>CM057449.1:507265000-509765000 GCA_016271365.2 Neoceratodus forsteri
ATACAGAATATCCGGAGATTCGGGCCTAAATTCATTCACATAGATATTGAAGAGCAGAGGCCTCAACATTGACCCCTGGTGGCAGGAAAGTTAATGAAATTACTGCTGAAGGAAAGGACTGTGGAATATCTTAAATCCAGTCTGTTACAAGACCTGAGGCAGCATGGGTTCATAGAGGGGAAGTCATGTCCAACAAATCTGATAGATTTCTTGGACTGGGTGACAAAGGATCAACATCAGGATGGATTGGTGGACATGGCCTACCTAGATTTCAGTAAGACTTTTGACACTTTTCCACACGGAAGACTAATAAGCAAGCTGGGTAGCTTAGGAATGGATACAAAGGTGGTAAACTGGATAAGAAATTGGTTAAGGGATTGGTGACAGTCGGTGGTGGTAAGTGGACTTCACTCTGAGGAAGGGAGGGTGATCAGAGGGTTGCCTCAGGGATCAGTGCTCGGTCTGGGCCTCTTTATTGTCTTCGTAAGTGACATTGCAGAGCAGCTGGAAGGGAAGGTCTGCATGTTTGCAGATGACACCAAAATCTGCAATAGGGTGGACACTCCAAGGGTGTGTGGAAAGGATGACCCTGAGAAAACTAGAGGAGTGATCAAGGGTGTGGCAGCTGGGATTCAATGTGAAAAAGTGCAAAACAATGCACTTGGGGCACAGAAACCTGGGGCTGTAGTGCAAAATGGGTGGAGTGATATTGACGACAATCAAACCGGAAAGAGACCTGGGAGTAATCCTATCTAATGGCCTAAAGTTGGCCAGGCAGTGTGACAAGGCAGTTGGAAGGGCTAGTGGGATGCTGGGGTGCATACGGAGGGGTATCACCAGCAGAAAGAAGGAGGCTGGCAAGATCCCACTTAGAGTACTGTGTCCAGTTCTGGAGACCATATCTCCAGATGGATATAGACACAGTGCAGGTGGTCCAGAGGAGGGCAAATAAAATGGGGCAGGGTCTGCATCAAAAAGCCCTTCAAGAAGAGACCAAAGGACCTCAATATGTATGCTCTGGAACAGAGGAGGGAAAGGGAGGATATAATAAGGACCTTAAAATATCTCACATGGGTAAAGAAGACATAGGAGGGGAATATTTCTCAGAAGAAAAGGTGTTCAAGAACAAGGGCACATGCTATGAAGCTAGAGGGGTTAATTTCAGAACAGAAGTCAGGACTTCTTCACAGAAAGAGTGGTGGATTCCTAGAAAAGTCTTCCAGAGGAAGTGGTGGGGCCAAAAACAATGGTGGAGTTCAAGAATGCATGGGGTAAGCACAAGGGAATCATAGTAGAAAGGAAGGGGGGGAGAAAGAGCAGTAGAGCAGGCACAGTCTGCGGTAATAGAGTAGGTAGGGAGAAATGGGCAGACTGGATGGGCTAAGCAGTCCTTATCTGCCATCAAATTTTATGTTCCATGGCTTGCCGAGGATCAAGCAAAGGAGCTGAGGGAGACCGGGAAGTTAAGAGAGGATTTAAATCCTCCTAAATCTGAACCCAGAGCACTCTTATGGGTGACATAGTACCACAAAAGCAAGCCCACAGCAGCTCAAGCACAAAGAGCTGATGGAGGGTCAAACAAGTGGCAGCACAAGTGCTTTGACGTGCCCTGAACAGGAGGCACCATTTTCTATGCTTGTGCCATGGGACAAGTCTCTTTTTCCCTTATTTAGCAAAGTTGATAAGGAAGCTCTTTTTACATTGTATGCTACAGCAGAAATAAGGTAAAGACAGCTTGTTTGATTTTCGGGTAGGGATTAAGGCACCGGGAGGGGAAAAGTTTTAACACTGACGTACTAGTCATTAGGTGATGATTTCTAGGGATAAACACACTAACTGTAAACTATAAAAACTGCATTTTAGCATAAGGGTGAAATAATCAAGCAGGGGAACTAGTATTCAGGGTAGACCGTAACCATTCAACATTGTCAATTAACTGGCTGAGGGCACAGGCTTTCCAAGTTTGCTTGGCATTTATTGTTTTTACTTCTGGTCTCACAAAACACTTCCATAAGTGCAAAGTATCAGGAGCAGAGCTTATAGTAAAAGGGGAATAAAGCAGCATGCCAGGGTCTCATTACTAACTTTAGCAAACACTAACCTGCTTTTGAGACTTTCTTCCCCCTGCAGGACAGGTGGTACATAAAGATCGCTTGCTTCTAGTCAGGGGTGGAGAAGAAACAGATCAGGGTCATGTGGCTGGCTGAGGCTCAATCCAGGGAGCTGAAGGTCAGCAGGAAGTCCTGTTTGGAGGAGATTCCTCAGGAAGGATACAAGGAAGCACTCTTAATGTGTCCCACACCTTCGTGTTCCAGCATGTGAGTGGAACAGCAGAGGAGTGGAACTGATGTGAGGCATCCACTGGAGGAAGCAAGGTAGCAGAGGACTCTGCCAGTTGACTAAGGTCAATCCCATTGTAACATTCACTGCAGGGTAGGGTGGAGCCTAAATGGTAGGCCATAATTAGATACATGTGCAGCACTCTATGTAGGATAAGAGTATAATGATTAAGGAGGGAATAGGGGAGAACTAACAACACCCTATCTAGGCGAAGGGTATAAAGGGGAAAATTAGTGATGTCCTACTAAATGTGTAAAGAGAAAGTTAATTAGTAACCTTCCTAGGGTATGGCAACAAGGGGTAAACAAAGCAAAAAAGGGAAATCAAGAAACATCCTATTTGGGGTAAGGGCATAAGATCTTTTTCAGGTCATAGGGAGAGTAGAATTGGAAATGATGGTAGTGATGCAGTGCAGTGACTGTGGAGCGGCAGTCTTCAGAGAGACCTTTAGGAGACTGAGGTACTGCACCATCTGTGTGCACCTCTGTGGGCTGAGGGAGGCAGTTACTAGACTCTGGGCTGAGTTGGTTAGGATTTGGGGGACCTCTTCTCCCACTCAGGGGCCACCAAGTCCACCACCGTTGCCTCAGAGGGTGCCAAGAAGTAGGGCCAGCTGGACTGCCATGGGCTCTGGGAGGGTGTGAGGGAGGGAACATATTCCTCAGCTGGTGCCACTACACAACTCTTATGCTGCTGTGGTGGGACGGGACTCCCTGAGATGAGGGACCCATGGCAGTGGCAAGGGAGCATGTGGGGATCCTTCAGAATGAAGTCCCCAAGGTGGGAGGCAGAGAACCCCAGTGGAAGAGAAAGCAACTTCTGGTGGGGGATTCAATTATTGGGGAGTGGGGTAGCTTTGAGAACACCACGGGAGGGAAAGAGGGAGGTGAGGTGCCTATTTGGACCCTCAGCATGGAGGGATGGGGAGCAGATCCTTAGGATCGCGAGGGCAGCAGGGCAGGAGGAGGAACTTAATGTCATTTTCTTGGTTTGCTGGCCAAGGCACCTAGCTTCACCTGAGCTCTTTCCTTCTAAGACTGCTTGAAAGGCAGAGTGAGAAACTTACCAGAGCAAGGGAAAAGGATTAAGACTTATTTTGGCTAAGCAGATTTACTGTGTGGTATTGTTTTTATTTTTTACTCACAGGGATTGCTACTGTTTGTTGTTAACATTTCATTGCTTTATTTTTCTCTGATTCAAATTGTTGTTGCTGGTATACCTTCTTCTGCATTATTACAAGGTGTGCCTACAGGTTTGTGCTAACAGAGTACTGCTGTAATCTTCTGATTCAAATTGTCTTTTACTAGGTATATCTTCTGTTACTGCTTTATTTTTCTCTGTAGCAAAGTGTTTCTTACTGCGTATATCTTCTCTGAAATTATTACAGGTGGTGCTTTACAGATTTTACAGTTTTATCTAACATTAGGATAAGCTTTCAGGGTTACTGCATTTGTTGTTGACTGATTGTTTCTGCTCTTACCTCCTTGTTCTTGCGTCCGTGGTTTTCTTTTTCGGCAGGGGAAGGGCCCAGCCACCCACCCCCATCCCCAACCACCCCACACTACACTCCTTTTATAGGGTACCACAGTTGTGACATTTCCTGTGGCAGAGCAGGAAGGGGTGGATCAGTGGGGCCTCCACAAGGTGAGCTCATTTACAGGGGCACTAGTAATTTAACTTGTTGTTATAACAAGTTAAACAAAACACAATCAAACCATTACTTGCATTTTTTTTCCTTTTTTCCTTCTAATTACTCTGACTAGGTTATAAACCCAGCAACTTATCTGGAATGGATATCACTAACTGCAGGTACTGTGGAACAATTTTCAGAAGGACAGTCTTACAGGATTTAGGACACTGGCCTACATGCTGGGCCTTTGGAGATCTTAGGGCTCAGCTCCGGGCAGCATGGGCAGAGATTGTACACCTCAAATTTCATATTCAAGAGGAAATACATAATAAGAACCACCCGCCATTTCCCCAGCATCCAACAGAAAAACCTCGACCGCAGAGGGTAGTTGGTCCAGGAGGTTGGCAGGTGGTTAGGAGGGGCAAATCGGGTGCCCCATCACTCGGTGCTCTCCAACATATTACCTCCAAAAACCATATAAACACTACAAACAGGTATCTGCCTCTATCTCTGAAATCAAACAAAGAGGCAGAAGACACTGCAGAGCAGGACACTGCAGCACAGGAGCTAGCACAACAAAACTCACCCAAATCAGGAACCAAAACAAAAAAAGCAAAAAGGAAATCCAAAAAACTTCTGATCATAGGAGACTCCATGATTCGGGGAGTTGATACCCATCTCCAGCCAGGTGTAATGGTCAGATGTCTCCCAGGTACATCAGCATGGAGAGACACTGACCGCATTGCTAAAATTGTTCACAAAGCAGGAGAAAACATTGATGTCCTAGTACACATAGGGACTAATGATCTCACCAGCCGGTCAGTTGTGGAGACCAAGGAACACCTGACCAGGCTGGGTGACAAACTATCATCTATTTCGTCCGGCATCTCCTTCTCCGAGATCCTGCCAGACTGGGAGAGGGAAGCAGATGGATGGAAGGTCAGAGAAGGGGAGATAGGGGAGCTAAACACGTGGCTCAAGGGCTGGTGCCAGAAAAAAGGACACAGATTTGTAGTGAACTGGCAACAGTTCTGGGAGCGAAAGTTCTTTAAATTTGATGGACTGCATCTGACTAAGGAGGGAGTCAGTGTATTGGGGCAGAAGTTTGACGTCTTTGCAGAATATTTAAACTAGCAAATGGGGAGAGGGGTGCAGCACCCCATACGTCAAATGAGAAGAACACCCCTCCCCTCAGCTAGTGGTCAAACAGGGATTCAGCATGTTTGCAGTTCATTTGCATCACCAGGTAAGAAAAAAGGTTTGTCTCCCCATACGACGCACAGGAGTAATGCCAAACCTCACCCAAAACCTAACACACCAAAATCTGGCCAATGGAAAATCATGTACACAAATGCTCACAGCCTGGGAAATAAGATCCCAGACCTACAGGCAATAATGTCAGAGGCTAAACTGGACATAGTTGCAATTAGTGAGACGTGGTTTACAAGTAAGCACACTTGGGAGACTTCAGTACCTGGCTATGTATTGTTCAGAAGAGACCGAGGTGCAAAAGGGGGGAGGAGTGGCCCTGTATGTCAATGAAAATATCAAAGCTACAGAAATTCAGAATACACATAAGGAGCCAGAAGAACTGTGGGTCACCCTGGAAACAGGAAATGGGACAGCCATAAGAACTGGGGTTGTCTACAGGCCCCCAGCCCAGGGGAGGACATAGACACATTACTGTTAGAAGATATACAAAACATGACAGCTAAAGGGGAGGTTCTGATAATGGGAGACTTCAACATGCCGGATACAGATTGGTCAATACCAGTAGGAACATCTGCCAGAACTAGACACATAGTGGATTCCTGCAGGGGGAGGGCCTCAAACAACTGGTACAGCAACCCACGAGAGCCAGGGCTATCCTAGATCTAGTACTGACTAACAAGGAAGGGATCACAGATCTCCAGATAGAAGGTCACCTGGGGGCCAGTTGCCATCACATGGTATGGTTCAATTTGGCTACTACATCTAAATCATTCCATTCCAAGGCAAAAATATGGGACTTCAGAGGAGCTGACTTTGATAAGATGGCCAACAGAGTTAAGCTAGCCCTGGCAAAAGAAACACAGGTGAGGGGTACAGGCAAGTGGGCAAGCATTAAGGATGCAATACTTGAAGCAACATCCCATTGTGATAGACAGAAAAGGAAGTGCAAAAGAAGAAGGAAACCACTTTGGTTCTCAAATACAGTAGCAGAAAGGTCAGAGCCAAAAGGCTGGCCTTCAGGAAATATAAGGGAACACAGCGGGATGAAGATAGGGAGGCATACCAAACTGCCCTAAGGGAAGCAGGGAAGGCAGTAAGGCAGGCAAAGTCCCAAACTGAGGAAAAAACTAGCACGAACATTAAAAGAAGGTGACAAGACTTTCTATAGATACATTAGTGAAAGGAGAAAGTCCAGTGGGGGTATTGCTAAGCTTGATGGAGAAAAGGGAGCATGTGAGGAGGAGGACCCTGTAAAGGCATCTATCCTAAATAGATACTTTTGCTCAGTATTTACTGAAGAGAAGGTAGGGCAGGGCCCACAGCTCAGCATCATGGACACAGGGGGGAGGGAGGTGAGCACTACTCCCTTCACAAAAGAAAGGGTCCTACAAGAGCTTGCTAAGCTCACGGTGGATAAGGCAATGGGACCTGATGGCATACATCCCAGGGTACTTAAGGAGCTAAAGGTGGAACTAGCAGAGCCATTAGCAGAACTGTTTAGTGAGTCTCTGAGCACAGGAGAGGTCCCAGAAGACTGGAGAAGGGCTCATGTGATCCCGCTCCACAAGAGTGGTAGCAGGGAGGAGGTGGGGAACTACAGACCAGTCAGTCTTACCTCAGTAGTGGGCAAGATTATGGAGGCACTCCTTAAGGAAAGGATAGTGGAACACCTGGAATCCATAGGGGCACAGGATCCAAGACAGCGTGGGTTTACAAAAGGAAGGTCCTGTCAAACTAATCTCATAGATTTCTTTGACTGGGTAACCAGAGTGGTGGACCAAGGGGGAGCAGTTGATGTCGCCTACCTTGACTTCAGCAAAGCTTTTGACACTGTTCCACATAGAAGATTGATAAATAAGCTGGGTAGGCTCGGGGTGGGTCAGAAGTTGGTCAACTGGGTGGCAAACTGGTTGATGGGCAGAAAACAGAGAGTGGTGGTAAATGGTATACAGTCAGAATAGATGCAAGTCACAAGTGGGTACCTCAGGGATCAGTCCTGGGGCCAGTCCTCTTCAACATCTTCATTAGTGACCTTGCAGATGGACTAGAGGGTAAGGCTTGTCTGTTTGCAGATGACACCAAGATCTGCAACAGAGTAGATGATCCAGATGGGGTGGGTGGGCAGAATGAGAAGAGATCTGGATAAACTAGCAAAATGGTCAGAAGAGTGGCAACTGGGATTTAATGCAAAGAAGTGCAAAATCATGCACATAGGGAAGAGAAACCCTGAAGCCACCTATAGGCTGGGAGGGGAGTTGCTAGCAGTCACAAAGGAAGAAAGAGACTTGGGCATCATCATCACTGATGACCTGAAATCATCCAAGCAGACCTCTAAAGCAGTAGGTAAGGCTAGGGGGTGTTAGGTGTATTAGCAGGGTATCACAAGTCGTAAGAGGGAGGTGGCCAATCCTCTTTCATAAGACACTGGTTAGGCCCCATCTGGAGTACTGCGTGCAGTATTGGAGGCCACACCTTCACAAGGACATTAACCAAATTGAGGCAGTCCAGAGAAGGGCAACCAAAATGGTGCAGGGACTGCATCAGAAGACATATGAGGACAGATTAACAGAGCTCAATATGTATACCCTTGAGCAAAGGAGGAGAGAGGTGATATGATTGAGGCATTCAAACACCTTAAGGGCATTAACAAGGTGAAAGAGTCTAACATGTTTAAATATAAGAAAATAGAAGGACAAGAGAACACAGCATGAGATTAGAGGGGCCGATTAAGGGGAATGTGAGGAAATTCTTTCACAGAAAGGGTGGTTGATGCATGGAATGGCTTACACACAAGAAGTGGTGGCTATGAATACAGTGCAGGGCTTCAAACAGGCATGGGATAGGCATAAGGGAGCAATACAAATGACTATGAATAGATAGGCCACTGACAGAGCAAAGGTCGATGGCACATTTATAAGGTAGAAAAAGAAATGGGCAGACTGGATGGGCCTTGCAGTCCTTATCTGCCATCAACTTCTATGTTTCTATGTTTTCCATCTGGGGACAAATGATCTGGCAAGGGGCACATCAGGGGTGATGCAGGATAGGTGTAGGGAGCTGGAGAGGGGCATGAATCAGGTAGTATACACGTTAGCTTTCACTGAGGTGCTACCTGTGTACAGTCGTGGGGGGGCTAGGAAATATCACACCATGGTCTTCAATGACTGGTTGAAGGCATGGTGCAGGGAGGAATGGTCTGGCTACATTGGGGACTGTGATCCTACCTGGGGGGATAAATTCCTGTACAAAGGAGATGGCATCCATCTATCCAGGAGAGGAACGGCAGTCCTTATCTGGACCTGGTGGCCATAACAGAATCATGGTGTACTGAAAATCCCAGCTTAGAGATGGCCATACTGGGTCACAACCTGTTTCAAAAGGATAGGGCAGGGAGGAAAGTGGGGTTCTTTTACATGTAAGAGAAGGTATAAAGGTCATGAAGATACAAGAACACAAGAGGAAAAAGGAGTGTCTGGAGGTTCTTTGGGTTAGAGCTTAGAGACAGTATCTAAGGCCTTAATCCATGTGGGGGTGCAGCACAGACCCCCAACACAGGGGGAGGAGTTGGACACATTTTGGAAGAGGCCATTCGCAGAATGACAAGCAAAGGGGAAGTAGTGATTATGGGGGACTTCAGTCTGCCAGATGTAGACTGGAGCATTCTGGCAGCAGCTACCACTAAGAGCAGGGCCATCCTGGACTTCCTGCTAGGTGCATTTTTTAGGTAACTGATTGCAGATCCCACTAGAGATGAGGTAGTGCTGGATCTGGTATTTATAAACAGGGACAGCATTGCAGACGTCACAGTGGGTAGCCCCCTGGGTACAAGCTACCATCATTCAGTTTGGTTTGGCATCTGGATTGGTCAGGAGAAGAAAGACACACTAGGACAAGAGTCCTGGACTTCAGGAGAGCAGATTTTAAAGAAATGGGGGACTGCCTTAGGAACTAGCTAGAAGCGCATGATAGCCAGGGTAGTGGAGGCACAGTGGAAAAGGAAAAAAGAGGGAATAACTAAGGTAACAGCAAGCTGTTTGAAGGTAATAAGCAACGGCAAGAGGATAAAGAGACCACCATGGTTCTCAAAGGAGGTGGCAAATGTAGTAAGGGAGAGAAAAAACAACTTTCAGGACGTACAAGGAGACCCAAATGGAAGTAGACAGGGAGGTATATCTACATAACCAAAGAAAGGCAGGAAGGAGGGTAAGGACAGCAAAGGTTCAAAGTGAGGAGAGAATCACCCAAGAGGTCAAAAATGGGGATAAGACTTTCTTCAGGTGTGTGAGCAAAGTGGACATCAAGGGGTGGTGTAATGAGGATCAGGAGACCAGAGAATGGAGACTGTGCAGAGGAAGTCCAAGAAAAAGCTAACATTTTAAACAAACACTTCTGCTCAGTCTTCACAGTGGAAGGGGAAGGGGATGGACTGACATGCATAAATGGGCACCGGGGGGAGGAAGGAGTAGACACAAGCCCATTTGCGGAAGAGAGAGTCCGCTGGGGATTGGAAGCTCTAATGGAAAGCAAGGCGATGGGGCCAGACGGGATCCACCCAAGGGTACTAAAAGAAATAAGCATGGTGCTACCTGCCCCTCTGGCAACACTATTCAGCACCTCATTGGAAATGGGGTGGTTCCAGAGGACTGAGGAGGGTCAATGTAGTCTCTCTGCAGAAGACTGGCAACAAGGAGGCAGCTAGTAATTACAATCCAGTCTCACATCAGTGGTGGGGAATTAATGGAATCCGTGCTAAAGGAGAGACTGAAGGAGTACCTGGAGGCAAATGGACTGCAGGACAACCAGCACCATGGCTTCATGGGGGGGGGGGTCATGACAAACAAACCTCACAGATTTGTTTGACTGAGAGGTGGGTCAAGCGAGAGCAGTGGATGTGGCATATCTGGACTTCAGTAAGGCCTTTGACACTGAACCACACAGGAGGCTAATAAAGAAACTTAGCAACCTGGGTGAGAAAGTAGTGAAATGGGTGTCTAACTGGTTGAAAGATAGGAGTCAGAGGATGGTTGTAAGTGGCAATCACTCAGAGGATGAAAGAGTGACCAGTGGAGTACCACATGAATCGGTACTGGGTCCTCTCCTCTCCTCTTCAGTGTCTTCATAAGTGACATTGCTGAGGAACTGGAAGGGAAGGTATGTTTCTTTGCAGATGACACAAACATCTGCGGCTGGGTAGACACCCAGAAAGGGATGGAGGGAATGCAAAGAGATCAGGGGAAATGAAAGGAGTGGTCTAGGGCGTGGCAGCTGGGTTCCATTGCCAAAACGTGTGAAGTCATGCACTTGAGGTAGAGGAAATCAGGGGACTGTGTATAAGATGCAGGAGGCACTCAGTTACCAAGAAAGAGAGGGACCTTGGGGTAAACATATCCAGTGATCTCAAGGTGGCAGGGCAGTAGAACAAAGCAGTGGGCAAGGCTAGCCAGATGCTGGGGTGCATAGACAGGAGGATTTCAAGTATAAGAAAGTAGGTGGTGTTGCTTCTTTAGTGCTCATTTTTGAGACCCCATCTGGAGAGCTGTGTCCAGTTTTGGAAGCCACACCTCCACAAGGATATTGACAGGGTGGAAACAGTCTGGAGGAGGGCTACCAAAATGGTCTGAGGGTTGCACAAGAAACCATATGAGGAGCAGTTTCGGGAGGCCAACATGTACTCCCTGGAGGAGAGAAGAGGAGAGGAGAACTATAAGTACCTCATGGGGGTGAACAAGGTGCAGGAGGCAAGTCTCTTTCACAGGAGGAGGAGCACCATAACATGGGGGTGTGCTATGATACTTTGGGAAGGTTTAAGATGGATGTGCAGAAATATTTCTTCACTGAAGGGTGGTGAATGCCTGGAACAGCCTGATAGAAGAGGCGCTAAAGTCAAAGACAGTGGGGAGCTTCAAACGTACATGGGATAGGCACATGGGTATAATAAGCAGAGGTAAGGGAGGAAGGAGGGACACCTGTGACCAAATAGGATCCAGGGTGCAGTACTGTAATAGGTAGGGAAAATAGGGCAAACTAGATGGCTCTGCTGGTCCTTTTTCTGCAGACATATTCTATTTTTCTATGCCAAGTACATCACACTTATATGCCTGATGGTTAGCAATTCTTGTGGAAGCAGAAGCAAAAGTCCTCTTCCCCATCACATTCAGCTTCCTTGACTCCTTGTCAAGAGGAAGGGAGCTCATGTGTTTGAAGCTTAAGTTCTATCATGAGCAGTCATTATTACTACAGAATCTGTTTTAGGCTGTGAAGAATAATGTCTTTGCAAAAGGGGCCAGATATTGTTTATCATTCTTCCTGGGAACTGCAGGCAGTTGAGCAGGACTGTACCAGGCTGTCAAGTAGCATCCTGAAGTGCAGAATGCACAGGAGGAATAATCTCTGTTGGAGAGGCTAAAACTTCCAAGAACTCAGAAATTCTTCTTGGAAGAATCCTCCTCTTCAGCTTATAACCCCAATTTAGTCTGAACCTGTTTAAGGAAGGCTTGAAAAGAGGCTTCTTTCTGGAGATCGGAGAGATTCTTAGGAACAGTGTGAATATCAAAGATTATTTTTAAGGGCAGGGAATTTGTGTTATGGTGGGGATAGCGAGGGGTGTACTGTGCGACCGACTCTGCGGGCCTCTTTGTTTTTGCCCCTTGTTTTTTTCTGTTTGTTATAAGACTGTTAAAGTTTCATTACCCTGATTAATTGGGGAATATGTTTTAGTTTACTATGAGATCTTAGACAGCAGCCACATGGAAGATTTTGTGATATGTGAACACTAGTGCCTTTAGAATCATAAGAGGGAATTCTGGTTTTTAGATTCATTATGTGTTATATTTATTTGTTAATGTCCTATTGACATTGACTTCTGTGTGATGTACTGCTGTCACTGGTTTTGAAATAAAGTTGAGTTCAAAAAAAAGGCATCTTCGGGGGAGATCTTGGTATATTTTTCACATTATCCTCTGAGCAAGAGGGTAGACTGGAGCTTGAGCCAACCACATCTATTACCTCTTTTTCTTCATCCATGGCCTTCTCCTCCTCCACCTCCACCATCACCATGTATTCTGCATTATAAAAGGGGTCTGTGAAATAGAGCCTTCTGATTGGTTGTAAACATTCTATCAGCCCTATGTTAATCTTTGATTAACATACATGTACTGCCTAATAATATGCTGAACAAGGTTTAACACTATTTAAAAAACATTTTTATTATAATAGCAATAAGGCACTCCAAGGGGTTATGTTAATGGTCAGTTAATCACCCTCTAGGGGCATGTAGCACTCGGCTATGCTTCGTGCCACATTACACCCCTAGAAGATTATTAACAGACCACTAACATAACCTCTGGTCATGCCTTATTGCTTAATTATATTCCACTTTGAAATCGACCAACATTGGCTGAGGGTCATTGAGATGAGGAGCCAACGAAGTGAATCCTGTCGATGGCAGCTGATTTGTGTCCAGCACTGAGGCAGGGAGATAGAACTGGAGCATCAATGGCAATGTTGGCAATGGACCAGCCAACAGAGCAGGCATAAACAATGGCAGCAGTCACTGACACAACTCTGACATTGTTTGGTGCAGCATCTGTATGCCAGCAGGCCCTGAAGGGGAACCCCGGAGGGGTTGATGATGGCTGAGCCATCGATGAGACAGTACCTGACAGCGGAATAGGCTGCAAGTCTCCTCACTGGGGAGGCGAGCTGATGCTGGACCCCAACCTTGCTATCTCAGAGACAGTCATGGGGGGGGGCAGGAGGTCCTATGGCTGGAGTTGGGGACCTGTCTTTATCAGTAGACTTATTAAGCAAATAAGTCAGCACTTACCACCTCGAATAAGTGGACACCAAGTACCAAATATTAATAGCTATGTTGTTGTTTATTAAAAGTGACAATCACACTATGCAGACTTGAAAACTATCTGCCTAGGTAGGCGGGCAAGTTTCATGTCTGCACAGTGTGATTGTCACTAATTAATGACAATGTAGCTATATGTTTGGTGCTTGGTGTCCACTTTTTCGACATGGTGAGTGCCTGATTTATTTATTTATTAGTCACTATTTGTTGTGGAGCACCACGAGCCCAGTGCAAACTTTTTTGTTTTTAGCCAGTAGACTTACCCCATCTTATAGGTGAATGGGAACAATCTGGATAAGTGGTCTTATCCTTTTGGTGCTTGTCCTTTTCAGCATGGCAGAGTTTTATGGCTGATTTCAAAGACTTATCCTTTTTGTTTGATGAATCAGCAATGGCTGCCATCAACAACAGGGATCAACAGGCTGACAGTGAACCAAGAACACAAGCCCTTAATGATGGTGAAGCCACCTTTGCTGCAGCCTGTTTCTGCATCTCTTTAAGCTTCAGAAAAAAATGCTAAAACTTTCTTGCAATGTCTCCTGGTTGCCTAGTTGAAACTCTGGTAAACTGAGCACTCTCCTCTGAGAAAGAGGATAGAGTGGAGCTTGAGCCAATCACATGTAGTAACTTGTTCTTCCTCATCCATGTCCTCTTTCTCCTCCTCCTCCATGTATTCTGGATTATATTTCAGTTCAACATCAACATTGATTGACATTGACTGAGGGTGAATAGGACAAGGAGACAGATGATGAGGAGGAGCCAGTGATGGGAATCCTGTTGACTGGGACCATTTCGATAATCACCCAACAGTGAAGAACGGTGAAGATTGACACAGACAAGATATGAAAATTACATACCTACCGTAATTTCTGATCTTTCTGTGTATCTTCACCATACATCACTGAATCCCACCCACCTTCCCCTCTTAGGCCTCAGTCTCTGGGTGATTCTCCTCCTCCTCCCTGTTTGTCTCCCAGACTGGACCTTAGTCCATTTCCAGCACCTCCTCCCCCCCTTGGGGTCTGGGTTTTTTCCACTGGGTAGACAGGCAGGGAGGATCCCCACTGCTGGGAACCTACAGAGCCCCCCCTCTCAGTCCAGGTAGTCCCTTGGATTTGTCCTGCTTCCTCTAGTGCCTCGAGGGAGTCTGGTGGGGAAGGGGGCTCTAGTGATTCCCTCAGTTGTCCTTCTCTCCAACCACATGGTGCCTTCCATTGTGGTTACTTCCTCTCCTTCTTCAGGGAAAATTTATTGTATACCTCTCCAGTCCCTCCTCTGGAGGTGACTCCCCTCGACAAATAAACCTCAGTTCCTTGGGGTTGTTCTCCAGGAACATTTAGGGTGGTTTTCTCCCACTTCAATCCTCTGGCAGGAAAGGGAGAACTGATCTGTCCTTAGCACTCTGAATCCTCTTCTGCTCCTCTAAATAAGTGCCATTCATCTGCTCCAAAGCCTTGAATCCATCCTCTGGCTAACAGGTTCAACCTGGGGCATGACTTCTTCCTGAGCAATCCAAGGCAGTGCCTCGGGGGCAGTGTCTCTTCTTCCTCCCTCCTTCCTTCCTTTCTCTCTCCTCCTATCCCTCCCTCTTCCACCCCTCCATTCTCACCCAGAGATTGGGGCCCTTCTGTCCCAATCCCTCAGGCTTCTTCCTTTTCTGTCTTCTCTTCGGCTTAGTCCTCCTTTTAGTTTTACATCTTTTCCTTTTGCTGTCCCTTGGACTCCCTTGTCCACTCCCCAACCCTCCTTATTTCTCTATCTCTCTCTCTGGCATGCAGAACTGGGGATGAGAAGGGGTCACCGATGGTTATTGGCTCGAGGGTGGCGCAATCCCGACGTCGACTCCTCCCATTGCAAAAAAAAAAAACTCCCCCGAAGTCCTGATCCTCTGGCTCACTACCCAAAAGTGATGAATGGTGAAGACTGAAACAGACAAGATCTGAAGCACTGACATTACTGTTGATGATGGACCACCTGAAGGCCCAATGGAGCAGGCATCAATGGTGGCAGCAGTAGCAGTCACTGTAACAACTTTGACATTCTTTGGAACAGCATTTGAGCATCGATGGGCCCTGAAGGGGTCAACAGTAGTTGATTCATTTATGGGATAGTGCCAGATGGCAGAACAGGCTGTGAGTCACCCAGCTGCACAGATGAGCTGATGCCAGACCCCCATCTTGGAGTCTCAGAGACAGTTGGGGGAGGTGGCAGGACCCACAGCCAGAGCTTGGGAGTGATCTTTATTGGTACATTTACCCCATCTAATTGGAGAATGGGAACAGTCTGGGGAAGCGGCCTTATCCTTACAGCACTTGTCCTTTTCAGCATGGCAGTGTTTTTCCACAGAGTGCAAAGTCTTATTAATTTTTTGAGAAGTCAGCGATAGCTCCATTGACTGTGGGCATCAATGGGCTGATGGTGAACTAGGAACAGAAGTGGTTAATGAAAGGGAAGCTGCCTTCACTGCAACCTGTTTCTCCATCTCTTTAAACTTCAGATAAACCTCAAAAGCTTTCTTGAGATGTGTCTCTTGGTTGCTTACTTAAAGCTCTGGCAAATTGAACAGGCTTTCAAACTGTGGTTTGTACCGCTGCAATGCAAACAAACAGAGTGGTCATCACTTTATAAATCTTAATGTCATTGCAACAGCAATAATGGAACAGTGGTTCCTTGTCTTTCAGTGGCAGCATAAAATAAAGTTTAAAATGACAAACTTAAAGAAGCAGCAGCATTATCGAATATTTGCAGATGTCCACAGTTCTTCAGCAGTGTTGGATCAATGAGCAGTTGATGACTGCACAAAGAACTGAGGCATGCTACAGATGCCCACATTATATAGGGCCGATGAGGTGTGTTTATGTGGCAGCACCAGTCTTCAAAACATTTCTGGGTGATCTTGACGCCAGTAGATTACAGTTCCATAATGTGGCTCAATAGAAGGAGAGATCCTCAGAGAAGATTTGTAAAATCTAAATATTTCAAAATATTTAACAATAAAGGGTGACAATAGTGTGGTTTGTTAGAAACAGCCTAATAAGAAATCTGAGCTGACTTGCTAAAAGAAATACTGACAGTTAGTTGAAAAAAAGTAGAGGCTCGTCCTGCGAGAAGTATGTTAACACTCACTAGTGTAAAGCAAGTTACAATTCTTTCTTAAATTAATTGCAAAAAAACTACCTCAATGCATAGGTTAGGATTACAACACCAAAAAAGGAGGTAGATGTGATGTTAGAATTTTTTTAGAGTTTTTACATGCCTAATGCCCAACCCCTCTCCATGCCTTGTGGCCCAAGGCCTAGCTACAGGTCCAGGGCCATGCCCCACAAGTCGGTTGCTTCATGCTACAGGTTTGGATCCCTGCACAAAGAAATTTATGACTCATCTCTTGCTCTAAGTAGGGCCCACAGGGCCTAGCACAAAGAAAGTAATAATGGCTCATCTCTTGCTTAGTGTAGGGCCCAGAAGTAACAGAGTGAAGAAAGCTATGACTCATCTTGTATTTCACAAAGGGCCCACAGGGCCATGTGTGAAGAAAGTTATGGCTCATCTCCTGCTTTGTATAGGGCCATCAAGGCCTTGCTGAAATAAAGTTATGACTCGTCTCCTGCATCCACAGAACCCTGCTTGAAAAAAAGTTATGGCTCATCTACTGCTTCTCACAGGACACTGCATGAAGAAAGTTAGGACTGATCTATTAAATCATGCTGGACCTGAAGAAAGTTATTACTGATCCTGCAGGCCATGTGTGAAGCAGAAAACTTGTGGGCCATGATCCTACACCTGTAGCTTGAGGCAGCAGACCCATGGTGCATGGCCCTGACCTGTAGCATGGCCCTGGGTGGTGATGCTAGGAGATGGGGGAGTGGGTGGTAGGGTTGAAAAACCCTAACACCACATTTCCCTCCTTTTATGGTTTTGTTAAACTAACATATGCAGTAACATAGTTTTTTGCAATGATAAATATAAACAAAAGAGATTGAATCAAATCTCACAAAAACATGTCATCCTTATTTCTGTAAACCCAAATTATTTATAAAGAATACACACTGGGCTATAGTCATGAAAGAAATACCACATGGTAAATGCACGCTACTTCAGGTAGCCTGTTCTGTTTCATACCTCCTGATGCAGGAAATAGCCTCTGAAGGAAACAGCAGCAATTAGCAGGGACACAACAGGACACTGGCTAAATACTGTGGAAGCAGCACATGCTAACTGCAGGGGTCGATCAGCCAGAGGACAGCAGAGCAGGACACCACTGCGACTGAGAACAAAAACACAGCCAGCAATGCAAGCACAGTAACAAAACATGCACACATGGTACAATTCATGAGGGATGCAGGCTCTGCAGCACACAAAAGTGCTGCAAATGAAGCTGCCATCCAAGCGTGGCCATGATCAGCATACCAGCCACACACCCAGAACACTGTAGCACAGCATTCAGGAAGTAAACAGCACATTTTTCCTGCTGTGCTAAATAAGAGATTTCTTGGGCACCCCTTAAGTAGCACAGTACTGCACCGGGATGCAATAGTGCCACAAAATGGCAATTGCACAGGCTGCCTACATTCCAGCAGCAGCCCATGAGGAGAAGGAAAGAGATGCAGAGGTTAATTTTATTTGCTTTTATTCAGAAATGTTTCACCCATAATAGCCCAGCTGAGATTTAAAATACTGGTTGCAGTGCGTCCTGCCTCTACCCATTTCCACAACGGAGTAATCTGGAGCACTGGGAGGATAAGTGATGTGCCCAAGGTCACACAGTGATAGTTTGGCTCTCTCATGGTTGGAATCTGTGTTCTTCCAGTTTCTAAGTCAAGAACTCATGACACCACACAAGATACAGTTCTGGGTTTCCAGAAAGTAGGGTGACTACTGCATATTAAATGACTGTGCTTATAATTAAGCAATAACAATCGAGAAGCCGTTCATTTTGGAAGGATTAACAACTGATTGGGGGAATGGGTGGCCTGAGGCACAGCCGAGGGCCACCTCCTTCCAGCTCATCATTAGTCCAAGGAAATTACTGGCTTCGAGGTTGTTATTGTGATTATAAGTCTAATCACAATAACAACTTTCTTTTTTCCCCGGTTATTTTTACTGCAATTCAACTTTAAAGTAGAGTGGTGCAAGCAGTGTGTGTCGCACAGCATCAGTTGGCAGCTGGATCAGTCATGTCTAAGACATTAATGACCAATCAAGTAGCCAATCAGGAGCCTCATTAGGCTCATGAATAATTAGTCATTAGTCCCCACACTGCCCCCCTCCATCTCGGAAGCTCCAACTATATTGTGCTTCAAAACTTCCTTACGTAACCACCTTATTAACACCCGATGCTGTAACTGCTGCTAGTCAAAGCCGTACTCAATACTTATGACAAAGCTTATTACTAAGCTGCTAAGGACAACATAACTCTGGTATTGTTTGCATCCATCCTACCTGTACCAGCTTGTTTGTATCTATGTCTTAATTTACTGTTATACCTATGTGTAGTACTGCTATACTGTGTATTTTGGTTTGTCTTACTGTGACAAGGTACCTTGTAAATGAGCCTATGGCTCAAAGGTTTTCCAAACTGCTGTTTAAATAAAATAAAATAAATAAAATTAATTAGACTTATAATGGCAGATAGCATGTTCTCTTTGCCCAGTCTGAATCACAAGGTGCAAGCACTACTACACGCTCCTATGCAGTAGTGCCTATGATGTCATCGACTACACTCCAGACAACAAGCTAATGAGCTCATGAATATTAATATTCCATTCACAAAACTGCATCATGTGATTCAAGAACACTACAACCACACCTGTTAGCTGTGCTCCTGTTGCTTCTTGAATCGTATGCTACTGCAGAAATAGTAGTGGTCTCTACCGTGTGCTTCTTTCACCTTCATGAATCTAGCCCACTGTATCATCTGATAAAGTGCAAAGTATATAGAATTTGATCACTTTCATTATAAAGGTGCTTAGTCTTAAAATAATGCATGTAAATGCCCACTGGTGACATCTTGGAAATCTGCAGCCACATAATCCAAATGGGAATCTTGTAATTTATCTTATCTCGAATTTCAAATGGAAAACATATTAGCACAACTTTCTTGCACTAGCCATAGTAGTTATGGCCCCCTAAATACCAGTGGTGCAACCAGTGTAACTGGCCACTCTAGGGCCCTCAACGGGAGACCTCCCAATCTCCAAGGGGGCTGGCCTGGGTTCTGGTGTATGAATACACTTTGAGAAATATTTCTTTAGTGCCTTGTCTTCACCTTAAGTAGTCCCTTACAGTAAACATTTGCACACAGGAATGCTATCCCCAGTAAACTGTAACTTGGGGATCTAGGGGGTCACAGGGTTTACGATACCAGCCTTGCAGGTTTCACTAGCCACTCTCATCTCATTCAGACAAACAGGGTGCCTCCAATTTGGAGTAGCTGCAATTGAGTTTACTCAAGACAACATATATGGTACAAGTCATTTCGCATACACTCCTGTCAGGCAGACTGGATAAGCCAATGAGATTTGGCCTAGCAACATTTTCTTTCTTTCTACTATTTCGTTGCATGCAACTTTTGCATTCTTCCATGCCCTACACTAGGCCCTCCCACCAGCAGGTCGCAGTTTTAACCCTCAGCTCTTCCACTAGCTGAGTGTTACTGCCCACACATGTCCTTTTATGACAGGAGCTGCCATTGGGATCCCAACTCTAAGGCCTAATGGGACTACGATGCTCTCACTCCCAGCCCCTGCTCTCACAAGGGTGGATATTCCTTACCTTCTCTTCTAGGCCATTCACAAAGGAACCCATTCTGGTTTCTCTCAGACTAATGTCTTCCAAGTCCTTGGACATCTTCAGGGACCCTATTTCAGGCCTGAATGCCACTGTGATAACTTCTTCTGGTCTCACTTAGGCCTAGGCCAAGTCTCAATGGTCAAGTCTCACCACCACCACCACTTCTCTCTCTCTCTCACTCTCCCCTCCCTTTCACACCAAAGCTGCCACCTAAGTACTCCTCCTAACTCCTCCCTTTTCTAGAACCTGGTGATACTGGCACTAACCCATTTTTGCCAGGCCGGGCCACCACCAAAAAACTCCCTCTAGCTCCCTGGAGCCTAATTGCAGCAACCTTTACCTACTGGGGGGAGGAGGGGTGTGCTACATATACACATTTAGGGGGAAAGAAGATCAGTGGTTAATCAAGTTCCTTTCGCCAGGTTGGTGTAAAAGTTTTAGATCCATCCCATCTAGGCTGTTAAACTTGGTGGGGTTAAGGGCCAACAGAATATCTACTGTAAAATGATTAAAGGCAATTGAGATGTGAGGCTGGGGGAGTATTTATACAGGCTAGGTAGGTTTTCTCCAGGAGAACAGTAGGCAAGAAGGAGATGTTATTTCAGTTTTAAAATGTTTAACTGGCTTGAATAAGAGCTTATTTAATTATTAACTTTTTTATTTGGAATGTTATACACCTTCAGTCAAAACACCTTGTTTTTAAGAAGATTTTAGAGGACAGATACAGCAGAAGGGAGTTACTAACTTTTAAAGTCTAAACAATACTGATACATTCATACCAAAACCTGTTTACTCACCTAAAACATTCACTCAGTTTTACCCCCCCCCCCGGGTCTGTCTCAGCAGCGCCCCACCCACTGTCTCCACTCGAAGCTCTTTTAAAACCACTCTATTAGTTCCCAGGGTCAGGACATCCCTTGCTCAGAGGTCCTTCCAGCATAGAGCCCCCACCTGATTTAACACCCTCCCTCCTAATATCACATCTGAACACAGAATTGGGCCATTTAAAGCTGCCCTCCATAACCTCCTGCTCAACTCTCGTAGTTGCAGGTGCTCCTAATGATACCCCTGTGGGGCCCTGCCACATCCAGTGACCTTCTTTAGCCCGCATAAAATGTGTATCTCTTGGTTGTTCTCTCCTGCTTAGCTACAATCATGTATAGGCCTGTTACATGGAAAAGGAGTTTGTTTTTGCTTTGTTTATTTTTTTCTCTCTCTCGCTGCTATTAGTACACTCTCTGTATATAATGTAAATAACATATGTGTGTGCACTGTTGTCTGTTATTTTCACTCACTGTATGTTACACCCACCACATCCTGTGTATGACGAGGAGCCTTTGTACATGAGTCCTTGACTCAAAGGTTGGTAATTTCGATACAATAAATAAATAAACAAATACACACAAATTGCAACAAAGAATATCTTTAAATCTTTTTTAAAGTTATGTGCATCTTTATAATAGTATATACAACAGTCATCATCACCACAGTGGCAGTGTGTGGTAGTACACAAGAACACAAGTTCTAGAGACAGCAAGAATGTGTCTAGTATAATGATAGATGGGATGTGAGAATAAGCGATCTGGGTGAGGATCTTGATGCAGCAGTGGTGTACTGCTGGCAGTTGCACTTGTGTGTGTGTGTGTGTGTGTGTGTGTGTGTGTGTGTGTGTGTGAGACTGAACATGCCATACTTTAAGGTTTGTATAGTGGCAGAGTCTTTGATGCTGGTGGGGAAAGAGGTCCAGGTGACAGGGGCAGTTACATCAAAGGCCTTTTGTCCAATGGGCTTGCAAAATTTGGATACTTCATAGAGGCTCTTTTGCTGTGCCCTGAGCAGATAGGGCTCCATGGATTTGGTTAGCAAGTGGCATGGGTAAGCTGGGTGGAATCTTTGTGTACATTTGTATACTACAGTGGCTCATTTAAAGTCTCTCCTTACTTCAGGTGAGAGGACGCCTTGGTTGTTGCGCAGTATGCTGTGCTGAGTGCTTTTGTCACAGCCAAGAACAAATCTACATATGCTGTTGTACGCAGCTGTGACCTTTTGAAATGATGTGACAGACCCGAGAACACCACTTCCATATTTCAGTTCTGGTAACAGACACTGTTTCAGTATGTGTCTTCTAGTGCTGGGACTACGCAGTCTGGTGCATGGTAGTACTTGAGAGCATCAAGGTTTTGGTGGGTTATTCTGATGATCCTGGTGATATGATCCACAAAGTTTAGCTTTGTATATAGCCACAGTCTAAGGTATTTGAATTATGTACTGCATATTTTCCTAGTGATGAACCAGGTATGGGATACTGTCAATTGTTATTTATTTATTTATTTGTTAATTTGGCCTGGAAAGGCACACTAAGCTGTGACAGCTTGTTAGGCACTCTAAACTGTGACAGCTTGTTTCTGGGTTTGTATGGGGGGTGGGGGATGGTTACATAGACCTATTTTTTTTTTTTTTTTTTATTGATGGAGGAATGTTAGCATTGGAGCTAGCTGCTCATTTATTTATTTAGCTATTTATTAATTTTTGTTTATTTTTACTTTTTTCATATGCATTTTTCTGTGTTTTGATTCCGTTTATCACCTTGAGCCCCAGGGAAAGGACACCCACTCTGAGCCCCAGGATAATGATGCCTAAAAATAAAATTGCCTTATCTTGCCTTACTTGCCGTGGGTTCCCAGATGTTTCCTCCACTGATGGTTCCCCTCTCCATAGTGCCAAAGCCCATAACATTTACTGGCAGCCCTTCCCAGTTTCCATCAAACATTGGACAAATCTTTTTACATACTGTAATATATAATGCTCTGGTTGCCTATATGGTGGGAGAAAATGTGATGGGTGTTTGGTCTTTTTTGTCAAACATTTCTTAAGTCCAACACAGGAGACACAAGAAACTCAGGCAGCTCCCCTAGGACTTCTCCTTCACACTGTGAAGGGTGGTACAGAGTAAAATCTTTCACCTAGTGCCAGTGTTGCACAAGATAATCACACACTTACAGGATATGGACTGCACAACAGGACAAGAATGGGATTTATGTCAGTTCTAAAGCAGACAGCTGCCCCATTGCCTCTACAGTCAGGGGCAGTGTATCATGGAAAAACAGGGGGAATAGTCACCTCCCATATGAGACGAGCAGTTTCATTCACCCAGCCAGCAGCCTGATCTAAGATTAAATTCTGAATCAATGCAGTCTTATTTACCAATGACCCAGCATAACACTGTGATGCCCTAGTTAGAGACTTGCTATTTATTTGTTTATTTATTTGCAAGATTTGTTAAGAACATTTAGACTGGGTAACTGCCTAGGCATACTAGTGCAATTTTGAGGAGGACCTGTGGCAATGGAACTTCACATATAAGCTGATACAAAACAGTGATACAATTAGGTAACTTGTTCATCACACAAAATTTAAAGGGAAAGTCCCCTCAACCTATTTTCTGTATACTTGTGTAATCTGTAGGCATGAACAATGATTCCCTCTTTTGCATCCCCATAATTTCATCCTAATTTAAATATAAATGAGGTTTCTTCACTCTGTTTTACCCTGGTGCAAAAACCTTTTTGTCTCCATTGACCCCACTCATGCAAGGCATCATAGGAGTTAATGATGTAGACCTGCACAAACCAGCAGAATTATACTCTCATTCAGTTCTGTTACATGTCTTGTGAAGTCCCTGTATTTCTAAAAGCAATATTTCTAACTCAGACACACTTTAAACTACAGAAAACAGCAGGACACTTAATATGCCTTGAAAAGTTTCATGGCCAGCATAAGACAAGAACATAGGGACTGCAGAAGACAGCAACATCACTGACTAACACGGCGTAACTACTGCAGGATTTAACACTAAAACATCATAAAATTCCAGGATGCCTTACATGAGCTGAGTCATGACTTCTGTAATGGAGTCAAGCAGCTTTTCGTACCAGGACAGAACAGAGTGAAGCAACTTCATTTATATTTAAATTGGGATGAAATTAGGAGGCCGCAAGAGAGGGAATCATTGTTCATGCCTACAAACCCACAGGTATACAGAAAATGGGTTGAGGGGACTTTCCCTTTAAGATACAATGGACACAGGGAGTGCAGTGAACAGATGCATAAAAATATGGACACTAGTTAGTTGCATACAATAAATAATTAACAGTGAGTAATATCAATGTTACAGGCTATTGACTTATCCCCTAAATATCCTCTATCCCACATCATCTAACCTTAATCCTATCCCTTTTGCAATAGCAACTGGTTGCCTTCTGATAGGTATCAGGTGCTGGGATCCCTATTCTGCTACCCAATACCTTTGACTTATGCATCTGGTTGACTCAAGATCTCTTTCAGGTGCTTGTGGCATGCTTTTTAAAAGTTCATCATCTCATTATTATTATTATTCTTAGGACTCCACTTAAAAGAGTGAAAGATTATAAGGACAATCATGATAAAGTCACCAGTAAATGAACAGACTCCCTAGCTGGTTGGCAAAAAAATGACTAACAGTCTCTATGTCCTGCTGTTTCTTTTTTCTAACCAGCAGATTGTGTAGTCATCGATGTGAAACAGAAATTTTAATTTTGGATCACACCTCTAATGGGGTTAGCACAGCCAAGCACAAATATATCATTGATTGGAAGATTACGTTGAAGAGCAAAACTGCAAGTACACATGTAGACTTGAAAAGACAGTATATTCAGACAGCTACATGTTCTTGTGCCTACTTGTTCAGTCTCTGTGGGACCTGTATTTAAATACAAATTTCCAAACTTTATACAGATAAATAAAGGTCCCCTCCTCAAAATGATAAGTAAATAATAGTGAATGAAGCACAAGTGACTTGGTCAAAAAGCAAATGCTTATCTGTGTTTTTCCATTTTAGCTCCAGAGTTGGTCTTGCTGGATTGATAACAGTGCAAATTACTCCTAGACTCCTCACAGCACCATTACATTTCATTACAGGAAACCTCCTCTGTACTCCACCACCACTGCCCATGGCAGACAGACAAAAAACAGAGGAAAAAAGCTTTACTAAAATGGATGGGTTCTTTCCCAGACACTGGATACATTTGCTTTACCTCTAAGTTGCTCTCTTCAGGATTTAAAAACAAAACTGTTTTCAGTTATCGCCTCCTTTTTATGATTATTTTGCTGCATTGTCATGCTTCTGCTTAGTTTTGTCAAACAACTGTATACCACAGCAGTTATTAGCTATACCGCACTACTGCATTTCAAGAAACATTTTGAATTCTAAGCAAGTTCCTATAAACAAGATAATTTTATTTTTTCTATGAAGTTTAAAATAAGCTACATATAGGGAAGTACATCTTTCAACCAGAAGTTTCCTCTCATGTCACTCAAATACAAACCACAAAACCCATCTCAGTGCAGCAGCACCCCCAGACAACATGTCTATAGCAATGGAACACTCACAATTGACAAAGCGTGGTGTCCGCCAGGATCACATGCAATGCCAGCATATCACAGTTTCTGACATGATAACTGCCATCGAGTTGCACTGTTTCTTGCAGAATTCTGAAATTACTGAGGAATTCTGCAGGATCAGGCATCTGAGTCTTTAACTTCACCAAAAAAATTACTTTTTTATTAATTCTTGGATTACATAACAGAAACATTCCAGGCAGTCCACCCAGTAGCACTGCAGCCATGCCAGTTACTTGAGTTTGAACTTGGGACATTTTACCTAATTGTATCTCTGTTTGGTATAAACTTATATGCAGCAGCGACCCCTGCAGGACAATCAGGGAGCTTGCTTCACCTTTGGGTATGTATGGTGCAAGGTCACTGGTGGAGTGGGAGGGTCGCTTGGGAACTGGGGGAAGAAAAGACAAATAAATGGTGGGTGTCAATATGATGGCCAAGGGCACTCTCAGACCTCACTACTTTCCACAGCTCCCATGTTGAACTGTATTTTGACAGGTAGGTGGCGTCTCTCTGAACACACTGTTGTGGGGGGCCCTGGAGCTGGTGAGAAAGGGGGTTGCTGGGGCTGGTAGGGGGATCAGAGAACAGCCTGAAGAGGAGTGGTTTGTCAGAGGATAAAAATGTATATAAAAACTTGTTCCACGCATCTCTTAAAGATGTAATACATACAACCATGTAGTTGCTAGAAATATATTGTCTTTATCTCTAGAAACAGTAAAACTTCAGAGCAATGATTTGGGGGAACAATAAGAAATAGCCCTGTTTGTTGCTGCATGATAATTCTCATTTTTTCATACACTCTTTGCAAACTTTTACACAAACTCAAGAAACAGAGGTCAACTCCAAATCTGCAGGATGGCATGAAGAGTGCAACAAAAACAAAGCAGATATTTAAAAATCTGCAATTATTTTACACAACGTACAAGAACAGGTTCATATGCAAATAAAGATTTGGATCAAGGGGAATCACGTACAGTACATAGTTCTTATCTACTACTTATGTATCTTATTACTCTACTACTCATTCCTAAATTGTGGAATTCTCTCCAGTCTACCATTTGCCATGCCCCTTCCCCTTCTTATCTCAACACCATCCTTAAAGAAAACTTCTGCACCTCCTGCTCCTGTTCCTAACCTTCTTGCTGCTGAACTATGTCCTAGCACTCGCATACCTGCTTAGACTGGGCTACCAGACATTGTGTCACCTCGGCAGCTTAATGTAGTATTCTGCTACACTATTCTAGTTGCTGTAGCTCATCTCTATTGCATTTGTTTTATATTGTTTTGTATTGTATTCTGCTTGTATTTGAATTGCACTGTATTGTATGGTAACGTATGGATGTATTACTGCTGCTCATGTTTGGCTTGCTCAATTTTGTATACCTACGCAATTTTTTCCCAATGTGCCCCTCCCCCCAGGACACATCTGGAAAAGAGCAGTTGTCAACTCAGTATGCTTTTCTGGTAAAACTTTCAAATAAATAAATGTATAACAAGTGTATGCAGTTCCAGTTTCAAGAAAGAGCACTGCGGTCCAACAGGATAATCTCTTCAAAAGCAGCATAACAACATGCCCATCCTGTACTCATAGAGACACTGTCAACCTCCTTAGGCCTCAAAGTTTCTGTAGTTTAAAAAAAAACATTTTATGACAGGTCACAATCTGTAGAGATTGCTGATGTAGCTGGTAGTTTGATTCTCACTCTTTTTTCTTACGAAAGTGAAAAACAGACTGCTCACCATATTGGTGTTACCACACGAAAACATGTTTGTTTACATTCCATGAACAACTCCCACTGCTTCTTTCCTGGACTTGAGAACACCCCCCAACACAGTCTAGCCATTCATGGTGCAGTGGGAGGAGAAGAAACTATTGCATCATGAGTGACTGCCCTGTTTGGGGGTGTTCCTAATGTTCAGTAGGTATGCAATAAGAGCAGACCAAGAACTTAAAGTAAGGTTGAGTATAAATATGCCATTTGCAAGCATTTCAGTTCTACTAAGAGTGGAAGCAGTTAAAACAACCATCAACATCAATGAATTTTAGAAGGTAAGCAATCATAAATTGTGGGCTTTCAACTAAAAATAATATGACTCAAAAAGGGTCGGCAGTGTCCCTTTAAGGGGAAAAGTACAACAGAATCAGTAAGAGAGAGATCTATGCCTTCTACTCCTAGGACCATAAAGTGGTGGGGTGTTCAAAGGCAGAGGATAAAGCATTATGGTAAACAAAGTACCTGACTGCTGATGTCTGAAACACCCATTACGGTAAACAAAGTACCTGACTGCTGATGTCTGAAACACCCATGGGAGACACTGATATAATACTGGGGAAGGTCATTAGGAGCTGTAAAACGAGAAGGAACAGGGAGAGGATTGGACAAAATCAAAGGAATACAGCACACCCAATTGTGCATAATAAAGCTGTAATGGCACTGAAGGGTTCTGGTAGTATTTCAAAACCACAAGTGTGAAGAATTAGTGTCTTAAATTTGACACCAGAACCTTGAAATGTTATTACAACCTTATTTGTACATGTAGGGTGTATTTTGTTTGTTATATATATTTTTTTCAGTTGCTGTCTACCTGTGTCTGCTCCAGTGCTAATTGGTGCCTAAGGGCTGGAGGTTTGTTTTGTTTTTTTATTTATTGAATTCTCGGATTACAATCTTTGAGCTACAAGCTCATTTACAAAGGTTCCATGTTGGGAATAAATGAAAAACAACAGTAACACATATAATTTCAGGTACATACAATCAGAGACAATAGCAAGGATAAAATTACATAGTATTGACACGTGTTACAGAATCTGGGCTAAGCTGGTGCCAACATAGATTAGTAGAGGAATAGAAAGAGTAGTATTGGGTTTAGGGAGAGAAGTGGGGGTGGGGTTGAGGTGGGAGCTAGCGGCAACCTCAGACTCGGGGGTCACCTTGTTAGGAGGGGGGTGGCGGGGGAGAGGGCTAGAACAGTGGGTAGGGGAATTGGCAGGAGGGGTGGGTAATGAACCCTGATGAAATAGAGAGAGAAGGGGCTGAGGTGGTAGAGGGAAAGGTTGGGGGAGTAGGTAGTTGTGGAGGTAAGTAGTGTAGGAGTGACTTAGAACATCAGAGACTCCCCGTTTACAACCATATTACTGGTGAGTTTCTATGTCACAGTGATAAAGGAACTTGTCCTTAATAAGGAGGGTTGCGCGGAATCTGCCGAACAGAATTGGATTAGTCAGATTCTGACCTAATTTTCGGAATTAGAATTTTCAGAATCACAGTCCGAAAGTCCCAATTCTTAATCTGAATCCAAAAACCTATTTTTACATAGGAATTTAGGATTTAGGATTCCAAATCTGAGTCCGAGTCAGATTTTGAGGTCCTTTTAAGAACTGGATAGGAATTGGATTAGGAATCAAAAATTCCTAAATTCCTAAAACAGTCCAATCAGATCAGAAGTCGCCAACTTCAAGCATGGAGTTTGTACAGGATTCCACTTTCGAAACCATTGCAAGACAGCTACAAGCATTTTCCAAAAAACACTGAAGTTAGTCAAGCCCCACCCCAAGAAAACAAATTAAAGGAAAACCTCATACACTGCATCAGTCTCCTCAATCATTAAGTAAACACCCAGTTAGGGCTTTAAATCAAAATACAATATTTTGTCTTGCACTTTCATGTGTTTACATCTTTTTATTATCATTCCTTAACATTTATTTTAAAGATGTGCCTGCAGCCATCTTGTGGGGAACCAGTCAGCTTTCTGTGCTTGAGGCATGCAAATGAGCACTGCTGACCTCTGAGATTAGTCGACAGGCATGCCAGTATATAAATGTTGAAGCATGTCTTCTGTATTGCAAGTTTCTTCACTGCCAATCACAACTGACCACCCTTCAGTAATGGCTGGTGACCAGCTCTCAGTTTTGTCCATGCAGATTCACCCCCATGAGCTCAATAAGTTGTCACACTGCATCTTTTCCAAAAAAACACTCTTAACACTGAAGTCAGAAAAGTGACTGTGACTCCAAAAATAGCCAATAAACACTACTGCTCACTGTGACTCCCATCAGTTAGGATCAATGTCGCACATCAGTCATGGATCCAGACCTCACTGTTGCCCTTACCTAACTGGGGACAAAACAGCTGCTTGTATGCTAGGTTGTCCTCACCTACTGGCCATGTGGCACCATTATAATGTACAAATAGGACTATTTTTTCAACTTTTTTAACTTTCTTATCTGTTTTATTAATTTATGTAATAATTTACAAATAGGAATAGACCAATTTTATAAATGCAATACGGCACTCTAGGGGGGCGTTTTGTGTGGGATAATGGCATTTTTCAGATGGTGGAAGCACTCAGCCTTTGGCCGCATGCTTCAACCCACCCAAGGCATGCAGTTATCCCAGCACAATGCATCTACTGTTATGTCTTATTGAGTAATTATCCCAAACATGGCTGGGAAGATGTTATGGCAGCCTAGTCCACTTGCTGGATGAACAAATTAAACTACATTGCAATTGTATTTAATGTTCTAGTTTAACTTTCATTATTTTACACTACAATGGGCTGCATTTTATTTTTCTTCCAGATTTTCATTTTATATGAACTCTGTATTACGTGTTTATTTTTGTGTCCCATTACTGTTACTCTAACAACTGTGTATGTTCTCCAGCACATGTACCCTACCCTCCAGGATGCACCTGAGTGACCTACATGCAGGTCAGGTTATTTGAAAAGGCTACTTAACATACATACTGTACATACATACATACATGATCACCACACTGTTGCAGAGTGTAATTGTTACTAGATTCTATACCATGTATATATGTTGTATTTTAACTTCTATACTTGTCTGCTGTAATGAGGCATGGTTGAAAATTGCCTTGTCTCAGTCCAATTTGATAGAACAAATACCTAAATAAAAATAAATAAAGTTTGTTTTTACTTGGATAAAAATATTCAAATAAATAAATAACATATCATTATTTTTAAAGAACAACATTTCTTAAAATTCATTTTTGATTTAGAATGTTGGGTAAATAGGATCTGCTGATGCCTCTTGTAACTTTTTGGTTGTGTCTAGACCATTAGTCAGATAGGCTCAGAACAAGAGTCTATGTCTTTCTTATCTTTTCATCTCATGTGTATGTTCAACTATAGGCCTACTAGTACTGTGTGGGTAGGGGATGAGGAGGAGGGAGTGGCTGGGGGATCAAATGGCAAAGGGGATTTGGGATGTTGAAGTGGTCAGGGGGCTTTTCCCCCCAACTTAATGAACTGATCCACAGCCAGAATCAGCTTTCCCTTATAAGCACTGTAACATGCTGAGGAATGATAACGTAGCAGCCAAGATTTTGTGGATTTGATTTTCCACAATATCTGATCCGCCATGACTATGAGTAAAGATCCACACTTGCTCCCAATTTTTTTACTAGTGACTAGAGACACTCTTTAATTTCAGATTGTTTTTGCCCTTTTTTGCATGCAGTACAGAAAAGTGCTGACCTTTGAGCTCACTGTGTAAGCCCGCTTGTGCACACTTCTAATACAAATCTAATTTTTTTATCCTAACTTGTGTACTTCTTTGATTTTAGCTTGTTCTAAATGTTGTATTTTCATTTATCTAAAGAGCTAGGGAAGATATAGGGAAGCTTTCCACCACTATCAAATTAAACACACGGAGGCAGTGTGGTCTGATAGTTAGAACACCAGCTTGGGAACCAGGAGATCATAGGTTCAAACCTAGCTAGAGCCAAATAGTATCAAATACTGATTGCGTCACCTTGGGCATGTCACTTAACCTCCCAGTGCTCCACTCCACCCAACTGTGGGAACGCGTACAAGCAGAACCCCACTGGTAACAAGAGGTATAGTTCAGCTGGGATATCCTGGGTTAAAAAAAAATTAAATTAAAAATTAAAAAAATAAATAAATACATAAAAAACCTAAAATATGTTGAGCAATCCCACTTCCAAGGCCTTCCTAAGCTGCTACCTGCTCCTCTGGAAGTGTACTACTACCTACAACACTGTCTCACAAATCTGCTGTGCCATGGTCAAAGCCCTCAAAGGGTACAGTGTGGAGGTGAAGGAAAGAGGGACGTGTACACTAGTGGTGGACACCTCCCATTTGCTTTGTGAAGGATGCTTGAGAATTAACGGGAAAAAAAGTGCATTGTTTGCAGAAAACAGGATTACAATCATTACACTGTTCAAAATGTTGCAAAATGTATGCTACTCCCCATGTTGTGTATATTGGATAGGTCTAGTATCCCCCAGCAAACATATTAAATTAAGAGATTGCAGAGATTTATTACATTTCATCTGGTCATCAGTTGCTATGGGATACTATTAAATCTCATTTAGACTGCTTACTGAACCTAGAAGATTGTTTTACGGTGTAAATATGCATTGTGGGTAATTATTTTGATTTCATAGTGGCTGCAGGCAGTGGGTATATCATTTCTGTGATGTCAATGGCAGCCAGAAACAATGTATATAAAACTGACTTGATATGCAGATCCAGCCTATAATGGTTGGCATAGTGCAATGTTGGAACTGCTATAGCTTGAAAAAGTAACATATTTGTAGGGCCCTGTAGGGTGAGTGCCCCTCTCAATGGGCATAGGGATTGGAGGGCCTCTACTCACAGTGGCACTAGAGTGCCATAGATGATTGCAGTAGCTCCTGGGCTCTTTTTTCACTCAGCAGTGAGTAGGGGTTCATATCCAAAAGAAAATAAATGTGTGGTGTCTCCAACCAGAAAGCAATTCAAATGAGCAAGATGTATCAGTACAACCCCCAGGGATGTCTTATTTACCCATCTCCTTACTGTGGCCACACCTCCCTCAGATCCCACACAAATGCAACAGTTCCCCCCAGTTGGCACGCACAGTCTGACTGTTGATAATACTGATGGCAGGTTTAAACAGCAAAACAGAGTATTATTTAACAACGCGGGCCCCTGCAAGGGAAATATGGTTAAAGCAGCCTCAACAATACCTAGTCCTGGTTAAGTGCCCTTCTAGGCAGGGTCCAAACTATCACCTATAACTCAGGCCACAGGTAGCTGCATACTATGAGAGTAGGGAACAAATGTTGGTTTTTGGCTGTCACTAACAAGGTACAGTTAGGAGCAGTCACATGTTCTCCACCTATACACTTCAGTACAGACTTAAATGTTTTGAAGACCTTCTGTACTACAGGCCGCTACCCTCCTTCCTCCTGGCACCAGTAATTACCCATTACACTTAGTGGGAGCTCTCTAGCACACAGTCCCTGGGTACCACAGATGCTGAATCATTACAGACCCACTGTAGTTGCTGTGGGTTGGCCAGCATCGATACACTTTAAACAAACTGAATAATTCCCCCTAAACCCAAAGGCCATACAATTGCATAAATGGCTTTTAAAACCTCAGAAAGTGAGATACTTGTAGTCTGGCATGATGGCCGTGGAAACAATCTTCAAAAACAAGTATTTTCCTAAGGCATGGCAAGTCATGAAGTCACTCATGGTTTCTCAACTGGATGGCTCTGTCTGCCTCTGCAGGCTGCTGGTGCTCCAATCTCCCATTGCACCTCTGTTTCAATCAGGCACCCTCCTTGGGCTAGCTCCACCTTCCTCAGGGGTTGTCTTTTCAGTTTAGTCCAGGACTGGTTGCTGGATCTTCCGTCTTTTCCTCTCTCTCTGTTTTCACTTCTGAGGCCCCAGACAGACTCAGATATCTTGGCTTCCAAACCCTATGACAGTTGTAACCTGACACCTAGCTGTGACACCCGCAACAGGATCTGGATCAGAAGCCCTGGATTCCAGTTGTTTGCTCCTCTGTACTGGCTCTTCAGCATTGTACTTATGCTGACTTGCTTGAAGTTGTCACTCTTTTCCCTTCAAGAACTCAACAGCTTTCTTCACAGTTCAGTTCTTCAGGCACAAGGTTCCACATGTCACAGCTCAGCATCTGGGACAGACACCAGGTCCCCTCCCAATGAGATCTGTCTGCCAGCTTTCAGCACAATTCCCTTCTTACAGCCACTGCCTGAAGCTTGCTCACATTAGTTCACACTGCTGTCACTCCAAAACTACAATGCCCTATGGGCCCAGGAAAATACACTGGAATCACAGTCCATCCCTCTCCCACAGGTGTCCAGGAAATTGAAGTAAGCCTCCAGTCCCTTTATTGGTTGTCTCAGGGGTCGGGGTCAGGAAGATGGAACTGTCCATGCCATCAAGTGGCGTTGGTCCAGCTGTTCTTCTCTTCAGGGCTAATGCCCTTGTTTAACAGCTCCCACCACCTAGTCCAGGTGGCAGGTTGACAGGTGTAGAAGAAAGTCTCGGGGTGTGGCAGGGTGGCATTATATACAGCCCTCTGTCAGTAGTAGTTGCACACTTTTGAACTGTGGCTCAAAGGGTTAGAAACTGCAAACTGTGTGATTAACATGCACTGGACGTGTCGAACAACCATGGCTTCTGTTAGGTTTAGTCACCTCCTGCCAGTCCTCCATCCACATGAATCAGGTCTCAATGGCTGGAAGAGTCCATCAGCAAAGGCAGTGGGGCAAAGAAGCTCTTGCAGTTCCTTAGGTAAGCCCCTTATGTCAAGGGGTTACATGGTGCAGCTGCATTGGTGGTTTTAAAAGCCTGTTTAATTTTTTAAAGTTAGTCCATAATGTCTTACTCTTTTCCAAGATGTCCACTGATTATATTCATATTTGTTTATTTATTTGTTTATTTACTTTTGGTAACCAGGTAAGTCGACTGAGTACAGGTACCTATTTTCAGGATGATACAGATGTAGAGCACAGTACACATTACAAATAACAATACATTCCAATTAAATAGAGTACAAATAGTACACAGTCCTAATAAAATCCTGGAACATTCAAGATTTGCTGTAAGCTCCCAGTCCCCATGTTTTTGTATGTTCTTTTTGAAACTGTTCAATAAATCATTAGCTACAGGAAAAAACTAGGAAATCAACACTGTAGATTAAGCTGATGGTTATTGTTTGATAGAAACCATTAAATTAAATTGCAAGACTTTAGGCAAACATCTTATATTTGTTGATTTTAAACGAAAGCCCAGAGCAGACAGTGCCTCATTCTATCCTATTGGGTCGCCATGTTGAATTGCAGTTGCACAAAAGGTTGGGGAGTCCTGATCTGTGGCACCCAAGGTGGATGACTGCTTGCTGTGAAAAAGTGTACATTTGATCTTTATTAAATAAAAGAAGATTGCTTCATAGTACTCAAAGTCTGGAGTGGTGCTTCTGGCATGCGTTGTTCTGCCTCAGTGTTGAGTTCCTGAACAGTTTTTTTTCCAGCAGCAGCAGCGTTACAGAAATGCAAAGTAACACCTTTTCTGTTTATGTAGTGTAGCAGGCACAGTATTTACAGAAATCATGCCCTAGCAAGGGTGACAGTACAAATTAATCAGGCAAGTACAACAACTCCTCTGCATTCCTGCCTATAGAGTCCTCCCTCTTCTTGTGCCTCCTGAGTCCCATCAACGTGGTTGACTGCGGAGATTGCTAGGATCTCTGTCATTCTTGGGTCCTAATCCCTTCTCCCCAGTCACTACTCTGCTGACCAACAATCTCACAGCCCCTTCCTGAAGAATATCTAGCTTGTGCCACTGGCAAACACTGACAAAAAAAAAAAAACAACACACACACATTGGTTTTGCTAAGTAGGTCCTTGCTGTATTTTGCCAGTTGTATTTGTGCTTGTAATTGGATTTACACTTGTATGTAATCTTAACGTTTCAGCTGGAGCAAACGTGGAGTGATGAATTGAATACCAGTGCAATTAAAATCTTTATGGCTGTTTGAATTTAGATTTGGCAGACTTAAAAATGAACTACACTGTATCTGAAAGTAAGTTTTCCACGTAGAATCTGTTATTTAAAAAATGGGTTCATATGCTGCTATTGTTTCATCTATGTAGATCTTTTAGTAATCATAGTGATTGTTTCTATTCAACAGCCTGGTGTTAATTGGTACTCCTACCCTAGATCTGGTCCTCTCAAGGGTAGGAGTATAAGACTGCAATAAACTATGACAGGGTGTGTGATTATGGGTCAATAATCACACGCCTCTCAAGGGTGTGGTTAGGTATGAGGCACTTGTGCCAAATGCCTTTAAACACCTGAGAGAGGTGTGTGATTGTTGACCCATAATCACACACCCTGTCATGCCTTATCATGCTTATAACATAGAGAGAAAAATAATTTAAAAAAATCACTCTACAAGCTGTTATAGAAAAAATAATTTTAAACAGTCTACAAATTGTTTTATGTTCCTTGAAAACATGAAATGTACTCAATTTTAACATAGGAAATAAAGTAGTCTCCTAGTAAAATGTTGCTTTTTAACAGTAAAATGAATTATTTCAGTAGTTTTTTTTTTATTTTTCTATACTTTATAGTTTTCCAACACTTTTAAGGGACACAAGTGCCTTCTAAAAATGATGCCTGCAGCCATCTGTTGTTGCAGACTGAAGCACCTGAAATTCGTGTATGTGTGAGTTTCTATTTTTTCGTTTATGTGTACCATCAAGAAAAGGTACTTTCTATCTGTGCTCGGTGTCCTGAACGCTATGAAGTGAGTGTGGTGTTCAGTCAAGCACTCTAATATGTTTAATTCCTACTTAGAAATAACTGTGACTCCAGGCATGTGCATTGCCATCAATGGTAATGTGCATGCCTGGAGTCATGGCATTCTGTTTCAAAGTAGGAATTAAACATTTTGCAGTGCTCGGTTGAACACTGCACTCACTTTTTAGTGCTCAGGACACTAGATAGTAGGTCTCAGCTGACATCAAGCAATTTTATTTGTATACTGGAAGGTATGTGAGCAAAAATGCCCATTTTCACAAACTTCTAATATAGGAATATAACAGAGGAAAAAATACATAGGCCAATGGAATACATAGGATATACAATAAACTACCTATGACATACAATGAAGTAAATGCTTTATATATACAGGTGTATAGCAGCATAAGGACCTCACAAGTGCAAATTAAAACTAGTATATTACATGGGTAAAACTGTACAAGAGTCGACCAGAAGGCAGACTGATAAACAGAAATGTTTTTCGGGTATTGTATAGGGCAGGAATACATGCTGATGGTTAGTGGTGTAGCAAGCTGCAGGCTTTGAAGATGTGCTGCTCTGAGCTTCAGGGTTTACATGGATGGATCGCTGAGGAAGTACTGAGGATCTTTTCATTTGGCAGCATTTGTGCAGCCGAGCTGAATGTGCTAGGTAGTGATCTGTTTAAATGGTTTTGTGATAAGATTCTCTTGTCTAAAAGTAGATCCAGCATGTAATTATGGGTCAATAATTATATGCCTGTGACCCGCTCTTAGCCAATCAGAACAATACAATTGTTCTCAGTATGTTATAAAGACATTTCAACAATGGCACTGGGGAACACAAATAGAACAAACAAACAAAAGGGGAAAACTGGAAACATCCTATCAGGGGTAGGGGTACAAAAGTATTTCCAGGTAACACAGGGAGAACAAAAGTTGAGAATGCTGGGAGTGGTGCAGTGCAGTGGCTGTGGGGTGACAGTTTTCAGAGCAACCTTCTGGAGACTGAGGTGATATCCCATCTGCACAAACCTCTTTGGGTTGATATAGGAGGTCACTAGACTTCAGGCCAAGTTGGCTAGGATTTGGGGGGCCTCTTCCCCCACCCAGGGACCACCAAGTCTGCCACCATTACCTCATAGGATGCCAAGGAGAAGGAATAGCTAGACCATGGTGGGCTGTGGAAGGGTGGGGGTGGTGGGACAGAGGCACATTCCTCAAAAAGTACCACTCTGACAGGAGGGGCTGCAAGGAAGAGGCACCTGCAGTAGTGACCAGGGAGAATGGGGGAACCCTCCATGGTGGAGACCACAAGAAAGGTGGTAGAGGACCCCAGAAGAGGAGGAAGCAACTTTTGGTGGTGAATTCAATTGTGAGGAGGATAGATCTTGGAATAGGAAAGAGTGGGAGAGGTAGGTTAGGTGCCTATATGATGCAATGGCCTGGATAAATGGGAAGCAGAGCCTGAGGATCACTAGGGCAGCAGGATGAGAGGGAGGGCTGGATGTCATTGTCCACCTTAGAACTAATGACATGACTAGGGATAGGGCTGGGATAGTACAGGGGGAGTTTAGGGAGCTGAGGAGCGGTCTTAGGTAACGCACTAAGTAGCTTTCACTGAGGTGCTGCTAGTCAATGACAGGGGAGAGAAGAGGGCTCTCCACACCAGGACCTTCAACACATGACTGAAAGAATGGTGCAGAAAGGAGGGGTTCAGCTACATTGAGGACTAGTGTCCCCCCTGGGAGAATATGGACCTGTACAGGAGTGATGGCCTGCATATATCCAGGAGGGGAATCACAGTCCTCGGTGAATGGTTTAAATGTTACTTCAGTGAACATTTGAACTAGCTGAGTGGGGTGGCTGAAGAAATCAGGGAGTCAGAAACTGCTCCCCCCCATAGGCTGAAGTAGAGTGCAAGGAGAGCCTGATGGTAGAGGAATCCCCCACGGTGCAAATTAATAAAGGAAGCAGGATAGTAGAGACAAAAGGGGAAGGGAATAGAAGCATTAAAAAGAGAGCGGGGAGGAGAGAGGGCAAAAACAAAAAAGTGGATAACAAGCAGAATATAAACAAAATCTGGAAGGACATGTGTACGAATGCAAGAAGTTGAGGAAATAAGATTCCGGACCTAGAGGCCATCATGGCAGAGGCTAATGTGGATACTGTGGCCATAACAGAGTCATGGTGCAATGAAAATCATGTCTGGGACTTGGATACCAGGCTATACTCTGTTCAGGAAGGACCGGGTGGGAAAGAAAGGAGGAGGTGTCATGTTTTATGCGAGGTAAAGCATAAAAGCAATGGAGATACAGGGAATACAGGGGGAGGCAGAGGTATTGTGGCTCACTCTGGAGTCAGGGAATGGAGCCACTATTTGCACTGAAGTGATCTACAGACCTCCAGCACAGTTGAAGGAATGACATAAGGTACTGGTGGAAGCCACTGGCAAGATGGCAGAAAAGGGGGAGGCGTGGCTGATGGGGGACTTCAATCTGCTGGATGCAGACTGGAGCCTAGCAGCAGTGGCTTCACCTAGAAGCAGGGACATCCTGGACTCTCTGCATGAGGCATTCCTCAGTCAACTAATCAGTGAGTCCACTGGTGATGGGACATTACTCAACCTGATACTCATTAACAGGGGCAGTGGTACAGATGTCAAGGTGGAAGGCCACCTGTGGACCAGTGATCACAATACAGTGTGGGTCAATATAATGATGACATTGGAACTGAGCCACACAAGGCTGTGGGTCCTGGACTTTAGAAGGGCAGATTTTATAAAGATGGGTGAATGCCTCAGGGATGACTTGGCAGGAGGATGGCCTGAGTGGGGTGCAGGAACAGTGGGTGAAGCTACATAGAGCACAGTAAAAGCAACAAACCTGTGCATAGATCATGTGCAACGGTTTTTACATATTTTTTATAAAAGCTTGAAACACTGAAATTCAAGTCCTTATGGCATGATTAGTGTTTCCTGAGAATTTCATGCCATTTGGTTTTGTGGTTTTCTTTAAATCAGCATTTGTTAACTTGCTCTACAGTAGCTGAAAACAGTGGAGTTATTTCTGTCCTCTCAGTCAAACTTAGAGTGCGATGACATCATTTTGGAGTAGCTTGCTGTTTCAGATTCCCAGTCAGAGCAGTAGTTTGTAGAGGTAATGATTTGTTGAGCTCTCCAAGTTTCTTACAAACAGTCTCTGGCTTGTGTTTAGATAGATCAGTTTAAAATATAACATTATCTTCTCATAAAAAGCTGATCATTTTAATTTCAAGGCTGAATTGAAGTAGTGGAAATCTTTCTCTGAGAAATTAGCTTGTCTGTATCACAGCTGTCAGTTCTTTCTATTCAAAACTCAAGATTGTTTTTCTAACTATATAACACAGCTATTAAATATATATAAAAATAAATAAAAATTTTGTTCATTCACAGAAACAGTTTGCCTTTGATTTAGCTTCCATAAATAGACTTCATGTAAGAACATTTTCTGTTCATGTCAGATTGACAAACAGTACATGTCCTTGAAATACTGCAGCAGAGTGTGACAGACACCTGTCAGAACTCACAAATTTCAGTTCTTTGGTGGTTTCTGTGTGAAAATACATTGTTAGGTGTAACTAGAAACATTATGTGGCATCCTGATGCACCATGTCTCTTCCTCAACGCTGAGGCAGTGCAGCCTACTGCCTCCTGTTCCTGCCCCTTCCTTCTGCTCCACATTTGAAGCTGCTGCATCCTGTTTTCCACCATCTTCTCCCACACAGTCAAGGATTGTGCACCCTGCTGCCTCCATCCCCCACCTAAAGAATCAGGGCTGCTGTACCCTGTCTCCCCCTGCCCAAACAATTAGGGTTGCTACATCCTGCTGCTCTCTCCCAGGCATGACTGCTGCACCCTGTCCCACAGTTTGGGCTGCTGTATCCTATTGCCACCCTTATCTCATGCCTGAACATTCAGGGCTGCTGCACCCTGCTGCCCTCTGTCCCCACACCCACAGTCAGGGCCACAGCACCCTGTTGCCCACTGTTCCTATCTCCACAGTCAGGACTGCTGTGCTGTGCTACACCCTAGAGTCTCATGCTGCCTTCATTCACAGTTGGGACTGCCGAACCCTGCTACGCACTTCTACTGCCCTAAATGGTCTGGGCTGCTGCACAATGTGCACCCTGTGCTATTGTCAGGACTGCTGTACCCTGATGCCCACCTGTGTCCTGCCCCACAGTCAGAGTTTCTGCCCCATGCTGTCCTTTTTTCCCTGCCACCATTGTGCCCTGCTGCACCACAGAGTCTCTTGCCTCCACAGGCAGGGGACAGGGTGCAGCAAATGCCCTTACTCTTGTTCTGCACCCTTCCCAAACAACTGGGGTTGCTGCACCCTGCTACTCTCGCTCTCTCTCTCTCTCTCACCCTCACAGTCAGGGACACTGCACATGTTGCCCCCTGTTCCTGTCTCAGCAGGGTGTAGCAAAGGATCTGACTCTGGTGGCAGCAAGACAGCAGGGTACAACTGCCTCAACTGTGGAGGCATGCAACAGGGTGCAGCAAATGCCCTGAATCTTGTGGCAAGTGGCAGCATGGTGCATCAGCCCTAACTGCAGTGGCTTGGGGCTCTAGGGCACAGCAGGCCACAGCAACTCCAACTGTGTAAAAAGGAGTAGGGTGCAGCAGCCCTGTCAGTGGTGATGGGATAGAAGACAGCATGGTGCAAAAGCCTCAACTGTGGGGCAGGACACATGGAGCATCAGGGTACAGCAGCCCTGACTGAGATGGGGTACATGTGGTGCAGCAGCCCTAACCATTTGGGGCAATGGAAGTGGGTAGCAGGGTGCAGCAAAAGCCTCACCTCTGGTGTTAAGGCAACATGGTGCAGCAGCCCCAGCTGTGGAGGCAAGGAGTCTGGCACTCTAGGGCTTAGCACAGCACTGTAGCACTGACTGTGGAGACAGGAACGGGACAACAGGTGCAGCATCCCTAACTGTGAGGGTGGGGGGAAAGAGGGCAGCAGGGTGGGAAGGTGCAGTAGTCCTGATTCTTTAGGCAACGGATGGAGGCAGCAGGGTGCACAATCCCTGACTGTGTGGGAGAAGACAGTGGGCAGCAGGGTGCAGCAGCCTCAAATGTGGAGCAGAAGGCAGGGGACTGGTGGCAGTAGACTGCAGCAGCCTCAACTGTGGGGCAAAGACATGGTGCATCGGGAAGCCACATAGTGTTTTAGTTATACACATACATGATGTATATTCACACAGAAACCACTAAAGAACTGAAATTTGTGAGTTCTGACAGGACATGTGCTTGAAATACTGTAGCAGAATGTGACAAGCACCTGTTTGTTAATCTGACATGAAAAAAAATGTTCTTAAATGATTATATTTATGAAGGCTACATCAAAAACAAACTTTCTGTGAATGAACAAAATTTAGATTTATTTTATATTCATTAAACAGCCCTGTGTTACATAGTTAGAAAAAAAAATTGAGGTTTGATTAGAAAGAACAGAGCTGTGATACAGACATGCTGGTTTCTCACGGAAAAAGATTTCTACTACTTCAATTCAGCATTGAAACCAGAATGAACAACTTTTTAAAGAAAGAGAATTATATATTTTAAGCTGATCTATCTAAACACAAACCAGAGACTGGGTTTGTAAGAAACCTGGAGAGCTCAGCAGACCATAAATTCTATAGAGTGCTGCACTGATTGGGACTTTGAAACAGCAAGCTACTCCAAAATGATGTCATCGCACTCAAAGTTTGACTGAGAGGACAGAAATAACTCCACTGTTTTCAGTTACTGTAGAGAAAGTTAACAAATGCTGATTTAAAGAAAACCACAAAATCAAACAGCTTGAAATTTTCAGGAAACACTAATCATGACACAAGGACTTGAACAGCAACTTTTTAAGATTTTATTAAAATACGTAAAAACCATTGCACATGATCTTTAAATGGTTTTGTGATAAGGTTCTCTTGTCTAAAAGTAGATCTAGCATGTAATTATGGGTCAATAATTATATGCCTGTGACCCACTCTTAGCCAATCAGAACAATACAATTGCTCTCAGTATGTTATAAAGACATTTAAACAATGGCACCGGGGAACACACATAGAAACAAACAAAAGGGGAAAACTGGAAACATCCTATCGGGGTAGGGGTACAAAAGTATTTCCAGGTAACACAAGGAGAACAAAAGTTGAGAATGCTGGGAGTGGTGCAGTGCAGTGGCTGTGGGGTGACAGTTTTCAGAGCAACCTTCTGGAGACTGAGGTGATATCCCATCTGCACAAACCTCTTTGGGTTGAGGTAGGAGGTCACTAGACTTCAGGCCAAGTTGGCTAGGATTTGGGGGGCCTCTTCCCCCACCCAGGGGCCACCAAGTCTGCCACCATTACCTCAGAGGATGCCAAGGAGAAGGAACAGCTAGACCATGGTGGGCTGTGGAAGGGTGGGGGTGGTGGGACAGAGGCACATTCCTCAAACAGTACCACTCTGGCAGGAGGGGCTGCAAGGAAGAGGCACCTGCAGTAGTGACCAGGGAGAATGGGGGAACCCTCCATGGTGGAGACCACAAGGAAGGTGGTAGAGGCCCCTAGAAGAGGAGGAAGAAGCAACTTTTGGTGGGGGATTCAATTGTGAGGAGGATAGATCTTGCAATAGGAAAGAGTAGGAGAGGCAGGTTAGGTGCCTATGCGATGCAATGGCCTGGATAGATGGGAAGCAGAGTCTGAGGATCGCTAGGGCAGCAGGATGGGAGGGAGGGCTGGATGTCATTGTCCACTTTAGGACTAATGACATGACTAGGGATGGGGCTGGGATAGTACAGGGGGAATTTAGGGAGCTGAGAAGCGGTCTTAGGTAATGCACTAAGTAGCTTTCACTGAGGTGCTGCCAGTCAATGACAGGGGAGAGAAGAGGGCTCTCCACACCAGGACCTTCAACACATGACTGAAAGAATGGTGCAGAAAGGAGGGGTTCAGCTACATTGGGGACTGGTGTCCTCCCTGGGAGAATATGGACCTGTACAGGAGTGATGGCCTGCATATATCCAGGAGGGGAATCACAGTCCTCGGTAAATGGTTTAAATGTTACTTCAGTGAACATTTGAACTAGCTGAGCTAGGTGGCTGAAGAAATCAGGGAGTCAGAAACTGCTCCCCACAGGCTGAAATAGAGAGCAAGGAGAACCTGAAGGTTGAGGAATCCCCCACGGTGCAAATTAATAAAGGAAGCAGGGTAGTAGAGACAAAAGGGGAAGGGAATAGGAGCATTAAAAAGAGAGGGGGGAGGAGGAAGGGCAAAAACAAAAAAAATGGATAACAAGCAGAGTGTAAACAAAATCTGGAAGGACATGTGTACAAATGCAAGAAGTTGAGGAAATAAGATTCCGGACCTAGAGGCCATCATGGCAGAGGCTAATGTGGATACTGTGGCCATAACAGAGTCATGGTGCAATGAAAATCATGACTGGGACTTGGCCATACCAGGCTATACTCTGTTCAGGAAGGACCGGGTGGGAAGGAAAGGAGGAGGTGTCGTGTTTTATGAGGGAAAGCATAAAAGCAATGGAGATACAGGGAATACAGGGGGAGGCAGAGGTATTGTGGCTCACCCTGGAGTCAGGGAATGGAGCCACTATTTGCACTGAAGTGATCTACAGACCTCCAGCACAGTTGAAGGAATGACATAAGGTACTGGTGGAAGCCATTGGCAAGATGGCAGACAAGGGGGAGGCGTGGCTGGTGGGGGACTTCAACCTGCTGGATGCAGACTGGAGCCTTGTAGCAGTGGCTTCACCTAGAAGCAGGGACATCCTGGACTCTCTGCATGAGGCATTCCTCAATCAACTAATCAGTGAGTCCACTGGTGATGGGGCATTACTCAACCTGATACTCATTAACAGGGGCAGTGGTACAGATGTCAAGGTGGAAGGCCACCTGTGGACCAGTGATCACAATACAGTGTGGGTCAATATAATGATGACATTGGAACTGAGCCACACAAGGCCATGGGTCCTGGACTTTAGAAGGGCAGATTTTATAAAGATAGGTGAATGCCTCAGGGATGACTTGGCAGGAGGATGGCCTGATTGGGGTGCAGGAACAGTGGGTGAAGCTACACGGAGCACAGTAAAAGCAACAAACCTGTGCATCAAACACGTGAGCAAAAGTGAGAGGAAAAAATGACCACTATGGTTCTCAAATGAGGTGGCTGAAAAGGTAAAGGCTAAAAAGGTAGCATTCAGAGAATATAAGGAAATGCAAAGGAAGAAGGATAGCAAGATGTATCAGGGCAAACAGAGGGAAGCAGGGAAAGCAGTAAGGAACACAAAGGTGCAAATAAACCAGGGGATAATGAATGGGGACAAGAAATTTTTTTAGGGATTTAAGTGAAAAGAGAAAGACCAGAGGTGGTTCTTTAAGGTTAAAAAGGGAAGAGGGAAAGTGTGCAGAGGGGGAATGGGAAAAGGCAGACATCCCGAACAAATACTTTTGTTCAGTATTTAGAAGAAGGAGAAGGGAAGAGGCCACAGAAAAGTAACAGAAGCTTTGGTGTGAGTGAGGCAGACACTATAGTCCTTTTTTGGAGGAGAGCGTCCTGAAGGGACTTGCTAATCTGAAGGTGGAGAAAGCAATGGGGCCATATGGAGTGCATCCAAGGGTATTGAGGGAGCTAAAGGAGGTGCTATCTGCACCTCTGACAGTCCTATTTAACAGCTCACTGGAAACAGGTGTGGTTCTTGAAGACCGGAGGACAGCAGATGTAGTACCACTTCACAAAAGTGGTAGCAGGGAGGAGGCTGGCAATTATAGGCCAGTCAGCCTGACATTGGTGGTGGGAAAGTTAATGGAATCACTCTTGAAGGAAAGTATTGTGGAATATCTTCAATCCAATGGGTTACAAGACCTGAGGTAGCATGGTTTCATAGGGGGAGGTCATATCAAACGCATCTGATAGATTTCTTTGACTGGGTGACAAAGGAATCAGATCAGTGTGGAGCAGTGGACACGGCCTTCCTAGATTTCAGTAAGGCTTTCAACACCGTTCCACATAGAAGACTAGTAAGCAAGTTGGGTTTCTTAGGAGTGGGTCCAAAGGTGATAAACTAGACAAGAAATTAGTTAGGGGATGAGTGACAGAGCATGGTAGTAAATGGAGTTCACTCCAAGGGAGGGTGACCAGCAGGATGCCTCAGGGATCAGTGCTGAGACCGGTCCTCTTTACTATCTTTATAAGTGACATTGCAGGGGAGCTGGAAGGGAAGGTCTGCCTCTTTGTGGATGACACCAAAAATCTGCAATTGGGTAGACACTCCGGGGGGGGGGGGGTAGGATGATCAGGCACTTGAGAAAACTAGAGGAGTGGTCAAAGGTATGGCAGCTGGGTTTCAATGTGAAAAAGTGCAAAATAATGCACTTCAGGCACAGAAACCCAGAGGCGGAGTACAAAAGGGGTGGAGTGGAATTGCAGACTACCAAGCAGGTAAGAGAGTTGGGGGTAATCATATCTGATGACCTAAAGGTGGCCAGGCAGTGTGACAAGCCAGTCGGGAGGGCAAGTGGGATGCTGGGATGCATAGGGAGGGGTATCAGGGTAAGCTACCATGGAGGGGGAAATCCTGGACCTAGTGCTTACCAATGGGGAGCACATACAGGAGATATAAGTTAAGGAACCCCTGGGTGGAAATGACCACAATGCAGTGTGGTTCAGTTTGAACATGGGCATGGATGACATCCACACCAAGACCAGAACATTGGACTTCCGGTGACATCAGCAGACTAATAGCTGCTTAGTTCTTGGGCTCCGTTCACCCTCTGATAACAATCTTTCTGCAACGCCCACAAAGAAGATGTCATCGCCACTAAAAGGCAAGAGAAACAAGCTGGGGAAGCCACTGGTCACGCCAGTTCAAAAATTGAGAGGCCTGATAGACATGGAAAGAGTAGGAGGTGAAGATGACACTGAGACATCCGAAGCTCCAGTGCCGACAAGGCCGCATACAGCAGGCCCTTACCCAGATCTAACTGAAACGATCCTTCAAGTAGCCAGAACGGTCTCCAAAATCGATCAAACCCTCACTGAATTTAGAGCAGATCTGAATAGGGTCGACCATAAAATGGAGCAACTGGAACTGTGTGTCACCAAGGTCGCGGATCAGGGAGACAGGTACGACAGGCTGCTACTGTACCTGTTGGCCCGGGATCGAGAACTAACACATTGTCTGGAAGAGCTGGAGGGCGGGAGTAGGCAGCAGAACGTGAGGATCTATGGGGTCCCCGAGGGCGCAGAAGACAAGCACCCCAATGTTATCTCCTTCTTGCAGGACTTACTGCGGTCTACCCTTGCACTCCCTCAAGACTTTAATTTAGAAATGGATCATGCCCATAGATCCCTGGGGCCTAGACCTCATAACTCCGAAGAATGACCATGATCAATCTTTGCACGACTCACCTCCTATCAATCTAAGGAGGAGATTTTACGTAAGGCCTGGCAGCAGAGGAACCTACTATTTGAAGGTCAAGAGAATAAATATCGACAACGATCACACAACTGCGGTGCAGGAAGCTAGGAGGGTATTATGGCCGATACTTAAACAGCTTAGGGCTCAAAATATTAAAGCCCAGCTCCTGCTCCCAGCCAGACTGAATATAACCTCAGATCAAGGTATGAAGATCTACCAAGATCTGCTGTCAGCCACTCCTTACCTTCAGACGATGGGAACTGCTGTTCCTCCTCTTACAAAAGAAAAGCTAGAAAAGGACCTCCTTTCTTCTGCATGGACTGTTGCCCAAAAGGGAATCTCCAAACTGGGCTCTACTCAAAATCTTCTGAATACTAATTTGTGAGCAGATGTCTCCACCTTAATTCAGAGACATGCAGCACTGTTGCACACAAACGAGCAATACACCTTAGGAGGAGGCTGAGGGCTCATCTGCAATCAGCAGCCCTACAACTGGGCAGGAAACTTGAGGTAGCCTGTAAGGCATTATCCCAACTTGATCTGTTTTAAAGAAAGCGGTGAACCATTTTTGAGACACTCCCCGATGCCCTCGTGGCTTTGCTTTCGCCCGACCTTTCCTCGGACAGTGAGATTACGCCTCCTGAGCACCTATGACTGCCCACCCAAAACCTAGAAGGCAAAGGAAAACATGCACGATTTGCTCCGTGCAGCTTCCCATGAGTACCGCCTCATGGGCGACAAAACCAAGCCCATAACTGCCCTAGAACTGTAGAACTGGGTGGGGGGTCGGGCGGATGTGTGGGGGGGGGATGCTCACACTGAGATCCAGCAAAAATGGAGATTTTTGTGTTGAAGGCCCAGTGATCCTTCATGCTGCTTCCTCTGGGGACCTGCGAGACTCTGACGCAGAAATATATTGAACTGTAATTGTCTCACTAGCAGCAACATTACTTTGACGTTCTGGGATTGTGATTGCCTGCATGTGCCATCTTTCCACTTTAAGTCAAATTGGGTCTCGGGGCCCTCGGGGGGGGGGGGTTGTTTGAAAAGGGCTATATGAATTAGCAGCAGTGGATCCTCACTCATAAGGGGATACTATCAAACCAAAAGCTGGTAACCCAGAGGGGAATTTACCTCTAGGGGAATTTTAATCTTGGATCTTGGCCACTCTGCTTTCTTCCAGTAACTAAGGGACTGATCTTTGGACACCATTTATATGTTAAACAGGTTAATACTGCTCTAGTAATGTTTATCAAAGGTAAATGCTTTACCTATTGGAAAAGGTTGTTCAAATGTATGCGGAATTTTTCAAGTAGAGTTCTCTAAGGCTCTTTGCCTTTTGTAGTGTTATTACGAAGTTTGACATCTGACACTTAATCTAGCGACATCTACCTAATTAGGGTGATTGCAACAAATATATGGGACTAGAATGAGGGTTTTATGGGGAGCATGTTTACATGCCAGCCATATCTACTGCTGAACATAGGGCGAGCCTGACAAGGGGTACAACCCAAAGGCCCGAGGGATTTCCTGCAATTTTTGTGAGTGCCCTCTTTTTGCTCATTTATGAGCATGCCCTATAGAAGCCTTGGAAGCAAAGAGTTCTCTGCGTTGCATGGGAGGCCTTGAGATAGGAGACTTCAAATGCGCTATGCAGCCTGTAATTTGTTGGCCTTACTTTCTGGGCCTAAATGTAGGGTGTATGTCTATTTTATAATGTATGCCCTGGTACAAGAAATGTATATAGGTTATTTTATGTTGTTTGTGAATTTAAAGTTAAATGGGTACTGCTTTTGGAAAAAATCTTGGGGTTTTCAGAGAAGACAAGGTGATCTACTCCCATCATATCTGTTAGATGACTTAATTGTAAGGTATACTAATGGCTAATCAACATGCTAAAGTACTTTCCTTTAACATTAATGGCTGCTCCAACCCTATAAAATGGAAACAAGTCTTGAAATGTATTTCCACACAACAATGTGAGGTGAGTTTCTGCAGGAAACTCACCTTTCTCCCTCTGAAGTGTTAAAGCTGAAGTCAAAGACCCATCCTCACTTGTTTCACTCCTTGTTGGACTCAGACAGGAAGAGGGGTGTAGCAATACTAATGGCTGCCTCTCTTGCCTTTATATAGGAAGAGGTGATTGCGGACCAAGGGGCCAGGTATGTGTTGGTGGTGGGCAGGATACAGAATGAGTGGGTGACCCTGGTTAACGTTCACGCCCCATCTGGATCTCCCACCTCATTCTACTCATCCCTTGTCCAGTTTGTAGCGGAGAAGACTAAGGGGACTCTGATAATGTGGGGGATTGGAATTTGATCCTAGACAGAACGTTAGATACTACCTCCCATGTCCAGAACCCAGACTTTCAAAAGGCTAGGGCCATTAGAAAGGTTTTGGGCCAGATGGGGCTGGTGGATTTTTGGAGAGAAAGATACCCTAAAGCAAGAGAATACACCTGCTAATCCCCAAGATTCAAAATCTTTTCCCATTTGGATACGTACTTTACCTTCTCCGTGGGTCTCTCCTGTTTCCCTTCTATGTGGATAGGCACATCTAGTATTTCGGATAATAGACCATTTTTTCTTGAGGTCGCCCTTTCCCTACCTAAAAAGACTACACATTGGAGGCTAAATACTTCCTTACTGAGATATGAGGAGGTACTAGAACAACTTAAAAAACAAATTAAGGATACTGTAGCTGATAATACAACTCCAGGGGTTACGCCCCAAACCCTATGGGATACCCTCAAAGCCGCTATCAGGGGGAGACTGATTGCACTAGCCTCTCGAAAGAAAAAAAGCCTGTATGCTTCAACAACAAATCTTGACAACCCAAATAAGGGAGCTGGAGACCTCGCAGAAAATAAAATGGGAGGGACATAGAGACTCTAAGATAAAGGAGCTCAGGAAGGGGCTGCAAAAACTTCAAAAAGAGGAAACAGGGTGATCCTTGTTTTATTTGAAACAAAAGTACTACGAAGGTGGCCCGAGGGCCACCAGACTCTTATCGTTTCTCCTCCAGCAGCAGGCGGTGAGGGTCACCATCACCAAGGTAATTTCCCCACTCACTGGCCGCCCGCTAACTCAGTCTGTACAAATTACAGAGGCCTTCATCCATTACTACTCCAGGCTCTATGGCCACCAAAATGACTCCGTTACAGAGGACAAACTGAAATACTTGGGGGCTGTCTCCTTCCCGACTCTTTCCCCTGAGAAGGGCCAGGCGTTAACCAGACCAATCTCACAAAGGGAGATTCTGGACACCATTAGGGATCTCAAAACAGAGACGTGCCTGGGACCAGATGGCTTTAGTGCCAAATTTTATAAAACATTCAAGGCGGAGGTGGTCCCCCTGCTCTCAGAGGTGTTCTCCAAAATTTGGAGGGAAGGAAATTCGCCACCCTCATGATGGCAATACGCTACTATAACCTTAATACACAAAGAGAATAAAGACCCTGCCTGCTGTGAATCCTATAGGCCTAGATCTCTCCTGAATTCAGACTGTTAGATATTTGCTTCCATCATAGCCTCCAGATTAAATTCATTGCTCCCGGATCTGATTAGACAAGACCAGATCGGTTTTGTCTCTTCCAGGCAGGCTTCGGACAGTGTCCGATCTGCAGTAAATATTATTGACACTATCCGCCACACCTGTCTTCCATCATGCCTCATGAGTCTAGATGCAGAAAAAGCCTTTGACCGGGTCTCTTGGACCTTTCTATTTCTGGTGCTCAAATGAATGGGCTTTCCCCAAACTTTTATAAATAGCATTAAGAGACTCTATAAGGGTCCACAAGCCTATGTCAGGGTCAACAGAGGGCTTTCATCTAGATTTGATCTGTATCGAGGTATCCGGCAGGGATGCCCCCTCTCCCCACTGATCTTCGCCATGTATATCGAGCCCCTAGTGGAGGCCATTCGTGCCTCAGATGCCATTAGCGGAATTGAGATGGGAGGCCAACAAAGAAAGGTGTCCCTGTATGCAGACGATGTTCTGCTCTATCTTTCCTGCCCTGAATGGTCGATATCCAGCGTGTGGTCGACCCTGTCAGAGCTTGGTAACATTCCGGCTACCTCCTTAACAAGACTAAAATGGAGCTGCTTAACTTTTACTACTGCCCATCCCAATCAATTTTGGACTTCTTACCCTTAAATTGGAAAGCAGAAAAGATGAAATATTTGGGTATTTGGCTCACGAAAAACAATTCCCAACTCTTCAAAGTAAATTATACATAACTTATGAACCAAATAAAAAAAATACTTTGATAAGTGGGACTTGATAAACTTGCCCAGTTGCGCCAGGATGCAGACAATCACCATGAATTTCCTTCCTAGATTTCTCTACCTTTTTCAGTGTCTCCCTATTTTCATTGGAAAATCGCATTTCCAGTCCTGGCAGAAAATAATTTCTCGATTTGTCTGGAGCAACAAAAAGCCCAGGGTGAATATGAGGATTTTACAGGCAAATAAATCCAAAGGGGGAAGATCCCTTCCAGACTTAGAGGACTATTATTTAGCTACCCAGTTGAAAACGGCTCTACACTGGACCACCCCGACATTCACTTCTAATTGGAAGGAAATGGAGAGGGAGGAGGAGGCTCAGGGTGTGCTTCTGGAGACTAGACTGCTGAATCCCACTAAAATAGCCATAACTCACCCGCCCAAACTATTTACGGTAATAAATACAATTAAAGCTACTCACAGGGTTTGGCAAAAATACAAGATGAGAGCAGCCCTTTGGCCATTATTCCGACCAGCTAGAGACCCCACCTTTGCCCCGTCTCTACCTGATCACACTTTCAGGACAAGGGAGAAACTGGGCCTAGTATACATAAAACAGTACCTTCGGGGGAGACACTTCAGAGCTTCATGGACCTCAAGAATAAATATGGTCTGCGTGACTCTGATCATTTCAGATATCTACAGATACAAACTTATATTCATAAATGCCAGAGGGTGGACTTGAGTTCACCTAGGCTCATACAGCTTATAGACTGTTTGTGGTCGATTCTCTCCTCACAAATAACCAAGGGTCTAGTTTCAGCAATTTATAAAACCCTAGAAGGTTTAAAGAAAGATCCCCTAGACAAAATTAAAGAGGACAGGTGGAGAGAGGATGACTTGGCTCAGAGGGATATTAACTGGACCGCAGTGTTTCAGGTTGCCACAAGAACTACCTGTTCCCCCCTCTGGCAAGAATTCAGTTAGAAGGTTAGGGTCTGCTACTTCCTTACTCCCCAAGTATTAAATAAAAAAGACCCTACCAGACACTCAGTGTGCTGAAGGTAATGCGGGGCAGATGTGGCAGGCCATCTACACGTCTTCTGGCTCTGCCCTGAGGTGGAGGCCTTCTGGAAGGTGGTCATTAAGGCCTTGGAAGCTATGTTCTCTCTGGATGCCCCCTTTGACTGGCCTAACATGATTCTTGGAGACCCCCTGGAAAGCCTGAATAATACTAATTCAGTCTACTTATGGGCCATCCCTCTTGCGGCAGCACGTAAGACCATCACCCACCTGTGGTTAAAACCGAAGTCCCCTGCTGTACATACCTAGATACAGGTGGTACAGAGTATAGCGGAGCTTGAGGAGTTGTCATTTAAGATTAATCAAAAGACACACCTTTATGTCAGAAGATGGACAAGATGGCAGCTGTGGTTGGACTCCAGCTCTCAATTGATCTCCTAGATCCCATTTTGGGGGATTCTGTCTGATTTAGTCTTCTGGTATGGGAAGTCTTTGGCTAGTTCAGAGACTTTCTGATGAGATATGAGCTAAATTATCTTTGATTGGAGTTAGAGTCAGATAAAATAAAATGTATTGAGTTGTTTTATGTGAGTCAAGATGTGAAAGATGGGAGTAATAGATTTGTAATGTATAATGAAATCATATCTGCAAATATATTAATGTAACTCTGTAGCCCTGATGAAATAACTGTACCCAATTGTTATTAATAAACTTGAATTTAAAAAAAAAAAGCCCAGAACATTGGATTTCAAGATGGCAAATTTTAAAAAGGTAAGGGAAGTGCTAAGGGAAAACCTGGAGAGCATGGAAGAGGGCATGGGAGTGGACCGATTGTGGGCTGTCATTAGGGGAAGCCATTCAGAAGGCCACAAGCAGTTATATCAAATTGAGGGGGGAAGAAATCGAAAGCCAGACCACCAAGCTGGTTTAATGGGGAGATGGCCAGACTGGTTAGAGAAAAGAGGGCAGCCTATAGAAAATTCAAAAGAATAGCAAAGGACAAGGATTTATTTATTTATTTATTTATTTAGCTTTTTGTTGACCGGGAAGTGCACTAGACAAATTCTGCCTATTTTCAGGCATGACCCGGGGGAGGGGGATACAGATGAATGCTAACTGACCTTGAACCAGATTAAGCTGTTGGTGGTATTTTTAGTGAATGAGGGAAATTTGGCCAGGACACCGGGGAAATTCCCCTACTCTTTTCGATAAGTGCCATGGGATCTTTAACATCCACCTGAACTACCACCAATCCAGGCAGATGGGACCTCGGTTTAACGTCTCATCCGAAAGACGGAGGATGAGGAAGAATACCTGAGACTGGCTCAGATGACAAGAAGGGAGGTGCAGCAGACAAAGGCATAGAAAGAGCTCCAAATAGCCAAAGGAATACAGAATAGGGAAAAGGCCTTCTTTCAATACATAAGCGAAAGGAGGGACAAGAAGGACGGTTTTGTTAGGCTGAGGAAGGGAGATGGTTGGGTTAACAAAGACAGAAACAAGGCAGAGGAATTAAATGAGTACTTCTGCTGCATCTTTACAAAGGAAAAGGATGGCCCAGTGCCACGAGCAGAGAGAAGGAGGGAGGGAACAAGGTGAGAAGTCGTATGAGTAATCAGGATGGAGAGAGTGAGGGAGGGGCTGATGGCTCTGAGGTTGAAAAAATCACCGGGAACAGACAAAATACACTCCAGGGTGCTGAAAGAGTTAGCAGAGGAACTGGCAGGGCTGCTGGCTATCCTCTTCAATAGATCTCTGGAGTCTGGAGTGGTGTTGCTGGAGTGGAGAATGGCACATGTGGTGCCACTCCACAAGAGCGGACCCAAGGATGACCCATATAGCTATAGGCCAGTTAGCCTGACCTCGGTAGTATGTAAACTCATGGAGATCATACTAAAGGAAAGGCTGGTGAGGTACACAGAGGAGAATGGTCTACAGGACATAAGACAGCACGTGTATGTGGCAGGCAGATTATTGTCAAACAAACCTGATTGAGTTCTTCGATTGGGTCACAAGGGTAGTGGACAAAGGTCGGGCAGTAGACAACATATACCTTGGACTTTAGCAAAGTCTTTGATTCTGTACCACACAAAAGGTTGATAATGAAACTGAGGGACCTAGAGGTGGGGGAGAATATGGTAAGATGGGTTGAATACTGGTTGAGTGGCAGACCTCAGAGAGTAGTGGTTGGGGGAGAGTTCTCCAGCACCAAAGAGGTCACCAGCGGTGTCCCGCAGGGATTGGTGTTGGGGCCAGTGTTGTTCAATGTCTTTATAAGTGACATCAGGGAAGGCATTAAAGGCAAAATATGGCTGTTTGCAGATGACATCAAACTCTGTGGAAGGGTGGACACCAAGGATGGGATACAGGACCTGAGGAAGGACCTCACAAGACTAGAAAGACAGTCAAGAATCTGGCAACTTGGTTTCAATGCCAAAAAGTGCAAAATGATGCACACAGGGGCCAAGAACTCAAGAACAGAGTGTTACATAGGAGAGGTTCAGGTAACTGCTTCCAAAGAGGAAAAGGATCTAGGGGTGGTGATTACGAGTGACCTGAAACACACCTCTCAGTGTAAGGAGTCAGTGGCAAAGGCTAACAGGATACTGGGTTGCATTGCTAGGAGATTCAGCAGTAGGTGGAGCGAGATTATTTTACCTTTGTACAGGTCATTCGTGAGACTACATTAAGAATATGGCGTAAGGTACTAGCATCCATACCTTAAGAAGGACATCAACATGCTGGAGGGGGTCCAGAGGATAGCAACCAAGATGATCAAGAAGCAAAAGGATAGGTCCTATGAGGAGAGGTTGGGAGCCCTAGGGATGTACTCCCTGGAAGAGAGGAGGCAGAGAGGCAATATGATACAGACCTTCAAGTACGTGAAGGGAATTAACAGAGTAAAAAGGGAGGGTCTCTTTAAAATGAGTGACAACAGCACCACACAGCCTAAAGTTGATGGGGATGCGATTCAGAAGGGATGTAAGAAAGCATTTCTATACAGAGAGGGTGGAGACCTCCTGGAATAAGCTGCCAAAGGAGGTGGTATCAGCAAAGACAGTGCGGATGTTCAAGAGGGCCTGATGCAAACACAAAGGAAGCCCTTGGGACCAAGAAATGGGAGAAGAGTGGAGAGGGAGGGAGGGAGGGACTATTGGGGGAAGCAGGGTCATTGGCATGGGTCATTGGCATAAGTTGTAAGGCCAGACCCTGCATTATTTACTGAGTGGACACGATAGACCAGATGCTCTTCTTCTGTTGGCTCTTTTCGTATGTTCGTATGTATCAACAGCAGAAAGAGGGAGGTGGTATTGCCTCTATATTGATTTCTGGTAGGACCTCACCTGGAATACTGTATCTAGTTCTGGAGACCACATCTCTGGGAGGAAATAGACAAGGTGGAGGCAGTCTGGAGGAGGGCAACTAAAATGGTAGAGTTCAAGCAAGGAAGTGCTGCATGCTTAAAGGAGTAACAGGTTGCGGTGCAGAGCAAGGAGGCTAGCCTATACAATAACAAAGAGAAACAGCTCGACACTTGCGAAGGCAATAATCCAGGCAGAAAGGAGTTTAAAATATTTATTCCATCACCACAGAGGTCCGGACTAGCACCCAAATGCCCACGCCTTCCCCCTTTCATTAATCTCCTCTCATATTAAACCCCTTTTTTCTTTAACTTTTCCCATCCTTACTTCTGACTGCTGTATTCCATTTAGATTATTCATTCGTAGGAAACAATTATTAAGGATAAACTGAGACCCTTGTGTTTTTGATTATTCATTTTTGTATTAATTTGCCCAAGCCTATGTATTTTATTCTTTGGGTTTTTTTTGCGTGAAATTTATTTACTGTTTTTTTATTCATTGGTTGTTTGAAAAGTTTTCATGTTTGGGTTGTGGTTTCACCGTTTTAAGTGTGTATAACTTTAAATGCAGATTTTAAATATGATGTACTGTCTGTTATGAACTAGACCTGCCTCCGGAGGAACACCCTGTTGGGTTGAAGCACTGGGACATTTGGGTGCTAGTCTGGAACGCCGTGGTGATGGAATACATATTTTTTACTCCTTTCTGCCTGGATTATTGACTCAGGGAGTGCTGAGCAGTTTCTCTTTCCAACTAAAATGGTGCAGTGTCTGCATCAAAAGTCCTATGAAGAGAGAGATGAAGACTTCTATATGTACACCCTGGAAGAGATGAAGGAGAAGGGATATGATAGAGACCTTTAAATACTTCACAGGGGGTGAATAAGGTACAGGTGGAAGTATATTTCAGGAAGAAAGTGCTCACGAACAAGGGGAAATGCTATGAAGCTGGAGGGGGTAGATTCAGGAGAGATGTCAATCAATCAATCAAGTCTTTATTTAACCAGGCGTTCATCATTGAGCAGAAGCTCATTTGCAAGATTGACCTGGGTGGAGCATGAACAATTGTATATACAGGTCAACACAGGTATTTACAAGGCAAGATGTGAGGAAGTACTTCACAGAAAGAGAGGTGGATTCCTGGAACAGCCTTTCAGCGGAGGTGGGGGAGGGGTGAAAACAGTGGTAGGGTTCAAGAATGCATAGGATAGGCACAAGGGTATCATAGTCACCACGAGCGGCCACTTCAGCTAATTGCTGCACTAAATCCCCCACTCTAGCAAAGCCATGCTGCACATAGCCTATAAATCTATTTTAGGGATAGCCTTTCTTACCACATTAGCATCCCTCCCACCCTTGCTCTTCCCTAAATCACAGCTTAGTCCCCCAGTAATCACTTCATAAAACACCCACACTAGTCCCTGCTCCTCCTCCATGTTTGGACAGTACCCCCTCGGGCCACACTGCTACTGGATTCCTGGTCTGTCCATCCTCCCCCCATCTTTTCACACCGGGCTGACAGTGCTGAAACTCTCCATGTCAAGTTATTTCGCACAGCCACCCCGGACTCCCTCTGCCCACCGCAGGCCAAAAAAATTCTGACAAATTCAAAACTGGTACTAACCTTAGTACTCCTCCTTGCAGGTGATATCGAGCTAAACCCCGGACCAGCCACCCACACTAGCCACAACCCCTCCCCCACTGACAAACTACCCTGAGGCCTAAAAATAGCCCACCTAAATATACGCAGCCTCCTACAAAAACTGCCCTTGCTACAACCACTAGTATTATCACTGTGTCCTGACATCCTGATTATTACTGAGACCTGGCTGAAACCACACAACCTAGATGCAGAAGTAGCTATTCCTGGTTACTCCATCACTCGTCATGACCGCTCGGGCACCAAGAGAGGTGGCGGTATAGCCATTTACATATCATCCCTGGTAAATTTCTCACCGGTCTCACTATCCGCTCTCCCGAAACCATCGACGCCTTACTAATAAAAATCTCCTTACCCCACTCAATCTCCACATTTATAGCAGGCTCCTATTGTCCCCCAGACTCCCAACTAAACTCAGTCACAGCGTACCTGGACACCTTAAAAAATATTAGTTCAGGAGGGGAGCTCCACATCCTCTGTGATTTTAACCTGAACTGGCTGTCTAGTACCAGCACCAAACTCTGAAACCATGTGGCAACATTAAATCTGTCTCAACAGATCACTGAGCCCACGCATCTAAACCACAAAACTCTGAACCACTCCCTGCAGGACTGGGCCCTCACTTCTCACCCACACAGGATAATAGCCTCTGGCCTCCTTCCAGACTCCCTGAGCGATCACCATATGATATACGTAGTAAGAAAAATATTTAAAGCCAAGTCAACCCCACCAAAAACTCTCCTCACCAGGTCATATAAATCCCTTAATCTTGTAGGTCTCCTAAATGACTTAACAAACTTGGACTGGTCTTACATCCCTAGGTCTGGGACCGCTATGCCCCACTCAAAAAGGTTCAAGTAAGGGGAGCCCATCTGCCATGGATCACTGCAGACCTCATAGACCACCTCCGCACCAGGGACCAGGCGTGGAAAGCCTACAAATCATCAGGGATGTGCGCCAACCACCTACACTATTGAATGCTTAGAAATGCCTGCACCAGGCTTATCCATCAGGCAAAAGCCCACTACTTCACAGCATCCTTCCAAAAAAAATCTAAATCATCCAACCAAATTTTGGAGGTCAATCAAATCACTTTTCTCCCTCCCACCCAGCCCCCAACCCCTGCCCTTGATGTAGGTGGCTCCACTATATCAGAACCACATGCATTTGCCACGGTTTTCAACACGGTGTTCACTAACAGTGGGTCCCCTCACTACACTAACCCACCGCCCGCTACACACCACCCGACATCCACATCCCTACCCACTCAAACCCCTCACCCGGCTTTCTCTTTCTCCCTGGTTACTCCATGCGAAGTACTCAAAGCCCTGTTTGCCCTAAATCCCTCTAAGGGTAAATGCCCCTCAGGTTTGGATGCCAAAATGCTCTACCTTTCTGCCCCAGCAATCGCCATGCCTCTATCATCCCTTTTTAACCTTTCCTTCACTACAGCCTCTATACCCTCAGATTGGAAGCATGCCACAGTCATCCCCCTCCCTAAAGGCTTCAACCCATCCTCCCCTGGAAACTAACACCCCATCTCCCTCCTACCCATTCTAGCCAAAATCCAGCAACAACTAGTCCTCTCACAACTTACCGCCTTCCTTGACTCCTCCTCCTTCTTTACTCCAAATCAGTCGGGTTTTAGGAAATCCCACTCCACTGTCACTTCCCTCCTTAGACTCACTGACTCCATCCTGACAGGCATGGACAAAGGTCACATCACATCTGCCATTTTTATTGACCTAGCTAAGGCTTTCGACACAGTCTCACATGCCCTTCTCCTGTCGAAACTCTCCAACTCAGGTCTCTCCAGTGCGGCCATCGGCTGTTTTTCTGCCATTGTCTCTGTCATATTAGCAATACTGTTTATGTAACAGACCATTATGTAGATTTTTCCATGTATGGTTGATTACCTCTGAACTATACTTGTTACTTGTTTTGTCTGCCAATTTTGTATTGTAACCTCCTGGGCCATGTCTGAAAATAGTCATATTTTATGACTACGACACCTTACCCGGTAAACAAAAACTAAATAAATAAAAATATTAGTCAGCATAAACTACTAAATGAATACACTGATATTTGAATATGTTTTAAATATGAAGAAAAACTTATCTTCCTAACATGACTCCTAAACAGATAAGATGTGTTTCTTCCAAAATGTAAAAACGTCTGCCTCATACAGAGCTAAATAGACTTTATTTAGTGAGCCACAGAAAATCAATATTAAATAAATCCAGAATAAACAAATTGTATCTGTTTCTGGAAGTAGACTATTGAAGCCTGATCAAAAGCTATTTACAGTGCTCTGTCAGCTATTCACCCACTTTGGTGTAAGAAAAAATAAGCAGATGGAGTGGCAAATAATTCAGTTTTAGTAAAATGTTGTAAAGTGTTTAATATTCATGATTTGCACTGTAGGTACTCTGCACTATTATTGAAATCATATATTAAAACATTATATATGGGTGTAATTATGTCTGGTAGTATAGCATAGTAGTTAGATAACAAACAGTGATTGAACTGGGTACACCCAGCAGACTTGGGTTTGATTCCCACAACCTCCACTTGCATACTGTGTGACTCAAAGCAAGTCACTTAACCCCAACCTCCCACCCCAGTGCTCCTGGGTCACCCCTGAAAACAGGCAGTTCTGCCTAGTGGGCCTTACCTGGTTTACAAAGAATATATAAAAATACCAATATATGTTTACTACATCACACAGTAGTCAGGGTACAATGCAATTTATTGGAGTTTTACTCGGGCAGCAATGATTTTGTATAGGTAAAGATAAATGTTCAGATACATTTTATGTGTTTTATAAGCTTGTTTTTAGACTTTAGTCAGGTTTTTATTGTATTCTTTGTATGTCAGCATCTAGGTTGTAGATTGTGAAGTGCAGGATCAGTTACCAACTAGGTTATTCAAGTTTATAATCAGCAGGGCCATCCAAAATCCTCAGTTGTTTGGATGAAAAATAGTCTGAATGAAAGTAATGTTCACAAGGAAGAAACTGCCTTACTACTTACGAAAAGACTTAACAGTTAACACCCCATTTAGGTGAATGGGATCATTTGCACCTTTTCTTCCACCTGCTATTTTCAGTCTCTGTGACAACAAAAAGTTTTCTGATAGACTGCTTCAACAAAAATCAAATGTTTAGTGTTTAGGTGTACTTATGCTTGGCCAGTGGAGTTTGAAAGCACATTTAATGACACACAGAAGGTAAGACCTCAGGGGCTGTATGATGATGGTGGGCAGAGTGGTGCTCAATTCACATCTGAGATCAGACTCTGAAAACTGAGAGACACCATTTTCATGGAGACCAAGTGAAAAAAAAAACATCCACATGTTTGGTAGATGCATGAGTTTCCATTTGAAGGTCCCCCACTAATCACTTGTGGATTTTTTAGGTGAAGACACTTTATTTCAAAGAAGCAAATTCAGGCAGTTTTTTTTGTTCCTCCTACCCCCTGGACATTCACTCCTTCAGGCCTGCCAAGGCCCCTTACCGCCACCGCTGAGTCCTGACCACCATCCACTGCCCCTTATTGCTGTGCTACCAGGTAACCCAAAGTAACCCTTCACCAGGTGGGCTCCTACCTGTGGGAGGCTACCAGGGGAGAAGAATTGTCCCAAAGAGTTTCCTGTGTATATTGGGCATGGCAGGGGTCACAATGGACACATGTGTCTGTGGCTTTGGGTTTATGGAGGGACCAGCAGTCATCCTCTCATTGGCCAGCAAGTGTTTTCCTATTTTCTTGGGAGCGTGATAGGCCACATGATGTCAAGGCACAAGCTGACATCCATCACGCTCCTCCCGCAGTGTGGGCCAACATGTTGCCATGCCTCTGGCCTCCACCAGGGGCCAGAAAACACTGAGCCATTAACCCACCCTCCCTCCCAGGAGAAGGTGAGTGGTTGTTGGACACTCAAACCTTCACCCCCAACTGGACCTCAACACCCAAGTCTGTTCTGAACCCTGGTCAGTGGTGTCACAGGCAGAAATCCAATTCAGGCAGTTAAATGATAGGAAAAAACAAAGGTGGTCCACCTTAGTGGTGGTGGTTTCAGATTAATTCATATCTGAGTTCTAACAAGCAAAGAGACAAAGTAATTTGTAATTTGTGCATGTGGGGTGTGGCTGTGGGTGTTGAAGAAAGGGGATCATAGTGCTGTCACTACTGCCATCACCCCTGAGGGATGTGGACTGCATTGTTGCTACTGCCATCACACCTGAGGGACGGGGGCTGTAGTGCTTCCACCATCACCACTGGTGGATGGGGAATGTAGTACTGCTGCCGTCCCACCTGAGGGATGGGGTCCATAGTGCTGATAACTGCCATCACACCTGAGGGATGGGGAATGTAGTACTGCTGCCATCATACCTGAGGGATGGGGTCTGCAGTGCTGCTGCTTCTGTCACACCTGAGGGGGGGCATAGTGCTGTTGCTGCTGCCATCACACCAGCGGGATGGGGGCTGTAGTGCTGTTGGTGCTGCCATTGCACCTGAGGGATTGGGGCCATGGTGCTGCTTCCATCACACCTTAGGGATGAGACTATAGTGCTGCTGCTGCCATCACATGTTGTACTTAAAATAATTTTAAATTGGTACAAGGATGGAAGGATGTGCAATAGTGGAGGTCAAAATTGCTACAATGCATGTTAGCAGAGTTAAGAATTGTTAAACAAAGTACACAAAACCAAACACCAGTAAAATCAGATTTTGGCTTAGCAGACACAGGTGACAATATCATTTTTTTTACAATGTGCAAAATGGAATTTGCCCTTTCTCAATCCCAGTAAACCAGTGTCTCTGCCTGCACATGATGACCAATATTTCGGACCACACCTTCCTCAGAGCTATAAAAATGTGCCATCAACTCTATAGTGAAACACAGCGAGTCAGCGGCTTTGGTATTGCAGTGATGTGCTCGAGAAAGGGGTTGCTATAGCAGCGTTTGCATGTGTCACTCTCTGCAGTAGCAAAGGCACCAACTCACTCACTCTGTTTCACTGTAGAGTTGGTGGCACATTTCTATTCTTACATTAATTTCTGACACAAAGGAAGTTTCCTTTTTATCTAGTTTTTTGCCCAAAGGACTGCTTTTAAAAGATTTTGTTTAAACTCATTTCACGAAAGGATGCCTGCTGGATCAGGCTACTAAAAGTGAAAGTAAAAGATTGTGCAGGAACAGCGGACAACACAAATGGCAGGCTCAACCATATAAGTGATACATTTATAGAACAGTGCTATTTCAGGGACTACAATATGTCTTGGGGCAGGTACATAGGGAACAAAAGGAGATTTTTGGCCTGTATTCTTTTTTTAGTACTGTTCCCCCCTCAAAAAAGTGGCTATTTCATGAGACAGATAATTTACTACAGAGTGTGCGGTCATTCTCTGATACACACACACCTTGGGTGATTGAATGCCCTGCAATGTATTATCTATTAGATAGATAGATAGATAGATAGATAGATAGATAGATAGATAGATAGATAGATAGATAGATAGATAGATATTAAAGGATGTGGTAATGCCCCTAGAGTTAGGGTTGAATAGGGTGTTCAATGTTAAACCCCTAACTTTGCACCTTAATAACTTTGGTGGCATTTGTCAGAATAGCCCTCAAATTTTTCGATTCCATTAAACTACCATGTTGTCAACATGTGGAAAGTTTCATGACAGCATCTTGTGCAGTTTCTGAGATCTGGATACCTTATTTTGTAAAAGGGTCATATTTTCCATATACTTACTGTAACATGAGTTTTGGGTTTGTTTTTAATTTTTTCCTTTCATGTACAGGCTACACAGTACTGAATTTCTGTATGAAACATCCAGGGCAGAGGTGGCCTGTGCTGAAGTAGTGGCTTTCAAAGGATTCATGAAAAAATATTAAACGGTTCCGGAGTTATAAGGATTTAAAATTTGGTTTTGGATAGATGTCCGGTGAGAACCATACGTTTTTGATTCATAACACTGTTTTTGGTTTGTGTCACTTAGGTATCACAAACTTAAAACAGGCCTCACAAACCCACAGTTTTGGGGGGAGGGTTGTGGGGGGGTTATGACAACTGCCATCTGCTTTCTTCTATTAGTTACCACAAAAATACGAAAACATAAATGGGTTCTTTGAGAAAAACCAAAAACATGATTTGGTGCCAAATGGGACCTCCTAAGGAAGATTCTGATGTTTGTTCGTTTTCAAAATGTGCCAAAAATAGAATTTTCGGACTTTAGGATTTTCCTCATCCAATTTTTTGTTTGTCAGGCTTTTTTTTGGTTTGAAGTGAAAAATGTTCAGTTTATGAACCATTTTGCTGCAAACCACAGACACCCATCATTGGGTAAGAAAAACAACATACCCTGTTTCCAGATGACACAAATCCAGCAATACTGATGTGATGTCCTGCTAGCCCTATGTGAAGAAAGGAGGTCATGTCTGACATTGTTTTTCTCATGGAATGGGGTGGGCATTAGGGTTGGCAACCCCAAGGAAGACACCACCACTGATTTGCCAAGACTCAAGAGACCCAAAACCCTAATGTTTTTTTCATTTTACCACTTGGGAGGATGGGAAGTTAGGGTTGGAAACCACAACACCATTTTTCCCTTATTTTGTGACATTAAGATGAACCCTAACTGGTGCATTAATGCAGCTTTTTGTAATGCATATATGTATTTAAAGGGATACTGTCAACCTGTTTTGCATCATATTATTTATAGTTAAAAATCCACATTTTATGGTTGCTTAGCTTCTCTAAAATTCATTAATGCTGCTGTTTGTTTTGTCTGTCTGCTTGTTTAGTAGAACTGAAATGCATGGTACTGTATATTTATAAACAACTTTGTTTTATTTCAAATCCTGAATCTATTCTTCTTGAATACTTCCTAAACATTAGAAGCACCCCCAAACAGTGCAGTCACTCATGAGGTAGTGGTCATCTAAACTACCACTGCATCATGAGTGGCTAGACTGTGTTGGAGGTGTTCCTGAGTCTAGGAAAAATGCAAACAAACCTGTTTTGGTGTGGTAACTCCAGTATGGTAGGCAGTCTGTTTTTCACTTTTTAAAAGAAAAAAGAATCAGAATCAAACTACTAGCTACATCAACAGTATTTACAGAATGTTATCAATCATCAAATGTGTTTTTTAAACAAGGGACACTTTGAGGTCTAAGGGGATTGACAGTGTCCGTTTAAATATATATTACACACATTTTGACCAGAGTTGAGGGCTATAATGTGAAAAACTTGACCATGAGTAAATAATTCTGGTCAATATCAATCTTATAAAACTTTGCAACTTGATTTGATAATAAATCATCATAATAAAGAAATGCAAGAATGAGAGACTACAAAGTTTGATTGACAGCTAGAGTGGTCAATAGTTCATAGTTCTATTGATCAGTTTTGTGAACACTTAACAAGTTTTGAGTACTGTTGACTAGGTTTGTAAGCTATTTCCCAGTTGTTGGTGCCAAACTGGTCAATTGTTTAAAAACCTTCACTGTCATGTGTCTGGCTCTGGATCAATCACAGACCAGCATTTTTTTCAAGTTTTTTAGATATGTTTTATATTGTATTTACAAATGTTGCACTTTTATAACTTTGCAACTGATCAATGGATTTGCACAAAATGTGGTATGCACTGTCCCGTGGGATTGATCCCTTGATGTGGCTAGTTTCTTTCCAGTCAGATGTACAGATTTTGAGAATCTGGATAGTGCTAAAACCTTGAAAGTCACCTTTTGTTTGCATTTTTTTTCCTTATCGTCTTCTGTCCACATAGTGTGAAATTTTGGTGTAATATTTTTATGGTACAACCAGCTTGGGTAACAGAACTGCCATGGTTAGTTTGGTGAATAAATATTAATCTGTTGCAAAGTTGTTAAATGTTTAAGTTTTCCATTGTTTTCAATGGGAACTCTTCTGTCAATTTTACACCAAGAAAGAAGCTATAATAGCTTAGTATGCTTTTCCTGGTCAAAATTACACATAAAGATAAATAATTTCCCTATGCCCTCGTAAAGCTCTCTGCAATTTTCACACTAACCTGTTCCTTGGCTAGATTGTTCCACCCCCTCCACTACCCAGTCTGTAAAGTTACACCTCCTCACGTCCCTTCTGAATCCCCCCAACCACCACCACTGCCAGTTTCTTACTATTCCACCTTGTATTTGTGTTGCCGGTGGTAGTGAACAACCCTCTAGAGTCCCCTTTGTTAAAACATGCATGTATTTAAACCTTTCAATCATGCCCCCACCTTTCCCTTCTGACCTCCAATGAAGATATGAGTGCTGCGGGTGCAGTCACACTAAAGTTCTGTACAAGGACTACATCACCAGGTCCCTTTCCTTCTTTGTCACTGCATTTGACATCCCCAAACTATATTCTTCCTGTGCTATTTTGTTTCCCACATACATGACCTTGCACTTCTGACACTGAAGCTTAGCTCCCAGCTGGAAGAGCACAAACTCTTCTTAAATGACAAGAAACCAAAAGCATTCCTACTTGGTACATCTCAAAATCTGGCTAGAATTAGTCAATAAACATCCTAAAGAAAACAGGGATCCCAATAGAGCAAGTACCATCAACAAAATATTAAAGGCTACACCTCAACAGTAGACTATATTTTGAGTCTCATGTAACACGTGCGACCAGAAAAGTAAAGAAATAAATTTATATTCTTTTATCGCCACAAAGAGGGTCTAACCAAGGAAGAAAGGATCAGATGTTTGCCAGTCCTGCTGTTCTCCTGTGACTATGCACAGTCCTCTGGGACTGCAGTTAACCAAGGGGGGACAACAGGAACAGTAAACAAAAGATCAGAGCTTATAAAAACTATAACATGCACTGCAAGCTATTGAACCTACCACTGCTGCAGCCTTTCTCTGATGTCAGCTGCAGGAGATTCTGGGATTTGCAGTTACAGAAAATTTCATCTTGCAGTTCAATGGAAGAAAAACAGAAAATGTCATCTTGCAATGCAACAGAATTAGCTTGATACAATCTACTACAATGCAGTAAACATTATGTAAAACAAAATGTTTTTATGACATTTAGACGCTTTGGTGCAATATTAGCCACTGCTTAGCAATTATATCATAAACTGTAATTTTTGCATACAAAGTGCAAATTGAGACCAGATCCACATTTGGGTGTGATGCTCTTAGTACAGACTGTTTCCCTTTAAACAGGTTTGAAATTAATCAGTTTTGAGTTATGATGTCTAGATGAGTTACCAGTTGACATAGTCAATAACTCATGTGAAAAGGGACCTGGGGACCTTGACTGTTACCCCCAGAAAAACAGTAAGAGATAGTCAAAATGTCAATGGTGAGGTCTAAGCTGACTTTCTGGACGAATAAGACATACTCAGAATGTTGTGGGCAGGCAGGAGCTGACGTTTTGGACAAGTGAGATATACTCAAAACAACAAGGTCAGGCCAAAGCTCACTTTCTGGACAAGTAAGAGATATTGGAAATGTCAGGGTCAGGCTGGGGCTGACCTTTTGGAAAAGTAAGAGATACTCAAAACATTGGGGTCAGACAGAAGCTGACTTTTTGGACATACATTATGTTAATTGTGTAAGGCTTTGCACCTTTGATCATTTTTCGCACTGCTACTGTATTTATCTACACCTTTGAAAGCAATTTGAAAAAGTACTGAAAGACTATGAAGTCGTGAATATATTCACTAACCTGTATTCTTGAATGCGCTATTTCTGGGGTTTTTTTGTAGCTGAAGCATGAACCTGGAAGTACCTGGTGTCTTCTGTCCTAAGTCTTATTATATGTCTTGTTATCCAGTTATAAGAATTTAGGATAGAATTATACTTTTATACTCTGTTGTGCTCTACTTCAGTAGGCAGGAAGGTACTGAAATATTGTATTTATTTTATTTTATTTTAGAAAGTATTTGTATAACTAGGAAAAGACTCACTAAGATTAAGATTAGTCTCATTTCCCAGGGCATACCAGGTAAAGGGGGGGAGAAAGGCCCCATTATTGCTTATTACAGGATAACAGTAAATTATGTGGTACAGTAGAAACACTGCATATTTCAATCAGAGCATTCAGTGTTGTATTACAGCATAACTGATAGGACCATGAGTGTGCAATTCTGGCTACAAGACTGTTTCTGAGCTCACTAGGAACCAGCTGCATGTAATACAGACAATGGAAGAGCATACTGTCAGAATCAGTCCAGCAGAAACAGAAATGGAGGACAGAAGAATGCCCACTGGCACATCTAGTCTGCTTGTCACTATCTGTAATATGATGCAAATGATCCAGTGGTCACTCACTCCCCCCATGTCATCCTCCCCTGCTATTCTTACCAGCACCATATGTCTGTCCCACCCTCACTTGAATCCCTCTACTGATTTGGCACAGACCATCCACTTTGGCATTCGGTTCCACTTATCCACCACCCTGTTTGTAAAGAAATGCTTCCTAACATCCTTCCTAAATCTCACTCCTGCCAATTTCTTGAGCTGAGCCTTGGGTTTGTGTTTTTGTGCTCATTGTAAATAGCTCCCCAGTGCTTACCTTGTTTATTCCATGAAGACACTTGAACGTTTTTAATGATGTCCCCCCCCCCCACCTTCCTGATGTCCAGTGTATACATGTTGAGGTCCTCGAGCCTCTCCACATAAGACTTCTCTTGCTGTTACACATCAGTTACATTTGTGTGCATGGTGCGGGTAAGAGGGATATAAGGCAATGTAAAAATGTTGCTGTTTTTGCATTAGAGAGTTTTTTTCCAGAAAACAGGGAAGCAAAATGCAAATGCCAGCTGACCTACTGCTCTCTTACAACTTGTATATTGAAAGTTATTTGTGTCACTGGATCTCAACCTGTAGAACAAGAGGGAGATGAGAGAGAGGTAACTTCTTTGACAGTTTGGTAATCAGAACTTGAAACATGTATGTATCAAGTAAGTCACATGGGAGGTGTTGCATGCCTTGAGGTTAATCCATCCTATTCCAATCTAGGTAAACATTGATCAGTGGTGAGTACAGTATGAGAATCTCAGAATAAAATGGCAGACTGAGTTAAAAACACTGTCCAGCTTAGCCAGCTGGGATGGGGGAGCTGCATGGTAGACAATGCCCCCCTAGTCTATGGAGAGGAGAATCATTTGTGGTAGGCTTCTTTCTATGTGGCCAGGGAGATACACTGCTTGTGACAGCACAGTGCTCCAATTTAGGGGTGGAGCTTAGAGGTTAGCTTGTCCATGTGTAAGCCCCCTTCCCCGTGTCAAGGGCGTGATGGGAAAAAGTCCAGGGAAGGGGGAACTATACAGATTAAAGAGTCCACATACCTGGTCAGCCTGGCTTACCAGACCTGCTAAAATCAGGATGCCCCATGGTTGTGGGTGCAGAGCTGGTCACCTGGAGAGATAGAGACTGCTGGTCTTCACCTGCTTGGCCTTGCCATCTTCACCTCTGAGGCCTTTGTAGACTGTCTTCACCAGGCAGACATCTTGACGTCTTCTCCAATGGGTCTCCAGATCATTTGTTGCACACCTTGGACACACACTAGGGGCTGGGCTGTGGAGGCAAACTCATATTAGCAGCAAACAATCCATCCAAACAAATGAGACAGAACACTAGAATTGCAGGAACAGTGGATCCTATTTAATGAACAGCTAATTTAGACCAGAGAACAGTCACTCCATGGAGCAGTAAAATACACACAAATTGTTCTAGAACAAGGAAGTCACATCAGAAACTCTATAGGTGCTCTGGTCCATGAAGGTCACAACCTGAGCATTAATTCCAGGCAGCTACCCTTTGGCCAGGTAGCCACAGTCCAAACACAGGCAGCACAACTTGGGGCTGAATCAGGCCTCTAACTGCAGCAGCAAATGTTCCTTTCCTTCCTCGCCCTGCATTATTACAGGAGTTCCGACCTCCTGAGGGATAGTCAACCCCAACCATGGCCTCCCTCAATGTCAGTCTGCAGTTAATGCAAGGCACAGGCAGCAACAGTGAACTTCCTACCTAGCCCTAAACTCAGGAACTGGGCAGTCTCAACACCAGGGCCTCTCAAATAAAGAGTCAATCTTGGGACTAGGGGCTGTGCCTAGACCCCTGGATCCCTCACCTCACAGTCTCTCTATTTCTTCATCCTCCATCTCTTCAAAAGCAATTCCTCCTAGGGTGTCCCACTCAACAGTGGTCCTCTGGGCTAGTAAGGACTCAGCCCACCCACATGCTGTAGGTCCCAAAGCCATTCCTCCTCTTCCTCTGGGCAGCAGTGGTTCTCAATCTTCAGGGAGAACAAATCCCCCTTACCAGCCCCAAACATGGGGCTCCAAACTGAGCAGCCACTACCACACCACTGTCCTCATAAGCACTAGACTACCAAAACAAAAACTAAACACCTTCTAAATTGCCAAGTGGGCAATCATCCCCCGTTCCAACCTCTCTCTCTCTCTCTCCCCCCTACTCTCAATCTCCCCTTTCCCGTGCAGCTCTCACTTTCATCCTCTTCCTTGGGGCACCAATAGAACACCCACCAAACCAGAGGTCCAATCTAGACCACTATTGTGGGCATCAAAAACAATCTGCATCCAAAGTCCTATGGCACATGAAATAAATATTAGTTTATAGTGTGCCCATCGCACCAGCCAAAGCTGAAACTACTTCCCCATCACAAATGGAGCAGCCTCTCCTTTAATTTTTCCCACTTGGTGTATGCACATGCACAAGGCACAGACTGCTGAAACCATCCACAAAAATAACTCTCCCCCTTCTCTGCTCCCCCCCATGGTCCTAGGCCTGGCCAACCCAGAAAAACTGGACCCAGGACCTGAAATGAACCCGGAGGTGTGGAAGCAGCCCATCTTACTCTCAGCCCATCCACCAAAGGCTGAGAGCCAGGATCCACATGGTCAGAGCCACAAGCTGTAAATCAGGACCACAAGGTGTGGATCCCCCCAGAGTCACTGAACACACAAACGCCAGGGAAGACAGTGAGCTGCAGCTCCCAAAGAAAAGCCTGTTTGGGGGACTTACACGTGTATTGTAAAAATAAAGCTTTGGTTGAGCAAGATACCCATGTACTTGAAGCTAGGTGCATATTTTATAGAGGAGCTTTCTTTTCCAGATGATCCTATTCTCAGTTAGGAACTGCTTGTTTGAGATGAACCAACCTTGCATACATGTGAAATCTAGGCATCCTTCACAGTTGGAAGCCAGTCACACTGACTTTAAATTGTCTGTTGGAAGCTGAGAAAGTAACTGCAAAGAACAAACCAACTCCATTTAAACCTGGAAACCTGATTAAGGCATAATACTGAAGAGCATTTGGTAAGAAAAGGGAGCTACGCTTTCTACAAAAAGTTTTATTTTTATTTTTCCTTATTGGCATTAAGCAGAGAATTGCAGGATTCCATTAAAAGTGTAGTAATTTTATAACCAGAGGGAGTGAGATACAACTGAATTTGCTTGAGTGCTGGGGTTGAGACCTAGAATTTGGAAGGATATTTTTGTAACATTTTAAGTGTCCTGCTAACTGAGAAGTTGGTTCATTTTCATCCCTGGATGCAGTAGAGTGGTTTATGTAGGAGCCGTGGTCTAGTAAATTGTGGTGTGTGTTGTATTACTATAAAAGACAGTACTTACCAGGGTGGTGGAGCAGTTGTGTATTTCATTGTTTCTAACAGTCACCAGTGGCTGTGCACTACCACCACCTTCCCTCCCCACCCCCAGGCGTGGCATTTCCTTTATAGACACAGTTCTGACATCACTTCCTCAACAGTTCTTGGGGCAGAACTGTCATATTCCTAATAACCCTGCAACGGACATAAAGAGTAGGTACACAAAACAAGTAGTAATACATATATAATTGCATATTGTATATAATAAGGGAGCGGGACATGTGGGGAGTGGTGCAATGCACTGGCTGTGGGGCAGCAGTTTTCCGGGAGACATTCTGGAAACTGTGTTGCTGTCCTATTTGTAGGCAACTGTCAGCTCTGAGAGAGGAGGTTGCCCACCTCCAGGCTGAACTAGCAAGGACTAAGGAGGCCTCCCTCTCCCAAAGAGCACCACTGCCACAACCATTGAGTCAGAGGTTTCAGAGTATGAAGAGCAGTTGGACCACAGTGGGTTCTGGGAGGGTGTGGGTGGTGGACCAGAGGCAAAGCCCCCCAGTTGTACCTCTACACAAATCATATGCCATTCTGGCAGAGCAAGGTTCTTCTATGATGGCACCCTCAGTGGAGACCCAGAAGAATGCTGAGGACATCCACAAGGGAGATTCACAAAAGGGTGGCAAGGGACACCACAGGGAAGGAAACAGCTACTGATAGGGGACTCAATTGTTAGGGGGTAGAACTGGGGAAGGAGAGAAAGGAGAGTAAGCTGCCTGCCTGGTGCCATGGCTTGGAGGGACAAGAAGCAGAATCCTCACAATTGCAGAAGCAGCATCACAGGAAAGTAAACTAGATATCATTGTCCACCTTGGGACAAATGACCTAGCTAGGCATGGGACCAGTGCAGTGCAGAATGAATTTGTGGAGTTGGGGAGGGGCCTCAGAAAGGTAGCAAGCACAGTAACCTTCTCAGAGGTGCTACCAGTCCATGGCAGGAGTGAGGCTAGGGTACTACACACCATGCAGTTTAATGAATGGTTGCAAAACTGGTACAGAGCACAGGACTTTGGCTTCATTGGTGACTGGGGGTCCACCTGGAGAGATAAAGGTCTATACTGGTATGACGGTCTGCATTTGTCCACAAAGGGGACCAAGCTCCTAGGTGACAGGTTTAAATGCTTCCTTAGCAAGCTTTTAAACTAGAAAAGGGGGAGGTACTGATAAAAGGCAGGAAAAGTCAGCCGCCCCCACAAAACATGGGCAGTAGTAGGGGTAAACACCGAGGTACAGAGCTCAACACAGGGCAGGACATGGGTAAATGGTAAAATAGATAAGAGCAATAAGAGCAGGGATGGGGAAAAAAGTATAAAGCCAACATTAAATGGAGGGCAATGACTACCAATGCCCGTAGTCTGGGAAACAAGTTTTCTGAGCTAGTTGCTTTGATGGAAGATGAACAATTGGATATTGTGGCAGTCACAGAAACATGGTACACTGAGAACCATGACTGGGATGTCAACATACCAGGGTACACATTCTACAGAAGGGACAGGGAAGGCAAAAGAGGAGGTGGAGTAGCTCTATACATAAGGGAAGGGATCAAAGCTACAGAACTAAAAAGTAAAGGGGGAGGACAAGAGGCACTTTGGGTCACCTTGGAGATGGGCAATGGCATCACAATCTGAACAGGGGTTGTATACAGACCCCCATCTCAAGGGGAGGAAATGGACAAGAGAATGATAGAGGACATTCTCAAAATGGCTGAAAAAGGGGAGATACTGTTGATGGGGGACCTGAATATGCCAGATGTTAACTGGAGGACATGTACTGCAGCCACATCCAAGAGCAGGGTCATTCTCGACGCCCTGCAGGGGGCAGACCTTAGACAGCTAGTGCTGGAACCCACTCGGGATGGAGCAATACTAGACCTGGTACTCTCAAATGGAGAGAGGATCACAAATTTAGAAGTCGGTAGACATCTGGGAACAAGCAACCACTGCACAGTGTGCTTCACAATGAGCACAACCATGGAGATAAGCCATACAAAAACAAGGATACTGGACTTTAGAAGAGCTGACTTTGGCAAAATGGGTGAACACCTGAAGAATGCACAAGCAAATGGCCAAATAGGAGGGGTGGAAGAACAATGGAGAAAAATCAAAACTGCCATCATAGAGGCAACAAGTCTTTGTGTAAAACAAATAAAGAAAACAAAGTGGAGTAAAAAACCACTATGGTTCTCAAAAGAGGTGGCAGGGAAGGTTAAAGAGAAAAAGGCTGCATTCAAAAAGTATAAGGAATCACAGAAGGAGCATGACAGAGAACTGTATCAATTAAAGCAGAAAGAAGTAGGAAAAGCAGTCAGAATAGCAAAGGCACAAACCGAGGAAAAAATAGCCAACTTGGTCAAAAAGGGGGATAAAACCTTTTATAGGTACATTAGGGAGCATAGAAAGGTTAAGGTAGGGATAGTGAAGATTAATAAAGGAGAGGGGAGGTCGGCAGAGGGAGACAGTGAAAAGGCAGAGATACTGAATGAGTACTTTTGCTCAGTATTCACCAAAGAAGATGAGGAGCAGTTACCTAAACCAGACAATAGAAGCACTCTGGGTAGGGGTGTTGACACCAGTCCATTCACAGAAGAAAGAGTACTGAAAGAACTCCTAAAACTCAAGGTGGACAAAGCAATGGGGCCTGACAGGATTCACCCCAGAATCCTAAAAGAACTAAGGGGGGACCTAGTGACACCACTGACCACACTTTTTAACAAATCATGGCAGGATGGGGTGGTACCTGAGGACTGGAGGAGGGCAGATGTGATTCCCCTTTACAAAAGTGGAAGCAAGGCAGAAGCAGGAAACTACAGACCTGTAAGTTTGACCTCAGTGGTAGGGAAAATGATGGAATCACTTCTGAAAGAAAGAATTGTTGAGTACCTAGAGGCCAGCGGGGCACAGGACCCAAAGCAGCATGGATTTACAGCAGGAAGGTCATGTCAGACTAATCTAATTGATTTCTTTGACTGGGTGACCAAAGTAATAGACCAGGGAGGGGCTGTGGATATGGCCTACCTAGACTTTAGCAAGGCATTTGACACAGTCCCACACAAAAGATTAATAATCAAGTTAGCCAGCCTGGGAGTGGGTCCCAGGGTGGTAGCCTGGGTAGCGAACTGGCTGCACAACAGGACACAGAAGGTAATAGTGAATGAAACACATTCCGAAGAAAGGGGGGTTACTAGTGGAGTACCTCAGGGCTCAGTACTGGGTCCAATCCTCTTTAACATCTTTATAAGTGACATTGCAGAGGGTCTGGAGGGAAAGGTATGCCTCTTTGCAGATGACACAAAGATCTGTAACAGAGTTGATACACAAGAGGGGGTAGAAAAGATGAGAAGGGACTTGGCAAGGTTGGAGGAATGGTCAGACATATGGCAACTTAGATTCAATGCAAAGAAGTGCAAAGTAATGCACCTGGGAAACAAAAACCCAGAAGAAGAGTACACATTAGCAGGGGAGGTACTAACAACAACAAAAATGGAAAGGGACCTGGGGTAGTCATATCAGATGACCTAAGGGTGGGTAAGCAATGTGAAAAGTCAGTAAGGAGAGCCAGGGGGATACTGGGATGCATAGGAAGGGGCATCACAAGTGGAAAAAGGGAAGTGGTTATCCCTCTGTACAGACAGTTGGTGAAACCCCATCTGGAGTACTGTGTGCAGTTTTGGAGACCTCATCTATGCAAGGACATAGACAGAATGGAAGCAGTCCAGAGGAGGGCAACTAAAATGGTGCAGGGTCTACGTCAGAAACCATATGAGGAGAGACTGAGAGAGCTTAATATGTATACCCTTGATGAAAGGAGGGACAGGGGGGACATGATTGAAACATTCAAGTACCTCAAGGGAATCAACAAAGTCCAGGAGGGTAGCATCTTTCAGAAAAAGAGATGTGTAAGAACAAGGGGGCACAGTTTAAAGATAGAGGGGGGACGGCTCAGGGGTAATGTGAGGAAATTCTTTTTCACAGAGAGTGGTGGATACATGGAACAGCCTTCCTGAGGAGGTCGTTGGGTCTAAAACAGTGGGGGAATTCAAACATGCATGGGACAGACACAAAGCAATTATAGTGGGGGGTTGCAAGAAACAGGCTGTTGGTTAACTAGAATCTGCAGCTTATCCAGTAGGTAGGGAAATGGGCAGACTGGGTGGGCCAAGTGGTCCTTATCTGCCGTCAAAGTCTATGTTTCTATGTTTCTATGTTAAATGTTTGTCCTCCATTTCCCTGATGTCAGCCTGTCTGGTGTATAGGACAGTGATGTGCACATCCAAGTGGATTTCACAGTTGTATATTTTGGGCAGGTCATTTAAAGGAGAACTACATTGTCACATACTGCACTGTAGTCCTTGCCACCATAGTCAACTCCATTTTTATTGCTGTTGCGGGTATACGCGTTTCTGTGGTGGTGGGGGGGTATTGCTAATAGTAGTTCTCAATAAGTAACAGGAAAGCATCCATCTTTTGATGGTTGAAATTTTCTTTGTTCATGGAAGATACAATGGCACTACAGTAAGAATGTGATTTCATGCTGCCTGTTAGACTCTGCAGCATGTGTACCTGCTGATTATTAAGAGCTTAACAAAAATGGAAGCAGCAAAAGTGTGAAAAAATCTATTTACATTTAATTCACTTCACAAATGTCTTAGAAATGGTAGAACAGGATTTTGCTTTGTAAATTGTTTTTACTTTGTGCATTTCCTTGGAGGTTTTCATGATATTCAGGCTTACGGATACTGTTGCAGATATTGTTTTTATTAATGCATATTACTGACTTTTACTGTTATATTTGTTCTCATTGTAGGTTTTATTTGTGACTGCTTGTTATCAGCTAACTATTGCTGTATTTAATTTGATTGTATTATAGTGTGTTACTGGTTGCCTTATTCTGGTGTACTGTATCCATAATATTATTCTGTTTTGCTTTGTCAGTAATTCCTGATTAACAGTAATGTTGTTTCTTTTGGTGCTGTCATGCCATACCTGCAAATAGGTATTTATTTGTCTAGTGTACCCACCTGGTTAACAAAAGCTATATAAATGAATGAATGAATGAATGAATGAATCATAAATAGACAGAAGAATAAATAAATTAGTGGTGTGATATTTTGCTTTCAATGATCAATATTTCAATCATCAGAAAAGGGACACACTTGGGATATTGTAGTTACAGGAGACTACAGTTAAATATTAGTAGTAAAAAAAATATGAGCATGCATATTCCAGGCTCATTTGAAATACAAGTACAACACAATCCACTATAGTAAAAAGTGTTTATTTTCTAGGGAAAATTCCATGCAAACAGGTCTTATGCAAAATGTCAAAGCAACTGAAACAGCAACTTCATATAATACCAACTTTTTAAATAAGACTGAAGATAGAAACTTTCCTCAGCCAAGGGTTGTGGGTTTTGTGGTATACAAACGCACAAATAGTCAAACACTAGTGGTAAAAGCTCCCATTGTCTGAGCCATCTGGACTGGTGCAAATAGGTACTTGACTGCAAAGGCAGAGCACAAAACAAGGATATAAACTTTTAACTTTAAAAACACATGGTTAATTTAAGATTTCAAGTATATGCAGCCAGTCAATAGCAGGGTGATGTTCACATGCTCATACAGCTAATGGTGCAATATCACTGAGGGAGGAAGACAACAGCTTAGTGGTGTTGAAATATCATCTGTGTTAGCATGTGCCTTGGCCACAAGGGGTTTATGTATAATATAATAACAAAAACATTGCCTTCAGCCATGAGGTTTCAATTTGAATTTAAGGAGTATGACAAGGAGGTGCCTTTTCAGTTCCTCTGGCTTCTAACCTGAGAACTGCTTGTGTGAATGAGGGCGCCTTAAGATGGCCAGGTGGAATGCACACTGAAATGGCAGGCTAAGCAGCTCCCCTGCTAATTTTCTTGCTACTAGTGGCTGCTATACCAGTTATGGAACAAAGTTTGTACGGCAAATGGTCAGAAATGGTGAGGAACATCTAAAACAGTTAGACTAACCCAGGAAATCACTGAAGAACATTTTGCTAAAAAATGGCACTCCAGAACCATGTGACTGACAAAGGCAACAAAACCGCATCTCCCCTTGGCCTTTTCACTGACCCTCCTAGACCTGTGAGTGATGCAAGAAACATCAATTTCACCAATTGCAGACACACCAAAAAAGCAGGAAGAGAAACAACCTGCAGGTAACATTTCTTCATTTGTATCTGCAAAAAAGGGTCAAAACTGAACAAAGGGATTCAAATCAAAGGGACTACAGCAGGGTAGGCTAACAGACAGGGAGATAAAAGTAGTAAAAAAATCAAATGAAGATCTAGGATTACAATGGGGTTCATACCCAAAGGTAATAAAGAGCGCTGAAGAAACCAATTGAGAAACAGATGAAAGCAATGAAATGAATGTGGGAAATTCTAAAAAAAGAAAAGAAGAAAAATAATGCCAAAAAAAGACCAAAAACTAACTGAGGAGAGAAATATGGAAGAAAGGGTAGAAGAGCAGCATGATGGGAATGTAAAAACAAAAGATAAAACAGTGGAACGGCATAAAGAAACCGCAGCTGCTAAATTTAATGCGGCACTAAACATGATACAAGATGTGAATATTAATATGGCATAGACCCAGGTGAAGGGAACTGAAGATTTGGTTCAACAAAGAAAAAATACTTCACAGGTTAACATAACTACAGAGGAAACAGTACAAAACAAGGAAGTACTGGGGGCTGTAATTGATCTTAAAACAGAAATGCTACAAGCATTGAGGGACATTAAAAATCATTATCAGGGGTTACTAATTCACTGGATGAAATAAATAAAAAAATGGAAAAACTAACTCTCAGTAAAGATGAGCTGGAATCTAAGGTGTCTACTCTTGAAGACCAAACATTACCTTTTCCCATAAAAACAACTTCAGCTAGAAAAACAATTACAAGCACTGCAGCAAAAGGTGGCACAGCAGGAAGATAGAGCCAGAAGGGGAAATTTAAGAATCTGCAAAGTTCCAGAAGAGATGGACCTGATACTTTTTTTGAAAAAATGTTAACAACAGTTATGAATAGAAAATACTCAGAGGAGAAAATAAGCTTAGATGACGCTCATAGATCAGGAACAAGATTTGCTACAAGCAATTTCCCAAGAATGATATATGTGAAACCTCATAAATACTAAGACCGAGAAGCAATACTACAAAGGGCTATAATGCAAAAAGGCCTAACACATGAAAATGCACACTGCTATATATACCCAGCTTAATCAGTTGAGACAACAGAAAGGAGAAAGCTTTTCAACCCAGATAAACTTACATTATGTCATGGGGTATTTGGTTTTCAGTGTTATATCCTGCAAAGTTAAGATTCATAATCTTCGATGACCCAGATGAAGCAACAGATGCTTTTTATTCCTGTTATGGTGCAGATTCAGAATATCAAGAATGGAGAGAAGACCACAGAAGAGACTAACCTTACTCTTTTACATCAGCCATGGCTGAATCATCAGAAAAATAAAGAGAGAAATGGAAGAGGCAAAGAAGTATAAGGACAGACAGGACAAAAAAAAAAAACAAAAAAAAAACAACAACACATATCTACTGTAAACATGCAACATGTTTGAAAACAGGTTACAGCCTGGAGAATATCCATCTACAAGTAGGAGAGGGAAGAAAACAAAAAAAAATGTTTTTAAGAATTGGATGATATAGCAAAGATTGAAACAATGGAGGAAGCAACTGCCTGTGCTTTAGTGCATTGTGATGGCAATCATAGTTATCACAAGCATGGGGGTTGCTGTCATGAAACCTGGAGAATCATGACTTTTATGGGGTGCGAGGGTAAGAGGGTAGCAACTGAATATGAATCAAAGACTAAGCATATTAAAAATATATATAAAAATGGTTTATTAATTAAAAAAATATGGGGTACAGAAAAAGATCTGCAAGTTAGGAAAACAAGTATAAAGATAAATTAGGGGCCAGCCCAGTGGCACTGAGGGCTGAGGCACTGATCACCATACCTCACACCATGCTGGTGACCGGTGTTCTGGAATGAGCATGGGTCACTGGGGGGTTGGCAGGGAAGGAGAAGGATTGAGCATCTGTTGGACTGCTCTCCTTCTCCAAGGAGGGGTGTCCAGGAGAGTTGGAGCAGGATTGCCTCCTGGTGGAGGCTGGGGGACAATATGCTTCACTGTACAAAGGGGAGGAGCTGGGGGCAGACTTCTGGAGGGAACGCATGCAGACGCATGTGCGCTCTCTTCTGTAGGTGTCATTGCATGTCCTTGGCTCTGGGGGTAATAAGAAAAAGGGGAATGGTGCCTGGTTCATGTGGCTTGATGGCCATTGTGTGAGTTTTATTGTGGCTTCAGGGGCATCCATCTGGTTCCGAGTAGGGAAATGAGGACTTCCTGCAGCCCCACTGTGGGGGGTAAAACTGCAGAAGCAGGGTGCTTGGGTGGCTGTGACAGAGATAGACAGTGGCTGGAATATCCCCCAGAGAATGCGATGATGACAGGGGAGCAGGACCAGGTGGCCAAAGAGGCACAAAGATATAGCATAAATTGTTTTTTAAAATAAAGGTAAACAAGGGAAAGTTAAACTGCAGAGACATACGATTACTTTTAGGTAAATAATACCCTAAAACTTTTATCCTGGAATGTTAAGGGGCTAAGAAATAAAACTAAAATGAATAAAGTAATAAAATATTTAAAAGACTGAAAAATGATAATAGCCATGCTTCAAGAAACTCACTTTTTTTCAGAAAGATTCTCAGTGGTTCACAAACAGATAGGTTTCAGGTATCTCATCAGAATATTTAAATAACTCTGGAGGAGTGACAATTAACTTTAATAAGAAAAAACTTAATTCCAAAAAACATGGGTAATGAAATAGATAAGCAAGGAAGATGGGCAATGATAGAAATATATATACCAAATTTTAGATGCACCATGGCAACATCATATGCGCCTAACATAAATAACCCAAATTTTTTCACAGAATTATTTTTACATTTAACACCATATAGCCCACCTTACATTATAGGTGGAGATTTTAACCTTGTTATGTATGAGCACGATATCTAAAAAAAGATAGATAACACACAAGAAAAAGAATTAAGAAATTTATGATTGAGCTGGGTTTAATAGATCCATGGAAAGGCAAAAAACTAGAAACAAGGACACATTCATATTACTCTATCGCACAACATTAATATTCAAGGATTATTTCTTAATTTCAGCAACAATAAAACATGCAATCATGCATATTCGGTACCCTGGTATAGTTATTTCAGATCACTCGCCATACATTTTAACCATTAAACCTGATGATGATGAAATATTAAACTATAGGACATGGAGGATAAATCAAACACTCATAAAAATTCCACAAATAGCAAACAAATTAACAAAGGAAATGCAAGAGTTTTTTTTAAATAATACAGTTCAAGATACAAATATTCTGAACATATGGGAAACATTTAAAGTATGGTTTGGGGAAAATGATAAATATAGAAGTATTTAAGAAGAAAAAACAGAATATAATAATTAAATAGAACAAGAAATAAATAGTTTATACATACCTCATGGAAATACTTTATATAAAAACATATATAATAAGTTAATACAGAAAAAAGAATAATATAATACAATACTGTCAGAAACAATAGAAAGACAAATGAAAACAAGGTAAAATTACTACGTATTGTCAGACAAATTATTACAACTACTAGCCTGACAAACAAGAAAAGAACAAACACAGAATGGTATCTTAGTAATTAAGGATGAAAATGATCGAATATTAGATGAACCACAGGATATTAATTGCTTCAAAAAATACTACCAACCATTATATACATTCCAAATGGATGAAACAGAAATATAAATAGATCAATTTTTTAACAAATTAATATCCCTCATAAAAATCAAAACACTAGTAAACAACTAGACCAAGATATAACAGGCATGAAATAGAACAAGCAATTAATGACCTACTGAATGGAGAAGCACTTGGCCCCGATGGGACAGTAATTGAACTTTATAAGCAGTATAAACAAATATTGATCACTATTTTCAAGGAACTATTCAATGCCTTTAGTAATGAACAAAAAATTCCAGAAACATATAAAGAGGCAACTATACAAGTTTTTTTTAAAAAAAAAAAAGATAAGGACCCCTTGAGCTGTGCATCATATAGACCCATCTCCCTCTTAAACATTAACTATAAAATGTTTACAAAAATCATAACCAAAAGACTAGAAACAATCTTACCTCAAATAATAGATACAGATCAAAGTGATGTCATCAAAGGAAGATCATTAGCTGAAAATATAAGATATACCATTAATATAATATCATGAAAAGATACACAAGAGGCCATACTATGTGCAACTGATGTGAAGAAAGTTTTTGATCATGTCAAATAGAAATTCATATTTGCAGTTATGATAGAGATGGGCTTTGGTGCACAGCTCAGGGGATGTCTCCATTTAATATATAATACACCAACAGCCAGAACAAAAACAAACCATAATATTTCTGATAAATTTATTTTTTAAAGAGGCACAAGACAAGGGTGGCCCCATACCCTTTAATTGTTGTTATTATAATGAAAACATCAGCAATAGCCATAAGATCAAACATGTGGGGTTACAATAAAGAATAAAATATATAAATTAAGTCTTTATGCAGATGATGCACTGTTATATCTAACTCAACCAGAAAATTCATTAAAAGGAGCTCATAACAATTACAAATCACTAGGGAAAATCTCTAGATATAAAATAAATTGCACTAAGTCTATAATCCTGAAATTAGATAATCAAAAAGGTTATAAAAATGCAAAATAAATATGTATGTCAACAAACAAATAAACAAATCCATTACTTAGAGGGTCAATATAACAACTAAAATGTATCAATTATTTGAAGGAAACTACACTAATACTCTTATAGATATACAAAATAAGCTTAATAGATGGATCTCATTGCCCTTAACAGTAATAGGTTGTATAAATACTATAAAAATGAAAATATTACCCCAACTAATTTTTTTTGTTTCAGGCCCTTTCTATTCCAATTCCACCATATTTCTTTCCAAAACTTAAAACAATAATAACCAACTTTATTTGTAAGAATAAAAAACCAAGAATTGCACACTCAGTATTAACATTACCTAAATGCAAAGGAGGACTAGCATGAATATTATATAGTGGCTCAAATTGCTAATATTTAGACTTGGATAAAAGAACCTAAACAAATACCCAAATCAGTAATACTGGAACAAGAAATACAACCTTACCCAAAATTAAGGAATTTACTTTATTCTGCATATTAGCAAAAACAAAACAAAAAATAATAATAGGATATGCATAACAACAAAAAACACAATTCAGGCTTGAAAAAATGCACATCGAATATTAAAAGAACAAACTATATTATCAGAATTTACACCAATTCATTTACACTATAATTTCATCCCATCTATTATAGGAACACAATTTAAAATATGGAAAGAAAAGGGTATACAAGAAATGCAAATGGTATACCAAAAAATAAACTAAAAACATTTGAGCAACTTCAGCAAGAGTTTACTATCCCTAAAAATCAAGTCTTTTAATACCAACAAATTAAAAATGTTATTAAAACTACAGAAAACCAATCAAAATATAATAAAGAATCTTCTTTGCTTAATCTATTTAAAGAAAAAAAAACTTAATTTTCTTAATATATGAATTACTGAGGGAAAAACATAATAAAGAACAACCAAGACTAAAGAAAAAATGGGAAATAACCTTAGTTATAAGCATCACAGATGATTTGTGGCAGGACATAATATCATCATTCTCAATAAAATTGAAAGCTAGCAAATTACAAGAAAGTCAAACTAACACTATATATAGAACATATTACATACCTTCTAGACAACATAAATTTATCAAAAATATAGCAGAAGAGTGCCCAAGGTGTGCTACCACCTTAGGCACTTTAATGCATATGTTGCATTCCTGCCCTTGTTTATCACATTTCTGGCCCAAAATAACAACAATAATGGAAAAAACTATAAATATTCCATTAATAATGACACCTCAGTTAACTCTATTAGCTATACCAACTACTCATATTCAGTTGGATGAAGAGCAACAAAATGTATTACACTAGCATCTATAATTGCAAAAAAAAATTGCATACTCATAAAATGGAAAGACAGGGCCCCGCTGTTTGTGAAACATGGGTTAATCTAATGATGGATACAAAGAATTTATAAAATGTATATTATATAAAGAATGCACAGAAAGGATATTTCGAGAAAATGTGGGCCCCTTTCTGGGATGTTATTCCACAAGGAATAATATAAATAAAAATATAAAATAGGATAGTGCGATAGACATCTGGACCCAAGGGTAATGATGTAAAGGATTGACCATTTATTCTGAATTACAATCAGATGAAACATTGGTCTTTATCTTTATCTGAACCAGAAGAAAAATAAATAAATAAAAAAGAAACTAACATGACAGATTATATCCCCAACAGCTGTGGAAACGGCCTTGACTGGTGATGAGGAAACAGATAATTACAAATTACAAAATGTGAGGGTGTGGTCAGTGCTTTGTTTGGAACACTGAAAACTGCAGAAGATAGGTGGCCAGGTGAAGGCGTACAAAAAAGAGGTAAACAAAAGAAAAGAGCAGAGGACTGATCCCTGGGCGATACAAGACGTTGTTGTTGAGCATATGGATACAGTGTTCCTGATTTGAACAAACTGGGTACACAATGTCAAATGGATGTGGAACCAGCTAATAAGGGCTGCTGACATCTGAACTAGTGAATGTAGTTAGACTTATTTGGTGGTTTATTGTATTGAAGCCCTTTGCTAGTTTGACAACAATTTAACAAGGCACTTGGCCTCTGTCTATACTAGAATAAATCAGGTCTATAATTCTTAGGAGGTAAGAGGTGGTACAGCCATCCTTTCAGAATCCAGATTGGTAGAAACATAGAAACATAGAAACATAGAAATTGACGGCAGATAAGGACCTCAAGGCCCATCCAGTCTGCCCATTTCTTTTTCTACCTTATAAATGTGCCATCGGCCTTTGCTCTGTCAGTGACCTATCTATTCATAGTCATTTGTATTGCTCCCTTATGCCTATCCCATGCCTGTTTGAAGCCCTGCACTGTATTCATAGCCACCACTTCTTGTGGTAAGCCATTCCATCCATCTACCACCCTTTCTGTGAAAAGAATTTCCTCATTCCCCTTAATCGGCCTCCCTCTAATCTCATGCTGTGTCCTCTTGTCCTGCTATTTTTCTTATATTTAAACATGTTAGACTCTTTCACCTTGTTTATGCCCTTAAGGTGTTTAAATGTCTCGATCATATCACCTCTCTCCCTCCTTTGCTCAAGGGTATACATATTGAGCTCCGTTAATCTGTCCTCATATGTCTTCTGATGCAGTCCCTGCACCATTTTGGTGCCCTTCTCTGGACTGCCTCAATTTGGATTAATATCCTTGTGAAGGTGTGGCCTCCAAACTGCACGCAGTACTCCAGATGGGGCCTAACCAATGTCTTGTACAGAGGTTATTACCTCCCTCTACGACTTGATACCCCTACTAATACACCCTAACACCCCCTAGCCTTACCTACTGCTTTAGAGGTCTGCTTGGATGATTTTAGGTCATCAGTGATGATGATGCCCAAGTCTCTTTCTTCCTTTGTGACTGCTAGCAACTCCTCCCAGCCTATAAGTGGCTTCGGGTTTCTCTTCCCTATGTGCATGATTTTGCACTTCTTTGCATTAAATCCCAGTTGCCACTCTTCTGACCATTCTGCTAGTTTATCCAGATCTCTTCTCATTCTGCCCACCCATCTGGATCATCTACTCTGTTGCAGATCTTGGTGTCATCTGCAAAGAGACAAGCCTTACCCTCTAGTCCATCTGCGAGGTCACTAATGAAGATGTTGAATAGGACTGGCCCCAGGACTGATCCCTGAGTACCCACTTGTGACTTGCATCTCTTCTGACTGTATACCATTTACTACCACTCTCTGTTTTCTGCCAGTCAACCAGTTTGCCACCCAGTTGACCAACTTCTGACCCACCCGAGCCTACCTAGCTTATTTATCAATCTTCTATTGGAACAGTGTCAAAAGCTTTGCTGAAGTCAAGGTAGGCGACATCAACTGCCCCCTTGGTCCACCACTCTGGTTACCAGTCAAAGAAATCTATGAGATTAGTTTGACAGGACCTTCCTTTGTAAACCCATGCTGTCTTGGATCCTGTGCCCTATGAATTCCAGGTGTTGCACTATCCTTTCCTTAAGGGTGCCTCCATAATCTTGCCCACTACTGAGGTAAGACTGACGGTCTGTAGTTCCCGCCTCCTCCCTGCTACCACTCTTGTGGAGTGGGATCACATAAACCCTTCTCCAGTCTTCTGGGACCTCTCCTGTGCTCAGAGACTCACTAAACAATTCTGCTAATGGCTCTGCTAGTTCCTCCTTTAGCTCCTTAAGTACCCTGGGATGTATGCCATCAGGTCCCATTGCCTTATCCACCTGAGCTTAGCAAGCTCTTGTAGGACCCTTTCTTTTGTGAAGGGAGTAGTGCTCACCTCCCTCCCCTGTGTCCATGATGCTGAGCTGTGGGCCCTGCCCTACCTTCTCTTCAGTAAACACTGAGCAAAAGTATCGATTAGGATAGATGCCTTTACAGGGTCCTCCTCCTCACATGCTCCCTTTTCTCCATTAAACAGCAATACCCCCTCTGGACTTTCTCCTTTCACTAATGTATCTATAGAAAGTCTTGTCACCTTCTTTTACTGTTCGTGCTAGTGTTTCCTCAGTTTGGGACTTTGCCTGCCTTACTGCCTTACCTGCTTCCCTTAGGGCAGTTTGGTATGCCTCTATCTTCATCCGCTGTGTTCCTTATATTTCTGAAGGCCAGCCTTTTGGCTCTGACCTTTTCTGCTACTGTATTTGAGAACCAAAGTGGTTTCCTTCTTCTTTTGCACTTCTTTTCTGTCTAACAAATGGGATGTTGCTTCAAGTATTGTATCCTTAATGCTTGCCCACTTTGCCTGTACCTTCTCACCTGTTCTTTTTTTTGCCAGGGCTAGTCTTAACTCTGTTGGCCATCTTATCAAAGTCAGCTCCTCTGAAGTCCCATATTTTGCCTTGGAATGGGATGATTTAGATGTAGTAGCCAAATTGAACCATACCATGTGATGGTCACTGGCCCGGTGACCTTCTACCTGGAGATCTGTGATCCCTTCTTTGTTAGTCAGTACTAGATCTAGGATAGCCCTGTCTCTTGTGGGTTGCTGTACCAGTTGTTTGAGGCCCTCCCTGCAGGGAATCCACTATGAGTCTAGTTCTGGCAGATGTTCCTGCTGGTATTGACCAATCTGTATCTGGCATGTTGAAGTCTCCATTATCAGAACCTCCCTTTAGCTGTCATGTTTTGTATATCTTCTAACAGTAATGTGTCTATGTCCTCCCTCTGGTCTGGGGGCCTGTAGACAACCCCAGTTCTTATAGCTGTCCCATTTCCTGTTTCAGGGTGACCCACAGTTCTTCTGGCTCCTTATGTGTATTCTGAATTTCTGTAGCTTTGATATTTTCATTAACATACAGGGCCACTCCTCCCCCCCCTTTTTGCACCTCGGTCTCTTCTGAACAATACATAGCCAGGTACTGAAGTCTCCCAAGTGTGGTTACTAGTAAACCACGTCTCACTAATTGCTACTATGTCCAGTTTAGCCTCTGACATTATTGCCTGCAGGTCTGGGATCTTATTTCCCAGGCTGTGAGCATTGTTGTACATGATTTTCCATTGGCCAGATTTTGAAGTGTTAGTTGTTGGGTGAAGTTTGGCATTACCCCTGTGCATCGTATGGGGAGACAAACCTTTTTTCTTACCTGGTGATGCAAATGAATGGCAAACACGCTGAATTCCTGTTTGACCACTAGCTGAGGGGGGAGGGGTGTTCTTCCCATTCGACATATGGGGTGCAGCACCCCTCTCCCCATTTGCTAGTTTAAATATTCTGCAAAGACGTCAAACTTCTGCCCCAATGCACTGACTCCCTCTTTAGTCAGATGCAGTCCATCAAATTTAAAGAACTTTCGCTCCCAGAACTGTTGCCAGTTCCCTACAAATCTGTGTCCTTTTTCCTGGCACCAGTCCTTGAGCCACGTGAAGCAAAAGAACCTGGTGTGGTGTTAGAACTCCATCAGTTGAGCTACCACAGCTTGCTCCTGTATTTTATACATAACAGACAGGAGGGAGATTGGTCAGTACTTTCGTGTTTTGAGTATGTCTACCCTTTTGGGTATAGGTAGAGCTTTGACTTGCTTCCAAGCTGCAGGGATACTGCATAGGCTGGTGTTGGATGGGCACTACTCTGAGTGGAGAGGAGTACTCAGCAGCATCCAGAGATCAGTGCAGAAGTTACTGTTCGTCTACACATTCATTGACAATCTGGAAGCTGAGGTCTCTAGCAAGCTGATTAAGTTCATGGATGACACTGAGATAGCTGGGGTGATGGACTCTTTTGAGGAAGGTGACAAACTATAAGATGACCTGAACAAACTGGGTGATTGATCTTACTCCTGGATTCTCAGATGCAGTGTAGTCAAACACAAGGTGCCACAGTTACAGAGGAAAAAGAAAGGTAGGACCTGCACACTATGAGGGTACCTCTTGCTCCAGTTGAGGAGGAAAAAGACCTGGGGTCATATTAGAGATGGGACTGAAGCAGGTTAAGCAGTGTGCAGCCACTTTTAACCAAGTCAGAAGCATGCTGCAGTGCAGCAAAAGAGAGGTGACTAGCAAAGCAATGGAAACGATCCTGAGATCGAGGCTTTTATCAGACTCCACCTGTAATACTGTGTGCCATTTTATCTCCTCAATACAAAAAGGGTGCTTAGGCATATGGAGATCATTTTTTTCCAAGATGACTGCTGCACACTGTGTGTGTTGAGGAGGAACCACAAAAGCAGAGGGGCTTAATGCTCTCTGAGTTATTAGAACAGGTATGACACCATTGCCTCAATGGGGGGGGGCAGAGGGTGATTGTGAAAAGGCAGAGATACTAAACAAATATTTTTTCTCAGTATTCACAAATGAAGAGGGTGAGGTACCTAAACCAAACAATAGAAACACTCTGGATACAAAAATTGATACCAGCCCATTTACAGAAGAAATGATTCTGAAAGAACTCTTAAAACTGAAGAAGGACAAAGCAATGGGACCTGATGGGATTCATCCACGAATTCTAAAAGAACTAAGGGTAGAACTAGTGACACCACTGACTACCCTCTTTAACAAATCATGGGAGGATGGTGCTGTACCTGAGGACTGGAGGAGGGCAGATGTGATCCCACTTCATAAAAGTGGGAGCAGGGCAGAAGCAGGCAACTACAGACCTGTTAGTTTAACCTCAGTGATAGGGAAAATGATGGAATCACTTCTGAAGGAAAGAATTATTGAGTACCTAGAGGCCAGATGGGCACAGGATCCGAGGCAGCATGAATTCACAGTGGGAAGGTCATGTCAGATGAATCTAATTGACTTCTTTGACTGGGTGACCAAAGTAGTAGATCAGGGAGGGGCTGTGGACATGGCCTACCTAGATTTTAGCAAGGCATTTGACACAGTCCCACACAAAAGATTAATATACAAATTAGCCAGCCTGAGAGTGGGTCCCAAGATGGTATCCTAGGTAAAGAATTGGCTGGAGAACAGGACACAGAGGGTAATAGTAAATGGAGTCCACTCTGAAGAAAGGGGGTTACTAGTGGGGTACCGCAGGGTTCAGTACTAGGACCGGTCCTCTTCAATGTCTTTACAAGTAACATTGCAGAGGGACTGGAAGGAAAATTATGTCTCTTTGCAGATGACACAAAGATCTACAACAGAGTTGATACACAAGATGGGGTGGAAAGTATGATAAGGGACTTGGCAAGGTTGGAGGAATGGTCAAATGTATGGCAGCTTAGATTCAATGCTAAGAAGTGCAAAGTAATGCACCTGGGAAACAAAAACCCAGGGGAAGAGTACACAATGTGGGGTGAGATACTAACAACAACAAAAATGGAAAGGGACCTGGGGATAGTCATATCAGATGACCTAAAGGTGGGCAAGCAATGTGAGAGGGCAGTAAGGCAGGCTGGGGATAATGGGATGCATAGGAGAGGCATCACCAGTGAAAACAGGAAGTTGTTATCCCTCTGTAAAGACAGCTGGTGAGACCCCATCTGGAGTACTGCATGCAATTCTGGAGACCCGGTCTCTGCAAAGACATAAACAGAATGGAGGCAGTCCAGAAGAGGGCAACTAAAATGGTGCAGGGTCTGCACTGGAAGACATATGAAGAGAGACTTAAGGAGCTTAATATGTATAGCCTCGACGAAAGGAGAGAGAGGAAGTACATGATAAAAACTTTTAAGTACCTCAAGGGAATCTATGAAGTCCAAGAGGGTAGCATTTTTCAGAAAAAGAGGTGTGCAAGAACAAGGGGGCACAATTTGAAGATAGAGGAGGGGGCGGCTCAGAGGTAATGCAAGGAAATATTTTTTAACAGACAGGGTTGTGGATGCATGGAATGGCCTTCTGGAGGAGGTTGTGGAGTCAAAAACAGTGGTGGAATTCAAGCATGCATGGGACAGTCATAAGGCAATTCTAGGGGGTGGGGATAAGAAGAAATAGGCTGTTGGTTAACTAGGATCTGCAGCTTATCCATTAGGTAGGGAAATGGACATACTGGGTGAGCCAAGCGGTTCTTATCTGCCATCAAATTCTATGTTTCTATGTTCTCTGTAAGACTCCCTTTCCAGTATTTCTTGTGCAACCATACTTGGGTTTCCCTGTGTATCCTTGTGTTTCTGCTTCCCGTTCCCAGATTGGTTTGGAGTTTTGGTGGTGGATAGCCTGCAAACAAAAGGACTGTGAGACAGAAAGCCCTGCTGAGGGTTTTACTGAGGGTTACTACAGGGAGTGAATGCAGCTTTTGGATACTTCTAAGCGTATTATCTATTCTTGCTGTCAGCAGTGTTTGAATGCTTTTGGAAGACCATTCGGACTTTGCTTGATTTTGCCCGAACTCTTGCTATTTTTCTTGGACTAACATCTACTTGCAGGAGACAGTTTGAACTGATGGTCCCGCACACCAATGGCAACTTTACTGTTTTGTTTTTGTTGGTACTAGAACCTATTGGTGACATTCTGTTTTTCCTTCTGTAACCCCCTTGCAAATGGGGGTTCTTAATGTGCCCTATGCCTGGTTGGTAATCGGCATAAAGCCGCTGGAATGGGGGTCCGTGGAGTGTTTTTTAAGGCCTCCATATACTGTCCCTTTAAGGGCTGCCTGTTGCAGTCGGGATTAGTTAAATTGGGAGGGGGTTTGAGTGTTGTCATGCTCGACTCCTGCCCGGGCTGCAGAGTAAGCGCTCCTTTCTGCCACCGCTAGTAGTGCAGGCGGAGCCCTGTTAGGGATGTGAATGGTTGCCTGAAATAACATATAGAAATGATGATAATATAGTTGTTCCAACCTGCCTTGCTTTGCAGCACAGAGAGTTTTGATTGCTTCCTCCATTTTGGTCCCGAACTGTGGAATTGGACCAATCAGTACCTTGGAACTCCACAGAGTGACTGACCAATAGAAGAACTGTTTGTTTTGGGAAAGGTATTATGGGCTATGGCGGTTTTTCGCACCATTGAGAGGCAGAGGAAATGACTGACATGTGCAGCCAGCCAATAAAAGCAGGTAGCGCCCAAACTGAAGGAAGAGCCCCTTGTTGCTGGAGTTCAGATGCGTTGTGGTTGGTGAAGGGAGAGGAGCTGTGTGCTTCTGTGCTAGAGAGTGTTTGCGCGGGAAACGCGTGAAGGCCTGAAGTGGCCATTTATTTTTGGCTCCAGAGGACGAAACTCGTCGGCATGTGGTCAGAGGAGGCTGTGCTCTGTACGGCTACCCACCAGGCTCGACCTGGAGGATGACTGGAGAAAATTGCTGAATCGCGCTAGGTCCAAAGACAACTGGAAGCTGCCGTTGCAGTATCTCAGTGGCTGTGAGTTGGTGGGAGCATTGGAAGCAGCTGCCTGGTGCCCTCTGTTGCAGTTTACCATATAAATGTGTGAGGAGGCTCGAGGAGCTCAAGTTAAATCCTGCTGCCATTAAAGGACTTTGTCTGTTGCAGTTTACCATATAAATGTGTGAGGAGGCTCGAGAAGCTCAAGTTAAATCCTGCTGCCATTAAAGAACTTTGTCTGTTGCAGTTTACCATATAAATGTGTGAGGAGGCTCGAGGAGCTCAAGTTAAATCCTGCTGCCATTAAAGGACTTTGTCTGTTGCAGTTTACCATATAAATGTGTGAGGAGGCTCAAGGAGCTCAAGTTAAATCCTGCTGCCATTAAAGGACTTTGTCTGTTGCAGTTTACCATATAAATGTGTGAGGAGGCTCGAGGAGCTCAAGTTAAATCCTGCTGCCATTAAAGGACTTTGTCTGTTGCAGTTTACCATATAAAGGCTCGAGGAGCTCAGGAGTAACCCTGCTGACGTTGAAGGATACTGTCTTGTCTGGAGGTCGTGAGTACTAATTCAGGGTAGCTTCCTGTTGAATTGCCCCATTGGATTTAAATGGAACTACTGTACTGATGACTGTTTAACTAACTTTTTCTTTTCTCTGTGTGAAAAGGGCCCCTACCAGCTGCCACGGTTTGGACTAGCCACTAAGGCTTGGGTACCCAGGGACAGTAACTTGTAGGGATAGACCTGTGCACAGAGCCCTAGGTAGATAAGTTTAGGATAAGCTAATCAACTTAATTCCCCCTGTCCTTGTTGTCCCCCCCCTGAATAAATCAGATTGTTTTGCACAGCTACATCCTGGCTATTGTGTACATTAATGGTGAACTGCTGCTTGGTGATTGCAACATAACTGTGCCTTACTTTACAGGGGGTCTCCAAAGGGGGATGGATTATATTTTCTGTGGGGTAAGTGTACTGGTGAACAGAATTGTTGGTACCCGGTGTGAGTCCCTAGTGGGATGAAAGGGGGGTTACAGTAGCTCAGAGAGCTGTAACCGTAGTTGCCGTAACTGTGCTAACCCTGACCTCTGGGTGGAGGCACCCATCAATGGATCTGGGCCCCACAACCTGCCTCTTTGGGGGTAGACAGGGGGTTGTAGCCCTAAGGGTAGCGCCTCCCCAAGTTACAAATTGAGGCACTGGGCTGATTCAAGGCCCTTAGTGCTCAGTGAGGAGATACCCCAAAGATGGAAAAAATGGAAGGGGATATGTTGGAAAAAATTAAGCTGGGACCCATCAAAACCATGGTCCACAAACTGATGGGCTGGGGTGAAGCTGAAGAGCTAGATTCCCAGAAGATTGTATTATTGTTAGATGTGCCCTTGGGTACCTCAGCTGCTGATATTGTTTCTGTTGCAGAACGGGTAAAGTGTTTGGGTAAGGTTGAAGTGAAGGGGTGTATGGCTGATTTGCTTCACCGGACATTGCAGGTGCTACTCCTATGCAGTGTGGCCATCGACCCTGAGAAGGTACCTCCTGTACTTTACCCGGAGGGTGCGTCCCAGGGGTGGAGGCTAATCCATATCCGAAGTGGGTCAGTCACTCCTGGAGGGGTCTCCTCAATTGAATAGTTTTAAGGATAAACTGCTTAAGTTGTTAGCTGTGGAGGGGAGGACTACCCAGGAGTTGCTACAAGCCTTGGATCTGTCCAGTGATACTACCCCTCGGGGTTCCCCGGGCACATCCCCTTGCCCACCCAAGAGTTCAGTGTTGGCTTCTTTGCCCTTGGCAGTCCCCTCCATACAGCTAGATTCCTACCGTAAATTAAAACTTTTCTCTGGCACAGTACCAGTGCCTTCTGGGGAAGATGACCTGGAGGCCTGGATGGACTATGCCACCCCTTTGGTCCAGAAGTAGCAATGCTCCGAGGGGGAGAAACAGAAGAGGTTGATGGAGAGTCTGCGGGGTCCTGCCTTAGAAACCATTAGATTCTTCCGGGCCACTCGTCCGGAAGCCACCGCTGCAGAGTTTCTCTTTGCTTTGGAAGGGGTTTTTGGGAGTATAGAGACTGGCGAAGATTTATTATGGAAATTCAGGTCTGTTAAGCAGTGGAAAAATGAAAAACTGTCTGCTTTTATTACTAGAGTGGAGAGGGCCTTGCAGAAGGCTTATAGAAAAGGGGGAATCGCTGCTATAGGCCTAAATCAGGTTTGTTTAGAACATGTTTTAAAGTCTGCCAGATTCTCTAGTGTAACGCTGCTGAAACTCAAGTTGCATGATCGTCGGGCCACCCCGCCTGAATATTGTCAATTGATGAGGGAAATTCGGGAAGTGGAGACTGATGAAGAGGGGTGGGAACCCTGTGTGGGGGCAGTGAACCCTAGTGGGACTCCCAAGACTAATACCCCTGAGGAGACTGGCTCGCCTGGAGGGTCTGAGGGGTCCCCAGATTTCCCAGGTACTGTGGGGGTGCGGGTTGTTTCCTCTGACCCCTACATGAAGGGTGAGTTGAGGGCTGAGATCAGGAATTTATGGGAATTGGTGAGGGACTTAAAGCAGTCTACTGTATACCCTACTCGGCCCGGGGCCCCTGAGTCATGTAGAGCCCCAAACCCTAGCCCTAGAGAGCTTCCTCCTCCCTCCCCCCTCAGGGCCCCCTCAGAATAGTGATCCCCGGGACCCTAAGCTTTGTTATCACTGTGGGAAGATTAGCATTTCCAGCCTGACTACCAGAGGCCAGAGAATTTAAGGAAAGTTGACAGCAGACTGATCGCTCGACACCGCCAAACCCAGTCTTGGGCTCCCAAGAAAAGTTTTGTGATTCAGGCCCATGCCCGCTGGGCTACCATGTTGCTACCCCCAACTGGTCTGATGTGGTCGGGCCGTCTATGGAAACCCAGGTGCAGGTAAATGGAATTCCCACTAGAGCTGTATTGGACAGTGGCTCCCAGGTGACCATCATGTTTCAGGACTGGTACCAAGCACATTTATCTGAGGTGCCCCTGCAGCCTCTAACTGGTCTACATGTATGGGGGTTGAGCGACAAGGCCTATCCGTATTTAGGGTACATCCGTGTCTGGTTATCATTCCCTGCAACTGTAAATGCAATAGATGAGCAAGTGGAAACCTTAGTGTTAGTTTGCCTGCCCACTGGACTGTACGATGGGGTGCCCTTGTTGATTGGAACAAATGCACACATGTTTGGATGATTGGCCCAGTTGTGCTCAGAGAAGCAAGCATTTCAAACTGGGTGAGCTTTGAGCATACCAGTTGTGATTCAAAAGGTCAGGGCCACTCAGGAGAAGGGTAGTCTGGAGGAACCTGAAGGCCCTGTGGGGGTGGTATGGAAAAAGGATCCGGCCCCCGTGGTACTTGTCCCAAATGCGCAATGTGTTCTGCATGGAAAGATAGGACTAAAAACAGATGTCAAGAACAAGTTGTTGATGCTGGATGCACCTGCGGAGGGAGGATTACCTGAGGGGTTGTTGCTCAGACCCAGCATTCTGCTGGCTAGGGCCCATGCTTACATTAAGAGGGTGATGGTTCAAGTGCACAATGTGTCTGATAAAGAGATTCGGATAAGGTGTCTCCTGACACGGTGGACTGTGTGGTAGATTGTTTGGGGCCGCCGGAGAATTGTATACCTGCCGCCTACTGTCATTTCTCTGCCGTGGACACCAGCTCTCTGCCTCAACTCAACAATGATGATCTCCATCGGCTAGCGTTCTTTGTGCGGATACTGCTGTACTACCAAATAGAATGAGTTCTCAGATGGGTGATAGAGTTGCTCCTGATCTGTTTGACTTTGGTCACTCCAGGCTGCCTACTGATTGGAAGCGAAGGGTCAGTGAGAGGCTTGCCAAGAGGAACCAGGTTTTCTCCCTGAAGGAGTGGGATGTAGGATGTGTACAAGGGGCTGAGCATCACATTCGATTGAGCGATGAAAGACCTTTCCGAGAGAGGTCTTGACGTCTGGCTCCTGCTGACATAGATGATGTACAGTGGCATTTGCAAGAAATGTTGGCTGCTGGTGTAATTCAAGAGTCTAGGAGCCCCTATGCCTCCCTCATTGTAGTAGTAAGGAAAAAGAATAGGGCAGTTCGGATGTGTGTAGACTATCGCACTTTGAACAGGCAGACCATTCCGGGTCAATATACCATGCCACGCATACAAGACGTGGATTGTTTGAATGGTAGTAAGTGGTTCTCTGTGTTGGACCTTCGGAGCGGATACTATCAGATCCTGATGGCCTCAGACGACCGGGAGAAGACTGCTTTCATTTGCCCTTTGGGCTTCTATGAGTTTGTTCGGATGACTCAAGGAATTTCGGATGCCCCAGCCACTTTTCAGCAGTTGATGGAATGAGCTGTGGGGGATATGGACCTGCTCGAGTGTTTGGTCTATTTAGATGACGTTATAGTGTTTGGCCGATCATTGGAAGAACATGAGCAACGATTATTCAAAGTCCTGGATCGGTTGGAGGATTTTGGCCTTAAGTTGTCTATCGACAAGTGTCAATTCTTCCAGACCTCTGTGAAATATATGGGCCACATAGTATCCACTGAAGGCATAGAGACTGACCCTAGCAAGGTGGAGGCATTGACCACTTGGCCTCAACCCAGGAATTTAAAAGAGCTGCAACAATTCCTGGGGTTTTGTAGCTACTATAGGCGGTTTGTCAGAGACTATTCACGAGTGATTCTCCCCCTCCTTAATCTCACCCAGGGGTATCCGCCTACTCACAAAAAGTATAAGAAGGGGGTGCACATTGACATAGAAAAGAAGTATTTTCGGCCAAACGATATGTTCAGGGATCGATGGACTGCTGAGTGTGAGGAAGCTTTCCATGACATCATATATCAACTCACCCACACACCCGTGTTGGCCTATGCTGACCCAGCCAAGCCTTACACTCTTCATACTGACGCCAGTCTGCAAGGATTGGGGGCTGTATTGTACCAGGAGCACTCGAATGGGCTGAGACCTGTAGCGTTTACCAGTAGAAGTCTGACGCCGTCAGAGAAGAATTACCCCATACACAAATTAGAGTTTTTGGCTTTGAAGTGGGCCATTGTTGATCAGTTCCATGACTATTTGTATGGTGCCAAGATATTAGTAAAGACTGATAACAATCCTCTGACCTATGTACAAACCTCCACCAAATTGGATGCCACTGGGCATAGGTGGCTCTCTGCCTTGGCCACCTACGATTACGCTGTAGAATACTGGGCGGGCTTAAACCATATAGATGCAGATGCTCTCTCTCGGAGGCCTGCATCCCAGACTGAATGGGTCCAGTTGTCTGAGCCTGACATAAGAGCCCTGTGCCAGAAATTTGATAAGGAAGAACAGGTGTCTCCTGACACGGTGGACTGTGTGGTAGATTGTTTGGGGCCGCCGGAGAATTGTATACCTGCCGCCTACTGTCATTTCTCTGCCGTGGACACCAGCTCTCTGCCGCAACTCAACAATGATGATCTCCAACAGGCTCAATCCTGTGACCCTATGATAAGAACGGCCGTAGAGGTTTTGCGGGCTGGAAGGGATGTATCCAAACTGCGTTCCACTGACTTGCGGACTACCTTGTTGTACAAAGAAGGGCCCAAATTAAAGCTGATCAACCAACTACTATATAGAGAGACTGTGAGTAAGGAGGGCTGGGTGCAATGACAACTGGTGCTGCCCTCAGCTTTCAGAGAAGTAGTTCTAAGGTCATTGCATAATCAGATGGGGCACCTGGGCATAGATCGAACACTTGATTTGGTACGGGCTCGATTCTATTGGCCGAAGATGAGTGCGGATGTGGAACAGTATGTCGAGACCTGTGGTCATTGTTTGCAAAGGAAAGCGTTACCCCAGAGAGCTGCTCCCTTGGTCAACATTACTTCTAGTGCTCCTATGGAACTGGTCTGTATTGATTTCCTGAGTTTAGAGCCTGATCTGAAAAGTGTTAGCAACATATTGGTGGTCACCGATCATTTTACCTGGCATGCACAGGCTTTCTCGACCAAGGATCAGAAAGCAACTACAGTGGCTAAGATACTTGTTGAGAATTTTTTTCATCCACTATGGGGCTCCACAGCGGATTCATTCCAATCAGGGAAGGGACTTTGAGAGTGGCTTGATTAAAGAGAAGCTATCTTTGTGGGGGGTACGCAAATCACGAACCACCCCCTACCATCCGCAGGGAGACCCTCAGCCTGAAAGGTTCAATCGTACATTGCTTGACATGCTGGGCACTTTACAATCCAAAGATAAATCGAGATGGAGCCAACAGATTAGCACTCTAGTTCACGCCTACAATTGTACAAAAAGTGATGCCACAGGGTTCTCCCCCTATCGACTGATGTTTGGAAGAGAGGCTAGATTGCCAGTGGATGTGTGTTTTGGGGTTTCTCCTGATGGGGTGCGAGCAGAAAACCATCTACAGTACGTACAGAAATTAAAGGCCCAATTAAATCATGCCTACCAACTGGCCCAGACCATGGCTGCTAAACGAAATCTGGCTAACAAGGAGAGATATGACAAAAAAGTGAAAACAGTAGAGTTGAGAGAAGGGGATAGAGTGTTGTTGAGAAATCTGGGACTGCATGGCAAACATAAAATTGCCGACCGATGGCATCACCTCCCTCATATTGTTGTGGGACAGCTGGCAGACCTACCTGTGTATAAAGTGCGGCCTGAAAACAATTCGAAAGATGTGAAAACCATACACAGAAATCATCTGCTGCCAATTGGGCAGATCTTGATTGAAGTTGAACCTTCCTCTACCCCCTCCTTCCAGTCCCATGACTAGATCTGTTACTAAGAGAGGAACCAAGCCTGTGGAGCCTTCAACAAGTCCACCAAGGGAGCCTTGTCCAACCCACCCCTGCAGAAGAAGATGGTCAACACTCAGTGTCAGAAGACAGTGAAGATGATGTTGAATACTATCCTTTTTATGAACTAAGCCAATTGTTTCGGGGCAATCCCCTCATTAACTCAGGAACTGAAGCTGGCCCATCTGTGTTGATTGAGCCCCTCTACTTTGTCCCCGGAGGAAATGCCTCCAGAAGATGAATGGGGTAGCAGACAAACTCAAGGGGCTGAGTCCTTAGGCTTGGTTGAACTATCTGGCCTGGCTGAGTTATCTGACTTTTCAGAAGAAGAGAGTGAGGTGGGGGGATAAGCCAGTGATATGCCAGAACCGGATGAATACTTTGAATGCCCTGATGGTTCCCCTTTAGTAACTAGACAGCCCCTAGATGAGCCCAGTGCAGTGGGTTCAGGGATAGAAGGTCAAGCCTCTGATAGTACTATGAGTATTGAGCCTGATCCCCTTGAAGGGATTCCCGTTGCTAATGTCCCTGACATGGGAGTGGAGTCAGGGCCAGGATCAGTGTCCCCTGAGACCCCTAGACGATCTGGCCGACAGATACGGCCAGTAATCAAGTTGAGTTATGAATCCCTGGGTCAGCCAGTGGATCTGCCCTTAAATGTGGTTCACAAGGGGGTATATGTGTCCCCAAGTTCTTTGCCTAAGTTAGCCTTGGGGGATAACTCCAGACTATTAGTAAAGCCTTTTGAGTGTGGCGCCCCTGCCCCGGGGGACCAGTTAGTAGCTAACAGAAGAGAGAGACCCTCAGTTCCTGGGTCACGGGTAGGACCCTGTGACCTAAGTTAAAAAGTGTAAGATTTTATATGTATAATGTGTATACACTATAGTGCACTGTAAATCTAATATTCATGTATGTAAGGTGAAATGTGATATAGTGTTACTTGGGGTATTCACCTACTTTGCCTTAAGGGTAATCACTTGGCGTGGACGCCAAACTTTTCCAGGTCAGGGAGGGTGTAACCCCCCTTGCAAATGGGGGTTCTTAATGTGCCCTATGCCTGATTGGTAAGCCGCCGGAATGGGGGTCCGTGGAGTGTTTTTTAAGGCCTCCGTATACTGTCCCTTTAAGGGCTGCCTGTTGCAGTCGGGATTAGCTAAATTGGGAGGGGTTTGAGTGTTGTCATGCTCGACTCCCGCCCGGGCTGCAGAGTAAGCGCTCCTTTCTGCCACCACTAGTAGTGCAGGGGGAGCCCTGTTAGGGGATGTGAATGGTTGCCTGAAATAACATGTAGAAATGATGATAATATAGTTGTTCCAACCTGACTTGCTTTGCAGCACAGAGAGTTTTGATTGCTTCCTCCATTTTGGTCCCGAACTGTGGAATTGGACCAATCAGTACCTTGGAACCCCACAGAGTGACTGACCAATAGAAGAACTGTTTGTTTTGGGAAAGGTATTATGGGCTATGGTGGTTTTTCACACCATTGAGAGGCAGAGGAAATGACTGACATGTGCAGCCAGCCAATAAAAGTGGGTAGCGCCTGAACTGAAGGAAGAGCCCCTTGTTGCTGGAGTTCAGATGCGTTGTGGTTGGTGAAGGAAGAGGAGCTGTGTGCTTCTGCGCTAGAGAGTGTTCACGCGTGAAGCGCGTGAAGGCCTGAAGTGGCCATTTGTTTTCGGCTCCAGAGGACGAAACTCGTCGGCGGGCAGTCAGAGGAGGCTGTGCTCTGTATGGCTACCCACCAGGCTCAACCTGGAGGAGGACTGGAGAAAATTGCTGAATCGCGCTAGGTCCGAAGACAAGTGGAAGCTGCCGTTGCAGTATCTCAGTGGCTGTGAGTTGGTGGGAGCATTGGAAGCAGCTGCCTGGTGTGGTACCCCTCTGTTGCAGTTTACCATATAAATGTGTAAGGAGGCTCGAGGAGCTCAAGTTAAATCCTGCTGCCATTAAAGGACTTTGTCTGTTGCAGTTTACCATATAAATGTATGAGGAGGCTCGAGGAGCTCAAGTTAAATCCTGCTGCCATTAAAGAACTTTGTCTGTTGCAGTTTACCATATAAATGTGTGAGGAGGCTCGAGGAGCTCAAGTTAAATCCTGCTGCCATTAAAGGACTTTGTCTGTTGCAGTTTACCATATAAATGTGTGAAGGCTCGAGGAGCTCAAGTTAAATCCTGCTGCCATTAAGGGACTTTGTCTGTTGCAGTTTACCATATAAATGTGTGAGGAGACTCGAGGAGCTCAAGTTAAATCCTGCTGCCATTAAAGGACTTTGTCTGTTGCAGTTTACCATATAAAGGCTCGGAGCTCAGGAGTAACCCTGCTGCGTTGAAGGATACTGTCTTGTCTGGAGGTCGTGAGTACTAATTCAGGGTAGCTTCCTGTTGAATTGCCCATTGATTTAAACGGAACTACTGTACTGATGACTGTTTAACTAACTTTTTCTTTTCTCTGTGTGAAAAGGGCCCCTACCAGCTGCCACGGTTTGGACTAGCCGCTAGGGCTTGGGTACCCAGGGACAGTAACTTGTAGGGATAGGCCTGTGCACAGAGCCCTAGGTAGATAAGTTTAGGATAAGCTAATCAACTTAATTCCCCCTGTCCTTGTTGTCCCCCCCCCCCGAATAAATCAGATTGTTTTGCACAGCTACATCCTGGCTATTGTGTACATTAATGGTGAACTGCTGCTTGGTGATTGCAACATAACTGTGCCTTACTTTACAGGGGGTCTCTGAAGGGGGCTGGATTATATTTTCCATGGGGTAAGTGTACTGGTGAACAGAATTGTTGGTACCCGGTGTGAGTCACTAGTGGGACGAAAGGGGGGTTGCAGTAGCTCAGAGGGCTGTAACCGTAGTAGCCGTATCTGTGCTAACCCCGACCTCTGGGTGGTGGCACCCGTCAATGGATCTGGGCCCTGCAACCTGCCTCTGTGGGGGTAGACAGGGGGTTGTAGCCCTAAGGGTAGCGCCCCCTGGGGGTTACACTTCAATGGAACTTTCAGGACACCTTCTTTTGCTGTTGCAATTTATGTGCTTATGTGCTTTTTTTCTTATACTTTTGGACACCAATAGTAACTAGATAATTATAACAGATTCTAGCCCAGCTTCATTGGCGTCTGTTTTCCTGCATTGATATACCAGTATTAATATAGGAACAGAATTATAAAAACATTTTCAACTCGGAATATTGAACACTGAAACTTGGAATATTGAATTGGTGTACTAATAACAAATCAGAAAGTGGTATCAGCTAGTTATAGGGTGCTAATAGGCAGAATAAATGCTGTGCTTTAAATACAAAAATACATAGTTAAACAGCTAATAGAGAAACAGGTAAACAAATTAAAAATGTGTTAAGACGTTAGTCACTTAATTAGATCCAGAGGGAATGTGGTTAATCCATTAATTGATAGTTCCTCTAAGGTGCATGTGACTTTAAACTGAGATTGAGATTAAGTAAATTGAAAGTAAACTTGCAAACATGCATAGGTAGTCTACCTGACGAATTATCGCACCTTGTGACATATAATACCCTATTAACATCTGGTAAATATAATATGCATGTGCTGGCATCCTAGTACTGACAAGTGCAATTTCCAGCTCTAGCAATACGTGAGAAGTGAGTAAAGAGCAAACCAATAACTGATTTGAAGCAGCATCTACCTAAAACATGAAGCATTAGTGAAGGTAAAACATTTCAACACATAATACTTTTTGAACTCTTTAGAATCTCTAATAAAAAGCTAGAGAAAGATTTAAACAGCTCTCTTCTGTTATAGATGTCTGAAACAGATGCCTTGAGAGAACCAACAGTTAAAAGCCTCAAAATACTCAAGGGACTATTTAATAGAACTCAAATTGGAAAATATATACTTCCCAATAATGTGAGAAGATAATTTTTCCTTTTTTATTCTTACTGTTGCCTTTTTCCACTAGTTTTTATAAAAAGAGAGCAGTATTTACTTGGAAATTTTTATAGGCAGAAATTTTATAAATCCCCCGACAAACTAGAATGAACTGGAATGAGTTATAATATGCTATAATATAATATAGGCAATAAATCGATTGGAAGGTCATTTTGTTCTACTTTATATGTAGCTCTTACTATAATCATAAAGACTGGTTGATATGTAATAATTTTTTTGGTGCTGTCGAATTAAAAGAAAATATATGGAAGTCTGTTGCAATGAATGAACAAATGAACAACAAGCCTCTTTAGGATAAGTTAAACTTTGAACACTGAAAATTAAACACTTTGGAGAACATCTATAGTTCTTCTTAGATTTATATTTTGCACTTCTAGTGTAAATTATTTACTTTAGTCATTTGGTGTTTTAAATACTCTGTGACAGTTTGCCTCTATATATACAGGCCCGGATATTCAAAGGGGTTGTGACTGGCGCAACAGAGTTGCGCAGGTGCAACCCTGCATTGTGCCACAGTGGGATATTGAGAAGGCTGCCTGGCACAGCACAACTCCCGATGCGCTGGGGTGCAATAATAATGTATGTGGTGCAGATGCAGGGGGTGTGCCCATACATATGCGGCACATCCCGATATTCAGCCCTGGATGTTCTGCACATATGCCGATGCACCCCTGCACTGCACCGCATAGAGGGGCTCAAAGTTGAGCCTGTGCAGAGTAGAAGCAATCCCAGCCACCCACCCACAGGTGGGCTGATGTAATTCAGGTGCCCTCACAGCAGTTTTAGCCGCAAGGGCCACCACCACCCAGAACAACATCTGCAAGCATACACAACCATGGTGATCTAGTGAAACTCCTCCGCCTGTAGCTGCAATCATGTGGTATATGTTTCTAAATATAGCCCTGGTAGTCTAGTGGTCCCCCCACTCCCTGATGCCCTGATGTGTATGAACCACGACCATCCCTGGTGGTCTAGTAGTCCCCCCCCACTCAAGTCCCAGATTCCCTGATAAATGATAATATGACCTCCCTGGTGGTCTAGTGGAACCCCACCACCCATTGCCATGATCACGGTAAACTCCCATATTGGACGCAGCACCATTGAATATCACCTGGACCTGGCCCCGGCGCATCACAATTGTGCTGCGCCCAGGCTTAGGCCACTGCCTGGTGCAGTCCGAATATACCGGTCACAGTTTTTAGTTCTTAGTTTTTTAGTATCAGTGACATTATTTATTCTGGACTTTACCTGTTTATGTAATTGTGTATATCGTATATTGTACCGGTACACCTGCCTCAGGATTACTTTTTAACTTGATCCAGATTATCTAGCTGTACAAATTAACATAATTAGTTTTGATTGGACAAGTCCAAGTCTCATTTTTTGAATTTACCCTTACTGACAATACTTTTCTGTTATATCTCCTTTTTTTAATGTAGCAAAGCCTTTTTCAAGAGTAAGAAAGACATTGTGGTTACTTCTTCACCCACTCTGCAGTCCTTTTGGGGAGCACTTTCTCATCCTTATTGTTCTGGAAGAAAAGCTTTTTGCCTATGAGACTTTACATAAAGAACTTTTTAAAAAAAGCTTTCACAAGTTTGCAAAACTGGAACTTGTCTTTATTCTGTGTTATTGCTGAGAAAGCCACATGACTTTTTCAAGGAAACTAGGTAAAAAACAATCTATCTCTACAAATCCCCAAAGGTCGCTACTAGTATACTGCTTTTTGATTAGTCTGTTTCTATATTTATATTTGTCTGCCATCTGCTGATTGCCTATTCTCATTATCTATATTCTGTTTGCCATAAGACAGATTACATAGACAGCTGGTAAATATTTGCCAACTACTGACTGATAGTTAGGTATTTAGGATTAATTACAAGTTCCTTGTAACAACCTTCTCATTTGTTGTAAATCACTTTCTACAAAACTCACTAAAATGTATACAGTACTAGAAGTGGTAAGGAACTTGGTAAGGGTCCAACTAAGGCTGCTTCTTTGAGAAAAAAGAAGAACTGCTGTGTATATTCTCAGGACCTTACATTGTCATCCTCCACTCCCAAAGGTTTGGGACACACATGTGGGATAACGAGGCCCAAATCGATCTCATAATAAACTCTCTTGAACTATTTCGTGTCTTATTATGAAACATCCATGAGCTGGCTAGGGCCAACATTCACTTGGTGGCCTTTTCAGAGCTGGAACATGGTCCAACTGTAAATAAGGAGCATGCTTCTAACTCGTGACTAACCTCTCTGTCAAATCCCCCAAGTGTTCTTTCTTTAGATGATTCCTTCAAGACAGGAGATGCTAACCTTCTTTCTAGGAATATTGCGGGTCTCAGGAATAAACTAGCAGATACTAATTGGATTAATTTTCTCCAGAATTTCGAAGTACTTTTGTTTCAAGAAACCTGGGAAATAGAACAGATATCTATAATGGTTATGAATCTAATTATATACCAGCTGTGAAAAATAAGCATTATGATAGACCAAAAGGTTGACTGATTACTTTTATTAAAATAAAGAAAGGACTCCAGGTCATTGATTACATTTCTCCAACTAAAGAGCTATTACTAAGCATTATTAAATGGGATAATTCATTGTTTCTTATTGTGAATTTATACATCCTTCCAAAACACCAGTCTAATCTGCAATATGATATATGGTCTAAAATAACTGTGGAAATTGATTCACTCCTTATTAAACATCAGGTAGATAATGTACTTCTCACCAGCGACTTTAATTCATGTATATCTAAATTTGATAATCTGCCAATGTTACAGTCTCAAATATATTTAGGGCATCTCAGTGCAAGGAATTCATCTGATATTATTTCTAATGATGCTGGCAATAACTTAATTGATTTCATTACTAATAACAATCTGTTGATTCTTAATGGCAGAGTGAATGGTGATCAGGAGAGTTCCTACACCTTATTCTCTGCCAATGGCCAAAGTGTCATAGATTATTTTCTCATCTCTCCTGAAAGTTATCATTGCTTTAAAAAAAACTTCACATATTTAGGAGCCCTGAAAGTGATTATGCAGCCTTAAAGGAGAACACCACTTAATCCACATGTTTCACCATTGTACTTTCATTCCCCCGATTATTAAAATTGACCTGTATGCATGGATATCAATTTTAGGCATGTTTTGTTGAGTTAACTTACTTTTCTCCATTTTTGTTTGCAGCCCCAGTACCATCTGTGCCATGTTGTAGCTCCCATCAGTTGTTCTGATCTCACGTTGTAGTGCGTACTCGTGCACCTGCCCCATGCTGTCCTGGGAAAATTGGTGTCGGTCACCCGCAGAGGCTAATGCGGCAACGCGCACATAGTATTTGATCCTGTACTCTTTTCTGTTTTGTGCCATGTTTGTCAAATGTTAATATAAAACTTCATGAATGAAAGCAGACACCATCTTTGAGTACCTGTGTAGAAACCACATTTGCCACCTGTGTAAACCATGTAATAGAAGGCACCGTGTACTGGCCTGTAACTGCTAAAATGCACAGTCCGCAGTACACTTATGTCTTGAAACAGGCAATAAAGCAGTAGCAGAATATCGCCTTTTCAGTTTTACTGTGTCCCATATTGGTGGTCAGTGCATATTCATAATAGTGCTGCTGATTAGTGTGAGAAGGGCATGTCATGCACGTCCGTATTTTCATGCGGCACCAGTTTGTTTAGTGTGACATCTGTTTCAGGAAAAACAAAGTAATTACATGCACACCTCAGTTCCTCACAAATTCTACATTCATGATGTGGTACCATGCAGATTAATTTTATTAGCAGTTGAAATCTGCAATGGGTGCAGTCACGAGTGTCAGGATTGTTTCTATATTGTTCCCGCCATTTAGATTGTGTCACTTGCCATGCATTTATTTTGTGACTTCTACTGAATGTTTACAAATTGTTGGATGTCAGGAACCAATAAAAAACAGCGTGTACATTACACTTTACAGTTTCCCAACTGTACTTAGTGTCCTAGTTGTGCTTTGTCAAGAAGTGAGATTCTTTATTCCTATTTTGTTATTATAGTTGCCTACATTTACATGTAAAAATGCCCACATGTATGGCATCTGGCTGTGGCAACACAACTGGTAAAAAAATTGTAGTGGGCAATTTTCTTTTCACAGGCTACCGAGAGATCCCACAATACAGTGTCAGTGGCTGTGTGCACTTGGCAAAACTGATTTACAGATCCTGAAATATGAAGTTACCAGAAATGAGGTGGCATGTCCTGACCACTTCAATCCAGAAGACTTCTGTGTGTCATTTTTTAGTATGACTCAGAGTAAGCACACTTTCTTTCAGTTAATTTGTTTATTGCTGTTTATTTTTATCTTGCTGTCTGTCCCCATTGGCCCCATGCCCTTTAATTCAACAACCCTGTGCTAATGAAGCCAACAGTTTGCAACAACACTGCATTTAAATCAAAAATAACAAAACTGATGCATGTTAATTGTCATTTCACAAAACCCTTACCACACCACCAACCTCCAACCCCCCATTGTCATCACACCTTCGGTTCAGTAACCACCACCCTGTGAACCCATTGCCCACACAGTTTACCCCCCAATCACCTGTTCCCACCTGTTGTCTGTGTGTGTGTGTGTCTGTAACTGTGTGTGAGTGTGTTGCCTGTCTACATCGGTATGACTGTGTTGTATGGCTTGTAATGTTGCTTACATTCATGCTATGTGTGAGAGTGTGAGAGTGTGCGAATGAATGTGTCCTTTAAGGCACATACTGACTGTAGTTGTATGCATGATTGCATGGATGAGTGGTGGTATGAATGGACCTCTGTTAGCCTTGGCTACCTTGACACAGTACAGAGGCTCATCTCAATGGTTCTTAATCATTGTAACTGAAAGCCAGGCAAGTTCGGTTTTGCTGTCTTCTGTTTCAACACTATGTGCTGAGGTAAAAGTGCTGTGTTGTGTTACGGTTACCAGTTCAACTGTTGTATTATTGTATGAATGTGGTGGATGATGGTGTTGCTTGCTGTGGTTGATGTGCCATGTGAGAACACAGCAAGTTGTGTGCATGATTTTAGTAGTTGTGTGACTCTGTTCATCACAGGTTGCATGTATGATTGCCAGTGTGAATGGACCTCTGTGAGGCTTGGCTACCTTGAAGTGGTACAGAGGTTTATCACAGTGCTGTGCATAGATTTTAAGTAACTGCAGCCAAGTTCAGTTATCGTGAGTTTTGACAACATACTAGCATGACAGCAGAATAGGTCTAACAGTCTTTTGAGTCTGCTGCTGTATTTTGAGCACCTGCTGTGAGGGCCGAATTTGGTGCACCCCCCCCCCATGCACATTGGGTTATACTGTCCCCAGTACCAGATGTTCCACCTGCATTGTACCTGGTCAGATTAACCCTTCCCCTGTACCTGTCCCATCCCCTCTTAATCCCTTCCACAGTCTCTGCCTGTACCAGCTCTCTAGTCAGTGCATTCCATGTTTCCACCACCATTTCATTGAAATAACACCTCTTCCTCTCCCCTCTGAGCATGTACCATTCCAGCTTACACATATTCCCTCTTTTGCTCCCTCCTCCTTCCTTTTGAGCACCCTGATCGGGCTCCCCTTTTTGATCACTTTTATGCAGTTAAACACCTCTAGCATGTTCCTCCTGTCCCTTCTCTCCTCCAGGGTGTACATGTCGAGCTCATGGAGCCTCTCCTCATAACTTCTCTCCCCCAGGCACAAGATGATTTTTCTTGCCTCTTTTGGACCCTCTGTAGTAGCATAATGTACCTCTGTAAATGTAGTCTCCCAAACGGCACACAATATTTGCGGTGTAACCTAACCAAGCTGTTGTACAGGGTAATGATTACTAACACTGTTCTGGAGGTAATCTCCCTAGCGATGCATCACAGCATCCTATTTTCCCTTGATGCTGCCCTTCTACAGTTCTCTTAGTTGTTCATTTTGACGTGTAACACTATCACCAGGTGCCTCTCACCCTCCGTTACCTTACTTTGATCTCCTGCCAGGGTATACCCATGGCATGGATTTCTCACTCCCACACGCAGAACCTTGTACTTCCCTACACTGAAATTTACTCTCCATTTTCCTGCCCACCTTTCCCAAGCTGACAGATACTCCTGCAAGGCCACCCTCCCCGTCTTTTCATCCACCACTGTGCCCTGCTTTGAGTCATCTGCAAAGAGACTCATTTCAGTCATGATCCCCTTTCTTATGTCTCAGACATAGGCATTTAACATGAGTGGACCCAGCACTGACCTCTGGGGCACCCCACTACTAACCCACATTGTGCATGATGATAGCCCACCAAATACCACCCTATGAGTATGCTCAGAGAGACAATTTCCTATCAACCTTAACAACTGTCTCCCTACTCTGTTTCCTTCACTGTAGCCAGAAGGCCATTGTGGGTTACTGAATGAAACACCTTGCTGAAGTCTAGAAAGAGGATGTCCACCGACCTACCATGGTCAACGCCGCTTGTCACCCAGCCATAGAACTGCACAAGGTTCGTCTGACTGGATCTTACTATGAGAAACTCATGCTGCCTATCTTTGAGATACCCAGCTTGCTCCAGTATCCTGCCACTAGTATTTCCTTGATGACACACTCCATCACCTTGCCAACACCCAAAGTCAGGGTTACAGGCCTGTAATTTCCTGCCTCCTCCCTTCACCACCCTTTATAGATTGTCATGACATGGGCCACCCTCCAGTCTTGGTGCACTAATTCATTCCTCAGAGAGATGTTGAACAGTTCCGCCATGGGTACTGGCAGGATATCCACCACATCCCTCACCGCCTGGTGATGTATCTCATCTTGCCCAGGTGCTTTCACCATCCAAAGGGACCCGAGGGCTTCCCCTACTCTCTGTACCAGAATTTCAGCCTCCACCTCCTCCCCTTTGCAACCTGTACTGCTGTTCCCCCACCTCTCTGTTGTGCCAACTCCCTTTCCCAGAGACGTCAGGGCCCCTGATGTGTACCATTCCCATCCCTTACTCCAGTTTGCCCCCTCTGCACCCTCAAGACATAGACATTCCATCCCCACTGGTAAAAATTTATGAAAAGTACTCATTTATGACCTCTGCCTGTTCCCCCACCTCCTGTGACCAACCCTCCCCATCCTTATCCTGCTGATCAGCCCCCTTACTTTCCCTTTTCCCCCATGTATCTAAAGAATACCTTGTTTCCCCCCTCCAGATCACCCTGTCCAAGGACTGCTCCTTTTTTGCCTGAGCTGCTATCACCACCCTGGTGAGTCTCTTGGCTGTCAGGTCATACTCACCCTGATCACTTTCACTCCTTGAGGGCTTGAAGCTCCTATAGGCTGCCTTCCTGTCCCTCAACAGGTCTGGAACCTCCTCATTCCACAAGCAGTTTTTTTCTGGCATTACCAAATTTATGCCTTTGTCTTGGGCATGATCGTGTAACTTCCTGTATTCCCATCCTTATGCTCTCCCACCTGCTATCGGCACCCATATCCAGTCGTAGCCTGACCAAACGATGTTTAAGGATCCTTCCCATCTCCCTGAAGTCTGCACCCCAAAAGTCTGTTACTACCGTCCTTGTTCAGCTTTCCTCACCCCCATGTCCAGGAATAACCAGACAGTGTTGTGATCACTCAGCGAGTGTGTGTGTGTGTGTGTGTGTGTGTGTGTGTACACGCACACACGTGTTTGTCTGTTATTGTACTAGTAGTGTGACTGTGTCCATAATGGGCCCGAGTGACCTGAATTGTACTACTGATGGCATGTATGGTTGCTGGTGTGAATGTACTTCTGTGAGGCTTGGCTACCTTGGAGTGGTACAGAGGCTTATCACAATGTTGCTCATACATTGTAACTAAGAGCCTGCCAAGTTCACTTGGTATGATTTTTGACAACATAATATGGGTGTTGGACCAATTGCCGTGTTGGGGTGGTAGGTGGCGAATGGGCTATCTCATGGTGTGTGTGCGTGGGGGTGCTTGTGTGGGTGTATGTGTGTGTGTGTGTTTATTAACAGTATTCAGATATGTATCATGATATGTGTTGTTGCACCGTCTGATGTATAGATCCTTGTTTGTTTTACAGATGCTGAACAACAGAGACATCCTTGTTTACAGGAAGGTTCTGTTCCCTCCATCTTCCATCAACGAAGGTCACAACATGGACTGTCAGAGTTGATGTCAATGCAGGTAATTATCATATTGGTGTGATCCTTTACCTGAAGTACTGATCCCATATGTGGACTGAAATTGCCCTGTCACTTATGTAGGTTATAGTCACAACTTATGAGTAGTACGTGAAGCATGTGACCATGTATGCACACTGTCCGGACACACAGTGCTTCAAAGGTGCCGATCACATAACAGTGCATTACTGACTGCTGTCATGCATGCATGCATGTACAGTAATTACATGACTTAAATAGGCTTGTTGTGCCACAGTTCTCACATCATTATGATGTCACTACTGCAGCAGAACAACTTGGAATGCCGCCCCATATTTCCTTTCCTCTATCCATTTAAGCGTGTCTCACTTTGTCCCAACTTGTACTGCAGACATGTGAAGTACACTGTCTTCTCCATTGTCTGCACTACCTGGTTGTCTGTCAGTTTCTATACTGTGAATAAAAGATACAAAACATTGTGTGTGAGCAGTCATACACAAATACAGATATTCTCGTTTGTCGAGGCTCAGTTGGTAACAGAGCAACTGTACAAGTGCCGTAGCAATGACATTTGTTAGCAATGAAACCAATTGGCACAAGAATATCTTTGTTTTGTATGACTGCTCATGCATAGTCCTCTATACAGTGTATAGCACATCATTGCTGTATACGTACATGTATCCTTTTTACAGTGCTGTTGTACCCCAGTTCAAAGGTCATGGGATGCTATTCAACTCTTCAATGGCACATCATTGTGCAGAGGTGGTATACTGTCGCACACTATGCACCCTCCACACACACACACACACACACACACACACACATACCACAAGACAGACCATTCAACACCAACCAGCACAACATGGCTATTATTACCACACCCATATTATGTTGTCTGAAATCATAACAACTGAACTTTGCTTGCTTTCAGTTACAATGCATGAGCAACATTGTGATAAGCCTCTGTACCACTTCAAGGAAGCCAAGCCTCACAGAGGTCCATTCACATCGGCAATCATACAAGCAATCTGTAGTACAATTCTGGGCATGGTGTCCCGTAACAGATACACTGACATGACTATCAAAATAACACACACACACGGACACACACACACACACACACACACATGCCATGCACCACCACCCCCACAGCCCCTTTCACATCCCCCCTTCACCCCCGCCACCTCCCTACCACCCATACTGATACCCATTTTACGGTCCTATGCCCTCTTAATTTGCAAAACAGTTGTGAAGCACACCAGTACATCTAGCAAGCTGTTCCATAGCTCCTACTCCATCTGTGTGCAGAACAGCACTATCACTTAGCCACTGTATGTGTTTCATCGCAACTTGACTCTTTGCCATGTAGTTCTGCATTCCTCCTTCCTCTTTAGCAGACACCCTTTTGATACCTTACTGTTAATCTTTACATATTTAAAGATTTCAATCATGTCCCCCCTTTCACACCGTGTTCTAAGTGTGTACACATTCAGTTCATGAAACCTCTGGTGATTTGTCTTCCCCTGCTTACCAGTGAAAGTGTCTGATCACTGATTTCATTTCTATTTTAACTTGATTAGGTAATGAATACTGAAGCCATCCTATCCTCTGAAAGAAGCGTGGCAGTCCAGCTTCAGGATACCAGAAGTAGCAGCATTGGCGTGCAGTGTTATGTTGAGATGTATGATTTTGCATGCCAGTGGGCAGAAACACCAGAAAATGTTTATAAGGATCATACATACAGTAGTAATTCAAAAGATGATACACAAATACAACATGCAGACGAACAACGAGGAACAAGCTTGCGTGACCACATTTCGGGTGCTTTGGTTGATGTGAATCTTGATGCCGGCCTGCCATTGCCACAACCACTAACCTCGACTCAACCGAAACAAAACACTGCTAATCAAAGCTTTCATGACCACAGTGTCTCCATGCTGTCTTCACAGACAAGTGAGTTGATGGAAATGCAATATACCTTGTTTGTACCATCCTCTGACTCAGACTCTGAAGACTACATTGAGGACAATGCTGATCAGACATTTACCTGCTGCGATGGTGTTATCAATGAGACTAAGTTTCTTGTTTTTAAAAGTTCACTGCTAACACTTTTTATCATATTGGTGTGCCAAATCTGTCATCTACCACTGATGTTGACTGACACCTTTGTACGTGGAACCCTATATGTGGCCAACTTCTGCTGCTGCAATAGTCATGACTTCACGTAGCGTTCGCAACCTTTGATCAATAAAATGGGTGCTGGAAATCTTGTGCTGTCTTGCAGCATTCTGTTTAGTGGAAACACAACCGAATAGCGCAGTTCTTCAGCTTTGGAGGTATTTCATTCATTTGCGAGTCCCAATACCTGAAAATCCAGAAGATCTACATGTTCCCAGTGGTGAATAAGGCATGGCTAAATAAGAAGAAGGAAACCTGGGAAACAATGAAGGAAAAACAACTGACAATAGCTGGAGACGGCCGTTGTGACTCACCAGGACATAGTGCAAAATACTGTACATACACAGTTATGGACTTACATAGCAATGCCATACTCGAGTCATCCTTGGTGCAGGTGTCAAAGGTATCTAGCTCCAATGTAATAGAGAAAGAAGGTTTCATACATTGCATGACAAGCATCTTGGATGCTGGGATAAGTGTTAAAACAGTGGCAACCGATCGACACCCCCAAATAGCTTGCCTGATGAACAAGGGATGCACATTTCTGGGTGTTGAACATCAATATGACATGTGGCATGTCGCCAAATTGATTGTCAAAAAGCTCAGCACCAAGGCCAAGCAAAGGCACTGTGACAAACTCATGTCATGGATCAGATCAGTTCTGAACCACATCTGGTGGTCTGCCAATACCTGTTTTGGGAGCAGAATGCTTCTTAGAGAGAAATGGATTTCCGTACTTGAGCACACTGCAAATATCTACTCATGGCATGTGACGTTAAAGTACTGGAAATGTGACCATGGACCACTCATGGAAGAAGAACGTGACAACACTGACTGGCTCATCAAAGGGGAACCAGCTTATGAGGCCCTAAAAGCTGTTGTTCTAGATACCCGTCTCCTGAAAGACATGGACAAAATCACGCAATTTTGTCACACGGGGTACATCGAGGTTTTCAACTCGCTGTTGAACAAATACTGCACCAAAAGGCAACATTTCAGCTATCATGGTATGCTGGCATGGACACAGCTGGCAATGTTGGACTACAGTGAAAATAAGAACCTGCCACAGGCACTGATAAAGAAAGGGAAATGCAAGGGAAAGGCACGACATAAGTTTGTCTTCTCCAAGCTTACCAAACAATGGATTGTTAAAAGTGTCAAGGTTCCCAAGACATACACTTATGTGGGACATTTGCTGAATGATGTCGTGCAAATGAGACAGGGCACCTTATGTGACATACCTGTTATACATGCCCTAGAACTACCTTCCAATATTGCAGGCGCAAAAAGGCCATCAAAAGAGGAGTTGCTGGACAAACATTTCTCTAGGTTTAAGCATAACTAAAACATGTGCCAACACCCGCAAATGTTTTGTAATGACTTATTCAAAAAGTCCTGCTTGACTTTTGCTGAACAATATCTGCATGGCAGTAGTAAAACATAGTCTAAACACGATAGTCACCTATCATTCTTTCTAGTTGGCTACGTATACTGATTAGCAATGATGAACATGCAGAGGGTGAATGTATGGCTGTGTCATTGACAGGCTGCATAGACACACATTGAATTTACATATGTGTTTCCATTATTTGATGGGGGCACATGTGGCAATAACAGTGCCATGAACATGACAATGGATCACAGATTTTTTACAGTGGCAGTGATCTCATGTGCCCACTGTGCATGAGTGCAGTGCCACTGTGTTTTTTTGTCAGTCCAGGTGAAGACAAACTACACTGTGGCAACAGAACATTACATGAGACCTACAATACCCTTCTTTTCCTGTGTGTAGTATGGTTTGGCAATTTTTTTACATTTAAAATAAAAAAAAAAAGTGGTCCATTTCTTATGGCTGATACAAGGTTATCCATAGTATTGTCAGGTGTCCATGTCTGCTTTTTTTCTCATAAGGTCAAGGCACATTGATTGTTGCATAGCAGTTCATTTAGTCACAAGAAAAGTATTGTAAAGCACATGGTGCTAATAAAAGTGATGTCAACATTGATGTTTTAAAAACAAAAACAGAGAATACTGATGAAAACCTGTAACAACTCGCAAGAAAAGGAGCACTCTTTTTATTACTTAAAGTAATAGAAGAGTTACACTACAGTCAAATTACGGAAAGCAGGGTATCATACAATTCAGGAGAAAATGCCAATTTGAGCACAACAACTCACTCCCTGATGTGCTCCACCTGTGTCAGGACCACATACAGTAAACTACCCTCCATTCCAGTTACTGATGTGGAGAGACTCCCTCAGGCATCCTTGTTTGTTCAGGCTCAAAGTACAGATCACTGTGGCTCCCTTACCAAAATAAATGAGCAACACATGGTTGTGGTCTCTGCATGGCAGTGTCTCCACCAACCTAAGGTTCCCATAGTCAACCCAGAGTAAGTTGCCGATCTCCAGAATACGTCTCTCTGTTATGTTTTACATGTATTACATTTTCAGTGCCCTCAACTTCTGATCGTATGCCTTAACCTGCTGACAGACTATTCTCTTTGCAACCATCCTCTACACCTTCTCCAGCAGGTAAATATACTGAACTACATACTGTTGATGCAGCCTTACCAGTGATCTGTAAAAGGGCATCATCACCTCTGGTCTCCTATTACTGATACCCCTAGAAATGCATCACACCATCTTGTTTCACTCTGCTTCTGGTTTCTTGAACTGTGTGGATTAATTCTGGTCACTAGTCATCTTCACTGCCAGGTACCTCTCATACTGTGATGCAGATACTCCGACTACACGCAGGTAGTACTTTGTCCTCTGTGTCTTTAGCTACTGTTGACCTGTTCTGTCTGTCACCTGCAACTGTGTTATCACTCATTGAGGCCCTAAACGATGCATGAACTGTAACCGTCCCCTCTGGGATGAGACTAATGTCTTCCTGACCATCACTGTCTGCGAGCTACTCATGAGTAATCTCCTGCAGTATAGGTATGAGTGACAACCGGTTACATAACACTTAAAAACGTATGTTACGAACATAGAAACATGAACTTGCCAGCAAATGCAGGCCATATGGTCTATGTAGTCTGGTCGGCTGTGCAGCACTTCAGCACATTAGACTGCAAATGCACCACTCCCATTAACTTTTCCCTCCCCCAACTGCCCACCCTGGTATGTACTTTCCTCTTGAATTTCTCCCACCCCCTCTTGAAGCACCCAACAGTGAGCAGTGACATGAGTTGATAAAGCAGTGCATTACTCCCTTTCACCACTGTTTCAGTGAAGTAGTGCTTCTCCCTTTCCCTCCTGAATCTGCACCCCTGTAACTTCATGGCGTCCCCTGTGGTATCTGTTCCATTCTGGATGGTGAACACACCCTTGATGACTACTGTGTTTATCCCCTTCAGGTACCTGAAGGTCTACATCAAGTCCACTCTCAGTATTCTATCCTCCGGGGTATACATGTTGAGCTTTTTTACTCTTTCCTCATAAGTTCTATCCCACAACCCCTGGATCTGATTTGTTGCTCTTCGCTGCAGTGCCTATAGTACTTTAATATCACTTGTCCAGTATGGGTGCCAAAACTGCACGCAGTAATCAAAGTGCTGCCTCACCAGGGACCTGTACAGGTGCAATATCAGTTCACAACATCTGGATGTAATCTCCCTTGCTATGCACCGTAGCATCCTGTTAGCCTTATCCGCTGCCTTCCTACAGTGGGCCTACTGTTGTAATTCCACGGTCACCAGCACAAGCATACATACTACTTCTCCTCGTAGGATGTGGACAATTGTGATGAGGATCACTGGTCTGTAGTTTCCTGCTTCGTCTGTGGGGCCACTTTTATGGAGAGGTATCATGTACACCTCCCTCCAGTCTCTGCACGTACACACATCCCATATTTAGCGATGTGTTGAACAGATCTGGCACTGGCTCTGCCAGGACCTCTGCCAGCTCCCTCAGCAAACTTGAATGTACCCCATGTGCCTCAGGTGCCTTGCCTACCCTCAGGGATCTAAGGCACTGCAGCATACCCCTTAAACCGTGATTACCCCCTCTGTGGTTCTCTCAACCCCAATGCCTGCGCCCCCTTTCAATGTGGGAATGTGCCCATCACTGTCTCTTGTGAACACTGAACATAAGTACTCATAAAGTACTTCTGCCTTCTCAGCTACCTTGTCTACCCACCCACTGCCTTTTCTGATCCTAACTATTTCATCGTTGCAGTTCCACTTTTCCCTGATATACGTGAAGAAATGCTTTTCCCCTTCTTTAATCCCCTGTGCTAATTTCATTTCAATGGCTACCTTTGCAGTCCTGACTGGTCTGCTCACTTCACTGGATTTCTTCACATATGTCTCCCTATCCTCTGCCCTGTTGGTTCTCCTGTAGGTTCGGAAGGGTCTTCTGCTATCCCTCACCTTCTCCATTACCTCTCAGGTCAACCAGCTTGGAAGCTTAGTCCTCCATTTGTTTTGCAGGTGTCCATGTCAGCGTGAATGCCATCTATGCGTGTTGTCATTTATTGTACCATCCTGCAAAACTCTGCCTTTCTAAAGTCCCAGAGCTTTGTTTTTGTATTGATGATGTCTATAACAAAACTGATAGAGCACATCACTGTGTGGTGATGGCTACCAGCCAGTGGTCTCTCCACCCTTACATCTGTGACATTTTTCATCCTCCAGCACAAGGTGTATAATATCTTATTCCCTTGTTGGCAGTGTCACCCTTTGTGTCAGGAACCCATCGTGGATTGATTCCAGGAGGATCAGCTACATGGCGCATGGGCTGATGGGATGCTTCAATGCAACGCTTGTAAGTTGACGTATCCCCCCACCACAGTTCTCCCTTTGCCACAGAGTGTTCTTAGCTGCTGCTATGGCTCCCTATCAACATCCTCTTTCTGGGTTGGGGGCCTACAAATACCCCCCCAATCCCACCCTGGCAACCTCTGCGGCATGGAGTTTTATCCAAATGACTTCTGCCACACCTTCTTAATCCTCCTCCCTGATGCATGCAATCTCTTGCCTTAGTTAAATTGGTACTGCACCCCCAACCCTGCTTTATCTTTTCCTCTGTCCCTCCTGAATAATTAAAATCATGGGCTGGCCAAGTGCAAGTCATGATTTGGATTTGCCAATGTCTCAGTGATGGCTGCTATGTCCACCTCTCCTTCTGACTGCAGTACCTGCTGCTGTGACATGTTATTCCCCAGGCTACTATCATTTAGTGATAACACCCTTCCCCCCTTGCTCTCTCCCAGCTTCCCCCTTACTCTACCCTCACTCCCCATCCGACACCATGTGGGCCCTATAGTTTCTGTACACAGTGGTTCATAAGGTGGTAATATTGATACAGTTCACATACCAGCAGCACCCACAAACCTGCCTGTGTTTGCCAGTGATTACATTAGGATGTTATATGTGTAATTCTTCAAATGTTGTTGTTGTTTTAACATGTTCTGAATTGAAATTTAGTAGGTATCTAACTGTTCCACTTTAAGAACAATGATTGATAGGACTGGCTGTCAAATATGTAAATGTATTTAATCTGTGTTATGTGTCAACAGTACAGTTTACTCACTGGTTGAATATGATGCATTTCAGAATAATAACCTTTTTAAAATTGTGGAATTTGTTTTGTCATACAATGTATACATGCTACATGCATTGTGGTGAACAGTAAATGTCAGCTCATACAAAATAAAGTTGTGCATGTAACATCATGCCAATAACAGTTAACAATGTGTTACAACAAGTAAGCTTTGAAAACTGTGTATCTGGTACTAACTGGTAGTAAAGAACTGTAATAAACAACAAATGTCAATTTTGCTTTCAAGCTATTGTGAGATGAACTATTCCAGTAAGGAAATGGCCAGCAGTTTGTCTTCATCCTATTCATCTGCCTTATGAAAACCTTTGTATATCCCAGTAGCCTCTGGCCACTTTGATCTAATGGCTGTAACTACGCATGCAGGGATGACACGGCAGATTTTTCTGCCCAGGATATCATGTACCCAGTGGGTATACTGAATGTATGCAGCTAACCTAATTGACCTAAACATGAGAGCAACAACGGTCATTAAAACAGTAATAAGGAAAGCAAGACTGTTGTACTTTATCTTACAAGTAGAACCACAGGACACAGATGGACGTTAACCATATGGGGCAGTGGTGGATGGACTGGATGGATGGAAGGAGCTACAGGGGGACATAATCAAACTGGAAGAGTGGCCTGAGAGGTGGCAGCTGGGGCTCAGTGCAAAGAAGTGCAAGGTTGTGCACTTCATGGCAAAGAACCCAAGAACACAGTACTGGCTGGCAGGGGTTAAGCAGGGGATAACTAAGGAGGACAAGGAACTATGGGTTGATGGTAACAGGAACCATGAGTAACACTGCCAAGTGCATGACAGTGCCTGCCAAAGCAAACAAAATGGTGGGATGCATGCCAAGGGTGTTTTCATCAAGGCCAAGAGAGGTGATCTTGCCCCTACACATGTTGCTAGTAAGGCCCCACTGGCAGTATTGTTTGCAGTTTTGGATGCCATACCTGAAGCGTGATATCAGGCTACTGGATGGGGGTTCAGAGGAGGACAATGAACATGAAATATTGCATGGAGGGGATAGAGTATAACAGCAGGCTGGGACACCGGAATATGTATGCAATGGCAGATGCAAGGGACGGGGGGACATGATACACACATTCAAGTATGTCATTCAAGTCAATAAGGGTGGGTCAGATGGGGTTGTTGAACTCAGGAGGGTGAGGGACACCAGGAGACACGTGCTAAAAATACATGTGGTAAGATTTCGGATGGTTTTAATTTACATTATTTCTCTATCTTCCCATGGCCCGACAGTCTCCCACTCACATATCCTTGTGCACATTCAATTTTCAGCTTACTTGCTGCCACGTTGTCTCTTGCTAAATGAGTTACTTTGTACACCCACTTGCTACCCCATCCTTTCAAAACTGTCTGCTGTTAGCCAGCCCAGTGGCACTGATGGCTGAGGCGCTGGTCTCCAGCACCTTGCACCACACCGGCAACTGGTGCTCGGGAACGAGCACGGGTCGCCGGGGGTTGGCAGGGGAGGAGAAGGATTGAGCATCCCAAGGACTGCTCTCCCCCTCCGGGTTGGGGGTCCAGAACAGCCACTGCCTGATTTCCCCTTGGCAGAGGCTGGGGGACAGGATACATGCTGCACTTTGAGGATGGAGCTGGGGGCAGACGTCTGGAGGGGGAACTTACAGACATGTGCGTGTTCCATTCCGTCAACATCATTGCACGTCCTCAGCTTGGGGGGGGTCCTCATTGGAAATAGGGAGATGTCATCTGTGTCACACGGCTTGATGGACAGTCCACAAGTTTCACTGTGAAGGTGGTGCTTCCGTCGGATCCCTGTTCTGCAGGTCTCCCTGTGGCCCAGCTGCGGGGGGGGAGGGATCTGCAGAGTTGAAGGCCAAGCTGAGTGGTCCAGGTGGATGATGTCCGGATTCTCCAGGGTGCAGGAGGCGATGACGTGGGACACCTGACCAGGCGTCCAAGGAGGTAAGAAAGAAAGTAGCTAAAAAAGAAAAAGATGTCTGCTGTTTATTTAAATTAAAAAAAAACACAATCCATTGTAGTCAGGGAGAGAGACAAATCATTTCTCACAGCTACCATCATTTCCAAAGACAGCACTCTCTCGATAGTACTCTCGTGCTGTGTAACCATCTGTATTAAAACGTTTACCCTCGATGTTCTCCAGCTGTTACTATGGATTTCAGTTTAAAAAAATAATTTTTTAAAGAAAGTAATGTATCACATGATTACAATACCTATTAGGTGCTGGTGTTGCTGGTTACAGTTGACAATAACAGGAGCAGATGATGATGAGTGCTAGGCATACTACAAATGGGTCCAAGCAACCAGTAGCAAAGTATGGATTCTGTGTGATGCACGTCACACCATCCAGCTTATCTCCCAGTTGATGACCAACCTTACTGCAACAAAGGCACTCCCTGATAGTTGGCATAATGGTACAGTTGCCCCATGTGTACCAATTGAGGTCACCAAGGCGACTTGGCAAACTTTCTGCCTCCTCATCAGGTGATGTGGTGTCATCACTCGATGAATCACATGGTTGCTGCCTCTGTGGCTGAAACATATATGAACTAATTTGGCCAGATACAGCAGCTGCAATCTGAAAAATCTCCCTACAAATCTGCACTGCCTCACTGTCACTGTCGCCTGAAGTACTGCTGCTTTCCTCAGACACGTGATCGCTGGACACAGTGGCCATGATTTCTGTAACAGAATAGTAAACAGTTATGAAAATATAGTACACATTACTGCCATCAGAATGAAATGATTGCATTTAAATATAGGAATGCAGTTCCAGGCATTCACAGACACACACACACAGTCACAGACACACAAAGACACACTCACACACACAAACCCCCCCCCACACACACACACACCACAAGATAGCCCATTCGCCACCCACCACCAGAACACGAGTATTGGTCCCACACCAATATTATGTTTTCACAAATCATCCCAGTTGAACTTGGTTGGCTTTTAATTACAATGTATGAGCCACATTGTGATAAGCCTCTGTACCACTGCAAGGAAGCCAAGCCACACAGAGGTCCATTCGCACCAGTAACCATACATGCATTCGGTCGTACAGTTCTGGGCACTGTGGCACATAACAGACAGACTCACGTGATTATTAAAATCACACAGACACACACACACACACATAGAATCACAGTCACACTCCAACCCCCCCACACACCACATGATTTCAACATCCACCACCCGAACACAAGTATCGGTCACACACCCATGTTATGTTTTCAGAAATCATCACAAATGAACCTGGCTGGCTTTCAGTTACAATGAACAACATTGTGATAAGCCTCTGCACCACTTCAAGGTAGCCAAGCCTCACAGAGGTCCAGTTTTGTGCCACTGGGCAAGTGAGACGTGAAGTACTATTAAGGCTCTTACTAAGTCTGTGTGGTGGTCTGGTGGTTGTGGGGGGTTCTTGGGCAACAATTATTGTATTTATTTACTTGCCAAGTAAAAGCACCTTAGAGCAAAGATAATTATTAAAGAATGAAAAGACAACAATGCATACAAGAAGAACATGACAGACACACACACACACACACACACACACACACAATACAAATGTACAAGGACACACAATGAACAATAAAAGAACACAAAAACAACAGGGTCTGGAAATTTGAATAATAATTTTTAGTGGTTTGCAATGAAATGGTGACCCATACCTCTGTGTCACACATTACCCAAGAGGCCACAACACATTCCTTACTGCAGTGATCACTTTGTGTGTTGTGGCACTGATAGTCCACCATCGGACTGCATTTATCTTGACAGCATGGGCTTATGTACAGACCTTTTGATTACAACCATTTCACCATGCATAGGACTTCATTCACATCCTCCCTCAATGCATACCAATGTCATTAAATCACTGCATTACTGCACAGAAAGAAAATGTAGTGCTACTTCTCTGCAGAGCAACACATTGTACCCCTCACTCATTATATAGCACCTCACATGCAGAATAATGCCTCCAGTATTCGCTGCCGGCAGTACAAATACATCTGGCACCTGTTAATGCACTCCAATGCATTTCTGTCCCACCCACACTTCTGGGTGATGAATTCAGGTCCCCCACCATTCAGGACAATGCATTCAGGCACCCCTCCACACAGAGCTATGCATTGCACTGCTCCTCACTGCATACATATAGAGTCTATATGCACGCAACTGCTAGACCTATGAACTAATGTTATGTGTCTATATTATAGACACAGAAAATTAGTTCATAGGTCTAGCAGTTGAGTGCATATGCAGAAACGCAGCTGTCAGTTACAGCTACAGAAATGTATTTACATGTCTGTAAAGAAAGAAGAAAATGCTGTGGCATTATACAAGTCCAAAGGAAATATTATGACCTTTTAGGACTCAGAAGCCAAGCAACGTCATTTCATGATGTGTATATGTATTAGCTCCCACGTACAGTTAGCAGAAGCAGCTAGGCACTCGCAGTTTCGCAAAACACATTGTGGACATCAATAGCAAAAATAGAGTTCATTAAAACATTATATTATAATGCTCAATGTCCTCATTGGACACTCAGCTGGACACTCACTAGTAGATGTGGGAGGAGGTGCGAGATGGAATGGCAGTGTGCGCGCAACAAGAACAAGTGCATGTGCGCATGTGCACAACAGCAACCACCATCGGGAACTGACATGCAAACTGACGCACTGCTGACTGAATGGCATGACCACATTACATATTTTACATGCAGAGTACGGTGGCAGCATATAGAGCCGCACAGCATGGAGAACGCCAGACTTTGGAGGATGTAAGTGAAAGTTTCTCACATTAACGATCGAGGGCTACAGTTGAAAAAATCACACTGCTAGAATAGGTAAATCAAGAGAACACAACAGGACAGTACTGTTGCTGTGTTTAGTTATGTTCTCCTTTAATGCCGTTAGTTGATCCATCAGCAAATAATCAAGTAACTATGGATACTGATAATCCTCTGACATCTTTGGCCTCACGTGGTAGATCAAAATTAGTGTTCAACACAAAAAATTAAGGAAAGGTTACTGAAGTAATATATTCCCCCTTGTTTTCCTTTTTATTTACTTTAGCTCAGGGCCCTGCTTCAGCCCAATGTCTTTATAAGCGCTTACAGCCTTGCCTTCAATTAATCAGCACAAAAATTCACTGTCATGACAGTAAGAATTCCAACATTCCCATTTGGTTTGATACTCAGTGTATTAAGAAAAAGTGCAAATTGGGGAGATTAATTAGGAGCATTAACAAGAATCCAACTTAGGCTAGATTTGCAGACTTAAATATGGCTAGAAGAATTTATAAAAAATGTCTTATATTAAAGAAGTTTGAATTTACTCAGAAACAATGGGACTTAATGCATCAAACCATTGCAGTTAAGAATTCAAAAGTACACTGGCTCACGGTAGCAAAAGGGGTTAAATCATACCAGCCTACATTAGCCGTTTATATCTCTAAAGAAAGATGGGTTTCCTATTTTAAAAAAAATATTTAATAGAGAAAACACTATAGTTAGTAGCAATAGCACAGTATCCCATCAAAAGAGTGACTGAGATTGAGTGACTCAGATTTGAGCGACTCAGTCTCAGTGCCTGTAAGGTCAGCGAACCTGAAAAGGTAGCAAGGAGGAAGGGAAGGGTGACGGGAAGAGTGACAGGATACTGGAAGAGGACGGAAGGTATGTGAGGGGCGGTGAGGGGGTAAACCGCTGAGCTGGCTGCGTGGCATGGTGGTAAGGGTGACTGGCTCTAGTGAGGTGGTTTGCAGAGTTCAGGGCTGGGGAGGAGCATAATATTTTGTGCTTTACGCACGAGTGTTAATTTTTTTTTGCTGGTTCTCCCCTTCCCCAACATGCATCCCCCCTCCGGAGTTTGCTATTTTTAGTTAGAAGGGTGCGGGGGCCAAAGACCCTTGCATAATTATTACAAGCGAGTTTCCTCGCTGCGAGTGTACATCACCGTTTTTGTTTTCAGCGATGTACACGCGCCTTAACGGTGATCGCCATTTCACAATTGCCGTTATCACATAGAACCCAATAACACCCCTGTTTGGATGCATGCCAACACATACCAACCACTAACCATCACAATAGGTGAAGTGGAATAGGTGATTTCTCAATTAGCTGATTAAGCATTGGGACCTGATACTATTCCAGGGGAAACGTATAAGAAGCATAAAAACTATTGGATACCTTTTTTAACAAATTTCTTTAATGCCTGTTTATTGAAAGGTTTATACCTTATTCATGGACCAAAAACATAATTGTCCCTATACACAAAAAAGGTTCCTTTCAAGCACCTTCTAATTACCGACCTATCAGTTTATTAGATATCAGTTGTAAAATATATACTGGGATATTATTGGATAAACTTCAGGCTTGGGTAAATAACTTCAGTCCCCTTTCTAAACTACAAGCTGGATTTCGGCATGTTTTTTCTACTTTAGATAATATCTTCACTGTAACTCATTTGTTGGAAAAGTATAGACTTCTTAGAAAAATGAAACGTTATGCCCTTTTTGTAGATTTCACTGCTGCATTTGATTCAGTAGTCAGAGGAACTCTTTGGAATATATTATACATTAGGGGCCTTACCCTGGACCTACTAGTTCCAACCTATCTTCTCCACCTTAATATTTATACAGCCATTGGATAGAATAATAAGGGAAACCTCTCGGAATATTTTGTAACCAATAAAGGAGTAAAATAGGGATGACTTTTAGCTCCATTACTTTTTAGCATTTATATTGACTCTGTTACATTTTTCGACATCTCTTTACCTCTGGATTCTCCTAAAAATAATAATATGCATATTCATATACTCACTTACGCAGATGATTTAATATTTTTTTCACTTTCAGTAGTTGGTCTACAGCGTAAGTTAGACAAATTAAAAGCCAAATGTGACCAATCTGAATTAAAGATCACCCTTAAGAAAACCAAAGTTATGATCTTTGGAACACAATCATGCCAACTGAATTTCTTTCTGGACAAAAATCATATTGAAGTGGTATCTTCATATGATTATTTGGGTATCAGGTTCTCCACAAATGGCTATCGGAATTCACATTTTAGAGAGCAAATAATAAAAGCAAAATGTGCTGCTAAAGCCCTTCAATGTTTTAACTTTAAGTTTGGAGGTCTTACAGTGGTACCTGCCATTACAGCTGAGGAAGCTAAAATTACCCCTCTCCTCATATACAGAGTCGAAGTTTGGGGAGTAAAGAACATTTCTAACTTGGAACTCCCACTATCTTATTATTATAACTCTATTTTACAAGTACCTCTCTGTATGTCCAATCCCATAGTTAGGTCAGAGTTGGGTAGAATACCTATTGCATACATAATAAATCGTTGTTTAGTCTCATATTGGCTTAAAATCATAAATAATTTGTCTAATATTATCCCTTTAGCCTGTCTAACTGTAAAGAGACTATGGCTCAAAAATGGATTCTCTTCACCTTGGTTAAAGGCACTTACTTCAGTTTTGGATAACATAAATACTTCACACCTTTGGAATGATTATCAGACAGGAATAACAATATCTTTAGCTTACAGAACTTGAATTAAGGCAAAAATATTCTCTTTAGCCCAGAAAACACAGATGGATCAAGTTAGATCCCCAAAACAAGCTCTTTGGTATGGCCAAAATAAAACTGATTCAGCTATAGAGGATTACCTGCCGCTACCAATAGCTCCAAAAACACGGAAGTTACTCACTTGGGCCAGATTTGGTATTATTACTTCTAAATATTCTTATTTTATTCAACAAACCATGTATGATTCTCCTCAAGACTATAGATGTATGTGTAATAGAGGCTTTCAGGAGACTTTATTCCATGTCATAATTCAATTTCCTCTTTATAAATGTTACAGGGATAACATTTTAAAAGAATTCTTGCTTAGGTATGCAGACATGGATTATGATATACTATTTATCCTTATGCATCCTATGGTTAAAGAAGATGCAAAAACAATAGCCACATTTTTATCTTTGGTGATTAGTTCCAAAAGAAATAGATTCCTTGCATTAAGAAAACTTACTGGAGATAGCTCTCCCATTTAGCATATTTTATGTAATTGTTTGTGTATTCACTTTTGTATATATATCTCTTTTATTTCTAAATGCTGTCTGTTATATTTATATTGTAAATGTGAAATGTATCTAGTTATGCATATTTTATTGCATTTTTATTCAACTGTATTTTTGTAATGTCCAAAACTATTATGTCTTGGAAGATCAATAAACTTGACTTGACTTGGCTTAGGCATATGAGAGGATGCAACACAGAGTCACCACAATGATGAGCCATATGGTGCACAAAAGTTATGAGAAGAGGCTGGAGGCCCTTATTTTCTTCCTAGAAAAAAGGAGGCTGAGAGGGGACATGAGCTCAGTCTTTTGCGTACTCAGTAGTGTTGCTCAGATAGTGCTTTTATTGATCCTACCACTATCTGTCAGATAGTGCTGCCATCCCACCTAAGATCCTACCAGAAATCCTACCAAAGACAGATGTAGGATCCAGGGTCAGATAGTGATGGATCCTAGTTAGGATCTAGGGATCCTAGATCAGATCCAGGGATCCTAGGTAAAATAGTTAGGATCTGGGGTCAGATAGGGATGGATTCTAGTTAGCATCTAGGGATCCTAGGTCAGATCCAGGGATCCTAGGCCAGATAGTGATGGGATCCTAGGTCAGATCCAGGGATTCTAGGTCAGATGGTTAGGATCCAAGCTGGATCTGCTGCTAGGATCCACAGGATCAACAATGTTTGTTGCTAGGATCTACAGAATCCACATTTGTAGAATCCATGCACTGGATCCTGGAGGGTAGGATCCATGGTCAAATAGCACTGCTATCCTACCACAAAAACTATCTGGCCAAATGGGAGATATTTCAAATGGGAGGCCAAATGTGAAGCACATTAACTTAACTGCTGGGAGCCTTAACCAGAAACTGGGGGCTGGTTTCTGTCTCAAGCACTACCTGACTCTTGTCCTGAAGCACAATTCACCATTGCTCAAGGCAACTTGTTCCCTCTGCTTGACTACTGTGGCCTCATTTACTTCCACACCTCCTCACTAGGCTGAACACAGCCTATAATAGCATTTGTAGGTTTGCACTTTTGGCACCTTACTCCATGCACCACTGCACCCTGTACCAATCCCTCAGCTGGCTCCCCCTACAAGCCAGATATAACTATGCCCTTGGGTGCATCACTGACAATGGTCTCAGAAGTAGTAACCTATCCCCCTACTCCTTCCTGATCAAACTTAAGACTGCTTCCCTCTGCCTCCAGCAATCCGCAGTTCCACTGCTGAAAGTCCCTCTAACCTCCACTTGCCTGGGTAACAATGCCTTGTCCATTACTGCTCCCAAGCTGTGGAACAAGCTGCCATCCTCTCTCCACTCCCTTGACTCCCACTCCTCCTTTAAGACCCAGTTCAAAGCTTGGTTACTGGATGAGGCCAAATGCAACTGCCCAGCGAGGTGACCTCCTGGGTGATCATCCTCTCCCCAACTCCTTATATCACCTACTGTCCCTCTGCTCCATAATGAACTCCTAAAATGGACTTCCTGTGCCACTGTATTGTACTTGCACTTTTGCACCAATTGTATGTATTGTAACCATTGCAACCAGTGTATTTCTGTACCTGTTTATACCAATTCTATTTCTTGTACTTGCCTGTATCAACTGTACTCAACATAGACCATGTACCTACCTCCTTTCTCTAATATGCATTTTATGTTGTATGCATCATTTACTGTGCTATCTTTTTGGCCTGGGTCATGCCTGAAAATGGTCCCTGGGTTCAGTGCACCTACTTGGTAAACAAATAAATAAATAAAGCTGTTGGTATCCTGGTTTCTAAGATACTATCTGAGCAATACTCATACTCAGGGGTACTGACCAAACTGAACAGAGTTGTTTAATCTGGTTTCCTAAAGCAGAGTGGGAAGATATGCCATGAAGCTTAAGGGTGATACATTTAGGGTTAACATTAGGATCCACGCTTTCTCCCAGAGAGTGGTAAAGCTATGAAACAGCTTACCAGGGGAGACAAATAAACATACACATATAGGGACAGTGGACCTAAAGATAGTACAGGCTTTTAAGGTGAGCATGGGCAGCTTTCTGCACACCACAGAAATCCCCAGGTACCCTGAGTAGTAGAGTGGGTAGGGAATCCCTATAAAATGGTACATGTTTGTATGGCATATTTACTACATTTCATCTCTGCTAGTAAAGCGTTGGGGGGGGGTACTTGATGGACCTAGAGTTTCTTCCAGCCTTAAGTTACTATGCCACTAGATGAACATCTTTTCACCCCTTTATCTGTCTAACTCAACTGACTAGATTCACTGGGTGGGGGTGAGGGGGTGCAGCAAGATGGCCACAGTGCTGCTCCGCTCCCTACCACACTGTACCTGCTCCTTGTCAGCTGCTCTCTAAAAAAGGCTTTGGTAAAATCTTTTGAATTAAACTATAGTTATTTTAACATATTGCATTTTGATAAGTGCTTTTATGTAAATTTAAGGATTACAAAGCGTTTTCTTCTGTCCCTGAAAAACCGTTAGGCCGACTGTTAGTTTTTGGCATTCTGGAAGAAACCCACTGAGCTCAAGTGAGACTGGGTTTCGGAGAAACGCTGATGGTGGATTCAGCTGCCTTGAATTGAGCACTACTATGATAGGGTCTTCTGTTGCCTGCTGTTTCAATAATCGTGAGAACACAGGAATCTACTGCAAGAATGTTGAAGTTTGAAGATGTGAATGCCACAGATGTGCAGTGGTATTTCAAGGCATTATAATACAAAGAAAGGGTATGCCATTGTTGCCTGGGGCTGGGGCTCTAATGTTCAGTCTATAAGAAAGAAAATATTATGCTCAGAGAAGCATTTTCTCTCTTTTTATTTTTCAGATATTGGAAGACACCATTAGCCCCCGAGGAATCTGTAAGCTGAAGGTGCTGAGGAGGTGAAGTTCTACCATGAGTGAATGGCTTTGTTTTATTTATCAACCTGGGGTTCAAGGTGCTTTGAAACTTTTTGATTTATTTGAATTTCTCTGACTCAATGTAACTGAGTCTCGTCAGAAAGATTTGCTGGTACATGAGATTAAGAGGTTTCTAAAAACACCCAGATTCAAAGGTATGATTTAACAGCAATATTAGTTTCAAAATTGTTTAACCTGGTTCTACACTCAGACTCATAAAGAGAGACAAAAAACAAGATCTTTGCTGGTCAGATTCCAATGCAGCCAGTGCTTTAGATTGTTCTGCTAACTCTCTGCGAATTAACTGAGCTGAATAAGGGGGAAGTTGCTATCAGATATGGATATATTAAGGTGGTGTTTACACTGAGGTTTCAAAATTTATATTTCTATTGCCCAGATGGAGGACTCCGAAATTTAATGGAGCTGCTAAGTCAGTCCTGGGTTTAGAGTTTGCTGAACTCCTTAAATATTCAAGTCCCTTTACATGAGCTGAACTTGGAGCAGGAATATTCCTGGAAATTAATTCCTCTAGAAGTACAGGATCACACGGTCATGAATGACTGCATATCTCATGGTATGGTTATAAGATTTTTGAATTTCATGGAATCCCACCGTAACTTGCTTGTTTATGAAAGGGGTCAAATGGATTTTAACTCTACTTGGTCTATTAAAGACGGCGGATTTCCTTTAGCATAAAAAATGATCTTACTCCAATAATTGTTTAAAAACGCATTTAACTTGCTAAAGTATTTGCAAAACAAAATTACTCTAGAATCTTTATGGAGGACTTGCCCAGAGCTTCACTGGGAAATATGAATGGTAGAATATTTTATTATTCGATCTGTATCCGGTGCTCTTCTCCCATTAATGGATATAAAGCAATTGATTTTGGAAATAGATGCTGGTTCAGCGATCAGGAGAGTTCATTCAAATGATGTATTTTACATTTGTTTTTATTTGCCCTTGTTCATAAATTGATGACCTTCTGAACATGGATTCCTGAATATAAATAGAACCTTTTTACCCCATATATTAAATGACAGACTCTTGAGTTAATGGAGCCCTGAACATCTTTTTAAAATGAATGGACTCTCAAGTACAATGGAGCCATAACTTTGCACAGCAAGAACTCAGTCTTAATAGTTTATGTCAAATATTGTACGAATGGTTTATTGTTTTATACATCAAGTAATATTAGGCTGCTTCTGTAAATATTTTCTTATAACATACAATGCATCTAAGGGAATTTTGGCATTATTCTAATGAGAGATTTAAAGCATGATTGGGAAATGGTTATGGCTTTTTTGGTTAGGCTGTTTAAAGTAAGAGGGTATCTGGGACAAATCATTAGAATATCGGGCAGTGGCTGCCAATATAATGCTGTAAGATGGAAACCATTAGTTTGTGAAGATAGTGTAGAATTGGGGCTGGACCAGAATTGTTGACACTTAAAGGGCAAGGCTGTTCTGAAATAATTTCTTCCTTGTAACTTTGGAGACAAGGGATGATTAAGGGCCTAGAAGCCCATTTTTGGCTTAAAGGAAAGCTCACCCAATTAGGGGTTAGCAAGTATGAGAGCATAGTCCCAGGTACTACCACTGGGTATGATTTGGGGAATTATTGGAACGTTAGACCTCTTTTAGCTGGCTTATATATTTGGTGGAGCCTTATAAGGTGCATGTAATTATTGCAGCTTGGAATCCTCAGAAGGATTATGGATACTTTTTGGTCGCTGATAGACAATAGGAGGACTGGATTATTACTCTGAAATTATAGCTTTTTCATACTGCCTGATTCTTTTAAATAAAGCTGGACAAGCTTGTCCAAATCAAATTAATTTTACGGGGAAATGGATACTCCAAACTGAGATGTAGCAATGCTATATATTGAATGTGTACTGTTTTTTTATGAATTTTTAATTATGCTCAATGTATACAGTAAAAATTGCCACTTCAAGTAATTGAAATGTAATGTGTACATTAGTGCATTATAACATGTTGAAAATGCTGGATATTGTAAAATGTGTTTCTGTATCGTAATGACTTACAGTTGAATGAATAAACAAACTAAAAAAAAATACTATACTACTATACTGTATATTGGCAAATGACAATACCCTTTGACCAATAACCTTGACAATTACCCTGGCCTTGGTGTCATGTTCATCTGGGTGCGTGACTTACTCCCCTGACCCTCACTCGCTAGCCCCTAGGGCACACAACTGTTCCTGGCTGCCACCAAGCTGCATGCAGTTTTTATTTTGCTGTATTGTGCTACAATGTTAAACATACTAAACTAGTGTTTATTTTATTGTTCAAAACTTACTTTTTTCACATAGTATACTGTTATTTATTGTTTTGAATTTGTATGTTTTTGTATTTATCATTAAATTTTATATTCATACTTCTGTTATTATTTGTATCATTGCACTGATACCTCACGATTGTACTCTATTCATTATCCTACGCTCCACGGATGCACTTGAAAACAAGCAGCTTGCAGCCCAGCATGCCCTCCTAGTCAAGTATTTGAAGTAAACAAAAACATGGTCCAAAAACTTAGACAACTAGAAAGTAATGGCAGAAAAAAATCCATCATATCTGCCCCATTTTCCTATCTATTCCCCCATGAACTGTTGCTGAAAAGGGTTTTTACCTTGAGATCTATCCCTCCCTTCCTCCCGCTGACCCCCCCTCCATTTTATACTTAATCCCCTTACCCCTCTTTTGGTGCCATATACTCCTTGCATCTGTACCACCCAATCTTGAAACCATTTGCAGACCCGACCCCACCACTTCTTTTAGCAGTCTGTTGCATTGTTCCACCACCCTTTCCATGAATAAGAACTTCCTTGCATTCCCTCCTAAAGCCCATCTCACGCAGTCAAGTAGTACCTACTCACTACCTTCAACAGCAGCACTTACCTTCTCAGTGCTCAGGATGAAGTGTGAATTTCGTAGAGGCCCTTGCATTTGCAACACCCGACACCTGGAACAAACTTTCTTTCCAGCTGAGGAATGATTCTAGCTTGCAAGTGTTCAAGATCTGTATTTCATTCTTTCCAGCCTCCTTAGATCTCCCAGTATTGGTTCTGGTCCAGAATCTCCCTCACCTTAATCATGATCATGTTACCTAACAATGTTCATGCTCTTTGTTTACTTTGACCCTACTTGGCAAGCTTGCTTTGATTACTGTTTGGATGCACTTACCTTCACAGTTTTTCTTTCCTGTGTATATTTTATCCAGTAAGTATCTATTCCTGCTGGACTATGTTAACCTGTTGATTGCTGCTATTCTCACCTGGGACCTCATGAAAATGAGATGACAATGAAATGCTGTATCTCATGGGGTTATCCTGATTTGAGTCATTTCAAATTAATAAGTAAATAAGTCTTCACTGACTAGTCTCCACTCATGCCCTCTTGTCACTGCATTACCATTCCTGGTGTCCTTACTGCCCACTCTGTTTATCTCCCACAGTAAACTGCAAATTTCAATCACATTCTCTCTCTCTCTCTCCCTCTCCCTCCCTCTCTCCCCTTCCTCCCTCCCCCTCCCTCTGTCTCTCTCTCTCTCTCTCTCTCTCTCTCTGTCACTCTCCTCCAACTCTCTCTCTCTTTCTATCTCTCCCTCCAGCATGTACATATTCAGGTCTGCCTGCTGCTCCTCATATGATCTGCCCTGCTGGTCCTGGATCATCTTGGTTACCCTGCGCTGCATAATCTCCAGCCTATCCCTGTTACGATAGTTATATTTAGTGTTTTCATGTTTTTGTATTTCCTTTCTCCTTCTATTGGTCCACTAAAGTCAGGTAATGCAGTACTTTTTCATTGTCCTTCAAAAAGCATCAAACTTTTCCAAACTGACCTCACAACTGCTATGTTTGTGACATCAGAATATGTTGTCTTAGGTAAGAGCACATACAAACATTTTGTTGCATTTGCAGTGACACCATTGCAGTAGCATAATTGCCACAAATCCTCATCCATACTTTGAAAATCCAGGGGCCGGTCCATTGGTGCAGCGGTAGTGCTACTGCTCCTGACATCAGTGACCCTGGTTTGGGAACAATTCCAGGTTGTTGGGGACCTGCCGGCGGGGGGGGGGGGAGGATAGAGCTTTCCAGAGGATGCCCTCTTCCTCCAGGGAGGTAGGGATACTCAGGGCTGCTCTTGCACCATGCCAAATCTTGTCACAAGTGGAAGCATTGGCACCAGGCTTAGACTTTCACAGTTGGGAAGGGGAGGATGCCATTAGATTCTTGGCATCCTTCACACTGGTATCCTCTAGGTGTTGGGACCACAAAAAAGGGAAAAATGGAAAAATGCCTCAGCATTGAGCAGTGTGACGCCGGGATCCTGGCACTCTGGGACCCAGCCGTAAGTGCTGGGGATTCCAGTACACCAGGACCCAGCCCAATAACTGGGGGGGAAAGGTATATTACCCCCAAGCTGACGTTCAGGTGAAAAACAAGAAAATTCAGGCCCATCAGATCAGTTGTTGTAGCAGTAATAGATTTTCTTTCATTATGGTGCCCTTCCCCAGAGACTCAGGGTGCCAGTACAACAAACAGAGATAACGCCACTGAGGCGGGCCTCCTTCAGTGCCATCACGAGTGAATTCCAAAGCACCAAACCTGCAAACAAGGGTACAGTGCCCCAAGTACCCCAAGGTAACAACCAGGAGGCTTTTCTCAGTGGAGCAGAGGGGGTACATTTGCATGTAAATTTGCATTAGGCCCAGCCTGCGTAGGGCCTTATAAGTTAGTAACCTAGCTTTATAGGAGATACACCACTTAGCCGTCAGCCAGTGCAGTTCATGCAGCACCAGGGAAATGTGACTAGACCTCAAAAGGCTGATAAACAACCTAGCAGCTGTGTTCTGCACCAACTACCAGTACTGCAACATACCTCCACTGACCCCAAGGTATAGAGCATTAGAGTAGTCCAGCCACAAGGTCACAAAAGTATGCACTATTGAGGGCAAATCATCCAGAGGGATAAGGGATCTAATCCCGCTGATGTTCTTAAGATGGTAAAAGCCATTCCAGACTATAGCTGACACTTAAGCCTCAAATGTCAGCCCTTTGTCCAGAATGACTCCCAGATTTTTCACCTTTGCAACAGCCAAAAGTCTAGAGGTGCCACAGTGAAGCCCCACCTCCTTCTTGGCAGCTGGCTGTCCCAGCATCTGACCTGGCTCAATCACCAGTACTTCACTTTTATCTGGTTAAGTCTCGGCAAGCTCAATAACATCCAGTCCTGGATCTCAGCCAGGCACTTATTCAGCACATCTGTCATGCCAGATGTCTTGGGTGCAAAAGACAGATAGAGCTGAGTATCATCTGCATATCAATGAAACCCAACTCCGTACTATCTATTGAGTCTACCCAGCAGCATCATGTACACCGTGAACATCATGGGTGAAAGCACTGATCCCCAGGGTGCACTACAATGCAGGTCCATCACGAGCTTGTAAAAACTTCCCATAACTACCCTCTGTGTCCTGCCCATGAGATAAGACTCAAACCAAATGCTGACTTTGCCAGTGAGTCCTACATACGCCATGAGATGATGCAGTAAAAGCTCATGATCCACGGTGTCAAATGCCGAGGAGAGATCAATGAGGATAACAATTGACCACTGTTCTCTATGTCTTGCCCTGAGCAGTCATTATGCACCCTGAGCAGTGCAGTCTCAGTGCTGTGCCTTGACCTAAAACCAGACTGCAGAGGATCATGGATGACAAAGGCCGTGAGGTGTGTCTCAAGTTGCAGCACAACTGCCTTCTCAATAACCTTGCCTTAAAAAGGCAGGTTAAAGACAGGTCAGTAATTTGTCAAGATCTCCAGGTCCAACAATGACTTCTTCAAGAGGGACTTCACCAATGCATTTTTCAATGCAGATGGAAAAACTCCCTCTGACAAGGAGCACCGAACAATCTCAGTGAATACTGGGCTCAGCTGCCTACCAACTCACTAATAGCCAGGTCAGGCCTGGATCCAGTTTGTGGAATGTTGGCCACAAATCAGAGATACCCTCCCAAACCTCATCCACTGTCACTGGCAAAAAATTTCCCCAGGACCACTGACTGCTATTGTGCTCCTTTAGCTTGACACTGCTGGGCTGTAATGGCCCACTTGGCAAGATCCCAGTGCAAATAGAGGACATTCTATCCAAAAAGAACAGAGTAAACTTCTCACATTTAGTGAATGAAACCACCTTCACAGACTCCAAATAGGTAGAATAGAGAAGCCTGTCCACCATCCAAAAAAAATGGAGCTGTTCAGTTCCTTCCAGCAGTAATCTCCCTGGACAGGAATTCTGGCTTCTTATGGGAGACTGCCTATTGCTATTCATCATAGTGAGTATTCAAAGCCAGTTTGACCTCCTGGGCCCTCAATCTCATCCAGCAATACTCCAACCTTTGCTCTTTGCTTTCATTTCCCTCAGCTGCCATCAAACCATGGTGAGCCAAGGCATGAAACCAACGGGTTTACATAAACTGGTGCTATGAGGAAAAGGCAGCACCAGTGGTTCTATTATAAGTCACCACTGCCTCCTCCAATCCCCCAGCACATGCTGCAAGCCTACCTGAGGTTTCCAACACCACCATAAGTCCTTATAGCCTAAGCCCTCATAAAGGGCGGTATCAGGCCATCTCCACATGGGGTGGACTGCAGAGGGATGCCCTGAAACTGAACCTGATGGCACAGTAATTCAAACAAGTAATCGGATCAATCATGAGATTTTCCACCTCAAGCCCCATGGAGAATAACAAATTCAAGGCATGCCCGTGTTGGTGGGTCACAGAAGCAACAGCTAGCGTGAGGCCCAGGGATTCTATTCTCTGGAGGAAATCTTGTCTAAAATGAAAAAGTCTGTCATCGACCCAGGTATTGAACTCACCCAGAAAAACATCTTGGTGATGCCAACACTCTGTTGGCGACAAAGTCCACAATTTCCTGTAGAAAATACACTTCGTGTACCGGAGGCAGGTAAACAAGAAGGATCCTGCAACCTACACTGGAACCCCCACACATTCAGATGACAAGGTATCCCCCATTAGGTGTACCACCAGGTTCAGTAAGCTCTAAAATAGATTGCCGCCCCCCCCCGTGATCCTTCCTCAAGCACTACGCCATGGAGAACTCAGCTGGGAATGCTGTCTCCAAAATCAGACCAGCATTATCACCAAGCCAGATGTCCATGAAGCATACCAGATCAACTGAAGAATGAGATATAAAATTGGGTATACAGTACACTCCATTTAAACGAGATGCACTTAAGCGGGACATCTCACCAGGCACCGATTTCATTCATCGTAATACATAGAGTTCATAAAACGTTTAAGCAGGACAGCCAAAAACACCAAAGCCACTTTGGTGGGATGATTTTCAAGCAGATGTCACCTGTTTGCCTAAGTGTTCTGACCTTTGAGTACACATTTAACAAGCACTGGCTGCTGAGCAAACTGTTTTTGTCCTGATTGGTGTTGATGTCAGCACATCTCTTTGTTGTAGCTTGCTTGCTGTGTACTTTACCTGCCATGTCTCTTCCTCAAAATGAGCTCACATTAGCTGAGCATGTAAAAGTGCTTGAACCACTAGCAAACTCCTCAAGATCTCTTGCTTCTGTAGCCACGGAGTTTAAAATCTCTAAGAGCCAGGCTGGGCACATCAGTAAAAACCATGATGCAATCCTCAGCGAGTGACGGACCACTGCGAACCTCAGCCACAAAAGGAAAAGGAAGAGCAAAGACAGTGAAGTGGATGAAGCACTCCTCCTGTGGTTCTCCCAGGTTCTGCAAAAGTGTGCACACATATCTGGTCCAATGCTGAAGACAAAGGCTTCTGATCTGGTAAAGGAGATGGGTCATGAAGGATTTGAGGCTGCGAAGGCACAGACAATTGAAAATTGTTTTCAGAAAGCTGGCTTTTTTGGGAGAGTCTCTGATGAGACACATGCCACTGTCTCTGAAGAAACGCCAGTAATCAGTGGCTTGGATGACATAAGCATCCCTGCCTTTATGGATGCAGCTGCATTCCATGACTTTGTGGACATGGATTCTAATGAACCAACTGTTGGTGCACTGTCCAACACTGAGGTTGTAAGTGCCAACTGTAAAGGAACAGAATCTGAGTCTGAAAACCAAACTAAGGAGGAAACAGATGATGAGATGCTAGTGTCAAACACAGATGTGCTCTCTGGGATACAAACTGCTTTAATGTGGTGTCAGCAACGTGGGAAAACCACTATGTGGGATCCGTTGTTCAATGTGGAAGGAAACATACAAGCTTATGCCCTGAGAGAAAAAAAACAGAAGAACATAATAGATTTCTTTACCCCTCTTGCCTCCAGTGCACCCATTGTTGAACAGGAACAGATGCTGAGCAACCCTGAAATCATGGACTTCTTTACATTGGCTTCCTCGAGTGAAGTGGAACAAGAACTGATGCCAGAAGTGTCAGAAGTGTCAGTGGTGTATGAGACAGAGCAGCCATTGACCTCCTTTCAAGCTACATCCCACATCAGTGTGCCACATGTTACAGAGTTGCTGTCGGACGATCTGTTTCACGATGACTATGACGGCCAGTTTTACCACTTCATGGATGAAAAAGTTTACACCGTTCTTTAAAGTTTCTACATAAAACACTACAACACAGTGTAGTACAGTACTTTACTGTATTTGAAGTACAAGCATATAAAAAAAATCAATAAATAAATACAAATAAACACCTTCAAAACCCCTGTCACTCCCCCTAGTGTCTGGTGTTGTGTTGTTCCCACACTGCAAACAAAAAAAAGGCAGTTTCATTATGTAGACACAGCCGTTTTAATGGGATGTTCAGGCTGAAACCAAGCCATCCTGTTAAAGTGGCTTCTACTGTAATAGCTTTCTTATTCCACACTGATCTGGCATTGCATAGCACTGCCCAGAAAGGATGCGTAGCGGCAGCTGACCCATCAGCTACCTGCCCACTTGGTCATTTGGGGACTGTCACTTGCTTTTTACAAACCTTTTGGAACAGGCTATTAAAGCAGCAGTATAACGAAAAATGTTTTCTCCAAAAAAACAGTTTCAGCTGCAATTAATGTAAATATTAACATCCCTGTCAAATCTACTTTTCTTGGTACCTACTACGTTCTGCACCATGAGCTTTTCTTATTTTCTTGATCCCAACCCATGCTAGATCTACAATGTTATTTTGAAGTCAAATATGGTGGTCTTGTTTTTTCTTGAGAAAAATATTAATTAAAATATTTATAAAATAGGCATATTGTGGTGAAACTAGAACATTTTACCACCAAAAAACAACAAGCAACTAGATGATGTCTGGAATCTTTAATTGTGAAAAAAGATAGGGTCAAATCTTTTGCCCTATTTCATTGCACTGCTGCTTTAAAATGAGTTAGACCCCTTAGAAGTGAATGCTGATAATTAAAAGCTGTACTCTATAGTAAGTTGTATTATAGCTAATGCATCATGTTTCTGAAAAAAGATACTTAGGTGCACAGCTACTCTTTCAGGTAAGATATAACTGTCTGATGTTCTTTAATGATGTACCTAAATTATTTTTAACTCATTCTGCAGTCTGTTTAATGCAAATATTTAACGGTTTGCACCATAAATAGAAGCATCTTGTAATAACTTGGTTTTGTAACTGAGTATGGACAGAAACAGGAACTGACAGATTGAGTGTTGTCAGTTATTAATCAAACCTGTATATGGGTAACCACAAAATTTACCCTCGTCTCGAAAGGCCATGGCATTTAGATGACTTCTGACCGGAAAAGAGCAAGTAAACTGTACAAATGTTTGTGACCATAATCATATTTAGAAAAAAGATATTCATTTCAGACATTTGAGAACCATCTTCTTCAAAAATAATTAAAAATGTGTATAAAATAAAACTTTACTCTCAACATTTTAGAAATGTGCTTTCTTTCTTTGACAAACTGAGGATTATAATAAATAATTGTGCTTTTTTAAATTATTCATTTACTAATTTTTTTATCCATGTGTATCGTACCTTTCCTCCTAGTATACAGAGCCTTTCAGTTATAAAAACTATCACAAGACAATACATTATAATGACACAAAACATAGTCCATTCATAAAAAACACCCAAACAGCTCAGCTGAGATGCTTCCTGTCTTTTTCCTTAGGATTCTTCTGATTCCACCCAGTTTTGCAGGTGGGAGGACGGAAACACAAGAAGCTGACTTGCACAAGTTCACATAGAGAGCCAGGAGTTGTGCTGGTATTTCAACTACTGTAGGATCCCCCAGTTTATAGTTTTGTGTTCTAATTACAGGAGAACAGCACTCTGAGCAAAATGATGCCTAACATGACTGAAAAAAAAATGTTTTCCTTTACTCAAATTGTATTTCATATTGCTCCTTGCAGAGTGCCATCTGCTTGAAACTGCATAGATCCTAACTGGATGTGACATACAGATCATTCACAGTGCATCATGTAGATGTATGTAGCATCAATATCCGAACTTGGTGCTGTTTGAGTTGACTTTCCTTTGTTAAACTGCACTTACGTTGATGTATTTGCCTCCAGCATATGTTATGAGACATGACAGCATCAAAGCAAACACCACTCATAGCAATGTAAAGCAATCTAAGGCTAGGTAAACAAAGGTATACTGCATTATTGTGATTCAACTCAGCTGCATCTGTCAGAGTCGCACACTTTGATGTGAGCTCACTTTTACGTCAATGGAACAGCAGTTGAAACCAAATCAGCCATCCATATTGATGCTGCTCACATGCAGGAAATAACCGTTTACTTATACCTTGTTCTGTAGAACAGTCAAAACGAAGCACTGTAATTTGAAAAAAATATATATTAACAAATAAAGTTGTTCTTCCTCTCAACCATCAGACTGATGCAAAACCCTGAAACAGGCTTAGCTCACTGGCACCACTGGTAGGAGGTAGTGCTACCATGCAGGGGATCTGGTTCTGCGCTGTAGCCCTGCCTCTTGCTCCATCTGGGCTGATGGAGTCTGAGTAGCTGTGCAGAGATAACATGTTCAGACTCCAGATGGAGGAAACAGAGCCATCTGCTACATCAGTGCCTCCCTTGGTGGCACAACATTATGGTCATTGCTACATGGGTGATCCTGTCTACTGGGCAGATGTTGGAGGCATCCCTTGTCGAGGGTGGGACAGGGTGAAGAGAGAAAATAGGCATGGCCGTATATATAAAGTGGCCATTGGCACTATGCTAGGGTGCTTACTGACCTCTCACCCTGCCCCTTGGGCTGCAAACATTTGCCACTCTTGGTCCATACACTCTCAGGAAGAGATGCTTGTTCTGCTCTGGCAGTTAAGCTTGGATGTGTGTCAATACTATCATAATTCAACATTTTTCTTTAACTCACTGCTATGCAAAAGGGTCTGAAATTTATCTAAAACATTTTTATGTCCTTGCTTGTGCAAAGTGAACATATTGCTATGATCATGGATTTGAGAGGTGTGTCTGTCAGTCCAGTGCAGGGCAGTCTGCAGTGGGGTCGACAGTGTCAGACCAATGATCAGCCAGGCTGATCATTACACTCTTCTGTGCTTACTGGGTGGAAATGTCATGAAGTTCAAAGAAAAGAGCTTTCCGTATAACAGGGCGGCTCTTTACTTTGATCTGCATGGTGCCACCCAGCAAGCATCTGATTGGCCCTATGATCAATGTATGCCTCATCCTCCCCCTCACAACACAACTGACTGCACATAACCTTGCCCCTTTTTAACAATCCCACCCTCTGCTAAGTATACCTCCCACCTCCCTGTCACTTCCTGTGCCCCATGCCCCTTTTAAACAATCCCACCCTCTGCCAAGTATCCCTCCCACCTCCCCATTTGCTTCCTGTGCTCCTTTTAAAAAGAGCCCAATCTCTGCCAAGTATCTCTCCCACCTCCCATCACTCCCCATGCCCTGTAAATAAGAACCTGACACTGGGGTGCCCAATCCTCAATGTTTTTACCTGAAATAAAGAAAACCATCCCTTATCTCCTTTTTATTTTTTACACCCTGTAAAACAGAACACAGTTCATCGATGACTGTTGCAGCCACTCCTGCTGCTGTTACCCTCCTACCACTTAACCCCCCACACTCAGCACCCTCCCTCACACCCCTTACCTATCTACCAGGGGTCCAATGCCATAATCTTGTCTGGACCGGAGACACATCTTCACTCACCAACGCCAGACCAGGAACTGAGGAAATCAGATAAGCTGTAGTCAATGTAGTTTAATTCATTTTGAACTTGTACTTATAACCTAGTTATTTTTGAAATATTTTCCCCCAAAATGTTCAACATGGCCTTTTTTGGGACCCTACCTCATCAACAAGGTAAGTGAAAATGTTCAAATTCATCCCAAAAGGTGATTTCGCAGTTGCTCCACAAAATCACCTTTTGGGCGGGATTTGAAAATTTTCACCTACTGACTTCGTGAGGTGGGGTCATAAGAAGACTATGTGTGAAATCTGGGGTCAAAATATTAAAAAACAATAAATATATGAAGGTACATTAACACTTTTCAACGCTTGCTCATAACTTTGGTAATTTTCAGTACTTTCTCCCCAAATTTTCAACACATCCATTTTTTTCACACCATGTCATCAACGTGCCAGGTGGTGTTTTTCAAATCCTGGCAAAATGTGTTTTCGCACTTGTGGCATGAAATGACATTTTGACCAGTATTTTATAAATGACACCTATCATGCTCAGAAGGAGGGTTCATAAAAAGACTATGTTGAATATTTGGGGTCACAGTGTCACAAAACTACCAAGTTATGAAGAACTATTGAATTTTTTTAATATTTACTCATAACATTATGATGTGTGCAGATTCTGGTCCCCAGTTTTCAACATAGCCCTCTTGTTATGCCCCCTCATGCAAAGGAAAGGTGTCATTTTTCAAATCCCCTCTGAAACATGTTTTCCCATTTACTCTGTGAAGTAGAAACATAAAACATAGAATTTATTAGCAGACAAGGACCAATTGGTCCTGCCCATACTGTCACCACAGACCCTCCCTGATCTCCATCTACTCCCCCTCCCCCACTTTCCTAATCACCTTTCAAACAGAATTTTAACAATTTCACCTGCCGTGATCATATGGTTGGGTTATAAAAAGACAGTGTTGAAAATCTGGGGTCAAAATGTTAAGCAACAACAAAGTTATGAGGAAATATTGAATTTTTTCAGTGTTTACTGATAACTTTGTGATTTCAGCAGATTTTGGCCCCAAATATTCACATAGCCCTTTTGTTACCCAACCTGATGAACATGACAGGTGTCATTTTTCAAATCCCCTTTGATTCATGTTGTCATAGTTCCTCTGCAAAACTACCTACTGGACAGCATTTAAAAAAAATCCACCTGTCTTGATCATCACATGGGGTCATGAAAAGACTGTGTTGAAAATAACAACTAAGTTATGAAGAAACATTTAATTTTTACAATGTTTACTCATAACTTTACTTTTGCAGATGTTGGCCCCTAATGCTTTCCTTCTAAGATTGCTTGAAAGGACAGAGCAGAGAACCTTACCAGAGCAAGGGAAACAGATTAAAACCTCTTTTGGCTAAGCAGATTTACTGTGTGTTGTTATTTTTATTTTGTACTCACAGGGATTGCTACTGTTTGTTGCTAACATTTCATTGCTTTATTTTTCCTGATTCAAATTGTTGCTGCTGGTATACCTTCTTCTGCATTATTATAAGGTGTGCCTACAGGTGTGTGCTAACAGATTACTGCAGTAATCTTCTGATTGAAATTGTCTTTTGCAAGGTATATCTTCTGTTACAGCTTTATTTTTCTCTGTAGCAAAGTGTTTCATACAGGGTATATCTTCTCTGAAATTATTACAGGTGGTACTTACATTTTTGTGACTTTTTATCATTCGGCTAAGCAAAATTACTGTTTGACACTGTTTTATTTTATTCTTTTTTTGTTGAAAAGGTTTGTTGTCTCAGAGGTGTTTCAGTCTCCTTCTCACATTGAAGGAGCTAATTGCTTTCCTCCCACAGCTCTTCCAGAGGATTAGGTGTGTATCTGGGGGGGGTGGAGCTGGCAATCTGTCAGTAATTTCCAACAGAAAGAAGGGTTAAAATGTCAGGTTAGTTGATAACTTGGAGGTAGAAGACTTGGTTTGCTGGCCAAGGCACCTAGCTTCACCTGAGCTCTTTCCTTCTAAGATTGCTTGAAAGGACAAAGCAGAGAACCTTACCAGAGCAAGGGAAATGGATTAAGACTTCTTTTGGCTAAACAGATTTACTGTGTGTTGTTATTTTTATTTTGTACTCACCGGGATTGCTACTGTTTGTTGCTAACATTTCATTGCTTTATTTTTCTCTGATTCAAATTGTTGTTGCTGGTATACCTTCTTCTTCATTATTACTAGGTGTGCCTACAGGTGTGTGCTAACAGATTACTGCTGTACTCTTCTGATTCAAATTGTCTTTTGCGAGGTATATCTTCTGTTACTGCTTTATTTTTCTCTGTAGCAAAGTGTTTCTTACAGGGTATATCTTCTCTGAAATTATTACAGATGGTGCTTTACAGGTTTTACAGTTTTATCTAACATTAGGATAAGCTTTCAGAGTTACTACATTTGTTGTTGACTGATCGTTTCTGCTCTTATCTCCTTGTTCTTCCATCCGTGGTTCTTCTTTTTCGGCAGGGGAAGGGCTCAGCCACCAACCCCCATCCCCAACCACCCCACACTACACTCCTTTTGTAGGATACCACAGTTGTGACATTTCCTGTGGCAAAGCAGGAAGGGGTGGATCAGTGGGGCATCCACAAGGTGAGCTCATTTACAAGGGCACTAGTAATTTAACTTGTTATAACAAGTTATACGAAAACAAAACACAAAATCAAATCATTACTTGCATTTTCTTCCTTCTAATTACTCTGACCAGGTTATAAACCTAGCAACTTATCTGGAATGGATATCATTAACTGCAGGTACTGTGGAACACTTTTCAGAAGGACAGTCTTACAGGATTTAGGACACTGTCCTACATGCTGGGCTATTGGAGATCTTAGGGCTCAGCTCCGGGCAGCATGGGCAGAGATTGCGCGCCTCAAATTTCATATTCAAGAGGAAATACATTATAAGAACCACCCGCCATTTCCCCAACATCCAACAGAAGAACCTCGACCGCAGAGGGTAGATGGTTCAGGAGGTTAGCAGGTGGTTAGGAGGTGAAAATTGGGTGCCCCATCACTCTGTGCTCTCCAACATATTACCTCCAAAAACCATATGAACACTACAAACAGGTATCTGCCTCTATCTCCAAAATCAAACAAAGAGGCAGAGGACACTGCAGAGCAGGACACTGCAGCACAGGAGCTAGCACAACAAAACTAATCCAAATCAGGAACCAAAACAAAAAAAGCAAAAGGGAAATCCTAAAACCTTCTGATCATAGGAGACTCCATGATTCGGGGAGTTGATACCCATCTCCAGCCAGGGTAATGGTCAGATATCTCCCAGGTACATCAGCGTGGAGAGACACTGACTGCATTGCTAAAATTGTTCACAAAGCAGGAGAAAACATTGATGTCCTGGTACACATAGGGACTAATGATCTCACCAGCCAGTTAATTGTGGAGACCAAGGAACACCTGACCAGGCTGGTGACAAACTATCATCCATTTCATCCGACACCTCCTTCTCTGAGATCCTGCCAGTGTGGGAGAGGGGGACAGATGGATGGAAGGTCAGAAAAGGGGAGATGGGGAGCTGAACATGTGGCTCAAGGGCTGGTGCTAGGAAAAAGGACACAGATTTGTAGGGAACTGGCAACAGTTCTGGTAGTGAAAGTTCTTCAAATTTGATTGACTGCATCTGACTAAGGAAGGAGTCAGTGCATTGGGGCAGAAGTTTGACATCTTTGCAGAATATTTAAACTAGCAAATGGGGAGAGGGGTGCAGCACCCCATACGTCGAATGGGAAGAACACCCCTCCCCCCTCAGCTAGTGGTTAAACAGGTATTCAGCATGTTTGCAGTTCATTTGCATCGCCAGGTAAGAAAAAAGGTATGTCTCCTCATACAACGATCAGTGGAAATGCAAAACCTCACCCAACAACTAACACACTCAATCTGGCCAATGGAAAATCATGTACACAAATGCTCACAGCCTGGGAAATAAGATCCCAGACCTGCAGACAATAATGTCAGAGGCTAAACTGGACATAGTAGCAATTAGTGAGACATGGTTTACCAGTAACCACACTTGGGAGACTTCAGTGCCTGGCTATGTACTGTTCAGAAAAGACCGAGGTGCAAAAAAGGGGGTGTGGAGTGGCCCTGTATGTCAATGAAAATATCAAAGCTACAGAAATTCAGAATACACATAAGGAGCCAGAAGAACTGTGGGTCACCCTGGAAACAGGAAATGGGACAGCCAAAGGAACTGGGGTTGTCTACAGGTCCCCAGACCAGGGGGAGGACATAGACACATTACTGTTAGAAGATATAGAAAACAAGACAGCTAAAGGGGAGGTTCTGATAATGGGAGACTTCAACATGCCGGATACAGATTGGTCAATACCAGCAGGAACATCTGCCAGAACTAGACACATGGTGGATTCCCTGCAGGGGGAGGGCCTCAAACAACTGGTACAACAACCCACAAGACACAGGGCTATCCTAGATCTAGTACTGACTAACAGGGAAGGGATCAGAGATCTCCATGTAGAAGGTCACCTGGGGGCCAGAGACCATCACATGGTATGGTTCAATTTGGCCACTACATCTAAATCATCCCATTCCAAGACAAAAATATGGGACTTCAGAGGAGTTGACTTTGATAAGATGACCAACAGAGTTAAACTAGCCCTGGCAAAAAGAAACACAGGTGAGGGGGTACAGGTAAAGTGGGCAAGCATTAAGGATGCAATACTTGAAGCAACATCCCATTGTGTTAGACAGAAAAGGAAGTGCAAAAGAAGAAGGAAACCACTTTGGTTCCCAAATACAGTAGCAGAAAAGGTGAGAGCCAAAAGGCTGGCCTTCAGGAAATATAGGGGAACCCAGCGGGATGAAGATAGGGAGGCATACCAAACTGCCCTAAGGGAAGCAGGGAAGACAGTAAGGCAGGCAAAGTCCCAAACTGAAGAAACTAGCATGAACAGTAAAAGAAGGTGACAAGACTTTCTATAGATACATTAGTGAAAGGAGAAAGTCAAGAGGGGGTATTGCTAAGCTCAAAGGATAAAATGGGGCATGTGAGGAGGAGGACCATGTAAAAGCATCTATCCTAAATAGATACTTTTGCTCAGTATTTACTGAAGAGAAGGTAGGGCAGGGCCCACAGCTCAGCACCATGGACACGGGGGGGGGGTGAACACTACTCCCTTCACAAAAGAAAGGGTCCTACAAGAGCTCACTAAGCTCAGGGTGGACAAGGCAATGGGACCAGATGGCATACATCCCAGGGTACTTAAGGAGCTAAGGGTGGAACTAGCAGAGCCATTAGCAGAACTGTTTAGTGAATCTCTGAGCACAGGAGAGGTCCCAGAAGACTAGAGAAGGGCTCATGTGATCCCGCTCCACAAGAGTGGTAGCAGGGAGGAGGCAGGGAACTACAGACCAGTCAGTCTTACCTCAGTAGTGGGCAAGATTATGGAGGCAATCCTTAAGGAAACGATAGTGCAACACCTGGAATCCATAGGGGCACAGGATCCAAGACAGCATGGCTTTACAAAAGGAAGGTCCTGTCAAACTAATCTCATAGATTTCTTTGACTGGGTAACCAGAGTAGTGGACCAAGGGGGAGCAGTTGATGTCGCTTACCTTGACTTCAGCAAAGCTTTCGATACTGTTCCACATAGAAGATTGATTAATAAGCTGGGTAAGCTCAGGGTGGGTCAGAAGTTGGTCAACTGGATGGCAAACTGGTTGATGGGCAGAAAACAGAGAGTGTTGGTAAATGGTATACAGTCAGAAGAGATGCAAGTCACAAGTGGGGTACCTCAGGGATCAGTCCTGGGGCCAGTCATCTTCAATATCTTCATTAGTGGCATTGCAGATGGACTAGAGGGTAAGGCTTGTCTGTTTGCAGATGACACCAAGACCTGCAACAGAGTAGATGATCTAGATGGGGTGGGCAGAATGAGAAGAGATCTGGATAAACTAGCAAAATGGTCAGAAGAGTAGCAACTGAGATTTAATGCAAAGAAGTGCACGATCATGCACATAGGGAAGAGAAATCCTGAAGCCACCTATAGGCTGGGAGGGGAGTTGCTGGCAGTCACAAAGGATGAAAGAGACTTGGGCATCATCATCACCGATGACCTGAAATCATCCAAGCAGACCTCTAAAGCAGTAGGTAAGGCTAGGGGGATGTTAGGGTGTATTAGTAGGGGTATCACAAGTCATAAGAGGGAGGTAATAATCCCTCTTTACAAAACACTGGTTAGACCCCATCTGGAGTACTGCGTGCAGTACTGGAGGCCACACCTTCACAAGGACATTGACCAAATTGAGACAGTCCAGAGAAGGGCAACCAAAATGGTGCAGGGACTGCATCAGAAGACATATGAGGACAGATTAACGGAGCTCAATATGTATACCCTTGAGCAAAGGAGGGAGAGAGGTGATATGATCGAAACATTCAAACACCTTAAGGGCATTAACAAGGTGAAAGAGTCTAACATGTTTAAATATAAGAAATATAGCAGGACTAGAGGGCACAGCATGAGATTAGAGGGAGGCTGATTAAGGGGGAATGTGAGGAAATTATTTTTCACGGAAAGAGTGGTGGATGCATGGAACGGCTTACCTCAGGAAGTGGTGGCTATGAATACAGTACAGGGCTTCAAACAGCCATGGGATAGGCATAAGGGAGCAATACAGATGAGCATGAATAGATAGGCCATTGACAGAGCAAAGGCCGATGGCACATCTATAAGGTAGAAAAAGAAATGGGCAGACTGGATGGGCCTTGCTGTCCTTATCTGCCATCAACCTCTATGTTTCTATGTTCAACATATCTCTTGTGTTACCCTACCTCATGAACATGACAGGTGTCATTTTTCAAATAACTTCTGAAACATGTTTTCACATGGGCACTGTGAAATCACTTTTTGGATGGGATTTAAAAAATTCCATCTGTTCTGATCATGACAGCAGTCATGAAAAGACTATGTTGGAAATTTGGGGTCAAAATGTGGGAGCCCATTGAAAATTAGATACAGTATTGTCTCTCAGTTGGCCTATCCTGTGTAAATACAATCTGAAACATGTAAAAGCAGGACACCACTGAAAATGAGACAGTACATCTCATATGGTCTCTCCTGGGTAAATGTATAGTAAAAATGTGTAAAACAGGACCCCAGAACAGCAAAGCCCTTACATCTATGCTGCTCTATCCTGGTAAAAATACATTGTAAAAGCTGGACACCACTGAAAATGTAACTTGCCTTTCGGATAAGTTATCCATTATAAAAACAGGTAAAAGCAGGGCCCCATTGAAAACAAGATATTGCATATCAGCTGTGCTATCCTGGGTAAATGCAGTGTGAAAATTGGGAAAAGTAGGGTCTCAGAGAAACATGATAGCATCTGAGCGGTGCTATCCTGTGTAAATACTGTACAAACTGTGTCAAAGCAGAACCCCATTAAAAATGAGATATTGCATCTCAACCAGGTTATCCTGGGTAAATATTGCAAAACATTGTAAAAACAGACCCTATAATAGAACCCCACTGAAAAGGAGATGTTGCATCTAAGATGATCTTTCCCAGAAAAGCACATTATAAAGGCAGAACCACACTAAAAGTGAGATATCGCATCTCACCTCTACTATTCTGGGTGAATGCAGTATAAAACTGCATAAAATCAGGACCCCATTGAAAAGGACATATTACATCTCACGTGGTCTGTCTTGGGTAAATATATAGTAAAAATGTCTACAAGCAGGACCCAGCACAACAGCATGCAGGCAAACATTCGGCATTGACAGATGCTTGTTTTAGGTCTTCTTACCCCAGTCTGAGTGGGAGTGTATTTCCAGATTTCAGACTGAAGAGTGGACGAGCTTTGCTACTACTTCAAAGTGTCTACCAATGGGCCAAGAAACCATTGTATTCTATATTTTACCTGGTTATAGTGGGCTGTAGTAAGGTACCTTTCTCTGTGTTTCTAATGTCAAACAACTATCAGTGCTTGAGTTTGGTCCTGATTTAGAGACCTTGGCTCAAAAGGGTGCCACTGATAACCAGTTTAGAGGTATGTTAGATGGAGAGGGCCAAAAATCTCACTAATCAACTAATAGTCTAGAATTTCACATGCGCAGACCAGAGCCCATTTCAGTGCTAGTATCATTTTAGTTTATCTGAAGATTTTACAAGGGTGCAAGCCAAGTGGCTAATCAGTAATCGCAGAAGTCAGCATTCCACATTGTCACTCCTGCCCCAAAGAGCCTGCAGTTCATTTAAAATATTTTCTTATTCTTACCCCAAACTGAATGAGAATCTTTATTTTCCAGATTTCAGAGTGAAATGTAGATCAGCTTGGCTATCACAGCAAGCTATTTCACAATGAACCAAGAATCTAGTGTATTAGAAACATAGAAATATAGACAATGACAGCAGAAAAAGACCAAATGGCCATCCAGTATGCCCACTGCAATCCCTGGAACCTTCCCGGGAACCTATTGTTCCTCCAGGGTACTAGCCATCCCCATCCTCTCCCCATTCCCCTACCTGGTCCTGTTGCCCCAGGCAACCGCTATTCCCTTCATTCCATCCCAGACCTGCTTGAATCCCCTGTGTTCGCACCCACTACCTCAGCAGACAGACTCTTCCAAGGTTCCACCACCCTTTCCATAAAGAAATACTTCCTCACATCCCTCTTGAACCTCCCTCCTGTTAATTTCCATTCATGTCCATGTGACCATGAGTTAGTATTCAGGCTAAATAATTTGGCAAGGTTCATTTTGTTAATTCCTTTAAGGAATGTGAAGGTCTCTATCATATCTCCCCTCTCCCTTCTGGTATTTTATATCTTAACATGCTGTAGCGTGTTGGAAACAAGGTAGCGTTTTGTTTGTTTCTAATGCCAAACAACTATCAAAGCTTAATGTTGGTCTACTATTGAAGTAGGTTAAGGTGCTGAGCATGTTTCATTTAATTATCTTTTTAATTTTTTATACTTGTAAGCTGATGAGCATAAATGCCCATTTTCACCAGCGACAAGTTGATAAATAACAATAAGTACAAAATTAAAAGAAATTTAAAAACAATAATACAGAAACAGAACAGTGCTTGAATGATACAACATACATCAAAAACATGTGCATACATCCCTTTGGTAGAGCCAGTCTCTAAGTCTTAAAAGCATAAGTAGTGAAACAATTGACAATATCACAAGGAAGCACATTATGAAACATGGGAGCCCTATACTGTAAGGATCTTTGACTGGAAGATTTCTTAAAGGACAACTAAACAACATTTTGCCAACACACTATTCAAAAATTCAACCTTCAGATTAAAGGTATAAGTGTGTACCACTGTCTGAGGCACAAGATTATGATCTGAAATGTGATATTCTCTTTGTGGGACTGGGAAGCTCATATGCAGCCCCAGGCAGTACTAAGGACAGAATGTGAATGGCGGACTGTTTGATGGCTGGTGCACTAGCTGTGGGGGGATAAGGAAAAAGAAGACTATAACAGAAGCGTATTTCTGGATTACCAGCAAAAGATGTTCATTGGCATTGGAACAGACCAGAACTTTGCTACATTCATCAAGACATCACATAACCATTAGACCACCAGGTATTTGAAGAGTTGTACTGTAGTGCAGTTTGCCAAACAGAAAGTCAGTTGGATTACGATAAAATGTCAGCACATTAAAGTAAACAAAATCATAGCCTAACATGTATATTGATCAAAATAATCCACATGTTAAGTCATGGTTTTGATCATTTTCATAAAACAACTGTAAACAAAGGGGGAAAACAACTAGTTAGCGCTATAGAGAGCCATGTAGCTCTCTGCCCCTAGTTCCATTGATGTCATCACTTCACACATTTGGCAGCCATTTTAGGGAACAGGCAGAGCAGGCTTTTTTAAATTGTACGGCTAATGCTTACTTTTTCAGATGCTGCAAAACTGCATTTATGTTATTCACATAAATGCAACGTTAGCATCAATGTAAACGGCAGCTTATCCTTTGCCTCTCTATGAAGCCAGATATTTAAATTGTTTCTTTCTAAAAAAGTAGGTTGTTTAGGTGTCCTTTAAATTATAGCTCAAGAGAGAGCTCCCGACCAATTGGAGCACTCCTTTCCATTACGCGTGAGACACTATTATTCTGTGAACAGTGTCTCACGCACAGCTGCCCTGGTAATGAGCACATTCCTGTAATGTTTTTTATTTTAAAGAACATATTATTGGTCATGCTTGATCAATAATATATTAATACTGCCGCAAAGACCACTCTTATGGTTCTAAGAGTGGTCTCACGCACATTCTTAGGGTATCAAAATAGCTCACCTTCAGTTCACAGTTCTCATACTTTAAGAGTGTGTGAGACCACTCTTACAACCATAAGAGTGGTCTCCATGGTGGTATTAGCATGCAGAATGGAGCATTATAAAGCCTTCTATTTTGTGAGCGAGTTCCTTGTGCATTGTGAACCTTACTTAACAGAACAGAAATCAATGAAGGTAACAGATCCAAATGATTTTTTGTAACAAAGTGGCCAAATGTAGGCTACATCTGTCTTCTAAAGGAAGGGAACCAGCAGTGGCATACAAAATACCATGATGGGAGGATCTGGGGAGATTAGTAAAGAAATGAATGTGTTATTATAAATTATCTGAATTTTGGACATAACACTTTTATTAGCCACCACATAGATTGATAGCCCATAGTCTAATACTCAAGGTAAGATACTATGTGCCAGCAACTTACATGACTCCAGGATTTAAAATTTCCTTATTCTAAATAGCAGAACCAACCTTTACTGAATTGTCTTAAAACATACTTTATGTGTGATTCAAAGGACAATGTTCTATCTAAAATTACGCCCAGATACTAGGAACAACTTATTTAATTGGGTCACCACTAAGATCAAACATAGAGTTTAGATTCTCTTTCCATCCTGGCTCCAGAAAATATCATGAATTTAGTTTTTTTTTTTTTTTAGAATTTATTGGACTGTAACCAAATCTGAAATTACTTGAAACCATCTTATACACTGTTCACTGCTTCCCTAGGATCAGAATCCAAACTAAAAATAATCACATTATGTGCATACAAAAAAACTTCAGATGATTTACAAGATTTGGGAATGGTATTTAAAAGCCAAGAAAACAAAAGGGGACACAGGACAGAGTCCTAAGGGACTCTGCAACTGATGGAAAGATAATCTGAATAAGCCTGATGTAGTAGTTTTATGAAATCTCCGTAAGTTACTCCCTGAGAAAAATTAGATTCACATAAAGATTTTACTAGTAACTTGTGGTCAACTGGATCGCAAGCCTTGGTGAGGTCCATAAATATTGCAGCAGCATAGTGCCCATTGTCAATTGCACCATGCACATAGCTGCTGAACCTCACCAACATAGAAACATAGAAGTTGATGGCAGATAAGGACCACTAGGCCCACCCAGTCTGCCCGTATACCCTACCTGTATCAGTGACTGCTGACCCTACTTGGTCATCAGCTTTAGCTTCTCCTTCCTACATCTAGGGTTCCCTTATGCCTATCTCATGCATGTTTGAATCCTGCCACTGTGCTCACTCCTACCACCTCCTGGGGCAGGCTATTCCATGCATCACCACCCTTTCTGTGAAAAAGAACTTCCTCACATTACCCGTTATCCTGCCCTTCCAATCCCATATCATTCCCCCTTGTTCTTGTACCTCTCCTGTGCCAAAAGATGTCTTCCATTTGCACCTTATTTATGCCCTTAAGATACTTGAAGGTTTCTATCATATCTCCCCGTTCCCTCCTCTCTTCCAGTGTATACATATTAGGGTATTTTAATCTCTCCTCATAAGTCTTCTGTTGCAAGGCCTGCACCATCTTAGTCGCCCTTCTCTGAACCGCCTCCACCCTGTCTACATCCTTACAAAGATGCGACCTCCAGAACTGCACACAGTAAGGCTGTCTCAGTAATGTGAGATTCACAAAACCTACATTAGGCACTGGTAAGCATATTATATTTGACTAGATGAGTGTTGACCTGATTGAAAACAATCCTTTCAATGATTTTAGATAATGGAGCTAGTAATGAGATAGGATGGAAATTGAAAACTAAATCTGTACTGTCAGATTTATGAATAGGTTTGATTATTGCTGTTTTCCACTTCTGGGAAACTCTGTGGCACAAAAAAAAACTAAAAATGGAGGCTAAGGGTTTTGCCAACTCTGCAGTAGTTAGTTTTAGTATTCTATATGTAACCCCGTGGTGGTGCTATCCCAAGGGATACTACCCCTGCCTGCATGACTAGGCACAGGTTGAGAGGCCTGAGCTCAGTGAATGGGTGCCTCCACTCGAAGGAATGGTTTTGGGGTAGTGTAACTGCTGTGGGTATAGTCCTCTGGGACACTATAACCCCCCTCTAACCCTTCTAGACAGATAAACAGATAAAAAATCACATATACCATATAACAGCAGTACTGAACCCACACAGTGCACTTACCACCAGAGCTGGATCAGCAGCAAAAGCCCTGGAGACCCCCTGTAAAATGAGATCTGCAATATAACAGTTCAATGACAATGCAATATTCCCTCCACAAAAGTACACATTAGCCAGGTTAAATGCAAAAAAGAACAAAATCTGATTTATTTGGGGAATTTCACAGGGGCGGGGCAGTAAATCTAACAGGTGATTTCAGATCTGATTTAGTCAGGCTAAGCATGCATGCACTAAGAGCCCCTCTGTCACAGTCACACACTCTGGGTACCCAGTTGTTACTCAGGCAAGCCTGAAGTGTTGCCCGGGGTAGGCCGGTGTTGCAGCTGTTGTTGGGGCCCTTAGGAAAGAAAACAATCAACATGCACTTTAACCCAAAATTTGTATGCCGGAGCCAGATGGCTCCGTTTGTAATGACAAACCCAAACAAGTAAATTAGGTGACACACAATGATTGTAGCTTTGATGCAGGGAGCTACCTTGTTGATTACTCATGCTACCCAGACCAGGAGGCAGGACTGATGAGGTGAAGACCTCTAGATGTTGTTCTGGCTTGCCTGAGGAAGCAGGGCCCACACGAGGCACCGTGGTGGTTGATGCCTGTTTGATGGTGTTGAGCAGGGAGCCGAATCCCTGCATGGGTCTTTCATTGGATAAGTCTCTGCAGTGGGAGTGGCAGTCTAGGCTGAGCTGGTGGGGCCCAAACCAGACCACACAGTTCGGATTAAGTTGGTTTAAGTGCTGGAGCAGCTTCCAGTTAGCATAACACATTCTATTGTGGGGAACCAAATCGCAACCCACACAGCACATTCAGCACACTTATAAGCAAAATAACAAGATGCCACAGTTCGGATGAAGTCTGGTTGCAATTAAGCAGGGTCTCTGTGCAAACCGTTCGCTCTGCAGTTCTCTGTGGGATGTTGACAGGCCTATCGCTTCTGGAGCAAGTCTTCAGTCCACACCAGGTGAAATTCACTCTCTCTCAATTCAGGATTCAGGTATCAACAAACAATATTAGGATGTAGTCCGATTTAACTTGCAGGCTTCTTCGCACTGGAAGATGATAGCAGGAAGGCCAGACACAGCCTTCCCACCAAATCTCCATGCTACCACTCAGGAGCAGCTGCTCGAATAGCTTGAACTGTTCACTCTCTCACCGGCAACTCTTGACTGACACACTGCTGCAGGCAGCTTTGGGATTTTCCAGTGATCCAAAAGGTTCGGTTGGTTGATGAATCTGTCTGTCACAGAAAGAGCTCCCCCTTCAGGTTCATGTAGGCGCCAAACAATAAAAACTACAATTCCTGCAGAAATTCAATCCCACAAGACCTCTGGGGACAGTCTCCATTTTAGGGTCCCCCGAGGTACCAATTGGCCCAAACTGGCAGTCCAGAACCAAAATGGTGGCTCTAAGCAGAAAGTCCATGCTGCAAAGGAAGGCAGGTTAGGCACATTTCTATATTATATTATATTATTCTATATATAGCAGATAAACAGCAAACAATCACAAATCCTAAAAGGGCTCAGCTCCCTCTGTGCACATAGTGACAGCAGAATGAAGCAGCAATACCACAGCCCGGGCAGGACTTGAGCCTGAAACCACTCGGTCCCCACCCAGATTGAGTATATCTTGTGAAAATAGAAAGCTCTTAAAGAGACAGTCATGAAGTCTAACAGGCCACTCTCATTCAGGCATATTCAAAAACTATTTGAGATACAGAACACCAACCTGGCAGTGGGCATTAGGCCAGCCCAAGAAGACAATTTAGGAATCCTCATTAATGGGGGGGGGGGTTACATATAGTCAACATTATCCATACCAATATAAGGATAAAGATCATTCTTCAGTACATAGCCCATGACAAATTTAGGTGAAACACAACTACAATAAAATCTAGGGTGATAGTTCCTGCCATATTCTCAGATATAACAGAGTGCACAGATTAACTTAACTCTCAGAGTAATCACTGAATATCACAGCTACCAGATTGGGGTCACTAATGAGACCCAAATCACTCCGATGGGCTATGGATTCAGTACTACCATCCCTCCCTCCCTAACAGTGAGTTAACAGTCCTGGGGTAACCCATTTCTTTTTGAGAGATTTTATTCTCATTTTCCTTATGGGAATGACTCTGTCGCATGTATCATTAAAAAGATGGCAGAATTTATCCAATGCGACATCAGTGTCTGAGATTACTTCTAGGAAAGACCAATCAGTCATTTCAAAGGAGGATCTCAGAGCCTCAACATTTAGTGACTTAAGATTTCTAGAGTCACTGTAAACCAGTTCTCATAAAAATGTTCTGTGTACTGTAGATACGTTAGAGTGCTTGTGCGCTTCACTCTCTCTGTCTCTGCTACAGGACTACTACTCTTCTGAGGCACAATGAAGGCACAGGCAACCTCTTGAGAAGGTTTCCATCCCTGAAGGTGCTGTAGTGATGAGATCCCCTTAGACCAAAGGTACCATTGTGCAGGAGCCCATTGTTCTTTCAGGAAGAAGAGGAGCCACTGGAGTAGGAGAGGAGGATAAAAGGGCAACAAATATTGGCATCCAAAGGATACTTGGGCATGTGCAGTTTAAATACCGCTCAGTGGGGGGGGGTGGCAGGAGATGACTACTGCCCCACTGAACTGCAGGCAAGTCCTTTCAGTTTGGCACAAATGTGTTTGCCATTCAATTGGTCAAGAAACAACACAGAAAAATGCTAAGAGTATGTTCCTGTTGATCAGAGCAACTCTTAATGTTGTATTTTATTTTACAATTGATTTACCAAGAGTAGCCCAGCTGAGAGGCAACACCTTGTTTCCAGGGGGTCCTGTTTCTGCCCATTTCCACAGTTAGGCGGAGTGGAACATTAAGAGGTTAAGTGACTTGTTTAAGGTCTCACAATGAGTATCTGACTTTGTTCTGGTTTGAATCTGTGCTCTCCTGGTCCTCACTCCTGTGCTCTAACCACTAGACTGCATTGCCTTCTCCTGATTTGACATTTTCTACAAGGCCCTAAATAAAATATCCCGAAGACACTAGGATAGCATACTGGAATGTTTTCTACATCTCAGACTGAGTTTGTACCTTGCAAATTAGATCTACCAGTGCTGAGCAGGCAGTTTGCAAAGGAAAGGGCATATTGGAAGCCTGCTGTTAGCAGGTAAAATACTGTATGCGCTTATGTGCAGAGTTAGGGCAGTAGCAGATACAAACGAGTGGCAAAGTCATACATTCAAGGAATTGAGCAATATTTTAAGCAAAATGTACTCACAAACTACTGAGATGTACTCACTGAAATGAGTACTGAAAGCAAGTCTTGACTGGGTGCAAATGACTGCAGGGCCTTTGCAAGCACAATCTGCTATATAGAAGACATCCGTTAGTGCCCTACAGTATGCACACATCATGCTTGCTATTTCACTCTCCAGAAGTGTTATGGGCTAGTAGTACTGTAGATCACAGGTGCAGTCCCTACTGTAGTCTAATGCTCACTGTGTGACCTGGAGTAGGTCACTTGACCTCCCAGTGCACCATTGTTCACGTTGTTGTCTTGTACAAAGGTATTGTTAGCTACATGCAGACATGTTAATTAAACAGCTTCTTGGTTAGTGGTGGCCTAAGCAGTTCTACACACCATCACCATCTACTACTTGATGTGAAAGATGAGGATGATGAGGGCACAGACTGTGAGCTGGCACAGGAAGGCTGGCATATACCTCATCATTACTCTCCCAATCACACATTCCTGGAGGTGTCTGATGATAAGATCATGGAGCAGTACCAACTAGACAGGTACACCTCTGTCCCCATAAGTGGTTCCACTCACCAGGCCCAGACATTCTGCACTGTGAACAAATGTTTAAGTACTAACCCCAATATAATCAAACACACCAGGAATGCAGTTCACACTGGTTTAGGAGGGATTCACAGTCAGCATGTAGGAGTCTCCCAGTGTTAAGGGGCAATTTTTGACTGGTGCTAAAGACTGCTTAAGTGCAAAACTGTAGCTTGCACCTATCGACCCATTCACAAATTATCTGAGCAGTCACGTGCTACTCACAGTTGCGCTTGCCTGATTGCAAGTGGTGAACAGTAATGCCTCATACACACATGCCATCACCCTACAGTATTCACAGTAGCATTAGCATGCACTTACTACTGTAGTATTTGTACCTGCAAATGTTGCTTGTGGACTGTTCATGCACGTAATCTATGTGGTCTGCATACTCCATCACGTTGACCACATGTGCTTCAGATTACACACAAACAGCTTAATTTCTAACTATACTATGTTACTGCGTTTGCAATTCCTAATGCACTTCATAACTCTCAGCCCCTTAGGGTGTGCCTACAGGTGCCAGAGCACCTATGTATAAACTAGCACCATGACAGGTGCAGGACCAGTACATGACAGACAGTGCAAGAGGTGTTATATTGAGCAGGAGGTCACCAGACAGCAAGGATGCCTGTTTGGCCCTACTGCCTGGCAGAACTCCAGGCAGGAGTGATTGGCTGAGTGGGAGGAGGTAGCCTCAGGTTCCGTAAGAGGACAGGGTAACCCACACAGCTGCACAGTGTAGGCACTGATAGGATGACCTATGCTGGTCGGGGGGGGGGTCAGTTGGCACAGCTGAGGCCTCAGGCAGATACAGTGTCAGCACCATCTACAGATGAGTATGTGCTATACATATGGAACTGTTCATGCATGCAGCGTATGCTGGTTTGTGTTCGGGACCCCTTTGCTGGTATCGTCATTATGCACATTTCAGTTCAATTCCATTTAGATTCAGTGTTATTGGGAGTAAACTACTGAGACAAATTCATTTACAATGGTGTCCCTTGACTCAGTCTACTGTTACATATCAAAAATAAGGAATATATGATGTAAAACAAAAATGCAATAATTCAAGTACATATAATGTATACACACAAGTTGAAAGTACAGCCTTCAAAAATAGTTTATAATATAATATCATGTCATACCTCTTGCTCCTGGACAACAGCTATCAGTTTCAGATACATAGTCCATATATTAACTTTTTAGTGCCTTAAAGAGCTAGTACTGCAAGCAAATAGCAATCAGAACACGTTAATAGTTTTTAAAGTAGTCCTATATTACTTGTTGTTTCTAAAGTGTTTTCCTTTTTCTATGTGTTCACTAGACCATTTTCTACCAAATAGTATTGCGTGTAATGTAAAAAACTCTGCTTTACCTGTTAGCTGACATATCTAGTTCTATACTTCTATTACTCCCACTACATCATCAGCATGTGACTTCACTCTTTTTTACATCACAAGCCCTGCTGCCTGATTGGTAACATGTGTCACAACCAATCAAGCAGCAATATATTGGCTCTTCTTGGTTACTGATGTCACAGTCAGTGAGGTCACAATGCTGATGAGGTATAGGGAGGAGAAATAGAATTGATTATGTCAGCCTCTAGGTAGATCGCTGTTCCTCACAGTGCACCTAGTACTGTCAGGTAGAAAATCTCCTAATTAGCAAAACAGAAAAGAAAAATGTAAGAAATGAAAGCTGACTACTTCTGAAAGTTAATATTAATTCCAGGCAGTACACCAACTCTTTAACTGGGAGGCTTCCTCCCTTGAATGATATGAAAATCATTAGGTAATAAATGCCATAAATATGGAATAAGTAGTTGTATAAGTAGGTTGCTCTTATAGTTCTAATTCTCAGGACCTCCAGTTCAATGTACATACCGTTTGTCATGCATCTGTGTCTAGTTGTACTATCCTTGCTGGTCAAATCTTAAGGAAATAGGGACTCAACCCCATGGTTATTTGGTAGTATCTCTTTTATTCAAGTCTGAGTTGCTACCTTTGTAATAAAGTGGGACCAACATTTCATGACCTGCACCACATTCTCAGGATTAACAGCGGTCCCATTCTCAGTTCAGTTATCTCTGATCCAGAGCTGAAAGCTCAGTTTGTATCCTTATAAGTTTTGAGGTTTTGCTTTACTAGCTTGATATCTTATTGCTTGAAAAAGTAATTCTAGGGGGGTGGGAGTAGGAAGAAGTAGGCTGCTGGTTAACTAGGATCTGCAGCTTATCCATCAGGTAGGGTAATGGGCAGACTGGGTGGGCCAAGCGGTCCTTATCTGCCATCAAATTCTATGTTTCTATGTTTCTACGTAATATGATGCTGTAGCTCCTACATGATCGTCACCATGAAGAGAAACAGCGAGTCTGACTGGTTTCCACAGGAAATGGAGACCTTATTACAATGGTGGTAACTTAGACTTGCATAAAAAAGATACTTCAACTATCCTTGGAGTCGATTCTTTATTTCCATGTAGTAGTAATAGTGCTATGACTTCATTTATATGACACCTTTCCAGGGCGCAGAGCAATGAACATAAAATAATTTTACATGTAAATAGAGAGAACTGGCCCGGTGGCGCTGAGTGTTGAGGCACTGGACACCGCACCTCATGCTACACCAGTGACCCAGGTTCGGGAATGGACTCGGGTCGTCGGAGGTTGGATGGGGAGAGAAGGATTGAGTGTCCATGGGACTGCTCTCCTCCTCTGGGGAGGGTGGGGGGACCAGCAAATGTGCTGGCTCCTGGCGGTGGCGGGGGGTAGTCGAATCACAGTACAATGGAGGGGACGGCATGGGCAGATGTCTGATGTGCAGTAGTCAGATGCGCACATTGCAGCATCACTGGTGTCCTTGCATGTCCGTGCTGTGGGGGGGAACTATAGGGGACAAAATGGCTAAGCCTCCTATGCTCATGAAGGCCTGCTGCGGCACTGTATTGGACACTCCCAGGAGCCCCCTCTGGTCCTGACCCCTTGGTCTTCCACAAGGGGGTCCATGATGTGACCTTAGAGAGGGAGAGGGTGAGGAGGTAGCAGCTCGGGTATGGTGCCCGATGTAGGCACCATCGCAGGACTGGAAGGGAACCATAGGACCACCCCAGCAGGAAGGTAAGGCAGATAAATAAAGTAAAAAAAGAAAATGAAATAGAGAGAGAACAATACATACAGAAAATGAACATGGAAACATAAAATTTGCTGGCAGAAGTTGACCGGTAGGCCCATCTAGTCTGCCTTATTTTTCCCTGCCTATTACTACACCCTGGATCCTATTTGGTTGCTGGTATCTTTCCCTCCTCCCTTTCCTCTGTTTATTATGCCCATGTGCCTATCCCATGCATGCTTGAAGCTCCCCAGTGTTTTACCCTCTCTACCTCTTCTGGCTGGCTGTTCCAGGTGTCTACACCACCCTTTCTGTGAAGAAGCATTTCCTCTCATCCTTCTTAAACTTTGCCCCATGAAACTTCATTGCATGTCCCCATGTTCTGGTGCACCTCCTTCTCTGCACTTTTTTCACCTCCGTGAGGTACTTATAGTTCTCAAGCATGTCCCCTGTCACTTTCCTCTCATCTGGGGAGTTCATGTTTAGCTCCCCTGTCACTCTCCTCTCATCCGGGAAGTACATGTTGAGCTCCCCTGTCACTCTCCTCCCATCTGGGGAGTACATGTTTAGCTCCCCTGTCACTCTCCTCTCATCCAGAGAGTACATGTCTAGCTTCCCTGTCACTCTTCTCCCATCCGGGAAGTACATATTTAGCTCCCCTGTCACTCTCCTCCCATCTGGAGAGTACATGTTGAACTCCCCCATCACTCTCCTCCCATCCGGGGAGTACACATTGAGCTCCCCTGTCACTCTCCTCCCATCTGGGGAGTACACGTTGAGCTCCCCTGTCACTCTCCTCCCATCTGGGGAGTTCATGTTTAGCTCCCTGTCACTCTTCTCCCATCCGGAAAGTACATGTTTAGCTCCCCTGTCACTCTCCTCCCATCCGGGGAGTTCATGTTTAGCTCCCTTGTCACTCTCCTCTCATCCGGAGAGTACACATTGAGCTCCCCTGTCACTCTCCTCCCATCCAGGGAGTTCATGTTTAGCTTCCCTGTCACTCTCCTCCCATCTGGGGAGTACACGTTGAGCTCTCCTGTCACTCTTCTCCCATCTGGAGAGTTCATGTTTAGCTCCCCTGTCACTCTCCTCCCATCTGGGGAGTTCATGTTTAGCTCCCCTGCCACTCTCCTCCCATCTGGGGAGTACATGTTGAGCTCCCATGCCACTCTTCTCCAATCTGGGGAGTACATGTTGAGCTCCCCTGCCACTCTCCTCCCATCCGGGGAGTACACATTGAGCTCCCCTGTCACTCTCCTCTCATCTGGGGAATTCATGTTTAGCTCCCCTGTCACTCTTCTCCCATCCGGGGAGTTCATGTTTAGCTCCCCTGTCACTCTTCTCCCATCTGGGGAGTTCATGTTTATCTCCCATGTCACTCTCCTCCCATCCGGGGAGTACACGTTGAGCTCCCCTGTCACTCTTCTCCCATCTGGGGAGTACATGTTTAGCTCCCCTGCCACTCTCCTCCCATCCGGGGAGTTCATGTTTAGCTCCCCTGTCACTCTCCTCCCATCCAGGGAGTTCATGTTTAGCTCCCCTGTCACTCTTCTCCCATCCGGGGAGTTCATGTTTAGCTTCCCTGTCACTCTCCTCCCATCTGGGGAGTACATGTTGAGCTCCCCTGTCACTCTTCTCCCATCTGGAGAGTTCATGTTTAGCTCCCCTGTCACTCTCCTCCCATCTGGGGAGTTCATATTTAGCTGCCCTGTCACTCTCCTCCCATCCGGGGAGTTCATGTTTAGCTCTCCTGCCACTCTCCTCCCATCTGGGGAGTACATGTTGAGCTCCCATGCCACTCTTCTCCAATCTGGGGAGTACGTGTTGAGCTCCCCTGCCACTCTCCTCCCATCCGGGGAGTACACATTGAGCTCCCCTGTCACTCTCCTCTCATCTGGGGAATTCATGTTTAGTTCCCCTGTCACTCTCCTCCCATCTGGGAAGTACATGTTTAGCTCCCCTGCCACTCTCCTCCCATCTGGGGAGTTCATGTTTAGCTTCCCTGCCACTCTCCTCCCATCTGGGGAGTACATGTTGAGCTCCCCTGCCACTCTCCTCCCATCTGGGGAGTACATGTTTAGCTCCCCTGCCACTCTCCTCCTATCTGGGGAGTTTATATTTAGCTCCCCAGTCACTCTCCTCCCATCTGGGGAGTTCATGTTTAGCTCCCCTGTCACTCTCCTCCCATCTGGGGAGTACAGGTTTAGCTCCCCTGTCACTCCTCTCCCATCTGGGGAGTTGATGTTTAGCTCCCCTGTCACTCTCCTCCCATCTGGAGAGTACACGTTGAGCTCCCCTGCCACTCTCCTCCCATCTGGGGAGTACATCTTTAGCTCCCCTGCCACTCTCCTCCCATCTGGGGAGTACATGCTGAGCTCCCCTGTCACTCTCCTCCCATCCGGAGAGTTCATGTTTAGCTTCCCTGTCAATCTCCTACCATCTGGGGAGTACATGTTGAGCTCCCCTGCCACTCTCCTCCCATCTGGGGAGTACACGTTTAGCTCCCCTACCACTCTCCTCCCATCTGGGGAGTTCATGTTTAGCTCCCCTGCCACTCTCCTCCAATCTGGGGAGTACATGTTGAGCTCCCCTGTCACTCTCCTCCCATCCGGGGAGTTCATGTTTAGCTCCCCTGTCACTCTCCTCCCATCCGGGGAGTTCATGTTTAGCTCCCCTGTCACTCTCCAACCATCCGGGGAGTACATGTTTAGCTCCCACAGCATCTCCTTGTATGGTTTCTCATGCAACCCCTCCACCATTAACACCCAAGACATACAAAACACATACAAACATGTACAGACTGTGCAAATAGCAAAACCTGTAACATGTAAGGAAAACATGCTGAAGCAGCTACTTAAGTATTAAATAAATAAATAAAGACATGAGTGAATCCCAAGTTCAGTTTTGTATGATTCCTTAAATCCTTAAACATCTGCCTTTTATTTTTAGGTTCCTGTGCAGGATTGCCATCATGGTAGACTTCCACTAGTATATACTTCTCCATAAGAGCATCTATGTCCCAGACCACACCTTTCTCATCACCTTTCCCATATCTCTCTGCTCCCTAGACAGCCAGCCCCAACCCCTTACTCCCTAAGATCGGTGGAGACACCTAGATGGGAAGTGCCTAAAGTCAAGAAGGATTGCAGAAGATGGGCCTTCTCCTCTTCAGGCCCAGCTGGCTGGCACAGACTACCAACCTCCCTCTGACTAACCCTTAATCTTTCCACTTTCTGAATACTGTCGACCATTCAAAGCCACCCCCATAGTTGTCCAGGTAACACTATTCATTAACCTATTCTAGCATTCGTCCTTCAGGGAGTTTACAATCCTTACTACTCTCACACCCCGGACCACTAAGCCCTAGAATACTCACAGCAGACAATCATTGCCCATTCCCCTATTACCCCCCCATAATCGTGACTAAGAGAATGCCTATACCTGATATCAAGATACTCATGACTCTTCTCTGTAACCTCTGAATGCATACAGTATGTGTTCTCCACCCTGACCTGCATTCACATGCCTCCTTGTACTGCACTGCCAATTTAACTCTTTATACCCTACTTGCACCAAGTAACCCGCCTTCCCCCAATGAGATACTGCAGTCCAGGGGCCACCATCTATATGATGAGAATTTCAAATAAAGAAATGTATACAATGGCAAGGCAAACACATGTGCAGAATAAAACTTTATTTTACCTGTCAACATAGCTACTAGTAAACTAACTTTGAAAAATCATGTCATTGTTCTAGTAGCTTCCATGTTATTTTACTAGTAGCTCTGTTACTTGAATCCCATGGTATTCTGTCAGGTGGCTTAAAATATGATTGTTATTCAGTTTAGATGGTCGATGTTATTGCTCCCTTGCATTCGCGGTTTTGCTTTGCTCAGCCACTCATTGCAAGGAAACAGTGACAGCAATTCTACACTGAATAACAATCATATTTTAAGCTACATCATAAAACTATTCCCTGTATACTGTATGTCTTTGCATTGTGTACAATGACATGATTCTACACGAAAACCCTTATCTTACTGGAATTTTAATTCCATGGTACACATTAAAGGAAAACTACAGGTAAAACATTTAAAAACGCATGTTGTGCATTGTGCTTTTGTTTTTCTGATGGTTTCTGCCATTCTGTTCCACGTGTCTGTGACAAGGTTTCTTTTTATTTTTTTCTGCCAGTTTTATGGCCCCAGGGAGTAGCCACTTAGGCGTATTTTTATTGCCTTTGATCTGTTGGAATTTTCCAAGAATGCCTGTGGGAATGATGTGAACTAGACCTAAATCTTTCAAAGGTGTATTGGCTTTATTATCACCAAGTGACAGCACTTTACAAAGAAAATTAACACACATCAATTGACACTTAGAAAAATCTGACTTTGGCTGGGAAGGGAGCAGTTAACTTTCAAAGCAGGTGTAGTTAGATGGTGTGACTAAATTATAACTAGGATCCTTGGCTCTTAGTTCTAAAGCAAGGTCTAATTCACATCATTCCCAAAGGCATTCTAGGAAAATTCCAGCATATTAACATACAAAAAATGCCAGCAGATATAGGCCTCAAGGTCTATCAAGTCTGCTCGATAGTGCAGCTAGCGGTGTGTTACTCTGCAGCTGCCGACCCGCACCCCATCCAGTAGTGACCTTTCCCTTTATCTTCTCCTTGACCCAGTCCCATCCCTTCTTAAAACTGTCCGCCGACTTTAACATTACCACCTCCTCCAGGAGTGCGTTCCACCCATCCACCACTCTTTCCATGAAGTAGTGTCTTCTCATTTCCCTCTTGAACTGTCCCCCCTCCAATTTCAGACTGTGCCCCCTAGTGTTTCTCCCTCCCTCCCTTTAATCTAAAACTCCCCTCTGTACTACCCTTGTTTATGCCCCTCATATATTTGAAGGTTTTGATCATATTCTTTCTATCCTTCCGCTCCTTCAGGGTGTACATGTTGAGCTCCCAGTCTGTCCTCATAGGGTTTGTCCTCTGTTCCCATGATCATCTTGGTGGCTCTGCGCTGGACCCCCTCCAGCAAGTTGACGTCTTTCTTTAAGTAGGGCTGCCAGAACTGCATGCAGTACTCTAGGTTTAGTCTGACCAGTGACCTGTACAGTGGCAGGATGACCTCCCTCCTCCGTGAGGTGATGCCCCTGGCAATACACCCCAGCTTCCTGTTGGCCTTAGCTTCTGCCTTCCTGCACTGTGCTGAGTGGTTCATTTGCTCTGTGATTATCACCCCTAGATTCTTCTCATCCTCTTTATTAGATAACTGTACCCCTCCCCCAGTCTGTAGCAGGACTTGTGGTTTCTGGCTTCCATGTGCAAAACTTTGCACTTCTTTGCATTGAAACCCAGCTGCCATGTGTCTGACCAGCATTCTAGTTTATCCAAGTCCTCCTGCAGTCCTAGCCACCCCTCTGTGATTTCCATCACTGCTCCGATCTTTGTGTCATCTGCAAACTGGCTGATCTTGTTACCAATTCCATCTGCAATGTCAGCAATGAAGATGCCAAACAGCACTGGACCCAGCACTGATCTCTATGGAACCCCGCTTGTTACAGCCCTTGGGCATGAGAGTTCCCCCTTACAACAACTCTCTGCTGCTTATCCCGCAGCCAGGTTTTGACCCACTCCACCATTCTCTCCCCTACCCCCAGATGACTCAATTTGTTAACCAGCCTCCCAAGTGGCACTGAATCAAAGGCCTTGCTGAAGTCCAAGAACAAGACATCCACCACAGCAGATCAAAGGCAATAAAAGAAGTCTGAATGGCTTCCCCCAGAGGCCACAAAATTTGCAGAGAACAATAAAAAAAACTGAAGTTACTACAGACACAGGTAACATAACACTAGGGACCATCAGAGAAACAAAAACCCAATGCTCAACATGTGTTTTTATAATGTTTGCATGACGCCTTCATTTAAATGTTCTATGAGGTGGTTAGGCTGCCGGAAGATTTAGAACGTATAGGTTTTTAGGACAAGATATCTTGTAGGCGGCAGCCTAAGGGTTAAGATATGATTGTTATTCAGCATAGACTCGCATTAGTTCTCACACTTTGTGATAGTGAGCCTCCCCCAAGCCATGAAAAAGATTTCGAGCCTCCCTCAAATTTGGAAAAAAATCTAGGGCCTTCCCACAGAAAAAAAAATCCTACTTTGCACAATACACCAGGAATAAAGTGTCACTAATAAAGCTGAGTATATTCTCATTTTATTCAACTTATTGCTCTCCAACCCTAACCCGGCACCCCAGGTTATACTTGTCACTCCTTTTTTCTGACTCTTGCGCCCTTATTATTCTGTTTTCTCTCTGTCTGGAACAACTAACTTAGCCACTTCATCTCTCCCTCTCTTTCCCTGTTGTTAAGCAACTTCCTGTACCCTTACCTCAAGTCACACCTGAAAACATGATCGACTCACTGTGCCTTTCCCAGTCACTAATTTACATATAAACACCTACAATAGAATTGAGTCTTGACTCAGTGTGCCTTTCCCAGTCACCAATTTGCATATGAATACCTATTGTAGAAACAAGCCATGACACCGCATGCCTTCCCCAGGCATTAATTTACATATAAATGCACACCTATAAATACATTTTGGCTTAATGGGGACTTCCTGGTCACAAATGTGTGCATAAGTAAAGAAATTCACGTGCAATTATCCATATTTAATTTGTTTTATCCTTTCACACAAAAGAGCCAAAACTTACAATTCTCAGACTCGACTGGGCCTCCTCTGGAACAATTTGGGGCCTCCCTTGGGAGGCTGGCCTCACCATTTGAGAACCACTGGCATAGAGTGTTGATGTTATTGTTCCCCCTTGCACTTGTCACTGTTTCGCTCACCCACTCATTGCAAGGCAACAATGACAGCAGCACTGTACACTAAATAATCATATTTTAAGCTACCACATGGAGCACTCCCTATATATGTCATTGCACTGTGTACAGTAACACAATTCCAGATGGAAACCCTGAACTTTTGTTTCATTCCATTTTTAGTTTATACTGAAAATCCTGTGAGCAAGATTGTCTATTTTCACTAGCATCTAGTTCCACTTTCTGGAATGTGACATTCATGGGAATCTTAGTTTCTTATTAATCAAATCTATTATTACGTCCAAATGTGTTTGATTTTTTTGTCTGTACCATTCATACCATTCATTCAGTACTGGGACTGGGTCTCTTCAGTGTCTTCATAAGTGACACTGCAGAAGAACTGGAAGAGAAGATATGCCTTTTTGCAGATGATCCCAAAATCTGTAATAGGGTGGACGTATAGGAGGGGCTAGAAACAGAGAATGCTCAGGGATCTTGGGAAACTGGAAAAATGGTCAAAATCATGGCAGTTGGGGTTCAATTCCAAAAAGTGCAAAATCATGCACGTAGGGAATAGGAATCCAGGAGCAGAGTATTGGTTCAGAAGAGGTACTGACAGTCACTAAGGAGGAAAGGGACCTTGGGGTTTTCATAACTGATGAAACTCAAAGTGGCAGGGCAATGTGAAAAAGCAGTGGTTAGGGTTAGTGGGATGCTGGGGTGCATAGGAAGAAGTATCTCCAGTGGGAGGAGGGAGGGAGGGAGTGTTGCCACTGTATTGCTCATTGGTGAGACCCCACCTGGAGTACTGTGTCCAGTTTTGGAGGATGCACCTCAGAATGGACATAGGGTGCAGGCAGTCCAGAGGACGGGAACAAAAATAGTGCAGGGCTTGCACAAGAAGCCCTAGGAGGAGAGACAGAGGGATCTTAACATGTCAATCCTGAAGGAGAGGAGAGTGAGAGGGGACATGATAGAGACCTGCAAGTGCCTCACAGGAGTGAACAGGGTGCAGGAGGGGAGGCTATTTCAAATGAGAAAGAGCATCAGGACTAGGGGCATGTGATGAAGCTGCGAGGGTTTAAGAGGGATGTGAGGAAGTGCTACTTCACTGAAAGGGTGGTAGATGCCTGGAACAGTCTGCCATCTGAAGTGGTGGAGGTGAAAACAGTGGAGGACTTCAAGCATGCATGGGATAGACAGAGGGAAATATTAGTAAATAGGGGTGAGGGAGGGTTACTAGAGACCAGTCAAGGTCTGTGGAGATAGATTAGGCAGGGAACATGTGGGCAGACTGGGTGGGCCAAGCGGTCCTTTTCTGCCAACAAATTCTGTGTTCCTATGTTTCATTCCCCCATACCATTCCACCTGTCCCATATTACTAGAACGAGTACTTCCTTTTGCCGCTCAGATGCCCTCTAGCCCACATATAAGGAGGGTGCTGTCCAGTATTGTGCACTATGATTTTTTAAATCATAGTAATAAGTGTGACTGGATATCACAAAATCAATACTGTCGGTGTGAGTTCAGATTTCAGACAATCTTTATCAGATTTCAGAATTTAAATTGGATCAGAATCTTAATAATCAGGAGTTTCATCAACTAAATCCAAAAATATTAAATCCAAACTTAAGATCAGAATCTGAGGTACAGTATCTGGATCCTAAAACAGTTATTTGATTATCCCTAAGTAATGTTTCTTGCTCAGTGAACAACAAACTATAATGAACATGAAAACACCAATTCCCACAGTATACTGAGCGTCTGCCTAAGATCTGGCTGTCTGAGCCTCTTGTTCCCACATTTTGAGGGGCAGTGTTCCACATCTGGATTACAAAAAGCTGAGAGGTATTCATTCACCGTCAAAAGAAACCCATGAAATGCAGCAGAATGTATTACCTGATGCATACTCAGGAAAAATATGCCTTTCTGATTTCAGATTCAATATTTAGCCATTTATTTATTGAGTTTTAAGAATGTTGCACACTGAGATATCTATATTGAGGTAAGATCCCTACATTTCAAGAGGCCGGGGGGGGGGGGGACAGTTACAGCAACAGCTAGTGCTCACAGTTCAGTTGTAGCACAAAACTGGTACCTCTACATTTACGATATGCATATACAGTATTCACAATATTATTAAAAATTCCCTTGGTTTATGGATCATATGAAGCAAAAGCTATACCAGCTAAGAGTTGCTGGGAGGGATGTGGGGGGAAGTGGAACCAGCAATTAAGAAGAACTCAAGAGTACCAGGCGTACAGGTTTTTTATTTATTTTATTTTAATTTGTTTGGCTGGGAAAGGCACATTGATCTGAAGCTCATTTCCAGATGCATCCTGGGAGCACAGGGAGGTTAAGTGGTTTGCACATGGTCACACAGTATCCAAGTAGAGGTTGTGAGAATCAGTACCCAGGTCTGCTGAATGTACCACACTCATTCACTGCTCCTTGCTCTAAACTTTTAGCTATGCTGACAGCCAGCCTATTTGTTGGCAACTGCAGGGGGTGATGAGGTAGCTGTACATGACAGGCTTGAAGGTTTGTATAGCGGCAGAGTCCGTGATGTTGGTGGGGAGGTAGTTTCAGGTGACAGAGCCGGTTACAGCTAAGATCTTCTGATTGATCATCTTGTGGACTCTGAGAACCTGATACAACTGCTTGCACTGTGTCCTGAGTGGGTAGAGCTGAATAAGTCTGGTCAGTAAGTTCCTCAGAAACTGTAAGTTGGGTAGATCCTTTGTGTGCATTTGTAAATTATGGTGGACAATTTTTAAGTTCCTGCCTCCTTTCAGGAAAGAGGAGCCTAGGGTGCTGTAGAGTATGCACAGGTGGGTGCTTTTTTCACAGCTGAAGGCAAACTTTCATAGACTGTTGAAGGCAACTGTGACCTTCTGAAATGATGTGATTTGTACTGACCTGTAAACCTCACTCCTATATTTTAGGGCTGGTAATAAGTATTACCACAATATCCAGCCAGCCACAGTTAATATATCTAAACAACTGCATACATTCTAGTGGAGAACCAATGTGTGGCATGATGCGCAGGATGTGCTTGGGGGTGTGGTCCTCTCCCTCTCAAGACCATAAAGTTTTAGTGCTATTAAATGACTGATTATTTGAATTAATTCAATCTTCTGTTTTGTTGAAAACTGAGTGAAGCAATTAGTTGAGGTCACTGGAATTTGTAGACTTGGCCTATATGATAATGTTGTTTGCGTAGAGGTGAATGTTGACATCTGAGTTGTCACAGACTGATGGAATGTCATTGACATGAGGACATTTTATCATTTTGGGCTCCCCCTTTTGCAGGGAGTTTTGTGGGCTGCTAGGTCCCTAAACTTTTTGACCAGCTTCCAATGGGAGAACAAGTCAAAGGCACACTATATCAGGTACCTGCCTCTTGTCTGCTTCTGTGATCACACAGTTGAAGAACTTGACCAGATTAGTTTGGCAAGACCTTCTCTTCACGAACCATGTTGTCTGGGGTCTTGCAGCCTGTTTCCTTCTAGAAAGTTCACCAGGTCCTCCCTCAGTAGACTCCATGATTTTCCCCACTATATATGTGAAGCTGACTGTCCTATAGTTTCCTGGCTCATCCTTCTTCCCACACTTGTATAGCATTATGACATCAGCTGTCCTCTAGTCCCTAGGGACTACCCCTTCATGTTTAGAGAGCAATTGAAAATGTCCACTCATGGCCCTGCTATAACCCCTGCTTCTTCATGTAATGTCCTTGGGTATAAGCTGTCAGGTCCCATAGATTTATCTACTTTTAATCTGGCTAGCATTTCCAGTGCCCTTTTCTCTGTTATCTGGATCTTTCCCCAGAGTTTTTACTCCCCTCCCCTCCTCTCCAACCCACAGTCTGGCAGTGACCTATTCTTCTCCTTAGTAAATACAGAGCAAAAATGTTTGTTCAGTCTCTCTACCTTCCCTTGTCCCACTCTTCCAACCCCTCCCTGCTTTTAAGTCACATTATACTCTCATTGATCTTGCATTTCTCTTGGATGTACTGGAAGAATGTCTCATACCTGGTCTTCACCCCATTGCCAACTGTAACTTTGTCTCTGCTTCAGCCCTCATAACCTTCCCAGTGGTTTCTCCTGTTCTCTAAGGTACTTCACCCTGTCTTCCTCCCCTTGACTTCCCTTACACTTGGAAAATGCCCTCCTTTTTGTTCCTACTACCATCCTTACATCGGCTGTGACCCATAATGGCTCCTCAGCCCTTTTTCCTTTGGATACTTTCCGAATTGGGCTACCATATCTGTTGCTTCTATCATCACCTTTTAAAATGCTTCCCACATTTCTTTTGCAATCCCTACCTTCACTATATCCTTTATACTGATCTCCAGCTTATCCTTCAGTTTGCCGAAGTCTGCTTTTTTAAGTCCCATACCCTTATCCCTTATTCCTTTTGCCCCTTGCCTAGCCTGACCTGGACCTCTAGTGTTATACTGTCCTGTGGTCACTGGAATCAAGTGGTTCCAGGACTGCTATGTTCTAAATACTGTTGGTGATGACCAGATCCAGAAGGGCCTCCTCCCTTGTTGGACCCTGAACTAACTGTTCTAGGAATGCCTTCTTGCAGGCACCCACCAGAATCTGGTTCCTGGTACTAGCCAAGACAGGGACTTTCCAGTCCATATCTGACAGCTACCACCACTTCCCCTAGACTGGTTGTATTCTTATGTGTCTTTATCAATTCCCTGTGTGTCTCTTGATCATGGCCCTGTGACCTGCAGACCACCCCAGTCCAGTTTGTTTCCCCTTCACTGTTGCTGCTACCACCTACAACATTTCCAATTCACCGGACCCCCTTAAACTATCTATTTTTATTGCTTCAATCCCCTCCTTAACATACACTACTCCTCCTTTCCTTTGCCGTATCCTTTCTGAATAATGTGTCCCAGTCATGGTTTGAGGTTGCCCGCATTGCTGTTACTGCTACCAGATCATGTACCCCCCCTCCCCACACAAGTATCAGTGCCTGAAATTCCAGCCTTTGTTGCCCTGACTCCTAGCACTGGCACATATTTTCAAACATTTCCCTTACCCCCCTTACCTCTATGTAGAGTTTGCTTGATCGTACTTAGTTCAGTGGGGGAGGCCAGTAAGGCCCCCCTTGTCTATTTCATTTTGTGTGTGCCTTGCCACTCTTGACTCCCCCCCCTTGCTGGTTTAATCTAGCTATGTGCTGCACTGACCTTTCTCCCAGAGCCCTGCTGCCCTTTTCTTTGGGTGTAAGCTGCCCTTTTGAAGAACCTACAACCCCTTCAAATTGGACCTCAGTTCCCAAGGAACCAAAACCCTTCTTCCCTGCACCAATCCTTCATCCATGCATTGAACTGGAACACATAGAACAGTTCCCTTTGGTTCAGGTATGACTGTAGTCGTACCTCAAAGAAGGTTACTGCTCCTGCTCTCTCCTCTACCTACACCTGTTCCATGCTCTGCTTGCTCAGATGCTTTTTGCCCACATGCACAATCAGATCTTGCCTTACCACCCCCTCTGTCCTCCCACTGATCCAGCTCCAGAAGTAGGTGAAATTCTGTTATTCTTCTCTTTCCACTGTCTGCTGCTCATGTAGAAAAAGTTAATCTTTACTAGGTCATGCAGCACCACAAAACACCCTAAGTACCTAAAGCACTAGCAAGTTAGTATAACAGGAGTCCTTAATACTGGACAGTCTTACAGAAGGAGAGAAACAGCTGAACTGCTACAGTGGCCCATTGCTTATAATGGAAATCAGTCCAAATTAATTAACAAATTTACATTTACTCATCATGTGCCTATTGATTTGTGATACTTAGTCGCTGCTGCTACAGCAGTTCACCCCTTACCTTACCTTATCACTACCAATTGTGCATGTGACCTACCCAGGTTAATGGACCATGAAATATTTTTTTCACAGTGCCTTGTCAACCACGTCTAGCTCAGCTAGCAACCTGGACAGGAATACTGGTTATTTCACATGTGAAAAATCTAGACGCAAAAACATTGGCCTATTCTAAGCCAGAGCTATACCCCTGCTAGTCTGAAAACAAATGACCTAAAAAGGCAACTGGAAGGATACTATTGTCCATTGTGGTTTGTCTGTCTGTTCATGAAAGTATTTATGCAGGGCAATATTCTAGACTGAAATGGCTCCACTGATAGCATACAGTAACAACGCAGATGATAGTGGTGACAAACTTCAGGAGCACCTGAACTTTTTTTTTTTTTCATTTAGTTGTTTTAGGAGTAGCACACTAAGCTGAAAGCTTTTTTACAGGTGCGACCTGGGAGCACAGGGAAGTTAAGTGACTTGCTCAGGGTCACATAGTATGTAAGTGGAAGCTATGGGATTCAAACCCAGGTCTGGTCTGCTGGATGTCACCAGATTTGTAGCTCAGAGCCTTAAACCACTGCGCTATACTGCCTCCCTGGTGCTTTTGCCGGACTTGCCGGATGATTGGTCAGACTCTTGGAGTCTCAGATTCAATGTAGTCAAATGAAAGTTTCTATGCTCGGGAAGGAAAACAGGTAGGAACTACACACTGTGCGGGGCACCTCTTGATGCAGTGGAGGCAGAAAAAGATGTGGAAGTCCAAACAGACAAGGAGCCAAAGCATGACAAGTAGTGCACAGCCACCATAAAGATGGCCAGCACTAGCTAAAATCTGCAGTGTACCGAAAGTGGATGGCCACTGACTCCATGATGCTGAGCAGTGGGGAGATTGCTCTGGTATGCTAGAAGACAGGCTTGCACTCCAAGCCTGGGACGTCAGGAACAGAGGCCATCAGGAAGGGTGATAGAGCATCTGAGAGATGCTCTCCTCCGGGGGGGGGGGAGACATGCAACTCTCAGATAGTGGCACCTGGAGGTTGCATGGTGTCATTGCTGGTATAGGTGACCACAAGTAGGCAATCTCAGTCCCCAGGGTGCCAGCATGATGCACACTCCAAGCAAAGAGTTAGGAATGGGCATGGAGAACAGGGTAGCCTTGGGAGACTGCTTCCCTATGTGCTCCCCCGTGCCACTCTACCCTCATCAGTAGCACATTCACTAGCCAACCCCCGGTGTCCAGTAATGGCTTTGTGGGAATGCTTCACCCTCTCCTCCTTTACCTGCCTCAGGGAGGAGGGAGGTCCGGGGGAAGAGATAGAACCAACCCAGGTACCAGAGGGACAAACTGGGATGTGACAGTAGATGATGCCAACAGGAGTAAGTCCTGTGGGAAGAGGAGTGGCATGATGTGTGGCCTGAAAGAGTGAGGTTTGTGGAGGCAAGGAAGGTACCAAAAAAAGGGCTTGGCAACGTGGCAGAGGAAGTAATCCTGCCACTTTACATGGCTATGGTCAGAGCTCACCTGGAGCATTGTGTGAATTTCTGGGCTACTCAATATAAAAGTGTCATTTGTAGAAGGGACTGAGAACAAGAGTTATGAGGAGAGGCTGGAGGCCCTTAACATGTATACCTTCCAGAAAAGAATGCACATTATCTCAGTCTTCTGTATACCTTCAGGATATCAACAAGACTGAACAGAGATATTTCATCTAGTGTCTTCCAGCAGGATGCAGCGATATGCCCTGAAGCTGAGAGACAATAAATTAAGGAGCTATGTTCAGAGACAACACTTCTTCTTCCAGAAGGCTGTGAACCTGGGGACATGAAGACAGTAAAGCCCACTCTTAGAATCATGGATAATCCATGGTTATACACGATCAGCCACCATGGTCATTCATGATTTGTCCATGATTTTAACCATGGTTATCCATGGGCAACCACTGACAGTAAATGGTTCAGGAAGGGGCGGATCATAGATAACCATGGTCAAGATAGTATGAAAATTATTCAAGTTGACCATCATCATCAGTAAGACAAAGAACCGCAGCACGAAAGTATTGGGACATGACTTAAACAAGATTTGTTTTGGTGATAAAGTCAGGATACAAAGAAATACAAAATTACACATACCTCAATAAAGCAAAATTTATATTTCTTCATAAATTGCAAACATAGCCGGCCCACCGGCACAACGGTTGGATTTCCGCTTGCAACGTGGCGACCTAGGTTTGGGAACAGACCCAAGTCACTGGAGGGCCGGTTGGGGGAGAAGGATTGAGCGTCCCATGGACTGCTCTCCTTCTCTGGGGGGAGGGTGTGGGTCACGCATGGCACTTGATGGACCCCTGGTTGAAGCCAGGGGTTCACGCAGCTACCGGTGCCAACTTCTGAGGGGCGGGGTGGATGCTGGATGTCATTGCACATCCCAGCCCCTGACAAAGCAAGGAAAACTCCTCGCAGCTGGCCATGCTTGTGAAGCCTGCCTCCAGCTTCAGTTAGCCTCCAGGGCCTGCTCTTCCCAGGCAGTTATTAGTCATGCAGCACTTGGGTGCCACATCCTCACCCTCTGGGGGGTAAGCCAGGGGTACTGGGAGAAGAGCATAAGGGGCCTGGGGTGGAAGCACGGGGGCACCATGACCAGGCTGATGTATGGCGGCCGGCTGTGGGAGCAAAAAGAGGAGAAAATAAAAATAAATAAATAAATAAATTGCAAACATTTTATTATTTTATTTATATTGTTTAAAATATTAAATTCTGTATTCTAAAATGAAAAGAAGTTATGCAAATGTGGTTGCTATTCCATGCTCTTATGACCATGGATAAACCATGTTCCAACATGGATGAGCAAAAAAAAAAGAGGAAGTGATCCCTAGATGATGATGCCTTTCGAATGGGCTCTCAGTTTAAATGTGGAGGAGTTTCTAGTAACAATACAAGAATGAAAAAATGGATGAACCATGGTTAACCATGGTTGACTATGGTGTGCCCTGAACATTTAGAAAACATTGGAAAAGGCCATAATGCACAGAGATTATGCTTAAAGAATTCCACAGAATCATTAACCAAGAAGAGCAGGACCACTTGTAAACATATGGAGCTGCTCACTGGACACAGGGGTGGACATGGCCCTACTACACAATAGTGGAAGAAAGGATAAGCCAGGGAATTATAGACCAGTCAGCTTGATGTCTATAGTGACAAAGCTTACGGAGTCAAGACTATGGAAGGAACTACTGGACTTCCTGGAGGAAAATGGGATACGGGACCCCAGACAAAATGGGTTCACAAGAGGAAGGTCTTGCCAGACAAAGCTGGTTAACTTCTTTGACCAGGTGACCAGGGCAGCTGATAAGGGACAGGCAGTCGATGTTATGTACTTGGATTTCAGCAAAGGTCTTCGACTTGACCCCCACAGGAGGTTGATCAAAATGCTAAAGGACTTAGGGGTGAGAAAAAAATAGACGAGTAGCGAACTGGCTGAGGGGTTGAGAACACAGAAGGTAGTAGTAAATGTGAAGTTGTCAGAGGTAAGGGAAGCAACAAGTGGAGTACCTCAGGGGTTAGTGCTGGGCCCGGTCCTTTTCAGTGTGTTTGTTTGTGACATAGGGGACAGCATCAGGGGCAAGATTGGCGTCTGCATAGACAATATGAAGATCTGCACAAGGGTGGACACAGAGGAAGGGATAAGATGACTCAAGGAAGATCTGAATGGATTTGAGAGCTGGTCAAGGACAGAGAAGCCTGACTTCAATACTAAGGAATGCAGAGTGATGCACATTGAGAAAAAGGACCCAGGAGTGCAATATGAAATGGATGGGGTGGTACTGGAAAGCACCACAAAAGAAACAGGCACAGGGCTCATGATATCAGAGAGCCTGAAAACAACAGCACACTGTAATAGAGACGTTGGTAAGACAAATATGATGCTGGGATGAATAGAGAGGAGGATAGGCAGTAGAAGTCAGGAAGTGATCCTCCCATTGTAGAGGTCACTGGTACAACCTCATCTGAAATACTGCGCAAGGTATTGGAATCCACACCTGTGGAAAGGCTGGAACAAGGTGGAAGCAGTACAGCACTGGGCAACCAAGATAGTCTACAGACTAGGAGGCAAGACATACTGTATGAGGAGAGGCTGCAGGACTTGAACATGTACACACTTGAAAACAGGAGGGATGTAGATGACATGATCAAAGCATACAAGTAACTGAATGGCATAAACAGGGTGGATGCCAAGGTGCTTTTCTCCTTCAGTTCAAATACAGGGATAAGTAGTAGCTCACTAAAACCTGCAAGGGTGAGATTCAAAATGGACATCAGCAAGCACTTTTCAGTAAAATAACCTTGCACTTACTGGCATTAAATTTATGTTGCTAAATCATGGGCCACTGTTCTAGTTTCTACAGATCCCCCTTTCAATTTCCTTATGCCATCCTAACAATCCACCTTGCCACAAGTCTTAGGGTCATCTGCAAAGAAACACATCATGCTGTGAATTCCTTCTCCAATGTCACAGATAAGCAAGCAAGCAAGCAGACTTTATTTATATGGCACCTTTCAAAATCAAGGCGCTGTACATAATATAAATTACAATGTTAAAACACATTTCATTATAAATTATTTAAAATCGATCAATCAGGGAAAGCCAAAGAAAATAAATAAATATTCAGCATAGATTTAAAACTACTGACGGTCAGGCATTCTCTTAATCTATGATGTAGAGAATTCCACAGGATTGGTGCTGCAAATGAAAATGCACGAGCTCCAGATGTTTTTAGACAAACCCTGGGAATCTCTAGCAATCCCTCTTCAGCGGATCAGAGAGGGCGACTGGGGGAGTAGGGAGTCAGGAGATTTTCAGGTAGTCGGGTCTCTGTTCGTGTAGGGCTTTAAAGGTAAGCAAGCCTACCTTATAGGTGATCCGCCACTGAATTGGCAGCCAGTACAGTTCGCACAGCACAGGCATACTGTGGCTGGACCTAGACGCATCAGTCAACAGCCTGGCTGCAGCATTCTGCACTAGCTGCAAGTGGCGGATATCAACCCCAGACAGCCCTAGGTAGAGGGATTGCAGTAGTCAAGACGGCTAGTAATGAAGGCATGGATCAGTGTTGGACGGTCACCCGGTAGAACCAGGTGTTTCACCTGGGTGATATTTCTCAGATGGTAAAATGAGGATTTAACCACAGCTGACACCTGAGATTTCAAGGTCAAGCCGTCATCAAAAATAACGCACAGTTTAAACACCCGATCTGAGGTAGTAAGCAGGACACCATCAAGCCATAGGCCAGACATGTGCCCAGCCCCCAAACCCACCCCATGGCAACCCAGGTCCACAACTAATACCTCAGTCTTATCCAGATTCAGTCTCAGTCGATTTGCGCTCATCCAGTCTTTGATCTTGAAGAGGCAGCTGTTTAACATAGAGAGTGCATCAACCTGTCTGAGCACGAAGGACATATGCAGCTGAGTATCATCTGCATAGCAGTGAAAACTCCAGCCATATCACCTAATGATATCTCTCAATGGCAGCATATACACTGTGAACAACATGGGCGTCAGTATGGAGCCCTGCGGCACCCCACAGGACAGGGGAAGGGCATCAGAGGAATAAATTCCGGTGACCACCCTCTGAGATCTGCCTAAGAGGAACGATTGAAACCATTCGAGGACTACACCTGACAGTCCACAAATGAATCTCAGGGTCTCCAAAAGCACCCCATGGTCCACAGTGTCAAAAGCTGCTGAGAGATCAAGAAGGACCAAGATGGTACAAGCCATTCAATTTCTTGCCATTAGGAGATCATTTAGTATCCGAACAAGGGCAGTCTCCATGCTATGCCTCTTCCTGAAACCAGACTGGAGAGCTTCATAGACATTGTGAGTTACAAGGTGATTGTCCAGTTGCAACGCAACCACCTTCTCAGTAACCTTCCCCACAAAGGGCAGGTTAGAGACAGGTCGGTAGTTAGCTGGATCGACGGGATCCAAGGAGGGTTTTTTAAGGAGTGGTCAAATGACTGCCTCCTTTAGGGGGTCTGGAAAGACTCGCCTCTCCAAGGATCTCCATACAATTTCAGCTAGGACTGGACAGATAACATCTACACACCCCACTAAGAGGGGAATAGGGCCCGGATCCAAACTACAACAAGTTGAGTGCAGAGTCTGGACAATTTTCACAATGTCCATGAATTCCAGTTGGCTGAAATCCATCCAGACTGGGTGCTCACCACCTCCCATCGACCTCTGCAGCCCCTCATGGAGAGAGCCGAGCCAATTCTGGACCTGATGCTGGCAACCTTATCTGCGAAGAACTGAGCTAGCTCATCACACTTAATTTGTGAAAAAACTCTTCTGGACTGGAAACAGATTGGATTGCACAATCTGTCTACAGTTCGAAAGAGTTGAGCTGGTCGGTTCCGTGCAGCAGAAATCTTCCTGGACAGGAACGCTGCCTTCTTACGGGGTGATTTCTGATTGATAGCCCTTATAATGTTCCATCAATCTAAGTGTGTCAGCATCCAGGCCAGACTTCCGCCATGCTCTCTCCAGCCTTCAACCAATCCACCTCAGCTCCTTCAAGGACCTATCATACCAAGGGGACCTTGGGCGAAGAGTGAGTGGTCATACATGAACAGGAGCAATCAAGTCCAAGGCATTTCCCACTGCCTTATTATAGGCTAGTACGAGGTTCCCTGGACTTGTGCTTTCACCCAGCAATCGCAATAGGTCCAGCACCGCCGACAGACCATCTGGGGTAAGTCCCCTTAAAGGGAGGTACCAGACCATCTCCGAAGGGGTAGGTCCATTGGGGGGAGCCCCGAAACAGAACCCTATGGTGTGAAGGTCAGACCAACTGACTGGTTCCACCCCCAAGTCAGTGATCTCCATCCCCAGGAGGAACAGCAGATCCAATGAGTGACCTCTTATATGGGTAGAGGAGGTAACTACCTGTGTAAGGCCCAGCATCGCCATTAACTGGAGAAGATTTTGACCAAACTGCGAGAGTTCTTCATCAACCCAAGCACTGAAGTCCCCCAGAATGATCCATCTGGGAGACTCCAAAACCATGTCGATGATGAAGTCCACAATCTCTTGCAGAAATAGACCCCCCATCACCTGGTGGATGGTAAATGAGGAGTATCCTGCAACCAACACCCTCACCCATGATACACTTAAAGGATCCAGTGGTCCCCACTGGAACATCAACAAGGCACAGTTCGGTCTTAAAAAAAATGGCTACACCCACGACACAACCTCAGGTGATGAATCACCGAGAACCCAGTTGGAACTGCAGAGGCTAACACTGGGCCTGCATTTTCATCCAACCAGGTCTCAGTGATGCATGCCAGATCCATCATTTCAACAAGATCAAGCTATAATAGCTGTCTTGTTTTTGATGGACCAGGCATTTCATAATACTGCCGGGTTGGATGAGATGCTGGGGAAGACCTCAACTCCTGTCCAGCATCAATTGCTGGGCCCTTGGGTATAGGAACAAGATGGATTTCCCCTGTCCTGACACCATTTTGTCCCAGGATGTCGCCTAGTGCCTACCACCCCAATATGTCTCCCCCTTTTCCTTTCCCCAACAGGCTCAGTTCTCCCCCTTTTCCTATGCCTCCTGGCAATCCCTAAGGATTGACATCATTTGTAGGTTTCAATTGTTAGATAGGGGCAGTCAAAAGGGTGCAGTTCTCTGAGCCTGGTGGGGGACTACTGCCTGACCATCTTTTGGCCCTTCCCTCACATTCCTAAAATTAGCAGCAAACACACCAAATTAACTAAAAACCACCCAAATTAAATAAAAACTATCAACAGCAGATAATATTCTCCCCCCTTGTGACTTTCTGCTCCCTCCCCCCAACACTCCAACTCCCCTCACTTCTTCACTAGCCATCTATGGACACTGAGTCAAAGGCCTTGCTGACATTCAGGAACATGACATCCAGAACTTGGCCCTTGTCCATCCCCTGAGACATGGCATTAAGGAATTCTATGAGGTTCATTTGACAGGACTCGCCTTCACAAAGCCATGCTTTTGCTATCCTGGAGACCGTGGGACTACAGGCAGTCAACCAACTGCATCTTGACTATTGTCTCAATAAACAACCTCCCTACAATGGTGATCAGGCTGACTGGCTGTAGTTCTCTGGCTCTCCTCTGTCCTCACTCTTGTGTAGAGGGATTATGTTCACTTGCTTCAATTCCTGGGGATGAAGTCTGTCTCTATCAAGTGATTGAACAGGTCTGCCAGGCAGACTACCAGAGTCTGCCCCACCTCCCTGAGCACCCTTGGGTGCAGTCCGAGTCCAGGGGTCTTCCCCACCTTTAGCCCACTCAATCCCATGAACACCCATTCTACAGTGATAGTCCCCACTGCCATTTTTGTTTCCTTCCTGACTTTGATGCTACACTCTGGCAGTGGCTCTCCCTCCTTACTTGTAAAGACTGAGCAGAAATATTTATTTAGAATGCCTACCTTTTGCCCATCTTCTTCCACTCATGCCCCCCTTTTCAACCTCTTTTACCCCACTTGTTCTTCTTTTTTTCTCCTGAATAGAAGCTTGCTGGTTGTTTCACATTTTCATAAGATAAACCCGCTCCACTGCTACCTTCTTAGTGCCTATCCTTTCAGTGTCAGAAATAGTATTTGTCCTAGCTTTAGAGGGAAACATACCTGATATCTATTGGGGATCTTACTCCTAGCAAGCAAAAAAGTGACCACAAGACTATGGCTTGTCCCCCAACCCCAGATACTGACACCTGGAGGATAACAGCAAACCAAATTTACAAAGCAGAATAAAGTTAATACTCTTTGAATAATCAGACTGACCTGTGTAACACTAGATGGATGAGCTAATGAATGTGATGCAGAAGGACATGGACATTTTCCCTGTATTCCCTTCTCTTGGTCCTCTTGCTAACACTGAGCAGTTGAGACCCATTGCATGTATACATTTAGCCCCAACACTATACCACATTACCAGTGGTTCATGAGAAGATCCCTTGCTTATCCCCCCCCTCTCAGTTGCCCCCTCCCACTGTGGGTACCTGCCCAGTAGCAGTATGAAACCTTTCCTTATTAACTCCACTGGGAACCCCTCCCCCAGCTGTACCTAAAGACGGGACCTCCCACAGTACTGTTTCTAATATAATGTCCGCTGGCATCCATGTAATATATGTATGGTGCCCTACACACCTTGTTTGTACACATCTGATACCCTGAAACTTTGCACTGTTTGTTCATAACAATTATATTGATAAAAAAAAGAAGAAATAGTATTTGTCATGTTTTTTTGAATAGTAAACTTACTTTTAAAAAATGTCCAGGGCCATCCTCTGTAGGATGCTCCTTGCACGATAACTGTTTCCGTTTCAGTCACATTTCCTATCATTCACACAGAAACAATTATCAAGTGAGCATCATCGCCTGTTGGCCGGCACTAAATGTTCTTCAAATGTAACTAAATCTGCTATTAAGATAAACTTGACAAATGCTGTGTCTGATGCTGGGGGTTGGGGGGGCATACTAAGTAGCTGAGCGTGGGATTAGTTCATCATTTGTAAATATAGAAAACTGACATGTTTGTTGTTTGGGTCAGGGGGCTGATGTACAACACTTTTTTAACTGTATACTTTAGAAATTAATATATTTGCAACCATGTTAACTCAGCGTGTGTTTCCATTTTGAGATTGTGATGACATCAGGAACCTCTTCAGCTATCATATCATCACAACCCCCGATGGAAACATAGTCTTGTTGTGCAGGGTTGCCTGTACATTACTGTATATGTTTTAGTTGCCATAGGACAAGTTGTTGGTTACTATGTACTGTTGATGTTGAATGCATGCACACCACAGCTTTTGGCACTGTGGTGCTGCTAGTGTAAATGTATATTTTATAGTGGAATGTAGCAACGGGCATGGACTAGATGCACACACACACATATACACACTCACACACACACACAGAGTCCCTGGCCAGAGATATCCTCGCTGTGTCCAGAACAGTCTCCACCCATGTGCATAGTTTAACAGAAATAGAATAGGGCATTTTTTTAGTTTTGTTCAGTCCTGCTTGTGGGCTGCATTTCCCCAACATGGGCTCAAAGCACAGGGATAACAAGGGGGTACACAAGGAGGAAAGAATAAAACCACCACACAAACCACAGGTACAGACACACTCCCTGTAACATAAATACATATGCACTTACACACACACACATATACATATGCGTGCATACATACAGAATATGATAAACAAATACGTGAACACACTACTGACATATTACACAGAGGTGCACATGTACACACACTTATAGGTATGTACTGTACACACGCACGCACACACACACACACACACACACACACACACACACAAAGAGTCCCCCCTCATACATACTGTAATACACATGTACAATTTTTCTTCTTACATCTGCCCTCATTCTGCACACTTCTGGGAACAATAGCAAGGTGGTGAGCAGATTTGGTGGTAGCAGGCAGGAGCTGTGCTTGGGGCCAGGCAATGGGTGGAAGTTGCCTCTGGGGCTGGGTCAGGTGGCAGCAGCAGTGGGCAGGAGTTGCTTCACGGGCTGGGTTGGGTGGCGGTGCAGATCCACAGACCACTACAAATGCTCACAGACACACACCATTAGTAACAGAAATGCCAGCACACAAACACAACCCGACCCATACCAGTAGCACAGGCACACAATATATCTGGAAGTACAAACATAGCCCCTTCTCCAAAATCTAGTAATACACATATACAGTACATACAGCACACTGACAATATTTTTTCTTACCTCACTGTTGTGCTGCTAGGGCCTCACTCTGTGCCACCAATGGCTAAATATTTAACACCACACTTCTAAATCAAGACAGAAGTTGATACATGTGAGGGGGTAATACTTTTGTACTTAATGAGCATATTCTTCCCCCAGCCCATTAAAGGTCAAGACATGGGGGAAACCTTTTTGGGCCCAAAGGCAAGAATTAGAGCTGGGGGAGGGTAGCCCAACAGCTGGAGGCAACTTGGTTTAGCGGTAAAAATGTCAGCATGTGAAGCAGATCACAGGTTCGAATACCTCTGGAGTGTAATACTTAGTGAACTTTGAGAAAGTCACCCTCTTCCATGTGCTCCAGTCCAAACAAATCCAGAAATGCAAAGTTCTGCCCTTGCTTATTCACAGAGTATGTCTTTCTCCATGTAGCTTTTCCCCCTCAGGTTGCTGACTGCCCCAGCCCCACCTCTCCCAGACTGGCAACCACCTCCCCTGGGTTTACCTCTGTGTAGGTTCCCCCATGGATCCCCCACATGGCAGGTCTGGGAGGGAAGGGCTATCCCCCCGAGAAACATATCCAGATTGTGCCTGAGGTGCCCATGAATCTGGAGAGGTGTGCAGTGCACCAGCTAACCCATGGGCCCCCTTTTCATGTCCCTGAGTGAGCTGAGGCAACACTGGCAGCATATACGGATGGAGGCACACATACAACCTGGAACCTGTGGCTCTCCTCCCACCCTGGTGATGCAGAGATGTCTGCTTCTTGTGCATTTGACACTGCCGCCAGATCTCCACCTGGTGGCAGCCAAGAGCTGAATCAGCAAGCCTCCCTGATACAGGAGAGGAAAGCTGGCTGGTGGGTGCTGCATCCACTCCTGTTCCACCCCTCCGCCGACCCCCGACAATTCGTGCTCATCCCTGAACTCAGGTCACTGACATTGCACAAGGTAAGGTGCTTAGCAGTACCTCAGCACCACTGAGCTGGCTTTATTCACAAAGTTTTAATCACATTTCTTATAAGTGGCTTGTTTTCTAGGGGTGCTACCAGTACATGGCAGATATCAGTAATCAAACAGAATTGAGTTGCAGTTGGGGCTGGGTCACATCGAGGCAGCACCAGGGGGGGCTATGACTGAGCTGGGTTGGGTGGCAGTAGTGGTGGGTAGGAGTTGAGGCTGGGACTGTGTTGCATGACTTCTGCAGCGGGTGAAAGATGTGGCTTGGTGTCAGGTAACAGCAGTAGTTGGTGAGAATTGTAGCTCTGAGTGCATTGGGTGGTGTCAGCAACAAGTGGAAGTTGAGTCTAGGGCTAGCTGGAGGTTTGGCAGCAGCAGAAGGCAGTTGCAGCTGGGGCTGGAGCCAAGTCCAGAGGTAGGTAACAGCAACCAGAGGCTGTTGAGTCCGGGGCTGGTTGAGTGACATCTGTAATCAGTAAAGGGTGTGGGGAGTGAGCTGCTGGACCACTTGGGACAGGTTAACTGGCTTGGGAAGATGGAAAGGGAGTCAGTGGACACCAAGGGAGTGCTCATCTAAGACAGAAAGAAGTTTGAAAGGAGAGGAGTTGCTGGACACCAGAGAAGTGATCTGGACAGCAGTCAGAAGAGAAATATCTGGCTCCTCCTTCCCCCCATGTTATCTGGGTGGAGCACACACAGGAAATTACTGCACACAGGAGGATCAAATCTCTTTGGAAGCATCTGATTGGCGCAGTAGAAGGCAAAAGTCATATGCAGTCTTGCCAACACTCTATTTCCTTGTTAAAGATAGACCTGCTGCCACAAATACTCAGCACACTCCCATGATCCTTAGGTGGTGTGACAAGGGTGATCTAATGCATTTACTTTTTCATGCTGCCACCAACCTGATTACAATTCTCTTGGGACTGTTCCATCAAGTCCCACCATAAGCTCCTGTTTACACAGAGCAAGGCCAAGTGCCTTCTCACACAGTACAATGATTTCTAGATCTAGGAACCCGCTTTGTGTCTCAAGGTAACATCTCCACTGCTCTGCATAAGACACAGGTTTACTTTTTACATTTGGTCGAGTTCTGTCCTAAAGTGGATCATGGACTTTGACCAATATCAATGGATTATCTGAGCTTATTAAAACATGCAGTCACGTATTTATAGTAAATATAAAATATTTAATATTTACACTAAATTGATAAGATATACAGCAAACTAGAGGATCTAGCACAACATTAGGCAGTTTAACAAACAATTTTACAGAGAACAAAAACCTCACTGACTCTTACTTAAATCTGCATCCTTACCCCACAGGCCTTCTCAGGAACAAAAAAATGGGATTTACCACACAGGCTTTGAGATCCAAGAACCCCCTTTTCAATCCCTTTCAAGACAGTGGGTATCCAGTATTATCGCAGACTCACGAGAATCTCTCTTGCTAAAGCAAAGACTCCTTGTGATATACTGGGCAGGGCTGGCCCCCTCGCCACATCACTCGGTTCAGCCCACTTTTTTGCTAGAAATTTCCCAGTTTTTGACAAGTCTAAGAACCAGTTCAAAACTGTTTACTCTGGCAGTTGGCCATGCTAAAATCTTTGCTCTTGACAAACAAACAAATTAATGATTACCTATTGAGAGGCTAGAAGTACACACGGTGTGAGTCTAAATTGTGAGATGGCTTGTAGTCACTTTAACTCCCTTCTATTCACATTACAAATGGGTACTTTAGAGCCATTAATCACACAGAACAATGAGTGCTTTCCACAAGGTGACCTTCACAGGAGACATATATCTAGTCAGTCACAGAAACACAAAGAAATAGCAATTGTCTTGTCATATCTCGATACATATTACATCTTCTTACACCTGCATCGAATTGTTCCTTTCAGTTCCTCTAGTTTCGGGGAAAACTCAGACAGTGATCACAAGAGATGGGATATGATGTTGCAGCCATCTAATAAGGGCACTTCATCCAACACTGCCTCTGATATGCAGAGCATCAGAGGCACATGAATTGCCTTTATCAGGGCTCTAGAGCTAAGTGTGAATCTCCAATTGCTCCAGTCACAAGACAGGCAGTCTGCAGACCACTTTTGCTGCTGGTACTGTTGCCAGTGTGTCTCCAGTTGCTACCTTCCATTTCTCCCCAAAGGGCATGTCTGCCATTTTACTGGTGGCAGGAACCCATCCGTACCAGTGATATTATCACTGCTGAAGCAGCTTCCTCATCTCTCTCCCCCCCCCACAATACTTGTAAGCATCCACCCAAACACTCACTGACACCCACCACCCTCGTTCCTCCACTCACCCTCGAAGAAAAGATATACATCCCCCGGAAGGCAACCAGTACAACTCTACCTCCGCCTTGGCCAGTTGTCATCTTCTAGAACAAATCACAGTTGAGGTAGGAATTGCACAAACGCACAAACTTACAATAGTTTCCCCCCCACCTTGAATTTCTTTTACTCATAACTTCATCATTTTTTAACATTTTGTTACCACATTTTCACTAATCTGCAAGTTACCATCCTCCCTCATGACCACATGAGTGGCACATTTTACATCCCACCAAAAATGTGTTTTTCGGGTTGTGCCCAAAAATACAATTCAGGTGGGATGTTAAAATTGCCACATATGTGATTGTGAGGGATGGTGGTAACTTACTGACCAGTGAAATGTTGGTGAAAAGGAAAAATATTTCAACATGTTAATGTTATGAGTAGTAGAAAATTGATGTGGAAAAAAAAGCAAAGTCTTTATGTATGCGCAGCTCACATTTTGTTTCTTTGGGACTTTGTTTTTATGCTTATTTTCGAAAAACAAATGTGAAAATCTAAGTCTGAAAAAAGCAAACTGTCTATGCACCCAGACTTAGTTTTTTCCTCACATCAATTTGAAGCAAGCTTCATGTCTGGGGCAGTGCCAGGTGAGACAGTTTCTCTGCATATGGCCCATAGGGCCATGCGTAAAGCAAGCTACAGGTACAGTGCAGTGTCACATGGGTTACTTACTTTACATACGGTACACAGTGCCATAATGGTGTCATAAGGTGGGGAGTAAAAAAGAACTATGTTGAAAATTTGGAGTACATATCTCAAAAAGCAATAAAGCTATGAAGAATCGTTTAAATTTTGAAACGTTTTCTCATAACACTGTAGTTATTTTACATTTTGAGCCCACATTTTCATCATAGTCTTTTTTTACCCCACCTAATGAACACGGTAGGTGTCATTTTCAGATCCCTCTTCTAAACTTGTTTTTTTGCAGTCGTTACACAAATCTTACACTTCAGGTAGTATTTTATAAATGACACTTGCCATGTTCATATGCTGAGGTAATAAAAATACTAGCTTGAAAATTCGGGGCCACAATCTATACAAAAACAACATAGCCTCTTCATTTTCCAAGCTTGTCAATTTCACTATTAAAACTTGTGTTATTTATTTGTGAATTTCAAGTATTGCTCAATCTCCTCTTTAACAAAGCCAGAATGAATAAATTGGGACTTCACTCGTAGAAATACAGGAGGATGAGGGGAGATTTATGTTTGTGTACAGGGCATTTAAAAATGATGACCCATGGGACTATACTGGCCTGGAAATGAATGATGGGGAGTTCATAACTAGATCACACAGCCTAAAACTGCATAATGAAATCAACAACAAGAAAAAGAGGGAAATGTGGTTCTCACAGAGAGTGGTAAGAGTTTGGAATGGTCTACTCTGGAAATTGTAGGAAGTAGGAGAGGAGTTCAAGACTAAACTGGATAAATATTGGCTAGGCATTGCCAAGAGGGGTTATAACCACTGAGTGATATGATCAGTAAAAGGCAAATTGCCTATTTATGCTCAAAGATAACCTATGAAACCTATGAAAGCCATGCTGCTTGTGGCCCTGACATCAATAAGCTGCACATTTATTGTGGTTTCAATAAGCCTCCTGGCAATGGAAGTCAGGCTCATCTGTCAATAATTCCTATTGCCCCCGCCCCGTTCCAACTCTTGTGCAGAGGGATGATGTCTGCTACCCTCCATTCCGTAGGGACTATGCCTGACTCAAGCAGTTGAATTGGTTTGCCCAGGGAGCTGCCACAGCCTGCTTCAGCTACCTGAGTACCTATAGGTGCAAACCATCCCGACCCAAGGACATACCCACCTGCAACCCCCTGACTCTTGATGTACCAGCTGCAATGTTCTAATAAACTAGCAGTTACACTAATTCTTTGAAAGGATATGCTGTCCATGCTATTGAAACCTATGATGGCATTGGTAGGGTAGCATTTTAGAGAGAAACAGTCACAGTGTAGCAATGTTACAGCCAGAACACAACTAGTGGGTGTTTCTTATGGGGTTGGTACTAGAGCTCTTGACATGGGGAAGGAGACGAGGTGGCTATAAAAGACACAAATAAGAAAGGAAGACTACAACGTTGTTTTCTGAGAACATTTTAACATAAGATTTATCCGCTTCCTAGACTATGTTCAATAGTTTTTCTGTGTTTAAACTTGTCGGTGAGACTGTTTGCTGTGATGCCATAATTACAGTTTCAATTGCAGATTAATAAGTAGTTTTAGCAAGCAGTGGAACATGTCTGTACTGGAAAAACATTTCTCCTAACTATAGTCTTTTTTTTTATCAAAGGGCACTGTATCTTGTTTGATGTTCCATGCAGTCTGGATTTTCAAATAATAATAACTCTGTTTAGTCATTTCCACATAAATGAGCATTTCCAGTTTTTTAATTGGGGCTTCTCATTTTCCAATTTTTTATATATATATATATTTGACTAAGTAGTACGATTAAGAGAAAGAGAAGGTGAGCATTCATCCCTGTTTTAAGTCTATGCTTATTTTAAACAGGTGACTATCATGTCATGACATTGCGTCAGTCATTTCTACGATGGGCCTGATGAAAGAAAAAGTAAAACCTTTGGAACAACCCATGATGAGTCAAACTCTAACCTAGACTGGGTTTGGGCAGACAGTAAGGGCTTGAGTCTAAAAATAAAGCAAAATGGTAATATTACCAGCACTGCAAAGCAACAAGCTGCACCCAGTGACGCTGGTGCATTTAGCGATTTATAATGTAAAGACAACAGTAGCAACACCCAGCTAACCTGCTGCCAGCATGGAAAACACAGAAACTCCAAGTTGAAGTGTGTGCAGTTTTTTTTTCAAATACAAATTGCCACAAAAGTCCCAAAATAGACAGAAGCAGGTAAAAAGATAACACCCCACTTAGCCAACTGCTCAAATATTAAGTGCTTGCAGAAAATAGAAAATAGAATTAACACTTAAAGTATAGGTCTCCTTCAGGAATTATTTATAATGAAAAAATAAGCAAAGTTATTATTATAAACATTTTTATTTTATTTATTTATATATATTTCTTGAAGAAGACCTATGGCCGACACATCAATTCTAACTCTATTTTGAATTTTAGGCAGCCATTTAATATTACCCTTCTTGGTTTGCAGTCCACATGGTGACAAAACACTCCATTTTCTTGTAATCTAAAAATAGTTGTACCCCAACAAAGTCCTCAGTTCTGAGAGTCCCTAACAAGGTCTTCAGCCAATGTAACCAATGGGGCCTCCAGTACTCCCAGTACAGAGTATATGATTTACAAGACTTGTAGTATGCCTGGTTGCTTGAAGAGCAACCGACGCCTTCAACAGAACTTTCCTAAAACATAATGTTTAGACACAGTTCAACTTGTATTTCACATTAGTTCTGTATGTCTCTTCCCCATTATTTATTACTGAGTACATTTGCATGAAAACAGGAGCTTTGCCCCTAAAAATGTCATTTATTCCTATTGCTTCCTCCCTACCTGAGGTCATAATGCACTGCTTGTGACATCACAGTTAATCCCATGGCAACAGATCATAATGTCACAACAGAGGATTGTGACTTTAAGTAGGGAGTAAGCTACAGAAGCAGATGAACTCTAAGGAATAAAGAGCATGTATTCATGCAAATTTCCTCAGCAATAAATAAATGGAAGGAGAAATCTGTAGAATATATATGGAATGGTACTGGGCATAGACATTGCGGACAAAAATATTGTGGAACAGTACAAAGCAGGCTAATCATCACCGTCTACAATATCGGCATGGAAAGATATCACTGACCCAAACCCCGTGGACAGTGCACAGGACAAATAAGCAAGGTGCCAACTGAGAGCCCCATCCCACTGAACGATGGCCCCAGGCGCTGTAACTGCAGCCAGCCGCACTGTGATGGCCGGTCCCCCCTGCCCCCAACCCACTGCAATGCGGTAGACTACATCCCAGGTGTCTAGTGGACCCCTCCCTACACCACCCCAGCAGGTAGATGCCCACCCCGCACCCCTTCTGACATACCCCAACAATGGTGGGCGGCCAGCACAGTCCTCCACACACCGCCATGGCTGGCCGCTCCACTGAACGAACTGAATGAGTGATACATGCTCACAATGACCATGATACGATCTCTGGCTTATGCCACATGCTCTGGTATCAGCTGGAACCCAAGACATGGATGTCACATGCCATGTCCATCGAAATGAAGGTGCTGCCTGCCCTGTCATACTATGCCATAGAGTCCTTCCAGAGGGTTGCAGAGAATGTCACTGGTGCCAGCCAGTCATCTGTGTCAAGGGCCCTGTGTCAGGTCATAGACACCTTACTCCATTATGTAGATGACCACATACAGTTCCCCATGTCTGTCGCAGAGATCCATGCCACTAAGGAGGCAATCCACACCATGCATGGCATGCCCAATATATTGGGTGCTATAGATTGTACCCATGTGGCAATCATAGCACCTACTGTAGAAGAAGCAATTCCACTGCATCAACTGTCAGCTAGTTTGTGATGCAGATGGTCTTATCAGAAATGTGTGTGCCAATACCCTGGGTCGACTCATGATGCCCACATATTCAATGGCTCCAGGCTACGTGGCCACCTTGCGGCATGTGGTGGTGTCAATTGGTGGCTTCTGGGTGAGTACGGACATCTAACATATATGACTCAGCTGTGTGCACAGCTTCAGGACAGTATGTCCGTTCTGTACCCAGTGCCTAGGTGACAGCAGATACCCACTCCAACCATACCTAATGACGCTGTTTCAGGCACCAAATGGTGAAGAGGAAAAGGCATACAACAAGGCACACAGAAAAACCCATGCTGTTGTCAAGAGGACTATCAGGACATTGAAGATGAGGTTCTGTTGTTTGGATTACACTATTGGCACGATGATGCTGGCCCCTGGGAGAGCCTCCAGAGTGATCACCACATGTAGCATGCTGCATAACATGGCCACGCACAAATGGCTACCCATGCACAAACAACAGGGGGCTGTTCCACAGGGCAATGAGGAGGAGGAGAAGGACCTGCAGCACCACTGTTCTGAGACACTGTCTGCCTATATGGCATGCTATGCTGTCATGCATGGGTCATTCAGGAGATAGGGTGTACATAATAGTGGCACAGTAATGAGGCCCATACATCCTGAGTGCCCATAAGGGGGGTTCCTGAGTGTCCCTTCCCATATCTGATGTGCATTACCATCTGTGTCCGTGGGAGGGGGTTTGGGGGGTACAGTGTGGATGGCATATGGAGCAAGCTGTTGCAGGCTGCGTATGAGGGTGACATGTGGGAGTGAACCATTTATGACAGTGGCAATGGTGTGCCCCCCCAGGGATGAATTTCATATATGTGCTCCCTGCCCCGTGGAACCGGGTTCATAGGTGTGCCCCCTGCCCCAGGGGACAGGTTCATAGGTGTGCCCCCACCCCGAGGGACAGGGTTCATAGGTGTGTCCCCGTCCTTGGGTTCACAGGTGTACAGTGCAATCCTGGGAAGTGGGCCAGCATGTGTTAGAGGGGATGTGCAGGGCTGTGTGGTGGGGCTGTGATATGGGACTGTACAGGTGCGTTTGTGCCACAGTGCTATGTTTGTGCTTGTGGGTAGCTTTATAGCTTCCTGGGCATCTATCCTCCCAGTCATGTGGAGGAACGTGTTCTGAGGAGGTGTATCGTTGAGTTTGTCTTGCCCCCCACCATGTGGCCATCGGTCGCTAGATGGCCCTGGGCCTTCCTGTCACTGTATGTCTCCTTGGTCCACCAGCATGCAGGTGGCATTGGACCACTGGGTTGCTGTGTTGACCACCACCTCCTGTGTGACAGCCTGAAGGCAAGTGGGCACCACATCCCAGCTTGTCATGGGGAATGTCTGGTTGGCTCTGGATAGCAGATGTGCCACAATCCACTCCAGGATGTCTCTTATCCTCTCATTGGCATGCCGCAACCACACACCTCAGCAGTCAGGTCCTTCAGGGTCTCAGTGTTTTCCCAATGTGCTTGCAGGTGGTCACATTCCAGCTGCCACAATTCGGGGTAGACCATCTGCATGACGGACCGTGTGGTCATCCTCCATGTTCAATGGGTCAGTCATGCTGGGAGCCCCTCATCCCCACTGTTGCTCAGTCTTTGAGGGGTGGCATGGGGATCCCCTGTGTCTCTGGGCAGTGTATGTGTGTGTGTGATGGCAGGGCATCCTGCATGACCAGGCGTGTAGATCTGTTTTGCCTGCTCCTCGGTGCCCTGTCCAACACTACAGGGTGGCCAGTTGTGCAGGGACTGTGGGGGTGGTTCAGGGCAGGGGGACATGTGTTGGCTCCCGGTGGTTGTGTGTTCCAGGTCCTGCGTGGCCTCCAGTGTCTCCAGCATGGTCTCTGTGTCCATGTCCTTGGGGGGTGCCCATCTCCACTGCCATGTCCAGTGTCCCCTGTGCAGAACCTGTGGACAAGAGCACATGTTGTTGTTAATTGTTAGTGTATCAGCAGGTGCGCGCATATTATCAGCTGGGCACACTGCGGACCACATACCTGCGCCATCTGTGTCAGTGTCTTCCTGCATGTCCTTCTCTACAATGGTCGCCAGCAGCGCATGGGGGCTGGCCACCATCTCCTGATCTGCAGGGTACAAGACAGGATTTTTGGTAGTGCTATTATGTCATATACCTCCCACCCTATGTCCCTGCAGAGTGCCATATATCTGGCAATGTGTCATTGCCCTCCACCTCCCTACGTAGGCTGACATTGGACAGGGTGTTGGCCACCATCCTCTTGATGGGTGAGAGGGTGGGCACTTGTGTGGGTGGTCAACTGCCCATGCCTTGTTGTACCCATTGTATGGCAGCCAGCTTTCATTTCATGGCCGACTGGATGTCACACCACTTGTGCTTTATATACACAAGTGTCCGTGTCTCCAGACCTGCTGTGTTGATGGTGGCCTGGATGTCCAGCCATATGTGGGACCTGGCCTCTGCCAGAGGTTTCAGGGAGTCCTCCCCATACAGCACACTATAGTAGTCACTGATGTACACCACAATGGCTGACACCTGACTGCCCATGAAGTTGCTGGATGTAACTGGGTGCTCCTACACAAAAGGTGCCCTCCATGGCCTGGGCATATAGCTACTTGTGATGGTCCATGTAAAACTGGCTCAGCACCTCCATCTCCAATTCCTGCTGTTGCATGCTCCTCCATTGCGGTATTCACTTCCTGGTGTCCACATGGGGCAGTGCACATGCCCATATGGTGGGGTCAAGGGGCAGGAATGCGCATGTTAATGCTGTCCTGCAGTCTCTGCGCATGGCACTGCTTATGTCCATTGGCCATGCCTCTGCCTTAACTCCTGCTGCATGCGAGTTCGTGAATGGTGCATGAATTTTCAGCTGGCGGGGGCGTGCAGGCACTTGCCCATGTTACATTGCATATGTGCGCATTTTCCACACTTTTGTATTTAGACCCCTATGTGACCCTGACCAAGTCACTCAAACTCCCTTTGCTTAACATCTCAGTAATCTATCTTTGATCTACCTCTGTGTTGTTTAACTATCCCTGCATGCCTGGTATACTCTGTCTGCTCCCTCTTCAAGGTTGCAGAATGCTTTGGGTTGAAGTTTGTATGAAAGGTGCTTTATAAAACAAAATCCCCTTCCTTCCCTTAGAATCAAATTAATTATGGAAATGTTCATAACTTCAGCTAACTCAAATTCTTCTCTGTCACAACCCTAACCTTTTTCTTGTTTTCTTTACATCTGCTTCTGAAGCTATTATATTGCAGTAGCTGATGTAAATAGCTATTTGATCAAGAACATTTTGAGTCTGGGCTTCCTCTATTATTTTTTTTTAATCTACCCAAATAAGCTGTACTTCCCTTTCCTTCAAAGAGGAAGCCATTGCAATGACACTTCTCGGTCAATGAACATGAAATAGAACAGCTGGACTTGACCGCAGGGGAGTACAACTATATGATGCCTTTATTACATTCTTAGTAATCTAACCCTTAAACCAAATCCCCAAACTGTTTTGTTTTTCAAAACTGTCCTGCTCCCCCCACACGCACACACACAGAAAAAAATCAGAGAACTCGGTCTTGCCACAGTCTCAACCTCAGTACTCAGGTCTCTTGTAATGGTCTATGTGTTTCCAGTCATCCATCCCTGCTCCCCACTGGCAAAAACAGAATTGCCCAATGCATACTAAAGAGACCAAAAATACAGGCTTTTATGTTGTAATTATTGAAAAAGAACCAACAAAATACTGCACTCCTGGAACAGTTCTGTCACTGTCAAAATGTTTACAACGCTGTATTTTTATTTTTCTTTGGTCATGCAATAAAAAAACAGTAATACCATGGAAATGTATATGTTTTGTGCAAAGAGCTTATTCTTCTTGGATGGAAACGAACAAAATTGAACAAATGGACATTTTCATCAGTGTTAAATATGATTCTACACTTCAATAAAAACTTTTATTTTTTAGAATTGTGCTAGGATAAAATGGCCCTTGTTAGATAGGTCTGATCTGTGGTGGCGGTGGGGCTCCTGAAAGATAGCAGCAGTAGGTGAGAAGTTAAAATATTCATGAAAAAACCTATAGCGTTTAATACAGGGAAGACAATTCATGAACACTGTGAGACTATATTAGGTGAATGATAGGAATGCATTGGGTTAAAACACAAAGAAAATGTTCTTTACCAATTCAAAGCTTTGCCCTGGCTGCTCTTAATCCTCTGTGCCCCAGGCTATACAGTTTAATTGTTGACATACCAACTAGCTACAGCCCAGCCAAAGTACGACTGTCTCCCCTTAGAGGAGAGAATGCTGCTGCTGCTGGTGGCAGGGAGGACAGTGGTTGTGCAAATGGAACTGGCTGAGCAAGAGAATGGCCAAACATTTTTCAGAGGGAGGTCAAAATAGCAGCTATTCCAGCTAATTGTCTTGCTACTCCTTGAAAGACAAACATATTTTTTTTTAAATCTAGTAGATGAAGACAGTAAAACAGTAAACATTTCATCACTGATCTGACTTTGTTTAGCACCAAGGTGATGCCTGCCATTCTGTATCAGAATACAGGCCTGTAACCCAGGCGATCCCAGCTTCAAATCCCACCATAGTCACTGTAATATAGAAAAGTAGTCTTGGGGTAGCAGAAGAACCTTAGGATGCAGCTTGTTCACCTCCCCTGCCACATGATAGTGTCTATAACCTATCTGAGTACCAACAAGCCAAGCTTAACAGCCAGAATGCAACCCCTACTCATGCTGTGTAACCCTCAGTGTTATTGTCCCTCAGGATGGAGTTTGCCGAGTTCTGCCTAGAATGCCTGGATTATGCTAGCTTCGACTACCTCACCAGATAGACATTTTATGCCATAAGTGGATCTCCCTCTGTCAGAAGCAACTCTTTCTTACGCTTCCTTACCTTGCTCCCACACCTACTCCCACCCCAGTATAGTACACACATCCTTGGTAGCCCGTGACATATGCAACTGTGATTGCGTGAACTGCAAACTGGCAACTCAGTCATGGCACATGTCATGGGGGCTACTGATAAGGTAGGGCGACCGGATGGGGTGGGTTCACACATGTAGCGACAGAATGTCACTATAAGTACATGCGTGCATTGGGGGGTAGGAGTGAGCATGCTCAGCGAGGGGTGGGATGGGTTTTGAGGGTTGGTGCCACAGTGGGCTGCCGAGCTGGCCCCGTGGTGTGGTGGGTGGGTTTGTGGCTTGGGAGGACAGGCAGCTGGGTTCGGGTCCGGCGCAGGTACGCTTTTGTTGCGCCTGCCCCCAATTTTTTATTTTTACATTTGCACACCTCTCCCAGGCATGCACTCCTGGAGTTGAGAATTCTGCAGGGGTAGGGGCACAGTCCCCTGCATAAAATGCTAAAACAAGTCTCTGGCACCGTGTTGCTGTGCACCGGAGAGTCACAGTGCCGAAATTGATTTGGCCTACTACCACAGTCTGTACACACCATGTTCTGTATCTGACAGAGCTCACCATTTATTTGTTAACTGTTGGAACTTAGAGCTTATATGCCCAAGCTTGTTTTGGTACCTAGTCCATTACACGCACAGTTTGCTTTCAAAGAGTATCACACTGTTTTGTTGGCTAAAGGGATGCACTATCATTTACTAATGTAACCCCCCTAAAACCTAGCCACCACCGACATTGTTTGCTCTCCTCTGGTCTGAGGACTTGGAGCAAGGATCAAAGATGGAAGCAGAAAGGAATGCCCAATTTTTGGTGCCAACCATGCCACTGAACTGCATTGTGGCTTTTGCTGTCACTGATGGTGAGCACAATGGCACATATAACAGACGGAGAGTGCAATGGCACTTGCGACAATTGGGGACTTTCCCCATCAGCTACCCAACTGAATACTTAAGGACAACACAGCTGGCCCATTGGCGCTGAGGGTTAAGGCACTAGCTGCCTCACCTCATGCCATGCTGGCGACCTGGGTTCAGGAACTAGCCTGGGCTGTTGGGGGTTGGCAGGGGCAGGGAGGGATTCCATATCCGATGGACAGCTCTCCCTCCCTGGGGAGGGTATAGGGCTTTGTGTCACTCTGGTGCGACCTCTGGTGGCTGTCAGAGGTAGCCTGGTATCTGCATCACAGACATATGGCACTGGGAGCAGAGCTCGGTGGACGCTGGCCATTATTGCATGTCCGAGCTCCTTGGGGGGAGGGTGGGGTGTAAACAATGTCAAAAAGAAACCCTCCCACTGACAATCAAAGGCAGGTTCAGGAGCAGCGGCCCCCTGCCCAATGCCGGGCCTCCAGGAAGCACTCCCTGGGTCCTCCCCAGAAACAGCGTCACACGTTCAGTATTCTAGACAGAGCACTGAAGGAGTGGCAGTCCTTCCCCGGGGGACTCAGATCTGGGAGGTTACGGTGGCACTGTGAAAGGGGAGGAAGCCGGCACCCAAGGAAGTGCAACTGGGGCTTCAGGCGGGAGGGCAGAGCCACAGCTGTAAGTCCACACTGGAGAGAGGTCAGTGGAATCAGAGGGGCGATAAAAAGAGTTGAAAAAAAAAAGGCAACTGTGTGTACTCAGCCTGAGGCACAACTAAATGTTTAAGGACAGGGACCATTCAGAAATAAAGAACTTTGGGCTAGTACCCTTTGAACTACAAGGCAGCAGACATCTTGCCTCCCTCTGACCCCAAGGGATATGGCAAAATGGGGTCAGAGACCAAGCAATCAGGCAGTCAGTTCCCAAAGCCTGAACCAGGAGCCACATGAGTATAGGGATGCTGAAACACTTCATTAATTCATCAGGGAGTGGTGGGGGTCACCAACCAGTCATCAGAACAGCCAGACAGCCCCACCCAGCTGACTGACAGGAGGATTTGGCCAATCAACAAGCTGCCTGTTGTTTTTTCAGTGAGGAAACTTCCAGCATCAGTTCAGTCTGCAAACAAACACAAAATTAGCTGCTCACCCTGGCTCATTCACAAACTTTAAATGGCTTTTTCATTAGGGGTGCTACTGCTTTAATGCATACAGCAGTAAAAACAGAGAATTCCATGCACACCCTCCCCCCTGCACCATGGCAAATTTTACAAATATAAAAATATTCTTTATGGCGGCCTGATGGTGCAGAGGGTTGAGGCGCTGGATGCCTTACCTTGCGCTACACCGGCAACCCAGGTTCGGGAATGACCTCGGGTCATCGGGGTGCCGGCGTGGGAGGGGTGGAGCAGGATTGACCGTACCAGCGGGCAGCTCTTCTCTCCTGAGGGGGTTAGGGTGAGTTGGCCCCCCCTCTGTAGTTCCCCTCCCACCGGGTGGCGGTCCAGTGGGTAGCATAGACACAGAGTGGGCAGCAAAGTATCTGGAGGTGGAAGGGGCTGAACTGGTGCCATGGGGTATGAAATGTGCCTCCATATGCTTGAACAGCTGTGTGCTGGGGCCTCGGGGGGGGTCAGCGGAGAAAATCTGCAAAAATATATATGTGTCCCCATCGCTAGTTGGCGGGAGGAGGCAATGGGGACCAAAAAGCTAAATTAAAAAAATATATATATACAGTCGTTGCCAAAAATATTAGCGCCCTTGCAGTTTTTTCTAATAATGCACTATTCCTTCCAGAAAATTGTTGAAATGAAAAAAATATTTTGGTATCCACATATGTATTTCTTTGGTTTGCAGTGGAATAAAACACAAAAAGCAGAAAAATTTACTAAGTCTTAGCTTATTCCACACAGAAATCCTTAAATGGCCCGGACAAAATTATTGGCACCTTTTAGAAGTAGTTAGAAATAATTAGATTTCAAGCAGGTGATTTTCCTTCACTTTGGAATTGAACTCACCTGTGGTGAGTTGCAGGTGCCTGCAATATAAAAATCACTCATTCAACCAGTTTGAATAGAGAAAATGACTCATTCTCCTGTTTTGTGTCACTGTGTGTACCGCAATGAGCATGGAGAAAAGAAAGACAGCCAGAGAATTGTCTGAGGAGGTCAGACAGAAGATTGTAGCCAAGCATGGACGATCTCAAGGCTACAAATCAATCTCCAGAGACCTTGATGTTCCTGTTTCCACCGTACGTAATGTTATCAGGATGTTTAAGGCCCATGGCACTGTAGCCAACCTCCCCTGGACATGGCCACAAGAGAAAACTTGATCGAAGATTGCAGCGCAGGATTGTTCAAATGGTGGAGAAAGCACCTCGATCAACTGCCAAACAGATTCAAGCTGACCTTCAGACACAAGGTATGACAGTTTCAACTCACACCATCCGTCGCCAACTCAATGAAAGGGGGTTATATGGTAGGAGGCCCAGGAGGACCTCACTGCTGAGAGAGAGACATAAGAAAGCCCGACTGGGGTTTGCCAAAATACACCTGAACAAGCCAAAATCCTTCTGGGGCAGCAGTCTTCCAGGAGTCTTTCTGGAGGCTGAGATGCTGCCCTATTTGCAGACAACTCTCTGCCCTGAAGGAGGAAGTTGCCCATCTTCAGGCCACACTGGACAGTAGTAAGGGAACCTTCCCCCCAGGCCACACTGGACAGTAGGAAGGGAACCTCACCCATCCAGGGAGCACCAGAGCCACTACCACTACCTCAGAGGTTGCGAAGAAAGCACAGCAGTTGGACCACAGTGGGCTCAGGGAGGGTGAGGATGGTGGAACAGAGGCACACCCAGTCAGTTGTTCCACTCCACAGTCCATACACCATTCTGGGGGAGCATAGTTCCCCTATGGATGCACACGCAGAGGAGACTAAGGAGGCTGAGGACAACTGTCACAAGGGAGGCCCACAGGAAGGAGGCAGAGGACACCACAGGGAAAGGAAGCAGCTCCTGGTGGAGATTCAATTATTAGGGGATAGAACTGGGGAGCAGGAAAACTGAAGTAAGGTGCCTGCCTGGTGCCATGGCTTGAGGACAGGAAGCGATCCTCAGGGTCACGAGAACAGCTGCGGGAGTTCGAGCTGGACGTCATTGTCCACCTAGGGACAAATGACTTGGCTCATCATGAGATTAGAGCAGTGCAGGAGGACTTTGTAAAGTTGGGGAGGGGCCTAAGACAAGTAGCACACACAGTATCCTTCTCAGAGGTGCTGCCTGTCAATGGCATGGGTGAGGCGAGGGTACTTTGCACCATACAGTTTAATGAATGGTTGAAAAAATGGTGTAGAGCACAGGGGTTTGGCTTCATTGGGGACTGGGGTTCCACCTGGAGGGACACCAGCCTGTACTGGCAGGATGGTCTGCATCTGTCCAGGAAGGGAACAAGTCTTTTGAGCAATCAGTTTAAATGCTTCATTGGCAAGCCTTTAAACTAGTCAAGGGGGGAGGCACTGATGAGCAGCAGGAAAATCCCAGCCTCTCCCTACAAAACAGGGTACTAAATGAGAAAAAGACCGAGGTAGAAAGGTCAGTGGGGGATGCTGCAACAGAAGATAAAGCCATCAATAAATGGAGAGCAATGAGTACCAATGCCCGTAGTCTGGGTAACAAGCTTTCTGAATTAGTGGCCTTGATGGAGGAGGAACATCTGGATATCGTGGCAGTCACAGAAACATGGTACACACAAAACCATGACTGGGACGTAAACATACCAGGATACACTATCTACAGGAGGGACAGGGAGGGTAAAAGAGGAGGAGGAGGAGAGCTCTTTACATAAGGGAAGGAATCAAAGCAACAGAACAAAAGGGTAAACAGGGAGGAGAAGAAGCACTGTGGGTAAATTTGGAGACAGGCAATGGCACCAGAATCCGCACAGGGGTTGTATACAGACCCCCCTCTCAGGGGGAGGAAATGGACAAGGAAATGATAGAAAGTATACTTCGAATGGCAGAAAAAGGGGAGATATTGCTGATGGGTGATCTAAATATGCCAGATCTTAACTGGAGTGCAGTTGCAGCAGCCAATTAGAAGAGTGGAGTTATTCTAGATGCCCTCACAGGGCATGCCTTAGACAACTAGTATTGGAACCCACCCTAGAGGGAGCAGTCTTAGACCTGGTTCTCTCAAATGGAGCTGGAGAGAGGATCACAGATGTAGAAGTGGGTAGCCATTTGGGAACTAGCGACCATCGAACAGTATGGTTCACAATAAACACAGCAATAGAGTCAAGCCATACAAAGGCAAAAGTACTGGACTTTAGGAGGGCTGGCATTGCCAAAATGGGTGAGTGCCTAAGGAATGCACTAGCAAATTGGCAGGAAGGAGGGGTGGAAGAACAATGGAGAATAACAAAAACTGCCATCACAGAGGTAACAAGCCTTTGTGTGAAGCAAATAAACAAAACAAAACAATGTAAGAAACCACTATGGTTCTCAAAGGAAGTGGCAGTGAAGGTTCAAGAGAAAAAGAAAGCATTCAGGAAGAACAAGGAATCACAGAAGGAGCAGGACAGAGAATTGTATCAGTTAAAGCAAAAGGAAGCTGGGAAGGCAGTCAGAACAGCAAAGGCCCAAACCGAGGAAAGATAGCCAACTCAGTTAAGAAGGGGATAAAACCTTTATAGGTACATCAGGGAGCGAAGGAAGACCAAGGAGGGATAGTCAGGCTTAATAAAGGGGAGGGAGGGTGGGCAGAGGGTGACTGTGAAAAGGCAGAGATACTAAACAAATATTTTTGCTCAGTATTTACAAATGAAGAGGGGGAGGTACCTAAAACAAACAATAGAAACACTCTGGATGCAGAAGTTGATACCAGCCCATTTACAGAAGAAAGGGTTCTGAAAGAACTCTTAAAACTGAAGGTGGACAAAGCAATGGGGCCTGATGGGATTCATCCCAGAATTCTAAAAGAACTAAGGGTAGAACTAGTGACACCACTGACTACCCTCTTTAACAAATCATGGGAGGATGGGGTGGTACCCGAGGATTGGAGGGGGGGCAGATGTGATTCTCCTTCACAAAAGTGGGAGCAGGGCAGAAGCAGGAAACTACAGACCTATTAGTTTAATCTCAGTGATAGGGAAAATGATGGAATCACTTCTGAAGGAAAGAATTGTCAAGTATCTAGAGGCCAGAGGGGCATAGGACCCAAGGCAGCATGGATTCACAGCGGAAAAGTCATGCCAGATGAATCTGATAGATTTCTTTGACTGGGTGACCAAAGTAGTAGATCAGGGAGGGGCTGTGGACATGGCCTACCTAGACTTTAGCAAGGCATTTGACACAGTCCCACACAAAAGATTAATATACAAGTTAGCCAGCCTGGGAGTGGGTCCCAAGATGACAGCCTGGGTAAAGAATTGGCTGGAGAATAGGACACAGAGAGTAATAGTAAATGGAGTCCACTCTGAAGAAGGGGGTTACTAGTGGGGTACCGCAGGGTTCAGTATTAGGACCAGTCCTCTTCAATGTCTTTATAAGCTACATTGCAGAGGGACTGGAAGGAAAAGTATGTCTCTTTGCAGATGACACAAAGATCTGCAACAGAGTTGATGCACAAAGTGGGGTGGAAAGGATGAGAAGGGACTTGGCAAGGTTAGAGGAATGGTCAAATGTATGGCAGCTTAGATTCAATGCTAAGAAGTGCAAGGTAATGCACCTGGGAAACAAAAACCCAGGGGAAGAGTACACAGTGGGGGTGAGATACTAACAACAACAAAACGGAAAGGGACCTGGGGGTAGTCATATCAGATGACCCAAAGGTGGGTAAGCAATGTGAGAGGCAGCAAGGAGGGCTGGGGGATACTAGGATGCATAGGGAGAGGCATCACCAGTAGAAAACAGGAAGTTTGTTATCCTCTGTACAAACAGCTGGTGAGACCCCATCTGGAGTACTACGTGCAGTTCTGGAGACTCAATCTCTGCAAAGACATAGACAGGATGGAAGCTGTCCAGAGGAGGGCAACTAAAATGGTGCAGGGTCTTCACCGCAGACATATGAAGAGAGACTTAAGGAGCTTAATATGTATAGCCTTGAGGAAAGGAGGAGAGGGGGGACATGATAGAAACTTTCAAGTACCTCAAGGGAATCAACAAAGTCCAAGAGGGTAGCATCTTTCAAAAAAAGAGGTGTGCAAGAACAAGGGGGCACAATTTGAAGATGGGGGTGGCTCAGAGGTAATTTAAGGAAGTATTTTTTCACAGAGAGGGTTGTGGATGCATGGAATGGCCTTCTGGAGGAGGTTGTGGAGTCAAAAACAGTGGTGGAATTCAAGCATGCATGGGACAGTCATAAGGCTATTCTAGAGGGTGGGGGTAGGAAGAAGTAGGCTGCTGGTTAACCAGGATCTGCAGCTTATCCATTAGGTATGGAAATGGGCAGACTGGGTGGGCCAAGCGGTCCTTATCTGCCGTCAAATTCTATGTTTCTATGTCCTGTGGACAGATGAGACCAAATTAGAGCTTTTTGGTAAAGCACATCATCTCTGTGTTTACAGAAAACAAAATGAAGCCTTCAAAGAAAAGAACACCTTCCCTACAGTCAAACATGGAGGAGGTTCTGTGATGTTTTGGGGTTCCTGCTGCCTCTGGCACTGGGTGCCTTGAACGTGTGCATGGCATCATGAAATCTGGAGATTACCAGGCCATTTTGGAGCGCAATGTTGAACCCAGTGTCAGAAAGCTGGGTCTCCGTCGAAGGTCATGGGTCTTCCAGCAGGACAATGATCCCAAACACACTTCAAAAAGCACCCAGGAATGGTTCAAGACAAGACGCTGGACTGTTCAGAATTGGCCAGCAATGAGTCCAGATCTAAATCCCATTGAAAACCTGTGCAGAGATCTGAAAACAGCAGTTGGGAGAAGGCACCCTTCAAATCTGGGAGAACTGGAGCAGTTTGCACAAGAAGAGTGGGCCAAACTGCCAGTAGAGAGGTTCAGGAAGCTCATCCATGGCTATAGGAAGCGGTTGATTGCAGTTATGTTGACCAAAGGCTGTGCTACCAAATATTAAGTCTAGGGTGTCAATAATTTTGTCAATGCCATTTCTTTTCATTTTCTGATTTAAAAGGATATATTAAATTCTGAATCAAAAACAAAGGTTCTGTAATATTAACAGAGAAATAAAGAATTGTGGAGACCAAATACTGTACTGTTGTTAATTTCAACTTATGTTTAGAGGAAATTGTGAGTTATTTGAAAAAGTGCAAGGGTGCCAATATTTTTGGCCACAACTGTATATTTATATATATATATATATATATATATTCTTTCTGCCTGAATTAACCACTTACTTATTTTATCTCTAATAGGAGTAGGAGTCTTGCTGTTCACATCAAGGCCCTGATTTGAAGTTGCCCAACTACCAAACTTCAAGGTAGACCACCCATCAGCTGGGTCCCTATTCTAAAATGTAACTGCCTGAATTGACTTACTTTGTGTGTAGAGACCTGAGAAAATTCAAGAAGTGGTCAAGGGTATGGCAGCTACATTTCAATGCAAAAAAGTGCAAAACCATGCACCTAGGGCACAGAAACCCAGAAGCAGAGAATAATATGGGGGAAGAGGTATTGATGGTCACCAAACAGGAAAAAGACCTGGGTGTGATTATATCTGATCAATCAATCAATCAATCAATATTTGTATAAGGCACTCTTCCTATGCTCAGGGCGCCTTTACAGCATAGAATAAAACACACAGTACTACAATTTAAAACAGATAAAAAACATATCAGTGCGCACATTAATAAATTCCTGAGACAGCCTGGTTAAATAAATGGGTCTTCAACAGCTGTTTAAAACCCTCTACAGTCTGGCTCTCTCATATTTGGTGAGGTAGAGAATTCCGTAGGGTAGGTGCCATAAAGACAAAAGATCTTCCTCCTGATGTTTTTAGGGACACCCTGGGAATCTCTAGCAATCCCTCGCCAGAAGATTGGAGTGAATGGGTGGGGCACTAAGGACGTAAGAGTTCTTTCAGGTAGTGGGGTCCCTGCTCATGTAGGGCTTTATAGGCCAGCAACGCAACTTTGAAGGAAAACCGCCACTGTATTGGCAGCCAGTGCAGTTCACGCAGCACAGGTGTTATATGACTGGATTTAGAAGTTCCAGTCAACAACCTGACCATCGCATTCTGCACTAGCTGCACTAGCTGATGACCACTAGGTGGCAAGGTACTGCAACAAAGCAGAAGGTAGGGCCAGTGGGATGCTGGGGTGAATAGGCAGGGGTATCACCAACAGAAGCAGGGAGGTGGTGTTGCCACTGTATGGATCATTGGTGAGACCCCACCTGGAGTATTGTGTCCAGTTCTTTAGATCACATCTAAAGAAGGACAGAGAAAGGGTGGAGTTTGTCCAGGGGAGGGCAACTAAAATGGTGCATGGGTTGCATCAGAAATCGTATGTGGAGAGACTAAGAGATCTCCATATATACACCTCGGAAGAGAGGAGGACATAATGAAGACCTATAAATACCTCACAGGGTTGAACAAGGTGCAGGAGGGGAGTATTCTGTCAGCTGGTTCGATCATTACACTGTGAGATTCAATTTTTGTGCCCCCCTGTGTAGGCCTACCCCTGTGGAGATGGTCAGGTACCGCCTTTTATGGGATGTGAGCCCTGAAGGCCTAGCGGCAGAGCTTGACCCATTGGATCTTCTTGTGGCAAGCGGGAATCTGGAGGCTCTGGTTTTGGCCTATAATAAGGGCATTGCCACAACCCTGGACTCTGTCGTTCCTGTCCGTGTTCATCCTCTCTCACTTCGCCCTCAGTCTCCATGGTTTGATGGGGCCTTGAGGAAGTTGCAATGACTAGGACGAAGGTTAGAGCATTGCTGATGGAAATCCGCCCTGGAGGCCGACCATCTTAGATTGCTAGAACATTATCAGCTCTACTAGTCAACAATTGCCTATAAGAAGGCAGAGTTCCTGTCCAGGGAGAGTGCTGCTGCTCAGAACCAACCAGCTCAGCTCTTTCGAACTGTAGACAGGCTGTGAAACCCAGCCTGCCTGCAGGTGCAAAGAGCCTTTTCACAGTTGGAGTGTGAGGAGCTCGTTCAGTTCATTACAGATAAGGTGGCCGACATCAGGGCAGAGATCTGTTCGACACACTCTATGGGGGACTGTCTGGTCACTGTCCCTCATTTCTCCTGGAGTACCTTCAACCAGCCGGCGTTCGTGGATGTCATGCGGATTGTACAGGGTATGCACCCTACATACCGTAGTTTGGACCCGGGCCCAACATCCCTGATTATGGGTTGTTGTGACATCATTGGGCTGGTCCTGGCACAGATAGTCTGGTGCTCCCTTGAGTTGGGTGAGTTCCCTAGCTCCCTGAAGGAGGCGGTGGTGACACCCCTCTTGAAGAAAGCTTCTCTGGACCCAGACTGCCTGACCAACTACAGACCTATCTCTAACCTTCTCTTTGTGTGGAAGGTGATTGAGAAGGTACTGGCTGTACAGCTGGAGAACCATTTGACCATCCATGACATCTATGAACCTCTCCAATCTAGTTTTCAAAAGAGGCATAGTACTGAGACTGCGCTGGTTTGGGTGCTCAATGATCTCCTGATGGCGAGAGATCGGAAAAGCTGATACATCTTGGTACTCCTTGATTTCTCCTAAGCCTTTGACACCGTGGACCATGGGGTGCTACTTGAGCACCTAAGGTTCATCTGTGGCCTGACTAGTATGGTCCTCAGGTGGTTTAAGTCCTTCCTCATGGGCAGAACTCAGAGGGTCGTGTCAGGATTTTTTCCTCTGACCCTGTCTCTCTCTTTGTCATGTGGGATTCCTCAGGGCTCAGTGCTGTCCCTCATGTTGTTCGCGGTGTATATGCTGCCCCTTGGAGACATTGTAAGATGGTATGGGCTAAGGTTTCACTGCTATACTGATGATACCCAGCTCTACCTGTCTTTTGCACCCAACCAGGATAGTGCACTCTCGGTATTTAATAACTGCCTCACTGAAATCCAGGACTGGATGAATTCCAGCTGGCTGAAGTTGAACTTGGGGAAGACTGAGGTGATTGTGGTGGATCCGGGTCATCGGATAGGGGGGTCAGGGGCTGGTCAGCCCATGGGTCTTTTTCTGGGGGGCTCCCAGCTTCTTGCCTCTGAACTGGTGCGGGACCTAGGGGTGATGCTTGACGATGGACTGACTCTATGATCTCAAGTGTCGGCAGTCATCAAGTCTTCCTTTTACCATCTCAGGAACATCACTAGGATCAAACACCTGGTTCCATCCGGGGACCTCCCTACATTGATCCACGCCTTTGTGACCTTGTGCCTTGATTACTGCAACTCCCTTTACTTTGGGCTTCCAGGGGTTGATATCCGCCACCTGCAGCTGGTGCAGAACGCTGCGGCCCGGTTGTTGATGGGGATTCCCCAGACATGCCACATCACACCAGTGCTGCGTGAACTGCACTGGCTTCCAGTTCAGTGGCGGATCACATTCAAAGTCATATTACTGACTTATAAAGCCCTGCACGGACTTGGCCCTGACTACCTGAAAGAACTTCTGCCTCCTTACTGCCCCAAGCGATTGCTCCGCTTAGCTGATGAGGGGTTGCTAGAGATTCCAAGGGTATCTTTGAAATCTTCTGGGGCCTGGGCATTTATGTACGCAGCCCTTTGGAATTCTCTGCCCCATCAGCTTCGGGAGTGCGCGACCGTGGGGGGTTTTAAACAGGCTCTAAAGACCCATTTGTGGAGCCAGGCTTTTCCTGAGTTTTAATGGCTGTTTATTGGATTTTACTGAAGATTTTAAAACATTATTGTTTTATTTTTTGTTTTAATTTTATGTAATGGACCTTGATATTTGAAAGGCATATAATAAATAAAGATTTATTATTATTATTTTTTTTTTCAGAGGAGAAGGTGCACAAGAACAAGGAAACATGCAGTGAAGCTTCAAGGGGAAACAATTAGGAGGGATGTGAGGAAGTATTTCTTCACAGAAAGAGTGGTGGATATCTCGAACAGGCTTCCAGTGGAGACAATGGGGGTGAAAACAGTGGTGGGCTTCAAGCATGCATGGTATAGGCACAAGGGAATCTTAACTGGGAAGGGGGGGAGATAGCCGGAGATCAGGTAGGGTCTGCAGTGACAGTATAGGCAGTGAAAAATGGGCAGAATGGGTGGGCCAAGCAGTCCTAATCTGCCAACAAATTCTGTGTTTATATAAGGTGCGCTGCCTAAATTGGCTTCCTTTAATTAATGTATAATCCCCAACCAATGGGTAGATAACAGGTGAGGAGCTAGCTAATAAGAGAGCCATACATCTTCCAAGCATTAAACAAAAATAAAATTGATAGATCAACACTTGCTCAATCACAAGCTTTAAATGACTTTTTCATTTGGAGAGCTACTGCTTTATGTCTTACACCAGTGAAAACAGAGAACTCAGTGCACACACACCCCCATGGCAAATCTTACAAGTATAATATTCTTTCTGAATAAATTGGTCATTTACTTATTTTATCTCCAATAGGAGTGGGTGTCCCTCGTGTTCACATCAGGGCCCTGCTGTGAAGTTTCCCAGCTACCAAATATCAAAGTAGACCACCCATCAGCTGGGTCTCTATTCTAAAATGTAACTGCCTGAAAGGGTTTCCCTATACAAGGTGCGCTGCCTATATTTTCTTTATTTCAGTCTGCCTGAGCCTGAGTGGAGAGCAGACCTGCTGTCTACACAAGTGGGAGCTGCACTGCGCAGACACTCTGGGGGAAGAAGTGTACTTTTACAGCAAAGTAGGAGGAGGCTGCTATACATAGCACAACAGATAGAGACACTGCAATCTACAGCTGTAGGATTCAACCTGCACCAGACAGCTGCCCTACAGCTAAACTTCAGTGTGCATCAAGAATGAGACTGGTAATTACTTACACTGAGTTTCCTTGGGGTTGTAGGAGGTGAGCTTATGGTGCCAAAATTCACCTTAGCAGCCTAAGAGACCAACAGAGCCAAAGCCCAGCTGATCTGAATGAGCGGGTCAGATAGCACCTGGCAGAGGAGAGCTGAGGGAACTTTCAGTGGAGTGCCAGAGAACTGTGGGATAGAGCCTGTACATCCAGCCAGGGCTATATCCACCAAGTTAAGGCACCGCACATCAAGTGGTAACTGTGAGCAACGAAACAAGACCTATGGGTCGTGCATCATCCATTCACCATTAATTAGGGTCACAGTTAGTCTACTGTTAATTTGTATGGACCTGGGTTTTACTTTTGAGACTAGCCCATCCAGCCAAGATTGCCAGTTTGGGGTTGCCATACATATTGGTTCATTGCTGACGAGCATGCTCCGGTGCCTGTCAAATACAGAAGAGGGGTGAGCGTCAAACCAGGAATGGGATCCAGTGCACCGTGCCGAGGCAGCCAGCCCCAAACAGTAAGGTCCAAGAGACACATACAGTAACTAGGTGCACTGGAGAATACAACTGTAGTTCGCTATAACACTTAGACAAATCGAGATAACATAGCTCAGCTTTGTTTTAATCTTTTGCTTGCACTGTTGTAATAAACAGCCAATAGTTCATGGTACTGGTACAGCAATTTACAAAATAAAGGATCAAATTTCCATTCGCCTACCAGTTGTAAATTCAGAGTGGAAATAAACAGAGAATTTGATGCATGAATCTGGTGCTCAAGTGCAGAGGTAACAAAGTATACAGAAAAAAGCTATAAACAAACACTTACTATAGTGCAATAACAACAGTGTCAGTGGCTCAGTAGGTAGCACACTCACCTCTGAGGCTGGGAGATCAGAGGGTTGTGGGTTCAGTTCCCACATCTGGCACATGGGTTAATATCCCAGTACTGACACTGTAGTGCAGCATGAGAGGGGTGCTGCACTTCTGAGGAGCTGTCTTTCGGATGAGATGGTAAACCGAGGTCCCATCTGCCTGGATTGGTGGTAGTTCAGGTGGATGTTAAAGATCCCATGAGACTTATTGAAAAGAGTAGGGAAATTTCCCCCGTGTCCTGGCCAAATTTCCCTCATTCACTAAAAATACCACCAACAGCTTAATCTGGTTCAAGATCAGTTGGCATTCATCTGTATCCCCTTCCCCCGGGTCGTGCCTGAAAATAGGCAGGATTTGTCTAGTGCACTTACCCGGTCAACAAAAACTAAACAAATAAAAGGTGCCCTGGCACTTCCCTCTGTTACAGGGCTTCGTCATTGTTGCCTCTGCACTTAAACACCAGCTTCATGCATCAAATTCTAGCTTTATTTTCAAGCTGCATTTACAACTAGTAAACAAACATAAATTCAATCCTTTATTTTGTAAACTGCTGTACCAGTACTATGAAAACCAGCTGTGTATTACAACAGTGCAAGCACAAGTTTAAAATAAAGCCCAGCAATGCTAACTCTATTTGTTTAAGTGTTACAGTGAACTGCAATTGTATCCATGAGTATACCTAGCTATCTTTCTTCTGAAACAAATGCCTGTCTGTCATAATCCCTGTGCAATATGACCACTGGACCTGCCACCATTCCCCACCTGGGTAACCAGGATTCCCTGGAAGCTCCCATAGGTTACAGCAACTGGTACCAGTTTGGTATTTGGATAATGGCCCAACACTATAGTATGTTGGTTGGGGGAGGGCTGTGCCAGGGCCACTAATTGTCTACCTGATAGCATCTGCATTATTCTTTTGTTGTATAACCTCTTTTCCTTTTCCAGAGTCTTGATTCTGGCCCCCAATAAAATCCCTTGTTATTTGTTTGCAGCTGGGGGGAAAACAGGATAGAGTAGTGGTTGGAAGGGGTTAAACTGGACACTATGGCAGAGGAAAGGGACCTGGGAGTCATCATTAGTGACTCTCTCAAACCATATTAATGAGAGACTTGCCCTCCCCTTATTCTACTGGAACATTTCACACAAACGTCAAATCATGAGCTTGTCTTTAATGACTCTCAGACTCAACCAGAAGAAGTAGAGCCTCCAGCTGCAACAACATTGTCCAAAGATCTCTTAAATTACATTAGGAATCCCTGTCAAGCAAACATAGTTAAAGTATTCTTGACACACTCTGGGTACTTTAAGATGAAATTCAGGGCACAACAGCACATGGCGTGAAAAAGCAGCTTATGACAAAGCAACTATTAGAAGATAACTTCAAATTAAATTATGAAGAAAATATTAATGGTTCTTTCATTCTTAAAAAAAAAACAGGATAGGGAAAATTCATCAAACACTGAGAAGTCTAATAAGTGTGTGCAGGTCAACTTACCACTGCCCTTTGTGTGAGAGGAGGTGGTTGATCTGAGCCACACTCAATCTAAAGACAGTAAAAGGAAATTCTAAGAAAAAAGTCTAAAAATATCATCTTATTTTTTTTTTTTATTTAGATCTCGGATTACAAATACCTTTGAGCTTAGAGCTCTTTTACAAAGATTCCACATCAGCAGCATACTACAACAGGTTAGCAGAACAAAAAGTATGGCAAAACAATATGCAACAGCTTAATCTGGTTCAAGGTCAGTTGGCATTCATCTGTATCCCCCTCACTGGTCGTGCCTGAAAATAGGCAGGATTTGTCTAATGCACTTACCCGGTCAACAAAAACTAACTAAACAAATAAATAAATAGAGAAAGGAGATCAACAAGTTTGCAGACTAAACAGGGTATGGAAAATAATTGTAAATAAGAAAAGAAGCAATAGTTGATATTCACAGTGAATTAAAGAATAGAAACAAGTAACGCTAAGCAGTTTCATGCACATGAATGCATGCAGTAAAATGAAAATTAGCCAAAACAAGTTTTGTCAGTTACTGGTAAAATCATAAGTTAAGTTGAAATCAGCCAACAGGCCTTGTCAGGATGGATGGGAAGGGCATTATGTAGAGGGGAGGAGAGGTGAAGGGGGTAGGGAAGCAGGTGGGAGGGGATGTCAGAGATGGTGCTAAGGAGATTTAACAGTAATCAAGCGCTAGGGTTTTAGATTGCCAAAAAGGGTTTAGCAGAAACAGTCACAGGAGCGAATGGCAGAGAGTAGTCGCTGTAGGTCAGATTTGAAAGGGCCCAATTTGGATTCGGAGGAGATGTCACAGTTGAGGGCATTCATCCAAAGAGGGGCTCTGTAGGTGAATGATCTTTGTCCCTGGGAGTTACGGCAGCGAGAGACCAGAAAGAGCTGGGATTCAGAGCCACGGGTATGGCAGGTATTAAGAGAGGGTCTGAGATTACCTTGAATTCCAGGTGGTAGGAGGCCTAGGGTTATTTTCTTGGCTATCAGGCATGTTTGATATTTGATGCGATCTTTGAGCTGCAGCCAACCAGTTTGGGCATAGAGGTCGCAAGAGTGGGTGAGATGGTGGGCTCCTGACATGAGGCAACATGCCTTGTTTAGAGCAGTGTAAATGCGCTGGAGGGCAGTTTCCATGGCAGATCCATAGATTATCAATCTATAGTCAATAATGGAGGTAGCACAGCTCTGCATGGCCAACCTTAAGGCTTCTAGTGTAAGGGAGTTCTTGTGTTTGTTGAGGAGGTCGATGCAAGTATTGACTGCATTGGCCATGTTGTCAATATGCACCCCATAGGATAAGTTGCCGTCGATGGTGATGCTGAGATGCTTAAAATATTGTACCTGCTCAAGAGCAGTTCCAAGGTGGTTAGAGATAGTCAGGGGATGATGCCTGTGTTTATTGTGGGAGCTGCTGAAGAGTATGAGCTTAGTTTTTTTTATAGTTTAGCACCAGTTTGTGATCACTGAACCATTTCTCTACTGATGCAAATCCGAGTTGCAGCTGGCTTTCAAGAGGCATGGGGTCTGTGTGACTTGTGTAGATAACAGCAGCGTCTGCATATAGTAGGATTTGTTCAGGGCAGGATCTTGGGAGATTGAATACAAAATACAATAAAAGTACAATACAAAAACACAGAACTAGTAAAGAAAAGCACCTAAGAAATTGATCCACAAATGTTGGAGGAAATATATACTCTAAACTCAAGATTTAATAATGTAAGGAAATCAACTGATTCAAGACAAAATGAAACTGGTATCCTTTTAAACAATTTCTTGGCAGACTTACATCTTATTATAATTAATAGATGAACACAAGATGATAGGGAAGGACAGTGCATATACTCCTTCTCCAAATCATCCTCTCTAGTAGATCTTTCATAAGTAATATTAACACTATAAATAGAATAATAGATTTGGAAGTGTTGGAAAGATGTGAATCTCCATACTTCCCTATTCGTATATTGTTACATTATAAGCCTCCTATTTCTGAAATATCAAATTATAAACAAACTATGCTATAATAAGCTCTAAAAGAATTAAATAAACCACTGATAACATTCAAGACATAGAGGAGAAGTTATGGCATTCAGATCCTAAGATCTATATGCAAGAACTGATTGAATTTTCTGCTATAAATGAATTACATAAGACTTGGTTAAATATAATATCAAATCTGGTTCCCATGTGATACATCAACAAACCTCTAAAAATGGAAACGCAAGACTGGGTTAATTCAAGAGTAGGCAGGAAAAATAGTTATTAAATAAATATGTTAGAAAGGCAAAAAAGGGCAATACTCAAAGCAATCTGTCAGCACTTAATCAAAAAAGGAAAGAATATAATTATATTTTGAATGATTAAAAAGCTAAATTCCAATCTACTTTATGGTCACAGTTAAAAGCAATTAGAAATAAAAATAATTCTAAAGAGTTCTGGATATTAGTGACTAAAGGCACAAATACACATACAGCTTCAGATGATGCTTATATATAGCCAGATGGTTGGGTAAAACACTTCACGAAAGTATATTACAGTGATATAGAAGAAAGTCATAAAACAATAAATAATGTACCTTGAAACAAGTTACAATTTGAATATGGTCCTAAACCAATTATTATTATCATATAGGAGGAGATTTTACATGCACTTAATAAAACAAAAGCTAATAAGGCACCAGGCCGAGATATAATCCCCAGTGATGTAAGGCACCAGGCCCAGATAGAATCCCCAGTAATGTAGTCAAATATTTCCTGATTGGTGGGTATTGTTATATTTTGCAAGGAAATATTATTTATCTGATACATAAGAAAAGACTGCTCAATGACCCACAAATGCATTGACCAATAGGTTTGCTTGATACAACACAAAAAATATTTTGTCAGAATACTGTTTACTAGATTGGAATTATGGGTATAGGGAAGCAATATTTTAGATGAAGCCCAAAATGACCTCAGAAAGGGACACTCCACAATACAGCACTGCCAATTACTATATCATCTTATTTCAAAATATGTCAAAGTCAAGAAGGGGAAACTGTTTTGTTGTTTCATAGATCTTAGCATGGTATCCAACAGTATTAGTAGTGGGTCCTGTGGTCTACATCATTGAAATACGGTTTAGATAAACATATACACCGATTAGACTTCATGAAAGCACATGGTCTAAAGTACAATACAATCTGACAAGGGATCTTATGCCCCCAATTAGAACTGACCTAGGAGTGACGGTGAGTTGTATTGTGTCACCTCTTTTCAGTTTGTACATAAATACTATTTTGGAACAAATGTATTTTTTTCTTTTTAGTTTTTGTTGACCGGGTAAGTGCACTAGACAAATCCTGCCTATTTTCATGCATGACCTGGGGAAGGGGGATACAGATGAATGCCAACTGACCTCGAACCAGATTAAGCTGTCAGTGGTATTTTTAGTGAATCTCCATACTTCCCTATTCATATATCATTACATTATAAGCCTCCCATCTCTGAAATATCAAATTATAATTAAATTAAGTATAAATTATATCAAATTAAGTATAACCAAGGCTTTCATTCTCCAAATATTTTGATAGACAGATACTCTCTTACCTTATGCTGATGACATAGTCCTGATTTCAACATCTCTTCTGGGGCTGCAGTGGAAACTGAACTTGTTTTCAAATTTATGGGAAACTAAACATTTCAAAGTTAATTCATATAAAAATAGATGATAGTGTCTGAAACAAAAACTTCTTGGAAACACAAACTGTGACTGAATCAGTCACAACTAAATACAGTTAATTGCTATGCTTATTTGTATGTCCACTTTACAGCAAATTCAATTTGGAATATGCATATAAAATATACAAAACTTAAGTTACAATCCTCAATAGTTTGTATTAAAAATTTTATGAAGGCATATGAAGTACAGTCTATTAAGGGAGTCCTAGTAGCAATAAATGCAAAAAGTACTAATGCTATAACATATGCTGCTGAAATTTGGGGCCTAACAGACTATTGTTCTCTTAAAGTAATTTTAAATAAATTATTCTGTTACATACTAAAATGTTCCACATTTTACACCATCATATATTCTCAGGTGTGAACTTGGTCAGCATGCTTTGGAATCACATATTCTCTTGAAGATTATCATTTATATTATGGACTTACAAATAATGCATGAGAGATGATTACCCAAAGAATTCTTTGAGGAGCAAACTGCCTACTCACTGAGGGGCATATATTCGTATATGTGAATCTTATGAAATCACATTTGTGCCCATTCGGTCTCCAATATGTTCTAACAAATATATATGGAACTTCTCTGAGCATTTTAATAGAATAGATACATTTAAGATGTAAGGACATAGCTCCCAGCAATACATAGAAACATAGAAACATAGAATTTGTCGGCAGATAAGGACCGCTTGGCCCACCCAGTCTGCCCATTTCCCTACCTACTGGATAAGCTGCAGATCCTAGTTAACCAGCAGCCTACTTCTTCCTACCCCCATCCCCCAGAACTGCCTTATGACTATCCCATGCATGCTTGAATTCCACCACTGATTTTGACTCCACAACCTCCTTCGGAAGGCCGTTCCATGCATCCACAACCCTCTCTGTAAAAAAATACTTCCTTAAATTACCTCTGAGCCGCCCCCCCTCTATTTTCAAATTGTGCCCTCCACATGGCCAAGATTCAGACTTTCAAAATTTATATTGCATATAAATATCTTTAAAAAGTTTGTATACGGAGCTATATCTTTCAAACATTATAGAAAAAGATAAAATGAATCATTTCACCCATTTTAGACTGGAACTTTATAGCTCTAATCAGTTATTTTTATAAACAAAAATGATATGAGGTTCACTCACCCTACTGTAATTGGGGTATAGGTATGTTGGATGATCTTTAGCATATAATTATTACTAGAGATGCATGGATATGTGTTTTTTCCCAGATATCAGGTCCGGATATTTTTAGACTTTGATCTGATTGGGTCGGATTCAACATTAGTTTGGTATCAGTCTGCTGTAAAAAAATTATTGTGTTACAACAGCAAGTGACATACTTTTGATTAATTGAACACCGTTAGCGTAGCAGCATTTTAAAAGCACGCTACATGCTATATAAATAGAGCAGCTAGAGTTAGAGCAGCATTAATATCAGTTTGGGGGGTGAATGTAACAGCAGCTAAAGTTAGAGCAGAATGGGGGAGGGAGCAACTGTTTACTACAACATTAAATGCCACAGATAAAAAGTTAAGTTCAAATCAACAGTCATATCAACTATGATGAAATAGATTCTGTTCTAAAAAAAGCAGATATTGGCATTCTGTGGTGCTTGACGGGACCGATATTCTGTAATAATGTCCCCTGCCACGCTGAATGTTCACTCACTAAGAATGCTACTTGGGGGGGGGGGCGCTGCTGACCAGCCAAGAGGAAGCAGCATCTTACTTGAGTTCCCAGAGAGGAGAAAGCTTTTAACATGTTAAAATCTAATCTATTATATTTAGAAAGTGTTAAAAACTGCTTTGGAGTCTCTAGACCACTATCTGGTACCAGGATGGGTAAAACTAAAGGAGCTGGAGCACCTGCTGGCAATTTTTTCACTCCAAAAAAGCAGAGCAAAGAAGAAAGGCCTGACCAACGTGGTGGAGCAGGGGACTCTGGTGAAAAACAACAGGAAGAGGCCTCGCTGACTTCTATATTAGCTACGCTTCACCAACTCATCAAAACAATGCAGGATCTAGACAAAAAATGTGACTCTCTCACCCCAAGAGTCTCTGCTCTGGAAACCAAAATGGAACATTGTGAAGCAATTGTCCAACGCTCCGAATCCCCTATCCTTAAATCGTCGGATATGACTACTAAACTAATCAAAGAGAATTCTCACCTCCGTCAAAGGTTAGAGACAGTCAAGAACCAGACTAGGGAGCAGAATATCAGGGTGATAGGGTTGTCAGAGGGAGCCAAAGGGGATGACAGCCTGAACTTTGCCAGAATGTTCCTGCCTGCCATATTGGGTTTTGAAGGCACAGATCCTCTTATGTCCCTTGAAAAAGCCTACAGAATAACTCCACTGAAGAGCTGCATCGGACCACTCGACACCGAGGACCTTTCTGATTGTATGTACAGGAACTGGAGACCAGGACTGAGCACTTGCAATTGCCCAACATTGCAGAACCTTGAAGTATGGTGAAGACGTTATTATGTTATTTCCTAACCTTTTGTTCAGCACCCGCCAACGCCGAAAGGCCTTCAATGGATGAACTTAAAATCCAGCACCAGTTACTACTCCCAGCTAAACTTTGCATGCAGTGGAATGGGCAGCACTACCTGTTTCATGACCCAAAGGACGCTAACAAAATGATCCAGAAAATTGAGCAAGAAATGGGCAGGGAAGATGAACTGGGCACTGGGTCTGAGAAGGACTGAACAATCACAGTAATCTGGTAATGTAAACATTCAATACAAGGGTTGTGAGGGATCTGAGGCCTCGACTTCTGGCATTGTAAAGCAGCATGTAGTAATTATTTAGTTTGAACTGTAAAATGCATCATGCTTCTCATTTGCTACGCATTATAGCATAACTGTGGACTTGAATCATGGACTTACACGGGGGGGCTTTAGGATTACTCTTAATTTGACGATTACTGGGAATTGTTATTTGCAAAGTCAATCTTTCATGTTTGGTCTAGGTATGTTTAAGGGGCAGGGATGCTTCATGGCTCTTATTTTGCTGCTATTCTACAATATGGGAGTGAAGGGGGAAAATTGCTGTCAACTATAGTTTTCTTTCTATATATATTAAGATGGTTAACTTCATGATTGATGCCGATTAGATTAACAAACTGGAATTGTATTAACTCTGGGAGACTTGGGAATAAGCTTTGGTTCTTTACTACTGAATTATACTGGGGAATCATTCAGACTTTAAAGTCTATCTGGTAAAAGGGCATTCTGTTTTTTACACAACCTATTCAGATGCCCTGTTGGCCTTCCTGGCTGTCTACGTTGGGTAATACTGTTTAATGTAAAATTTCTCTTTATGGGATTCCCTCCTATGTTGTACCACTGGAGGGGGTGTTATTCACAAGATCTTTGTAAGAGTTTAAATGTCTGCAATATCAAATTATTGATATCCTCCTATGTAAACCTTTGTAAGTTTAACTTGCAAAACCAATAAATAAATAATTAAAAAAAAAAAAAAGAATGCTACTCGGAGGTGCAGATAAGTAGCATTTTGCAATTTTTGCAAGAATAGGGAATCTTTGTCTGTTTCCCAGTAGTGAATGGTGTCTGGTGTTGTTTTTATAGGAAGCAGATTTTCTGACACATACATTTCAATTTCTGTGTTTCTGGATGCAACTTCTGAACATTCAGAGGCTGTGGGAAAAAAATATTTGTTAGGCTGTGGCGCAGTTAAGCACATATGGACTAATGAGAGAGAGAAAATTGATAAAATCAATGACACATACTTTCCTGAGGTATAGCGTTGGTTTGTGTGAATGTGTCCCCCAGATCTTCTGCTTCCACGTCTGGCTCAGTGGTGGATGTGGTATCAGTTTTAGCATCAGCTTTAGCGCATCTGGGTTGTACATCTTGAAGCTCATTAACCAGTTCTTTAACCATTGCACCAACAAACGTTTTTCCACTGTCTGTTCTGAAGAAGTGTAATTTATATCTGGCATCAAGGAATGTGGCAGCTATTAATTCTTTGGAGGACTCGTAATGTTTAAATCTTGAATCTATAGCAGAAAGAAACACTTTTCTCATTGTAAGCAAGCCAGGGATTTTGAGGCTGTCTGTAGCACGATAAAGAACAGTGGATGTTTGTTGTCTGAAACACATGCTGTATGAAGGCTCAGCCTTTTTGATTCAGTTTCAAAGGGTTTTAAAATGCAACAAACACTTTCAGCAAGAGACCACTGTGCAGAACTTAGAGTGCGGTTCTCTGTCTCGGAGGCATACACAGCGAGTACATGCCACTGCTCTAATGATCTTGCTAACATACAGTATAATATCTACTATTCCATCGTGTAGGGACATCTTGAATAAGCCTGTGAACAGGAACGTGCAGACTTTTCTGAAGAGCTGTTAATTTTTTGGTTGCACTTGAGTGTTTGAAATGACCCACAGTCGCTCTCCCAGTTGCAAGCAGATCTTCAAAAAACTTTAGTTTCATTATTGCCTAATGAATGATTAGCTGCAAAGTGTGTACTAAACAGCCCTCACTCGGCACAGCACTTAGCTTCATTGCTTTGCTAATATTAAGGCCATTATCTCTAATCACTAGATGCCTCTGATTTGCTTGTCAGCCCCAACTTTCAAGTACCTGCATGAATTCTCTGTGGAGGTTTTCATCTGTGTGTCATTGTGTAAGGTGTTTCAGCTGTAGCATAGCAGCAGTTCTTTTGACGTTCTCATCGCTCCAATGAGCCATGATTAGTAGGTAGGACTCAACTGAAAATTCAACTGTTCATGTATCAGTAGTGAAACTTAATGCAGGAATAGAACCAAGTTAACATCTTTTGCCAAAGTCTGGCATACATAGTGGGAATTGTATTATCTCAAAAATGCCTCCTTGATGGTGTTATATACCTTGTTCAATGACAGACAGTAGTCTTTCAAAGCCAACATTATCAACAACTGAAAATGGCTGCTCATCCAAAGCAATCATTTCTGCTATGGTTTCAATGATAGGATTTGAACATGGGTGGTTGTTGTGGCGAGCTGCCTGGCTGCTAGTCCTTTTTTGTAGATATAATTCTGTTGTATATATACTTTTTTTTATGTAATTCTGTGTATATGTACATGCCAAGAAAATGCTAGTGCTAATTCAAGGCACCTAGAGAAAAAGACTGGATTTTTTTTTAAAGTGGTTTGACCTTATTTTGACCTACAAGGCAGCTGCTTATCAGGAACTTAAATTGCATTCCTAGGTTCCTTCAACAGAGATATGCCAAAATCCATTTTCCTGCCATGGACCATACACTTCAAAGGCCAAATGCTTGGTCCCAGGAAACTATTATAATATATCACATTTTATGAGGTAACAGGAAAAAAGCATCCTTCAAGCAAACCTGTGTGAAATTCTAACAGGATGCAGTGAATTAGCTTATAAGGTGTATACTGATTCATCAAAGTTTTAACTTTGACAGTCATGTTACTGGTTAATTATTGAGCCATAACATTGTGTTGTGGAAGTGCAAGAGTGACACTCGGTGGCCTAAAATGGAAGGGCCAGCCTCTATCTACAGACAGGTATATAAATAGTGCAGATCAGGGCATTCTGACACATATTTTCATCTGGACACTGCTTGACACACACCAGGAACAAAACTGCTGAGACCCAGTGTGGCTGCCAAGGACTAAAGTAACTGAGAACCTTCAACTACTTTTCTAGACTTCAATTTACTGCAAATATAAGGTGGACTTTCAGCTAACAGTTTTAGTGTGTGTGTTCTGTATACATTTTTGCCATTTCGTTTCTACACACTAACTCAAATTAGTATATTCTCTTTTTAGTTGAAACTGTATTTATGGCAGTATTTTCAGTAAAACATTTGTTTTCCTAAATTATTCTGCCTGTGTGAGAGTTCTATATTTGTGTGTGACTGTAGAAGGTTTATTAATAATCTGTGACAACTTTTTCCTAAGGTCAGGCTATGCCCATCTCACTGCCCCAATTCTCCACATCTTCAATCTTTCCATTACATCTGCTGCTGTGCTGTCCTGCTGGAAATCAGCACATATCCTCCCTCTATTTAAATCTGGTGACCCATGCGATGTAAACAACTATAGGCCTATCTCCATATTGCCTATCCTTTCTAAAGTTCTCGAAAAACTGATCCATATTCAGTTAAAATCTCACTGGAAACCTTCTCTCTCATTAACCCAGCTCAATCTGGCTTCTGGGCTAATCATAGCACAATCACTGCACTAGCAAAAGTAACCAATGATTGGATCTCTGCTATAGATGCTAAGAAGGTAACTGGTGCAGTCTTTTGGACCTCAATAAAGCTTTTGATACTGTTGATCACAAACTATTAGTCAATTGCCTTGCAAAGTTGGGTGCCACATACCATACCACCCAGTGGTTCTCTAGCTACCTAACTGGAAGATTCCAAAAGTAAAGGCGGAAGGCTTTTTGCTGCCTTGCCAGTTGCAAGAGGAGTCCCCAAGGATCCATCTTAGGCCCTATCTTGTTTCTCTGTACATCAATGACTTAGATGCTAACATATCTACGTCCAATCTGCACTTTTTGCAGATGATACTGTGTTGTATACTTCTGGCTCATCGTTATCTGAAGTCAAGGAGTGCTCAGCCGGACTTCACACAACTTGAGCATAACTTAATAAAGGCAAAGCTTCTGCTCAATGCCAAGAAGACTAAAAGCAATGATATTCTCCGCAGTGCTGTCTCAGGCCCCCAATACTCTTGCCCAAGACTTCATTGTCACCACGCTAAGCGAGCCTCTGGAAGTTGTAACCAAATTTAAATATCTAGGTATCTGGATCGACAATAAATTATCTTTCAGTGACCACATCGAAGATGTCTCTAGAAGGTTAAAAGCAAGGTTAGGTTTCTTCTACAGAAATAGGCCCTTTTCCCTTGAAACTCGAAACAAGCTTGTACAGGCCACTTTTTCTCCCCTACTCGACTATGGCGATGTAATCTATTCCTCCACCACTCTTGCAAATCTAAGTAAACTGGACATCCTTTATCACTGTGCATTCGGTTCATTACCAACTCCCTTACCGTTCGCACCACTGTGACTTATATGCAGCTGTTGGTTGGACATCCTTACTACTAGACGCCTGCTCCATGCTGGGCTATGGACTCTTAAACTGCTCCTGCAGAAATTGCCAAGCTATCTCTTTTCCCTTATTAGTATCTCACATAGTGCATACCGTTAAGAAAATCTGACTTTATTATGCTTGACATACCAAGGGACGGACTTCCTTTGGTAACGTGCTATTGCATATGCCCTTCCTCCATTTGGAACCAATTACAAACCGTACTGAAACTAACTAGCACAGTTTCAATAAACTTCTACAAATCGCTAAGTTCAGCCAAAATAAAAGACACCTGTAACTGTCATTAAGTCTCTTCCTTCCCCATGTGTGCCATATTTATCCACTGGTAAGGTATAATTGATTTGTCATATTAACTGCTTTCCCTTCCCCTTCTACTCCTGGCTTTATCTTTGCTTACGCTCCACTGCTACTCTATCAAATCTCTCCTCCCTCTCATGTCAGTTGTAGACTGTTTGTTCTAGCTGCCAAAATACTGTATATTTGATTTGATTTGATTTGATTAAATCAAATCACACCAGTCATCATGTTTCATTTATCAGTATGTGACCTATAAGTCGCTTCCCTGTCTCATATCAATGTTTACCACCTGCGGTCACCCTGTGTGGTACCCTTGTATGTATATCCAGCCTGCATCATGTAACATGTATTTCATGTATATACAGTTATTACCTATCTGTGTTTGTACTCTAAGTGTTTATGTCACAGGACCTCCTTGTGAATGAGCTTGCTCAATGGAGTTTTCCTGCAATAAACTTGAACTTGAACATAAAAAAAAAAAATTGCTTAGAGGGGTCACCATAAGCAACCAAATTAAGAAAAGGGTCTGTAATGGATTTGGAAGGATAGGGAGAATACCAGAGTCTGTAGGATTTGAGCCAGGTTGTTGCATGTCCTGCAGGGAGAAGGCCAGATCAGAGGTTACGCTGCTACCCCCAAAGAGAGTGTGACACCTGGGCATTCCTCCTTTGTGTAATATTTATTTTATTTATTTATTGAGGAAATTGGAAAATACCTTTGAGTCAAAGACACATTTACAGAGGTTCCACATCACAGAAAAACAGTACAGACAGAATTTACATAATAATTCAAAACGGAGACAGAATTCAGCAAAGAAGACCATGACACAGTGAAGGCTAACAATCAGGAACTAGGGTAGTTAGTATAGTTGGTGATAAGTGGTAAGGCTCAGGGATGTAACTTGGGACTAAAAGCCTGTAAAGGCAGGCCAGAGTCTTTGTTCAGCTAGAGGGGGAGAGGATAGGGGTTAAGTGACAATCACAGGTATTTGAGGCCTGGAGGTGATCCCCAAGATGGGCTTTGAATGGGCCAATTCTATTTTCATTTACTAGCCAGGTAGGAAGGCTATTCATGAGGAAGGGGGTTCTAAAGCAAAAGGACCTTTGGAATTGTGAAGTACGGCAGGATGGAACAAGGAGGAGTGGCTTGGCAGAGCTTCAAGTGTGCTTCAGATTCCGGGCAGGGTGGATAACGGGGATGAGCCCGGGGGGGAGAGGCCGAGGGTAATTTTTGTAGCCATGAGGCAGGTATAAAACTTGATCCTATTGTCGATAGCCAAGAAAAGGTTCATATTTGGCCACAAGGCTTGAGACAGGTATTGTGCCCTTATCCAGAGTTAGAGGGATGCCCTGGATTCTCGTGGCAGAGGTGCAGTTGTGACCTCAGTGAGCATTCAAAAAGGATGAGGAGGGTATCCCTGTTCCCCCCCACCATGGATTGCACTTAAGGGTGGGCACTGTGAGCTCAGTGGACCTGACCCCCAGGAGTGGGTTTGTGACAGTCGTTAGGTAAAGGGAAGTACGTGCTCAAGCCACCAGCATCTGGTGTTCTTTTAAAATTTTCTTTGCTGGAAGCTTGCAGCAGTCTTTTTGTGCAATCTTCACTTTTTTTTTCTTTTTCAGCCAGTAGCTCTGTGTGTTGGACCTTGTGTTTATTTCACAGGTGATTTAACAGGCTGGTGGTCCCATAATGTTTTACAGACAAACCGTGACTTATAAAAGTCGGGGTAGGACACAGGACACACTTCGCTTTTGAGTCCGTCTCTGACTCTAGCAAAAAATACTGCCAGACTAAACTTTTTTGCACCATTGTAAAAAATAATTAAAGCACTCCCAGCAGCAACTTGAAGCAACTCCCCACACCACTGAAAATCAGGCAGTAACTGACCCCCTTAAATAGCCAAAAAACCCTATGAGGATGGATATTGTTAAAAAGTGGGAAATCCTACTGTCCCAATTTATGAGATCAGATATCCATGTAACTATAATTAAGGCTGTATTATATTCATGGTAAAAAAGGAATGATTTCATGGCGTTTGCACGGAAAATCTAAATAATTACATGGATACATCGCTAATTTTAAATTGCGTTTTTTACTTCGATAAAAATCATTAACAACAGTTAAAATTGTAGCTTCAAGCACAGTACAGTCTAGTAGTATAGGTTCTAATTTGGTTCCAGAGGGATTACTTGTTTGCAAGCGTAGTGCACTAATTGCAGGTATAGCCACAATGCTCAGTATATAGTGATCCTGCGCATCAGTTGTCTAGTCGCATATAATAGAAATTGTTTCTGCCTCTAACACTTTTTTTTTTACGTCAGCCACATGAAATGAATACACTTTGGGCAAATATTCTGAACGCAGCCACTGTGATGTAGGTATCAATCCAACTGATTTTAAATTGGTTTCAAGGTAACAGTGTAGGCTGTGGTTATCTAGAGCATTTAAAAGAATATTAGCAGAAGTAAAAGCTTCTACTAGATTAAAAAGTGCAATTTTCCGGCTTTCCTGATGTTCCGCTTTGGTATAAAACAGCTCTCATTACAGTTACCTGCTTCTCAGCTCAAGCGCTTTTACTTACATCCAGGTTTCCTTTTCTTGGCAACATGAGAAGAGGCTTGAGGTGGCGATCAGACAAGAGGCTTTTTCGCTTTGTGGTCTACGGGTATATTGCAGGCTGAACAAAATAAAATATCACCCAAAGCGTGAAAATGCCTCTATCATACTGGGAGCACCTATGTTTGGCATAGACTTTACCGAGTTTAGACGCAGAGATAGGCTTTTGAGGCAGAGACATTGTGCGGCACACTGGAAAACTGGGCTACTAACTTTCAATTTAAAACAGCTGTAGATCAAGAAATCTGTCACACAATTAAACAGCTATGCTATTAAGGGCTTAAGTGCTTAAGCAATGCGTGATTTCATGATGTTCTACATAGAGTTAGCAATTAGGAAATGACTGAATGATTAGAAAGCTGTCAATTCAAGTGTTTAGGAGATGATTAACTAAATGTCGGGGTAATCAGGAAATGAAAGAAATACATTGATACCATTTTTGCCCAAATTCACGGAACCTGCAGATTTTCACGGTATCCGTGAATTTCGTGAGGACCGTGAATTAATTACAGCCTTAACTATAATTATTACATAGTCTATATTTAATAAGGTAAGGGAACATTGATTGCATAACATTCTATTAGAAATTCCTGGTTATAATCAACAAAAGCTATATATTTTATTTTCCTCACAAAATGATAAATGGACATTAAATGTTTTGTGCATTTTATAAGAGGTAAGAATATTCTGAACTCCGGTTAATAGCTAATACTAACCATTCCTTTACTTACTAATTCTTCCCGTGTACATCAAACTTCAAAAAACTGATGTTAACATTCTACGGGCAAAGCAACTTTACGAACATATGAAATTGCCAGCAGAAACAGGCCTCTTGGTCTATCGAGTCTGCTTGAGTGTGTAGCTAGCACCTCATCTCGCAGCTGCCCCTCCTGACCCCCTCTTCCCAGTATCCCTTCCCCTTACCCTGTCCCAACCCCTCTTGAAACTGCCCCCTGTCTTACAGGACACTATGTTGTCTGGTGAGGTGTTCCATTTATCCACCACTCTTTCAGTGAAAAAATGTCTCCTCATCTCCCTCCTGAATCTTCCCCCTTCAATCTCAGTCCATGCCCTCTTGTGTTCCTCCCCCTTCTCATCTGGAAAATCCCTTCTGTGTTGGTCTTGTTTATCCCCTTCAGATACTTAAAGGTCTCCATCATATCCCCCCCATTCCTCCTCACCTCCAGTGAATACACAATTAACTCTCCCAGCCTGTCCTCGTAGGGTTTGCTCTCTAATCCCTGAATCATATTTGTGTCTCTTCACTGCATCCCCTCCAACAATCTGATGTCCTTCTTCAGGAATGGGCACCAGTACTGCACGCAGTACTCCAGGTGAGGCCTAACCAATGACCTATACAGAGGCAGAATAACCTCTCTCCTTCTAGAGGCAATCCCTCTTACAATACACCCCAGCATTTTGATGGCTTTTGCTGCTGCCTTCCTGCACTGAACAGACTTGTTCATGCTCCCCGTCATGATCACTCCTAGGTCCTTCTCCTCTGTGGAGCTCCCCAACTGTACCCCATTCAAGTGATAATCCCTCCCCTGGTTCTTGGTTCTGAAGTGCAGAACCTTGCACTTCTTGGCATTGAACCCCAAGTGCCATGTTTCCACCCACTCCTGCAGCTTCATCAGGTCCTCCTGCAATCCCTTCCACCCATCCACATCATCAACCACAGCTCCCATCTTGGTTTCATCTGCAAACAGACTGATCCTGCTCCAGATCCCGTGTGAGAGGTCTGCAATAAAAATCCCAAACAGCATCAGTCACAGTACCAATCCCTGTGGTACCATGCTCATCACCGCTCTCAGCGACGAGAGGTTCTTCCCACCACCACCACCCTTTGCTGCCTTCCCTTTAGCCAGTTTGTGATTCATTTCATCATTTTTGGTCCCACCCCCATATTCCAATTCCCCCCAACCTCCTATCGGCACTGAATCAAAGGCCTTGCTGAAGTCTAAATACAGGACATCCACTGCATGGCCCTTGTCCAGTTCCCACATCACCCAGTCATAGTGCTCTACAAGGTTTGTCTGGCAGGATCTGCCCACTACAAACCCATGCTGTTCACCATCCTAGAGACTATTTTCCTCCAAGAAGCTCACTAGCCTCTCTTGTAGGATGCTCTCCATGAGCTTTCCCACGATCTATGTGAGGCTCACTGGTCTATAGTTTTCTGGCTCATCTTTTGAGCCAGTTTTGTGGATGGGCTCCACATGGGCCATTCTCCAGTCCTGTGATACACATCCCGTTTCCAGAAAGGTATTGGACAGGACAGCCAGTGGCCCCACCAGGACCTCTACCAACTCCCTTAGTACCCTAGGGTGAATGCCATCAGGTCGAAGTGCTTTGTCCACCCGTAATGTCCTCAACCCATCTATTTATTTATTTATTCAATTTTGATAACTGGGTAGGCCCACTGAGCCCTGAAGGTCCCTTTTCAGGGGCAACCCGGAATTAGTTACACAGTAAAACATTTCACATTCAGAGCAAATAGGTGTGTTGACCATTTCAGGTTATAATCGGGTCAGCATGGTGCAGGATTCAAGACTTAGTACACAGTAGGATTTAGACATTCATACATTAGGAATAAACAGAACTTTGTACAGGGAGTGGAATTAGTGCACAAACAGACATCAGACAGTATACTTGATTCTCCCAAGTTGAGGTTTGTTCTGGACTGGCCAAGGCCAGTATAGGCTGGGAACTAATCTTTATGGTTCAAAGTTCTTGCGCATGTACATGCACTCTTTCTTAGGTGGTGTGCCCGTAACCCAGGCTGGAAAGTTCCCAAGGAGGTCACTTCCTGTAGTTGTAGTGGGAGCTTATTCCACCGCACCGGAGCTGCATGGGCAAAGGATTTGGTGCCCACAATGGTGTGTACCCTAGGTTCTTCCAGGAGATTTCTCCCTGTGGTTTGGAGCTGCCTGCCTGCTCTCTTTGGGATCAGCAGCCCAGCCAGGCTGTCAGGTGGGCTGCTGATCCCAATGTATGTATCCTTATCTTCACCCCTCCCTAATTTCCTGTACTTTTGAAATGCTGCTCTCTTGGCCCTCACCCCTTCCATGATCCCCTGTGTCAGCCAGGTGGGTTTCTTTGCCCTTCCCTTCTTGCTTTTCTTCTTAGTGCAAGACTCCGTAGCCTCCACCAGCCCTTCCTTTATGGTGTCCCATTTCTGCCTGCATACATGTGTGGTTGCATACCTGCCAGGTGCCTGCCCAAAATTTGCCCCATCTTCTTAAAGTCCACCCCCCTGAACTCAATCACCCTTGTATCTGTGCCCCATTTTCCTCCCTATGTTGAGCGTGAACCACACCAAATAGTGGTCACTCCCAGCTAATGATTTCTCCACTTCCAGATTCCTTACAGCTTCCCCATTATCCAGTGCAAGGTCCAGAGTCCTTTCTAACTGAGTTGGCCCCTGGACCAGCTGTGTCAGGAAGCTGTCTTGAAATGTTTCTAACAGGACCCACTCCCTTGCACTTGTGGTGGATGGGGTGCCCCACTCCATCCCTGGTAGGTTGAAGTCCCCCACCACTGTGTTCCCCTTCCTGCAGACCGTCCTAATTTGTTCAGCTAATTCCCTATCCAGGTCACTCCCCTGAGTTGGTGGCCTGTACACCACCCCCATCCTCAGTGTCCTATTCTTTGCATCTTGTAACTGCATTCATAGTGCTTCTGTCCTCCCCTCCTCTCTTTCACACTTTATCCCCTCCCTTACATAGATCACCACAACCCCCCCCCCATTCCCCTTAGCCCTATCCTTTCTGAATAACCTGAACCCCAGGATCATCATATCCCAGTCCTGGGTGGCCCACATTTCCTTGATGTCCACAATGTCCACCCCCTTCACAGCCAAGGGAGCCTATAACTCCACTGTTCTATTCCTTAGGCATCTTACATTTAGTGAGATCACCCTCCAGCCTGTCTCCTCCATTTCCCTACCCTTATTCTTCCCCCCATCCCTCCCTGTTCCATTTCCCCACTGCCTTTACCCATAACTGGGGGGGGGTGAGCTCACTAGGCTCCCCTTTAGTATGAGTTTGTACTAGAATAAATATTTTTATGGCTGAAAAAGCTGTTTACAGGAATATGGGAATATAAGTTCAATTACACTGGTTAGGGAATGTAGGTAAACAGACTAGAACCTAAAGCATCCTGTTTAAATTCTGAACAAATTTATATTGTGTAGTAGAGCATTGTTCTATATAGAAATCCATTATTTTCAAAATGCTGTTGTACCACAGTTCAAAGGTCATGGAATGTGACTGTACCCTTCTGTGGTAGAGCAGCATTCTGGAACCTCTAGAGACTGCACGACTCAGTTTCATTTTGAAAGAGAAAAAAAAAACACGTCACATAATACTATACATTATGAAAAATACAGGATGAGCAACTTTATGCATAACCAGTGTATTCTACCACCTCGGAATTCTGATTCCCATGAACCTCTCGAGCTTCACTCTTGAGGTCAGAAAGAATCAGAACCCTTCTGTGACAGAGCACGCTGGTTGTGCATAGTTGCTATACAGTATTCTCTCTGTTTAAGGAGAAAATCAAATAATTAATCTACTCATTTTCCATTGTATAAAAAACTCATGCCTATATTAGTCCATCATTTTTCATAGAAAGCAAAGTAAACCACAGTATTGGAATTATAATCTAGAATAATGAGACCATTAATTTTTGTCTAATATCATGTATCCTCTCCTAAACCTGATTCTCCCATTATTGTGCTATCGATGGAAACATTGTTTACAGTTGCCAGTATCTGGTTACTATGTGTTCTTGGAATTTACAATAATGTAACGTGAAATTATGTATTGCCTTAAATGTAAAGTATGTGTATGTTAAAGTAATTTTAACATTTTGTACGTTTTTTGTACATTGAAATTACATTTAGTGGATCAATAAAATTGAATTAAATTGACTCTCTCAGACTATCAAGTCAGTGTAACAATGAATACAGTAAGGCTAATAGGATGCATGGGCATATCGGAAGGCGTATTGACAGCAGGAAAAAGGAGGTATTACTACTTCTGTATAGGTCACTGATGAGGCTCTCAGTTCTGGAATCCTCATGTAAGCAAGGAGAGGGACAGACTGGAGACAGTGCAACACAGGGTGACCAAGATGAGTCAGGGCCAACAGGACAGATTTTATGAAGATTGTCTGAAGGCACTGAACATGTGCTCACTGTAGATCAGCTGAGAAAGGAGGATATAATAGAGACCTTCATGTTCCTGAAGGGAATAAACAAAGTGAAGAGTAGGTAACTGTTTAGCAGAAGTATAGAGTCAAGAATCCAAGGTCAATAGTGGAAACTGCAGGGAGGGGGGGAAGGTTTAAGAGGGATGTGAAGAAGTTCTATTTTATGGAAAGGGTTGTGGAGCCATGGAACAGTCTACCAGTGGAGGTGGTGGGTGCCAAGACCAAGGAGCTTAATATGTATACCCTTGAGGAAAGAAGGGAGAGAGGGGACATGATAGAAACTTTCAAATACCTCAAGGGAATCAGCAAAGTTCAAGAGGGTAGCATCTTTCAGAAAAAGAGATGTGCAAGAACAAGGGGGCACAATTTGCAGATAAAGGGGGGACATCTCAGAGGTAATGTGAGGAAGTATTTTTTCACGGAGAGGGTTGTGGATGCATGGAACAGCCTTCCTGAGGAGGTCCTGGAGTCAAGAACAGTGGGGGAATTGAAGACTGCATGGGACAGACATAAGGCAGTCCTAGTGGGGGGGTAGGAGGAAGTAAGCTGTTGGTTAACTAGGATCTGCAGCTTATCTGTTAGGTAGGAAAATGGGCAGACTAGGTGGGCCAAGCGGTCCTTATCTGCCGTCAAATTCTATGTTTCTATGTAAGACCAACAATGGTTTCAAGCATGACTGGATAGAATGAAGGGTTTGGTGGTTGCTCAGGTCAGTAGCAGTAGGGAGGGGAGAAGGATGTGTTGGACCAGGAGGGATAAAACCCCATATAGACCGTAGGTCTTGGGGCAATTAGGGTACTCCAGGCAGATTTGCTGGACCTTGATCTTTTTCTGCCTTCATTGTCTATGTTTCTATGTTTAAATTCCTGACTCACATGCATATTATAATGTGCTAAGTTACTGAACTTGGGTTAAACTGTAATTGCATTGTGCAGGAAGTAGGAGGGCTGTACCAGTTGGGACCAAAGTGGGTTGGCTATTGTTTCTCAGGGGTGATACTAGCTTTTCACCTAGCCCACCTTAATTCCCCTGCGTGGAGACATCACACTTTTAATTACAACTTCTATTATTTGGTAATGAAGCACCACAGGAGTTATCCACCAAGGCCCCTCAAACGTATCTGAGCCCTTAAGGCAGGGATAGTGTACTGAAATATATAGTGACCCAGTACACTATCTATGCTACCTGACTTACTGTATAACAGCTTAAATTCACACCTGTTTAGTTTAGTGCTCTGAGTATACCTGGCATGTTCACGCCATCTTATTTTCATGACTGGAACACTAGCACTGCTATTGTATAGTGATTCACCTTATAGTCACTGTCTTTTTATTTTCACGTTAACATGAAACCAGTGAAAATAGCAAACCTCAAAAGACAGTGAATATTTCCTGTTATACAGTGCTTATTGTAGTTTGAATCAGGCTTCACTGTCTATTATGTTAACAGTAGTACTTCTTATTTGCTGCTAATAGCTTTTGTTATTGCATTGCTGTGTTCTCTGTGACTAAAGGCTATGGTCCCTTTCTTATCCGACATACAATGTTTATTTTGTGGTTTGCCCCGTTAGCTGTGTTTCATAGCCCAGGTAATCTCACAGACCCCAGCTGCCACCTGTAATGGTGTGGGATGACAGATATATGTTCACACAGAGATATAAGGTTAACACACCTTGGTGTGATGTTTATTATGAAGGAGCAAAAAATAATAAAAATAAAAAAAAAATACTTTTGTAAAAAAAAAAAATAAAAGGAGAGAAAAAATAGCAAACACTTGCCACAATAGTGCAGCAAGCAAGAAGGATCACCAATTTCCAGATTCTTCCATGACAGTTCAGTGATTTCTCCAAGAGGTGTGAAGACTTGCACAACCTCTCCTTTTCCCTCTCTAGGTCAGTATAGTACTGACCTGACCATCCCCAGTACCTCCCATGTTCTAGGCTTTGTCACCAGGCATGGGTTTAGGATAACACAATTTCAGGCAGCCCACAAATCAGGAGCATAAAAAATGCATGGTTGCATTTATCATTTTATTTTCATCAAGTAAAATATATAGAAAGCAAAATGGTAAGTCAGACAACTGCTTAGCTTCAACAGTTTCTAAGGCTTTTCTTCAGCCTAGTATGAATCAAACAGTGTGAAAGCACACACTACCAGGAGGTCTTCCACCTTTCTCAGTTAGTATCCAACTGGCTACCTTATCTGTCCTCTCTCAGCACAGAGGTAGGGCTTTATATAAGCTCACTAGAAGCTGAAAAAACAATGTCCACTGCCTTTTGATTAACAGCAGACATAACATAAAACTAGCCACTAGGGGCCACTGTTGCTCCATAGAGAACAGTTGTTTGGCAGCCACCTGGAGCATATTACATAACTTGTTTACAACATTGTTAAAGGTCAGAGCCAAGGTCAGAACATTCTGTGCTCTCGTAAACTCTTCTGTAGGATCAAATTACCTCATGCTGTCTGCTACAAAATATATCTTAGAAGGGGGCTGCTAACATCTAGGAAAAGCAGACACAAGTTTTTGTTATTCTTATATTAAGACAGTCCTCTCATTTTGTAACTGTACTCTTTGTTTTGTTTAGGTTAATATGCACAGAAAGCTTTATAAGCACTTCAGCACTTAATTTATAATCAGCCAACCAGCATGTTGGACATTATATAAAACATAAACTGCTTGGGAAAGGGGTTTCAATTTATCCCAGGGGTGTCCACTATGACAGGGGTCACCCTGTCACAGGCTTTTATACCCTTCCCTTGGGGATCATGTGATCATTCTTGCTCTTACAAAGTTAAATTTTTGTTGCAGCATACTTTTCAGGATTTAACACTTGAATTGACGATAACATGTTTTAAGGATGTAATCAAATTCATACATAATAACAAATCTAGTTCTGAAGGAAAGAAGAAAAAAATGAGAATGACTGATCACTCAAGCTCCTCTCACTTGTTGACATCAGGACCCAGACAACAGCATGAAGGAGCTATCATGGTGGCCAGCCAAAGAGGATAAAACAGAGAGAACATCAAGGAAGTACCTTGTTTGGCTGTTTTTCTAGTTTTTGTGAAACAGTAAGCAACTGAATTGCCCCTGTATCAGTAGTTACAATGCATCTATTTTCCTGTTTAGACAAGGAAAAAAAAAATAAACAGAAGAAACAAGAACAAAACTTAACACTAGCATTGCACCATGATGCAACAACAATACAGTCCCCGTCTTTTCTCTCCTAATATCTGTGCATTGTGCGTTTATTATTGAAATGAATACTTCAGTACTAGTTTGGTAGTTTTTATTTAGACTGCCTTCAGCGTACCCAACCAAATTCCCTTGGAGACCTTTCATAAAACAATGAATTGGAGGTTTTTCATAGCTCTGTGTTTTAGCTGTAAGAGCAGTTTTTAGTCCCTCCTGTTGCAGTTTATTTATTTCCAGTTTATTTATTCTCAGAAACAAACACCTGCACTTTGCTTAAGTGCTTTTTACAGTCTGGGCTGTTTGGGGGAAGGACTATGAAAGGAAAGGTGAAAATAAAAGTGGACAAGATATAAAGAGATGGGCGGGGGTGAGGTCGACAGATGGTCAATCTGAATGATCTAAGAAGAAAGAAAGGATAGTACAGGACAGTGGAGGGAAGTGCTGTTGCAACAGGCTTTTTAGAAAAAAAAAGACAACAATACATAGTCCTCCCCAAAATTAAGATAGGTCTAGACCCTATCACATACCCCAATATCCAAGAGGGAAATAGCTCAAAAAGCAATTTTCCTCCTTCCATGCAATTGGAAGGGATGGAGCTTCCACCCACGCACTTCAGAAGCTCCACCCCAAGGCACCCTGTATACAAGCAAAATACAGCACACAGTAATTACATAGTATATGTATGTATGTATATCATACATTAACATCATACATCATACATCATATATCACACGCCTTGGGGTTGCTCAGCAGAGCTTTAACTAGCCTATACTGGAGCTCTTGTCCGTGAGTCTACTAGACAAGGCCACATTTACTTAGATGGTGCCCATAGGTTGGAAACTTAATTTGCCCTCCCAAACATGGCTCAGTTCAGGGGATGACAACAACGCATATTAGATAGATGGGGGAACAGGTAAAGAATAGGGTAGGGTGAGGGGGAAGATAAAGGGAGGGGATAAGTAGAAAAACACTAAAACCAAGACAGAGCTGAATCGCTCCTAACTCAAATAATTTTTTTTCTGTTGTATTCTGCACAATTTTAGCCAGTAACTATGTGGCTCTATTCTATTCCCTGAAGAACCATTTGGTTTGATGCACCAGGTATTACAGTACTATCTTTTTGTTATTTGCATGACTCCTGAATTAACCACCTTTTTCACTGCACCACTTTGGCCACAGCTTTTGTTCTTGGAGTGCAATTTGTTTTGCTTATGGATCAAGTTTGTTACTGCAGTTGTGTCTGAGCAGACTAGTACCGCAAGTGTTTTTCTTGTGTTACAGGCTTTGGATATTCGGCATCTCAGCTGCTAAATGCCATTACCATGGTGTCTACCTACCTACTAACTGCCTAGCTAGAGCCCAACTGGTCTGCTTTGCACAGTACATAGTTTGGTTTAATTGCTGTGGGGTTTTGGTGGTTTCCTTACTGATTTGTTAATTGGCCAGGAGTCTCTTTGGTATTCCACTATCTCTCCCTTATATGCAACGGTTGTTTGAAAAGCCATCGTTTCGACTTGTGTAGGGACTGCTTTATTTATGCCTTTTTTCTCGGCCCGCCAAGGCATGAGCACTGACTCCAGCTCAAAGCCAGAAATTGTGGATGAAACATAACAAGTCAAGAACAAACCCGGAGCACAGGTAGAGGCTCTGAAAAGATGGTAATCATGGTAGCATCTATTAGATGGCGTGAGGGTGCAGTACATATTTTCTCTGAGGGTTTTTAAGTCAGCCTCAGCCCTGAGTTACACAAAGTGAAAGATTAGTTTCTTCAGACTAAAAAAAAGCTGAACGTAAGTGAAATTAACTTATTACAATTGCGTCTCACTGAAGAAATACATGGAAAAGCAATGGATTCCCAGTCAAGTCTGAGCAGTGACAAAGGACCATTGAGTGGCTTTTGCGAGGACAGTTAGTGCAAATCAAGGTGGGAGGAGGCACTTGAGCTTTGTTCATTAGCTGAGCCTGATCCAGAACATTTGCACAAGGTAGTTAGTAACCTAGTGGGTCAGCTCTTTGATATTTTCACTTACCTAAGGGAAACCCAGCAAAAAGTCAAACCTCTTTATTCTGCTCCCAAAAATCAAACATGGTCAGTCGTCGGTGCCAAGAGTTATGCTTCTGAGTCTGAATAGTGCTGATATGCAGTGGTCCTGCCAAACCTGAATCAACACTGAGTCACCATCCCAAAAAAGAAAGAAAAGCCACCTGAAATATGGCTTTCTTATACACCAAGCACACCTGGCCCAGCATTCCCTGGCCACTCTAAACAATTTGGTGCCAGTGGGATTTTGAAATCCTAATACCACTGCTGATTAGGGAGGTGTAGCACCACATCAGTGAGTAATGGAATGGGACAGGGAGGTATGGGCATTTGCTGCGGGGGTGGGGGGCAAGCGATGACTCAACATATGCATTTTTTCAGTGGAGATGGGAAGAAAGGGAGGAAAGAGGATGGGGAGCCAAATGATAGCAGGGCGTCCCAGCAAGAGTCGGGACAGGCTTTGTTGTTTTTTGTCTGAGGCACACTTATCACTTTAGTTAGCTGCACCTGCTACTCTTTCAGCTGAAGTATGAGACTTGTGCTGTGTGTGTGTGTGTGTGTGTGTGTGTGTGTGTGTGTGTGTGTATGCACATGTGCAGTGAGCTGCAGGCTTGCAGCACTCAGCAGACTCAGACAGCAAAGAGACTCAAACAAGCAGCCAAAAACATATATCTTAGTGCCTCATTCACAGGTGCCCCTAAACAGCCGGCGCCCCAAGGCTGCAGCCTACTTAGCATATGCATAAAAACTGCCCTGCTGCTAGACTCAACCTTCTATATAGTTTTCATCTCTGAAGGCTCTATTTCAATGTTTGCACCATATTCAGATAGAAGAGCAGCATTTTTGTGATGAGAGCCAGCCCTGTATGCGATGAGAGCCAGCCCTGTGTTTTACTGTAAATCTATAGGGCTCTCATCACAAAAATGCTGATTTTCTATCTTTTTTTCCCCAGTTGTTTAACCAGGAGTGGCACACTAAGCAGAAAGCTTGTCTACAGGTGAGACCAGGGAGCACAGGGAAGTTAAGTGATTTGCTCAGGGTCACACAGTATATGCAAGTGGAGGCTATGGGATTCAAACCCAGGTCTCCAGATTTGTAGCTCAGAGCCTTAAACCATTGCGCTGTACTGCCTCCCAAATCTCCCATATCTAGATATGATGCAGGCATTGAAATAGAGCCTTCAGAAATGAAAACCATATAGAAGATTGAGTCTCCAGCAGACTCACGGACAAAAGCTTCAGTATAGGCTAGTTAAAGCTCACATCATGTCAACCTTGTTCCTGGGTTACTCACACACTTTGCTGATGTACACCAAGGCCCCTGCCAAGCCAGCAGTTTGCTGCAATGTCTCCTGAGATTTTACATCTCTTTTCTCCAGGATTCTGATCCATGTTGTCGCAATAAATCATCAGCTCACACCCTCTTAGGCTTCATATAGGCTGCCATTCCTTCTACTGCTTGCTGTTGACATAGTCCAACCCTGGGCAACACGCCCCCTCTGCCACCCCAAGGCAGGCTAATATTCCAAAAGGTTAATGATCATCATGTCAACATGTGCAGCTTATTCCCCAAGCTAGACCTTTTCAATGTGTGGGTCCTGCACAAGAAACCTGACATACTTTACTTGTTCTTACTGAAACCAAGCTAGTCGATAATTCAAAATCAAATGACATAGCAATAGCAATACCAAGCCTCACCTTATACCGGCAGGACAGAAACAAGAAAAGTATGAGGCTTTCTTCTAATACAACTCCACCCTATTCAGCTTTCACCCCATTTTTTCAAGAGACTGTGCCTAAATCCCACAAAATTCTAGCTGGGAAAATTTCCTTTTCACACTACCTGCCAAGTATAATTACTAGGATATATAATTTCCCAGGCCAATGCCCTGATTTTGTGCTGCAAACCCTGGAGAGCACACTTCTGAAAACCTGCCCTATAAAAAGTAAACACATTCTCTTTGGAGACCTAACCATTAACTGACTAGGACCTAGATCCAGTGCCCTCCATACCAGGGTCAGAGCATTCAGTCTCAACCCGTTCATCAAAGATCCAACAAGGTACAATCTTAGATCAACTAACTATACCGTTGTAGATTGGGTCTTAGCTTCTCAATCCCACTGCACTGTCACTTCTGCCAACATACTTGACATTTCCAGTGACCGCTCTATAATCTTCTGCGTTAAGAAGATAAAATCAGCTCAGGCCCCACCCACTTTACACTCAAACTATCAGGTCCTTGACCCCCCCCCCCAAAAAAAAAAAAAATTCTAACTGTCAGGTCCTTCTGATATTTCTGGCTGGCAAATTTTCAGCAGTACCTCTATAGAGCTGACTGGAACCCAGTCTTTGGTATCCATGATACTGTACATGTACTGGACCACTGCCAGAGGATTTTATGTGCCATTTTTAATCATCATGCTATGATGTGTTAGAATTAAAGAAGCTCGTCACCTCAGGGTGTCTGAAGAACTCATCAAAATGTTCCAGCAAAGAGACACTGCTCAGGCCAGTCGTAAAGTTTAAAATAATCCGGCCGACAGGCTCCTCTGTAATAGGCTACAAAACCTTTGCACCTGTGTCACTACCACTAGAATAGAAAAGGCAGCCTGTTACTTGAGCAAAAAAATTCACCTTGCCGCTGTTGACCAGGAAAATTCTGGAGATCTACCTGCAACCTCTTAAATCCTTCATGCGCATCATCTGTTCCTTTGAAGGAAATGAGTGTGGGTGACTCCCTTAGTTATAATGGATAATAAACTCTTTTGCGAAGCCCTTAACTCCACATTTTGTGATTATCCTAAGGCCCTGACTGTCACTTTACCTCCTACCCCTCCAAGCATTCAGCACTTCTCATCCTGAGCCTCAATTTTCCCTTTGACAGCACCCCAAATTTGGAACCCAAAGTCTTTAAGGAACTTACTACCCTCAACGCTATGAAGGGCATGGACTTGGAGAGGCATTCACCCAAATTTTTTAAAATGGAGGCTCTTGCATTGCCAGGCAGATAACCCCCATTTTCAATTGCTTCATGCAAGCAGGAGTGTTCTCACCTGCATGGAAGGAGGTGGTTGTAAATCCCTTTCATATAGGGGGACTAGAGATGCAGCAAAAATTAATTTTGCCGGTGAAATTCCAGCGAATTTGCCAATTTTGCCACACGAAACATTTAACGTAATTGTGCCCTTATGGCGAAACTTCACTGTATATTTCAGCAAAATTTCACTGTCAATTTCACCTTTTGACTGTACATTTCACTGCATGCAAGTGCCAGGTGAAATTGGGGGAAAAAGCTTATCACATGACTTTCTCTCTAGCAGACTGCTGGTCACATGGGTGACTGCACTTAAGCAGGAAGCCAGACTAAATCTACTTCCTTTAGAGCTGTTTCAGCTAGGAAGTAGGAGAGGAGAGAGACTAGGAGAGCTAACTTCAGTTATAAAATTAGTGGAGTGTGTGTTTGCATTTGCAGCTTATCTGATTTCTGAACTCTGTTCCCCATTAATTTAAAAAGTTAATATTTTCAGTTAATGTTTTTTCTTCATTTTTATAGTTATCTTTTGTAGTGTGTGTGTGTATGTGGGTGTGTAAAACTCTCCTTTCTTTTCTTCTTTTTTTTTGGGGAGAAGAAGGAGATAGAGAGAAAAATTATCGAGACCAGTGGGAATGGGAAGAAGGCAGCTGGACCTCTCCGACCCAGTATCTGCATTAATAGGTGGCCCTTGTATGCCCCCAGAGCAGCAGGAGCATTTGCCCCCCACCCCAGCAGGAGATTGTAGCCTTCCTCCCCAAGAGCAGCATGATCCCCTTGTCCCATCTCAGCAGCAGTAGGATCCTCCTGTGGCTCCCACACCAAGGCAGCAGCAGTAGCAGGCACCTCCAGATGCCATCCCACCCCACAGCTGGAGCATGCGCCCCTGCCTCCTCTGAGCATGAGCATGATGTGTCCACCGGCCCTGGGACATCAGCTGTTGCCCCCCCCCCCAGACAGGGTCATCTGCTGTGTGTGTTTTTTTTTTTTTTTTTTGGAAAAAGCCAAATGACAGCTCCATCATGATCTGCACCTTGTGTGGCAGATCAGTGAGAAGGGGCAAGACCAGGGGTCATTTCTGAGACTGGTGGGCAAAGGAGCCATCTGCAGCACCACCACACTGCAGACTGGCTTGAAACCCAAAAAGAGGTTGCAGCAGGTAGAGGTGCCCGGGGTGCTCTTAAGCTGGTAGTAGAAGGTGAAGGGGGCCAGTAGGAGGCAGGGGCCCGTGGTGGGCATAGGCGTTGAAGCAAAAGGCAGCAGCAGCAGCAGGAGGCAGGTGCAAAGCCCCCATCACCCTGACCCTAGAGACAGAGGCATCACCGGGTTCATGGTGGGGACCCAGCACAGCCTGCAGCCCCCCTGGCACCAGCACCAACAGCAATGAGTGATCACCTAAGAGCACTGCGCAGAGAGATGGGAGCTCTGCGCAGTGAGTCCAATGATTTCCAAGAGGCGGTCAGGAGGGACCTCAGGAAACTCCTTCAGGAGCAAGACAAAATGTTTGAGCTTCTGAAGGAGCTGCGTGGTGGTGGCAAAAAGTGTACCTGGCGCCGGTGCAGTGTAATGGTCAGCCTCCAGACCAGTCAGCGCGGCCCTGGCAACAACCTTTTTTTTCTTTTCTTTCCCTTGTCCTTGTTTTGTTACTGTCATTCTTCCCTCATCTGCACCCTCTAAAAATAACAAAAATTAAAAAAAATATATATATATTTTTTTTTTTCTTTCCTCTTCTTTTATATCCTTTCATTTGTTTCTGTCCTCTTTGTCTTCCAAACTATATCCTCTTGTTTATTTTATCTTTTCCAGTTGGTTTATACTCCGTCCATTTCCCGTCCCCTTTCATATATGAATATGAGTAAGTTTGTCCTCTCCCCTGACCATGCAGGTCCCCACTCCCCAGTTCCCACCTCCCGGTCCCCCTGTTGTACTTGTAGTACCATGCCCATAAATCGTGTACCTTCCTACTTTTATCTTACTCCACTTCCTTTATATGTTTCCTCCTTGCTCCTTCTATCCTATCCACAGATGTCAAGTATAAGCACTTTACTATGAACAAACATATTTTCCATAGCTATGTGAGAGTGAATCTTGGCTCTGCTCATGTAAAACAGGGCCCTCAGGTAATGAAATGCTTCCCAAAAATGTGACATCAAAGTGAGACTGAAATGCACCATCAGTCCTGATGTTTTATGGTGCCCCACCAGCAACCAGACATTAAAATGCTGTTTAGGCCGCCGTTTACAATTATCTTTGGGCCCTATCTTGTTTCTGCCTCTGCAGCACAGGCAGTAAATGTCCAGAAATGTTGCAGAAAAAATGGTACATTAAATTGAAATTGGAATCTGGTCTCAGCCATTATGTTTTAGGGTGCCCCCCCTCCCCCACCACCCAGACATTAAGTAGCTGTTTTAGGGCCTGTTTACACAATATTTCTGCCTGAAACTCACTGCTGCTGGCTCAAAACATGTCCAGAAATGTTTCCCAAAAAATTGCACAGTACATTGAGAGTGAAATCAGGTCTGAAACTTGCAGTTACAGGCTCACACCCACCCTGCGGACCGAAATGTGCTGTTTTCTGCTTGTTTTAAATGCTTTTTGGTCCTAAGTGTGTGGCTGCATGTTCAAATCATGTCCCACATGTCCAGAAATGTTGCCAAAACAATTGCACAGTACATTGAGAATGAAATCAGGTCTGAGACACGTAGTTACAGACTTACACCCACCCACCCTGCAGACCCAAATGTGCTGTTTTCTATACGTTTTAAATGCATTTTGGGCCTAAGTGTGTGGCTGCACGTTCAGATCATGTCCCATATGTCCAGAAATGTTGCCAAAAAAATTGCACAGTATATTGAGAGTGAAATCAGGTCTGAGACATGTAGTTACCGGCTCACACCCACCCTGCGGACCCAAGTGTGCTGTTCTCTGCATGGTTTAAATGCTTTTTGGGCCTAAGTATGTGGCTGCACGTTCAAATCATGCCCCACATGTCCAGAAATGTTGCCAAAAAAATTGCACAGTACATTGAGAGTGAAATCAGGTCTGAGACACGCAGTTACTGGCTCACACCCACCCTGCGGACCCAAGTGTGCTGTTTTCTGCATGGTTTAAATGCTTTTTGGGCCTAAGTGTGTGGCTGCACATTCAGATCATGTCCTACATGTCCAGAAATGTTGCCAAAAAAATTGCACAGTACACTAAGAGTGAAATCACGTCTCAGCCATGATGTTTTATGGCACCCCACCACCACCCGGACCAAACGATGGTCTTTGGTCCACTTTTACAATTGTCTTTAGGCCCTCTCTTGTTTCTGCTACTGTAGCACAGGCAGTAAATGTCCAGAAATGTTGCAGAAAAAATGGTACATTAAATTGAAAGTGGAATCTGGTCTCAGCCATTATGTTTTAGGGTGCCCCCCCCACCACCACCCAGACTTTAAGTAGCTGTTTTAGGGCCTGTTTACACAATATTTCTGCCTGAAACTCACTGCTGATGGTGCCAAACAGGGCCTTCAAGTTCAGAAATGTTTACTCAAAAATGTGACATCAAATTGAGACTGAAATGTGCTGTCAGTCCTGATGTTTTATAGTGCTCCATCACCTCAGGGACCTGAAAAGGGGTGCCAACATGCAGAGAAAATGAATTCCTCCGGCAAAATTCTGATGTTACTTTCAATTCTTTCCTGCTGCTGCTGCTGTATTTCAATTGATTGACATAGAAATGCAGAAGTATCATTTCCCTATCCCTGTGCTGCTGTACTGATTGTCTAGTTGTGTTGACTGACTGTCTCTCTGGTAGTACCTTGCCTGGCGTTGGGGTAGTGAATGAAATTTTGGGGCACAGTAGCTTGCTGCCTGCTGCTGTCTATGACTACTGCTTTCCAAGGTGCCACAAGAACTACTGTTCTGGGTGGTTGATGCCTGGTGGATTATCCGCACACAGTCAATATTGCTGCTGATGAACACATTAGTATCTGTCTTTATTTTCTTTCTTGTGCAAGGTAAGGGTGTTGGTGGGTTGGTAATATGGCATTTTGAGTTCTAATATGCTTGTACTGCTCTTATATTATTTTTCAGTGTGCTGTGGATGACATTATCATGCCGGGCCGTGAGGGAGGGAGATGTCAGATATATGGATCTTCCCAACTTCCCAATACAGACAGTAAGTATTGGAATTTTCATACAGGTGTGGTATGTCTGTTACTGCCATATGGTTGTCTGAGCTTGATAGTAACTGTGTTATTTTTTTGCTTTTTTCAACATCAGGAATTCAGGCGAAGTTAAGAATTTTTCCATCCTGCCGCTGCACCTGGCTGCTGAACCAGGTCTGGGGAATTTATTTAATTGCGCCCTTGCGCGATGGTTCCACTTTCACAGTCCTTGAGGTAAGTATGTCTTCATTTTAGGGTTCTCTGGGGAGGGAGGGGGAGGGGGGTGGATGGTCAGACTCACGGGTGGTGGGGGAGAATTTTCAACAATCGCCAAAATTTGTTCTTAATTATTTTCTTATGTCAAGGTACGCAGTGCTGATAGGGGAAGAGGAATGCCTGCTAGTGCTGCTGTGGTTTGTTGGACCTTGCCTGGATTGGAATCGTGCACCACACAGCACGTTCCTGTGGGGAATGCCCTCAGCTGAATGACGTCACATCACGGGGTATGGTAAGTGTATATTTTTTTCTCTGCTTCTTCTTCCAGCTTGTAAGGTAAAAGCAGGTATGCAGATTGATTAGTATCCAACTGTTTTTCTTACCTTTGCTCTTGCTTAGGTCATTTTCCTCTGTTGAGGTTTCAGTATGTCATATATTGATGACTACATGATCAATACAGGCCATGCAGGAGCAGGAGCTGTGTTGTGTTGTTGGAAGACAGGGATGTTGCTTGAACTGCGATGTTGACCACTGGACTGGTGTCCATACCATTACCATTAATGAGTAATCACCACTGCCACCCACATACAGGGGAGGAAATATATATGAACTCAGATGGTTGACATGGTGTTTAGTAAATAATTAGGTGGAGGGGGTTAATGTCTTGTCTACTCAATGGGGATTGCATAGCTGCAGTAATCATGAACATTTTCAATCTACTCAAAAGTGAGGACATCAGGACACTCATCCTGCCCTGCCCTGACCCCCCCCCATTGTTGTTAAGCCTCTTCATGATTACTTTTTGTAATTAATGACTCGCATATTAAAGATGGCCACCATTCACCATTTTTCAAAATGTGTTCAACTTGGTGTTAACTGTTGAATTAGCATGTTGCATTCATATGCTACTTGTACACTTGTCTAGGAGCCAGGGTTCTTGTACATGTCACCAATACTAAGTGGCAGAAACATTTTTTTCCAGTCGCATGGAGTGCATGGGTGTGTCAGGTCAGATCAGGTGATGAGAGGGGGCGGTGGGGCAGTGTGGAATTTGCCATCCTGGGCACTTTTAAGGACATCAAGACAACATATCTTTCTGTAAGATGATGATGTGTTGATATAGTCAACATGAAAAGTAATATATTTTTTGAAGAAAAACATTAATCATGCAATTGCAAAATATTTACGGTTATGGTAATTACATTGCTGCTGCTTTATATAGGCTTGTGGCCTTGGGGGACTGGTGGAGGTGGTGAGGTGACCAAGCAACGGGTTATGGCAAAGGGTGATGAAATGAAACTTATACACACTGCAGGCTGCAGCACACAACAACATATTTCCATACCCAATCCAGTGGTACATAGCTAGAAATAAGGTGTAACACACACACACACCCCAGCAACCTCACTGAGTTGAAAGTTGTTTGGAGGGGGGCCTTGGAGTAAACTCAGCCTTTTTCAACTTCCAATTCCACATCATCCAAGAAGCACCCCTCACAGTCTTCAAGACTGGAGTTCTCATCAGGTGGGAATCCCCTCAACATTGCTGCCTCATCCACCTCACAGCCGGAGGCTGCCTTACTCAAGGGATTGTCATCATCCTCATCACTGAGACATAGTTCCTGTGGCAACACCACTGACATCACTGTGTTGTGTGGAATGTGCATGTCGTTCATTTTGATGAATGTTAGCATGGACATATTCTTGGGAGACAAATTGGTCCAATGGTCACTCATAATTGCCCCAGCTGCACTAAAGACTTGTTCTACAGTGACACTGGATGGTGGGCAGCTCAGATATTTAGCAGCAACCAGTGTTAGTGCTGGCCATTCAGTCATTTTACTGCTCCAGTACAGCAGTGGCTCATCATTAATGGCAAGGTGCTTTGGGTCCCCCATATAGGCCTCCACCATCCGTTCTGCTGCCCAGAGTCCAGTTGCCTCATCTGTCTCCTCCTCCTTTTCCTCCATATCTTCCACTCCCACCTGAAAGAAAGCATCCCAAATGGGATTGCTTGCTGTTTTCTGCTCTGCCTTGCCCATTTTCTCTGATTGGGTTCCCTGTGAGCCGCTGGTGGTGGTAGCAACACCCGTTTTTGATGCAGTGCATGCATTTTTCATTTGTGCAGCATGTACCAATCTAATGAGGTTCTCTGTCAACTGCTGTCCTCGCTGACAACCTCCTTCAATTATAGAGGGCAGGCCACATTTGTACCATGATCCAGCATGGTGGTGATTGCAAACTCAGCTGACTGTAAAATGCCAGATACATGGGTATTTGTGTCCAGCACATTTTTTTTTTTATTTAGTTGTTTAACCAGGTATAGCACACTAAGCTGAAAGCTTTTTTACAGGAGTGACCTGGGAGCACAAGGAGGTTAAGTGACTTGCTCAGGGTCACACAGTATGCAAGTGGAAGCTGTGGGATTCAAACCTAGGTCTGATCTGCTAGATGTCACCAGATTTGCAGTTCAGAGCCTTAGACCACTGCGCTATACTGCCTTCTAGGAGCATGGAGCACGTGATCCATTAGATCACAAGTGCCATGATCCCCACTTGCCTCTGTCTGGTGTCGCACATTCACTAGTGTCTGCCTCAGCACACGTATGAGAGGTATGGCCTGACTTAAGCAAGCAGTGTCCCCATTCACTGCCCGTGTAGCATGCTCAAATGGATGGAGAATGCATATTAGCCCGTCAATTTGGCACCACTGCTTTGTTGTTAGAGCGATGGACACTCCAGCATTGTCACGGGTGGTGTGCAGCAGTACGTATTCTGACACAGCCTTATACTATTCATACAGCCAGTCAAACATGTACAGTGTGGAGTTCCACCTGGTGACAACATCAAGCTTCATCTGGTGCTGAGGCAGATTGTTATTGCGCTGTAGCTCACGTAGATGGTCACGGGCCTTTGCACAGGCACAGTGGACACAGATGCGATGGGCAACAGTAACCGTTTCCTTAATGTCCGCATGGTTGAGAAACTGCTGAACAACAAGATTAAGGCAGTGTGCCAGGCAGGGCACTCTGAAAAAACCACCATCGCTAATGCACTTCACTACATTGGAGCCATTATCACTTGCAATGAATCCTGCTATGAGTGACTGTGTGTGTAGCCACCCATCAATCTCGTCCAGCAGAACATTAAGCATTTTTACAGCCATGTGCAAACCTGTGATACTTGTCATAATCAGGGTTGCATGCTGCCAAATACCAGGACACAGGACAACTTTGAAAATAGGTCTTTTCGACTTAAAGTTTTGTAATCCTGTATAAAAATAACATACATAATTCAATGCAAAGAAATTCAATTCAATGAAATTCAATGCAAAGAAGTTGAAATTCAATGCAAAGAAGTGCAAGATAATGCATATGGGGCACAAAAACCCTGGCACAATATATCAGTTGGGGGTGAGGATATAGCATGCACCAAGCAGGAAAGGGATCTTGGGGTTATCATCTCAGATGACCTCAAGGTAGGGAAACAGTGTGACAAGGCAGCAGGTAAAGCAAATAGGATGCTGGGATGTATAGGCAGGGGCATCACCAGCAGGAAAAGGGAGGTCATAATTCCACTATACAAGACACTAGTGAGGCCCCACCTGGAGTACAGTGTACGGTTCTGAGACCATACCTATGCAAGGACATAGACAGGGTAGAGAAGGTTCAGAGGAGGGTAACAAAGATGGTGCATGGATTGCATCACAAGTCCTATGAAGACAGGTTGAAGGAACTGAACATGTACTCCTGGAGGAGAGAAGGAGAGAGGATATGATAGAGACATACAAGTATCTTACAGGGAGGAACAGGGTGCAGGAAAACACTATTTTTAAGCGAAAAGATGTTCCAGGACTAGAGGGCATGGGATGAAGTTGGAGGAGGGACGATTCAGAGGAAACATAAGAAAGAATTTCTTCACAGAACGGGTGGTGGACAAGTGGAACACCCTGCCAGAGGAAGTGGTGGGGGCTGAAACAATCACGGGATTTAAGAATGCATGGGATAGACATAAAGGAATTCTGGAGGTCAGGGGTAAGGGGCAACAGACTTCTAGGAAAACAAACTGAACTTACAAGCTCAAATGGGCAGACTGGGTGGGCCATAGGCCCTTATCTGCCGACACTGTCTACGTATCTATGTATCTATGAAACCAATTATTTTGGTTGCTTGTGGGTGTGGGGGTGGTGTACCTTTAAGACTTGTGGGACTGGGGCTCACACCACCACTGCTATGCCTACTACTAGAGAGAGCAATGGACCGCTCACTCTCCTCCTCCACCACTGACCCACTATGCCCTCCCTCCTCATGTTCTTGCTCTACTACATGCACCTTGCTACCATAAGCTCTGGCATCCTTCTGGTGTTGATACCATCTCAGTGGGTGCTTGTTTTTCAGGTGGGCGTGTTGGCCACCAGTGCCTATGTGGCTTCCCTTCCCTTCCCCGACTAACACGGGCTTGACAAAGTTGGCATATTGCTGTGATCTCATCTGCAGGATCTAGCACATAAAAGTCCCAAACTAGGGACTTTTGACCTCTGGACTTCAGATGCTTCTGGGACTGGGATGATTCAGAAACAGGTGTGGAAGTGTGTATTTTTTGAACTGCTAACATGATTTCCATAAGACTACTTTTGGGAGGGGTGGTAACTTGACTGCTTGGAGGTGTGCTTATAGGCTTGGTGACAGACTGACCCACCACAGGCTGTACATGTAAATGGCTTACATCACCCTTGACCTTTTTTAACTCAGGTTCCCATGTGGGATCATCCCAGTCATCATCATCATCACCACCAGTAGCGATGATGTTCTTGTCTTCCTCCTCCTCCTCCCCCCCAACACTGTCTTCTTGGAGGACGGCACCTTTTTCTTTCTCTACCACTATCTCAGGGGGCTTACTATCCTTATTGCCAGGACGATCAGACTCTTGTTGAACACTATCATCACCAACTCCTGCAGGAACATGGACAGTCACACTGACAGACTTATTATCACCCTCCTCTGAGTCCTGGACCACTGTTCCTGTGCTGGTGTCAGTGACTCCCTTCTTCTCACTGTCAGCATCCCCCAATAGCATTGCTGCAACAGTTTGAGCTTTAAAAAAGTAAGACACAGGTATGCCTGACCCAGTTCAGCCAGCAACTCCTTTGCTGGTTCCTGTCGCACCACCAGGGCCCACATCAGAACTTGAAGACAGTGATGCAGATATACCTGTGCTTTCACTGCTATGGGGAACTGGAACTGAAATTGCACTTTTTTCAGCAGACTTCTTAGCTCCCTCATCCCCCCTGCCACGTTTCCCCCTGTATTTGGTCGCTTCTTACAAGGCATTTTTGCTGACTGCTGCTTCAAAGCTTTGCCTTTCTCTGGGAGTATTTGAAGAAAGAATGTATTACTACTAACTGTGTGAATAATACCTCATGTGAATGATGACGTCACACACCTACAGCACTGGCTTCCTTAAAAGTCCAAAAACAATCAGGACAGGTACCAGCACTTACAGCAGAACTAATACTGCATATGGTAGGCAGCCTGGTGTAGTAAAAAAACAAAAAGGTAACTTTTCCCCCCAAACAGAAAGGAAGTAAAGAAAAACACACAAGGAAAAATGGCACAAGTGGCACACTTTAAATACAGATCACTTGTGTCTCTCTGGACAAATAAAGTACTGTAAATGTGTTATGTTACTCAGTACCACAATTTGTTTTTTATATGTGGGAAGAGACAACCATAAGACAGCAACAAAGGAAATTAGTACCACACAATATGTTAGTGATCTGGATGGGCAGGATCAACAAGAAATCTCTTGAAAATGACTATTTTAATATATACTGTTTTATAATGCACGCGTCAGGTGAGACACAAACAATGCTATAACAGAGAAAGGGTAATGTATGTAAGTTAACTAAAACAGGAACACCGCGCAGTGTGCAGAGTCAAGCTCCAGCAATAACATACAGGGGAACAATTCAACACTGCAGTGCGACTGTAATAGACAAGTTCAAGTGATCGAGTAGAAGTACTTTACAACTGTTGATTTTCATAGTTTTAGTAACGCACAAGTTAACACTCCAGCTAACAACTAACCACAAAAAAATAAAAGAAAGGATCAGCTCTGTGTGTTTAAAACTTTAGAATTCAAAATCAATTCACAACTAAAAGCGGAAGAATGGTATATATAATACAATTAACAGCGGCAGGAACTCTCTCAAACAGGACAGAGAAACTTTTCAGAGAAAATAAATTGCAAGATATAACAAAATTAATAAGAAATAACAGTAAATAAATAACTCACAATTGTGAGTATATATACCAGTCTGCTTGGCTAGAAATAGCCTGCACTGCTTTACACTACTACCCTACCCCACACAACTCTTTCAAAGACAGAGAGAAAAGTAAACCTAATTCAAACTATGTATTACACAAAAATTCACAAAATTAGAAAATGTTCCCTAGTACCAGGCACTACCAGCACAGCAGCATTAATAAAAAACTTTATATTTTGCAGCAATTAACTCTCATAAACAAGTTTTAGCTATGTTTTCAAAGGCTTTATTGGCTCTGATGCACCACAACACACTGCTCTCTGACTCAGCATGCAGCAGAATGAGCTGGAAACAGGCTACACACGACTTTTGACCTATTTGCCCACAATGCATTGCAAATTTTGCCTTTGTACCAAAATTTTGCTGGTGAAATCAAAAGTTTCGCTGGCAAAATTCCACCACAAGGTGAAATTTGGATCATCAATAGGCGAAATTGTCATGGTAAGTGAAATTTCACCATTACGTGAAGTCAAGAAAACAGGCGAAATTTTGTTTCGCATAGGTGAAACATTTAGTGTAATTGTGGAATATTTCAATTTCACACAACACTAAGGGGGAACCCTTCAGATATGGGCAGCAATCATCACATATAACCTCTTTCTACTCTCTAAAGTTAAAAAATGGCACAACAGCAAGCAACTGGTTAATATCTACTGTAGAATCAACATTTTTCACCCTATCAGTTGCGCTTCCATGAATGAAACATAGAAACATAGAATTTGATGGCAGATAAGGACCGCTTGGAACACCCAGTCTGCCCATTTCCCTACCTAATGGATAAGCTGCAGATCCTAGTTAACCAGCAGCCTACTTCTTTCTACCCCCACCCCTTAGAATTGCCTTATGGCTGTCCCATGAATGCTTGAATTCAATCACTGTTTTTGACTCCACAACCTCCTCCGGAAGGCTGTTCCATGCATTCACAACCCTCTCTGTGAAAAAATACTTCCTTACATTACCTCTGAGTAACAACTGCATTTTAACTAGCGTTGACAATGGCCTTGCCACAGGTGCAATATTTACAGACCTAGCCAAAGCTTTCAATGCTGTCACCTATGCCTTGCTCCTCTGCTCAAGGCCTTTAGTATCAGAAGTCTTCCTCTGTACTGGTACAGGTCCTACCTATCTGCCAATGACCAATTAGTCAGGGCTGTGGGCACATCCTCTAATGTGCTCCCTGTCATCATGAGTGTCCCCAAGGGCTCTGTCCTGAGATTGCTTCTTTTCAAAAATAACATTACCTTTTGCTTCACCATTTGTGGCACCCGTATGTATGCAGATGAAACAGCCCTTTTCTTCACTGGTCCAAGACACTTGGCTATTGCTATAAATCTTCAGCTTGATGTCCTATATCTGCAGCAGTGGTTCCTAGCAGACAGACTAATTGTAATTGAGAACAAGACTGTCACCATGCATCAAGGCCCAACTTGTTCTTTTTCTGAGGTTGTACACATACCTCTAACCGCCAACTCTGAATCTGCCACAGGGGCACAGGCTGAGTGATCAGGTTCCACCATTACCTCAAGTTCCAAGAGGTTTGTATATCTCTCTCTCTCTATTCCCTTCCCCCACCATCATAAAGGGATCTCTCTGGGACACTGCCTTATCCCTTTCTCCTGGTCCCCCTAGTACCCTTGCAGGGTTCCTCGCATCCTGAAGGGGTCTTCAGGGGCATGACTCTTCCCCCCCCACCTCACCCCATCTTCCCTCCCCTTTCCCCCTTTTCTTTCATGTAAGCACTTGTTTACTTATTAACCCGCACTTATTATTGTCCACTCTTTCTACATGTTTTGCACAACATTGTTGTAACACTGTTTGTAACACCTGCCTTACAACTGTATGTTAATGTTGATCTTGTAACTTGAATGTTTAATGTTTCATTCCAGTTGTACCCCTTCCCACCAGGCTGCACAGGGAGACAAGCGACTTGTTGCTCAGTGTGCCTTCCTGGTGAAACATTTCAATAAATAAATAAAAAAAGTTCAAGGTTCTGCAAATGCTCTCTTGTCCTCATCAATCACTACGTCTTCCTCCACATGTCCATTGCCTGGAGGAACAAAGGGTTTGCACACTGATTCAGGGTACTAGTTGAGGTGTCTCCACAACTATACAGGTTCAGCTTTCTATTTGTTTTCTTTTTAGATTTGTGTAGAACACCCACGTCCTTCAATTAAAGTCTGTCTCCTGATAAGTGGGCTCTATCTCAGACTGGTGTGTAATATTTGTTTTTTTTTTTTGGCTTGATTACTCCACCCATCACCTTCTGAAGCTAGGTGGAAAGCCTCCCTTAGTTGTTCTTGCAAGTGAGTGATATAGTGAAGATATGTTTCAGAGAGGGCATCATCAGCCGATAACCCAAAATGAAAGTCCACAGGTAGCTGAACTTCGCTTCCAAACATGAAAAAGTATGGGGAGTATCTGATGGACTAATTTTTTTGCAGTTGTAACCTTACATGAGAAAGCTAATCTGTCAACTCCATCTGGACTTTTAATCAGGTGTCAACATGCCCTACATATTTAACAAAGCCCTGTTAAATCTCTCTGGCCAAGTATCTCCTTGGGGTGGTATAGAGTTGTACTGGACTTCTTTACACCTGCCAGTTGCAACAATTCTTTGATTAGTCTGCTTTTAAACCCTTAGCCTTTTTTAAAACTGTATTTTCTTGGGTGGTTAAGTTTACTCTTATATGATCAATTGGCTTAGCTCTTGCTATGGAAACACCTAGATTTTCATTAATTAATCTTTATTGGATTTTGCCCTACCCCCATTTATATGATGAAACAAAGATCTATGCTCATGTGCCTACCATAAAATGTAGAGAAATGTACTATTTTATTTTAATTGCATGTCTGTGTATGACTTGTATTTTGTCCATCATCAAAACAATAATATATAGGTGAGTTGTAGAACATATGTAGTTAGGGCAGGTAGTTCTGTTGTGAAAGGATTCAGCTGTCAGTTCTGGGGCAGGAAGTGGGGGGGGGGCACTGATGGTGGTTGAGGGATTCAATTACTGGGTATTACCTGCTTAGCTGAGCAAGGATGGATAGAGCGCATTATCAAATAATATCCTAAAACATTAATGGTCTGACACATCCTATTAAGAGTGCAAAAATCCTCTTCTCTCTTAAAAAATTAAAAGTGAACCTTCTTCTCCTTTAGGAACCTCACTTATCAGCTAGTGAACATGATAAACTTAAAGAATTTGGCTTCAGAGATATACTTCACTCCACATATCAACAGGGGATGGGGGGGGGGTAGGCACCCTGATCCCTAGATCCTTCCCTTTTGAAGAGAAGAACTCATACTCAGATCACTCAGGTAGAATGGTCTTAATCACTGATAAACTCTTGGGTGAAGCTTATACTGCAGTGAACATCTACCTTTATCTGTGTTCTGATTCATGTACTTTTCAACTGTTATTTAATCAGATAATTACAAAGCAGAAAGACATAGTAATACTGGGTGGGAATATTAATATCCTGCTAGACTACTGCAAAGACTCTATGGCCCTTAGAGGTTCGAGAGCGACCTCAGCCCATAGATATTTCCAAACACTATTGTTGGAATACAACTTAACAGATGACTTTAGAGCCCAGCATTGTACAATATATAGAAACATAGATGCTGACAGCAGATAAGGGACGTATTTCTGCACTTTTTTGTTGCATTGCTTAAACTGTAGACCACTCCAGATCTATGGCACTTTTTCTATCACCCCCTACCTATCCCTTCAGACTCCTTTGTGCTTATCCCAGGCTTTTTTGAATCCCACCTCTGTCTTTACCCCTACAACCCCTGCTGGAAGACTGTTCCAGGCATCTGCCACCCTTTCTGTGAAGAAGTATTTCCTCACATCTCTCTTAAACCTACCCCGTCCAGCTTTATATCATGGCCCCTTATTATGTAGCACCCTTTCCTCTGAAAAATACATCCACTTGCACCTTATTCACCCTCATGAGGTATTTAAGGATCTCAGTTATATCCCCCTTCCCTCCTCTCCTCCAGACTGTACATGTTTAATTCCTTTAGCCTCTCCTCATAGGACATTTGATGTTTCCCTGCACTATCTTAGTAGTCCTCCTTTGGATGTCCTCCATCCTATGTCCTTCCTGAGAACTGGCCTCCAAAACTGGACACAGTACTCCAGCTGGGGTCTTACTAAAGACCTGCTCTATATAGTGGCAACACCATTTCCCTCTTCCTGCTGGTAATACCCCTATGTGTGCATCCCAGCATCCCACTAGCTCTCCTGATCACTCTGTCACATTGTCCTAGCCACCTTCTGGTCATCTGATATGATTACCCCTAGGTCTCTTTCCTGCTTGGTCACTGCTAGTATCTCTCCCCCCATTTTGTACTGCACCCCCGCATTTCTGTGACCCAAGTGTATTATTTTGCACTTTTTTGCATTAAACCTTAGCCACCAAACGTTTGACCACTCCTCCAGTTGTTTCAAATCTCTTTCCATATTTTATGTTTTATTCCCATGTGTTTCAGAGTTACTCCATGTTGGATTACTTTTTTCATAGGTCTGAGCATGTCACTAAATTCCTGGACCGTACAATCAGACAGATACTTTTATCAGATCATGCTGCCCCCACACCGATTTTGGTATCGGAAATTATCCAGGAGGGAGTGGCAGTTTTAACCTCACTCTATTAAATGACCCACAATTTTGGAATCCTTAAAAGAAAAATCCCATTTATCTTGTAACAAATCACTTCCCAAGATGTTCCTCCAACAATCCTTTGGGATTCTATTACCCTCAAAACAGTATTGAGGAGAAATTCTACCTTTTACGTCTTTAGCTTTTGCTTCCTGGACCAAAAGGCTCGTGGTGTGCCCAACAATTGACCAAAAACTGAAAATTCTCTAGCTGGCACGTCAGCAGAGAGACAGATCCCTTCACCCACTTATCATGCAGACCCAAAGTAAGATACAGGACATCCTATACACCAAAACAGAACTGGCCTTACAATGTCTAAAACAAAGATACTACAGTGGGGCCCCAGGGCATCGAGACTGTTGACTTTCCACCTTCATAAGCAGAGATTTAATGCCACTATATTGAAACTGGGAGATCCAGTCACAAATCAACAGGTGTTGAGGACCTCACAAATCCTCAAAACCTTAACAGATTATTATGTTTTTCTGTATAAACAAACCCAGAACTAGAACTTTTAGTATATTGCCCATATTTTGAGTCACTACCTTCCTTCGCTTGCAGAGGAGCAAAAGCAGGCCCCAACTGCCCCTATCTCTCTCCAGGAATTAGAGGCAGCCCCTTGCTCATACACAAACAGGGAAATGTCTGGGTCCTGATGGCTATGCTGCTGAGTTTTTGAAGGTGTTTAAAGATATCCTTCTACCTCCTTGTTGAAGGCATATGTGGCCTTTCAAAAGGGTGACAGCCTTTGCTACCATTTCTGCCATCCTGAAGCCAAATAAAAATTCCATTAAACCAGAATCTTATAAGTCGATTTCAGTACTTAATTTGCATTAAAAGGAGAGAGAAAGGAGAGGGAGATATGACAGAGACCTATAACTACCTCATGGGGTAAATAAGGTACAGAAGGGAAGTACTTTTCAGAAAAAAAGGAGCTCAAGGACAAGGGGGCACAATAAGAAGCTGGAGGGGTAGATTCAGGAGAGTTGTGAGGAAGTATTTTTTCACAAAAAGAGTGGTAGATTCCTTGAACAGTCTTCCAGCAGAGGTGATAGAGATGAAAACAGTGGTGGCATTCAAGAATGCATGGGACAGGCATAATGGAATCTTAGGAAAAGGGAAGGGGGGTGGTTGAATGGGTCAGAGATCAAGTAGAATCTGTGGTAATACTACAGGCAGGGGAAAAAACGGGCAGACTAGGTGGGCCAAGTGGTCCTTATCTGCCAGCAAATTCTATATTTCTATGATTAGACACAATCCATATACTTCCATCCTAGCCAAACATCTTGAGCATATTCATAGATACATAGATACATAGACAGTGTCAGCAGATAAGGGCCTATGGCCCACCTAGTCTGCCCATTTGAGCTTGTAAGTTCAGTTTGCTTTCCTAGAAGTCTATTTCCCCTTACCCCTGACCTCTAGAATTCCTTTATGTCTATCCCATGCATTCTTAAATCCTGTGATTGTTTCAGCCCCCACCACTTCCTCTGGCAGGGTGTTTCACTTGTCCACCACCCGTTCTGTGAAGAAATTCTTTCTCATGTTTCCTCTGAATCGTCCTCCCTCCAACTTCATCCCATGCCCTCTAGTCCTGAAACATCTTTTTCGCTTAAAAATAGTGTTTTCCTGCACCCTGTTCCTCCCTGTAAGATACTTGTATGTCTCTATCATATCCCCTCTCTCCCTCCTCCTCTCCTCCAGGGAGTACATGTTCAGTTCCTTCAACCTGTCTTCATAGGACTTGTGATGCAACCCATGCACCATCTTTGTTGCCCTACTCTGAACCTTCTCTACCCTGTCTATGTCCTTACGTAGGTATGGTCTCCAGAACTGTACACTGTACTCCAGTTGGGGCCTCACTAGTGTCTTGTATAGCGGAATTATGACCTCCTTCCCTGCTGGTGATGCCCTGCCTATACATCCCAGCATCCTATTTGCTTTACCTGATGCCTTGTCACACTGTTTCCCTACCTTGAGGTCATCAGAGATGACAACCCCAAGATCCCTTTCCTGCTTGGTGCATGCTATATCCTCACCCCCAACTGATATATTGTGCCAGGGTTTTTGTGCCCCATATGCATTATGTTGCACTTCTTTGCATTGAATTTCAACTGCCAAACCCTTGACCATTCTTCAAGTTTCTGCAGGTCCCTTCTCATTCTGTCTACACCCTCTGGTGTGTCTACTCTGTTACAGAGCTTTGTGTCATCAGCGAACAGTGAAATTCTGCCTTCTATATCCTGTGCAATGTCACTGATGAAGATGTTGGAATAGGACCGGTCCCAGCACTGATCCCTGTGGTACCCCACTGGTCACTCTTCCTCTGTGGAGTGACAGCCATTTACCACCACCCTCTGTGTCCTGCCACCCAGCCAGTTACCCACCCACCACACTACTGTCCTGCCACACCCATATTCCCCAGTTTGTGTAATAGTCTTCATGTGGCACAGTGTCAAAGGCCTTGCTGAAGTCCAGATAGGCCATGTCACTGCCCTCCCCTGATCCACCTCCCTAGTCACCCAGTCAAAAATTCAATGAGGTTGGTCTGACATGACCTCCCTGGTGAAACCATGCTGCCTTGGATCCTGTAGTCCATTGACAACCAGATGTTCCACCAATCTCTCCTTCAGTAGTGCTTCCATGATCTTTCCCACTACCGAGGTGAGGCTGACTGGTCTGTAGTTCCCTGCTTCCTCTTTGTTCCCACTTTGTATAAGGGGACCACATCTGCTGTCCTCCAGTCTTTGGGTACCTCCCTGTTTCCAGTGATTGGCTGAACAGGATAGCCAGAGGTTCAGCCACCATCTCTTAGTTCTTTAAGGACCCTGGGTGCACCCATCTGGCCCCATTGCTTTATCAGCTCTTATTACTTCCAGTTCCTTCAGGACCCTTTCTCGTAAAGGGACTTGTGTCCATTTCTGCACCATTCTCACCCTTGTACTCCTTCAGACCCATTACCCCCTCTTCCTTAGTAAAGACTGAGCAAAAATACCTGTTCAATATGTCAGCTTTACTGTTGTCATCCTCCACGTGCTCCCATCCTCCCCCTTCAGTCTCACTATCCCTCCTTTGTCCTTCTTTTTTCACTTATGTACCTGTAAAAGGTTTGTCCCTTTAACCACTGATTTTGCAATGTGTTCTTCTGTCTGAGCTTTGGCTTCCTTACTGACTTCCCTGCCTCCCTTTGTTTCTCCTGGTACTTCTCCCTATCCCTTCTGCCTGTGTCTTTTGTATTGCCTGAATGCAATCTTTTGGCTTTCACTTTCTTTGCTACTCTTTGGAAAACCATAATGGTTTCTCTTTCTTTTCCTCTTGCTAACCTGCTTAATGCATAATTCTGTTGTTCTTATAATCCCCATTTTAAATACTGCCCACTGTTCCTCAATCCCTGATTCCTGTCCCATTCTTTAATGCCTCTTTCAAGCATCTCCCCATTTTCCCAAAGTCTGCCCCCTAAAATCCAGGATACGTGTTTTGTGTGGTTTGGTTCTGCTCTTTCTGTGATTTCAAACCACAATGACTGGTGGTCACTGTTACCCAGGTGCTCCCCACTGTTACCCCATCACACTGTCCCTGTTTGTGAGCACAAGGTCCAGTATTGCCTTCTGCCGAGTTGGTTCCATGACCAGTTGCTTGAGGAAGGCACCTCTGAAGGAGTCCAGGATAAATCTGCTCCTAGTTGATGCTGCTGCTGGGATGCTCCAGTCCAGCCTGGTATATTGAAGTCTCCAACCAGTACTACTCAACTTTGTCTGCCATCCTTTGGATGGCTAGCATCAGCTCCTATCTGTTTCTTCCTCCTGGGCTGGTGGTCTATAGACCACCTGTTCGGATGGCTGGCCCCATTTTCCTTTCAACTCAACACAGTATCTCCCCATTTTGTTCCTCCTGGATCTGTGTGGCCCTTATGTCATTTTCACATACAGTGCCACCTCCTCCCTTCCTGCCTGCTCTGTCTCTTCTGAATATGTTGTAGCCAGGTATGGCCATCTCCCAGTCATGGTTATCATTACACCAGGTTTCAGTGATGGCCACAACGTCCAGGTCTGACTGTACCATGACAGCCTCAGATCTTCCATCTTGTTGCTAAGGCTCCTGGCATTTGCACACTGCTTTCCATGATTTGACCTCCCTAGACTGCTTCACTGTTCTACTCCAGCCCCTTCCTTGGTTGTCATTTATCCCTGGTTCTCCTTGCTGTCTGCCCTTCTGCTGAATTTTGCCCTTTCTGCTTATCCACCTTTTGGACACTAATCTCCATCTTTGCACATTGCTTTGCAGAGATAGCCCTCCTCTGGTTCACTGGTTCCATTACTAGCTGTGGGGGTGAGCAAGTAGGTATCATCCTTGCTGGCCTCCACCCCCCTTTGCTAGTTTAAATGCTTCAATGTAGCATTTAAACTTATCATTGAGTGCTTGATTCCTCCAGGATGGATGCAGGCCATCAGGCTTGAACAAACCTCCATCCCTCCAGATGGGTCCCCAGTCACCAATGAATCCAAACCCTTTCCTCACAGCACCAGTTCTTCAACCATGAGTTAAAGTTCCTGGTGCATGCACTCCTATGCTCTCCCTTGCCTCTCACAGGTAGTACTTGAGAAAGTGACAGAAGTAGCTACTGCTTGAGACCCCAGTTTCCTAAACTCTTCCTGAACTCCTTTGCCTCTCCCATTTGCCAAGTCATTAGTACCTAGGTGGATAATGACATCCAGCTCACCCTCCTGTCTTGCCTTCCCAGTGATCCCAGTATCTTCCTTCCATCCCTCCATGCCATGGCACCTGGTAGGCACCTCACCTCCCTGTCCTCCCCCTCCTGTGTTCCTAGCTGGATCCCTCTTATGATGGAGTCCCCCACCAGGATTCGCTTCCTCCTCCTCCTCTGGGGTCCACTGCTTTCCCCACTGAGGTCACCTCCTTGCCTAACCTCCACATCCTTTCCTTCCACTTCCCTGGGTACCTCTATTTGGTTGTCCTCATTTGCCAGTGTGGCATATGAGTTAGGGCAACTGTGATTTTATCCTTTTGGTAGTAGTAATAAACTTGTTCTCCCTAACTTAATCCACTTAGACCAAACTAGATATGTTACTCAGCATCAGATTCAAGATAGCATTAAGAGAACCTTTGGCTTGCTCCAATATGCATCCAGGACTCAGCAGACAGCTTTGCCTCTGAGTCTGGATGTTCAACAAGCTTTTGACTGGGTATCATGGAAGTTTCTTTACTATACCTGCCACAGATTTGGTTTTCACCCCCAATTTATAGCTCTGATCATGGCCATGTATCAAAATCCACAGGCCATGGTCAGTGTGACTAGTTCACATTCCCTTAGATTCGAGCTATTTCGTTGGACACAGCAGGGTTGCCCTTGTCACCTTGTCAGGAGGTCTAAAACTCACTTTCAGGTTTTTGGCAATATTGGGAATGCAAGTAATTACAGACACATTGCAAAAGAGTAATAAACAAGTTTATTACTACTACCAAAAGGATAAAATCACAGTTGCCCTAAGCAGTTCTTACCGATACGAACCGGGATGCAGTGCTAAGCGTTACCTATACCTCAAGGTTTCTTTGTGTCTCCTGGGATCTCCGCGGTACATGACTAGTGTATTACATTATATACCTATGATAATTACTATGGTTACTGTAAGATAGAAACATTTCTAGTTACAGAGATGAGCCCTATTGGCTAAATTAGAGGTGGCTCCACGGTCCAAGATAACATTATACAATTCTGTATAGTCATCAGTTTATGAACAAAACAGTTCTTATACAGAGTCTTACATAACTCAGTGTAGTAGTACAAATCACCAAAAGGTGGCAATGCTGACTTACATATCATAATTATTCCAAGGACACAGATGCCTTGGCATCTTACAAGTAAGAAATACACAGAAAATGCATAGAAGAATATATGTAGCAAGCAAAGTGTATTACAACAATATGCATTCATATCCTGACATCTACTCTTGTACGGTAGATGCCCTTAGCCCTATATGTTAGTATAACATATACCTAAGTGCTAGCTGTCTACAGTGTACCTCTGAGGGTACCAATTAGGGTGCAGGGACCTTGTGTAACACCCTCTTTTATTCACATTGTCAGGGGAGCCTTTGTCTCAATTCATTTAGCAGCAGCAAGATATTTCCAGTACTGTACCACATAGGGAAGATCACAAACTTGCTTTTTATGCCAACAATTTATTGATTTACTTGACCAGTGCTACCCAGTCTTCACCCCTTTTGTGGACAATCCTTCATCAGTATGGTCAACTACAGATTGCAACTACCAAAAGTACAAGGGAGAATGGTACTCCCAAATTTTCTATACTATTACAGAGCTGCTCAACTCAGACATATTGCAACATGATTGGACCCTAACTATGCCACACACTGGACATTTTTGGAAATTGCTGAAAATTAGCATCTCCTTAACTAGGGTATTATTTGCTAGTCCCCCCATCTCTCTGGCTCACCAAACAGATAACATTTTCATTAGAAATTTGTTATGAGTATGGTACGCAGGCTTGGCAGATAAGCATCTGCAGAAGCAGCTCCTCCCTTTGACAGCAGTCCCATGTGATTTCACATTTACACCCACAGTGATAGACCCATGACTCAAATATTGGGAATGACAGGGATTAGTGCTCCTTTACCCATGATTCAAATATTGGGAATGACAGGGACTAGTGCACCTTTACCAATTGTATAAACAGGGTATGCCTCACATTTTTCTCCATCTTCAGCAGCATTATGCCTTAACAATGGCAGATAACTACAGATTCCTGCAGGTATAGCATTTCCGAACTACTAAACTGGTAAACCTCACTGAACTGGTACAACCACATCCCATGATTTGGCTGCTTCAGGTCACATAGATACAGGGTATGCCATCCCATTACATATCCCAGACACATAAGTCACTGATTGTGCACCCTGAGGTGACTTGAAAATATGTGGCAATGGAGAAAATCAGAACTAGAAATTCAAATTCCATTGTCAAAACAGACTGTCATACATACCCCTCAGCACAAGATATCATTCTCTTATTCCTGGAAGGAATTTGCCTGGAAGCCAGTAGTTCATTATTTTAGAACAATTCAAAATATGGCAAAGTTCCTTCCAGGTTTCAGAGCCACTTGCTGGAGACAACGTGGTCAACACATGCCCCCCCCCCAACTCCACATTTTCTGGTGTTGTCCTCATATACGTTAATATTGGGCAACGGGTGGGACTGATCTATGGGAATTATTTCCCCATCTCTTGACTTTAACACCTAGAGTAGCATTATTTTTAAATTATCCAACTAAATGTTTTAATAAACATTAGAAATATTTACCCAATATTACATGGACAGCGGCTAAGAAAACCATCATGAAACAATGGCTTCACCCAGACACCTCCACAGTATAGTCCTTTGAAGGAATATTATGCTAGCGATTTATCAAATGGAAAAGTTAGCCCATAATTAGATTGATTTATTCAATAATAGGTGGACTGGTTGGACTACATACATGATGAACAAGAGGGACAATTTTGTTCCTTGAGTTCATGCAGTTTGGTGAAGTCTGCCCTCATTGCTTGCCTCTTCATAGTTACACTGGGATATGGAACCAATCTATTTCAGAGATAATCTAGGTACACCAGTGGGATTGTTTGTACTAATTAGACTCTTTTATAGACAGTCTACCTTTCCACTAAGAAGATGTTGGAATTGCACTTCTATACATTGTTTCTGTGTATTTCTGCCTAGTACTGACACTGTATAGATGTCAACTGGAAATGAACTGCCTATGCTGTATTGTATGTCTGCACTTGCCAAATAAAAAATGAATAAAAAAAAAAACAATAAAACATAGGTTAGACAAACTCACCCTTGATTTGAATGCAACCTCCAAGGCAGGCTGTAAAGGATGATGTATTCTCGCTCTCAGAGTACTTTGGACACAGTGGTAGCTTATTGATCCTTTGTGGTAAAGACTTACATGTAATGGGTGAAATTATCAATGACTACCAGAATAGTTACTATTTTCTTGCTGTCTAGGTCTAAAGACAGGAAGTTCATGCACCCTAAGTCCAGTGGTCCACTACTTGAGATAATTGCTAGAAGGCCATCTCACTTAGGCAGTGTTTTTCTCTGGACACATCAAGAACTCCGCTTGAATGTTTCTGTACCTCAGAGGCTAAACAAGACCTCTAGAATCAGGATCTAACCAATTCCAATGCCTTGTCATACCTGAGGTATCACATGTTCTTAGGTGCCCTGGACCCAGGGTAAGATGCTTGCCCTCCTGGATAACCCACCATTTCAAATTTAAAATGGATAACTGTCTATATCTCTGAGGAGATATAAGGGAGGGCTGGGCTGGGACCAGTGTGTAGTTCCATGGGCCCCTGTGCGTACCAGGTTGATGGGAAAGAGTTGTCATTCCATGGGCAGCTATTAATAATAGTCCAATGCCCCTGAGCTCTTAGCCATTTGGTGCCCTAGCCACTATGTGTTTTACAAAGTAAATGCTCCATGGTGGGGTCAAAAGAAATGGGATGCTTCTGTATTATTCTCCATAAATATTTTGCTGTAAGAGAGTATGTCCCAGGTGGTGACAGAATCCTGCAATGTGCTGTGAGAGAGCCATAAATTTACTGATAAACTTGACTGTAGAAAGCCCATTGGTGCAGTTGTAGTGCTACTGCTCACAACGCTGGTGACCCAGGTTCTGAAGCAACCCTGGATTGGATGGGGAGGAAGTTACAGAGTCCCAAAGGACACTCACCTCCTTCAGGAGAGGGAGGGTCACTGCCTCCACTGCAATACTGCCACCTAGGTGACCATGGGTGACAAAGCAGCAGAGGCAGGAAGGCTAGGGTCTGGTTGACAGCCATCTAGCACATCAATATACCCCTGTGCGTGTTGCTTGGGTCTCTGCATGCCATCACCTAGTGGGGACATCACTAGAAAAAAAAGGAAAAATAGCCAATGGGATCCCAGTGCTCCTGGAACCTGAGAGGCGGTAGCCATGCCACATGTCATCTGACTATCCTGTGAGACTCTGGGGGCCTGGCCAAGCCCCCCGATCCTGCCATAGGTGGTAAAGCATGGCTCCATGGAGGGGATGAAGCATGCAAATTGCTGCTGGGAACCAGGTTGGTGCCTTGTGATCACCGAGGGAATCGGACAGAAGGGGGTATAGAAAATATCTGCAAAAAAAAAAAAAGAAACTGGACTGTAATTTTGGAAGTAAGTGTACTTTTATTCCCTGGATTTGCCTGCAGTGTTAATCTGAATAAGCATTTTTAACCTGATGGGGCAACATTTCCTTCATGTTACCCGACTATGGGAAAGAACAACTGAAATAATTTGGGACTGAATTGCTTGTTTGGTGCAAATCAGACTAGTAATTACTGAGATACAGGCCTGAAAAGAAAAAAGAACAAGTCATTTTTTTGCAGTCTACTTTGCATTCTACTTTCACAGCTGATCAAGTAGTAGCAGCATGTTTCTCAACTGGTGTACTACGAATATGCTCATGAGAGCAAGTCCAGTAAATTGCTGTGGTTGGACTTTATTTACTGTGTGGACATTCAGTTATTTCTGGAAAATGTTGTTTGCTAACTGCAGTGGATTTGCAGCCCTGCACTGGCCTGAAGAGGATCCACTCTTCTGGAAGGTTACCACAGACTCAGGAGGTCAAGTAAGGGACTTGGTGCTTGTTCCCTTCCCTGAAAAAAAAATAGTATTTACACCCCTCAACTGAGGAGGGGGCTTATACCTGGGGGCTCATCCAGGATTTGCAGGTGCCTCTGGGAGTTGGAGCATGTTGTTGCCGTCAGGGTGAAAAAGGATACAATCAAGTGATTTTAAGATGCGTGCACAGTTTAAAACAGAAACGTAGAAAATGACAGCAGAAAAAGGCCACTGGTCCATCCTCTCTGCCCATAATACCCTAACAATCCCAGGCCCTATTGCCCATACAGGGATCTAACCCACACGACTGTGCCTTTTTGCTGTTTCTGTTTATGCCATTTTCCCTTCTTTTGCTGCACCATGAACTTTGTTTATGCCCTCAAAGCCAGAGCAATTTGAACATGTTATGCATCAGCCTTAATGTTTTCAATTATGCCTGCTGTAATTTGTGGCTCTGCTCTGCCTGTGTTGAGAAATGCAAGTCTTTAATAAATATGCAAATCTGGATACCACCCAGCCCCTGCGTGCTTGCTTGGACTGTGTTCTAAAAGAAGGGTGCGGCTAGGAGTTCTGTCATGCTGCTTCATGTGGACCAGCGGCCATCATAGGAGTGACCAAAGAAGAAAGAAGATTCCAAAGGAGTTGCAGCACATTTTAGTCACTGCTACATTTGATAATAAATAAAATCTTTTAATCCTAACTAATCATGCACCCCTCTGGTGCTGTCCATCATGTGATTGCCTGTATGGTATATCCAGTGACTCTCTGTGTGTGAACCGAGTTGTGGAGGACCTATCTAGCTGTGAGTATGGCTCACAATGGAAAAAATTTAATTTTGGATTCTTTGGAATGTGTTCTGACAGAGAGAAGGAGTTAGGACTAAGTTAATCAAGTGAATTGCATGTAAGAGACTGTATAAAGCAGGGAGTGTTACAATGATTGCTCTGGCGTGGGATAGGCACTGTGGGAAGTTGAGATCAACTGTGACAGTGAACTCTATTAAAGGTCTAAAGCTACACTGAAAAGACAGGCAGGCTTAGATCATTTAGCTTACTTTAAGGAGATAGAAGCCATTACCACTACCTTGTTTAATGTGTTTGAACTGTTACTTGCAGACCAAGAAACAATTGGTTAATGCACCAGTGGGGTAAGTGGCCTGCCTATTCCCCTGATGAAAGAGATTAAGATCTATTGTAAAAAGATTCCTGTACACAGCCTTTCTCACACCTCCCAGCTTCATCAACTGGACTCCTCCTCTTCCCTGCAAATGTCTAAACAATGGAGGTTCCTGATTACCCTCTCAGAAACAGTTACTTTTCTTATTTATTTATTTATTTAAAAGTTTTACCAGGAAAGGCATACTGAGCAGACTACCGCTCGATTCCAGATGCGTCCTGGGGGTTGTAAGGGAACAGGATAAGTACATACAAGTAAAGAATACAGAGGTACAATTACAGAATTATAGAATACCAAAATTTACATTGATACAAAAGGTACATCAGTTCTGCAATACAATAATAGTAAACTAGAAGTAGTATATACAGGAAGATAAACAGAGAGTACACAGCAAACAGTAGGCAGAATATGTAGAAGAGGTATTGGCAAACTAAACTGGACAGTTAAGCATTTGGGTGAACAACATAGTTTTGCACTGGGGAGTTGGCCCATACTTAGTGCACATCAAGTTGACATGAGCAGCTTGTGGGGACTTACCCTTTTAGAAGGGAGATTTGTTGCCGAGAGGATGGGGAGAGCCGGATGTCCGCCGGCAGGGAGTTCCATAGTTTTGGTAGTCGGACTCTAAAAGCCGACTGTCCAGCAGAGGTAGCCATGTGGGGGATTTGTAGTAGACGGGAGTGGAAATTTCTGAGTGAGTATATAGATGGTGTTTGAGCAGTTAGGGTAGAGGCTAGGTAGGAGGGCAGTAACTGGGCCCAGAATTTGTCTGTGAGTCTGTTGCAGTGGTACTGGCACCTATTGACGAGTGAGGGTAGGTTAAGGTAACTGTAGAGGTCACAGTGGTGAGTGGAGGGTAGGCAGTCCAGTGCAAAGCGACAGAAGGAGTTAAAAAGAGAATCCAGTCTAGCCAGGGTGGATTTAGGGGCAGAACTGTAGACTACGTCCCCGTAGTCAAACATATCGAGTTCTTTGTGTAAAGTATTTGCACTGCACCAATTGCTGTACAAAAGCATTCCCTGTCTAGCCAACATTTCTTGAATTATTATATGTATCCTCATTTAAATGTATCCAACTGTATATATGTAACCAGCTGTATATATGTAACTAATGTATTTATGTATCTTTCTCATGCGTTCAGACTTGTAACCCCTGTCCCAGGGTCACACCTGGAAATGAGCCTCATCTCACTGTGCCTTTTCCGGTCACCAAATGTTTAAATAAAATAAATACACAGCCTTCACCAAAAGTGACAAACTAATTGCCAGTGGAAATGGTGGGGGTAGTAGAAGGCAGTTGCTGCTCAGGAAGGTCAAGTACAAATTTATTGATCAGCATATTGGCCATTATAATATACTACAAAAGAAAAAAATAATAAATATATTCTTAAAAAATACAGATATATTTAAAAACATCCTACAGTTTTGTTCATCAAAATGTAAGGTGATCAGGTGCAAAAGGCATCAAAGGTGCAGATACAGCAAGTAGATAGATTTTCCTTATCCAAAGATAGTTTATATTTCTATAGTTGAGTAGTCAGCAAGAATTGTGCAGTCACTTCCAGGATTTGTCTATCCCTAGAGGTAAAAAGGTATTCAATAATTTTTGCAGGAGGGAGACTGAGCATACCCAACAACAACCCACCCAACCATTTTTTTTACTGGGCTCATAAAGTGGACAAATTGATACCACATGTTTGATATCATCATGTACCTGGGACCCACATTTACAATATGGGGCTGAAATCCCTTTTCTTTTTTGCCTGTACAGGATATATGGTGCATTATACCCTTCTACTCTGAACCTTGTAAAAATTATTTTCAGTTTAGGGCGGGTCAATAGGGTAAAGTAATCCTCGAAACCACATATAACCTTACAAGATTTATAGTAGTCATGCATTTTAAGCATAGAAAGTTGACTGAGGATGTTATTGTCCAGATCTCTAAGCCTTAGCTGAACGTCAGAGATAATTTCCTTCATAGGTCTAATATAGATCATATGAAGGTGATGTCCTAGACCTAGACCTGCTGGCATAAGAGTCTTTTGTATAGGCTGAATGAATGGGTGTACAAATCCCAATGATGCAAGTCTAACACCTTCCTCCAGTCACATTCTAGGCTAACTGTTTTCTGGCAGCAGGAAGGTCTTAAGAAGAAAAATAATTTGTCTTTTATTAATTAATGATGATAAGGATTGCTGTCCCAACTCTAACTTGAGAATACAGTTCAGTGTACCTTGAAGTAACATCAGAATATATCTGTATGTTTTATTAAGAATGGTATCCACCAAACTAGTATTAGAATGGCCCCATACTTCAGCCACATAGATTATACTTGCTCTGATTTTAGCATTTATTACTGTCAGGATGCTCCTAACAGAGGATTTCCCCATTTTGGCATTAAACATTTTTAAAGCATTTACAGAAGAGGCTGTTTATTTTGTACCCATTCCAGATGTTTTGTCCAAGATGCTTTGTACATAAATCTGACTTCCAAGTAATCATAGCAGTTAACACATTCTATACCTTTCCCATTGATCTTAAACTTAGCTGGATTCCTGGCATTATTTCCAAAAATCACAATGTTAGTTTCAAATAGACTAATTTTAAGTTTCCTTTGTTTACACAGAGACTCGAAGAGGCACAACTTTCTATTAAGGCCCAGTGCTGAGGTTGAAATAAGCACTAAGTAATCTGCATATGCAAGAGTATCAAATATGCAATTGTTAATCTTAGGAGCATGAAATTCCAGATCAGTAATTTGTGTCAAAATCATATTTTTTTCATGTTATATATTTATTGATTTTTGCAAGCAAAACTCACAAAGATTTACATAGGAGGATAACCATGAGCAAATACAGACGCTGTTCTCTTACAAAGGCCTTGTGTATAACATCCCCTCTATTAGTACATCACAGGAGGGATTCCCTGAATACAAACTATAACAGATTGGATTACCCAATGCATACAGCCAGGAAGGACACTAGGGAGTCTGTAAAGGTCAGATTAATAAGATTACCCTTTTACCAAAGAGACTGTAAAGTCTAAGTGACTCCACCACTGTAAGATCATAATAGCAAAAGATCAAAAACATATTCCCAAGCTCCCCCAGAGCCCAAACATTCTCAGCTTATTAGCCCAATCTGTACCAAACAGTAGATGTCCTCTCTTTAATATATATAAAGAAGCCCCATTATTTTACAGCACTTTCCCTTTTTCTCTCAAATGAGAAGAAAAGTAATGAAGTGGGAGCCATGAGTACCCCTTCCCCGTGACAATCCCCAGCCAACATGGAGGAATGATTATAATAGTCTTAACAACATGTCCATAAATCCAATGAGTCATGGAGCAGCCTCGGGGTCCCCAGGTAGGTCCATGGATCAAGTCCAAAAAAATAACCATGAATGGCGGCAAACGAGAGATGCATTACAGTCTACAGTTTAATAACAGTTCCACAACATGCTGCATGCTATCTCCAGAAATCGAGGTCTCTTACACGACCCCACATACTTGAACTGAGTACATTACCAGAGTATTATGGAGAATCAGTCCCCCTCAGATCCACTTTCCAGCTCATCTACTCTGTCCAGTTCATGTTCGATTTTAAGGAGCAGTTTGCTGGAATCCTTTGGGTCATTAAACAAATAGAACTGCCCATTCCACTGTAGCATGAGTTTCACTGGGAGCAATAGCTGATGTTGAACCTTAAGTCAGCGCAATCTGATGCACAGCCCAACAAAAACTCTTTGGTATTGATGGGTGCTGAATGAAAGATCCAGGATCAGCATGATTTCAGCGTCACCAAATTTCAGTGCTCTACGGTGCCGGGTGATTGCAAGCACCCTGTCTCGATCTCCTACTCCCATGCAGACAATTAGGAAAGTCCTCGGGTCCGAGGGATCCACCTCGGCTCTCCTTGGAGTTATTCTATAGGCTTTTTCCAGGGACATTGTAGGATCTGCATCATCGAGACCTAAAACAGCTGGCAGAAAAATTCTGGCAAAACTCAAGCCATCCACTCCTTTGACCCCCTTGGTCAACTTGATCATCCGAATATTCCACTCCCTAGTTGGATTTTCAACTGTTTCCAACCTTTGACGGAGACAGGAATTTTTTTTATTAATTTTTCAGCCGCATCCACTGATTTAAGGCTGGTAGATTCAGGACATTGGACACTTGCTTCAAGGCAGTCCATTTTAGTTTCCAGAGCAGTGACTCTCGGGGTGAGGGAATCAAATTTTCTGTCTAGATCTTGCACTGTTTTAACAAGCTGGTGCAACGTGGTCAGGAAGGAAGTTAGCGAGACCGCTTCCTGTGGTTTGCTGCCTGTGTCCCCTGCTCCTCCATGTTGACTAGGCCTCTCCTCTCTGCTCTGTTTTTTCAGAGCAAAAAAGTTGCCAGCTGACGCACTAGCTTCTTTAGATTTGCCCATCCTGTCGATGAGTGAAGATCTAAGCACTCCAAGACAGTGTTTGGTACTTTTAGATAAGCTGATTAGATTTTTATACATAAAAAGTTTATTTTCTCTCTGGGAGCTTGAGCTAGATGGTGCTTCCTCTTGGCTGCTCAGCAGCACCCCCTCAAAATCATATTAATGTAAATATTAAACAACGTCGATGCTAAAATGCATCCCTGTCTGACTCCCACATTCATACGGATTCTATCAGGCATGTGCCCATATTGATTATACTGAATTCTGGCCCAGATGTTCTCATGCAATCTGCTGAGGATATCTAACAAAGTCTCATCCAGATTCAGGTGTCCAAAGAGTGCCCCAAAGTATTTTCCTGCTGATACTGTTGAAAGCTGAAGAGAAGTCCACAAAACAACAGAACAGCCTACTTTTCCTGATCTTAACATATTTCCAGATCAGGTGCTGTAAAACATAGCAGTGCTGCACTGTTGATCAGTCTCTCCCAAATCCATTCTGGGATTCATGGAGGGTGGAATTCTCTTCAGCTCAATCCAGTAATCTACCTAGAACAATCCTTGACAAAATATTTTGGGAGACATCAATGAGGCTAATGGGCCTATATGTCTTAGGATTGTTCAGATCTTCTTTTTTGAATATTGGAAATATAACACTGCCTGTCCAAGTAGAAGGGAAATTCGAATTTTGAATGAAACCATTAAATGTGACAGTCAGAAATAAGACCCACCAATATTGAAATGATTTATAAAGATCGCCTATGATTCCATCAGGTCCTGGAGCCTTACTGGACATCAATGAGTTCAGGGCCAAATGAATTTCATCTTCTGTGATTTTAATAGGCCTGTGATAAGTTATCCTATTCATTTGTTTAGGACTATAATCAGTACTCATGTCTTCTTCATCCTGAGAATAATAAAGCTCTGAGAAATATGAGATCCAGACTTCCGGGGTAATATGTGACTCTATCTTAGTGGAATATTTGTTAAATCCTTGAGTGACAATTCTCCAAAACTGTCTGCCATCCTTATCAGAGTCTGCCTGTCTAAATTGTTCCCATAAACCAATAGAATACTTTTTTCTTTCATCTTCTAACGTTTTCTTATATCTTTCTCTTTCCTTTTTCAGGAGAATATGATCTGAAGCTTTTTTATTCCTTTTTTTCCTGTACCCTTGGAGTGTTTTACCAAACATTCTTTTAGCATTTCTGCATCTGGTGTTGAACCATGATTTTATGTGGAAGCCTTGTTTAATATTCACTATCTTATTGGATTTACATAGGGCCCTCAGTAATGTGTACATATTATCCCAAATATTATAGATGTTGAGAATCTGGGTATTTGTAAGAATGGAATTCTGTATGTCAAGGAGTTCTCCAGTATTCAGTACTTCCTCGGATTGAGTTTGGCATGAAGGTCCCCATTTGGTTCTTTTTTCTTTAATTATTTCTAAATTCTCTCCCAAGAGCACCTCCTCATGGCCAGAATTAACAAAAGGATTTTCTAGGGTTAATACCAAAGGGAAATGAATGGATTCCAGGTGTTCTAATACCTGTAGTTTTGAAACTAATTTAACAGCTTCCTAGTTACCCCAGATAAAATCTGGAGTACAGGCACTGAAGGCAGCGTTATGTGTCAGTTTCCCCGGTATATCACCCTCAGTTCTCCCATTCAAAACACAAAAATTTCTTTTAGCGAGCCCTGCCAATAAGTCTTTTCCTCTTTTGTTGGTTTTTTGATCTTGAGTTTCCCTTCTGGCTCGCATTTTGGGGGTTATTTGCCGATAGGAAGAGGGAAAAGTTTAAATATAGTTCTTCAGAAAATCTTGAAGCTATCCTAGCATTGAAATCACCTAAAAGGATTATGGGGGAATTTATTTCACATGTTACGAGGCTGTCTATAAGAGAATTCAAATGCGAAATATAAAGGTCTCCCGAGGACTTAGTACCTGGAGGAAAGCAGATGTTGCATAGGACAATTTTCTTTAATCCATCTGAAATTATCAAGGTCAATATATTATCTAATTTAAGTGCAAATTCTTGGATCTTCAGATTTAATTTGGTTTTAATAAAAAGGGAAATACCTCCCTTGTATCTGCCATATTTCTTGTCTCTAGAAGCAGGGAACACATAAGCTGAGTACCCTGCTATTCTTGGAGCTGACACATCTATGCACCAAGTTTCCTGGAGGCCTGTAATATCAAAGGCCTTGAGGAAACCCAGTATCTCTGGATCAGCTGTTTTTAAATGTAGACCCTCTATGTTCCAGAAAAGAATAGCAAGTCTGTTAGACTTGCTCTCTATGTCCCTGAGGGAAATATTAATAGATTCTCTGAGTCATTCTTGTCGTATTGTTATTAATGGCGAAAAGGTGTTCATGTCTATAAGCTTCTCAAGGTCAATAAGTGAGATGTCTTCCTCTGCCCTTAACTCCAAAGATTTATCCGGTGGGCATTTCTTTCTGAGGAGGTTATCCCCCAAGTGCTGGTGTGCCACAATATGTAGACCCATACAGTTAAGTTTACCCACCAGTGAAAGTATCATTTTGGCTGTAGATGGATTTTTAAAGGTAATATCAATCTGTGTGGAGGATTGCTGTTCCCTATACAGTTTTAATTTATCCACCATATTTCTAGTTAATTTGAAACCAAGTGCTCATGTAAGAAATGACAATAATTCATCTCTAATATTTCTGTGAGTATCTTGCTTTGAAGTTTCCCAACCAAAGACTGTGATAGTCCTACATAACTAGTCATAACTTTGTTTTTGGTCATACTTTTCAATTACCTTTAATATTTCTGATGAATCTTCCCTTACTGCCCAGTTCTCTTCCTCTTTGTCCCCGTTTAAGTTAGATACAATAAAAGGAGAAAGGATCGCCCTCTCCTTCATCCAGCAGTCATCTGAGACTGTGCTTCTAGGTACCTTAACAGGAAAGCTAACCTCATATCCTTTTTGCTTCAGTTGTGCAATCTTCCCTAGGACATGCTCGGCAGTATCCCTAATCGAACGATATAGGAGCACAGTATCAGAATAGTCCAAATTAGGAGATCTCATAGAATAGAGATTTTCTTTGACATTGTTCTGGTCAAATTCAAAAAGATGTAACATCCTTTTGAGGAGCTTCTCTTCTGTTTCATTTTCTAACCTCTGGACTCCCTTTACCTCAGTCAAATATTCTGCTTTCTTAGCACTTTGGACAGCATCGGGAGCCTCCTTCAACTCTCCAGTATCTAAATTTGTGGGTGGGTTGCTAGTGGTCTCAGTCTGTATCATGCCCATAGCTTGGGAGTCACTGCTTGTTACTTCCTTGTAGGAAAGTGAAATCATACCTTTAGGATCTAAACAAGGTAGGCCCAAACCTGTCTTCTGATTCATCTTCAGAGTCCTATTTCCTATAACATCTTTTACTGGTGTATTTAGTTGTTTTGGTAGTTCTCTTGAGGCTTTATTTTTAATTTTAGTTTTGGTCCTACATCCTACAATTTTTTGTTGCTGGTTTTGACTATTACAAGCTACAGAGCTCTTAGAAGCAACTGTGTCTGGGTTCTGCATATAACATAAGCAGACATTATTTTAATCAAATAGTGGGGGGGAGGAAGCTGCACCTGTATGCCTCTATTCAACTTTCCTTTAGGTGTCACCTCCCCCCCCCATCTCAATATCAGAATGCTGTGCTTTTCTGGATTCAGTGATATTTTCCAGGAGAACTTTATTATAAAAACATCTGATCTGAAATAAAAAATCTCATCTTTCAATACTGTAATATTTTCAAAAATTACAACATCTGCATAGTATCTATTTTTGATTATTTCTGTTTGTTTAGAAATTGAAGAGCTTGCAGCAAAATCTCCCTTATCTGAAAAATATTCCTCATCATAAGTAATTATGTTTGTTTTTTGGTCCATAGCCATGGCTTTTGATTTAACATTATCTATTCTTCGAAGAGTACCCTCTCTCAGTAATTCTCTATGGCTTGATTCCATCTTTTTTAGGCCCTCAATGGTTATACTCATCTCCTGTTCTATTTCCTTCAGTTCTTGATTTTCTCAATTTGTCTGTTCAAGGACTGGTGAATGCAGTGGGGGAGAACCTCCCAATGCCATTATGGGATGAGCCTGTAAATTTTGTTTAGAAGGTATGCCTGGAGTAAATAGATTATCCAGGTATGAATGGTTAAATTAAGGGTCTGGGGAGAATTCTGGATCTCTAGAGTTTGACTCCTCCGAGTTACTCGCCCCCTGCATTACTGTTTCCCACTCATAGTGATCGAAAGAATTCACTTCTGAGTCTTCTTGTGAGATCTCTGATTCAGAGACCACATTTATTCCTAAGATTTGCTAGTTGGCTTGAGAGCCCATTCGAGAGAGAAAGGGGTGTGGAGAGATGTTTGGGAGCTAGCCCATTATCTGCCCACAAGTCTGTTATTTTAAGTTGTCTATTTTCTTTTGGACCCTTCTGGGCAATGCAAGAATTATTTTCAGAAGAATTGACACTAGGTCCCTGCTTTATAATTATATTACTTTTCTGCTGCTTACTTTTGCTAATCCTATGGGTCTTTTGTTTAAAGCCCCCTTAAAACTCTTCCTGGGTTTCTGGTATGACTATAGTATGCATAGAGTTTTCCCTTGAGGAGATCCCAATTAGGATATTCCCCCTTCCACTTATGGTTATGATCATAGTTATGCCTGGCAGAAACTTTGAGGTAAAAAAAATATATCTAAAAATTCAAACCATAAAACCTATAACCCAAACAGTTCCAAAAAGTTAGTAATGCAGTAAAGAGTTAACTGAATAGAATCCAGCACTTCAGTCCAATAAATTCAGGAAAAAAGACTCAATCCCTATAATATCAGTCTCCTAGCCTCAAAAATATAAAAGTATGAATACAGGTTGGTGGCTATTTCATTGTCTCATCATCTTATTGTCAGACCGTCTCACAAATCCATCTCAGAACCCAAGTCTAATCGAACCGAGACTTCAGAGGCCAAGTAGAAAAAGTCCAACACCAGTTTCCAAAGGAGAAAAAGGAAAAACACAAAGTACTTCCAGCGACCGAGGATAACAGATAACCAAGTCTGTGTATATAAAAATCCAGTAATATCCAGTGACCAGGGGACTATAGCACAATACCTGTAGTAGATAGTAATGGCCTCAGAGAATGACATCACTGAAAATAGAAAAAAGAATGGGCCAATGGAGGGCCAAGCCAAGGGACATGACCTTTAGCTATATTTAAAAATTCAGTGATTTTGTAATGAAATATATAAATATATGAAGAATCCTAAGAGTAAAAAAAAGGAAATAGCTGGACTAGATTTTGTGTATAAAATCTAGGGCTTTTGTAAAATTTGTAATCTGACTCAAGCAACTATAACAAATTAAAACAATAACATAAAATATAGCAGTAAATTTTAGAACTTACTCTGCACTTTGAAGAGGCCATGCATAGTATCCCAATTTGAGGTCAGCAGCTTGTTTAACATAGAAAAATAGAAACATAGAAGTTGACACCAGATAAGGACTGCAAGGCCCATCCAGTCTGCCTATTTTTTCTACCTTATGAATGTGCCATAGGCCCGTACTCTGTCAATGGCCTATCTATTCATACTCATCTTTATTGCTCTCTTATGCCTGTCCCATGCCTGTTTGAAGCCCTGCACTTTATTCACATCCTTCACTTCCTGAGGTAGGCCATTCCATGCACCCACCACCCTTTCTGTGAAAAAGAACTTCCTCACATTACCCCTTAATCAGCCTCCCTCTAATTTCATGCTGTGTCCTCTTGTCCTGCTGTTTTTCTTATAATGAACCATGTTAGACTCTTTCACTTTGTTAATGCCCTGAAGCTGTTTGAATGTTTCGATCATATCACCTCTCTCCCTCCTTTGCTATAGGGTATACATATTGAGCTCCATTACTCTGTCCTCATATGTATTCTGATGCAGACCCTGCACCATTTTGGTTGCCCTTCTTTGGTCTGCCTCCATTTTGTTAATGTCCTTGGAAAGGTGTGGCCTCCAGTACTGCATGCAGTAATCCAGATGGGGCCTAACCAGTGTCTTGTAAAAAGGGATTATTACCTCCCTCTTATGACTTGCAATACCCCTACTAATACACCCCAACATCCCTCTAGCCTTACCTTCTGTTTTAGTGGTCTGCTTTGATGATTTCAGGTCATCTGGAATGATGATGCCCAAGTCTCTTTCTTTCCTTGTGATTGCCAGTAACTCCCCTCCCACCCTGCAGGTGGCTTCAGGGTTTCTCTTTCCTATGAGCATGGTCTTGCACTTCTTTGTGTTAAACCCCATTTGCCACTCTTCCAATCATTTTGCCAGTTTATCCAGATCTCTTCTCATTCTGCCCACCCCATCTGGATCACCTACTCCGTTGCAGATCTTGGTGTCATCTGCAAACAGACAAACCTTACCGTCCAGTCCATCTTCAATGTCACTGATGAAGATATTGAAGAGGACTGGCCCCAGAACTGATCCCTGAGGTACCCCACTTGTAACTTGCATCTCTTCTGACTGTATACCATTTACCACCACTCTCTGTTTTCTGTCCGCCAACCAGTTTGCCACCCAGTTGACCAACTTCTGACCAATCCCGAGCCTACCCAGCTTATTTATCAATCTTCTATGTTGAACAGTATCAAAAGCTTTGCTGAAGTCAAGGTAGGCAACATCAACTGCTCCCCCTTGGTTCACCACTCAGGTTACCCAGTATAAGAAACCTATTATATTAGTTTGACAGGACCTTCCTGTTGTAAACCTATGCTGTCTTGGATCCTATGCTCCTATGGATTCCAGGTGTTGCGCTATCCTTTCCTTAAGGAGTGCCTCCATAATCTTGCTCACTACTGAGGTAAGACTGACTGATCTGTAGTTCCCTGCCTGCTCCCTACTACCACTCTTGTGGAGCTGTGTCTCATGAGCCCTTCTCCAGTCTTCTGAGACCTCTCCGGTGCTCAGAGACTCACTAAGCAGTTCTGATAATGGTTCTGCTAGTTCCACTCTTAGCTCCTTTAGTACCCTGGGATGTATGCCATCAGGTCCCATCGCCTTGTCCACCCTGAGCTTAGTGAGCTCTTGTAGGCCCCTTTCTTTTGTGAAGGGACTAGTGCACACCTCCCTCCCCCCTGTGTCCATAGTGCTGAGCTGTGGGCCCTACCCTACCTTCTCCTCCATAAATACTGAGCAGAAGTATCTATTTAAGATAGATGATTTTCCTTGGTCCTCCTCTTCACACGCTCCCTTATCTCCTTTGATCTTAGCAATATCCCCTCTGGACTTTCTCCTTTCACCAATGTAGCTATAGAAAGTCTTGTCACCTTCTTTTACTGTTCATGCTAGTGTTTCCTTGGTTTGGGACTTTGCCTGCCTTACTGCCTTCCCTGCTTCTCTTAGAGAAGTTTGGTATGCCTCTCTATTTTTCTCCCACTGCGTTCCCTTATATTTCCTGAAGGCCAGCCTTTTGGCTCTAACCTTTACTGCTACTGTTCTTGAGAACCAAAGTGGTTTCTTTCTTCTTCTGCTCTTGCTTTTCTCTCTAACACAATGGGATGTTGCTTCAAGTATTGCATTCTTAATGCTTGCCCACTTTGCCTTTACCCCTTCACCTGTATTTCTTCTTGCCAGGGCTAGCTTAACTCTGTTGGCCATCTTATCAATGTCAGCTCCACTCAAGTCTCATATTTTTACCATTGGAATGGGATGATTTAGTTCTAGTGGCCAAATTGAACCATACCATGTGATGGTCACTGGCCCCCAAGTGACCTTCTACCTGGAGATCTGTGATCCTTTCCTCATTAGGCAGTACTAGATCCAGGATAGCCCTGTCTCTTATGGGTTATGGGTTGTTCTACCAGTTGATTGAGGCCCTCCCCCTGCAAGGAATCCACTATGTGTCTAGTTCTGGCAGATGTTCCTACTGGTATTGACCAATCTGTATCTGGCATGTTGAAGTCTCCCATTATCAGAATCTCTCCTTTAGCTGTCATGTTTTGCATATCTTCTAACAGTAATGTGTTATGTACTCCCCCTGGTCTGGAGGCCTGTAGACAACCCCAGTTCATATGGCTGTCCCATTTCCTGTTTCCAGGGTGATCCACAGTTCTTCTGCCTGCTTATGTATATTCTGAATTTCTGTAGCTTTGATATTTTCATTGACATAAAATAATAATAATAATAGCTTTATTTCACAAAAGCACCTTCCAAATATCAAGGCGCTTTACAAAAGAATTAAAAGAAGAGAATAAAAGAATAAATACAGTATAAAACAAACAGAGTTCAACAGGATTCATTTACTAAATGCCATCAACAGTCTGGGGCCATAAGTAAGTTTTCAATGCTTGATTAAAGCCTCCCACTGTCATGCACTCCCACAGCAAATGGGGTAGAGAATTCCAGAGGGTAGGGGCAACGTACATAAATGCATGCACCCCAAATGACTTCAGAGACACCCTTGGGATCTCTAGCAACCCCTCGCCAGCAGAACTTGGGGCGTTAGGGAATCAGGAGCTCTTTCAGGTAGTCAGGGCCAAATCCATGTAGGGCTTTGTAGGTCAGTAAACCAACCTTAAAGGTGATCCGCCACTGAATTGGCAACCAGTGTAGACTGCACAGAACAGGGGTAATATGAGATGTTCAAGAAATCCCATCAGTAAACACACTACTGCATTCTGCACTTGCAGCAAGCAGTGGATAGCAACCCCAGGAAGCCCTAAGTATAGGGAGTTGCAGTAATCAAGGCGCGAGGTCACAAAGGATGGACAAGTGTATGTAGGTCTCCAGAAGGAACAAGGTGCTTGATCCTGGCTATGTTCCTAAGATGGTAAAAGGAAGACTTGATGACTGCTGACACCTGAGATCATAAGGTCAGCCCATCGTCAAGCACCACCCCCAGGTCCCACACCCAATCAGAGGTAAGGATCTGGACGCCCCCTACATAAATTCCAGAGGGCTGACCAGTCCTCAACCCCTCTATCCGGTGACCCAACTCCACTACCATCACCTCCGTCTTTCCCGTGTTCAACTTTAGCCAGCTCGAATTCATCCAGTCCTGGATTTCCACAAGGCAGTTGTTAAATACTGAGAGAGCACTATCCTGGTCAGATTCAAAAGACAGGTAGAGCTGGGTATCATCAGCATAGCAATGAAACCTTAGACCATACCATCTTACAATATCTCCGAAGGGCAGCATATACATTGCAAACAACATGGGGGAAAGCACTGAGTCCTGAGGTACCCCACAAGACAAAGAGAATGAGCCCGAGGAAAAAACCCCGGACACCACTCTCTGAGTTCTGTCAGTGAGAAAAGATGTAAACCACCTAAGAACCATATGTGTCAAGCCACAGATGGACCTCAGATGCCCAAGCAATACCCCATGGTCCACAGTGTCAAAAGCTGATGTGAGATCAAGAAGCACCAGAATAGTATGGCTTCTCCAATCTCTCGCCATCAGGAGTTCATTGAGCACCTGAACCAGTGCAGTCTCAGTACTATGCCTCTTCCGAAAACTGGACTGGAGAGGTTCATAGATGTTATTTATGGTCAAGTGGTTCTCTAGTTGTACCACCACTACTTTCTCAATAATGTTCCCAATAAAAGGGAGGTTAGAGATTGATCTGTAATTAGTCAGAGAGTCAGGGTCCAAAGAAGCTTTCTTCAGGAGAGGTGTTACACTGCCTCCTTCAGGGAGCTTGGAAACTCACCCAAATCTAGGGAGCACTGGACTATCTGAACCAGGATCGGGCCAATGATGTTGCAACATCCCATAATCAGGGAGGTTGGACCCGGATCCAAACTACAGCATGTAGGGTGCATACTCTGGACAATCCACATGACATCCACGAACTCCAGCAGGTCAAAGGAACTCCAGGGAACATGAGGTGAGGTGACCAAGCACCGATCAACAGCATCCCCTGTACAGCGATTTGCAAGGATCTCTGACCTGATATCGGCCACCTTATTCTCAAAGAATTGAGCAAGCTCATCACACTCCTATTGTGAAAAAGGTCTTCGGAACTCTAGACAGGTTGGGTTGCACAACCTGTCCACAGTCCAGAAGAGCTGAGCTGGTTGGTTCTGAGTGGCCTGCAATCTCCCTGGACAGGAATTCTGCCTTCTTATGGGAGATCGCTGATTGATAGGCCTGATAGTGCTCTACCAGTTTAAGGTGGTCAACCTCCAGGCCAGATTTCCACCAACATCACTCTAACCTATGTCCTAGTCACTGCAACTCCCTCAAGAACCCATCAAACCATGGGGCCGGAGGGTGAAGGGGGAAGAGGATGAACACGGACAGGAGCAATCAGGTCCAGGGCCACAGAAATGGTCTTATTATAGGCCAACACCAAGGCCTCAGGACTCATGCTAGCCACAGGAAACTCTGAGAGGTGAATCACCGTCAGGCCACACCACTCCCCCCCCTTTTTGCACCTTGGTCTTTTCTGAACAGTACATAGCCGGGGACTGAAGTCTTCCAAGTGTGGTTACTGGTGAATCATGTCTCGCTAATGGCTACTACAGTATGTCCAGTTTAGCCTCTGTTATTGTTGCATGCAGGTCTGGGATCTTTTTCCCAGACTGCGAGCATTTGTGTACATGATTTTCCATTGCCCAGATTTTGGTGTGTTAGTTGTCGGGAAAGGTCCTATGTTTCCCCTGTGCATCGTATGGGAAGCTGGACCTTTTTCCTTACCTGGTAATGTAAATGAACTACAAACATGCTGAACTCCTGTTTGATCACTAGCTGAAAAAGAAGAACCATGGATGAAAGAAACAAGGAGGTAAGAGCAGAAACAATCAACCAACAACAAATGATGTAGCCCTGAAAGCTTAGCCTAATGATAGATAAAACTGTAAAACCTGCAAAGCACCACCTGTAATAATTTCACAGAAGATATACCCTACAAAAAAAACTTTGCTACAGAGAAAAATAAAGCAGTAACAAAAGATATAACTTACAAGAAACAATTTGAATCAGAAGATTACAGCAGTAATCTGTGAGCACAAATCTATAGGCACACCCTGTAATAATGCAGCAGAAAGTATACCCACAGCAACAATTTGAATCAGAGAAAAACAGAGCAACAAAATGTTAGCAACAAACAGTAACAACCCCTGTGAGTACAAAAGAAAATAACACACAGTAAATCTGCCTAGCCAAAAAAAGACTTACTCTTTTTCCTTGCTCTGATAAGATTCCTTGCTCTGTCCTTACAAGCAACCTAGAAGAAAAGAGTTCAGGTGAAGCTAGGTGCCTTTGCCAGCAAACCTAATCTTCCACCTTGCGTAAAACACTCGTAGCTCTGCCGGCACAGAAAGACTTAAAGGTAAAGCCGGCAAGCTCTAATTGAATTTTTTTGTGAGGACAGCAGCAAAATCCAGAAAAAATTCTTAAAAACCATACAGACAGACCACAGCTTTTCTTTTTAAATCTCAGCCCAGCATTAAGCCAACTGAATTGGATATAATAGCAGTGTTCTAGTCTCTCACTATCCAGACGCCGGATGCCGCAGCCAAAGCAGTCAAGTGTGCACAGTTCGCTGTTGAGCCATTGAGAGATAATACCATTGATATACCTCTCAATAAGGCAGAGCAGGCTATCACCAGGTGAATAATCAGTCAGATAGTCAGTCAGCCAATTAATGACCAACTGAATTCCTTTGCCAATTACTCCGACAAGGGAAGCTTAATCAAAGCTTAATCAAAAGAACAGGACCAGATATCTAAAAATGAGGGTTCTTATTACCAAGGTATCTACAATCTACCAGCAAGCTGTTGTCAGATCGACGAAACATTTGAGTTAATTACACAAACCCTACAGCAGACACCTTCAACAAAGCGCAGGTAAAACATAGAAACAAACACAAGCATTGTTTAATCAGAGATGAGTACACAAGCAGCATTACTAATGATACCAAAATAAATACTAAAGTATCAGTGTGCTTAAGAACAAATAATAATCTAAAACCAGCCACAAGGCTATAAACGTATTTGCTGCATTAAAATGTAATACTATGTATAGTACTGCACTCTAACTTAAAACCATCAGCATATACTGGAACCTGGGTACTCAATGTCCAGCTATAAGCATCAGCCTAGCTTTTAACATACAAAGTAAAAACAACAATAAAGGTATGAGAGACTGAGAGAAAACCTCCGAGGAACTAAAACAGAACAACAGTCAAATAGTTAGCATCCTCAATATGTTCAGGAGTTTGTTTTTTTTATGACACAGAGCGTGGTTCTCGAGATTCACAGCCCTCTGCAGGACTGCTCTGTTGTTCGCCTCCTCCAGTGTGGGCACCCCACCTAGACTCCTAGCATGGGGGCAAACAGAATTCTCAAGATGCTATGTGAGAGCCCAGCAGCACAAGAGTTTCTGGAAAGACAAGCAAGGTGTAGGTCGCTACCGCCGACCCTCTTTTCTTCTTGAATTCCGGTGCTCGCTGTCGCTTTCCGATATCACGGTACAAAATAAAGTGTAGCCTTCAAAAGCACACAGGCAACGGTGGCATACCTGTTCAAGAAAAAAGGTAAGCTTCTCAAATGCCTTGCTGGAGACCTTCTCCTCAGTGTCTCTAGTGTGCAGCTGCACAGTCTCCCATGTTCCCTCAAGTATCATACAGCATGAATTGCCCTGAAAAAAAAAAAGATTGTAGAATGGCCCCATGAGAATTGTCTCTGGGGGGATAAAATGTATTATTCTCTGCCTGCTTAGTATGCACCATGCTGTGACTTTTGCCAGAAAACTGTAAAAGATGTGTTGGCCTTTTTCATTTATGCAGGACTGTAACAAGGGAAAAAGTGCTCCTCCTCCTCCTCTCTCTCAGGCCATGAGACTAATCTGGAATGGACTGACCAGTATTGAAGCTGAGGGATCCTGATCAAAGGACATATTAAAATGACTCCTAAAGCCTGTGGACCCTATACCTTTACCCTGTCATCATCTGTCCACTACACCATCAAGGATTTCTGCTAATTGGTACACACCAAGTCCTCCACCAAGGAAACTGAGGAGCTGAAACCTTATGCCCTAGGAGAGAAATTGTCCACATAGTTGGTTTCTACTATTGCACCAGGGACGTTGCCCACTCTCAAGCCTCCATTGGAGTGAAACTTAGAAACTGAACATACAGAGTGCTGCTGGCTAACAAGACAAAGCCCACTGTCTCCACCTGTACCAGTCATGTCCTGTAGTCATGAGCTTAAGGAACCACTGTTGATTCCATCAGATTTTTGTGCAAGACCTTCTCTAGTCTACAGGTTGAGATGGCATCAATTTATTTTCAGTAAGGGGAGCAAACACCAAACCACTTACTTGAACTTCCAAGTCTGCAGTAACCTCCCAGAAGCGCATGCTTCTTCAGGCAGATGCAGGGCTGCAACTTAATTGGGGTTAGCCAACATTTCCCAGAAATAATTGACACGGTAGAGAAAGTCCAACCATAGTATTAACTCAGTAGAGAAAGTCTAACCAGTCAGAATATCTTGGTTTCATGAGCATATCATTATTACATCAGTGCAAAAGCATGATACTTTAGACCGCTCACAGCAGTGCAGAGCAACTGAAACATCACCTTTTTTTGCTGTGTAAAGAAGAGCCACATCACAGCCAAGGGGAGCATTCACTGGCCTGGCATACCCTGCTTTCATGGCTTCACTGTTGCATTTTCCCATTTTACACCGCCTGGTGCTGCCATGTAATCTGAGCACAGGGCTTACACCGATGCAGCCCAACAGGCAAGCATTGGGCTCTGGGCTTGCTGGAAAGACTGCAAAAACACTGGAAGAGCCACAAGACCACTGCAGGGCTGCTGTGTATAAGAAAATGGCAGCAGCGAAGACAGAGTGGAGTGAGCCAGTTATGTATTTTGAAATGCTTTGATCAATTTGTGATAGATAGATAGATAAATAATTATACAATGGGCACAGTACAAAAGACAAAATACTGCATTCTGGTTGGCTGCCTGGCACCTTTTCAGTGCGATAAATCCTCCAGTATACCCACTGTAAAGGTGCCAGCCACCAGTCAGCCACCACAGCAGCAACCTCCTGTCAAATCACTCCGATAAAGCCAGGACTGCAAAAAGACGGCAATGATTGGATGGCAAGATCTGCTCAACCTCCAACTCACACACACACAGAGCACTCCAACAGACACCAAGCGAGCGCCGATTTTTTGAAACAATTAAAAGCAAATCCACATCACCGATTAACAACAGCACTCCCTTTAATATCGGGTTTTACACCCTTTGCCTTCCTTTTCTTTGTTTGACGAATTAAGGAAAGAATTGATGAGTACCTAGAGGCCAGTGGGGCAGAGGACCCAAAGCAGCATGGATTCACAGCGGGAAGGTCATGTCAGATGAATATAATTGATTTCTTTGACTGGGTGACCAAAGTAGTAGACCAGAGAGGGGCTGTGGACATGGCCTACCTAGACTTTAGCAAGGCATTAGACACAGTCCCACACAAAAGATTAATAAACAAATTAGCCAGCCTGGGAGTGGGTCCTTGGGTGGTAGCCTGGGTAACACACTGGCTAGACAACAGGACACAGCGGGTAATAGTAAATGGAGTCCACAGTGAAGAAAGAAGAGTTACTAGTGGGGTACTGCAGGGTTCAGTACTGGGGCCGGTCCTTTTTAATGTCTTTATAAGTGACATTGCAGAGGGACTGGAAGGGAAAATATGTCTCTTTGCAGATGTCACAAAGATCTGCAACAGGGTTGATACGCAAGGTGGGGTGGAAAGGATGAAAAGGGACTTGGCAAGGTTGGAGGAATGGTCAAATGTATGGCAGCTTAGATTCAATGCAAAGAAGTGCAAAGTAATACACCTGGGAAACAAAAACCCAGGGGAAGAGTACACAATGGGGGGTGAGATACTGACAATAAAAATTGAAAAGGACTTGGGGGTAGTCATATCAGATGACCTAAAGGTGGGCCAGCAATGTGAGAAGGCAGTAAGGAGGGCTGGGGGATACTGGGATGCATAGGGAGAGGCATCACCAGTAGAAAACAGGAAGTTGTTGGCCCTCTGTACAGACAGCTGGTAAGACCACATCTGGAGTACTGTGTACAATTCTGGAGACCCCATCTCCGCAATTACATAGACAGGGTGGAGGCTGTCCAGAGGAGGGCAACCAAAATGGTGCAGGGTCTGCACCAGAAGACATATGAAGAAAGACTAAAGAAGCTTAAGATATATAGCCTCGAGGAAAAGGGGGACATGATAGAAACTTTCAAATACCTCAAGGGAATCAACAAAGTCCAAGAGGGTAGCATATTTCAGAAAAAGAGATGTGCAAGAACAAGGGGGCACAATTTGAAGATAGAGGGGGACGGCTCAGAGGTAATGTGAGGAAGCATTTCTTCACAGAGAGGGTTGTGGATGCAAGGAACAGCCTTCCTGAGGAGGTTGTAGAGTCAAAAACAGTAGGTAAATTCAAGAATGCATGGGACAGACATAAGGCAATTCTAGCGGGGGGGTAAGAGGAAGTAAACTGTTGGTTAACTAGGATCTGCAGCTTATCCGTTAGGTAGGGAAATGGGCAGACTAGGTGTGCAAAGCAGTCCTTATCTGCCATCAAATTCTATGTTTCTATGTTTCTATTTACTGTTAGTGTAGCCTACATCTCCATGGTCTCCCCGTCTGTTAATTACAGCTCCACAAAACAAAGTCGGTCCTTCAATGTGCACTCTCACTGCTAGTATACCCAAAATTAGCCAAGTCCTTGATGTATCATCCCTCCGGAAAAAAAAATAAAACACCAAATAAAACCTCTGCATCACAACACCCCAGTAACCCTGGAAAGCAGACCCTGATGGCGACCTTTCACCACTAACCTCCTCCCCAAAAAAACATGCTTCACTTCCTGTCACGCCACTCTGCACAGCAAAAGTGAAACAGCCAGTAGAGTGTTTCATTTTGTTTTTCTTACACAAGCAGGACCAAAAAGGCAGAGTCCAGGAAAACAGGAGTCTTCTTCTCTCTGTAAACCTCCACAGAAATGGCATTGTGATATCTCTGTGTTATGTTGTCCGCGCTGAGCGGGGGGAAGGGAGGTACTCCTATATATGCTACATAGCAACAAGCAACTATTTTTTGAAGTGCAACAATAAAATGAATAAAAGTCATGTAAAACCACAAACAAATATATTTTTCTTTACCTTTTTAGTTATTTAACTGATGGAGAACATTGTATAATAGCAATATACCACCCCAGGATGTGGGTATATGGGGTGGATTTACCACTTCTGGTGTGGTTAAGTCACTTGGCCTGCGGCAGCATGACAGACCCACACCAGGCATGGTAAATCTATGCATCTACCCACACCTTGTTGTGGTATGTTGCTTAAATAAACCAGCTTTGGGGTGCACGCAGATTTGCATGGAGCTCCACTCTCCTCAGTAGTTACTACTCTTTTTTTCATATTCCTAAGACATTCCATGATATTATTTGTACCATTCCATGTTATTCATCTAAATGGCCAGGAATGGTGTTACATCCTCCACCAATGCAATCCCACATTGTGGTACAGTCCCAAGTCCATATTAACAGTTACATTTTAGCAGGTCCAGCCTCATTTCATGGGGAAGGGCAATGTGTGCCAGTTAAAGCAGCTTCTCAACCTTGCATAGTTACAGTTCACCTCACATTTTTTCCAGATAGTCTGCAGTCTCCTTTTCTGTTTCTGTGATAACTGAAATGAATCCCTCAGGAATCATTTCCATTCCATGATGGGGATTCACCCTCGAGGGGCACTGCTGCAATGGCCTCCATCACAGTTCCCAAGGATTTTTTCATACAATCACATATCAGAAAGGTTCATTTCATCTAGGGAGATGGTGTTGCTTCTCTTCCACAGATCCAACTGAACGCTCAAATTCCTGAGCTGGTTAGACATAGGTGGTTGGCTCCTCACCCAGAACTATCTGTCAGTGGCCTACTGACCCAGAGTTCTTAAAGGGTAAACTAAGTACTTATACACACAGAGCTACTAGCATCGCTACAGGGAGTGGGGCTTCTCCAGAGCTGCATCATGAAATCTGAGGGAGCCATCAGGCTCACTAAGTGGCCATGCCATTCTGGACTACCATTAAAACTCAACTCAGATGATGACCCAGTTCACTCGCAGGCCAACCAGACCACATGCTCACCACAAAATCAGCCATGGAGGATACCCAAGACTATACATGAGGCCTCACCATGTCTCCAGCTGGATGGTCCAGTATCACTCCCTGTCTCCCCGCCAACACCTCCTGGGCCCTCAGAACTATTTCTAGGTGGGTACACCTCCATGTAAATCCTTTCTCCATGTCAGTCTATTCTGCTGCTAGTCTCTTGGTATGGACATCTTCACCAATGAGGAAGAGCTGGTGGTGGTGGGTGGGGCTGCTGCTTCACTTTTCCCCTCTTCTTCCTCTTCTTGGGGCCATACCCCAGAGGAGAGTTTGTTCAGGTCTAGAACTGAGGGTATCCTTGGTACAAGCACTGTGTTTTTTGTAGCAGGGTGTCACACACGTAGCTCAGCCAGTATGTGATCAACATAGAAAAAACACTGATTGCAATACCAAGGGGGCCTCTCTGGCACTGCAGGCACTCCTTTGGTGGTACTGGGACACTCCAGCAGTCTCTCTAAGGTGAGACTCTCCCTCTGGAACTACAGTGCCCACCTCCTCTGATGCTGCAGCCACTCCTCAAGTCATAGTCTGACACAGTGGTCACATCTCCTCAACATACCTGTTCTGACTTTTTAAGTAAATTGCTACTTTAGTTTGGTTTTACACAGTTCACACACACCAGAGACTGGATGCAGCTCCTTTTCAGACATTACTGATACTTTTTACTTAAAGTCTTTTGTTAACAGTCCTCACAGCCTCCCAAGAATACAGAAAGGTACTTGGTTATGAACTGCCTGATGGTGAGTTTGTGGGTGGCATCCATCCTAGGCTAGACCCTATCACAAAGGTGGCCAAGTGCCCATAGGCAAGCCTTCCTAATCAGGGCAATCAGGTACAAAGTACTGGAGAGGTCTGCTAAACCACCAGATTCTTTGCTGGTGGTATAGCTGATGTCTGTCTACCTCAGTATTCTGAGGTCAGTTGGAAGGGTTGGAGGATGATCCACAGCTCCCTGCCAGTGATTGCCTATCTAGTCGAGACATCAGTAATTGGTTCCATGTCGCTGGGGCCTTTCTCCATCGGGGATAGCATTGGTCCTCTCAGGTCATTGTCTACTCAGCTGCCCATGCAGGTTTTTGTGTATTTCTCCAAACCATACACATGCCCTCAAGCCTCATTTCCAGAGCAAAGCATTACGGGTATGCAAATCCTTGTGTAAATCAGACTGACAATGCTATGCAGGAATGCTCTCATGCATGTGACTGGTGACTGGGCTGTCTTCTATCCCTGCTTATTGGCACACAAGGTCAGTCAACAGGAACCCGAACTCCAATCGCTAGATGCCATTCAAATGAGACATGTTCCAGCTGCTGCTTTCCCAAAAGACGGGCACATGTGTTCTGCTTGACCAGCTGTGAAAGTAAACTGCAAAAATGACTTTTTTATTATTTTTTATTCTTGTGCCCATATCTCAGTAATCATTAGTCTGATTTGCATCAAACAATTTTTAAAAGGTGTGGTGGCCTCCAAAGCAAACTGGGTACAGTGCTACTAGTACACTGTGTCTCCCAAGTCCATTTAGAGGAACCCTCACATGTAAGGGCTGCCCCCTGCATCTAGTGGCACCGGTGTTAGTACTCATCAAGGGGGGTCCACTTACACTCAGAAACCTCCACTGCAACTGACCACCACAGGCCTGGGAAACGGGGACCAGGGGCAACAAATCCACAGGGGCACCAACAAGCACAGAGACTACAGACAAAACAGAATATCCGTGCTTGGAGCTGGGTGAAGCAGGCTAGTGGTTTACTGAATCTTTTTAGGTGTTGCGGGTCTTCTACAGAACTACTATGCCTTCATGGCTCTTTCACCCTAAAGTTCATCTTGGGTGACCCACATAGTAACATACTCCCACCAGTACAGGATGGTTACTGCTGCATTTCTGGTTAAGGCATTCATTTAGAACTTTTTACATTTGATAATTCTCCAACAATTTGTACCCTATGGGGGGACTGTATCCCACAAGACCAAGTGTGGCAACGTTCTCCCCAGGCAGGGTGAGACACTGCCAAGGGGGACTTTGATGCTTGCACTGTGGTGCTGAGTCAGCTAATGACACTACTGGCGACATCCGGAACCAGCTTATGGTTCCCAATAACTTTAGCACTATTCAGTCCAGCCCTTGTGTATACCTCACATGCATCATGCAACCTTGGTCCTAGTGACCTTTTGCAACAGGCCCCTTTATTGCTCTAACCTAAGTGGTAATTGCCTGACCACAATACTTACCAGGCACATCTATTTTTGTGTTTACCTAATAATCAAACAAACTGCTTGACATTTCTAGAGGTGTACGCCAGGTCCATTGCTATCTGGTGTTAGTGTTACCTGAGCATTCCTGGATATGTACACCTATGCTGATCTTCTGAACTTGGGAGTGAATTAGAAAGGACCCTGGTGACCCCCATTGACAGGAAGCTCACCACTACCCACAGGTGGTCTCTTGGGTGGGGATCTATTGATGTGCCCCTCTATCAGGGCAAGATTACTGGTATCTTTCTTCCTAGATGCTGCTGGAGCCTCCCCACCCCAAGGGGCTAGGAGAAGCAGGGTTTCCTAGGAGAAACTTCTCTCTGTCTAACCTAGTGAGATTTTGAAAATGGTGCCAAATACCTTCAGCCCTGACCATACCAACCCACCAGGCCAAGCTAATGTCCTCCTTTTATAGCAAAAAGGGGGAGGGAAAAGACATGACTATTCATGGGCTGGCCCACATGGTAAAACAGAAGGCACAAGGACACAAATACCCAGATACTCTGTCGCCAGCTAAGGCCATGCAGGAAACAGCTTTCAGTGACCAGGTTCACCCTTCAAGTCAGTGGTTAAATTGGAAATGTTTAGGTGGGGGAACTCTCACATCTAGATTTCTAGATGGTGGAACTGTCATTTCTAGGTGATGTACCACTCCTGTAGTAGTCAGTGGCTCCTGCCCAATTAACCCCTGCTTCAAGTGTTCCCTAGTAACCTGCCTCAAGCTTGAGAAAAGAGAGAGGCTGGTTACAGTTATGCAAGGATGTTTCAGCCATTCACATTCTCAGACCCCTATAGAAGTACCACCTTAGATTGCTGCTTGCCTCTTCCACTCACAATAAAAGGAGAGGACAATGCAAACAGTTAGTTCTGAGCCCTTAGCTCAGAGGTGTGTAGAGTTCTGACGCAGAGAGAGAGAGAGAGACAGAAAGAGATCAGCAGAGTGAATAGCATCTCAAACTACCCAAGGCCAGCACAGAGATAAGAAAAAAGATCTAGAGAGACAGAGTAACTGACAGAGAGAAAGGGAGAATAAGCAGTGTTGAGCAGAGAATGGGAAAGTGAGAATCCTGAGGCCACATGGTCTCACTGACACAGAGTAGGTAAATGCAGAGGAGCTGTGGGGTTCATCCCTCAAGAGAATTGCCTGTGATCCACGAGAACCTGTTCCAGGATTCATTGGTGTGGTAGAAGCATCTTAGTCTACAAGGCAAACCTGTGGGGGAGTCAAGGGAAAGTTCTCCACTGCCTCATCCGGTGGAGGCCACACATATGTGCCGAGCAAGGCATGTCAATTATGTGTCTCTGCCCTGAGGAGCTCAAGAAAGTTTACATTTTGTGAGCTGTAGCTGAGGATAGGATGTAAGGAAGCCTAAGGAGAGTCACCCATCTCCCAAGGGAGAATACCGCCAGCCCCAGAGTTTATCCCACAGGGTAAGAGTTGGAACAGTATAGCTCCAGGTCCACCCTTCGATCTGATATGGTCCTAGGTAAAGAGAAAATGTAGACCAAGTGATATGGGTAATGGGCAAGAATAAACTGTGTGGAGGGCTCCCTGATATTCCGGGACCCTGGTGAACACAGCCCAAAGTTATATGTGTACTATCTGTAGATACCTAGTATCCCCCTGGTATTACAAATACTTTTGCTCACTATTCACAAAAGAAGAAGAAAAAGAGGAGGTACCTAAACCAAACAATAGAAGCACTCTGGGCAGCGGGGTCACCACCAGTCCATTTACAGAAGAAAGGGTCCTGAAATAACTCCTAAAACCCAAGGTGGACAAAGCAATGGGGCCTGATGGGATTCACCACAGAATTCTAAAAGAACTAAGGGGAGACCTAGTGACACCACTGACTACCTTTTTTAACAAATCATGGGAGGATAGGGTGGTACCTGAGGATTGGAGGAGGGCGGATGTGATTCCCCTTGACAAAAGTGGGAACAAGGCAGAGGCAGGAAACTATAGACATGTTAGTTTGACCTCAGTGGTATGGAAAGTGATGGCATCACTTCTGAAAGAAAGAATTGTTAAGTACCTAGAGGCCACAGGGGCAGAGGACCCAAGGCAGAATGGATTCACAGCGGGAAGGTCATATCAGACGAATCTAATAGATTTCTTTGACTGGGTGACCAAAGTAGTAGATCAGGGAGGGACTGTGGATATGGTCTACCTAGACTTTAGCAAGGCATTTGACACAGTCCCACACAAAAGATTAATAAACAAGTTAGCCAGCCTGAGAGTGGGGTCCCAGGGTGGTAGCCTGGGTAAAATATTGGCTGGGCAACAGAACACAGAGGGTGGTAGTGAACGAAGTCCACTCTGAAGAAAGGAGAGTTACTAGCAGGGTACTGCAGGGTTCACTACTGGGACAGGTCCTTTTTAATGTCTTTATAAGTGACATTGCAGATGGACTGGAAGGAAAAGTATGCCTCTTTGCACATGTCACAAAGATATGCAACAGGGTTGATACACAAGATGGGTGGAAAGGATGAGAAGGGACTTGGCAAGGCTGGAGGAATGGTCAAAAGTATGGCAGCTTAGATTTAATTCAAAGAAGTGCAAAGTAATGCACCTGGGAAACAAAAACCCAGGGAAGAGTACACAATGGGGGGGGGGAGTACTAACAACAACAAAAATGGAAAGGGACTTGGGGGTAGTCATATCAGATGACCTAAAGGTAGACAGGCAATGTGAGAATGCAGTAAGGAGGGCTGGGGGGATAGTGGGATGCATATGGAGAGGCATCACCAGTAGAAAACAGGAAGTTGTAGGACTTCTGGTTCCGACTCCTAACTGACACACAGCTAAGCGTCGGAGCTCCAACCCCCGGGGTACTAAATTAATTTAATTTCGTGATTTCGAGTTTCTGTCAGGACCCCCCTGCCTCCCTATTGATCATCAGCGAACAGGGTGAGGAGAAATGCTGCCTAAAGGTTGTACAAAAGAAAACTTGTACGAATATTTAAAACCAACTCAAGCACCGGACTCATGCGGCATCCAGCAAATGGCAAAAAGCAAGACCCGCAAGCTGCCCTCTTTCCCGGTAGCACAATCGGTGGATGAGGGGGAAGAGAGCTTTACCATTACTTTGAGGAGGCTCTGTCAGGAGTTACAAAAGATAAATGGTGCAATGCTGAAAATGGAGCAAACAGTGCTCGAAACAGAAGCCGAGATCCTAGTGGTGAATCAGGGGGCAGAGGACCTAGAGACAGGCCTTGCAGCAGTCAACCACGATGTGCAGGAACATAGTGAAGCAATACAATATCTGTTCAAGAAGGACAGAGAGTGGCTGAAAAAACTAGATGATTTCGAGCTGCGAACCCGACGGGATAATTTACATGTATACGGAGTCCCAGATGATATTGAAAAAGGGGGAAAGATGGAGCCTTTTCTGGAGAGCTTTCTTAGAGAGCTGCTGGACTTGCCTAGTGACCAGTCACTTAACATTGTCTGCACCCACAGAGCACTGGCAAAAAATACAACAGATCCCAGGGCTACTCCCCACTCAATCGTCCTAAAGCTTCTGGACTATCGCAGGAAAATGATGGTGATGCAGACAGCTTGGGCCAAGGAGGCGGTGTTATTTGGAAACACTTGCCTGTACTTTGATCATGATTTCACACCGTACACGCAACAGAAAAGGCGAGTGCTCCACAATATAAAGAAGTTCCTGGCAACAAAAGGGATTAAGATGCCTCTGATAGCCCCGGCCCAGCTAAAGATCTTTCTACCCAAGGGTCCCACCTTCTTTCGATCACTAGCTGAAGCATGTTCTACTCTGTCAGAGCTGAAAGTACCACAAGATCTGCTCAGCAGGCCAGTTTCTACTCCCATGGAGGCACAATGGAGAGACAAGGAACAATGGCAGAAGAGTGGCAACCCAAGGAAAAGAAACAACGGAGACACTTCTTGATGATCACTTGATGATCGCTCACCAAGAAGACACACCAGGAGGAAGGAGAGGGAGCCACCTTGATGCGGACCGAAGAGAACAGTGTACCAGGAGAGACTTGAGTCTGTATCCTTACCACTTTTTTTGCCGACTCTTTGCTCTGATTAAGGGTTGATTTGCAGATTTGGAGTCCTCTTGCTGTAGAGGACATGGAGGAAGGAAATATGTATGTGGGGGCGGAGGTTTCAAGAGCCATGATACATATCTATGCTGGGGGGGGGGGTACCTCGAGTGGGGCCTGAACATATGGCACACAGGGTAAAAACCAGGAGGGGATGGGGCATGCTGAGGGGGGAGGAGTTTGGGAGAGGCTCCTCCTCCCCCTTTACCCCTTTTCTTTCTTCACGCTCCTGGAAGAAGGGGGAAAATTAGGGAGCACAAGCTGGACACAATAGGCTAACACCCAGCTCTTCACTCTGACAGGTTGTGAGTGAGGGAGAGGATCTGCGATAACGACTGAAGCTCTTCCTCCCATGCCGACCCAGTTCTATCCTGGTGGTGCTCCATGGGTTCACCCCTTGGTACTATTGAGGGGGTCTGCTCGGTGGTACGCTTTCCTCTTGGGGGGAGTGTGCCACTGGAATAGCGTCCCCCCTGCCTCCCATGACAGTCATATACCTCGGGGGGGGGGATAAGTGAGCACTAGAAGGAATGTGCTTCACCAAAATTGATCAGTGGATAGAAAAAATAGCATTACTTGGAGGAATGCAACGGACTAGAGGGGGCTTGGCAGGTAGAAGAAGCCAGTCACTTAAAAAGCGCAAAAGATGCACATGGCCTAGAGGGAACAGGCCACACTCTGCTGGCTTGGAACCACCAGAACGGCGAGTAGGGTGTACCAGAAACATTGGAAGGTTCATTTTTTTGCAGTTAAAGTTCATGTTTGTGCCAGGTTATTGTTGGTTTGATGTACTCAGGGGGTCTCTCAGGCACGGCCGCAACCTAAGGGGTGGAATCTATTTCCTGCCATGACAGAAGGCAGAATTATTATCTATAATGTCAGGGGACTGGGTAGCCCTGTCAAAAGAATGAGGGTCCTCAACGAGCTCCAACAGGTGTTTTCAGCCTTGTATCTAGTCAATCCCAATAGAAGAGGGGTGGCCATTCTAACACATAAAGATTGTCCCTTCCAACTTGGGAACAGTGAGCTTGATGAGGAAGGAAGGTATATTATAGTAAGGGGCAAATATAAAGGCCAACCATGTACCCTAGCAAACACATATGCTCCCAACATAGATGCAGAAAACCAAGCATTCTTACAGAAGGTTCTTCTGAAGGTAATGCCCTCACCAGGAGAGTTAACCATTGTAGGGGGGGATTTTAATGTAGTGTAAAACCCCAGGCTAGACAGATCGGGTTTGAACCAGAAGCCACCTTCTCAAGCGGCCAGAACCCTGGCCAGGCTCATGAGGGACCTAGGTTTGACTGACATTTGGCATCATCTAAACCCTAGGGTCCGGGACTACTCTTGCTGGTCAGCCCCCTATAATGCCTATTCCAGAATCGACCTGATATTAATTTCAAAGGAGTGGGCATACCGGGTTGAAGAGGCCAAAATCCGGGCCAAGACATTGTCGGACCATGGACTGATTGCCATCAAACTGGACCAACCTCTGTAGTCAAAAATTCATCATGGAGGCTAAATGTCTCCCTCCTGAACCACCCTGATTTTAAAGAGTTGGTCCAGGGGGTAGTTGAGGATTATTCTATTAATAATCCAACTGAGGATACCTCCACAGCCATATGGAGGGATGGACTGAAAGCGTTTTTAACAGGAAAAATCATGCAATATGCATCCTCACTCAAAAAGAAAAGACAAAATGAAATAACTGATTTGGAGGCCAGACTTTGGGATCTAGAAGTAGAACATAAAATAGCCCTGAACTCAGACATTAAACAAGAATTGGACACCATTAGGAGGAAATTAAATACATTACTAGATGAAAAAATTGAGGGGCAGTTGAGGTATTCCCACCAGAGGTATTATGAATTGGGGGGAGAGAGTGGGCAAGATTCTAGCCTGGCAAATTAGAAAAGAAGCCACCTCGAGAAACATTTTGAAAATAAACACCCAGCAGAATGGATGGGCTTTGGACCCGGAGGGTATAGCCAACCAGTTCAAGGAATTCTATAGGATCTTGTATACCCAAGAACCTATAACTAACTACCAAGACAAGCTAGATGACTTCTTCAAAAAACTTAAACTACCAAAACTAACACAGGAGGAGAGGGACATCCTTGAGTCTCCGTTTGGGAATGAGGAAGTCCTTGGGGGCATCCAGGCACTGAGGAGGGGTAAGGCCCCAGGGCCAGACGGCATAACAGCTGAGCTATATAAGTCTTGTAGAGAGCTTCTGACACCACTGCTGGGTAAGGTGTGTAGAGAGGTGCAGCGGGAAGAAACTACACCTCCGAGCTGGCAATGTGCACAGATTACAATAATTCACAAGGAGGGTAAGGAACTAGTGGAATGTGGATCCTACCATCCAATTTCCTTATTAAATGTAGACCAGAAAATTTTCACCTTTGTGCTGGCTAAAAGACTACAAATGGTGATAGGACGGCTGGTCCACCCAGACCAGACAGGGTTCATTAACGAGAGACTCATTCATGATAACATCCGGCATCTGCTGAACCTGATCACCCATACATGGGATGCCAATAGTTGCATCCTGGCCATTTTCATGGACGCCGAAAAAGCTTTCGACAGGGTGAATTGGGTTTCATCAGCCGCACCCTGCTCGGAGGTAAATTTAGCCCTAAATTCAGGGAGTTGAAGCCCTGTACACAGCCCCACTGGCTATGGTAAGGGTCAATGGCTTCACTACCGAGAGGTTTTATCTCACCAGGGGGACGAGACATGGGTGCCCCTTGTCTCCGTTGCTCTTTGCCCTCTGCATTGAGCCTATGGCAGTGAGGATTAGGACCTCAAGTGACATCAAGGGCATAAGGGTAGCGGAGAAAGAACACAAAATCTCCTTATACGCCGACAACTCACTGTTCTATGTCACCTCTCCTGAGACGTCTCTCCCGGCGTTGAAAAGAGAGTTGGAGGATTATGGTGTTATATCAGGGTATAAAATTAACTATGACAAGTCGGAGGCAATGAGGTTTGGGGGCACAGTCCCTGGGGAGGTGTCGAGGGATTTCCCATATAGGAGGGCTAGGGCCAACACGGTCCATTACCTGGGCATCAGGATTAATCCGCGGATAGCTAGCCTATTCAAATTAAATTATGGGAAACTTTGGAGAGAAATTTCAGCTGACATCATTAGATGGAGGATGCTCCCGCTTTCTTTGGCAGGGAGGGTAGAGACAGTAAAAATGAACGTCCTACCTTGTCTCATGTTTCTATTCCATGCCCTCCCCATTGGGATTCCAAGTGGTTTTTGGAAAGAGGTCCTGAATTCCCTTTCAAAATTTGTGTAGCAGGGAGGTCGTAGGAGGGTCCAAGCTGGGCTCCTCTCACTGCCCAGGGAGAGAGGGGGTCTTGCCTACCCGGATCTCAAACTGTACTACTTAGCCGCCCAACTAGTTCCAGTAATCTCATGGTTAAAACAGGAAGGGGAGGAGGGATGGCGAGGTATTGAGAGATTCCATGTGAGACCGCTCTCATTGACATCGTTACCCCATGCCCCGATTACCAGACGGATATGGCAGGCAATCAAAAACCCTTGGACCAGACACACACTTCGGGTCTTGGTCAGGGCCAAAAGGTGACCTGAACCCCAGAGGGAGTTGGCCCTTTAACATCTATTTTGGGGGATCTGGGCTTTCCCCCCGCACAATCTGACCCCGGTTTTAGAGTCTGGAATAGATAGGCCCTAGTTAGGTTCCGTAATCTACTGCAAGGGGACAATCTACTATATTTTGAACAAATTCAGCAGAAATATCACTTGGATAAGACTGATTTCTATAGATATTTACATATAAAGCACTATATACTAGTAAATCGACTGATACCAAAAATAGCTAGAGATTTGACTGGACTTGAAGAATTTATGTACTGGACTACCAAACTAACCAGACAGAAAAAAATAATATCATTAGGGTGTAAGGCTCTTCAAGGAGAAACTAGTAAACACACCTGGGTCATTAGAGATAGGTGGGAGAGAGACATGGGATTGACTCTCATGGACAAAAGGTGGCTAGAGGTTTGGGAAAGAGGTTGGCACACGACGGCCTCCCCTGCATGGCGGGAGTTCCATTGGAAGTGCCTTGTTAGGTTCTTTCACATGCCAACTGTAACGAAACACTTTAAGGTGGGGGCCACAAACCACTGTTGGAGAGGATGTGGGTTAGTGGGCACACATTTTCACATTTTGTGGGCTTGTCCTGGGACATGGGGCTTTTGGAGGGATGTGGGCCAGGCCCTCAATAAGCTGTGGAGGGCACAGGTCCCACTGACTTTTGAATCCCTGGTCTTGGGGCTGGACCTTAGAATATTGGGGGGTAATCAGCAGCAGTCCCTGTTTAGGCTGATGTGCCTGGCAGTGCTAAAGGAGATCACATCCAGATGGCTTACACCATCTCCACCAGATCTAGGCTCCTGGAGAGGCAGAGTGGAAGAACTCAAGAGAATGGAGGGCCTGACCACCAAGCTCAGATTGGCAGAGGAAACACATAGAGAATTATGGGGAATCTGAGACAGAGAGGGGGCAGGGGCAACCCTCCAGTAGGGGATATAGTGGAGCTAGGTAAATAAAATCTGGATCCTGGTTGACATAGGTCTGGGGACCATTTAATGCATATAGGCAAATAGAGCGTAACGAGGCTCGAACATTAGTAAGATGGCAGAAAGAGTCTGACAGGGATTGACCCCATCCCAATGGAAGTGAACAGACCCATGATATGCGGTGGTGCCTATGAGAGTCTCTCTGAAAAAGGTTTTAGGATTCCTGTTGAGTTCTGGGTTAATAGGTCATAGCCCTCAGTTTTCACTGTAGTTTAAGTATAATAAGAAAACACAACAAAAAGATTTCTTCAGGATTGTGTTGGGCAATACTGTGAAAAACAGAAGAGTAATTTTCCTTTGGAAGATATGTTGGTCTCTAGAGGAACTGTACATCTCATCTTGGGACTTGGGGTTTTAATAAAGAATCGGGGCAAACCTGCAAGTTAGGGGGAGGTTGCAGAGTGATCCCACAATCAAAGGATCAATCTATTTGGTCCTCCCTTAAGAATGTAAAATCAAAGGAACTCTGTAGGATGGGGGAAAAGCTTCAATGATCTTGTATAACATAGAGCTAAGTCCCAATGTATTGTAATGACATAAACTACATGTATAAGTTGTACATAAGATTTATTAAATAAAAATTGAGTTAAAAAAAAGAAAACAGGAAGTTGTTATCCCTCTGTACAGACAGTTGGTGAGATCCCATCTGGAGTACTGCATGCAGTTCTGTTGACCCCATCTCCACAAGGACATAGACAGGATGGAGGCAATCCAGAGGAGGGCAACTAAAATGGTGCAGAGTTTGCACCAGAAGTCATGTGAAGATAGACTAAAGGAGCTTAATATGTATACCCTCGAGGAAAGGAGGCAGAGGGGGTACATGATAGAAACTGTCAAGTACCTCAAGGGAATCAACAATGTCCAAGACGGTAGCATCTTTTAGAAAATGAGATGTGCAAGAACAAGGGGGAACAATTTGAAGATAATGGGGGGATGGCTCAGGGGCAACATGAGGAAGTATTTTTTCACGGAGAGGGTTGTGGACACATGGAATGGCCTTCCTGCGGAGGTTGTGGGGTCAAAAACAGTGGGGGAATTCAAGAATGCATTGGACAGACATAAGGCAATTCTGGTGGAGGGGGTAGGAAGATGTAGGCTGTTGGTTAACTAGGATCTGCAGCTTATCAAATAGGTAGGGAAATGGGCAGATTGGGTGGGCCAAACAGTCCTTATCTGTCGTCAAAGTCTATGTTTCTGTGTTTCTAAATGTTTTGTGTTTATGTGTGCCTTTTGTCAAAACTTTAATAAATAGAATTTTCAATAAAAATATAAATAAAATGGCTTTTTGGTTGTATTGGTTGTATTTTAAATAAAATAGTTTTTAACAATTACAACATTTAGAAAAAACAAGCATTTGTCACTGCCGAAAGTTGTCGAGCTGGCATTGGCAGTGGGAGTGGTGGAGCTAGAGATGCATAGTGCTGTGATTTTGTGAATGTGTCTCAAAAAGTGATTTTGCACAGCGAGCACACCATTGTGCGCCACAGCTGTGGAAACATATTTTGGGCAGGCTGTGAAAAATGGCAGCTGGACTGTTGATAAGGAGATGTGCACAAATGCCAGTGGTGAAAATGTGGCATGAAAATATTGCAGATTGATGAAGTTACAAAGGTGCGTGGAAACTACGCAATGCACGCTTGCAACACAGTCATTGTATGGAATTTTGGCACCAAATTTTCAACATAGGCATTTTAGGACATCTGCTCATGAATAGTGTCACCATCATTTCCAAAAACTGTCCCAAAAATTGATTTCGCACAGCAGCCGTGCAATTCTGTGCCATACGTGCGAAAACACATTTCAGGCAGCTGTAGTGTTCATAAGGAGGTATGGAAAAATGCCAATGATGAACAGCTGGAGTGAAAGTATTACAAATTCACAAAGTCATGAGCATGCATGCAAACTGTGCAACGCACGCTCATAAAACACTCATTTGATTGACTTTCATTCCCAATTTTCAACATAGGCATTTTAGGGCATCTGCTAATGAACAGTGTCACTGTCATTTTCATCATATGTCACGAACACGGGCTTTCCACAGCGACCATGCTATTCTGCGCTGGAACTGCGAAAACAGATTTTGGTCAGGATGTGGAAAATGGCAGCTGTACTGTTCATTAGGATGTGCAGAACAATGGCACTGTTGAAAATCTGGAGTGAAAATATTAGAAGTTTGGGAACGAGCGTGCATGCAAACTGCACAATGCACACTCCTAACACAGTCACTTTATGGAGTATTGTCACCAAATTTTTAAGACAGGCATTGTAGGACCTCTGCTCATGAACAGTATCACTGTCATTTTTGTAATATGTCCCAAACACTGATTTTGCACAGCGACCATGCTATTCTGCGCCAGAAGTGCGAAAACACATTTTGGCCAGGATGTGAAAAATGACAGCTATGCAGTTCACAAGAAGGTGTAGTAAAATGCCAATGTTGAGAATCTGGCATGAAAATAGTGCAAATGTGCAAACTTACGAGCATGCATTGCACAGTTGCTACTCACACTCATAAAACAGTCATTTTATGGAGTATTGTCACCAAATTTTCAACACAGGCATTTTAGGACCTCTGCACATGAAGAGTGTCACTGTCATTTTTGTAATGTGTCCCAAACACTGATTTTGCACCATGACCACGCTGTTCTGCGCCGGAAGTGCGAAAACACATTTTGGCCAGGATGTGAAAAATGACAGCTGTGCGGTTCACAAGAAGGTGTGGTAAAATGCCAATGTTGAAAATCTGGCATGAAAATATTGCAAATTCACTAACTTATGAGCGTCGTTGCTGATTGCTACACTTGCGGCTAAATAAACTCAATCATGTTGGGATTTTCCACAAATTTACAACATAGGGTTTTTGAGGCCCCCTCATGAACAGTTGCACTGCCATTTCATTACACAGTCGAAAGGTGATTCCGCGCAGTGATTGTGAAATCACCTTCGGCGACAATGCCATGACAGTGCAAGAATTCATGAGAAGGGTCCCAAAACCCCATGTTGAAAATTTAGCCAAAATTCACAAAATGCCTGAGATATGCAGCAAAGTTGAAAACCCCTATTTATTCCATTATACAGCTTACGGCATTTCCTCAGTTTGCGGTCAGCTTTGAAGAGTGCAGAGCGTGTTCGGTCCACCAAGATCGTCGCGCCAGACTCCAGAGGCAAGTATGGGGTGAGGGGGTGTGGGGAGGCAAGGTGCAGATGGGTGGGTGTGGGTGGGGGAGAGAGCACGGAGACTACGAGGGACCATTTTCCTTTTACAGGTTCTCAGCGGAAAAAAAAAAAACATTGCTGGACAGTTTTTTTTCAGGGATTGGCACACTGGGTGGGCTCCCCATTGGCACACAAGGAAAGGAGGGGTGGGGTAAGAGCCAAGGGATTGGGCACCCCCTCGCATATCACAAATGGGAGGGAATGCTTTTATGCCAGCGGGAGTGGGCTCCCGTGAGCTCATTCAAGGGTGCATTGGCGGCCGACAGGATTGGGCACCCCGAAGTTGGCAGTTCGGTGGCCAGTGTAATGCCATGTACATAATGGCGGTGAGCACAGCAAGAAAAGGACCGCTGCATCTGATGAGCTTTGCTCGGATTGCAGTGGACCTTTTCTTAGATGTGCTCGCCACATTATGTATGCATGGTGTAGTGCCGGCATGCAGGCTGATTGGGGAATGCTGGACGCACCGTCCCTCCAAAGCTGCACTGTCCTAAGAAGTTGGCTGCGCAAGCGTGCCAACATAAAAACAGAAAATAAATTTGAAAATTAGCTGAAAAGTAGTACTTCCACTGCTGGTATTGCCAGCAGAGGGTGCTAGCCATTTTGTGTTCCGTTGTTTCTCCCACCCCCACCAAGGTTTTGTTTTCATCTGTCCCCCCAGTAGCACTCTCTCTCTCTCTCTCTCTCTCTCTCTCCCTTCTCTCTGAGCAGCCTTTGGAGGAAAGTTTATTTATTTATTTATTTATTTAAATCTGGCAGGACTTCAAGGCCACCAGCTACAGGTGGTTGAAAAGCGCTATTTGAAATGTAGTGTGAGGATGATACTGAACACTGTCAGGGTGGCTAATGTGCGCTATCAAGTGGATCAGTTGTACATGGATCAGGAGGTAATGTACAGCTTTTAACTTGCATTTGCAGGGAAAAGCACAATGAGTGGAAAACATTTTTTGTTAGCACAGCATGGGATGTGACGGGCAAGTGGTGCCAGCTCGGTAAGTGACAATATACATGGCTGCAATCTCGGAGCTCAAAATTCCATGAGAGCTCTGGAATTTCTGTTAAAAAAACAGCCAGGCACAGGGACAAGTTATTTACTGGTCTCTGTTGCCTGACACATGCCTGGGTCCTGGCTGCCATCAGCCAGCCAGGAAGCTGTGTTTCTCTAAGCCATTTTCTTAGGCATTAATAAATCAATGTGTGACACTAGTTATTTGTAGGAATGTGTATACATGGAACCCAAGTTGTTCTGGTGAACCAGTGATTTTGCACGGTACCACAAAACTTAAGGTGACCATATTTATTTATTTTATTTATTTATTTAGTTTTTGTTGACCGGGTAAGTGCACTAGGCAGATTCTGCCTATTTCAGGCATGACCCAGGAGGAGGGGATACAGATGAAATGCCAACTGATCTTGAAAGGTTTTTTAGAACAGAGCTTCTTTAGTAGTGAGAATTTACTGTATAGTATAGAAGAGAATACCATTTTGATCTTTTCTAGTGCTTTTTATAAGCACAGTTTCAAAGCACTTTGAAGTGGCTTTGATACTAGTTGTGTGCCAGACACTCTACACAGATACACTGAAACATTTTTTATCTGTTTGATCCTGCCATTTGTAATACACCCTTCACCCCAACCCTGCAGCACCCAGTGCCTCCCTCTGACATAAGTCAATCCACAATTCTGTAGCCATTAGTAACATTTAATTTTTTTTTTCAATTTTAAACTTTTTATTAGTTTTCAAATACAAAACTAACAATGAGTTAAATAGGAGCATAAAATGAAGGAGAAATACAATAATGATAAAACAATAAAATGACACAACATTTAATTAAAGAACACCTAACTCTAAATGCCCACACCTTAGTGTGGAGCACCCCCAATTAGCAATTTCACAAGCAGATAAAATGTTTCAACTTACTTGCCTTTCTGGAATAACAGCCCCCCTTTGGCTCACACTCACCTGGGCTGCCCCGACATCCTTGGGGGTCTTCGCAGTACCTCCCCAAGGGGCCGGGCCTGAGTCCTTACTGGATTCCCTATGGTGCCTTAGTGCCTCCACCCGGGGCCACAGTGCTGCCTCCTGCAGGAGAAACAGGTTAACACCCCCCAGGAAAAATAAGAGATACCCTTGATGACTGTCCCTCTGGCCCAGTGAAATCCACACTCCCTCCCCACAATAACAGTAACAAAAACACAAACACATAGAGGTAGGTGACCCACAACATTCCCTCTTTATTTAATACACTTACAATACAGAGGAGGCGAGGGCTATCCCCTTGATCCTCCACACAATTAGAGCACACCCCTTGTTGGAACTCACTTCTCCCCCTGAGTGCACCCAGAACACTCTCAGTTGATGGGTACCTCACCGTTCCCAGTCTGCAGGCCTGCTGTCTTTCACTGGGGCCCTTGCACACTAACACAAGTTCCAAAAAGGAGATAAGTCTGGTGTTGGGGGAGGCTCTCCCCTGACCCTCCTGGCAGAAACAACAAAAGTCTCCCCAGAGTTGCAGCTTGGGGTACTCACGGTGCCCTCAGTGGGGGAAGACACTTACTGTCCACTGCACAGTGGTCCATGAGAGTGAAGGCACTAGTCTTCACCTGCCTGGCCTTTCCAGCTTCACCCACAGGCCTTTGGATACAGTTTTCACCAAGCAGGCCTGTTCATCCTTCTTCCCTCTGCTCCACGGGTCTCGACACTGGGGGGAGGGGCACAAGAGCTTGATCCCCCTCGGAGAGGCCCTTTGCTGTGCTAGCCCTGCTTCCCTCAACTCTCAACTGGCAGAAAACAGTGACCCCTGTGAGGCAGGGTCCCCGAGGCCCAGGGCTGACGACCAATGTGCCTTCAAGCCTAACAGTCAGCCCTTGCGCCCTCTAGGGAGACCTTTAGTTATTTCTTGCACTGCAGTAGTTGCAGCCTTCCCTTACTGCAGTTGGTGGAGAGGGGAAGGGGAGAGAGGTGCAGCCAGAGAGTCCCTACTAAGCAGGTATCCTTGGGAGTGGTGGTTTCTTGTGTGGGGCCTGTGCTCTGTCTTCCCCAGGCTCTCTCACCCTCCTCCCAGTTGTCCTCCTTCCTTCCTTCCTCTCCTCTCGATTTCGTGCCACTCTCTCGTTTTAAACCCCTAGCCCCTGCCCCCTTCCCATTGGCCATCAGCCCCCATGTGACCTCCCAGCTGCCTGTGGGAGATTTCCCAGCAGCCCGAGGTTGCCTGGCAGCATGGGGGCCACCATCTTTGTTTACCCCCCAGCCGGGAGGATCCTGGGGCCCCTCATGGTGATCCATCCCAAAAAATGGGCTTAACTATTTTAATATCACGACTGGAGCATGTCCGGTTGCTAGGTGCCTTTTTCCCAGTCCCACTGCTTGCTTGGGAACCCGGTGAAACTCTCGGATCAAGTTGGCCACATGGCCGCAGGCAGAAAGGGAGCCGGGCCCCTTTAAATTTCTTTAGCGGTCTGTGCACATGCGCAAAGCGTGCAAGACCGCCATCTTAAACAAAAATAGTGCTTTCCCATTTGCGCAGCCCCTACCAGCATCTCGCTGGACCTAGGACAGTGCGACTCCCCACCCGGTGGCCGGACAACCCACCTCAGCTTCAACTCAGCCCTGAATGGGTCAGGGCATCCGTGACAGGAGTGGCATCACCAGCCCAGGAGGTCACCAGGCAAGACTCCCGCCAGGACCCATGGACCAGAAACACTGCGCCAGGAACTCCACAGCAGGTAAACCCATAATGGGGGGCTTACACTGGGATTTATATTTTATCTGGTTGATCCTACCATCTCTCCCACTGGCATTTTGAGTAAAGTGCCACTGGTGGCACATCCCTACAAGCTGCTGTACTGTCCCATGGCTGACGTCAGAGCCAGAGAACAGCAGTGGAAATGTGTATTGTATGTCCTTATGATAGAGCTACTGTCCTCATGGTCCATCTCCAACTGGACTTTACCAACATTCAGCACTGATTCTGGGCTATCAGCTATCCCTTAGTACCATGAAAATGGTCTTCATTACTTTTAGCACAAGGCAGGAACTAGCTAAGCTAATCCTCCTCCTCCTCCTCTCCTTCCACATCCTTGATGATTCTGCAATTGAGGATGTTTCCTTCTTTAAATACCTCAGGGTCTTGATGGATCATCACCTCGATTTCTCTGTTTATGTGAATGCTATCCACCAGAAGCTTCACCCTAGTAGGGTGCACATTAGAGAAATAAAGCAAGTATTCTGCTCACTGCCCACACAAAGATGGTCTCTTAAGATGATTCTTCCTATTTTTGACTATGGTGACATTGTTTACTGTGCTGCTCCTAAATCCACCCAAGTCAGACTGGATCCACTATTGCACTCCTGCTGCTTTGCCCTTAATTGCCCCTCTAGAATCCACCACTGTTCCCTTTACTCCTCCCTCTCCTTTCTCCTCCCTTGATGCCAAATGCCTCACCCACTGCACTACTTTCATCTCCAAATTCTGGCTTGGATCCTTCCCCCTTACCTTTCCTTCCTCCTAAGTTCTCCCCCCTTCTGCCTCCTACTCCCTTCGCAGCTCTGGCCCTCACTCTGTTGCACTCCCTTCATAAACCCCTTTGCTGACCAAGCTGCCTTCTCCTTCCACGTCCCCAAACTATGGTTCTCTCTTCCCATTACCATACCTACTGCTCCTTCTTCCTACTCACTCAGATCTCTTCTCCATGAATTCACTACTCACTCCTGCAGTTATCACAGATCCTGTGCTGTATTTTGCTACCAAATAATTCCTTCCCCCTACTGCCTGTGCTTCTGCCCTAATTAATTTCCCCCTGCCCCCCATATTCCTCTACCCTTCCCTGCTGAATGAAGTACTAACTGCACTTCATTCACCCCTTAAATTGCTGCCATCTGCACTTTAATACTGTACCTCGCAGTGCCTTGTTCATATTCCATTCGTGTTCCAGTTTGCACTTATATCACTTGTTGCTCTTCAGATGCTCTGTCTACCTTATCTTGTGCATTCTGTTGCTACTTGTTTAACTTATATTTTTGATTTGTGGAAACCGACTGTTGTAAGGTACTGCTGTACTCTCCTGATTTCCCCTTCCCCTGGATACATCTGGAAATGAGCTATTTCAGCTGAGTATGTCTTTTCTGGTAAATCTTTTGAAATAAACAAATCAATAAAAGAATAGCACCTGTTTATGATTTACTGGTCTTGGTGCTATACAGAGACCAAGTAAAGATTAACAGTCGACTGAATATCTTTGGGTTTTTTAGTTATGCAACAGCACAGACAAGTGGATAGAGCACAGGAGCTGACAGTGTATGCAGCACAGCCTAGGGCTTCCTTCCATGAGTTCACACTGACACCTAAACCCAGGTTTCCACCTTGCCGCTGCTCCTAGGGAAGATCTACAATAGCCAGTACTAGGGTCCAGTATGTCTGCTACCCTACAGAATTATACAGCCAACTCAGGGGTCCTTTGGCATACAGTACTCCACCATAGTCTTTATATGGTCACTGATAGTCCAGGACATGTGGTGCTCACCATACAATTTAGAAAGGATCCCTGGCCAAATTCAGAACACTCCATTACAGAGTTCCTCCTCCTGCTGCCCAGAAGGAGGGGGTACAAAAGTAGCTAACACATAGTACAGAGTGTTCAGAATAATTATAGTTCTACCACAGAGGTTGCACACTTAGTTTTATGTAAGGAAATATATTCCCTTGAGAATTTGCATCCCGTTGAGTGTCCACACCATAGGGGGCTTCACAGTAGATGGCCACCACCAAGATCCCAAAGCTTAGGTAGGTCCACTTCTGATAAAGCCTTCAGTTCCTTCAGCTGCTGACAGCAGCTCTTCTCAGCTCCTCTACTGGAACCAAACTGAGTAAACAATCACACTCTACGATTCACCAGTCACCAGCAGCAGGCCACACTCCCCGAAAACTCCCGGCATTTGTAGCCAGTAGGGAGTTTCCAGGCTGGCTAGAGTTAACACTTTGAGGTCCATAAACCTACTGGTTGGCCAGAGCCAACCAGGAGTTACACACACACACACACACACACACACACACACACCCCTTTAAAATATATTGGTTGGACAGCATGGGCTAGCCTTCCTCCCTTGACCCTGGTGTGCAGGGATGACGTCTTCCCAGCCCACCTGACCATACTGCTGAAACATGACAACAGATTGCAGGCACTATGAATAGTGCTATTGAACTCATAATACCAAAAGAAAAGGGATCCCTAAACCTCCTGGTGGTCCCACTCCCGGTCACCTTGAGGGCCCCCCCTTGATCCCCTGGGACACTAGGCACCCATGATCAGAATGATATCCAGCAGGTCCAAAAAGTGATAAAACAACCAGTAAATAACTCGAGCCTGTTACCTGGACTGTCACATCGAACATGACACATTAAGACAGACATTGTACCCGCTTCTATATTGGTTACTTGCTTGCACTTTGGTAACTGAAACAGAAAAGAGTTAAAATTCTCAGGACATACCGATGTATAACAAGATGCAGGCACAGCCAGCTCTGTGGCATTAACGATAGGGGTTCGCTCAGCATGCTGGTAACCCAAGTTCACACCCAAGCCCAAGGTGACAGCAGCAGAGTTCAGTGGCAAGGGATTGGAGCGTCCATGGGATGTTCTCCTCCCCAGAGGGGTGGGTTTGAGCTTGCATCACTTTTGAGCAGCTCCTGGCAGCCCATAGTGACTGCGCACATTGCAGTGTGGGTGACTGTGCTCCGCCGGTGCATCAAGCCATGTCGCCAATTAGTGCACAGCCACTTTGGAAGGGTGGAGACACAAACCTGGACAAAATTATGGCTGCCTGAGCAACTGGATGATGGCGGCCAGACCCCCATGCGCCGCAAAGCCCAGAGATGTCTGTGCTGTACCCCCTGCCATGCCCAGTGTGGAAAGAAATGCCCACTGGGCAAATCTCTCCTCCCGGTTCCCATACCAGGAGGAGGGGCCCCCCCAACAAAGGGATACATCAGGTCGACCGTAGCTACAGCAATAGTGGGGGCGACAAGATGGCGATGGGGGGGCAGTGGTGGTAGAGTCTAGGCCGCCCGAAGGAGTGCTCATCTAGGAAGGCTGGGGAATAAAGAGAGCAGACAAAAAAAATGCAGGCTCTAAATATTTGTCATCAATGGTAAAACCGTTACAAAACAACACACAAACCATTCAGTAACAACCTCACAACTTAAGAATGTGAGAGAATTATAGGTATATTGGCAATAGGCCACTGATGGATAAAACCACATTTTTCAAACAAGTTTTTATTTAACCATTTTCATAGAACAAGAGATCCAGAAGTAAATGGTTTGATACTGTTTATTGGACCAACATAGATGTAACAACAAGAAAACTGCCTAAGCTTTCGGACTAACCAAGTCCTTCCTTGGAAGCTTATGCCAGTTGTTTAGAGAATCACATTATGTTAACATCCAGATCATACATAAAAAAATCAGAAATAATTCTCATTGGTTTAAAATACATTTACTGTTTTTTTGTTACATCTATGTTGGTCCAATAAAAGGTATCAAACCATTTCCTTCTGGATCTGTTGTTACAAGTACCAATACAGCAACTAAGCTAATTCTGTATGTCATTCGAAAGGATGGTTGGGAGACCCTAATTGTGCATCTCGAGGAAGTAAATATGGTAGAGCGCAGAGCAAACTATATCACACTGGGGTGAGTCTCTTGCCTATGAGCAATGTCCAGGACAACAGTCTATTGCCTCAATAAAAAAATCTCAAACAGTACAAAGCTATGATAAAATGGTGTTATCGCACCCTGACTATACAGAGGAAAGAAGAATGCAGACTGGGTGTCTGGGACTAGGAGGGAGTGGGTATTTTCAGAACCTGGAGGCACTGGAACTGCTGGGGGGACATTGCTCACCCCTGGGGGAGATCCATATCAGAAGGAAAAAAACTGGCTGCTTTCTGACTGGTAAACAGGGAGCCAGGAGTGGCTACTCTAGTATTGTATTCTGCTTCAAGCAGCCAAGAGGGGACACTCCGTTCAGTACTTCAACACTTTAATAGTAGTAGTAGTGAGGGTCCTTTTTCCTGCAGGGTCTTCCCGAACTATCCCTTGGAGCCCATGAAGCAGCAACACTTGCATCCCCCCAAATCCACAAACTGCACATGGTGCTACATGATGGTCAGGCCCTGTATATTTGGGGAACAAGGGACTGGGCCATGCTGAGGGCTTGTTCCTTGTGGAGTGGATCTGTGTGCTTATCCATTCCATGCTTCCTCTGCACTTTTTCAAGGGCTACCTCATAAAGCCAAATATCACTATTTGCTTTAGTTTTGTCCCACAGCCTCTCAGGCACTTAGGGGTAGAAACATAAAATATGACAGCAGATAAAAGCCGCTGGGCCCACCCAATCTGCCCATTTTTTTAAACCTTTTTTTTTTTTGCTGCAGACCCTACTTGATATATGGCGCAACCCCCCTTGCCCCTATGATTCACTTGTGCTTGCCCCAGGCATTTTTGAACCCCCATCACTGTTTTTTTCCTCCACTACCTCTGCTGGAAGGCTGTTCCAGGTATCCACCACCTTCTCTGTGAAGAACTTCCTCACATCCCTCCTGAATTTATCCCCTCCAGTTTCAAAGCATGCTTCCTTGTTCTAGAGCACCTTATTCTCTTTAAAATACCCCCTCCTGTACCCTATTACACAGATACATAGATATTATTGGCAAATAAGGGCTGCCAGACCCATCCAGTCTGCCTGTTTATGCTACCTGATGATGTGGCCAGTGACCCTATCTGGTCACTGGGTTTAGCTTTTTCTTCCCATCTCTAATATTCCTTTATACTTGTCCCATGCGTGTTTGAAGTCTGCCACCATATGGGCGGCCACCACTTCCTGGGGCAGGCTATTCCATGCATCCACCACCCTCTCTGTAAAAAAGAACTTCCTGACATTACCCCTTATGTGGCCACCCATCAGTCTCATATCAAGCCTTCTTGTTCCAGCACTACTTTTAAATTGGAATATGCTGTCACCTTCAACCTTGTTCATGCCCTTGAAGTATTTGAATGTTTCTGTCATGTCATCTCCATCCCTCCTTTGCTCCAACATGTACAAATTGAGATCTCTGACTCTTTCCTCATAAGGCTTGTGATGCAGACCCTTCACCATTTTGGTCACCCTCCTCTGCACCGTCTCTATTCTGTCAATGTCCTTACAAAGGTGTGGCCTCCAGAACTGGACACAGTACTCAAGATGAGGTCTCACCAGGGTCCTGTACAGGGGAACTATCACCTCCCTCCTTTGGCTTGCGATTCCCCTTTCAATACACCCCAAAATCCCTGTTGCCTTCCCCACCATCTTGGCCATCTGTCTTGTGGCCTTCAGGTTATCTGTGATTATGGCTCCCAAGTTCCTCTCTTCCTTAGTAAATGCCAACAGCTCTCCCCCCAACCTGTAGTTTGCTCCTGGGTTCCTGCTCCCCACGTGCATGATTTTGCATTTCTTTGCATTAAATCTTAGTTGCCACACATCTGACCATCTCTCCAACTGTTCCAGGTCCTTTCTCATCATTTCCACCCCCTCAGGGGTATCCACCTTGTTGCAGATCTTGGTGTCATCCGCAAACAGGCAAACCTTTCCCTCCAGCCCATCTGCAATGTTACTGATGAAGACATTGAAAAGGACTAGCCCCAGAACTGACCCTTGAGGTACCCACTAATCACCTCCCTTTCCTCTGATTGGGTTCTATTTACCACTACCCTTTGTTGTCAGTCTTTTAACCAATTTTCAATCCAGTGTAACACCTTGTGACCCATCCCCAGGTGCCCTAGCTTGTTGACTAGTCTCCTATGTGGGATGGTATCAAAGGCTTTGCTGAAATCTAGGTAGGCAATGTCTGCAGCCCACCTCCCCCCTTGGTCTACTGTCTTTGTCACCTAGTCAAAGAAATCTATTAGATTAGTTTGACAGGACCATCCTGCAGTGAACCATGTTGCTTGGGATCCAACATCCCCATGACTTCTAGGTGCTCCTTTATTCTTTCCTTGTGAGGAGTGTTTCCATTATCTTTCCTACTACAGAGGTTAGACTAACTGGTCTGTAGTTCCCTACATCTTCTTTACTACCACTCTTGTGAAGAGGGACAACATTTGCCCTTCTCCGGTCCTCTGGAACCACTCCAGTGTCTAGGGGCTCATTGAACAGGGCTGCCAGAGGGGCTGCCAGCTCAATTCTCAGTTCCCTCAAGACCCTGGGATGTATGCCATCTGGACCCATGACTTTGTCCACCTTAAGCTTTACAAGCTGTTCTAGGACCCTCTCCTCTGTGAACAGACTGGTGTTTACCTCCATTTCCTCTGTTCCTTTAAATTCTAGCTGTGGGCCCTGCCCATGCACTTCTACAGTGAAGACTGAACAGAAACATTCATTCAGGATTGCTACTTTCTCCCTGTATCCCTCCACTCTCTGCCCCGAGGCCCCTCGAAGCTTAGCTACTCCCCCCTTTGCCTTCCTTCTCTCGCTAATGTACCTGAAGAATGTATTGTCTCCCTATGTCACCAGTTGAGCTATTCTTTCCTCAGTTTGTGCTTTAGCACTTCTCACTGCTTTTCCTGCCTCTCTCAGACACTTCTTGTACATTTCATTGTCCTCATCTCTTTGTGTCTCCTTATACTTCCTAAAGGCTAGCTTCTTGGCCCTTACCTTTTCAGCCACCCTCCTTGAGAACCAAAGTGATTTTCATCTCCTTTTTACCTTGTCTATTGACCTAACACATTGTTTTGTGACCTCCGCTATGGCCTCCTTGATGTGTGCCCATTTCTCCTCAATGTCCCCCCCATCCCCATTTTTTCCAGGGTTTCTCAAAGCTGAAGTCTCATCCTGGTAAAGTCTGCCCTTCTGAAGTCTAAGACTCTTGCCTTGGTATGGGTTGACTGAATCCCTGTGTCCACCTTAAACCTTACCATATGGTGGTTGCTGGACCCTAGCTAACCTTCAACTTCAAGCCCTGTTATCCTGTTCCCATTAGTCAGTACCAGATCCAGGATTGCCTGGTCTCTGGTAGGTTCCTGCACCAGTTGCCTAAGACCAGCTCCCTCAAGGGAGTCAGCAAAGTCCCGTGCCCTAGCTGAAGCCCCTGCTGGGATGGACCAGTCTATTTCTGGTATGTTAAACTCTCCCATCAGCAGTACTTCCCCCTTTGCTGCCATGTCATGCATGTTTTCCAACAGCAGTTTGTCAATTTCTTCTGCCTGCACTGGGGGTCTGTGAATGACCCCTGTGCGAATGTCTGTTCCATTGCCTGGTTCAAGGGTGACCCAAACTTCCTCCGTTTCCTCATGCCTGTTCTGAATTTCAGTTGCCTTGATGCTTTCTTTGATGTAGAGGGCAACCTCCTCCCCTTTTACCTTCCCTGTCTTTTCTGAACAGGACATAACCAGGTACACTTATGTCCCAGCTGTGGTTCCTGGTGTACCATGTTTTGGTTATGGTCACTATGTCAAGATGAGCCTCCGTCATTACAGCCATCAGGTCTGGGACCTTGTTCCCAAGATTGCGGGCTTTCGTGTACATGACTTTCCATGGAAAATGGCATCCTCTCTGCCCATCCTTGTGTTTAGCCCCTTGTTTCATACCCCTGTGAGGTATTTAAAGGTCTCTATCATATCCCCCCTCTCCCTCCTCTCCTCCAGAGTGTACATATTTAGATCCTTTCGCCTCTTCTCGTAAGGCTTCTGCTGCAGACCCTCCACCATCTTTGTAGCCCACCTTTGGACTGCCTCCACTCTGTCTACATCCTTCCTGAAATGTGGTCTCCAGAACTTGACACAGCTACTCAAGATGGGGTCTTACAAGCAGTCTATACAGGGGTAGCACCACCTTCCTCTTCCTGCTGTCGATACCCCTTCCTATGCACCCAAGCAACCCACTAGCCCTTCCAACTGCCTTGTCACACTGCCTGACCACCTTCAGGTCATCTGATATGATTACCCCAAGGTCTCTTTTCTGCTTGGTCTTTGTCAGTACCATGCTAACCATTATGCACTCCGCTCCAGGGTTTCTATGGTCGAAGATTAATTGATTAATTAATTAACTAATTGATTAATTGGGTAATTGAGGGGGTGTTCATCTCTGATCCTGTGGCAGACCATTCTCTCAGCCTGGGACCAGGGGATATTTCCTTGCTGCATTTTGCTGACACTGTGACCCTTCTGGGCATAGTCAACAATACATTTGCAATTTTTCAGCAAGCTTTGTTTCAGCTGTCAAGTTTACTACTGTACCACAGTGCATTTCCTTCTTGCTGCTTCTGAATGTTTAGGGTTAGCTGCCCAGGAAGTTGTACCTTCCTTATTTCTTGAGTGCGGCTGTTTTCTGTGGTCCTAGTATTTTCTTGGTAGACTCTCCCCAGGGAACCATTTCCAGGGTCAGCCAGCTTGTATTGTTTTACTCTCTTTCCTGAGCTGCCAGGATCTCGTTGGGGTGGGTCTTTCACTTTGGTTTCTTTATTTGGCCCCTGTCCCTACCTGCAGGGGGAGTTGATACAGGATTTGCTTCAGAGGAGGACAGCTTACATTTGCAGCCCTCTAGGGATAGCTGGGGCAGTATCTGGTCCATCTTTAGAAGGCTTTTCTCAACCCACTTGTAGTTGTCTTGAGAGGCATAGCGTTGCGTGACCTGATCCTCTCCCTCTTGGGAGGCCCCACAGGACGCGTTATTCCCCTGGTAGTCTTTTCAGCAACAGGGGCATTGCTGGGAATGGTCTCTGGCTTGGCTTCTTCTGGGGCAAGCCTGAGGATCTTTCTCTGGCCCCAGCCTCTTGGGGGCCTTTTCTGTTTCAAAGTCCGGGTGGGCATTCGGGAAGCTGCCATCCCTGGCATCTTTAGGGTGGTTCCGACTGGACTCACAGGCTCTGAGCTGTAGGGCTGCAGGGTGGAAAGCAGAGATCAGGCCCTGTCTGACTCCCTAGGTATTGGGTTATAGGCTAGTGGGGTTTTTACAAGTTGCTGTAGGGGTGAATTAGGCAACAAAATACTGTCCAATTCAGCCATGGTGGCTATAATTCTGCTGTCAGGAGTGTCTTGGAGACTTGCAAATGAAAAAGTGTTAATTGCTCCAACTCTCTCACCCAGGGCCTGGAGAATAGCATGGGGTATGGAGGTTGTTGACTGGATGATCCAGCAGGCTAGGTGAGTCCCCACTGTAGGAGGAGCTAATATGCATGGTGGAATTGCCTCTGGGGTATAGGGTTCCATGTGCAATTATGGGGGAGGCCCGCTCCCCTCCCTCTGATGCTGAACTCACTGCTTTCATCTCTCTCCTCTGCATTGATAAGGAGCCTTCTATTTACTCCCCCCATACATCGCTGGCAACACAGGATGGCTATCCTGACATGGCACAGAATTAACATACTAGGGAGACCACCCTAGCCAAGCATTGTACATTCAGGTCCCCAGAATCTTTTCCCAGGGGGCCATTTCCTTGATCCATGCTTCCTTTAGTGCGATCCACTCAGCTAGGTGACTGGGCAGAGCCTTCTCCCCTTCCGACACTCTTCCACCTGCCATTGTGTCTTCGTTCTCTCAGGTGTGCACCACAAGGGACCTGGCTGGTCTGATTTGATTTCATTGTCTCCAAATGACCTTTTTTTCTCTCTGGCATCCACTTGATGCAGCACTGAAATGAAAACACAAAACAGGGCCTAATTAATCCTGGTCTTCTGCCTCTTTCAAACTGCCCTGCCTACCTACCTGTCTGTGCCCTAATGTAAAGCTGAACTCCAAACTACTGTTGCTTTTCATGCCTGCTGATAACAGCCTGAGACTTCACACTATCACATAACACATGAGTTATCCCCCCAAGGACTGCCATGCCCCGACATTTTCTTCGAAACTCCCCCTAACTGAATCACTCAGATCACTCTTTGTTTCACTCGGCACACTTTAAAATGTTTCTTTGCCAGCTCATGTTGACTTTGGTTCAAAATCCTTGTGTTTACTTTGCACAAGTACTCATGATTTGGTCCTGGTCTCTCAACCAGTCTTCTCCCATGAGGGCAGGATTCACTTCATGTAGTGATTGCAGGTGTCAAAAATTAAGTTTTGTAGCCACCAGCCAGCAGGGCTAGTGACTGGGAAAATTCACTAGCCCTACAGACTTCTCTACTGGCAAAGCTGGTGTACCCATTGAAACACTACCTTCTATAGTACAAACCTGCAGGGCTACATAAAAATTTTTACTAGCCTGATGCAAAATGTTGCAGCATTTGGCTAGTGGACGGGTGCCACTTTCGACCCCTGTGATCGGACTGCAGGTGCACCAGGGGGAATAAAAGGGTTTTTTTTTGTTTTTTTTTTATTTTACAGGGGAGTGTACTGCAAAACTGAGTTGTTTGTTCTGACAAGTGCTCAGCAAGTGCTCCTGGGCTCTTTCCTCTTCGCCGATCCACCCAAGATGGCCACTGGTTCACATGCAACAGACACTACGTTCCTTTTCAGCCATGCACCCTCCCCTTAGACTCAGAGCCAATGGTGGCCTGTGGATCCCATGTAAATGGTCTCAAGATTGTAATATTTATTAGGGCAACACATGTATCAGCATAGTCAGAACTAGGCAGTTAATCAAATCCAGGACTTATGAACACGTTAACTTTGCTGATGAATAAACATTGATATGTTGTGTAACTCGTGCATGGGTATGCTCCTGATCCTCAGGCACTGCGCCACCATTTCTGCCAATGAAAATGCCTTTATGCAAATTCAAACCAGGGCAAGAGAGCTTTAAGGTGTGTTCACTGTCCAGCCCCAACAACTGCGCCACACTACTCACTTTCAATATACCTTTCAGATACCATTTTGAATATCAACACACGCAGTTTAAAGTGAACCTTTCTTGCATTTCTCTCTGCTAAAAAGCAGAAACATAAGCTGGCTCAGTGGCATGGAGCGCTGAGGCACTGGGCACCTTATCTCCTGCCACACCAGTGACCCAAGGTCAGGAACAGACTTGGGTTGCTTGGGGGCTGGTGAGGAGAGGAAAGATCGAACATCCCCAGACAGTTCTCCTTCCTCGGGGAGGGGGGGTTAGAGTGGCACGCTGTTTGAATGTCACCCTGCAGTGGCTGGATGACAGCACATGTATGCCACCACATAGGGAAGGGACCCCACATTCAAGATGTTGGGGCCATCTCCCTGGAGGTGGAGCTCAGACATTGTGCGCATTGCACATCTGTGGGCCCCAGGGGAGAAAACCAGTGGAGAAACACCCCAGGCAGCACAATGACAACCAGCCCTCCACAGGCCTCACACTGGTGGCTGGGCACAACGACAAATCCTGTGGCAGAGGACGATGGTGAAGGTAAGCCCTGGAGAAGCCAGGTGATGTGGCTGGGTGGGTTGGGCAGACAGAGGCCGCCAAGGAGAATTAGGAGCATAAATAGATAATGAAAAAAAAAAGCAGAAACAAACATGAAGCTCTCTTACCTCAATGTGATCTCCAAAATGATTTTTGAAAATGTTTTCTATTAGCCTCCAAAGGAAGGGAAGGGATCATTATTTGCTCCCGAAGGGCTGTCAACATAATCCCTTTCTGCTTCCTGACTCTGTGATCAGCCCCTGCACTCTAACATTTTGTGACGCCTCTGTAGGGACAGTGCAGTAGCATGTTCCATTCACTTGAACAGAGCATCTTTTTCAAAGCTGATTTCCCAATATCCTATTAGATTTTTGTGCCGATTGATGCCAGGGTTCAACTAATAATGGTCTTGTTAGCTGAACCCTGGCATCAATCGGTACAAAAACCAAATTAGAAATTAGGAAATCGGCTTTGAAAAAGATGCTCTATGCAAGTGAATGGAATGCACCACCGCACTTTCCCTATAGAGACTTCACAAAATGTCGGAGCGCAGGGGCAGATCACAGAGTCAGAAAGTGGAAAGGAATCATGCTGCCAGCCCCTTGGGGCAGATTATAATACATTCCCTTCCTTTGGGGCTAATAGAAATGTTGTTAAATATCGTGGTAGAGCTCCCAGTGAGGTAAGGGAACTCCATGTTTCTACTTTTTAGCACCTAGAAAGGTGCTCTTTAAACTTTTCCAAATCTTGCTAACTTTTCCTCAGACACCTAAGAGACATTGCTTGAACTTCCACACCCAGAGGCACCTCAAATAATGGACTCAATCCCCCACATGAAACCTCAACCCTGACCTAGAGGTATCCTTCCTGCCTCATTCCATGGGGAGGAAGTCTGTGAAAACAATAAACTGAAGTACTTGACTTCCCAGGCAAGAGGTGACCTCCTGAGTGCAGGAACAGCTTCTTGGTTGCTGAGTGCCGCAAATCAGCTGGTTAGCAGGTAAACACTTTATAGCTATTAACTGAATGTCTAAATCAGTGGTAAACTGCAGCAGAATCCATTTTAGTAGAAGTAAAAGCTCAAGATCCTGTTATTAAAAGGGAAAAATCATAAGTCCCAACCACGAGGGTTTCAGGCACATCATTCCTTATAGATATTACTGTGTTTTAGGAACTACAATGTCCTACTCCAGGTGGTATGTTCTCAGGGAAGAGGCCCTTTAATTAGCATCTTTCTTTCTTCTGGGGTTATGCACAACCCTTGAACATTAGAACCTTAACTGTAGCTGTGGGGTTCATACTCAAATTACTTGAGAGGACTCAGCATGTGGTGACTGCACACAGAAGCTATATCTCTGGATTTTTTAGTTATACAACAACAGATACAATTGGATGAGGCACAGGAGCTTACAGTGTATGAAGTGCAGCCCATGGCTTCCTTCCATAAGTGCCTACCAACCCTTACACCCAGGTTCCCACCTCACGTTTGCCACCAAGAGAAGGTCTCGGTAGCTAGTACAAGATTCTCATATATCCGCTACCCTGTGGAATTATACAGCCAACTTGGGGTCCTTAGGCATACAGTACTCCACCACAGTCTGGCTTTGATCCCAGCTAGCCCAGGACCTCTGTGGCTCATCACACAATTTACAAAGGGTTGAGGAGGAGCACTTCTTACTGGGGAACTGCATCTGCAATGAGACTTTTTCTTTATGTTTTTATTCATTTAAAAGTTGATAACCGGGAAGAGCACCATGAGCCAAAACTCATTTCCAGGTGTGACCTGGGGAAGGGGAGTACAGGATACAGACAAATACAACTAAAATGAAGCAGTTACAGAGCATATACAGAGTAGGTAATACGTAAAAACAAAACAAGCTAGGACACTAGGTACAAATACAATAAAATGCAAACAAGGAAGCTATGTACAATAATTGCAAACTGGTGTGCAAACTTTTGCAATGGTACACAGTAAGCTGTAGTCAGCAGTGGTCTAGGAAGGAGAACAGGTGCAGGAAGTGACAGGGGAAGGTTTGAGTAGGCATTTGAGAGTGAGGAAGGAGGGAGAGAGATGGGTTTGAGAGGGAAGGCTGTTCCAGAGGGAAGTAAATTTATATGAGAAAGAGCGTTTGCCAGCTGAGGTGCGGATGCGAGAGAGAGAAAAGGTGCAGGCACAGCTAGACCATGAGTAATAGGGTGAGGGAGAAGCAAGAGAGAGGAGGAGGCAAGGTATGATGGAAAAGACCCGGAACCAGTACTTAGCTATGAAAGTGGAGCAGTGAGAGGAACGCCTCTGTGCTAGTGACTGTAGAGAGAGGGAAGAGTAGAGGTCACAGTGGTGAGTTAGCAGGGGGGGTTAGAGGTGAACCTACAGAAGGCATGAAACAGGATGTCCAATTTTGCGAGGGAGGTGGCTGCAGCAGCACTGAAAACTATGTCAGCATAGTCAAAGGCTGGGAGGATCCATTTGACTACAAGGTCGCGTCTTACAGAGAGGGAGAGGCTGGCTTTGCGATGAGTTTAGGGCGAAGTTTGGTATGGAGCACACTGAAGTGGGAGGAGAAATCAAAGGGAGGGGTCAAGCCAGATGCCAAGGTACTTGTATGTGAGGACATTGTCTAGCGGGGCTGCAGAGAAGAAGACTGGGAGTGAAGGAAGTTTGGCAAGTTTTTGTTTAGAGTCAAAGGTCATGGCAACAGTTTTCTTGGTGCTCAGCTTAAGGCAGCTGGCATCTAACCAGGCTGTGACCACTGAGAGGTCATTTTGAAGGGGTGTTTGGATGGCTTGTGTGGATGGGCCAGACAGGAAAAGGACAGTGTCGTTCATGTACATGTGGATATTGGAGTGGGTGCATACAAAGGGAAGGTCGTTTATGAAGAGGAAAAAAAGAACCAGTCCAAGAATAGAGCCCTGGGGCATGCCAGTGAGGATGGGGAGGGAGGGAGACAAGATATTGTTGATATAAACTGACTGGGAGTGGCCAGTTAGATAGGAGCTGAACCAGGATGCTGAGGCAGGGGATAGGCCAATGGAGCATAGTTTAGAGTAGGGGGGTGGAAAACCGAGCTGAAGGCCTTGGCTAGGTCAATGAATATAGCCAAGGTGATCTGGCCAAGATCCATGGTGGTGTGGATGGCGTCAGTAAAGAGGAGAAGAGATGAGGTGGTTGAATGGGATTTCCTGAATCCTGACTGGAACAGGGAGAGGGTATTTGAAGTGGTTAGGAAATTGTTGAGCCTGGAGAGGATGAAGGATTCTTGGACTTTTACAAGGACGGGGAGAAGGGAGATGGGGCGGTAGTTACCAGGGGTGGTGGGGTCACCATCTTTGAAAAGGGGGAGAACTGTGGTAGACTTCCAGACTGTAGGAACTGTGGCAGAGGAGAGTAAAATATTTAGGATGAAGATTTAAGGGGTAATAATTAAGGATGCTGCGATTTTGAGGAGCCTAGGGTGCAGTCAGGGCTAGATTTCAAGGGGTTCAATAAAGTGAGAGCTCTCAGGACTTCTGAAGGTAAAATTGGGGGTAGTTGAAATCCTACAAGCTGTGGGGAAGAGGGGGGGAGGAAGGAGGGCAGGTTGGGGTCAGAGGTGAGAGAGCACAAGATGTTAAATACTTATTTAGGGCTTCAGCGACATGGGAGGGATCAGAGATAAATGAGCCTGCCTCCTGGATTGAAGGAGGAGGGAATCAGATTGGAGGTGCAGGAGCGAGCGACGGAGGACAGAATACTGCTTGAGGGGTGCAGACAAGATTTAAAGAAATCTGATTTTGCACAACAGATGCTAAGGGTGCAATTGTTGAGGAGGGTACAAAAGGCTTGGAGGGAGGCCTGGTCACCTGAGGATTTAAAACAGCACCAGGCACAAGCACAAACTCTACACTTTGTCAAGATGCCAGGGGTGATCCAAGGATGGTGTGCACATTTTACTCTAGATGTTTTTAGTGGGGCATGGGCATCCCAAATCCATAGGAAGATGGATGTGAAGTAGGCGAGGGCATTGTCAACCGAGAGGGAGCAAAGGACTGGGGACCAATTTGCCAGGGCCATGTTGTGCAGGAGTCTATTTATATCGAGGGATTTGAGGGGACGGTACTGGATGTATTTGGGAGGGGACAGGATTTCCTGATGCAAAAGGTAGGACAGTGGTCGCTGAGCACATCAGGTAGTGTTAGCAGAGCAAATATGGTTGGGTTGGGAAACAGCACCCAGTCAAGAAGGGAGTGAGATTGACTTCCGAGGTTGGGACCAGTGGGTTCTTTAATCTGTAGCCCCAGCGCTGTATGCCAGACGGCAACTGTCTTTGATACCCAGCAAGGGTCCTGGGTCCTGCTACGGTGACTATTGGAGGTTCATTCCCAAAAGAAATGAAAATAGCTCAGTGCCTCCACCCAGAGTAGAATAACAGTGGGTCAGATATCTACTTGGCACAGCCACCTGGGATGTTGTGCCTACCCACCTCCCCTACCAACCATTCTGCACACTGTGCCCTCTAGTACCTTGTCCCATCATAAACCATATATTTCAGCAACAAGGGCATGCAATGAATTTCACTAACAGCAGATTCAAACAACAATGTCACAGCTTTATTTGGGGGCAAGGAATAGGGAAAAGGGTACCTGGATGTGGGACTGCTGTGAATACAAAAATCTTTAGTGAAATATGCAATTTTCAAACATGTAGGCCTGCAGGCCAAGCCTTCCCCCACTAGTACCCGTGCCCTCTGAATTGTCCCTAGGGGTACCCGCTAGATGCAGGCCTGATCAGTGCCGTGGGGTGGCTGGATGTTGGGGCCCTGAAACAGTGAAACCTGAAACTTTAAATTGAACAAAACAATTTCCCCCATGACATTTCCCAGGAACCAGGCCCTGGGTACTCACAGTAGTTGACCACTGCGCCAAGTGAAAGTGGAGCTCTTCGAATCTTAGAGCAGCAACACACCGAAAATGGAGGAAATGTCCCCAGACAAAATGTTGTGGATGAAAAACAGTGGTTAAAATGCCAATTGGACAACATGAAGCAACACACAGACCAGGCCATCCAGGATCCCACTGCCCAGGTGGAACTTGCTCAAGGGTCTTGCAGCTGTCACCTTGATTGCAGTTCTGGCCTCTTGCCACCCTCAGCCATGTCTGGCCCAGTGCAAAGCACTGTGGCAGGACAACACCAGCCCCAGATGGCCCAGACTGGGGAGTGGTTCCACAGCCTGGCTCCCTGATCAGAGTGCTCTAGCACTTGGGTGCAAGCCCGTGACCTCCTGAAACACAGAGTCCCACTTGGGAGGGGTTAGTGAGTCCCCCCCCCCCCGGCTCTGGGTGAGGACTCCCAAATGGTGGGGTTCATCCTGCAGTCCCTGCACTGAGCTCTCACAAAGAAAAGTTATAGGCAGTCTCTCCACTGAAGTCCAGTGCCAATTTTAGCAGGTGCTAGCCTCTGATTCAAACAGTGTCAGTGCAATTCAACGAGGGGGATTCAGCAACAACCCCCCACACACACACACTGGTCCACACTTTCAGTTTAACAGTGTCCAACTCTTTTACTTGGCTGCAGCAAGTCCACCAATCTCAGCCCCTTTCTTCAGTTCACTCAGGACACACACTGTTTCAGGCTAGCACCACACGACCTGAGACATTTTGCCTCCTTCAAGAAAATATAGTTGCAGTCCACCCAAGCAAGTGACCTCTCTGCAGCAACTGTAAAGCTCAGATAATCTGCTCAGTCCTTTCGGTTAGCTGAATTCCCAGTGCAGGATATCTACCACCTTTGGTTTCTCCCAAACTCATTCAGCAGTTTCTCAGTACCTGGGGAAACAGTATCTTGGTTCAGTCCCTCTGTCTCTCTTTTTCCCTTCTCAATCCAGTCCTGCTTCAGCACCAGGGGACTCCTTCAACAATCATTCAGATTAGGGCTTGGATGAGCCCCTGAAGTCCACAGTCTGCTCTCACCACACAGTCCTGACTCATACGGAGCCCAGCAACAGACTGAAGAAATCCCAGTGAACCCTCACTGTATCAGACAAAGTCTCTGAGTTCTGATTGACTGTTGAAGCCTTTCAATACTGGATATCCATAGTGATCAATATTTCCTGCTTGTTTATTGGGGCATGATCTAGGTGCCAGAATTAGTCTCCTCCTTTTCCCAGAAGTCCCTCTGTTACAGTTTTTGGCACCTAGATCGTTGATTGGCTAAAATAAAGGGGTTAAGTGTCACCAACATTTCAGCTCCCGTGTAGTTTCATGGAGTCCATTCCATTTATACAGTCTCTCCCCTTCTACCCTCCAGTGTAACCTAACATTTCACCCCAACTGCACCACCAACACACTGGATTATAGTCCAAATGGTCCTCTTTCAAAGGAGCCCACTGTCAGAGCTGTAACCCCAACCATTCGGCTGTCGCTGCAGCCGTAGCTCTGTCCCCCAAGGTGGCAGGCATCATCTCATCTTTATTCATGGCCTGCTCATTAATATTAATGAGCTTATTGCCATGATCTATCTTCCAAGCCACACTGCTTGGCCCTCTTATACAACTATATCCTCTCCATTAGACACACTGATCCTGTACTCGGTTTCAAAATCTGGTCCTCTCTCCTTCCAGGAACAGTTATTGAATGGTCAGAAGTCTGACAAGATTTATACACATACATCTCCCAAGATTTTTATTTATTTATTTATTTAGCTTTTGTTGACCGGGTAAGTGCACTAGACAAATCCTGCCTATTTTCAGGCACGACCTGGGGAGGGGGATACAGATGAATGCCAATTGACCTTGAACAGATTAAGGTGTTGGTGGTATTTTGAGTGAATGAGGGAAATTTGGCCAGAACACCGGGGAAATTCCTCTACTCTTTTCGATAAGTGCCATGGGATCTTTAACATCCACCTGAACTACTACCAATCCAGGCAGATGGGACCTCGGTTTAACGTCTCATCCGAAAGAACGGCACCTCAGAAGTGCAGCACCCCTCTCATGCTGCACTACAGTGTCAGTACTGGGATATTAACCCAAGTGCCAGACATGGGAACTGAACCCACAGCCCTCTGATCTCCTGGCCTCAGAGGCGAGTGTGCTACCTACTGAACCACTGACATTGATAAACTGTGACTTACCCAATACCATATACTACATAACCTATATTACACACCAGTAAAATTAGCCAAAATTGGCTACCTGCCCAACTTTAACTGCTCCAGATGCGGTAAAGGTGAAGGAAATATAGTACATATATTCTGGTACTGTGCTAAAATTGCCCCCTTGTGGCTGTCGATTCAATCCAAATTGGACCAAATACTTGGTCTAGGGGGACCTCTTAACTGTGGAGATCTGTATCCCAGGGATTTACACCACTATCCCTGTTAAAGAACAGAAATATCTCATGGCACTAATTTCCACGGTGGTAAAAAACTAGTGCTTAAACACTGGTTGGATCAATTACCTATCTCCTATAATGAATGGCTAAATGACCTCTCAGCCTACTTCAGGATAGAGCATTTGATTGCTGGCTCCCGTAATAATCTGGCATCATTTGATAAAAAATGTGGCAAATTGTACGCCTTATATCTGCACTGAGGTTATTAACATTTAATTTTTCCAGACCCATCTCAAGATGTTTGTATGTACCAAATATTTCTTTCAAGTATTGTACTATATGTATTGGCACACTCCGGGGGGGTTTCAGGAGGGAGAGAGGGAGAATGGGATGGGGGAGGGATTTCCTTTCTTTTTTTCATTGGCTTTCCATAATATACGCTAAGTGGATGGTTGCATCTATGTATCGTACCTGTTATAAATACTACTATGTTTATAATTTAAAACCAATAAAGAAGTTGAATTGAAAAAAAATTATATTCATGAGCTTAGAGCGGTCCATTTATTTGAATTCCCTTCCTGTGGCACGCACAGGCTTCTGCCCAGTTACCCTTGAGTCTCTGGTCCCCAAGGATATCAGGAGGGCACCAAGACCATGAACAGTCTCGCTATTTTCCCTGACCGCAATGGCAGTCGGCACTTCAAAGCGCTCCAATGCGCTTAAGCGAGTGCCGCCTAAAAAGCCAGCTGGCCACTCAAGACAAAGGATTTACACTCAATGGGGTGAAAAAAGGGCATCTTGCTGGCAGACAACGGGGGATAAGCAGGGAACATCAGGTAAGCCCCCACAAGTGGGTTACACCCTCCTTGAAGCACTTGACTTCCATGGCAAGCATAAGATAACCATACCCAAAAGAAGCATCAAACATTAATAACATTTCTATCTATACACCTGATTCCTATCTAGCAGATCATAGCCATAAAACATTCAAACATGGAACAGTGTATACACTCTAACAAAACCCCACTTTCTCCCTTTTTGAAACCCTTGGGCCACATGAAAAGTGGCACCCATCAGATCATCTCATCCAGCGTTAGGTACTGAAACCCCACAGGGGGACACTTCTTTCCCTCAACCTGTGAGGTACCCTGTTCTGCTCCCTCTCTTTCTGTGGGTCACCTGTTCCTCTGACCTCGGGGGCTTAGCATCCACAGGGCACATAACCACCTTCTGTAATGATCTGGGAGTAATGCACACTCCCTTATGCACTACAAACAGGACCAGATCTGTGGGAACCCAAGGGGCAGCATACGTCAGTTTAAGGTCCTATGAGGGGTCTCCTGAATACCTATACCCCTACCTACCCCTGGGTCATTGGTGTCTTCCTCATCCTCTTTACCCTCTCCCTGGTCATTATGGTCCTCAACTAGAGGAGTGAATGACTCTAACACTGCCCTATCATCAGCCAAAACTCTAGAGGGACTAACCCTGGCTCCATCAAAGGGCAAAATCAGAACAGTGTTCAGTTCCGATGTGGTCCCTTTAAAAGATGCATCTTCCCCCTCCTCGTCCTGATCATCAGAAACACCCAGCATCCATTCCCCGGGTGTATCTTCCAGTGTGCTGCTCCAGTACCACTCAAGTGGCTGAGCTGGACCAGTAATCAAGTCTGGAGTGGTCCCCCGAGGGGCTTTGCTGGAACAGGCTCCCCGACCCTACCCTGCCTTCTAGGCATATCCCTGACCAGGGGCGATCCCTGAAACAACCTGGCCAACTCCCGGGTAGGGTAATGACTATGGGCAGTCTCTCTATCCTCCTCCTCAGACTCATCTTCCATGTCTCTTTCAACTGAGACCTCCCACCTTGGGCAGGCCCAAACCCTATGGCATCACCATCTCTCTGCCTCTGTCTTCTGCGTGCAGCAGCTCGGGTGGTGGGGTGCATTGAAGGGTCTTCTACAACGTTTTCAGCATTCACTACTTTGCCACCAATGGGCAGCAGATGGTTACAATAAATAACCTTATGCCCACGAGTCTCTCCCTCAGGCCAAATCTTGTACACCAGCAGGTCGGCAAGCTTCTCCACCACAACATATGGGGTGTCTCCCCATCTGTGGGCTATCTTGTGCTTTCCTTGTATGCCCAACCTGCGTAGTAGCACTCTGTCTCCCGCTTCCAGATCTTGAGCCCGGACTCTCTTGTCATAGCGCTCTTTATTTGCCTGGTTCCTCTTGTTGGTCATCTCAGAAGTGAGCCAGTATGCATCATCTAGCTGTTGTCTCAGAGTTTTCACATACTGCAGGTAGTCTTCTGCTCCCAGTCCATCTGAGGCAACTCCATAACACAGGTCCACTGGCCGATGGGCTTCCCTCCCAAACATAAGCTGGTAGGGAGAGAATCCTGTAGCATCATTCCGGGTGTAGTTGTAAGCATGGACCAGAGCGCTCACCCGCTGACTCCAAGTACACTTGTCCTGGTGTTCCAAGGTGCCCAACATGCCTAGCAGAGTCCGATTGAATCTTTCAGGTTAGAGGTCCCCCCGGGGATGGTAAGGCTTGATCTGGGACTTCCTGATCTGAGCGGATCCTCTGAGGGGCGCCATAGTGCACAAAAAACTTTTCCACAATATCTTGGCCACAGTAGGAGCTCTCTGATCTTTGGTGGGGTAGGTTTGACCATAGCAGGTGAAATGGTCTGTGACCACAAATACGCTGGAGATATTTTGTGAATCAGGCTCCAGCATAAGGAAGTCTATGCATACCAGCACCATAGGGCTGCTAGTTTTGATGTTGACTAATGGGGCAGCCCTCTAGGGAAGTGCTTTCCACTTTATGTACCTTATGCAACTCTTGCAGTATGCCTCTACATCTGCCCCCGTCTTCAGCCAACAGAAACAGCTGTTGACCAGATCCAGAGTGTGTTCAGCTCCCAAATGCCTCACGTCATCATGCAGGGCTGGCAGCACAGTCTCAACATGCTTCTCCAGGAGTACCAGTTGCTCTCGTGAGGCCCCCTGCTGATCCTGGGTCTCTCAGTACAACAATCCCTTCTTTAAGTGTAGCTTAGGCAACTCACGTAATAACAGCTGAGCCTGAGAAATGAGAGTGTCCAGTTGCTCCTGGCTCCCTTGCTGCTTCAACACTTGCACAATCTGTCCAGTGACTGGACTGGCCTTCTGATCCCACTGCAGGTCCTGGGTAGTCAATTGCAGGAGGGATCTTGCATCTATGGTGGCCAGCCGACAGTAGGCAACTGGAAGACAATCCTCTGATGCTACCAGACAGTCCACCAGACAAAGGGGTGTCCTCCTTGGTGGAAATCTCTTCGCCATCATGCTTTTTACATAGGGTCTTTACAATTTGCTCCGAGATGCGCACCCAGTTTGAGCTCTCATCATTACTGGCTTGGGGACACCAGGACAAAGCATCTGCATTGATATGGTTTAGACCCGGACAGTACTCCTTGTAGTAATCATAGGTGGACAAAGCTGACAGCCACCTATGATCAGCTGCATCCAACTTGACCATGGTCTGTATGTAAGTTAGGGGATTATTATCCGTCTTCTCAGTAATCTTGGCCCCATACAGATAGTCATGGAACTGATCAGCTATGGCCCACTTCAAGCCAGGAACTCCAATTTATGGACAGAATACCTTTGTTCTGAAGGGTTCAAACTCCAACTGGTGAATGCAACTGGACGTAAACCTTCAGGGTGCTCCTGGTACAATACAGCCCCCAATCCACTGAAACTGGCATCGGTGTGAAGGACGTAGCATTTCTGCGTGTCTGCATAGACCAGTACTTGGGCATGGGTCAGGCAATAGATAATGTCCTCAAAAGCCATATCACAGTCCCCATTCCACCTCTCGCTGAAGGGTTCAGATGAGTGGAAATAGCTGCCAAATTTGGAAGTCTTCTTGCTCTCGTTCATGGGCAGATACCCCTGTAGCAGATTCAAAAGGGGTCACACCACTCGGGTGTAGTCCTTTACAAATCTCCTGTAGTACCTGCAGAAACCCAGAAGTTGCTGTAAGTCCTTCAAGGTGCATGACTTGGGCTAGGTGGTGAGGGCCTCAGCCTTGCTGGGATCAGTCTGTACGCCCTTTTCGGAGATAATGTGTCCCACATACTTTTGAACAATGTCTGGAAGAACTGACACTTGTTGATGGATAGCTTCAATCTAAACTCTTCCAAGTGGTCCAATGCCTTCATCAATAGGGCCTCATGCTCCTCCAATGTGTTCCTGAACATGATAATGTCATCCAGGTAGACCAATAGCCGACTATTAGAGCACAACACATTTGGGCCAGACATCCAAACATATGGGCATTTGTGCCCACAAATACCAACACTCCTTTGAAGATGTTAGCTTCAGGGCAAATCAATGTTAAAGTCTCTACAGCTTCACTCACTCCAACCACTTTAGTAGTGAACGCCATCAATACCTTGACATAGCCGAGGTAAGGATATGCTTTCTCACTGAGGCCCCACACATGCAGTCCCTCAAGTGGCTGTATTTCCACATCTAATAAATGCTGATCATACCAGGGTTTGAAGATGATAATAACTTGGGAGACACTATCCAGAACAGCTCTAGTGGGGATCCCATTGATGGTGATCTTAGTTTCAGTTGTCGGCCACACTAACTTCCACATGTCTACTGGTGTCTTTGTGTTGACTCTGCCAGATGAGACTCTTGGATGAGCCATGTAACTGGGCCTGCCAGGGGTCCCGGTGCACTCATTTACTTGGCCCCTCTGTAGTTTCCCTGCTTGCAGGCTTTGTTAGCAGGTGCCTTGGAGCTATTAGCTAACTGGTCTAAGGATGCCCTATTTCCCTTTTGTAGATGCCCTCACCACCACACCTATAGCAAATAATCAGTTCCCGGGGCCACAGATGGTTTGATGGTGCTGGGAAAGCCCTGGGTATTCCCATGAGGGCACTCTGAGCTACAGCACTCCATTCTACAACCCCCTCATTCTCTTGGGCAACAACTGGTACCCCCACCCTCTCTAACTCAGCCACCCTCTACACCAATTCCTCCACTTGTGCCTTAACCACACATTTGGATGGGGGTGTCTGGGCAGGGGGTCCAATGCCAAACATGGTGGCGTCTGCATTAGGGACTATGCTACTCACCTCAGGAGCTTCCATGGGACCTGAACCCACCACCAGCTTAGCCGAAGTGACTATATCCTTATTCCTTTAATAACGTCTGCAATTCCCAGACCCCACTGGGGAGCACCTCTGACTCCACCTGCATCACTACAGTGGATACCCCATACATCCCTCAGTGACCCTGCTCCTCTTCAGCCTCTCGGACCTCCCGTACCAATACCAAAACCCAATAGGAAGGAGGATTACCTTTCTTGTCTGCTAAATGCAACTACAGCACTAGTAAAGGGAAATAACAGGCGGCCTTCACAACATGCTCTAATTTGATCCAATATAGATCTTGGGTTGCTACTCCCCCTTTCCAGAACATCTTCTGCAAGGCACTCTCTATCCAGGTCAGAAAAGCAGACAACCTTCCCCCTCCCACTGCCTAGTGGTTTTGAACTTCCACATGGGGTCCTCTCAGGTTTCAAGGCTCCCAAATACACTTTCCAAAGCTGAAATATACACCTGGGCTGGAACTTCAGGGTCTGTGGATCATAAAGAACATATTACTTCTAAGGTGGGACCCCACAGACTCTCTACTAAAGCCTATTCTGAGTTTTTTTGATTTTATTGTTATTTATTGTATTCGCTGATTTTAATTGCCTGTTAAGTGCCTTCATATTTGAAAGGCACTATACTAAATAAAATGTATTATTATTATTATTATTACTAATTGTTTCCACTTCTCAACTTCAGAGCACTGCCAATCTTGGACTAACAGGGTGGCACTGTCCATCCAGGCCTCCAAGTTGTCTTCACCATTTGGGGTGGGTTTCACCCCTGAAAACATTCTTAGCTTATTTGAAGGCCACAGACATGGAACCAGGCTGGGGTCTCTCAAACTTGGGTGTCTTAAGAAAATACCCCGCTCCTCGACCCCCCCCCGGGGAAATCACACTGAAAGAGATTACTACATGTAGAGCCACAGTCAACCCCTCCACCATCAAAACCTCAGGCATCCAACTGGCTTCTATAGGTTGAGTACTCTCTATCAACATAGTCAATGTACCTCTAACTGAGTCAAATATTTTCCCTTGAACTTTAATTTTTCCCAGTCTCTTTATTGTGGCACATAATTTTCAATCTCCCCCTCTTCCATCCTGGGGGGGGTACCCCCAGCAAGAGAAAAACATTTTGGGGATCCATTTTCATTCCCTAACTCCATTCTACCAACCTTAACTTATCCTCCTCGGTAGGCCTGAACTTAGGCTGGGGTGGAGGGAACTTGTGGCCTGGGGACCCTCCAGGGGGCCTGGCATGCTGATCTGCTGGTGCAGACATGGCTGGTCAACAGGAGATCCCAGCGATGCCTCCAAGATGTAGCCCTAGTGCCATATGCCAGAGGGCTACCCTCCCTTGCCGACTGTCTCTGATATCCGGCAAGGGGCATGAGTCCTGCTGCGGTGACTATTGGTGGATCATTCCCAGAAGAAATGAAAATACCACAGTGCCTCCACACAGAGTAGAATATAAGTGGGCCAGACATCCGCTAGGCACAGCCACCTGGGATGCTGTGCCTACCCACCTCCTCCCAACCACTCTGCACACTGTGCCCCCGTACCTTGTCCCACCCATAAACCATATATTTCAGCAACAAAGGGATACAATGAATTTCACTATCACTGCAGATTCAAGCAACACATTCTCAGCTTTGTTTGGGGGATAAGGAATAGGGAAAGGGGTACCTGGATGTGGGACTGCTGCAAAGGCAAAAATAACTAGTGAAATATGCAATTTTCAAACATGTGGGCCCGCAGGCCAAGCCCTCTCCCACTGGTACCAGTGCCCCCTGAATTGTCCCTAGGGGTACCCACTAGTTGCAGGCCTGATCGGTGCCGTGGGGTGGCCAGCTGTTGGGACCCTGCAGCAGCAAAACTTGAAACTTTAAATTGAACAAAACAATTTCCCCCTTGACCCTTCCCAGGAACCAGGTCCTGGGTGCTCACAGTTAGTTCATTTCATTTAATTTATTCTTTGGTAACCAGGTAAAGGCACTGGACCAAAAGTCCCTTTTCTGGCCCAACCTGGACAAAAAACAAACAAAATACACAACATATACATATAATCATACAAACATTTACAAAAATAATTCATAACATTACACTTACAAGCAGATTGTATTAACAAATATTGCCTCAATCTAACTTTAAAAGTTGAAAAAGAGGGGGCAAGTCTAACAGAAATTGGAAGTGTATTCCAAAAACCAGGTGCTGCTATTGAAAAGGCCCAGAAGTGGCCTTCAAGCGAAACTTGGGAACATAGTATAGAGGACCATCTGCAGCCCTTAGGCAAGAAAGTACTTCTCTCCTACACACTATCTGAGAAAGGGGGAATTTGGGAGTAAAGTGAGAAGATTTATACATCAGACACCCTAAAGAATAATTCACTCGGCTACTGGGGGAGAGCCATCCTAAGCTAGAATAGAGACTACAGTGATGAGTACACCTTGGAACACCCAATACAAATCTGCATATGTTATTATAAACAACTGATAACACATGCAGTTCTTTTACCCCACAATTATAATAAATACTTGATATATAATCATAGCGAGGAAGAAGAGATCCAGTAACTGTGGCTAACCTTGTGTTCTGAGAAAAATAAGACTTAAATTTATGTAACATCCCTATTTTTTGATGTACTTTTTTCACCATTGAAGAAACCTGAGAAGAGAAAGATAAGCTGCGATCCAAGAGTATACCAAGGTACTTAAACTGGGATGCCTCTTCATTGGCTTGAGTTCCAAACAGCATGACTTTAGTTTTGGAGGAATTTAATACCATAGCATTTTTTGTTAGCCAACTATAAACCTAACCAAAATCACTTTTCAAAGAATAACAAAGTTCAGATATCGAATCTGACTGGGCATAAATAATCAAATCATCTGCATAAAGCAGAGATTTCCCAGACTCACAAACCCTAGGTAGTTGGTTAACAAAAATGGAAAAATGCAGGGACCCCAGAATGGGCCCCTGAGGCACACCACAACTAATGGGTAACACTTCCGAAGCAGTAGAACAAACTTGTACAAATTGACTATGGTTACATAAATAATCATAGAACCAAGAAACAGCAGCAGCAGAAAAACCAAGATCATACAATTTGATACGTACTAAATCATGATCAATTAGATCAAAAGCCTTGGTTAGGTCCACGAACACCACCCCTGTCATCTTACCACTATCAAACCCAGGCAGGACGGTGTCCGTGAACCCAACCATGGCCGTCCCCATCCCATGATATCTCCGAAAACCATGCTGCAGTTCAGACATCAAGTCATACACTGACAGATACTCATCAATCTGTACAGCCACCACTTTCTCCAATAACTTGCTAAGCGGGTTCAATATAGAAATAGGCCCATAATCATCCAAAGAGGTGGCATCATTTTTGGGGGGAACATGAACAACCCTTGCATTCTTCCAAACAGATGGAAAATGCCTGAAATCAATGACATATTAAATATATAAAAAATGGGATCAGTAATAATTGGACTTGCAAGCTTAATAAATCACCCATCCAACCCTCCCCCACAACCACCCCTTTTATCAGGTAATGTTTGCAAAAGTTTAGCCACCTCACAAGGTGTTACTGCCCTAAACAGAAACATAGGACCATTTGCTGCAGTGTCAACCAAAGAGGGTCAATATAACCAGATGATGAAAAAGAAGACTGAAAATTAGGTAAATCAGAAAACTTACAATTTAACAACTGAACGATTTTAGATAAATCATTAACTACAGAGTCAGACCTCTGTGCCAAGGGAAAGTGGAGCTCCTTGAATCCTAGTGTATCAACACACAAACCAGGTTGGCCAGGATCCCTCTGCCCAGGTGGAAGTTGCTCAAGGGTCTTGCAGCTGGTCATCTTGTTTGCAGTTCTGGCTGCTTGTCACCTTCAGCCACTTCTGGCCCGGTGCAGAGAACTGTGGCAGGACAACACCAGCCCCAGACGGCCCAGACCGGGGAGTGGCTCCACAACCCAGCCCCCTGATCGGCGTGCACTAGCATTCGGGTGCAAGCCTGTGACCTCCTGAAACAGTGAGTCCCACTTGGGAGGGGTTAGCGACTACCCCCCCCCCCACTGGCTCTAGGTGAGGACTCCCAAATGGTGGGGGCCCTCCTGCAGTCCCTGCACTAAACTCTCACAAAGAAAAGTTATAGGCATTCTCTTCACTGAAGTCCAGAGCCAATTTTAGCAGGTGCTAGTCTCTGATTCAAACAATGTCAGTGCAATTCAACAGAGGGGGATTCAGCAAAAGAGCCCCCCTGCACACTAGTCTATGCTTTCAGTTTAACAGTGTCCAGCTCTTTTACTTGGCTGCAGCAAGTCCACCAATCTCAGCCCCTTTCTCCAGTTCACTCAGAACACACACTCTTTCAGGCTAGTACCACACGACCTGAGACGTTTTGCCTCCTTCAAGAAAATACAGTTGCAGTCCACCCAAGCAAGTGACCTCTCTACAGTAACTGTAAAGCTCAGATAATCTGCTCAGTCCTTTCGGTTAGCTTAATTCCCAGTGCAGGGTATCTACCACCTTTGGTTTCTCCCAACACTCCTTCAGCAGTTTCTCAGTACCTGGGAAAACAGTATCTCGGTTCAGTCTCTTTGTCTCTTTTCCCCTTCTCAATCCAGTCCTGCTTCAGCACCTGAGGAATCCTTCAACAACCCCACACTTCAGATTAGGGCTTGGATGAGCCCCTGAAGTCCACAGTCTACTCTCACACCACAGTTGTGACTCGTACAGAGCCCAGTGAAAGAATGAATAAATCCCAGTTAACCCTCACTGTATCAGTCGAAATCCCCAAGTTCTGATTGGCTGTTGAAGCCTTTCAATATTGCATATCCATAGTGATCAGTATTGCCTGCTTGTTTATTGGGGAGTGATCTAGGCAACAGAATTAGTCCCTACCTTTTCCCAGGAGTCCCTCTGTTATAGTTTTTGGTGCCTAGATTGCTGATTGGCTAAAATAAAGGGGTTAAGTGTCACCAGCATGTCAGCTCCCACACAGTTTCATTGAGTCCATTCCCATTTATACAGGCTCTTCCCTTCTGTCCTCTGGTGCATCCTTACACTTTACCCCAACTGCATCACCATCACACCAGATCATAGCCCAAATGGTCCTCTTTCAAAGGAGCCCACTATCAGATCTGTAACCCCAACTGTTCTGGTGTCACTGCCACCATAACTCTGTTCCCCCCAGGCAGCAGGCAGCATCTCATCTTTATTCATGGCGCCGCTCATTAATATTCATGAGCTTACAGCAGCCCTGTTATTTGAATTCCCTTCCAGTGGCACCCACGGGCTTCTGCCCAGTTCCCCTTGAGTCTGCAGTCCCCAAGAATATCAGGAGGGGCACCGAGACCATGGACAGTCTCCCCATTTTCCCTGACTACAATGGCAGTCAGCACTTCAAAGTGCTCCAAAGTGCTTAAGCAATCGCCAGCCAAACAGCAAGCTGGCCATTCATGACAGAGGATTTACTCCCAACGGGCCAAAAAAGGGCATCCTGCTGGCGGACAATGGGGATAAGTGGGGCACATCAGGTAAGCCCCCACAGAGGGGTTACAAATCAGTTGGGAAAGATTTAATGCTTCAATTTGCTTGCATGGGGTTAGTGATGAGAGGGACAGCAAATTTAGGTTGAAGTCACCAAGAAGGATTAATTCACCTGAGTTTACTAAGGCGGAGATGGTGGTGATGCATAGACTAGGGAAGAGGGGGGAGTTTTGGGGAGGCTTATAAGGCCTCAACCAAAAGGGAGGATGAAGAAGGATAGGTGAGATTAATAGGAGGAGTTCATGGGAGAGGGGATAGCTTCACGGTGGAAGATAGAGCAGTTTAAGGAGTTTCAAAAGTAGATGGCCACTCCACCACCTTGTTTACCATGGTCTTGTCTGAAAAGGCAGAAATTTGGTAAGGCCAATTGGGAATCTGGGATAAGGGAGGATAACCAAGTTTCTGAAATGCAGAGGATGTCAGGGGAGTGTTGAGTAATCCACACTTTTAGGTCATCAAGTTTGGGGAGAAGGCTGCATACATTAGCGTGGAAGATCCACAGGCCTTTAGAGAGGACCTGCAGGGGGGAGGTGGCAGGACTAGTAGGTACTGGATTTGGTTCAATGTCCCAAACTAGGAGCAATAAGAGGACCAAGAGGTGTAGGATTGGGACATGACTTTTGTGCTTGATACCGCAAGCTAGGTGGGGCACATGCAAGGGGGGTAGAGGGGAAGAAGTTGGTGAATAGCTGCTAGGTTTAGTGGAGCGACTGAGTAGCCCAGGGTATGTAGAGATAGGGGGGAGGGTGTTGGGGGGGAGGGTGGAAGGAGATAGTAGATGGAGTAGAATGATTGCGGAGTGGGCAGAGAATGGAGGGAGTTAAAGGACGGAGGAGGAAAGGCATGAGGGGCAGAGGGAGGAAGGAGAAGAAGTACTAGGAAAGGGAGGAGTAGGACATGAAGGTCCTCATAGGGATAATCTAAAGGAGGAAATGTAGGGAGATGGAGGCCATGGGGTAGCAAGTAGTGTAGGTTAAATGCAGAGTAGGGTGGCTACTTACGTATACTGGAGCAGCCAATTGAGGAGGAGGGTGGAGTGAAAGATAAGGGACGCAAAAAGGCAGAACAACGTAAGGCAACTGCCATGTTACAGTGGTAGTGTTGCCACCTCTGGTGCAACAGGTCGGGGGTTCGAAGTTCAGGGGGGTCAGGTGAAGCAGAAACATGTGGAATGCAGAAAAGAGGTTAAAGAAAGGGAGGATCTGAGGGTAGATGGCCAGGAATGGGTACGAGGAGAAAGGAGGAAACATGCAGGGGAGGGAGTGCTCAACAGTGACTGCTTGTAGTATCTTGATATAACCTTTAAATGGGAAAGTGAGGAGCTAGAAACTGTCTGAAGAGGTCACGTGACCAGTCATGTGACAGGATGTGACCTATATATCCAAGGACAGACCAGGGTGGGGTAGTTGCTGCAAAGCAGTGACGGGTTAGCCCAATTCAAGGAATTGTGCAGGACGCCAGTCTCAGGATGCTCACCTTGCTGTTCTGTGCAGAGGGTCTGTTCAGAATGGCCTGAGTCCCTTGCTGTTCTGTGCAGGAGGCCAGGCAGAAGGGGATACTGAGCTCCATTCAGGGAGCTGGAATGGCCTGAGTCCTGACTTACCTCCCCACCTTCTACATCATCAGCCCCCAAGGAGCAAAGGATTCATGGCCAAATACAGAGCACCCCATTACAGAGTTCCTCCTGCTATCCAGCAGGAGGGGGTACCAAAGTATTTAACACATAGTACAGACAGTCCAGAAGAATTACATTTTTACCACAGAGGCTGTACACTTAGCTTTGTTTAAAGTAATATCTTCCCTTGAGGATTTGCATACTTTGGGGTGTCCAACCCACAAGGGGCTACATGGTGGACAGCTGCCACCAGAATCCCAAGAGTGGGAGGTTTCCATTTCAAGCAAGGCCTTCCACTCCTTCAGCCACCAACAGCAGCTCTGTTCAGCTCCTCTACTGGAACTGAACTGAGTAAACTACCACACTCATTGACTCACTAGTCACCAGGAGCAGGCCATACCCCCTGAAACCTTCCAGCCAATCTCACCAGTAGGGAGTTTCCAGGCTGGCTAGTGTTAATCCTTTGAGATCCGAGAACCCACTGGTTGGCCAGAGCCAACCGAGAGTTACACAATTGGGGGGGGGGGATAAATAAGTTGTGCTGATGCCAAGTGTGAATTTTTTGCTGGAAATCAGAAAATAATTTTATTAGCCAGTTCTTACTTTTTGTTTCTGATATATTTTTCTTTTTCCTTTTCCTAATTAAGTTGCTTACCAGAGAGTATTAGGTGTGATCTGAAGAGTAATACTTTTTCTAGAGAATGACATTATTTATTTCTAGTCCCCTGCATACCTCATCAGTAATGTGACCTCACTGACTGTGATATCACGAGTGATGAAAAAGAGTCCCTCCCTGCTGCCAGATAGGTCACTAGGGATGTCACAAGGAGTGAGGTAACAGTGCTAATGAAGTATGAGGGGAAACAGAATTAGATTTGTCAGCCTCCAGGTAGAGTACTGTTTTGTACAGTACTGTTTCAAATATCACACCTAGAATTACAAGTTAGAGAACCTAATTAGCAAGAAGTTTAAGAAAAAGTACTTCAGACGTAAAAAGTAACAGATGACTACTTTTAAAAGCTAATAATTGCAGGCAGTGTACTAGCTCTTTCAGTACAGAACTGTTCACTGTTATTGAATTAGAAAGAAATCAGTGCAGAAAAATACAAGAAAGACAACTGATTTTTAGTTACAGATTACAATTTTGAAAACTGAGTATAAGGATAATGGGATGAGTATGATGTTGTTGGCAGTGAAAAGGATTTTATTATTTTTTCCTAGTTGTATTTACTACTTGACATCATTAGGAGATGCAGACCTTGAGCAGTAGCCTTTAGCAAATGTGATGGTTGCAATCCTCCCTGTACTATTGTTTATAACTTGTTGGAACTGTAATCTCCCGGTCATGCCTGAAAATAGGCAATCCTGTTTAGTGCACTTATCTGTGTACCAAAAGCAAATAAATAAATACATTTCTACTTATGCTATAAGGTGGAATGTGGATACACAAAAGGGTGAATTGTAGTGCATTGTTTTTAATTTTGACACTAGATTGGCACTTTGGCCCATTTAGCTGCTGACAAACTACTTGGACTCTTGGAACAAAATGGTCTCCAGATACTTCTGGACGAGTACGTTGCAACAAATAGAATATGCAACCCTCCAACTTCCAAATCTACTGGAGGCCTGGCTTTACCACATTTAGAACACTGTCACTCTGCAGCAGAACTCTGTGCTGTTTTATTTTGTCTGAATAACAACAAGCATTTGTCAATGCCGAATGTTTGCTTGCTGGCACTGGCAGTGGTAGTGTAGAAGTTACAGAGCTGCGTAATAGGAATGGCAGGGAAGTATTGAACTGCAGCCAACCCCACCACCACCCTGCAGAGAGTGACAGGCATTGGGGTGTGCCTTTGGGTTGTCAGGCATAACGGCCACACCATTTCACCACACCCCACCCTGCAGACACTGACAAGTGTCATGGTGGGCCTCGGGGTCTTTGGCCCTTATGCGCACCCCATTCTATCATGAAATATGGTGAGATGGGTGCGGTATAGGAGAATGGGGTGAACTTTGGGGCCAAAGAGTCCAAGGCACACCTCGATGCCTCTCACTGGCTGCAGGGTGTGGAATGGTACGAGCATTACAGGCAAGAATCCAAGTCACACCCCTGATGCCTGTCATTCTCTACAGGGTTGGGTGTTATGGTTGGAAACCCTAATACCTCAGGCATTCATTGGTATTTTCACTCCAAATTTTTAACATGTATTTGTTTTGTGACCCCACCTCATGAACAGTGGCAATATCAGTTTGTTAGCCGAAAGCTGCTTATGCACAGCAACTATGGCATTTAGCACCACAGGTGCAAAAACATTCTGAACAGGATGTAAAAAATGACAGCTGTACTGTTCATGGGGAGGTGGAAAAAATGGCAATGTTGCAAATCTGCAGTAAAAATATTAAAAAAACTGGTGAAGTCACGAGCGTGCATAGAAACTGTGCAACGCACACCCATAATGTAATTAATTTGGGGATTTTTTACAGCAGATTGTCAACACAGGCATTTTGGGACCTCTGATCATGAACAGTGTCACTGTGATTTTCTTTATCTGTCCCGAACAATGATTTCCCACAGCGACCACGCATCTCTGCGCTGAAAGCGTGAAAACACATTTCGGCCATGTTGTGAAAAATGACAGCTGTACTGTTCATAAGGAAGTGTGGAAAAATGCCACTGGTGAAAATCTGGACTGAAAATATTACAAAGTCATGAACTTACAAGGGTGCGTGGAAACTGCGCAATGTTCATTCGTAACACAGTCATTTTATGGACTTTTGTCACCAAATTTTCAACATAGCCATTTTAAGACCTCTGCTCATGAACAGTGTCACTGTGATTTTCTTAATTTGTCCCATACATTGATTTTGCACACCGACTGCGCCATTGTGAGCTACATGGGCAGAAACACGTTTTGGGTGAGATGTGAAAAATGGCAGCTGTACTACTCATAAGAAGGTGTAGTAAAATGGCAATGTTGAAAATCTGGAGTGCAAATATTGAAAATTCACGAACTTACGAGCGTGCGTAGGAACTGCAAAACGCATGCTCCTAAAACAGTCATTTCTTGGAATTTTTTCACCAAATTTTCAAAATAGGCTTCTTGAGAGCCCACCTTATGAACACTGGCAGCGTCGTTTCGCTAATCGGTCCCAAAAAGTGATTTTGTGCAATGACTGCAAAATCACCCTTCGGGCCCGAATAACGCCATGACAGGGACAGCATTCATGAGAAGGGGTCCCAAAAACCCCATGTTGAAAATTTGCTGCAAAAATTCCAAAACATGCCTGAGATATGCAGCAAAGTTGAAAAAACCCTATCTATCCCATTATACAGCTTACCAGCATTTCCTCAGTTCGCGGTCGGCTTTGAAGAGTGCAGACGCGTTCCCGGTCCACCGAAGATTGTCGCGCCGAGGTCCGGAGGTAAGTATGGGGTGAGGGGGGTGTTAGGAGGCAGGGGTGCAGTGGGTGGGTGGGTGAAGGTTGTGGGAGGGCAGGGAGAAGCGCCGAGGACAGTTTTTATTTGTAGGTTTTTTTTTTAAATGATGACGTTGGGCGTTTGCCACGCTGGGGTGGGCTCCAGCATGGCACAAGGATGGCTGGTTGGGGGGACATGGAGCCGATGGGGATTGGGCACCCTGTCGGCCTAGCATCTGTTGCCACGCTTGGGTGGGCTCCCAGCATGGCACCCTGTACTCTCTGGGAGGACAGTGGAGCTGACGGGGGATTGGGCACCCCCTGCCGGCTTATGGATGAGTTGCCATGCTGGGGTGAGCACCCAGCGTGGCATGTGGAAGGCTTTTGGGGGGGGAACACAGCACAGCCAACGGGGGATTGGGCACCCCCGGCTATACAGTGTGTGTGTGGGGGGGGCAGCATGCAGTATGCGTGCATATGTGTGTGTGTGTGTGTGTGTGTGTGTGTGTGTAGGGGGAGCGCGCATGAGCAGGCAATATCTTATCACTGAAGCATAGCTCCCCCTTTCAACTGTACTTCACTGCATTTTGGAGCTGTCATAGACAGCTCCAGCAGGCATTGGAGAACTGCGGCCGCGCCTGCAAACACACTGCCTGAATTGGAAGAGGGCTGCCACACCTCCGAAAACTCGGATTATGGCACTATGTTTCTTGCACATGCGTGCAAGCAAACATAACTAGTAAATACACTGGAATAATGAGAAGGACTATTTAGAAGGGAAACCTATAGAAATATGGTGAAAAAGCTTGACAGGTTTTAAGGACCTAGAAAACCCATTTATAGTAATGGCAGGATTAAACTGGTGTATGATGTTATAACATTATAAATAGTACCCGGCACTTTCATTGCTTTTACTGCTAGTCCTGTATAAACCATTTTTCCTGGCAAAAATGGATCTTGGTTTTCATACTTGCAGTTTGCTAGGTTCAAAATTCCCATACCAGTATTTTACAATTTCAAGGCTGAGCCAGGGGTTCGGTGGGGCAGAGAACAATTTACGTCATGCCCCCTTCCCCCCATGGAGCTCTACTTATGCATGCATTCCCCACAGTGGTCCTTTGGACACTCATTTCTTTGATACAGCTGAATGACTGCTAACTCTGTGGCCCACCCAGCCTGTCCTCCTCCTACCTGGCCTCGCCGCACAGCTTCAATTTGGGGAACTTTTGTGCTCTTTTCTCTGTTGACAGGGGGTCGCTGTCCCAGTTTCACCACCTGGGTCAGCAACTCTGTGACTTTTCCCTTAATTCTGCTTTCAGACTTCTGAATTGCCCCCCCTCCCCCTGGCCTACTTCTGGCACAAGTCTATGCTCATCCTGATGCACAGGTCCCCGAAACTGTGGCTGACTCCATGGTTCCTTCTGTCCCTTCCCCCTCCTGCACTTGCAGTGCTACCTTGGCATGGCATTAGCCTTTGACCTCTTCTGCTGGTCCTTCCTTCCTTCCTTCCTTCTTCCTTCCTCTCTACCTGCTATTGCCGCTGGCTCTGCCTGCTCTGCTGCTGCGTGCCCCCAGGTGGCCTTTAATCCTTCTATGTGGCCCTACCAGTCCTGTAGTGTGCTCCCCCACTTCTGGTCTGCTCCAAAGGGTTGCTGGGACCTGTCTCTGCCATGCTGGGCTATGCCTGTTGGCTGTGCTCCCACCTGCCCTTCTTGCTTTCTATAGCCATGACTGGCTGTGCTTCTCTTCTGGCATGATTTGTTTTGGGCCTTTATTCTGCCACTCCTTAACCTATATCCACCAGACTGCCCATGTGACTGTCTGTTCCTTTCCTCAGGGCTCACCTTTAATCCTTATAAACCTACTCTGTCGTACCTACTACATTGGAATCCACTTATAATGGACACACTTATAGCGGACACTCGCTTATAATGGACAGATCTGCCATGTCAAAAGCCACAAGGTATGTCAGTAATGTTAAAAATCCCATTTATACCATACTCTGCAACCCCTGTATAGCAGACACTGCAAGCTCCTTTGTACCCCTGTTACATGCTGCAAATTTCCTACTAATTTTCACCTGATAATTCAGATGGTTTGTTTGGCACTATAAAGACATCGCTCACCTCACTTGATGCCTGATACCTGACACCTTCCTCTGGGGGATTACTCTTGTACCCTCCAGATCCCATAATTAGCACAGGTTCTGTACAGAAAAATCTTACCAATCACTTTTACTGCTCAGCCCCCTGATCCCAATGAGCACAGGTACTGTACAGCAAAATCTTTCCAATCTTGTTTACTGCTCAGTTCCCAATCAGCTACAAATAGCAGTTCCCCATACCTCTGGTTGGCAGAGGAGGGGACATGTTCTCATTTTAACTCCTGTGTTTGAACTGTGAAAGAGGTGATTCATATTTTAAGATTTTAGGATATTGCGAACACCCCTTATAACAGGCAAAACCTGCTTGCACAAACATGTCCGTTGTAAGAGGGTTCCACTGTATTCCTACTTTACTTTCTACTTCTATCTGGCATACGCCTCAATGATAACAGAGCATCTGCTCCAACAACCATTGGGCACACACTCTAACAACAATCAGGCACATGCCCCAATAACAATCTGCTTCTGCTTCATGCAAATAACTATTTCAACACAAAGTGGCTACTGTCCATTTGGAGGAAAGCAGAGTTAAGCAAAACTTAAATTTATTAAGCCAGACCTGCAACATTCTCCCCCGGGGGGGGGACACACAACAAAACAAAAATACAGACATCAACACATGGCCCACATATTCTCTAAGGTCCCTGGAAGCAGGGATCCTGCTCCAATTCTCTCTGGCCCCTCTCTCTGTCTCTTTCTTTGTTTGAAATGCTTCCCTCCACAGGGATATGTGACCCCTAGCCTGGGCATTCTGGCATTACATACTAGTCCCCTTCACCCAGTCTATACAGTACTACAGGATTACTGGTGCACAATGAAAGGGGGCCTAGTGCTATACTGTTACAATTACCCACCCTTTGGTACCCTCTTGAGGCAGCTGTTATTCTCCCCTGAGATGCCTGATTAAATGGATACCTTCACCAGGCTTCCTCACACCATACCCTCAGCTCCAGCTCATAAAGCACAAACTTTCTTGAGCATCCCAGGACAGAGACATATACCTGACAGGCCAAACTCAGCACACATCTGTGACCTCCACAACTGGAGTGACTCAACGGCTGTAGTTGGAGGATTTTTTTTTTTTTACTCCCCTGCAACTCTGACTTATGGCCTAGGATGCTATCCTCCACCTTGAAACCTGAAATGAGTTCTCATAAACCCTGGGTGAAGCTGAATCCCTTGAGAAGAACCACCCCACACACACACACACTTCTCCTCTGTAGTCATCCTCTGCTGGTGAGGCCATGTGAACTCAGGCTGTTATTCTCTCTTTCAGCACTTCTGTGTCTAGATCTCTGCTCTCTCTCTCAATGGTACTCTGGTCTCTCTTGATCTTTCCTTCATCTCTTTCTTTCTGCCTCATATCTGCTGCCCTTAGTTAAGAGCACCTTCCCCCTCACGGTGTGGGGAGGTAGAGAAGCTGATGAATCTGATAGTCTCTCTGTTTCTTCTTGCTCTGTCTCTCTTTCTCCCAGGCTTTGAACACACACTATACTCGTGGCTCAAAACTCTCCATGTGTGCTTGGGCCTCTTCCTTTTATAGGAGGGGTGGGAGAGGCAGGTAGTTTTACAGCATTTACATAGCCATAGGCATATGCGCTGTTATGCACAGTGACTCTGTAGACCAGCAAAGCTGGGGGACATGAACCATGGACTCAGGCACTTGTTCCACTCTATTAATTATTAGTAACCCTGACTCAAACTAGAAAGGGGTGAGATCCTGGTTACATTTGTATCAATTACATTTACAGAATGGATAAAAAATCATATTCTCTGTACAAAAATAGACATCGACAAGTTACAGACAGATGGATTAGGTAGATTACTTATGTCTTGTCACACATTCCTGATTTTATTCTATAGCTCTGGCCATTTGTATTATGACAGGCTCAAGTATGGATCCTGAGTGTAGGAGCAATATACAGGATCTGCTAACATAGTGAATGGTAATCCTGCCTCTCGCCCTCCGACTTATGGGTCTGCCTTCCTATAGTATCCCATTTGGTTGCTGTTTTATGTAATGTTTCTCTTTAGTGTGTCCTGTTAACTGTTGACACACCACTACTACTCAGAAATACACATACTGGAAATGAAAGATTTTGATGTTGTTTTCTATGTCTCGGAACACTATTTGAACATGGACATTTTCCTCTGTGTACAGTGACATTAAAAAATCATCTTTCTGTCTTGTATCAAGAAAATTGGAATAAAATGTAAAAAAAAGAAAAAAGAATCGGGCTACTAAATGACAGGGCTGGTGGTGGCAGACAGTGAAAAGAAGAGCTTCAATTGTGTGCATACAAAGTGAGCTTAATAGTAACTCACTTCAATACTACATCATATAATGACAGAAAACTTCCACTGAAAGTCAAAATGAAAAAGCAACTTAACTAGTTAATACGCTCTTGAATTTTCAGGAAGTAGAGCTCATTTTATAACTCGCACATTGTTTTAATAAGTCTAAAAAATAATTTCCCCTTTAAAGTGTTTGTTTTTTTATTGCCAAACTTTTGAACTCATTTTCTAAAAAAAGATGAGTTTCTCTTTCTTTTTTGACAATATACTGCAATGCAAGGCATAGTCAAAAAGAGTGTTACACATAACGTGGATTGAAGATAAGTGAAGGCATGCATATAAAGGGAAAGAAGGAAGATTTTTTTTTGTTTTATTTTGCGGGGGGGTACATATATTCACAACATTTGTACATGTGATTTGGTTGCTCTAGCAAATTTCATAAGACTTTCTGTGACAGAAAATTGCCTGCTCAGAATTTCTAGGACAGGATTTCTCAAATGGAAAGACCCCAACCTGTTCCAGGGGAGGCTCAAATTAAATTTTAAGTTTTAGATATTTTGAGTGAAGGGATGAAGAAAACTGAAAGAGGATAATAGCAAGTGAAATTATGTATTTATTTACAAATCAATGACCAAGAAAGGCACACTGAGCCAATGTTCATTCCAGGTGTACCCAGGGAAGGGTAGGGAGTGAATACAGTTCAAAAGGTAACTGCAAAACAGTAGAGCAATATAGAATGAACAATAGTGCAAACAAACAGGAACAAAGAACAAATAGTGACCAATTAGACTGGTGATCAGAACAGCCCGAATACAAGGGTTAAGCAGAGAGGTACTGTACTAGGAGCAAGAGCAGGAAGGAGCAAAAGGATCCCCTGAGAAGTTACTTAAGAGCAGGGTAAGAGAGGGAGATGCAGATATGGGTAGGACAGTTTATTCCAGATAGCGGGGAAGCAGACGCAGAAGGTAGTCTGACCCATGAAGGTATAGCAACAAGGGGTAACAATAGTTTGAGAGTCAAAATAGTGGAGCAAGTAGGCTGGCCCGGGGTGAGTGGGTTACAAGTGTGTGGGGGAGTACAATAAGTTGAATAAAATGAGGGCCAACTACTCAAAGGAGTTTCATTTCATTCCTGGTGTACTGTGCAATGTATGCTATTTTTCTATGGGGAGGCCCAAGATTATTTCAATATTTGGGAGAGGCCCAAGATATTTTCCATGGCTTGTGGGAGACTCACTATGACAAAGTCTGAGAACTAATGTTCTAGGAGCAGCTCCAGAACTGACACTAATTAAAAATTCTGGGGGGCTCCCTGGCAACTGCAGACATCAATTTTTCTCCCTAAAGAATGCATTTTAAATTTGACAGAGTTACCACACTGCACGTGCAAATGTTTTAAATATCTTGGTCAAAGACAGAAGAGGGAAGTGGGGTCCAGAGAAGGAAACAAGCAGACACATTTTCTAAAGCCAGAAACCAATCTGAGGCATAAAGTATGGCCATATGTGATAAGACCAGGTCATTTTATTTAATATAATACCCGACTACACAGGGATCATCAGAGTAGCGTACAGTGAAGTTTAAATGACAATCAGCAATAAAACCATATCACATCCAGACTGTTACAGCAGCACTGCTAGTTCAAAGGACCATAGGGCTCTCTTTATAGGAATGCTTATGGAACATAGGGAATGACTGGTAGGTTTGGAGGATCGGAATGATGATGACAGGCAGATTGTACTTAGAATGCTTGTGCAGCATTGATAGAATCAATGGTGTACCCTCTCTCTGTCCCTGCTACAGGGACTAACTCCTTTTTGTGGTGCCATGAAGACAGAAACCCTCTTGAGGAGGGTTCTACCCCTAGAACTGCCTGAGAACAAGGTCCCCTTTGATCAAAGATGCCATAGGAAAGAAGTCCAGACCCTATGGAAAGAGAGGTGCCACAGAAGGAGGAGGGGAAGATGGTGGGAGTAAAGAACATAAGTTTCTGAAGTACACTTGAAACACAGAAACATAGAAAACTGTCAGCAGAAGGCCAGTTAGTCTACCCAGTCTGCACTGGACAGCCATACCCTCTGCCACCGATATTGACATTGCCCTCTCCCTGTTTCACTCCTATTTCTCCTCAATTTGGGACAAGCACACCCTGCTCAGAAAATCCAAGGTCAAAACTCACCATCACCCTGGATTACCCCTGAAATCATTAACCAGTGCAAGTTCTGTGATCTCACATGGGCACATTACAAATGATCTCATTCCTTTCTTGACATCCTCTTATACAGGACTATCAGGAACTCCTGTACAAAGGCTGTCTGGGCTTCAATATCGCAATATTTCAAGGCCAACTTTCAGAAAAACCTTTATACCCCTTCATAATTCTGGAAGGTAATTCACCCCCTCTTTGATCATCCCACCCAGTCCATCCCTCTGGTCATTCTGGTAAATGGTTCACTGGTGTCTGATCTCTCCTCTGTTTCTGTTTACTTCAATGAGTTCTTCACCTCTTGTGCTATTCCTTCCACTCATCCTCCAGCCTCTACTGCTCCATCTCACATTCTCTCTCTTCTCCCCTCCAAGCATTTCCTCTTTCCCCCTCTTACTACCCAGGAAACCCTGACTACCCTTTACTCCCTTAGCCTGCAGCCCCAATGGGCTGGATCTTAAGTTACGCCATATCTCCATTCCTAGATAGCATCTCCTCTGACTCACCTATTCAACCTCTCCTTCTCCCTCAGTGCTGTGCCTCAGTCCTGGAAGTTAGCCAAAGTTCTTCCACTTCACAAAGGTGGGGACCCTTCCTCTTTGGGTAACTTCCAGCCAATCTCCCTCCACCCTTCCCTTGCTAAGTTAAAAGAACAGGTTGTCCACATCAGACTCTCCTATTTCCTATCCTCCACTGATTTCCTGTCCCAGTTCCAGTCTGGCTTCTTAAAGCACCACTCCAACATCTCCTCCCTGTTGCAATGTAACTGATTATATCTTCTCAGGGATGGATCAGGGGCATATCATAGCTGCCATATTCAACGATCAGGCCAAGGCCTTTGACTCAGTGTCCCACCCATTCCTTCTAGATAAGCTGAGTTCTGTTGGCCTCTCAGCTCCAGCTGTTGACTGGTTCCATTTTTACTTCATGGGCTGTCTTCAGCCAGCACAGGTTGGTAGCACCCTGTCACCTCCACTTACCATCCAGGCAGGGGTCCCATAGTACTGCATTCTGGGGCCCATCCTGTTTACCATCTTCCTTAACAACCTCCCCTTGGCTTGTGTCAACTTGCATATACACATGTATGCAGATAGCCCCCTTGTTACTGGCAACCCTCTTCCTGAACCTTTCCTTACCTTTCCCAACTTTGCCTCTCAGCACTGATTCAGCATCCCATCATCTGGGTTCCCCTGCACTTTCTGAATTTACCTTTTACACACTTGTTTTTGATTTTGTACTTGTAATTAATCATTTATTGTAATTTGTAATTATTTAGAGCGCGTTATCGGGGTCGTTTGACCGACCGTGAAGTGTGCACTGGGGCTGTTCAACTGGGCCCACTACCATTCTGACTGCAAGGGGAGAGTTTTAAGACTGTGCACTTTCTAAGTAGTTGCTGCCCTTCAGTCATTTCTACATTTGCTGTAGCTGGGAGATAGCTGTGGAGAAAAGAGGCTGTGGTGAGAGAGAGTGGAGTGAGTCTCTGAATGAGAGTTCCTGGACAAGAGAGACCTCACAACATTGTGCAGAGTCCGAGAGGATTAAATCCAGGGCCCGAGTCTGTTTTGACTGAATTGCCAATAATTCTTTTTATTCTGGAGGTGGTTATTATTTGGAGGTGGTGCCGAAATGACATGGACTTTAAATCAGATTCCTGCCAGGTCAGGACAGCAGGACCCTATATTTGTGGGTAGTTCAGCCACTGCCATCTGTTTCTGCTCGAGAGGACCGAGCCTGGACTGACCGAGGAACCGGCCGGTGGGCCTGTGGTTTTCCAAGGCTCTTCGCTGGGCCAGCCGGTGGGTTGGCGCAAATGAGGTGTCGAGGTTGTGGGGCAGATATTTCTGGCAGCAGCCCTCATAGATAGGGCTTTCAGGCTTCTGGCATCATCGAGCAAGAACTGGATTGTTATCGGGAGGTTACTGTTTTAAGAAAATGTGCCTACAAGAAACTCACGGTCTGATCTTAAAACTTTTTCTTTGTGATTTTTGTTTTGGGCAGTGACAATGCCTTTGTTTATTTTGGACCTCCCAAGCAGTGAGAGGGCCTGGGAATCTGAACTTCATCTGACACTGTTTATTTTATTTTGTACACCTCAGTGAGAGGCGGGGTACTTAAGCTTTATTTCTACATTTGATGGTCCTAAGTTCAGTCCATACAGTTTTAATCTTCCTTTCGGTGACCTGAAGTTCCTAAAGTGGGAGTTCCTTGTGGTGGTTCATTATCTCTGGCCCTTGGATTCTTATTTCTCACTCAGACCAGTCTACTCATCTGAGACTTCAGTGTTTGGATTGAAATATTAAGTACTCTTGGAAGTGGCTTTTATAATTTTAATTTATTTTAGTTTAATTTAGGTTTGGGGTATATTGTATTTGGGTAGGAGGGTGGGGAGGATTGGATTGAGTGTGTGTTTAAGAGTTTTTCTTTCCATTATTCTTTTTTAAACTATTGGTGTGCCAGGGGAGCCAGGGAGGGCCAGGATAGTGTATGGGGCATCCCTTCTGCATGACTTACAGTCCTTCACCTGCCTCCTGGTTTCTGATACTACTGTAAGATGTTGCCGGGAGGTAGGGATTTGGAAGGGGCCAGGGTGATCTTGGGTGGTGGGAAGCCCTGTGCACAATGGAGGGTGGTAGGATAGAGATTGTTGGGTCCAGAAGGCACCCTGAATTACAACGGGCACAAGAGAGAGGCCAGACATGTTTTGTGCCTGTCCCCAGGGAGTCCACCAGACCACATGGCCAGGTAACCCAAGGGGCTGCTTTACCCAACAATCCCCTGAGGGCAGTGCTATGCAATGCCAGATCGATCAGGAACAAGACTGCGATTATTGCAGACTTGATTTCCTTGGTTGATCTGGCTTGCATCACGGAGACCTGGGTTGGGGACGATGCTGGCCCAGTTTTTGTGGCTGCCGTCCCCCCCAGGTATACTGTGGTGCACTGCCCTAGAGAGGAATGTAGGGGCGGTAGGGTAGCCATCTGTTTTAGATCTAACTTGGGGCTTCACCATGCACCCAGTGAGAACCCTGGGTTCTTTTGAATGTGTGGCCATTCATGGGGGTCCGGGCACAGGCTGCAGGATTCTCCTTATTTACCGCCCCCCTGGGGCTGCAGGGAATTTCCTGCAGGAGGTTGCTGAATTCATCATCGGCGAAACATTGGAAGCCCCTAGATGTATTGTCTTGGGGGATTTCAATGTTTGGGCTGACAATGAATCCTCTCAGCTTGGCCATAACCTCCTCCAGATCATGTCATCACTGGGCCTGTCACAAGTTGTTTCTGCCCTCTCATTGACTGGATACTTACTAGTCACCCGGACCGGATAAAAAACAGCACTGTTCTCTCTGACTCTCTCAGTGACCACTCCCCTGTGATCTGTACCTGGACAAATAAATTCCACAAACCACCTCCCAAAACCATCCTAAGTCGATTGCTACTGCACAGAAACCTCGCTAAACTAAAGACCTGCCTCCTACAACAAAACTGGTCCCCAATCTACAATACACTGGATGTTGACGCTGCCCTAGAATTCTTCATTACAACTTTCAACACTGCCTGTGACACTTATGCACCATTAAAAAAGTGAAAAATCAAAGCTCTTTCAAATCCCTGACTAACAGCCAAAATACTGGCTCAGCTCAAAGCACGTGACCATCTTTGGGCTATAGCCAGGGCCATAGGCTCCTTAACAAACACACTAAACTATAAACAGGCACGCAACCTATGCACCTTGCAAATCAGGCTAATGAGGAGCACCTATTTCAAGAATGCTCTAGAAACCACCTGGGGTGATGGGAGATCCTTCTGGGACAATATCCGTAATATTACGGGCAAACAGTCCAAATCCTCTCCCACGGCAATGAATATTGATGGCTCCACCACCCTTGACCCAAAGACTATGGCTGATGCCCTAAATAAAACCTTCATAGACCTCAGTGGTGTCCTCCCACCAGACTTTTTCCTGGACTTGTCAGTTCCAAAACTCATATCCCACACCACCCCGCCAGACCAACCGCTATTTCACTTTAAAATGGTAAAGACATATGAAGCCCACAGATACATAAAAAAGGCCTGCTCTAAATCTAGAAATAGCAGTGACACCATTGATCTAAAACTTCTGTCTCTCACCTTGGAAGAAGTGATCCACCCCCTCACCAAAATTCTCAACCTCTCCCTTTGCCAAAGTCAATTTCCCAACACATGGAAGGCCGCAATAGTCACACCAGTGCACAAAGGGGGCGACAAATCCACACCAGGAAACTACCGGCCCATATCTATACTTCCACCCCTCTCCAAAGCTCTTGAATGGATCGTGGCGGATCAACTATCAGACTACCTGCAAAAGTACGATCTACTCTGCATGCAACAACTCAGATTTAGGAAAGGACACAGTACGTCGACGGCCCTACTAGAATTCTCTGGAGAAGTTCACAAGGCCTTGGATAAGGGTTACTTAACCGGAGCTGTTTTCATAGACCTCACAAAAGCCTTTGACACTGTTCATCATGGCCTACTAATCTCATTTCTACTCAATATTGGGCTAGCCGAGGGACCCGGAGCCTGGGTAAAAAGTTACCTGGCTCAACGTTCACAAACAGTAAAAATCTCTGAGGTTCTCTCAGACTCTAAACCGGTCCTCTCTGATGTCCCCCAGGGTTAAATCTTAGGTCCTCTCCTCTTCAGCTTATTTCTAAACTTGCTTCCCAAATCCTGCCCTGAAAAATTAATACTATATGCTGATGACGCTGTAATTCTCTCCTCCCATAAGGATCCCAACCCACTACGACAGAGCTTGCAGCTTGCTTTCTCTTGTGTTGAAAAGTGGTTCCATGATCACAAACTGGTCCTAAATCAAAAAAAACTAAAATCATGCTTTTAGCCAGTCATCAAAACAGAAATAGGCATACTCCACTCACCATAAAAACTTCCCTTGGAAATACACTAGAACAAGTGAACACCTTCAAATACATTGGTATCACTTTTGATGAATGTCTTACCTTTGCGGCCCATATCGATAACACTGCAAAAACAGTGAACCAACACATTGGAATTCTGTACCGGAACCGTCAATTCTTCAACCAAGCTGCCTTGAGGATTGCTGTACAAAGCTCCATCATCTCAATCATAGACTATGGTCTAATTGTCTATGGCTCAGCTACTACCACCGCACTGAGGTGCATCTCAACAGCCCTAAACAAAACCTGTCAACTCCTCACAGGAGCATAGAGATGGACCCACACTTGTGATCTCTACATGGAAACTGGTTGGTTACATCTCTCTAATCGCCTCGTGTATCTCACCTGCGTGATGGCAAAAAAATCAATCTTGGGACTCACTCCTCCATGTATCCGGGACCTACTCTGCCTGAACAATGGCACTCATACCACCAGAAGATCTGAACACCAGCCTTTCTTTGTCCCTAGATGCCGGACTGCTCAGGGACAAAGATCTTTTGCCTATCGTGCCCCTACCTGGTACAATGCCCTTAACCTACCCTCCCTATCCTCCACGTCATTGGGAGCTTTCAAATCCATGCTATACACTCACCTCACAGCCTCCAGCTCCTCTGACTGCTTTCACTAAAGGCTCTTCCCTCTGATTGCACTTACAGATGTTTCAACCACCGCCATGACTCCTCTTTTGACAAAGACAATCTGAGTACCACTAACCTGGTCCTGTCTGCCTCTGAACTTCTTATTCTCTCTGTCTCTCCCTGTCTCCCCCCCACCACTCCAACCTTATTCCTTGCCCTAAACATTGCATCTGAGTTCCATTTTCTTTTCCGTACATAAATGTTACTGTTTTAGTGTGGCCTTGTTAATCTGATTACCGATTGTTTGTAATACTGTCTAGCATGTTTTTGTACTTTTATGATGTGGAATCTTTGTAAAAGAGCCTTGGCTCAAAGTATTAATTCCTAGAACAGTAAAGTAAAACTAAAACTGCTGCAACACATCAGGATGGGCACACGTTGGACCTGGTGTTCTCACTGGGGCTTGAGATAAATGATCTCAAGATTGATTGGGTGGTATGGTCCAATCACTGCATGGTGCGGTTCAAGTTTGGGCCTCCCACCAGATGCCCTCCTCCTACAGAGATGATGAGTTGTCGTCCTTTGTGGGGATTGACCCCGGAGGGCTTTTTGGTGGCAGCCGATCTATCTCGTGTGGGTAATGCATGTGTTGGAGGCGTTGGTGCCATGGTGGTCTCTTATAATAGAGTGCTATCCAACACCATTGATTCCCTCGCATCTGTCAGTGTATGACCCAAATATTCCTACTTGAGGTCCCCATGATTTGATGGGGACCTCAGGAAGATGAAGAGACAGGGGTGGAGGCTGAAGCGCTGCTGGAGGAAGTCCAGTCTAGAGGAGGACAAACTGGCCCTGCGTGTGCATTATAATGCATACCAGGGGGGCAATCAACCATAAGAAGGCAGTGTTCCTGCCCAGGGAGATTGCCGCCAGGAAGAACTGATCAGCTATACTTTTTTGGACTGTGGACAGACTACTTCATCCAGCCTGTCTACAGCAGAAGAAGGTTTTTTCTAATGCTGAATGCGAAAAGTTTGCTCAGTTCTTCTCAGACAGAGTGTCCGGTATCCGGCAGGGAGTTCCTCCAGTCAGCAATGCTATAGCTGGCAGTGGTCGCCCGAAGTGTTCTGAGTGCACTCCGCCTGGTTGGGGGGGTGTTTAGACCAGTGGAGGTGAGTGAGGTCATTGGGGTGGCAACCAATCTGAAGCACACTTTTTGCAAACTGGATCTGGTGCCGACGCGTTTCTTGATGAGATGCATCGACACCATTGGCCCGGTGTTTGCTCTGATTGTCCAGTGTTCCTTATTTGAGGGGGTCTTCCTGATGCCTTGAAGGAGGCATTGGTAAGACCACTCCTAAAGAAACCATCCTTGGACCAGGAGGTTAGGGCAAACTACAACCTTCCCTTTTTGGTGAAGATTGTGGAGAAAGTAGTGGTGCTTCAGTTGGTGGAGCACCTCGTGACCCATGAGTTGTACGAACACTTCCAGTTGGGGTTTCGGGTGAGGCATAGAACAGAAACCATGCTTGTTGGAGTGCAGAATGATGTCCTCAGGGCTAGAGATCAAAGAGAAAAGACAATTCTTGTTCTCCTTGATCTCTCTTCCGCATTTGACACTGTGGACCATTGTGTGTTGTTTGACTGCCTCAGGGAACTCTGCAGACTCACCGGCACTGTTATCTGCTGGTTTGAGTCCTTTTTAACCAACAGGAAGCAATGGGTTGTGATGGAGAATTCATCTCCACCCCTAGCCCCCTATCTTGCGGAGTACCTCAGAGGTCGGTGTTAGTCCCAATGTTGTTTGCAGTATACATGCTACCCCTGGGAGGGATCATTAGGAAGTATGGCTTGGGTTTTCATTGCTATGCTGATGATACCCAGCTATACTTATCCTTTGCCCCAGGAACATCCAATGCGGTAGATGTGCTAAACAGCTGCCTTGCTAAGATCAATGACTAGATGGCCTCTAGCTGGTTGCAACTGAACCCCGATAAGATGGAGGTATTGGTGGTGGAGTCAAACAGAGCGTGTGATAGAATGGCCTCTGGATCAGAGACTGGACTTGTTCTGGGATCTGTTCCATTGAAGGCCTCCTCTATAGTGCGAAATCTTGGTGTCACTCTGGATAGGAGTTTGACGATGGAGGCGCAGATATCTTCCACAGTCCACTCCTGTTTTTTCCATCTCAGAAATGTCACCAGGATAAAGCCCCTTGTTCCGCCTCAAGACCTCCCCACTTTGATGCATGCCTTAGTTACATCAAGGCTTGACTACTGTAACATGCTGTGCCTCAGGATCGTGGGAGGATCTCTCTGCAGACTACAGCTGGTGTAGAACGCAGCTGCCTAGTTACTTCCTGGGCAGCCAAAATTTTGCCACATTACACCGGTGTTGCATGAGTTGCAATGGCTGCCGGTCAGGTGGAGGATCCTCTTTAAGGTGGGTCTTCTCACCTATAAGGCCCTATACGGTCAGGGCCCTGGTTATCTGTTAGACCTTCTTGTACCTGTTCTCTCAGTTCACCCCCTCCATTCCTCCTGTGGAAGCCCCCTGGTGATTCCCAGGATGAGGTTGAAATCAGCTGACGACATGTCCTTTAGTGTCGCTGCCCCCGTCTACCCCTTGGGGTTAAGGGGACCCCTACTCTAAAGGTATTCAAGGCCCGCCTTAAGGCCCTCCTATTTGCTCAGGCCTTTTTGGATTAAGCTGTCAATTTACAGATTTGATTTGATTATAACCATTAGTAATCTGATGTTTAGTTTATTATTTATTTATTTATGGGTAATGTTTATATGAGGCTTTAATTATTTATATGCTTATATTTATCTCTGTGTTTTTTATTGATTTGTTCCTGAATATGTGTTTACTTATTTGTACGGCACCCAGAGCCTCCAGGATTGGGCGTCTTTTAAATAAATTTTGCCTTGCCTTGCCATTGGGCACCCCGTTGCAATCTTTGGCATTACCGCCTGTACTGCACTAGACTTATGCACTTTATTTCATTGTTTTTGTAGTCATCATCATCAGCTTGGTTTGTATTTCTTTGTAGCTGTGCCCTCCCCTTCCCCTTCCCCTGGGTCACACCTGGAAATGAAGCTTGGCTCAATGTACCTCTCCCGGTCACCAGTTTTCAAATAGATAAATAAATACAGCTGACACAATCATCTACACCTCCAGTCCCTCTACCACAGTCATAGAAGGGCTGCTCCAGCATGACTTCCACAACGTCCTGTGCTGGTTCCAAACAAACCATCTCTGGGTGAACACAAACAAAGCTGTGTCTATGACCTTTGGTACCAGCAAGAAACTGGCCAGACTCCCAACTCTGCCTATCTCCTCCACCTTGGATGGCACTCCTTTAGTAGCGGTACACTCCTGCAAGTACTTCAGTGTATGGCTTGACAGTAAACTTGACTTCTCTGCCTACATTGACACCATCCATGCTAAGCTCCACCCTAAATCCGGTGCCTTATACTGCAATAAAGACTACCTGTCTCCGCAGGTTTGCTGTGAGCTTGTCACTAAAATGGTGCTTCCCAGTCTTTGAATATGTAGTTACATGGTCTATGGTACCATACCCTCAACCTCCCTGGCCAGACTGGACACCCTCTGCAACTCCTTCTGTCACTTTGTGAACAACTCCTGTTCTCGTATTCATCATTGCTCTTTATTCCTTTTTAGCCATTCTCACTCTGCCCGTACATTGCCAGATCCACTGTGCCTCATTCATATCCAAATACTGTTTTGGGTCCCTTCCTCCTTACCTCTCATCACTTCTCTACCTCACCCCCTCTGCCTCCTGCTCCCTCTGCTCTAGGGATCCTCACACTTTCGCCATTCCTCATCCCCAGTCCTCTGCTGGGCAATCATCCTTTTCCTGTCATCTTCCATCAATGACTACGAATGTCACTATTGCGTTAGGAGCAAGGAGAGACAAGATGCCCATGAGCTGCTCCTTTAAGGTTCCAAATAATATCTCATATTCTTCAGGTGAAGCTACCTCTGGCTGGAAGCTGCAATACTGAACACAGGATTTGCAAGAAAGCGAGTTGTGCTCACAACAGAGGGAGGTGAACCTTACAATTGTCTTTGGTTTGTAGCAGATATTCTGCAGGTGGAGGCTACTTCTAACTGAAAGGTGAAATAAGGAACTTAGAATTATCAGGAAAAGATAGTCTTTCAAGCAACAGAGGGTGGTGGATCTAGCTTTACTTTTATTACAATTCTTAAGATTTTCAGTGCAGGAAGAGTTTAAAGCACAGCTGACTTATTTTGGGGCTGACTGCTTTCAGAGCACAAACCACCAGGCTGTTTTGGGGCTGGGGAGGTTTACCTGTGTCTGACTTGGATGTCTGGATTTTTCTCTGTTTGATTAGCAGAGTATTTTCTATGTCAAATTGTTGTGTAGGGCATCTTGCTGACAGGAAGGCACTCATCGCAGTGGTGGGTCAGAGCTTTTTAGCTGATTGTTTCATGAGGGCACAAGTTTAGGCCCAACCCCTGCCCACCCTCACCCCACCACCCCTAGAAATAGTTCCTTTATACCTGGGTTCTGATATCATTTCTTCAAGAGTGCAAGGTGCATATCACTGTCATATCCTCTCTAGCACACTGCACTGACAATATAAGCATACACATTGTATAATATATATATTTCTATATAACAAACCAATCACACACACACACAAAAAAGTATATAAACATATGGGGAGTAGTGCAATGTAATGGCTGTAGGGCAGCAGTCTTCCGGGAGTCTTTCTGGAGGCTGAGATGCTGCCCTATTTGCAGACAACTCTCTGCCCTGAGGGAGGAAGTTGCCCATCTTCAGGCCACATTGGACAGTAGTAAGGTAACCTTCCTCCAGGCCACACTGGACAGTAGGAAGGGAACCTCCCCCATCCAGGGAGCACCAGAGCCACCACAACTACCTCAGAGGTTGTGAAGAAAGCACAGCAGTTGGACCACAGTGGGCTCAGGAAGGGTGAGGATGGTGGAACAGAGGCACACCCAGTCAGTTGTTCCACTCCACAATCCATACACTATTCTAGGGGAGCATAGCTCCCCTATGGATGCACCCACAGAGGAGACTAAGGAGGCTGAGGGCAACTGTCACAAGAGAGGCCCACAGGAAGGAGGCAGAGGACACCACAGGGAAAGGAAGCAGCTCCTGGTGGGGGACTCAATTATTAAGGGGATAGAACTGGGGGGAGCAGGGAAAACTGAAGTGAGGTGCCTGCCTAGTGCCATGGCTTGGAGGGACAGGAAGCACATCCTCAGGATCATGAGAACAGCTGCACGGGAGTCTGAGCTGGACATCATTGTCCACCTAGGGACAAATGACTTGGCTCATCATGAGATTAGAGCAGTGCAGGAGGACTTTGTAGAGTTGGGGAGGGGCCTAAGACAAGTAGCACACACAGTATCCTTCTCAGAGGTGCTGCCTGTCAATGGCATGGGTGAGGTGAGGGTACTTTGCAACATGCAGTTTAATGAATGGTTGAAAAAATGGTGTGGAGCACAGGGCTTGATTGGGGACTAGGGTTCCACCTGGAGGGACACCAGCCTATACTGGCAGGATGGTCTGCATCTGTCCAGGAAGGGAACAAGTCTTTTGAGCAATCAGTTTAAATGCTTCATTGGCAAGCCTTTAAACTAGTCAAGGGGAGGCACTAATAAGCAGCAGGAAAATCCCAGCCTCTCCCTACAAAACAGGGTACTAAATGAGAAAAAGACCGAGGTAGAAAGGCCAGTGGGGGATGCTGCAACAGAAGATAAAGCCATCAAAAAATGGAGAGCAATGAGTACCAATGCCTGTAGTCTGGGTAACAAGCTTTCTGAATTAGTGGCCTTGATGGAGGAGGAACATCTGGATATCGTGGCAGTCACAGAAACATGGTACACACAAAACCATGACTGGGATGTAAACATACCAGGATACACTATCTACAGGATTGACAGGAAGGGTAAAAGAGGAGGAGGAGTAGCTCTTTACATAAGAGAAGGAATCAAAGCAACAGAACAAAAGGGTAAACAGGGAAGAGAAGAAGTACTGTGGGTAAATTTGGAGACAGGCAATGGCACCACAATCCACACAGGGGTTGTATACAGACCCCCTTCTCAGGGGAAGGAAATGGACAAGGAAATGATAGAAAGTATATTTAGAATGGCAGAAAAAGGGGAGATATTGCTGATGGGTAATCTGAATATGCCAGATGTTAACTGGAGTGCAGTTGCAGCAGCCACTTCAAAGAGTGGGATTATTCTAGATGCCCTACAGGGGCATGCCTTAGACAACTAGTATTGGAGCCCACGAGAGAGACAATCTTAGACCTTGTTCTCTCAAATGGAGATGGAGAGAGATCACAGATGTAGGTGGGTAGCCATCTGAGAACTAGCGACCATCGAACAGTACGGTTCACAATAAACACAGCAATAGAGGTCAAACCATACAAAGGCAAAAGTACTGGACTTTAGGAGGGCTGACTTTGCCAAAATGGGTGAGTGCCTAAGGAATGCACTAGCAAATGGGCAGGAAGGAGGGGTGGAAGAACAATGGGGAATAATAAAAACTGCCATCACAGAGGTAACAAGGCTTTGTGTGAAGCAAATAAACAAAACAAACAATGTAAGAAACCACTATGGTTCTCAAAGGAAGTGGCAATGAAGGTTCAAGAGAAAAAGAAAGCATTCAAGAAGTACAAGGAATCACAGAAGGAGCAGGACAGAGAACTGTATCAGTTAAAGCAAAAAGAAGCTGGGAAGGCAGTCAGAACAGCAAAGGCCCAAACCGAGGAAAAGATAGCCAACTCAGTTAAGAAGGGGATAAAACCTTTATAGGTACATCAGGGGCGAAGGAAGACCAAGGAGGGATAGTGAGGCTTAATAAGGGAGGGAGGGTGGGTAGAGGGTGACTGTGAAAAGACAGAGATACTAAACAAATATTTTTGCTCAGTATTTACAAATGAGGAGGGGAAGGTACCTAAAACAAACAGTAGAAACAAAATAACATAGTCAAGTCCAAGAGCAAACTACGAGGACCGTGGAGTCTCAAAGGACAGAGAATTGCACAATACACCAGGAGTTAAAACAACGAACTCGCCACTAGAAAAGACAGGGGTCAGCAACAAAAAGGCTGTATTCATAAAAGTGCTTTAATGAAAAAATATGTAGAAAGCATAAAAACAAGCTCTCTCAAAACAACATGGAGAAAGCAAGGATATCGCAAAGGTACTGCATAAACAAACGCCTGAGCGAGTGGCAGAAAAAACAAATATGGAACAAACAAGCCTGCAGAGTTAAACCATCAAACATACCACTTCAGGGCTGGAAAGGCTAGTAAATCACAGGCTGTAATGTTCAAACATGAAAGTGCAGCACACCGCAAATTGCACCGAATGCGATACCCAGAAGAGACAACGACCAACGAACCAACGTCACGACGTCACGCTTACGTATCGACTACAACATCTTCCTCAGAGCGTGGGTTGGCTATTCTATGTTCCCTTAAATAAAAAACGCTATTAAAGAGACATATCACAAAAACCTGTACAAACACATACCTCCATATACCTACAGATAATAAAATAAACAATACATAACTTAATTACATAGGTGCTGTAAAAATTAAAAAGGGGAAAAGAGCCGAACAAGTCATAGTCCCCACTTATCATGGCTAGAGCACGAAAAAGTCATAGCCATGTATACTACATAAGTGCCACCATAGTCACCAGAACAGTGAGTGCCAAAACAAAAAATTATTATACAGAATGTACATCCATAAGGTAATGATACAGCTAATGAAACACCAAAAAGGGACAGAGCTGGAAAAGTCATGTCCCCATTTGTGGACAGAGCACGACACAGGTCATATCCACAAATGTTACCATTAACTATAAAAAACTATATAAAGGAAGTTCATCATTTAAACCATGAGGTACCATCATATTCAGTTCAAAAATCCAAAATGCTTCCCTTTGTAAAATTCTTGAATTGAAGTCTCCACCCCGAAATCCAACTTCTACTTTCTTCAAACCGACAAATCTCAGTGTGGCTGGGCATCCATGTTTCACTTCATGATAGTGACGTGCTATCGCATATTCCATGTTTGCATTCCTGATGGCTCCTTTGTGTTCTCCTATCCTCAATTTTAAATTCCTTTTGGTTTGACCCACATAGCATAATCCACAGGGGCAAGTCAACATGTAAATTACCCCCTGAGTGTTACAGTTAATGAAAGATTTTCTCTCATATCTTTTCCCTGATCGTGGATGATGAAAACTTTTAACATCAGATGTGTTGGAGCAATGTATGCATCTCCCACAATGACAGTTGCCTTTTGGAAAAGAAGGTAGCCAATCTCGTTGTTTATTTTCATTTGTACATGGAATATATGAATTCACCAGCAAGTCTCTTAAATTGTGACCCTTGGTGTAAGAGATCAAAGAGCGATTTTGACCTATTTGTTTCAGTCTCATATCCGAATTGATAATGTTCCAGTGTTTATGTATAACATGGCCTATTTTTGGAGCCAAATGATTGAATTCAGTAGTGAAGATAAGTTTATCCATTTCCTTCTGATTTTGTGCATTGGAATTTAATAGTGTCTCTCTCTCCATATTGTTCACTGAGTGTAAACTTTTCAACAAAACTCCTGGTTCGTAACCTCTTGTTCTAAACCTATCTGTGATATCCTTTCTAGCTTCACAGAAAGATTTATTATCAGAGCAAATACGTTTAGCTCTGATATACTGTCCCTTTGAGATGTTATTGATCACAGACCTAGGATGACAACTGTCAAAGTGTAGCAGGGTGTTTCTAGACATTTTCGTTGAAAGGGTGCTGTCCATCTTCTCTATCAATATATCAAGGAAGGGAATATTGTCTCTACTTTTGGCATAAGTAAACTTTAGATGTGTACTGGTGTGATTTATATACTTAATAAAATGTTCCAGCTCAACATCGGAGCCCGTCCAAATCATCAGACAATCATCTATATAGTGCTTCCACAGCCTAATGTATTTCAAAAAGGTGTTATTAGAGGGATTGTAGATATTCTTCTCCTCCCATTCCCCCATATATAAATTAGCCAGACTAGAAGCAATGGCGGTGCCCATGGCAGTCCCTTTTATTGAATATAGAAGGAGCCATTGTACCAAAAGTAATTTTGTTCTAGAACAGATCTATAGAAGTTCCAACACAAAATCCGAACTTGGTCTTTTTCCTTAAACTTAGATGTTTGGAAAGAGACTGTAGACCTCCCTCATGGGGTATATTTGAATAGAGGCTTTCAACATCTATAGTGACCAATAAATCAGACTCAGATATAGGGACACTGCGAAGCATCAATAAAGCATCCTTGGTGTCTTTAACATAAGACTGAAGATTAGAGACAAACTTTTGTGCAAAAAAATCAACAAACTTGGACATATTTTCAGTCACAGACTCATTTGCGGAAACGATAGGACGACCTGTCACAGGAAATGTGTCTTTATGTACCTTGGGTAAAAGGTAAAATACAGGCTTCTTAGGACTCGATACCTTAAGGAACTCAGCCTCCCTTTTTGTAATTTCACCTGATAGAAGACCAGAATCAATAAGAGTATCCGCTCTCTGTTTAACAAGATCACCCGGATCTCTTTCGATCTTCTTATAGAACTCTTGATTGTTTAATTGCCTCATGGCTTCTTCATTATAGGCTTCAATTCCCTACACTACCACTGCACCACCTTTATCAGCCTGTTTAATCACTACAGAACCCAAGTTTTTCAATTCCTGTATAGCTTGTCTCTCAGCCCGAATAATATTTTGTACACCATATTTATTTTTGTTATTGGAAATCAATTTATGTACATAATTTGAGACCAGATTACAGAACGTATTAATCGTGTGGTTCAAATGGGGAGGATTGAAGGGCGAGGACTTTTTGAAGGGGGTATCCTCTCTCATGACTTCCTGGGGTGGGGGCATAACCATAGTTGAGTTGAAAAAATCTTTGAGATATATCTTTCTAAAGAATCCAAACAGATCCAACTCAATTTGAAAGGCATTAACTTTAGTAGTGGGAACAAAACTTAAACCTTTAGCTAACACCTGTGTTTGAATAGGGATTAGCACTACATTAGATAGATTTATGACCTCCAGTTCGGATTCCTTGGTCTCGGAGATCTCCTCACCCCCCCCCCAGTTCTGTCTCCCTCTGTAATTCTGCCTCCCTCTGTTGCCTCTCATACCTTTCCCTCTTTCTCCTCCCCTTACCCCTTCTTGTTCTGTGTGCTCTAATATATCTAGATCTTGGCTGTTGTCTAAAAAACGTCTATTTTCATTCAGTCTCTGATGGTCTTCAAGGTCACTATCTGGTCCAGATGAAATATTCATTTCATCTCCATTCGATGAAGCTGAATAGGAATTTATGGAAAACACTTTCTTTTTATTCCCCTGCCATGTATATACATTTTCCATTTTGTAATCATTTTCATCCCTAATATATTTCTTTTGTTTATACTGAACCAGGTCAGTTTGAAATTTGGCTATAGACAAACTGGCTTTACCAGAGAGAGAGAATCAAAATCTATAGGGGAGAATTTTTCTTTTAACTTCTCTGACAGAATGTTTAATTCTTGAGTAGCTAAATCAGATTCCTTTCATGCTTTTTTAATAGTAAGTAGCATCAAATTGTAGCTACATTTATTTAAAATTCTCTCCCGGTCATGTAAATAATCCAAGTCTTCCATGCCAAATGAAGGAGGTTTTTGAATTCTCATACCTTGTGGAATCTTTCGCTCCCACCAATATTGTGACAAAAAGGCAGCATGTAAATCAAATCTAATAACCTTTTTCTGTAGGTATTCATAATTTCTAAAATCCACGTTGTCTCTAGACCCAAGTAAACCTACTCCAGAGAGTAACGCCTGTACTCTATCAACTGGAAGTAGTATATCTTGGCCAATTTCGTCAGTAAAGGATAAACCTTCCACAGTAGGTTGAATTACAGCCATAATTTTAAATATTAAACTCTGGAGCTCTCCACAAGCAGCATCAACTCCTTAAGCTGCCAACAAGGTTCAAAATAACATAGTAAAGTCCAAGAGCAAACTACGAGGACCGTGGAGTCTCAAAGGACAGAGAATTGCACAATACCCCAGGAGTTAAAACAACGAACTCGCCACTAGAAAAGACAGGGGTCAGCAACAAAAAGGCTGTATTCATAAAGTGCTTTAATGAAAAAATATGAAAGTATAAAACAAGCTCTCTCAAAACAACGTGGAGAAAGCAAGGATATCGTGAAGGTATTGCATAAATAAGCATACAAGCGGTGGCAGAAAAACAAATATGGAACAAACAAGCCTGCAGAGTTAAACCATCAAACATACCACTTCAGGGCTGGAAGGCTAATAAATCACAGGCTGTAATGTTCAACATGAAAGTGCAGCACACACATGAAATGCACCGAGCGATGCCCGAAGAGACAACGACCAGCGAACCAACGTCACGACGTCACGCTTACGTATCGACTACAACGTCTTCCTCAGAGCGTGGGTTGGCTATTCTATGTCCCCTTAAATACAAAATGCTATTAAAGAGACATACCACAAAAACCTGTACAAACAGTAGAGAACACTCTGGATACAGAAGTTAATACCAGCCCATTTACAGAAGAAAGGGTTCTGAAAGAACTCTTAAAACTGAAGGTGGACAAAGCAATGGGGCCTGATGAGATTCATCCCAAAATTCTAAAAGAACTAAGGGTAGAACTAGTGACACCACTGACTACCCTCTTTAACAAATTATGGGAGGATGGGGTGGTACCCGAGGACTGGAGGAGGGCAGATGTGATTCCCCTTCACAAAAGTGGAAGCAGGGCAGAAGCAGGAAACTACAGACCTGTTAGTTTAACCTCAGTGATAGGGAAAATGATGGAATCACTTCTGAAGGAAAGAAATGTTGAGTATCTAGAGGCCAGAGGGGCATAGGACCCAAGGCAGCATGGATGCACAGCGGGAAGGTCATGCCAGACAAATCTGATAGATTTCTTTGACTGGGTGACCAAAGTAGTAGATCAGGGAGGGGCTGTGGACATAGCCTACCTAGACTTTAGCAAGGCATTTGACACAGTCCCACACAAAAGATTAATATACAAGTTAGCCAGCCTGGGAGTGGGTCCCAAGATGACAGCCTGGGTAAAGAATTGGCTGGAGAATAGGACACAGAGAGTAATAGTAAATGGAGTCCACTCTGAAGAAAGGGGTTACTAGTGGGGTACCGCAGGAGTTCAGTATTAGACGGTCCTCTTCAATGTCTTTATAAGCAACATTGCAGAGGACTGGAAGGAAAATATGTCTCTTTGCAGATGACACAAAGATCTGTAACAGAGTTGATGGACAAGGTGGGGTGGAAAGGATGAGAAGGGACTTGGCAAGGTTAGAGGAATGGTCAAATGTATGGCAGCTTAGATTCAATGCTAAGAAGTGCAAGGTAATGCATCTGGGAAACAAAAACCCAGGGGAAGAGTACACAATGGGGGGTGAGATACTAACAACAACAAAAATGGAAAGGGACCTGGGGGTAGTCATATCAGATGACCTAAAGGTGGGCAAGCAATGTGAGAGGGCAGCAAGGAGGGCTGGGGGGATACTGGGATGCATAGAGAGAGGCATCACCAGTAGAAAACAGGAAGGAAGTTATTATCCCTCTGTACAGACAGCTGGTGAGACGCCATCTGGAGTACTGCGTGCAGTTCTGGAGACCCAATCTCCGCAAAGACATAGACAGGATGGAAGCTGTCCAGAGGAGGCAACTAAAATGGTGCAGGGTCTGCACCAGAAGACATATGAAGAGACTTAAGGAGCTTAATATGTATAGCCTCAAGGAAAGGAGGGAGAGGGGACATGATAGAAACTTTCAAGTACCTCAAGGGAATCAACAAAGTCTAAGAGGGTAGCATCTTTCAAAAAAGAGGTGTGCAAGAACAAGGGGCACAATTTGAAGATAGAGGCGGCTCAGAGGTAATTTAAAGTATTTTTCACAGAGGGTTGTGGATGCATGGAACGGCCTTCCGGAGGAGGTTGTGAAGTCAAAAACAGTGGTGGAATTCAAGCATGCATGGGACAGTCATAAGGCAATTCTAGGGGGTGGGGGTAGGAAGAAGTAGGCTGCTGGTTAACTAGGATCTGCAGCTTATCCATTAGGTAGGGAAATGGGCAGACTGGGTGGGCCAAGCGGTCCTTATCTGCCATAAAATTCTATGTTTCTATGTTTCATGTCTCCACCATTAGTGGTGTAATTATCAAGTCTTTTCTTGAAGATGGTGCATGGTTTGCACAACAAAACATATGAGGAGAGACTACAAGACCTCGCTATGTACTCAGTGGAGGAGAGAAAGGGACGACATGATAGAAACTTTTAAATACCTCAAGGGCATAAACAAGGTGCAGGTGGGAGATCTTTTCCAATGTAGAAAAGATACCAGAATGAGGGGGCATGATATGAAATGGGGGGGGGGGTTAAGAGGTGACATGAGGAAGTGTTTCTACACAGAGAGGGTGGTAAATGCTTGGAATAGTCTGCCACAAGAGGTGGTAGGGGCAAACACAGTGGAGAGGTTTAAATATACCTGGAACAAGCACAGGGGAAACTTGGGTGGGAAGGGAGTGATGAAAAGCCATTGACCACTTAGGGTGAGTGGATGCATACATGTATAGGGCCTACAGGCAGACTGGATGGGCCTAGCGGTCCTTATCTGCTGACAATTTCTATGTTTCTAAGATTTCCTTGTCTTACTTATGACCAATTCCAGCAGTAACTTATTCCAGAGGTTCACTACTCTTTGAGTAAAGAAATACTTTATTTTCTTGGTGTTAAATCTAGTGACCTTAAGTTGAAGCAGTTGTCCTCATGTAGTCAAGTTAATATTCATAAAATCTATATTTAGCCCAGCTATCAAACTTGTGTCTTGTAAAATATCATGCAGCAATAATAAATCTCCTCTCTTTCTTCTTACCTCCAAGATGTGTAATTTAAAGGGGACAGGAAATCTGTTATACTTGGCAGCTGTTTATAAAGTTCATGTTCTCATAACGATATGCATTCTCCTAAAGTATCCATATTTAACTGTACCTGAATAAAAAGTGTTAGGTAAAACTGTAGTTTGCATTATTGTAATTTTATGGTCAGCATTCTGTTACAGTTCACATCATGGAATCACTTATGAGGAGTTTTTACTATGTCATGATTTGTGTACAGAATGCTAATTATGAGCTGCTGATCGATCATAACCCTGTTTAGAGTTTTGCGCACAAACCATGACATAGTTAAAACTCCAAATTATTGGTTCCATGAAGAGAACAGCAACAGAATGCTGCCCATAAAAACAAGACAATGCAAAATATAGCTTTTTGTATCACTTTTTATTCAGGTACAGTTAAATGTGGATAATTTAGGTAGATGCATATCATTTCTAAGAATAAGAACTTTATAAACAGCTGCCAGTTAGAAATGATTTCCTGTCTTCTTTAAGTTTCTCCATTCTATCATCATAGGAGCAATATCTTAACTCTCTTACCATCTTAGTCATTCTATGTTGTATCCTTTCCACCTTATTTATTTCTGTTCTTCTGTAAGGGCACCAGAGCTGACTGCCATGTTCAAGTTGTGGTCTAACATAGGATCTATAAAGTGACATCGGCACCTCAGCCTTTCTACTTTTTATGTCCCTCCTAATTGCACCCATTACTCTGTTTGCTTTTGCAACTACGTTTGTGCATTGTTCTATGAAGTCTAGGTTGCAGTCCACCAGGATACCAAGGTCCCTCTCCTTAACCATAGATTGTAGCATTGTGTTACTTTATTATTTTTTCCTATGTGTAAAACACAACATTTATTTAAGATAAATGACAGGTCCCGCTTATAAGCCTATTCTGATATTTTGTCCAACTCTAACTGTATTCTTTCGTTCTACTCTTTTGTTGTGCAAGGACTCCCAATTTTTGTATCATCAGCATACTTTGCTAAGTAATTTATTACATTATGTCCTAGATCAGTGATAAATAGCTGGAAGACAATGGGGCCCAACACTGAACCCTGAGGCACCTCGCTCATCACCTGCCTCTCCTTGGACATGTAGCCTTTAATTTACACTGTTTGGGTTCTGTTTGTAAGCCAGTTTGTAATCCATTTCACTATACTATGGTTAACATTAAATCTTACTAATTTTTCCACTATAGCCCAATGTGGGACTACAGTATGTCAAATGCTTTCCTAAAGTCCAGCAGTATCACATCCACAGACTCACCCCTGTTGAGGAGATCACGTATTTGTTCATAAAAGCACATAAGGTTTGTGATACACAATCATCCCTTAGTGAAACCATGTTGATTGGCATCTAATGCTGAGCAATCTTTAATTTGATCTTGTATTAAATCATTTATGATGGACTCTAAAAGTTTACAAGAGACTAATGTTAGGCTTATTGAGTGATAATTCTGCACTTGCTGTTTATTTCCCTTCTATAGAGGTAACCCTGGCCATCTTCCAATCTTTTGGTATGTCTCCATTTTTTAATGACTTCTCGAATAATAGTTTCAATGAATAGCATTTAGTTTCTTTCATTAATTTTAGCATTTGAGGAGGGATATTGTCTAATCCTGGTGCCCATGTGTCTTAATCCCTTCAGTCTTCTTAATGATTATGTCTGAATCAACTAGGTATTCTCCTTTGTTTAAATTCTCTTGATCGTCATTTGGTGTATTGGATTTGGAATAAACAGGACAGAAATAATTGTCAATTATGTGTGGTTCACAGCTCAGTGCTTGTGCTACGTACTGTAAGTGGATAATGTAGGTTTGTGCTTGGATACAGAAGCCAGGCCAGTAATTAGAATGATGCTTCCATGGTATTAGTTGTATGAAATAGTTAGTGCTTAGATACTCCAGCATGGACATGAACAAGTCAGTGCTTATAGTACTTATGAATTGGATAGTATATCCAGGGTGCTTAGATGCTTGAAATGATGAGTAGCTTGTTATGACTTGATTGTTTTGGCCTTTCTCTGTATCCCACCGTAGGAAGGATGCTTAGACACATAGGATGACCCCCCCCCGGTGGGATAAGAGTGCCATTGAAGGAGGAGGTGTAAGGGGAGGATGGAGGGTGAGTGCGACTCACTCTAAGCAGAGCAGATGTAGCCTGCTCGTTTAAATAGGATGTGAGGGAGGAGCTTTTCCCCCACATAATTACAGTTGATAGCCTTTCCATTATGTGTGGTTCACAGCTCAGTGCTTGTGCTATGTACTGTAAGTGGATAATGTAGGTTTGTGCTTAGATGCTTGAAATGATGAGTAGCTTGTTATGACTTGATTGTTTTGGCCTTTCTCTGTATCCCACCGTAGGAAGGATGCTTAGACACGTAGGATGAAATCCCCCAAAAGATTAGTGATATCATATGATTATCTCCTCCAACTCCGGAGAGTGTGACCAGTAGCACGCAGGAGAGGAAAACTCCCATTGGGGGGAAACCTCTGAGGACCCATGGCTACTGACCTGCCCGTCCTTCTGGGAGTACTAAAGGAGAGTAATCCTAAGCAACAATTTTAATTTAATCGGTTTATCTTAAATCCAAAGTTGTAGATCCTGATCCAGTGAAATGGAAAACTGAAGAAAGTACTGAATTTTGATGTGTCAGGTGAACATAGCAGCATCCTTCTAGTAAACTTCTAGTTCCGAGAATCCATGTCCAGGGCAGAATGATAGTAGATTGGAATCCATGGTCGATAATAATTGGAAGCGTCGAAGTTGCATTGGTGAAGCGCTCCATCAGGTGAGGATGTGTTCTCTGAGGAGAACCAGTAACCAAAGGCTAAGTGTCCATGTCCAGAGTAGGTGTCCAGTTGGTTCATGTTCCACTTGGCAAGCTTTGCAGATGAAGGCCTTGGTGATGAAACACATGAACTGGCACATGCTGCGTGATCTAGAGAGCGCAGAGCAGTTGGAACCTCCGATCCGGAGTGGGGAAGCAGGTAAGTGAATTAGGTATAGATCTTAGTGCAAATAGGTAGACATCAGCTAGATGTACCTCCAGATCCCGAGGGGCGAAGTAGGATGTAGAATAGGTGAGTCAGTCTTGATGAAGCTCTAGGCCATGTAAGGGAGAAGCATGTAATGTGAGCAAATAGTGTAAATAAGTGGACCTGTACATAGATCAGTAGTAGTAGTAATTAAATCTGTATGATGCAAACGTAGTAGCAGAGGAGTAGTATTGCATAGATTATGTATGGTATACGGCGAGGAGCATGAGGAATTGATAATAGCACAGGAATCGAAGAGCTTTGTCTGGTGATCCAAATAGTTGCATAGCGATGTAGATATCCATGTTTCGAAAGCCAGAATGATACAGTAGCTAGAACTGACTTGGTGAGAATATTCTGATGAGTCCTGAATATTCGAGCTTATGAGTCATAACTGATGATAAATGAAGAAGCTAAGTCGAATGAAGTAGCATTATCACAGGGTCCAAGAAGCTTTAGAGCATAAATCATGATATTGAAAGTCTTCTGGATAAGCTCAACTAAGTATCCTGGTAGGAGTGTAGTAGTAGTAATTCATATGACTGAAGCTGCAAGGCAGAAGCATTCAAAGAATAGGTGACGTACGGCTAAACAAATCCTGGATGTGAGTCCATACTAGAAAGGAGCTCCTAAGGCTGACAGACACAGTGGCAGGCAAGCATATAGCAGAATATGCGAACCTCCAGGACCCGAACCTGGGTGAGGCAGGTGTAGAGTAGAGGTAGTTGAACTCCCAGGCCCGATGGGTGAAGCAGGTCATAGAAGCAGGCAATTATGGTGTAGTAATATAAGATCAAGGGGCCTCCAGGCCCATAGGGGCGCAGGTCTTTTGAAGTGCGATGCGGTGAACCTCCGGCCCCGTGGCGCGAGGCAGTTTGTAGAGCAGGGTTAGATAAAGTAATAGTAATGTCGAACTGCATGCAATGCAGAAATAGTAGCAAAGTAGTAGGAAATAGATTGTAAATGGTATTGTAATTGGTAGCAGAATCCTGAGCCAATTCTGTGCAGCATAGAAATATATTCTGAGGCATACTTATGAGAGCAGTAAAAGGGTGCTGTAGACTGTTGTTTCCTGATGATCGAGGATGATAAAGTATGCAATGAAGAGACATGGATGAATGAGTTGGTAACTTGACCAAAAGTAATAAGCATCCTAAAACTGTAGTAGATTTATGTCTCAAGCTTAAGATATGATAAGGAAGGCATTATGAAACAGTAGTAGTAACTCTGAAGGAGTTGAAGCAGTATGACAAGAAGCATCCTAGTGAATTGAGGTGAATATCTGATGTAATCCAGTATTAAATCCAATGGAAGGAAGAAGCGTATCCTTGGCAAATGGAAGTAAGTGAGTACAGCAAGATGAGGGCTGTAAGGTCCAGGATCTTAGTAGTATGACTGAAGGCGAGGAATAACTGGTGGTGTATCCAATCCCTGAGTAGTAAGTGAATGGAGTGTGGCAGCTAAGCCCCATGAAGGCTGGCATGGCAGCCGAATCACATAGGTCAACCGGTAAGTGAGTAGAGTGGTAGCTAAACCTGAAGACCAGCATACTCAGCCGGACCACACGTAGGTCAGCGGTCAATGTATAGGTATTAGTAGCTAAGCCCTTGAGCCCTAGCAGCAGCTGGACCACCGTGGAATCAGCCGGTAAGTGAGTAGAAGTGGTAGTTAAACTGGAAGCAGGCAGCCAAACCCTCACATAGGGTAACGGAGCAAAAGGCATGCCAAGTGAGGGCCCCCCCCAGTGTCGGTGGTGTATGGCCTGACTACATGAAGAAAAATTAACCAAGCTAGACCCCACGTAGGCTAGCAGGATGGTGTGCCACTACGGAGGGCTGCCTGGCTAGACACAGTCCAGGCTGAAGCTAATTGGAAGTTCGTCGAGTTTGTATCACAAGCAGCAAGTAGAAGCTTCCTGTGCTGTTGAGCAATATAGCCATGTAGAGGGGTAACCAAGCCAGAGGAGAGAGTGGCAGGGCAGAGAGAGTACTGAATGCAATTAGCTGGCAGTATGCAGCGGAGAGAAAAGGACTCAACTCCGGTATCTTGAACTGTTAATGAGCACGGTGTCCTTCCAAATGATTGTCAGTTTACATGTGTCGAGTTTCAGGACCATAGTCTGTATGGCCCCATATCTTGACATAGTCACAGAGCCAAAAGTGGGATCCAAAAGTAGATGCTATAAAGTTATCAAGCTATGGTCAGAAAGGAGCACTGAAATACTCAGTCGTGGAATGCTCCAACCTAATACTAAAAAGGCAAGAACTAAACAGTTTTCAACCCAGAGTAACTACTAAATAGTGACAGCCCCGTTAAGTACTTCAACCATTTATAAGTAGTGGAGTGCTTAGAAAGGCACAGAAGTAAATAACAGCCAGCAATTACAAAGTATACAGTTACTTCATGTCTAAGGCAGCTGCAGTCTGCGAGTGGTACACTCAGGATATGAATAAATGACTGAGTAGTAAGCCTGCAGAAGCTTGCAGTGTAAATGAATCTCAGTGAGTGCACTGGGGCAGAAACTATCATGAGAGGCGACAGTAAAAAAGCAGACTGCATTGGAGCAAAGTGCGGCTCCGGAGGCGGTCCATTCTGGGACTATGGCAGAGGTAGCAGACGCAGGTGGAATTATGGCAAGATATAGGCAGACAGGCAGCATGATGGCAGTGGCAGGTTAGAAAAGCATGGCATAATAAATAATAATTCTCACATGGTCCAGGAACAGAAAGTGGTCCGGAGCCTGGCAGGTTACAAGCAAAGCGATAACTGTCCCGTATGTGTCAACAGACAACAGCTGCAGTCCAATATAATGAACTATGAGCAGTCCCAGTTCAAAGCACACCACAAGTAAACGGTGCAGGCAGCAGACTTAGGAGAACCCACCTCGAAGCTGCAAGGGTGAGGTAAAGTAGCATGGAGGCGGCAATGCTAGCCGCAAGTCATCGGGCATACAAGCAGGAAGGGACTCAATTCAGGAGAGGCCATGAGGAGCAGGCAAGCAGCAGGAGGCCGCCAGCGACAGGAACTGAAGAAAATGCAGCTAGTAAAAGAGCGAGGTAAAAATGGCATGAACTAGCGAACTGCAGTGCGGCGCTGGACGGAGCAAGAAGCCCAAAAAGAAGGAAAATGGGTACAAGCAACAAACGGCATAGAACGGGGCAGGAAAGGAAGACGCAGAAAACAGATGAGGACACAAGGCCAGAAACAGGGGAAAAGGGGTGGGGAGGGGGCGACCCAGCTCCCAGCACCAACACGCAGCAGGAGCGAACGCAGCGAGTGCAACTCGCTCTAAACAGAGCGGATGTAGCCTACTAGTTTAAATAGGATGTGGGGGAGGAGCTCTTCCACCACATAATTACAGGCAGTAGCCTTTCCAATATATTTTCTCTGTAAGATCTGGTACCGTGTATTCATTATGCAGTATGGCTATTAATCCAGACTGTGAGTTACTTAATGAATTAATATAACTGAAATTGCTTGTTAGTATTCTTATTTGCAGTGTTAGCCAGGCTGTACTCCAGTCTATGCTTTGCATTATTTATTGTATTTTTACATGTTTTTTGCTTCTTTCTGAAATTTTCCCAGTTAACTATTGTATTATGTTTTTGTATTCAGCTTTGTTCTTGTTTTTTATTAGATTCACATTTTTTTGCTCATCCATTTAGGTTTCAGACCTTTGTTATTGTACTTCTTGACCTTTTTATATATTTGTTGGTGACTCCTAAAATTTTAAGTTTAAGATATTCATAACTTTTATCTACTGTCCTATTTTTGAAGAGTCGTGTCCAGTTAATATTAGCCATTTCTGTATCAAAACTAGTTTTATCTGCTGTCTTATATAAATAAATTTCGGTACAGCCTTTTGGTCTTAAAATTGTATGTTGTATATCAAACTTTACACTGGCATGATCATTGTTTTCTATTAGGGCTGTTACCTCACAGTTTAGAATATTTATAGTGTCAGAACTAATTACTAAGTCTAACAGATTACCTTCTCTTGTATTTGTTTTCACATGCTGTTTTAAGTTTTGTTCCAAACAAGTATCCAGGAAATCTGTACTTAGTTTACTATTTGCAGTTTCCTTTTGCCAGTCCAAATCACTATAATTCAAATCACCCATAAAAACTGTATGCCCCATGTCACAGGCCTTTATTAATTCTTCTATTAATTCCTGATTAATCTCTTCTGTGGAATTTGGGGGTCTATCACGTAGTCCAAGGATAAATTCCTCAGTGGAATTTGGATTAACTTTTTGCCAACTTGTTTCCATAGTAGGCTCTGGCTTTCTTATTTTTTCTGATATCTCAGTGGTCATAATAGTGTTTGATGTAAATATGGCAATTCTTCCTCCTCTTTTATTTTTTCTGTCCAACCTTGTGACTGAAAATTCCAGGATATTTTTATCCTAAGAGTCCCCTTCCACCCACCAGGTTTCTGTGATTAGAGCTATTATCAGCTTGGTTACTTGAAGTTAGTAAAGACTGGAGTTCACCCAACCTATTATTAAGGCTCCTAATGTTGCTTAGTAGGCACTTGATCTGATGATTCTTTTTGGCCATTTTTTGATCCATACTTTTCTTTCCCTCTTTTATTGTAGCATGATTACAAGTCCCACCCCCATCTAGAGTTAGTTTAGGGATGCCTGGATATCATATCAGTCACAGAAACGTGGTACACAGAGAACCATGACTGGGATGTTAACATACCAGGGTACACAACCTACAGGAGAGACAGCGAGGGTAGAAGAGGGGGAGTAGTAGTTGTCTATGTAAGGGAAGGGATAAAAGCAATGGAACAAAAAAGTAAACAGGGAGGAGAGGAGGCACTGTGGATCACCTTAGAGACTGGAAATGGCACCACAATCTACACAGGAGTTGTATACAGACCCCCATGTCAGGGAGAGGGAATGGACAAGAATATGATTGAAGGTATCCTTAGGATGGCAGAGAAAGGGGACATACTGTTGATGGGGGACCTGAATATGCCAGATGCTAACTGCAGCACCTTTGCTGCAGCCACATCCAAGAGCAGGGCCATTTTCGGTATCCTACAGGTGGCATGCCTCAGACAGCTAGTTTTGGAACCCACTCATGAGGGAGCAATCTTAGACCTCGTACTCTCAAATGGGGACAGCAAGAGGATCTCAGATCTAGAAGTGGGTATCCATCTGGGAACAAGTGACCACCAAACAGTGTGGTTCATGATAAACTCAGCTACAGAGACAAGCCATACAAAAGTGAGGGTACTGTACTTCAGGAGGGCTGACTTTGGCAAGATGGGAGAGTGCCTTAGAAAAGCACTAGAAAACAGGCTAGAAGGAGGGGTGGAGCAACAATGGGGAAACATCAAAACTACCATCACAGAGGCAACGCGCCTTTGTGTGAAGCAAATAAACAAATCAAAACAATAGAAAAAGCCACTATGGTTCTCAAAAGAGGTGGCGTGGGAAGGTTAGGGAGAAAAAGATAGCATTTAGGAAGTATAAGGAAACACAGAAGGAGCAGGACAGAGAACTGTACCAATTAAGGCAGAAGGAAGCAGGCAGGGAAGTCAGAATAGCAAAGGCCCAAACTGAGGAAAAGAAAGCCAACTCAGTTAAGAAGGGAGATAAAACCTTTTATAGGTGCATCAAGGAGCATAGAAAGACAAAGGGAGGAAGAGTGAGGCTGAATAGAAAGGACAGTGGGTGGGCAGAGAGGGACAGTGAAAAAACAGGGATACTGAACGAATACTTCTGCTCAGTATGCACAAAAGAGGAGGAGGAGGGGGAGGTGCCTAATCCAATTAACAGAAGCACTCTGGATAGGGGGGGTTGATCCCAGTCCTTTCACAGAAGAAAGGGTTCTGAAACAACTCCTAAAACTGAAGGTGGACAAAGCAATGTGGCCTGATGTATCCCCAGAATTCTAAAAGAATTAAGGGGAGAACTAATGACACCACTGACTACCCTTTTTAACAAATCATGGGAGGATGGTGTGGTACCTGAGGACTGGAGGAAGGCAGATGTGATTCCCCTACACAAAAGTGGGAGCAAGACAGAGGCAGGAAACTACAGACCTGTCAGTTTGACCTCTGTGGTAGGGAAAGTGATGGAATCACTTCTGAAAGAAAGAATTGTTGAGTACCTACAGGAAAGTGGGGCACAGGATGCAAGGCAGCGTAGGTTCACAGCGGGAAGGTCATGTCAGACGAATCTAATTGATTTCTTTGACTGGGTGACCAAAGTAGTAGACCAGTGAAGGGCTGCGGACATGGCCTACCTAGACTTTAGCAAGGCATTTGACACAGTCCCACACAAAATATTAATAATCAAATTAACTAGCCTGGGAGTGGGTCCCAGGGTGGTAGCCTGGGTAAAACATTGACTGGACAACAGGACACAGAAGGTAATTGTAAATGGAGTCCACTCTGAAGAAAGAGGGGTTACTAGTGGGGTACCGCAGGGTTCAGTACTGGGTCCAGTCCTTTTCAATGTCTTTATAAGTGACATTGCAGAGGGACTGGAAGGAAAAGTATGCCTCTCTGCAGATGATACAAAGATCCACAACATGGTTGATACAAGGAGGCGTGGAAAGGATGAGAAGGGTCTTGGCAAGGTTGGAAGAATGGTCAGAATTATGGCAGCTTGGATTCAATGCAAAGAAGTGCAAAATAATGCACTTGGGAAACAAAAACCCAGGGGAAGATTACACAATGGGGGGGGAGGTAGTAACAACAACAAAAATGGAAAGGGACCTGGGGGTAATCATATCAGATGACCTTAAGTTTAGCAAGCAATGTGAGAAGCAGTAGGGAGGGCTGGGGATACTGGGATTATAGGGAGAGGCATCACCAGCAGAAAACAGGAAGTTGTTATCCCTCTGTACAGACAGTTTTTGAGACCCCATCTGGAGTACTGTGTCCAGTTCTGGAGACCCCGTCTCTGCAAAGACATAGACAGGATGGAGGCAGTCCAGAGGAGGGCAACTGAAATGGTGCAAGGTCTGCAAGAGAAGCCATGTGAGGAGAAACTAAAGGAGCTTAATATATATACCCTTGAGGAAAGGAGGGAGAGGGGGTATATGACAGAAACTTTTAAGTACCTCAGTGGAATCAACAAAGTCCAAGAGGGTAGCATCTTTCAGAAAAAGAGATGTGCAAGAACGAGGGGACACAATTTGAAGATAGAGGGGGGACGGCTCAGGGGCAATGTGAGGAAGTATTTTTTCACAGACAGGGTGGTGGACGCATGGAACAGCCTTCCTGAGGAGGTTGTGGGGTCTAAAACTGTGGGAGAATTCAAGAATGCATGGGACAGACATAAGACAGTTCTAGTGGGGGGTAGGAAAAAATAGGTTGTTGGTCAACTAGGATCTGCAGCTTATCCAGAAGGTAGGGAAATGGGCAGACTAGGTGGGCCAAGCGGTCCTTATTTGCCATCAAAGTCTATGTTTCTAAAGGAACGATTTCTAGGTGAGCCTAGAAAATAAGTTGTGATGATGATGATAATTGATGATGATGATAATTATGATGAAGAAGAAAAAGAAGAATTGTATAAATGATTATTGACCGTCAGGAGAGGGCCTGGACAACCACCTGGGCAGTCTGGTGGATATAGTTTGAGATGCAGCAGAGTGGAATAAACAAGCCTACATGGGGAGCAATAGAATAGGAGATGAGAAGGATGAGGAAGAGGTGGAGTTGAACAAAATGGCTGTTGAGCCCCAAGGAGCGGTCCGAAAAACACAGGGAGTGGAGCACAGCCACAGCCATGGACGGGAAAAGAAGCAAGGACAGGCAGGAGCACAGCCACAGGGAGGGCCCAGCAAGGCAGAGACAAACCCCTAGATAACCCCCCCAGCACAGAGTGGGAGGAAGGAGAGGCAGGGAATATGGCTGCACAGCAATAGCAGCAGGTCACACAGGAGGAAGCAGCCCATCCAGGGCAAACATGCCAGTGCTGGTGGAAGGTAGCACTTGAATGGCAGGTGAAGAAAGGTGCAGGAGGATTTATGGGGCATGCCATAGATATAACAGAACTACACATCAGTGGGAACCAGTCGAGGGATGTGTGGAGTAAAGCTGCACAGCTGGCAGAAGGAGGAAAGCAGAACACCTCAAGCAGTAGCCACATGGCGTGTCATAGATGCTATAGATCACACCTCCAAAACTAAGATTAGATAGGAAAGGCAGGGGAAGTCAGCACAACATCATAAAGGGATCAGTGGTGAGTGAGCCTAGGAGATGCTGATGCAAAACACAAAATACTATTGTAAGTGACATCCCACTCAAAGAGAGTAGCTTTAGAGGCTGCCAGGTACACTGGGGCACCATAGAGAAGCTTAGGGAGGAGCATCCCCCGGGTGATGGAAGGGAGTGCCTGTGGTGACAGATCTCATGCCATTTTATATGCTACACCCAGCATGGAGTTCACGGATTTTCAGGCATTTGTTACATGAGATTTGAGATGAGTAAACAAGCGTTGGGTCCACTGTGACACTGAGGTATTTGAAGGAGGAGGTAGTGGGGACTAAGGTACCATCTTGATATGCTACAGATAGGGGGACAGGCATGCTCTAAGTTTTTTAGGATGTGCCAGATAGCATGGATTGCATTTTAGTCATGTTAAGGATTAGTTTGTTTTCAGATAACCAGGTGTACACTGTCTGTAGGTCAGCTGTTAGGTACAGGTTGATTTGGTCCATATTTCAAGAGCTGGTATATATAACTAAATCATCAGCATTATAGGATTACAGAGCAGAGCATCAGGATTTGAATTAAGGAATTGATGTGTAGGGCAAACATCAGTAGGCCTAGTATGGAGCCTTGAGGAACACTCACCAGAGTAGGGGCAGGGTCTGAGAGGAAGGACTCATACATGACCCTCTGGATTCTGTTTGGTAAGTAATTGCAAAACCAGGGGAGAGCTGTTAGTGAGATGCCCAGATTGGCAAACTTGTTTATAAGCAAGGAATGATCAACCAGATTGAATGTTTTAGTCAGGTCAATAAAGATGGCGCCTGTGAGGCATCCAGTGTCCATTGCTGAGGAGATACAGTTGGTGAGGGTGAGGAGGGCAATGGTGATGCTATGCCCTCTTCAGAAATCATGTTGTGTGTGGGATAGCAGGTCATGGGCAGAGAGGTAGTTAATGATTTGCAAGACCACTACTTTTTCCAGTATTTTGTTTAAGGCAGGGAGAATAGCAATGGGTCTATAGTTATTTAGGTTTTTGTGATCTCCCTTCTTAAACACCAGAACCACATGTGAGGTCTTTCAAATGTCAGGCACTATGCTAGTAGTAAGGCAGAGATTTATTATTTTAGTAAATGGGGAGGATAACTCTTTGGTAGCAATTTTCAGAAGTTTGGGTTCAACACTGTTCCTGCCTGCAGATTTGGAGACAGGAATCTGCATAAGGGGTTTGCAAACCTCAGCAGGTCTGACCCATTTACTTTTGTGAGGGCCCAGGAAGGGGGCTTGCTTTTGTTTGAGGACTTGGCGAGATAGAGAAAGCATGCATGTAAAAGGAGAGGTCTGAGAAGTGCTGGTTAAACATGTTGGCTATGGTGGTGCTGTTATTGCAGTGCACCCCATTTAGTATCATGTCAGGGGAGACTCACACCCCTGCTACCCTAGAATTTTGGTTTTTTATTTTACATCCCAAACAGTCTAGGTTTTGGGGCAGTGGCATTAAATAGTGTTTTGCAGTGAAGGCTTTTATTTTTCCTAACTTTACTTTTGCAGATGTTTCGCAGTGTTCTATAGACTGACCAGTCCAAGAGGGATGAGGAAGCCTTAAATACCTCCCATTTTCTATCACGTTCAATATACTTGGCTAGTAGTGTGTGGTCTAGTCATTTAGTGATGGGGCATGCATTCTCCTTTTGGTGAGTGGGGCAAATTTGTTTTACAGTTTAGTGAATTATATGGCAAAGAATCAGCTGCTGAATTTACATCAGAGACCTCATGTAAGTAGACCCAATCGGTGTTAGACACTGCCAGCCTAAAAAACTCAGGATCCAAAGTAGCATAGTTCCTGAAATGCATGACTCTTGGAGGGGCTTTAGGTAATTTGGCATGCCATACACAAAAGATGGGGGAGTGATCACAGCACATCTGAACTTTTAATTCTGTCTGATCTGGGTGTGAGTGTCCAGTCAATAATGATATGTGTGGTTCCATTGTTAGATCACCTAGTAGGCTCAGAGATGATCTGTGTAAGGTTTAGTATACTAAGGGCCTGTGCCACAGTTTTGTCACAGTCACTAAGCCAATTTATGTTAGAATCCCCAAATATGATGAAGTCATTGTTTTTGACTACTGAACTGATGGATTTGGCCTGGGAGAGGAGTAAGGTTGAATTCCCTGTTGGGGAAGATAGATACAGAAAAGATTAAACTTTTTTGCACCACCTAAAATGAGTTCACCATTAGATATTTTGATATGTCCCTTTATATTTTGGTAAATAATTCAAAATAGATATTTTGATATATCCTTTATATTTTGGTAAAGCATTCCAATTAAATATTTTATATATCCCTTAGATATTTTAGTAAAGAATTCCAAAATGATCCAAGACAATAAGTAAAAGAACAACTGTTCCATATTTTTCTTAAATTTCGGCAATCCAAACTGTAAATCAATTGAGATTTAACAGGGGCATCTTTATTTTTCCATTTCCAAGCCCAGCAACCAAGTTGGTAACTAATACACTGAATCAAAGTTAACCATGCTAAGACTTCATGTAATTCATGTGTATGATTTTCCATTGACAAGTTAAATGTGAATCTGCAAGTTCTATTAAGCAATAATTCAACTCAGTGTAATAGTGACTGACTCGCAGAAGAGTAAATTATCAACCCATACTCTACTATGGAAAATATGTAATAGAATATTAATAGTTTCTTGGCTTCTGGGATTAGATTAGTGTGGTTATGGAAAAACAAACCACATTTTTGATTAACAACTTTTATAAGATTCTCAGTATGATCAGAATAACTTAACTTATGATCAAGGATCAAATCAAGGTATTTGTAAGTATTCACCTGCTCCAAGGCTGTTCCACTGCAGGGTACTATCCGTATATGTAAGGGGGTACTCTGGTCTCTCCAAGAACTGAAGACCATTGTTTTGGTCTTCTTTGTGTTCAGATAGTTTATTTATTATTATTTTTTTTTTTTAGAATTCCGTTTATTAAAAGTTTTAGAATTCTGTTTATTAAAATTTTTTTTTCACTTTTACAACATTTAACTATACAAACAGTTCCACCGCCCAGAATCCTACCAGGTCAATATCTCACAACGTCTATGTCGCATGGCAAAACCACTCAATGGGAACAGCGTGTGCAGGAATAGCTACAGAGTATGCAATGCCGCATGACACGACAGCGTGCAACGGTAGTGGTAACCCTGTAGCTGTTTCTGGGAGAGCTCTGCTGTAGAGGGTAAGAGCTCTGCCAGAAGGGGGCCTGTCGAGTAGCTGCTGTGGCTCAGGGAGTAGAGCCATCGGCACTGCAAGACAGTGGAGTGGATGTGGACCAGTGTTCTATTCCCGGTCCCAGATCAAGTCAGTCAATTTTATTTTTACTTGTGTTGTGCCTCCCACCGCCTGACTTTCACCCTCTACCTGAGTTGCCTCCCCCCCAGGTGGTTATTTTAGTAGGGGGGGTTGGGGGCGTAGCTCCCCATTACGGGGCGTGCAGGGGGCAGAAAACAGGGTTTTTCTTGTTTTTTTCTTTGGACGCTGTTTTGAGGAGGCAGTATAGTGCAGTAGTTTAAGGCTCTGAGCTGCAAACCTGGAGACCTGGGTTTGAATCCCACAGCCCCCACTTGCATACTGTGTGACTCTGAACAAGTCACTTAACTTCCTTGTGCTCCCACGTCGCACCTGTAAACAAGCTTTCAACTTAGGGTGTCTCTCCTAGTTAAAAAGACAATAGGACGATTTCATGCCACACTGTTTTGGCATGCGACAAGATGACCCCATGCCTGTCAGAATTACATAGCATACTGGATTTCACATAGATGGTACATACGTAGTACTGGTAAATTAATGCAGGCACATTAACTACAGACAATCTGCTAACACAAACAATAAGTTACGCACATTTTAAAAAAGAATAGTATTGTTGTGGTCTAGGTTAGACTTCATTCACGTGACTCAACCAGTTTTATTTTCCCATGTACTGTCCTACTGATTAGTATATACTCTCTGAAGACAGGGCCGGGGTTCCACAATTTGCCCTAAGCTAGGGCATTAAGTTTTGCCAACCTTAGCCTCCCAGTCTGATTACTGCTTGTTCCACCTGAGGGAGTGAGTCCATAGGGGGCCCCAGCTGCCTCTTGAACTTGTCTGTCCACCTGCTGGTGTCAGCGTGGCTCAGCTGGTAGCACATCTGCCTATGGACCAGAAGGTCATGCTTTCTCGTCCCACACTGGGATTGAACTTGCACTTAAAATGCTGGCATCCGAGTGCAGTATTGGGGGGCTGCTGTACTGCTGGGATGTGCCATCCTTTGGATGAGACGTTAAACCAAGGTCCCTTCTACCCATTCTGGTGTTGACCTAGTGGGTGTCCAGGTGGAAGTAAAAGAACCCAGGGCACTCTTCACAAAGGGTATGGGACATTCCCAGTGTCCTGGCCAACATTCCCCTTCCCATAAACCAGTTCATGCAATTGTCAAGGCTGTGTGTGGGTATTGATGTGTGATATGGCCGCCACTACACATTCAATCACTTCACTACCAGTCTAGCATTGCTTTTAAAGCACTTTGGGATACTCTGTGTACAAAAAGCGCTATATAAATGCTGATTCTTCTTCTTCTTCTCCTAAGTTACATAGATACATAGACAGTGTCGGCAGATAAGGGCCTATGGCCCACCCAGTCTGCCCATTTAAGTTTGTAAGTTCAGTTTATGTTTTCCAGGAAGTCTGTTGCCCTTACCCTGACCTCCAGAATTCCTTTATGTCTATCCATGCATTCTTAAATCCATGATTGTTTCAGCCCCACCACTTCCTCTGGCAGGGTGTTCCACTTGTCCACCACCCATTCTGTGAAGAAATTCTTCCTCACGTTTCCTCTGAATCGTCCTCCCTCCAACTTCATCCCATGCCCTCTAGTCCTGGAACATCTTTTTCGCTTAAAAATAGTGCATTCCTGCACCCTGTTCCTCCCTGTAAGATACTTGTATGTCTCTATCATATCCCTCTCTCCCTCCTCTCCTCCAGGAGTACATGTTCCAGTGCCTTCAACCTGTCCTCATAGGACTTGTGATGCAATCCATGCACCATCTTTGTTGCCCTCCTCTGAACCTTCTCTACCCTGTCTATGTCCTTACGTGAGGTAAGGTCTCAGAACTGCACAGTGTACTCCAGGTGCGGCCTCACTAGTGTCTTGTATAGTGGAATTATGACCTCCCTTTTCCTGCTGGTGATGCCCCTGCCTATGCATCCCAGCATCCTATTTGCTTTACCTGCTGCCTTGTCACACTGTTTCCCTGCCTTGAGGTCATCAGAGATGATAACTCCAAGATCCTTTCCTGCTTGGTGCATGCTATATCCTCACCCCCCAACTGATATATCGTGCCAGGGCTTTTTGTGCCCCATATGCATTATCTTGCACTTCCTTGCATTGAATTTCAACTGCCAAACCTCTGACCATTCTTCAAGTTTCTGCAGGTCCCTTCTCATTCTGTCTACACCCTCTGGTGTGTCTACTCTATTACAGAGCTTTGTGTCATCAGCAAACAGTGAAATTCTGCCTTCTAGGTCCTGCTCAATGTCACTGATGAAGATATTGAATAGTACCGGTCCCAGCACTGATCCCTGTGGTGGCTCCCACTCGTCACTCTTCCTCTGTGGAGTGACAGCCATTTACCACCACCCTCTGTGTCCTGCTGCCCAGCCAGTTACCTACCCACCACACTACTGTCCTGCCCACACCCATATTCCCCAGTTTGTGCAATAGTCTTCTATGGCACAGTGTCAAGGCTACTGAAGTCCAGATAGGCCATGTCCACTGCCCTCCTGATCCACCTCCCTAGTCACCCAGTCAAAAATTCAATGAGGTTGGTCTGACGCGGCCTTCCCTGGTGAAACCATGCTGCCTTGGGTCCTGTGGTCCATTGACAACCAGATGTTCCACCAATCTCTCCTTCAGTAGTGCTTCCATGATCTTCCCCACTACAGGTGAGGCTGACTGGTCTGTAGTTCCCGCTTCCTCTTTGTTCCCACTTTTGTATAAAGGGGACTACATCTGCTATCCTCCAGTCTTTGGGTACCTCCCTGTTTCTAGTGATTGGCTAAACAGGATAGCAAGAGGTTCAGCCACCACCTCTCTTAGTTCTTTAAGGACCCTGGGTGCACCCCATCTGGCCCCATTGCTTTATCAACTCTTATTACTTCCAGTTCCTTCAGGACCCTTTCTCGTGTAAAGGACTTGTATCCATTTCTGCACCATTCTCACCCTTGTGCTCCATTCAGACCCATTACCTCCTCTTCCTCAGTAAAGACTGGGCAGAAATACCTGTTCAATATGTCAGCTTTACTGTTGTCATCCTCCGTGGCCCCATCCTCCCCTTCAGTCTCACTATCCCTCCCTTTGCCTTTCTTTTTCACTTATGTACCTGTAAAGGTTTTGTCCCCTCTACCCACTGATTTTGCAATGTGTTCTTCTGTCTAAGCTTTGGCTTCCTTACTGACCTCCTGCCTCCTTTGCTTCTCCTGGTACTTCTCCTATCCCCTTCTGCCTGTGTCTTTTGTATTGCCTGAATGCAATCTTTTTGGCTTTCACTTTCTTTGCTACCTCTTTGGAAAACCATAATGGTCTCCTCTTCCTTTTCCTCTTGCTAACCTGCTTAATACATAATTCTGTTGCTCTTGTAATCCCCATTTTAAATACTTCCCACTGTTCCTCAACCCCTGATTCCTGCCCCATTCCCCTTAATGCCTCTTTCAAGTATCTCCCCAAGTTCGTATGTAAGTTTTTCAAACTGAAGCATTAAGAGAAGCAAATCCCTCCACATCAGTATCACTGGACTGAGATAAGAAACCCAAGTGTTCTGGATGCATCTCCTGGCTGTGGCCAGCATGATTCTTATCACCCTGGGGTACAGGTCCCACTCCTAGATTTCACCCCGAACAACATAGACCAAGGTTCATCTTCTACTCTGAGATGCATTGTTTGAGTAATAGATAGTGCTATCTCAGTCCAGAAGGCTCTGAGTTCTCAACAGAGCCAGAAATAATGAATATAAGTGACCCTCTCCTCTCCACAGCACCTGCACAACAGGGAAATGCCTTTATTAAATTTGCTTCCTATGGCAGAAGGCATAGATAACCTATCAAGAAACTTATATTGAGCTTTCTTGCAATGATTACAAATGGTAAGCCCCATATGAGAGCCTCAAGTTCCCCTGTTCTTTCACTGGAATCAGGCATGTGTCTGGCACCCTTTCCCCTCATACAGTGGAGTTCTTGACTGTTGTCCCTTTGGGGATCATTCTGGCCTGCATAATATAACTCTCAAGTCATGGAGTGGAGACTCCCAAGCCTCCAACCTATTCATCTCTCTGGCCCAGTTCCTAGCCTGCACAGTTTATTTTTAATAAACTAATTCTGTACCATATCAAACTCTGACTGCAAGGAACAGGCAAGGCTTAACAAGTCATTGCCTTTAGCAAAGATCACAGTGCCATCCATGAGGCTTTTGCTAGTGAGGGAAAGACATTTAAAAATAAACTAAATAATAAGGGTCTCAATATTCAACCTTGTGGGATACGCACATTAAAGGGACAATAAACATTGCACAGATTGTTCAAACTGTGAAAGCCCATGAAAAGTTTTTTTGAATGAGGTATTTGGCTTTTTTGCAGGTGTCAAAAGCCACAAGATATGACCAGCTAAATCATCAGTAAACCAAAATAAGGCAGCAGCCATTTCATGCCATCTTAAAACAGAAAGTAATGTCACTGAGGGCCAAGATGTAATTAACAACATACAGCTAGCCCCTCAGCGGCATCACTTGCTGTGAGTAAGACTACATGAAATGGCTGCTGCTTTGTTGTGACTTACACATTACTTAGCTATTCATATCTCAAGACTCCTGTCCCCTGTTGGTACACCCAATACCTCATTTGAAAGATCTTTTCATGGACTTTCACAATGTGAGTGACCTCTGCAATGTTTGCTGTCCCTTTGACAGTAAAGGGAGGGGAAAAATATTTTGGAACTTTACTTGTATGCAATGAGACAGTCACTATGCCATAGTAAAACAGAGAAGGAAACCCCCAGACAACTCAAATTATTAATAAAAGTGAAAGCTGGATGAGGTTGAATGCTTTGGAGAGCTCAGTATATATAGAACCAACCTGTTCACCACTTACCAAGGTCTAATGAATATAATTGGTGTAATTAGCAAGAGTTGTGGTCCTGGTTATCTGTTAGACCTTCTTATACCTACTCTCTTTGTTCGCCCCCTCCATTCCTCCTGTGGAGGCCCCCTAGTGATTCTTAGGATGAGGTTGAAATCAGCTGGTGACAGGGCTTTTAGTGTTGCCGCTCCCGTCCTGTGGAACTCGCTCCCTCTGGGGTTAAGGGGGCCCCTACTTTAGAGGTATTCAAGGCCAGCCTTAAGGCCCTCCTATTCATTCAGGCTTTTCTGGATTGAGTCATTCATTTATAGAGCTGATCTAATTAAAACTGCTGAAAATGTATTGTTTAGTTTACTGTTTATTGGTAATGTTTATATGAAGCGTTAGTATTTATATATCTATAAAACAATGTTCTTTTTTTGTCTTTTTATTGATTTATTTTTGGAATATGTGTTTATCAATTTGTACGGTGCCCAGAGCCTCCGGGATTGGGCATCTTTTCAATAAATTTTGCCTTGCCTTGCCTTGATACTGTGTTTCTTTCTGAATCCATGTTGTTCCTCATTCAGTATGTTATATTTATGTAAATAATCCATGATTTTATCATGGGCTATATGTTCTAAGGCCTTGGATGGTGGGGAAAGTATGGAAACTGGCCTATAATTAGAGACATCCTGCTTATCACCACTTTTGAAAATGGAAGAAATCCAAAAGCAAGCTTCCAGACATTTGACATTTCCTTGTGCATAAGGGAATAATGAAACAATTTAGAAAAGAATAATCGGTGTTGGCCATGGAAGTTTATAACCTTTTTTTGCATAACTGTACATTTCTTCCATGCAGAGTCTGGTGTACCTTGTATCAGCTGACCTGTTTTTTGTGAGCCAGAAATTCAGTATTCTCATTGTAGCTGTGGCTTGTAAAGATAATTGGCCCAGTTTCGCTCTTATAATACAGCTGGGACCAAAACTGGGACCTGTAATATTTTACTAAAAATACAATTAATCACTCTTTGGAGTCTTGTAATCCCATGAGTGCCCCATATTTCTATTTCAAATAATATTGCAAGCTGTTAGTACTCCTTTGATATTATTTCCTCCATATTTTTTTATTAAAATGAAGGAGTGTTCTTGGAGTTTGCTTTGCTTTACAAATCAAATCATCTATATGTTTATTCCAACTTTTATTATAAGAAAAATGCAAACCTAAGAAATCATATTCTTGTAAATGTTCCAACTTCATTTTATTTAAGAAATGTGAAAGTTTGTGTTATCTGTGTTTTCTAGTGGTCATAGCCTGTGTCTTCTTTAGATTACATTCCAATCCTGCTTCAGTGTATAGTAAATAAAACTTGTTTAATTTTCTTTGAAATCCAACTTTGGATAATGAAAGTAATATAAAGCCGTCTGTATAAGCAAGACAACCAATATTTATATCTGTAATTTTTGGATTATGAAAATTACAATCATTAAAGCAGCAGTACTAGAAGTGATTATCAAAATTCTGTTTTTGACTGAAAGCATGCAGTCATAGTTTGGGTTTCCATATCTGTAAATACTTTTTTCTAGCGATCTTTAGTGTTTTAGATATTTAAAATGTATTTCCATTGTTGTGGATCCACAGTAAATATGGCTGCTGCTTAATTTGCAGCCAAACTTCCCCCTCACATCGCATCATGTATTTTGTTTACTTTCATGGGACCTTGTGCTGCATGTTCCTGCTGTCCCTGTGTAGTGCTACGAGTCATGCGCATTTGTGGTTGGCAGCAGAGGGTTCCAGTTCAACATGGTGGGTGGGAGAAATGTAAACAAATGCAAAGAAAAATGGAGCAAATTACAGGGTGACAGTAGAGCAAAAACAAGAACGATTACAATGTAAGTGCTTAACAGAGCACAGGATACAAATTGTTGCAAAAGATCTGAGTTTTGTTTATCTAGTACTGTTGCTTTAAGTTGGATTAAAATATTGTTGATAAACAGGTTAAAAAGGGTAGGGGTTAAAGTACAGCCAGCTTGACCCTGAGGTTCATTTTCATTTTTGCTGAAAAATTACCCAGTGAATATCTTACCTGAGTCCAAGTGTCAGAGTATAATCTTACAATAGCATTCAGAATGTCGGGTGGGATGTTTAAAGAAGACAATCTATCCCGGATAATTTTTCTACAAATTTGGTTGAATGCTTGAGAGAAAGTGGCATATACCAAAAACAATGGTTTGGATTTTATAATATTATATTTACTAGTTAGATAATCTAAGATGAAGCAGTTATCCATCATGGATTATTGTTCCCTAAACCCAGACTGGGCCTCAAACAGTACATCATTTTCCAGGATTCATGTGTTCAACCTATCTAGCAACATGCCTGAACATTTTTTGTGAAGGTTATCCATCATGCTAATAGGCCTTTATATCAGGGGATTGTCATATGCACCTTTCTTATGTATTGGTATCATTATCGATCCCTTCCAAGATTCTGGTAGTGTACCACCTAACTAGATTGAGTTAAATCATTTTAACATAATTGGGATCCACCCATCTTCGCATAATTTCTATAGTTTGGCTGGTACTAGATCAGGCCCTGGTGCTTGCTTAATTTTAGTTTATTAGGTACTTTCAGAATATCTTCTTGCAAAATATGGATTCGATTATTTCTGTGCAGGGTTTGCAAATTTAAAGATGGGCGATTTTCCTCATCTAAAGAAAAAAATAATTTTGTGTAAAACTGAAGTCAAGTATCAGGGTGAATCTACGCATCAATATTATTATTCCAGTTTGAGGTGCCCTTTGCAGTGAGTAACCATAACATTTTATAGTCCCTGTTGATTACTGCCTGATGAAAGTCATCACACAATTTAACTTGGTAGGTTGTTCTTTCTTTAATACTCTACAGTAATAAACTAATACTCTCTTGAAATCCCTTTTAGCTTCCTTTAATAATTGTATATTTGCAGATGTTTTAAACTTCCTCACTTTTCTCAAAATGTTAGTAAGATATTCATTTTTCTTTCTTCAGTTGTTATTGAACCAAGTTTCATCACTTATTTCACAATGGACTTGCTTCTAAAGTTCTGAGGAAATAGTCTCTAAGATTAATTGGATTACAATTTGGAGTTGTTAAGGGTCTCTGGAATTTAAAAGGAATCTCTTTAATGTCTCAAGCTCATCCTGAAGCAAAAGAATATATGAACATATAAACATAAGAAAATGGCAGCAGATAAAGGCCTTACAGTCTATCTAGTCTGCTCAATTGTGCAGTTTCCTATGTGTTTACAAAGGGAATTGCCCCCTCCCCATTTCCCTTTTGACCTCCTTCTACTCCCCCCCACTTGCTACGCTTCTACCTGTAATTTTTTTCCCTCACCCTGTCCCAACACATCTTGAAGCTGTCCACTGTTTTAAGGGATGCCATCCCCTCTAGCAGCTAAGTGCCTCCTCATCTCCATGCTGAACCTTCCTCCTCACCAGCTTCAGACTGTGCCCCCTAGTGGTCTTGTTGCTGCTAAGGCTTTAGAGGTCTCCAGTACTCACCCTGTTGATACTGCTGAGGTACCTGAAGATCGAAATCATGTCACCCCTCTCTCTTCATTCCTCAAGAGAGTGCAGGTTGAGCTCCCTGAGCCTCTCATCATAGGTGTTGCCCTCAGTTATTATCATTCTCAATAATATGATGATCTAGACCTTGCCTATGTAGTATTTTATTTGTCTCTTATAGCAGTAGGACATAGGTGCACTAAACTATTCTGCGTGTTACACAAGAGTTTCAATATTAAGGACACGGGAAGATGGTCACTATTGTACCTGGTTATCACCTGAACAGAATCTGTCAAAGACCATGTATAGATGGTTCCAGAAATGAAATCAATTACTGATGCCCCCATAGGCAAAAAAAGGTGCAATCACATGTAAGGTCACCTTCAGTGCATCCATTCAACAATGAAAATACAAATCTATGCACAATTTCAATTAAGTTTGCCCCAGAGGGAGTTACCTTTAAGTCTTTTGACTTACTATCTGTAGCAACATTCACAATACTCAGGCCATCCAGTGTTTGCTCTAATTCTGTGATTTCAGAGTATTCAGTACTTCCTACCCTACTGTTAAAGTCACCAGCTACAAAAATGTGTGCCATTTAACATTTAATAAATTTTATTTGTTCAGTCATAGATCATTACAAAGGCTAAAATACATAACTGTCACAGCAATCTGCACAGCATACATTATTAAAAAAAACAGTTTAGTGCAGTAATCCATAAATATAAAAAAGATAGACCTAGGAGATAGACAGAATATAAAGTTGACAGTAAGGTGCACATTTTGTTTAGAACGGGTACTGATATGCCATACATGATTAATTATGTTTGTTACGTATAATGGAGATGGCTCTAAAAAAAAACACCACTTGTTTTATTATAAATTCATCCTGTACGATCAACATCATTTCTAAGAGAGTGTTTTTATTCAAAGTTCCAATTTGTGACCAAACAGGTAATAGCCAATAAGTTCTTGGCTTACTGTACCATGAACAAATAAAAACCATGTGAAATAAATTCTCTATATATTGTCTTGTACAATTGCAGTAGCTAGCTGTAGGATCTATCAACTTATTATACCTAGCTGCAAGTACATCCTTTTAGAGAGCTCCAAACTATATTTTGTAAAGAGGGTTCATAGCTCAACATCAGGGAGTACATCCAAATAAAATATGTGGACATGGAGGATATTATTTTCCACCAACCAGGTGGCAATCCTCAATTTAGATATGCTTTCGCAGTCTTTATTTTAAAATTGTATGTAACTTTGTTTGAGCAATAGTTTTTATATTTCAGAGGCTCATTTCTTTCTTCAAAATTCTGTAAGAGGGACCTGAGATCATTTAAAATCCCAGCATTGTTATATATGGTACCTGACGGGGGAGTATAGTTTTTGATAAAAATGTAGGTCTCTGATTGAACATGTATGGGGAGGATATGTTTTTTTATTTTCCTGAATGTGGGTAGGACAAAAATAGGCCATGACTTCTGTATTCATAATTAGTGTAATTAGGCCTCCTACTGATCTGCCATCTTTTTTGTGCAGTATAGCTTCTGTACTAAATATGATATAGCCTTCCTGCTTAGATGATTGATTCAAAACACTGTAATAAGACAGAAACTCCATGAATTCTTTGTCTGTCAATTTGCCTTTTAGACCTGCTATATTCCAAGTTAAAAATTGGAATGCTGGATCATCAGCTCTGTTTTCCAAAAACTGATTATTTTGTCTGGCCATTATCTCATCCAGAACCCCATACTTATTACTAGATGTCTTGGGCCTGATTTTTGATGTGACTTAGAGTGATGCAAGGGACTTGCAGCTAAAAGTTTGATGCAAGGGGTGACTTTTGTGTCAAACAGTGTGGCTAGTGCAATTTTGCAAAGAAGCTGCCACAAACACTGATGCAGGTCCCTTGCACCAAATGCTGAAAGTTAAACCAGCTACCCCTGGTCAGATGTTGTGCCAGGCAGGCACCCATTTTACAGGGCTTGCGGCCAAGCTTTGGCATGCAACCTGCAGTAAAATGTGGAAAATGTTGCAACTGTACCAAACCTTGCAAAATTGGGCTGCGTTGCATCAAAGGGGTTTGGCGCAGCTGTGCCAAACACCATGGTTGATACAGGGCTTGAGGCAAGTCCTGCGTCAACCATCTAAAACTGGACCCTTCTCTTGCACATGTACTTGATGTTCTTGCTGTATACTCTGATTCTTAGGAGTGGATGTTAACTTACACTCTGGGGTTATCATCTGATCTTTACTTGTTTTCTGTTTGATTTGTATCAGCTTGACATAGGAGTGGGATTTGCTGAATCAGATATCCTACAGCATCCAATTTTTCAGCCTCAATTAGTAGTCATCTAGCTAACACAATATTTCTGTCTACTATGTCTAGGTGAGTGTTGTCTGTTTCCATTATGATCCTCCTAGCTTTCTTTATGCGATTGCTTGCAAATCTCACATTTAAAATATTAGCAAATAGTGTTCAAATTGTGTTTAGAAGATTGGCATTCATTTCCCCCTTTTTCTATGGCATCCTAAAAATAGAAAGTGTCACATCTTGATCATGTGATTCCCAAATGTTACCCCCCCCCCCCGATATTCTTCAATAACTTGTTTCATTTTATCAATTACGGGGTTTTACTTTGGCTGATTACTTGATTGCTCCAAATAGTTTGATGCATTTCTTGATTCTTCCAATAGGATTCCCAAGCCATCCCAAATACTTGTTTTTCAAAATTGCTTAGCTAAACGCTGATAGTAGGTGGGAAATCATCAGGAGAGGGGTACAAGATGCTACCAGCACCTGTGCAAGAGTAAGATGAAAATGCGGCAGGGCCCGAAAACCCTGCTGGTGGACCAGGGAGGTCCAGGAGGTGGTGCGGGAAAAGAAGGCAGCCTATAGGCAATTCAAGTGCTCAAGGAGTGAAAGGGATTGAGGGGAGTAAGAGCTGATGGCTAGATGGGCCACTAGGGTGGTGAGGGCAGCTAAGGCAAGGAAGGAGCAGAACCTGGCCAGGAAGTGGGAGAGGGAACAAGGGTTCTTTAAGATACATTGGGGAAAAATGAAGGGTGATGGGGCAGATTAGCAGGATTAAATCAGGGAGAGATGGGCACAAGACCCGGGAGAGCAGGCTGAGTACTAAATGAGTACTTCCTCAGTTTCACCAAGGAAAATGGGGGTGCTGCATCATACATGGGAGGAGACAGAGATACTGAGGAGGGGACCCTTACCGATCGGGGTCTGGGAGAGGAGGCATCACTGGCAGGAGGGGAGGGCTAAGCAGGGAGAAGAGGTACCAGAAGTGGAAATCACAGCAGAGAGAGTGAGGGAAGCCCTCAGCTCCCTTAAGACAGAGAAAGCACCAGGGCCAGATAAATTACATCCCAGAGTGCTAAAGGAACTTGCGGATGTCCTGGCGAAACCCCTAGTGGAGCTTTTCACCATCTCTCTGAGGACAGGGTGGGTGCCCCAGGACTGGAAGGTGGTGAATATAGTGCCTATCCACAAGGGGGGATCAAGGGAGGTGGCAGGGAACTACAGGCCTGTTAGCCTGACATCGGTGGTGGGCAAGGTGATGGAGGGCATTGTCAAGGAGATGCTGGGGGGACCTGGAAAAGTCAGGGTGCCTGGACGATAGACAGCATGGATTCATCCGGAAATCGTGTCAGACAAACCTTGTGGAGTTCTATGACTGGGTGATGAGTGCCTTGGACCTGGGTAGACCAGTGGACGTCCTCTTTCTAGACTTCAGCAAGGCATTTGACTCTGTTCCTCACGTAGGCCTGTTGGATAAGCTGGGAGAAATGGGGGTGGGGAACCAGATGATCAGATGGATAGGCAATTGGCTCCAGGACTGGACCCAGAGGGTCGTAGTTGGCAGGATAGTCTCATCCCCAAGGAGGGTCATTAGTGGGGTCCCACAGGGATCAGTCCTTGGGCCCCTCCTCTTCAACACATCTCTGACATAAGGACAGGAATCAGGGTGAGATGAGTCTCTTTCGGATGACTCAAAACTGGGGCAGTGGTGGATGGGGAGGAGGGAGGGTGGCCTAAAAGGGGACCTGGAGGCTCTGGAAAGATGGTCTAGAAAGTGGAAGCTGAGGTTCAATGCAGGAAATGCAAAGTACTCACCTGGGGCCAGAAACCCAGGCCAAGTGTACACCGGGAGGGGAATGCTACAAGTCTCGATGGCTGAGAGGGACCTGGGGGTGGTGGTGGATGTCAAGATGAACAACTTGGAGACTTGTAGGAGGGCAGCAGCCAAGGCCAACAGGATGCTGGGATGCATCGCTGGGGGATCACCTCCAGAAGGAGGAAGGATACTCCCCTGTATAACTGCTTGGTGAGCCGCACCTTGAGTACTGCATGCAGTTTTGGAAGCCACACTTAAAGAGGACATTACTCTCCTGGAGAGGGTCAGAGGAGGGCAGCAAAATGATTTGGGGCTTGGGGACAGGACTTATGGGGAGGGCTCGAAGAGCTAAATATGTACACACTGGAAGAGAAGGGACCAGGGGACATGATAGAGGTCTTCAGGTACATGAAGAGGGTAAATAAGGGAGGAACAGTCAGGAATTCGAAGGAAGGAGGAGGAGGGGCCACTAGAGGGCATGGGTGGAAGCTGGAGGGGAAGATTCAGGGAGAAAGAAGGAGGTGCTACTTCACTGAGAGGGTGGTGGAGCCATGGAATCGCTGCCTTGGGGCTGGTGGAGGCAGGGAGACAGTGAAGGGGTTCAGAAGGGTGGGACAGGTACAGGGGAAGGGTTCTGGAAGCAAAATCCAATGCAGCAAGAATATCTGGAACTGGGAAGGGAGAAGCCAGAGGAGGCGAGGGGGGCAGCAAGGTCAGCACCCAGGGTGGAGGCTGACCAAACGAGCAGACACGAAAGACCGTTAGGCCTATTCTGCTGGCGTTTTAGTATGTTAGTATGTATGTTAGTAAACCAATATCATTAAGTACAGCCAGTATCTGACCCTAATTGTTTAAATTCCTACATATGGACCAACTTTAGGTGATTACTTAGTTTTCTTCTATGACTTTTCCCTAAGATTACTTGAATTAGTTTGTGGAGGTTCTCCCTATCTTCTCCCTGGGTCTGTTCTTAGTTACAAATGCTAAGAACAGCCTTGTTTACAATCATCATGAAATCAATTACATTTTTAGAGGGGGGGTTCTTGGATATCAATCTTAAGAGTTCTCCTTTAAGTGTGTAACCTTCAGTGGGGGATTAGTTGCTAGTAATTCTTGGTTTACGTGGAACCCCTCCCTACTAAAACTTGCAATAATCTCCTGATTTTTTGTTCTGGCCTGTTATCTGTACCTCTTTAGTCTCCTGATTCTTTGGTTTGTTCTGTATCTGTACCTCCTTAATCATAGTGCTTTGTGTGTCTTTCTCCCCCTCTTGAGTTGTTTCCAAATTAACTTTTCTTTTGTTAACCTGTTTTGCTCCTTCTTTTTAATTTTCTTTTTTTTTTCAACTTTTTTTTACTTTGTTTTGGTCTCTTTACTTATTTTCAGATGAGCTAGGGATTTCTATCATTGTAAACTCAGGTCTAACCTGATTCTGTATCTGTGTCGCAATATTTTCCACCTTATGTGCACAATTATTACTTGTTAAGTTTTGAGTTAACAAAATCTGCTCATCTGTTTAAAGGGGAACAGCCACCACCTAGGGAACCCACACTCATGTGTGGGGCTGGTGCCAATGTGCACTTTGTGTGCAAAAACATTTTGGCTTACTTATTGGCTTACTTACTGTTTACTGTAGAATAGTAGTTACTACCTTTTAAGAAACCCAAAGTTAGACATTTCATACTGAAACATGATTTGTCACAGTACAATATGTAGCCACGAGTAAAGCAACAAACTTATTTTCTCTAAATAATTAGAACAAAGACCAGTTGTTGCAGTTTTTAGGTGGTGATATTATTTCCTATCATTCTGAGGTATTTTAGTTATGGTATCATAGTTTTGCGCAACTTCTAGATGAAAGTAAGAAAATATTTTTTTCTGCTGTGAGATCAGGACATTTAGCATTTTTCATGTTTTTTTTTTTACAAGACAGAGCAGCCCAAACCAGGACTCTCCTAATGGAATCAGGACAGGTGATAACCCTATAGTATAGTAGGTGGTATCAGACTAATTTTTCTTAATGTAGGCTGACATCTTCTGTTACTACAAATCCCAGAATCCCCTGCAGATGAGATAGTAGGCAGCAGTGAGAAGATTCAATAGTCTGCAGAGCACGTTAGACTTTATATGAGCTCTGATCTATTGTTTGCTGGTCCCGCTGTCCTCCATGGGCTATGTACAGTCACATAGGACTGTACTTAGCCCCTGGAGAAAAGCAATCCTGGAAAACATCTGATTGGAGATTATGAAAGCTCTAACATGCATTACAGGCTATTAAATCTCCCACTGCTGCCTACTGCTTTAATGTCAGCTGCAAGGGATTCTTGGATTTGTAGTAGAAGAAGATAGCCTACAACTAAGCAAAATCTGTCTAATAGAGCCTACTACACTACAGTAAACATTAAGTAAACCAAAAAGGTTTTGCCCACAAAGTACACATTGGGACCATCTCCACACTACAGTGTGGGTTCCTTTGTGCTGACTCTTCCCCTTTAAGCAACTTGAATGACCATCTCCAACCTTAAACCATCCAAGCCCAATGGTATATTTGCTATATGCTGATTTTGTAATAAAGTAACAGTATCAGCACTTAACATAGTTGGTATATACTCCAGCTTATAATGTTCAGATTGATGAAAGCAGGTCTGACCCCATATAAAAGAGGGTTCACATGTCATAAGGCAGGACTTAGAATCCAAATTTCTCAAGCCCAAAATAGTTTGTTGTAGATCAGAGGCAAGCCCTGGGACTGTCAGTTCACCTTCCTGATTTACAGGATCAGTATCATTTTATATTTTCTCAACAGGCAATCCCAGAGAATTATTCCCTGGGAATGCCAGGAAAATCACTACCTGATCACTGTTGATACTGATCTCACTGGGAGACTTGACAGACTGTCTATAATAAGGCACCAGCGATTTCCCTCTTAGATGTAAGCTGGAAGTTTTTTTTTCTGAAAAGGCATATAACTGACTATAATCTACAGAAACAGTCATTACTCTTAGAGTATAAACTAGTTTCAGCTTGTTTAACATAAGCATCTAACAATTATCTCGGAGCCGAAGTAGCTTGGTTTAATGAGCAATCCATAACAGGGGAATTTCCTATTAGCACTTTTAAATGATCCACGTGGGCAGTAATTTTCCTCAGAGATCTTCAATCTGTTTTTTTTTCCTTTTGCCCTTTTGGGGGTTAAACTGTTTTGGTCTGCTGGATACCAGAGCCCTCTTCTAGCTCTATTTCCTTGCTGCTAGTGTTAACCATTTTGTTCAAAACACAGTTTCAGCTTAGTATAGCTTATTTGGTTGTAGGTTCAAACTAGTTAATACAAATATAAACCTTATATTTGTTACATAAAATAGCAGACTGACAGGGAGCATTTTAAAGATCTCGTTTGGTATGAATGTTCAAATTCAAATAATAAATTCTGTAATCAGACTCTTCTGATCCTTCTAATTTATTTAGTTTTTGTTGACCAGGTAAGTGCACTAGACAAATCCTGCCTAATTTCAGGCTCGACCCAGATGAGGGGGATACAGATGAATGCCAACTGACCTTGAACCAGATTAAGCTGTTAAGAGCAACTTTATAAAAGAATTCCAAAGTTAATAGTACTGTGCAAGGACTTTGTTCTCAATCCCAACTTTAAAAAAGTATAAAATTATCTGCTCTTCAAAGCAATCTTCCTCTCTACTAAGAATTCCGCAGACGGGTTCCAGAATCTTTACTCAGGGAAGAATATATTGGATTTAGCCCAGATATTCCCTGTAAAATGCATTTTTAATAAAAGGGCATAGCAGAATGATATTAAAAGGCAGGATACAGCTTTAACACAATTATAAAGGTGACGTTTCAAAATATTTACTAACGCATAAGGTGCTCTGCTTACATCACATCTGTGAATAAAAACAGCTGGTCATATAAACCAAGCCAGAGGAGCAAAGCTGAATGAGTGTGTTCTTAAGATAGAGAACCGTCAAAAACCATCAGGCTATGCCTGTGCTTCAAGCTCAAAGCAGCTTTCTTTCTTGGTTCAGGTAATGGTTTGGTTTTTAATTCAGAAACCACATACCCAGTCAATGGCAGAGTAGGTCCTCCTATGGGATGCTGTCTTGTAACAGCAGCTAGATGTTTTCCTTTGGCTTCTCAGTATCCAACTGAAGAACAGGATGACTAATATCTTAAATGGCATCGGTCAGTAATCACCTGACTAAGAAGAATGCAAAAATTAAAGTTTTAAAATAAATATATATGGCTAAAAAAATCTATAATCATAAAATACTGTATATATATATATATATATATCATTTGCAAAAAACTGCATTAATATACCAATTAGGGTAACTTAACATGACAAAGTAGAAATCTGGTGTTGGGTTTCTCACCTAATGCCCACGAAGCAGCAAAGGAAAAACATTAGGGTTTTGGGTCTCTGGGGTCTTAGCGAATCAGTGGTGTGGTCTTCCTTGGGGGTTGTCAGCCCTAATGCCCACCACATTCCTTAAGCAAGTAATGTCACACATGATCGTCTTTCTTCACACAGGGCCACAGGAGGGAGCATCAGGGTTGACAACCCCCAAGGAAGACCCCACCACTGATTCACCAAGACTCCAGAGACCCAAGACCCAAATGTTTTTTCCTTTGTTTCTTTTGGGGGGGGCATTAGGGTGAGAACCCTAATTCTACATTCCCCTACTTTGGTGGCGTTAAGTTACCCTAACTGGTGCATTAACACAGTTTTTTTGCAAAATGCCCTTACTTTCTTAGATAGTTTAATCAAATCCTCATTTGTGGGCCCTGTGCTTGCATTTCAGCCAAAACAGCAACCAAATTGTCAACACAGCCTTGTGATTACCCCACCTCATGAATGCCATGCTGAGAATTTTCAAATGCCCACTGAAACGTCATTCTGCACCGCTGCAACGTCATTCCATGCCACAGGTGTAAAAACACATTTTGTCCAGGATTTGAAAACTGACAGCTGTCATATTCATGAGGTGGTGTAAAAAAAAAGGGCAATATTGAAAATCTGTGGTCAAAATATTTAAAATTACCGAAATTACTAGCAAGCATAGTAAAATTTCAATGCATAATTTTGCCATGTTTGCATATTTTGATCCCAAATTTTCAACATAGCCTTCTTATGACCTCACCTCATGAACAAGGGTGGTGAAAATTTTCAAATTCTGCCCAAAAGGTGATTTCGCTAAGCAACCAAGAAATTGCCTTTCAAGTTAGATTTGCTGAATTCCATTGACATTGTTCACAAGCGGGTATCCCCAAAAGGCCATGTTGAAAATTTGGGGTCAAAATATGCATAAATGTCCAAGTTATGCATCAAAGCTGAAAACCCATTGAAATACATTGAACCACATTTACCTTAGTTTCTCATATGGCAGTCACTGGTTCCAGCAGCAAGAAGTGTCTTCGATCGGCGAGTGGATCTTTACTGTAGGGTTTGTTTAGGTAAGTGAGGGTGTGAGGGGGTCAAGGAGGTGCAGGGTGGTGGGTACTCAGTGGGAGGTCAGGGTGTGTGGGTGCGATCAGTGTTTGACTTTATTTTACAGGAAAATAAAAAAAACATTGATTGACCATTTTCTTATTTCCTGGCTATGACAGACATGGGAAGGGGGTACCACTGAACACCAATGATGTTGGAAAACTCATTATGTGGAGCCTGGAAGGTGAGGGGTGCCAGAAGACACCAGGACTATGACAGACACAGGGGGGGTACCACCGAACACCAATGATGTTGAAAAAACTAGTCATGTGGAGTGCAGAGGGTGGGAGGGGAAGCAACTAAACACCAGGACTATAAACATTAAAGAAATGGGGACTGGGGCATAATTGGAGGGTGGGGAGGTACCACTGGACACCAATGAGAATCACTAGAATATACTGCCACAGATAGAAAAATTCTTTTGCATGGCAGTAAATCCTTTTTTGTCATTTTTTTTTGTTTGCTCAAAAAAGGATCTATTCTCACTTAAAAGGATTTGTGACTTTTTTTTTTGCGTTCTTTTTCACGAGAAAGGATCCTTTACTATGAGTCCTTTTTCATGATCACGGTAAAGGATCCCGACTAGCAAAAAAGAATTTTGGACTTCGTTTTTTTCTAATCCTTTTGCAGGAGAAAGTATCCTTTTCGCGAATCCTTTTTCATGGTCATGGTACAGGATCCCATCTCATGAAAAAGGATTTCAGACCTAGTTTTTTGTAAAATCCTTTTTCACGAGACAAAATCCTTTTTCGTGAGAACAGCAAAAGATATGTGAAAAAGGTAGTTAGAGGATCATGAAAAAGGATTTAAAACATGAAAAATAACCTTTCAGCATACTATTTCCAACAGATAACTGCAGAATGCAGCCAAGGGACTCCCGATGATCAAGATTCAAATGTTAGTGTATCTACATGAGTTCATTTTTCTGGGTTTTATATTTTTTATTTGAAAAAATGGGAAACAAGATGGTGGCTTGTGAAAAAGGAATTTTTTTCTCATGATAAAGGATCGACCCCTCAAGAAAAATAATTTTTTGTGAGACTAAATTCCTTTGTCGTTCCTGGAAGCTATCCAAAAGAGTGAACTGAGCATGCTCAGAACCCAAAACTTTAAAATTAAATAACTTTGCAACAGATTAATATTTTTTCACCAAATCAGTGAAATGCACTTCTGTGGGGCAATCCCATTTTACCCAGTAAATTTCAGACAGAAATTCCAAACTGTCTGGGTGCACAGTGATGACAAGAAAAGCACAAAAAAAAAGGACTTCCGGTGACATCAGGGTCCTGAATAGCCACTTAGATTGGAGTTCCGCCACCCCACCGGCAAAATCTGTTCCAATCCACTGCAAATATTGTGTGCAAATCATAAAAAACTTGATCAATGTGTGTCTGAAACATCATGGAGATGGGAGCATCGAAAAAAATCAGGACAAAAACAACCACCACAGTTGGGGAGCAGACCGAAGCCATAGAGGTCTCATAGCCCCAGCTCAGCATTATCTCATACATCAGACTACACATTGGGATCCGGGGACGAGGAAGAGGACTGTAGATCGGAAGCCAGTTGCAAAATCAATCAAGTCAGTAGCCCTCATATTCTCCATCTGCTGCACAGAATAGATAATAAAGTTTCAGGTATTGGAAAAGATCTCTGTCATCTAGAGCATCAAACTACATAAATGGAAGGCTGTATAGACATCTTACAGGAAGAGCAAATGATGTATGGCTGCTTAATTGCTTACTTTTTTTAGAAGGGAATGAAATCTAATAATGAGTGCCGAAGATGCTGAGGCAAGGTTCAGAAGAAATAATATCCAAATGTTCAGCTTCCCAGAAGGAGTTGAACAAAATGACATGGTGGGAATCATGGAAACATGGTTGAAGAAAGAACTCGATCTGGACCCAGACTTTGATTTGGAGATCGAGTGCACCCACCGAGCAGTTTTTCCAAAGCCTAAACTGGGTGCATCCCCAGATCTATTATAATTACATTTCTAAGATTCTCCACAAAGGACCAAATCTTGAGGACAGCCTGGAACAAGAAGGACCTTAATCTTGATGGCCACAGGGTCTTTATAGACCCAGATTTCCCCTCACTAATGCTAGCTCAATGGAAAAAAGTGCTTAATGTGATTAAACAGCTTTGGGAGAAGGGGGTTAAAGTACAGATCCACTACCATGCAAAATTATTGATCTTTCAACCAGATGGCCCCAAACTCTATGATTCTCTTCTGCAAGCCAGCAAATATCTACAGGCTGAAAATGTTTCCCTTCCTGACCTTCAAGAAAAGACAGCCAAGAAAGAGATCATGGACCTACTCTGGTCGTTAGTCTCCAAGGGAGCTTCAAAGAGAGCTTTGAATGCCAAATGAAAGGCTGGTAGTTTACTCCCGCTGCGCATAGACCTCACAAAGTTGGGTCACAAAATTACAGAAACAGAAAAAAAGTTAAACCAGGTAGATAGGGGACTATTACACTACTCTCTGCCCTTTGTCTATTCTCCCCTTTGGGAATCTTTTATAGCCTGTCACATTTACAAAGGGCTCCCCCACTTCCTCCACTTACCTTCCTCTTTCTGGCTCACCTTATAGGAGTTGTTGAAGAGCATCTGTCACAGCACACCAGATATCCAGAACAGTGGGTCATTGTGAAAATGGAATAGAGTACACCGGTGGAGAGGATCATTTCCTGCATCTTTCAGCTGGGTCCTTGTAGACATCGTATTCCTTTGCTGATTTTTGGAAGGAGCCTTCAGTGGTGCAGCAGTTGTGGGGAGACAAGATTACTTTGGTCCCCTTTCAGCTTTAGCCTTTGACAGTGATGCTGCATCATTTTACATTGGTGACTGGGGTCCCTAGAATATTGTGTCTGAAAAAAATATGATCGGTTCTTCTATCATTCTCTTAAATGTTATATTCCTCTACAGTAAATTTTGGGGATTCAGAGATGGAACCAGGTAACATGGCAACACTTTGCAAAGGGTTAACCCACAATTTGTGAACAGTGATATGGAACCTGAAAACGGAATTCATTCTAACTTTCTCTAGCTTTTTTATAGATGAACAGTTGCTAAAGGACCAACGCATTTTGCTTCTATGAGCATTACTTCTAAATTAACATTTTTGGATTAGCATTGAGGATTTGGGGGCTAGGGTGTGGGAGTGTGGCGTTGGGAGCTTTTGGGGGGTGAGGGAGACAGGCTAGTTCTCATTCCTGTTTTCCCTGTTGTACACAGTTTTTAAAGCTGCAACATCTAAGTTAATGTTCAAAAAATGGGTTTGCAAGTTATTAGCTTGTTGTCCCTATGGCTTGGGTTAGTACTAAGAATGATTTATATTTTTCCAAATTGACTGTTACATAAATTGGAAATATGCAGCAAACCCTTAATTGGGGGGGAGGGGAGGAAAGGAGGCTCCCCCCAACCTGCTCCCTTACACTATATATATGCCATTTGGGTGGGTCAAATGCTTCAGGACCCTAACAACCAGAAAGAGGAGTTTGTGATAGGCGTGGACCAGCCTGGTTCTGCTGTACCTTGCTGTATTCTCACCTTCACTAATTGCCCTCGGGAAGGGATAACTCTCCTCATGGAACACATTTTATACCAGTGGGTGTAACTCTACACCCAGTTAACTTGTACCTATTGGTACCAGCCTTTATAAGGCAACCTGTAGCTCTGTGCTCTCTGTTTTATGTCTAAAAATGTTAGCTTTGTTATTTGTTTTTTCTTTGATATTTCTTTGTGGATTTTCCCTGGGGGTATGCGATGCATTGAATAAGAGGGGCATGGTACTTATTGGGGGGGAATTGCTCCAATCTACAATTATTTGTTTAGTAATGGGATCTCTTAAGATTTGTTCAGGGAATCAATGGGGTGCTCAAAGGGGCCCAAATATTACAGGAAATTGGCAGAGTATGTTGTGATACTGGTCTTCTTCAACAGATGAAATTGTTAGAGAAGGAACATTTAGAATTAAGGAGGAATTGGGTGGGCTCTATTTATGCAGACACACCCTTCTGGGAAAAAGGCAGGGGTGCCTATCATATTTCATAAAGGATTACCCTTTAAAGTGACAAATGTACAGTCTGACAAGTCTGGTAGGTTGGTGGTGGTTTCTGGTACTTTTTAAGGTAGAAATATACATTTAGCCTCAGTGTATGCCGTGACACCGACCTCAGGAGACTTAAAAAACACTTTTTCCACCCTGGCTCAGCTGTCTGAAGGTCAGGTAGTCTGTGCTGGGGATTGGAAATGTGTTGAGAACCATATGTTAGACAGAAATTCTACATCTAATAAGGGAGACAGGGCCTGTTCAAGACTTTTATGGACCTTAGTGCAGGAAGGTGGATGGACTGATCCTTGATGTTTATTTAATCTAAAAAACAGAGATTTTATATTTCACTCTCTCGACACAAACTCTTATTCCCAGTTGGATTGATTTTACATGCAAAAAAAGTGGGCTTTCACTTTTAAGGACATATCTACATACTGTATGTGATCTCCCTCTCCGATCATGCCATGTTATCTTGTGTAGTGGACTGGGGTCCTACTGAAGTGGGGGGGGGTGGAGATTAAATGCAGGGCTATTGCATGATGAAGTTTTTATTAACTCTATCAAAGAAGTTATACACAGTTACTTAAGGTAAAATAAAGAGGGGGATACTCCACTCAAGCATATTTGGGATGGCCTGAAAGCAGTATTACAGGGTCACATGATCTCATATGCTTCTTTTAAAAAGAAACAACATTGGGAGACTTATTGTAAACTGGAAACTCAGCTTTCCCTTTTAGAAACAGAACATAAAAAGACTTGTGATCCCCTACTGGTTCCACAAATTAATAAGCTTAGGGATGAGTTACACCAGTTATCTCTGTTGAAAATTGAAAACGTGCTTCAATTCTCCTATCACAGATATTACAAATGGGGTAATAAGGCAGGGAAGCTATTGACAATGCACCTACATAAACAAGAGGCTAACAGATATGTGCCCCAGATTTACTCAGAGCAAGATCCCCAGCATTTGTTAAGTTCCCCTCGCAGGTAGCCCAAGCATTTCGGGACTATTATGTCAAATTATATAAAATGGAGAAATCCGAGGGACACACAGAATCTCTCAGGACCTTTCTACAAAATATAGACCGCCCAGCTTTTTCTGAGGATCTGAGGGAAGAGTTGGACTCACCCTTTACTGAGGGCAAATTGATAGCAGTTATCAAATCCTTAAACACAGGCAAAGCCCCAGGCCCTGATGGCTTTATTGCCGAATTCTACAAGAAATTTGCCCCTGACATAGTTCCATTACTGACAAAAATCTTTAACTCTGCACATGAAGAGGGTGCTGTACCTGGAACTTGGGGACAGGCCCTTATTTCAGTTTTATCTAAACCTGGGAAGGATCCCACTAAGTGTTTTAACTATCGCCCAACATCCCTTCTTAATCAGGACATAAACATTTTTACCAAGGTATTAGGACTTCGGTTGCAGCGCATCATTCCACTCTCGGTTCATCCAGATCAAACCGGGTTTATGCTGGGTAGATATATTCGGGATGACATCTGGACCCTGTTAAATGTCATGTCAGCTGCCAAAAACTTTCCAAGATATGTTTCAAGGGTGGTTGTGTCGATTGACACTGAAAAAATGTTTGGCTGCCTGGATTGGGAATTTCTGGATGCTGTCTTGGGTAAATTTTGTTTTGGTGACCATTTCTAGAGTTGGATACAAAACTTATATGCCAACCCACATGCCCGAGTTAAGGTTAACAGTTCGGTATCCTCTTCATTCTACATTGAGTGAGGTATGAGACAGGGATGTCCCCTTTCTCCCCTCTTTTTTGCCCTGAGTTTGGAGCCTATGGCGGTGTTGCTGAGTACAGAGACGCATACCGGGGGATTCAAATTAATGGGGAAGAAATTAAAATATTATACGCCGATGACACTCTCTTATACGTTTCTAATCTGGTGTAGAATCTCCCCATAGTCCTTAACTTACTTAAAACATTTGGCCTATTATCTGGATTTAAAATTGATGAAAGCAAAAAGGAAGTTGTTTTTAAATGGTGGGTCGAAGTATCCGGATAGGTGTCTGTGTAATCTAAAGCAAGTCTTCTCTGGTTTTCAATATCTTGGTATTTGGATATCTTCAGATATTCATAATTTATTTAAAACAAATTATCTAAAACTTTTATCTGATGTTCAGGCGGACTGCAATCGATGAAGGGAATTGCCCATTTCTATGTAGGGAAGGGAAGAGGCAATACGAATGAACATCTTACCAAGGTTCCTTTTTCTGTTTGCTTTTCTCCCATTAAAAATACCCCATACATTTTGGAAATCCATATGTATAACATTGTCTAGGGTCATATGGGGAGGGAGGAGACCTTGAATAAAATGGCCTATTATTACAGCGGCAAGGTTTAGAGGGGGAACTCAGTTGCAGCATTTTATAACATGCTTGTCATATTTGAATAGACCTAACTGGATCTGCCTTGAACGGAACTCCTCTAACCATGTGACCATGGCAGATGAGATCTATATGAGCAAGACTCATTTGCAAAAACGAAGACTACTCAACCCATGGACATTGGTGATGGTCAAAGTTTCGGAAGAGGTCTGTACTAGATATCAATTACATTGTGGGATCAGTAAGTTAACCCCCATCTGCTCCTGTCTGGACTTCACCCCCACTACACTGGATATAGGCTTTAAACAATGAAAAAATAAAGGTCTTGTAACTATAGGACAATTATTTGTGGGGGGGGGGATGCTTTAAAATATCCCACAGATATGTACAGAATTTGGCCTGAACTCTCGAGATTTTTTTAGTTATTTATAGATTAGGCATTATTTAGCAGATTAAACTATTAGAGCAATGTTCCAGACAGATGAGAATCCCCTTAGATTGCTGCTACAGAATCTCACTACTCAGCCCCAGACTAAACAGAAGATATCCCTGCTTTACCAGACCTTATGGAGGTTAGAACCAAACCACCTAGTTGAGGTGAAGAGGAAATGGGAGGGGAAAACTGTTTTTATATTTTCCGAGGAGGAATCGAAGGTGACCTGGACATGGATTCATACCACCTCGGCATCACTTTCATGGAGGGAGTTCCAGTGGCAGATGGTTATAAGGTACTTCAGAACCCCTACCATTTCTAAATATCTAGGTGCACACCCTTCCGACCATTGTTGGCAGGGCTGTGGTGCCATAGGTACCCCTACACATATTTTTGGGGCCTGCCCTCTGATACAAACTTACTGGAAGAAGGTAGCAGAAATTACAGGATGAATGTTCAAGATGCCCCCCCCCCAGACATTTCCGAAACTGGATCATGGGTATTCCTCCAATGGGCCTTAGAGGTAAAGTCAGAAAGTATCTTTACAATAAAGTAATTACTCAATTAGGGTTGACCCCACCCCTCCCTCAGTAGATCTTTGGTTGAAAAATTGTTATACGATACAAGAAATGGAGAAAGTGACAGCATGGATCAGGTTACAAGAAGAGAATTTTAAATCTCAATGGCTCCCTTTTTTTCATTATCAAGCAGAGGTAGAAGGTCGAAATGTTTTTGACATTTTGGCTCACTTGTTCTGATAGATAGGAGATATAACCCTATTCCAGGTCTGTCTAGCACTTAGGTTGTGTATTTAGATAGGATGGACTTCATAAGCAGTAGGCATCTACCCACCTTCCCTTTCCCTTTCCCTTTCCGTTCCCCCTTCTGTTGACTTCATGTGCTATACACCCCAACAACTTCTTTTTTCGTTGATCAGTTCTTAGACAATGCAGATAGATCTCCTTTATAAATTTACTTCCCCAGTGGTACTGACTTATTATTAATATTTATTGTTGTTATTGTGTTCATTTTTAGTTATACTGTGATAGGTTAGGAGGTTTAGTGTTAGCTCAGATTCATTATGTATTGTGGATCATGGTTGTTACATGTGGTTATAATTTTATTGTGTTGGTTAGTCTTGTCTACTGAATGTTTCTTAAGATTGGAAAAAATCTAATAAAATTTGACCCCCACCAAAAAGCACAAAAAAAGATGAATTTCAACATTTTAGCACTATGCACAGCTCAAAATCTGCCAATCCAACAGAAAAATGAAACTTGGCAAGTCAAGAGATCTACCACACAAGACTGTGCTTGTAAAATTGTGTGCAAATCCGGTGATCGGTTGCAAAGTTATTAAAGCGCAAAATTTGAGGTTTAAATTTAAAGTGCCTACTCAACCCTAACTATAGGGGCACGACTGCTCCCAATACTATATACAGTATATATATATATATATATATATATATATATATATATATACACACATATATATATATATATACAGAAATAGATATATATATATTACATATAGTACATGAATCTCAAAACACAACTCAAGCCATAATAGAGGATAATCAGTGGTACAACTCAGTAGTCCTTTAGTTATGATTTTGACATGGCTAGAAAACAAAGAGCACATTAAAGTGTAGCTAAAAGGATTGTAGATGGTCGATTTAAAAATATTCATAGCAAATCCTTTTTAAAAAGGCATATAATAAAAATTGGAATGTGGTATCCATGGAACACAAATAAAGAGATATAAATGCAAGGGAGGCAGTATAGTGCAGTGGTTTAAGGCTCTGAGCTGCAAATCTGGAGACCTGGGTTTGAATTCCACAGCCCCCATTTGCATACTGTGTGACCCTGAGCAAGTCACTTAACTTCCCTGTGCTCCCAGGTTGCACCTGTAAACAAGCTTTCAGCTTAGTGTGTCTCACCTGGTTAAACAATTGGGGGGGGAGGGGAGGGGAATGGCTGGGCCTCAAAAATAACCAGACAAAAAAAAGTCACTCTGTTTTCAGTCAAGTTCCTTGACCCTGCACTGCCAGTTTTTCATGCAGCAAAGCTGCACCACCCAAGGTCTTTCAGCATTTATATGTAGAACAAGCACCCAGACAGCAATACACACCTCCGGTATCACAATTTCAGCCTCATGGCTCCTTGACTCCTTGGTGCAAGCATTAGGTCTTGTGCCCCAGCTCTGCAGGAGCAAATACACCAGCTAAGCGCAGACTGCCTTTTAGCATAAGAACAAAAACAGGAAAGAGAGTGGCCCTCAGGCAAAGATGGCTTACCTGTTTTAGATCAAATTTAAGCCTTTAATGGAAACAGCACAAAAAGACTCATGCCCAAGTGTGCAGCTGATACCAATTTGCACTTCATGTGCAAAAATATATATATTTTTTTACTTTTTGTATAGTAGATTGTAGCAGGCTTATTTTGTTGACTTCTAAACTGACATTTTCTATAACTACAAATCACAGAATCCCCTGCAGCTGACATCAGATGAGGGCTGTAGCAGTGGGAGATTCAATAGCCTAAGGCTGGCAGTGTAGCATTGAGGTTAGAGTAACAAGCAGTGAATGAGCTTGGTACAGGGTTTGATTACCTACAACCTTCACTTGCATAATATGTGATTCTGATGAAATCACTTAACCTCCCCAGTGATCCTGAGTCACCCCTGAAAACAGGCACTTGTGCCCAGTGGGCCTTAGCTGGTTGCCAAAAATAGAATGTATTTTAGAGCTTTTATGAGCTCAGATCAGATATTTGCTGGTCACTTTGTTCTCCCAGGGCTAGGAATTGTCCTCTGTGACTGTTCTTTATTTATTTATTGATAAATATCGGATAACACCTTAAGACTCCTTTACAAAGGTTCCACGTCATACATAAAACAGAGACAACCATGAACAAAGTAACAACTAACACAGTAATTAAAGACATTGGTTACATAATGGTTGCAAATGAATACAGAAAATACAAACTAGCAGCAGGGAATAAATGGTAACAGAGAGCTGCTAACAAGGTACAAAGTGCAAAAGGTTACAGGTACAAACATAACATTTCAGGGCGATGGCACTAGCCATGCCCAGGAGTTCATTCATTGGCCAAGGCAGGACATTGGGGTCCATTGTCACGGTATAGGCACGCTCAGAGGTGGCGGACCAGTATTAGGTCCATGGTCAAGGGAGGATGGGGGAGGTGGGGTGGTAGAAATGGAAGGTCAGGTTTATGGGCAGTCACATACTGATCCCTGGGTGATAAGGTCCCTTAGTTGGGACTTGAACTGACCAAGTTTGGGTTCAGTGGGGAGAGAATTTGGGAGTGAGTTGAGCCAGAATGGGGCCAGATATCGAAACTTTTTTGGCCTGAGGTGGTCTTGCAGCGAGGTACCCTAAAGTGGGTAGTCGCTGATTGCCGTGTGAGGCGGGTAGACAGTGGGGACTGAAGTAGTGGGAGGGGTAGTGGGAGTAATCCTGAGGTGATTTTCTTAGCGAAAAGGCAGGCCTGGTACTTTAGCCTCCCATCGAAGTTGAGCCAGTTTGCTGAGGCGCAGAGGGTACAGATGTGTGTAAGACTGGGACAGCCTGTAGCAAGTCTGCAAGCCTTATTGAGGGCCATTCTAATCTTGTGTAGGTGGGTGGTGTCGGCTGCACCATAGATGATGATTCCATAATCAATTAGAGATAGAATAGATGCAGAGATGGCTAGGCAGAGAGATTCAGGGGGGAGGCAGTGCTTATAGTGGTGAAGAAGACCAATATGTGTATTGACAGCGGTGCTGAACATCCGGATATAATTGTGGAAAGTGAGACCAGTGTCTAGGGTGATGCCAAGGTATTTGAAAGTGGTAACCTGCTCAAGGGGGTTTTTCAGTGAGTTCAGAATGAGCAGGGGTTGTCCTAGGTTCTTGTTTTGGGGGTGTGCAAACATCATGGATTTAGTTTTTTTGTAATTTAGTACTAACCTATGCTAAATGAACCAGGATTCAGCTTCAGAGAAGGATTTCTGGAGTGCTGAGTGGAGGGCTGCGGGATCAGTGTGTGAGTTATAGAGGACTGCATCATCTGCATACAATAGAATTTTTCCTGAGCAGGAGCTGGGCAGGGTGTTGAGGAATAGGGAGAAGAGATGAGAAGAGAGAGAGAGAAGAGAAGAGAAGAGAAGAGAAGAGAAGAGAAGAGAAGAGAAGAGAAGAGGGCCAAGAATAGAGCCTTGAGGGACCCCAGACTTGACTTGGTGGGGGGATGACAGGGAGTGGGCAATCCGGACTGTCTGGGTTCTCTCAGTCAGATAGTTGGCAAACCAGTCAATGGTCTCATGGAAGAGGCCTATCTGAGTGAGGGAGTCCAGGAGAAGCGAGTGATGCACGGTATCGAATGCCTTTGAGAGGTCTATAAAGACAGCGCCAGCAGTGCAGCCAGTGTCCAGAGATGTATGGAGGGCATCTGTAAATTCCAAGAGGGCAGTGGTGGTGCTATGGTTCTGGCAGAAGCCATGTTGTTCAGGACACAGGATACTATATTTAGTGAGGTAGTCTGTTAGTTGGATGGCCACGATTTTCTCCAGGGTTGTAGGGAGGGGAGGCAGGATTGATATTGGGCGGTAGTTCCCAGGCAGGGTGCAGTCACCACTTTTAAGGATAGGAGTGATAAGGGCAGATTTCCATTTGGTGGGGAACTGGCCCAGAGGAAGGGAGTGGTTCAAAAGCATGGTAAGGGATGGGAGAACCTCATTGAATGTGAGCCTAAGCAGTTTCAGGTCCAGTGTGTCGCTGCTGAAATGAGATTACTGAGGGCTTTGAGTAGGAGAGGGGCAGCTTCATGCTGGGAAACTGCTTTAAAGTGGAAAGGGGGGTTGGGGAGTAGAGTGAGTGGGGGTGAAAACGTTTGGGGGGAGAACACCAGTGAGGTCAGAGAAGGTGTCATTTAATGTGTCTGCGATAAGGGCTGGGTCTGAGGTGACAGATCCGTTGGCCCTGATATGGGTAGGCGGGGCAGTGGAGGCTTTACCACTTAGCATTTTGAGAGAGTCCCAAAACTTGCAACCTGAACCCCATGTGTTGGTGAGCAAGGTTTTATAGTACTCAGCCTTTGCTTTTTGAATATCCCATGTGCATTTATTGCGCGCTTCCTGGTAGCGCTGCCTGTCAGAGGGTTTTCTGGTATCCTGTGCAATATGCCACAGATTGTCTCATTTGCGCATCTGGTCCAAAAGGGCTTGAGATAGCCAAGGTGTGTTGGCACCTTTAATTTTTTGTTTGGTTAGGGGTGCAAACAGGTTGCAGGCAGTGTTGAACGTATGAATGAAATAGTTGAGGGCAGAGTCAATGTTCTGAGCATTTCTTATGAGGGACCAGTCAGTAACTAGGAGGTACTGTTTAAGGGACTGTAGTTTGTGAGTTTGAGGGTGGCGTTGTCAAGACAGTTTTGGGGGAACATTGGCTGGTGACCACTGACATAACACTGGGAGTGGTCACTCAGAGCATCAGGTAGTACCCTGATCTGTGTAGCTTTATGTGGGGTGTTAGTAAGCACTAGATCTAGGAGGGTAGCAGTACCAGTCCTCTGGTTTATTCTAGTGGCAATAGTCACAAGCTGGGTCAGGTTTTGAGCAGTTGCAGCATCCCTAACAGCGGCTGAAGTGTCAGCCAGACAGTTTGTATTGAAGTCTCCGAGGGCAATGATGTCAGCATTGTCAGGGAGAGTCTGGAGATGGTTGAGGACAGAGAGGAAAGCGGTCTTCTGATTTTGGGGGGGGATGTATACAGAGGAGAGGAACAAGGGGGCTCTGTGATGGGCAAGAGTGATCTTCAGTGTGAGAGATTGGGCCCCGTGTTCAAGTGATGGGGAGGGTAGGGCGAGACACCATAGTGATTCCTGGACATACAGTGCGCAATCACCCCCTTTCTTTGAGGTTCTATCTGCCCGGTATAGTGTGAAGCCAGGAAGTGAGACCGCAGAATCGGGGGTGTGGTTGTTGAGCCAGGTTTCAACTACTGAGATGACATTGGAATGATTCTGAGCAACCTATCCTGAAAAGAATCAAATTTCTTGAGTAGGCTACATATATTGAGGGAGGCGATAGTGAGGCTCTTGGATATAGTAACCCTTGGGGGAGGAGGGGGTCCTGGGTTGGGGTGAATGTCTCCAGAAAGAAGGAGTAGTAGTAGGAGGATGCGCAGGGCAGCCAACTTTAAACATTTCTTCATGAGCTTAGGCACCATTAGGGAGGGGGAACAGCACTGTGTGGAGGTGGGAGTAGATAGGTCCTGTAGAGAGGGAGAGGCCAGGCAGAGTAGTGTCCATTGCAGTAACACGGTAGTACCAGTAGGGTGACTGGAGCTTAGGGGAAGTATAGTCCATTGGTGGAGTGAGAGGAATGGGTTGGTGGTAGGGGTGGGTAGGATGGTTAAGTTTAGCCATGGGAGGACAGTGGGACCATCACAAAAACAGATCAGAGCTTATAAAAACTATAACATGCACTGCAAGCTATTGAATCTCTGACTGCTGCAGCCCTCATCTGATGTCAATGGAAGGAAGAGTCTGTGATTTGTAGTTACAGAAAATGTCAGTTTAGAATTCAGTAAAATAAGCCTGATACAATCAAGTATTTTGCAGTAAACAATAAGAAAAAAACAGTTTTTGCACACAAAGTGCGAATATGGACCATCCCCACAATTGGGTGTGGGGTTCTTAGTGCTGGCTGTTGCCCTTTAAGTCACAATACTGAAGGGTGTACCTCAGGACAATTCTATAGTATTCTGCAGCAGCAACCTCTCGGCAAACCACCATGGCCGCCATCTTCCTCCATCAATCTCTGCTGCTCATTTGCTTTGCTTTGCCTTTTTGAACAACTGCTAGGCTTGGAGCAACCAAATGTTTCCACAGTGTAGGAGACTGAAAGAAAACAAGACAGTGGTCATCAGAAACAGGATCACCAAAAGCAGCCAGACAAATGAGGAAACAAGGAGCTCAGACCAACCACCAAGGCCATATTGAAGGTGGTCCAAGATCTTAACAGAAAGGTAGAAACCCCGAATTTGAGAAACTAGAACAGATATAGGGGAATGGAGCAGCTATGACGAACAAAGTCCTCACTGCAACAGTTTGCGTGGGTCATGAGAATAAACTCTTGAGACTCAGACTTGAGCATTTGGAGAATATAGCCTGATCAGAAAATGTACACTTAATCAAGTAACTTGAGGATGTGGAGGGTGCTGATCTTGTTCATTTCATTCAGAACTGTTTGCAACAGTTATATCACCTTACCGCTCCTATCTTTGTGGTCGTACTACTAAATTACTCCCTGAAAGTGCCCTCTAACACTGATTTGACTCACACACTCCAAATTAGTATTGGGGGGGGGGTACAAGAAAAAGACAGGGAGCTGCAGGCTGCTAAAAAGGCTGGGATGCCCTCTCTAACTTTGGGAGCAATGTTGTAGTTTTCCCAATCTTAGCTGTACTACCCAGAATTCCATAAAAGTTTAATTCTGTCCATGATGTGACCTGCAGTCTAGGTATACTGTGCTCACTACACCTTTCAGCCAAACTAAAACTCATCTATGCCAGAAAAACCCATCTGTGGAAGCTGGGAAGCTCGTGTGAAAAATCTGCTAAGACTTTGTTTCCGGGAAGAAGACCAGCCCCTGCCCTAATTTAAATGCTTGATTGTGAAGTTGACATGTTTTTTTGTTTTTTAAGTACAGACGCTTGAACTAGGTAACAGGGACTTTTGAAGGGATATCCATGATTACTGGTGGCAGTTTTCATTTATATGCTATAATGTGCAGATAAGTATGACCTGTCTGCTTACTTTTTCCCTTTGTGGCAGGGTGTTTTACTGCCAGCATTTCTTTTATAAAAATCGTGGTGGCAGCAAGGCTTGAAATGCTCCTTTAGCCTTACCTAAGGAAGACAAGATGACTGTACCCACATGTCACCAGCAACTGCAATTTGCTGCACAATAGAACTACGAAGTGCACTTCTGCTTTGTGATATTTTCAGTAATTTACTTTGTAGTCAGCTAATTCAGCTTAGTTAATGTTTATAAAAGTATTTCCCAGTATGCCAGTCGAGTAATTAGTTTACTGCCGTTAGTGTTTCAGGTAAATTAAGTTATGACTCCTACTGAGTCGTATATTGCTAAAGAAAACGGATCTGCTTACTCTCTGTGTTGTCGGTATGTTTAATTAAGGAACAAGATTACTGTATTTAATGGACCTCGACTATTAATACTGAATTGAGCTGGTTTTTCTTAGAACATTTTTGTTGGTCCAAGGTCTTGGTGCACATACCTCATGATTATAATGATGGTGATTCTCAGAACATTGTTGTGAACCCCTCAAATATCATTTACAAACTGAACATTAGATTAGGATTATACTGTAATATTCATAATGTTCTATTTTGCTGTGGACTCAAATGTTCATTAATTATTTGCATTTTGTTTACGTTTGTAGCCCCCTTCCCACAAGGGGTTTAACACTGCCTCTATGCAACAGAGCTACTGCCCACCAGCAGCTGCCTCCTCTTTTCGCTCCCCAGACTCTTGAATGCCATGTGGAGCTGAGGAGCACAGGCAAATGCCGGCGACAACTTCTGGCACCCTGTCAGAAGCAGTAGGGGAGCTGACTTGGACCTTACAGCTCTCACCGCAACATTAAAGGGGCTGCTGGCCTGAAGAAGAAGCAAAGTGTGTAATGCACTCCTGGATGTTCCTCCCGACTCCTGGTTCTCAGGACAGGCAGAGGGGATCAGGAGCAACAAGAGAAAACACCTGGAAGCTACAACTAAGGACAAATGTTTTAAAATAATAAAAGAAGTCCATGAAGGCAATGGGCAGTGCCGTGATGAATTCCCCTGACTCCCAGAGTCTACAAGTGAGGGGTCATGAGACACAGCCTGTACTCACTGCTCAGTGGTCAATCTATGGCTGGCAGAGCCTCACATGACCCAGAGGGGCATAGGAAGCTACTCTCAGGACTCACAAGACATATAGTTTACAGCAAAATGGGCACACAGGGAGCTAATCAGAGGGCAGTTCTAGGCAAGCCCATCTCATCAGCCAATAAGAGACGAGGAGTGTATGGTGTGAGAAACTGCTGTAGCACTAGGGTGAGGAGATTGAGTTGGAGACCTGAGAGGCAGAGAAGCTGTGAGAGACAGCTCACAGCTAGAGAAATTGCTTTGATATAACTGCATTTGAGGTTGCTTCTAGCCAGTATTCCCAACAGACACAGAATAGGTTTCCTTTTAATTATCTGAGTGCCATTTATTTAGAGAGCAGGGTTGCCTTAATGGTGCTGAGTATGTAGAATAATATGCCAATTTTCCTAGATCCCTGCAGCTGGGACTCATCCCAGTATGTGGCTTTTGCCACATCTAGCCCCAAGTGCCTGTTTCCTTGTAAAGAAGAAAAGAAAATGGTCCTCTGTGGGGCATACACAATGTTAAAGGACAGCCCAGAGGATAATTTGCTTCCACCTACTGTACATCCTGCTGAGGAGCCAGGACAGGAGGACGCCCCTCATCCCACATCAGCAGAGACTGCTGCCTAATAAAGTAAGAGGTTGTGAGTAATGACCGGAGCCTTGCCCTGCACTGATGAGTAAATAAGTTCATTTCATTCAGTCAGACAGATACTGGGAAGTTGTGCATGACCCCAGGCTAAAGCTCAAAGGCAGCTTAAAGTTCAGACATTTGGGAACTTTATTTCAAAATCCCTAGCGGGGATTTATTTTCAGAACTTTGGGACTTCATATATTTCCAATTTGTGACTTTGTGTTTCTGTTTAAAGTTATTTTATCTCATCTTATCCCACCTGCACTGCAACCCATCTGCATCACAGGTCTGCAATGTGCCAAGTCACAAGCATGCATGCAAGGACTGCTGGCAGCTCTCTAAGTGTTTGTATACTGGTGCACAAGTTGGGGGGTAAACTGTGGGACTGAGGAGAAAGCTGGGATTGCTAAGTGGCATGAACCATGCATACCATTTCTCTTACAAATCTTGTGAGCATATTATTTGTAATTGTTGTGCATTTGCTTTTTTGTCTAGAACTCATTTGTCACTATACCCAAAATAAATCCTGTGTTATTGGTTAAAAGAAACTTGAAGTCAAAATTTACAAAAAAAATTTGTTGTGCCGAGTACTTTGATTTGTAGGTGTACATAGAAACATAGAATTTGATGGCAGATAAGGACTGCTTGGCCCACCTAGTCTGTCCATTTTCCCTACCTACCATATTTCATATACCGTAGATCCTAAATGATCTACGGCTTACCCTCTCTTTCCTATCACTAGAGTTCCTTTATGTATGTCCCATGCATTTTTGAATTCCCCTACCATTTTTGGCCCTACAACCTCTGCCAGGAGGCTGTTCCATGGATCCAACACCCTTTCTGTGAAAAAATGCTTTCTCACATTACCCCTAAGTCTACCCCCCTCTATTTTCATATCATGGCCCCTTGTTCTCAAACATCTTTGTTTTTTAAAGCTGCCATCCTCTTGTACCTTATGTACACCCTTGAGGTATTTGAAAGTCTATATCATATCCCCCCTGTCTCTCTCCTCTGCTCCAGGGAATACATATTGAGATCCTCCAGTCTCCCCTCATATGGCTTTTGGTACAGCCCCTGCACCATTTTTGCCACCTTTTTCTGAACTGCTTTTACTCTGTCTATGTCCTTCAGGAGATGCGGTCTCCAGAACTGGACACAGTACTCTAGATGAGGTCTCACCAATGTTCTATACAGTGGCATCACCATCTCCTTCCTTCTGCTGGAGATACCTCTCCCTATGCAGCCCAGCATTCCACTGGCTCCCCTCACAGCCTTCTCACATTGTTTAGTATCCGGTCATCAAAATTCAATAAATAAATAAATAAATAACCTTTAGATCATCAGATATGATTACTCCCAGGTCCCTTTCCTGTTTGGTGGCTGTCAGTGCCTCCCCCCCATCATATACTCCTCCCCCGCATTTCTGTTCCCCAAGTGCATGATCTTGCACTTCTTTGCATTGAATCTTAGCTGCCACACCCTTGACATAGAAACATAGAAACATACAATTTGACAGCAGATAAGGACCGCTTGGCCCACCAGTCTGCCCATTCCCCTACCTAATGGATAAGCTGCAGATCCTAGTTAACCAGCAGCCTATTTCTTCCTACCCCCACCCCCTAGAATTGCCTTATGACTGTCCCATGCATGCTGAATTCCACCACTGTTTTGACTCCACAACCTCCTCCCGAAGGCCGTTCCATGCATCCACAACCCTCTCTGTGAAAAAATACTTCCTTAAATTACCTCTGAGCCACCTCCCCATCTTCAAATTGTGCCCCCTTGTTCTTGCACACCTCTTTTTTTGAAAGATGCTACCCTCTTGGACTTTGTTGATTCCCTTGAGGTGCTTGAAAGTTTCTATCATGTCCCCCCTCTCCCTCCTTTCCTCGAGGCTATACATATTAAGCTCCTTAAGTCTCTCTTCATATGTCTTTCGGTGCAGACCCTGCACCATTTTAATGCCCTCCTCTGGACAGCTTCCATCCTGTCTGTGTCTTTGAGGAGATTGGGTCTCCCAGAACTGCACGCAGTACTCGAGATGGGGTCTCACCAGCTGTCTGTACAGAGGGATAATAACTTCCTGTTTTCTACTGGTGATGCCTCTCCCTATGCATCCCAGTATCCCCCCCAGACCTCCTTGCTGCCCTCTCACATTGCTTGCCCACCTTTAGGTCATCTGATATGACTACCCCAGGTCCCTTTCCATTTTTGTTGTTGTTAGTATCTCACCCCCATTGTGTACTCTTCCCCTGGGTTTTTGTTTCCCAGGTGCATTACCTTGCACTTCTTAGCATTGAATCTAAGCTGCCATACATTTGACCATTCCTCTAACCTTGCCAAGTCCCTTCTCATCCTTTCCACCCCAACTTGTGCATCAACCCTGTTGCAGATCTTTGTGCCATCTGCAAAGAAACATACTTTTCCTTCCAGTCACTCTGCAATGTCGCTTATAACGACATTGAAGAGAACCGGTCCTAATACTGAACCCTGCTGGAATGTCAAACCTGTTGCAGATCTTCATGTTGTCTGCAAAGAAACACACCTTCCCTTCCAGCCCCTCTACAATGTTGCTTATGAAGACATTAAAGAGGACTGGTCCAAGCCTTGATCCCTGCAGGACCCCACTGGTCACCCCCCTCTCTTTGGATTGAACTCCATTCACCACCACCCTCTGTGCCCTATTGCTTAGACAATTTTTGACCCAGTTTACCACCCTGGGACCCACTCTCAGGCTACCCAGCTTGTTTACTAGCCTCCTATGCGGGACAGTGTTGAAGGTCTTGCAGAAATCCAGGTAGGCCACATCCACCGCCTCTCCCTGATCCACCTCCCTAGTCACCCAGTCAAAGAAATGTATCAGATTTGTTTGACAAGATCTTCCCACTGTGAATCCATGCTGCCTTGGATGCTGTGCTCCATTGGATACAAGATATATCAAAAACCTTTCTTTTAATAGTGATTTCATTAGCTTCCCCACCACTTGGGTCAGGCTGACTGGCCTGTAATTGCCAGCCTCTTCCCTGCTGCCAATTTTGTGGAGAGGGACTACATTCACCCTCCTCCTAATTAAGTCCTTCCCTTTATTTGCTGAAAGGATTTTTTTCTAAATTTGCTTACTAGTTTTATGGTGTCTGGGAATCTCCATGTTTGCATTTTTTATTACTCTTCTTGTTCCTACAGTGCCTCCTTTCCCATGTGACAGTGATGCATCTCAGACAATTAATTCAGCAAGAGCTGTTTTTTGTCAAGTTTACAGGAGCAGCACTGTGAATTTAAGTAACTCTCCTTGTCCAGGGAGCTCTAATGAAGGCTACATTTATAGATGATAAACACCTGAGGGATATTTGAGTGGGCTACTCTGTAAGGAAACAACTAGAGTCCTCATAAATTATATCATTTCTGACCTTGAGTGATTTGTGTACTTTTATAATGGTTGTGTGCAGTTTGATGAAACAAACAGCTTTAAACACAAAACATTCACCTCTGCTGGTTAGACCTAGACACATACCTAGAAAACAGAAAGTTTGGATTAAACAGAGTTATTTAGCTGAAGCCATAATATCAGGCTCCTAACAGTAGATTGCTGCTGCAGCAGTTATTACTCTATGAATCAATGGCCCTGGACACATCACTGTCATATTAGACAGCAGGCATTTTAGGAACAAAGGAGCCATAAAAAATGCAAATGTGGAGATCTCCAGGGCTCATAAAACCAACAAGGAAATTTGGAAAAAAAAAATCATTTCAGCAAACAAAGGGAAGTACTTACTAGGAGTATAACTACATATCAAACCACTCTGCACAACATTTTTTAATTTTTTTATAAATTTTGACTTTAGTTCCCCTTTAAGCTGTGGGTGTTATTTCCTCTGCATTTATTCACTGTTTACAGTTATTGTGTTATGTAATTCTAAAAGCATAGCAATTAGTTATTTTGAGGTTAGTTACAGTCAGCCCAGTAGTGCAGTTATAGTGCCACCACTCACTACTCTGGTGATCCAGGCTCAGGAGTGGACTCGAGTCACTCAGTGGACAGTCAGGGGAAGGGAAGGATGATCGAGCATCCCAAGGACAGTGGTCCTCCCTCAGGGAGTAGGGACACTGTGTCCCACAACTTGATTGCCACCTGGTGGAGGTTAGATGGCAGTGCAGTGGGAGCTCATAGCTAAGGGAAAGGGCCAGCCGCCAGATGCCAGGCATGCATGTGGACATGTCATTGCATGCTGTCACCCATGGGGAGAAAACCAGGAGCATGAAGAAAATTCCCTGATCTGATGTTGTGTCAGCACCCCCTGCAGGCCCATGTGCAACTGACATGGTAGGTTATTGTGGTCCTGTGGAAATGGAGGATAACCAGTAAGTCCATGAGAAGGTGAGGCTGGAGGTGCCATCAGGGAAGCCAGGGGATGAAAAAAAGCTTGATTAAAAAAAAATAATTGAATGGTACAAAATACAAAATGTATTAATTGCTGTAAGAAAAATTAGCCTGTAATGATCTAAGGTGATGTATTGTCTTACCTGTAACTTATTCTTGAATAAACCTGAGTTACAAAAAAAAAAAAAAATTGCAGGGTAGTTACCCATTTTGTTAGTCCCCAGGTACAGGGTGGGCGATATCCTATTTTTAGTTTCCTGGAAGGAAGTACCTGGCACCATATCCCTTTTAACCAGTCAGCTCCTGCTGGTGGAGGTAACACACTACATGAACAGATTCCATTTAACACTCCACGACCCTGGGACCATCTCTCCCAAGGCCCGAAGTTTCCAGTCTTCTGTAAGTGGTACTGAGCTGCACCACACCTTGGGAGAGGGGTTATACATTAAAATGAGATAAAGTACAAGTTTAAAAAAATGGCCAAGTGTGGCCAAATGTTGTGGAAGGTACACCTATTGTGCCACTGTTTGAACTTAAAAAGAAGCTGACATCATGTTTGGCTCTAGGCAGGCAACTCATAACATGGAGTTGCCTGCCCTAGGAGCTATTTCAGCCATATTTTGGCTATTTTTTATTTTAAAAAAAAGTTTTTAGCTCTGTAAAACCTGGCTCATGACTTCCATGTATGAGTCAAGCAGCTGTCAAGCGCTGCAGTCCTTCCCCTAAAAATAGCATAATTATGACATGAAATAGGGAACGGAGCTGCAGGCGCTCTGTGGAGTATGTAATAGGATCGGGAAGGGTGGCTGCCTAAATGTACTCAGATTATCTTTGCTGGCAGGTATACGTGTATGGGGTTATAATATATGTTATACATTAGCCCCATATATGTATACTTGCCAGAAAGACAATCTAAATTTCGTTAAACCGATCCTATTACATTCCCCCATAGAGCATCTGCAGCCCTGTTCTCTACTTCATATCATAATTATGCTATTTTTAGGGGTGGGGCTGTAGTGCTCAGCAGCTGCTCAGCTCATACATGACAGTCATGAGCTAGGTTTTACAGAGCTAATAACTTTTTTAGAAATCACAAAAAAAGCAGAAATATGGCTAAAATAGGTCCTAGGGCAGGCAGCGCCATTGTACGAGTTGCCTGCCATAATCATGTCAGTTGCTTTTTAAATGAGGCAGTGTGGGCTAGTGGTAGAACACAGGCTGAAGAACCAGGAGACCACAGGTTAAAACCCTGCTACAGCCAAAATCATCAGTGTGTAACCTTGAGCAAGGCACTTAACCTACCAGTATTCCAGTCCACTCAGCTGCAGAAATGGGTAGAAGAACCCCAGTGTAATTGCTCTGTTGCATCTCAGCTGGCCTATTGTGGGTAAATATGTAGTGAAAAAGTCACCTTTTTTCGAAGGGGTGACTAGAGAGGTGGACAGTGGGAAGGTGGTAAATATAGTCTATCTGGACTTCAGTAAAGCGTTTGACACTGTCACCATGATAAGCTTCAGGGCAAAGGGCACTGATGCAGTATACAGGAGGCATAAACGATTGGATTGCTAACTGGCTTGGGGCAGGAAGCAAAGGGGTTGTGGTGGACAAGCACTACTCTGAGTACTTAGCAGTGTCCCTCAGGGATCAATACTGGGGCCACTGCTGTTGAACATTTTCATCAACAATCTGGAAAACAGGTTGTCCAGCAGGATATTTAAGTTTACTGATGACAACAAGCTGGCCAGGGAGGTAAACCTCTTTCAGGATGGGGACAAACTGCAGAAGACATGAACAAGCTGGGTGATTGGTCAGGTGCCTACAGTCTCAGATCCAGTGTAGCCAAATGCAAGCTACTACACTTGAGGAAAGACAGAGGTAGCATCTGCATACTGTGTCAGGCTCCTCTTTCTGCAGTGCCGGAGGAAAAGCACTTGGGGTTAGTAACAGACAAGGGGCTGAAGCATGGCAAGCAGTGTGTGGATGTTGCCAAGGGAGACATCAGAATGTTAGGCTGTATTGTGTAAAGGGTGGTGACCAGCTGAGCAGGGGAAGTAATTATGTCACTTTACATGGCACTGGTCAGGCCTCACCTGGAAAACTGCATGCAGTTGTAGGCTCCGCAATACAAAAAGGACATTAAGTTAAGAGAATGCAATGCAAAGCCGCCAACATGATCAGAAGCATGGGAAACAAAAGCAAAGAGGAAAGACTGGTGGCCTTTATATGTTCATGTATAAAAGGTGGCTGTGAGGGGATGCAATCTGTCTTCCACACACTTGAGGGTATTGATAGGATCAAGCAGACAAAGATGTTTGATTTGGTGCCCCCTAGTATGAAGCGGGGACACACCCTGAAGCTCAGAGGTGGTAATATTAGAGGTAACATTATCAAGCGCATCTTCTTGCAGAGCATGATGAACTAATGCAAACAGCCTGCCAAGAGAGACAGTGGTCATGAAGTCAGCATAGAACTTCAAGGTAACCCTCAACACAGTTCTGCTTACCAAGTGAATCACTGGGTTCTCTGGGAAGTAGAGATGTACAAGTCAGGAACTTTTCATCTAGGGCCAAGCCAGAGTTGAGCTAGCAATTTGGCTTGACTCTGCAAGCTAAAACACAAGTTGAATCCTGGGTAATGCAGGCTATTCTCCACACAGGAGTTGAAAATTTCAGACACTACACTAACTGCTCAGGCTGACAAAAATGCTGACTTTGACCATGACTGGTTCGGCTTGACTTTGACTCTCAATTGCTGATAGAGGTTGAGCCAAGTTGAGCCAGGCACAAAGCTCGAACTAGGCTGAAGCCTGCTGTAGCTTGCCCACCTCTACTGGGTAGTAGAGTGGGTAGGTAACCCCTTTAAATTAGTGCATGTATGCTGGGCATACTTATTCGTACCTGCTTATAAAGCCAGTGGTGGACATTATGGACCTAATTTTTCCCTTTATGCCATCCCTAATGTTGCTTATGATCACGTTGAAGAGCAATGGCCTGAGAACTGATCCCTATGATACCAACCTGTGATTTCACTCATCCTTGAATGTTCCTCACTGACCACAATGCTCTATGTTCTCCCCTCAAACCAGTTACCTATCCACCTGGTCATCTTGTCCCCTACCCCTAGAGCATAACTGCTTGATCAGTCTTTTGTGGGGGACTGAAACAAAGGTCTTGCTGGAGTTCAGGTTGAGTCTTTGTTAAAAGGCAATAAAGTCTATGGTCAGAGTTAAGTAAATCCAGAAACACATCTTTGGATATTCTCTCCCTTCTACTGCCTAACCTTTCATATTGACCTCACTTAATACATCTGCATATTTAACCTAATACCCATAGGTGATTCTCATGGCACTTTTCTGTAATTTTATTCAACAAAGGTCAAACCCCTTGCACCATATTCTAAGACAGGCCTCACAAATGTGCAGAAGCAATAAATCAAATTGGCTTGGTTTAATCCTGTACACGTTTTTAGTTTTAAACCTGGTAAAGGACTAGGCTGGTCATCAAGTGTCTCAGGAGGGACATACAGTAGCTGGCTGTTTGTGTTTGTCTCTGTCATTAGTTTAGTTTTTGTGGTTTTTCATGTGTTTCTACTTGGAGGAACTGGACCATTCTTGGACATAACATCTATGAACATTTCCTGGACTAAGAAACTACAAAACATCACCACCAGGTATAGGCATTCTCATCATAAATCAACTTTTTTGGAAGACATCAAAAAGCAAAAGTGAGGTCAGTAAATCTTTTATACAAGTTTCTGGGTTGTGGGTGCTGCATTGAATCACATTTCCATCTGACTTACTTAAAGGATGTGTGCTTGTCTTTGAGGTCTATTCACAACTGTTTTGGAGAACAAAGGGAAGATTCTAACAAAGGATTTTACATCCTGCATATCCCTAGGCTAATGTTCATCACCTTCAGGAATTTAACACTTTCTGGGTCTTTGATCTACAGTAACAATCAGTTTTCTGGTCCACAGTAGCTCACCTCGAGTCACTCAGGAACACTCACCCTTGCTACAGTAAACATTTGCAGTCTCCTCTACCTCTCACACTAACCATTCAAGCTCAATACCCGCAACCTGGCACCATGGCAAATCCTCCCTACCCTCACTTGTGGCACCCTCCTACAAAGGACTGGGTGCAAATGACAGCTCATGCCGCTGGAAAGTTGACAACTCGACACCTGCTCCTAGCCATTACCCTACGCTGGGACCCTAAATGACTACACTGTACTCAAACTAACAAGAAACAGAGGCATTGCATGTTATACTGTGAGCTGCGGCAGATGTCCCTTAAACTCCTGCTCCTCCTCCTTCTGATGTCAGGAAGTGTCCATCCAAACTCTGGCCCTGTTTCTACCAGGGTAACAAATCTAGTAAAAATGGAGAGGGGGTCTCACCATCGCCAACTTAAATATCTGTAGCCTCCTTCCAAAATTGGCATCCCTTCAAGTCTTTGCCAGTCAACACAATCCCAACATATTAGCCATTGTTGAAACCTAGCTGACACCAAGCACTCCGGACCTTGCCATCTCACTACAAGGCTACAATATTTTCAGACTGGACAGGACTAATAAAAGGGGGGGGGTTGTGCTATTTACATTAAGGACAACCTCTCTAGCCACCCTGTCTGCTTTTCCACCACTAACTCCTCTGTGCAATTTCTCCCTGTCAAGCTACTACTTGGTGCGAAAATAAAGTGCTTACTGTGGCGCTGTCATATCCCTCCTAAAGATCCAGGGTCCAGCCTCCAGACTGCTCTTGAATTTGTAAGATCGCAAACCACCTGACACCGAGCTCCTTCTCCTTGGTGACTTTAATATAAATTGGCTCGCATCAGACGTTGGGTCCCTCAAGGATGCTATCCTAGCAGCTAACCTAACGCAGATGGTGAGTTCCCCCACTAGAAAAAACTACAAAACTGGAACTTGCACTCACATTGACTGGATCCTTGCTAGCCACCCAGCCCGCATAAAATACACAGTTGTTCTCCCGGACTCTCTCAGTGACCACTCCCCTGTGATCTGTACCTGGACAAATAAGTTCCAAAAAACACCTCCAAAAACCATCTCAAGCAGAGTGCTACCCCATGGAAACCTTACTAAGCTCAAGACCTGTCTTTTACAGCAAGACTGGTCCCCAATATACAATACTCTAGATGTTGACGCAGCCCTAGATTATTTTATCACAACTTTCAACACTGCCTGTGACACCTACGCACCAGTAAAAAAGCATAAAATCAAAGCGCTCTCAAATCCCTGGCTCAGGGCCAAACTACTGGCCCAACTCAAAGCTTGGGACCACCTCTGGGCCATAGCCAGAGCCACAGGCTCCTTGACAGATATCCAGAAGTATAAATGGGCACGGAACCAATGTACCAAACAAATCCGACTAATGAAGAACTCCTATTTCAAAAATGCCCTCGCAAACTTCTGGGGTGATGAAAGATCATTCTGGGACAACATCAGAAATATCACGGGTAAGCAGTCCAAATCCTCTCCCACTATAATGACTGTCGATGGAACTACTACCCTAGACCCAATGGTCATGGTAAAGGCCTTAAATAAAACTTTCACTGACCTCAGTGGGGTCCTCCCGCCGGACTTCTTCTCTGACACGGACTTGCCAAAACCAAAATCTCCTACTGCCTCACCTGACCAACCGCTTTTCCACTTCAAAATAGTTAAGGCACATGAAGTCTACAAATATATAAAAAAGGCTATCTCTAAATCCAGAGCAAACAGTGATACTATTGATCTTAAAATTCTGTCCCTTACCCTGGAAGAGGTGGTGCACCCACTCACCAAAATTTTCAATCTCTCCCTCTGCCTTAGTCAATTTCCCAGCAAATGGAAGTCTGCTATAGTCACACCAGTGTTCAAAAGTGGCGACAAGTCCCTACCAGGAAACTATCGGCCTATATCTATACTTCCACCCCTCTCCAAGGCCCTCGAATGCATTGTGGCTGACCAACTCTCAGACTACCTGCATAAGTATAACACACTCTGCTTGCAGCAACATGGATTTAGGAAAGGACACAGTATGTTGACCGCCCTACTGGAATTCTCAGGAGAAATTCACACTGCCTTGGACAAAGGATATCAAACTGGAGCTGTTTTCATTGACCTAACAAAGGCGTTTGATACTGTTCACCATAGCTACTTATCACACAACTACACAGTCTTGGGCTCTCAGAAGGACCAGGTGCCTGGGTTAAAAGTTACCTGCCCAACGCTCTCAATCAGTAAAAATCTTAGAAGTTCTCTCAGACTCAAAACCAGTCCTCTCAGGTGTTCCACAGGTCAATCCTAGGCCCCTCCTTTTCAGCCTTTCCTAAACTCTCTCCCAAATCCTGCCCAGAACAAATAATCCTTTATGCTGATGATGTGATTCTCTCCTCTCATAAGGACCGAAACCCTTACTCCAGAGCCTGCAACTTGCTTTCTCCAATGTTGAAAAGTGGTTCCTAGATCACAAGCTGGTCCTAAATCACAAAAAAAAAATCCATGCTTTCTCCAGTCCACAAAACAGAAAAAGACAAATTCCACTTACTATCAAAACATACCCAGGAAATACCCTTGAACAAGTGTCAACATTTAAATACCTTGGAATCACCTCTGATCAAGGTCTTACCTTTGCGACCCACATTGATAACACAGTGAAAATGGTTAACCAGCGCATTGGTATCCTGTTCCAAAACCAGCAATTCCCTACCCAAGCTGCGCTGCGGATTGCTATCCAAAGCTCTGTCATCTCAATCATAGACTATGGCTTAATTATCTATGGCTCTGCCACTACCACCGCACTAAGATGCATCACAACCACCCTAAACAAGGCATGTCAGCTGCTCACTGGAGCGCAAAGGCGTACTCATACATGTGACTCTACACTGAAACAGGATGGTTGCAACTCTCAGATCACATAAGGTACCTCACATGCTTGATGGCAAAAATTCATCTTGGACAGACCGCTGTGGTTTCCAAGACCTGCTTTGCCCTAATACCAGCATCCACCAGAAGATCGGAACACCAGCCTCCAGGTACCCAGATGCCGGACCACACAGGGCCAAAGATCTTTTGCCTATCATGCCCTCAGCTGGTACAATGCCCTGAGCTCGCTCATTACATCCTCCACTTCACTAGGAGCTTTCAAACCTATGCTTTACTCTCACCTCTCAGCCTCTAGCTCCTGTGACTGCCTTGACTAATGATTCTTCCCTCATGGCTGTTTTTACTGTTTTTCATCCTCCTCCTCCTCCTCCTCTGCTCCTGTCTTGACAAAGGCATCTGAGTACCTCTAACTACTCTAAGTCTGCTCCCTTCCCCATATCTCCTCCTACCCTTCCCACCTTGACCATTCCTCCAATGTTTTGTCTTTTCCCTGTGATGTACTGTATTATTCTGGCTTACTGAAACCTTTATAATTTGCTGACCATTCTATGTAACATGTCTTGTTTGTTTGTACATTGATGACGTGGAACCTTTGTAAAAGAGCCATTGGCTCAAAGGTAATAATTCCTAGAACAATAAACTAAACTAAACTTTTATCATTTTAGTTAATTTTTTCATGTGTTCTATATTTCATTTCGATATGCTTTCTGCATATCAAAACTTTCATGATCTATGGGATTATATTATGTGGAATTGCATAGCCACAGAATATAATTCCATAGTTAATCTCACAATCGTTGCAACCACATCACATGGTGCTACTTTCCACAGCAAATGTGCCCATGCAACTTCCTCAGCTCACTGCAGACCCTGAAGACATTTGAGAGAGAAGAGGACCTGTACTGCTATGCTTTTGAGTTCCGCTAAGCTTGAGCACTGTTATGCTATAGTTCAAAAATCGTATTTAGGGCGACTTTTTACCAGCAGCTTGTAGTATAAGTGATAGTGGCATACTGCATGAAGGTTGTATGTTGGGACTCGTAAGTGTTTTATTGTAGTATCTTAGTGTCGTTTATGACTAGCTTAGCTGCTGCTGTATTTTACCAGTCCTGGTACAATAGTTGCTTAGCACTAGCAGCACAGAGAGAGGAGGGATAGTGAGAGATTAACACACAGAGCATCTGAGATTTGATACTGAAATCGACTGATTTAATTTTTTCATTTATTTATTTATTTAAGAGTTTCACCAGGAAATATTACACAAACAGAAAAGGTTGGGGTTGGAGATGGCCTGATTTAATAATAATAAGGGCTGTGTTTTGTGATTCTTGTTTCACGCAGAGGAATTTTGAGATTTTTTTCAGTGATGTAGTGTGCTGCAGCACTGTTTGAGAGCTCAGCCATGCTGTTGTTGTCCACTAAAAAAAAGAGCCCAGGGACCCCAGTTGCAACTTGTGGGCATGGAAGTGAAGGATAGAACCTAATAAATCAGGGTTGAGCCACATTTATTTCAGTTAAGGAAATATAATGTTCCTTCGAGTTCGGTATGAAGAAGAGCAGCTCAGGGCTTGGGGATTGGTCACACATACTTACATGGAAAGGGCAAAGGAAGAACTGCACATATGGTTAGTGCAGCAGCATCTGTTGTCTGTACTGTGCAGCGCTCTGTAAAGCAGATACTGGCAGTGGCTCCTGTAAAGCGAATGGCTCCTGTAGTGTCATCTGAGGCTGGAGGAAGAAAAGTCAGTAGTGACAGGAGTGTGACTGTGCAGCCTAGTTAAAACAAAGCAAGTGATGCAGCAGCACTACTAATGATGTCAGAATCACAGGAAGGGGCACCAGTAGTGGATAGTGTGGAGTCTGAGACACAGAAGATAGGGTGGAGGAGTCTCAGCATGAGGTGTTAGAGCAAAAGGAGGCACAGGAAGAGGTAATTGAGGGAGTGGAGAAGATAGGGAGAGAGATTCATGTAATTTTCCTTAGTACCGGAGACTGCGAGTTCAAGTCATCCAGAATGCCAGATAAAAAAGTAGAGCATGTGGAGATGTGGAATAGTGATGTGGGCAGAAGTGACCTTTGTTCTGATTTAGATGCTCCAGTGCTAGATAGGGGTTGGGACCCAGAGGGAGAGGCCTGTGAATCATTATATAAATGTAAAAACACTGAAGTTGAGGAGGACAAGAAGGGTGACAGTCACAATGCCACATGCAAGCAATTTTTGAAAAAGAAGTGTAAGGGGATGGACTATGAACAGGAATTGGGGATTGCAATAAGGGAGTAGCAGTAGAGGCATTGGTGGTCATGATTCTGTTATTTTAGTTAGAGAAGCAGGTCCAGTCTGCCCCCTCAACATGGCCAAACAGCAAGGAAGCAACCAGTGTCCCAAACATCATCAATATCAGGAATATTTTTTTATACCAAGATCCAAAGGATGAGAGCTTTGCCATATGTCCAATCTAAAGCTAGAGCTAGCTGTATCATAGCTGGCTCACATCTTTGGACTACTGGCCAGCACAGTCACATGAAAACAAAACCTCTTATTAAGTGGCAGGAGCACAAACAGAAGGCACAACCTGGGTTGAATCTATCTATTTTTGGCCATGGGGGAGGGGCAGATGATGAAGCAGAGGCCAGTGAGATTGATTAAAACAACAGTAGCACTACCAATACCAACTTCCTCTCTTCAATGACTCACCATTTGGAAGACTGCAAGGAATTAAATGGTGTAATTTGCATCTCAAAGGCAAACACAAGGGAACCCGAGGTTGTGACCAGGGAGGATGAGTGGGTCCTCTAAGAGGGAGACACAGGGGTGGGAGGTAGAGGACCCCAGAGGAAAAGGAAGCTACTCCTGGTGAGGGATTCAGTAGTCCAGGGAATGGATCTAGGCACAGGGTGCGGGGTGGAGAGGGCGGTCAAGTGCCTTCCAGGAGGCTCTGCCCGGAGGGAAGGGGGGGCCAATCCAGAGGATTGCCACAGTGGTTGCAAGGAGGGGGGATCAAGGTCATGGTCCATCTGGGGACAAATGACCTAGCCAGAGAAGAGGTGAGCACAGAACAGGTGCAGGAAATTTCAGGGAGTTGGTAGGCACCTTGGGGAAGTAGCAGGATCCATAACATTCTCGGAGGTGCTGCCACTCCATGGCAGTGGGGAAGCTAGGAATCTCTACATCAGGATGTTCAACACATGGTTGAAGGGCTGGTGCGGGGAAAAGGGTTTTAGCTTTATTAGGGACAGAGGATCCACCTGGAGTGATGTGAGTCTGTACAAGGGGGACGGCCTGCATCCATCCAGGGAGGGGATTGCGGTACTCAATGAAAAGTTTAAATGTTTCCTGGTAAGCACTTAACCTGCCAATGGAGGGGCTTTGGGAGCATGGAGACTTAAGCAGCCCACCCCCACAGGTCAGAGAAACTAGCAGGGTGGATCAGGAGGAAAAGATGGGGACAAATATTCCGGAATTCATTATGCAGGGTCTGAAAGAAGAAGGGAGGCAGCAAAAGAAAGAAAAAAAAAATTGGAAAGAAGGGACAGGAAGGCAATAACAGAACTATGGGGGGGGAGGGGCAGGCAGTGAAACACGGACAGTCATGTATACAAATGCCTGCAGCCTGGAGAACAAAATCCCAGACCTGATGGCCTTGATGGCAGAGTCAAACCTGGACTTAGTGGCAATTACCAAGACATGGTACACAGGAAATCATGACTGGGAGGAGACTATACCAGATTTTGCTCTATTCAGGAGGTATAGGGAGGAAAAGAATTGGGGGGTGGCCCTCTATGTCAGGGAGGTATCAAAGCCACAGAGACACAAGAGAGATGGGGGAGGGGTCGAGACACTGTGGATCACCCTTGAGCCAGACAATGGTACAGCAATTTGTATAGGAGTGATCTGCAGGCCTCCAGCTCAGGGGGAGGAGGCAGATAGGGCAATAGTGGAGGAAATATATGGGATGGTAGCAAAGGGGGAGGTTCTGCTACTGAACAATTTCAACATACCAGACATGGAGTGGACCATCCCGGCAGCAGACTCAGCCAGGAGCAGGGACATAGTGGATTCCTTGCAGGGGGCAGGTCTTAGCCACTTGCTGCTGGAGCCCACCAGGGACAAGGCAATCCTGGACCTTGTATTGACCAGTGGGAACAGGATTATGGAAGTCTGGGTGGATGGTCTCCTAGGGTCGAGTGACCACCATACAGTGTGGTTTAATATTGATACAGTGTCACAGGAAAGCCACGCAAAGACAAGGCTCCTAGATTTCAGGAGAGCGGACTTTGCAAAGATGGGGAGAGGGATCAAAGAAACCCTGGTGAGTAAGGAGGCAAGAGGGAGGGTTGAAGAGCAGTGGGCAGACCTAAAAGAAGCCATAGTGGAGGTGACAAAACAGTGCATCAGGCTGAGGAAGAAGGGCAAAAGACGGAACAAATCACTGTGGTTCTCAAAGGAGGTGGCAGGAAAAGTTAAGGACAAGAGGGTGGTTTTCAGAAAATACAAGGAGTCACAGAAGGATGAGGTGAGGGATGTGTTATCTAGAGAGTCAGAAAGAGGTAGGAAAGGCAGTAAGGAGACAAAAATGCAAACAGAGGAAAGGTTAGCAAAGACGATAAAGAAAGAAAAAAAGACTTTCTATAGGTACATCAGTGAAAGGAGGAAAGCCAGGGGAGGAGTTGTGAGGATCAGCAGGAGGGAGGGATGTGTGGAGGGAGACCTAGATAAAGCATCAGTACTGAATGAATACTTCTGTTCGGTATTCACTGAAGAGGAGGAGGAATAGGGATCACAAGTACACAACAGAAACATTAAGGGGAGGGAGGTAAACACCAGTCCATTTACAGAAGGGAGAGTCATGGAGGAACTCACAAAACTAAGGGTAGATAAAGTGATGGGACCAGATGGTATACATCCCAAGGTACTAAAGGAGCTTCGGAAGGAGCTAGCAGCACCTCTGGCAGCCCTGTTTAATAAATTACTCAATACAGGGGTGGTTTCAGAGGACTAGAGGCTGGCACATGTGGTCCCTCTTCACAAAAGTGGAAACAGAGATGAAGTGGGTAACTATACAGAAGGCTAGTCAGTCTCGCCTTCAGTAGAAGACAAGATCATGGAGGCGCTGCTCAAGGAAAAGATAGTGGAACACTTGGAATCCAGTGGAGCACAGGATCTGAGGCAGCATAGATTCACAGCAGGAAGGTCATGTCAAAAAATCCTGATAGACTTTTTTGACTGGGTGATGAAGGAGGTGAACCGGGGGGAGTGGTGGATGCTGCCTACCTTGATTTCAGCAAGGCCTTCGACACTGTTCCACACAGAAGGCTTGTAAACAAGTTGGGTAGCCCAGGGGTGGTCCAAAACAGAAAGAAGCAGCTCCACTGTTGTTGTGCCAGTGTAATTTACATCAACTAAATCTTGAAAACATGGCATCAATCACCACAGTAAATGCAAAATCCTGCCCATAGGAAGCGTGCATGTGCAAAACCAGTCGGCCTTCTTGTTTGTGTAAGGGAAAGGTCATCAGTAGCGTGACACTGCTGTACCTTTTTAATTCACCAAAACTGAGTAATAAAAGGATTTTGCATTTACTGTGGTGGTTGGAGTCATGTTTTCAACCTTCTGTATTTCGGGAGTGGGCCACAAAGTGGAGAACTGAGTTAGAAATTGCTTCAGGGACAGAAACCGGAAAACAGAAGGCGGCAGTAAATAGGATCACATTCAAGGAACGGGTGGTGTCCAGCGGGGCGCCTCAAGGATCAATCCTGGGGCCAGTCGTATTAAATGTCTTCACTGGTGACATTGCTGAAGGGCTGGAGGTAAAGGTTTGCCTATTTGCAGATGACACCAAGATCTGCAATAGGGTAGACACTCCAGAAGGGGTCAAAAGAATGAGGAGTGACCTAGGAAAGCTGCACCCCAGGTGCAAAACCATGCACCTGGGGCACAGAAACCTTGCAGAGAGTTACAGGATGGGGGGAGTTGCTGACGGTCACCAGGAAGAAAGGGATTTAGGGATAATTGTCTTAGATGACCTAAAGAAGAAGAAGAATTAGCATTTATATAACGCTTTTCATATACAATGTATCCCAAAGTGTTTTACAAGCAATGCAAGACTGGTAGTGAAGTGACTGAATATATAGTGGCGGCCATATCACACATCAACAACCAGACACAGCCTGGACAATTGCATGAACCAGTTTTATGAGAAGGGGAATATTGTCCAGAACACCGGGAATGACCCTACTCTTTGTGAAGAGTGTCTTGGGTTCTTTTACTTCCACCTGGACACCCACCAGGACAGCACCAGGATGGGTAGAAGGGACCTTGGTTTAACATCTCATCTGAAGGATGGCACACCCCAGCAGTACAGCACCCCCCGAATACTGCACTCGGGTGCCAGCATTTTAGGTACGTGTCCAATCCCGGTGTGGGATGAGAACCCATGACCTTCTGGTCCAGAGGCAGATATGCTACCAACTGAGCCACACTGACACCTAAAGGTGGCCAAACAATGTAACAGGACTGTGGGGAGGGCCAGTGGGATGTTGGAGTGCATAGGTAGGGGTATCACTAGCAAAAGAAGGGAGGTGGTGTTGCCACTATACAAAATGCTGGTGAGGCCTCATCTGGAGTACAGTTTACAGTTCTGGAGACTGCACCTTCACAAGGACATAGACAGGGTGGAGGTGATCCAGAGAAGGGCAACTAAGATGGTGCGGGGTTTGCACCAGAAGACATATGAAGAGAGATTAACAGATCTCAATATGTATAAACTGAAGGAGAGATGGGAATGGGGAGATATAGCTGAAACCTCAAGTATCCTAACAGCTTGAAAAAGGTGCAGGTGGGTGACATCTTTCATTATAGAAGTGGTACAAGAATGAGGGAGCATGATATGAGAGTGGGGGGGGATAAAGGGGAATGTGAGGAAGTTTTTCTTCACAGGAGGGTGGTGGATGCATGGAATAACCTACCCCAGGACATAGTAGGAGCCAGCATAGTGGGGGGAGTTCAAACATGCATGGGATAGGCATAAGGGAGCAATAGAGATTAGAATGAGAGGTGAAAGCCAATGACCAAGTAGGGTCAGCAGCCGCTGATGCAGGCAGGGAATACCAGCAGACTAGGTGGGCCTAGCAGTCCTTATCTGCCATCAATTACTATGTTACTATGTGACTATGAATTGTCACTAAGAAATCATGAAATACTTTCCTGTGGAACTTTTAATTTTGTGGAACGTTTAGGCACTTCTGTAGAATATTATGGCAAAGGCAAAGTAAACGGCTGAATGGTATGATTTGAAATGAGATTACTGGCTTTCAAGACACCTTAATGGACCCCCAGGTAGGTGTGTCATGGCCATAGGAAATAAACTGGTGCATCTTCAGTTAAATTCACTCACTTGACTCCTTGGAAATTTCACATATTGTCATGCTCATGGAGCAATTACCCAGGGAATGATGCAGATCCTCAGAATACGGTTCTGCCAGTTGCTTCTGGAATGTCACAGAATGAACCTGAAGTTTTCTAAATGCTTTCTGCTGGTAAAATTCTACTGGCAGAATTCCACATTCCACACACCCCAACTCATGGACCGCCATTCTTCTCCCATCAACCATTAAATGGGCTCTCGTCACCTTTATTCCAAAGAAGGGCAAAGAAATCTTATCCCACTAATAAATGGTGCTGCTAAGATCATTGTCAAGACTCTAGCTGTCAGGATGAGTTGAGTAATGGGAGACCTGATACATTCTTACCTAGCTGGCTTTGTATTAGGACACTTTGGGTCACATAATATGACGAGTCACCTACTGATCCTGATACAGGTGGCAGGGACACAAATTCTGCTGAATACAAAGAACGCCTTTGACATGGTGGAGTATCCCATCTTTTTTTATGCCCTACACCGCTTAGGGTACGCAATTTGTTTCATTGGTTAACTTTTGTACCAGGCCCCAATGGCAGACAAAGTCATGAACACTTATTGTCTCTCCTCAATTCCAGTTTCAGCAGGGCACTAGCAAGTGCTTTCTGTGGTCTACCTTCTTATTCCTTTTCACAACAGAGCCATGGTTATGAAGACTCAAGCTGCACTGCTCTTCCCAGGTATATGTACAGGTGGGCCCCCAATGTAGAGGATAATGTATGGTCCTCTGTCTGTAACTGGTCTGTTAACTGTCGAGAGGTTGCCAGGGTGACCGTGTAAACCTCGAGAGTGAAACTCGAGAGGTTTACGTCACCAAGGCAACCTCGAGATGGTTAACAGTGACCAGTTGCCGATAGAGAGACCATACATTATTTTTTATAGTGTATGGTCCCAAGTAAAAAGTAAAATGGCTGCTTACTTTTTGACAAATAGTCTCCGCCGCGGCCGTTCAGTCCTTCCCTAACCGCTGCGTTCATCCGTCGGTTCCCTTGTAAAAAAGGCGCGTACATGGGCGAGATCGATCGCTATTAGTTAACTTATCGGCGGATAGCATCGATAGGTTAACAACATTGCTACATCACATCGATAGGTTAACAACCTTAGGAAATGATGATTTCCTAAGGTTAACAGCGTTCTACCATATATTATAAGACAATACTCCTCACTTATTTATTTGAAAAGGTTTTAACAGGTATACCATACAGAGAACAGCAGCCTTATTTCCAGATGTGACCTGAAGAAAGGGGAAGGGAGGGTTGGAGAGGTGAAGTACAGGACTAGCAGCAAGCTAAAAATAAAATGATAACAATGCAAATATACACTATTAGTTACTACAGTATGCAGTGCATACATCAATTAGGCAGTAGTTGGTACACCATACAATACAAGACTGGCTTCGGTTTCACAGATATACAAGGCAATCAGGTAGGGTACTCATGACTGGACATAAACTGCTGTTTCAATTTTGATTTGGCAGCGAAGACTGAGGAGGAGCAGGTAATGTCAGAGGGTAGCATATTCCATACTTTGAGCAAACAGATGCTAATTACTGCTTGCCCAGCTTTCTTTTTCATGTGGGGGATGGGGGGATATGCAGCCTTTTAACTATCTCCAAATGCAACAAACAGGGTCTGTGTCAGGAGCAAACAGACCACCATAGTAGGAATCATCTTTGTTGAGGATGTTATGTTGTTTCTCACAGATATTCCTCAGTCATTTTCTTGTTTGGAAATGTATTATTGGGGATTATGCCAGAAACTGAATGAGGAGAAATCTCATCTCCTGCCATTAAATCAGCAGTGTGTCCCAGTCCTTCTTCAAGGAAATCCCTACCAATCGTTCCCTGTTGGCATGATGTGTTCAGGCATTCAAATGTTTTTAATACTTAATCCTGAACCACACAATCTCAACACCCACCAGCCCCAGACCAACATCCCGATGCTGCAGTAACCCGACGGTGTACCATCCCAACGATGGTAAACCCGATAGTGGACTAATGCCGGGTTTCTTGTCTATCGGGGGCTACGCCCCCCAAACCCTCTGCACCCCCCAAAATAGTGATTGCCAACTCCAAGTCCTGGCAAACTCCACTGTCTAGATTACCATCATCGGGATGTTACACCGTTGGGTTAGTGCAGCATCAGGATGTTGGTCTCGAGCTGTGGGTGTTAAGATTGTGAGTTTCGGTATCCTGTAGTGATACCTTTCAAATCCATGGCACAGTATCAGCCATGCTAAATGCAAATCTATCACAGACATCAGGAACTGCAAGGTCTGATGTTAAAATATAGGGCTTGCAAATATTTTCCTTGTGGGGCAATGTCAGTACTCCGAAACTTTTCACAATTGTTAAAATTCAATATTATCCCATTACAGATTCTATTGATATTTTACATGTCCCTTATATCCATGTTTTCAAGGTTTATCTGATCAGTTAAAAAGCCTCAAATCGGAGGGGGCACTGTTGAGCGGCTATCTGGCAAGACGTGCTGTAAGGCAGCTCTGTATATCCTGCAGTTAAAAGTATTAAAAACAAAGTTTATAAGTGAGTAAAGTGAGGCAAAAGCTACAATTTCGAACGGCTGACATTATTCGGTGTCAGTAGATACTAGACTTCATCATGGGTCGCAACCAGAAAGCAGTTGAGAGCGGGGCTAAAAGTTTGCAGCTATGACAGAACAGGCTGCAACTACCTCGACTAATGCTGGAGTGGAGCCCCTCTGGAGAGCACTACAGTTTGCTATACAAGCAATTGATCTGAAGGTTGAATCCATACTTCAACGTTTTGTGGAACAGGACGCTAAGATCGAATCTGTTTCCTGCACTGCAATGATGGCAGAGAAAACAGCTACTCAAGCTATGGTGACAACTACCAAACTTGTGCAAGAAAATGCATAACTTCACTATAGACTGGAGGCCTTACAGAACTCCACCAGGGCCTTGCATATGTGAATCATCGGGCTCCCTGAAGGGAGCGAAGGAGCTGATCCCTTAACCTTCTTGAGATCCTGGCTTCCCGAGGTGCTAAACTTACCAGGAGATCATTTGGCTGATCAGCTGTGGAAAGGGTTCAGGATTACCCCCCCGATCTCCTGGCCCCCGAGGTGATGCAACGAGAGTGATTCTGTTGATCACTACAAATGCTATAATCAAGGACACTATCCTTCAAGCTGCTAGATCTGTGGATGGGCTGACATACAACGGAGTGACGATCCATTTGTTTCCTGACTTATCCTTCGCTACCTGCACCAAAAGGAAACATTTTGACACAGTCTGGGCACTGCAAAGAGGTCTGGGGGTTACTCACTCCCTTCTGATGCTGGCCCGGCTCCGCATTTACTATGGAGAGTGCACCTTTCAATTCAGCGACCCAGTAGAAGACAGGAAGAAGGTGGAAGCTATTGCCCGGGAGATACAGGCTTCAGAGGAACAGCAGGCCATCAAATCAGATGAGGATACCCAATCTCTATTTTGACTATCTTGCCTGTTTTTTCACTTAAGAAACGTTCTGCTTACTTGAGCTTTTTAGTATGGGACTTTCAGTTGTAAAATGTATGAAATGTTTTTTTCACTCCAGTAAAGCTCTGATTAGTTGACCTTCTTTACTATGAGACTTTTAGTTTTAATATAAAAGAAGTGAAATATTATGGGGAGCTTCCCAGTATGTTTTCTTAGCTTTCTGATTCTCAGTTTTGGTTTAAATAATGTCGGGATGTACAGATTGCCTTTTAAGGCACTCCCTATATAAGGAGCACCTATTTTGGACTTGGGGACATATCAACACTGGTTGCTGAGCTTCTACTATTTGAAGATTCACTTTATTCTGGATTTGTTCCCCAAAAGCCTTGGATGCTTGTAACTATTTAGCTTTACTTAGATTTTAGCCTTTCCCCATTTAGAGTTTCCCCCTATTATTGGACACAAATCTGTATAGGTTTCCTATCCACGTATACATTGGATGTATTAGAGTATTTTTTGTTATCTTGGTGCCTTACAGATGAATGTACTCTATGTAATTGCTTTTAAAAGAAATGCAATAAACATAAAGTTAAAAAAAAAGCCCCAAATCAATGTGGCACCGTCAAACTCCCATGGCGCCTGGCAGGTTTTGGATTTCTGGCCCTTCACCAGTACTACCTAGAGCAGCAACATGTGCTGTATGTAATACGTGCCAGGCCACAGCTTGCCATACTGCAATCCCTCACAGATCAGCACCCATGTAGGAATCCTAAAAACTGATCCTAGTCTCAGCTCTCTGGGATTTTATTTTTTCCTGATTGGCATCTTATTCCAAGTGCCTCATCTTGTCATTCGTATTCTCACCAGGTCTAGAGTCAGAAGGCATGTGGCTTTAGTTGGTCAATACAGACTTCATGCAGCCAACCTTTGTGGTCTAGCCCCACCCATTAAGTAGGAAGCTCTCAAATTAACTGACCCTTTTGGAGCTCAGCTGGAATTTTTACTTTTGGAAATCCCCTTGATCCTAGAACAAATGCACTGTGGACCTTCACTCAACTCCATGTAGCTTTTAGTGTCCCTTCCCAAATATTTGATATTAGTTACAGCTCCAGAGTGTGTTGAAGTCATAGCTCAGACCAGGCTATGGATACCCTTCAAAGAATGCATTTAATAACTGGTTGGATAGCTTGAAGTCTCTTAAAGGGGCAGAAGGGAAACTTTACCTAAATAAATACATTTTGAATTTGAGGCCTACTCTTATGAACTCTAGGTTTCAAACTTGACCTGAAGATTGTGACACTATATGGTCCACAAGGCTTACACTGAAGTCTGTTATTCTCCTTCCAGCTGGACCCCAAGATATCTGAGAGCAGGAACTATGGGTGGCAATAACCATGTCAGAATGGCAGATTGTTTGGAGGGCTCAACACAGGGCTAACCAAGAGCTCCAGGCTATGACTCTCCAGTATAAGATCCTTCACAGTGCTTAACAAACACCTCAAGCCTTACACTGGATTGGGCTTCTCCCCAGCAGTAATTGGTGGTGATGTCATTCTCCTCAGGACAATCAGACCCATGTTCCATGGTCCTGTACAACTCTTATACAATACTGGGACTAGGTATGAATGGTCTGTGCCACGCTGTTCCCTCTTTCCAGAGTTCAGAACCCAAAATTGGGTCTCCCAGGAATCTTTCCTTTGTATTCCTCCATGACTTCACCACAGAAGTTATGGACAGCCTATGACGTCTTTGTGGAAAAAGAATCATACTTCCCCACTGGCGAGATCAAGAACCCCAATCAGCTATGGAATGGTAAAACCTGCTTGGACTTACTGCCTGCTGTGAGAAGGTTGCTTTTATTACCTCCCATAATCAACACTTCTATAGCATTACGTGGGGTCCATACTTAGAAAAGTACAGAGTCGCCCCAATGTTATACCATAATCATTGAATTTGTGTTCCCTTAACCTTAACTAGTCATCTGTATCACCGCAACCTGGGTCCAATGAGACCCCCATTAAAAACAGCCATTTTTCATCATTAGTTTATGTTGTTTTTCACCCTTTGCATCCCCGTTCCCTCATAGCCCATGTCAGCAGACAGCATTCTTGCCTAATGGGGGCTATGCACAATAAAATCAAAATGCCTACAATCATGAGCCATGCATCGGGGGTCCCAAGACGGCTGGGGGTGGCTATCTGGGCACTCGCCTAATATTTGTAGATTTTAGAACCCCGATGGCTAGAGATTGGAAGAACTGCTCCATCTTGGTTCTCCTCGATCTCTCTTCAGCGTTCGACACTGTGGACCATGGGGTTCTGCTCGACCACTTGAGGTTCATTTGTGGCCTGTCAGGTACGGTCCTCAGTTGGTTTTGATCTTTCCTCACTGGAAGAACTCAGAGGGCGGTGTCAGTGATTTATTCCTCTGACCCTGTTCCCGTTATCATGTGGGGTTCCTCTGGGGTCGGTGCTGTCCCCCATGTTGTTCTCAGTGTACATGCTACCCCACAGAGACATTGTAAGAAGGTATGGGTTGAGGTTTCACTGCTATGCTGATGACACCCAGCTCTACCTTTCTTTCGCGCCTGACTAGGATGGAGCTCTCTCAGTATTTAATAGCTGCCTTGCTGAAATCCAGGAGTGGATGAGTTCGAGCTAGTTGAGGTTGAACTCAGAAAAGACTGAGGTGCTGGTAGTGGACCCGGGTCGCCGGATAGGGGGGTCGGTGGTGAGGCCACCCTCTGGACTTCTTCTTGGGGTCTGCCACTCTCGACCTCCAAATGGGTGCAAAACCTGGGGGTAATTTTTGATGCGGGACTGACACTGCGTTCGCAGGGTGTCTGCCATCATCAAAGCCTCTTTATGCCATCTGAGGAATATCTCCAGAGTTAAGCATCTTGTTCCATCCGGTGACCTTCCTGTGTTGGTCCATGCCTTTGTGTCCTCACGTTTGGATTACTGCAATGCCCTATACCTAGAGCTCCCAGGGGTAGATATTCGCCACTTGCAGCTGGTGTAGAATGCAGCCGCCCAGTTATTGACAGGAACCCCTCGGTCCTGTCATATCTCACCAGTACTGCGCGAACTGCACTGGCTGCTGGTACAGTGGTGAATCGCCTTCAAAGTCAGTCTTCAGACTTACAAAGCCCTACATGGACAGGGTCTGGTCTACCTGAAAGAGCTCCTGGTCCCTTACTGCCCTGGGCAATCACTCCGCTCGACTGATAAGGGGTTGCTAGAGATTCCAAGAGTTTGTTTAAAATCTTCTGGGGCTCATGCATTTATGCACGAGGCCCCCGCCCTTTGGAATTCTCTACCCCGTCAGTTACGTGAGTGCGTGACTGTGGAGGGTTTTAAACAGGCCTTAAAAACCTTTTTGTGGATGCAGGTGTTTGGGGAATAACTGGAATACTGTTTTATTTTCCCCATTTTATATTATTTATAATGTATGTAATTTTACGCTGCAGCTGTTTTACTTGTTTTGTGAGGTGCCTTGATAATCTGAAAGGCGCCATATAAATAAAATTGATTTGATTTGATTTGAAAATCCCCTGCTCCCCCTAATGAAGCCTGTTTGAAGGCAAACGTGCAAGGATTTTTTACCTATGTGGTGATTAACAAAAAGTATATTTCCAGTATGTCTCACTGTGTGCATCTGTTTTTCTGCAGTTTGTTGTCCCACAATCCCCTGCTCCGCATGGAGCAGGAGATCTACAGCCTGACCAGGATAGGCATCTGACTGGATGCCTGCCTGTGTCCACCAATCAGCCCAAGTGCACCAGTGTGCCGGGTAGACAGGGCCACGGACAGGTGCCCTGCAGTGGCTGGCAGTAGTGAATGCCGTACCTGGTTCACCTGTCTAGGGTAAGGAGCTGTGCAGGCCATAGTGCATAGCCCCAATGTGTCTAAATCTGTTAACACTTATTTATTGCTTATTTTCCATAATCCTTAGTGCCAGGTGCATTTGTATTCAATAAGACATTTATTAGATAAGTCACTGGTTATCTCCCTTGGTGAGCAAACACCTATGAAACTAATCTGATTAAAGAAGGAAGAAGACAACTTTCAATATAGGTACTTCATGAATAATTTTTTCTTTATTGGCTATATAAGAATACACAAGAACGTTTATACATGTTATTTGATCACATTAAGTGTGGTGGAATTGGGAGACTTATGTTGTACTTTATTCTGTTAGATTGTACTGAGGCATGTAACAAGTTGACAACTGTGTCACAGAAAAATATTGGGCTTACTGCATCGCTGTTTGCAAACATTTGCATTTTTTTATGAAAAGAAAAACCTTTAAAAAAATCTATATGGAAACAAAAGAGGGAAGTGAGGCCAAATAATCTAAACAAGACCCCCATTTTGTACTCCAAATAATACAACATAAGGCAGAGCTAAAACAAAGAAAAAAAAACAATAACAATGAAAGGAATTAAAGAGCCCTTTTTTGCCACAAAAGTTTTTTTTTCCTCCAGTGACAGGCTTGGATGTCTATCAGCCCTGTCCCCACACTAGGAGGCCATTCCTCACTTCCCCTGGCCTGAGGTCTCAATCTCCCATGGGTTTTGGGAGGAGAAAGGGATCTTAGGGTGGCTGTAGATGCCAAAATGAATAACTCAGAGCAGTACAGGAGGGCTGCAGCTAAAGCAAATAAAATGCTCGGGTGCATAGCTAGGGGGATAACCTCGAGGAGACGTGCTTCTCCCTCTGTATAATTGCCTGGTTAGACCACACCTGGAGTACTGCATGCAGTTTTGGCAGCCGTACCTGAAAAAGGACATTGCAGTTTTGGAGAGGGTCCAGAGGAAAGTGACCAGGATGATTATGGGTCTGGTGGAAATATCTTATGAGGAGAGACTTGAGGAACTGGACTTGTACTCCCTGAAGGAGGGACGGTTTTATGTGATAATGGCGATCACCGACTACAGTGAAGTCACATCACCAAAAGTTTTTTGGGTGATGGACTCCCCAGCACACAGAAACACAGCACTGGGGACATACATTTTTATTGTTTATGGGGTGTGCCCTGCACCCCTACTTAAGTATTCTCAGCTCCAGGGGGGTAAGCCGAGAATGCAAATTCAGGCGGGACAATAAAGGCACCTACAGATGGACACAAACCTAGTACCACATCCACCACAGCCGGACCAACACCGATGCCACGATGCAGCTCAGCAGACCACCACAGCATTGCCCCCTACAGCTCCTCCATCCCCTCCCAGCCCATCCTCGGTGTGCTTGCTACTCCCCGCACGTGTAGACATACAGCAACATCCAGTTGCTATTTTGTCTACCCCCACCATCCGGTGGCCCTGCTCCCCCAATCACCCCATCCACAGGTGCCGCAATTGTGTCGTCTTTTCAGAGATTGCCCATCGGTGATCGCTGGCATCACGGGATATCAGGAGGGATAGAGGGGATGTAATCAAGGTCTTTAAATACCTGAAGGGACTAAATAGGGTCAGCCCAATTAGGGTGCTCCAACTGAGGGGAGCGGGCCACCAGGGGTCACCACATGAGGCTGGTTGGCAGGAGGCTCGGGGGGGACTAGGAGGCACTACTTCACCGAGAGGGTGGTGGGCCCTTGGAATGCACTGCCTGTGGATCTAGTGGCTTTTAATACAGTGGAGGGTTTCAAGAAGGGCTGGGACAGGTATAAGAGAAGGGTTAAAAATGTGTATGGCTAGATGAGATGAGACCCTGATGGTGGGTGGGGCAGGGAGAAATTATGGGGGAGGCAGGGAGGGCAGCAATGGTGCCCAGACTGGGTGCTGATCTTCTAGCAGACTTGATAGACCTTTAGACCTACTCTGCTGGCATCTTAGTATGTTACTATGTTAGTATTTTCCCCATGGGAAGGGCAGGAGAGGGAGGGTTGTCCTCCCGCCTGAGAAAATACACCCTGGACAGAAGCAGCCAGGCAGAGTGCTGAGACACAGACAGGGCTTCACAAAACCCAAGCCTCTACATTTTACTGTTTTCTCCCTTTATCTCCATGCTGGGGTGCACACACCAAAGTGAGTGCAAGTGGAGGCACTCATGATCGTCCCAGAAGTCCCACAGCTCCCTCCCTTCCTGTGCTGTCCTGCAGGCCTGCATCTCCACCAAACCTCCCCATGATAGCAGTCAATCAGTGGGAACAGCTTGCCCCCCCCAAGAGAGAAGAGCAGTCCATCAGACATTCACCCTCTCCCTGCCCAGCTAGCCCCCAGCAACCTAAGACTTCTCCTGATCACAGGTCGCCAGCGTGGTGGGTGATAGCGCTCCCACCACATCACCAGGTTGGCCTAAGAGCAATTGTTCTTAAATAATTTACATACAAAATAATAAGAAAAATGGAAAATGTAAAAAAGGGGATAACATTTAAATAATGAGATGCAAACAAAAGTACTCAGGCCTACATAGCAGATTTCTGAATAACAGCATCATTGTCACTTAAAGTTTGTGAAAAGAAAAAAGATATTAATAAATTAAGGAACCATAGCAACTGTTTGTCATTATGTTATTAAACTTACAGCATTTACAGCAATAATTCCTCCGCTTCCTTTGTCTGAGCTCTAGGTGCATCCCTCCTGGTGTTTTCGATCGCTGCTTCTGTTTTGGAATGGCACCTGACTATGGGTCGCTGGTGCTGCTGGCTCTGAGTTTAAATGCATCTTTTTTTTCATTTGACCTCATTGACTTATGGGCAGGGGTCAGAGGGCACTTGCAAAGCTGGAATGCTCGTAAGCCATTGAGGAGACCGAAGTGCATAAACAATTCATTCACATTGCCTGAACCTTGCCTAAGACTTTTGCCCATGAAATTCGACCCACAAGAGGGTGCATAGTAAAAGTGCTGCTGACTAACAGGACTGGGAATTGAGAGAAAGACTACAGAAGACGTGCCCTAAACTAATCAGATCTGCTTGCCAGCCTTTGGGTTGACTTTACAACTAGGTCACCCCTGCTGATGAAACTACTGAATCAGAATCTGAGCCTAAACCTAAAGTGCCTAATGAGCAATTTGGTCCCTGAAGCAGAGGTTGTCTTACATTGCAGCCACCCCCTCCCCAAGGTGTGAGACTAAGCCTGCCTGATGTTAGCTATTTTATTTAGCTTTTGTTGACCGGGTAAGTGCACTAGACAAATTCTGCCTATTTTCAGGCATGACCCGGGGGGAGGGGGATACAGATGAATGCCAACTGACCTTGAACCAGATTAAGCTGTTGGTGGTATTTTTAGTGAATGAGGGAAATTTGGCCAGGACACCGGGCAATTCCCCTACTCTTTTCGATAAGTGCCATGGGATCTTTAACATCCACCTGAACTACCACCAATCCAGGCAGATGGGACCTCGGTTTAACGTCTCATCCGAAAGACGGCACCTCAGAAATGCAGCACCCCTCTCATGCTGCATTACAGTGTCAGTGCTGGGATATTAACCCAAGTGCCACATGTGGGAACTGAACCCACAGCCCTCTGATCTCCTGGCCTCAGAGGCGAGTGTGCTACCTACTGAGCCACTGACACTGATCTACAATGTGAATGTGAGCTACATAAAGTATATCAGGCTGCCATGTGAATGACACTTCGGTTCATTGGGTTTGGATGGAAATGGAAAGTGGCAACTCTTCCACCTACTGGGATCCTTTTGACAGGTTGCTGCCAGGATGCTGTCCCACAGGAAATGAATGCAACCTCCACCATCAGTGACAGGGACTCTTAATGAATATGCACAACCTATACTGTATGTATGCAAATTAAACAAAACACAGTAAAATCCAGATCAACAATAAATTCAACTAAAAAAACTATGAATATTTTTGGGAGGACAGGAATAGGCTCTTAAAGGGAAAAAGGAATGAGTTAAATGCAAGCAAAACGATACACAGATCAATCCCCACAAAATCTCAACATGCTCTGATTAGTATCCCACAGTCTCAACTTGTTTCCCCCACTGATGCACCAGTACCCCAAAGTCACTTAGGAGCTCCCACAACAGCTTATTAAATGTGTGCACACAGTGGGCAGTTGCAGGCCTGAAGTTGGACCATGGTGCCGATACTGATAGAAGACTGATGGCTGAGGATCCCAAACAAATATACTTTAACACAGATGCAAGCTGATCCTGTCTGTAGCAATAAAAATTACCTATGCTGGAAATCTTGTAAGAATTCCCAGTAACTGGCCCTAGCTAATAAACAATTGGTGGAGTATTTACCCAGCCTGGATATTGTGGTAGTCACGGAAATATGGTACACAGAGAACCATGACTGGGATGTCAGCATACCAGGGTATACAATTTACAAGAGGGACAGGGAAGGTAAAAGAGGAGGAAGAGTAGCTCTCTATGTATGAGAAAGGATCAAAGCAAGGGAACTAAAGGGTAAACAGGGAGGAGAGGTGGCACTGTGGGGTCACCCTGGAGACAGGAAATGGCACCACAATCCGCATGGGGGTTATATACAGACCCCCATCTCAGGGGAAGGCAGTGGACAAGGAAATGATAGAAGGCATCCTTAGAATGGCAGAAAAAGGGGATAGCCAGAAGGGGAAGGAAGGAAACATATTCAATTCAGTGCTTTGGAGTAACTGGTAATTGCTATTTTTCTTTTAAACTTAGATTGTGGGCTTTTAGTGACACTATACTTTCGTTGTTGTCTTTACTTATAATTGTTTTTGGGCTGTTGAAAATTTAAAACATAGTGGTGGTGTAATTCTGTGCTGTCTTTAATTGCTGCAAATTTTATCTTGGCTTGTCTGACTGCCCTGTAGTTGGGTGAAGGGTGTTAATTGTCTGGCCTCTGACCTCAGCTATGTGATAACTGGAGGTGGGGCTTAGTCAGAGTTAAGGTAGCAAGCAGAGTTTTAATTTCTCAGAAGAAGCCAGAAGGGGAAGGAAGGAAACATATTCAATTCAGTGCTTTAGAGTAACTGGTAATTGCTATTTTTCTTTTAAACTTAGATTGTGGGCTTTTAGTGACACTGTACTTTCTTTGTTGTCTTTACTTATAATTGTTTTTGGGCTGTTGAAAATTTAAAACATAGTGGTGGTGTAATTCTGTACTGTCTTTAATTGCTGCAATTTGCCCCCCTCCTTCCCCCAACTCTTAATTATATGCCCTGTTAAATCTGATTGACAGGAGAGAAACACAGGGTATAGTAAGGGTGTGAAGTAGGAGGGGCATAAGGGGGAAGAAGCCCACCCTCAGCACGACAAGTGTTTTGACTCATTTGTTTATTTATTGGTTTCTTTTTCTTTAAAAAAATAAAATAAAATTATTTGAGGATCAGTGGCAGGATTTTTAGTACAGCAAATTAATAAAAAGGGAACTAGGAGAGCTTCAGTAGCAGACAAGTAGTGGAATTGCAGTATAATGTGGGGAGTGGTGCAATGCAGTGGCTGTGGGGCAGCCATATTCAGGCAAACCTTCTGGACACTGAGGTGCTGCCCTATCTGCATGCATCTCTCTGGACTGCGGGATGAGGTAGCCAGACTCAGAGCAGAAGTAAACTGGGTCAGGAGTACCATCACCCCTATCCAGGGACCACCCAGTCCAATGCCACTGCCTCAAAGGATGCCGAGAACGAGGAGCACTTGGATGACAGTGGGCTCAGGGAGAGTTAGAGCAGTTAGGCAGAGGCACATCCCAGATCCTATTCCACTCAAGAACTCATATGCCACACTGGCAAATGAGGACAACCAAATAGAGGTACCCAGAGAAGTGGAAGGAAAGGATGTGGAGGTTAGCCAAGGAGGTGACCTCAGCGGGGAAAGCAGTGGACCCCAGAGGAGGAGGAAGTGAATCCTGGTGGGCGACTCCATCATAAGAGGGATCCAGCTAGGAACACAGGAGGGGGAGGACAGGGAGGTGAGGTGCCTACCAGGTGCCACGGCATGGAGGGATGGAAGGAAGATCCTGGGGATCACTGGGAAGGCAAGACGGGAGGGTGAGCTGGATGTCATTATCCACCTAGGTACTAATGACCTGGCAAATGGGGAGCCAAAGGAAGTTCAGGAAGAGTTTAGGAAACTGGGAAGGGGTCTCAAGCAAGTAGCTACTGCTGTCACTTTCTCAGAAGTACTACCTGTGAGAGGCAAGGAGAGCATAGAGTGCATGCACCAGGAACTTTAACTCATGGTTGAAGAACTGGTGCTGTGAGGAAGGGTTGGATTCATTGGTGACTGGGGACCCACCTGGAGGGATGGAGGTTTGTTCAAGCCTGATGGCCTGCATCCATCCTGGAGGGGAATCAAGCACTCAATGATAAGTTTAAATGCTACATTGACAAGCATTTAAACTCCAGCAAAGTGGGGTGACAGGCCAGCAAGGAGGGTACCTACTTGCTCACCCCCCACAGCTAGCAGTGGAACCAGTGAACCAGAGGAGTGGCTATCTCTGCAAAGCAGTGTGCAAAAGATGGAGATTAGTGCCCAAGATGTAGATAAGCAGAAAAGGGGCAAAATTCAGCAGAAGGGCAGACAGCAAGGAGAACCAGGGATAAATGACAACCAAGGAAGGGGTTGGAGTAGAACAGTGAAACAATCTAGGGAGGTCAAATCATGGAAAGCCATGTGTGCAAATGCCAGGAGCCTTAGCAACAAGATGGAAGATCTGGAGGCTGTCATGGTACAGTCAGACCTGGACATTGTGGCCATCACTGAAACCTGGTGTAATGATAACCACGACTGGGAGATGACCATACCTGGCTACAACATATTCAGAAGAGACACAGCAGGCAGGAAGGGAGGAGGAGTGGCATTGTATGTGAAAAATGACATAAGGGCCACAGAGATCCAGGAGGAACAAAATGGGGGAGAGATACTGTGGGTTAAGCTGGAAAGGAAAATGGGGACAGCCATCCGCACAGGTGTGGTCTATAGACCACAGCCCAGGAGGAAGAAACAGATAGGAAGCTGATGCTAGGTATCCAAAAGATGGCAGACAAGGGTGAGGTAGTACTGGTTGGAGACTTCAATATTCCAGACGTGGACTGGAGCATCTCAGCAGCAGCATCAACTAGGAGCAGATTTATCCTGACTCTTCAGGGTGCCTTCCTCAAGAACTGGTCATGGAACCAACTCGGCAGAAGGCAATACTGGACCTTGTGCTCACAAACAGGGACAGTGTGATGGGGTAACAGTGGGGAGCACCTGGGAAACAGTGACCACCAGTCATTGTGGTTTGAAATCACAGAAAGAGCAGAACCAAACCACACAAAAACACGTATCCTGGATTTTAGGGGACAGACTTTGGGAAAATGGGGAGATACTTGAAAGAGGCATTAAGGGAATGGGACAGGAATCAGGGGTTGAGGAACAGTGGGCAATATTTAAATGGGGATTACAAGAACAACAGAATTATGCATTAAGTAGGTTAGCAAGAGGAAATGAAGAGGAAACCATTATGGTTTTCCAAAGAGGTAGCAAAGAAAGTGAAAGCCAAAAGATTGCATTCAGGCAATACAAAAAGACACAGGCAGAAGGGGATAGGGAGAAGTACCAGGAGAAGCAAAGGAGGCAGGGAGGTCAGTAAGGAAGCCAAAGCTCAGACAGAAGAACACATTGCAAAATCAGTGGGTAGAGGGACAAAACCTTTACAGGTACATAAGTGAAAAAGAAAGACAAAGGGAGGATAGTGAGACTGAAGGGGAGGATGGGGGCGTGGAGGATGACAACAGTAAAGCTGACATTTTGAACAGGTATTTCTGCTCAGTCTTTACTGAGGAAGAGGAGGGTAATGGGTCTGAAGGGAGTACAAGGGTGAGAATGGTGCAGAAATGGACACAAGTCCCTTTACACGTGAAAGGGTCCTGAAGGAACTGGAAGTAATAAGAGTTGATAAAGCAATGGGGCCAGATGGGGTGCACCCCAGGGTCCTTAAAGAACTAAGAGAGGTGGTGGCTGAACCTCTGGCTATCCTGTTTAGCCGATCACTGGAAACAGGGAGGTACCCAAAGACTGAGGACAGCAGATGTAGTCCCTTTATACAAAAGTGGGAACAAAGAGGAAGCAGGGAACTACAGACCAGTCAGCCTCACCTCGGTAGTGGGGGAAGATCATGGAAGCACTACTGAAGGAGAGATTGGTGGAACATCTGGTTGTCAATGGACTACAGGACCCAAGGCAGCATGGTTTCACCAGGGAGGTCGGTCAGACCAACCTCATTGAATTTTTGACTGGGTGACTAGGGAGGTGGATCAGGGAGGGCAGTGGACATGGCCTATCTGGACTTCAGCAAGGCCTTTGACACTGTGCCACATAGAAGACTATTACACAAACTGAGGAATATGGGTGTGGGCAGGACAGTAGTGTGGTGGGTAGGTAACTGGCTGGGTGACAGGACACAGAGGGTGGTGATAAATGGCTGTCACTCCACAGAGGGAAGAGTGACCAGTGGGGTATCACAGGGATCAGTGCTGGGACCGGTCCTATTCAACATCTTCATCAGTGACATTGCGCAGGACCTAGAAGGCAGAATTTCACTGTTCGCTGATGACACAAAGCTCTGTAACAGAGTAGACACACCAGAGGGTGTAGACAGAATGAGAAGGGACCTGCAGAAACTTGAAGAATGGTCAGGGGTTTGGCAGTTGAAATTCAATGCAAAGAAGTGCAAGATAATGCATATGGGGCACAAAACCCTGGCACAATATATCAGTTGGGGGTGAGGATATAGCATGCACCAAGCAGGAAAGGGATCTTGGGGTTGTCATCTCTGATGACCTCAAGGTAGGGAAACAGTGTGACAAGGCAGCAGGTAAAGCAAAAGGATGCTGAGATGTATAGGCAGGGGCATCACCAGCAGGAAAAGGGAGGTCATAATTCCACCATACAAGACACTAGTGAGGCCCCACCTGGAGTACAGTGTACAGTTCTGGAGACCATACCTACGTAAGGACATAGACAGGGTAGAGAAGGTTCAGAGGAGGCAACAAAGATGGTGCATGGATTGCATCACAAGTCCTATGAAGACAGGTTGAAGGAACTGAACATGTACTCCCTGGAGGAGAGGAGGAGAGAGGGATATGATAGAGACATACAAGTATCTTACAGGAGGAACAGGGTGCAGGAAAACACTATTTTAAGTGAAAAAGATGTTCCAGGACTAGAGGCATGGGATGAAGTTGGAGGGAGGACGATTCAGAGAAAACATGAGAAAGAATTTTCACAGAACGGGTGGTGGACAAGTGGAACACCTTGCCAGAGGAAGTGGTGGGGGCTGAAACAATCACGGATTTAAGAATGCATGGGATAGACATAAAGGAATTCTGAGGTCAGGGGTAAGGGGCAACAGACTTCTAGGAAAACAAACTGAACTTACAAGCTCAAATGGGCAGACTGGGTGGGCCATAGACCCTTATCTGCCAACACTGTCTATGTATCTATGTATATTGTTGATGGGGAACCTGAATATGCCACATGTTAACTGGAGCACCTTTGCTGCAGCCATGTCCAAGAGCAGGGTCATTCTTGATGCCCTACAGGGGGCATGCCTCAGACAGCTAATGTTGGAATCCACTCAGGAGGGAGCAATCTTAGACCTGGTACTCTCAAATGGGGATGGAGAGAGAGGATCTCAGATTTAGAAGTGGGTAGTCATCTGGGAACAAGCAACCACCAAGCAGTGTTGTTCATGATAAACCCAACCATAGAGTCAAGCCATACAAAAGCAAGGGTACTGGACTTTAGGAGAGCTGACTCTAGGAAAATGGAAGAGTGCTTCAGAAAAAGCACTAGCAAATGGGCAAGAAGGAGGGGTGGAGGAATAATGGGGAAAATCAAAACAGCCATCACAGAGGCAACAAGCCTTTGTGTGAAGCAAATCAACAAAACAAAACAAAGGAAAAAAACACTATAGTTCTCAAAAGAGGTGCCGGGGAAGGTTAGGGAGAAAAAGGTAGCATTCAGGAAGTATGAAGAAACACAGAAGGAGCAGAACAGAGAACTGTACCAGTTAAAGCAGAAGAAAGCGAAGAAGGCAGACAGAGTAGCAAAGGCCCAAACTGAGGAAAAGATAGCTAACACAGTTAAGAAGGGGGATAAAACCTTTTATAGGTACATTAGGGAGTGAAGAAAGACCAAAAGAGGGATAGTGAGGCTTAATGAAGGGAAGGGGGAGCAGACAGAGGGTGACAGCAAAAAAGCAGAGATACTGAACCAATACTTCTGCACAGTATTCACAAAAGAAGGAGGGGGGTACCTAAAGCAAACAATAGAAGCACTCTGCATAGGGAGGCTGATACTAGTCCATTCACAGAAGAAAACATCCTGAAAGAACTCCTAAAACTGAAGGTGGACAAAGCAATGGGGCCTGATGGGATTCACCCCAGAATGCTAAAAGAACTAAGGGGAGAACCAGTGACACCACTGACTACCCTTTTTAACAAATCATGGGAGGATGGTGGATGTGATTCTTCTTCACAAAAGTGGGAGCAAGGCAGAGGCAGGAACTACAGACCTGTTAGTTTGACCTCAGTGGTAGGTAAAATGATGGAATCACTTCTGAAGGAAAGAACTGTTGAGTCCCTAGAGGCCAGTGGGCGCAGGACCCAAGGCAGCATGGATTCACAGCGTGAATGTCATGTCAGATGAATCTAATCAATTTTTCTGACTGGGTGAGCAACGTAGTAGACCAGGGAGGGGTTGTGGATATGGCCTACTTAGACTTTAGCAAGGCATTTGACACAGTCCCACACAAAAGATTAATAAACAAGTTAGCCAGCCTGGGAGTGGGTCCCAGGGTTGTAGCCTGTTCAAAACATTGGCTGGATAACAGGTTGCAGAGGGCAACAGTAAATGGTGTACACTCCGAAGAAAGGGGGGTTACTAGTGATGTACTGCAGGGTTCAGTTCTGGGACCGTTCGTCTTTAATGTCTTGATAGGTGACATTGAAGAGGGACTGGAAGGGAAAGTGTGCCTCTCTGCAGATGACATAAGGCTCTGCAACAGGATTGATACACAAAGGGGGGTTGAAATGATGAGAAGGGACTTGGCAAGGTTGGAGGACCGGTCAAAAGTATGGCAGCTTAGATTCAGTGCAAAGAAGTGCAAAGTAATGCACCTGGGAAACAAAAACCCAGGGGAAAAGTACACAAAGTGGGGAGGAGGTACTAACAACAACAAAAATGGAATGGAACCTGAGTTAGTCATATCAGATGACCTAAGGGCAGGCAAGCAATGTGTGAAGGCAGTAAGGAGGGTTGGGGGGATACTGGGATGCATAGGGAGAGGCATCACCAATAGAAAACAGGAAGTTGTTATCCCTCTGTACAGACAGTTGGTGAGACCCAATCTGGAATATTGCATGCAGTTTTGGAGACCCCATCTCTGCAAGGACATAGACAAGATGGAGGCAGTCCAGAGGAGGGAAATTAAAATGGTGCAAGGTCTGCACCAGAAGCCATATGAAGAGAGACTAAAGGAGCTTAATATGTATACCCTCGAAGAAAGGAGGAGAGGGGAAAATGATAGAAACATTTAAGTACCTTAAGGGAATCAACAAAGTCCAAGAGGGTAGCATCTTTCAGAAAAAGAAATGTACAAGAACAAAGGGACACAATTTGAAGATAGAGGGGCGACTCAGGGGCAATGTGAGGAAGTATTTTTTCATGGAGAGGATGGTGGATGCATGGAACAGCCTTAATGAGGAGGTCATGGGGTGAAAAACAGTGGGGGAATTCAAGAATACATGGGACAAACATAAAACAATTCTAGTGAGGGGTAGGAGGAAGCAAGTTGTTGGTTAACTAGGATCTGTGGCTTATCCAATAGATAGGGAAATGGGTAGACTGGGTGGGCCAAGCGGTCCTATCTGCCATCAAAGTCTGTGTTTCTATGTTTCTATGTCTTCATGACCTTTGGCAGTCTCTGCAGTTACTGGCTCTGTCCAGACATCTCCCTCTGAGTTGGCAGATGCAGGCGGTGCTGTTGGTGCAGTGGACTCAAAGTGCTTCTGGTTGTCAAGGGGTGCCAGCTGTGCTGGTCTCTGATGTTCTCCAAAGTCCTGTTTCTGCCACATTGGGACACTCCCAAAGGGTAGGCAATCATTCAGGGCATGAAATGACTCAGGCCGTCTGTCAGCATAAGCCCTGAGAACAAACAAACTCCTCTGCAGGTGTTTTTGGTGTTGGTCCAGATTGGAACAGAAAACTTTTTTTGCAAATACTTTTTAACAGCTTTTCATAACTAAGATGCTGACAGTTGAAATCACTCACACATCTCATTCCTTTTTCTAAGACAGTTCTGAAGCTTTCTCACGTGTCTCCATCTAGAGCTCAGTTCTCAGTGACTAGCATCTCATACATAATTCATTACACTAATCCTACTTCTTTCAGTGGCTGGCAATTTTTTTCAGGGAAAGCATGCACATAAAGTCCTCTGTAACCTGAGCCAGCTTGCAGCTTACAGTTCTGCAGAGCTGAGCTCAGAATTGACTGTTTCTCTGGGGCAGCATGTGCTGTCCTTTGACCCCTTCCCACCTGTCTTGGGGCCAGAAGTACAATAATATGGTGGATCCCATATTGTCTGTTGTTTACCAATTCTAAAAGCTGTTTCCATCTTTGGATGTGACCTTTAGTCATTGGGATCAGCACCCACGATCCCTGCTGTTATCCCATTGAGGAGCAGCCTCATGCAATGTGGCTGCCACATGATTGTGAAAGCTGCTAAAGAACAACACTGGCTCCTCAATCCCTACTTGCAGTCCTTGGGGTCAGGTAAGCAAAGTCCCTTCATGACTGAGGCTGCTGGCATCCAGGCATGGCTACACCAAAAAAGAGATGCATGAACTGAAGGTCAGCTGCCCAAACCCATAGCCAAAGTTCACAGAGGCCAGGAGTGTTAAGTAGGCAATCCAATGTGTGGGCTGCAGTGAGGAGGGCATTTCCTGCCTGAAGAAATAATGAAAATGTCCAGTCTATACCCCAGTCCTGCAGATGCAGTCCAGACCAAGATCAGGGCAAAGAAGCAACACAGAGGAGATGGTACCAGTGCTCCATTAGGGAGCTGAGAGGTGGTCCCCTTTGAAAGGGAGTAACACATCTTCCCAAGTCTGTGAGAGAAGCCAGCCTTTTTTTCCAGGGACATACTGCTGTGAGGATGCATTATCATAGAGAGCCTAGTTACATATGGCCCTGTGTGATCGCTTGTCTTAGGGATGGTAAAGAAAAGCGGTCCCTTGTGGAATGAAGAGAGCCAAGAGTTCAAAAGGATTAGTCATGGCCATGGACCATACATTTCATGATTAGAGAAAGCACTAGGTCCACTGCAACTTTATTGCAGGGTCTGGGTGGTGCACCGCTCTTGGGCAAGGAGAAATCCCACAACACCAGCAATTACAGTACTTTGTAATTCTGCTTTCATTTAAATACCCCAGCGTTTCACCATGACTTTAATTGCTTCTTCTCAGGGAAATCTAGAATTTTAATACTGACAAAAATGGCATTTAGAATACAGGTAAAACAACTAATCAACAGCCCATGCTTGCATACATGTATATGACTTGGCATACCTATACAGTGTCTCAGTACTCCTGAAAAATGGAGGTGTAGCAACATTTTTCAAAATTTTCAACTGCAATAACAAAACGCCAAGGTAAATTCCTTTTGTACAGCAAACTTGATATTCAAAAAACCTTTGTAAACCACAAGTAATGCACCATGTGCCACCATATACCAATCTCAAAATGTGCATGTACATGCTACTGCCACTTTTGTACCAACCTGATCGGCTTTGTCAGTCAGAAATCATGACAACACAATTGTAAAAGATCTAAAGAGCCAAAATAAACTGAAATAAAAAATCTTCTTTCAAATAAAAAGAAGCAGAAAGACTTACATTGAACAATTTCATAGTTCAGTGCAGTATAATACCAGAAAAACATGCTTATACCTTTCTGTTTGGTTACACGATTGTATACCTGTGAAACACATACAGGTAAAGCTTCATTACTGTGTAATATTCAATATTTTTAATGTTTCCGAGTCTTCTACTTGATTTGTATTAGTTCGTCATTTTAATGTTACTAGCTATCATGCATATTGCCAGGCTGATAGTGTTATTACCTGTGTGTTTACCAAAGTAAGATGCAGTTATCAAAAAATAAAATCCAAGAAAGAAGGGTAGGGGAGTATTTAAAATGTTGGCAATTCAAGTTATATTCTACTAAAAAGTACATTTCAGATCATTCTTTTATGTTATCATTCTACTAATGAGAATGCTGGTGTGTTCCGAGTGTGTGCTGACAATGTTCAAAACGTTATGTTGCAACAAACAATCCAGTTTATCGTTAATACAAATATATTAATAACCATTTGTGTATTGATGGAGAATGTGCTGCACTGCAGCTTGCTACATACATTTAATTTGACCGGGCTTCCTGTGGTTAGAACACTAAATACTCAGTAACTAACTGTGCATAGGTGTCACCCACTATGTAATAACTTTGTCCTGTTCTTCACAGCTGTGAAAATGTTAACTGCCAAGGTTGCAGACTTTCAGCTGCTAAGCTGCTGTTGTCTGCTGTGGTGTATTCAAATTAGAACAACTTAATTTGAGTGTCTTCCATTATAACAATATGGTGACCCAGCTATTGCTGTGGGAGTGAAAGCATGTTAGCGTCCTGCTTTTGAACATGTCTATATCACAGATACAGAACTGAACTGCCTCCAAATGTGTTCCTTATCCAAACTTTTTATCTTTTGATGCTATCATAATGGCCAAGTGACTGGATTTATCCCACGACTTGTTTATCTCAATCAATGTCTCACTTTTAAAACTTCCTAGGACACTTTCTTGAAAACTGGTTTAAGAACTCCTGTACTGCAGCTTCGGATTTTGTTAATGTTTCTCACAGAGTACATCATAGTAAAAGCTGCAGAGCAGTTGATTCACTGTAAAGATGATGTAATTGTGCTCCCCTTAGGCAACTGGCATAACTGAGCCACTGTGAGGCAACCACTCTTGTACCTGCAGCGAGTGGGAGTGTGGTGAACGTACATGATGTCACCAAGTGCAGAAGTGTGTCTTTGCCAAGCAACCACTGCCCTAAACAGCAACAGCTGTAGATCATGTTGCAGGTACTGAAGCAGGGCGCCAGGCACAAAATACAACCAGCATTTGTAAGTGCATGAAGCTTCTGAAATTTATGAACTACCATATTGCTTAAAGTTTCATTAATGGAGACTGAAAAGCCATAATGGTCCTAAATGTATTTTGTATTGTTTTGTGCAATTCATTTTCATCTTTCAGAAATAAAGATGTGCAAGAACAAGGGGACACCATTTGAAGACAGAGAGGAGATGGCTCAGGGGCAATGTGAGGAAGTATTTTTTCACACAGAGGGTGGTGGACGCATGGACCGCCCTTCCAGAGGAGGTTGTGGGGTCAAAAACAGTGGGGGGAATTCAAGAATGCATGGGACAGACATAAGGCAATTCTAGGGGGTGGGAATAGGTGGAAGTAGGCTGTTGGTTAACTAAGATCTGCAGCATATCCAATAGGTAGGGAAATGGGCAGACTAGGTGGGCCAAGCAGTCCTTATCTGCCATCAAAGTCTATGTTTCTATATTTCTATGTTACTAGGGCAAAGCACAGATGAGCTACGCCACAGAAGAAAAAGTTTTCTTATCAGGGTTCAAGCTCTGTATCAGAAAAACATGGAGATAATGAGTAACAGAATGTCTGTACTACAGAGCATTTTGGGGGGGAACTGGAGAAATGGGGGAAGGGGAGCATTAAAGTTAAAAAAAATATATAAAGGAGCCTCAATGGTAATGATATTGTTAATCCCAGATGCTACCTGGTTACCCCCATCAGGTCACACCAGGAAACTAGCCTCGGCTCAGTGTGCTTATCCTGGTAACCAAGATTTTAAATAAATAAATAAAAATACCCCCCTGTGTAGACCATATATAATCATGGGGGTAGAAGGTCAACCAGGGCCATAGGTGGGTATTGCTGTAATAGATATCATGTAGACTATGAAGATAAGCTACCAACATGCCTGCCTATTAACCTCTTCATTCAAGCCCCATGACTAGGTAAAGGTCCCTAGTTCTATAACCCACCACATCTCTTGCTTCCCCAAAAGTGTGTTATAGTCCACCCTTCCCCTTTTCGGTGGGTAGGCCTGCTGCAAACTCCAAAAGCATAATGAGGCCCCATTGTTGCCTCTTTCTTTAAAGTGTAAAGCTACACTGGATGTTTCATCTTCTCTTCTAGTGGTGTTTTTATGCTCCCCAAATGCTTTTTTCAACTTTTGGAGTGTTTTTCCTACATACACTTTGTCACAGGGGCATTGTAATATATAAATTACTCCTGTTGTATTGTAGTTAGTGTGGCTTCTAATGGGATACACTTTACCTGTATATGAGTGACAAAGTTCTTCTTTACTAGAAGTGTGACCACACACCAAACACTGGCAAGATAGAAACATTCTCTGCCTCAGGGGCCCAAGCAGGAGCAGCCCTCTTGGATTTGGATCTGCAGTACATGTCATGTGATCAGTATGGACCACATGTCATGTGATCAGTATGGACCAATCTATCCTTAAGGCTAGGTGCTTTTTTTGCTTTAATAACAGGATGATTATGAAATATAGTGCCTGTGGTGGGGTGATTTTCTAAAACACCGCAAAGTTTATTGGTGATACCTCTTATTCTGGACACATGGGGGATACGAGTAGTTGCAAACACGATTCTGTCTAATTCCATATCTGTGCATTGTCTAAGTGTAAATGCTTGCTCTCATGTGATGTCCTCTTCTCTTTCTAAAGCCTTATGAATGGCATAAGGTCTATAGCCTTGATCCCTGAATCTGGAAGCAATAGTCTGTGAATCTTGTTGGTATGTTGTAGGTGTACTACAATTTCTCTTAACTCTCAAAAACTGGGAGTAGGGAATACTGTTCTTGAGTCTGTCAGGATGAAAACTCTTGTCATGAAGTATAGAATTTCTGCCTATTGGTTTTCTATATAGAGATGTTTCCAGACTCTTACCATTGTACAATATCATAATGTCCAAAAAACAGTATCTCCTGTGTGCTGAAAGTTGCCATGAATTGCAGATGCTGGTTACAGCTCTGAAGATATTCCACAAAACTCTGTAGTTCATCCTTTGTTCCAAGCCAAATAAATATCACATCATCAACATATCTCTTCCAGAAAAATATATTAGCTCCAACTAATTTTTAGAAGAAAAGACATGCTCCTCTTTAAAAGCATTCACGTATGCATTGGCGTATCCAGGAGCCGTAGTATTCCCTATGGCAGTACCTTTAATCTGACCATAGAATTGCTCTTCAAGGCCTGAGTAATTCTTGTTGAGGACGAAGTATGCCATTCTTGCAGTAGTCTAGTAGATGGATGTGTTCCCTGTGGTCTTGTGCCCAACAGAGCTCCCACTGTGACAATTTCTCCCTCATGCAGTACTGAGGTATATACATCTTTAACATGAACTGTAACCAATATGATGTTATCATGTACTCAATGAGCATTCAAATCATTAATGAGATTTTTATTTTTTTTTGTATTATGCGCTTTTTCCTTCCCTCACTGACCTAGCCACCTACTCCTTCAGGCAACCAAGCCTTCTTACCGTCTGTCTCCGCTTCCTCCTTGTCGCAGTCTGCTGTCCCTTATCATGCCTCCCAGACTGACCCAACATATCCCATTCATTGAAGGGGGGCCCCCTTTCATAGTTATGACCAGGAGGGGAGACTGGCATGCACTGAAAGGCACACAGTTTTCTATCCTTGACAGGGGCGGTGAGGGTGCAGCTTGGGGCTATCCCAGGCTTTGTGGCAACAGAGAGGTGAGCCACCATCATCCAGGCACCACAGGCAGCCATCGTTTTCTCATTTTACTTGACCCCTCCCACCTTCCAATCTGAACCTATCAGGGATGCCCTGGGGTGGAAACATAAGGTGGCGTGTCGAGACAGCACCACCATCTAGTATGTCTCAAATCCACCACAAGGCATCACAGGTCTGCTCACCCCCCGGGAGGGAAGCATCCAATGGAGACTCTTCACTCCCTCCCTGCTGGTCTACACTCCTGGTACCTGGGCTTGGGGTGAGAACCTGGGTCGCCAGCGTGCCAAGCAAACTTCTTCACTCAGCGCCACAGAGCCGGCCTTAATGAGATTTAAAATATGTGTCATATCCCTCAGATAGTTAGAATATTCTCTACTAACAGATGTAAGTGAATATTAATATAAGTAGAAAGTGTCTCTAATATGGAACCTATCCCAGATGTGGTTGGCATTCCAGGTGGCCTTTGTGAATCTTTATGTATTTTTGGTATTGAATAAAACAATGAGGTTATTGGGAATCCCTTCAGTAAGTAATCACCTTCCCAGTCCTTTAACCATCCTAAGGCAATCATTTCTTCCAAACATTCTTTGATATGTTGTTTTATAGACAGTCAATAATGTTGTAGGACTATTCCTGTATTTGTATTGTTTTAATGGTTTGTACCCTCTCGGGTCATGCCTGAAAATACGCAACTGTCTAGTGCACCTTACCCGGTGAACAAAAAATAAATAAATAATGGTTACTTGATATAATTATCCTGATTGTTCGAAAGATTCATACACGTAGATCTGTACTGTTTAGTGTATTGTATTGTTATGGCTTCCCCTTTATCTGCTGGTTTTATGATAGATTGTTTTTATCCCAGTCTTGTCCTTAAGAACGTGCTCCTCTATGTCCTTCTAGACTAGGCCTATGTAAGTTTCAGCAGCTACATTTTTGTCTGACTGTGGCATAAATTTAAATTTAACCTGTAGTACTTATCTAACTTGTATCTGGTAGGTATCCTGCTCTTCTTTATATGTAAACATGACTTTCAGTCTGACAGGTTTATAACACCATCATAAATCACATTCTAAAGTGAAATTGTCAATGGCCTTGAATGGTGAGAAGGACAAATCTAAAGACAGGACCTCTATTTCTGCAGAGGTAAGTTCCTTGTCACTAAGGTTGAAAATTGTTATCTGAGTTGTGGACGTTGTTTCTGTGAGGTTTTTGCATCTTTCCTCCTCCTGCTCCTCCAGTTGGCCCTTCGGTTCCTTCTCCCTCTCTGACGTTTTTGTAAAGGTCGTATCTGCTGCCTCCCTCCTAGGGATCTTCCTCTTGTTTCCTGGGTTCCTTTGCTTGACTGCCCCTTTGTCCCTTTCCCTAAAACAAGCATTTGTCAATGCCAAATATTTGCTTGCTGGTATTGGCATTGGTACTGCATGAGTTAGAGAGATGCATAATAAGAATGGCAGTGAAGTATTGAACGCCAGCCCCAACCCCCACCCTGCAGAGACTGACAGGCATTGGGGTATGCCTTTGGGTCATCGGTCATAACGCTCACACCATTCCACCTCACCCCACCCTGCAAACACTGACAGGTGTCACAGTGTGCATTGGGGTCTTCGGCCTTTATGCTCACCCCATTCTATGAGGAAATAAGCTGAGATGGGTGCAGTATAGGAGAACAGGATGAACATTAGGACAGAAGACCCCAAGGCACACCTCGATGCCAGTCAGTGGCTGCAGAGTGGGGTGGAATGGCATGAGCATTATGGCCAATGACTCCAAGCCACGACCCCAACGCCTGTCAGTCTGTACAGGGTGGGGCACTGCAGTTGGAAACCCTTACACCCCGAGTGCTTGTTGCTATTCTCATTACAAATTTTCAACATGGGCTTTTTGGGACCCCACCTCATGAACAGTGGCACTATCATTTTGTTACTCAATCCCAAAAAGTGATTTTGCTCAGCGAATGCGCCATTCAGTGTAACAGGTGTGAAAAGACATTTGGGGCAGGATGTGAAAAACGGCATCTGTACTGTTCATAAGAAGGTGGGCTGGCAGTATAGCCTAGAGGTTAGAGGAATGAAGTGTTAACGAGTTTGGTACATCCAGCAGACTAGACCTGAGTTTGATTCTCACAACCTCCACTTTCATACTGTGCGACTCTGAGCAAGTCACTTAACCGCCCAGTTTATTTATTTATTTATTTAAGAGTTTTACCAGGAAAACATACTGAGCGGGTTACCGCTCGATTCCAAATGCGCCTGGGGAAGGGACAAGTGGAACATACAAATCATAAGCACAATTACAGTTTCATTTACATACAGTAGTGGAAGATTGTACATGTTTACAGTTACACTATGCAGAAAGATGTTATGAGACCACATGAGGAGAACTGGAGCATACAAGTAATAAACACGAAGTAGATGCACATGTATGCAGTTACATATTACTAACAGTAGAAGAAGTAGTGCATGTAACTAGTAACAATATGCAGAACTAGCTATGAAGCAAGCAACAAGTAAGAATAAAGAGTTTAATCACAGTTCTGGGAGAAGACTGCATCTGTAACCCCTAACTTTGCTCTGCATAATGTGTAAGCTACGCAGGTATGGTGTGCTATGATCACCGCAGGAGGGCCTAAATTCAAGTAAGGGACTAAGGGTACCAGCCCCTAGGTGGCCCTATATGCAGGTGCATGTTGAGGAGAAGTGTGCCTTGAGGAGGTGATTTAGGTGAGACGTGTTAGCGAAGTCGCGTATGCCTGCTGGGAGTGCATTCCAAAGTTTAGGCATGAGGTATTTGAACGCCGCTTAGGCCTTTGATGTGGCCATGTGTGGAACATATAGGAGCCAGGAGTTACCACTCCTGAGGGAGTAGGTGGGCTGAGATGGGACTGAGAGGGCAGATGCAAGGTAGGGAGGAAGGGACTGTAACCATAATTTCACTGTGGTCCTGATGCTGTGGATGTGTCTACAATCGTACAGCGATGTTAGATCGAGGGAGCTGTAGAGGGCGCAGTGATGAGTCAAAATGGGGCAGTCAGGGGCAAAGTGACAGAAGGAGTGGAAGAGAAGGTCAAGGCTGGCTAGGGCAGTCTTGGGAGCAGATGCTGTATACTATATCCCTGTAGTCCAGTACCGGGAGGATCATTTTCTGGACAATTTCCTTGAGGGTTATTCAAGGTAAGCTATCCTTGTTCCGATATAAGGCATCTAGTTTTGGGCACAGTGTTTTCTGGATCGAGTCAATGGGAGTGGAAAAGTCAAGGTGCTGATCAAGCCAGACCCCCGAGGTATTTGAAGGAGGTGCAGTTCTCTAGGGAGTCTCCTCAGTGGTAAAGAAAGTGAGGGTAGAAAGGAGTTGGGAGAGCCTTTGCCTTGTCCCAAATGTTAGGGAGACTGTTTTCTTGGAGTTAAGAAAAAGTTGGTTTGAGCGAAACCAATGCTGTACCACATTAAAACCTTGTTGGAGTGTTGAGGCCACTTCATCGGGGAAGGGGCCTGTTGCGTACAGTATGGTATCATCAGCATACAGGTGTATGGATGTATGAGGGCAGACTGAGGGAAGTTCATTAAGGAAAATTGAGAAGAGTAATGAGCTGAGGACCGAGCCTTGTGGGACCCCAGTAGAAATGGGGAGGGGGGGAGGAGATGTTGGGTCCAATTCTTACAGATTGAGATCTATCAACCAAATAAGAGTGAAACCAACTGGTGGCTTCATCAGAGAGTCTGGCACTAGAGAGTTTGGATAGCAGTAGGGAGTGGGAGACTGTGTCGAAGGCTTTAGCGAGGTCAACGAAAATGGCTGAGGTGATGTGCCCTTTATCCATGCCCGTGAGGATGGCATCGTTGAGCCTTAGCAGGAACGTTATGGTGGAGTGCGATTTCCTGAAACCTGATTGGTAGGGTGTAAAGAAAGAGGAGGAGTCAAGAAAGGAGGAAAGTTGGGCTAGGACAAGGCGCTCCTGTAGTTTGGCAAGGATGGGGAGTAGGGAGATTGGATGGTAGTTACCCGGTGATGAGGGGTAACCTCTTTCAGGAAGGGGATGACAGTGGCATGCTTCCAGTCGGACGGTATGTTGGCAAGATAAAAAGAGAGATTGAACAGCGCTGCCAGTGGGGTGGCAATGGCAGGGGCAGATAGATGTAACATTTTGGAATCGAGCCCTGAAGGGCACTTGCCTTTTGAGGGGTTGAGAGACTGCAGGGCTTTCAGCACAACAAGCGGGGTAACCCGACAGAATGAGAAGCCAGTAGTCTGGGAGGACGTTGGCGTCGGGATGGGTGCATACTTGGGTGGTGCAGTAGAGAGGCTAGAAGAGAGGATACACAGCTGGTGAAGAAAGTGTTGAAAACAGAGGCCACTTCAGCTGGTTCAGAGACAATGGAGCCTTCTACATTTAGGGTTGGGGTGGGAGGTTGAGCAGGGAGAGAGAAGAGCGACTTGATTGTTTTCCAGAAATTAGTTGGGTGATTTAGGTTTGTGTTGAAGGATGCCTTGAAGTACTTGGCTTTGGCCTGTCGGATTTGCCTAGTGCAGAAATTACAAGATGAATGGTATAGTTGGAGTGCCGCCTGGGTGCCTGTTGCCTTGTACGTTTTCCAGGCATGGTCCCTAGCATGAAATTGGTCAATGAGTTCGGCAGAAACCCAGGGCAGGTGGTCACCCCTTACCCTCTTTCTTCGTAGGGGTGCGTGGGTGTTCCATACAGCTAGGAAAGTATCCTTAAAGAATTTTAGGGCTGAGTTGAGGGAGGAAGCCTGGAAGATGAAGGTCCAGTCAGCTTGTGCTTGGTCCCTTAGAAGCGCATCTTGGCTGACAGCTTTGTACGATCTAGTGAACAATGTCCTTGGTGGTGGTGCTTTGGGTCTATGTATTTTTCTTACAGTGTAGATCATGTGGTGGTCACTTAGGGAGTCTAGGAGAAGTCCAGCTTCAACAATCCAATGGGGTGAGAGGTAAGGACCCAGTCCAAGAGGGAATGGTTCTGAGATTTGTGATTTAGACGAGTGGGTTCAGAAATCTGTTGGGTGAGGTTTAGGGCTGTGATTTGGCTACGAAGTTTGGAGTTATTGTTTTCGAGCCAGTTGAAATTGAAATCCCCTAGAATGTGTAACTCACCCCTGGAGGAGTTAGCCTTTAGGGTGCCCAGGTGGTCCAGCATGTCAGGCTGGGAGGTGTCCGGGGTGCAGTAGGACCCTGCAATATATAGTGGAGTGGAGTGGAGTGGGGAAGGGAGAGTTTGATTAGGAGGGAGTTGATGGATTGAGTGGGCATAGAGAGCTGCACCGGGGTGAACTGAAGCATCGAGGAGATGTACATGGCTATGCCTCCCCCTTTTTTTCTGGCCAAGCGGTCTTGACGAATGAGCCAGTAGCCTGGTATAGATACTTCTGAGTCCAAGTTATGGGGTTTTAACCTGGTCTCAGTGATTATCATTACATCTGGATGCAGTGACAGTATGATTGGTTGAAGGGCTGCGATTTTATTCAGGATGCTACAGATGTTGAGGTGAATGAGTTTAAGACCTCTTGGTAATGTGAGGTCTGATAGGTGCTGGGGGAGTATAGGCCGGGGTTTAGTTCTACGTCCCCAGACAGGAGAAGCAGCAATACTAACAGATGTTTATAAATGTGCATGCTCCATTTTGGCTTCCGGGGGGTAATAACCTGTTGTGATGTTTGCAGAGGGGTATTTAGTGTGGAGGAGATTAGAGCTGTCAGATCTGTGTGAAAGGATGGAGGCAGGATAGTAGCACCAGGGATCCAGATGTTCTGGGAGGAGCGATGTTGCGGAAGTATTGGGGAGAAAGTTACATGATGGGGAGTAAAGACGTTTCCTAAAGAGGAGGGGTTTGGAGGTAGGTGAGGATGGGAAGCAGGTGGGAGGGAAGTTAGGGGAGTGAGCTGGCAGATTGTGCTGAGAAACAGAAGCAGCATGATGCTTGCAGGGTTTGACAGTGGGACAGGAGAGTGTAGCGGCCACTAGAGGGGAAAATATATAATCTGCTAGTGGGAGAGTGGGCTGATAGGTTTATATACACACGTGACGAAGGTTATAAAAGTCAAAGTCTGCCACAGGTGGTGGTGGGGGTGGTGGGGTAGCTGGTGCGCAGCACCAGTGAGGCTCACGCTGTTTGAAATTCTGTGCCTGATGCTGCGTCCGGCTGTACCTGGGCAGTGAATTTATTTTAATCCACGGGGCTCCGGTGGTGGGGTGGGTGAAGTCCTCAGCTCACTGCAGACAGACTGGGGAGGAAAGAGAAATGGGAGCGATTACTTATAGGCACAAAAGAGCACAAGAGCATTGACCTTAAATGCTTTCAGGTAAGGGCATTCATAGCTAAAAGCATACAGCAGACTGCAGGGCCCTTATAGTAAAACTGATCTGTAGAAAGCTTAGATTTGTACCCTTAAGCTTCTACCCCTTGCTCCCAGGTCACCCCTGAAAACAGGCACTTGTGCCTAGTGGGCCTTACCCGGTTACCAAAGACTAAAATAAAAAAATAAGGTGTGAAAAAATGGCAATATTGAAAATCTGGAGTGAAAATATAAAAAAGTGGCAAAGTTATGAGCATGCATAGAAATTGCATAATGCACACTCATAACACAGTCATTTTTGGAATTTGTTCACCAAATTTTCAACATGGCATTTTTGGGACCTCTCCTCATGAACAGTGGTACTGTGATTTCATTAATCTGTTCAAAAAATTAATTTTGCACAGCAACTGTGCCATTCTGTGCCATAGGTGTGAAAACATGTTTTGAGCATGATACAAAAAATGACAGTTGTACTGCTCATAAGGAGGTGTGAAAAAATGGCAATGTTTTGGGAAATTTGAGTAAAAATATTACAAATTTGTGAAGTTATGAACGTCATTACCAAACTGCTTTTCGAAAAGCAATCATTTTGGAGTTTTTTCACCAAACCTGCATCATGGCCTTTTGGGACTCTACCTATGAACAGTGGCACTGCTATTTCATTAATTGGTCCCAAAAGGTGATTCCATGCAGCAACCGTGAAATCACGTTTCAGGACCAAGACACAAAATGACAGTGCCAGTACTCATGAGGTGGTGTTCCAAGAACCCCATGTTGAAAATTTGGGACCAAAACTCCCAAAAATGGCTGAGATATCAACTTAAGTTGAACCTCCCCATTGATTGCCATTATCAAATCAAATCAAATTTTATTTGTGATGTGCTTTTCAAAGTATCAAAGCACAGATATATTACAAAATAATAATCGTCACAATAAATATAAATATAAAAACAATTAAAAGGCAACAGGGTGACCTATTCAAAGGCTTGTTCAAATAAATAACTCTTTGGAGAGACCTTGAATGACTCTGTGGACAGGCACTCTTGAATCCAACGAGGTAGAAAACTCCACAGGTTTGGGGCCACAAAAGAAAAAGCTCTGGCCCCAGATGACTGAAGACAAACCCTGGGAATCTCTAGCAATCTCTCTTCGGCAGAGCGGAGTGGGCGGAGAGGATGGTAGGGTCGAAGCAGATCTTGCAAGTAGCCCAGTCCCTGACTGTGTAGGGTCTTATAGGTTAATAATGCGACCTTGAAAGTGATTTTCCATCGCACCGGCAGCCAGTGCAGTTCGCGCAGCACAGGTGTGATGTGATTATAGAGCTTACCATGATTTTCTTCAGTTTGAGGTCAGCTTTTGAAGAGTGCAGACCTTTCCCCGGTCCACAGAAGAGCACAGCACCAGACCTCTAGAGGTATGTATGGGTGAGAGGGGTGCGAGGAGGTGCGAAAGAGGGAGGGTCAGGATGGGGAGGGAGGTAAGAACGATGAGGACCATTTTCTTTTCTTTGGGTTTAAAAAGCCCTCAAGGAATGTTTTCCTTTTTTACAGGTTAAATACTATGAACAATAAAGTTCAGCACACTGGATTGGGTTCCCAGTGTGCCAGACTAGTGAGGGGGATCAATGCCGACCCCGGGGATTGGGCACCCTGAGGTTGTCTGACAAAAAGGGGCATGGGGGGGTGCATCTGACACTGGGAGTGGGCATCCCGGTGTTGGAACAAAATAAGAATTATTTTGGCACACTGGGGTGAGCCCCCAGTGTGCCACAATAGTGTGTGGGGGGGGGCAATGCTGACACAAAGATTGGGCACTCTGTTGTCAGCAAAAGATATGTCTGGGCTGAGAGGGCATGATGATATGGTGATTGGGCACCCCGAAGTCAGCTTTGGGGAGAGTGTGTGGTGGGTGACAGGAGTTGCCAATTATGCAATGCCGCTCATTTATTTATTTCACCGGGAAAGGCACACGGAGCAAATGAGTTGCTCGTAAGTCCAGCCATGCGCATTACTGTGCACTGTAATGTGCATAACTGAGATGTGCCTGGTTGCTGGGAAGGGGGGGAGAGATCTGCCGCTGCAATGATGAAACTGTCCATGATTGGAGTTCCAGATTTCTTTCAAGTCCGGAGCACGCTCTCAAAATGCTGTCATTGGCAGCTTCCCTGTTGATTGGTGTCCTAGGGATGTTCCTCTGCAAGCGTTTACTGGATTGGCCAAACACTGCCACACCTCTGCAATGCTCTACTTACCTCAAAATGTTTCTTGTGCACGCATATAAAAAGGCCGTCTTCTGTTTCTACCCAAGTTTTTGGTATAACTATCTGAAATGTCATATCCAGTATCAGAATAATTACCCTGTTTTTGTAAATCTTAAAGGTATAACCCTTACTATCTCTATTGCCCACTGTATCACACTGAAGCTTTTTCAATTTAATTAGTTTTAAATTGGCCTCATGTTCACTTAGTTTCTTCTTGGTATCCTCCAAGAAGGAACTGAAATTCTTCTAAAACAGTAATCTCTGCAGCAATTTTGCTGTGTTCTTCTAAGACTGCCTCTATAAATGCTAGCATTAAATCATAGCAACATTTGATTCTTATGCAATTACATCTCTTGTAAAGTTTGTCAGAAATAATGCCTACATTAAGTTCAACAAAAACCCTCAAACACCACGGTATGTGTTTGAATTCTAAATATTTCATCAAAGTTAGGACATGGCATTCTAGTCTAAGATTTCAACTTTTAAGTGCGTCTGTTCTTTTCATAATACTACCCTGTGTTTCTTCCAAGGTCTGACTCGTGTCCATGATGCCCTGCATAAGATCTATTAACCTCTTCTAGCCTCCTCTGTGAAACTTTCAAAGATATATTCAGATTGTGCACTTTCACCCACATCACTGAATTCCACCATGGTTGAATGTTATGTGATTTAGAAATTATGCTGCTGAAAAATGTAAATAAAAATAAACACACATGCACAAGTCAAATCCTAGTATAAATCAAGTCCCTCAGGCACAAATTTGCCTAAAAGTGAACAGTCTGTTAATGTGGTGAACATCCACCAGTATCAGGTCTCTGTTCCTGACTTGTGAACTTGCAAAGAAAAGGGGGGGTCCTAGCGGGAAATCACCAAAAAGTTAGCATAGACTTGGGCATGGAGCTGGTCCTTGCGGAGTAACTATGCTGCAGGTTTTGGGTGGCAGACCACTCTTGGGTGAAGAGAAATGCCACAACACAAATAATTTCTTTGTCATTCCTTTATTTAAATATCCAAACATTTCGCCACAACTCTAATGGCTTCTTCCCAGTGAAAATTATCATTTTAATACAGACAAACATGACATTTGGACTACTGTACAGATAAAACACAACTAATCAACAACTCATGATTGTATACGTATATATGACCCAGCATACCTATACTACACCTCAATACTCCTGAAAATGGAGGTAAAACAAAATATTTTAAATTTTGTTGGCCCGTCCAGTGCAGTGGTTGGATTTTCACTTGTGACATCAGTGACCCAGGTTAGTCAGAGGGCGGCCGAGGGAGAAGGATGGAGCATCCCAAGGACTGCTCCTTCGGGGGGAGTATGACTGGTGTAGCGGACCCCTGGTGGGCCGGGGCACAGCAATCGCCTGGCATCAGAATATAGTTGAGAGGTGAGGTGGACGCTGGTCGTCATTGCACGTCCCCGGCCCTCGCATATAGGGGAGAAAAACACAGCTGCCTGCCACTCGAATGAAGCCTGCCACTCCACTCCTGATGAGCTCCCAGGTTGGCTCCCCAAGCTATCCCATCTTTGCGGCACTTAAGCCGGTGCCGACAATGCCGCCCTGGAGAGTAAGCCAGGGGGTATCGGGGAGTCACGGCTAATATGGGAGTGGGAGCAGAGGGGACCATGACTGAGGCCAAGTAATGGTGGCGGGAGGCTAGAAAAGCATAATAAATAAATATACATATATATATATATATATATATATATATTTAAATTTTCAACTGTGAATAAGAAAAAAACAAGGTTAATTCCTTTTGTTCGGTTAACTTGATATTCACAAAACCTTTCTAAACCACAAGTAATGCAAGACATGCCACAACATACCAGTCTCAAAATATGCATATACATGCTACTACCACTTTTTTACCAACCTCCTTGACTTTGTCTGCCAGAAACCATGGCAACACAATTATAAAAGACCAAAAAAGCCAAAATAAATTGAAATAAAAAATCTTCTTTTAAAAAACAAGAAGCAGAAACCCTTACATTGGACAATTTCATAGTTCAGTACAGTATAAAACCTGTGACATCTTTGCCCCCTTTGTTAAGCGAATTGAAAAAACAAAATCTTCTCCTTGGGTAAATTGGTCCTTGCTCGACCAAATGAAGGCCTGTGATAACCTATGGCACCGTGCCCTTGAGTCTGGTCTCCTCTCGGATCGCCAACTGTACCGTGCCGCACAAAACGCATGCACCTGGGCTATCCACAAGGCAAAGGCAGCCTTCTATCAGTCCAATCTTACTGCCACCTGGGGAGATGGGAAGAGGTTCTGGGCTAACATGAAGGAACTAAGCAGCAAGTCTCCCTCCCTTCCCCCCTCTATTATTGTCATTGACGGTGTTTCCACGCAAGACCCTAGTAAGATAGCAAATGCCTTCAATGCATCTTTCTCTGAGCTCAGCTCTATCCTCATCCCCGATTTCTTTACACCATGCACTGGACAGTTTCTGCCCCCCCCCCAGTGCCCCTCCTTTCTACTTTAAAATGATCTCCCCTAGTGTCACTCGCCCGTATATTGCCAAGTTCCTCGGAAAGACAAGGCAGAGTGGTGACTGTCTTGATGCAAAACTGCTCTTATTAACCCTTGATGCAGTCCTAATACCTCTAACAAAAATACTAAACATGTCCCTTTACCTGGGGCAGTTCCCTACAGTCTGGAAAAGGGCGGTCATCACCCCATCCATAAAAATGGTGACCGTACCTCATGTAGTAATTATAAACCCATCTCTATACTTCCACCCCTCTCAAAAGCCCTGGAAAAAAATAGCTGCTGATCAACTTACTGACTACTTGGACTCGCATCATCTACTGTGCCAGCAGCAGCGTGGGTTCAGGAAAGGGCACAACACAACTACTGCCCTGCTTGAGTTCACCTCCTTCATCCATGAAGCCCTTGACCACAGAGCCCTGGCTGGATCTGTCTACATTGACCTGTCCAAGGCTTTTGATACTGTTAATCACAATATGCTCAAAAACTCCCTCCTCTCTCTTGGTGTCTCCCAAAAGACTGCTGACTGGTTCTCCAACTATCTCCATGGCCATATCCAACAAGTTAAAATAAATAGCATCATATCCTCCAGCCTTCCAGTACGATTTGGTGTCCCTCAAGGGTCAATCCTTGGCCCGCCCCTTTTCTCCCTATACCTAAACTCCTCCCCCTTGGCCTCCACTGAACGTCTACTCCTTGATGCGGATGACGCCGTGGTCTTTAGCCGGCCCCCTGACCCAACTGCAAAAAGGTGAAGGTCATGCTATTTGCCCACCCTCAACACAAGCACAAGACCAAACTATCTATACTAAATTCCCAGAGTGCCATGCTGGAAGCAGTTACCAGTTTTAAATATCTAGGGAACACCCTGGACTCGGCCCTTACATTCCAGGAGCATATAGTATCGACTTGCTATAAACATTAGAATTGGACTCCTGTATAAATATAGGTCCTATCTCCCTCCCAACACCCTCCGTTTAGCCATCTCTAGCTCCATCCTTTCCCTGGTAGACTATGGCATAGTCATATATGGTGCTGCCTCCAACACTGCCCTGTCCAGCATAAAGCGCTTCCTAAACAAAGCATGCCAGCTTGCCACTGGCTGTGATCACCTCACACATACCTGTGAACTCTACAAATGGTCATCATGGCAAAATTTTCAGGCGAGACTACATTATCAGACTTGCTTATTGTCCAAAACAATCCAACGAAGATTAGCCCCTACAGGCTGTCTCTCCCTCCTACAAACATGCTCGCCTATGCGGGCTACAAGACTTTCTAACTCCACTACCTTTCACATCCCATTTGCCAGGACCACCACCTGCCAAAGGTCCTTTTGGTACAGGACGCCACTATGGATGAACTCCTTCCCTGACACTGCCCTCTCCATTCCTAGGTTGGGGCCTTTTAAACCTGTGCTGCATACCCTATTATATCAAACTGCTACTGTGATTGCATATACTCTCCCCTACTTGTACTAAGTATTCCGTTGAAATTGTTTTACCACTGATTCTTATTGTATTGACTTCTAATTTATACACCTGTGATGTAGTTTTTCGCCTTATGTAGTATCCTATTTTTGTCTCTGTTTTTTAATCTCTGTACCTTATAAACCCTCTATTTGTCCTCATTTAAATGTATGATGTGGAGCCTTTGCAAATGAGTCCCTGACTCAAAGGGCTGTAATTCCTAAACGTATACAAATAAATAAATAATAATAAAAAAATTAAAACTTGCGTATACTTTTCTGTTTGGTTACACGATTGTACATCTGTGAAACATGTATAGACACAGCTTGATTACTATGTAATATTCAATATTGTTAATGTTTCTGAGTCTGCCCTTTGAACTGCATCAGTTCATCCTTTTAGTGTTACTGGCTATATTATGCATAGTACCAGGCTGATAGCATTATTACCTGTGTTTTTACCAAAGTAAGAATGCAGTTATTAAAAACTAAAATCTTAGGGGGGAGTGCTAGAGGAGGATTCAAAATGTTGTCAGTTCAAGTTATATACCAGCCAGCTTGCAACAATTTGCTGTGCAGCTACCCCTTGGTAACTGTGAGCAAGGACCAGGACTTTGCTTCATCTCCTTGCTAGATAGCTAGGAACAGATAGACTGGGCCTTGACTGTGCAATTTAGGCAATTGCCTGTAGGTAGATCATAAGAGACTGCATCACTTTCAAAAGAGATTGCTTTTATCTCAGTGTACTGCTACAACTTTATACCCTTTTGCTTGAAAGATGTTTTGGGGGGATCACCATGACCTAATTTCCACCAACCAGTACCACAACACCACCTTTTTAGGCCTGCAATTCCTTACCAGGTGTGTGCAAACTTAGAGGCTGAGAGAGCTCCAAGAAGGACTTTGGGAACTGGTGCACCAGTGGGGAGGTAGCTGAGGAACTGAGTGGGGAACTGTATTGTGTTTGTAGCAGGACTATCATGTTACACTGAATATCTGCCCTCGCTTTTCTTTCCTTTCTTTTCCAGAAGGCAGAGAGTTCCTGCCCCCCCCCCCCCCAAACATATCCTATTTATGCATTACTGGCTCCTTGGTTCAATGGTCAGTGAGCGACTAAGTATAGGGAAAAGATGGTGCTTTTGCAACTGTTTCTACTTAATCTGTTAGGAGAGGAAAGCAGAAAAGAGCCACTTATCTGTTAGGATATTTGTAACTGAAGGTTGTTTGTTTGACAGCAAGTAGACTGGATATTTATGAAAAGTACTTGTGATCGTTCATGGTCTCTGTCCCTTACAGGGACTAAAACCCTTGTGTGGGACACCATGATGGCATAGGAACCCTCTTGAGGATGGGTCCACCGCTTGATGTTTTGTGGGAATGAAGTTTCTATAGGCTAAAGGTACCTTTTAGATGGAACTCCCAAAATGCAAAGTTGAAGATGAGATTTAAACAGGCATTGACTTGAGGCATGACTTTTGTATGGAAAGAGAGAATGGTGGCTGAAGTAGCATCAGGAACAGCTATCCAACCCCCAGTTAAAATATAGAACCACCATCCAGCATCAACTCTGGACAGATTTAATTAGTTACAATATATATTATGACCTGTGCCCCAGAAAAGAGGAAAACCCCCTGTGGAGGAAACCCCTGGGGACCGAAAGCCTAGGTCACCATCCCTCTTGACTTACAGTAGGCTGCTATTATGATGACTCTGGCCAGTGCTGAATTTAAAATCCAGTTCAGGGGAATAGATTAGATGGGAAGACATTCACTCTATCCTTCTAAACAGATCATGAGGTGCAGCCAAGTGGATGTGCACAACCAGAGCTCCTTGCTCCACCCAGGAAGGAGGTCCCACTTCAAGGCATGGGGGTGAGAAGACAGAGAGACTGCTGGACAACTTTTGTCTAACCTTGAATCTGCAAGGTGGCCTAAACTATATACAGATGATGATGATAAGGGGACTAAAGAAAGGGGAATAAATATGAGACCAGGTGAGTCTTAGGCAGACACTGGATGGATTCCATCAAGAGGTGTGTGCACAGTGTGCTTCCAATAAACACAACCATGGAGACAAGCCATACAAATACAAGGATACTGGACTTTAGAAGGGCTGACTTTGGCATAATGGGCGAATACCTGAGGAATGCATTAGCAAATGGCCAGAAAGGAGGGGTGGAAGAACAATGGAGAAAAAATCAAAACTGCCATCATGGAGGCAAAAAGCCTTTGTTTGAAACAAATAAAGAAAACAAAGTGGAATAAAAACCACTATGGCTCTCAAAAGAAGTGTCAGGGAAGGTTAAGGAGAAAAGGCTGCATTCAAAAAGTATAAGGAATCACAGACGGAGACGCATAGGAACTGTATCAATTAAAGCAGAAAGAAGTGGGAAGGCAGTCAGAAAGCAAAGGCCTAAACCGAGGAAAGGATAGCCAACTCAGTTAGGAAGGGATAAAACCTTTATAGGTACATTAGGGAACATAGAAAGGTTAAGGGAGGATAGGGAAGATTAATAAAGGAGAGGGAGGTGGGCAGAGGAGACAGTGAAAAGGCAGAGATAATGAATGAATACTTTTCCAGTATTCACAAAAGAAGAAGAGGAGGAGTTACCTAAACCAAACAGTAGAAGCACTCTGGATAGTGGGGTTGATACCAGTCCATTTAAAGAAGAAAGAGTACTGAAAGAACTTCTAAAACTCAAGGTGGACAAAGCAATGGAGCCTGACGGATTCACCTAGAATCCTAAAAGAGCTAAGGGAGGACCTAGTGACACCACTAACCACACTTTTAACAAATCATGGGAAGATGGGTGGTACCTGAGGACTGGAGGAGGGCAGATGTGATTCCCCTTCACAAAAGTGGGAGCAAGGCAGAAGCAGAAAACTACAGACCTGTTAGTTTGACCTCAGTGGTGGGGAAAATGATGGAATCACTTCTGAAACAAAGAATTGTTGAGTACCTAGAGGCCAGCGGGGCACTGGACCCAAAACAGCATGGATTCACAGCAGGAAGGTCATGTCAGACAAATCTAATCGATTTCTTTGACTGGGTGACCAAAGTAATGGACCAGGGAGGGGCTGTGGATATGGCCTACCTAGACTTTAGCAAGGCATTTGACAGTCTCGCACAAAAGATTAATAATCAAGTTAGCCAGCCTGGAAGTGGGTCCCAGGGTGGTAGCCTGGGTAGAAAACTGGCTGCACAACAGGACACAGAAGGTAATAGTGAATGGAACACATTCTGAAGAAAGGGGTTACTAGTGAGTACCTCAGGGCTCAGTACTGGGTCCAGTCCTCTTTAACGTCTTTATAAGTGACATTGCAGAGGGTCTGAAGGGAAAGGCATGCCTCTTTGCAGATGACACAAAGATCTGTAACAGAGTTGATACACAAGGGGGGTAGAAAGGATGAGAAGGGACTTGGCAAGGTTGGAGGAATGGTCAGACATATGGCAACTTAGATTCAATGCAAAGAAGTGCAAAGTAATGCACCTGGGATATAAAATCCAGGAGAAGAGTACACAATAGCAGGGAGGTACTAACAACAACAATAATGGAAAGGGATCTGGGTGTAGTCATATCAGATGACCTAAAGGTGGGTATGCAATGTGAGAAGTCAGTAGGGAAGCCAGGAGGATACTGGGATGCATGGGAGGGGCATCAAGTAGAAAAAGGAAGTGGTTATCCTCTATACAGACAGTTGGTGAGACCCCATCTGGAGTACTGCATGCAGTTTTGGAGACCTCATCTACACAAGGACATAGACAGGATGGAAGCAGTCCAGAGGAGGGCAACTAAAATGGTGCAGGGTCTACATCAGAAACCATATGAAGAGAGACTGAGAGAGCTTAATATGTATACCCTTGATGAAAGGAGGGACAGGGGGACATGATAGAAACTTTTAAGTACCTCAAGGGAATCAACAAAGTTCAGGAGGGTAGCATCTTTCAGAAAAAGAGATGTGTAAGAACAAGGGGGCACAATTTAAAGTTAGAGGGGACGGCTCAGGGGTAATGTGAGGAAATTCTTTTTCACGGAGAGAGTGGTGGACGCATGGAACCGCCTTCCTGGAGAGGTTGTGGGGTCTAAAACAGTGGAGGAATTCAAACATGCATGGGACAGACATAAGGCAATTATAGTGGGGTGGTTGCAGGAAATAGGCTGTTGGTTAACTAGAATCTGGAGCTTATCCAGTAGGTAGGGAAATGGGAAGACTGGGTGGGCCAAGTGGTCCTTATCTGCCGTCAAAGTCTATGTTTCTATGTTTCTATGTGTCACTGAGTCACTCTCAATGGACAAAGGGACCTGAACAGCAAAGGCCCTGCCTGAAAGCAACCAAACAGAGGCACCATTTATCCAAAGGCCTAAAGACCTTGCCACTGCCTGTCTCTCCTTTACCAAGTCATGTCTATTGGGAGGGGGTGGTTACAGTTCTTTCACAATTTATAGGACTTGCAAATCTTGATAGTTCATGCTGTCCTGAAAATGTGTATTTACTGCAGCTGGAAATGGCTTGACCAGATAGCATATATTATACAAAATAATCTCTCTTTATTGAAGGAATTCTGCGCAATGATTAAGTGATTTTCAAGTCTGCTCCTAGTATCTTCTTTATGAATAGATGGTTGACCAAGCGCTCCCAATCCTTAAGATGTTCCTGACCCCTCTTTCCTTCTCTGTCTCCCTCTCAGACTACAATATCCTCTTTTTTGCATCCAGATAGCCTTTTGTAGTTTCATTCACTCCACAGTGACTTTCTTCATGTAGTAATATGGGGGGTCACTATAGCCTGGAGGAGCCAAGCACCAAGCTGTGAACCTGGAATACCCAGCTAAGTTATTTATTTATTTATTTAATTTGTTTATTTATTTAAAAGTTTCACCAGGAAGGCATGCTGAGCAGGTTGCTTAATTCCAGATGTGTCCTGGGGGGGAGGGAGGAGGGATAAACAGCAAATATAGCTACAGTCTCGATACAACACATACAATGCATGGCAATAAGTATTTACAGAGTTACAATTGCTTAGCAAGTAACAGGATTCTAAAGCCAGAGACTGCAACTTGTACAGATTACAATTTTTACAAATATGGGTTTTAAACTCACAACTGCAACTTGTATATTGTGTGACCCTGAGTAAATCCCTTAACCTCCCTGTGCTCCTGGGATACACCTGGAAAGGAGCTTCAGCTCAGTGTGCCTTTCCTGGACAAAAGTTCTAAATAAATTAAAAGAAAATTACCTTTTCTGGCTGTCCAGAGCTGCTGTCTCCAAATCCATAACATGACATCAGACAGTCTGGAAAATATTACATCAGCATATCACAGGGGAAACTACTTGAGATCAGTTGTTTTACAACCTGCCACCCTCTCCTTTCAAGTCAGATTCCAGACCAGATGGTAGCACAGAAAAAAACAAGCTGACTTTAGCTTGACTTCGGTGTGATGTTCTGAGTTAACATCCTTTTCTCAGCTCATTAACAACAGCAAAAGTCATTCAGTTACTTTCATAGTAAAATGTGTCAGCTTCCAAACATTTAATCTTTACAAACAAAACAAACAAGACAATACATCCCAAGACATGTATACCTGTACCCATATTGAAACTACACAGTCTGTGGTGGCTGGGGGAACAATATTCACCCCCCCACTCCTCCAACACATTGATGATAATGGACAAACAGGTAAAGTCTGTGGGCGTGGGGCATACAAACCCATGAAACAGACTACTGACTGGGGCTAGTACTCTTTTACCCCACCACAGATTGACCCTTTATCATCAATGAGGCCAGCATGATTGGGTCTAAAAGTATCCCAGCTGCAATATGCATAGTAGAACTAAGAAAGCAGAGAGCAGCACCTAGTTGAAAGAGAAAAAGTACAGCACTTTGCTTAATACTTAAAGTGGAAGAGGATAGGTCAACATTTTTTTGAGTGTTTTTGGGGCAGTTCTTTCATCATAGAAGACAGTGTGGCAAACCTGACTGGTTAGAAGATGGTGAAGGCAGCCAGCTGGCACAGCAACAGCACTACCACTTGTGATGCCAATGACCCACATTCAGGAATGAGCAAGTGCTGTTGGAGCCGGTGGGGGGACAAAAGGATGGAGCAACTCAAGGACTGCTGTTAATGCTCTGGATGGGGTGACACAGCTTCCTCTGCATGGCTGCCAGCTGGTAGAGACCAGTTGGCAGCACAGCTGAGAAGCATGAGAATGGAAAGGGGTAGCCACTAGACACCTGGAATGCATGTGTCTGTCACTGGGAAGAAAACTTGAGATGAAGGAAAAGCAATGACCTTCTCAGTAGTATTGCCATCTGATTTATGACTGCACATGGATCAGCTGAATGAGTTAGCAAGTTTTGAGATCCAGACACCATAGACTTTGTTTTGGTTGCAATAAAGTTCAGGTGGTTGTTGACTAACTAGGAGGTGATCGTACTGAAATCAGACTAAAGTACTGAATTAACCTTGGATATTGTCATTTTACTGTAGTAGAATATCGTGTCATCTGCAAACATATGTAGATGACACCACCCGCTGTGTTTCAGGAGGTCAATCACAGAAATGGAAAACAGCAGAGTTCAAAAACAGCCTAGAGGAGCGCCGTAATTTGAGAAAGCAGGATCTGAACTAATGCCTTGTATGGACACAAACTGGCTTCGGTCACTCGGGTAGTTTTCAAACCATTTGATGGCTGGTTGGCTGAGACCTAGGATCCTGAGTTTGAGCACGAGCCTCACATGAGACACATGGTCAAAGGCATTGGAGAGGTCCATGAAGATGACTCCAGTGAGGAGACCATGATCCATAGCTATTTAGAGATCACTGACAATTGTGAACAATGCAACTAAAGTGAAATGCCCCTTCTCAAAGTGACATTGCATGGGAGAGAACAGATTGTATATATTGAGATGCTCGGTTAGTTGTGAGGGAACACACTTTTGGAGAAGCTTGGAGAGGGCATGAAGAACTGAAAAATGGTAGTAGTGATTCAGATACTGCTTAGGAGACTAGTGGAGATAACAGGGAACCTAGAACTAGAAGAGCAGTTAACAAGACAGACTGGGAACTGGTTGAAGGATAGGACTCAGAGATCTATCCTGCAGTTAATAATAAGTGATATAAGGGTGAGCCTGCAGGAGAGAGTGAGTTTGTTTGCAGGTGACACAAAACTCCACTGGAGCGTGCACAGTGAGGAAAACACTAGTAGCACGAAGAGGGATGGAAAGAGTCTGGAGAAATAGTCTTGTATTTGGCAACTGAAATTCAATGCCAAGACATGTACACTGGTAGCAGAAACCTGTAATTGCATTAATGAGATATGGGTGTAGCACCCAGGAATGAGATCTGATGGTGATAATTAGTGATAGCCTAAAAACTCCTTACCAATACAGTAAAATGTATGGAAAGACAAACAAGATGTTAAGATGCATAAGGAGCGGCTTCACATTTTGCAGCAGCAAGGTTATACTGTCACTGTACAGGTCACTGGTTCGAGCACAGAAGGAGAACTGTGTGCAGTTCTGCAGCCCATATCTGAGGAAGGACAGATAAGTTGGAAAGCATACAGCAAAGATGGTGAAAATGATACAGGAACAGCAGGATAGGTCATATGAGGAAAGACTGAAAGTCTCAATATATATTCTCCAGAAGATGGGGGGGGGATGTGACAGAAGCATTCAAATACATACAGTGGTGCAATAAGGTGAATTCCACATAGTTGTTCAAGTTGAGGAACAGTTCATCCACCAGGGGGGTACAATCTCAAGCTGAGGAAGGGATTTAAAAAGGACATTAGGCAGTATTTTTTCACAGAACAGGGAGTGGATGGGTGGAATAGTTGAACCAGCAACAGTGTGGCCATTTTAGGACTACATCTGGGTTCAAAACATGATGGGACATCTTTAAGGGGACTAACAGGAACAAGAGGGTGGAAGGTGTCAAAGAAAATACTGAGGGAAGACTAATTCAGGTAATGCATTTTAGGACATTAGGACAGACTTGGTGGACTTATTTGATGGTCATGCACATAGGCAGCTAACCCCTGGGTTTGAATACTGTCTGTAAGAGATGATGGTCACAGTGACTGAGGAGGAAAGAGATTTAGGGGTTGTGAGTTCCAACAACCTCAAATCATCAGAGCAATGTAAGAAAGTGATGGGGAAAGCAAATAGAATGCTGGGATGCACAGTGAGGGGGTTCAGCAACAGAAGAAAGGAGGTCATTTTGACTCTGTACAGAATCCTAGTGCAATTTTGGAACCCACACTTCAGGAAAGACAATAGCAAACTGAAGTTAGTGCAAAGGAGTGTGACCAAGATGATACAGTGAAGGAGGTATGAGCAACGAATAGACAGCCTCAACATTTACACTCTGGAGACCGGGGGAGGCAGGGGCATGACTGAAACATTTAACTACACGAAGAGAATAAACAAAGTGAGCACAAGCAAGCTGTTTGCAGAGAGTGGCAACATTAATACCAGAGGCACAAAAGAAATGGGTGGAAGGTAGGTTTAAAAAGGACAATATAAAGTAGTTTTTGACAGAGTGGTGGTGGAAAAGTGAAATAGATGACACACCGAGGTGGTCAGTGTGGACATAGTAGAATGATTGAAGAGGAGAGGGGACAGACATAAAGGATGGTTAAGGGAGCTAGGGATGGGGAGGGGTAGAATGGCTATGAACCCCTGTGGTACCACCTCACAGGGCAGACTGGATAAACCATAATATAATAAGTATACTGAGTCTTATAGGTTGAGTCGATAGGACAGAAGAAGGCTAACTGCCCATAAAATCTGTCCTCCAACTTAATGGGCCCAACTATCCCTTTTTGTTGCCAAAATATATTCATCCACTCTTTTTCTGATAGTTTCCATGTTTTCTACCTCTGCTAGTTCCCTAGGCAATTTGTTCCAAATATTTCCTGCCCTATGGTTAAAGAAACCTCTTCCGCTTTTTCTAGTTGTGTTTTCCAGTAATATATGTTTGTTGTGAGACCACACATTGCATTCCTTTTTTGTGCAGTTATTTACATATCCTCCTACAAATCTTTATTACTAACAACTTTATATAACTCTAAAAATTCCCCTCTTTTCCTCCTTTCCTCCAAGGTAAATAAGTCCAAAGCTTGTTCTCTGTCTTGCTAGCTATAGCCCTTAATTCTCAGTATCATTTTTGTCACCCTATGCTGAACTTGCTCCAACTTTTTTTTTCTCTGACCCTGTATGCATTCCACAGTTGTGACCCATAGTCTAAGTTGGGTCTAGTATATGCCCTATATAGTGGTATGACATTATGTCCTGATTTGTTAATAAATGTCATTTTGATATATTCAACTAGTCTGTTTGCCACCCTGGCTATTTTGTTGCAATGATCAGTGAAGCTGACTTCTTCGCTCACAGCAATTCCCAAATCTCTCTCCGATTTAACCTTTATAATATTTTGGCTGCACAATTTATAGTTTTGTCTAATGTTGTTTTTACCCATGTGTACCACTACTCATTTACTGATATTGAACTGCATTTGAGTTTGTATTGCCCAATCCTCTATATATTTCAGATAATGTATTAGACTAATTCTGTTTTGTATTCACTCTTCCCTCCAGCTGTGTCATCTGCAAATTTTATTTGTCATTTAACCTGTTTTTGCATATCTGAAGTACAGAAAGAAAACAGCACCAGCCCAAGCACAGAACCCTGTGGCACCTCACTCATCACTGCTACTGCTCCTGAAAGATTTCCCTTAACTCTTACACACTGTGATCTGCCATCTAACAAATTTGTTACCCAGGTTGTTGTGCTGTGCTTTATTTTAGTTTCTTTAAAATTTTTAATCAGTAACTCTTGAGAGGCCACATCAAATGCTTTTCTGAAATCCAAAGATATCATAGGTGTGTTCTTACCATTATCTCTGCTCACTGACTTATAACAGGTTAGCATATTACTAGTTACTGATCAGTTTTTTTAATCCAGGTTGACTTCTATTGATTAATTCATCTTTACTGATTTCCAGCTCCAGTTCCTGTTTTATTAGTTTTTTCCGTTATTTGTCCAGTACCGATTTTAGACTAACTGGTCTGTAATATGCCACCTCTGACCTATTTGCCTTTTTGAATATTGGAATCACAACTGTTTGCTTTGTTTTTCCCTCCAGTCCTCAGGGATTTGACCTGTCCGATATGATGTATTGAAAATGTAAGTCAATAGTCCTATAATAACCTCAGCTATATTTTTTTGTAATTTGGTATGTAGTGCATCTGGTCCAGCTGCTTTGTTTATATCTAATTCTTGCAGTAATTTAAGCACCCTATGTTGATGAAATTCCATCTGTAATACCCCTTCTGAAGTATTTATTCCCTCAGCTATATTGTGTTTGTTCTTCCCAGTAGAGACAGAACTAAAGTAATTGTTAAAAACTGACATTTCTTTTGATCATTTATATTATATACTGTAAGCCTTTCTACATTTCTATGTTTTTTTCTGTCCTTATTTTTCTCTGTTTCTGTAAATTATTTGTTTTATAAATTGGGTCTGAAACATCCTGTCATCTAATTGGCTATAACACAGAAATGGTTTGTTAAACAGCAAGATATGTCAAGTGATGATGTTATTGTGAGTTAATAACCCTTCTAGGATGCTGTCACCTCAGGTGGGTGATTAACAGAGGTAACCCAATCCCTGGAGTAACTTATTGCTATTTTTAAACAAACAAACAAAGGTACAAAAAAAAGTTTTTAAAAATGAACTTTTTTATGTTTGTGAAACGAATTACAAAGCACATGCCACTGGGTGGCATCTTTTCTGAATGTCATCACCAGATAAAGGGGAGCAGTCGGCACTAACAGCCTCACACCCATGTGTGGGGCTGTTTCCAAGTTGCAATTTGTGTCCAAACCATTTTTTTACTTACTTTTTAATGTAGTATAGTAAATTACATCAGTCTGGTGCTGGTGACTCACAGACTGACATTTGCTATAACCAAAAATCCCAGAATTCCCTGCATCCAATGTTAGAGAAGGGCTCCAGCACTGGGTGATTCAACAGTCTCTGGTGCATGTCACAGTTCCTATGAGCTGTGTGGCCGGATATTCAAAAATTTGCATGAGTGGCCTGGTGGCACTGAGGGTTGAGGCGCTGGACACCACATCTGGTGGCACACTGGCAACCTGGCTTCAGAAATGGACTCGGGCCGCCGGGGGCTGGCAGGGGAGAAGAAGGATTGAGCATCCAGTGACAGCTCTTCTTCCTCTGGGGTGGGTTGGGGCACTACAGCACACTGTAGTGGCGAATGGCAGAGGCCAGCAGCACTACAGCACAGAGCAACAGTGGAGGGGGAGAGCACGGCAGGCGTCAGCACATATGTGCCCTGATGCCTTTGCATGTCCAGCTCTCCAGGGACAAGTAATCAGGCAGAAAATAGCGGGGCAGCGATCTTGGCAGCTGATAGTGCACCTGGTGCCCCCAGCTACCGAGAGGTTCCTGCTACAGAGTGCGTGAGTGATGAAAGGCCAGCTCTGTGGGGTACCAGACCGGGTCCAGGAGATGTGGGTGATGGTGGACAAGGATTGCGGAGATCCGCTCCGTGGCAAGGAGAATAAATAGAAATATGATTAAAAAAAAGGTTTGCATGAGAGTAACCAGTATTTTCCTGCACAAACTGGGTTTTGCGCTGGAGTTCAATATTCAAAAGGCTCAGTTGCGCTGGCAAACAGGGTTAGCGCCTCTGCAAACCAAAATGGGGGGTATGCAAATGAGGGTCGAAACAGTACTATCGACACAAGCCAATATTCAGCAGATTTGCACCACACAAAAAGTTTAATGTGGTCCTTTTGTGCCATGCAAATACCACCAAACATAACCCCCTCTTACTCTGTGCAGCCCTTGTGGCTGCCAGAGGTAATGCAACCAACTAGCTGGATTGCCACTGAGGGATCACCCCCACCCCTTGTGGTCCATGGTACTTCACCTCTAATCGCCAGCCCATAGTAGGAATAAACTCCCTGGTGCTAGTGGTCCCCCACTCTGATTGCCAGCCCATAATGAAAAAATCTTTCTGGTGTTAGTGGTCCCCCTCCCTCCGATCACCAACCCAGAGTAGGAATAATTCCCTAATACTGGTGGTCCCCTTCCCTCCAATCACCAGTCCATAGTAGGAATAAACTCCCTGGTGCTAGTGGTCCACTTCCTCCCTCCAGTTGCCAGCCCACAGTGAAAAAATCTCCCTGATGCTAATGGTTCTCCCCTCTGATTGCCAGCCCATAGCATAACTAACCCCCCTGGTGTCCAGTGTCCCCCCCCCAGCACTGATCGATGGTACCTCTGGTTGCACATCTGTTATCCCTAGCATCTAGCAGCCCACCCCCACCGCAGCACCGAGCATCCACTAGTCACCCTTCCCAGTATCCTCAGTGCTGCGGGGGTGCATATGGTGACCAGCACGGCCCTCTTCACACCTCCTTTGCCAGCCACTGTGTGTCCAGGCAGGAAGAGTACATCATATTTATAGGACAGGGCATGTCACCCTGCCCTATAAATAAGTCATGTGCTCCCTGCTTAGACATACGGTAGTTGGCCAAGGAAGTGTGAGAAGGACTGCTCTGGTTGCTGTATGTGCACCCATGGCAGCGAGGATACAGGAAAGGTGAATGGGGGGTGGGTGCTTGGTGCCACAGTGGGGAGGCCAATAGATGCCAGGGATTATAGACGTGCAACCGGAAGTACTGTGAATCAGAGCCAGGGCGAGAATCACTGGTGTGAGAGGGGGTTTAGTTATACTACGGCTGACAATCAGAGGAAGGGAGTGAACACTAGCACCAGGGAGATATTTTTAATAAGGGTTGGTGATTGGAGGTGGAGTAGACCACTAGTATCAAGGAGATATTTTTAGTATGGGTTGGAGATCGGGGGCCACTAGCAGCAGGGATATATTTTAGTATGGGCCAGTGATCAGAATGAGGAGAACCACTAGCATAGGGGAGATTTTTCACAATGGCTGGTTGTTGAGGGTTGGGGGGGCCACTAGCACCAGGGATAGCTATGTATGTCTTGGACCGGGGTTGGGGGGGCACCACACTAACCTGCCTCCACTACCCATGCAAATGGGCCCATCATGGGCATGCAAATGGACCCTTAGCACCTTGCATGCCCAATGGGCTCATTTGCAACTGGTCCCTTTGAAAATTATATGTAGTGCTTCAGTGCTGTCCACTCTTGTAGCCCCACCTTGTGAGTCATGTCCGGGCAGTGCTACATGACTTAGTGCTATAACAACATGTCCCTATATTCAGTCGGATAGCGCCAGTGTGCTATCCAACTTCATATAGCATCCTCAGACCCATGGGCAATTGCAAAGAGCAGTGAAAACTTTTGTGCTCCGCTTTGCGCTTTATTGAATATCGGGCCCCATATCTTTTGTTTTGCTGGCCCCGCTGTCCACCTGGGGCTAAGCATAGTCACAAAGGACTGTACTTAGCACCAGGAGAACTGTGGAACCAGCAAACATATAATCTGAGCTTATAAAAGGTCGAATGGATAAGGAAGAGGAAATCCAAACAATCTTCACCAGTTATTACCAGTCCTTATACTCGACTGGTCCAGCATCTACACCAACAGAGTGGAACTCCTTTTTACATCCTTTAAATTTACTCCAGCTGTCTGAAGCTCAGAAAGAGACACTAGAAGAACCACTCACATCTGAAGAAATGATATATCATATCTCATTGGTCAAATCTCAGAAATGTCCAGGTCCAGATGGCTTTACTACCGAATGGTAGAAAACATTTCAAGAACTACTCCTGCCTACTCTCCTGCAGATGTTCTGGGAGGTGGCAAGTGGCGATACCTGCCGCCATCCTGGTCGCATGCAGCAATAGCTGCCATACCAAAGCCGGGCAAAGATTTAATGGACCCCTCCTCTTACCACCCCTTCTCCATATTAAATACAGGCTACAAGCTATATATGGCCATTTGGGCATCACAACTAGAGCAATTGGTACTAACTATCATACACCCTGATCAGTCAAGTTTTATTAAGGCCAGGAATCCCACAGACAACATTTGAAGAACATTACTTTTGCTCGAATACATTAAAAACACGCAAGATCGCTGTAGTCCTTTTGAATCTAGACACTGAAAAAACATTCAACAGGGTGTCCTGGGATTTTTTATGGGACATCTTTGCATCTTTCAGCTTCCCAGAACCCCTTATAATATGTCTTAAAAATATATAGGAAAGTCCGAAAGCTTATATCTGAATAGATAGAGCTATTACCCCCATCAATTTCTTTACAGCGCGGCACTCGCCAGGGATGCCCGCTTTCCTCCATGCTATTTAAATTAACATAAAACTTAGAAACATAGAATTTGACAGCAGATAAGGACCACTTGGCCCACCCAGTCTGCCCATTTCCCTACCTGATGGATAAGCTGCAGATTCTAGTTAATCAACAGCTTACTTCCTCCTGACCCCCACTAGAATTGCCTTATGCCTGTCCCATGCATTCTTGAATTCTCCCACTGTTCCTGACTCCACAACCTCCTCAGGAAGGCTATTCCATGCATCCACAACTCTCTCTGTGAAAAAATACTTCTAACATTACCTCTGAGCCGTCCCTCTCTATCTTCAAATTGTGCCCCCTTGTTCATGCACATCTCTTCTTCTGAAAGATACTACCCTCTTGTACCTTGTTAATTCCCTTGAGATACTTGAAAGTTTCTATCATGTCCCCCCTCTCCCTCCTTTCCTCAAGGGTATACATATTAAGCTGCTTTAGTCTCTCCTCGTATGTCTTCTGGTGCGGACCTTGCACCATTTTGGTTGCCCTCCTCTGAACAGCCTCCACTCTGTCTATGTCTTTGTGGAGATAGGGTCTCCAGAATTGCATGCAGTACTCCAGATGGGGTCTCACTAACTGTCTGTACAGAGGGATAACAACTTCCTGTTTTCTACTGTTGATGCCTCTCCCTGTGCATCTCAGTATCCCCCAGCCCTCCTTACTGCCTTCTCACATTGCTTGCCCACCTTTAGGTCATCTGATATAATTACTCTAGGTCTCTTCGATTTTGTTGTTGTTATTAACTCACCACCCATTGTGTACTCTTCCCCTGGGTTTTTGTTTCCCAGATGCATTACCTTGCACTTTTTTGCACTGAATCTGAGCTGCCACGTATTTGACCATTCCTGTAACCTTGCCAAGTCCCTTTTCATTCTTTCTACCCCACCTTGTGTATCAACCCTGTTGCAGATCTTTGTGTCATCTACAAAGAGGCATACCTTTCCTTCCAGGTGCTCTCCAATGTCACTTATAAAGATATTAAAGAGGATCAGTCCCAGTACCGAACCCTGCAGTACCCTGCTAGTTACCCTCCTTTCTTCACTGTGGACTCCGTTTACTATTACCTTTTGCATCCTGTTGTCCAGCCAGTTTTTTATCCAGGCTACCACCTTGGGACCTACTCCAAGACTGGCTAACTTGTATATTAATCTTTTGCATGAGACTGTTAAATGCCTTGCTAAAGTCTAGGTAGGCCATGTCCACAGCCCCTCCCTGGTCTACTACTTTGGTCACCCAGTCAAAGAAATCTATTAGGTTCGTCTGACATGACCTTCCTGCTGTGAAACCATGCTGCCTTGGGTCCTGTGCCCCACTGGCCTCTAGGTACTCAACAATTCTTTCCTTCAGAAGTGATTCCATCATTTTCCCTACCACTGAAGTCAAATTAACTGGTCTGTAGTTTTCTGCCTCTGCCCTGCTCCCACTTTTGTGAAGTGGAATCACATTTGCCCTCCTCCAGTCCTCAGGTACCACTCCAGCCTCCCATGATTTGTTAAAGAGAGTAGTCAGTGGTGTTACTAGTTCTACCCTTAGTTCTTTTAGTATTCTTGGGTGAATCCCATCAGACCCCATTGCTTTGTCCACCCTCAGTTTCAAGAGTTCTTTCAAAACCCTTTCTTCTGTGAATGGGCTGGTATCGACCCCCCTATTCAGAGTTTCTCCCTTGTTTGGTTTAGGCACCTCCCCCTCCTCATCTATTGTGAATACTGAGCAGAAATATTTGTTTAGTGTCCCTGCTTTTTCACTGTAACCCTCTGCGCACATTCCCTCCCCTTTATTAAGTCTCTGTATCCCTCCCTTGGTCTTTCTTCGCTCCCTAATGTACCTATAAAAGGCTTTATCCCCCTTCTTAACAGAGTTGGCTATCTTTTCCTCAGTTTGTGCTTTTGCTATTCTGACTGCCTTCCCTGCCTCCTTCTGCTTTAACTGATAAAGTTCTCTGTCCTGCTCCTTCTATGTTTCCTTATATTTCCTGAATGCTATCCTTTTCTCCTTAACCATCCCTGCCACCTCTTTTGAGAACCATAGTGTTTTTTTCTTTCGTTTTGTTTTATTGATTTGCTTCACACAAAGGCTTGTTGCCTCTGCAATGGCTGTTTTGATTATTCCCCATTGTTCCTCCACCCCTCCTTCTTGCCCATTTGCTAGTGCTTTTCTAAGGCACTCTCTCATTTTCCCAAAGTCAGCCTTCCTAAAGTCCAATACTCTTGTTTTTGTATGGCTTGACTCTATGACTATGTTTATTGTGAACCACACTGTTTGGTGCTCACTTGTTCCCAGATGGCTACCCACTTCTAAATCTGTGATCCTTTCTCCTTCCCCATTTGAGAGTACCAGGTCTAAGATTGCTCCCTCCCGAGTGGGTTCCAACACTAGCTGTCTGAGGCATGTCCCCTGTAGGGCATCAAGAATGACCCTGCTCTTGGATGTGCCTGCAGCAAAGTTACTCAGTTAACATCTGGAATTATACATAGAACCCTGGCTATTGCACTACAAAGGGAGGAGGAATAGAGAATTCCCTAGAGCAGACACAACATAAAGTGTTATTATTTGCGATGACATTTTGCTTACAGTTCTTTCCCTGAACAATCGATTCCCAAAACATGGAAACTCTCTGAAAGTTTGAAACTGTAGCCTTTAAACTTCATGTTACTAAAACCAAAGTATTGACTCAACTCCACCCCTACATCTCATCTAAAACCTACTCCCTCTTCGATGGCGAAGGGTCAAAATAAAAGTATTCAGGTATAAATATATCGCAAAATATCTCAGACTTAGATTTGGTAAATTATGAACCCTTAATCCAAATCATAGAATAAGACCTGGGGATTCAATATGGCCGCCCGTTGGTGAGCTGTTTTACTTCAAGCTCTTGGTCGTGGTTGGACTAAAAGTTTTTTCCTAGCTATTCCAGAGGATCTTTAATCGTGCAATGGATAAAAAACTAAAGGAAAGAGGTTCTTCATCCTCTGGTGAACATTCTTTTATCTGATACGGTCCTCTAGATACATTTTTTAAAATTGGAATACCGAGCCCGGGAAGTGAAGGGGCACAGGCTGGGGCTGTGGCACAGTCTGTGAGCTCTCCCCCGACGGCAACTTTAGACCCAGAAGAGCCTCAGCAACCAGTCCATCAGCAACAGAGCACTTTAGGAGCAGAAAGTAGCAAAAATGTACCACTATCAGGAATGGAACTCGTACAGGTAATTACTGCCGAACAGAAAGCGGGTAGCAATACAGTTGAAGCTGAATTTAAAGAAAGCTGAAGCATATGCAGAGACACATGGACCAGATCAGGAACTACAGATGATTCAAGCTCTTGAGAACGTTAGCTTGTGGATGGCGAAGCTTGATGCTAGATTTGCCAATATGGAGTCATCTGTTCAATTGCTGTATAATAAAATGAAGGAATTGGAGTTAGAATCTCACAAAACAAAAGAAGTGGAGAAGCTTAAGAAACATACTGAGGTATGTGAGAATGAAACTACAGCAATAGATGCCAAAGTGACTGCTAATATTGTTGGGCAAAGCGCCGTTAATCGGAAACTTGAGGCATTAGAGAACGCTAACAGATATAAGAACTTAAGGTTCCAGGGAATCCCAAGCTCACGTGACACTGAGTTTTCTGAAACTAAACAGTTAATTAAAAATATTTTGCAGGAGACCTTTCACCTACCAGAAGATAATCCACTGATAATAATTAAGGCTTATAGAGTTGCAACTAAAAGAAAACCAAACTATGTTAAGCCTCCTATTTTAGTTCAGTTTGCATTTGAGACTGATCGTGAATTAATCTTGAAGTTAGCTCATTTGCGTAAGAACTTGGAATACCAGGGAAATAAATATTCCATCTTTCCAGATTATGCTATAGCTACCCAGGAGAGAAGATGGTGATTTCTTTATTTAAAGGAGGATGTTCCGGCTACTGGGGCAAGTTTTGTGCTACAGTCCCCTGCTAAAGTTACAATTACCCATCAAGGACAAACATATATATTTTGACCCAGATCAACTGATGGATTTCTTAAGATTGCAAAACAATGAACACGATTCAATGAACTCATTAAACTCAGACTCAGACTCAGTAGCTGCTGCTACCCAAATTGAAGCCAGATTCAAAAAATTTGAATCAAGTACTTAATAACTGAGACCTGTCATTTTTTTGCCTTTTTCCTCAAGATCCATTGAAAGTTTTGGGTAACTGATGTTAAATTAACAATATAACATAACATAGATTTTTCTTTTTGAATGATTAGGGCTGGATTGCTAAGGTTAAATTAATCTAAATTTTTTTTTCAATTTTTCTTAACAACCACCGAGTCTGATAATGATATAACGAGCCTAAATCTGTGATTGAATCCCTCAGATGGGGGCTGTACCATAATATGTGAGCTATGATGCTGTATATATATTTAAAATTTCTAGAAAAATAAAAATAAAAAATCACAAAACAAGATTTAGCTGCCTGGAGCAAACTACATCTATCCTTTTTCCAAAAAATTTATGCAATCAGAGTGAATATTCTTACTCACCTACTGTATCTATTTCAAAATGTAGCAGTATAGCCTTCCAGATAGTGTTACTCCTCATGGAATAAATTAATCTCAAACTTCATTTGGAGCGGACAACATCCAAGGGTTCATTACTCAATTTTACATCTCCCATTAGCCTTGGGAGGAGTTAATCTTCCAAATGTAGAATGGTATGCAATGGCAGCTTTTCTCAAAACTGTAATTCTATGGTTATCTCCTACCTATTTTGCACCTTGGAAAGATATAGAATACACACTGAATGATTTATATGACTGGGCGCCCATTTTGTTTTAAACTCCAGGTAATTCCATCCCCCTGTGAAATTTTTCTAAAATCACTGGCGAAATTTTGAAAATCTGGAACCAGTTGAAATATCATCCAAAATTCTCGGACATATTTTAATACCTTCAACTTCTCTCAGCTGATGAGTACTTCAACCAGCCTGAATGGATTTAAAATTTCTAGGCTGGCGTCAATATGGCATTCATTTTATATTCCAATTACTCTCAACGGCAGGTATCACTTGGTTTGAGGCCCTACAAAGGGAATATAGTGTGCCACAGAGGAATCATTTTTGATTCTTCCAAATTTGGGCCTATATCCAAAGTCAGAAACCAGAAAGGTTTAGAATCCCCTACCCAAAACCACCTTTGTTACAACTCTTAGTTGAAACCATCCAAGGTAGTGTAGAAAGCCATATTATCGGTCAGCTATACTGGTTACTACTTGACACATTAGGAGACGCGACACTGACAATCCTAAGTAAATGGAATGCAGAATAGAGTTAGAAGTGTCAAAGGAAGATAGGCAGAAATTTGCGCTCCCAGCTATAAAAATAATACATTCCTCAATATTGATGAAATACTCATGGAAGTGTTGTTACAGATATTTTAGGTCACCAGCAGTGTTAATTAAATATATGCTGGCTGAATTTGGCTATTGTTGGAGGGGCTGTAAATGCTGGAAGCTGACGACGGCATGTTTTCTGGCTATGTTCTTTACTAATGCCATTTTGATGTGTAATGCAAAATGAGATGCAGGACTGCCTGGGAGAACCTGTTGAATGGTATTGCTATTGATTATGCCCAAATGGGAAAAACTCTCCTACCAATATATTTAACTACAGCTAAAATAGCAATCACCCATAAATGGATGTCTCCACATATCCCAACAGTGACTGAATGGTGAGCGATTGTACTGAACATTTACCAATTAGAAAAATTAACAGCTGCCATTCACGACCGAATCGAATCTTTTACTGTAAAATGGCAAAAGTGGATATGATATATACCACAATTAGATCCAGGCTTCCTCCCTTGAAGGTCATCCTGTTGCTCTAAAGGGGTGCTGCTCCTGCCAAGGGGGGGCAGGGGAATAAGATGGAATCTAATACTTTAACTGAGTTCTAGCTATCCATGTAAGCATGAAACTGTGAGAATGCCTTATATTTACAGCAAGACTTTCATTCAAGATTGTATTCCTAATGGATGTCATTGATGCTTTGTACTACCAGATTACTCAAGTGTATACCTGTAGGTGTTTATACACCATGGCCCAGATATTCAAAAGGGTTGCGCATGGCGCAACAGTGTTACACCATGCACAACTCATTGATGTGCCCGGTGTGATATTTAAAAGGGGAAAAGTCGCCGCTGGAAGTCGATGCGGGCACATCGGTAATGAAATACAGGCACAGGTGGGGGTGTGCCATGCATAACCTGCACAGCCCGATATTCAGCCCGGGATGTGCAGAGTCATGCATGCCCAACCCCTACCTGTGCCTGCACAAAGTTACGCCAGTAAAAACAGGAACAAGTGATGGCCATCCACAGGTGAGCTGCTGTATTGCAGAGCACAACACAGCAGCTGCCACCTGTGGGTGGTCCCACCGAGTTTCTGCCACACTTGGCAGTGCCCCCCCATTGCCCCATGGTGGGCATCTGTAATCGAACCCCCCCAAGTCCAATATACCTGGTGGTCCATTGGACCTCTATGTGTCCGATCGCAGGCATCAGTACAGTCCTCCCCCCAAGTCCAATATCCCTGGTGGTCCATTGGACTGCACTGAGCCCAATCACGGGCATCTGTAAGTGAACCTCCCCAGTCCAATATCCCTGGTGGTCTAGTGGACCGATCGCTGCCAATCGCAAGCATCAGTACCTCATCAAATACCCCCACTACCCTGGTGGTTTAGGTAACCCCCACCGCCCACTGAGCCCCACCACCCCTCCCACGTCAGCTGGCGGGCGGCAGCACCCCTACTGCCTGCTGCCCGCCGCCCGGCTGACTGACGGCTCAGTAGGGCTGCACGCCTGGTAGCTGCAGCATGAGCCAGTAGGTGCAGCTCTCCGTACTACTCGGTCAGATATGTGAATTCATTCACATATCTGGACTCAATAATACGGTATGGACTGCACACCCATGGCTCATGCTGTGAACCAGTGGGCATGCAGTCCTACCGAGCTGTCAGTCGGCAGGTGGCAGGGTGGCAGGCGGTGGTGATGCCTCCGCCGGCTGACGGGAGCGGGTCAGGGGCTCAGTGGGCAGGTAGGGTGAGGGCTGCCTAGACCACCAGGGTAGTGGTGGTATCTTATGAGGTACTGACCCCGCGATCGGGTAGCGATCGTCCACCGGACCCCAGGGTATTGGATCAGTTCACAGATGCCCTCGATCGGGCTCAGTGTGTCCACTGGACCACCAGGATATGGACATTTCTTTTATATTACAGGAATGCCCGCTGATCGGGCTGCAGGGGTGTTGGTCCTCGACGGCTGCTGCCTGGCAGGGTGCCAGGCGCAAGTCATCGGGGATCGGCTCACCTGCATGCTAATGGCACGCAAATGGGGCCATAATGAGATGCAAATGGCCCCTGTGCATCTTGCATAAATTATGGCCCCATTTGCATGCCTCCGTTTGAATACCGCAGGTGCTGTGCATGGCGCAATGGCATTTGCGCTAGCGCATCTCCATGCTCCACTCTGGCCACTTGTGCTGGCACAGTGCCACTGCGCCATACACAGTGGAGGTGGCCAGGGTGCAATATTCAAAGCTGCTGCACCATAGCGCAGCTCCGTTGAATATCGCCCAGGCCACACCCCTGCGCAACAAAGTTGAGCTGCGCTCACGCCATGCGCGCCCACAGCCCATGCAGTTTGAATATCCAGGCCCATATGCCAACACCTTATAAAATGGAAGGTTGTGTGTCTCTATGATCTTTCTCATTAAAAATCATATTAAAAAAAAACTTCTAATGTTCACTGCAGGATATTGAATCTCCCAATGCTGCAGCCCTGCTCTGACATCAGATGCGAGGGACTCTGGGATTTCTGGTTACAGCAAATGTCAGCTTGCGAGTCAGCAGATTAGCCTGACACTAGCTACTATGTAAGGAAAAAGACATGATGAGGTGTGATCTATGGTCTGATAAAAGCACACCCTAGGTGCATAATGAGGCATGAGGTGCTTGCGCTGAGTGCCGTTAGCACCTGGGATTTATCAACTCTGCTTTTATTTACATTAGACCCCCCATACATTTCTATAGAGGGTGTCTTCGGTAGGTAGGTAGGAAAGCTCAGAGCAGCTGTTAGATTCAAAGGGAGCAGCTGATTTCATCGACAGCCACATACACAGGTATGGTTATTGCCCCCCAACACTGTACTCATCTGCTCTGCTTTTATTTACTTTAGAACCCCCTCCCACATACATTTCTATAGAGGGTGTCTTTGGTAGGGACGTGGGTAAATGAAAGTTCAGAGCTGCTGCTGAGTTCAGAGTGAGCAGCCAATTAAATTGACAGCGCGTGTCTCTCTCCAACCTCCGTGTTACCACTTCCATGACACGGTTTCAGATATAAGTCCACCACTGTACCATAAGATGGGAACATGAAAGGTTTGATTTTATAAAACTGTCATTATCTGTTATACTGATAACACTGCTGCCTGTGTGAGTGCTGTCCAGAGGCTGGCTTCAGAAATACCAAGTGTGTCAATCTGTGGCTGTTTTCTGCTTGCGTTTCCTCTTCTCGAGTGAGCAGCTTATATTGAGCACTACAGCTTCTCTCACTGCAGGTTCTCATGCCACTCACTCTAACAAACAGTTTGTTTTTTAACTTTAAGATGCTATTTTATGATTCTTTGTGTGAGTGGAGAATTGTTGTGGGTGAGCTCAACAGGTGGGTTTTCGAGTCACACTGTATGGGGAAACTGCAGTTGAGTTTTGTTTTAACATGTGAATTTGCTTTGGTAGTTATTTTTGGGAGCAAGAGGCAGGAGAGCTCCTTGACTGCTGGGGGTTCAGGTGAATGACAAGGACACAGTGATTAGGAATCTCTGGTTGGCAGGTAGGGTACCACCACTCTCCTGCTGCAGCTCCTCACTGCTGCAGTTCCAGTGGATAGCAGCTGAGGAGCTGCAGCAGAAGAGCATTGGTATGCATTGATTTCACCATGTACTGCATTTTGGTTGGCACAAGTAGTGCCGGTTGCGAAGTTCTGGCCTGATAAGGACACAGCTGGAAAAGTGTATCAGAGGTGGTGGAGTTAGGCTACACCTTCGTCTGTGACTGATGGACCACTTTTCTATCTCCTTATTTCCTAGCTACTAAAACTTCTGTTGTGCTACAGTTAATGCTTTTCTCTTTGCTTTTCTTCTTTCTCCCCCCTACCCGAGGTTGGCTACTTAGTATAGCTCTTTACTATCTTTACTAGATTTCCTGCTAGTTCTCTGTTTTCATTCTTTTTCCATTTCCATCCATCCAGTCCCTGGAATAAAGCCAAACACCCGGAGAGGTGTTGTGTAAACTGCCTAAGTGCATTTTGTGTACAGAAACCATGAAGGCTATTTTAAATAGGAATACATACAGTTAATAAAGCCTTTTAAATAAAAGGATTCAGAAGCCATATCAAACTAATAATTTCATGATTAATACAGTTATACAAAATCCTTAAGGTATTTTCATAAATTCACATTATAAACCTGTTACTGTATGAAGCTAAACAAAAAACTGTTGTACGCTTTATAAAAATACTTAGTCATTATTAATCAGAGATATAGAGAGTCATTATCTGTGGAGATATACACTGTACCTTTAATTGAACCAGGATGTCCCCTGGAACAAACAAACTTCCTTGGTTTTAAAACAACATGTCCAGACATGAAAATAGAAAGGGCTTAGTCAGGTGACCCCTTCAAAAAGATATAAAACCTCTTCGCTGAGTTCACTTCAGTTCAGTCCAGTGTGGTTCAACCCTGAGAGAGGAGGAGAGGGGTTCTACTGTTTGAGCAGACAAGCTGTTGAATGCAGATGAGAAGGGTCTTAGGAACTCTAAGATCCAGAACTGCATTATGTGAGAAACTACTGATGTTAAGTAGTGATATTCTTTGCAATTTTTAAGTTTTCATTGATTATTTTTGAACTTTTGAAAAAGAAATATCACACCACAGAGTGTTTTAAATCCTGTAAATTTGCCTCGTCTGAAGTTTATTCCCACACGCTGTGACATCAGCCAATCATTTTATAGGAGATTTTAGACCCATTTTATAAACTGCAGTAAACTGTAAGTAAAACATTTCTTTTTGCACAAAATGCAAATGGGATCAGTCCCACAGTTGGGTATGGGGCTATTGGTGCTGACTGTTCCCCTTTATAACAATTGTCTAATAATAGAATGGTTGTCCTAATAAACAGTGGCATGGAGGTTTGAGGTACCCAGAAGTGCCTTTCCTCCTGCCATGCCTGTGACCTGGGTTCAGGAATGGACTCAGGTCATCGGGGGTTGGCAGGGGGAGGGAGAGGACTGAGTGTCTGAGGGACTGCTCTCCTCTCCCAGGGAAGAGGTGGCTTGTCATCCCAGCCTCAGCTGCCCCCAGGTGGAGGCCTGGGTAGAGCAGGTCAGGGAGGCAAAGTATAGGAGGGACCTGCAAGGACACATAGGATGGGCACACCTCCATGTGCGAGTCCTACACACTGCAGAAGGGAAGAGACAGAAAAAAGGTGAAAATGGACATCAGGGGCATCATGAAGTCCAGCCATCCCCATGCCCATCACTGCTGCCCGGTAAGCATCCTGGTCTGCCTCAGACTTGAGACAGACTTCTCTCCTTGGCCCTGCCATGAGAGGTGAAGTTGTGGGGAGAATCACGACCAGGTGCATACTGGGAGAGGTGGACAGCTGGCCTCGTGGGACTGGGGATCGGGCTGACGCAGCTGCCCCAGACATAGGATAAAAGCCTATATAGAAAAAAAAAGAATGGTTGCCTAATAAGAAAATTGTTGTCTAATAACAGAAGGGAAATCACAAAAAACAGGGAGGAAGAAAGGGGAAGAATTGACCAGTTATTGGAGGATGGTGTGTACCAGTGCTAGGAGTTCAGGAAATAAAATGCTGGATCTTCATACACTGTTACAGATTGTAACTTTGATATGCTAGCAGTCACATAGTCATGAGCAACATCAAATCATGAATGGGACATGAACATACCAAGTTACTCCTTATTCAAACAAGACAGGGCTAAGGGTTGGGGTGGTGGTGCTCACTCTAACAAGAGAAATGGAGCAAAAAAGCTGGGCACCCATGGACCAGCGACAAGTCTATAATCACTAAGTGTGCAAAAGCTTCATTCAGTGTTGCGATATCATGGCTAAAAATTCAGCACAGCAATCCTGCAAACCATCCACCAACGTTTTGCTTCTATTACGGTGCTTTATCCTACCTTGATAATGCACCGCTAATAGGTGTGAAACGTTAGTGATGGTTTGTAGATTGCTGTGCTGAATTTTTATCTGTGATATCTCAACACTGAATAAAGTCTTTGCATTCATTTAGTGACTATGGACTATTTTTGTTGCTGGCCACATGGGTGCTCATCTCCTGTTTGCTTTATATCTTAGTGCACACTGAGAACATGGTGTAGAGGGTTTCAGGGCCACCTCGTTTTGATTTATAGGAGGACTGGAGGCAATTGAGTCAGATAACCTAGGAGAATCACAAAGGCTACAGTCCCTGTAGCTACTAGTAATTACAAGTAAGCACTGTGAGATTCAATAGCCTCCAGGACATGTTACAATTTCTGTTATCTCTGATCTTTTGTTTGCTGTCCCTGCTGCCCAGCTGGGGTTAAGTACAGTCACAGAGGAGTCCTCATGGGTACTAGTAACTACGGGTAATGGAAAACAAATTTGGATAGGTGGGGTATATAAAGACCACCAAGTCAGTACCGGAGGCAGATATGGAACTGCTAAAGGATACAACAATGGAAGGTTCCCAGCTAGATCTGGTTCTCACAGACAGTGAAAGGATTCAAACATTTGTCAATCATGGAACTACTGGTGTCCAGTGAAACATAGAAAAATAGAAACTGAAAGCAGATAGGGCCACTGGACCACCAGTTTGCCCATTTTATCACCTTCATTTTATCACCTTCATTTTGCTGCAGACCCTACTTGATCTTGATTGCTGTGTCTGATGTTTCTGTGATCACAAGAAAGTGTGTTTTGAGGTACAGTTGGTAAGCTGCAAGGAACTGTACGGTAAAAGTGTGGGATTTCAGGAAGGAAAACTTCAACAAAAAGAGATGTGTTCAGAGAAGAAATGCAAAGAGTAGGGCAGTTAATAGGGGTTGAGGAAAAATGGAATGCATTTACTGTACAACGGGAATATAAGAAGCACTTTGTTTCAGTATTTATGAAAGAAGAAGAGGGCCTTTAGATAATACAGGGTGATGGGGATAGGAGGTAGGGGAGCCAAAATAGAATAAGCTACATAACAGAGGAAAGGTTGTTGGAAGAGCTAAAAGGGTTAAAAGTGGACAAATCTATAGGAACAGTTGAACTACACCCAGGATGCTTAAGAAGGTAGTGGAAGTAACAGTGACTCCACTAGCAGACATTTGTAACTGCTCATTAGACACATGTGCAGTCCCCATGGACTGGAGCACAGCAAACAATGTCCCACTGCATAACAGTGTAGGAAAGATGAGCCGGAAACTATAGACTAGTCAGCTTTCCATCTACAGTGGAGAAAGTAATGGAGACCATCTAAGGGAAGAACTGATGGACTTCTTGGAAGAACATGGGCTGCAGGACTACACATAGCACGGATTCACACAGGGGAGAGCATACGAGATGAATCTCACTGAGTACTTCGACTGGGTGACCAGGACAGCAGACAAAGATGAGGATGTAGATATACAGTGATAGACATTAGCAGGGCTTTTGACTCAGTCCCCTGTAAAAGACTAATTAAGAAGCTAAGAGACCTAGGTGTAGGAAAAAGATTTGTAGGTTGGGTAGAAAGCTGCATGAAAGGAAGTACACAAAGAGTGGTGGTAAACAGAGCAGAAAATCTCAAGCGTGGTGGCTCCCACGAGTAACCGGTGCACACAGCTCACAGACAATCAGTTTCACAATCCAAAATGGGCCAGGCACTCACCCACCAATATAAAAATGGAATGTCCCACTACATACTGTATATAAATCCAAGCTTTTTTTTTTTATCAGATAACAGACTCCACCCCCGCCAATATTTCAAACCTCTCGCTCTTTTTCGAGGTGTAAATGAAAGTTGAATGGAACTTCTTTGGGCAGACTAGATGGGCCAGAAGGGTCCTTTTCTGCCGTCAAATGTCTATGATTCTTATGAACATATAATTTAACGTGGCAGTGCAAGATTGATTTATTAAAAAAGCAAGTACAAGTATATGCTGTATAAGGTGCAATGTTAAAATAAAAGTGTCTAGTGCATATAAGAACCCACATCTAAAAAAATATACAAAACCAACAAAATAAGACACACCATAAGGTGTGAAACATTGGCAAGAGAGGGGGGGAGATCTGCTTTTCTGTTGTTCATGTATGCAGTTCTTATCGGATAAATAAAAGCATGGAGCTATATATGTAGTGCACATTCTGGTTTCATACTGGTGGGTAAGTGCCTGGCTCTTTTTGGGTGATACACACAGGAGTTCTTGGAGGTGAAAGGTCACAAGTGGAGTGCCACAGGGATCAGTACTAGGCCCTGTCCTTTTCAATGCATTCAAATGTGATATAGGCAAAGGAATAAAAGGTACGGTCTGCCTGTTTGCAGATGGCACAAAAATCTGTGCAAGAGTAGACATGGAAGAGGGGATCAGGGAATTGAGGGAGGAGCTGAGTAGGATGGAAAAATGGTAAAAAACCTGGCAGTTGTGTTTCAATGTGAAACATACAGATGGGCCAGATGGGGTGCACCCCAGGGTCCTTAAAGAACTAAGAGAGGTGGTGGCTGAACCTCTGGCTATCCTGTTTAGCCGATCACTGGAAACAGGAGGTACCCAAAGACTGGAGGACAGCAGATGTAGTCCCCTTATACAAAAGCGGGAACAAAGAGGAAGCAGGGAACTACAGACCAGTCAGCCTCACCTCGTAGTGGGGAAGATCATGAAGCACTACTGAAGGAGAGATTGGTGGAACATCTGGTTGTCAATGGACTACAGGACCCAAGGCAGCATGGTTTCACCAGGGGAGGTCATGTCAGACCAACCTCATTGAATTTTTGACTGGGTGACTAGGGAGGTGGATCAGGAGGGCAGTGGACATGGCCTATCTGGACTTCAGCAAGGCCTTGACACTGTGCCACATAGAAGACTACTACACAAACTGGGGAATATGGGTGTGGGCAGGACAGTAGTGTGGTGGGTAGGTAACTGGCTGGGTGGCAGGACACAGAGGGTGGTGGTAAAGGCTGTCACTCCACAGAGGGAAGAGTGACCAGTGGGACTACAGGGATCAGTGCTGGGACCGGTCCTATTCAACATCTTCATCAGTGACATTGCGCAGGATCTAGAAGGCAGAATTTCACTGTTCGCTGATGACACAAAGCTCTGTAACAGAGTAGACACACCAGAGGGTGTAGACAGAATGAGAAGGACCTGCAGAAACTTGAAGAATGGTCAGGGGTTTGGCAGTTGAAATTCAATGCAAAGAAGTGCAAGATAATGCATATGGGGCACAAAAACCCTGGCACAATATATCAGTTGTGGGTGAGGATATAGCATGCACCAAACAGGAAAGGATCTTGGGGTTATCATCTCTGATGACCTCAAGGTAGAGAAACAGTGTGACAAGGCAGCAGGAAAAGCAAATAGGGCTGGGATGTATAGGCAGGGCATCACCAGCAGGAAAAGGGAGGTCATAATTCATACAAGACACTAGTGAGGCCCCACCTGAGTACAGTGTACAGTTCTGGAGACCATACCTATGTAAGGACATAGACAGGGTAGAGAAGGTTTAGAGGAGGGCAACAAAGATGGTGCATGGATTGCATCACAAGTCCTATGAAGACAGGTTGAAGGAACTGAACATGTACTCCCTGGAGGAGAGGAGGGAGGGAGAGAGGGGATATGATAGAGACATACAAGTATCTCACAGGGAGGAACAGGGTGCAGGAATACACTATTTTTAAGTGAAAAAGATGTACCAGGACTAGAGGGCATGGGATGAAGTTGGAGGGAGGACGATTCAGAGGAAACATGAGGAAGAATTTCTTCACAGAACGAGTGGTGGACAAGTGGAACACCCTGCCAGAGGAAGTGGTGGGGGCTGAAACAATCACGGGATTTAAGAATGCATGGGATAGACATAAAGGAATTCTGGAGGTCAGGGGTAAGGGGCAACAGACTCTAGAAACATATACTGAACTTATAAGCTCAAATGGGCAGACTGGGTGGGCCATAGGCCCTTATCTGCCGACACTGTCTATGTATCTATGTATACACAAAGTTATGCATATAGGTAAAAGAAATACAATGGTGCAGTATGAAATTTGGGGTGGTGTTACTATAATGCACAACAGAGAAGAAAAGACCTAGGGTCATTATACTGAATGACCTCAAAACCACGACATATAAAGCCTTGGACCGAATGGGTATGGCATGCAATTTTACAAGGCCACTCCAAACCTACACGCACCACCCTTTAATGTCATTTAGTTAACATACTTAATACTTGACTTTCTCCCCAAATGCCCAGATACTTGGTGATATGCCACAATGTCGGCAATTCTGACACCAGACAAAGATCTGGTGTACTATAAATCATACCACCCCGTATCAGTCCTTAATACTGATTATAAAATGTTAACTAGCATTATAGCCCACAGGCTGGATAATCTGCTCCCATAGTTGATTAACCCAGAGCAGTCCAGTTTTATTAAATCACACCAGATGATCGACAATATTAAATGTAGCATTCTGATTACAAAATACACCACCAAAAATAACATACTTCTAGTCATTCTTAGCTTGGACGCCCAAAAGGCCTTTGACAGGTTTCATGTCCTTATTTATATGACACTCTAACCAAATTTAACTTCCCACTTCAATTTCAACAAATTATACAAGAAATTTACACTTTAGCCCAAGCCATGATTAAAGCTAGCGGCTCAGTCTCCACCATGTTTACACTCTCCAGAGGCATGAGATAAGGGTAGACTGTTGGTTAACTAGGATCTGCAGCTTGTCCTGTAGGTAGGGAAATGTGCAGACTAGGTGGGTCAAGCAGTCCTTATCTCCGTCAAAGTCTATGTTTCAAAGTCAAAGTCTATGTATCCCCTATCACCTCTGTCAGTCAGCCCTATATATGAACTCTTAGCGGAATTCTTTTGTCAACAAGCCCACATAACAGGTCTCCATAGAGCAGAACAAAAACAAAAAGTGGCATACTACACAGATAACTTCTTGTTATACATAACAGACCCCCACAATTCTTTACCACTCCTACAAAGCAGTTTACAACAATTAGAAAAGATAGCCAGTTATAAAATTAATGAAAGCAAAACAGAGGTCCTGCAAATCAACTGTTTCCTGCTCGTTGCTCTCCAAACCCAGATCCCATATCACTGGGACAGACCCCATATAAAATATCTGGGGTGAACATTGGGACTCAACCCGCAGAGCTCTTTTGATATAATAATCCCAAACTGGTACAAAAGATCAAGGAAGACATCCATAGATGGAATATGGATATTCTACAGGTGGAGGCTACTTCTAACTGAAAGGTGAAATAAGGAACTTAATCAGGAAAAGACAGTCTTGTTACAATTCTTAAGATTTTCAGTGCAGGAAGAGTTTAAACTCTGGGCTAAACATTTGTCACAAATCCTGAAAAAAGTGCAGGTACAGGTTGTGTATTTGACCCAGACAGTAAACTGTTTTTGGGTTTATCTTTTGTGTGCCTTAAAAGGAAATTCAGACTCTTCTCAGTAAGTGACACACCATAAGCTACTAATCAGACAATAGCTTTGGTAACAGACCTGAGAACAATAGTATTATAAGCAAGTGTTTTATAGCAAACTCATCAGAACAGCTAATATTTTTAAGGCAAGCTACCTCTTGCTGGGAGCTACAATACTGAACATAGGATTTGCAAGAAGCGAGTTGTGCTCACAACAGAGGAGGTGAACCTTGCAATTGTCTTTGGTTTGTAGCAGATATTCTACAGGTGGAGTTACTTCTAACTGAAAAGGTGAAATAAGGAACTTAATCAGGAAAAGACAGTCTTGTTACAATTCTTAAGATTTTCAGTGCAGGAAGAGTTTAAAGCACAGCTGACTTATTTTGGGGCTGACTGCTTTCAGAGCACAAACCACCAGGCTGTTTTGGGGCTGGGAGGTTTACCTGTGCTGACTTGGATGTCTGGATTTTCTCTGTTTGATTAGCAGGGATTTGCTCTGTCAAATTGTTGTGTATGGTATCTTGCTGCCAGGAAGGCACTCATCGAGCGTGGGTTAGAGCTCTTAGCTGATTGTTTTGTGAGGGCACAGTTTAGCCCAACTGCTTCCCACCCTCACCCCACCCACCCTGGAAATAGTTCCTTTATACCTGGGGTTCTGACATCATTTCCTCAAGAGTGCAAGGCATATCAATGTCATATCCTCTCTAGCACACAGCACTGAAAATATAAGCATACACATTGTATAATATATATATATATATATATATATATTGATATATAACAAACCAATCACACACACAAACAAAAAAAAAGTATATAATCATGTGGGAGTAGTGCAATGTAATGGCTGTGGGGCAGCAGTCTTCCGGAGACTTTCTGGAGGCTGAGATGCTGCCCTATTTGCAGACAACTCTCTGCCCTGAGGGAGGAATTTGCCTGTCTTCAAGCCACGCTGGACAGCAGTAGAGGAACTTCCCCAGGCCAGACTGGATGGTAAGAAGGAACCTCCCCATCCAGGGAGCACCAAAACCACCACCACTGCCTCAGAGGTTGCAAAAGAAAGCACAGCATTTGGACCACAGTGGCTCAGGAGGGTGAGGATGGTGGAACAGAGGCACACCCAGTCAGTTGTTCCACTCCACAATCCATACACCATTCTGGGGCACGCTCCCCTATGGATGCACCCACAGAGGAGATTAAGGAGGTTAGAGGAATGGTCAAATGTATGGCAGCTTAGATTCAATGCTAAGAAGTGCAAGGTAATGCACCTGGGAAACAAAAACCCAGGGGAAGAGTGCACAATGGGGGGTGAGATACTAACAACAACAAGAATGGAAAGGGACCTGGGGGTAGTCATATCAGATGACCTAAAGATGGGCAAGCAATGTGAGAGGGCGGCAAGGAGGGCTGGGGGATACTGGGATGCATAGGAGAGGCATCACCAGTAGAAAACAGGAAGTTATTATCCCTCTGTACAGACAGCTGGTGAGACCCCATCTGAGTACTGTGTGCAGTTCTGGAGACCCAATCTCCATAAAGACATACACAGGATGGAAGCTGTCCAGAGGAGGGCAACTAAAATGGTGCAGGGTCTGCACCGAAGTCATATGAAAAGAGACTTAAGGAGCTTAATATGTATAGCCTCGAGGAAAGGAGGGAGAGGGGGGACATGATAGAAACTTTCAAGTATCTCAAGGGAATCAACAAAGTCCAAGAGGGTAGCATCTTTCAAAAAAAGAGGTGTGCAAGAACAAGAGGGCACAATTTGAAGATAGAGGGTGGGCGGCTCAGAGGTAATTTAAGGACGTATTTCTTCACAGAGAGGGTTGTGGATGCATGGAACGGCCTTCCAGAGGAGGTTGTGGAGTCAAAATCAGTGGAGGAATTCAAGCATGCATGGGATAGTCATAAGGCAATTCTGGGGGGGGGGTAGGAAGAAGTAGGCTGCTGGTTAACTAGGATCTGCAGCTTATCCAGTAGGTAGGGAAATGGGCAGACTGGGTGGGCCAAGCGGTCCTTATCTGCCGTCAAATTCTATGTTTCTATGTTTCTGAGGACACCTGTCACAAGGGAGGCCCACAGGAAGAAGGCAGAGGACACCACAAGGAAAGGAAGCAGCTCCTGGTGGGGGACTCAATTATTAGGGGGGATAGAACTGGGGGGAGCAGGGAAAACTGAAGAAAGGTGCCTGCCTGGTGCCATGGCTTGGAGGGACAGGAAGCGCATCCTCAGGATCACGAGAACAGCTGCACAGGAGTCTGAGCTGGGACGTCATTGTCCACCTAGGGACAAATGACTTGGCTCAACATGAGATTAGAGCAGTGCAGAAGGACTTTGTAGAACTGGAGAGGGGCCTAAGACAAGTAGCACATACAGTATCCTTCTCAGAGGTGCTGCCTGTCAATGGCATGAGTGAGGCGAGGGAATGGCACCATGCAGTTTAATGAATGGTTGAAAAAATGGTGTGGAACACAGGGGTTTGGCTTCATTGGTGACTGGGGTTCCACCTGGAGGGACACCAGCCTATACTGGCAGGATGGTCTGCATCTGTCCAGGAAGGGAACAAGTCTTTTGAGCAATCAGTTTAAATGCTTCATTGGCAAGCTTTTAAACTAGTCAAGGGGGAGGCACTGATAAGCAGCAGGAAAATCCCAGCCTCTCCCTACAAAACAGGGTACTAAATGAGAAAAAGACCAAGGTAGAAAGGTCAGTGGGGGATGCTGCAACTGAAGGTAAAGCCATCAAAAAATGGAAAGCAATGAGTACCAATGCCCGTAGTCTGAGCAACAAGCTTCCTGAATTAGTGGCCTTGATGGAGGAGGAACATCTGGATATCGTGGCAGTCACAGAAACATGGTTCACACAAAACCATGACTGGGACGTCAAACATCAGGATACACACTATCTAGGAGGGACAGAGAGGGAAATAGAGGAGGAGGAGGGTAGCTCTTTACATAAGGGAAGGAATCAAAGCAGCAGAACAAAAGCGGAAAACAGGGAGGAGAAGCACTGTGGGTAAATTTGGAGACCGCAATGGCACCACAATCCGCACAGGGTTAGACAGACCTCTTCAGGGGAGGAATGGACAAGGAAATGATAGAAAGTATACTTAGTAAGGCAGAAAAGGGGAGAGATATTGCTGATGGGCGATCTGAATATGCCAGATGTTAACTGGAGTGCAGTTGCAGCAGCCACTCAAGAGTGGGGTTATTCTAGATGCCCTACATGGGGCATGCCTTAGACAACTAGTATTGGAGCCCACGAGAGGGAGCAATCTTAGACCTGGTTCTCTCAAATGGAGATGAAGAGAGGATCACAGATGTAGAAGTGGGAAGCCATCTGGGAACTAGCGACCATCGAACAGTATGGTTCACAATAAACACAGCAATAGAGTCAAGTCATACAAAGGCAAAGGTACTGGACTTTAGGAGGGCTGACTTAGCTCAAAATAGGTGAGTGCCTAAGGAATGCACTAGCAAATGGGCAGGAAGGAGGGTGGAAGAACAATGGGGAATAATAAAACTGCCATCACAGAGGTAACTAGCCTTGTGTGAAGCAAATAAACAAAACTAAACAATGTAAGAAACCACTATGGTTCTCAAAGGAAGTGGCAGTGAAGGTTCAAGAGAAAAAGAACGCTTTCAGGAAGTACAAGGAATCACAGAAGGAGCAGGACAGAGAACTGTATCAGTTAAAGCAAAGGAAGCTGGGAAGGCAGTCAGAACAGCAAAGGCCCAAACTGAGGAAAAGCTAGCCAACTCAGTTAAGAAGGGATAAAACCTTTTATAGGTACATCGGGAGCGAAGGAAGACCAAGGAGGGATAGTGAGGCTTAATAAAGGAGGGAGGGTGGGTAGAGGGTGACTGTGAAAAGGCAGAGACACTAAACAAATATTTTGCTCTGTATTTACAAAGGAAGGGAGGTACCTAAAACAAACAGTAGAAACACTCTGGATACAGAAGTTGATACCAACCCATTTACAGAAGAAGGGTTCTGAAAGAACTCTTAAAACTGAGTGGACAAAGCAATGGGGCCTGATGGGATTCATCCCAGAATTCTAAAGAACTAAGGTGGAATTAGTGACACCACTGACTACCCTGTTTAACAAATCATGGGAGGATGGGGTGGTACCCGAGGACTGGAGGAGGGCAGATGTGATTCCCCTTCACAAAAGTGGGAGACAAGGCAGAAGCAGGAAACTACAGACCTGTTAGTTTAACACTCAGTGGTAGGAAAATGATGGAATCACTTCTGAAGGAAAAGAACTGTCCAGTATCTAGAGGCCAGAGGGCACAGGACCCAAGGCAGCATGGATTCACAGCGGAAGGTCATGCAGAAAAAATCTGATAGATTTCTTTGACTGGGTGACCAAGTAGTAGATCAAGGAAGGGCTGTGGACATGGCCTACCTAGACTTTAGAAGGCATTTGACACAGTCCCACACAAAGATTAATATACAAGTTAGCTAGCCTGGGATGGGTCCCAAGATGACAGCCTGGGTAAGAATTGGCTGGAGAATAGGACACAGAGAGTAATAGTAAATGGAGTCCACTCTGAAGAGGGGTACTAGTGGGTACCACAGGGTTCAATATTAGGACCAGTCCTCTTCAGCGTCTTTATAAGCGACATTGCAGAGGACTGGAAGAGGAAAGTATGTTTCTTTGCAGATGACACAAAAGATCTGCAACAGAGTTGATACAGATAGAATTGGAAAAGGATGAAAAGGGACTTGGCAAGGTTAGAGGAATGGTCAAATGTATGGCAGCTTAGATTCCAATGCCAAGAAGTGCAAGGTAATGCACCTGGGAAACAAAACCAGGGAAGAGTACACAATGGGGGTGAGATACTAACAACAACAAAATGAAAGGGACCTGGGGTGTAGTCATATCAGATGACCTAAAGGTGGGCTAAACAATGTGAGAGGGCAGCAAGGAGGGCTGGGGGGATGACTGGGATGCATGGGAGAGGCATCACCAGTAGAGAACAGGAAGTTATTATCCCTCTGTACAGACAGCTGGTCAGACCCCATCTGAGTACTGTGCAGTTCTGGAGACCCAGTCTTGCAAGAGAACCAGGCAGGGTGGAAGCTGTCAGAGGGGCAACTAAAATGGTGCGGGGTCTGCAGGAAGATATATGAAGAGACTTAGGAGCTTAATATGTATAGCCTGGAGGAGGAGGAGGGAGGACATGATAGAAACTTTCAAGTACCTCAAGGGAATCAACAAAGTCCAAGAGGGTAGCATCTTTCAAAAAGAGGTGTGCAAGAACAAGGGGCACAATCTGAAGATAGAGGAGAAGGCGGCTCAGAGGTAATTTAAGGAAGTATTTTTTCACAGAGGGGTTGTAGATGCATGGAGCAGCCTTCGAGGAAGGTTGTGGAGTCAAAAACAGTGGTGGAATTCAAGCATGCATGGGACAGTCATAAAGGCAATTCTAGGGGTGGGGGTAGAAAAGTAGGCTGCTGGTTAACTAGGATCTGCAGCTTATCCAGTGAAACAGCGAAATGGGCAGAACTGGTGGGCCAAAGTGGTCCTTATCTGCCATCAAATTCTATGGTTTCTATGTGACCCTCTTCCCACTGTCCTTTATAAACAGAATGCATACAGTCTGCATGAACATCCTTCCTAGATTTCTCTGTCTTCTCAGACTCTTCCTATAATATAGAAACATAGAAACATAGACTTTGACGGCAGATAAGGACGCTTAGGCCCATCTAGTCTGCCCATTTCCCTACCTACAGGATGGGCCGCATGAATCCTATTTAACCAACAGCCTATATCTTCCTACCCCCACAAGAATTGCCTTATGTCTGTCCATGCATTCTTGAATTCTCCCACAGTTTTAGACCCCACAACTTCCTCAGGAAGGCTGTTCCATGCATCCACTACCCTCTCTGTGAAATAATACTTCCTCACATTGCCCCTGAACCGCCCTCCTTCTATCTTTAAAATTGTGTCCCCTTGTTCTTGCAAGTCTCTTTTTCTGAAAGATGCTACCCTCTTGGACTTTGTTGATTCCCTTGAGGTACTTGAAGTTTCTATCATGTCCCCTCTCCTTCTTTCCTCAAGGGTATACATATTAAGCTCCTTTAGTCTCTCCTCATCTGACTTCTCTTGCAGACCCTGCACCATTTTAGTTGCCCTCTCTGGACTGCCTCTATCCTGTCTATGTCCTTGCGGAGATGGGGTCTCCAGAACTGGACACAGTACTCCAGATGGGGTCTCACCAACTGTCTGTACAGAGGGATAACAACTTCCTGTTTTCTGCTGCTGATGCCTCTCCCTATGCATCCCAGTATACCCCCAGCCCTCCCTACTGCCTTCTCACATTGCTTGCTAACCTTAAGGTCATCTGATATGATTACCCCAGGTCCCTTTCCTTTTTTGTTGTTGTTACTACCTCCCCCCATTGTGTATTCTTCCCCTGGGTTCTTGTTTCCCAGGTGCATTATTTTGCACTTCTTTGCATTGAATCCTAGCTGCCATACTTCTGACCATTCCTCCAACCTTGCCAAGTCCCTTTTCATCCTTTCCATGCCTCCTTGTGTATCAACCCTGTTGCAGATCTTTGTGTCATCTGCAAAAGGCATACTTTTCCTTCCAGTCCCTCTGCAATGTCACTGAGTGAAGACATTAAAAGGACTGGACCCAATACTGAACCCTCCGGTACCCCACTAGTAACCCCTTTCTTCAGAGTGGACTCCATTTACAATTACCTTCTGTGTCCTGTTGTCCAGCCAATGTTTTACCCAGGCTACCACCCTGGGACCCACTCCCAGGCTGGTTAATTTGACTAATAATCTTTTGTGTGGGACTGTGTCAAATGCCTTGCTAAAGTCTAGGTAGGCCATGTCCACAGCCCCTCCCTGGTCTACTACTTTGGTCACCCAGTCAAAGAAATCTATTAGATTCATCTGACATGACCTTCCCGCTGTGAACCCATGCTGCCTTGGGTCCTGTGCTCCACTGGCCTCTAGGTACTCAACTATTCTTTCCTTCAGAAGTGACTCCATCACTTTCCCTACCACAGAGGTCAGACTGACAGGTCTGTAGTTTCCTGCCTCTGTCTTGGTCCCACTTTTGTGAAGGGGAATCACATCCGCCTTCCTCCAGTCCTCGGTACCACACCATCCTCCCATGATTTATTAAAAGAGTAGCCAGTGGTTTCACTAGTTCTTCCTTAATTCTTTTAGAATTCTGGGGTGAATTCCATCAGGACCCATTGCTTTGTCCACTTTCATTCCTTCCCCCCTGTCTCCATGTCCACCCCTTTCATTCTATTCAGCCTCACTATCCCTCCCTTTGTCTTTCTCACTCACTGATGTACCTATAAGAGTTTTATCCCCTTCTTAACTAGAGTTGGCTATCTTTTCCTCAGTTTGGGCCTTTGCTATTCTGACTTCCCTCCCTGCTTCTTTCTGCCTTAACTGGTACAGCTCTCTGTCCTGCTCCTTCTGTGTTTCCTTATACTTCCGAGATGCTATCTTTTCTTCCTGACTTTCACAGCCACCTCTCTTGAGAACCATAGTGGCTTTTTCTTTCATTTTGATTTGTTTATTTGCTTCACACAAAGGCTTGTTGCCTCTGTGATGGCAGTTTTGATAATTCCCCATTGTTTCTCCACACCTCCTTCTAGCCTGTTTGCTAGTGCTTTTCTGAGGCACTCTCCCATCTTGCCAAAGTCAGCCCTCCTAGAGTCCAGTACCCTCACTTTTGTATGGCTTGACTCTGTAGCTGAGTTTAACGTGAACCACACTGTTTGATGGTCACTTGTCCCCAGATGGCAACCCACTTCTAGATCTGAGATCCTCTCACTGCCCCGTTTGAGTCGAGGTCTAAGATTGCTCCCTCATGAGTGGGTTCTGAAACTAGCTGTCTAATGCCTGCCACCTGTAGGGCATCAAGAATGGCCCTGCTCTTGGATGTGGCTGCAGCAAATGTGCTCCAGTTAACATCTGGCATATTCAGGTCTCCCATCAACAGTATCTCCCCTTTCTCTGCCATTCTAAGAATGCCTTCCATCATATCCTTGTCCATTCCTTCCCTGACATGGGGTCTGTCCTTCCATCTCCATTCCATTCCATTCCCTCCCTTCCCTCCATTCTTCCATCCATCCATTCCTCATTTCCTATTATCCATCCTTCCTTCCATTCCACTCCATTTATTTTATTTTCCTTCCCTCCATTCCATTCTTCCCCCTTTCCTCTCTTCCTTCTTCCTTTCTCCATTTACCCCTGCCCTTCTCCCTATCGACACCTCTATGTTGGTGTTTGCCACTTACTACCATGATTTTTTGGGGGGCTAGGATTTCCCTGCTCCTTGCCAGTGCCTCCCCCTTGGCTAGTTTAAATGCTTGCCAATGAAGCATTTAAACCTATCACCTAGGATCCTGGTTCCCCTCCTGGACAGATGCAGCCCATCATGCCAGTATAGGCTTGCATCACTCCAGGTGGACCCCCAGTCCCAATGAAGCCAAATCCCTGAGCTCCACACCAGTTTTTCAACCACTGATTGAATCCCATGGTGCGGAACACCCTAGCCTCTCCTACGCCATAGATGGGCAGCACCTCCGAGAAGGTTACCGTGCGTGCTACTTGTCTAAGGCCCCTCCCCAATTCCACAAACTCTTCCTGCACTTCTCTAATCCCTTTCTTAGCCAGGTCATTTGTCCCTAGGTGGACAATGACATCCAGCTCCCTCCCCTGTGCAGCTGCTCCAGGCAATCCTGAGGATTCACTCCCTGTCCCTCCAAGCCATGGTGCCAGGCAGGCACCTTACCTCCCTCTCCCCTTCCTCCCCCAGTTCTACCTTCCTAACAATGGAGTCCCCCACCAGGAGTTGTTTCCTTCCCCTGCAGGGTCCCCTGCCACCCTCCTGTGGGTCTCCTTTGTGGAGGTTCCCAGCATCCTCCTTGGTCTCCACTGCGGGTGCCTCCATAGAGGAACCACACTTTGCCAGAATGGCATAGGAATTGTGGAGAGGTACAACTGGAGGGATGCACCTCTGTTCCACCACCCTCACCCTCCCTGAGCCCACTGTGGTCCAACCGCTCCTCTTTCTTGGCAACCTCTGAGGCAACGGCAGTGGCACTGGTGGTCCCTGGATGGAAGAGGAGGTCCCACAGATCCTGGCCAACTCAGCCTGGAGATGAGCAACCTCCTCCCTCAGCCCAGAGAGGTGCCTGCAGATGGGACAACACCGCATCCTCCAGAACATCTCCCGGAAGACTGCTGCTCCACAGCCACTGCACTGCACCACTCCCATCATGTCTTATTTCTGTCCCCTTAACTGTTTGCAATCCTTACTCTTTCCTCTGTTTTTTTTTTCTCTCTCTCCTTACTTTCTGACTGTGTGCCCTTTAAGCTCCTGATTGTCCTGTTCTGAGACAAGAATATCCTATATTTCTCAGTAGACCCCTTACTTGCTCAGAGGCAGACCTCCAGCAGCTAGAGGGGGGCCAGAGAGCTACTCTTGCCCTTCTAGGATGGTGGGTCTTTGGTGGCTCTGTAACCAAACTAGACTTGAATCTATTGTCCAGTAACAAACAGCCAGCAGCAGAATATAAATCACAGTGGTGAGTACATCTTGGTAAATTGGTTACAAACCTACAAATACTGTTATATGCCACATTCACCTTAGAAATGACAGTTTTATTGCCTGCATAATAAACAGTAAATCCACAGTCCACCATAGAGAATAGCAGACTACTTGCTAGCAGTTCTCTAGTCTCTGGGGTCAGACAGTTCTTAATCCTAAAGAGAGCACCCATTCTCTGGTGGACTTTTTTAATCACTGATTCTATATGTTGTCCAAAAGTCAGAGCCTCATCAGTATTTACGCCGAGGTACTTGAAACATTCCACTCGTTCGACTGGATCACCCTTATGATCACAGATCACTTTTCCTGAGAGCCTAACTATCCTTTGCCCTGAAAAGATCATATATTTAGTTTTTTGTTGTATTGAGAACCATCTTTTTATTAGCCATGTCTGAGATGACTTTCAGTCTGTTTGATCCTGATCTATAGCTTTGTTTACATCTGCATTAATGTTAATTATTGACGCATCGTCTGCGTGCAAGATAACCTCTGAATGTTTACAGGAAATTGGTATGTAATTTAAGAATAATGTAAAGAGAAGGTACCCAAAATAGATCCAAGTGGTACTCCATGCTGACTAGGTAGGGGATCAGAGGTGCACCCAGAAACAGACGAAACTTGAAATCTTTCAGTTAGATAGTTTGAAAACCATTTGGTTGCGTCTGATGAAAAGTAGCAGGGAATGATCTACCAAATTGAAAGCCTTGTTGAGGTTAACAAAAGCCCCAGCAGCAAAGGAGGATGAGAAGGAGACCAACGTGTGGCTCACTGTCTGTGTTTGCCTTTGTCAGTAGTTTAGTTTTTATGGATTTTCATGTGTTTCTGCTTGGTGGAACTAGACCATCCTTGGTCATGACATCTATGAATGTTTCCTGGACTAAGAAACTGTAAAACATCACCACCAGATATTAGCATTCTCATCATAAATCAACTTTTTTAGAAGCCATCAAAAGCAAAAGTAAGGTTAGTAAATCTGTTATACAAGCTTCTGAGTTCTTGAGTCCTGCATTGAATGCACATTTCCATCTGACTTGTTTCTTAAAGGATCTGTGGTTGTTTTGAGGTCTATTCACAACCATTTGGAGAACAAAGATGAGCTTATGGACAATCCCACTTGAGTGAAGAATGCTGAGAAGACGTCCTTTTCTGGGTAGAGACTGATTCTGAGTGTGGAGTATTACGGACCACACTATGGGACTGCAGTGTGATGGAAGACTGAGACTGTCCCCATACAGTAGTAACAATATAGCTGAAGATGCACCTTCCTGCACCGCCAAGGGGACTGCAGAATAATCTGATGATTTGCAGAGGAAAGGCAAACTATAAATTTCTGGGTAATTACCACAGGTGGGGCAATTGTTCAAGTGCTTCGAGCAATAGTTCAAATGCTTTGAACAATAGTTCGGGTACTTAGAGCAATAGTTCGGATTACCAGGGGCAATAGTTCGGATAGTTAGAGCAATGGTTCTGATGCTTAGGGCAATAGTTCAGATAACCAGGGGCAATAGTTCGGATAACCAGGGGTAATAGTTCAGATAACCAGGGGTAAATAACCACAATCCAATATAATACAGTCTTGGTGCTTCTTAGCAAGTTCACAGTCTTTCAAGTACTTCAGCAGTAACAACTGTGTAGACAGTACAATGGTTACAGTAGCTTCACAGTATTTGTGAACTGAGCACCCTTTGATGGACCCCTTTTCCTAAATGTAGGGTGCTCCTGAATAGGATCTGGCTACCTCTGAACGTTTTGGTAAGGATGCCCTAACCCCTATACTGAGGGTACCACTTGCCCTAGGTTGATTGCCCGGAACACTAAAGGCCTGAATGCCTTGTTCACTATGGGCCTATATGCCCTACTAACTGCTAGGCTGGATTACCCTAATCCAACTAGGCCGGGGCTACCCTTGGTACCACTAGTCTGGCTTGCCCTACTACACTAGGCCGGGGCTGCCCTTAGTACCACTAGGCTAGGTTGCCCTAATCCAGTAGGCCAGGGCTGCCCTCACTACCACTAGGCTGGTTGCCCTAATCCACTAGGCTGGGGCTGCCCTTAGTACCACTAGGCTGGCTTGCCCTATTACACTAGGCCAGGGCTGCCCTTGAACCCTGCTTTACCTCAGGCCTAATGCCCTACATTTACCTCGGGCCTGATGCCGTACAATTAACTGGGGCCTGATGCCCTAAATACAGTGGGCCTGGTGTCTTCGAAATACAGACCCTGGTGCCCTCTTTACTGTGCGCCTGGAAGCCCTGCTTTACAATGGGCCTGAATCGCCCCTTTAAATAATTGGGCCTGGCACTCTTTTTACCTGTGGGCCTGATAGCCCTACTTTACTTTGGGCCTGGTAGCCCTTATTTCAGTGGATCTGGTGCCCTTCTTTATATTGGGCCTGGTAGCCCTCCTTATACTGTGGGCCTAAATTGCCCTTTTAAATGATCGGCCCCTTTAAATCTATACAACTCTCTGAGAGCTGCTGTCACTCCGTGGCAAAACACTGCCCCAAATCCCGCCCCTTATGAATATTTACAAGGCCGCTATACTGGCCTTGCCTCTTGGCCTCTCCGTTGGGCATCACTATTCCCACCCCCCTTCTAAATATTAAAATCAAGGGTCCTATCGACCGGATGCCCCTGTGGTGCTCGGCCATCTTTCTTGGCACCTAGTGCGCTCTTAAATTGAATAAAAAAAACAGTCTTTGTTCTCGATGGGTGGACAGCACAACGCAGGTGCTGCTGCTGACTCACCACTCCGACGAGCTGTTCGGGGAGTTAAGAGGCAAACGAGAGGCGGGAGGTGTGCTGGAAGCATTAGGGAACTTGAAGGCAACTGGGAGGATGGCAAGGGAGCTTCCGATGGCCGTCAGTGATATGGGCGTGATGCGGCTGGCAGAGCGGCCGACGGGGGACCGAAATACACTTAAAAATACTTGGGCGGGGGCTAAAATAATAAAACGATAGGGATACACAGCCCAAACCGCGGCAAATGGCCGATTTACTTTCTTCTGGTGCCCCAATGGCACCACGGACCGAAATGGAGCTCTAGGAGGATCTTCACTGGCTGGAGCCAGAGCAGGCACACAGACTGGCCCTCGGGAAAAAGCTCCAACCAACAGGTAAGCTCTTTACCGGTTCCCCTTAACCATCTGCGTCCTCTCTTCTCCACCAACAGCAGGAACTCCTAAAAAACTGCTAAAACCTTTTTAAAACTCAAAACTCTAGTTCTGGAATGGCTGGATTGGAATGCTGTGCATGAGCAGCTCAGCACAGCATTCCATCCAAGCCATTGCTGATGCAGCTGCACTAAATTCTGTCTTTTGATGATTTTTAAGTTCACAGGCACTTTTTCTATTATTTACAGTGGTTTATACTGTACAGGAGGAGAAACAACTACTGAGGGGCCCCTTTTACCTAAATACCCTGCAGATCAGTACTTAAGGCAGGCGCCTGGGCTCCTGCAAACCCCTAATCTTTTTAATGAGGTTAGTTTTCTTGGATGCCCCATCTTTGGGGCATTACAGAAGGGAAGACACTAACAAAGGATTTTCACATCCTGCAAATTCCCCAGGCCAATATTCATCACCCTTAGGAGTTTAACACATTCTGGGTCTTTGATCTACAATAACAACAGTTTACTGGTCCCCTGTAGTTCACCATTTCCTGTGGATTTGATTATTTTTCATCATTTGACTCCAGGTACCTTGGACACGATTACTATATTACATATCCCTGAACATAACTATCTGCATGATTTAACATTACCACATCAAGAATGCAATCTAACCCCATGAGCAGGCCAGGGTATACCGGACCGAAGGGAAATGGCTTGAAACTTGCTACGATGAATATCTGCAGCCTAAGTCCAAAGATGCCTCAACTGCAGGCATGGACCACCCTACACAACCCTGATATATTTTGCCTGACTGAGACCTGGCTGTCCACCCGGGTCAGGGATAATGAGATAGTGTTCCCAGGTTACAATACTTTTAGATGTGATAGGAATGGGAAAAGAGGTGTCGGCTGTCTCATTTATTTACAGAACACCCTACAAGGCATTGTGCTCACCATCACAACCTGCAGCATTGACCATGAGCTCCTTGCAGTTAGAATCATTTTTAGTGAACATAAAAAATCTCTGGTCATTGTATGCATCTACCTCCCACTGAAAATGGCCAAAGATGATCTAATTAAACTACTAGGATCCTTGGCTGGTGTTAACAACAACTGTGAGCTCATCGTAACTGGGGACTTCAACATCAATTGACTCAGTAATGAATCGACCAACCAGAAGGATACCATAGCCAGTTTCCTCCTCACGCAATTAGTCATGGAACCTACTAGAATGAACCATAAGACCGTAAGCACACGCTCCTGGACTGGCTCCTTGCAAGCTCACCTGACAGGATTACTGATGTCTTGGTACTCACCGGATTCACTAAGCAATTACTCCCCTATCACCTGTCTTGGTCCAATAAATTCAAAAAGCTGCACCTGTCTTTGTGAACAGCAGAATTCTCAGGAAAGGGCAGCTCTCAGCTTTAAGGAGGCACTTTCTCAGATTGATTGGTCTCCCTTAGGGAACTGCATGACCGTGGCATAACACTCCAGTACTTGATTGATAACTTTAATAGCTTTTGGCAGATTTGCTCCATTCAAAAAAGAAAACACGCAGCTACAACAATGGGTGGATTACTAGTGACCTTCTAGATCACATGAGGGCAAGGGACAACCTTTGCTTTCAAGCCAGGGCCTCCGTAAGCCCAGTGACCTTCAAAGATACAGGGCAGCCAGAAAGAAATGCACACATCTCATCAGGAATGCTAAGGCTAATTTCTACAAGGATCAATTGGAAAGAACCTGTGGTGATGGGAGGCGTTTTGGGACAATATAAAGGCACTCACAGGGAAGGACAACAAAACACAACCATCACTGCTAAACATTAATAGCACAAATACCATGGACCCCCACACCATTGCCGATGAGTTCAACTCCACCTTCATGGATCGTAGCTCTGTTCTACCGGCTGAATACCTCAAGCCTATCAAAGCAGATAATATGCACCCACTGGACATCAGCTCACACCCTCAATTTTACTTTAAGAGAGTCACTGTCACAGAAGCACTGGGTTATGTTAAAAAGGTCCTGGGAAAAACAGAATGGGGTCTGACAACATTGACATGAAATTGCTGGTGCTGGAGTCATCGCCTCCTATCACTATGATTTTCAATAAACCCTCCAGCTTGCCAAGTTCCTTCTCCTTGGAAACAAGTGCTGGTGACCCCGTGCATAAGGGAGGTGATAGGTCACTGACTGCAAACTACAGGCCCATCTCTATGCTCTCCCCATCTCTAAAGCACTGGAAAGGATTGTAGCGACCAGTTGACTGACTATATTCACAAATACCAGCCACAATGTCCCCAGCAGCACGGCTTTAGGAAACTCCACAGCATGGACACTGCACTGGTGGATTTCACTGAGTATGTCCATAAGGCGTTGTATGAGGGAAAACTGGTTGGTCCATCTTCATTGACGTAACAAAGGCATTTGACACAGTCTGCCACCCACTTCTCTTGTCTCAACTGCATGCCCTTGGTGTTTCCCCAAATGCTGCTCTATGGTTCCAAGACTACCTAACCTCCCGGTCTCAAAGGGTCGAGATAGGTCACTCCATATCTGCATCCAAGGAAGTCTTGTTAGGGGTGCCTCAAGGGTCCATCCTGGGTCCACTGCTCTTCAGCATGTTCCTGAATGACCTACCTGATGCCTGCACTAGTCATTTTATACGTTGATGATGCTGTCCTACTTAGCTGTAATTCTCACATAGAGCACCTACAGGCTGAGCTACAATCATCCTTCCAGCAACTGGAGACCTGGTTCTACTCCCAAAGGTTGCTATTAAACTACAAAAAAATACAAGACAATGCTCCTCTCTAGCCCCCAATGAAAAGGAGATGCCCAGAACTAACAATCACAAATCACCTGACTGCCCCACTGGAACAGATTCACTCCTTCAAGAACCTGGGTGTCATTGTGGATGATACCCTCTTGTATGTTCAGCACATTGACATGGTAGTGAAAGCTGTGAACACTAAATTAGGGATCCTGTTTAGGCACAAGAAAAGCCTAACTGCTCTCCAGTCTCCAGTTTGTCCTCTCCCTGGTTGACTACGGGCTGGTGGTTTATGGCGCTGCCACTGATACAGCCCTCAAAAGGGTTTCCACTGCCCTTAACAAGGCTTAACATAGAAACATAGAATTTGATGGCAGATAAGGACCACTTGGCCCACCCAGTCTGCCCATTTCCCTACCTAATGGATAAGCTGCAGATCCTAGTTAACCAGCAGCCTACTTCTTCCTACCCCCACCCCTAGAATTGCCTTTATGACTGTCCCATGCATGCTTGAACTCCACCACTGTTTTTGACTCCACAACCTTCCTCCGGAAGGCTGCCCATGCATCCACAACCCTCTCTGTGAAAAATACTTCCTTAAATTACCTCTGGAGCTGCCTCTCATCTTCAAATTGGCCAGCTCCTTGTTCTATGCTCTTTTTTGAAAGATGCTACCCTCTTAGACTTGTTGATTCCCTTGAGGTACTTGAAAGTTTCTATCATGTCCCCTCTCCCTCCTTTCCTCGAGGCTACATATTAAGCTCCTTAAGTCTCTCTTCATATGTCTTCCCGGTGCAGACCCTGCACCATTTTAGTTGCCCTCCTCTGGACAGCTTCCATCCTGTCTATGTCTTTGTGGAGATTTGGTCTCCAGAACTGCATGCAGTACTCCAGATGGGGTCTCACCAGCTGTCTGTACAGAGGAATAATAACTTATTGTTTTCTACTGGTGATGCCTCTCCCTATGCATCCCAGTATCCCCCCAGCCCTCCTTGCTGCCCTCTCACATTGCTTGCCCACCTTTAGGTCATCTGATATGACTACCCCCAGGTCCCTTTCCATTTTTGTTGTTGTTAGTATCTCACCCCCCATTGTGCACTCTTCCCCTGGGTTTTTGTTTCCCAGGTGCATTACCTTGCACTTCTTAGCATTGAATCTAAGCTGCCATACATTTGACCATTCCTCTAACCTTGCCAAGTCCCTTCTCATCCTTTCCACTCCACCTTGTGCATCAACTCTGTTGCAGATCTTTGTCATCTGCAAAGAGACATACTTTTCCTTCCAGTCCCTCTGCAATGCAATTGCAGACTATTGCTAAATGCTGACTGCTTCACCTACACTTGTACCCTGTATGATCTGGCCCACATACTACCGCTTCAATCCAGAAACAAATACCAAACTTGCCTGCTAAGGAAAAAGCCATGCTCTCCCTAACCCCTACCTGCATTGCAGACCAGGTAAAGGAAGCAAGCTCCAAATACAACACAACACAGCTTGATGTCCCATTTTGTAGAACTTCCCTAGGACAAAGATCCTTCATGTACCGAGCTCCACTATGGCTAAATGAGATCCCTGTTGCTGCTCTCAATACAACAGATGTTCGGTCCTTTAAAAAAGAACTGAAGCAATACCTGCTGAACTCAAATGCCTGCGACTGCCTTACCTGAATCCATATCTTCCACCTGGATACCTGCTGTTAAACACCTCTGACTCCCTTACCTGAGTCCATATCCTCAACCCAGATACCCCCCTCATCTGTCTGAGCTTTTCTCCTGTTTTACCTACCCTGGACCCACACCTGCCATCCCTTCTCACCCCCCAGCTCCTCCAACTTCCTCCCATCCATACCCCAACACCTCCCTTTCCACCCAGTCTTCCCTAAATATTCTCCTTCCATCCTATCCTCTCTCTCTCTCTCTCTCTCTCTCTAATCTACCCTTGTTTGCACTCTCCCCTTTTTTCTCCTACCCTTTCTGATACTCTACCTTGACAGGCCCCCAGGGCTGCTATACCACCACGTTGGTGGGAAACCTCGTTCGCACTCTCCCCCTTTCTTTCTCCTACCTTTCCGATACTCTACCTTGACAGGCCTCCATAGGGCAGCTATGCCGTACGTTGCTAATTGGGAATCTCCTCCCGCTGTTTAATTTCAGTGGTCTAGGTTACTCAAATGTATTATTTATCTATATTCTGTATTACATAGCAATCTTATGTTTTGTGTAAACTGTGAAGTTTTTGTTATGTCTCTGTTGTTTTACATCCTGACGTGGAACCTTTGTAAAAGAGTATATACTCAAAGGTTGTATCCAAATTACCAAATAAATAAAAATAAAATAAATCTATGGCACACTGTATACTGCTTGTTAATCTCACCAAGGTTGCGGTGTTACTATGTTGGGACCTAAACCCATGCTGGGCCAATGATATTATTTGCATTCCTCCAAAAAAGCTGTGACCTGGTCGAAAATTATTCATTCAAGTATTTTAGACAAGGGTGTCAATAAAGAGACATGTCTGTAATTAGTTACTTCATCCCTATCACCACTTTTGTAGATGGGTCTAATTATGGCTAGTTTCCATTTTGTAGGAAAGATGCTGAGCCTTAGGAAGTGGCTGAACAGTAACAAAATAGGTTTAGCTAGTTCTGAAATAGTCAATTTAAGAGTTTTATAGTCAAGTTCATCTAAAACAACATTGGGCCTTGGATTATACTTGTTAACATATTCCCAAACAGTACTAGGGTAGACAGTATAAAAATAAAATTTTGGATTAATGGTATATAAATAAGGTTAGGTAATACGGGTCTCCCATCTCTTGAAAAAGCTCTCCTCAGACTGAAACATCGTGTTTTGTGTACCAGTTTCCACAGATGTTTGTAACTGTGCTGCAAAATAAAGATATTTGCTCTAGAAACCTATTGTCTGTGTGGAGAATTGCCATGTGGTGAGTGATGTGTTTTTATTTATTTATTAAAGAATCGGAATTACCAAACCTTTGGGCTAAGAGCTCATTTACAGAGGGTCCTCATTAATCAAAGGAGGGAAACAATTATATGAGTTGGGAATAGCAAATGCAGCTAACAGGCATTGTCATAAACATATTAGTAACACAGTAACAAACTAATATAATACAAGAAATTGAGTATTAAAGAAAGAGGCAAATTGTACAGTACAGTCTTAACACAGAGTACATAAGGAGCAAAACACCAGCAGTATAAATAAGGTGGTAACAGTTCAGTTACGTACTCACAAATAGCAGCTAGGAAGCCTTGTCACAGGCAAGAGGATGCCAAGGTAGAAACATGTCTGTGAATGTGTAGCAGGTAATAGGTAAGAGAGTGGGGAGGCCGATTCAGTGGAGTATGTATGGATATAGTCTAGTAGGGTACACAGGTAATGCCCTGGGGGTTAATGCTGGACTGTGTTAAATTTCCACACAAGCACTGTGTCTCATGGAGTAGTCTTCTTGTGTGTTGACATAACTCTAGATTCTAAGGAATGGAGGCCACATACAGTAGGAGGTTCATCTACTTTAACCTGTTTCTTACCCCTCCTAATACATCCCAGCACTGTGTTGGCTTTCTTGACTGTGGCAACGTGCTGCCTGTCTGGCATTCACTTACAGGCCACAGTTCTGCCTAGATCCTTTTCCATACTGTGCTGTCCACTGTAGCACCATACAGGGTATATGTATGATCTGATCCCTAGACCCTACGTGTTATATCATGTGCTTCCCACATTAAATCTAAGCCCTCATTTCTCAGCCCATGTCCACAATGTTACCATATAAGTCAGGTTTTAGTGCCAGAAATAGGCACTAAAGACTAGGGACTCAAATTATACATGAGGCTGACTTATACATGGGGGTTCTGCATCCATATTAGGGTTGAGTTGACTTATCCACAGTTTTCTCTTAAAATAAATGTTCTGTTACAAACAACCCTACTCTCACCCACAAGCCACAGAACACTATACCATCCCCTACCTTGCCACCAGCTGAATTATTATGTTACCTCCACCATCATAGCACTCATCACAGACACATCAATTTGTGCCAGTCATTCCACTCTGCGACAACTCATTCTGGGCTATGAGCACTGGCATCAATCCCCTTCCTGCACAATTTGTTCCCATTTTGCACCACCTGGAGTTTATTTTATTATATTTATGTGGGGACAAATTGTCAGAGGACAATCTGTATAGGTGCACATTTTATGCCAGAGCTCATAGTTCAGAATCAAAGCGATGTTGTGGACTGAACTGACCAGTGCAAGACTGTCATGTAGCTGCACTCACCAGTGCCCCAGTGCTATTTTTTTAATTGTAATTACAGTACTGTTATGCTTCTCATATGAGTAACTGTTCCCCACTGCGGTTAGTATGACTCTAAGAATATGGTAAAATCTTAATTCTCCACTCCAGTCTCTCACAGATTGCAGCCCACAGCTCACATACTCAGCCATCCTCCCCCCTCCCTCATTATCCAAAGGATACACTTTCAATATACTGGTAGTTTACCAGTAAGACTGTATCTGTAAATACCCCCCACAATAGTGACCAGCCTCTCTCATCACTGGTGCTTGTTCACAATGAAAGAATGGACAGTGTGCTAGTAGTAACAGCTGATTGGTCAATGTGGTCAGTCAGTCAACAAGCTGTTACTACTAGACCATTATCCATTCATTCATATTGAATGAGTGTGGGATAACAGAGGTTGGTTGCCACTGTGAGGGGACAATTTTACAAGAACAGATTTACCAAAAAACGATTGGTATATTACAAAAAGCACCCTTTGGGTGATGAGAGAAAGGGAGGAGTGTGACTGGGTGCCATTGGGTGTGTGGGGTGTGTGTATCAGTTGTAGGAGACTAAGGCTGGGGGTTGTGAATTATGACTGTACTGTAATCTTATTTATTTATTTTTTGTTAACTGGGTAAGTACACTAGGCAGCTAAATGCCTAGTTGCAGGTACAACCCAGGACTTTATTTATTTATTTATTTATTTGAAAATTGGTAACCAGGAAAGGTACACTTAGCTGAGGCTCATTTCCATGTGCAACCTGGGGGGAAGGGTTACATGAGGAAAACAGTGAAAGATAGTGCAGTGCATTAAATGATGCAGATTAAGTGCTGACAGATAGCAGTAAGAATACTTAACCAGTACAAATGTGGAATGAGATAAAGTGCAAATATGTTGTGCAAGCACAAGCGCAAGTGGCAAGCTGAGACTGGCATCAAAGCAGTACGAAGGTAGTCAAAACAGTGCACTAGGGATCGGTTGTGTCGAGGGGAATCAAAAACCTAAAATATAATATATATTGTATAATTTACTATATAGTGTATATAATTATGGCTCACCATACCTCTCTTCTTTTATCTGAAGGGAGAAGCCCTACCATTTACTATTAAGAGTGCCATAATGAGTTCTCGTATCACATGCAGGTGGAAAGCTGAGATTGGCGTCAAAGTCATACGAAGGCAGTAAAAACATACACTGGGGAACATTTGTGTCGAGGGGAGTCAAAACCTAAAATGCCAAAAATCACAATGGGGTATCTCCTACAAGAAACAGGTGGGTGGAATTTCAATTGATGCCTCAGTGACCCTAAGAAGGTGGAATGACGAATGTATAGAGGTTGCTAGTTCCAGAGTGATAGCAAGTGATAGAAGAAGGCAAACTGCTGAACAGAGGAGCGGGGGTGAGTGGAGAAGGTTTGCTGGTGCCTTGAGTGGAGGGAGCATGGAGCAGAGTGGATTAGAGTTGTGCTTACTGTGGTGGGGGAACGGTTACTAATAATTTAAGCATAATAGTAGCTACAATTACAAAATAGTGCTGGGAAATGGGGGGGAGGGAGGTGCATGCTGCAAGGGTGGAGGAGGTAGCATAACTCAGCTGGTACTGGGGGAGGTGCTGGTATAGATGGGGGGCTGACCTATATGTGAGGTATATCAAAAATGTTGCTTATATCACATGGAAACAGGTTGACATATATGAGATAATCTTCAATGTAGCTATATATGGGTTTAAGTGTCTAAAAGTTATATAGACTGGGAAAGGTGGGTGCCAACATGGTTATACAAAGTATATTATGCTTGATGCAGTGGTGGGATAGTAATGAAGGGATGCTATTGAGGGTTTTGGAAACATACACACATACACAAAGGAATAACACATTACAGAGTGTGGCCTTAGTAAGCAATAATGCATGTGGCCATGCTCTGATATACACATGCCTCAGGTGTGTTGTGTGTTTGCCTAGTGCATTTAACCCCCCCACCTCGGAAGTACCTTCATCAGAGTGCAACCACACACCCTTAAGTGTGTTATCACACTTATTTAATGGACACAAAATGAAGTTATAAGAAAAAATAAAAACACATGGAAATGGTGCAGGTCTGCAGTCATTGGGGAATAATGCATGATCATGTGATTTGTATGCACCAATGGCAGAGCAGAATTTTTCTCACCCGTTGTATAACAGTTTGACCCCTCTCTTCTTTTTCCAAAGAGAGGACAGGGGATTTGACAGGGGCTATGAGAATGCTAGGGGGTCAATGTCCTTATAAATCAAGAGTCAACTATTCCACCACTGCTGACAGCTTACCCTCTAGGTAGCTCCGGTGTGGGAATTTGGTCATTCAGGTGCCAGCCCTCTTTGCAGTTTTACTGCTGGGAGGGACTGCAGCACAAGGAAGTTAGCTGACTTGTGCAAGATCACAAATTGTGTCAGCAGTGGTTTTCAAGTCTCTGGTCTTCTGGGCTGAGGTATCCAAAAGGGGTTTGAGGGGCTTAATTCAGACACCTTTATCCCTCAGATAAATGTTATTTACTTGTTTATTTATCTACTTGAAAATTGGTAACCATGAAAAGCACACTGATCCAAAGCTTGTTTCCGGGGTGGTGGTGGAGAGAACAAGGGGTTACTTTTGCAATTGCAAAAACAATTACAAGGAAATAGTGACAAGTGAAAAGCAAGACTAATTTGGGGAACAGGCTGAGCCCCCCCAAAAAATTATCTGAACCCCCAAATAAATCTTTTTTGAATGTCACATAGCTGGTCTCTTGTTTCACAGGGCTATACTTTAACTATGAGACCATCCTACCGTCTCTGTTTCTGGAGACAACCCTTTACTTCAAACAAGACAACATGCAACACAACTGTTGGTATTGCAGCTATTAGGGCACTGGATGAGGAGTGTGACTGAGCATCCAATCCCTTCCATTAATGACAGCATTCTGGGGGAAAAAAACAGCAACAACAGGAAAAGCAGTAATTATGTTGAAGATGAAGGTAAATAAGCTGGGGTATAAATAAGCATCTGAAGTCAGAGAAGATGCAGTGGCATCTACAAGATCTGAAGGGGAGACAACAAGATAGACTAGAGCCCGTCAACATGCCTGAAGCCTCTCTCCCACTTTGCTTTCTCTGTCTCCTGGCTTTTTCTACAGCATGCTATGTTCAGAATTGCCCTCGGGGAGGAAAGCGATCTTTTATAGACACAGAGATCAGACAGGTATTTGCATGTTTCATGTACTTTTTGGGAGTTTAAATGTATCACTTTTGTTGGTATCCTACTTTTGATGTCATGACCTGTGGCCTTCGTCCAGTCCTTGTTCAATAGTTGCGTGTCAGAATGGTTCACATAATATAACATCCACTTCTGAGCCAGAAGGTTGTGGCCTCCTGTCCCACAACACTTGGGCTCATACCCTTGACACTCCAGTGCAGGACTGGGAAGGGTTGTGTACTGTCCTGCTGTGGGTTTTCATTGCTTGGCTGAGATGTTAAACTGAGGTCCCTTCTTTCCATCTTTGGTACTCTCCTGGTGGATATTCAGTTGGAAGTCACTGAGCCCATGGCCTTTGCCAGAGTCTTTCCCAGAGCCTGGGCCAATATTGTTATTCCAGTTATCCAGTTCAGGCAATTACCCATGGCATGTGTGTGGGTGTTGATGAGCAGAATGACTGGTACTGTGGTGATTTTCAAAGCTCTGGTTGCAGCTCTTGCTTCCATATTTCAGAGATTGCTGAATCCAGGTAACTGTGGCAGGACATCTGTGTCCTATTTTCAAACATCCTGACACATTTGCAATGCTTTGTGTGATTTACAGTAAAGAAATGATGCATGCATCATAATTTTGACATGTGTCTTTTTTGGAGCCCAAGGCATGGCAACTGAGCTTGGAAATTAGACCACCATTTTGGTAGACTACCTGTCTGGGTGGACAACTGTGTCTGAAAAATGGACGCAGTTCTTTGAAAATCCCCCCATGATGTTTATAGTCACTGCACTACCAGTCTCTCTCTCCCTCTCTCTCTCTCTCCTCTCTCTCTTTCTCTCTCTCTTTCTCTCTTTTTCCACCTCTCTCATCTTCTCTCTGACTGATTGCTTGTCAAACCCGTTGAGACACATTGTGTATGAACAGTGCTATATAAACCCAAATCATTCCTCTTCTTCTTGAAACTGGCAGGAAGAAAATGTAGGATGTAGAGTTGACCATTTCCATGGATACGTTTAGTCAAAGAGCTGCAGATTGGTGGTGAATGTGTGTGTGTGGGGGGATGGGTGGAGAAGGTAACAAGACCAGATACTGAAAACATTTAGTTGCTGATACAAACATTAAAACCACACTTTGTGCTACAGTGATACTGTTGCTATACCATTTTATTCCATTTTGGCTCACTCTTTTTTCTCCTGTCCTGTAAAGTGCCATCCCCCCTACCCCACTCCCCATTTTTGGTTTGCTGTAGAAGATTTTTATAGTGGAAATAACTAGTGGTAAGCAATTACATCATTAAAAATGGTTTCTGTGGGTTTGCATCAGAATTCCCAGCTATATTGGAGCACCCATTGTTTAATATCACTCACTTGTGGTGAACTAGCATGCAACAGACACTGCTCCCAGACCTTATGGGACACCAGGGGCCATATCTAATAGCTTCCTCCCTTGTTAATCAGGGAAAATCTTTGAAAAAAAAAGGCGCAAGTGGCCAAAATCAGGGAAATGTCTTTAAAAAATGGTCCTCTCAGATTAAGAAGCTGTCGTGGTATGTGGCTTACTGTGAAAAGTGCTTTCTGAAGATGAAACAGACTGCAGCATTGAAGTCTAGCATTATTTTTTTGCTTTGAATCCCTATTGTTCAGCAATAGAAATGCCAAATTTAGGCAGGATCATGTACATTTTTGAGGCAAAATCAGGGACGTTCCTCAAAGTCAGACACAGTTGAGAGGTATGCTGGGGAGTGGACATCCCGGCTAATACCAAGACAAGAAAAATGAGCTCTAACATGGTGACCATAAAATGAAATGTGGCACTATAGAGGTGAGCAAGCCATGGCAGGCATGAACCTGACTTGAGCATAGTGCCTGGTTCTAACTCAGCTCAATCAATAAGAGAAACTGAGAGCCAAGGTCAAGCTGCGATAGTTATGAACAGAGCCAGCATTTCTGTCTGCCTGAGCAGTTGGTGCACAGGTAGAAACTTTCAGCCCATCTCATACAGCTCATGAGGGACACTGTAAGTATTGTACAGGTCAGCCAGCAGCGGCCACGTCCCGGCTTGTGATTTTGTACATAGAGTCAAACCAGACACCTGACTCTGGTCTAGGTGAAAGATTCTTGGCTTGTCCAGCTCCACACCATATGAATGGATGTGAAACAAAACTGGCCAACTGGAATTAACACCTGAGGTTGTAAAGGAGTGCAGAAGGATGAATATAGAAACATTTTCTAACCTGAGATGCTGCTTTTGTTCCATTTTATTTGCAGAAAAGCGACTGTTAGTTGTCTCCTTCAGGGGCATCACTGGAATTTTTTTAACTCCTGTACTGTATAGTGATGTTCTTAGAAAATAATATTTGTAGGCACTGGGGTGGTATTTGAAAACCTAGTCTTCCTGTGGTTTGTTATGTTTTGACTGAACCAATGTACTGTACAGTTTATACAAAGATGCTCCAGTGCACATGCTTTTCTTTATCTCCCCATACCACCCAGTAAGAGCCATTTGCTGGCACCCTTCAGCCTGACACCCACCTTTTCCATACTAACCTCTCCTCTTATACAGTACTTGACCATTGTCTTGAGCTTGAGGGTCGGTGGTGTGAGGTCTGCGAGAGTGCCAATGTCATCTTTCTGGCCAGGGTTTCCTTCCTTCTGATTTTTGCCCCGTGGGCCGCCAGAATGAAATGATGCATGCGCATGCACACTTAGGGACACATGCACGCTACCAGCATCCAAGAGCAGCCCTCCCCCAAGTTAGCGTTCCTACTGTGCCACCACCTAGTCTCTGCTAGCTGGCTGGCAGACAGTGGGATGCTGTGTCCCCCTTCCAGGGAGCAGAGTGGTCCCCTGGGACACTCCCTGGCCAGCCACGAAGGAACAGGGTCCACTACCTAACCTGAGTCACCAGTGAAACAAGTGGTAGTGCGACTGGACCAGCCCCCAATACACATGTTTTCAAAGCCCCACTGTTCCTTCATCAGGCTATACCACAACAAAGGGACCTGTACGGCCCTGAATGCTTGGGTACTGGAACGTGTTTGTATAATATGTTGGTCCAATTAAAGGGACACTGTCGACCTCCTTAGGCCTCAAACTGTCTTTAGTTTAAGAAATACGTGTTATGATTGGTGACATTCTATTGAGATTTCTGATGTAACTGGTGGTTTGATTCTGATTTTTTTTGCTTTTGAAAATTAAAAAACAGACTTCCCGTCCTACTGGTGCTACACACGACAACATGTTTGTTTACAGTCTTTGATCAATTCCCGCTGCATCTTTTCCAGATTTGGGAACATGCCTAACACAATCGAGCCACTCATGATAAAGCAGGAAGACAGGGGGACTACAGCATCATGAGTGGCTGCATTGTTTGGAGGTGTTCCTAATGTTCAGGAAGTATGTAATGAGAGTAGGTCAAGGGTCAAGAATCAAAACCAATTGTAAGGGGCAACGTCCTCCTATAATCAGGTCCCACCTCAGTGTGAGGCAGGGACAAGATAGCATTTTTGCAAACAGTTTTAATTTTCTGACTTACTATGAGTGTAGTAATTAAGATTTTGGTCCCGATTCTCAAAGCAATCTGCATGGCTCAAGGTGACTTGCGTCCAACAAGACTGACGCATGTAGTACTTTGCACCAATAATTGTACCATGTGGGATTCTGAAAAGCAGTCTGTGACAACTTGCAGGCTGCCAGCGCCAAAGTTGACTTGTGCCATCATTGAGCCACAAACCCGGCTACGACATGGCACAAGGGGGTTTACGGCAGCAGTAGCACCCTATTCTCAAAGGGGAACTGCCACATGCCTTATATTGGCAGTCTCAAACAACCCCTGGAGGACATCTGTCAAAGTACAGTTACACCAGCGATCAGCTGGTGTAAGTGTACTTTCCCACCCACCAGGGATTGTGCCACTGTGTCCCCATCTGAGACCCCTAGAACATGTAGTTTCCCTCCAAGTCCCAAACCCCACAATGTGAATAATAGCCCCCAAGCCCCAATCCACACAAATGTTATGTTGTCCCCTCCTGCCCCAATCCACGAATATTAATGGTAGCCCTCCCAATCCCTGATCCTCAGAAAAATATATTTTCATTGTATGGTTACATTTCTATCCATTGTCCCAATGTAGCCCTGGTAGTCTAGTGGACCCGATCCCCCACCCACTGGTACTCACCCCACTCCCCGACCAGTACCAAGCACCCAGACAGCAGCTGTCGTTCATTAAGCCTGTACTATTTACAGTACGTGCTCATGCAGAGCTCAGTCAGCAGCTGGCCATGGTGGCGAGAGGTGGGCTGTGCCAGTCACTGGCAGGATACAGGTCAGGGGGAGCGGGGTGGTAGGACACTTCTGGGTGGTAGGGTGGGGCCCATTAGACCACCAGGACTACATTGGGACAATGGAAAGACATGTAACTGTACAATGAAAACTAAATTATTTTGGGGGTGGGGGCTACTTAATAATATTTCCTCGGATCGGGGCTGAGAGGGGGGCTACTACATAACATTTGTGGGGATAAGAGCTTGGAGGGCTATTATTTACACTGTGGGGGACTGGGGCTGGGGTGGTCTGATAGCCCACCAGGGCTTTATTTTGATTACATGTTGGGGATCGAGGCTTGGAGGGGCTATTTATTTACATTGTGGGGGATCAGGGCTGGGGGGATCTGATAGCCCACCAAGGCTTTATTTAGATTATGTGTTGGGGATTGGGGCTGGGGAGGCACCTGTGCCCTGTTAATGGGCATTTCTGAAGGCTTGCGGGACCCTGTTCAGGTGTGCCCTCCGTTTGGCGCACTGCTTGGGTTGCTTCAAGTTGCAGGACTTAGCCGCGGGGACCCTGCCCGATAGAGAATCGTGCGCAGGATCCCCAGTGCATCAGCATTTAACACAAGTCACCTATGGCACGACTTGTGCCATACCTTTGAGAATTGGGCCCTTTATCTGTCTAATCCTGACGTTCCTCCCAACAGCATTTTGAAAGGAAGTGTTGAATGTCAGTCTGTACTTGGTCTCGGTGCAGCACTGAGACATGTAGATTACAAACCAGAGCTATTAATAGCTCCAACTATACAGGACCCCTGTGCACGCTTCTGTGACTGCTCCCTGGCTCATATGTCATTCTTGGGACAGCCACATGAGGTTGTAGGTGTGCTGCTAGGTGCGCCACAAGGGGCGCTTCCTTTCAAAATGCTGGCAGAAGGGATGGTGGATCAACCAGATAAAATCTTAATTACTACACTCAGTGTAAGTTAAAAAAAAAACACTGTGAAAATGCTTATCGAACCCTGCCTCACACTGAGGTGGGGCCTGATTACAGGTGGACATTTCCCTTTAAAGGAGAACTGTACTGAACCAGTTAGCCATTCTTTTTCTGTAGAAACTGCTTTTTAAATGCTGGTTCCAATTCTGTTACTGGTCCACCTTTACTGGCATTTTAATAAAAGCAGCATTTTTTTCTGAGTAAAATAGAGTGTTGCGAGGCACCATGAACTTGCGCTGAGTTTCTTCAACCACCTGGTACTTAGTGCGCTTTCCAAATAGAAACCAAAGTCAGGGAAATGTGTTTTTGCACTTACAAAAGTGTGACTAGGTCCTGAAAAAGGTCCCTTTGATAAACACACTTACCAAGTCAATACATACATACATACATAAGTAAAATGGGAAGCTGAGAAACCATTAAAATGTATTTGAAGTGTTAATTGTTATGATTATGATTGTTATTATTAAAAAAATGCAAGCATAATTATGGGAAAAGGCTAAATTAGTAAAAACATAACCCCCAAAGCTATCATGCCTCTATACCTCATTCCTACAGTACTTCTTTTGTCTTCCCCCAGTACTAAGTGGATTGTTAGAACATTTAAAATGAAGTTACAGTTGCTTGTGCTACAGCCTATGAGGGTATCGCTGCCTTAATTTCAACTGGCTGTGGAGTGGTGCCTCTCAGAACACTGGTTTTGATGGGAGCTGCTGAGATCAGCTGTTTGATCTTTGATCTGACAGGAGACATCTGCGGTAGCCTCACCCCACAAATCACAGATCACACTCTTTCTTTTGCTTTAATCACAGACTGTGTGGTGCTTAGCAGGTACTCTGTTGCTTTGCAATTGTATTTTTATTTAAAACAACAATCAACTAAAATACAACCAGTGCTGCTGTGTACAGTAACTCAGAGAAATTCATACATACAGTGCAAAAATTGAAATATGCATTGCTGCATTTCACCAGGGAGCATTTATAAGGGGTGCTCAAGGGGGGGGATGTCTACCAGCTGGACATAGTTCACCTCCCAGACAGGGATGGCTGCATGGCAATGCTAACACTGTGGCTAATAGTGGGGGCTCAGCAGACCTACCACTGGCAGTGTGGGTGACTGCAGGCTGAAGGTTATCTTCCACTGGTCAGCCTCTGCACGTGCCATCTCTTGGCGAGATGGGTGAGGACGCAGAACAGGGAATTGAAGGCCCTCAGAGGTAACCCATACCAATGAGCCCACAGTGTACTGTAAATTGCCTGCTTGTATGCTACACCTGTAACAAATTACTATGTATGTTACAATGATTCAGAAGGGCCATTATTCTTATACAAGTCAGTTCTTGGCATAGTGGGGTGGCATTACAAAGCCTGCTTTGCATCCTGGGTAATTTTCAAAGTTGGCTGCATTGGCCCCGCTGCACCCAATGTGACTTTGTATGGCAGCACTGGGGGCCAAGGAATAAGTCCCACTCATACCTATTCATAAACATAGTGGCAAAGGGACTAAGTTGGCTAGACCAATTTTTGCATGATTCAGCCTGACATAGCCTCAGACCAGAGATGCGTCTGAAGTTCGATGCCTGCTGCTGGAAAACATGCCTAATTATTGCAGCTGGATAGTGGTCTGAAAACAGCCCATGCTGCATCCAGAAGGGTGATGGATGCACCAACTGTCTCCTAATGTAAGGTATATGTCCCTGCATACAGTACACGCAGAGACCTGGGTTTGTGACTTGTGCCCCACTCCCTCACTCAAATGAATCTATGTCTCATCATCACTAAGAATAGTGGAGTGTCAATCAGTTTAGTGAGACACTGAGACAGATGGGAGGGACACTGGCCCAAACAACTGCTGAGTCTCATACAATCCCAACACAGGTAAATGTTAGATGGTAAAGATCCTGTTTTGGGAGCTTAGTGTGTCTGCCAGTGAGGTAACCACTCAAGATGAATGAAAGAGCCCCTAAAAATGTCTGTTCTCATACAGGCTGTCTGCAATCAGCCCCTCTGAAACTCCTGACAGGTTTGTCACAATTAGAAAACAAGTCGAATCCGCCTAAGTGGCTGTGAACACAGGAGATGACATCCCCCCACACACACACACACACACACAAGCCTGCACAGACTGCAGATCCAAACACCAGACCCTCTTGCTGTATCATAGCTAGCTCATCTTTGACTACTGGCCAGCACAGTCACATGAAAACAAAACCTCTTATTAAGTGGCAGGAGCACAAACAGAAGGCACAACCTGGGTTGAATTCTATCTATTTTTGGCCATGGGGGAGGGGCAGATGATGAAGCAGAGGCCAGTGAGATTGATTAAAACAACAGTAGCACTACCAATACCAACTTCCTCTCTTCAATGACTCACCATTTGGAAGACTGCAAGGAATTAAATGGTGTAATTTGCATCTCAAAGGCAAACACAAGGGAACCCGAGGTTGTGACCAGGGAGGATGAGTGGGTCCTCTAAGAGGGAGACACAGGGGTGGGAGGTAGAGGACCCCAGAGGAAAAGGAAGCTACTCCTGGTGAGGGATTCAGTAGTCCAGGGAATGGATCTAGGCACAGGGTGCGGGGTGGAGAGGGCGGTCAAGTGCCTTCCAGGAGGCTCTGCCCGGAGGGAAGGGGGGGCCAATCCAGAGGATTGCCACAGTGGTTGCAAGGAGGGGGGATCAAGGTCATGGTCCATCTGGGGACAAATGACCTAGCCAGAGAAGAGGTGAGCACAGAACAGGTGCAGGAAATTTCAGGGAGTTGGTAGGCACCTTGGGGAAGTAGCAGGATCCATAACATTCTCGGAGGTGCTGCCACTCCATGGCAGTGGGGAAGCTAGGAATCTCTACATCAGGATGTTCAACACATGGTTGAAGGGCTGGTGCGGGGAAAAGGGTTTTAGCTTTATTAGGGACAGAGGATCCACCTGGAGTGATGTGAGTCTGTACAAGGGGGACGGCCTGCATCCATCCAGGGAGGGGATTGCGGCACTCAATGAAAAGTTTAAATGTTTCCTGGTAAGCACTTAACCTGCCAATGGAGGGGCTTTGGGAGCATGGAGATTAAGCAGCCCACCCCACAGGTCAGAGAAACTAGCAGGTGGATCAGGAGGAAAAGATGGGGACAAATATTCCGGAATTCATTATGCAGGGTCTGAAAGAAGAAGGGAGGCAGCAAAAGAAAGAAAAAAAAAATTGGAAAGAAGGGACAGGAAGGCAATAACAGAACTATGGGGGGGGAGGGGCAGGCAGTGAAACACGGACAGTCATGTATACAAATGCCTGCAGCCTGGAGAACAAAATCCCAGACCTGATGGCCTTGATGGCAGAGTCAAACCTGGACTTAGTGGCAATTAGCAAGACATGGTACACAGGAAATCATGACTGGGAGGAGACTATACCAGATTTTGCTCTATTCAGGAGGTATAGGGAGGAAAAGAATTGGGGGGTGGCCCTCTATGTCAGGGAGGTATCAAAGCCACAGAGACACAAGAGAGATGGGGGAGGGGTCGAGACACTGTGGATCACCCTTGAGCCAGACAATGGTACAGCAATTTGTATAGGAGTGATCTGCAGGCCTCCAGCTCAGGGGGAGGAGGCAGATAGGCAATAGTGGAGGAAATATATGGGATGGTAGCAAGGGAGGTTCTGCTACTGAACAATTTCAACATACCAGACATGGAGTGGACCATCCCGGCAGCAGACTCAGCCAGGAGCAGGGACATAGTGGATTCCTTGCAGGGGGCAGGTCTTAGCCACTTGCTGCTGGAGCCCACCAGGGACAAGGCAATCCTGGACCTTGTATTGACCAGTGGGAACAGGATTATGGAAGTCTGGGTGGATGGTCTCCTAGGGTCGAGTGACCACCATACAGTGTGGTTTAATATTGATACAGTGTCACAGGAAAGCCACGCAAAGACAAGGCTCCTAGATTTCAGGAGAGCGGACTTTGCAAAGATGGGGAGAGGGATCAAAGAAACCCTGGTGAGTAAGGAGGCAAGAGGGAGGGTTGAAGAGCAGTGGGCAGACCTAAAAGAAGCCATAGTGGAGGTGACAAAACAGTGCATCAGGCTGAGGAAGAAGGGCAAAAGACGGAACAAATCACTGTGGTTCTCAAAGGAGGTGGCAGGAAAAGTTAAGGACAAGAGGGTGGTTTTCAGAAAATACAAGGAGTCACAGAAGGATGAGGTGAGGGATGTGTTATCTAGAGAGTCAGAAAGAGGTAGGAAAGGCAGTAAGGAGACAAAAATGCAAACAGAGGAAAGGTTAGCAAAGACGATAAAGAAAGAAAAAAAGACTTTCTATAGGTACATCAGTGAAAGGAGGAAAGCCAGGGGAGGAGTTGTGAGGATCAGCAGGAGGGAGGGATGTGTGGAGGGAGACCTAGATAAAGCATCAGTACTGAATGAATACTTCTGTTCGGTATTCACTGAAGAGGAGGAGGAATAGGGATCACAAGTACACAACAGAAACATTAAGGGGAGGGAGGTAAACACCAGTCCATTTACAGAAGGGAGAGTCATGGAGGAACTCACAAAACTAAGGGTAGATAAAGTGATGGGACCAGATGGTATACATCCCAAGGTACTAAAGGAGCTTCGGAAGGAGCTAGCAGCACCTCTGGCAGCCCTGTTTAATAAATTACTCAATACAGGGGTGGTTTCAGAGGACTAGAGGCTGGCACATGTGGTCCCTCTTCACAAAAGTGGAAACAGAGATGAAGTGGGTAACTATACAGAAGGCTAGTCAGTCTCGCCTCAGTAGAAGACAAGATCATGGAGGCGCTGCTCAAGGAAAAGATAGTGGAACACTTGGAATCCAGTGGAGCACAGGATCTGAGGCAGCATAGATTCACAGCAGGAAGGTCATGTCAAAAAATCCTGATAGACTTTTTTGACTGGGTGATGAAGGAGGTGAACCGGTGGGAGTGGTGGATGCTGCCTACCTTGATTTCAGCAAGGCCTTCGACACTGTTCCACACAGAAGGCTTGTAAACAAGTTGGGTAGCCCAGGGGTGGTCCAAACAGAAAGAAGCAGCTCCACTGTTGTTGTGCCAGTGTAATTTACATCAACTAAATCTTGAAAACATGGCATCAATCACCACAGTAAATGCAAAATCCTGCCCATAGGAAGCGTGCATGTGCAAAACCAGTCGGCCTTCTTGTTTGTGTAAGGGAAAGGTCATCAGTAGCGTGACACTGCTGTACCTTTTTAATTCACCAAAACTGAGTAATAAAAGGATTTTGCATTTACTGTGGTGGTTGGAGTCATGTTTTCAAGCCTCTGTATTTCGGGAGTGGGCCACAAAGTGGAGAACTGAGTTAGAAATTGCTTCAGGGACAGAAACCGGAAAACAGAAGGCGGCAGTAAATAGGATCACATTCAAGGAACGGGTGGTGTCCAGCGGGGCGCCTCAAGGATCAATCCTGGGGCCAGTCGTATTAAATGTCTTCACTGGTGACATTGCTGAAGGGCTGGAGGTAAAGGTTTGCCTATTTGCAGATGACACCAAGATCTGCAATAGGGTAGACACTCCAGAAGGGGTCAAAAGAATGAGGAGTGACCTAGGAAAGCTGCACCCCAGGTGCAAAACCATGCACCTGGGGCACAGAAACCTTGCAGAGAGTTACAGGATGGGGGGAGTTGCTGACGGTCACCAGGGAAGAAAGGGATTTAGGGATAATTGTCTTAGATGACCTAAAGAAGAAGAAGAATTAGCATTTATATAACGCTTTTCATATACAATGTATCCCAAAGTGTTTTACAAGCAATGCAAGACTGGTAGTGAAGTGACTGAATATATAGTGGCGGCCATATCACACATCAACAACCAGACACAGCCTGGACAATTGCATGAACCAGTTTTATGAGAAGGGGAATATTGTCCAGAACACCGGGAATGACCCTACTCTTTGTGAAGAGTGTCTTGGGTTCTTTTACTTCCACCTGGACACCCACCAGGACAGCACCAGGATGGGTAGAAGGGACCTTGGTTTAACATCTCATCTGAAGGATGGCACACCCCAGCAGTACAGCACCCCCCGAATACTGCACTCGGGTGCCAGCATTTTAGGTACGTGTCCAATCCCGGTGTGGGATGAGAACCCATGACCTTCTGGTCCAGAGGCAGATATGCTACCAACTGAGCCACACTGACACCTAAAGGTGGCCAAACAATGTAACAGGACTGTGGGGAGGGCCAGTGGGATGTTGGAGTGCATAGGTAGGGGTATCACTAGCAAAAGAAGGGAGGTGGTGTTGCCACTATACAAAATGCTGGTGAGGCCTCATCTGGAGTACAGTTTACAGTTCTGGAGACTGCACCTTCACAAGGACATAGACAGGGTGGAGGTGATCCAGAGAAGGGCAACTAAGATGGTGCGGGGTTTGCACCAGAAGACATATGAAGAGAGATTAACAGATCTCAATATGTATAAACTGAAGGAGAGATGGGAATGGGGAGATATAGCTGAAACCTCAAGTATCCTAACAGCTTGAAAAAGGTGCAGGTGGGTGACATCTTTCATTATAGAAGTGGTACAAGAATGAGGGAGCATGATATGAGAGTGGGGGGGGATAAAGGGGAATGTGAGGAAGTTTTTCTTCACAGGAGGGTGGTGGATGCATGGAATAACCTACCCCAGGACATAGTAGGAGCCAGCATAGTGGGGGGAGTTCAAACATGCATGGGATAGGCATAAGGGAGCAATAGAGATTAGAATGAGAGGTGAAAGCCAATGACCAAGTAGGGTCAGCAGCCGCTGATGCAGGCAGGGAATACCAGCAGACTAGGTGGGCCTAGCAGTCCTTATCTGCCATCAATTACTATGTTACTATGTGACTATGAATTGTCACTAAGAAATCATGAAATACTTTCCTGTGGAACTTTTAATTTTGTGGAACGTTTAGGCACTTCTGTAGAATATTATGGCAAAGGCAAAGTAAACGGCTGAATGGTATGATTTGAAATGAGATTACTGGCTTTCAAGACACCTTAATGGACCCCCAGGTAGGTGTGTCATGGCCATAGGAAATAAACTGGTGCATCTTCAGTTAAATTCACTCACTTGACTCCTTGGAAATTTCACATATTGTCATGCTCATGGAGCAATTACCCAGGGAATGATGCAGATCCTCAGAATACGGTTCTGCCAGTTGCTTCTGGAATGTCACAGAATGAACCTGAAGTTTTCTAAATGCTTTCTGCTGGTAAAATTCTACTGGCAGAATTCCACATTCCACACACCCCAACTCATGGACCGCCATTCTTCTCCCATCAACCATTAAATGGGCTCTCGTCACCTTTATTCCAAAGAAGGGCAAAGAAATCTTATCCCACTAATAAATGGTGCTGCTAAGATCATTGTCAAGACTCTAGCTGTCAGGATGAGTTGAGTAATGGGAGACCTGATACATTCTTACCTAGCTGGCTTTGTATTAGGACACTTTGGGTCACATAATATGACGAGTCACCTACTGATCCTGATACAGGTGGCAGGGACACAAATTCTGCTGAATACAAAGAACGCCTTTGACATGGTGGAGTATCCCATCTTTTTTTATGCCCTACACCGCTTAGGGTACGCAATTTGTTTCATTGGTTAACTTTTGTACCAGGCCCCAATGGCAGACAAAGTCATGAACACTTATTGTCTCTCCTCAATTCCAGTTTCAGCAGGGCACTAGCAAGTGCTTTCTGTGGTCTACCTTCTTATTCCTTTTCACAACAGAGCCATGGTTATGAAGACTCAAGCTGCACTGCTCTTCCCAGGTATATGTACAGGTGGGCCCCCAATGTAGAGGATAATGTATGGTCCTCTGTCTGTAACTGGTCTGTTAACTGTCGAGAGGTTGCCAGGGTGACCGTGTAAACCTCGAGAGTGAAACTCGAGAGGTTTACGCCACCAAGGCAACCTCGAGATGGTTAACAGTGACCAGTTGCCGATAGAGAGACCATACATTATTTTTTATAGTGTATGGTCCCAAGTAAAAAGTAAAATGGCTGCTTACTTTTGACAAATAGTCTCCGCCGCTGGCCGCTCAGTCCTTCCCCAACCGCTGCTCATCCGTCGGTTCCCTTGTAAAAAAGGCGCGTACATGGGCGAGATCGATCGCTATTAGTTAACTTATCGGCGGATAGCATCGATAGGTTAACAACATTGCTACATCACATCGATAGGTTAACAACCTTAGGAAATGATGATTTCCTAAGGTTAACAGCGTTCTACCATATATTATAAGACAATACTCCTCACTTATTTATTTGAAAAGGTTTTAACAGGTATACCATACAGAGAACAGCAGCCTTATTTCCAGATGTGACCTGAAGAAAGGGGAAGGGAGGGTTGGAGAGGTGAAGTACAGGACTAGCAGCAAGCTAAAAATAAAATGATAACAATGCAAATATACACTATTAGTTACTACAGTATGCAGTGCATACATCAATTAGGCAGTAGTTGGTACACCATACAATACAAGACTGGCTTCGGTTTCACAGATATACAAGGCAATCAGGTAGGGTACTCATGACTGGACATAAACTGCTGTTTCAATTTTGATTTGGCAGCGAAGACTGAGGAGGAGCAGGTAATGTCAGAGGGTAGCATATTCCATACTTTGAGCAAACAGATGCTAATTACTGCTTGCCCAGCTTTCTTTTTCATGTGGGGGATGGGGGGATATGCAGCCTTTTAACTATCTCCAAATGCAACAAACAGGGTCTGTGTCAGGAGCAAACAGACCACCATAGTAGGAATCATCTTTGTTGAGGATGTTATGTTGTTTCTCACAGATATTCCTCAGTCATTTTCTTGTTTGGAAATGTATTATTGGGGATTATGCCAGAAACTGAATGAGGAGAAATCTCATCTCCTGCCATTAAATCAGCAGTGTGTCCCAGTCCTTCTTCAAGGAAATCCCTACCAATCGTTCCCTGTTGGCATGATGTGTTCAGGCATTCAAATGTTTTTAATACTTAATCCTGAACCACACAATCTCAACACCCACCAGCCCCAGACCAACATCCCGATGCTGCAGTAACCCGACGGTGTACCATCCCAACGATGGTAAACCCGATAGTGGACTAATGCCGGGTTTCTTGTCTATCGGGGGCTACGCCCCCCAAACCCTCTGCACCCCCCAAAATAGTGATTGCCAACTCCAAGTCCTGGCAAACTCCACTGTCTAGATTACCATCATCGGGATGTTACACCGTTGGGTTAGTGCAGCATCAGGATGTTGGTCTCGAGCTGTGGGTGTTAAGATTGTGAGTTTCGGTATCCTGTAGTGATACCTTTCAAATCCATGGCACAGTATCAGCCATGCTAAATGCAAATCTATCACAGACATCAGGAACTGCAAGGTCTGATGTTAAAATATAGGGCTTGCAAATATTTTCCTTGTGGGGCAATGTCAGTACTCCGAAACTTTTCACAATTGTTAAAATTCAATATTATCCCATTACAGATTCTATTGATATTTTACATGTCCCTTATATCCATGTTTTCAAGGTTTATCTGATCAGTTAAAAAGCCTCAAATCGGAGGGGGCACTGTTGAGCGGCTATCTGGCAAGACGTGCTGTAAGGCAGCTCTGTATATCCTGCAGTTAAAAGTATTAAAAACAAAGTTTATAAGTGAGTAAAGTGAGGCAAAAGCTACAATTTCGAACGGCTGACATTATTCGGTGTCAGTAGATACTAGACTTCATCATGGGTCGCAACCAGAAAGCAGTTGAGAGCTGGGCTAAAAGTTTGCAGCTATGACAGAACAGGCTGCAACTACCTCGACTAATGCTGGAGTGGAGCCCCCCTTGAGAGCACTACAGTTTGCTATACAAGCAATTGATCTGAAGGTTGAATCCATACTTCAACGTTTTGTGGAACAGGACGCTAAGATCGAATCTGTTTCCTGCACTGCAATGATGGCAGAGAAAACAGCTACTCAAGCTATGGTGACAACTACCAAACTTGTGCAAGAAAATGCATAACTTCACTATAGACTGGAGGCCTTACAGAACTCCACCAGGGCCTTGCATATGTGAATCATCGGCTCCTGAAGGGAGCGAAGGAGCTGATCCCTTAACCTTCTTGAGATCCTGGCTTCCCGAGGTGCTAAACTTACCAGGAGATCATTTGGCTGATCAGCTGTGGAAAGGGTTCAGGATTACCCCCCCGATCTCCTGGCCCCCGAGGTGATGCAACGAGAGTGATTCTGTTGATCACTACAAATGCTATAATCAAGGACACTATCCTTCAAGCTGCTAGATCTGTGGATGGGCTGACATACAACGGAGTGACGATCCATTTGTTTCCTGACTTATCCTTCGCTACCTGCACCAAAAGGAAACATTTTGACACAGTCTGGGCACTGCAAAGAGGTCTGGGGGTTACTCACTCCCTTCTGATGCTGGCCCGGCTCCGCATTTACTATGGAGAGTGCACCTTTCAATTCAGCGACCCAGTAGAAGACAGGAAGAAGGTGGAAGCTATTGCCCGGGAGATACAGGCTTCAGAGGAACAGCAGGCCATCAAATCAGATGAGGATACCCAATCTCTATTTTGACTATCTTGCCTGTTTTTTCACTTAAGAAACGTTCTGCTTACTTGAGCTTTTTAGTATGGGACTTTCAGTTGTAAAATGTATGAAATGTTTTTTTCACTCCAGTAAAGCTCTGATTAGTTGACCTTCTTTACTATGAGACTTTTAGTTTTAATATAAAAGAAGTGAAATATTATGGGGAGCTTCCCAGTATGTTTTCTTAGCTTTCTGATTCTCAGTTTTGGTTTAAATAATGTCGGGATGTACAGATTGCCTTTTAAGGCACTCCCTATATAAGGAGCACCTATTTTGGACTTGGGGACATATCAACACTGGTTGCTGAGCTTCTACTATTTGAAGATTCACTTTATTCTGGATTTGTTCCCCAAAAGCCTTGGATGCTTGTAACTATTTAGCTTTACTTAGATTTTAGCCTTTCCCCATTTAGAGTTTCCCCCTATTATTGGACACAAATCTGTATAGGTTTCCTATCCACGTATACATTGGATGTATTAGAGTATTTTTTGTTATCTTGGTGCCTTACAGATGAATGTACTCTATGTAATTGCTTTTTAAAAGAAATGCAATAAACATAAAGTTAAAAAAAAAGCCCCAAATCAATGTGGCACCGTCAAACTCCCATGGCGCCTGGCAGGTTTTGGATTTCTGGCCCTTCACCAGTACTACCTAGAGCAGCAACATGTGCTGTATGTAATACGTGCCAGGCCACAGCTTGCCATACTGCAATCCCTCACAGATCAGCACCCATGTAGGAATCCTAAAAACTGATCCTAGTCTCAGCTCTCTGGGATTTTATTTTTTCCTGATTGGCATCTTATTCCAAGTGCCTCATCTTGTCATTCGTATTCTCACCAGGTCTAGAGTCAGAAGGCATGTGGCTTTAGTTGGTCAATACAGACTTCATGCAGCCAACCTTTGTGGTCTAGCCCCACCCATTAAGTAGGAAGCTCTCAAATTAACTGACCCTTTTGGAGCTCAGCTGGAATTTTTACTTTTGGAAATCCCCTTGATCCTAGAACAAATGCACTGTGGACCTTCACTCAACTCCATGTAGCTTTTAGTGTCCCTTCCCAAATATTTGATATTAGTTACAGCTCCAGAGTGTGTTGAAGTCATAGCTCAGACCAGGCTATGGATACCCTTCAAAGAATGCATTTAATAACTGGTTGGATAGCTTGAAGTCTCTTAAAGGGGCAGAAGGGAAACTTTACCTAAATAAATACATTTTGAATTTGAGGCCTACTCTTATGAACTCTAGGTTTCAAACTTGACCTGAAGATTGTGACACTATATGGTCCACAAGGCTTACACTGAAGTCTGTTATTCTCCTTCCAGCTGGACCCCAAGATATCTGAGAGCAGGAACTATGGGTGGCAATAACCATGTCAGAATGGCAGATTGTTTGGAGGGCTCAACACAGGGCTAACCAAGAGCTCCAGGCTATGACTCTCCAGTATAAGATCCTTCACAGTGCTTAACAAACACCTCAAGCCTTACACTGGATTGGGCTTCTCCCCAGCAGTAATTGGTGGTGATGTCATTCTCCTCAGGACAATCAGACCCATGTTCCATGGTCCTGTACAACTCTTATACAATACTGGGACTAGGTATGAATGGTCTGTGCCACGCTGTTCCCTCTTTCCAGAGTTCAGAACCCAAAATTGGGTCTCCCAGGAATCTTTCCTTTGTATTCCTCCATGACTTCACCACAGAAGTTATGGACAGCCTATGACGTCTTTGTGGAAAAAGAATCATACTTCCCCACTGGCGAGATCAAGAACCCCAATCAGCTATGGAATGGTAAAACCTGCTTGGACTTACTGCCTGCTGTGAGAAGGTTGCTTTTATTACCTCCCATAATCAACACTTCTATAGCATTACGTGGGGTCCATACTTAGAAAAGTACAGAGTCGCCCCAATGTTATACCATAATCATTGAATTTGTGTTCCCTTAACCTTAACTAGTCATCTGTATCACCGCAACCTGGGTCCAATGAGACCCCCATTAAAAACAGCCATTTTTCATCATTAGTTTATGTTGTTTTTCACCCTTTGCATCCCCGTTCCCTCATAGCCCATGTCAGCAGACAGCATTCTTGCCTAATGGGGGCTATGCACAATAAAATCAAAATGCCTACAATCATGAGCCATGCATCGGGGGTCCCAAGACGGCTGGGGGTGGCTATCTGGGCACTCGCCTAATATTTGTAGATTTTAGAACCCCGATGGCTAGAGATTGGAAGAACTGCTCCATCTTGGTTCTCTCGATCTCTCTTCAGCGTTCGACACTGTGGACCATGGGGTTCTGCTCGACCACTTGAGGTTCATTTGTGGCCTGTCAGGTACGGTCCTCAGTTGGTTTTGATCTTTCCTCACTGGAAGAACTCAGAGGGCGGTGTCAGTGATTTATTCCTCTGACCCTGTTCCGTTATCATGTGGGGTTCCTCTGGGGTCGGTGCTGTCCCCCATGTTGTTCTCAGTGTACATGCTACCCCACAGAGACATTGTAAGAAGGTATGGGTTGAGGTTTCACTGCTATGCTGATGACACCCAGCTCTACCTTTCCTTCGCGCCTGACTAGGATGGAGCTCTCTCAGTATTTAATAGCTGCCTTGCTGAAATCCAGGAGTGGATGAGTTCGAGCTAGTTGAGGTTGAACTCAGAAAAGACTGAGGTGCTGGTAGTGGACCCGGGTCGCCGGATAGGGGGGTCGGTGGTGAGGCCACCCTCTGGACTTCTTCTTGGGGTCTGCCACTCTCGACCTCCAAATGGGTGCAAAACCTGGGGGTAATTTTTGATGCGGGACTGACACTGCGTTCGCAGGTGTCTGCCATCATCAAAGCCTCTTTATGCCATCTGAGGAATATCTCCAGAGTTAAGCATCTTGTTCCATCCGGTGACCTTCCTGTGTTGGTCCATGCCTTTGTGTCCTCACGTTTGGATTACTGCAATGCCCTATACCTAGAGCTCCCAGGGGTAGATATTCGCCACTTGCAGCTGGTGTAGAATGCAGCCGCCCAGTTATTGACAGGAACCCCTCGGTCCTGTCATATCTCACCAGTACTGCGCGAACTGCACTGGCTGCTGGTACAGTGGTGAATCGCCTTCAAAGTCAGTCTTCAGACTTACAAAGCCCTACATGGACAGGGTCTGGTCTACCTGAAAGAGCTCCTGGTCCCTTACTGCCCTGGGCAATCACTCCGCTCGACTGATAAGGGGTTGCTAGAGATTCCAAGAGTTTGTTTAAAATCTTCTGGGGCTCATGCATTTATGCACGAGGCCCCCGCCCTTTGGAATTCTCTACCCCGTCAGTTACGTGAGTGCGTGACTGTGGAGGGTTTTAAACAGGCCTTAAAAACCTTTTTGTGGATGCAGGTGTTTGGGGAATAACTGGAATACTGTTTTATTTTCCCCATTTTATATTATTTATAATGTATGTAATTTTACGCTGCAGCTGTTTTACTTGTTTTGTGAGGTGCCTTGATAATCTGAAAGGCGCCATATAAATAAAATTGATTTGATTTGATTTGAAAATCCCCTGCTCCCCCTAATGAAGCCTGTTTGAAGGCAAACGTGCAAGGATTTTTTACCTATGTGGTGATTAACAAAAAGTATATTTCCAGTATGTCTCACTGTGTGCATCTGTTTTTCTGCAGTTTGTTGTCCCACAATCCCCTGCTCCGCATGGAGCAGGAGATCTACAGCCTGACCAGGATAGGCATCTGACTGGATGCCTGCCTGTGTCCACCAATCAGCCCAAGTGCACCAGTGTGCCGGGTAGACAGGGCCACGGACAGGTGCCCTGCAGTGGCTGGCAGTAGTGAATGCCTGTACCTGGTTCACCTGTCTAGGGTAAGGAGCTGTGCAGGCCATAGTGCATAGCCCCAATGTGTCTAAATCTGTTAACACTTATTTATTGCTTATTTTCCATAATCCTTAGTGCCAGGTGCATTTGTATTCAATAAGACATTTATTAGATAAGTCACTGGTTATCTCCCTTGGTGAGCAAACACCTATGAAACTAATCTGATTAAAGAAGGAAGAAGACAACTTTCAATATAGGTACTTCATGAATAATTTTTTCTTTATTGGCTATATAAGAATACACAAGAACGTTTATACATGTTATTTGATCACATTAAGTGTGGTGGAATTGGGAGACTTATGTTGTACTTTATTCTGTTAGATTGTACTGAGGCATGTAACAAGTTGACAACTGTGTCACAGAAAAATATTGGGCTTACTGCATCGCTGTTTGCAAACATTTGCATTTTTTTATGAAAAGAAAAACCTTTAAAAAAATCTATATGGAAACAAAAGAGGGAAGTGAGGCCAAATAATCTAAACAAGACCCCCATTTTGTACTCCAAATAATACAACATAAGGCAGAGCTAAAACAAAGAAAAAAAAACAATAACAATGAAAGGAATTAAAGAGCCCTTTTTTGCCACAAAAGTTTTTTTTTCCTCCAGTGACAGGCTTGGATGTCTATCAGCCCTGTCCCCACACTAGGAGGCCATTCCTCACTTCCCCTGGCCTGAGGTCTCAATCTCCCATGGGTTTTGGGAGGAGAAAGGGATCTTAGGGTGGCTGTAGATGCCAAAATGAATAACTCAGAGCAGTACAGGAGGGCTGCAGCTAAAGCAAATAAAATGCTCGGGTGCATAGCTAGGGGGATAACCTCGAGGAGACGTGCTTCTCCCTCTGTATAATTGCCTGGTTAGACCACACCTGGAGTACTGCATGCAGTTTTGGCAGCCGTACCTGAAAAAGGACATTGCAGTTTTGGAGAGGGTCCAGAGGAAAGTGACCAGGATGATTATGGGTCTGGTGGAAATATCTTATGAGGAGAGACTTGAGGAACTGGACTTGTACTCCCTGAAGGAGGGACGGTTTTATGTGATAATGGCGATCACCGATCACAGTGAAGTCACATCACCAAAAGTTTTTTGGGTGATGGACTCCCCAGCACACAGAAACACAGCACTGGGGACATACATTTTTATTGTTTATGGGGTGTGCCCTGCACCCCTACTTAAGTATTCTCAGCTCCAGGGGGGTAAGCCGAGAATGCAAATTCAGGCGGGACAATAAAGGCACCTACAGATGGACACAAACCTAGTACCACATCCACCACAGCCGGACCAACACCGATGCCACGATGCAGCTCAGCAGACCACCACAGCATTGCCCCTACAGCTCCTCCATCCCTCCCAGCCCATCCTCGGTGTGCTTGCTACTCCCCGCACGTGTAGACATACAGCAACATCCAGTTGCTATTTTGTCTACCCCCACCATCCGGTGGCCCTGCTCCCCCAATCACCCCATCCACAGGTGCCGCAATTGTGTCGTCTTTTCAGAGATTGCCCATCGGTGATCGCTGGCATCACGGGATATCAGGAGGGATAGAGGGGATGTAATCAAGGTCTTTAAATACCTGAAGGGACTAAATAGGGTCAGCCCAATTAGGGTGCTCCAACTGAGGGGAGCGGGCCACCAGGGGTCACCACATGAGGCTGGTTGGCAGGAGGCTCGGGGGGGACTAGGAGGCACTACTTCACCGAGAGGGTGGTGGGCCCTTGGAATGCACTGCCTGTGGATCTAGTGGCTTTTAATACAGTGGAGGGTTTCAAGAAGGGCTGGGACAGGTATAAGAGAAGGGTTAAAAATGTGTATGGCTAGATGAGATGAGACCCTGATGGTGGGTGGGGCAGGGAGAAATTATGGGGGAGGCAGGGAGGGCAGCAATGGTGCCCAGACTGGGTGCTGATCTTCTAGCAGACTTGATAGACCTTTAGACCTACTCTGCTGGCATCTTAGTATGTTACTATGTTAGTATTTTCCCCATGGGAAGGGCAGGAGAGGGAGGGTTGTCCTCCCGCCTGAGAAAATACACCCTGGACAGAAGCAGCCAGGCAGAGTGCTGAGACACAGACAGGGCTTCACAAAACCCAAGCCTCTACATTTTACTGTTTTCTCCCTTTATCTCCATGCTGGGGTGCACACACCAAAGTGAGTGCAAGTGGAGGCACTCATGATCGTCCCAGAAGTCCCACAGCTCCCTCCCTTCCTGTGCTGTCCTGCAGGCCTGCATCTCCACCAAACCTCCCCATGATAGCAGTCAATCAGTGGGAACAGCTTGCCCCCCCCAAGAGAGAAGAGCAGTCCATCAGACATTCACCCTCTCCCTGCCCAGCTAGCCCCCAGCAACCTAAGACTTCTCCTGATCACAGGTCGCCAGCGTGGTGGGTGATAGCGCTCCCACCACATCACCAGGTTGGCCTAAGAGCAATTGTTCTTAAATAATTTACATACAAAATAATAAGAAAAATGGAAAATGTAAAAAAGGGGATAACATTTAAATAATGAGATGCAAACAAAAGTACTCAGGCCTACATAGCAGATTTCTGAATAACAGCATCATTGTCACTTAAAGTTTGTGAAAAGAAAAAAGATATTAATAAATTAAGGAACCATAGCAACTGTTTGTCATTATGTTATTAAACTTACAGCATTTACAGCAATAATTCCTCCGCTTCCTTTGTCTGAGCTCTAGGTGCATCCCTCCTGGTGTTTTCGATCGCTGCTTCTGTTTTGGAATGGCACCTGACTATGGGTCGCTGGTGCTGCTGGCTCTGAGTTTAAATGCATCTTTTTTTTCATTTGACCTCATTGACTTATGGGCAGGGGTCAGAGGGCACTTGCAAAGCTGGAATGCTCGTAAGCCATTGAGGAGACCGAAGTGCATAAACAATTCATTCACATTGCCTGAACCTTGCCTAAGACTTTTGCCCATGAAATTCGACCCACAAGAGGGTGCATAGTAAAAGTGCTGCTGACTAACAGGACTGGGAATTGAGAGAAAGACTACAGAAGACGTGCCCTAAACTAATCAGATCTGCTTGCCAGCCTTTGGGTTGACTTTACAACTAGGTCACCCCTGCTGATGAAACTACTGAATCAGAATCTGAGCCTAAACCTAAAGTGCCTAATGAGCAATTTGGTCCCTGAAGCAGAGGTTGTCTTACATTGCAGCCACCCCCTCCCCAAGGTGTGAGACTAAGCCTGCCTGATGTTAGCTATTTTATTTAGCTTTTGTTGACCGGGTAAGTGCACTAGACAAATTCTGCCTATTTTCAGGCATGACCCGGGGGGAGGGGGATACAGATGAATGCCAACTGACCTTGAACCAGATTAAGCTGTTGGTGGTATTTTTAGTGAATGAGGGAAATTTGGCCAGGACACCGGGGCAATTCCCCTACTCTTTTCGATAAGTGCCATGGGATCTTTAACATCCACCTGAACTACCACCAATCCAGGCAGATGGGACCTCGGTTTAACGTCTCATCCGAAAGACGGCACCTCAGAAGTGCAGCACCCCTCTCATGCTGCATTACAGTGTCAGTGCTGGGATATTAACCCAAGTGCCACATGTGGGAACTGAACCCACAGCCCTCTGATCTCCTGGCCTCAGAGGCGAGTGTGCTACCTACTGAGCCACTGACACTGATCTACAATGTGAATGTGAGCTACATAAAGTATATCAGGCTGCCATGTGAATGACACTTCGGTTCATTGGGTTTGGATGGAAATGGAAAGTGGCAACTCTTCCACCTACTGGGATCCTTTTGACAGGTTGCTGCCAGGATGCTGTCCCACAGGAAATGAATGCAACCTCCACCATCAGTGACAGGGACTCTTAATGAATATGCACAACCTATACTGTATGTATGCAAATTAAACAAAACACAGTAAAATCCAGATCAACAATAAATTCAACTAAAAAAACTATGAATATTTTTGGGAGGACAGGAATAGGCTCTTAAAGGGAAAAAGGAATGAGTTAAATGCAAGCAAAACGATACACAGATCAATCCCCACAAAATCTCAACATGCTCTGATTAGTATCCCACAGTCTCAACTTGTTTCCCCCACTGATGCACCAGTACCCCAAAGTCACTTAGGAGCTCCCACAACAGCTTATTAAATGTGTGCACACAGTGGGCAGTTGCAGGCCTGAAGTTGGACCATGGTGCCGATACTGATAGAAGACTGATGGCTGAGGATCCCAAACAAATATACTTTAACACAGATGCAAGCTGATCCTGTCTGTAGCAATAAAAATTACCTATGCTGGAAATCTTGTAAGAATTCCCAGTAACTGGCCCTAGCTAATAAACAATTGGTGGAGTATTTACCCAGCCTGGATATTGTGGTAGTCACGGAAATATGGTACACAGAGAACCATGACTGGGATGTCAGCATACCAGGGTATACAATTTACAAGAGGGACAGGGAAGGTAAAAGAGGAGGAAGAGTAGCTCTCTATGTATGAGAAAGGATCAAAGCAAGGGAACTAAAGGGTAAACAGGGAGGAGAGGTGGCACTGTGGGGTCACCCTGGAGACAGGAAATGGCACCACAATCCGCATGGGGGTTATATACAGACCCCCATCTCAGGGGAAGGCAGTGGACAAGGAAATGATAGAAGGCATCCTTAGAATGGCAGAAAAAGGGGATAGCCAGAAGGGGAAGGAAGGAAACATATTCAATTCAGTGCTTTGGAGTAACTGGTAATTGCTATTTTTCTTTTAAACTTAGATTGTGGGCTTTTAGTGACACTATACTTTCGTTGTTGTCTTTACTTATAATTGTTTTTGGGCTGTTGAAAATTTAAAACATAGTGGTGGTGTAATTCTGTGCTGTCTTTAATTGCTGCAAATTTTATCTTGGCTTGTCTGACTGCCCTGTAGTTGGGTGAAGGGTGTTAATTGTCTGGCCTCTGACCTCAGCTATGTGATAACTGGAGGTGGGGCTTAGTCAGAGTTAAGGTAGCAAGCAGAGTTTTAATTTCTCAGAAGAAGCCAGAAGGGGAAGGAAGGAAACATATTCAATTCAGTGCTTTAGAGTAACTGGTAATTGCTATTTTTCTTTTAAACTTAGATTGTGGGCTTTTAGTGACACTATACTTTCTTTGTTGTCTTTACTTATAATTGTTTTTGGGCTGTTGAAAATTTAAAACATAGTGGTGGTGTAATTCTGTACTGTCTTTAATTGCTGCAATTTGCCCCCCTCCTTCCCCCAACTCTTAATTATATGCCCTGTTAAATCTGATTGACAGGAGAGAAACACAGGGTATAGTAAGGGTGTGAAGTAGGAGGGGCATAAGGGGGAAGAAGCCCACCCTCAGCACGACAAGTGTTTTGACTCATTTGTTTATTTATTGGTTTCTTTTTCTTTAAAAAAATAAAATAAAATTATTTGAGGATCAGTGGCAGGATTTTTAGTACAGCAAATTAATAAAAAGGGAACTAGGAGAGCTTCAGTAGCAGACAAGTAGTGGAATTGCAGTATAATGTGGGGAGTGGTGCAATGCAGTGGCTGTGGGGCAGCCATATTCAGGCAAACCTTCTGGACACTGAGGTGCTGCCCTATCTGCATGCATCTCTCTGGACTGCGGGATGAGGTAGCCAGACTCAGAGCAGAAGTAAACTGGGTCAGGAGTACCATCACCCCTATCCAGGGACCACCCAGTCCAATGCCACTGCCTCAAAGGATGCCGAGAACGAGGAGCACTTGGATGACAGTGGGCTCAGGGAGAGTTAGAGCAGTTAGGCAGAGGCACATCCCAGATCCTATTCCACTCAAGAACTCATATGCCACACTGGCAAATGAGGACAACCAAATAGAGGTACCCAGAGAAGTGGAAGGAAAGGATGTGGAGGTTAGCCAAGGAGGTGACCTCAGCGGGGAAAGCAGTGGACCCCAGAGGAGGAGGAAGTGAATCCTGGTGGGCGACTCCATCATAAGAGGGATCCAGCTAGGAACACAGGAGGGGGAGGACAGGGAGGTGAGGTGCCTACCAGGTGCCACGGCATGGAGGGATGGAAGGAAGATCCTGGGGATCACTGGGAAGGCAAGACGGGAGGGTGAGCTGGATGTCATTATCCACCTAGGTACTAATGACCTGGCAAATGGGGAGCCAAAGGAAGTTCAGGAAGAGTTTAGGAAACTGGGAGGGTCTCAAGCAAGTAGCTACTGCTGTCACTTTCTCAGAAGTACTACCTGTGAGAGGCAAGGAGAGCATAGAGTGCATGCACCAGGAACTTTAACTCATGGTTGAAGAACTGGTGCTGTGAGGAAGGGTTGGATTCATTGGTGACTGGGGACCCACCTGGAGGGATGGAGGTTTGTTCAAGCCTGATGGCCTGCATCCATCCTGGAGGGGAATCCAAGCACTCAATGATAAGTTTAAATGCTACATTGACAAGCATTTAAACTAGCAAAGTGGGGTGACAGGCCAGCAAGGAGGGTACCTACTTGCTCACCCCCCACAGCTAGCAGTGGAACCAGTGAACCAGAGGAGTGGCTATCTCTGCAAAGCAGTGTGCAAAAGATGGAGATTAGTGCCCAAGATGTAGATAAGCAGAAAAGGGGCAAAATTCAGCAGAAGGGCAGACAGCAAGGAGAACCAGGGATAAATGACAACCAAGGAAGGGGTTGGAGTAGAACAGTGAAACAATCTAGGGAGGTCAAATCATGGAAAGCCATGTGTGCAAATGCCAGGAGCCTTAGCAACAAGATGGAAGATCTGGAGGCTGTCATGGTACAGTCAGACCTGGACATTGTGGCCATCACTGAAACCTGGTGTAATGATAACCACGACTGGGAGATGACCATACCTGGCTACAACATATTCAGAAGAGACACAGCAGGCAGGAAGGGAGGAGGAGTGGCATTGTATGTGAAAAATGACATAAGGGCCACAGAGATCCAGGAGGAACAAAATGGGGGAGAGATACTGTGGGTTAAGCTGGAAAGGAAAATGGGGACAGCCATCCGCACAGGTGTGGTCTATAGACCACAGCCCAGGAGGAAGAAACAGATAGGAAGCTGATGCTAGGTATCCAAAAGATGGCAGACAAGGGTGAGGTAGTACTGGTTGGAGACTTCAATATTCCAGACGTGGACTGGAGCATCTCAGCAGCAGCATCAACTAGGAGCAGATTTATCCTGGACTCTTCAGGGTGCCTTCCTCAAGAACTGGTCATGGAACCAACTCGGCAGAAGGCAATACTGGACCTTGTGCTCACAAACAGGGACAGTGTGATGGGGTAACAGTGGGGAGCACCTGGGAAACAGTGACCACCAGTCATTGTGGTTTGAAATCACAGAAAGAGCAGAACCAAACCACACAAAAACACGTATCCTGGATTTTAGGGGACAGACTTTGGGAAAATGGGGAGATACTTGAAAGAGGCATTAAGGGAATGGGACAGGAATCAGGGGTTGAGGAACAGTGGGCAATATTTAAATGGGGATTACAAGAACAACAGAATTATGCATTAAGTAGGTTAGCAAGAGGAAATGAAGAGGAAACCATTATGGTTTTCCAAAGAGGTAGCAAAGAAAGTGAAAGCCAAAAGATTGCATTCAGGCAATACAAAAAGACACAGGCAGAAGGGGATAGGGAGAAGTACCAGGAGAAGCAAAGGAGGCAGGGAGGTCAGTAAGGAAGCCAAAGCTCAGACAGAAGAACACATTGCAAAATCAGTGGGTAGAGGGACAAAACCTTTACAGGTACATAAGTGAAAAAGAAAGACAAAGGGAGGATAGTGAGACTGAAGGGGAGGATGGGGGCGTGGAGGATGACAACAGTAAAGCTGACATTTTGAACAGGTATTTCTGCTCAGTCTTTACTGAGGAAGAGGAGGGTAATGGGTCTGAAGGGAGTACAAGGGTGAGAATGGTGCAGAAATGGACACAAGTCCCTTTACACGTGAAAGGGTCCTGAAGGAACTGGAAGTAATAAGAGTTGATAAAGCAATGGGGCCAGATGGGTACACCCAGGGTCCTTAAAGAACTAAGAGAGGTGGTGGCTGAACCTCTGGCTATCCTGTTTAGCCGATCACTGGAAACAGGGAGGTACCCAAAGACTGAGGACAGCAGATGTAGTCCCTTTATACAAAAGTGGGAACAAAGAGGAAGCAGGGAACTACAGACCAGTCAGCCTCACCTCGGTAGTGGGGGAAGATCATGGAAGCACTACTGAAGGAGAGATTGGTGGAACATCTGGTTGTCAATGGACTACAGGACCCAAGGCAGCATGGTTTCACCAGGGAGGTCGGTCAGACCAACCTCATTGAATTTTTGACTGGGTGACTAGGGAGGTGGATCAGGGAGGGCAGTGGACATGGCCTATCTGGACTTCAGCAAGGCCTTTGACACTGTGCCACATAGAAGACTATTACACAAACTGAGGAATATGGGTGTGGGCAGGACAGTAGTGTGGTGGGTAGGTAACTGGCTGGGTGACAGGACACAGAGGGTGGTGATAAATGGCTGTCACTCCACAGAGGGAAGAGTGACCAGTGGGGTATCACAGGGATCAGTGCTGGGACCGGTCCTATTCAACATCTTCATCAGTGACATTGCGCAGGACCTAGAAGGCAGAATTTCACTGTTCGCTGATGACACAAAGCTCTGTAACAGAGTAGACACACCAGAGGGTGTAGACAGAATGAGAAGGGACCTGCAGAAACTTGAAGAATGGTCAGGGGTTTGGCAGTTGAAATTCAATGCAAAGAAGTGCAAGATAATGCATATGGGGCACAAAACCCTGGCACAATATATCAGTTGGGGGTGAGGATATAGCATGCACCAAGCAGGAAAGGGATCTTGGGGTTGTCATCTCTGATGACCTCAAGGTAGGGAAACAGTGTGACAAGGCAGCAGGTAAAGCAAAAGGATGCTGAGATGTATAGGCAGGGGCATCACCAGCAGGAAAAGGGAGGTCATAATTCCACTATACAAGACACTAGTGAGGCCCCACCTGGAGTACAGTGTACAGTTCTGGAGACCATACCTACGTAAGGACATAGACAGGGTAGAGAAGGTTCAGAGGAGGCAACAAAGATGGTGCATGGATTGCATCACAAGTCCTATGAAGACAGGTTGAAGGAACTGAACATGTACTCCCTGGAGGAGAGGAGGAGAGAGGGATATGATAGAGACATACAAGTATCTTACAGGAGGAACAGGGTGCAGGAAAACACTATTTTAAGTGAAAAAGATGTTCCAGGACTAGAGGCATGGGATGAAGTTGGAGGGAGGACGATTCAGAGAAAACATGAGAAAGAATTTTCACAGAACGGGTGGTGGACAAGTGGAACACCTTGCCAGAGGAAGTGGTGGGGGCTGAAACAATCACGGGATTTAAGAATGCATGGGATAGACATAAAGGAATTCTGGAGGTCAGGGGTAAGGGGCAACAGACTTCTAGGAAAACAAACTGAACTTACAAGCTCAAATGGGCAGACTGGGTGGGCCATAGACCCTTATCTGCCAACACTGTCTATGTATCTATGTATATTGTTGATGGGGAACCTGAATATGCCACATGTTAACTGGAGCACCTTTGCTGCAGCCATGTCCAAGAGCAGGGTCATTCTTGATGCCCTACAGGGGGCATGCCTCAGACAGCTAATGTTGGAATCCACTCAGGAGGGAGCAATCTTAGACCTGGTACTCTCAAATGGGGATGGAGAGAGAGGATCTCAGATTTAGAAGTGGGTAGTCATCTGGGAACAAGCAACCACCAAGCAGTGTTGTTCATGATAAACTCAACCATAGAGTCAAGCCATACAAAAGCAAGGGTACTGGACTTTAGGAGAGCTGACTCTAGGAAAATGGAAGAGTGCTTCAGAAAAAGCACTAGCAAATGGGCAAGAAGGAGGGGTGGAGGAATAATGGGGAAAATCAAAACAGCCATCACAGAGGCAACAAGCCTTTGTGTGAAGCAAATCAACAAAACAAAACAAAGGAAAAAAACACTATAGTTCTCAAAAGAGGTGGCCGGGAAGGTTAGGGAGAAAAAGGTAGCATTCAGGAAGTATGAAGAAACACAGAAGGAGCAGAACAGAGAACTGTACCAGTTAAAGCAGAAGAAAGCGAAGAAGGCAGACAGAGTAGCAAAGGCCCAAACTGAGGAAAAGATAGCTAACACAGTTAAGAAGGGGGATAAAACCTTTTATAGGTACATTAGGGAGTGAAGAAAGACCAAAAGAGGGATAGTGAGGCTTAATGAAGGGAAGGGGGAGCAGACAGAGGGTGACAGCAAAAAAGCAGAGATACTGAACCAATACTTCTGCACAGTATTCACAAAAGAAGGAGGGGGGTACCTAAAGCAAACAATAGAAGCACTCTGCATAGGGAGGCTGATACTAGTCCATTCACAGAAGAAAACATCCTGAAAGAACTCCTAAAACTGAAGGTGGACAAAGCAATGGGGCCTGATGGGATTCACCCCAGAATGCTAAAAGAACTAAGGGGAGAACCAGTGACACCACTGACTACCCTTTTTAACAAATCATGGGAGGATGGTGGATGTGATTCTTCTTCACAAAAGTGGGAGCAAGGCAGAGGCAGGAACTACAGACCTGTTAGTTTGACCTCAGTGGTAGGTAAAATGATGGAATCACTTCTGAAGGAAAGAACTGTTGAGTCCCTAGAGGCCAGTGGGCGCAGGACCCAAGGCAGCATGGATTCACAGCGTGAATGTCATGTCAGATGAATCTAATCAATTTTTCTGACTGGGTGAGCAACGTAGTAGACCAGGGAGGGGTTGTGGATATGGCCTACTTAGACTTTAGCAAGGCATTTGACACAGTCCCACACAAAAGATTAATAAACAAGTTAGCCAGCCTGGGAGTGGGTCCCAGGGTTGTAGCCTGTTCAAAACATTGGCTGGATAACAGGTTGCAGAGGGCAACAGTAAATGGTGTACACTCCGAAGAAAGGGGGGTTACTAGTGATGTACTGCAGGGTTCAGTTCTGGGACCGTTCGTCTTTAATGTCTTGATAGGTGACATTGAAGAGGGACTGGAAGGGAAAGTGTGCCTCTCTGCAGATGACATAAGGCTCTGCAACAGGATTGATACACAAAGGGGGGTTGAAATGATGAGAAGGGACTTGGCAAGGTTGGAGGACCGGTCAAAAGTATGGCAGCTTAGATTCAGTGCAAAGAAGTGCAAAGTAATGCACCTGGGAAACAAAAACCCAGGGGAAAAGTACACAAAGTGGGGAGGAGGTACTAACAACAACAAAAATGGAATGGAACCTGAGTTAGTCATATCAGATGACCTAAGGGCAGGCAAGCAATGTGTGAAGGCAGTAAGGAGGGCTTGGGGGATACTGGGATGCATAGGGAGAGGCATCACCAATAGAAAACAGGAAGTTGTTATCCCTCTGTACAGACAGTTGGTGAGACCCAATCTGGAATATTGCATGCAGTTTTGGAGACCCCATCTCTGCAAGGACATAGACAAGATGGAGGCAGTCCAGAGGAGGGAAATTAAAATGGTGCAAGGTCTGCACCAGAAGCCATATGAAGAGAGACTAAAGGAGCTTAATATGTATACCCTCGAAGAAAGGAGGGAGAGGGGAAAATGATAGAAACATTTAAGTACCTTAAGGGAATCAACAAAGTCCAAGAGGGTAGCATCTTTCAGAAAAAGAAATGTACAAGAACAAAGGGACACAATTTGAAGATAGAGGGGGGACGACTCAGGGGCAATGTGAGGAAGTATTTTTTCATGGAGAGGATGGTGGATGCATGGAACAGCCTTAATGAGGAGGTCATGGGGTGAAAAACAGTGGGGGAATTCAAGAATACATGGGACAAACATAAAACAATTCTAGTGAGGGGTAGGAGGAAGCAAGTTGTTGGTTAACTAGGATCTGTGGCTTATCCAATAGATAGGGAAATGGGTAGACTGGGTGGGCCAAGCGGTCCTATCTGCCATCAAAGTCTGTGTTTCTATGTTTCTATGTCTTCATGACCTTTGGCAGTCTCTGCAGTTACTGGCTCTGTCCAGACATCTCCCTCTGAGTTGGCAGATGCAGGCGGTGCTGTTGGTGCAGTGGACTCAAAGTGCTTCTGGTTGGCTAGGGGTGCCAGCTGTGCTGGTCTCTGATGTTCTCCAAAGTCCTGTTTCTGCCACATTGGGACACTCCCAAAGGGTAGGCAATCATTCAGGGCATGAAATGACTCAGGCCGTCTGTCAGCATAAGCCCTGAGAACAAACAAACTCCTCTGCAGGTGTTTTTGGTGTTGGTCCAGATTGGAACAGAAAACTTTTTTTGCAAATACTTTTTAACAGCTTTTCATAACTAAGATGCTGACAGTTGAAATCACTCACACATCTCATTCCTTTTTCTAAGACAGTTCTGAAGCTTTCTCACGTGTCTCCATCTAGAGCTCAGTTCTCAGTGACTAGCATCTCATACATAATTCATTACACTAATCCTACTTCTTTCAGTGGCTGGCAATTTTTTTCAGGGAAAGCATGCACATAAAGTCCTCTGTAACCTGAGCCAGCTTGCAGCTTACAGTTCTGCAGAGCTGAGCTCAGAATTGACTGTTTCTCTGGGGCAGCATGTGCTGTCCTTTGACCCCTTCCCACCTGTCTTGGGGCCAGAAGTACAATAATATGGTGGATCCCATATTGTCTGTTGTTTACCAATTCTAAAAGCTGTTTCCATCTTTGGATGTGACCTTTAGTCATTGGGATCAGCACCCACGATCCCTGCTGTTATCCCATTGAGGAGCAGCCTCATGCAATGTGGCTGCCACATGATTGTGAAAGCTGCTAAAGAACAACACTGGCTCCTCAATCCCTACTTGCAGTCCTTGGGGTCAGGTAAGCAAAGTCCCTTCATGACTGAGGCTGCTGGCATCCAGGCATGGCTACACCAAAAAAGAGATGCATGAACTGAAGGTCAGCTGCCCAAACCCATAGCCAAAGTTCACAGAGGCCAGGAGTGTTAAGTAGGCAATCCAATGTGTGGGCTGCAGTGAGGAGGGCATTTCCTGCCTGAAGAAATAATGAAAATGTCCAGTCTATACCCCAGTCCTGCAGATGCAGTCCAGACCAAGATCAGGGCAAAGAAGCAACACAGAGGAGATGGTACCAGTGCTCCATTAGGGAGCTGAGAGGTGGTCCCCTTTGAAAGGGAGTAACACATCTTCCCAAGTCTGTGAGAGAAGCCAGCCTTTTTTTCCAGGGACATACTGCTGTGAGGATGCATTATCATAGAGAGCCTAGTTACATATGGCCCTGTGTGATCGCTTGTCTTAGGGATGGTAAAGAAAAGCGGTCCCTTGTGGAATGAAGAGAGCCAAGAGTTCAAAAGGATTAGTCATGGCCATGGACCATACATTTCATGATTAGAGAAAGCACTAGGTCCACTGCAACTTTATTGCAGGGTCTGGGTGGTGCACCGCTCTTGGGCAAGGAGAAATCCCACAACACCAGCAATTACAGTACTTTGTAATTCTGCTTTCATTTAAATACCCCAGCGTTTCACCATGACTTTAATTGCTTCTTCTCAGGGAAATCTAGAATTTTAATACTGACAAAAATGGCATTTAGAATACAGGTAAAACAACTAATCAACAGCCCATGCTTGCATACATGTATATGACTTGGCATACCTATACAGTGTCTCAGTACTCCTGAAAAATGGAGGTGTAGCAACATTTTTCAAAATTTTCAACTGCAATAACAAAACGCCAAGGTAAATTCCTTTTGTACAGCAAACTTGATATTCAAAAAACCTTTGTAAACCACAAGTAATGCACCATGTGCCACCATATACCAATCTCAAAATGTGCATGTACATGCTACTGCCACTTTTGTACCAACCTGATCGGCTTTGTCAGTCAGAAATCATGACAACACAATTGTAAAAGATCTAAAGAGCCAAAATAAACTGAAATAAAAAATCTTCTTTCAAATAAAAAGAAGCAGAAAGACTTACATTGAACAATTTCATAGTTCAGTGCAGTATAATACCAGAAAAACATGCTTATACCTTTCTGTTTGGTTACACGATTGTATACCTGTGAAACACATACAGGTAAAGCTTCATTACTGTGTAATATTCAATATTTTTAATGTTTCCGAGTCTTCTACTTGATTTGTATTAGTTCGTCATTTTAATGTTACTAGCTATCATGCATATTGCCAGGCTGATAGTGTTATTACCTGTGTGTTTACCAAAGTAAGATGCAGTTATCAAAAAATAAAATCCAAGAAAGAAGGGTAGGGGAGTATTTAAAATGTTGGCAATTCAAGTTATATTCTACTAAAAAGTACATTTCAGATCATTCTTTTATGTTATCATTCTACTAATGAGAATGCTGGTGTGTTCCGAGTGTGTGCTGACAATGTTCAAAACGTTATGTTGCAACAAACAATCCAGTTTATCGTTAATACAAATATATTAATAACCATTTGTGTATTGATGGAGAATGTGCTGCACTGCAGCTTGCTACATACATTTAATTTGACCGGGCTTCCTGTGGTTAGAACACTAAATACTCAGTAACTAACTGTGCATAGGTGTCACCCACTATGTAATAACTTTGTCCTGTTCTTCACAGCTGTGAAAATGTTAACTGCCAAGGTTGCAGACTTTCAGCTGCTAAGCTGCTGTTGTCTGCTGTGGTGTATTCAAATTAGAACAACTTAATTTGAGTGTCTTCCATTATAACAATATGGTGACCCAGCTATTGCTGTGGGAGTGAAAGCATGTTAGCGTCCTGCTTTTGAACATGTCTATATCACAGATACAGAACTGAACTGCCTCCAAATGTGTTCCTTATCCAAACTTTTTATCTTTTGATGCTATCATAATGGCCAAGTGACTGGATTTATCCCACGACTTGTTTATCTCAATCAATGTCTCACTTTTAAAACTTCCTAGGACACTTTCTTGAAAACTGGTTTAAGAACTCCTGTACTGCAGCTTCGGATTTTGTTAATGTTTCTCACAGAGTACATCATAGTAAAAGCTGCAGAGCAGTTGATTCACTGTAAAGATGATGTAATTGTGCTCCCCTTAGGCAACTGGCATAACTGAGCCACTGTGAGGCAACCACTCTTGTACCTGCAGCGAGTGGGAGTGTGGTGAACGTACATGATGTCACCAAGTGCAGAAGTGTGTCTTTGCCAAGCAACCACTGCCCTAAACAGCAACAGCTGTAGATCATGTTGCAGGTACTGAAGCAGGGCGCCAGGCACAAAATACAACCAGCATTTGTAAGTGCATGAAGCTTCTGAAATTTATGAACTACCATATTGCTTAAAGTTTCATTAATGGAGACTGAAAAGCCATAATGGTCCTAAATGTATTTTGTATTGTTTTGTGCAATTCATTTTCATCTTTCAGAAATAAAGATGTGCAAGAACAAGGGGACACCATTTGAAGACAGAGAGGAGATGGCTCAGGGGCAATGTGAGGAAGTATTTTTTCACACAGAGGGTGGTGGACGCATGGACCGCCCTTCCAGAGGAGGTTGTGGGGTCAAAAACAGTGGGGGAATTCAAGAATGCATGGGACAGACATAAGGCAATTCTAGGGGGTGGGAATAGGTGGAAGTAGGCTGTTGGTTAACTAAGATCTGCAGCATATCCAATAGGTAGGGAAATGGGCAGACTAGGTGGGCCAAGCAGTCCTTATCTGCCATCAAAGTCTATGTTTCTATATTTCTATGTTACTAGGGCAAAGCACAGATGAGCTACGCCACAGAAGAAAAAGTTTTCTTATCAGGGTTCAAGCTCTGTATCAGAAAAACATGGAGATAATGAGTAACAGAATGTCTGTACTACAGAGCATTTTGGGGGGGAACTGGAGAAATGGGGGGAAGGGAGCATTAAAGTTAAAAAAAATATATAAAGGAGCCTCAATGGTAATGATATTGTTAATCCCAGATGCTACCTGGTTACCCCCATCAGGTCACACCAGGAAACTAGCCTCGGCTCAGTGTGCTTATCCTGGTAACCAAGATTTTAAATAAATAAATAAAAATACCCCCCTGTGTAGACCATATATAATCATGGGGGTAGAAGGTCAACCAGGGCCATAGGTGGGTATTGCTGTAATAGATATCATGTAGACTATGAAGATAAGCTACCAACATGCCTGCCTATTAACCTCTTCATTCAAGCCCCATGACTAGGTAAAGGTCCCTAGTTCTATAACCCACCACATCTCTTGCTTCTCCAAAAGTGTGTTATAGTCCACCCTTCCCCTTTTCGGTGGGTAGGCCTGCTGCAAACTCCAAAAGCATAATGAGGCCCCATTGTTGCCTCTTTCTTTAAAGTGTAAAGCTACACTGGATGTTTCATCTTCTCTTCTAGTGGTGTTTTTATGCTCCCCAAATGCTTTTTTCAACTTTTGGAGTGTTTTTCCTACATACACTTTGTCACAGGGGCATTGTAATATATAAATTACTCCTGTTGTATTGTAGTTAGTGTGGCTTCTAATGGGATACACTTTACCTGTATATGAGTGACAAAGTTCTTCTTTACTAGAAGTGTGACCACACACCAAACACTGGCAAGATAGAAACATTCTCTGCCTCAGGGGCCCAAGCAGGAGCAGCCCTCTTGGATTTGGATCTGCAGTACATGTCATGTGATCAGTATGGACCACATGTCATGTGATCAGTATGGACCAATCTATCCTTAAGGCTAGGTGCTTTTTTTGCTTTAATAACAGGATGATTATGAAATATAGTGCCTGTGGTGGGGTGATTTTCTAAAACACCGAAAAGTTTATTGGTGATACCTCTTATTCTGGACACATGGGGGATACGAGTAGTTGCAAACACGATTCTGTCTAATTCCATATCTGTGCATTGTCTAAGTGTAAATGCTTGCTCTCATGTGATGTCCTCTTCTCTTTCTAAAGCCTTATGAATGGCATAAGGTCTATAGCCTTGATCCCTGAATCTGGAAGCAATAGTCTGTGAATCTTGTTGGTATGTTGTAGGTGTACTACAATTTCTCTTAACTCTCAAAAACTGGGAGTAGGGAATACTGTTCTTGAGTCTGTCAGGATGAAAACTCTTGTCATGAAGTATAGAATTTCTGCCTATTGGTTTTCTATATAGAGATGTTTCCAGACTCTTACCATTGTACAATATCATAATGTCCAAAAAACAGTATCTCCTGTGTGCTGAAAGTTGCCATGAATTGCAGATGCTGGTTACAGCTCTGAAGATATTCCACAAAACTCTGTAGTTCATCCTTTGTTCCAAGCCAAATAAATATCACATCATCAACATATCTCTTCCAGAAAAATATATTAGCTCCAACTAATTTTTAGAAGAAAAGACATGCTCCTCTTTAAAAGCATTCACGTATGCATTGGCGTATCCAGGAGCCGTAGTATTCCCTATGGCAGTACCTTTAATCTGACCATAGAATTGCTCTTCAAGGCCTGAGTAATTCTTGTTGAGGACGAAGTATGCCATTCTTGCAGTAGTCTAGTAGATGGATGTGTTCCCTGTGGTCTTGTGCCCAACAGAGCTCCCACTGTGACAATTTCTCCCTCATGCAGTACTGAGGTATATACATCTTTAACATGAACTGTAACCAATATGATGTTATCATGTACTCAATGAGCATTCAAATCATTAATGAGATTTTTATTTTTTTGTATTATGCGCTTTTTCCTTCCCTCACTGACCTAGCCACCTACTCCTTCAGGCAACCAAGCCTTCTTACCGTCTGTCTCCGCTTCCTCCTTGTCGCAGTCTGCTGTCCCTTATCATGCCTCCCAGACTGACCCAACATATCCCATTCATTGAAGGGGGGCCCCCTTTCATAGTTATGACCAGGAGGGGAGACTGGCATGCACTGAAAGGCACACAGTTTTCTATCCTTGACAGGGGCGGTGAGGGTGCAGCTTGGGGCTATCCCAGGCTTTGTGGCAACAGAGAGGTGAGCCACCATCATCCAGGCACCACAGGCAGCCATCGTTTTCTCATTTTACTTGACCCTCCCACCTTCCAATCTGAACCTATCAGGGATGCCCTGGGGTGGAAACATAAGGTGGCGTGTCGAGACAGCACCACCATCTAGTATGTCTCAAATCCACCACAAGGCATCACAGGTCTGCTCACCCCCCGGGAGGGAAGCATCCAATGGAGACTCTTCACTCCCTCCCTGCTGGTCTACACTCCTGGTACCTGGGCTTGGGGTGCAAACCTGGGTCGCCAGCGTGCCAAGCAAACTTCTTCACTCAGCGCCACAGAGCCGGCCTTAATGAGATTTAAAATATGTGTCATATCCCTCAGATAGTTAGAATATTCTCTACTAACAGATGTAAGTGAATATTAATATAAGTAGAAAGTGTCTCTAATATGGAACCTATCCCAGATGTGGTTGGCATTCCAGGTGGCCTTTGTGAATCTTTATGTATTTTTGGTATTGAATAAAACAATGAGGTTATTGGGAATCCCTTCAGTAAGTAATCACCTTCCCAGTCCTTTAACCATCCTAAGGCAATCATTTCTTCCAAACATTCTTTGATATGTTGTTTTATAGACAGTCAATAATGTTGTAGGACTATTCCTGTATTTGTATTGTTTTAATGGTTTGTACCCTCTCGGGTCATGCCTGAAAATACGCAACTGTCTAGTGCACCTTACCCGGTGAACAAAAAATAAATAAATAATGGTTACTTGATATAATTATCCTGATTGTTCGAAAGATTCATACACGTAGATCTGTACTGTTTAGTGTATTGTATTGTTATGGCTTCCCCTTTATCTGCTGGTTTTATGATAGATTGTTTTTATCCCAGTCTTGTCCTTAAGAACGTGCTCCTCTATGTCCTTCTAGACTAGGCCTATGTAAGTTTCAGCAGCTACATTTTTGTCTGACTGTGGCATAAATTTAAATTTAACCTGTAGTACTTATCTAACTTGTATCTGGTAGGTATCCTGCTCTTCTTTATATGTAAACATGACTTTCAGTCTGACAGGTTTATAACACCATCATAAATCACATTCTAAAGTGAAATTGTCAATGGCCTTGAATGGTGAGAAGGACAAATCTAAAGACAGGACCTCTATTTCTGCAGAGGTAAGTTCCTTGTCACTAAGGTTGAAAATTGTTATCTGAGTTGTGGACGTTGTTTCTGTGAGGTTTTTGCATCTTTCCTCCTCCTGCTCCTCCAGTTGGCCCTTCGGTTCCTTCTCCCTCTCTGACGTTTTTGTAAAGGTCGTATCTGCTGCCTCCCTCCTAGGGATCTTCCTCTTGTTTCCTGGGTTCCTTTGCTTGACTGCCCCTTTGTCCCTTTCCCTAAAACAAGCATTTGTCAATGCCAAATATTTGCTTGCTGGTATTGGCATTGGTACTGCATGAGTTAGAGAGATGCATAATAAGAATGGCAGTGAAGTATTGAACTAACGCCAGCCCCCAACCCCACCCTGCAGAGACTGACAGGCATTGGGGTATGCCTTTGGGTCATCGGTCATAACGCTCACACCATTCCACCTCACCCCACCCTGCAAACACTGACAGGTGTCACAGTGTGCATTGGGGTCTTCGGCCTTTATGCTCACCCCATTCTATGAGGAAATAAGCTGAGATGGGTGCAGTATAGGAGAACAGGATGAACATTAGGACAGAAGACCCCAAGGCACACCTCGATGCCAGTCAGTGGCTGCAGAGTGGGGTGGAATGGCATGAGCATTATGGCCAATGACTCCAAGCCACGACCCCAACGCCTGTCAGTCTGTACAGGGTGGGGCACTGCAGTTGGAAACCCTTACACCCCGAGTGCTTGTTGCTATTCTCATTACAAATTTTCAACATGGGCTTTTTGGGACCCCACCTCATGAACAGTGGCACTATCATTTTGTTACTCAATCCCAAAAAGTGATTTTGCACAGCGAATGCGCCATTCAGTGTAACAGGTGTGAAAAGACATTTGGGGCAGGATGTGAAAAACGGCATCTGTACTGTTCATAAGAAGGTGGGCTGGCAGTATAGCCTAGAGGTTAGAGGAATGAAGTGTTAACGAGTTTGGTACATCCAGCAGACTAGACCTGAGTTTGATTCTCACAACCTCCACTTTCATACTGTGCGACTCTGAGCAAGTCACTTAACCGCCCAGTTTATTTATTTATTTATTTAAGAGTTTTACCAGGAAAACATACTGAGCGGGTTACCGCTCGATTCCAAATGCGCCTGGGGAAGGGACAAGTGGAACATACAAATCATAAGCACAATTACAGTTTCATTTACATACAGTAGTGGAAGATTGTACATGTTTACAGTTACACTATGCAGAAAGATGTTATGAGACCACATGAGGAGAACTGGAGCATACAAGTAATAAACACGAAGTAGATGCACATGTATGCAGTTACATATTACTAACAGTAGAAGAAGTAGTGCATGTAACTAGTAACAATATGCAGAACTAGCTATGAAGCAAGCAACAAGTAAGAATAAAGAGTTTAATCACAGTTCTGGGAGAAGACTGCATCTGTAACCCCTAACTTTGCTCTGCATAATGTGTAAGCTACGCAGGTATGGTGTGCTATGATCACCGCAGGAGGGCCTAAATTCAAGTAAGGGACTAAGGGTACCAGCCCCTAGGTGGCCCTATATGCAGGTGCATGTTGAGGAGAAGTGTGCCTTGAGGAGGTGATTTAGGTGAGACGTGTTAGCGAAGTCGCGTATGCCTGCTGGGAGTGCATTCCAAAGTTTAGGCATGAGGTATTTGAACGCCGCTTAGGCCTTTGATGTGGCCATGTGTGGAACATATAGGAGCCAGGAGTTACCACTCCTGAGGGAGTAGGTGGGCTGAGATGGGACTGAGAGGGCAGATGCAAGGTAGGGAGGAAGGGACTGTAACCATAATTTCACTGTGGTCCTGATGCTGTGGATGTGTCTACAATCGTACAGCGATGTTAGATCGAGGGAGCTGTAGAGGGCGCAGTGATGAGTCAAAATGGGGCAGTCAGGGGCAAAGTGACAGAAGGAGTGGAAGAGAAGGTCAAGGCTGGCTAGGGCAGTCTTGGGAGCAGATGCTGTATACTATATCCCTGTAGTCCAGTACCGGGAGGATCATTTTCTGGACAATTTCCTTGAGGGTTATTCAAGGTAAGCTATCCTTGTTCCGATATAAGGCATCTAGTTTTGGGCACAGTGTTTTCTGGATCGAGTCAATGGGAGTGGAAAAGTCAAGGTGCTGATCAAGCCAGACCCCCGAGGTATTTGAAGGAGGTGCAGTTCTCTAGGGAGTCTCCTCAGTGGTAAAGAAAGTGAGGGTAGAAAGGAGTTGGGAGAGCCTTTGCCTTGTCCCAAATGTTAGGGAGACTGTTTTCTTGGAGTTAAGAAAAAGTTGGTTTGAGCGAAACCAATGCTGTACCACATTAAAACCTTGTTGGAGTGTTGAGGCCACTTCATCGGGGAAGGGGCCTGTTGCGTACAGTATGGTATCATCAGCATACAGGTGTATGGATGTATGAGGGCAGACTGAGGGAAGTTCATTAAGGAAAATTGAGAAGAGTAATGAGCTGAGGACCGAGCCTTGTGGGACCCCAGTAGAAATGGGGAGGGGGGGAGGAGATGTTGGGTCCAATTCTTACAGATTGAGATCTATCAACCAAATAAGAGTGAAACCAACTGGTGGCTTCATCAGAGAGTCTGGCACTAGAGAGTTTGGATAGCAGTAGGGAGTGGGAGACTGTGTCGAAGGCTTTAGCGAGGTCAACGAAAATGGCTGAGGTGATGTGCCCTTTATCCATGCCCGTGAGGATGGCATCGGTTAGCCTTAGCAGGAACGTTATGGTGGAGTGCGATTTCCTGAAACCTGATTGGTAGGGTGTAAAGAAAGAGGAGGAGTCAAGAAAGGAGGAAAGTTGGGCTAGGACAAGGCGCTCCTGTAGTTTGGCAAGGATGGGGAGTAGGGAGATTGGATGGTAGTTACCCGGTGATGAGGGGTAACCTCTTTCAGGAAGGGGATGACAGTGGCATGCTTCCAGTCGGACGGTATGTTGGCAAGATAAAAAGAGAGATTGAACAGCGCTGCCAGTGGGGTGGCAATGGCAGGGGCAGATAGATGTAACATTTTGGAATCGAGCCCTGAAGGGCACTTGCCTTTTGAGGGGTTGAGAGACTGCAGGGCTTTCAGCACAACAAGCGGGGTAACCCGACAGAATGAGAAGCCAGTAGTCTGGGAGGACGTTGGCGTCGCGATGGGTGCATACTTGGGTGGTGCAGTAGAGAGGCTAGAAGAGAGGATACACAGCTGGTGAAGAAAGTGTTGAAAACAGAGGCCACTTCAGCTGGTTCAGAGACAATGGAGCCTTCTACATTTAGGGTTGGGGTGGGAGGTTGAGCAGGGAGAGAGAAGAGCGACTTGATTGTTTTCCAGAAATTAGTTGGGTGATTTAGGTTTGTGTTGAAGGATGCCTTGAAGTACTTGGCTTTGGCCTGTCGGATTTGCCTAGTGCAGAAATTACAAGATGAATGGTATAGTTGGAGTGCCGCCTGGGTGCCTGTTGCCTTGTACGTTTTCCAGGCATGGTCCCTAGCATGAAATTGGTCAATGAGTTCGGCAGAAACCCAGGGCAGGTGGTCACCCCTTACCCTCTTTCTTCGTAGGGGTGCGTGGGTGTTCCATACAGCTAGGAAAGTATCCTTAAAGAATTTTAGGGCTGAGTTGAGGGAGGAAGCCTGGAAGATGAAGGTCCAGTCAGCTTGTGCTTGGTCCCTTAGAAGCGCATCTTGGCTGACAGCTTTGTACGATCTAGTGAACAATGTCCTTGGTGGTGGTGCTTTGGGTCTATGTATTTTTCTTACAGTGTAGATCATGTGGTGGTCACTTAGGGAGTCTAGGAGAAGTCCAGCTTCAACAATCCAATGGGGTGAGAGGTAAGGACCCAGTCCAAGAGGGAATGGTTCTGAGATTTGTGATTTAGACGAGTGGGTTCAGAAATCTGTTGGGTGAGGTTTAGGGCTGTGATTTGGCTACGAAGTTTGGAGTTATTGTTTTCGAGCCAGTTGAAATTGAAATCCCCTAGAATGTGTAACTCACCCCTGGAGGAGTTAGCCTTTAGGGTGCCCAGGTGGTCCAGCATGTCAGGCTGGGAGGTGTCCGGGGTGCAGTAGGACCCTGCAATATATAGTGGAGGAGTGGAGTGGGGAAGGGAGAGTTTGATTAGAGGGAGTTGATGGATTGAGTGGGCATAGAGAGCTGCACCGGGGTGAACTGAAGCATCGAGGAGATGTACATGGCTATGCCTCCCCCTTTTTTTCTGGCCAAGCGGTCTTGACGAATGAGCCAGTAGCCTGGTATAGATACTTCTGAGTCCAAGTTATGGGGTTTTAACCTGGTCTCAGTGATTATCATTACATCTGGATGCAGTGACAGTATGATTGGTTGAAGGGCTGCGATTTTATTCAGGATGCTACAGATGTTGAGGTGAATGAGTTTAAGACCTCTTGGTAATGTGAGGTCTGATAGGTGCTGGGGGAGTATAGGCCGGGGTTTAGTTCTACGTCCCCAGACAGGAGAAGCAGCAATACTAACAGATGTTTATAAATGTGCATGCTCCATTTTGGCTTGCCGGGGGTAATAACCTGTTGTGATGTTTGCAGAGGGGTATTTAGTGTGGAGGAGATTAGAGCTGTCAGATCTGTGTGAAAGGATGGAGGCAGGATAGTAGCACCAGGGATCCAGATGTTCTGGGAGGAGCGATGTTGCGGAAGTATTGGGGAGAAAGTTACATGATGGGGAGTAAAGACGTTTCCTAAAGAGGAGGGGTTTGGAGGTAGGTGAGGATGGGAAGCAGGTGGGAGGGAAGTTAGGGGAGTGAGCTGGCAGATTGTGCTGAGAAACAGAAGCAGCATGATGCTTGCAGGGTTTGACAGTGGGACAGGAGAGTGTAGCGGCCACTAGAGGGGAAAATATATAATCTGCTAGTGGGAGAGTGGGCTGATAGGTTTATATACACACGTGACGAAGGTTATAAAAGTCAAAGTCTGCCACAGGTGGTGGTGGGGGTGGTGGGGTAGCTGGTGCGCAGCACCAGTGAGGCTCACGCTGTTTGAAATTCTGTGCCTGATGCTGCGTTCCGCTGTACCTGGGCAGTGAATTTATTTTAATCCACGGGGCTCCGGTGGTGGGGTGGGTGAAGTCCTCAGCTCACTGCAGACAGACTGGGGAGGAAAGAGAAATGGGAGCGATTACTTATAGGCACAAAAGAGCACAAGAGCATTGACCTTAAATGCTTTCAGGTAAGGGCATTCATAGCTAAAAGCATACAGCAGACTGCAGGGCCCTTATAGTAAAACTGATCTGTAGAAAGCTTAGATTTGTACCCTTAAGCTTCTACCCCTTGCTCCCAGGTCACCCCTGAAAACAGGCACTTGTGCCTAGTGGGCCTTACCCGGTTACCAAAGACTAAAATAAAAAAATAAGGTGTGAAAAAATGGCAATATTGAAAATCTGGAGTGAAAATATAAAAAAGTGGCAAAGTTATGAGCATGCATAGAAATTGCATAATGCACACTCATAACACAGTCATTTTTGGAATTTGTTCACCAAATTTTCAACATGGCATTTTTGGGACCTCTCCTCATGAACAGTGGTACTGTGATTTCATTAATCTGTTCAAAAAATTAATTTTGCACAGCAACTGTGCCATTCTGTGCCATAGGTGTGAAAACATGTTTTGAGCATGATACAAAAAATGACAGTTGTACTGCTCATAAGGAGGTGTGAAAAAATGGCAATGTTTTGGGAAATTTGAGTAAAAATATTACAAATTTGTGAAGTTATGAACGTCATTACCAAACTGCTTTTCGAAAAGCAATCATTTTGGAGTTTTTTCACCAAACCTGCATCATGGCCTTTTTGGGACTCTACCTCATGAACAGTGGCACTGCTATTTCATTAATTGGTCCCAAAAGGTGATTCCATGCAGCAACCGTGAAATCACGTTTCAGGACCAAGACACAAAATGACAGTGCCAGTACTCATGAGGTGGTGTTCCAAGAACCCCATGTTGAAAATTTGGGACCAAAACTCCCAAAAATGGCTGAGATATCAACTTAAGTTGAACCTCCCCATTGATTGCCATTATCAAATCAAATCAAATTTTATTTGTGATGTGCTTTTCAAAGTATCAAAGCACAGATATATTACAAAATAATAATCGTCACAATAAATATAAATATAAAAACAATTAAAAGGCAACAGGGTGACCTATTCAAAGGCTTGTTCAAATAAATAACTCTTTGGAGAGACCTTGAATGACTCTGTGGACAGGCACTCTTGAATCCAACGAGGTAGAAAACTCCACAGGTTTGGGGCCACAAAAGAAAAAGCTCTGGCCCCAGATGACTGAAGACAAACCCTGGGAATCTCTAGCAATCTCTCTTCGGCAGAGCGGAGTGGGCGGAGAGGATGGTAGGGTCGAAGCAGATCTTGCAAGTAGCCCAGTCCCTGACTGTGTAGGGTCTTATAGGTTAATAATGCGACCTTGAAAGTGATTTTCCATCGCACCGGCAGCCAGTGCAGTTCGCGCAGCACAGGTGTGATGTGATTATAGAGCTTACCATGATTTTCTTCAGTTTGAGGTCAGCTTTTGAAGAGTGCAGACCTTTCCCCGGTCCACAGAAGAGCACAGCACCAGACCTCTAGAGGTATGTATGGGTGAGAGGGGTGCGAGGAGGTGGGAAAGAGGGAGGGTCAGGATGGGGAGGGGAGGTAAGAACGATGAGGGACCATTTTCTTTTTCTTTGGGTTTAAAAAAAAAGCCCTCAAGGAATGTTTTTCCTTTTTACAGGTTAAATACTATGAACAATAAAGTTCAGCACACTGGATTGGGTTCCCAGTGTGCCAGACTAGTGAGGGGGATCAATGCCGACCCCGGGGATTGGGCACCCTGAGGTTGTCTGACAAAAAGGGGCATGGGGGGGTGCATCTGACACTGGGAGTGGGCATCCCGGTGTTGGAACAAAATAAGAATTATTTTGGCACACTGGGGTGAGCCCCCAGTGTGCCACAATAGTGTGTGGGGGCAATGCTGACACAAAGATTGGGCACTCTGTTGTCAGCAAAAGATATGTCTGGGCTGAGAGGGCATGATGATATGGTGATTGGGCACCCCGAAGTCAGCTTTGGGGAGAGTGTGTGGTGGGTGACAGGAGTTGCCAATTATGCAATGCCGCTCATTTATTTATTTCACCGGGAAAGGCACACGGAGCAAATGAGTTGCTCGTAAGTCCAGCCATGCGCATTACTGTGCACTGTAATGTGCATAACTGAGATGTGCCTGGTTGCTGGGAAGGGGGGGAGAGATCTGCCGCTGCAATGATGAAACTGTCCATGATTGGAGTTCCAGATTTCTTTCAAGTCCGGAGCACGCTCTCAAAATGCTGTCATTGGCAGCTTCCCTGTTGATTGGTGTCCTAGGGATGTTCCTCTGCAAGCGTTTACTGGATTGGCCAAACACTGCCACACCTCTGCAATGCTCTACTTACCTCAAAATGTTTCTTGTGCACGCATATAAAAAGGCCGTCTTCTGTTTCTACCCAAGTTTTTGGTATAACTATCTGAAATGTCATATCCAGTATCAGAATAATTACCCTGTTTTTGTAAATCTTAAAGGTATAACCCTTACTATCTCTATTGCCCACTGTATCACACTGAAGCTTTTTCAATTTAATTAGTTTTAAATTGGCCTCATGTTCACTTAGTTTCTTCTTGGTATCCTCCAAGAAGGAACTGAAATTCTTCTAAAACAGTAATCTCTGCAGCAATTTTGCTGTGTTCTTCTAAGACTGCCTCTATAAATGCTAGCATTAAATCATAGCAACATTTGATTCTTATGCAATTACATCTCTTGTAAAGTTTGTCAGAAATAATGCCTACATTAAGTTCAACAAAAACCCTCAAACACCACGGTATGTGTTTGAATTCTAAATATTTCATCAAAGTTAGGACATGGCATTCTAGTCTAAGATTTCAACTTTTAAGTGCGTCTGTTCTTTTCATAATACTACCCTGTGTTTCTTCCAAGGTCTGACTCGTGTCCATGATGCCCTGCATAAGATCTATTAACCTCTTCTAGCCTCCTCTGTGAAACTTTCAAAGATATATTCAGATTGTGCACTTTCACCCACATCACTGAATTCCACCATGGTTGAATGTTATGTGATTTAGAAATTATGCTGCTGAAAAATGTAAATAAAAATAAACACACATGCACAAGTCAAATCCTAGTATAAATCAAGTCCCTCAGGCACAAATTTGCCTAAAAGTGAACAGTCTGTTAATGTGGTGAACATCCACCAGTATCAGGTCTCTGTTCCTGACTTGTGAACTTGCAAAGAAAAGGGGGGGTCCTAGCGGGAAATCACCAAAAAGTTAGCATAGACTTGGGCATGGAGCTGGTCCTTGCGGAGTAACTATGCTGCAGGTTTTGGGTGGCAGACCACTCTTGGGTGAAGAGAAATGCCACAACACAAATAATTTCTTTGTCATTCCTTTATTTAAATATCCAAACATTTCGCCACAACTCTAATGGCTTCTTCCCAGTGAAAATTATCATTTTAATACAGACAAACATGACATTTGGACTACTGTACAGATAAAACACAACTAATCAACAACTCATGATTGTATACGTATATATGACCCAGCATACCTATACTACACCTCAATACTCCTGAAAAATGGAGGTAAAACAAAATATTTTAAATTTTGTTGGCCCGTCGGTGCAGTGGTTGGATTTTCACTTGTGACATCAGTGACCCAGGTTAGTCAGAGGGCGGCCGAGGGAGAAGGATGGAGCATCCCAAGGACTGCTCCTTCGGGGGGAGTATGACTGGTGTAGCGGACCCCTGGTGGGCCGGGGCACAGCAATCGCCTGGCATCAGAATATAGTTGAGAGGTGAGGGTGGGCTGGTCGTCATTGCACGTCCCCGGCCCTCGCATATAGGGAGAAAAACACAGCTGCCTGCCACTCGAATGAAGCCTGCCACTCCACTCCTGATGAGCTCCCAGGTTGGCTCCCAAGCTATCCCATCTTTGCGGCACTTAAGCCGGTGCCGACAATGCCGCCCTGGAGAGTAAGCCAGGGGGTATCGGGGAGTCACGGCTAATATGGGAGTGGGAGCAGAGGGGACCATGACTGAGGCCAAGTAATGGTGGCGGGTTGCTAGAAAAGCATAATAAATAAATATACATATATATATATATATATATATATATATTTAAATTTTCAACTGTGAATAAGAAAAAAACAAGGTTAATTCCTTTTGTTCGGTTAACTTGATATTCACAAAACCTTTCTAAACCACAAGTAATGCAAGACATGCCACAACATACCAGTCTCAAAATATGCATATACATGCTACTACCACTTTTTTACCAACCTCCTTGACTTTGTCTGCCAGAAACCATGGCAACACAATTATAAAAGACCAAAAAAGCCAAAATAAATTGAAATAAAAAATCTTCTTTTAAAAAACAAGAAGCAGAAACCCTTACATTGGACAATTTCATAGTTCAGTACAGTATAAAACCTGTGACATCTTTGCCCCCTTTGTTAAGCGAATTGAAAAAACAAAATCTTCTCCTTGGGTAAATTGGTCCTTGCTCGACCAAATGAAGGCCTGTGATAACCTATGGCACCGTGCCCTTGAGTCTGGTCTCCTCTCGGATCGCCAACTGTACCGTGCCGCACAAAACGCATGCACCTGGGCTATCCACAAGGCAAAGGCAGCCTTCTATCAGTCCAATCTTACTGCCACCTGGGGAGATGGGAAGAGGTTCTGGGCTAACATGAAGGAACTAAGCAGCAAGTCTCCCTCCCCTCCCCCCTCTATTATTGTCATTGACGGTGTTTCCACGCAAGACCCTAGTAAGATAGCAAATGCCTTCAATGCATCTTTCTCTGAGCTCAGCTCTATCCTCATCCCCGATTTCTTTACACCATGCACTGGACAGTTTCTGCCCCCCCCCCAGTGCCCCTCCTTTCTACTTTAAAATGATCTCCCCTAGTGTCACTCGCCCGTATATTGCCAAGTTCCTCGGAAAGACAAGGCAGAGTGGTGACTGTCTTGATGCAAAACTGCTCTTATTAACCCTTGATGCAGTCCTAATACCTCTAACAAAAATACTAAACATGTCCCTTTACCTGGGGCAGTTCCCTACCGTCTGGAAAAGGGCGGTCATCACCCCATCCATAAAAATGGTGACCGTGCCTCATGTAGTAATTATAAACCCATCTCTATACTTCCACCCCTCTCAAAAGCCCTGGAAAAAAATAGCTGCTGATCAACTTACTGACTACTTGGACTCGCATCATCTACTGTGCCAGCAGCAGCGTGGGTTCAGGAAAGGGCACAACACAACTACTGCCCTGCTTGAGTTCACCTCCTTCATCCATGAAGCCCTTGACCACAGAGCCCTGGCTGGATCTGTCTACATTGACCTGTCCAAGGCTTTTGATACTGTTAATCACAATATGCTCAAAAACTCCCTCCTCTCTCTTGGTGTCTCCCAAAAGACTGCTGACTGGTTCTCCAACTATCTCCATGGCCATATCCAACAAGTTAAAATAAATAGCATCATATCCTCCAGCCTTCCAGTACGATTTGGTGTCCCTCAAGGGTCAATCCTTGGCCCGCCTTTCTCCCTATACCTAAACCCTCCCCCTTGGCCTCCACTGAACGTCTACTCCTTTAGGCGGATGACGCCGTGGTCTTTAGCCGGCCCCCTGACCCAACTGCAAAAAGGTGAAGGTCATGCTATTTGCCCACCCTCAACACAAGCACAAGACCAAACTATCTATACTAAATTCCCAGAGTGCCATGCTGGAAGCAGTTACCAGTTTTAAATATCTAGGGAACACCCTGGACTCGGCCCTTACATTCCAGGAGCATATAGTATCGACTTGCTATAAACATTAGAATTGGACTCCTGTATAAATATAGGTCCTATCTCCCTCCCAACACCCTCCGTTTAGCCATCTCTAGCTCCATCCTTTCCCTGGTAGACTATGGCATAGTCATATATGGTGCTGCCTCCAACACTGCCCTGTCCAGCATAAAGCGCTTCCTAAACAAAGCATGCCAGCTTGCCACTGGCTGTGATCACCTCACACATACCTGTGAACTCTACAAATGGTCATCATGGCAAAATTTTCAGGCGAGACTACATTATCAGACTTGCTTATTGTCCAAAACAATCCAACGAAGATTAGCCCCTACAGGCTGTCTCTCCCTCCTACAAACATGCTCGCCTATGCGGGCTACAAGACTTTCTAACTCCACTACCTTTCACATCCCATTTGCCAGGACCACCACCTGCCAAAGGTCCTTTTGGTACAGGACGCCACTATGGATGAACTCCCTTCCTGACACTGCCCTCTCCATTCCTAGGTTGGGGCCTTTTAAACCTGTGCTGCATACCCTATTATATCAAACTGCTACTGTGATTGCATATACTCTCCCCTACTTGTACTAAGTATTCCGTTGAAATTGTTTTACCACTGATTCTTATTGTATTGACTTCTAATTTATACACCTGTGATGTAGTTTTTCGCCTTATGTAGTATCCTATTTTTGTCTCTGTTTTTTAATCTCTGTACCTTATAAACCCTCTATTTGTCCTCATTTAAATGTATGATGTGGAGCCTTTGCAAATGAGTCCCTGACTCAAAGGGCTGTAATTCCTAAACGTATACAAATAAATAAATAATAATAAAAAAATTAAAACTTGCGTATACTTTTCTGTTTGGTTACACGATTGTACATCTGTGAAACATGTATAGACACAGCTTGATTACTATGTAATATTCAATATTGTTAATGTTTCTGAGTCTGCCCTTTGAACTGCATCAGTTCATCCTTTTAGTGTTACTGGCTATATTATGCATAGTACCAGGCTGATAGCATTATTACCTGTGTTTTTACCAAAGTAAGAATGCAGTTATTAAAAACTAAAATCTTAGGGGGGAGTGCTAGAGGAGGATTCAAAATGTTGTCAGTTCAAGTTATATACCAGCCAGCTTGCAACAATTTGCTGTGCAGCTACCCCTTGGTAACTGTGAGCAAGGACCAGGACTTTGCTTCATCTCCTTGCTAGATAGCTAGGAACAGATAGACTGGGCCTTGACTGTGCAATTTAGGCAATTGCCTGTAGGTAGATCATAAGAGACTGCATCACCTTCAAAAGAGATTGCTTTTATCTCAGTGTACTGCTACAACTTTATACCCTTTTGCTTGAAAGATGTTTTGGGGGGATCACCATGACCTAATTTCCACCAACCAGTACCACAACACCACCTTTTTAGGCCTGCAATTCCTTACCAGGTGTGTGCAAACTTAGAGGCTGAGAGAGCTCCAAGAAGGACTTTGGGAACTGGTGCACCAGTGGGGAGGTAGCTGAGGAACTGAGTGGGGAACTGTATTGTGTTTGTAGCAGGACTATCATGTTACACTGAATATCTGCCCTCGCTTTTCTTTCCTTTCTTTTCCAGAAGGCAGAGAGTTCCTGCCCCCCCCCCAAACATATCCTATTTATGCATTACTGGCTCCTTGGTTCAATGGTCAGTGAGCGACTAAGTATAGGGAAAAGATGGTGCTTTTGCAACTGTTTCTACTTAATCTGTTAGGAGAGGAAAGCAGAAAAGAGCCACTTATCTGTTAGGATATTTGTAACTGAAGGTTGTTTGTTTGACAGCAAGTAGACTGGATATTTATGAAAAGTACTTGTGATCGTTCATGGTCTCTGTCCCTTACAGGGACTAAAACCCTTGTGGGACACCATGATGGCATAGGAACCCTCTTGAGGATGGGTCCACCGCTTGATGTTTTGTGGGAATGAAGTTTCTATAGGCTAAAGGTACCTTTTAGATGGAACTCCCAAAATGCAAAGTTGAAGATGAGATTTAAACAGGCATTGACTTGAGGCATGACTTTTGTATGGAAAGAGAGAATGGTGGCTGAAGTAGCATCAGGAACAGCTATCCAACCCCCAGTTAAAATATAGAACCACCATCCAGCATCAACTCTGGACAGATTTAATTAGTTACAATATATATTATGACCTGTGCCCCAGAAAAGAGGAAAACCCCCTGTGGAGGAAACCCCTGGGGACCGAAAGCCTAGGTCACCATCCCTCTTGACTTACAGTAGGCTGCTATTATGATGACTCTGGCCAGTGCTGAATTTAAAATCCAGTTCAGGGGAATAGATTAGATGGGAAGACATTCACTCTATCCTTCTAAACAGATCATGAGGTGCAGCCAAGTGGATGTGCACAACCAGAGCTCCTTGCTCCACCCAGGAAGGAGGTCCCACTTCAAGGCATGGGGGTGAGAAGACAGAGAGACTGCTGGACAACTTTTGTCTAACCTTGAATCTGCAAGGTGGCCTAAACTATATACAGATGATGATGATAAGGGGACTAAAGAAAGGGGAATAAATATGAGACCAGGTGAGTCTTAGGCAGACACTGGATGGATTCCATCAAGAGGTGTGTGCACAGTGTGCTTCCAATAAACACAACCATGGAGACAAGCCATACAAATACAAGGATACTGGACTTTAGAAGGGCTGACTTTGGCATAATGGGCGAATACCTGAGGAATGCATTAGCAAATGGCCAGAAAGGAGGGGTGGAAGAACAATGGAGAAAAAATCAAAACTGCCATCATGGAGGCAAAAAGCCTTTGTTTGAAACAAATAAAGAAAACAAAGTGGAATAAAAACCACTATGGCTCTCAAAAGAAGTGTCAGGGAAGGTTAAGGAGAAAAGGCTGCATTCAAAAAGTATAAGGAATCACAGACGGAGACGCATAGGAACTGTATCAATTAAAGCAGAAAGAAGTGGGAAGGCAGTCAGAAAGCAAAGGCCTAAACCGAGGAAAGGATAGCCAACTCAGTTAGGAAGGGATAAAACCTTTATAGGTACATTAGGGAACATAGAAAGGTTAAGGGAGGATAGGGAAGATTAATAAAGGAGAGGGAGGTGGGCAGAGGAGACAGTGAAAAGGCAGAGATAATGAATGAATACTTTTCCAGTATTCACAAAAGAAGAAGAGGAGGAGTTACCTAAACCAAACAGTAGAAGCACTCTGGATAGTGGGGTTGATACCAGTCCATTTAAAGAAGAAAGAGTACTGAAAGAACTTCTAAAACTCAAGGTGGACAAAGCAATGGAGCCTGACGGATTCACCTAGAATCCTAAAAGAGCTAAGGGAGGACCTAGTGACACCACTAACCACACTTTTAACAAATCATGGGAAGATGGGTGGTACCTGAGGACTGGAGGAGGGCAGATGTGATTCCCTTCACAAAAGTGGGAGCAAGGCAGAAGCAGAAAACTACAGACCTGTTAGTTTGACCTCAGTGGTGGGGAAAATGATGGAATCACTTCTGAAACAAAGAATTGTTGAGTACCTAGAGGCCAGCGGGCACAGGACCCAAAGCAGCATGGATTCACAGCAGGAAGGTCATGTCAGACAAATCTAATCGATTTCTTTGACTGGGTGACCAAAGTAATGGACCAGGGAGGGGCTGTGGATATGGCCTACCTAGACTTTAGCAAGGCATTTGACAGTCTCGACAAAAGATTAATAATCAAGTTAGCCAGCCTGGAAGTGGGTCCCAGGGTGGTAGCCTGGTAGAAAACTGGCTGCACAACAGGACACAGAAGGTAATAGTGAATGGAACACATTCTGAAGAAAGGGGTTACTAGTGAGTACCTCAGGGCTCAGTACTGGGTCCAGTCCTCTTTAACGCCTTTATAAGTGACATTGCAGAGGGTCTGAAGGAAAGGCATGCCTCTTTGCAGATGACACAAAGATCTGTAACAGAGTTGATACACAAGGGGGGTAGAAAGGATGAGAAGGGACTTGGCAAGGTTGGAGGAATGGTCAGACATATGGCAACTTAGATTCAATGCAAAGAAGTGCAAAGTAATGCACCTGGGATATAAAAATCCAGGAGAAGAGTACACAATAGCAGGGGAGGTACTAACGACAACAATAATGGAAAGGGATCTGGGTGTAGTCATATCAGATGACCTAAAGGTGGGTATGCAATGTGAGAAGTCAGTAGGGAAGCCAGGAGGATACTGGGATGCATGGGAGGGGCATCAAGTAGAAAAAGGAAGTGGTTATCCTCTATACAGACAGTTGGTGAGACCCCATCTGGAGTACTGCATGCAGTTTTGGAGACCTCATCTACACAAGGACATAGACAGGATGGAAGCAGTCCAGAGGAGGGCAACTAAAATGGTGCAGGGTCTACATCAGAAACCATATGAAGAGAGACTGAGAGAGCTTAATATGTATACCCTTGATGAAAGGAGGGACAGGGGGACATGATAGAAACTTTTAAGTACCTCAAGGGAATCAACAAAGTTCAGGAGGGTAGCATCTTTCAGAAAAAGAGATGTGTAAGAACAAGGGGGCACAATTTAAAGTTAGAGGGGGGACGGCTCAGGGGTAATGTGAGGAAATTCTTTTTCACGGAGAGAGTGGTGGACGCATGGAACCGCCTTCCTGGAGAGGTTGTGGGGTCTAAAACAGTGGAGGAATTCAAACATGCATGGGACAGACATAAGGCAATTATAGTGGGGGGGTTGCAGGAAATAGGCTGTTGGTTAACTAGAATCTGGAGCTTATCCAGTAGGTAGGGAAATGGGAAGACTGGGTGGGCCAAGTGGTCCTTATCTGCCGTCAAAGTCTATGTTTCTATGTTTCTATGTGTCACTGAGTCACTCTCAATGGACAAAGGGACCTGAACAGCAAAGGCCCTGCCTGAAAGCAACCAAACAGAGGCACCATTTATCCAAAGGCCTAAAGACCTTGCCACTGCCTGTCTCTCCTTTACCAAGTCATGTCTATTGGGAGGGGGTGGTTACAGTTCTTTCACAATTTATAGGACTTGCAAATCTTGATAGTTCATGCTGTCCTGAAAATGTGTATTTACTGCAGCTGGAAATGGCTTGACCAGATAGCATATATTATACAAAATAATCTCTCTTTATTGAAGGAATTCTGCGCAATGATTAAGTGATTTTCAAGTCTGCTCCTAGTATCTTCTTTATGAATAGATGGTTGACCAAGCGCTCCCAATCCTTAAGATGTTCCTGACCCCTCTTTCCTTCTCTGTCTCCCTCTCAGACTACAATATCCTCTTTTTTGCATCCAGATAGCCTTTTGTAGTTTCATTCACTCCACAGTGACTTTCTTCATGTAGTAATATGGGGGTCACTATAGCCTGGAGGAGCCAAGCACCAAGCTGTGAACCTGGAATACCCAGCTAAGTTATTTATTTATTTATTTAATTTGTTTATTTATTTAAAAGTTTCACCAGGAAGGCATGCTGAGCAGGTTGCTTAATTCCAGATGTGTCCTGGGGGGGAGGGAGGAGGGATAAACAGCAAATATAGCTACAGTCTCGATACAACACATACAATGCATGGCAATAAGTATTTACAGAGTTACAATTGCTTAGCAAGTAACAGGATTCTAAAGCCAGAGACTGCAACTTGTACAGATTACAATTTTTACAAATATGGGTTTTAAACTCACAACTGCAACTTGTATATTGTGTGACCCTGAGTAAATCCCTTAACCTCCCTGTGCTCCTGGGATACACCTGGAAAGGAGCTTCAGCTCAGTGTGCCTTTCCTGGACAAAAGTTCTAAATAAATTAAAAGAAAATTACCTTTTCTGGCTGTCCAGAGCTGCTGTCTCCAAATCCATAACATGACATCAGACAGTCTGGAAAATATTACATCAGCATATCACAGGGGAAACTACTTGAGATCAGTTGTTTTACAACCTGCCACCCTCTCCTTTCAAGTCAGATTCCAGACCAGATGGTAGCACAGAAAAAAACAAGCTGACTTTAGCTTGACTTCGGTGTGATGTTCTGAGTTAACATCCTTTTCTCAGCTCATTAACAACAGCAAAAGTCATTCAGTTACTTTCATAGTAAAATGTGTCAGCTTCCAAACATTTAATCTTTACAAACAAAACAAACAAGACAATACATCCCAAGACATGTATACCTGTACCCATATTGAAACTACACAGTCTGTGGTGGCTGGGGGAACAATATTCACCCCCCCACTCCTCCAACACATTGATGATAATGGACAAACAGGTAAAGTCTGTGGGCGTGGGGCATACAAACCCATGAAACAGACTACTGACTGGGGCTAGTACTCTTTTACCCCACCACAGATTGACCCTTTATCATCAATGAGGCCAGCATGATTGGGTCTAAAAGTATCCCAGCTGCAATATGCATAGTAGAACTAAGAAAGCAGAGAGCAGCACCTAGTTGAAAGAGAAAAAGTACAGCACTTTGCTTAATACTTAAAGTGGAAGAGGATAGGTCAACATTTTTTTGAGTGTTTTTGGGGCAGTTCTTTCATCATAGAAGACAGTGTGGCAAACCTGACTGGTTAGAAGATGGTGAAGGCAGCCAGCTGGCACAGCAACAGCACTACCACTTGTGATGCCAATGACCCACATTCAGGAATGAGCAAGTGCTGTTGGAGCCGGTGGGGGGACAAAAGGATGGAGCAACTCAAGGACTGCTGTTAATGCTCTGGATGGGGTGACACAGCTTCCTCTGCATGGCTGCCAGCTGGTAGAGACCAGTTGGCAGCACAGCTGAGAAGCATGAGAATGGAAAGGGGTAGCCACTAGACACCTGGAATGCATGTGTGTCTGTCACTGGGGAAGAAAAACTTGAGATGAAGGAAAAGCAATGACCTTCTCAGTAGTATTGCCATCTGATTTATGACTGCACATGGATCAGCTGAATGAGTTAGCAAGTTTTGAGATCCAGACACCATAGACTTTGTTTTGGTTGCAATAAAGTTCAGGTGGTTGTTGACTAACTAGGAGGTGATCGTACTGAAATCAGACTAAAGTACTGAATTAACCTTGGATATTGTCATTTTACTGTAGTAGAATATCGTGTCATCTGCAAACATATGTAGATGACACCACCCGCTGTGTTTCAGGAGGTCAATCACAGAAATGGAAAACAGCAGAGTTCAAAAACAGCCTAGAGGAGCGCCGTAATTTGAGAAAGCAGGATCTGAACTAATGCCTTGTATGGACACAAACTGGCTTCGGTCACTCGGGTAGTTTTCAAACCATTTGATGGCTGGTTGGCTGAGACCTAGGATCCTGAGTTTGAGCACGAGCCTCACATGAGACACATGGTCAAAGGCATTGGAGAGGTCCATGAAGATGACTCCAGTGAGGAGACCATGATCCATAGCTATTTAGAGATCACTGACAATTGTGAACAATGCAACTAAAGTGAAATGCCCCTTCTCAAAGTGACATTGCATGGGAGAGAACAGATTGTATATATTGAGATGCTCGGTTAGTTGTGAGGGAACACACTTTTGGAGAAGCTTGGAGAGGGCATGAAGAACTGAAAAATGGTAGTAGTGATTCAGATACTGCTTAGGAGACTAGTGGAGATAACAGGGAACCTAGAACTAGAAGAGCAGTTAACAAGACAGACTGGGAACTGGTTGAAGGATAGGACTCAGAGATCTATCCTGCAGTTAATAATAAGTGATATAAGGGTGAGCCTGCAGGAGAGAGTGAGTTTGTTTGCAGGTGACACAAAACTCCACTGGAGCGTGCACAGTGAGGAAAACACTAGTAGCACGAAGAGGGATGGAAAGAGTCTGGAGAAATAGTCTTGTATTTGGCAACTGAAATTCAATGCCAAGACATGTACACTGGTAGCAGAAACCTGTAATTGCATTAATGAGATATGGGTGTAGCACCCAGGAATGAGATCTGATGGTGATAATTAGTGATAGCCTAAAAACTCCTTACCAATACAGTAAAATGTATGGAAAGACAAACAAGATGTTAAGATGCATAAGGAGCGGCTTCACATTTTGCAGCAGCAAGGTTATACTGTCACTGTACAGGTCACTGGTTCGAGCACAGAAGGAGAACTGTGTGCAGTTCTGCAGCCCATATCTGAGGAAGGACAGATAAGTTGGAAAGCATACAGCAAAGATGGTGAAAATGATACAGGAACAGCAGGATAGGTCATATGAGGAAAGACTGAAAGTCTCAATATATATTCTCCAGAAGATGGGGGGGGGATGTGACAGAAGCATTCAAATACATACAGTGGTGCAATAAGGTGAATTCCACATAGTTGTTCAAGTTGAGGAACAGTTCATCCACCAGGGGGGTACAATCTCAAGCTGAGGAAGGGATTTAAAAAGGACATTAGGCAGTATTTTTTCACAGAACAGGGAGTGGATGGGTGGAATAGTTGAACCAGCAACAGTGTGGCCATTTTAGGACTACATCTGGGTTCAAAACATGATGGGACATCTTTAAGGGGACTAACAGGAACAAGAGGGTGGAAGGTGTCAAAGAAAATACTGAGGGAAGACTAATTCAGGTAATGCATTTTAGGACATTAGGACAGACTTGGTGGACTTATTTGATGGTCATGCACATAGGCAGCTAACCCCTGGGTTTGAATACTGTCTGTAAGAGATGATGGTCACAGTGACTGAGGAGGAAAGAGATTTAGGGGTTGTGAGTTCCAACAACCTCAAATCATCAGAGCAATGTAAGAAAGTGATGGGGAAAGCAAATAGAATGCTGGGATGCACAGTGAGGGGGTTCAGCAACAGAAGAAAGGAGGTCATTTTGACTCTGTACAGAATCCTAGTGCAATTTTGGAACCCACACTTCAGGAAAGACAATAGCAAACTGAAGTTAGTGCAAAGGAGTGTGACCAAGATGATACAGTGAAGGAGGTATGAGCAACGAATAGACAGCCTCAACATTTACACTCTGGAGACCGGGGGAGGCAGGGGCATGACTGAAACATTTAACTACACGAAGAGAATAAACAAAGTGAGCACAAGCAAGCTGTTTGCAGAGAGTGGCAACATTAATACCAGAGGCACAAAAGAAATGGGTGGAAGGTAGGTTTAAAAAGGACAATATAAAGTAGTTTTTGACAGAGTGGTGGTGGAAAAGTGAAATAGATGACACACCGAGGTGGTCAGTGTGGACATAGTAGAATGATTGAAGAGGAGAGGGGACAGACATAAAGGATGGTTAAGGGAGCTAGGGATGGGGAGGGGTAGAATGGCTATGAACCCCTGTGGTACCACCTCACAGGGCAGACTGGATAAACCATAATATAATAAGTATACTGAGTCTTATAGGTTGAGTCGATAGGACAGAAGAAGGCTAACTGCCCATAAAATCTGTCCTCCAACTTAATGGGCCCAACTATCCCTTTTTGTTGCCAAAATATATTCATCCACTCTTTTTCTGATAGTTTCCATGTTTTCTACCTCTGCTAGTTCCCTAGGCAATTTGTTCCAAATATTTCCTGCCCTATGGTTAAAGAAACCTCTTCCGCTTTTTCTAGTTGTGTTTTCCAGTAATATATGTTTGTTGTGAGACCACACATTGCATTCCTTTTTTGTGCAGTTATTTACATATCCTCCTACAAATCTTTATTACTAACAACTTTATATAACTCTAAAAAATTCCCTCTTTTCCTCCTTTCCTCCAAGGTAAATAAGTCCAAAGCTTGTTCTCTGTCTTGCTAGCTATAGCCCTTAATTCTCAGTATCATTTTTGTCACCCTATGCTGAACTTGCTCCAACTTTTTTTTTCTCTGACCCTGTATGCATTCCACAGTTGTGACCCATAGTCTAAGTTGGGTCTAGTATATGCCCTATATAGTGGTATGACATTATGTCCTGATTTGTTAATAAATGTCATTTTGATATATTCAACTAGTCTGTTTGCCACCCTGGCTATTTTGTTGCAATGATCAGTGAAGCTGACTTCTTCGCTCACAGCAATTCCCAAATCTCTCTCCGATTTAACCTTTATAATATTTTGGCTGCACAATTTATAGTTTTGTCTAATGTTGTTTTTACCCATGTGTACCACTACTCATTTACTGATATTGAACTGCATTTGAGTTTGTATTGCCCAATCCTCTATATATTTCAGATAATGTATTAGACTAATTCTGTTTTGTATTCACTCTTCCCTCCAGCTGTGTCATCTGCAAATTTTATTTGTCATTTAACCTGTTTTTGCATATCTGAAGTACAGAAAGAAAACAGCACCAGCCCAAGCACAGAACCCTGTGGCACCTCACTCATCACTGCTACTGCTCCTGAAAGATTTCCCTTAACTCTTACACACTGTGATCTGCCATCTAACAAATTTGTTACCCAGGTTGTTGTGCTGTGCTTTATTTTAGTTTCTTTAAAATTTTTAATCAGTAACTCTTGAGAGGCCACATCAAATGCTTTTCTGAAATCCAAAGATATCATAGGTGTGTTCTTACCATTATCTCTGCTCACTGACTTATAACAGGTTAGCATATTACTAGTTACTGATCAGTTTTTTTAATCCAGGTTGACTTCTATTGATTAATTCATCTTTACTGATTTCCAGCTCCAGTTCCTGTTTTATTAGTTTTTTCCGTTATTTGTCCAGTACCGATTTTAGACTAACTGGTCTGTAATATGCCACCTCTGACCTATTTGCCTTTTTGAATATTGGAATCACAACTGTTTGCTTTGTTTTTCCCTCCAGTCCTCAGGGATTTGACCTGTCCGATATGATGTATTGAAAATGTAAGTCAATAGTCCTATAATAACCTCAGCTATATTTTTTTGTAATTTGGTATGTAGTGCATCTGGTCCAGCTGCTTTGTTTATATCTAATTCTTGCAGTAATTTAAGCACCCTATGTTGATGAAATTCCATCTGTAATACCCCTTCTGAAGTATTTATTCCCTCAGCTATATTGTGTTTGTTCTTCCCAGTAGAGACAGAACTAAAGTAATTGTTAAAAACTGACATTTCTTTTGATCATTTATATTATATACTGTAAGCCTTTCTACATTTCTATGTTTTTTTCTGTCCTTATTTTTCTCTGTTTCTGTAAATTATTTGTTTTATAAATTGGGTCTGAAACATCCTGTCATCTAATTGGCTATAACACAGAAATGGTTTGTTAAACAGCAAGATATGTCAAGTGATGATGTTATTGTGAGTTAATAACCCTTCTAGGATGCTGTCACCTCAGGTGGGTGATTAACAGAGGTAACCCAATCCCTGGAGTAACTTATTGCTATTTTTAAACAAACAAACAAAGGTACAAAAAAAAGTTTTTAAAAATGAACTTTTTTATGTTTGTGAAACGAATTACAAAGCACATGCCACTGGGTGGCATCTTTTCTGAATGTCATCACCAGATAAAGGGGAGCAGTCGGCACTAACAGCCTCACACCCATGTGTGGGGCTGTTTCCAAGTTGCAATTTGTGTCCAAACCATTTTTTTACTTACTTTTTAATGTAGTATAGTAAATTACATCAGTCTGGTGCTGGTGACTCACAGACTGACATTTGCTATAACCAAAAATCCCAGAATTCCCTGCATCCAATGTTAGAGAAGGGCTCCAGCACTGGGTGATTCAACAGTCTCTGGTGCATGTCACAGTTCCTATGAGCTGTGTGGCCGGATATTCAAAAATTTGCATGAGTGGCCTGGTGGCACTGAGGGTTGAGGCGCTGGACACCACATCTGGTGGCACACTGGCAACCTGGCTTCAGAAATGGACTCGGGCCGCCGGGGGCTGGCAGGGGAGAAGAAGGATTGAGCATCCAGTGACAGCTCTTCTTCCTCTGGGGTGGGTTGTGGCACTACAGCACACTGTAGTGGCGAATGGCAGAGGCCAGCAGCACTACAGCACAGAGCAACAGTGGAGGGGGAGAGCACGGCAGGCGTCAGCACATATGTGCCCTGATGCCTTTGCATGTCCAGCTCTCCAGGGACAAGTAATCAGGCAGAAAATAGCGGGGCAGCGATCTTGGCAGCTGATAGTGCACCTGGTGCCCCCAGCTACCGAGAGGTTCCTGCTACAGAGTGCGTGAGTGATGAAAGGCCAGCTCTGTGGGGTACCAGACCGGGTCCAGGAGATGTGGGTGATGGTGGACAAGGATTGCGGAGATCCGCTCCGTGGCAAGGAGAATAAATAGAAATATGATTAAAAAAAAGGTTTGCATGAGAGTAACCAGTATTTTCCTGCACAAACTGGGTTTTGCGCTGGAGTTCAATATTCAAAAGGCTCAGTTGCGCTGGCAAACAGGGTTAGCGCCTCTGCAAACCAAAATGGGGGGTATGCAAATGAGGGTCGAAACAGTACTATCGACACAAGCCAATATTCAGCAGATTTGCACCACACAAAAAGTTTAATGTGGTCCTTTTGTGCCATGCAAATACCACCAAACATAACCCCCTCTTACTCTGTGCAGCCCTTGTGGCTGCCAGAGGTAATGCAACCAACTAGCTGGATTGCCACTGAGGGATCACCCCCACCCCTTGTGGTCCATGGTACTTCACCTCTAATCGCCAGCCCATAGTAGGAATAAACTCCCTGGTGCTAGTGGTCCCCCACTCTGATTGCCAGCCCATAATGAAAAAATCTTTCTGGTGTTAGTGGTCCCCCCTCCCTCCGATCACCAACCCAGAGTAGGAATAATTCCCTAATACTGGTGGTCCCCCTCCCTCCAATCACCAGTCCATAGTAGGAATAAACTCCCTGGTGCTAGTGGTCCACTTCCTCCCTCCAGTTGCCAGCCCACAGTGAAAAAATCTCCCTGATGCTAATGGTTCTCCCCTCTGATTGCCAGCCCATAGCATAACTAACCCCCCTGGTGTCCAGTGTCCCCCCCCCAGCACTGATCGATGGTACCTCTGGTTGCACATCTGTTATCCCTAGCATCTAGCAGCCCACCCCCACCGCAGCACCGAGCATCCACCCGCAAGTCACCTTCCCAGTATCCTCAGTGCTGCGGGGGTGCATATGGTGACCAGCACGGCCCTCTTCACACCTCCTTTGCCAGCCACTGTGTGTCCAGGCAGGAAGAGTACATCATATTTATAGGACAGGGCATGTCACCCTGCCCTATAAATAAGTCATGTGCTCCCTGCTTAGACATACGGTAGTTGGCCAAGGAAGTGTGAGAAGGACTGCTCTGGTTGCTGTATGTGCACCCATGGCAGCGAGGATACAGGAAAGGTGAATGGGGGGGTGGGTGCTTGGTGCCACAGTGGGGAGGCCAATAGATGCCAGGGATTATAGACGTGCAACCGGAAGTACTGTGAATCAGAGCCAGGGCGAGAATCACTGGTGTGAGAGGGGGTTTAGTTATACTACGGCTGACAATCAGAGGAAGGGAGTGAACACTAGCACCAGGGAGATATTTTTAATAAGGGTTGGTGATTGGAGGTGGAGTAGACCACTAGTATCAAGGAGATATTTTTAGTATGGGTTGGAGATCGGGGGCCACTAGCAGCAGGGATATATTTTAGTATGGGCCAGTGATCAGAATGAGGAGAACCACTAGCATAGGGGAGATTTTTCACAATGGCTGGTTGTTGAGGGTTGGGGGGGCACTAGCACCAGGGATAGCTATGTATGTCTTGGACCGGGGTGGGGGGCACCACACTAACCTGCCTCCACTACCCATGCAAATGGGCCCATCATGGGCATGCAAATGGACCCTTAGCACCTTGCATGCCCAATGGGCTCATTTGCAACTGGTCCCTTTGAAAATTATATGTAGTGCTTCAGTGCTGTCCACTCTTGTAGCCCCACCTTGTGAGTCATGTCCGGGCAGTGCTACATGACTTAGTGCTATAACAACATGTCCCTATATTCAGTCGGATAGCGCCAGTGTGCTATCCAACTTCATATAGCATCCTCAGACCCATGGGCAATTGCAAAGAGCAGTGAAAACTTTTGTGCTCCGCTTTGCGCTTTATTGAATATCGGGCCCCATATCTTTTGTTTTGCTGGCCCCGCTGTCCACCTGGGGCTAAGCATAGTCACAAAGGACTGTACTTAGCACCAGGAGAACTGTGGAACCAGCAAACATATAATCTGAGCTTATAAAAGGTCGAATGGATAAGGAAGAGGAAATCCAAACAATCTTCACCAGTTATTACCAGTCCTTATACTCGACTGGTCCAGCATCTACACCAACAGAGTGGAACTCCTTTTTACATCCTTTAAATTTACTCCAGCTGTCTGAAGCTCAGAAAGAGACACTAGAAGAACCACTCACATCTGAAGAAATGATATATCATATCTCATTGGTCAAATCTCAGAAATGTCCAGGTCCAGATGGCTTTACTACCGAATGGTAGAAAACATTTCAAGAACTACTCCTGCCTACTCTCCTGCAGATGTTCTGGGAGGTGGCAAGTGGCGATACCTGCCGCCATCCTGGTCGCATGCAGCAATAGCTGCCATACCAAAGCCGGGCAAAGATTTAATGGACCCCTCCTCTTACCACCCCTTCTCCATATTAAATACAGGCTACAAGCTATATATGGCCATTTGGGCATCACAACTAGAGCAATTGGTACTAACTATCATACACCCTGATCAGTCAAGTTTTATTAAGGCCAGGAATCCCACAGACAACATTTGAAGAACATTACTTTTGCTCGAATACATTAAAAACACGCAAGATCGCTGTAGTCCTTTTGAATCTAGACACTGAAAAAACATTCAACAGGGTGTCCTGGGATTTTTTATGGGACATCTTTGCATCTTTCAGCTTCCCAGAACCCCTTATAATATGTCTTAAAAATATATAGGAAAGTCCGAAAGCTTATATCTGAATAGATAGAGCTATTAGCCCCATCAATTTCTTTACAGCGCGGCACTCGCCAGGGATGCCCGCTTTCCTCCATGCTATTTAAATTAACATAAAACTTAGAAACATAGAATTTGACAGCAGATAAGGACCACTTGGCCCACCCAGTCTGCCCATTTCCCTACCTGATGGATAAGCTGCAGATTCTAGTTAATCAACAGCTTACTTCCTCCTGACCCCCACTAGAATTGCCTTATGCCTGTCCCATGCATTCTTGAATTCTCCCACTGTTCCTGACTCCACAACCTCCTCAGGAAGGCTATTCCATGCATCCACAACTCTCTCTGTGAAAAAATACTTCCTAACATTACCTCTGAGCCGTCCCCTCTCTATCTTCAAATTGTGCCCCCTTGTTCATGCACATCTCTTCTTCTGAAAGATACTACCCTCTTGTACCTTGTTAATTCCCTTGAGATACTTGAAAGTTTCTATCATGTCCCCCCTCTCCCTCCTTTCCTCAAGGGTATACATATTAAGCTGCTTTAGTCTCTCCTCGTATGTCTTCTGGTGCGGACCTTGCACCATTTTGGTTGCCCTCCTCTGAACAGCCTCCACTCTGTCTATGTCTTTGTGGAGATAGGGTCTCCAGAATTGCATGCAGTACTCCAGATGGGGTCTCACTAACTGTCTGTACAGAGGGATAACAACTTCCTGTTTTCTACTGTTGATGCTCTCCTGTGCATCTCAGTATCCCCCAGCCCTCCTTACTGCCTTCTCACATTGCTTGCCCACCTTTAGGTCATCTGATATAATTACTCCTAGGTCTCTTTCGATTTTTGTTGTTGTTATTAACTCACCACCCATTGTGTACTCTTCCCCTGGGTTTTTGTTTCCCAGATGCATTACCTTGCACTTTTTTGCACTGAATCTGAGCTGCCACGTATTTGACCATTCCTGTAACCTTGCCAAGTCCCTTTTCATTCTTTCTACCCCACCTTGTGTATCAACCCTGTTGCAGATCTTTGTGTCATCTACAAAGAGGCATACCTTTCCTTCCAGGTGCTCTCCAATGTCACTTATAAAGATATTAAAGAGGATCAGTCCCAGTACCGAACCCTGCAGTACCCTGCTAGTTACCCTCCTTTCTTCACTGTGGACTCCGTTTACTATTACCTTTTGCATCCTGTTGTCCAGCCAGTTTTTTATCCAGGCTACCACCTTGGGACCTACTCCAAGACTGGCTAACTTGTATATTAATCTTTTGCATGAGACTGTTAAATGCCTTGCTAAAGTCTAGGTAGGCCATGTCCACAGCCCCTCCCTGGTCTACTACTTTGGTCACCCAGTCAAAGAAATCTATTAGGTTCGTCTGACATGACCTTCCTGCTGTGAAACCATGCTGCCTTGGGTCCTGTGCCCCACTGGCCTCTAGGTACTCAACAATTCTTTCCTTCAGAAGTGATTCCATCATTTTCCCTACCACTGAAGTCAAATTAACTGGTCTGTAGTTTTCTGCCTCTGCCCTGCTCCCACTTTTGTGAAGTGGAATCACATTTGCCCTCCTCCAGTCCTCAGGTACCACTCCAGCCTCCCATGATTTGTTAAAGAGAGTAGTCAGTGGTGTTACTAGTTCTACCCTTAGTTCTTTTAGTATTCTTGGGTGAATCCCATCAGACCCCATTGCTTTGTCCACCCTCAGTTTCAAGAGTTCTTTCAAAACCCTTTCTTCTGTGAATGGGCTGGTATCGACCCCCCTATTCAGAGTTTCTCCCTTGTTTGGTTTAGGCACCTCCCCCTCCTCATCTATTGTGAATACTGAGCAGAAATATTTGTTTAGTGTCCCTGCTTTTCACTGTAACCTCTGCGCACATTCCCTCCCTTTATTAAGTCTCTGTATCCTCCCTTGGTCTTTCTTCATCCCTAATGTACCTATAAAAGGCTTTATCCCCTTCTAACAGAGTTGGCTATCTTTTCCTCAGTTTGTGCTTTTGCTATTCTGACTGCCTTCCTGCCTCCTTCTGCTTTAACTGATAAAGTTCTCTGTCCTGCTCCTTCTATGTTTCCTTATATTTCCTGAATGCTATCCTTTTCTCCTTAACCATCCCTGCCACCTCTTTTGAGAACCATAGTGTTTTTTTCCTTCGTTTTTGTTTTATTGATTTGCTTACACAAAGGCTTGTTGCCTCTGCAATGGCTGTTTTGATTATTCCCCATTGTTCCTCCACCCCTCCTTCTTGCCCATTTGCTAGTGCTTTTCTAAGGCACCTCTCATTTTCCCAAAGTCAGCTTTCCTAAAGTCCAATACTCTTGTTTTTGTATGGCTTGACTCTATGACTATGTTTATTGTGAACCACACTGTTTGGTGCTCACTTGTTCCCAGATGGCTACCCACTTCTAAATCTGTGATCCTTTCTCCTTCCCCATTTGAGAGTACCAGGTCTAAGATTGCTCCCTCCCGAGTGGGTTCCAACACTAGCTGTCTGAGGCATGTCCCCTGTAGGGCATCAAGAATGACCCTGCTCTTGGATGTGCCTGCAGCAAAGTTACTCCAGTTAACATCTGGAATTATACATAGAACCCCTGGCTATTGCACTACAAAGGGAGGAGGGAATAGAGGGAATTCCCCTAGGGCAGACACAACATAAAGTGTTATTATTTGCCGATGACATTTTGCTTACAGTTCTTTCCCCTGAACAATCGATTCCCAAAACATCGGAAACTCTCTGAAAGTTTGAAACTGTAGCCTTTTAAACTTCATGTTACTAAAACCAAAGTATTGACTCAACTCCACCCCTACATCTCATCTAAAAAACCTACTCCCTCTTCGATGGCGAAGGGTCAAAATAAAGTATTCAGGTATAAATATATCGCAAAATATCTCAGACTTAGATTTGGTAAATTATGAACCCTTAATCCAAATCATAGAATAAGACCTGGGGATTCAATATGGCCGCCCGTTGGTGAGCTGTTTTACTTCAAGCTCTTGGTCGTGGTTGGACTAAAAGTTTTTTCCTAGCTATTCCAGAGGATCTTTAATCGTGCAATGGATAAAAAACTAAAGGAAAGAGGTTCTTCATCCTCTGGTGAACATTCTTTATCTGATACGGTCCTCTAGATACATTTTTAAATTGGAATACCGAGCCCGGAAGTGAAGGGGCACAGGCTGGGGCTGTGGCACAGTCTGTGAGCTCTCCCCGACGGCAACTTTAGACCCAGAAGAGCCTCAGCAACCAGTCCATCAGCAACAGAGCACTTTAGGAGCAGAAAGTAGCAAAATGTACCACTATCAGGAATGGAACTCGTGACAGGTAATTACTGCCGAACAGAAAGCGGGTAGCAATACAGTTGAAGCTGAATTTAAAAGCTGAAGCATATGCAGAGACACATGGACCAGATCAGGAACTACAGATGATTCAAGCTCTTGAGAACGTTAGCTTGTGGATGGCGAGCTTGATGCTAGATTTGCCAATATGGAGTCATCTGTTCAATTGCTGTATAATAAAATGAAGGAATTGGAGTTAGAATCTCACAAAACAAAAGAAGTGGAGAAGCTTAAGAAACATACTGAGGTATGTGAGAATGAAACTACAGCAATAGATGCCAAAGTGACTGCTAATATTGTTGGGCAAAAGCCGTTAATCGGAAACTTGAGGCATTAGAGAACGCTAACAGATATAAGAACTTAAGGTTCCAGGGAATCCCAAGCTCACGTGACACTGAGTTTTCTGAAACTAAACAGTTAATTAAAATATTTTGCAGAGACCTTTCACCTACCAGAAGATAATCCACTGATAATAATTAAGGCTTATAGAGTTGCAACTAAAAGAAACCAAACTATGTTAAGCCTCCTATTTTAGTTCAGTTTGCATTTGAGACTGATCGTGAATTAATCTTGAAGTTAGCTCATTTGCGTAAGAACTTGGAATACCAGGGAAATAAATATTCCATCTTTCCAGATTATGCTATAGCTACCCAGGAGAGAAGATGGTGATTTCTTTATTTAAAGGAGGATGTTCCGGCTACTGGGGCAAGTTTTGTGCTACAGTCCCCTGCTAAAGTTACAATTACCCATCAAGGACAAACTTACATATATTTTGACCCAGATCAACTGATGGATTTCTTAAGATTGCAAAACAATGAACACGATTCAATGAACTCATTAAACTCAGACTCAGACTCAGTAGCTGCTGCTACCCAAATTGAAGCCAGATTCAAAAAATTTGAATCAAGTACTTAATAACTGAGACCTGTCATTTTTTTGCCTTTTTCCTCAAGATCCATTGAAAGTTTTGGGTAACTGATGTTAAATTAACAATATAACATAACATAGATTTTCTTTTTGAATGATTGGGCTGGATTGCTAAGGTTAAATTAATCTAAATTTTTTTCAATTTTTCTTAACAACCACGAGTCTGATAATGATATAACGAGCCTAAATCTGTGATTGAATCCTCAGATGGGGCTGTACCATAATATGTGAGCTATGATGCTGTATATATATTTAAAATTTCTAGAAAAATAAAAATAAAAAATCACAAAACAAGATTTAGCTGCCTGGAGCAAACTACATCTATCCTTTTTCCAAAAAATTTATGCAATCAGAGTGAATATTCTTACTCACCTACTGTATCTATTTCAAAATGTAGCAGTATAGCCTTCCAGATAGTGTTACTCCTCATGGAATAAATTAATCTCAAACTTCATTTGGAGCGGACAACATCCAAGGGTTCATTACTCAATTTTACATCTCCCATTAGCCTTGGGAGGAGTTAATCTTCAAATGTAGAATGGTATGCAATGGCAGCTTTTCTCAAAACTGTAATTCTATGGTTATCTCCTACCTATTTTGCACTTGGAAAGATATAGAATACACACTGAATGATTTATATGACTGGGCGCCCATTTTGTTTTAAACTCCAGGTAATTCCATCCCCCTGTGAAATTTTTCTAAAATCACTGGCGAAATTTTGAAAATCTGGAACCAGTTGAAATATCATCCAAAATTCTCGGACATATTTTAATACCTTCAACTTCTCTCAGCTGATGAGTACTTCCAACCAGCCTGAATGGATTTAAAATTTCTAGGCTGGCGCCAATATGGCATTCATTTTATATTCCAATTACTCTCAACGGCAGGTATCACTTGGTTTGAGGCCCTACAAAGGGAATATAGTGTGCCACAGAGGAATCATTTTTGATTCTTCCAAATTTGGGCCTATATCCAAAGTCAGAAAACCAGAAAGGTTTAGAATCCCCTACCAAAACCACCTTTTTTACAACTCTTAGTTGAAACCATCCAGAGGTAGTGTAGAAAGCCATATTATCGGTCAGCTACTGGTTACTACTTGACACATTAGGAGACTGACACTGACAATCCTAAGTAAATGGAATGCAGAATAGAGTTAGAAGTGTCAAAGGAAGATAGGCAGAAATTTGCGCTCCCAGCTATAAAAATAATACATTCCTCAATATTGATGAAATACTCATGGAAGTGTTGTTACAGATATTTTAGGTCACCAGCAGTGTTAATTAAATATATGCTGGCTGAATTTGGCTATTGTTGGAGGGGCTGTAAATGCTGGAAGCTGACGTACGGCATGTTTTCTGGCTATGTTCTTTACTAATGCCATTTTGATGTGTAATGCAAAATGAGATGCAGGACTGCCTGGGAGAACCTGTTGAATGGTATTGCTATTGATTATGCCCAAATGGGAAAAAACTCTCCTACCAATATATTTAACTACAGCTAAAATAGCAATCACCCGTAAATGGATGTCTCCACATATCCCAACAGTGACTGAATGGTGAGCGATTGTACTGAACATTTACCAATTAGAAAAATTAACAGCTGCCATTCACGACCGAATCGAATCTTTTACTGTAAAATGGCAAAAGTGGATATGATATATACCACAATTAGATCCAGGCTTCCTCCCTTGAAGGTCATCCTGTTGCTCTAAAGGGGTGCTGCTCCTGCCAAGGGCGAGGGAATAAGATGGAATCTAATACTTTAACTGAGTTCTAGCTATCCATGTAAGCATGAAACTGTGAGAATGCCTTATATTTAGCAGACTTTCATTCAAGATTGTATTCCTAATGGATGTCATTGATGCTTTGTACTACCAGATTACTCAAGTGTATACCTGTAGGTGTTTATACACATAGCCCCAGATATTCAAAAGGGTGCATGGCGCAACAATTGTTACACCATGCACAACTCATTGATGTGCCCGGTGTGATATTTAAAAGGGGAAAAGTCGCCGCTGGAAGTCGATGCGGGCACATCGGTAATGAAATACAGGCACAGGTGGGGGTGTGCCATGCATAACCTGCACAGCCCGATATTCAGCCCGGGATGTGCAGAGTCATGCATGCCATCTCTACCCGTGCCTGCACAAAGTTACGCCAGTAAAAGCGGAAAGTGATGGCCATCGACAGGTGAGCTGCTGTATTGCAGAGCACAACACAGCAGCTGCCACCTGTAGGTGGTCCCAGAGTTTCTGCCACACTTGGCAGTGCCCCCATTGCCCCATGGTGGGCATCTGTAATCGAACCCCCAGTCCAATATACCTGGTGGTCCATTGGACCTCTATGTATCGATCGCGGGCATCAGTACAGTCCTCCCCAAGTCCAATATCCTGGTGGTCCATTGGACTGCTGAGCCAATCACGGGCATCTGTAAGTGAACCTCCCCAGTCAATATCCCTGGTGGTCTAGTGGACCCATCGCTGCTGTCGCAAGCATCAGTACCTCATCAAATACCCCCACTACCCTGGTGGTTTAGGTACACCCCCACCCGCCCACTGAGCCCCACCACCCCCCCCACGTCAGCTGGCGGGCGGCAGCACCCACACTGCCTGCTGCCCGCCCGCCCGCTGACTGACAGTCAATAGGGCTGCACGCCCGGTAGTTCCCAGCATGAGCCAGTAGGAGTGCAGCTCTCGTTACTACTCGGTCAGATATGTGAATTCATTCACATATCTGGACTCAACTAATACGGTATGGACTTGCACACCCATTGGCTCATGCTGCAGAACCAGTGGGCATGCAGTCCTACCGAGGCTGTCAGTCGGCGGGTGGCAGGGTGGCAGGCGGTGTGAGGCCCTGCCCGGCTGACGGGAGCGGGTCAGTGGGGCTCAGTGGGCAGGTGGGGTGAGGTACACTAGACCACCAGGGTAGTGGTGGTACTGTTTATGGGTACTGACGCCCGCGATCGGTAGCGATCGTCCACCGGACCACCAGGGTATTGGACTCAGTTCACAGATGCCCTCGATCGGGCTCAGTGCGTCCACTGACCACCAGGATATTGGACATTTTTCTTTTATATTACAGGAATGCCCGCGATCGGGCTGCAGGGGTGTTGGTCTCGACGGCTGCTGCCTGGCAGGGTGCCAGGCGCAAGTCATCGAGGATCGGCTCACCTGCATGCTAATAATAACATAAATGGGGCCATAATGAGATGCAAATGGCCTGTGCATCTTGCATAAATTATGGCCCCATTTGCATGCCTCCGTTTGAACTACATGGAGGTGCTGTGCATGGCGCAATGGCATTTGCGTGGCGCATCTCCATGCTCCACTCTGGCCACTTGTGCTGGCACAGTGCCACTGCGCCATACACAGTGGAGGTGGCCAGGTGCAATATTCAAAGCTGCTGCACCATGGCGCAGCTCCGTTGTGGGATATCGCCCAGGCCACACCCCTGCGCAACAAAGTTGAGCTGCGCCCACGCTTGCGCCACAGCCTGGCGCAGTTTGAATATCCAGGCCCATATGCCATAACACCTTATAAAATGGAAGGTTGTGTGTCTCTATGATCTTTCTCATTAAAAATCATATTAAAAAAAAACTTCTAATGTTCACTGCAGGATATTGAATCTCCCAATGCTGCAGCCCTGCTCTGACATCAGATGGGGACTCTGGGATTTCTGGTTACAGCAATGTCAGCTTGAGGTCAGAGATTAGCCTGACACTAGCTACTATGTAAGGAAAAAGACATGATGAGGTGTGATCTATGGTCTGATAAAAGCACACCCTAGGTGCATAATGAGGCATGAGGTGCTTGCGCTGAGTGCCGTTAGCACCTGGGATTTATCAACTCTGCTTTTATTTACATTAGACCCCATACATTTATAGAGGGTGTCTCGGTAGGTAGGTAGAAAGTCAGAGCAGCTGTTAGATTCAAAGGGAGCAGCTGATTTCATCGACAGCCACATACACAGGTATGGTTATTGCCCCCCAACACTGTACTCATCTGCTCTGCTTTTATTTACTTTAGAACCCCCTCCCACATACATTTCTATAGAGGGTGTCTTTGGTAGGGACGTGGGTAAATGAAAGTTCAGAGCTGCTGCTGGGTTCAGAGTGAGCAGCCAATTAAATTGACAGCGAGCGTGTCTCTCACCAGCCTCCGTATTTACCACTTCCATGACCACGGTTTCAGATATCGTCCACCCACTGTACCATAAGATGGGAACATGAAAGGTTTGATTTTATAAAACTGTCATTATCTGTTATACTGATAACACTGCTGCCTGTGTGAGTGCTGTCCAGAGGCTGGCTTCAGAAATACCAAGTGTGTCAATCTGTGGCTGTTTTCTGCTTGAGTTTCCTCTTCTCGAGTGAGCAGCTTATATTGAGCACTACAGCTTCTCTCACTGCAGGTTCTCATGCCCTCACTCTAACAAACAGTTTGTTTTTAACTTTAAGATGCTATTTTATGATTCTTTGTGTGAGTGGAGAATTGTTGTGGGTGAGCTCAACAGGTGGGTTTACGAGTCACACTGTATGGGGAAACTGCAGTTGAGTTTTGTTTTAACATGTGAATTTGCTTTGGTAGTTATTTTTGGGAGCAAGAGGCAGGAGAGCTCCTTGACTGCTGGGGGTTCAGGTGAATGACAAGGACACAGTGATTAGGAATCTCTGGTTGGCAGGTAGGGTACCACCACTCTCCTGCTGCAGCTCCTCACTGCTGCAGTTCCAGTGGATAACCCAGCTGAGGAGCTGCAGCAGAAACATTGGTATACGTGGATTTCACCATGTACTGCATTTTGGTTGGCACAAGTGAGTGCCGGTTGGAAGTTCTGGCCTGATAAGGACACAGCTGGAAAAAGTGTATCAGAGGTGGTGGAGTTAGGCTACACCTTTGTCTGTGACTGATGGACCACTTTTCTATCTCCTTATTTCCTAGCTACTAAAACTTCTGTTGTGCTACAGTTAATGCTTTTCTCTTTGCTTTCTTCTTTCTCCCCTACCCGAGGTTGGCTACTTAGTATAGCTCTTTACTATCTTTACTAGATTTCCTGCTAGTTCTCTGTTTTCATTCTTTTTCCATTTCCATCCATCCAGTCCCTGGAATAAAGCCAAACACCCGGAGAGGTGTTGTGTAAACTGCCTAAGTGCATTTTGTGTACAGAAACCATGAAGGCTATTTTAAATAGGAATACATACAGTTAATAAAGCCTTTTTAAATAAAAAGGATTCAGAAGCCATATCAAACTAATAATTTCATGATTAATACAGTTATACAAAATCCTTAAGGTATTTTCATAAATTCACATTATAAACCTGTTACTGTATGAAGCTAAACAAAAAACTGTTGTACGCTTTATAAAAATACTTAGTCATTATTAATCAGAGATATAGAGAGTCATTATCTGTGGAGATATACACTGTACCTTTAATTGAACCAGGATGTCCCCTGGAACAAACAAACTTCCTTGGTTTTAAAACAACATGTCCAGACATGAAAATAGAAAGGAGCTTAGTCAGGTGACCCCTTCAAAAGATATAAAACCTCTTGCTGAGTTCACTTCAGTTCAGTCCAGTGTGGTTCAACCCTGAGAGAGGAGGAGAGGGTTCTACTGTTTGAGCAGACAAGCTGTTGAATGCAGATGAGAAGGGTCTTAGGAACTCTAAGATCCAGAACTGCATTATGTGAAACTACTGATGTTAAGTAGTGATATTCTTTGCAATTTTAAGTTTTCATTGATTATTTTTGAACTTTTGAAAAAGAAATATCACACCACAGAGTGTTTTAAATCCTGTAAATTTGCCTCGTCTGAAGTTTATTCCCACACGCTGTGACATCAGCCAATCATTTTATAGGAGATTTTAGACCCATTTTATAAACTGCAGTAAACTGTAAGTAAAAACATTTCTTTTTGCACAAAAAGTGCAAATTGGGATCAGTCCCACAGTTGGGTATGGGGCTATTGGTGCTGACTGTTCCCCTTTTATAACAATTGTCTAATAATAGAATGGTTGTCTAATAAACAGTGGCATGGAGGTTTGAGGTACCGCAAAGTGCCTTTCCTCCTGCCATGCCTGTGACCTGGGTTCAGGAATGGACTCAGGTCATCGGGGGTTGGCAGGGGGAGGGAGAGGACTGAGTGTCTGAGGGACTGCTCTCCTCTCCCAGGGAAGAGGTGGCTTGTCATCCCAGCCTCAGCTGCCCCCAGGTGGAGAGCCTGGGTAGAGCAGGTCAGGAGGCAAAGTATAGGAGGGACCTGCAAGGACACATAGGATGGGCACACCTCCATGCAGTCTACACACTGCAGAAGGGAAGAGACAGAAAAAGGTGAAAATGGACATCAGGGGCATCATGAAGTCCAGCCATCCCCATGCCCATCACTGCTGCCCGGTAAGCATCCTGGTCTGCCTCAGACTTGAGACAGACTTCTCCTTAGCCCTGCCATGAGAGGTGAAGTTGTGGGGAGAATCACGACCAGGTGCATACTGGGAGAGGTGGACAGCTGGCCTCGTGGGACTGGGGATCGGGCTGGCCTTAGCTGCCCCAGACATAGGATAAAAGCCTATATAGAAAAAAGAATGGTTGCCTAATAAGAAAATTGTTGTCTAATAACAGAGGAAATCACAAAAACAGGGAAGAAAAGGGAAGAATTGACCAGTTATTGGAGGATGGTGTGTACCAGTGCTAGGAGTTCAGGAAATAAAATGCTGGATCTTCATACACTGTTACAGATTGTAACTTTGATATGCTAGCAGTCACATAGTCATGAGCAACATCAAATCATGAATGGGACATGAACATACCAAGTTACTCCTTATTCAAACAAGACAGGGCTAAGGGTTGGGGTGGTGGTGCTCACTCTAACAAGAGAAATGGAGCAAAAAAGAAGCTGGGCACCCATGTGGCCAGCGACAAAAAAGGTCTATAATCACTAAATTAATGCAAAAAGCTTCATTCAGTGTTGCGATATCATGGCTAAAAATTCAGCACAGCAATCCTGCAAACCATCCACCAACGTTTTGCGCCTATTACCAGGTGCTTTATCCTACCTTGATAATGCACCGCTTAATAGGTGTGAAACGTTAGTGGATGGTTTGTAGGATTGCTGTGCTGAATTTTTATCTGTGATATCTCAACACTGAATAAAGTCTTTTGCATTCATTTAGTGACTATGGACTATTTTTGTTGCTGGCCACATGGGTGCCCATCTCCCTGTTTGCTTTATATCTTAGTGGCACACTGAGAACATGGTGTAGAGGGTTTCAGGGCCACCTCGTTTTGATTTATAGGAGGACTGGAGGCAATTGAGTCAGATAACCTAGGAGAATCACAAAGGCTACAGTCCCTGTAGCTACTAGTAATTACAAGTAAGCACTGTGAGATTCAATAGCCTCCAGGACATGTTACAATTTCTGTTATCTCTGATCTTTTGTTGTGTCCCTGCTGCCCAGCTGGGGTTAAGTACAGTCACAGAGGAGTCCTCATGGGTACTAGTAACTACGGGTAATGGAAAACAAATTTGGATAGGTGGGGTATATAAAGACCACCAAGTCAGTACCGGAGGCAGATATGGAACTGCTAAAGGATACAACAATGGAAGGTTCCCAGCTAGATCTGGTTCTCACAGACAGTGAAAGGATTCAAACATTTGTCAATCATGGAACTACTGGTGTCCAGTGAAACATAGAAAAATAGAAACTGAAAGCAGATAAGGGCCACTGGGACCACCCAGTTTGCCCATTTTTATCACCTTCATTTTATCACCTTCATTTTTGCTGCAGACCCTACTTGATCTTCGGTGCTGTGTCTGATGTTTCTGTGATCACAAGAAAGTGTGTTTTGAGGTACAGTTGGTAAGCTGCAAGGAACTGTACGGTAAAAGTGTGGGATTTCAGGAAGGAAAACTTCAACAAAAAAAGAGATGTGTTCAGAGAAGAAATGCAAAGAGTAGGGCAGTTAATAGGGGTTGAGGAAAAATGGAATGCATTTACTGTACAACGGGAATATAAGAAGCACTTTGTTTCAGTATTTATGAAAGAAGAAGAGGGCCTTTTGAGATAATACAGGGTGATGGGGATAGGAGGTAGGGGGAGCCAAAATAGAATAAGCTACATAACAGAGGAAAGGTTGTTGGAAGAGCTAAAAGGGTTAAAAGTGGACAAATCTATAGGAACAGTTGAACTACACCCCAGGATGCTTAAGAAGGTAGTGGAAGTAACAGTGACTCCACTAGCAGACATTTGTAACTGCTCATTAGACACATGTGCAGTCCCCATGGACTGGAGCACAGCAAACAATGTCCCACTGCATAACAGTGTAGGAAAGATGAGCCGGGAAACTATAGACTAGTCAGCTTTCCATCTACAGTGGAGAAAGTAATGGAGACCATCCTAAGGGAAGAACTGATGGACTTCTTGGAAGAACATGGGCTGCAGGACTACACATAGCACGGATTCACACAGGGGAGAGCATACGAGATGAATCTCACTGAGTACTTCGACTGGGTGACCAGGACAGCAGACAAAGATGAGGATGTAGATATACAGTGATAGACATTAGCAGGGCTTTTGACTCAGTCCCCTGTAAAAGACTAATTAAGAAGCTAAGAGACCTAGGTGTAGGAAAAGATTTGTAGGTTGGGTAGAAAGCTGCATGAAGGAAGTACACAAAGAGTGGTGGTAAACAGAGCAGAAAATCTCAGCGTGGTGGCTCCCACGAGTAACAGTGCACACAGCTCACAGACAATCAGTTTCACAATCCAAATGGGCCAGGCACTCACCCACCAATATAAAATGGAATGTCACTACATACTGTATATAAATCCAAGCTTTTTTTTATCAGATAACAGACTCCACCCCGTAATATTTCAAACCTCTCGCTCTTTTCGAGGTGTAAATGAAAGTTGAATGGAACTTCTTTGGGCAGACTAGATGGGCCAGAAGGGTCCTTTTCTGCGTCAAATGTCTATGATTCTTATGAACTATATAATTTAACGTGGCAGTGCAAGATTGATTTATTAAAAAGCAAGTACAAGTATATGCTGTATAAGGTGCAATGTTAAAATAAAAGTGTCTAGTGCATATAGAACACATCTAAAAAATATACAAAACCAACAAAATAAGACACACCATAAGGTGTGAAACATTAGCAAGAGGGGAGATCTGCTTTTCTGTTGTTCATGTATGCAGTTCTTATCGGATAAATAAAAGCATGGAGCTATATATGTAGTGCACATTCTGGTTTCATACTGGTGGGTAAGTGCCTGGCTCTTTTTGGGTGATACACACAGGAGTTCTTGGAGGTGAAAGGTCACAAGTGGAGTGCCACAGGGATCAGTACTAGGCCCTGTCCTTTTCAATGCATTCAAATGTGATATAGGCAAAGGAATAAAAGGTACGGTCTGCCTGTTTGCAGATGGCACAAAAATCTGTGCAAGAGTAGACATGGAAGAGGGATCAGGGAATTGAGGAGGAGCTGAGTAGGATGGAAAAATGGTAAAAAACCTGGCAGTTGTGTTTCAATGTGAAACATACAGATGGGCCAGATGGGGTGCACCCCAGGGTCCTTAAAGAACTAAGAGAGGTGGTGGCTGAACCTCTGGCTATCCTGTTTAGCCGATCACTGGAAACAGGGGAGGTACCCAAAGACTGGAGGACAGCAGATGTAGTCCCCTTATACAAAAGCGGGAACAAAGAGGAAGCAGGGAACTACAGACCAGTCAGCCTCACCTCGGTAGTGGGAAGATCATGAAGCACTACTGAAGGAGAGATTGGTGGAACATCTGGTTGTCAATGGACTACAGGACCCAAGGCAGCATGGTTTCACCAGGGGAGGTCATGTCAGACCAACCTCATTGAATTTTTGACTGGGTGACTAGGAGGTGGATCAGGGAGGCAGTGGACATGGCCTATCTGGACTTCAGCAAGGCCCTTGACACTGTGCCACATAGAAGACTACTACACAAACTGGGGAATATGGGTGTGGGCAGGACAGTAGTGTGGTGGGTAGGTAACTGGCTGGGTGGCAGGACACAGAGGGTGGTGGTAATGGCTGTCACTCCACAGAGGGAAGAGTGACCAGTGGGTACTACAGGGATCAGTGCTGGGACGGTCCTATTCAACATCTTCATCAGTGACATTGCGCAGGATCTAGAAGGCAGAATTTCACTGTTCGCTGATGACACAAAGCTCTGTAACAGAGTAGACACACCAGAGGGTGTAGACAGAATGAGAGAAGGACCTGCAGAAACTTGAAGAATGGTCAGGGGTTTGGCAGTTGAAATTCAATGCAAAGAAGTGCAAGATAATGCATATGGGGCACAAAAACCCTGGCACAATATATCAGTTGTGGGTGAGGATATAGCATGCACCAAACAGGAAAGGGATCTTGGGGTTATCATCTCTGATGACCTCAAGGTAGAGAAACAGTGTGACAAGGCAGCAGGAAAAGCAAATAGGGCTGGGATGTATAGGCAGGGCATCACCAGCAGGAAAAGGGAGGTCATAATTCCGCTATACAAGACACTAGTGAGGCCCCACCTGAGTACAGTGTACAGTTCTGGAGACCATACCTATGTAAGGACATAGACAGGGTAGAGAAGGTTTAGAGGAGGGCAACAAAGATGGTGCATGGATTGCATCACAAGTCCTATGAAGACAGGTTGAAGGAACTGAACATGTACTCCCTGGAGGAGAGGAGGGAGGGAGAGGGATATGATAGAGACATACAAGTATCTCACAGGGAGGAACAGGGTGCAGGAATACACTATTTTTAAGTGAAAAGATGTACCAGGACTAGAGGCATGGGATGAAGTTGGAGGGAGGACGATTCAGAGGAAACATGAGGAAGAATTTCTTCACAGAACAGTGGTGGACAAGTGGAACACCCTGCCAGAGGAAGTGGTGGGGGCTGAAACAATCACGGGATTTAAGAATGCATGGGATAGACATAAAGGAATTCTGGAGGTCAGGGGTAAGGGGCAACAGACTTCTAGGAAAACATATACTGAACTTATAAGCTCAAATGGGCAGACTGGGTGGGCCATAGGCCCTTATCTGCCGACACTGTCTATGTATCTATGTATACACAAAGTTATGCATATAGGTAAAAGAAATACAATGGTGCAGTATGAAATTTGGGGTGGTGTTACTATAATGCACAACAGAGAAGAAAGACCTAGGGGTCATTATACTGAATGACCTCAAAACCACGGCATATTAAAAGCCTTGGACCGAATGGGTATGGCATGCAATTTTACAAGGCCACTCCAAACCTACTACGCACCACCCTTTTAATGTCATTTAGTTAACGACACTTAATACTTGACTTTCTTCCCCCAAATGCCCAGATACTTGGTGATATGCCACAATGTCGGCAATTCTGACACCAGACAAAGATCTGGTGTACTATAAATCATACCACCCCGTATCAGTCCTTAATACTGATTATAAAATGTTAACTAGCATTATAGCCCACAGGCTGGATAATCTGCTCCCATAGTTGATTAACCCAGAGCAGTCCAGTTTTATTAAATCACACCAGATGATCGACAATATTAAATGTAGCATTCTGATTACAAAATACACCACCAAAAATAACATACTTCTAGTCATTCTTAGCTTGGACGCCCAAAAGGCCTTTGACAGGTTTCATGTCCTTATTTATATGACACTCTAACCAAATTTAACTTCCCACTTCAATTTCAACAAATTATACAAGAAATTTACACTTTAGCCCAAGCCATGATTAAAGCTAGCGGCTCAGTCTCCACCATGTTTACACTCTCCAGAGGCATGAGATAAGGGTAGACTGTTGGTTAACTAGGATCTGCAGCTTGTCCTGTAGGTAGGGAAATGTGCAGACTAGGTGGGTCAAGCAGTCCTTATCTCCCGTCAAAGTCTATGTTTCAAAGTCAAAGTCTATGTATCCCCTATCACCCTGTCAGTCAGCCCTATATGCGGAACTCTTAGCGGAATTCTTTTGTCAACAAGCCCACATAACAGGTCTCCATAGAGCAGAACAAAAACAAAAAGTGGCATACTACACAGATAACTTCTTGTTATACATAACAGACCCCCACAATTCTTTACCACTCCTACAAAGCAGTTTACAACAATTAGAAAAGATAGCCAGTTATAAAATTAATGAAAGCAAAACAGAGGTCCTGCAAATCAACTGTTTCTGCTCGTTGCTCTCAAACCCAGATCCCATATCATCTGGGACAGACCCCATATAAAATATCTGGGTGAACATTGGGACTCAACCGCAGAGCTCTTTTGATATAATAATCCCAAACTGGTACAAAAGATCAAGGAAGACATCCATAGATGGAATATGGATATTCTACAGGTGGAGGCTACTTCTAACTGAAAGGTGAAATAAGGAACTTAATCAGGAAAAGACAGTCTTGTTACAATTCTTAAGATTTTCAGTGCAGGAAGAGTTTAAACTCTGGGCTAAACATTTGTCACAAATCCTGAAAAAAGTGCAGGTACAGGTTGTGTATTTGACCCAGACAGTAAACTGTTTTTTGGGTTTATCTTTTGTGTGCCTTAAAAGGAAATTGCAGACTTTCTCAGTAAGTGATACACCTTATAGCTACTAATCAAATAACAGCTTTGGTAACAGACCTGAGAACAATAGTATTATAAGCAAGTGTTTTATAGCAAACTCATCAGAACAGCTAATATTTTTTAAGGCAAGCTACCTCTTGCTGGGAGCTACAATACTGAACATAGGATTTGCAAGAAAGCGAGTTGTGCTCACGACAGAGGGAGGTGAACCTTGCAATTGTCTTTGGTTTGTAGCAGATATTCTACAGGTGGAGGTTACTTCTAACTGAAAGGTGAAATAAGGAACTTAATCAGGAAAAGACAGTCTTGTTACAATTCTTAAGATTTTCAGTGCAGGAAGAGTTTAAAGCACAGCTGACTTATTTTGGGGCTGACTGCTTTCAGAAGCACAAACCACCAGGCTGTTTTGGGGCTGGGGAGGTTTACCTGTGCTGACTTGGATGTCTGGATTTTTCTCTGTTTGATTAGCAGGGGATTTGCTCTGTCAAATTGTTGTGTATGGTATCTTGCTGCCAGGAAGGCACTCATCGCAGCGGTGGGTTAGAGCTCTTAGCTGATTGTTTTGTGAGGGCACAGTTTAGGCCCAACTGCTTCCCACCCTCACCCCACCCACCCTGGAAATAGTTCCTTTATACCTGGGGTTCTGACATCATTTCCTCAAGAGTGCAAGGTATATCAATGTCATATCCTCTCTAGCACACAGCACTGAAAATATAAGCATACACATTGTATAATATATATATATATATATATATATATGATATATAACAAACCAATCACACACACAAACAAAAAAAAAAAAGTATATAATCATGTGGGGAGTAGTGCAATGTAATGGCTGTGGGGCAGCAGTCTTCCGGGAGACTTTCTGGAGGCTGAGATGCTGCCCTATTTGCAGACAACTCTCTGCCCTGAGGGAGGAATTTGCCTGTCTTCAAGCCACGCTGGACAGCAGTAAGGGAACCTTCCCCCAGGCCAGACTGGATGGTAAGAAGGGAACCTCCCCCATCCAGGGAGCACCAAAACCACCACCACTGCCTCAGAGGTTGCAAAGAAAGCACAGCATTTGGACCACAGTGGGCTCAGGGAGGGTGAGGATGGTGGAACAGAGGCACACCCAGTCAGTTGTTCCACTCCACAATCCATACACCATTCTGGGGGAGCACAGCTCCCCTATGGATGCACCCACAGAGGAGATTAAGGAGGTTAGAGGAATGGTCAAATGTATGGCAGCTTAGATTCAATGCTAAGAAGTGCAAGGTAATGCACCTGGGAAACAAAAACCCAGGGGAAGAGTGCACAATGGGGGTGAGATACTAACAACAACAAGAATGGAAAGGACCTGGGGTAGTCATATCAGATGACCTAAAGATGGGCAAGCAATGTAGAGAGGCGGCAAGGAGGCTGGGGGATACTGGGATGCATAGGAGAGGCATCACCAGTAGAAAACAGGAAGTTATTATCCCTCTGTACAGACAGCTGGTGAGACCCCATCTGAGTACTGTGTGCAGTTCTGGAGACCCAATCTCCATAAAGACATACACAGGATGGAAGCTGTCCAGAGGAGGGCAACTAAAATGGTGCAGGGTCTGCACCGAAGTCATATGAAAAGAGACTTAAGGAGCTTAATATGTAGCCTCGAGGAAAGGAGGGAGAGGGGACATGAGAGAAACTTTCAAGTATCTCAAGGGAATCAACAAAGTCCAAGAGGGTAGCATCTTTCAAAAAAAGAGGTGTGCAAGAACAAGAGGGCACAATTTGAAGATAGAGGGGTGGGCGGCTCAGAGGTAATTTAAGGACGTATTTCTTCACAGAGAGGGTTGTGGATGCATGGAACGGCCTTCCAGAGGAGGTTGTGGAGTCAAAATCAGTGGAGGAATTCAAGCATGCATGGGATAGTCATAAGGCAATTCTAGGGGGTGGGGGTAGGAAGAAGTAGGCTGCTGGTTAACTAGGATCTGCAGCTTATCCAGTAGGTAGGGAAATGGGCAGACTGGGTGGGCCAAGCGGTCCTTATCTGCCGTCAAATTCTATGTTTCTATGTTTCTGAGGACACCTGTCACCAGGAGGCCCAACAGGAAGGCAGAGGACACCACAAGGAAAGGAAGCAGCTCCTGGTGGGGGACTCAATTATTAGGGGGATAGAACTGGGGGGAGCAGGGAAAACTGAAGTAAGGTGCCTGCCTGGTGCCATGGCTTGGAGGGACAGGAAGCGCATCCTCAGGATCACGAGAACAGCTGCACAGGAGTCTGAGCTGGACGTCATTGTCCACCTAGGGACAAATGACTTGGCTCAACATGAGATTAGAGCAGTGCAGAAGGACTTTGTAGAACTGGAGAGGGGCCTAAGACAAGTAGCACATGCAGTATCCTTCTCAGAGGTGCTGCCTGTCAATGGCATGAGTGAGGCGAGGGTACTTTGCACCATGCAGTTTAATGAATGGTTGAAAAAATGGTGTGGAACACAGGGGTTTGGCTTCATTGGTGACTGGGGTTCCACCTGGAGGGACACCAGCCTATACTGGCAGGATGGTCTGCATCTGTCCAGGAAGGGAACAAGTCTTTTGAGCAATCAGTTTAAATGCTTCATTGGCAAGCTTTTAAACTAGTCAAGGGGGGAGGCACTGATAAGCAGCAGGAAAATCCCAGCCTCTCCCTACAAAACAGGGTACTAAATGAGAAAAAGACCAAGGTAGAAAGGTCAGTGGGGGATGCTGCAACTGAAGGTAAAGCCATCAAAAAATGGAAAGCAATGAGTACCAATGCCCGTAGTCTGAGTAACAAGCTTCCTGAATTAGTGGCCTTGATGGAGGAGGAACATCTGGATATCGTGGCAGTCACAGAAACATGGTTCACACAAAACCATGACTGGGACGTCAAACACCAGGATACACACTATCTAAGGAGGGACAGAGAGGAAATAGAGGAGGAGGAGGAGTAGCTCTTTACATAAGGGAAGGAATCAAAGCAGCAGAACAAAAGCGGAAAACAGGGAGGAGAAGCACTGTGGGTAAATTTGGAGACCGCAATGGCACCACAATCCGCACAGGGTTGACAGACCTCTTCAGGGGAGGAATGGACAAGGAAATGATAGAAAGTATACTTAGTAAGGCAGAAAAGGGGAAGATATTGCTGATGGGCGATCTGAATATGCCAGATGTTAACTGGAGTGCAGTTGCAGCAGCCACTCAAGAGTGGGTTATTCTAGATGCCCTACATGGGGCATGCCTTAGACAACTAGTATTGGAGCCCACCGAGAGGGAGCAATCTTAGACCTGGTTCTCTCAAATGGAGATGAAGAGAGATCACAGATGTAAAGTGGTAGCCATCTGGGAACTAGCGACCACGAACAGTATGGTTCACAATAAACACAGCAATAGAGTCAAGTCATACAAAGGCAAAGGTACTGGACTTTAGGAGGGCTGACTTAGCCAAAATGGGTGAGTGCCTAAGGAATGCACTAGCAAATGGGCAGGAAGGAGGGGTGGAAGAACAATGGGGAATAATAAAAACTGCCATCACAGAGGTAACTAGCCTTTGTGTGAAGCAAATAAACAAAACTAAACAATGTAAGAAACCACTATGGTTCTCAAAGGAAGTGGCAGTGAAGGTTCAAGAGAAAAAGAACGCTTTCAGGAAGTACAAGGAATCACAGAAGGAGCAGGACAGAGAACTGTATCAGTTAAAGCAAAAGGAAGCTGGGAAGGCAGTCAGAACAGCAAAGGCCCAAACTGAGGAAAAGCTAGCCAACTCAGTTAAGAAGGGGGATAAAACCTTTTATAGGTACATCAGGGAGCGAAGGAAGACCAAGGAGGGATAGTGAGGCTTAATAAAGGAGGGAGGGTGGGTAGGGGTGACTGTGAAAAGGCAGAGACACTAAACAAATATTTTGCTCTGTATTTACAAAGGAAGGGGGTACCTAAAACAAACAGTAGAAACACTCTGGATACAGAAGTTGATACCAGCCCATTTACAGAAGAAGGGTTCTGAAAGAACTCTTAAAACTGATGGACAAAGCAATGGGGCTGATGGGTTCATCCCAGAATTCTAAAAGAACTAAGGTGGAATTAGTGACACCACTGACTACCCTGTTTAACAAATCATGGGAGGATGGGGTGGTACCCGAGGACTGGAGGAGGCAGATGTGATTCCCCTTCACAAAAGTGGGAGCAAGGCAGAAGCAGGAAACTACAGACCTGTTAGTTTAACACTCAGTGGTAGGAAAATGATGGAATCACTTCTGAAGGAAAAGAACTGTCCAGTATCCTAGAGGCCAGAGGGCACAGGACCCAAGGCAAGCATGGATTCACAGCGGAAGGTGCAAGAAAATCTGATAGATTTCTTTGACTGGGTGACCAAGTAGTAGATCAAGGAAGGGCTGTGGACATGGCCTACCTAGACTTTATAAGGCATTTGACACAGTCCCACACAAAGATTAATATACAAGTTAGCTAGCCTGGAGTGGGTCCCAAGATGACAGCCTGGGTAAAGATTGGCTGGAGAATAGGACACAGAGTAATAGTAAATGGAGTCCACTCTGAAGAAGGGGTTACTAGTGGGTACCACAGGGTTAAGTATTAGGACCAGTCCTCTTCAGCGTCTTTATAAGCGACATTGCAGAGGACTGGAAGAGGAAAGTATGTTTCTTTGCAGATGACACAAAAGATCTGCAACAGAGTTGATACAGATAGAATTGGAAAGGATGAAAAGGGACTTGGCAAGGTTAGAGGAATGGTCAAAGTATGGCAGCTTAGATTCAATGCCAAGAGTACAGGTAATGCACCTGGGAAACAAAACCAGGGAAGAGTACACAATGGGGGTGAGATACTAACAACAACAAAATGGAAGGGACCTGGGGGTAGTCATATCAGATGACCTAAAGGTGGGCTAAACAATGTGAGAGGGCAGCAAGGAGGGCTGGGGGATACTGGGATGCATAGGGAGAGGCATCACCAGTGAGAACAGGAAGTGTATCCCTCTGTACAGACAGCTGGTCAGACCCCATCTGGTACCGTGCAGTTCTGGAGACCCAGTCTTGCAAGGAACCAGCAGGGTGGAAGCTGTCAGGGAGGGCAACTAAAATGGTGCGGGGTCTGCACGGAAGATATATGAAGAGACTTAGGAGCTTAATAATATAGCCTCGAGGCGGAGGAGGAGGGAGGACATGATAGAAACTTTCAAAGTACCTCAAGGGAATCAACAAAGTCCAAGAGGGTAGCATCTTTCAAAAAGAGGTGTGCAAGAACAAGGGGCACAATCTAGAAGATAGAGGAGAGGCGGCTCAGAGGTAATTTAAGGAAGTATTTTTTCACAGAGAGGTTGTAGATGCATGGAGCGGCCTTCGAGGAAGGGTTGTGGAGTCAAAAACAGTGGTGGAATTCAAGCATGCATGGGACAGTCATAAGGCAATTCTAGGGGGTGGGGGTAGAAAGAAGTAGGCTGCTGGTTAACTAGGATCTGCAGCTTATCCAGTAGGCAGCGAAATGGGCAGACTGGGTGGGCCAAGTGGTCCTTATCTGCCATCAAATTCTATGTTTCTATGTGACCCTCTTCCCACTGTCCTTTATAAACAGAATGCATACAGTCTGCATGAACATCCTTCCTAGATTTCTCTGTCTTCTCCAGACTCTTCCTATAATATAGAAACATAGAAACATAGACTTTGACGGCAGATAAGGACCGCTAGGCCCATCTAGTCTGCCCATTTCCCTACCTACAGGATAGGCCGCAGATCCTATTTAACCAACAGCCTATATCTTCCTGCCCCCCACAAGAATTGCCTTATGTCTGTCACATGCATTCTTGAATTCTCCCCCAGTTTTAGACTCCACAACTTCCTCAGGAAGGCTGTTCCATGCATCCACTACCTCTTGTGAAATAATACTTCCTCACATTGCCTCTGAACCGCCTCCTTCTATCTTTAAATTGTGTCCCCTTGTTCTTGCAAGTCTCTTTTTCTGAAAGATGCTACCCTCTTGGACTTTGTTGATTCCTTGAGGTACTGAAAGTTTCTATCATGTCCCTCCTCTCTCCTTCTTTCCTCAAGGGTATATATTAAGCTCCTTTAGTCTCTCCTCATACGGCTTCTCTTGCAGACCCTGCACCATTTTAGTTGCTGGTCCCCTGGACTGCCTCTATCCTGTCTATGTCCTTGCGGAGATGGGGTCTCCAGAACTGGACACAGTATTCCAGATGGGGGTCTCACCAACTGTCTGTACAGAGGGATAACAACTTCCTGTTTTCTGCTGATGCCTCTCCCATACATCCCAGTATACCCCCAGCCCTCCCTACTGCCTTCACATTGCTTACAACCTTAAGGTCATCTGATATGATTACCCCAGGTCCCTTTCCTGTTTTGTTGTTGTTACTACCTCCCACCCATTGTGTATTCTTCCCTGGGTTCTTGTTTCCCAGGTGCATTATTTTGCACTTTTGCATTGAATCCTAGCTGCCACACGTCAGACCATTCCTCCAACCTTGCCAAGTCCCTTTTCATCCTTTCCACGCCTCCTTGTATATCAACCCTGTTGCAGATCTTTGTGTCATCTGCAAAAGGCATACTTTCCTTCCAGTCCTCTGCAATGCCACTGATGAAGACATTAAAAAGGACTGGACCCAATACTGAACCCTCGCGTGTACCCCACTAGTAACCGCCCTTTCTTCAGAGTGGACTCCATTTACAATTACCTTCTGTGTCCTGTTGTCCAGCCAATGTTTTACCCAGACTACCACCCTGGGACCCACTCCCAGGCTGGTTAATTGACTAATAATCTTTGTGTGGACTGTGTCAAATGCCTTGCTAAAGTCTAGGTAGGCCATGTCCACAGCCCTCCCTGGTCTACTACTTTGGTCACCCAGTCAAAGAAATCTATTAGATCTGCCTGACATGACCTTCCCGCTGTGAACCCATGCTGCCTTGGATCCTGTGCCCACTGACCTCTAGGTACTCAACTATTCTTTCCTTCAGAAGTGACTCCATCACTTTCCCTACCACAGAGGTCAGACTGACAGGTCTGTAGTTTCCTGCCTCTGTCTTGGTCCCACTTTGTGAAGGGAATCACATCCGCCTTCCTCTCGTCCTCGGGTACCACACCATCCTCCCATGATTTATTAAAAGAGTAGCCAGTGGTTTCACTAGTTCCTTCCTTAATTCTTTTAGAATTCTGGGTGAATTCCATCAGGACCCATTGCTTTGTCCACCTTCAGTTTTAGGAGTTCTTGCAGAACCCTTTCTTCTGTGAAAGGTCTGAATCGACCCCTATCAAGAGTGCTTCTGTTAATTGGATTAGGCCCTCCTCCTCTTTGTGAATACTGAGCAGAAATATTCGTTCAGTATTCCTGCTTTTTCACTGTCCCCTGCCCACCCACGTCTTATTCTATTCAGCCTCACTTTCCTCCTTTGTCTTTCTACACTCTCTGATGTACCTATAAAGGTTTTATCCCCTTCTTAACTGAGTTGGCTATCTTTTCCTCAGTTTGGGCCTTTGCTATTCTGACTTCTCCTGCTTCTTTCTGCCTTAACTGGTACAGCTGTCTGTCCTGCTCCTTCTGTGTTTCCTTATACTTCTGGAATGCTATCTTTTTCTTCCTGACTTTCACAGCCACCTCTTGAGAACCATAGTGGCTTTTCTTTAATTTTGATTTGTTTATTTGCTTTACACAAAGGCTTGTTGCCTCTGTGATGGCAGTTTTGATAATTCCCATTGTTGCTCCACACCTCCTTCTAGCCTGTTTGCTAGTGCTTTTCTGAGGCACTCTCCCATCTTGCCAAAGTCAGCCCTCCTAAAGTCCAGTACCTCACTTTTGTATGGCTTGACTCTGTAGCTGAGTTTAATGTGAACCACACTGTTTGATGGTCACTTGTCCCCAGATGGCAACCCACTCTAGATCTGAGATCCTCTCACTGCCCCGTTTGAGAGCACGAGGTCTAAGATTGCTCCCTCACGAGTGGGTTCCGAAACTAGCTGTCTAATGCCTGCCACCTGTAGGGCATCAAGAATGGCCCTGCTCTTGGATGTTGCTGCATCAAATGTGCTCCAGTTAACATCTGGCATATTCAGGTCTCCCATCAACAGTATCTCCCCTTTCTCTGCCATTCTAAGAATGCCTTCCATCATATCCTTGTCCATTCCTTCCCCCTGACATGGGGGTCTGTACACAACCCCTGTGCGGATTGTGGTGCCCTTTCCAGTCTCCAAGGTGACCCACAGTGCCTCCTCTCCTCCCTGTTTACTCTTTTGTTCAGTTGCTTTTATCCCTTCCTTTACATAGAGAGCTACTCCTCCCCTCTTCTCCCCTGCCTGTCTATCCTGTAGGTTATGTACCCTGGTATGTTAACATCCCAGTCATGGTTCTCTGTGTACCATGTTTCTGTGACTGCTACGATATCCAGGCATCCCTCTTCCATTAAGGCCACCAACTCAGGGAGCTTGTTGTCCAGACTATGGGCATTGGTACTCATTACCCTCCATTTCCTGATGGCCTTACCCCTTTGCCCCATCCCTGTCCTTCTTGCCTTTGTCACTTTCTCCATTTACCCCTGCCTTCTCCCTATCGACACCTCCATGTTGGTGTTTGCCACACTTACTACCGTGATTGTTTGGGGGCTAGGATTTTCCTGCTCCTTTCAGTGCCTCCCCTTGGCTAGTTTAAAAGCTTGCCAATGAAGCATTTAAACCTATCACCTAGGATCCTGGTTCCCTCCCGGACAGATGCAGCCCATCATGCCAGTATAGGCTTGCATCACTCCAGTGTGACCCCAGTCCCCAATGAAGCCAAATCCTGAGCTCCACACCAGTTTTCAACCACTGATTGAATCCCATGGCAATGCAACACCCTAGCCTCTCCTATACCATAGATGGTAGCACCTCCGAGAAGGTTACCGTCGTGCTACTTGACTAAGGCCCCCTCCCAATTCCACAAACTCTTCCTGCACTTCTCTAATCCCTTTCTAGCTCAGGTCATTGTCCCTAAGTGGACAATGACATCCAGCTACCTCCCCTGTGCAGCTGCTCCGGCAATCCTGAGGATTCGCTCCCTGTCCCTCCAAGCCATGGCGCCAGGCAGGCACCTTACCTCCTTCTCCCCTTCCTGCCCAGTTCTACCTTCCTAACAATGGAGTCCCCACCAGGAGCTGTTTCCTCCCTGCAGGGTCCCCTGCCACCCTCCTGTGGGTCTCCTTTGTGGAGGTTCCCAACATCCTCCTTGGTCTCCACTGTAGGTGCCTCATAGAGGAACCACACTTTGCCAGAATGGCATAGGAATTGTGGAGAGTACAACTGGAGGGATGTGCCTCTGTTCCACCACCCTCACCCTCCCTGAGCCCACTGTGGTCCAACCGCTCCTCTTTCTTGGCAACCTCTGAGGCAGCAGCAGTGGCACTGGTGGTCCCTGGATGGAAGAGGAGGTCCCACAAATCCTGGCCAACTCAGCCTGGAGATGAGCAACCTCCTCAGCCCAGAGAGGTGCCTGCAGATGGGATAACACCGCATCCTCCAGAACATCTCCGGAAGACTGCTGCTCCACAGCCACTGCACTGCACCACTCCAATCGTGTCTTATTTCTGGCCCCTTAACTGTTTGCAATCCTTACTCTTTCCTCTGTTTTTTCTCTCTCTCTTACTTTCTGCCTGTGTGCCCTTTAAGCTCCTGATTGTCCTGTTCTGGAGACAAGAATATCCTATATTTCTCAGTAGACCGCTTACTTGTTCAGAGGCAGACCTCCAGCAGCTAGAGGGGCTGGAGCTACTCTGCCCTTCTAGGATGGTGGGTCCTTGGTGGTTCTGTGATCACTCACTTCCTGCCCTAAACAGGAAGTTCCTGTTGTCAGTCAAATCCTGTGCCTATAAAAATAGAACTACCTTTGGGTGGGGGTGGAGGGGAAGGAAGGAGGGCAATATAATCCCAGTAGAGAAGTTCAGTCACACAGCAGTCCTTTCTCCTGGAGTCTTCTGCCAAGCTATTAGCAGAATCTTTCTAAGGCAGTCTTTAAATGTAGCTTCCTTCTAGCTAAGCCACTCCCCCTACTTACCAGATCTTTCTACAAGTAATTTAAACCTCACAACAGTTAAGTCCTTTCAGTCACCTGAGATTTACACCTAGATGACTTTTCAGTTACCCATTCAGTTCAGTTAACCCAAACACACACTTTTTTTTGTTTTGTTTTGTATGTTAGTTTTTTTACCCTAAATTAAAGGTCTAAATACAAAAGTTCTTCTACTTTAGTCCCAGCAGAGAAGTTCAGTCACACAGCAGTCCTTTCTCCTGGAGTCTTCTGCCAAGCTATGTTGGACTTCCACCAAGTTGGACTTTCACCTTTGGAATAGATATAGGTCCAGGTTTCTCTGAAGAGGAGGATGCCCCAGAATGGCCTATTGCCACCTTCAACTCTCGAAAGTGAAGGGAGAACTTGCCTCTCTGATTTACTATTAAATGTGCTAGCTGCTGTGCTCCATCTTGCCCTGTCCTGGTTGAGACTCCCCACGTCCATGATGGATGGATATAGATACTTCATATTTAGCTGCCCCGGTACAGGCCCTGCTCCTCAACAGACATTGTCTTACCACCTTCTTCTGGCCTCTCATTCTCTGACGCAAGGGGTACTACATTCCTGGCAGACACTATTTAATGAATTGCCCCTACAGAAGGGTAGGAAATGGCTGGAATTGCCAATATATATTACACATTTCCTTCCATCTACGATAGATCCCACTTTCCAAACCTGGACACAGCTAGGACTTACCTATACATAAGTGTACTATAATGCAGGAGTTTTTAAACCTTCAAAACACTTCAACGACACCATAATTTATGCATCCAGGACAGATACAGATATCTACAGATGTGACACCACTTCCAGTCCTCCATAGGACTTCAAGTGCAGGAGTCCAAAATCCCCTCTCTGATTCTCCTAATTAAGAAAATATTACAAGGCGTATAGCCACAACATTTTATCTAGGTGGGTTATCAGGCCCTACTAGCTAACTCCATGACCACAGTGAAAACAACCACCCAAGCATGGGAGGCAGAACTTACAATTAATCTTACTCCGGATGACTGGACCAGAATCTGGTTGCACCAATATAAAATGACCTACTCTTACCAATGGAGAGAATATGGGTGGAAGACAACTGGGTGCTTCTTTAGAACACCACATATTACAGCATAGTTCCATTCCACAAGAACAGCAGAATCCTGACGCAGTTGTCAGAGGTAGCTACACACACTCATGTTTTCTGGTCATGCCCCACAGTGGTCCCTTTTTGGACAGAAATGTCTAGAGAAATAGTAACCCTATTTCCACAGATCCCTGTCCTGACTCCTGAGATGGAACTTCTTTTGTACTTTCCTACTAACTTCAGAGATAAAGAAAAAATATATTTACTCAGTATTTTCTTGACAACAGCCAAAACAAAAAAATATCTAGACTATGGCTGAAACCAGATACTCTGACCCTGTCCACTTGGGAGGATATTATTTTGGAAGTATACAAGATGGAAAGAATGATGGACCAATTGTAGAACTCTCTCACTAAACTACAAAACAGATGGAACCCTTGGTTCCTCCATACAATTCCTAAAGGACCAGGCTTTCTCCCATAATTAGATCCACATCTCCTAGTCCATAGGCTCCTGTGCATGGTGATGGTCAACCCTGGGGGAGGTCTGGTGGTTTGTGTGGATGTGCACCATATACTACTCCTAGAACTACAGTTACAGGTGAGGAACCCTCATTTCTAGGGATGTGGATATGGTGCTGTTATCCACGCTGTGGCAGACTCCTAGCAGTTCTCTGGGAGGCGGGGCAAGGCACACACCCGTATTTTGGAAACAGGGAACAGAGAAGTGAGGCCCCCAAACCAGCATCCCAGCGTGACTCAAGGTTGATGCAGTAGTGGGAGATGAAGGTGAGTGCTGACTTCCAGTTAGCAGCCCTGCAGATTTCCTGGATAGGAACATCCCTGTAAGGAGCCACCGAGGCAGCAGTATGTATATACATAGATACATCAAAATTGACGGCAGATATGGACCGCTTGGCCCAACTAGTCTGCCCATATTCCCTACATACTGCAATATAGTAGACCCTACTTGATATCCAGCTTACCCTCTCTTTCCCATTGCTAGGGTCTCCTTTTGTCTATCCCATGCATTCTTGAATTCCCCCTACCATTTTTGACCCCTCCACCTCCAGTGAGAGGCTGTTCCATGCATCCACTACCCTTTCTGTAAAAAAGTACTTCCTCATGTTACATCTGAGTCTACCCCCTCCAATCTCATATCATGCCCCCTTGTTCTTGAACATCTTTTTCTCTGAAAGATGCTACCCTCTTGTACATTGTTTATGCCCTGGAGGTATTTGAACATCTCTATCATATCCCCTCTCTCCCTCTCCTCTCCTCCAAGGTATACATTTGAGGTCCTCTAGAATCTCCTTATATGATTTTGTGGTGTAGACCCTGCACCATTTTTGTTGCCCTTCAGTAGGAATGTCAGGTTGGGGTAGAGGACAATCATGGCCCTGTGGAACACCAAGCAAGGAGACGCCACTGAGAGCACTTGGAGCTCACTGATCCTTCTGGCGGAGGTAATAGCCACCAAGAAGGCGGTCTTCCATGATATGTGAGAGATGTCACACCTGTGCATTGATTCAAATGGCTTACCCATGAGCATTGCTAGTACCAGCAACAACTCTCAAGGTGGTAGTGGTTCACGCACCAATGGAGGCAAGTGGTCAAGACCCTTAAAGAAGCACCCGACCACCTTTTTCTGTGCCATTGTTGGCATACCAACCCATGTCCAGTATACAGAGATGGCTGCCAGGTGCACCTTGAGGATCGTCAACCTCAGGCCTGACTGAAAGAGGGACCACATGTAGTACAGGATGCTAACCATGGGACAGGACTGGGGGTCTAGCTCCCTGCCCTGGCAATTAATGGAAAAGTGCTTCCATTTGAAAGCATAGCACTGGCGGGTCAACTCCTTCTGAGAGGCTTCTACAACATGGAGAACCTCATTAGAAAGACCAAAGCCTGGAACTCTAGTGGCTCAGGAACCAGGCTGTCAGATGCAGGGACTGAAGGTCTGGGTGCAACACCTTCCCCTGGTGGCAGGAGAGCAGATCCAGGCATAGAGGCAAGCACCACAGAGGCCTGCTGCTGAGGCTGAGAGGATCTGGGCACCAGAACTGGCACGGCCAGTCTGGGGCTATCAGCATCATCCATGCCTTGTCCCCCTACACCTTAATCAACACCTTTTGGATCAGGGGAAAGGGAAGGAAGGCATAAAGGAGACCCAGGGTCCAGCGCCTCACAAAGGCATCCACACATCAGTGTCCCGCACTATGGGGGGCAGGCAAAGAACAGCCTCAGCTTTGCATTCTCCCAGGAGGCGAACAGATCAACCAGGGGTGTGCCGCACTGGGAGAACAGGTGATCCCCCACCTCCTGATGAAGAGACCACTTGTGAGACATCTCAACCACTCAGATGAAGGTGTCCACCAGCCGGTTGGAGGCTCCAGCCACTTGAATCACCAAGAGATTGGCACCCAAGCTGCGCACAAAGGTCCAGGTATGGAGGGCTTCCCAATACAACCAAAGAGAATGCATTCTGCCCTGCTTGTTGAGATAGTACATGGTCATGGTGTTGTCTGTCTGGACCTGAATGACCTAACCCTGGACTGAGGGAGCAAATACCATCAGAGCAAGATGCACTGCACAGGGCTCCAGTAGGTTGATGTGATACTGGGACTCCTTGGGGGTCCAGAGCCCATGGGCCCTGTGGTCCCACCAGAGACACGTCGGTCATGACAATGACCATTGGCTCTGTGCAGACAAATGGGACTCCCTTCTCTAGGTGTTCTGGGATGAACCACCCATAAATGGCATCCCACATCGGCTACGTCACACGACTGGCTGGTCCAGGTGACTGAGACACTGAGGCCACCGGTGGGCCAGCTCCCACTGAAGAAGGCACATCCACCAGTGGGCCCATATGTACCCCAGCAGCCACAGGATGTCCCAAGCAGGGTGTGAGCACTCAACCTGAAATGATAGGCAAAACAGGTAAGTTCTGATGCCCGATCTTCAGGGAGTCAGGCCGTGGCCGGAAGGGGAATCAAGCTCTGCCCTGATGACCTGTGAGGGGTGAAGTTCCAACTCAGCTGGGTTGATGAGAAGACACAAGGCTTAGCAAGTCTGGAGGGCCAGGTCCCTGGACTGCACCACTTCCTTTTGGGGTGAGCCAGCAATCAGCCAATCATCCAGGTATGGGTACACCCAGACCCCTTGGCACCACAGGAATGCTGCCACCACTGTGATGCACTTGGTGAAGACCCTGGGGGCTGAGGGGAGACTGAAAGACATGACATGGAACTTGTAGAGTACCCCATCTGTGCAGAACTGAAGGTACCACCAGTGGGACAGATGCACTGGATTGTGAAGGAAGGCATCCTGGAGGTCCGGGGAGCAGATCCACATATCCTGCTGTAGAGATGGAATTATCTAATTCAGCATGACTATCCAGAATTTGTGCCTCCTCAAGAACTGGTTCAGATCATGAATATCCAGTATGAGGCACCAGCCCCCCATCCATTTGGGGACCAGGAAATGCACGGACACGAAGTGCTGGCCAGCCATGGCATCTGGGATATGGGATACAGCTCATTTCTCTAGGAGCTGAGCAATGTCCTCCCTAAAGTCGGACAGCATGTCTTGACATACCACAGATTCCTGTGAGGCATGGGCTCAGTAGAGTGGAAGAGCCCCGAAATTGAGAAGCAGACACTGGCCCACCATGTCTAGCAACCATTTGTCTATTGTCCATAGTGACGACAGATCAGACATGCCATAAATGGCAAAGCCTATCCCCCATGGGAAGCTGAGGTAGGGACATGATGGGCGGGAGGGAGGTACCCCTCAACCCATCTCTGGGCAGGCTTGGCTGAGGCAGTGGCATGGGCTGCCAGAGGAGCACCCTGCCCTGGCCTCTAGGTTTCTTGGAGCCTGAGCCGGTGAGCTGCCAATCCTGAGACTGCCCTGACTAAGCTGCTGCAGCTTGGACTGCTAGGGCAGAAAAGGCCGAAACTGAAATGGCTTCTTCTTTGGCTTCTGGCCCTTGAGGTTCTTCTGAGAGGATGTAACCGAATCCAGGATGACACTGGACTTCTCAATCCTGGTGAGGTGTCCATTCACCCCCAGCCCAAACCCAAGGAGGGAACATCCACCAGCTTATATTGGGTATCCAATAAAGGTGGAACTTCTCAACCAAGCCTTACACTGTTTTGCAACTGCCACAGCCATCGACTGGACACAGGAGTCACCAATGTCCAAGGCCATCTTAAGCTGGTGCTTGGCAACAGAGCATCCCTGGTCTTGGACCATCCTGACTGACAATTGTAAGTCTGCAAAGATGTGGGGAAAGACATGGTCCAGAACCCCCATGAGGGCATGACGAAAACTGGCCATCATGACAGTGGAGCTCACCTGCTGGAGACCCAAGGAGGAAGCAGCATAAACCTTTTAGGCTACATTGTCCAGCTTCTTGGACTCCTTGTCAGGAGGCTTGTCAATGTCCCCGACATTGCCCATCCTATGGAAGACTGAATCCCCTACCAGCCTCTTGGCCAAGCGGTGATCAGAAAACCTGGAAAGAGACCCAGTGGGTACTGCATACTTGCAGACCGTATAGGCAGAGGGTGCTGGGCATGAAGCTGGATGCTGTGAAAGCTCCATGGTGGGTCCTAGAATGGCTTCTGCTACCAGGAAGGCAACCCCCAGGGAGTTGTCTTTGTTGAGCATCTCCATGATGGAGTATTTGGCCCACTTCTGGACCGGCTCCAGAGGAAGCTCCATGAATTTGGAGATGAGACAGAGCAAGGCCCCAAAGGACACTGGCCCATACTTGGTGGTGAGAACTTAAGTTGACTCATGATCAAAGCCTGGGGTCCAAGAGGAAGGCACGAAAGACCCCGTGGAGTACTCCTTGAGCACCACCTTTGACTCTCCCTCCCCGTGAACCACCCTGGACTCATCCGAGTGGGTGATCTGAATGGACAGCCATCTGGGGAGACCAGTGGCAGGGTGAGCAGCCTTACATGGGGCCCTGTGCAAGGGCTGGTTAGGTGGGGGTTCCACCAGGATTGGCAGGGAGGCTGGCACAGGCTCAGATGATAGGAGGAGGACTGGAACGGACCACACCAGCGGAGACCAAGACATTGCTATGGTCTGAGGCTTGGGTCGACCGTGGCCAAGGATCTATTGCTGCCACATCAGCCCCCTCATAGTGCTGTCTTAACTTGCGGCAGCATCTTTCAACATCCGAAGATGTGGAATCAAAGGCCAAGAGTGGGAATGCTGAGATTCACAAGACTGCAATCTTGAGCAAGACTGGGTCCTCAACCTGGACCTTGACTGACAATGAGTGTGCCACTGGTGAGGAAACACATGGAAAGGGGCCATGTACTCGGTATTGACTAGTTCCCACCGCAGAACCCCGTTGATCTCCTGGGAGGAGACAGCCTGGTTGACTGGATGGTCCAGCCCCTCTTGGGAGAGAGCTGAAAGGACCACTGTCCCTGAGACAACAACAGGTCAAGTGGGTCGAGAAAAATCTTGACTGGCTAGTCAGCCCACATCACTGCCAACCAGCCTGACAGGTGCACTGTGGAGCTAGCAGGCTGTCCTGGAACCCCAGAAGGATTGGCCAAGGCCAACTGCTTGACAGCCATTGAGCCAGCAACAGAATCATGAGAGCGGGAGCAGTGAGCCCATTCCCTGCCCCATGACCTGCATCAGGTCCACTTGAAGTTTTTAGATTTATTCTCTCAGAAAAGGACCCTCCCAAGGCTCTGAAGGGACTGACACATGTCCCAGAAAGCACCTGTGAATGAGGCCCCAATGCTGGCACCCAGAAGCAATGTGGGAGTTGAGGAGGAGACTACCATGGCCTGGGCTGCTACCTCTTCAAGCGCAGCAAGCTGTGATGCAGAGTTCTTCACCACCGAAACAGTCCTGCAGGTGTTCTTGGACTGGACCAGCAGATCCTGTTCATCTGGGCAGCCTAGTAAAAGACATGCATAATGATCCTTGAGAGACAACGGTTGCAGGGACTGTACAGGCCGCAAGCCTGCAGATCGTGCTGAGCTCCCAAACAATACACGCACAAGGCGTGCAGGTCAGTAGGTGACATTTTCTGGTTGCAATTGGTACACCATTTGAACCTGGGCCTGGTTTTCGGGTCATCGTGCTCCATAACTATCTATCCACTCTATCCCAATGTTACTCCTCTTTGCCTGCCTGCAAGCCTTACAACATTGCTGCCTGGAACAATGAAACCACACTGTACTTCTTCCTACTGCCTGCAATGTAAATCCCTGCTGGTACTGTTGCTTGTATTGTCCCTGTGTGCTAATTCTGTTTAATGTAATCCTTCACTTGTTTATGCCTGATGTTCATGTATGTACCTTGTAATCTCCCGGGTCGCACCTGAAAATTGTTCATGTATGTACCTTGTAATTTCCCGGGTCACACCTGAAAATAGGCACTTGGCTGTCTAGTGCACTTACCCGGTTAACAAAAGCAAATAAAATAAAAAATAACTGCTTAAATCCATGAACAGCGAAAAAAAAATCGCTTGAATTAATCGCTTGAAGACGAGGTAGATTTGGGCCTACATCACATGCAGGAGCTATGAAGGAGGAGACCTGACTTTTCCAGCGGAAAGGAAGATCTGAGGTCACGGGGCAGAGCCAAAGATACCACTCGAGTGGGTGGGAGGAGCTTAGCTTGAAGATGATCCAGCTGAATTAAAGGGGAAAGGAAGACTGCCACAATGTGGATAAGCGTACCATATCCATGTCTCTAGAAACATGTTTTTACTGAATGGGTAGTAGATAAATGGTACAAACTGCCAGAATATGTGATGAGTTCCAAAATAAAATGGTAGTTTTAAAACAGGGTGTGATAGGCATATGACCATATTTAGAGGGGATGGTGGCAGAGGCAATAGAGGAGAAAGGCCTTTAGGATTCAATTAGAGTAGTAAAGTTGGATGGATAGCCCAGATGGGCTGACTAGCCTTCATCTGTCATCAGTTTCTATGTATCTAAGTAAGTTAAAGCTCTGTTATACCATGGTCAACCAATCAGACTAGAGAACTGCTTTCCACTGTTTTATAAGGAATAAAGTACACCCACGCATGCATAATAAGGCTGCAATAACATCGAGGAGTTTCAGTGACATTCGAGTAGTTTATGTTTGTCACACTGGGAAACATAACTTTCAGATATATTTCAGTTTAGGTTTTAAGTATTTTCTATGCAAGCAATAATATCCAACAGGGTGGGTGGGTGGTACTGAGCCATACTGGAATACACAAGGGCATAATGTGGTCCAACACAAGAGGTGGAGGGTCCTTTAGCCCCTGAAAGTTCTGGTACAGCCCATACCACCCACCCAGTAGTGTATTACTGCACTTAAAAAATGGGTATTTGCTTACAATTGTATAAAATAGTAAAAAAATAGTTTCAAAAAAGTCTTCAAAACACACAAAAAAAATAATAATAATCGTAAAGTAGTTCCTGCACTGGCACAGTTGCGAGTAGAGGGTGCTGCTATTTTTAAAACACATTTTTATGGAGTACTCTGAGAGATGTATTCCCTTGTTGCCAGCTTCCACAGCCCCCCTTCCCCACACACACACTCCTACCCACTCGCAGCTATCCTTTTTTATGTATTTAGTTTTCGAGCCATCCTTTTTATGTGTTTAATTAGTTTTTGTAACGCAGTCGGGAAATAGACAAACAGATGCATAGATAATTTATTTGAAAATGCCTTTCTAAAAATCAAGGCACTTTACGTAAACGTAACAAATCAAACATAATGGTAATAAATAAAACAATACCACAAAATGACATTACAGACCAATATGAAAATCACAACTATTACAGTCTCCTACAAAAGCATGAGTAAACAAACAGGTCTTAAGTTCACTTTTAAAAATGGTGATATACGGAGTAGCATGAATTTTTGTGGGTAAATTGTTCCACAGTAAAGGGGCCACTATAGAAAATACTCTGTCACCTGCTGATTTAAGTCTTGAGTTTGAAACAACCAACAGACAGTACCAGATGAATGTAACAACCAACAGACAGTACCAGATGAATGAAACAACCAACAGACAGTACCAGAGGAATGTAACAACCAACAGACAGTACCAGAGGAATGAAACAACCAACAGACAGTAACAGATGAATGTAACAACCAACAGACAGTACCAGAGGAATGTAACAACCGACAGTACCAGAGGAATGAAACAACCAACAGACAGTACCAGAGGAATGTAACAACCAACAGACAGTACCAGAGGAATGAAACAACCAACAGACAGCACCAGAGGAATGTAACAACCAACAGACAGTACCAGAGGCATGTAACAACCAACAGACAGTACCAGAGGAATGTAACAACCAACAGACAGGACCAGAGGAATGTAACAACCAACAGACAGCACCAGAGGAATGTAACAACCAACAGACAGCACCAGAGGAATGTAACATCCAACAGACAGTACCAGAGGAATGTAACAACCAACAGACAGTACCAGAGAAATGTAACAACCAACAGACAATACCAGAGAAATGTAATAACCAACAGACAATACTAGAGGAATGTAACTCATGGGCATCGGGTGGGTTGCAAGAACCTCACTAAGGTACTGGGGTCACAGTCCATTGAGGGCCTTAAAAGTAAGTAATAGAATCTTAAAGTTGATCCACCATCTCACAGGAAGCCATTGCAAAGAGTGTAGCACTGGAGTGATACAATCACTCCTCTTTACTGATACAAGAAGTCTGGCTGTTGCATTATGCACTAGCTAGAGACAACAGATCTGATCTGCTAGAAGGCCCCAGTAAAGTGCATTGCAAGTAGTCAAAGCTTAAGATGATGAAAGTTTGCACTAGTGTTAGCAGATCATCTCAGGCAAGGTAAGGACGCAATCCTGCTATATTGTTTACATGATAGAAACCATTCCTGATCACAGCTGACACTTGAGGTACAATAGCCAGGTCTTGGTCAACAGTGACCCCTAGATTGTGAACCTCCTGCCTGGCCTAGAGTTTACCTCCCCCAAAACTGGAAATATACTCTCTGACCTGAACATCTGGCTGCATGGTTCAGAGGCAGTTTGAAGTGCCAGGAGAGTAGTGTAATTGGGAAACTGATGAGAGGAATATAATTTTAGAAAATGAGCTTAAAAATGTAAGCAATCTGACTGGCTGCCAGGCATGCCAGTGGGGTACATTAACTAATAGAGCCCAGCAGATAACAAGTGCCAGCATAGCCTCCTTCACCAGCGAACAGGTATCATTGTGCCAGCTTTGATTTCAAAAAAGAGCAGCCGTCATGTGTTTTTCCGCTCGGTTAGTGGGACAAAAGAACGAGTGAGCCACACACACACACACATAAAACACACACACACACACAGAACCCCCAACTGCCATTCTTTTGTTAAAAAAGAAAATGTAATGTACTTAACATTATTTTTATTGCAGAAATTTGTGACCCTTCACAGTGTTGCCATCTGATCGCATGGAAACAGTGGCATGTTATTTCCTCAGAGGTGCTCACCCACTCGCTCCCCGGTAACACTGTACCTAACTTTTTTTTCCTTAAAAAATAAACACTCTTCACTGCAAGCAGTTTAAAGCATTGCCATATCAGATTGGACTTGTACGTGTCCACTTCCAGGTTTTACATACCAGGGCATACAAGGTCGCGTGCCTAACAGAATCATCTTACAAACAAACAAACAAAAAAGTTCAGAAGGTCAGACAACGGTTATTTTAAGCAAGAAAACATTGGCAAGACACTGTAGGTGGAAACTTTAAAACAAACTACATCTCTTCTTCTAGAGGTCATGCTGCAGGCGGGGGAATAAGTAGAAGAGAATGTCTCTGGGGGCAACAGCAGATGGAACAGCACAAAAAGTGAAGGACTACTTTACCAAAAAAGGGGGTTTTGTAATTTTTCTATTCATTTTGAAAGTCTTTTCTTGTACCATTTTATTACTTAATTAAAATTTACACTGAAGCCCATTTTTTAAGTACAATAATACTCTCCAGGGTGGGTGGAGTGGGCAACACAGAACCTTCCAGGGGCTATAAAGCCCTCCGCCTGCAGCACTGGGCCTCATTACACCCCTGGGCAGTTGAGTATTGCCAAAAATCACCCACCCTGTTGAGTATTATTGCTTGCTTAGCCTGTGTTATGAATTGTGGTTGGGCAGAGGCAGCAGGGATCAGAATGATAGAGCGGCAATGGATACAATGGCTTAGCAGTGAGGTGAAAGAGTAACAGCACTAATGTTTACTTTCATTTCTTTTATATACTGAAATATAAGGCATGAAAATTATATAAATATGTGTTGTTTTCCTGCCTCCCCACCTGCACGTGTAACTGCTTGATTACAGAGATTGGTGAGCACAAGACAGAAGTGCTGACAATGACACCAATGGTGGTTTCTTGGTTTTGTCTCCCACAGATGGAGAAGCACTGCCAGCTTGTAGCACCAAAGAAGCAGACAGAGAAGGGGGCACAAGTAGCGCTCAGCGATAAAAGCTCTCTCTCTCTCTCTACTGTATGTTTAGAAACTGTTAGAAAACCTCTGTAGGAAATGTCAGCGTTTATAATAATTTTGTGGCAGTGACAGTGCAGTTGAGGTGCGTGGGGGGGCAACTCTCTCTCTTTCTCTCTCTTTCACTCACTTAGCAAGAGAAGAAAATGGCAGCTTTTAAGTTTTAAATTCAAAGCTGGTGCAGTGATACTATGGTACAGAGACAGGCTGGCATTGAACTTGTTATTTCCCAGTCTCTGTTGCCACATAAATACCTACCTTCGCAAGGGGTTCGGCCAATCAGAGACTGGAAAATTTCCAACTCATTTTCTAAATTTATTTCCCCTTTTGTCTTCATGACAATTGACATTACCATGACTACAAGGCCACTGACCCCTTTACTCTGGCTACTGGTATACACTTGACTTCATAATATTTAACAAAAGGCTTCTTCTTTTGAATAAATTTAATCTTTTATATGTGCAATCTCTTTCTTTCTCCTGGCACCACATGATAACCCTCTCTTGGTGCATGCCAGCTAGGGTGGTCATATCCAGAGAAGACCATCTGTATCTAGCAGTAAGATAGACCGCGCACCAGAATACTCCCCTGCAATAACATTCACAATCACTGTACACCTCCCAGGTCCCCAGCCGTAAAGCGAGTACAGCTCAGACCTCTGGGATGTATCACCCTGCATGGTGTTTGGTGTTTTAAGCAGAGGTCACACTTTACTTACAAGTCAGCAGTTACAGATGGGAACACAATCCATGGTCACTCTGCATTGTACAGACAGGTTCAAATCTCACCCCGGGCATAAGTCCGAACCTTGGGATTGTTTTAACAAGGTTGTACCCATCTCACAACAGGAGTCACATGACCCCTCTTATTCCTTCTTTTTCCACACACACACCAGTGGATGAGATTATTTATACTTTAGGATTTTGGTCAGAGATTGTTATACTCTGAACAACTTTCTCTGTTTTCTGACTATGCTACAAGCTAAAGGGTTACTGTAAGTTTCACACTTCTGTGGCACCATGTCGCCTAGTCAGCTGGCCATGCAGAAGGCATCTATTGTTGTGGGGACAAATGTCTTGGACTTTATTTTGCTAAAGGATATCCATTGGTCCCCAGGTCCTGAGGGCAGCTGCTACATACCAGACCAGTCTCCTTCCTGGAGCCTGGAGGTCACCCCCTTTTTTTTGGGGGGGGGGGGGGGCACCTCACATCACAGCTTCTCCCTACTCATTGGGGAGTGTGCTGGGTACAGTGCTGCAGCATGTACTCCAGCTTTCCCACTGGCCACAGCTGGCAATTCCCCAGCCCCTCTGTCAGATGCAGCAACTCAGGTATCTATCCCAGTTTGGGATTTCCTGTCAAACAATGTAGGCATATCTCCCAGCTTAGTCAAAACTCGTGTCTCTTACCAGGCTGATCATCATTAGTAGCTGGCAGCATCACTCTGGCACGGTAGCGCAAATGCCACCCCCCAAGGTGACACCCTCTCTTTTGTGGGATGCCTCCTGGGCCACAAGGCTGCCAAGAAATCCCCTTGAGGGGAAATCCTTCAGGTAGCCCACATTCCCTCATTGTGTCCCCTCACATGATCCCCAGAATTAAAAGCGATCTACTTTACATGCCCCAGATCTGTTCTCTGGGATCTCCCCTGCAGTCTAGGGTTTGTCTCTGGAGGCAACCAGGTGACTGGATGTCCAGGTGATTTTATCTCTGAATCTGAATCCATCTACACCTGCCAGGTGTGAGGTCCTTGCCACCTCAGGGCAAAGTTACTACTCACCTCAAGGACACCATGGCACCCTTCTCTCTGCCACTAAGCTCCAATCACTGGACTTTCTAAGTCAGAGTCACTACCAGAGAATACGCTCTGGGTCTGGCAGTCTGGTAGCTAATCCTCCACCCCCTAGTGATAGCAGGGGTTTCTTACATGTCCACCTGAGACTCCATTTGGATGTCTTGGAAATAAGTGAGTATGTCTAACTTTTTTCTTTTTGTTCAAATGTAAGCCCCCCCCAAACGGGCTTAACTGTGAGGGCTACAGCCTGCTCCCTCGCTGCTGTCCTTAGCAGTGGCCCCGGTGGGATTTGGGCCAGCCAGACCATTGGTGCTCCATGGTTGTGACCATGGCAGTCCTGTGACTCCGGCCCATGTTTCAAGAGGGGCTGAGGTCCGATTTTATTTCCACGCTTCCAGACATTTGTGGGGGCCTTTTGGAAGTCCAGTGTGAGGGTGAGAAAGCCAGACCACCACAAATGTAAATAAAAAAGATGGCAGCTGCACTCCCTCTGTGCATGTGCAGCCAGTGAAGCATAGGAACTTAAAGGATCCTCAGCTCTATTTGTGGTTTTGGCCAAGTGACAACTAATAACGTATATCCCCAGCTCCAGAAAAAGCAGGGAAGCCTGGGACTGAGTAAAATAGAAACCAGAAAGCTTCCAGTTTAGGGGGGAACAGTTTCTAGCCCTTTTAAGGGCATATATATAAATATTGTGGCTGCAATTGGTTTGGGGGCAATGTACACAAAGATAGCAGCCCCCCTAGGACTACAGAAAACAGGGCATTGCTGGGACTAGGGGCCAAATGGCACTGAAAAAGCCCAGGAGTTAGGCAGCAAATCAGGAGAAGGGCTGCCTGAGGGAATATAAGAGACTGATTTGCCTGCCAGAGGGGAGAGTTGGAGTGAGAGTGGAGAGGGGATATGTGGGCTTCCCAGACCAGAGTTGGACTCAGGCCCCATGGTCTAATCACCCAGCCTCTGGAAGGAATCGTAAGTTATACAGTGTGAAAGTTTGCAGCCAGAAACAAAAGAACTGTTTTTGGAGCGTGCTGCAGACAGCCAGGAACCAGAGTGCTCAAGCTGAGAGAGAGAGAGAGAGAGAGAAAAGAGAGACAGAGTGAGAGAGTGTCAGCTGGAAGTTGTGTAGGAGCTGCAAAAACTGTGTGTGTGCTGCCTGGTGTTTCCATGACTTCAACCTTTGCCCAAGGATTAGCTCCTGTGTTTCCCCCTAGGAGGGGTGTGGTAACTGCAGAGTCCAGCAAGAGGATTGCCCAAGTGTGCTGGAGCCAAGAGACTGTGTGCATGCCCAGCTACAACCGTTTCTACAGGGTGTGCAACAGAGGGGTCTAGGGGACCAAACTTCAGAAATCCCTAGACTAAAGAAGAAGAAGAGGACCAGCAGCAGAAGACGTCGAGAGGCCTGTCTGGAGAAAACTATCTATAAAGGCTACCTGGCAAACCTAGAAAGGCCAGGCATGTGAAGAACCATTTATTTTATTTCTCCAGTCATTCGAGTCAGCAGCCTTTGGGAGCTACAGGAGGACCAGTGACCAGAGACGTCAAGAGGCCTGCCTGGAGAAAATTGTCTGCAAAGGCCCGTTGGTGAAGCTGGCAAGACCAGGCAGGTGAAGAAACCACTTGTTCAATTTTTCATTTATCCAGTTCTGCAGCTTCACCTCTGCATTTCCCTGATACCTCCACTGTACCATACAACTGCCAACTGGACTGTAACTCAGGTATCCAATTATCCCAGTGTACCTCTGAACTGTAAATACTCAGAGCTGTGGCTTTGGGGAGTCTTTATCAGATAGCTGGCTAGTTAGTTCATAGAGGATAAAGTCTGGGCTGGACTAAGCTACGCCTAGGCCGTTTGGTTAAAGTGGAACACAATTTTAAAGTTATCTGGGCCCCGTTGAAAGTTCTCAGGCCTGCATCACCGTCCGGTGAGGTACCTACAGCATCAAAGGACATTCTAGGGTGGGATGTACAGTTATTGTTTGGGGGAGGTAAAGTGATTAAAGTGATTGTGCTGTTTGCTATTTCCCTTTTTTCCCTTCCCTCAAATAAATCTCACTATTGTTATTTATTTATTATTTATTTATTGATTTTGTTGACCAGATAGGCCCACTGAGACTAAAAGTCCCTTTTTCAGGAGTGACCGGGGGGAATATAGGCGGTAACCAGTTGAAATTGAACCAGATTAAGCTGTTGGTAGTATTTTTAGTGAATGGGGGAAATTTGGCCCAGACACCAGGGAAACACCCATGCTCTGTGTAGGGGGCGCTGCAACAGTCTTGTCTATCATGGCAGACAGATGTTCGGTCGGTGACGAGGTGGCTGGTATACCTGCAGGGGAACATATCTCTGCAGGTCCACAATGGAGATAGTGCAAAAGATCACCTCCAAGGCTTAAACGAGGTGGAAATGGAAAATGTTGAGAGTGAATAAGAGTCGGAGGATTCACAAGCAGAAGAAGCCTTTTTGAAACAGCTTACATCTCAAAAGCGAAAACAGCTATTAACTGCGCTGCAAAAAGAGGATTTCATACTTGAAGAGTTGCAGGAACAGAATGATGTCCCAACTAATGCAAACACTGCAGAGCTGTTGGAAGGTGTGGCTGACAGTGCTGTCAGAGAGTCAGAGTGTGATACAGATGCATTAAAAAAGACCGCCGGCAAGTCAGCCAACGCCCACACCTGGAGAAACGGAGGAAAGCTCTGATGAGAATACACATGGAGCACACAAAATAAACACAGTAAGTGAACAACATACCGCAGTAAATGTCATACAAAATTTGTTTGAAACATCACAGCCTGTTCCGTTGCTCAGAGCTGGCAGACAGAGCAGCCAGGCCACAAATACAGACACAGAAAAAACACCACGGTCAGTAGAAAAAGTTATTTCAGGGGCAGGCTGGAAATTAAACGAATCAGGCATATGGGTTACAAATGAAGCTGCTCCCCCAATACCAGGTACACCCCCAGGACCAAGTACTGCACAAATGCTGCATGACGAAAATGTCAGATATAGTCCCAAGAAAAATGTAGGACACATAACGAACCAAGTGGAAGTGAATACAAACAGAACTGCTATTTGGGGGGGTGGCAAATGAAACCCCTAACACTTCAAGGTAAGAAGGATTTAATCAGGAAAATGGACAAGAGGTAGGAACTCATTCTGGTAGAAAAGCTTCACAAATTTGGTCTGGGTTTCGACAAAGAGACAGAGTTTTTCAAAATGCCATGCCAGCTCAAAGAAAGAACGCTGTGCGTTTACAATATCAGGGGGGACTAGAAACACTCTGACCGAATATATGTGGGCAGGACTCTAATAAAGGCGTCGATGAGATTTTTCTCCAGTGAGATATACGCCTTAATTCACATTACTGGGGACAACATCTTAGACGTTAGTTTTAAAACTCCCATGGGTTTAGACAGATTTTGGAGTCCCTATGAAAAATTAAGATACACTGCACTATGGTTACCCTTTAAAGCCATACCATTGACAAAGCCACAAAGAGGAAACAGCTTGCCATAAATGAAGTATGGTAAAGTACATGTGTTAAAAACACTTGCAATCAAGCACAAATGAAGAGATTTGAAGTGACAAATACAAATTGTTTTCAGTAATGACTGTAATATAATTATCTTTGGACTTTTAACGTTTAAACAAAAGAAGGTTTTTTTAAACACATGTTAGTTTTAAGCACATGCTAATGAAAATAAAACTACTAATCAATACCCAATGAGTGATGTTTTGCTAAAAAGGAGAAAAAAAGAAGCAAACTACATTGGAAGGGGAGTGCAGGTGGAAAGCACTAAGAGGAGTAGTGGAGTGCAGTTCTTTAGATACGATTATTTTAGTCTTGCACAAATTAATTTTTAGTTGTAAATCTCTTAAATTTTCCTCAAGTAAGTTAAGTTTTTTCTGTAGGCTCTTTTGTGTAAGAGAGAATAACACTAGATCATCAGCGTTAGCTAACACTGCACACTGATGATCACTGATTGTGGGGGAGTCCAAAACATGTGTGCCAAACTCTGTAAGCATGTCATTAGTATAAAATGCAAATAGTACAGGGGCAAGGACACAGTGTTGTCTAACTCTCTTGTTTATCTTGAATGGTGAGGAAAGCTGCCCATCCATTCCCGTTCTTACTTTAGCCCATGTTCCATTGTATAGATTATGCAGAATAGATACAAGCACGTTATCTATCCCTCTCTTCAGGAGTTGCTCCTATAATACTTTTCTGGATATGGAATCAAAGGCCATTGAATAATCAATTAAAACTGTATATAATTTCTGTTTTCTAAGAATAATATATTTTTCAATAAGATGATAGAAAATATACATGTTATCAAGGGTAGAACACTCTGGGCGAAAGCCTGCCTGATAGGGTGATAGGCCCCCCCCCCCGCCGTTCCTTGTGTAGTCTGTTTAATATTATTTTAGAAAAGATCTTTACATTAATATCAAGTAAACTAATTGGCCATGTCTCCTTTTTTGTGAATTGGAATAATGTTTGCTCCTTGCCACGTGTAAGGGTACTTGTTCTCTTGGATACATTTATTGTTCCGAATTGTTAGCATTCTGCATCAGGATCCAGTTTGACAATGATAGACTTCAACCGGAATATTATTTGGACCAGGAGCTTTCTGTAATTTTATTGTATTTATGGCCAAATAAACTTCAGAATATGTTATTGCTGGAACCTCAAGATCCCCACTTATTATACTTTGAGGGGAATTTTCTATACACAGAAACATAGAATTTGATGGCAGATAAGGACCACTTGGTCCACCTAGTCTGCCCATTTCCCTACCTAATGGATAAGCTGCATATACTAGTTGACCAACAGCCTACTTCTTCCTAACCCCCACTAGAATTGCCTTATGTCTGTCCCATGCATTCTTGAATTTCACCACTGTTTTTGACTCCATGACCTCATCAGGAAGGCTGTTCCATGCATCCACAATCCTCTCTCTGAAAAAATACTTCCTCACATTACCTCTGAGCCATCCCCCTCTATCTTCAAATTGTTCCCCCTTGTTCTTGCACATCTCTTTGTCTGAAAGATGCTACCCTCTTGGACTTTGTTGATTCCCTTGAGGTACTTGAAAGTTTCAATCATGTCCCCCCATCTCTCTCCTTTCCTTGAGGGTATACATATTAAGCTCCTTTAATCTGTCTTCGTATGTCTTCTGGTGCAGACCCTGCACCATTTTGGTTGCACTCCTCTGGACAGCCTCCACCCTGTCTGTCTTTGTTGAGATGGGGACTCCAGAACTGTACACAGTACTCCATATGGGATCTCACCAACTGCCTGTACAGAGGAATAACAACTTCCTGTTTTCTACTGGTGATGCCTCTCCCTATGCATCTCAGTATCCCCACAGCCCTCCTAACTGCCTTCTCACATTGCTTGCCCACCTTTAGATCATCTGATATAACTACCCCAGGTCTCTTTCCATTTTTGTTGTTGTCAGTATCTCAGCCCCCATTGTGTATTCTTCCCCTTGGTTTTTGTTTCCTAGGTGCATTACTTTGCACTTCTTTGCATTGAATCTAAGCTGCCATACGTTTGACCATTCCTCCAACCTTGCCAAGTCCCTTCTCATCCTTTCCACCCCCACTTGTGTATCAACCCTGTTGCAGACCTTTGTGTCATCTGCAAAGAGACATCCTTTTCCTTCCAGTCCCTCTGCAATGTCACTTATAAAGACATTAAAAAAGGACCGGACCCAGTACTGAACCCTGTTGTACTCCACTAGTAACCCCCCTTTCTTCACTGTGGACTCCGTTTACTATTACCGTCTGCATCCTGTTGTCCAGCCAATGTTTTACCCAGGCTACCACCCTGGGACCCACTCCCAGGTTGGCTAATTTGTTTATTGATCTTTTTTGTTGCGGGACTGTGTCAAATGCCTTGCTAAAGTCTAGGTAGGCCATGTACACAGCCCCTCCCTGGTCTACTACTTTGGTCACCCAGTCAAAGAAATCGATTAGGTTCATCTGACATGACCTTCCTGCTGTGAATCCATGTGACCTTAGGTCCTGTGCTCCACTGGCCTCTAGGTACTCAACAATTCTTTCCTTCAGAAGTGATTCCATCATTTTCCCTACTACTGAGGTTAAACTGACAGGTCTGTAGTTTCCTGCCTCTGTCTTGCTCCCACTTTTGTGAAGGGGAATCACATCCGCCCTCCTCCAGTCCTCAGGTACCACACCATCCTCCCATGATTTGTTACAAAGGGTAGTCAATGGTGTTACTAGATCTCTCCTTAGTTCTTTTAGAATTCTGGGGTGAATCCCATCAGGCCCCATAGTTTTGTCCACCTTCAGTTTTAGGAGTTCTTTCAGAACCCTTCCTTCTGTGAAAGGACTGATATTACCCCCCTATCCAGAGTGCTTCTATTGACTGGATTAGGTACCTCCCCCTCCTCTTCCTTTGTGAATACTGAGCAGAAGTATTCGTTCAGTATCCTTGCTTTTTCACTATCCCTCTTTGCCCACCTACCTTCCTCTTTATTCAGCCTCAGTATCCCTCCCTTTGTCTTTCTTCGCTCCCTAATGTTCCTATAAAAGGTTTTATCCCCCTTCTTAACCGAGTTGGCTATCTTTTCCTCGGTTTGGTCCTTTGCTATTCTGACTGCCTTCCCCACTTCCTTCTGCTTTAACTGGTACAGTTCTCTGTCCTGCTCCTTCTGTGTTTCCTTATACTTCCTGAATGCTATCCTTTTCTCCCTAACCTTCCCCGCCACCTCTTTTGAGAACTATAGTTGTTTTTTCTTTCATTTTGATTTGTTTAGTTGCTTCACACAAAGGCTTGTTGCCTCTGTGATGGCAGTTTTGATGTTTCCCCAATTTTACTCCACCCCTCCTTCTTGCCTGTTTGCTAGTGCTTTTCTGAGGCACTCTCCCATTTTGACAAAATCAGCCCTCCTGAAGTCCAGTACCTTCACTTTTGTATGGCTTGACTCTACAGCTGAGTTTATCATGAACCACACTGTTTGGTGGTCACTTGTTCCCAGGTGGCTACTCACTTCTAGATCTGAGATCCTCTCTCCATCCCCATGTGAGAGTACCAGGTCTAAGATTGCTCCCTCCCGAGTGGGTTCCAACACTAGTTGTCTGAGGCATGCCTCCTGTAGGGCATCGAGAATGACCCTGCTCTTGGATGTGGCTGCAGCAAAGGTGCTCCAGTTAACATCTGGCATATTCAGGTCCCCCATCAGCAATATCTCCCCTTTCTCTGCCATCCTAAGGATGCCTTCTATCATTTTCTTGTCTATTTCCTCCCCCTGAGACGGGGGTCTGTATACAACCCCTGTGCAGATTGTGGTGCCATTTCCAGTCTCCAGGGTGACCCACAGTGCTTCCTCTCCTCCCTGTTTACCCTTTAGTTCAGTTGCTTTGATCCCTTCCCTTACATAGAGAGCTACTCCTCCTCCTCTTCTGCCCTCCCTGTCCCTCTTGTAGAGTATGTTGACATCCCAGTCATGGTTCTCTGTGTACCATGTTTCTGTGACTGCCATGATATCCAGGCATCCCTCTTCCATCAAGGCCACCAGTTCAGGGAGCTTGTTACCTAGACTATGGGCATTGGTACTCATTACCCTCCATTTTTTTATGGCCTTACCCCCTTTTTGCCCCATCCCTGTCCTTACTGCCTTTGTCTTTTTCTCCATTTACCCCTGCCCTTCTCCCTATCGACTTCTCTATCTTGATGTTTATCTCACTAACTACCCCGATTTTTTGGGGGGGGGCCTAGGATTTCTCTTCTCCTATTCAGTGCCTCCCCCATTGGCTAGTTTAAATGCTTGTCAATGAAGCATTTAAACCTATAACCTAGGATCCTGGCTCCCCTCCCGGACAGATGCAGACCATCGCACCAGTATAGGCCTGCATCCCTCCAGGTGGACCTGCAGTTCCCAGTGAAGCCAAACCCCTACACTCTGCACCAGTCTTTCAACCACTGATTGAATCCCATGGTGTGGAGCACCCTAGCCTCACCCATACCATAGACAGGCAGCACCTCCAAGAAGGTTACCATGTGTGCTGCTTGTCTAAGGCCCCCTCCCCAACTCCACAAACTCCTCCTGCACTGCTCTGATCCCTTTCCCAGTCAGGTAATTTGTCCCTAGGTGGACAATTACATCCAGCTCCCTCCCCCGTGCAGCTGCTCCCGCGATCCTGAGGATTTGCTCCCTGTCCCTCCAAGCCATGGCGCCAAGTGGGCACCTTATCTCCCTCTCCCTTCCCTCCTCCAGTTCTACCCTCCTAACAATGGAGTCCCCCACCAGGAGTTGTTTCCTTCCCCTGTGAGGTCCCATGCCACCTTCCTGTGGGTCTTCTTTGTGGAGGTTCCCAGCATCCTCCTTGGTCTCCACTGCAGGTGCCTCCATAGAGGAACCACACTCTGCCAGAACGGGATATGAATTGTGAAGAGGTGCAACTGGAGGGATGCGCCTCTGTTCCACCACCCTCACCTAGCCCACTGTAGTCCAACTGCTCCTCTTTCTTGGCAACCTCTGAGGCAGCAGTGGTGGCCCTGGTGGTCCCTGTGTGGGAAAAGAGGTCCCCCGAATCCTGGCCAACTCAGCCTGGAGATAAACAACCTCCTGCCTCAGCCCAGAGAGGTGCTTGCAGATGGGACAACACCCCATCCTCCAGAACATCTCCCGGAAGACTGCTGCTCCACAGTCACTGCACTGCACCACTCCCATCATGTCTTATTTGTGTCCCCTTAACTGTTGTTTCGTATACTTACTCTTTCCTCTCTCTTTATTTTTTTTTTTTATATGATTTTTTTTTTCTCCCTACTTTCCTATTGCCTCCATGCCCTTAAAGCTCCTGATCTTCCTGTTCTGGGACAATAAGTTCCTATATTCCTCGGTAGTCTCCTTCTTACTTGCTCATAGTCAGACCTCCAGCAGCTCGGGGGTGAGAGCTACTCTTTTCCTTCTAGGATGGTGAGTCTTTTGTGCCTCTGTGATCACTCCCTTCCTGCTCCCAAACAGGAAGTTCCTGTTGTCAGTCAAATCCTTTGCCTATAAAAGTAGAACTGGCTAAGGAGGGGAGGGATGGAAGGTAGTATAGTCCCAGTAAAGTTCTAACAGCAGCTCCTTCCTCTTGCTGTTCTCTGCCACAAGTTACCTAGGTCAGTTTTTAAATGCAAACACCTGGCTTCCTCTTCTCTAAGCCGCTCCCCCTAATTCACAGTTTCTTTTTCGCCTAGTAGCTAACTGCACAGATAACAATTCCTTCACCCAACTCAGACAAACACACTCTTTTTTTTTTTGTTGTTTTTACCCTAAAGTAAAAACAAACACAGTAGAATCATAGAAAATTTGAGTAAAATAACTAATCCATTTATTCTCTGGTATACATGAGTCAAGGGTTTCCTTAAAGTTATTTGTTTCCTTGGCTACTAGTTGCCAAAAGCCTTTATTATCTCTGTTATTGATAACCATTCTCATTTCATCCCATTGTTTTTTAAAGCATGTATTTATTTTCCCTTTCAATAAGTTCTTATATTCTTTCCTTTTTTAATTGATATCTTACAATAAATCTTTGTTTTTTTGTTTCATATACTGTTTGTATGCTTTTCTAAGTTGTTTTTTTAGTTTCTTACAGTTATCAAACCAGCCACAATTTTTATTTTAGTCAAAGATGGTGACACACTCTAATTTACTTCTTTTTTTTTCTTTCAATTTTTTGTCACTCCGGTCATGGCCCGCGGAGTATCTCTCAGGCATCCTGCCTGTTCCTGCCCACCTGAGGTACCCTCGATCCTGAGCCTCCTCTCTTCCCCAATACAGCCAGCATCCCCAGCTTAACCCCTCTGGGGTGGGACTGCCCCTCTTCTTGGGTGCTCTAACAGTGTAGACTCTGGCTGCAGGTGGGGGCCCGGGTGGAGGAACTGGAAGGCCAGGAGAGGTGGATCCGGCGGTGGGCATGTGGGTCAGGTGCCGTTGCCTACCTCGCGGAGCCAGTCTTTTCCTTGTTCTGGTGTTCTTCCCCCACCCTCCCCTCCCCACATGGTGCACTCTGACGCTAGGCACACGGCAACCCTGCCTGCGTCAGCCACGCTGATGTGCAGCTGATGCACTACAGCGCCCCTGAACTCCACTAGGAGCCGCTAACATGCCAAACATGCCCCAACCCTCTCCCCAGGGAAGGAGAGCAGCCCAGTGGGTGCTCAATGCTTGTCCCATCCCAGCCGACCCCGGTGCCTGAGCTCGCTCCTGAACTTGGGTCGCCAGCATGGCGTGAGGTGTGGTGTCCGGCCCCTCAACCCTTAGCGCCACTGGGCCGGCTAATTTACTTCTTATAAGGTCAAAGAGTGTGTATAAGTTTTCAAATAATTGGTTGGTTTCATACTTTCTTAAGGTTTCTATTTCTTGATTTAGAAAAGAGTTGTCTATAATATCAATTATACAAAGCGGTGAATCAGGTTTCCAAATGATTTTTTTTGGTTGATCTAATTTCTGACAATAGGTGCTGTTCCAAAGTAGATTTTTCTTTATTACATTTCATGGAACTGCAAAGGATGATTGGGAGATGGTCACATTCGGATCGGGGGCTTCAAGTTCAAGTTCAAGTTCAAGTTTATTGCAGGAAAACTCCATTGAGCAAGCTCATTCACAAGGAGGTTCTGTGACATAAACACTTAAAGTACAAACACAGATAGGTAATAACGGTATATACATGAAATACACGTTACATGATACAGGCTGGATATACATACAAGGGTACCACATAGGGTGACCGCTGGTGTAAACATTGATATGAGACAGGGAAGCGACTTATAGGTCGCATACTGATAAATGAAACATGATGACTGGTGTGATTTGATTTAATCAAATAAAATCAAATCAAATATACAGTATTTTGGCAGCTAGAACAAACAACAGTCTACAACTGATATGGGAGGGAGGAGAGATTTGATAGAGGAGCAGTGGATCGGGGGCTTACCATCATATTTTCCCAAAACTCGACAGGACCAGACCATAATGCAAGATCTACTAATGAGAAACCCCTCATTGGAAATGTATGTACATTCACCCATGAGATCGCCTTCTAAATGGCCATTCAATAGATACAAATTACATTTGTTTAAAATATTAATCAATTGAACACCTGCATTATTAGTTTTAGTATCCTTTGTAACTCTTTGTCTCCATGTGAAAGGACTTACTGTGCAAGTAAAAAAGGAATTGTCACCAAGTCCATCAAAATGACAAATTAGAGCGTTTAGATCACCAATCAATAACACTGCCAATTCAAGGCATTTATACATAGGGCGGGATATTCAGACTGCGCCAGGCTCTGGCACAAGCCTGGGCACAGCGCAACTTGGATGTGCAGGGGCGTTGACAGGGTGATATTCAACGGAGCTGCGCCATGGCACAGCATTGTTGAATATCGCTCCTTGGCCACCCGCAGTGTGCATGGCACAGTGGCACTGTGCCAGCACAAGTGGCCCGAGTGGAGCAGGGGGATGCAGAAGCACAAGTGCCATTGCGATAGGCGCAACCACCACAATATTCAAAAGTGCACATGCAAATGGGGCCATAATGTATGCAAGGTGCAAATGGGGCCATTTGCATGTTATTATGGCCCCAATTGCATGCAGGTGCACCAATCCCTGGCGACTTGCACCTGGCGCTCTGCCAGGCTGCAGCCGTCGGGGACCGACGCCCCCTGCACATCGCGGCAAAGTGCCCCAATGCCCGATCGCAGGCATGTGTAAATTGAAGAACACGTCCAATATCCCTGGTGGTCCAGTGGACCGCTTGCAGTCTGATCACGGGCATGAGTATGTTTTAAACAATTAACTCTACCCCTGATGGTCCAGTGGCCCGGTTGCAGCCTGATAGCTGGCATAAGTATATTCTAAACAGTTAATTCTATCCCTGGTGGTCCAGTGGACCACTTGCAGCCTGATCGTGGGCATAAGTATATTCTAAACAGTTAACTCTGTCCCTGGTGGTCCAGTGGACCATTTGCAGCCTGATCGTGGGCATAAGTATGTTTTAAACAGTTAACTCCATCCCTGGTGGTCCAGTGGACCACTTGCAGCCTGATCGTGGGCATAAGTATATTCTAAACAGTTAACTCTGTCCCTGGTGGTCCAGTGGACTGCTTGCAGCCTGATCGTGGGCATAAGTATGTTTTAAACAGTTAACTCCATCCTGGTGGTCCAGTGGACCACTCGTGCCATCGCGGGCATTGTAGTAAGATAGAGTTCTATATCCTCGTGGTCCAGTGATTGCCGCAGCTCGATCGCAGGCGTCATGTTACACACTGTTCACCTCGGTGGACCAGCGTCCTTCTCTCACCCGCCTTCACCAGTTCGCTCGCCTCTTTCTGGCGGCCGGGCGGCTAGCCACTTCGTTAGCCCGCCACCGCTGACCGACTCCGCACGGCAGGGCTGCACGCCTATTGTCCATTAGCTGCAGTAGCTCGCATCATATTCAGTCCATGACATGAACGATCCATCTCGCTATCTGACTGTGTAGTACGGCACGGGCTGCACGCCCATTGGCTCATACTGTGGACCAATGGGTGTACAGCCTCACCATACGGAGTTACATGCGGGCGGTGGGGCGCAAGTGGGTGGAGCTCGCCTGCCGCTGACCGGGGAGCGCGGGCGGTGGGGCTTAGTGGGTGGGTGGGGAGGAGGGTACCGCTGGACCACCAGGGTTGGATTGGTGTGTAATTATTTATTACTGACACCCGCGATCGGGCTGCAAGCGGTCCACTGGACCACCAGGGATATAGGACTAATATCTTCCTACATATGCCCACGATCGGGCTGCAAGCGGTCCACTGGACCACCAGGGATAGTGTTAACTGTTTAAAACATACTTATGACCGCGATCAGGCTGCAAGCGGTCCACTGGACCACCAGGGATAGAGTTAACTGTTTAGAATATACTTATGCCCGCGATCGTGATGCGAGTGGTCCACTGGACCACCAGGGATATAGGACTGTTCATCATTTCTACATATGCCCATGATCGGGCTGCAAGCAGTCCACTGGACCACCAGGGATATGGGACTATTATTTTTCTACGTATGCCCGCGATCGGGCATGGGGGGCCGCCACCATGAAGATGCAGCCGGAGCTCGGGCAGCCACCCACAGGTGGCAGCTGCTGTGTTGCACCCTGCACACGGCAGCTCACCTGTGGTGGCCAGCTGTTGCTCCTTTTTTTTTGGGCTCACCTGTGTGCAGCGCAGGTAGGGGTTGCACATGCATGGGCTCAGCACATCCTGGGCTGAATATCGGGATGTGCGGAGTATGCATGGTCACCCCCCCCCACCTGCACCACATACATTACTGATGTGCTCCGGCACATCGGGGTTTGTGCAAGGCTTAATCCCCCTTTGAATATCGCGCCAGGCACATCAGTGGGTTGCGCATGGTGCAACTCTGTTGCGCCATGCGCAACTCTTCTGAATATCACGCCCATAGTGTCTACTAACAGATTATTCAGATGTTCCCAAAGTTCATTTTTATAAAAATGTGAGTTCTCCAGGGAAATGTACCCATTTAATAGTAAAAAACTTTGACTTCCATTTTTTTTTCATTAAGATAAAATTGGCACAGGTGCTAATACAGTCAGGTCCAGATATTCAAAGGGGTTGCACATGGAGCAACATGGTTGCACCATGTGCAACCCCCCAATGCACCCCGGTGTGATATTCAAAGGTGCAGGTAGCATGGCGCAACTCCCGATGCCCCAAGGCACATTAGTAATGTATGCAGCGCAGATGCAGGGGGCATGCCCATGCATATGCGGCACATCCCGATATTCAGCCCAGGATGTGCAGTGCATATGCTGGCACAACCCCTACATGCGCTGCACACTGGTGCACAAAGTTGAGCCAAAAATAATAGGCTCAAATGCTGGCCACCCACAGGCAGGCGGCTGTATTCCAAGGCGCAACATAACAGCCACCAGCCATGGGTGGCCACCCGCCGAGCAGGAACACCGTCCACAAGCACCCGGACCCCCCGGTAGTCTAGTGGACCCCCTCCCCCCATATGCCTGATTGCGGGCTGTAGTAATAATAAAGATCAACCTGGTGGTCTAGTGGATCCCACCCCATATGCCCGATCATGGGCTGTAGTAAAAATAAAGATTAACCTGGTGGTCCAGTGGACCTCACCCCATATGGTGATCGCAGGCTGTAGTAATAGATATCACCTGGTGGTCCAGTGGTACCCCCCTCCCCACCCACCACAGACCCCCAGCCACCCAGCACCCCACCATCATTGGCGGGCTGGCAACACCCCGCCCACATACCTCCCAGCCACCCCCCAAATGTCAGTGTACAGCTTGATCTGTATGCCTATTGGGCCACAGTGTGGACCAATGGGCTTGCAGACCATACTGTACTACACAGGACCAGATATGTGAATGAACATGTTGATTCACATATCTGGTCCTGTGTAGTACAGTATGGTCTGCAAGCCAACTGATCCACAATGTGGCCCAATAGGTGTACAGATCACACTGTACACTGTCATTTGGGTAGGCTGCTGGGCAGTATCTGCCCGATGCGGGGGAGGGTGCTGGGTGGCGGGGTCCTCTGTGGTGGGTGGGAGGGGGATACCACTGACCACCAGGTTAATATCTATTATTATCAGCCCACATCAGGCGTATAGGTGAGATTCACTGGAACACCAGGTTAATCTTTAGTTTTTACTACAGCCTGTGATCGGGCATACAGGGTGAGATCCACTAGACCACCAGGTTGATCTTTATTTGTACTACAGCCCACGATTGGGCATACGGGAGGGGAGGGGGCTACAATAGTTCACCAGGGGGCCAACCCTTGATGACAGCAGCTTGACAAGGTGCCAGGTGCATTTTGCCGGGACGCCCTGCACAACACATGCAAATGGGGCCACAATGACATGCAAATGGCCTCATTTGCACCTTGCATAGATTATGGCCTCATTTGCATGCCCCCAGCTGAATATCATGGGTGATGTGCCTAGCGCAATGGCACTTGCACTGGCGCATCCCCGTGCTCCCCCTCTGTGGCTTGCGCTGGCGCAGTGCCACTGCGCCATGTGCAGTATGTGCACTGACTTTGCCATATTCAATGGTGCTGTGCCATGGCACATCGCCATTGAATATCACCTGGTCCTGGCCCCGGTGCAGTCCAGTTGCGCTGTGCCCAGGCTTGCACCACTGCTGGCTCAGTCTGAATATCTGGGCCCTAGTATCTGCAAAACTACCTATCTTGATAAAAGTGGCTATCCCACCAGAATTTCGACCTAGTTTTGATGCAAAAAAATGTTGTAGGTGCCGTATTGGTCCTTTTAAAAAACAGATCCAGAAACAAATGATTTGATACCTTTTATTGGACCAACATGGATGTTACAGAAAAGAACAAAGTGCTTTAGCTTTCGAACCAACCAGGTCCTTCTTCTTCGAAAGCTAAAGCACTTTGTTCTTTTCTGTAACATCCATGTTGGTCCAATAAAAGGTATCAAATCATTTGTTTCTGGATCTGTTACCTAGTTTTGAAGCCTTAAGGGAGGGAAGTCAGAAGAGCAAAGGCCCAAACAGAGGAAAAGATAGCCAACTCAGTTAAGAAGGGGGATAAAACCTTTTATAGGTACATCAGCAAGCGTAGAAAGACAAAGGGAGGGATAGTGAGGCTGAATAGAATGAACGGTGGGTGGGCAGAGGGGGACAGTGAAAAAGCAGGAATACTGAACAAATATTTCTGCTCAGTATTCACAAAAGAGGAGGGGGAAGTGCCTAATCCAATTAACAGAAGCACTCTTGATAGGGGGGTCGATCCCAGTCCTTTCACAGAAGAAAGGGTTCTACAAGAACTCCTAAAACTGAAGGTGGACAAAGCAATGGGTCCTGATGGAATTCACCCCAGAATTCTAAAAGAATTAAGGGAGGAACTAGTGAAACCACTGGCTACTCTTTTTAATAAATCATGGGAGGATGGTGTGGTACCCGAGGACTGGAGGAAGGTGGATGTGATTCCCCTTCACAAAAGTGGGACCAAGACAGAGGCAGGAAACTACAGACCTGTCAGTCTGACCTCTGTGGTAGGGAAAGTGATGGAGTCACTTCTGAAGGAAAGAACAGTTGAATACCTAGAGGCCAGTGGGGCACAGGACCCAAGGCAGCATGGGTTCACAGCGGGAAGGTCATGTCAGATGAATCCAATAGATTTCTTTGACTGGGTGACCAAAGTAGTAGATCAGGGAGGGGCTGTGGACAAGGCCTACCTAGACTTCAGCAAGGCATTTGACACAGTCCCACACAAAAGATTTATAGTCAAATTAACCAGCCTGGGAGTGGGTCCCAGGGTGGTAGCCTGGGTAAAACACTGGCTGCACAACAGGACACAGAAGGTAATTGTAAATGGAGTCCACTCTGAAGAAAGAGGGGTTACTAGTGGGGTACCGCAGGGTTCAGTATTGGGTCCAGTCCTTTTTAATGTCTTCATCAGTGACATTGCAGAGGGACTGGAAGGAAAAGTATGCCTTTTGCAGATGACACAAAGATCTGCAACAGGGTTGATACACAAGGAGGCGTGGAAAGGATGAGAAGGGACTTGGCAAGGTTGGAGGAATGGTCAGAAGTATGGCAGCTAGGATTCAATGCAAAGAAGTGCAAATAATGCACCTGGGAAACAAGAACCCAGGGGAAGAATACACAATGGGGGGAGGTAGTAATAACAAAAAAGGAAAGGGACCTGGGGGTAATCATATCAGATGACCTTAAGGTTAGCAAGCAATGTGAGAATGCAGTAGGGAGGGCTGGGGGTATACTGGGATGCATAGGGAGAGGCATCAGCAGCAGAAAACAGGAAGTTGTTATCCCTCTGTACAGACAGTTGGTGAGACCCCATCTGGAGTACTGTGTCCAGTTCTGGAGACCCCATCTCCGCAGGGACATAGACAGGATAGAGGCAGTCCAGAGGAGGGCAACTAAAATGGTACAGGGTCTGCAAGAGAAGCCGTATGAGGAGAGACTAAAGGAGCTTAATATGTATACCCTTGAGGAAAGAAGGGAGAGGGGGGACATGATAGAAACTTTTAAGTACCTCAGTGGAATCAACGAAGTCCAAGAGAGTAGCATCTTTCAGAAAAAGAGACGTGCAAGAACAAGGGGAAACAATTTAAAGATAGAAGGGAGCGGTTCAGGGGCAATGTGAGGAAGTATTATTTCACAGAGAGGGTAGTGGATGCATGGAACAGCCTTCCTGAGGAGGTTGTGGGGTCTAAAACTGTGGGAGAATTCAAGAATGCATGGGACAGACATAAGGCAATTCTTGTGGGGGGTAGGAAGAAATATGGCTGTTGGTTAACTAGGATCTGCAGCCTATCCTGTAGGTAGGGAAATAGGCAGACTAGATGGGTCAAGCGGTCCTTATCTGCCATCAAAGTCTATGTTTCTATGTTTCTATGTTTAATTCCAGGATATTGAAAAACTTTAAAACCATTCATTTCAATTTGATCATCCGATTTGTGCCATGTCTCCCGTAGGCACAGTACATCAAAGCCTGTAATAAAGTTAACCCAATCACTGTCTACTTGTTTATCTCTTAAGCCTCCTATGTTCCATGAAATAGTTTGAGTCCCCTTTTTTGAATCAATATCCATAGGGGTGTCATCAATTTGGGATGTCTCAGAAGTTATTTCATTATACATAACCCCTCATTGTCAATCATTATAACCTGCAAGGACCTGAAACTTATTGAGGGTTGTTACTTGAATCCATCCAGGGAGTTATCTTGTAGAGTACTATTATTTTCTTCTAGAAGTTTTAACTGTATCACATTTAATCCCACTGTATCTAATGTAGATACATTTTAAAGTATTTTGTCTGCTATCTTCATATTTCTCACTAATATGTTAATTTGGCTATCAAAGCCTGCTTGTTCAGCATAAATAATTCCATCTTTACCCAACTGAATTTGTAAAACATTTTTAAAATGGTTTCAGATTGCCCTTGTCAATTTTGCATCAGTCCTCTTATGTAGATAGTTCATTCCAAAAAGGGTTAGACCGACATTTATGTCATCTTGATTTTCTGTTCTAAGTTCAGGGATATTAAATAAATGCCTCTTTGGCAATGATTTATTTATTTAATTAATTTTGGGTAACCGAGTAAGCCCACTGAGACCAGAAGTCCCTTTTTTTAAGGGCAACCCAGAGTTAATTACAGGTAACATAAAGCATTGCATTTATACATTATACATATCACAAGCATGTGAGACAGGTCATACAGCAGGATAGATCCAAAATATTAGTCAGTTGCAACACATAGCTTACAATCAACAGTAACAGAGAGTCAGAGACAGGCTATACATTGTATTTTAAGAGACACATTGCGGTTTAAGTATATCCAGGTTTCTGTCCTAAGGACAGAGACCTTATCATTTGTTTGTTTTTTATCGTATTTCTTTTTCTTGCCTCTGCGGCGTAACCAGCAGGGGCATCCAGCCACCAGCTCTGCCTGCCCAGAGAGTAGCAGGCTCACTTGCATGATGGGGGTCTGGTGCAGCCGCACCCCAACCAGCTGGAGGGTCCCCCTATGCCACTCTGAACCAGGCCAGGTTCAGACCCTCCCAGCACAATTCCAAGACAGTCCTCTAGGCAGTGCAGAGTGTGGCCATCAAGCTGCACGGTGGCACCCAGCCATTTTCCTCCTAGTTGTGACCCCCTGGAGTGCAGATGTGCAATGACATCAGAGGCAGTATGTGCCAACATCTGCCACACTCCACCCCAAAGGCACATGCTCTAGTAGTGCTCCCGGTCATCACTGGGGCTGCTGCAGAACAGTGACATCCCTCAGCTCTCCCCAGGGATAGGAGAGCAGTTCCTCGGACACTCAATCCTAACCCTTCCCTGCTGACCCCTGACAACTCGGGCGCACTTCCGAACCCGGGTCGCCAGTGTAGCGTGAGGTGTGGCATCTCATGCCTCAACCCTCAGCGCCACCGGGCTGGCGAGACCTTATCATTTGTGACAGTAACATTGTCTTGAGACCATTATTTATTTATTTTTAATGGGCGCTGCATTCAACCAAAACAAAATTGGCAGTTTTGGGCGAGATAAAATGCACATCAAGAAGCACAGCAGAATCAATTTGGATATCTTTGATTTCCAAGATATCTTCTTGGGCAATATCAATGTACATTTCAGATTTTAATTTCTCTACAAGTTGCTGTGTCTGCTTTCCTGTATCCATTAGAATCCAATTAAGAGGCCCCATAATTCTAATTAAGGGTGCTATATCTTTTTTAATTGCATCTGCCTTAGGGGTTAGTCTCTGTCCAGAATCTGCAAAGTTTTTTTCTATAGGACAGTTTTCCATGACCGGCAGTTCTACAGCATTCAGGTCGTTTTTCTCTTTTTGTAAATCTAGACTAATTGTAGCATCCTGGGGCTGATAAAGTCCCAGTTGTTTATTTAATTGGTAAATTTTGTTTTCTAGATTGCTTAAATGAGTGCTTAAATTTAGATTTTTATAGAACTCTAGATTTCTTTTAGGACTTTGAATAACACGTGTCTGCTTTGTATCTACTGTATAGACTCTTCTTTAATGTATTGCTCCTTACTTGCCTTATTATTTGCAAGAGTCTGTTGCCTTTTTCTATCTGAGTCTACTGTTTCCTGGATTATTTTGCTCTTCCTTCCCTTCTTTCTTTTATTCCCTTTCCCAATCCTTTTCCTTTTTGTTTTGCTCTTTTTACCCCCACGCAGTGTGGTCTCTTTCTTGGGACTTTCAGAAATTTGTATTATACTGAAATCAGGTCTCAGTCCTCCATCCTTATTTTCTCTTAGAGATTCCTTTTATTAATTTCACCATTATCCTTGTTTGGTAACCTATTCAGGACTTCATTCAATGCTACTCTGTTAAGAGCTGCTTCATTTCTTAGAACTTCTATTACATCCTTGTTAATTAATAATTGTTCCATAAGAAGGATGTTAGCTGAGTGCTGCTTTTCTATTTATTTATTTTGCTTTTGGTGACCGGGTAAGTGCACTAGGCAAACAATGCCTATTTTCAGGCATGACCCGGGAGAAAACAGTTTACAGACAGAACAATAAACATGTGACGCAGCACATGAAACAGTACAAATGGGTAAAAGCAGTGTATAGTAAGTACCTTGACATACTGAATGGTGAAGGATAAGATACCATGAATACAGAAGGAGAAAACAGGATTGGTATCAAAAGAAGAAAACAACATGGAAGGTAGTAAGTTACAATGCAAGTAGGTGCCGTAAAAGGTAGAGAGGGAGAGAGAAGGAGGAAAGAGGGGATGAAAGAGCATGGCAGGTAAAGATCATAAGTAGAGGAAGGGAAAAAAAAGGGGGTAGATAGGATGAAGATAAGGGAGAGAGCAAGCATTAGTAAGGGTTCAAGGTGGGTTAAAACAAGTGCAGGGATGTAGAGTGTGAAGGTGTTCACAATGTAGTTTCTTGAAGATAGCATGGGTGTTTGTTTGACGGATGGAGAGGGTAAAGAGTTCCAGTATTTTCGGACCAGTGTAGGAAAACGCGCGAGTGCCCATTTTTGTTCTACATCTTGGCACACGCAGAAGGGCTTTATCAGTAGATCGTAATTCATGAATAGGAGGTTGAGTTTCCAGTGCAGAAGAAAGGGATGGGGGACACCTGTTCTGATGACAGAGTCAATTAATGATCCAAAGGTCTGAAGATGATAGACGGACGGGCTGAGCCATTTTAGGTCCCGATAAAGGTGGCAGTGGTGCTTGAAACGTGGTGAGGCTGCGGCATAGCGACAAATGTTATTGTAAGTGATGTCCCATTTATGAAGGGCAGATTTAGATGCAGAAAGGAAGATCGGCGAGCCATATACTAGAGCCGGTAGAAGGAAACCTTGAGCCACTGCTAGTCTGGCTTGAGTGGTAAGTGTGTAGCTGGTACGATAGGCACTTCCTAGCTTAGCATTTACTGACTTACAAATAGTAGAGATATGAAGGTCAAGGTCAAGTGATTCATCCAGGGTGACACCAAGATATTTGAAAGATTTGGTAAAGGGTAGAGGAGAGCTGTCCGCACAGGAGATGATAAGGGGATAAGGATTAGTTTTGAGTCTGGCCTGGGAGCCAAACACCATTGAGTAAGATTTGCTAGAATTTAGGACAAGTTTATTATAAGTAAGCCAGGTTTGGATACTCGCGAAATCCGATGCAAGGGGATGGTGTAGGGAGATTGAAGTTTTCACACTATGATAGATAACCAGATCATCCGCGTAGAGCAGAGATGAACAATTCGGTACGACTGAAGGGATGTCATCAATGAAGATTGTGAAGAGTAGAGGACCAAGAATAGAGCCCTGTGGCACTCCAACGTGGATAGGTGCAGGATCCAAAGTTGCAGAGTTAAAGACCACGGTCTGTTGCCTGTTGGTCAGATAGCTCTCAAACCAAGTTATGGTATCTGGGGAGAAACCAAAGGACCGTAGTTTTGACAGAAGGAGCGAGTGGTTTACCAGATCAAAAGCTTTAGTTAGATCAATAAAAACTGCTCCAGTCAAGAGGCCTAGGTCCATGGCTGAGTTAATGTCACTAGTCAGCTTTAGCAGGGCAGAGGTGGTACTATGGCCTTTACGAAAACCGTGGGAACTGGAGAGAAGGTTGTATTTTTGAAGGTATTCAATTGTTTGTGTGGCGACTAGTTTTTCCAAAATTTTGCTTAAGATAGAGAGTATAGCGATGGAACGATAGTTCTTTATTTCCTTTTGGTCTCCTTTCTTTGGAATAGGAGTGATTTTAGCAATTTTCCATATAGTTGGTACTATACCATGGCATAAGGACATATTAAAAATTGTGGTTACTGGGGAGGCTATAAAGGGGGCCGCTGCTTTCAGCAGCCTTTGTTCAAGACCATCAGACCCTGGACTATTGTTGTCATTGCTAGTAAGAAGTAGCTTTTCAACTTCTCTTTTATGAATGATCCGGAACCTGAAAGGGGGTTTGAGGGTAGCGGTTTAATGTCACAAGAGGGCAGTGCAGTGCTAGCATTTTGGAAGGTGGACAGGTAGCTGGATAAATCTGAGAAAAGGTTATTAAAGGTATTGGCTATAGTTAACGGGTTATTGCAGTGTATACCATTAAGTAACATACTATTTGTATGGGACTTTTGATTAGAGCCGATGACAGTTTTTATGGTAGTCCAGAATTTCTTAGAATCACCAGAGGCGTTTATTAGCAGGTTCCTACAGAAGGTACTTTTGGATAGACGGATGTTGTTTTTGCAGGCATTCCTCAATGAACGGTAATGGCAGTAGATTCCAGCTTTGTTGACTTAAAAAAGACTCCAGGCTTCTATAAGGTGAATATGTTTGTCACTCAGAAAGCTAGATTGATAGAGTTATCATCAACAGTTGTTCTTTCATCCAACTGCTGATGGCAATTTCTACAGCACTTTGTGTGCCCTATCTGGTCACTACATTGTTTAAGTCTGATTATAATACATTGGAGATCTCGTGAGAACTTTTCTAGAACAGTTTTTTCTTTAATAATGTATCTACTATTATTCCATAGTTCTGTAGTGTTCTCATGTATTATATTTAAATCCCTTGAATCCTTAGTACTATTACAGTCATTTCTTACTGCATTATCATTTACTTTTGGAGCAGGTGGCCCTGTTAACTGCTCTAACTTTTTCTTCTAGGGAGTCTCCCAATGTATTCCCTAGAGTTATCATGTCCTTTTTCACATATAGTGTCATATCAAAAAGCATTCCCTGAGGGTTGGTGTAGAGGTTCTACTATTACTAGTGCCATCGATTAAGACATTCAGATAGAGGACTGGAGGAGGGCAGATGTGATTCCTCTTCACAAAAAGTGGGAGCAGGACAGAGGCAGGAAACTACAGACCAGTTAGTTTGACCCCAGTGGTAGGGAAAATGATGGAATCACTTCTGAAGGAAAGAATTGTTGAGTACCTAGAGGCCAGTGGGGCACAGGACCCAAGGCAGCATGAATTCACGATGGGAAGGTTGTGTCAGATGAATCTAATAGATTTCTTTGACTGGGTGACCAAAGTAGTAGACCAGGGAGGGGCTATGGACATGGCCTACCTAGATTTTAGCAAGGCATTTGATACAGTCCCACACAAAAGATTAATACACAAGTGAGCCAGCCTTGGAGTGGGTCCCAAGGTGGTAGCCTGGATAAAAAATTGGCTAGATAACAGGACGCAATGGGTAGTAGTAAATGGAGTACACAGTGAAGAAAGGAGGGTTACTAGCGGGGTACCGCAAGGGTCAGTACTGGGACTGGTCCTTTTTAATGTCTTTATAAGTGACATTGCAGAGGAACCTGAAGGAAAAGTATGTCTCTTTGCAGACGACACAAAGATCTGCAACAGAGTCGATACACAAGATGGAGTGGAAAGGATGAGAAGGGACTTGGAAAGGTTGGAGGAATGGTCAAATGTATGGCAGCTCAGATTCATTGCAAAGAAGTGCAAGGTAATGCACATGGGAAACAAAAATCCAGGGGAAGAGTACACAATGGGGGGTGAGATACTGACAACAGTAAAAATGAAAAGGGACCTGGGGGTAATTATATCAGATGACCTAAAGGTGGGTAAGCAATGTGAGAAGGCAGTAAGGAAGGCTTGGGGATACTGGGATGCATAGGAAGAGGTATCAATAGTAGAAAACAGGAAGTTGTTATCCCTCTGTACAGACAGTTGGTGAGACCCCATCTGGAGTACTGTGTGCAGTTCTGGAGACCCCATCTCCACAAAGACATAGACAGAGTGGAGGCTGTCCAGAAGAGGGCAACCAAAATGGTGCAGGGTCTGCACCAGAAGACATATGAAGAAAGACTAAAGGAGCTTAATAGGTATACCCTTGAGGAAAGAAGGGAGAGAGGGGACATGATAGAAACTTTCAAGTACCTCAAGGGAATCAACAAAGTCCAAGAGGGTAGCATATTTCAGAAAAAAAGATGTGCAAGAACAAGGGGGCACAATTTGAAGATAGAGGGGGGACAGCTCAGAATTAATGTGAGGAAGTATTTTTTCACAGAGAGGGTTGTGGATGCATAGAACAGCCTCCCTGAGGAGGTTGTGGAGTCAAGAACAGTGGGGGAGTTCAAGAATTCATGGGACAGGCATAAGGCAGTCCTAGTAGGGGGTGGGAGGAAGTAAGCTGTTGGTTAACTAGGATCTGCAGCTTATCTGTTAGGTAGGAAAATGGGCAGACTAGGTGGGCCAAGCGGTCCTTATCTGCTGTCAAATTCTATGTTTCTATGATCAGTAATTTTAGACTGTTTTGTTTGCCTTTGTTTTTTTGTTGTTGTTTTTTAATTTCAAAGGCCAATGGAGATAACTGTGTGTCCTGCAGTCTCTGTTGCCTGGTGTTAACCATTTCCCACAGCAGTAATACAGAAGTACCAACAATATTACACCTACAATAGTGACTTAGCCAATAACGTGCAATAATAGTGCAATATCTGCTATCTTCTACTCAGTTTTGCTTAGATGCAAAATATTAAAAAGAACAATACTGGGGAAAAGAGTCTTTGCGGAAAGAAAGCACTAGGTCCTTATAAAAATATTTCAGATATATTTTCAAAATGAGATCAGTTCATTGAGCTCACCAGTCTCTTTTGTTAACAGGTCCACATCTAAACACAAATTACTTTCTTTCTTCTGGAAATTTCAGAGTCTCTTGATCCAGTATATTAAGGATTGCTCGGGTTAGTTTGCGATTTAATATTCAGGGCTTTCCGGCATTTCAAACTTCATCAAATTCTTCGATATCCTTGAGTGGGGGCTTCTAGCACGTTAGTTGTTTTCTACAGATCTCAAGTCTCTTGCTGAAGTTCAAGGTAAAGTATATATCTGGGTATATCAGTGCTTGGCGTTTTATTAACAGAAGGAGGTTCTTCAGTGCTTAAATTAAATAAAAGGGAGTATAGTAATATCAAATAATATCAAATATCACTACCTTAGTACATAGAGATTCTCTGTGCTTCCCTGGTCCGCATACATATTTCACAATTTTAAGGCAACACAGCTGTCTTATATTCTATTGGTGTATTGTTACTATTTCAGAGTGCAATCTATGTCATTAGATATTACCAGAGGTAAACTTAAATAAACTCTGGCAAGTAAGTATCAAAAGATATAACTTACTTCATACTAGTTCTGAATTGGAGCTCTGTCATCAATCAGGAAAATGCTCATATCAGCTCCTATTTGCTGTAATTAAGAGATTTACTCCTTTGGGTTATTTAAAACTTATTTAAAGCTTCAGGTACTCCAAATAGTCCAAAAAGAATATTGGAGGATTTTAGCAAAGGGTTATAAAGCTCACAGTTTGAACAATATTGTTAAAAAATATCTGTGCTTTCCTGATGTGAAGTGTATGGTAAGTCAGAAAATGGCAGATCTAGCTGGAAAACACCTGCGCATGCTCTTTATAGAGTGAGGTCACATGACCATAGCGTGAAAACTTTAGGCTCTAAAGTTTTAAAATCTATATTTTCTATATCACCTATATTACCCCGTTAAAGTTATTAAGCAAGATGTCCTCTCTCTTTTTAGATAACTTACACACAAACAGGACTTGTAAAAAAATCAGTTTTCTCTACGATAAGCTTTGTATATATAATCTAGGTGTGTGATAAAAGCATTAAAATACATAGCTTTTGGTAGCTTATAGTCGCAGTATAGACTGCATTTCACTGCTTCAGCTAGTAGAGCTGGAAGCTGAAAGTTTCATCTGGCAGTTCCAAACAGGTTTGGAGGTAAAAATGCAACAGGGCGTAGTTGGACTGCTTCACCTCCAATGGCGAACACGATCCACAGCACTTCCTTGCAAACTCCTCAAGGGTGGGCTACTCCACTGACAGCACTCTGGACCCGTGAAGAGAAAAAAGGATGGCAACAGAGGAGAAGCAATATCTTGGCCGCACAAGATGGCCCGGAAGGCTGCACACTTAGACAGGTATGGACTTTACAGTGGTGGCTTACCTTTTCTAAAGCAAAAAGTGCGTTGTACAGCTCCTGCTGTGCTAGCTACTCCATAGCTGGTCAGCATGTGGTGGCTCACTCCAAGCTCCTTCCCATCAGTCGGCCTCCCCTACATGAACATAGAATTGCTACACCTGGTAAAACTGGGGTGGGAGACATGTATGAGAGTTGTAAAAAAAGAATGGAGCAAAGACTTATAGATACACTATACACACAAGGGGTAGAGAGGTGACTACTAAAGATGATATTATGACAGTAGTTAACCAGCATATGATGACACTCTATAATGAAGCTAACACTCTTGAAAACACTTATAAGTAAGCTTTACAAGACATGAATATATCAAAAGTACCCAAAGAGCTGGAACAGCAGCTAATTAACCCTAGAACAGCACAAGAAGTAGAGGGGGCGATTAAAACCCTGAAAAATAATACTACTCCAGGACCAGATGGCCTGCCATCTGAATTTTATAAAACACTAGTGTCAGATTTTGTGCAGATAATGCCAGTTGTATTTAATTTTATGTTGGAAACGTGGCACCACAGTTAGGCCTGTCCATCCAAATTTTTATACACAAGAAAACTGATAGGAAATATATAAGTAACTGGAGGCCACTCAGTATGATGAATACGGACATGAAAATTTTAATGAAGATATTAAATAGTAGAGTAGCAAAAATAGCACCCTATGTGATAGATGTAGGACAAGCATGCACTGTACAGGGGAGGAACATTCAAAATAATTAATTGACCATCAGAGAATTAAAGGAGTACAAAGTAAAACAGATGGATATATATTAAGCTTGGATCAGGAACAAGCATTTGATAAAATACCTCACAAATATTTAGAACTGGTACTGCAGTCATATGGACTTCTTGCACCTTTTCCTAAATGGATTATGAATATATATAGAATTGCTGCAGCAAAGCCCTTAGTGAATGGCCATGTAGGACCAATGATCAAAATTAATAGAGGCATACAACAGAGGTGCACTATGAGCCCACTGCTATACATATTTTGTATCGATCCCTTACTCAAATTTATCCAAGACAGGAATATTGCCTATATACAGCTTCCAGGGATAGGAAACATAAATAAAATAATCAGATATGCAGATGATATCTGTCTATTGGTACCACATAAAGGAGCAGCAAAGGGACCCTTAGGGAAAATTAGCAATTTTCAGATCAAGTAAGTATCTGTATACATAAAAGTAAAGGGTATATCTAAAGTGAAAACACTAAAAAAGTACAGGATATACAGGGAACAGTAATTTCAGAAGACAATATCAGCATAATAGAAATTACTTTTGGTAAAGGCAATGTTGCTGAACAAAATTGGAAAAGTAAAATAGAACAATGCTCTGAAAAGGTTCAGAGATGGAAGTCATGGCAGCAAACAAAGAAAAAGAAAGTGTTATTGGTTAAAATGATTTTACTACACATATTGACATATCTCAGTGCAATATACCCACCACCAAGCAACTTTGATGTTAGGTTGCTTGGTCTGGTCTTTCAAATGATCTGAGGAACCGAATGAACCCCATCCTGTTTGACCTAAGTTGTCTACCTATGAATGTATTCTTTGCATGATCTCTGCTTCTGTATGCCCTGTTTTATGAGTATATGTAATTAACTCCAGGTCGCCCCTGAAAAAGGGACCCTCGGGTCCCAGTAAGCTTACCTGCTCAACAAAATTGAATAAATAAATAAAGATAAAAGAAACGTGCTATGCAGGACATACAAGAATGCGGACTTATGCCTGATAAACTCAATAAGCTATTTTTTAGTATATTTTTACAGTGTAATATAATGAGATATAATGCTTCAGGAATACAGGATTGGAAAAAGTGTATTTCTATCTGGTTAAACTCTTTGATAACCACATGGACTCGATCGTATCAGGGTTTAAAAAAACAATCGTATCTCCCTGATTACATCTTGCAAGTGTTCTCCATGATAAAACAATGGAAGCTGATAATTTCCCAGGTATCTGTACCAAACAGATATACTCTGTATAATACAATACAGGAACATGCATATACTAGTCCCATAGAGTATAAAGGAGTTTTACCCACAAACCATAGGATAACAAAGAAATATTTAACAAACAAGAGGACACCCCCAAGAATGTGGGGCATAGTGTGGCTGTGTTGCCGTGGCTGTCTAAGAGTCAAAGGCATGTATAAACATAAGAGACAGGAAGAAAGGATTTGTCTAAGGACACAATGTAATCAGCAGGAAGAATCACTATAGCATTTTTCAATTGATTGTTCTTATACTTCACAATCTGGGAAGCTTCTAGCAGTGAGATGGTAGAATGTGCAGTGGGGTAGGTTGACGTATGAGAATACAGTAACAAGATGTGTGGAATCTATAAAAAGCATTGAGGATGGAACTTTGAGACTTATTTTTACATATATTAAGTTTTTTCTTTAGCAAACTAGGTGTAAATATGTGCTCCAACAGGTAGACATACCGTATCTCCACTGGCAGTTATTCTACAAACTAAAAAAGAAATGAAAAAACAAAGTTTGTATGACAAATCTACTTTACCTATGGCTCGGTGGAAAAAGAGGTGGAAAGGAGTGACTCGTATGCTCCAGTCCTAAAATGAGGACAATTGGTATAGGAAATACAACAAGACATATACTTATATGATGAATTGTATGTACTAATTTCAAGGTGTGTTGTATAATGTTTATAGGCATGTTGACCTCATATTATTAAAGACACTAATATAACAGGGATTAGGAGAGAGGGGTGGGCAGACAAGAGATATGGACACAGAATCGTAGAATCATAGAACTTGACAGCAGAAAAAGACCCCATGGTCCATCCAGTTTGCCCTTACCACCTCTACACTACCGCCTCCCTTCCTGAAAACCTACCCCCCCTCCTGTAGCCCTTTATGCCTGTCCCAAGCGATCTTGAGTCCTGGCACTGTCTCCACCCCCACAACCTCCTCCAGAAGCCTATTCCAGGCATCCATCACCCTCTCCATAAAGAACTTTCCCTTCACGTACCCCCTGTAGTGTCCCCCTTGCAGTCTCAGGCCATGCCCTCTAGTAGCGGTGTCCTTCTTCATTTTGAATAAGCCCCCTGTGCCCCCTTTGTTTAACCCCTTGATGTATTTGAAGGTCTCAATCATATCTCCTCTCTCCCTTCTAGTCTCCAGGGTGTATAGCCCAAGCTCACAGCATCTCTGCTCACATGGTTTGCGCTTCATCCCTAGCATCATCTTGGTTGCTCTTCACTAAACCCTTTCAATCAGGTCTATGTTCTTTCACAAATGAGGCCTCCAGAACTGGACTCTGTACTCCAGGTGCGGTCTCACCATAGCTTGGTACAGGGGTACTAGGACTTCTGTCCTCCTGCTGGTGATTCCCTGCCAATACTAGCATCCCATAGGCTTTCCCCACCACCTTAGTACACTGTTTCCCACCTTAAGGTTGCTATAGACTACTACACCCAGGTCCTTCTCCTGCTCCGTTGTCCCGATTTCCTCCCTTCCCATTTTGTACTCTGTCCTCAGGTTATCATGTCTCAGGTGCATAACTGCACACTTCTTGTGTTGAATTTTAGTTGCCAGGTCTCTGCCCACCCTTCTAGTGCCCTTAGGTCCTGTCTCATGTCTTCCACCCCACCTTCAGTGTCTACCCTATTGCAGAATTTCATGTCATCCGCAAAGAGCACCACCCATCCTTTCAGTCTATCCGTAATGTCACATATATAGATACTGAAGAGGAGCGGCCCCAACACCAACCCCTGAGGTATCTCGTTCATCACTTGTCCCTCACTAGAGTGCTCCCCCTTCACTGCCACCCTCTGGGTCCTGTCAGCTAGCCAGCTTTGGACCCATCTAGTTATTTTGTCCCCCAACCCCATACTTCCCAGTTTATTGACCAATCTTCTGTGGGGGATGGTGTTGAAGGCCTTACTGAAGTCCAGGTAGGCCACATCCACCGCCCCCCCTTGGCCTTTTTCCTGCATCACCCAGTTGAAGAATTCTATAAGACTGGACTGGCATGACTTCTCCCTTGTGAACCGGTGCTGGTTGTTGTTCAGCAATCCATTCCCCTCTAGGTACTGTGCTACCCTCTCCCTGATGAGTGCTTCCATGACCCTTCCCACCACTGTGGTAAGGCTAACCGGATGATAGTTCTCCTTTGTCTTTCTACTACCCCCCACCTTGTGTATTAGCATGATTGTGGCTCTTCTCCAGTCCTCTGGCACTTTCACAGAGTCCAAGGACAGGTTGAATAGCATTGCCAGTGGGGCAGCTAACTCCTCCCTTAGCTCCCAGATCACCCTCAGATGTAGTCCATCTGGTCCCATGGCCTTGTCCACTTTCACCCTACCTAGTTCTTCCCTGACTCGCTCCATACTAAAGGGACCCATTTCCACCCCCACCTCTCTCTCCCTCATCCTCGGCCCCCCTTCCCCTCCTTCATAAAATTTGAGCAGGAGTACCTGTACAGCTCTTCTGCTTTCATGTAGTTGTCCTCCAGTGGGTCCTCTCCCTCTCCTCAGAGCCTTGCGATCCCTTGACTAGTCTTCTTCCTTTCCCTCACATACTTCAACAATGACTTTTGCCCCCCCTTTGCCTGTCTTGCAATCCATTCCTCCATATCAGCCGTTGCCTTCCTAATCTCTTTCCTTGCCAGCCTCCTCGATTCCCTGTAGGTTTCCCTGTTCTCTTCCATCTGCGTTTCCTTATATTTCCTAAATGCCCTCTGCCTGCCCCTGTCACTTTCGCTACACCCCTGTTGAACTACAGAGGCTTCCTGCTTTTTGCTCCTTTCCTTACCCTTCTTATACATGTGTGTGTGGCCTCCTTGACCCGGTCTCTAATAGCCCCCCACAGGTGCTCCACTTCCCTTATATCCCCTATATCACCCATTGCGTCCCCCACCAACCTTCTCATCTCATTAAAGTCTGCTCCCCTGAAGTCCAGTACCATTGTGCTGGTCCAGGCCACCTCCCTGCCCTCCCTCACCTTAAACCTGATGGTACTATGGCCACTATTACCCAGCTCCCCCCCACCACCACCTCCTCTATGTTCTCCCCATTTGTTAGGACCACATCCAGTAGGTTGCTTCCCCTTGTTGGTTCCCTGACTAACTGCTGAAGGAACACCCCCTGTAACACTTTCAGAATTTCCCTGCTTCTAATTGAAACTGCATCAGGGACAGACTAGTCAAAGTCTGGGAGGTTCAGGTTCCCCACTAGTAATGTTTCCCCTTTTAGAGCTACCCTTGCTATGTCCTGCGTCATCTTCCTGTCCTGCTCTTCCCCTTGGGTGGGTGGCCTGTACACCATGCCAAGCCTCAAAGACTCCCCTGTCCTTCTGCCTATTATTGCCCATCGTAATTCAGTCTCCCCGTCACCCTCCCTCTCCTCCAACACCTTCACACCTTCCCTTATATACAAGGCCACCACCCCCCTTGTCCTTCCTGTCCTTCCTGAGCAGTTTGAATCCTGGAACCTCTGTCTCCCATATGTGGAGCTCTGTCCACCAGGTCTCCTTAATTGCTATTATGTCCAGCCTGTCATGTGCAATGGTGGCTATTAACTCCTCCATCTTGTTTGCCAGGCTTCTAGCATTGACTACCGGGCCCTCCACCACTACCCCCCCTTCCACAGTTTCCCTCACTGTCCTGCTAGAGCCCCCATCTTCAATTTTGTCCCAGGAGGGCATAGGGTCCCCCGGCTCGGTCATGTAACTGTGAGGCTCCACATCCAGCCCCCTCTCAGTCAGTTTAAATTACACCCCTTCTCAAAGAACTCCCCCAGTCTGCACCTCAGCACAGCTGTCCCATCCCTGCTGAGATGCAGCCTGTCTGGGGCATAGGGGCTCTCATCCTCCCAAGTTGCCTCCCATCCTCCTATCACTCCGTACTTCATCTGCCTGCCCCATCTCTCCAGCCATTCATTGAACTCTTTTACCCTGTGTTTCCTCTCCATGCTGGCTCTTGGTACCGGCAGTACCTCTGAGAAGGCTAGAGACTTAAAGCCTAACCCCCTGCAGAATCAAGCCAGAGCCTCAAATCATGTCTGTACCTCCATGAGGCTGTTGCCATCCAGGTCATTTGTACCCAGGTGGAACACTAGGTTTACATTCTTATCCTGGTCCCTGCCCCATGACGAGATGTTGTGGATTACCTCCAATGCTGTCATCCCTGGCATGCACTCCACCTACACCATTCTTCCTCTAACCCCCCCCCACCACCACTTGATCCCCTTCATAATAGAATCTCCTATCAGGAGTATCTCCCCCCCCCCCCCGGTTTAGCTGCGTCCCAGTTTTCCTTCCCCATGGTGCAGGTGTCTGAACTACCTTCCTTACTCTTGTCTCCCCCTTCCGTCCCCATGCCTGGTCTCCCTACCCCCTCATGCACTCGTCCTCTCTTTCCTTTTACCATTTCCTTGCTCTGCCCCATTCTCCCACCTACTTCTCACATTTGCCTAACTCCTGCCTCGATCCTCTCTGTGGCCTGGAGACCCTGGCATCCTCTTCCAGCTCCTTCTTGCTGTTCCCATTTACTCAGTTTACCCTGTTCCTCCATTTGTCCTTCCTGTGCCCCTGTACTACCCCCCTCCCCTCATCCAGGGTAATGTTCTTCTCCACTTCTGCTGCTTACTGGTCCCTTTTTTCCTGAGAACTCTCCTTCCTTGCCGATCCAACCTCTACCCTAACCTGGCCCACCTGACCTTCAGCTTCTCTTTCCATTCTTCCTCTGGACCCTCTTTGCATCCTACTGTCCCCCCTCCCAGTCCTCCTATTGCTTGCCACCTCCTCCTCCTCCCCCTTGCCCCTTGCCACCCTTGTTACCTCTGAGTCCTTGTCCTGGTTCCCTCCTGCCATGGTCGCTGCCAGTGGCAGGTACCTATTTGATACCATGATCCCAACTTTAGTGTGCTTACCTTCTTCCTACAATTCTGGGCTCCTTGTTGTGGACTCCAAAGGCCCCCTCCTCCTATTCCCTATAGCCCCTATTATGTGCCATCGTTCACCTTTTCCCCAGTCCATTCCTCCTGGCCCCACTTCTTGTCCCCCCCCCCGGGCTGGCCTGACCTTTCCTGGTTCTGGCTGGCACTGTCCCCCTCAGAGTCCTCCCCCCCCAGCCTCCCTCCAACTGTCGTTGTAGATACACCTCCCCTTGCCCCTTGCCCTTGCCTTCATCCAACTCTTCAGCTCAAACCTCAGCCTGCACAACTCTGTTGCCAATCCCTTTAATCTGGCACATATGGGGCAGTGGCCAATCCTCCATAGTGTATTCATGACTAAAGCCACCCCACACCCATTGCATCCCACTAGCCTGACCCCCATCCTGTACCAGCAGTCCTCATGCCTGCCCAGTAGCAGCCCCACTCAACCCAACTGCTCCTGTTAGCCTTTCCTGCCTGTGCTCCCTTTCCCTGCCATTGCCCCCCTCCCCACCCCCCACCCTACCCTCTTCCCCTGAAGTTCCCCCATCCATTCCTGGCCATTTGGTCCCTCAAGTAGTACCTTCCCCTCAAGAGATGCACCTTCAGATCTGTCCCCCTCCTTCCTAGTTATGCCTGTACATAGTTCCAAATATTGGCAGAACTTGGCGATGTAATCAGTTCAGTCCCAAGCAGAACCCTGACCACCCTGTATCCTCCCAGTTCCCCCATCTAGTTCCAAATATTGGCAAACTTGGCGATGTAAGCAATTCAGTTCCAAATAGAACCCCAACGGGAGTCACGTGATGAGCTGATTCGGAAGAGACGTCTCCCGTGCTTCTCTGAGGCCCTGCAGTACAAAATATAATATAAGTTACTCCGAGACTGGCTATAAATACTTTAAAATAGCCAACAAGAGCCCGCGAGCTGGCGTGGGTGTGTTTCCTTGCTAATCGCTAAAGGGCTACAAGGATACGAAGAGCGGCGATTTAAGAAACAGCGTGGGCGCATTGGCAAGCTCAGGCCGCGTCATTGCTTGGCGATGGAAGCCGAATCTGCTGAACCCCTGGCGGGGCGAGCTCCAGCTACTAAGAGGCCCAAATCCCAGTCGCCTACCTTACCCGAGCAGGATGAGGAACCAGGGATGGAGGGGGGCTCAGGCTCGAACGCAGAGGACATTCGGGAAATTAAGGCAATGTTGCAAGGGCTGGTGATTGATTTCGCCACGGTAAAGCCGGCATTACACTCCCTGGCACAAAGAATGGGCGATGCTGAGGCCCAGATCTCATTGCAGGAGAGGAAGGTTTCTGTGATTGATCAGGAGGTGGGGATGATTGAAAAAGGTCAAGAAACTAGAGGAGAGGGTGGAGGATCAGGAATCAAGAAACCGAAAACAACTTGATTTTGGCGGGGCTACCAGAAGCGGGCTGAAGGCTCAGATTGTGTCTCTTTCCTGCAGGACTCCTGTTGAAGTTGCTGGGCCCTACACCATTTGGGATGGGTACAACCTGGAAAGAACTCATCGGGCATTAAGAGATGCCACCGATGAGGCCCAGTGATAATTATGTGCTTTCTCAACTATAAAGAAAAGTCCATGTGCTGCTCACTGCCAGACAAAGAAGTCTCTGCAATGGAATGGTGCCTCTCTATGGTTCTTTCAAGACCAAAGCCAGCGATCGGGAAAAGCAAAAGAGTATGCAGAAATAAAGAAGAAGCTATATCTTGCAGGAATAAAATTTGACTACAGTTCCTGCAACTCTGGTGGTACGTCTTCAGGCTGGAGAAGAGGTCCTCACAGCAAAAGGCGTTGGAGGGACTACGGGCTAAGCTCCCAGATTTATTCAAAACCCCATCATGACCGCTTTCTGAGAAGAAGAAGGCTGTGTCTACTTGATGGCTGTGATGGAAGAAAAGCAAAGGATTTTAAAGTTGCTATTGCCTGTTTGTTCTATTGTTTTCTGTTAAACTTGGGGTTTACGGGATTGGCTCAGGTCTGGGTATATAGGATCATAGAGGGCCACGGTGGTGCATACAAGAAATCAACACATCAAGTAGGAGTCAGGGGGGCATGGAGATCACGAAACCTACTATTTGTGTTATTAGATCCAAGAACATCCTCGTGAGCTTGGAACATTGGAGGGAGCTGCTAGGCGGTGAGGAAATCTTATTGCAATAGGGGCTAAACAGCCAGTATTATAGGTTTTAGAGGGCACTGTTACATATATATCTGGCCTCATGTCAGTTCTGGGGAAAGACGGAGAGGGGGAATGGCCAAAGGGACTAAGACCTAAGTAGTACTAGTAACTGGAGGGATATCACCCCGGGATGCAAGGGAATTTAAAGAGGAGCAGTGTGGGCTCGATATTTATTTTATAAGTGAGAGCTTTGAGAGGGGTTGCCTCCCTTTCTTTTTGTTTATTTTTTTCTTGGAAAATAACAGGGGGTGATTGACTGAAAGGAATATGGGGCCTCCACGTTTAGGTCTCTATGGGAGACGTGGGCCAGATCCCGGGGTTCAGTGTCAGGGGCTGGGGCTGGGGGGTGCGAGGCAGGTTCATCCATGACTCAACATCGGGTAGGTGGTCGATCTAAGGATCGGGGGATAAAGGGGGAGGGACGAGGGGGTTGGAAAGAGAGAGGTCCAAGTATGGGAACAGCAAGAATGCAGACCCTGAAGGGGCACAATATCTGGGCTTATTTGAAATAATTTTGATGTTTACTGATGTCATGTTTTAAAATAATCTCTTGGAATGTTAAAGGACTCAGGGGTAGACGTAAAAGAATGGTCATTTTGCGATACATTGAACAACGAGGGGTACACATTGCAGCGCTACAAGAGACACATCTTTTGACAGAAGAGCTGGGTGGTCTCAGGAAGCGATGGGTGGGACAAGTATATGGAGTAGGAAAGGACAGGGCCTCCGGGGGTGTGGCGATTCTAATAAAGACATCTTGCCCATATGAAGTGGCGCAAGTGCTAACAAGGCAAGATAGTAGGGGGATTTATTTGTCGGGCACTTTGCTTGGTAAAGTAGTCTCGGTTGCATCCATATATGGGCCAACTCCCTCCGATCCTAAATTTTTTGCCTCAATAGAAAGGGATATAGCTAATCTTCCTTCACACTCACTTATCCTAGCAGGTGACTGGAACACCTATCTTGATAACCAGGAGGACAGGATACCTCCATCCAGTGGGCCGATGACCAAGGCCCAGCTAGCCCTGGCTAGGTTTTTAGAGGTAGCAGCACTGGTTGACCCAATTAAGAACCTTTCAAATAGGGGCAGCGACATGACATTCTATTCGCGCCCACAAGAGTCCTCTCGAATTGATTTTTTGGTTAATAGAGAGGCACTTACAGAGATTAGGGAAGTTCTGACAGAGGGTAGAACCCTCTCAGATCACTCTCTTATTCAGATGCAGTGGGAACCAAGACCCACACCGCCTCGACCTTACAGATGGAGGCTTCATGATTCTTTCTTGACAGAAGCCACAAGAAGGGACAAATTGGAGGGGGCCCTACCGGAGATCATTAGATTCCAACTTCCCATGTTGCGAGATAAAAGATTAGCTTGGCCTACCTGTAAGTTTTTATATGCGGGGCAGCTAGGGGTCTAGCTGCAAAGGATAAGAGGCTAAGAAGGGCTAAAGAGGAATTTTTGATGAGGCGATTAATTCTTTGTCACAGCTGGAGGGATCCTCAGGGAAATAGATGTGGAACTCAAAAAGCTTGAGAAGGAATTGTCGGATATTGTCTATGGGAAAACAGAGTTTTGGCTGAATAAGAGCAACGCCAAATTCCTACTGCAGGGTGACGTCCCCGGGCGTCTCTTGGCAGCTAAAATTAAAGAGTGGGAGGCAAGTAGGACAATCATATCTGTTCAGCATGAAGGGAAGCTTGTTATAAACCCACAAGAGATGGCCGAGGCTTTCGCGACATACTTTACAGAAATTTACCAAGCTAAAGATTTGGTGGGGGAGGAGGATGCCAAGCATTTTCTAGAAGGAATCCCGTTACCAATCTTGGATCCTGCCCAAGCCAAGGAATTAGAAGCTCCAATAAGAGCATCTGAAATTATTGAAGTGGTGCAGTCTCTTCCTATTGGTAAATCACCGGGGCCTGACGGCCTTACTGTCAAATTTTACCAGACCCATATTCAGACTATATTTCCTATACTCCAAGAGTTTTTTCTCACTATAATGCGGGAGGGGATTCACCATCCTCCATTGTATCAGGCTTATGTTACTTTAATTCCTAAGCCAGACAAGCCTAGGGATGCACTAGGTAGCTATAGGCCTATAGCATTAATAAACCAAGATATTAAGATTCTCACCAGAATTTTGGCAAATAGAATTTTGAGTATTGCCCCCAGTTTAATCAGTCAGGAACAAGTAGGATTTATGCCGAGGAGGGGGGCAAAAGACGCTCTCAGGAAAATTCATCATATCCTAAATTTTGCCCCCGATTCTCAACTACCTTTAGCCCTGATTTCCCTAGATGCTGAAAAAGCTTTTGATCGGGTTTCACATTCCTTTCTCTTTGCTACAATGGAGAAAATGGGATTCCCCGGGGGTCTCCTTAGAGGCATTAAGAATTTATATGCTGCCCAACGGCTAGAATATTATGTAATGGTTATATCTGCAGAATTCCAACTAAATAATGGGACTTGTCAAGGTGTCCTCTCTCACCGATACTATTCAACATCTATCTAGAACCCTTTTGAGATCTATCAATAGGGATGTAAAGGTTCAGGGGATTAGGATTGGGGAATGGAGTTAAAACTTTCAGTTTTCGCAGATGATATACTCCTTCATCTACAAGACCCAGTATCTAGCTTTGAGAGAGTAAGAGAATTAATAGGCCGTTTTTCTAAGGTCTCCAATTACAAGTTGAATCTTACAAAGACACAAATCCTACCTTTGACACCATATGTCTTTAGGGCAGATTTTTCATCCCTGGGAGTGCAATGGAGTACTGATAAAATGAGGTATCTAGGCATCTGGATTACAGCAAATCTGGAGTCGGGGGCTGATGCTAATCTGGGGGGGATCATATCTGCGGTCAAGGGGGATATACTAAGATGGAACAAGCTACCTTTCAACTTTACGGCACAATTGGGCCTCATTAAGATGAATGTATTACGAGACTGCTATATCGGTACATCTAGTCCCATATAGTATCCCTACTAAATGGTTTAGTATAATCAGGAGGCTAATTTCAGGATTCCTGTGGAATAACAAACCGTCTAGGATAAAGCATAATGTCTTGCGCCTTCCGTGCGGGAGGGTGGCATCAGGTTGCCTGACCTCCATGTTTACTCGTGGCAGGCCAGTTGAGGCCTTATGGCTCAATGGGAGAGAAAGCGATGAGGGGGAAAATTACATACCAGCCCGGTTGCGAATAGAGAAGCAATTGTTAACAAGCTTTGGCCTCACTCCCGAATCGTTGCTATATGCTAAACTAAGAAAAGGTTCTTTCAGGATGGGGTATGAGAACCCAATTATAAAAACCGAGGAGGCCTGGTGGTCCTTTCTCACTCTGGCACAAAAGCGGTATCAAATGAAGTCCAGAGACCAGCCCATACTGGGTAATCCTAACTTGGTAATAGCGGGTCGGGTAATTGGACACGGTGGTCCAACCATTTATGGGCCTAAGATTGAGGGGCGTGATGCAGGGAGACAAAATAGTCCTTCCACCACAATGTGATGGACTGTCTTTCTTTCAAAGGATACAACTTAAACAAATGTTAGCAGGGTTTCGGAAGGGGATGGGGGACTCCATAGATAACTCTTTCTCGTGGGGGAGCTTAAGGGAAACCATCCAGAGAGCCAATCCACTTTCACAAATTTATAAAATTCTTTTGGACTTTCTGGGCCTGAATACCCCTATACAAATCCCATACTGGGACAAGGTGACGACCCCCAGAAATCTTAGGTGGGAGAGTATTTGGAAGAATACTAAATATAATGTGATACCCAAGTATAGAAATATGCAAATATTTGTGGTTTCCAACATATACTATACCCCTGTAAAGCTATATGGTAGAGGGTTGAGACAGACGGACCTGTGCTTCAGATGCGAGAAGGACGTGGGTGACCTGTTGCATGTAATGTGGGGATGCAGCAAAATCTCATCCTTATGGAGGGAGATTAAACGGGGCATGGATCCAATGCTGGACTATACAGATTTTATAACGCCAGAAATATGTGTTCTGGGTGACTTCTCTCAAATTGTAGGGACCGCACCCAAATACCACCTTTCTTTAATGGTGTCGGTAGTTAAGGCGTTTTTAGTAAAGCATTGGAAGGACGACCAGGCCTATGCCTATGAACAATGGGTGAGAGAACTCCTAGGGGTGCTGGCCAAGATAAAGAGACATTTATCCTCTGAGGGGAGAAAAGAGCTATACGTAAAAAGATGGGCAATATTAGATGCGATCTACTCCCAGCAAGTTACAAATACTGGAACACAGGTCTGTCTGTCAGACGGTGATTAGTAAAGTAAAGCATGCCGGAGTGTTTAATGCTTATATTCCTTTGTGCCTATTTTCATTTTGCTTTTCCCTTTATTATCCCTAATATTCTTGGTACTACTTGGACTTTAACATTTTTTAGATGGTAAAACTGGGGTTGTATTGGGCCCATTACCAGGACAAAGGGGATTGGTAATGGTCTGCAGGGGCTTAAGGGTTGGGAACGCTCTCTCTTTCCAGGGGACACATTAGGAAACCGTCCGGTAAGAGTCAGGCTCCTTTGGGGGCCGCAGTGTAAAATATGCTCACAAGTGGGTAAATAAAGGAGGATTTTGGTCAATGAAGGGAAGGGTGTACTTTAACACCGGTCAACGTACTATATCAGGGCATTATTGACCTTGGAGCTTGATCACAATGTGGGGCGGTTTTCTAATGTGCTTATACATAGGGGAATGTACATAGTTCGCACAGCCAGTTTGGGGTTGTGTTCCCTGGCTTAGCCAGGTATGTGTATGTTTGTCTGTCTGTTTACTGAAAATGAATAAAGGTGTTTTAAGAAAAAAAAAAGGAATTCGTGCCCCATCGATAAAACTAATCTTTCAGAATTTGCAGTAGCAAGTCGTTGGCAGGACTTGCTCTGCAGTGCTCCTCAGGTTCCTGTCAGATTAAGAAGTTGTAAAAGTTTAAGAATGTTGCTGTATTAGAGCCAGTTTGTAGATTGCCACAGATTTTCCTTCACTCTGAAATTCTATAGTGGCAGAATTAGTTAGATATAGGGTTCAGCTGCAACAGAAATTCAGCGATATTGTGCTTGGGCTTACAAGCAACTGATGAGCTTTCTGTGGCAGTCATCATATATTTTTGAAGTTTTTCTGATAATAATCTCAGAGAAGATCCTGTCCGTCCATAGCAGTAGGTTCAGTAATATTACGTAAATCTAGCTCAGATAATATTTCTATGTGTTACAGTTTCTGTTTGTACAGTATACACAATGTGTTGTCAGTATTTCTGCTTTGAGTGCTAACTAAAATTCCAATAAAACGGTATGGTATTTGTCCAAATAGAACCCCGACCACCCTGTATCATCCCCTACAACAAACAGCTGTAAACAGGTCACAACAGTAAGCAATTCAGTCCCAAGTCAACCCCCGACCACCCTCCCCACAACAAACAGCTGTAAAGAGTTTACAATAATGGCAGACTTTAGTGATGCAAGCAATTACAGCCCCCAAGTATATGCTCGAACCACCCTGTTTACCCTCCACCACCACCACAAGCAACAGCAGTACACTATCTACTCCATCAAGTAGCACAGCACATGAGGGTGGTTATTACATTTTCTGGGTATGATTATATTTAGTGCACTTTATTAGGCTTGTTTATTGTATGTTATGTTATGTTATGTTATGTTATGTTATGTTATGTTATGTTATGTTATGTTATGTTATGTTATGTTATGTTATGTTATGTTATGTTATGTTATGTTATGTTTATCTTTTGTACACAATAAAAAAATTCCCCATCTCTTTTCAAAAAGTGCCATAGGATCTTTAATGTACACCTGAACAACCACCAGAACAGGCAGACAGGACCCTGGTTTAACGTCTCATCCAAACGACAGCACCTCAAGAGTGCAGCACCCCTCTCATGCTGCACTACAGTGTCAGTATTGGGATTTAACCCAAGTGCCTGGTGTGGGGATAGAACCCACAGCCTTCTGATTTTCTAGCCTCAGAGGCAAGTGAGCAACCTGCTGAGCCACTGACACTGCTCAATTGTTTGCATGTTAATTCTTGTGGCCCTGACTTTGTGGGTTTAAGTTATTGTGTGGGGGGGTTGTCATAGTGTGGGGAGAGTGTTCTGGGGGCAGATATTGTTATTTCCTGGGGGGTGGTAAACTGCACAATGCATACAGGCATTCCCTGCCACAGACCCAGGTGGAGGCACCATGCAAAACCCATTGTCCAGTTACGGAACCCATGCCGGGCCCCTCAAAGGTGTGGACCTTGTGGACGTGAGGGCCCCAGAGCAGCCAAGGTGAGTCAAAGGGCTGTTACATAAAAAAATCACAGTCCTCTCATAGTGACCCCAGTCTGTTGAGGTGGAGACTATTATAATGTCAGAAGCAGAGGATTATGATGCCAGATGTGGGCAAACTGTTAAGAGCTCATACAGTGTAACAGTCATTGATCCTGGTTTCAAGCTTTAATGTGCATTGTTAAAATAGAAAGAGTGGCCTGCCCAATGGCACAGCGGCAGTGCTACTGCCTGCCACACTGATGACTGGGTTTGGAAGTGAACTTAGAACTCACTGCAGTCAGTCAGGGCGAGAAGATTGAGTGTCTACTGGATTGCTCTCCTCTCTAGGGGATAGAGATACATCTGCTCCACTCTAATACCTGCCATCTAGGTGAAGGTGGGTGGCAGGACAGTGAGAGGAACATTGGAGGTGGACTGCTGGCCAGAGCGAAGTAGGTTTGTGCCTACCATGCACCTGCACCTGGGTGCTTGGTGACTGGGCAGAAAAGGAGGAAACCAATAGGAACAGAGTGTGTGAATGTTCGGTCTACCATAGGCACCACACCAACTGACTGGGTGCCCTCCTGTGGAGCTAATCAGGATTGTCCTCTGGAAGAGCCTGGCCAGCCCTGACAGCCCTGCTATGATGGAAAATTCATGAGGGATCACCAGAGTAGGAGGTAAGTCCCAGTGACGATGGGGTGATGGACTGCGCAACTGATGCCTGATGGGGGCTGGTCCCAGGAGACAAATGGATTATGGGAAAAAAACAGAGGGAGGCTAAATACAGAAAACAAGAACTATAACCTAAATTGTATATAAAAAGTATATAATTACTGCTAGACTTGATTACATACTGATAACGGTGGTGCAATCTGCTAATATAACTGGACGGTTATCTGGACTCTAAAGCTTCTCCTTAACAAGCTACCGAACTATCTAACCTCTATCATCCATACCTGCTGTAGTACCTATGCACTCAGAAAAGCAGATTTTATCTTCCTGGACGTCCCCAAAACCCACACCATTTTCGGTAAATGTGCTATCTCCACTGCCTTCCCAGTCATCTGGAACAGAGTACAATCCTCTCTGAAACTAACTAAGTTAGTCTCTGTTGGTCTCTTCAAAAAGTTGATTTCTGGAAAAATAAAAGACGTCTGTAACTGTCAGTAAAACTGGTATTCACTATGACTGTATATGTCTTTAACAGTCCAAGGTCTATATGGACTGAAGTTGCACTATGTTGCCTGAGTATGTTGACCCAATCAATATGATATATTATAATGCACTGAACAATGCTTGTACACTTGTCTCTTATGTATCTTGGCAGCACTTGAATCTCTGTTGTACATGTTTACTGTATATTTCCTGTTAGCATTTTTGTACATGTATACCAGGACCTCCTAGTGAATGAGCTTGCTCAATGGAGTTTGTTTTCCTGCAAACTTGAAACTTGAACTTGTAAAGGCAAACGCAAGACAGCTGAGAGCTAGTAACCAAACTTAAGTGCTGAGAATGCACTATGTGTAAAACAACCAACTGTCAAAACCACTGCTTGAATCTAAACCACTGATGCAGCGAAGAAGCTGCCCAAAGCATTGTTTGGTCCTGGATCCCAGTGCAGGCAGCAGAGTCAGGATTAGACTTTAAGGACCATCAATGAAACAAGAAAAGGTCTTTCCCAGCCCTATGACAGACAGCGAGGCTGGGTAAAGAACAGTTACTGACCATAACAGTAGATCTTCAACAGAATCTCCTCCATTGTGCCACATCTTTGGGACTGTCAGCTTTTGGCATCAGGACCACTCAGAAACTTTTGCTAGGTGGGGGGGCCACCCACAATGACCTTCAATGTCTGCATCTACATAATCATGGGTGGCCCCATTGCTTCTCAGTTCCCCGCTGCAGATAAACTTGGAGGGTCTCTTACCATGACAGGAGACCAGACCAGTACCAGGCACACAAGCAGAGGAATGGGACTGGAAATATTGTATACATAAGGCATTTATGGACAACAAGGAGTCATGCAGTGAAGCTGGAAGGAGGAAATTTAGGAGGGATGTGAGGAAGTACTTCTTCACTAAAAGAGTGGTGGATACCTGGTATAGTCTTTCATAGGAGGTAGTGGGGGCAAAAACAGTGGTAGGTTTTAAGCATGCATGGGACAGGCACAAGAAAATCTTGGTATGGAAGAAGTGGGGGTGTGGGGTAGCCAAAGTTCAGGTAAATGGCACTCACTCTAATGGTCGAAGACTGCCCAGCAGGGTGCTACAGGGCTCTGTACTGGGACTAGTCCACTTCAATGTCTTCATAAGTGATGTAATGACCAACTGGAAGAGATGTATGCCTTTTACAGAAGATACCAAAATCTGTAATGGGGTGGACAATCAGGAGGGGGTGGAAAAATGCATAGGGATATTAGGAAACTCGAGGATTGGTCAAGAACATGATAGTTGGGGTTCAATGCCAAAAGGTGCAAAATCATTCTTCTAGGGCAAAGGAACACAGAAACTGAGTATAGTTTGGGTGGTAGGTATTAACATTCACCAAGCATGAAAGGGACCTTGAGGATATCATATCTGATGACCTCATGGCAGGGCAGACTGTCAAAGAAGTGGATAAGGCCAGTGCAGTGCTGGGATGAATTGGGAGAGTTATCTCCTGAAAGAGGAGAAAGGTGGCATTGTCACTGTGTCACTCACTGGTGAGACCACATCTGGAGTATTGTGTACAGTTCTGGAGACTGCAGCTCAGAAAGGACACAGGGCAGAGGCAGTCCAGAGGAAGGCAACTAAAATGGTGCAGGGGTTGCAACAAAAGCCCTACGAGGAGACAGTGAGGAATCTCAACGTGTACACCCTGGAGGATAGGAGAGCGAGAGAGAACGTGACAGAGACATACAAGTACCTCACGGGGCTGAACTGGGTGCAGAAGAGAAGTCTTTTTCTAGCGAAGAACAACACCAGGACCAGAGAGGATGTGATGAAACTGGAGGGGGCTGGGGGGGGTTTAACAGGGATGAGAGGAAGTACTACTTCACTGAAAGAGTGGTAGACACCTTGAATAGACTGCCAGTAGAAGTGGTGGAGGTGAAAACAGTAGGAGGCTTCAAGCATCTGTGGGATCGCCACAGTGGAATATTATTAAATAGGCAGTGAGGCAGGAGCATCACCAAAGAACAGTTAGGGTCCGTGGGGACTGACTAGGTAGGGACCATCTAGGCAGACTGGGCCAAGCAGTGCTTTTTTGCCAACAAATTCTATGTTTCTCTTTCCTACTAGTCAGCCAATGTTCTATCCATCTTCTGTACTCTATGTGGACTCCATAATGTGCTATGTTCTCCATGAGTTGTCATGTACATTGTACAATGTCAAAGGGCTGGCTGAAGTGCAGGTAGACTACATCTGCCACCGGCCCCGCTCCACCTTTCAAGTTACTGCCTCAAAGAAGGCAGTCAGATTGGTTTGGCAGGATCTACTATTTGTGAAACCATGTTGTGTGCTATAGAACAGCCCATTTTAATCGATGTGCTGAACCACATCTTTTTGACTGACAACTCAGAATTCAGTCTTGCAGTACTACAAAGGTGATAGTGTTCCCCTTGTGCTGTGTACTAGAGATCACAATGAAGTGGAGCATAGGTTCTCCCACATTCCAAGGAGTGCCTAACCTTTAATGGTCATTCACCAGTGCAGAGCTTTGCCCTGAATGTGTACATGGGACACCACACACACACACACACACACACACACTTCCAACAGTCATGGCCTTCCCTTGTAAGAAGGCATCTTGCACACTGCACCCTTTCACTTCTCATTCTGATTCAATACTCTCTCCTCCTATGATCCTTTCTCACCGCCTCACTAACGCCACTCCTTCCCACTGAAAAACTGCCAGCCTTCCTTTTTCTATAGTGTCCCTCATCAGTGGAAGCCTCCCTGTATATTGTAGTCTTTACTAACCCACTTGCCTCTGCACCCTGTTCAACAACTTCTTAGTCAGATCCCGCCATTACCACCCTCTAATCCCTACTCATGTTACTATGGGGTTTCCTCTTTGTGTTCCTTTACTTCCTCCTCTAGTTGCCCTGCTACACAAGAGGGAAACTGAAATACCATGTAGGTCCCACTCATTATGAAGACCCACTGCAGTTAACACCTAGCTGCCTGCACTTGTAAATGCCTCCCTTGTTCAGTTTCATATTTACCTATTCATGTATGTCCCATTGGATGCAGTTTGTATACTTTTTTATTTTTAGTAAGTAAATGTTATGGCTTGGTTGATGCACTGTGTATCTCACCCACTCTAGTTTCAGGAGATTTTCTTACGCATAACTACTTATAATGTTGTCTGTTGTATTTTACCCATCCCTCTCACCCTCCTACCCCAGGATACACCTGTAAATAAGCTAAGGTACTGCAATGTGCCTTCTTGACCCAAACTTGTAAATAAGTAAATCCCTTCAATGCAGACATTTCAGGGGGTAGCACTGCCGGGCTGTGTATTGGTGCAACTCAAAGAAGGCTCACCATAAACTCAAGACCCTCTCCCCATACAGGGATCAAAGCCAAATACTGGTAGATTTTAAATTAAGCCAGTAAAGAAAATCCCTTAACTAGCCTTGCTGACTTGTACTGGAGGAGGTCAGATTTTAAGAAGTACACCAGCTAAGCCGGTGGAATGTCTGTGGGGCTGGTGGATTTTCTCAGTCACCAGTCTGCAAGACCAACTCCTTTGGATCACTCTGGAGCTCAATTACCTTTTCTAAATCCTTGACTATGGCATCTCCACAAGACTGTAGGCTCTGGTGAGGACTTTCAGAGATATAAATATCTCTAAAATGCCACCATTAATGCCCAATCAAATTATTTGTCTACCAATCTGTAGAACAATGACCAAAAACAAAAACCGGAATGTGGTCACCAGTGCAGGATCTTGGTGCAGGTCATGGGGTGGCTAGCCCTTGGGAGAGCATAGTTCAACAACAGAAAAACATGCACTCAATGGTGCTGTAGACCAAGCAGCAAAAACTACAATCCAGTCTAGGATAAGTGGTTTTCATAAGGTTTAATTAAGCAATAAGGTATGACCAGGGGTTAGATTAACAGTCTGTCAATCACCCCCAGGGTTGTATTGTGGCACAAGACGCAGCCTAGTGCCATATTGCCTAGGGGTGATTAACTGACTGTTAATCTAACTCCTAGGAGTATATTGCTAATATAAAATGTTTTCCAAAAGAAAAGTGTTGAAAGTATCCTTTATGAATGTTTTTCTCATTTAGAGGGAGATTTTTAATAAAATAGTTCTTCCACCAGCAGTTTAAGAATGCTGGTTCAAAATCAGAATGCATCATTCCACACATTCAGCTGTACTAGAGGATGGAATGCTGACAGGAAGAATCCATGTGCCATGGTGATCCGGCTGTACGTGACGGTATAAAATGAATTAATGTAAGGCTGTTGGAATCCATCAGATTGCAGCATTTCTGAGAGCCTTTTTATAATCCAAAAAAAGCAAAGGGTTGCAGTACATGAAAACAAAACATAATGCTGCAAGGGTATGAGACAAACACAATGACTACACAGGACAGGTATCCCAGCACTTTGTTTAGTAGAGCTTCATCAGGGTGCAGGTACCTGTAGGTGCAAGACACCCTTACATAATGACACGCATATGGAAGACCGGTTGGCATTTGGCATTGGAATCTTTACTAAATGAACACAACAATAATCATATTCCAGGCATGGAATTCCATGCATAACAGCATTCCACCATACACTATATAGAGGGTTGTGTATGAGCAATCATACACAACAATGTTGTTTTTCAGTTCAGAGGTTTCCATGGTAACAAAAGACCTCAAGAACGCAGCTCGAGAGGTCTCACCACGGAAACCTCGAGACTGAAAAAAACGCGTTGTATGTGTATGATTGCTCATACACAATCTTTTATAGTATATGGGCATTCATTATTACCATCTAGAGTACAAGAAAAGGTCCCCCAGTACTAAAAGTTCCTTACTGTAGCACCCGTAGCCCATAGCATTACTGCAGCTCCCACAGTTTGTAGCAGTTCCTTCCAGTGCCGCTTCATCACGCATGTGCGAATAAATTTTTCTTGTGCTTCAGTAGTGACATAGCTAGTGCAGCACATCAACAGTCTGATGTTGTGACAGGGTTGGTTGGGCCCTGTCTCTTTTGTGATGTGTAGAGAGCGTCTGAAGCAAGGATTCTGCCTATGTCTATCTTCTACTGGACTGTGCAGTCACCTCTTACCTTTACTTGCTGGTCTTTCTTTTTCCCTTGTTGCTGTCTCTACCTTGCCTATATAGTTATAAAAAACATGTATGAAACTGGGTTCATTGATTGGTAAACTAGATATAAATATAGTTGTTACTGTTTTTTTATATGCAACATTTTTATTGATTTTGTTTGCAAGAAACAAAACAACTTGCATAAATAAACATATTTCAATAACAATTTCACACAACTAATCACCATACAGTATAGAATTCTACATAATACATAGATAACATGGAACGGCCTTCTGGAGGAGGTTGTGGAGTCAGAAACAGTGGTGGAATTCAAGCATGCATGGGACAGTCATAAGGCAATTCTAGGGGGTGGGGGTAGGAAGAAGTAGGCTGCTGGTTAACTAGGATCTGCAGCTTATCCAATAGGTAGGGAAATAGGCAGACTGGGTGGGCCAAGCAGTCCTTATCTGCCGTCAAAATCTATGTTTCTATATGTAAAACACATTTATCAGGTATTAAGAAGGAAAAGAAAAGAAAATGAAAAAAAAACGGACCAAATTTCATCAATTCCAAATACATCAACAATTCTTCAAAAGAAGTCTAATATTATTACTAATTATTCTGACAACCTTGAAAAGATAAAATATTCTCCAATTTTAATTTATAGACATCTAATTTATTACAAGTAATGTACGACAATTGTCATTTAAGGCTAAATAGGATAGTGCATCATGAAAGGGAACTTCCAGAAACAGCTCTTTGAGTTTATTATCAAAGTGTAACAGAGTGTGACTGTTTGATCTCAGACTGGTGGAATCTGTCAGCAGAAGAGGCCAGTTAACAGTTGGGTCACAATGCTCCGAAAGCTAGAATCTGAAAAGGTTCTGAAGTTCTGGGTCACAATGCTCTGGTGGAAACTAGAAGCTGACAAGGTTTTGAATTTTTGTGTAAAAAGAGGAGACAGAGCAAGTGTCTTCAGGGGGATTTGGAGACCAGATGTAACAGAGAGCCAGTTGATTGTAGATTTCAGTTCTGAACTCAGAAACCGGACTTAGTTTTTGGATTGTCTATGTTGAAAACCAGTCAGTACACTTCTCTTTGTTTTTATTTTTTTGTTACTTATAATAATAAGTCACTACTTGCAAATTTTATAGTTTCTCCTGGTCTGCTTATGTTCCTGACCCAAGCCTCAGTTACAGACATCACTACTGCAGCACAACAAGCTGATTCCAGTAACCGAATTCAATGCTCAGTCATGTTCTACCATACACTATATGCCAGTTTATAATGTTAACATATCTAAATTCTATAGGCCCAATCTTAAAATGATTGGGACTGGTGCAAGAGGCGTATGTCAAGGAGACATGATGCAAAGGGCTCCTTGTGCCACACCTTGCACCAGTCCCTATTTTGGAATGTACCCCTTCACCATGGGGGGGGAACCTGTGCCAACTGGGCTTGGGTCATCCTTGCAACAGCTGCACCGGTACACCATGGTGGAAGGCAACTTACCCCAGGGCAGTGCTGCAATGTCCCCTAAAGTGCGATTTTGCAAGCCCTCACCATGGCTGCATGGACCCTGCTGTTAGACTAGCCTGAAGCTGGTCTAACCCATGATGCACCACTCCCAGGGCCATTGCTGGGTGGGGTGTGACCCTGAACCTCACTGGAGTGGCTGGTGGTCCATGGCAGATACAAGCCCATGACCCCCCCCCATGGTGGTGCTGGTGCATTGGCCCACCCAATGGACCTGCACTATAGGTGGCAATATTGCATTTGCCCAGTTGGAGCAGTTGCCACCCTGTTCCCCCATCCTGATCCCTGTCACCCCCCAAGCCAAGGAATGCCCAGGATGACCTGCCAGCCACCAGGGCAACCGGACGGTGGGTCACCATTGCTGGCCGCTGCTGCCACAAGCCTATCCCATGGCTTGTGGCATTCCCCCCATGCACCATTTCTTCAGCGCAGCTGTCGGCTTGTAGCAAAACCCAGGGACTTTGGTGCCAGGACCCCACTTTTTGTAAACTCAGGCACAGGGTCCCTGGTGGTAGTAGTAGTAAAAAATTTTATTTTTATATAGGAAAGGTAGTACAATAACACCTTTAGGATAGTAATCCCATTTGTAAGGTGCACCTGTAAAAAATTTACATTTACAATAGTAAGGACATATCGAATTTATGAAAAACACACATTACCATGCAACTTAGTCATTGCAATTATAGCATACTGCTAGTTCCTGTCTTAGGGCAGTGTTTAGCATTTTTACATTTTTGTGGCTTGGCCAACACTTGTTATGACTCTGTTCCATACTTGAGCAGCTATAAAAGAGAACGTTTTCTCACCATATTGTGTTGTTTTAGATTTAGTACCTTAAAGAAGCCCTTCTTTGAGCTTCTCAAGGCATATTTATACTCAGATTTTACCAACTTGTCAGACAGATTTGGTAATTTGGCTGAATTTATCACTTTATACACTGTATATGCCTGGTGCACCCAGGTTTGCCAAAAGTGGCAGTACAGCACACCATGCACCAATCCTGATAGGGCTTTCAAAAATCAAGCCCTGTATCTTGTGTAAATCTTCATTTTTCCCAAAATCTTACTTTTGCCCCATGAACTGTAACCCTGTTATCAGTGCATTCAAGAAAACTGTGCTTCAGGAAGTTGTTTGTTTGTTTGTTGTTGTTTGTTAAAAGATTTATTTTTATACAGGAGATTTTGATTGGGGAAACCCCGTTTACAACAAATTCCTGTGGTAAACAAATACAAATACAAAACATAAATGAGACAAACGAAATGAAGGTATGCATACTATAATAATAAGTAAAACTAAAAACAATAACAATTTACTTTCCAAAGTTTATACAACTCAATTTTGTTTTGAAATTGAAGTTTATTGGAGAACTTTTTTCCATAAGGTACATATACTGACAAACAGACAATATATCAACTTCTATCCTCTTAAACAGTATTAACACCAGTATCAGAGGAAAGAAAAAGACAAAGAACAGGAAAGAAAAGCAGGAGAGGAAAGAGAAAGAGAGAAGAGATTATGAGACGAGAGAGTGCCCTCACAGCTTAAGAAAATGAGATAATGCAAGAAAACCTTTTTAAATTATACTTATATAGTAAATCAACTATCAGTCAAGCATTGTGGTTACTGCCTGGAATTAATTGACTCTAGCAAAAAGAGAAAAAATTTAAAAAATTAAAAGTTAAAAGGAGGTGAAAAAAGGGGTAAATTAGAAGTTAAAGATGCCCCGGCAAGTACCAAGGACCCAGGCAACCACAAACTCCATAATAGTACACCTATATTGAATGTACATAATAAATATAATATGCCTTGTAACTTGTGACAAAACAAATATAAGCCTCAGAGGAGGAGAAACCTCCTATCCACCTTTTTCAGCCAGACTGTCTCGACTGAACCTGGAGACTCCTACTAAATATATCTGGCTAGCAATTCTAATATAGGTTTCCCCTCATGAGAGGCCATGAAATGCAGAAATGGTAACCATATCCCCCTAAACTTATCTAAGGATAGCCTCAATTTGGCTGTCAAGTATTCCATGTCTAGGATCCTGGTGCAAATATCATACCATGAAGTGATTGTAGGCTTATCCGGAGTAAGCCATAACAAATTAATAGCCTTAAGGGCTGCTGCCACCAAGATTCCATATAGGTAATGGGAAGATCTGGAGGTCAGAAGGGGGGGCAACCCCAATAGCCAATACTGCGGGGTCTCTGGCATCACTATCTCAAAAATCTTCTCCAAGGTGTCTCTTACTTCCCTCCAGTATTCCTGTTTAACTTTGCATTCCCAAAATATATGGAGATATGTACCAATCAACTGACAGTTTCTCCAGCAAAGGTCGGAGTGATGTAGCCCATAGTGTTTTGTCACAACTGGAACTCAAAAAAATCTAACGGCCAACTTCCACTGAAATTCTCACCAAAAACAGGATGATGTGGTGTTCTGGATAGCCTTCCAGATGGAAATCCAATCCAGATCTGATAGGACCACCCCAAGATCGCTATGCCAAGTGTCCTTGACCTGAATTTGGGAGTCACCCTCTGTGAAATTCATCCCCTGCACTAACTTTGAAATCATAGAAACATAGAAACATAGAAGTTGACGGCAGATAAGGACCGCAAGGCCCATCCAGTCTGCCCATTTCTTTTTCTACCTTATAAATGTGCCATTGGCCTTTGCTCTGTCAGTGACCTATCTATTCATAGTCATTTGTATTGCTCCCTTATGCCTATCCCATGCCTGTTTGAAGCCCTGCACTGTATTCATAGCCACCACTTCTTGTAGTAAGCCATTCCATGCATCTACCACTCTTTCTGTGAAAAAGAATTTCCTCACATTCCCTCTTAATTGGCCTCCCTCTAATCTCATGCTGTGTCCTCTTGTCCTGCTATTTTTCTTATATTTAAACATGTTAGACTCTTTCACCTTGTTTATGCCCTTAAGGTGTTTGAATGCCTCGATCATATCACCTCTCTCCCTCCTTTGCTCAAGGGTATACATATTGAGCTCCGTTAATCTGTCCTCATATGTCTTCTGATGCAGTCCCTGCACCATTTTGGTTGCCCTTCTCTGGACTGCCTCAATTTGGTTAATGTCCTTTTGAAGGTGTGGCCTCCAATACTGCGCAGTACTCAGATGGGGCCTAACCAATGTCTTGTACAGAGGGATTATTACCTCCCTCTTACGACTTGTGATACCCCTACTAATACACCCTAACACCCCTAACCTTACCTACTGCTTTAGAGGTCTGCTTGGATGATTTCAGGTCATCAGTGATGATGATGCCCAAGTCTCTTTCTTCCTTTGTGACTGCTAGCAACTCCCCTCCCAGCCTATAAGTGGCTTCAGGGTTTCTCTTCCCTATGTGCATGATTTTGCACTTCTTTGCATTAAATCCCAGTTGCCACTCTTCTGACCATTCTTCTAGTTTATCCAGATCTCTTCTCATTCTGCCCACCCCATCTGGATCATCTACTCTGTTGCAGATCTTGGTGTCATCTGCAAACAGACAAGCCTTACCCTCTAGTCCATCTGTGAGGTCACTAATGAAGATGTTGAATAGGACTGGCCCCAGGACTGATCCCTGAGGTACCCCACTTGTGACTTGCATCTCTTCTGACTGTATACCATTTACCACCACTCTCTGTTTCTGCCAGTCAACCAGTTTGCCACCCAGTTGACCAACTTCTGACCCACCCGAGCCTACCATAGCATTTATCAATCTTCTATGTGGAACAGTGTCAAAAGCTTTGCTGAAATCAAGGTAGGCGACATCAACTGCTCCCTCTTGGTCCACCACTCTGGTTACCCAGTCAAAGAAATCTATGAGATTAGTTTGACAGGACCTTCCTTTGTAAACCCATGCTGTCTTGGATCCTGTGCCCTATGGATTCCAGGTGTTGCACTATCCTTTCCTTAAGGAGTGCCTCCATAATCTTGCCCACTTCTGAGGTAAGACTGACCAGTCTGTAGTTCCCCACCTCCTCACTGCTACCACTCTTGTGGAGTGGGATCACATGAGCCGTTCTCCAGTCTTCTGGGACCTCTCCTGTGCTCAGAGACTCACTAAACAATTCTGCTAATGGCTCTGCTAGTTCCTCCTTTAGCTCCTTAAGTACCCTGGGATGTATGCCATCAGGTCCCATTGCCTTATCCACCCTGAGCTTATGAGCTCTTGTAGGACCCTTTCTTTGTGAAGGGAGTAGTGCTCACCTCCCTCCCCCGTGTCCATGATGCTGAGCTGTGGGCCCTGCCCTACCTTCTCTTCAGTAAATACTGAGCAAAAGTATCTATTTAGGATAGATGCCTTTACAGGGTCCTCCTCCTCACTTGCTCCCTTTTCTCCATTAAGCTTAGCAATACCCCCTCTGGACTTTCTCCTTTCACTAATGTATCTATAGAAAGTCAAGTCACCTTCTTTACTGTTCGTGTAGTGTTTCCTCAGTTTGGGACTTTGCCTGCCTTACTGCCTTACCTGCTTCCCTTAGGGCAGTTTGGTATGCCTCCCTATCTTCATCCGCTGTGTTCCCTTATATTTCCTGAAGGCCAGCCTTTTGGCTCTGACCTTTTCTGCTACTGTATTTGAGAACCAAAGTGGTTTCCTTCTTCTTTTGCACTTCCTTTTCTGTCTAACACAATGGGATGTTGCTTCAAGTATTGCATCATAATACTTGCCCACTTTGTCTGTACCTCCTCACCTGTGTTTCTTTTTGCCAGGGCTAGCTTAACTCTGTTGGCCATCTTATCAAAGTCAGCTCCTCTGAAGTCCCATATTTTGCCTTGGAATGGGATGATTTAGATGTAGTAGCCAAATTGAACCATACCATGTGATGGTCACTGGCCCCAGGTGACCTTCTACCTGGAGATCTGTGATCCCTTCTTTGTTAGTCAGTACTAGATCTAGGATAGCCCTGTCTCTTGTGGGTTGCTGTACCAGTTGTTTGAGGCCCTCCCCTGCAGGAATCCACTATGAGTCTAGTTCTGGCAGATGTTCCTGCTGGTATTGACCAATCTGTATCTGGCATGTTGAAGTCTCCCATTATCAGAACCTCCCCTTTAGCTGTCATGTTTTGTATATCTTCTAACAATAATGTGTCTATGTCCTTCCCCTGGTCTGGAGGCCTGTAGACAACCCCAGTTCTTATGGCTGTCCCATTTCCTGTTTCCAGGGTGACCCACAGTTCTTCTGGCTCCTTATGTGTATTCTGAATTTCTGTAGCTTGTAAAAATCTGTAAAAATCAATTTTTTTTGGTGAGGAGACTTTATCAGGGAGGATAAAATGAGCTGCACTGGGTTTGTTAGCGGTTCCGCACCCAACTCAAGCTCTCTTTCATTTAAGCGGACATAATGTCTTAACTGGAGGTAACTAAAAAAATCAGTATGTTGGAGATTGAATTCGGCCTTTGATTGTTGGAAAGGTTTTATTAGATTCCCATTGAAAAGCTGGCCCAGATTGATTAGACCACTTCTCCCCCAACGGTGAAAACCCAGGTCCCACCTGAGTGGGCCGAAATCTAGGCAGCTCAATATAGTCATGGATTGATTAAGCTTTAAGGGAATACCTAGTTTCGAGTTCATATCCCTCCAAACCTGGGAAATCACCCTGGTAAAAGGATTCCTGAAATCAAGCTGGCGCAATCTAGGAATATCCAAGAATATAAGGTCTGAAATGTTTCCCAAAGGAGAATCAGCCCTTTCAATCCGAACCCACTTAGGAGGGGAATCCTGGGCCATAGTAACCAATGGTTGTAGCTGGGAAGCCCAGAAGTATTTCTGGACATCTGGAATCCCAACCCCCATCTTTTGGAGCCAGCATGGTCTTCCATCTTACATGGGGCCCCCTCCCAGATCAAATAAATTTAGAGAGAGTAGAGTTCAGATCTGGCCAGAAATTCCTCGAGGGTCTGAAAGGAATGGCACCCATTATAAACAACAAGCGAGGGAGAATATTCATGTGGATAGATTCCCCCCTGCCGGAGGCAGAGAGGGGGAGCTCCCTCCACCTGTTGCAGTCCTCCTGAATCTCTTGAAGCACCCTTAGATGATTTGTGGAATATATAGCCTTAAAGTCCCTGGGGACCCATATTCCTAGATATCTAGACCCAGATTTACACCACTTAACTTGCTGCACCTCCAGTAAGGGCTGACCCAGGGAACCCCCCAGATGAAATAGCTCAGATTTATCTGGATTAATCTTGCAGCTGGAGAAGGCTCCGAATTCGGAGAGAAGGTCAAAAATCTTGGGAACTGCATTTACTGGATCTGAAATATATAACAAGGTGTCATCAGCATATAAGGAGATCTTGACCTCCACCTCCCTGACCCGGAGACCTTGAAAGATATCAGTTTGCCAAATATGTGCTGCCAGGGGTTCCAAACTGAGGGCAAACAAGAGAGGGGAGAGGGGGCAGCCCTGCCTGGTGCCTCGCTCAATCCCAAACTTGAGTGGAAACCATCCCATTCACCCAGACCCTTGCTCTAGGTTTGAGATATAAATTGGTTATCCAGGACTGAAATTTATCACCAAACCCAAAGCCCCCCAGGACCAAGTCCAAATATTGCCAATTTAAATGATCGAATGCTTTCTCAGCATCTCAAGACAAAATTGCTGAAAGTGGGGAGTCTATGGGGAGCTGGGCCATTGAAATGACATTTAACAGCAATCTAATGTTGTCTTGGATGTGCCTACCGAGTATAAACCCGGTTTGATCCAGATGAACTAGGGTGGGGACCACTTTCTGTAAACGTTCGCTGATAATCTTAGCAAAGACTTTTGCGTCTTAGTTGAGCAGCAAAATTGGTCTGTACCCAGCACAAGAGGCATGATCCTTCCCCCGGTTTGGGCAATACCAATATAAGGGCTTCCCCCCATGTGTCTGGCAAGGCCCCCGGCTCCTGCGCCACATTACAGACCCTGGTAAGCAACAGGGTTAACACCTCTTGGAACCCCTTATAAAATTCCAAAATTAACCCATCTGGGCCAGGAGCCTTGCCAGAGCTGAGATCCTTGATAGCCACCCTCACCTCTTCCTCAGTGAAGGGAGCCTCCAGGGAGTCTCTCTGAGTGCAGGACAGGACAGGGAGCTCCAATCCTTGTAAGAAATTTGAGACTTTCTCACCGTGATCTTGTATTTCCTCCTCTGCATAGAGCTGCTTATAGAAATCCGCAAACTCCTGTGCTATCTCACCAGGAAGAACCCTATGAGGGAGATTAGGTGGGTCCGAACTAACCTTAGCCACATACCTATTGGCTGCCTGCTTGCGGAGCCTTAGAGCAAGCAATCTACCTGCCATCTCTCCCCTCTCATAATAACGCTGCCCAGCATATCCGAGGGAGTTCTCCACCTGTCGATGTAGTAAAGAATTGTAAGAATCCCTGGCCTCCCTCAATTTTTTGAGGATATGACTGGACCCTGTACGTTTATGCATTGCCTCTAAGTTAGTGATAGATGTGAGAGCATCTTGCATATAAGCCTGATGCAATTTATGCCTGTGAGAGGCAAATGCTATCATATGCCCTCTCACAACTGCCTTTAGGGCATCCCACAAATACTTGGGTTTGGAAAACGCCTCAGTGTTTTCTTTCAAATAGCACTGAATAACCCTTTTAGTGGATTCTTTATACTGTTTGTCATTTAGTAGGCCCGGATCAAATCTCCAGAGTCCACTCCCCACCACTGTGTCCCAACGGAGTTGTGCCTTAACCATGGCATGATCAGAAATCGTGATCAGGAGGATGGAAATATCCCTGAATGAGTGCAAAGCATTTCTCTGGGTGTAAAATCTGTCCAACCTGGAATACATATTGGAGGCCGGGGAGAAAAAAGTGAAATTTTTCACTGAGGGATTGAACTGTCTCCATGGATCTATTAGTCCGGCTTCCGCGAGTAGGTTACGAAGTAACCGAGAACAGGACCTTGATCCTGGAATCTTAGTAGAGCTTCTATCTTTACTAACGTCCTCTACACAGTTCCAATCTCCCATAAGGATTACTTGTCCAGGGGGTAATCTCGCTACTGAGGTAAAAAGGGAGCAAAAGAACTCTCTGGAGGGTGGGGTAGGGGCATAAATTCCAACCAAATGTAGTATTTGGCCCTTGTAAATGCCAGAAACCATCAGTTGATGTTCGGAGCCTGACTTAATAACAGACTGAATTTGAAAGGGAAAGCCCCTGCGAAACAGGATAGCTGCTCCCCCCTTTTTGGACTGTGGGTGCTCGTCTGAGCATACCATACTCACCTAGTCCCTACACAGTTTCATGTGCTCTCCCAGGGTCAATCTGGTCTCCTGTAAACAAGCAATGTCACACTTTTCCCTTTTAAATTCAGCTAATACCTTTGCACCTTTAACAACATTGTTAATTCCTTTTACATTAAGTGATCAAATTGTCAAGTCGGCCATACTTTATGTCTAGGAAAACTCCAGGAATTACTAGGCACCCTATATCCACTTATACAACCACAACACCTTGTCACAAGAAAAAAGCACTCTCTCAAAGAAAAGTAAAGACAGAGAAAAGAAAAAGAATAGGAAAGAGACAGAGCAGAAAACAGTACAACAATCCAGACACACATTAAATAAAATATAGCTATAAACATAGCACATGGGGTACTAAACCTAGCTCCAAGAAAGGAGCTCGACGACATAAAGCTGTTGCTTTTACGTGGCTTAAAAGCCAAAGCGTCCATCCGTGCTGACAACAATCATCCCGGCGGGCACGTCAAAATGAAGTAGGGGAGAAAAAAAATATACCCCCAAAAGGGAAAAACACTCCACTAGGAGTGATAAGGTTAAGGGCTCCCCAGAAACCTAAGGAGTCACTAACCTGTGCCCTCTGTTAGTTTCCCTAAGGAAAAACTTACGGGAAGGGCTGGGAAAAAATAACCCTTTGAGTCTCCAACATTAACCAACTAGCCAAAATCATCATCAGTGAGGAATCCAGTGCAACTCAGAAGGCATAAAAGAGGAACAATAAAATTATTTTGCCCACATTCTAAATTAGCACAGAAAAAATATAGACCATCTCACAGATGGGGGGAGGGCACCAACATGTGCTCTCACTCAAATAAAAAGAGAAGGCTGCTATATGGATTATCTCATCCTAGGCTAAAAAAATAAAACATTTTCCCCCACTGTTAAGGAAAAAAGAACCCACCCCAAGAATCCGGCTGAGATAACCCCTCAAAGCCATGCCCTAATGAAAGTAAAAATGGAAAATTGTGGAGTACTTCACACATTTATAGTTCAAACTAATGGGCAGAAATCTGGCACACTGGAATTCCAGGAAGGCCTTTTAAGCTCCAGTCTGCCTGGTGATCTAACATAGCTACCTGAGTCACGGGGGTTCAGCTATCTCTCCACCATCTCCGTGAAGGAGAAAAAGACAATCCCCCTTTAGGCTAATGAGAAATAGAACTAACTGTAATTATTTATTTCGAGAGGATAACTAAGCAAAATGCCCATGACCCACTTGGAATCGAAATACTTATCTAAAATTAAAATATGCAGGCTGCCCTTCTTATAGCTGTCTGATATATGACCATGAGGACAGCGCACTCCATCACAAAGACCCACACCGAATCAGCATCCATCTTAAGGAGGGGAGGAAAAAAAAACAAACAAAGAGGTCAGGGGGACAGGAACCAGGGCCGGACTCCAGGAAGGTGCCACCCCATTAATAGATCCCATCCACTCTGGCATCTGAAACAAAGGGACTGCCCTCCAACCCCCCTGCAGCACCAATGCGAACCCACCTCCCACAAAAAAGGGATCCCCCGAGCTCCTCACAACCCAGGGCCAGGGCAGCTAGTGGAAGAAAAACAAAAAGGTAACCATCTGAAATGCTTAACTGTAACTGCTGAAACACTTAGCTTAAACTGCAATGTTAACATCCTATGGTACGCATAACTGAAATGGATTTGGGTTCACCAAGCAGTCCCCTGGAAAGAAAGGGAGAAAAAAATTAGTTAATGCAGTTCAGGTAATCTTCTCAGAGTGTTTCCCCTTGGTGATCCATTTAGATAGGTCGGCGTGTAGAGGTAAAACAGTCCGCTCTGAAATGAGGTCAGTTATACAACTCAAGTTTGAATTTGTGCAAGTCCGCAATTACATTTAGTTCACAAGGTAATTTGTTCCAACTTCTGGCAAAACTGTTTTGTAAAATCATATCCCCCATCCTAGTTAAGATTCTACTCATGGGAACCTTCTCAGATAACTTCCTAAGTAAGGCTAAGTGATGTGAATGTGACTCTAACTTTACTAAATGTAACAATGAGTGCTGGACTTTTTTTGGAAAAATAAATCCATGACAAGTCAGTGTCCAGAGGTAGTCTCTCCTTTTAGCTGGGAGCAACCAATCAGTCTCCTGAAATACTATACAGTGATGAACCCCTTGCCCCTTATTTAATATATATCTTCCCAACCTATAATACAATTGATCAATTTTTACTAAGGACTTTTGAGATGAGTGCATATAAAGTGAGGAACCGTATTCAAGGACTGGGAGTAATAATTGCTTTACTAGTCTAACTCTATTGTCTCTAAGGAGACATCCTGATATCCTCCATAAGGCACCCAACCTCTGATTTACTTTCCTTGTCTGAATCTGACTATGATCTGTAAAAGTTAATCGAAAGTCTACAAGAACTCCCAAATACCTGTAGGAGGTCACATTTTGTACCACTGACCTGTCTTGGAATCTTATCAGCAAGTTTAGGGAATGTTTACTTTTTGCCAGGGTTCCAACTGAAAATATCATGCTTTGTGTCTTTTTCTTACTTATTAATAAGCAAGAATCTTGCATCCATGTTTCCAATAAGGAAAAATCAATCTGGAGCCACTGTCTCAGGTCCTCCGGGCTATCTGCAGAGGCCACAAGTACAGTGTCATCTGCGTAGAGACTAATCTCAGTGTGGGTCATTGCTGTAACAAGGTTATTCATATAGATGTTGAATAATACAGGGCCCAATATAGAGCCCTGTGGACACCTCTTTCAATATCCACCATACCTGAGCCAGCGGCTCCACACAGGACACACTGCTTAAGTCTTCCCAGGTAAGACCGGAACCATGTCAAAGCTTCTTTTTATACCCTTATATCAAACAGCCTCTGGATCAAGATCTCATGTTGCACTAAATCAAAGGCCTTACTAAGGTTGACAAACACCGCCCCGGTGCACCTACCCTGGTTTAAAGATGCAGCCACCAGGTTATTAAAGTCCATCAGGGCGGTGTTTGTCAACCGCCCCTCCCGGAACCCGTATTAGAATTTGGTTATTATCCCTTGTTGATCAAGGTACTGGCTAAGCTGGTAATTAACCAGTTTCTCAAGAACCTTTGAAAGAATGAATGGGTAGAAGGGTTATGGGCCTATAATTAGAGGGAGATAAAGGATCTCCACTCTCATATACAGGGACAACTACCCCACCTTTCCAGAATTCAGGCACTGAAGAAGATCTAACACTCCAATTGTAAAAGTACGTAATTATTGGAGCAATAAGATCAGCACTTATTTTCAAAAATCTTGTTTCAAGACCATCCAGTACACCGCTTTTTTTGAACTGATAAATTCTTCAGCTCTTTTTCGATTTTATTCACTTTAAATTCCCTAAAATTAAATCCTCCTCCAATATTATACATAGGGCCAGTTAATTTTTGCTGATTGAAACCAATTTCATTTTGGGTCAATTTTGGTATCAACAAGTCAGGTAGTTCTTTAAAGTAATTATTCAGTATATTTGCAACCTCTAAAGGCTCATCAATTAATTTGTCCCCATCCAACAAACTAGTTGAACTCTTTGTTTTTAACGGATTTTTTAGATCAGATATGTTTTTCCAAAATGTATTTGGATCCTGCATTCTATTAAATCTATCATGATAGTACCTTTGTTTTGCTAATACTACATTCTGTTTACACTTATTGCACCATTGTTTAAACACTTTCCAGTCCTCCTCTAATTTGGTTCTTTTAGCCTTTTTCCCCTCCCTATTTCTTATGCGTAACTGAGTTTTTAATTTCTCATTTAACCAAGGGACATTTTTGTTGTTTTAATCTTTTTAATTTTGGGGGCGTGCAACTGCACAATCTCCTAAAAGGAGTCAGTAAATTCCTGAATAGCTAGATTTAAATCTGGAATTAAATATACTCTGGACCAATCAAAGTCCCTAATACTGTTTCTAAATAATCTTTCATTAAATCTCTCCAAATTGCGCACCCAAAACTCTTGTTTGTGTCCACTCTGAACTACCCTCAGAGACATAGTACATTGGGTAGGATTGTGGTCCCCCAAATTTAGTGGGAGGACTTTACAGTGTTCCACTCTTAATTCCTGTGAAATAAAAAATAAATCTAAAATAGAGCCAGAGGTTCTGTTATTTAAACATCTTCTAGGTTGATGTATTATTTGTCGTAGTCCCAAAATGTCAAAACTAGCTCTTAATTTTTTCCCCTGTCTTGTTCCCAATTAGCATTAAAATCACCAGTTAGCATCACTCATTGGTCACCTATTTTTTCCATTAACAATTCAGCCAGGATTCCAAAAGTACTTATTTTAGTTCTTGGGGAGTCATAAAAAACACCAATTAAAATTTTCATTTTTAGTAGTTCAATTAATAAGTAATCAACACCTTCCACATTATTAGCTAGTAGCACCCGGTAAGGGCCTAAAGTGTCCTTTACATATAACATTACCCCCTCCCCTTTTTACACTATCCTGTCTCTGTAAACTGTACCCAGCAAAAGCTATCTCACTATTGGATATTTCTGAGTGAAGCCAGGTCTCAGAAATAGCCATAATGTCCTGGTCCAATGCTGAGGCATACACCCTAAATTGGTCAATCTTGTGCATGAGGCTTCTAACATTCTCATGCACAATAGTGAGTCCTATCAGTTTTTCAGGTCCAGGATTTGTCTCTATATCCCCACATTAAACTAACAAAATAATGCAGAATAAACTTTTTGTACTACAGTTTATGCCCAAGTAAGGGTTGCTTTTAATCGTTAAGGACCTAAGGAATAAATTCCTTTTGTTTGCAAAAAGATTTTCTCTTAACATACTGAAAAGGGCTATCCTGTAATGTTTGCATCAGTACCATAGATACTAAACCCTTGCAAACACTATTACAATTTCCCTCCAATTTCTGAATGTTTACTAGACACAAGCCTAACATTACCCAGCCCAACATTAAAAGAAAACAGTGCATTTTACAAACTAATTTGAAACAATTAATACAAATGACTTAGTATCCAAACCTGAGATTTTGTTACAGAGTGGCGCTTGCGCCACTCACAACGCTCGCGCCACGGTGCTGGCGCCCGTGGGCGGCATGGGCTTTTAACTGCAAGAAGCCCTGCCTCAGTCCAATGGAAGTTCCCTGCAGTATTTCTTCTCTCTAAGCCCCTCAAAGTGCAAACAGGCAGTACAGTCAAATACAGGCTAAAGTCCCACCACAGTGCCTCTGCAAATTAACAAGTTAACAAATTCCTTAATGCCACACACCGGTGTTACATAACAGTCTTACTATTGCTGAACATAAAGCTATTAATGAATTAGAGAACTTACCAGATTTGATCAATGCAGCAGATAACAGGGAGGCAATACTCTTTAATGAAGTGTGATTTCTACAGAGCAAAGGCACTAGAACTACTTCATAATCAAGGCAGCAGATAACATAGAGGCAATGCTCTTTTAATGGATTGTGATTTCTGTAGAGCAAAGGCACTAGAACTATTTAATAACGAGGTGAACTATAGGAAGTTATTCTCAGATCCAATGTCTACTGTATTTTTAAAAGGGAACGGTTTAGCCTGCTCAAATTCGATGGAGCAGAGGGTAAAGTTAGTGAGAAATAAGTTGATTTTCTGGGGGCACAGCATCCCCTTACACCTACTGTAGCTTCTACATTTTACCCAAAACTCATCAGAACTTGATAAGTTCCCTAGGCTTCCACTTTGTGTCTGGGGTGGGATCCCTAACTGACAACATGTATAAATTCCTTGATTCCTAGAACAACCTTGATTCCCCTGACAAGTTCTAGAAGGTTATTCTCTCACTCTTTGCCCCTATCCGGTCAATACTCCCCATACTCAAGCTGGGAATCATGCCTAGTCATCTCTGATTCACCAGAGGTTGACAAAGCTTTCAGTTATTCACTTCTTGCACCCTCTCCCCATTCCCCATTTTTGTGGAGACACTATAGCTGCCATATACACTCTCAACCCCAACCCTGTCAAAGTGCATAGCCCTGATGGTTTAGACCTTAAAGAACTAGTGGAACCAAAACAGGCAGACAAGAAAATTATACAAATTCTAAGAAGTACAGTAAATTGTAATGTTTTATTTCTGAAGTATTTTTCATTTTTCCCTTTGCTCATTAGAAGTTTTTGTATGTGATCATAGTGTGCTGGATGTGTAAAATAGCTCTCAGCCTGGCAGCTGACATATCTACCTCTATCCCCCCCCCCCAACTACATCATCAGCATTGTGATTTCAACAACATTGACATCAAAGGTGACTGACCTGGCAGCCACTGAGTAGCTGTACCTAAGCAAAAGTGAGGTCGCAATGCTGATGATGTAATGGGAGGAACAGAGCTTAATATGTCAGCTGCCAGGCACAGTGATGCCCATATATCATATCCACTAATACTGTATCAGGTAAATAATCTTCTTATTACCCAAAGGGAAAAGAAAAAGTACCTCAGATATAAAAGGCAATGGTTGACTGCTTTTAAAAACTAGTATTAGTTTTAGACAGTACACTAGCTCTTTAAACTCCTTAATTTCTCTGGTCCTGTATTTCTTCACATTTGAACATCCTCCTTAACACCTCTTTTCAGCTTGGGACTGTCCCCTGGACCCAGAAGCCAGCTAAAGTATTCCCCTCCCCACAAAGGAGCAAGTTTTCTTCCCACGGGAACATCACCCCCACTCGCTGTCCTAGCCAAGATGCAGAAACAAAATGATTTTTAGCTCTTCTGCTTTCTTGATTTCTCTTCCTCCTCTTTCAAGTCTGCTTTCCATAAACAACACTCAACTATCTCCTCTCTCCTTGGGGTCACTGACTCCATCTGTAACGGGATGGATCAGGTCTTGTCACTGTGGCCATTTTCATCAGTCTGGGGAAGACCTTCAATACAGTCTCAGCTCTCTCCTTCTGGCTAAGTTATGGCAGCTGTACTATCCCACCTGCCAGTCAGTTAGTTTCACTCCTACTTTTCTGACCAGTGCCACTTGGTTCAGGTTTGCAATATTTTGTCCTTACCCCTGCCCATCACCACTGGTGTCACTCAGGGTTCCATCCTCAGCTCCATATTAACCTCCATCTTTCTAAATGACCTCCCCCAAGCCTTTCTCCTTGCACGTGTACATGTACATGGATGACACTGTACTTTGCTTCCAGGGCTTCTGCCAAAGCTAGACAACGTCCAGCACTGGTTCTTCTCCAACCAGCTCTCACTTAATGCTAAAAAGACAGTCTCCATGACTTCTGGCACTAAGCAGAGGCTAGCAAGACTCCAACTTACCACAGTCTTTGGGACTTCTGACAACACCATTAAAGTTGCTCTCCACTTCCATGTACAGATATCTTGGTGTATGGCTGGATCAGACACTCTGCTTGTCCTCTTACATTGTACACATACACAAAAAACTCCACCATAAGCTTGACACGTTCTACTGTAACACATCCTGCCTCCCCACTCCCTGTCTGCCACAAGCTCATCTTCAAAATAATTCTCTTGATATTTTGACTATGCAGATGTGGTTTACAGTGCTGCCCCTAACTCCACCCTGGCCAGACTAGACCCCCTTTTTTACTTATTCTTTCTTACTTACTACTTGCCAGCAGAAACAGGCCACATGGTCTATCAAGTCTGCTTGAGGGTGCAGCTAGCTCCCCACTTGCAGCTGCCTCTCTCCCCTTGACCCCCCCAGATGAGTGCCAACTGACCTTGAACCAGATTAAGCTGTTGGTGGTATTTCCAGTGAATGGGGGGAAATTTGGCCAGGACACCAGGGAAATTCCCCTACTTTGTCAGCAGGGGGCTTGACTTCCTGTGAGCAGAATGGAGGAGCTCAGTTTGGAGCTGGACAGCAGAAGAGGAGGAAGTGCTGATGTGGCAGTGGTGTGGACTTGTGAGAGTAAGGAGTTGGAGGCTGAGGAGCTGGTCTCCTCCTCAGCCTTTATGAAGCAAGAGGCTGAGAGAATGGAGGAAACAGAGGAACAAAATGTGCACTTAAGAAAATTAATTGGTCTTGAAGACAGAGAAGAACCGGAGCAATCAGAGAATATGAAAGGAAAAACTGCAGCTTCTTCCATGGAGATGGAGGAAGGAGGTACATTTAAAAATATTAATTCTGCAAAATTGTCCCAAAGTAAAGATAAGAATGTGGGAAAAGGAAGCAGCAGTAGTAAAAACAGTCCTGCAAAGCCAGATGACAGAAGGGCGGAGGCCTGTCAAAATCCAAAGCAGCAGGATGATGGGGCAGTATCGGGCTTGTCAGATGAAAGTGATGAAGAGCCTTCTGGCAAAGAAACTAAACAGACCCTGAAAGGTAAAGTCACCGGGAGTCGGAAATGGCTCGATAAAAGAAGGGTAAAAGAAAAAGCCAAAGTGTGAAAAACAAAGCAGGAGAAAATAGTAAGCGAAATGTTCCTAGGAAAAAAAAACACAAAAGAAAAACACATAAATGAAATAAAGGCTGAAAAAAAACAAATAATGAAACAAGTGATGAAACAATTGAATTTCCTAATACACTGGAATGGATTGCACAGGCTCTCATAGATGCAGGCTGGGAAAAAACCAAGATGGGAAGGGGTGGGATCTGAACAGAGAAATACCATCAAAAAATAATGAGCAACACATAGAAAAAAGGATGAAGAAATAGAAGGAGAGAAAGAGAGTATAAAACAGACAGAAAATGAAACCATAGGAGGGAAAAAAAGCAGAGGAAGATAGAACATCAGGGAAGGCCCCAAACATGGTTGAAACTGATCCTGAAACTTCTATGGAAGTAGAAGAAAAAAACATACAGGCTGAAAAAGAACAGAGTGACCAGGAGAAAACCAGAAACAAGATCGTATGGGGAGAAAATGTAAGGGGGAAAACTATTCCCAGATAGTAAGAATAGACTAAACGAGCCAGCTAAGAGGAGAAACGCAGTGCATTTAAAGTTTAAGGGGCAAGCAGCTGATGCCCCAGAAAGATTTTTCGTGGGAAGGCAGTTGATTAAGAACAGCATGAGATGCTACGATTAAGAAATTTATGCTTTGATACATGTACCGGGAGATGTTACGTACGATGTTAGTTTTAAGCACCCTACAGGCCTTAAAAGGTTCTGGAAACTGTATCACCAGCTGAAAAATACCTCACTTTGGAAAACTTTTACAACGATACCATTGACTAAACCTGCCTTTAAAATAGTAACGGTGCTATTTAGAAATGAAGGGGTGAATGTTGCCGATATTTCCTTCTGGTTGAAACAGAAATGCAATTTAAAAGGGACACCTGAACCAATACTAGATGAGGAAAACTTATGGACTGGAGGATGGAGGTTTAAGGTGGTGTTGAAACAACAAGATGGAGACTTTGTACACCTCCCAAACTGTTTTTTTTAGGAAGAGACAGAAGAATTGTCTCCTACACGGGCTAGCCAAGGGCATGTTACCATTGTGGGGACAGAAGGCACCAAAGTAATGCCTGTGAAAGGATAAAATGTGGCTTATGTTGACAACCCCTTTTGCACTTGCCCTTCCCCTCAAACATGGAACCCCTGTCTACCACTTAAGATCCAGTGCCGCGCATGACCGCCTGGTTCCCAGGACCTGTACCCTTGCTGGGGACCGAACCTTCTCCATCCACGCGCCCAGGATGTGGAACTCCCTTCCTGCATCAACTTGCTCTTCTCCCTCCCATCCCTGCTTTAAAGCCTCCCTATGGAACTTCCTTAAATCGGCCTCCACCTGTCTATGTGCCATATAGATCCCAGCTGAGGCACTCTTTTCCCTAACCGACTGTAGGGGGTGACACTCCTGCAAGCCTGGTGCCAGAACTTGGTGCCACAATATGCTGAAAATTGCCCTAGGCACTTATCCCTGCCTACCTGTTCCTGAATGGGGTCCCCTGTGGCTCACCACATATCATTAGCCTTGTTGACATTGTCTGTATTTTGTTGTTTGCTCTACCTGGCAATATGTTATGTATTTTGTTGCTATCTTCCTAACAACCTGTTATGCCTGTAATCCCACATACTGTTATCTACCTATCTACTGGTTATGCTGGATGATCCTGTATGTTACCTTGAATATGCTTGATGCTTTGCATGTACCTTGTAACCCTCCCGGGTCGCACCTGAAAATAGGCACTTGGCTGTCTAGTGTGCTTACCTGGTTAACAAAAGCAAATAAATAAATAAATAAATTAGGCCACTTTGGAGCAGTATGTCAAAACCAAATGAGATGAAGTTTATGCGAAGAGTCTGGGCATTCCTTTAACAGCTGTCCTTGGGCAACCCACAACAGCCCAGACCCACAAGAACAAGGGGAGTAGAATGTGTATTTTGCACTACCAAAAAAAGAGGAAATAAGACAAGAGAAATTAGTAGCAGAAGCCCAGAAAAGAGATGAGGAAAAAGAAGTAGAAAGGGTAGAAATTGTTCCAAAGCCCACTACATCAAACCCAGAAATAGTGCAAGCAGAAACAAGTGGGACTATTGTGGAAGTAAATAAAGAACAGAAGGAAGAAGAGAGCCCTGAAAATGTAAAAAAAGCAAAAATATGGTGACAAGGTCTAGAAATAAAGGATTGAAGGGTGCCAGGAAACCAAAAGTGGTTGTGCAGGAAAAAGAACTTGCATCTCTAAAAAACAATTTTGAAATACTACAAAACAAAGAAAGAGGGGTGAGAGAGGAAGATGAGTGGAGTGAATCATTGTCAGAGTGGGGGGAAGAGGGTGAAGAAGAGGGAGAAATGTCAGAAATGTCAGAAATGGTCACACACTTGGCAGCTGGGGTTCAACGCCAAAAAATATAAGGTACTGTACTGTGGAGCAGAAAATCCAAGGAGGAACTACCAACTGGGGGCGGGTGCAGCTGGCAGAGACTGAGGAGGAGAAGAATCTGGGGTAGTCAGCTGGCAGAGACTGAGGAGGAGAAGGATCTGGGGGTAGTCTTCATGGCATCAATGAACAACTCGGCACAGTGTAGAAAGGCAACAGCAATGGCCAACAAAATGCTGGGTTACACAGCAAACGGAATAACATCAAGGAGGGGGGAGGTGATTCTGCTGCTGTATAGATCACTGGTTAGACCTCATCTTGAATACTGACTGCAGTACTGGTGCCCGTACCTAAAAAGGGGCATTAAATTACTGGAAGGGGTGCAGTGCAGAGTAACTAAGATGATCCAGGGGCTGGGGGACCTACCGTATGACAGAAGGCTAAAGAAGTTAACTGTGTACTTGCTGGAGGAGAGGAAGGACAGAGGGGCTATGATCGAGACATTCAAGTACATGAGAGGGATAAACAAGACTGGTATGGAGGGGCTATTCAGGGCAAGGGTGGGGAGGGACACTGGAAGCCATGACATGAGATTGGAGGGGAGAAGGTTCAGGAGGGAAATGCTGAGACACTCTTTTATGGAGAGGGTGGTGGCTGGGTGGAACATGTTACCAGCGGAGGTAGTAGCCTGTAAAATAGTGGGCTGCTTCAAAGGGGCTGGGACAGGGCAAGAGGATGATAAAGGTGTGGGGGAGGGAGGCAGCTGCAGAATAGAGCTGCTAGCTGCATAATTGAGCAGACTCAATAGAAAAAATTGCCTTTTTTCTGCTAGCAAATTTCATATGTTCGTATGTAGGGGAGGTGTTTAGGTCTTTTACAGTGACCAGGGAGGGAGGGGGAACACAACACTACGGAAAAGGGACTGTGTAATAATTTTTATTTTACAGTGATCAGGGCTGGGGAGGAGGGAATCTACACTATGGAAAAGGGGTTGGGGGATTAATCATTACTTTACAGTGATCGGGGCTGTGGCGGGCTTGCCTGGCACACATCACAGTGGTGCAGCCATGCAGATGAGCCCATAATGGGCATGCAGATGGCCCCATTGTGCCGTGCATGCCCAATGGGCTCATCTGCATATGTGAGCTGAAGATCACCCATGGGGTCGTATGCGCATAGATGCACCACATTCCCCTAAGTGGGTGGTTTTCAGCCCCGACACTTTGATGTGCCGTACATAAATGGCAGCCGCTTGCTGTGTGTTGTGCATCCAGGGTATAATATTCAAACAGAGTGCATGGTCTGTTCCGATCATGCATTCTGTTTGAATATTGTGCCAGAGTCGGGCATTCCAACTTATTTGTGGGGTGCACCATTATGCGTGCGTATTCTGCTGGCTGTGAATATGGGGCCCTTAAACGATTTTTTTCTGAACATGTTCAGAAGTGTTTTTGGATAACACTCTGATATGAACGATAAAAAACCTCAGTCATGAGGGTTTATCATTCCTGATTTATTGAGACTGAGAAAAAAATTGATTATGATGGCCACCACCTTTTTTTATACTATAAAATATTGAAAACACATAAAAAGGATGTATTTTCAGAACACAAACACCTGAATCTAGGTAAACAGGACCCATTTAGCTAGAGTCTGGTGTTTGTTTAAAAAAAAAAAAATATGGTGCCCAACTTAGTGAGAAGAACCATTCACTCGTGTTCTCTGTATTTTATTTTTGCTTTATTTTATTGAAATCTAGGATTACAAATACCTTTGAGCAGGAACTGCTCATGTACAAAGGTTCCACATCGAAGCAATAGGGGGTATTGATACATACAAAGGTTGACATAATAATACATAGTTACACAATAAAAAGAAGCTGAGGCTTAGGAAATTCCAGTAATTCAAAATGTGCCAAATGTTAGGTAGCATGACATACCAGCCAAGGGCAATCTTAGAAATAAGCACTGCAGGTGAGGGGGGTTATGCAGGCAGGAAGGCTGTTGTCGGAGGTGGAGAGGTGAGGTAAGAGCTCTAAAGGGGAGGGAGGGAGGAGGGATAAAAGTCAGGAAATGCCCAGGGGAGGAAAGGGAGAGGGGAAGGGGAGGCAGGTGAGGCAGGTAGAAGGGAGGCAAGGTGGGGAGAGGTAGCTGTCAAGATTGAAGTGGATGGCGATGAGCCCCTGATTAGGTGAGGCAGTCACAATGACTAATAAAATGAGATGAAGTTGGAGTTGTCTCTTAAAAGGGGAAAGAGCAGCAGCTGTAAGAGTTTCTTTGTTGAGAGTATTGTACCACTGGGGTGCTCTGTGGGCAAAGGCCCCCTGGCCCATGGTAGTCTGGCTTCTGGGGACAAGGAAGGTTAGTTGTTGTGAATTTCTAGTTCGCTGGGTGCTGTGGTGGTCAACGAGGAGCTTTTCAATGCCTGGGGGCATGACTCCAAGGAGGACTTTTTTGGCTAAGTAGCAGGTTTGATACTGTATCCGGCTGATGAGAGGAAGCCATCCTGCCCGAGTGTACAGGTCACAGTGTGTGTAAGTTGGTCAGCCCCAGTTAGCAGCCTGCATGCTTTGTTGAGTGCAACTATAATTCTGTGGAGGGCAGAGGAGGAGGCAGAGCCATAGATTGCTAGCCCATAATCAACGATGGAGTTGACAGAGCTGTTGATAGCCAACTGGAGAGTGTCAGGAGTCATGCAGTGTTTGTGCCTGTAGAGCAGGCCTATACGAATGTTGATGGCTTTGGCGACAGAATCTATGTGCCGATTTAGGAGAGTGAGCTGTCCAATGTGACATCTAGGTATTTAAAATCAGGAACGTGTTCAAGTAAGTTCCCTGTTTGGTTTAGGATGGTGAGGTCACGGGATTTGTACTTAACTCCTGGTGTTGTAGAAGATCATAACCTTTGTTTTGCTGTAGTTCATGACCAGTTTGTGTGACTTGAACTATTCTTCGATGCGCATGAATTCAAGCTGTAATTGTTTCTCGAGGAGCTCTGCATTTTGGTGGTTGGTGAACCTGACTGTGCCGTTGGCGTAGAGCAGTAATTTCTGGTGGCAGACACTGGGAAGGTTGTTGAGAAGAGGCTAAAGAGTAGTGGCCCCAGGATGGACTCCTGTGGGACCCCTGAAAGGACTGGCTTTTCTTCCGAGGTGATACCGGAAATTCTAACCCGCTGGACCCTCTCCCCCAAGGTAGCTTGAAAATCAGAGCAGCGCTTCATTGGAGAGTCCAATATTTGATAATTGCTTGAGTAGGAATGGGTGGTTCACAGTATCAAATGCTTTCGTAAGGTCGATGAATATTGCCCCTACACAGTTTCCTTGATCGAGCGTGGTATGGATGAAGCCCGTGAATTCTAATAGTGCAGTGGTGGTACTGTGCTCTTTTCAGAAATCATGTTGCTCAAGACACTGGATGTCGTATTTTTCCAGGTACTCGACTAGTTGGTCTGAGGCGATGCGCTTCAGGGCCTTAGACAATGGAGAGAGGATGGAGTTAGGTCTGTAGCTGGAGTGCAGTGATTTGTCTCCACTTTTGTGTACCGGTGTGATGGTCAGCTGTTTCCAGCGAGATGGGAACTGGGACATCTTTAGTGATAGGTTGAGGATCTTTGTCAGAGGTTCAAGGACTTCTTCAAGGACAAGCGCTAACAACTTCAGGTCAAGGGAGTCACCGCTGTAGCCTGCATTTCGAATGGCCTTCCGAATATAGGTTCTGGCTTCATGCACTGGATCTCCTTGAAGAAGAATTGTGGGGCAGTGTGTAGGAGCAGTGGCAGGAGGGTTACTATCAGAGGGGGCATTGAAGAAATTAGAAGGGAGGACATTATCCAAGTTGGAGAATGCATTGTTAAAGGTGTTGGTGATTGTGTACAGGTCAGATGTTGGTGTTCCATTAGTGCTGAGCATAGTGTATGAGAACACTAGGACTTTATTGACATCTTCAGCCGTAGATGGAGACAGACTGCCAGCCTGTGTGCCAGCAGTGAGCCGGTGATTTCAATTTCTGTGTCTCATATCTATCTATCCATCCATCCAGCCAGCCAGCCAGGTATCTTTCTTCCTTTCATTTTTTTCAATTATTTTTATTCCCTCCCCCTCCTAGTTCAGCCAGCATTCCCTCGTTCTTGCCCGATCCCTTGACTATAATAAAAGTGAAGCAGGGCACCCATCCCTAGTACTGCTTGCCCCCCAAGTCACCTGCCCCTCCCCCCCAATGTTTTTAATATTTCATATACTGTATTAAGTGGATTAGGGTGCCCACCCTTGTACCTTTTTGTTCCACCCCCATTGCCTCCCAAAATATAGGTGGTGGCACTGGGGTGTCTATGCCTGCTGCTGAAGAACAATATCTCACTCAATCCCCTGTGTCGGCAACGTCCTGCTAATAAGAAATCCTTCCCTTGTTGATCTTATTTTTTAATTTTTTGTAAGTTAAACATATAAAAAATAAAATGGTCCCATGCCGATTTGACCCACAAATTATTAATTCAGTACCTACCACACACACCCTTATTCACCTAAAAGTGTCTCGTGTTGTAGATCCACCCTCCAATGAAAAACATGTCTTGCTGCTGGAACCGGCAACTGTGATATGAAAAAACAAGGTCAATGCGATTTGAACTTTTACTCATAACGTCATTTTTTAATATTTTTACAACAAAATTTCAACATGGCCTTTTAGTGACTCCACCTCATGAACAAGGTAGGTGAAATACTTCAAATCCACCCCGAATGGTGATTTCACAGTCACTCTGCAAAATCTCCTTTTTGGCAGGTTTTGAAATTTTTCACATACCAAGTTCATGAGGTGGGATCCCCAAAAGACCTTGTTGAAACTTTGGTTGAAAAATATGGTAAAATGAACAAGTTATTAGTGAGCATTGAAATATTTCAACATTCACTCATAACTTTGCTGTTTTTCAATATTTTTCCACCAAACTTTCAAAACAGCCTCTTTGGGACCCCACCTCATGAACAACACAGGTGACATTTTGACTCCAAACTTTCAACAGTCATTTTTTCACACCAGCTCATAAACGTGACAGCTGTCATTTTTCAAATCCTGGATGAAACATATTTTTGCACCTTTGGCGTGAAATGATATTTTGACCAGTATTCTATAAATGCTAAATGTCATGTTTATAAGGGGAGTCACAAAACGACTGTCTTAAACATTTGTCAAAAATAAAAAAAAATCATTAACAAATGTGTTTAGTGCCAACCTTTACCCCAGTGGATAGTGCTATGTTATCCTGTGCTGGTAAACTGTTTGTAGGCCAGCTCAGTGAGACAACTGGATGGACTGAGGTGGGGGGGAAGGTGCTGTCATGTGGCACCACCCCCTCCAGCCTGGTGAAGGGAAGGTGCAGGGATGCCCGCATGGGCCAAAGTACCATATAGTGAAATATTTTCTTGGCATAGTGCCCTGCACCTCTATACCAGTGGTTGCCAGAGGGTCCTGTGCTTCACCAGACAGACAAACTCTTTGCCCTGCATGTCTATATCTACAGCCACATGGAAACGCAGGACCCAGAGGACCCTGCAGTTCTGTAGCCCACTAGACAGCCCCACAAATCCTTGACCTCCATTGCTATAGGATGTGCAGGCTGACGGATTATCTTGCCACAGGGCCCAGAGGGACCTGCATGTCTGCATCTGTTCATGCAGGTCCTAAAGGGACCTGCATAAATGAAGATATGATTCCACTACATCAAAAAGAATGGAAATTATTGGCAGAAAACTGTTAATGTACCAGTTAGGGTTCAAGTTAATGCAACAAAAGTATTGAATTGTGGCATTAGGGTTTGCAACCCTAACTGCCCCCACCACCCACAAGGAGCAAGGTCTCTGGAGTCTTGGAAAATCAGTAGTGGGGTCTTCCTTCAGGTTGTCAACCCTAAATGCTCTCCCTCCCACCTAGCCCATAGCCTCCTGTTCAAAGTACAAGGTACAGCTCCAACCCAGTGCCTCACAGTGATAAACTCTTCAAAGGTAAAGTACGCCTCACCACATTTTGCCAACAGAATCTGTTGTAGCTTTCTTCACATAGGGTCCTGTGTGAAGAAAAGAGATCAATTCAGACCTTGTTTGCTCAGGGGATGGGGTGGGTATTAGGGTTTACAACTCCAAGGAGATACCAACACTGATTTGCCAAGACTCCAGAAACACAAAACCCTAATGTTTTTTTTCCTGTTGCTGCTTGGTGGGGTGGGTTGAGGAGTTATGGTTGGAAACCCTAACCCCACATTTCCCTGCTTTTGTTGCATTAAGTTGAACCTTAACTGGTGGGTTAACGCAGTTTTTCTGCAAAGAATATACATATATACCGTACACAGACTTACTGCTATATCAAACTGGAACCAACTCAGAAATACATTAAATTGCTGGAGTAGTGAAGAGAGTCCAATTTGTAAAACTCTGATGCAGGCAAGAAGCGTAGTGCAGGAAATTCCCAATATGAAGTCATCTGAAAAGAGAACAATGAAACCACATTAAACATACACAGTAACATGCAATACATAAATCAGTCGTTACATGATGTGTATCAACTCTTACGTTTATAAAAATGGGATGTAATCGTATCTCGTTTTAACTTACTGGTTTCTGGTTTTGCAAAATGTAAATCCAGTGGGTCTTACTCTGCAATAACAACTTGGTTCTGTCCCTGCCCACCTAAATTTTGGAGCAACATTCTCTATCCCCATCAACACCCTTCGGGGCAGATTTGTGGGCTATAGACAGGTGTGCACCCAGCACATTGTCCTGTTTGGCAAGATGTACTCCTGGGTGTTCACTTTTAGCTGCCTACTTGTTCTAACCACATGAAGTTTATTACATGTGCAGGAAGAGATAACCATAGAAACATAGAAATTGTCGGCAGATAAGGACCGCCTGGCCCATCTAGTCTGCCCTTAAGACCTTGTACTGGATTACTGCTTCTGACCCACCCGCTGCTGTACCTCTATGGTTCCCCTATGCCTGTCCCAAGCATGCTTGAATCAATCCATAGTACTCACTCCTACCACCTCCTGAGGCAGACCATTCCATGCTTCCACCACCCTCTGTCTGAAGAACTTCCTCACATTCCCTTTCAACCTTCCACCTTCAAATTTCATGTCATGCCCCCTCGTTCTTGTGCTCCTTCTGTACTGGAAAATGTCTCCCCTCGCACCTTGTTTATACCTTTGAGTTACTTGAGTGTTTCTTTCATGTCCCCTCTTTCCCTCCTCTCTTCCAGTGAGTACATATTGAGGTCCCTTAATCTCTCCTCATAACTCATGTGTTGCAAGCCCTGTACTATCTTAGTCGACCTTCTCTGGACCATCTCCAGCCTGTTTATTTGGGAGGCAGTATAGTGCAGTGGTTTAAGGCTCTGAACTGCAAATCTGGAGACCTGGGTTTGAATCCCAGAGCCCCTACTTGCATACTGTGATCCTGAGTAAGTCACTTAACTTCTCTGTGCTCCCAGGTCGCACCTGTAAACAAGCTTTCAACTTAGTGTGTCTCTCCTGGTTAAACAATTGGGGGGAAAAAATGCCCTCACAAAGCTGTGGCCTGCAGAACTGCACACAGTACTCCATGTGAGGCCTGACCACGGTTTTATATAATGGCATCATTACCTCCCTCCTTCTGCTGGTGACACACCTGCCTATGCACCCCAGCTGCCTTAGCATTCTGTTTTGACATTTTCAGGTCATCTGAAATAATAACCCCCAGGTCCCTTTCCTCCTTTGTGACTGTCAGCACCCCCCACCATCCTGTAGCTTTCCCCCAGGATTTCTGTGTCTCAGATGCATAATTTTGCACTTTTTTGAATTTAACTTCAGTTGCCAGTCCTCAGACCATTTTTCAAGCTTCCCAGATCCTCTTCATTTTCTCCATCCCTCTGGGTATTCACTGTTACAGATCTTGGTGTCTTCGGCAAGCAGGCAAACCTCTGCAATGTTGCTAATGAAGACATTGAACAGGACTAGCCCCAGGACCGATCTCTGAGGCATCCCACTGGTCAACCCCCTCTCCCCAGACTGCACCCCATTTACCAACACCCTCTGCCTCCTGTCTGTTAGCCAACTTTTAACCCAGTTTACCACCTTGTCCCCCATGCCCAGCCTACCCAGCTTGTTTACTAGCCTCTTATGTGGGACGGTGTCAAAAGCTTTTCTGAAATCAAGGTAAGTGACATCCACTGACCCACCCCGATTTACTTCTTTTGTCATCCAGTCGAAGAAATCAACAAGATTTATCTGACATGACTTCCCTGCTGTGAATCCGTGTTGCCTATGGTCCTGGGCTCTGATGGCTTCTAGATGCCCCACTATTCTTTCTTTAAGCAATGTCTTCATGATCTTCCACACTACTGAGGTAAGGCTGACAGGCCTATAGTTCTCCACCTCCTCCCTGCTGCTGGATTTGTGTAGAGGGACCACATGTGTCTTCCTCCAATCCTCTGGTACCACCCCCGTGTTGAATGAATTGGTGAACATGGCTGCCAGAGGTTCTGGTATCTCCTTTCACAGTTCTCTTAATATCCTTGGGTGTATGCCATCTGGTCCCATTGCTTTGTCCACCTTCAATTTAGTGAGCTGCTGCAGGACTCTTTTCACTGTGAATGGACTGCTGTCCATCTCTTCACCCCTAGGCAACTACTGTACTGCTGTAGCCCCTGTCCATCCACCTCTTCTGTGAATATTGAACAGAAATATTTGTGCAGTATTTCTGCCTTTTCCATGTCACCCTCCTTGCATTCCCCTCCTTCTCCCTTGAGCTTTGCAATCCCCCACTTGTTTTTCCCTCCTTTCACTGATGTACCTGAAGAGTGTCTTGCCCCCTTTCTTAACTGACAGTGCTAAACCTTCCTCAGTACATGCCTTTGCTCTCCTTACTCCCTTTCCCTTTTCCCTTAGATACTCTAGGTACTCCTCCCTGTCCTCCTCCCTTTGGGTCTCCTTATATTGCCTGAATCCTTTACCGCCACCTCTCTCAGTGGCTTTCTCCTCTTGCCTTTGGATACCAATCTGATACATTGGTTTATTACTTCCAGTAAGGCTTCCTTTAGTTGCTTCCACTGTTCTTCCACTCCCCCCCCTGCCCCCGTTCTCTCCAGGGCTCTTTCAATATCCCTCCCATTTCAGCAAAGTCAGCATCTTTGAAATCTAAAACCTTTATCCTAGTATGACTTGAGTGAGTTGCTGTCCCTATGCTGAACCACACAATGTTGTGATCGCTGGATCCCAGTTGCCCCTCTACCTGGACATCTGCGATTCGATCCCCGTTGGTCATTACTAGACCCAGAATTGCCCAGTCTCTGGTGGGATCAAGTACAAGCTGCCAGGGTCCAGCCTCCTGGAGTGAATCAAGGATGCCTCCCTCTGATTCTGGCTGAAGCAGCTACAATGGTGTTCCAGTCCACATCTGGCATATTGAAATCCCCCATCAATAGAATTTCACCTTTCATTGCCATCTCATTATTTCCTCCACTAGCTCCGTCTCCAGTTCTTTTCATTGTCCTGGAGGCCTGTATATCACCCCTGTACATGTTGCTGTGCCATTTCCAGGTTAAAGGGTGACCCATAGTGCCTTGGCCTCCCATTGCCTACCTGTACCTGTGTTGCCATTATACCCTCTGTGACATGCAGGGCTACTCCCCTCCCTATCCCTCCTGAATAAAACATATCCTGGTACATTTGTTTCCCACTCATGATTAGGTGTGTAACAGGTTTCAGTTACTGACCAGATGCATGACAAAGGTCACAGTGTAGTGCACATCATGAACCATCTCATTTCCACCTGTTCAAACAAACCTTTGAAAATGCCAGCAGAACCAGACCATATGGTCCATCAAGTCTGCTCGAGTGTGCAGCACAGTTCATTCTGCTGTAGCTGCCCCCCCCACACACACACACACTTCAACCCTGAATCTATCCCGTACTCCCTTCTCCCCTTTCCCACCATAATTACCCTTCCCTTGATCCTGTCTCACTCTCTCTTAAAACTGCCCAGTTTTCAGTGAGATCGCTTCTTCCGTCAATTTGTTCCATCTTGCCGCCACCCTTTCCATGAAATAGTTCCTCCTCATTTCTCTCCTAAATCTTCCCTCCACCAATTTCAGACTGTGCTCCTTTGTAGACCCCTCTCCCTTTAGGTTAAAAAGTCCCTCTGTTCTAACTTTATTCATACCTTTCAAGTATTTGAAGGTTTCAATCATGTCCCCCTCTCCCTCCTTTCCTCCAGGGAATACATGTTGAGTTCCCTCAGTCTCTCCTCACAGGGTCTGTTCCCCAGACCCTGGATCATCTTGGTCACTCTTCTCTGCATGCCCTCCAGCAGTTTGATATCTTTCTTCAAATATAGGCACCAGAACTGCACACAGTACTCCCAAGTGTGGCCTAACCAGGGATCCGTATAATGGCATGATGACTACTTCTTTCCTTAAGGTGATCCCTCTGGCAATGCACCCCAACATTTATTTTGCTTTGGCAGCCGCTTTACTGCACTGAGCAGCGTGTTTCATGTTCCCCGTGACAATCACCTCCAGGTCATTTCTTTCTCTGAAATGACTACCTCACCCCCCAGCCAGTAGCTAGTTCCAGGTTCCTGGCTCCCAATGCATGACCTTACACTTCTTAGCGTTTAACCGCCAACTGCCAGATGCCTGACCAATGCTCAAGCTTAGCCAGATCCTCCCTGTCCACTCTTGCACAGATCTTATTGTTATCTGCAAACGGGCAGATTTTACTATTCATCCCTTCTGCTATGTCCCCAATGAAGATGTTAAAGGAAAACTCCACCCTCATATCTTCTAAATGTTATTTGTTTCCATGTCTATAGACAACTGTTTTCATGTAGCTGTTAAGGATGTATGCACATGTTTCAGTCTGCTTTTACAGTTCATACTAGACACTGTAACTGCCCTGTGCGTCTCCATTTCATGGTTGTTGAAATCGCATTGTCCCCGAGAGCTGCATTAGCATATGAGAACATGATGTCAGATCACCTATTTATACCATGTATCTTTATGCTGAAAGAACAAATACCCTGCAAAAACTCTCTGGAAACTCATAAACTGAGGAAAGTTTAAAGGGAAAAAAATCTGCATTATAACTCAGTCTGCAAAGCTCACTGAAGGCAAATGTGGTATTTCACACCTTTTTGCATCTTGTTTCTTTTAAGACTAATTAAGCAAGCAGGCATACTGGGGAGTTTAAAGGGTGATTTCGCATCATGTTCTCATATGCTAATGCAGCTCTCAGGGACAGAGATTTCAACAACCATGAAATGGAGACTCCCAGAGCAGTCACAGGGCCCAGTATGAACTGTGACTAAAACATTGGCATACATCCTTAACAGCTACATGAAAACAAATAGCATTTAGAAGATATAAGGGTGGAGTTTTCCTTTAAGTCCTATAGTACCGGACTGAGTACTGAGCCCTGTGAGACTCTGCTTGTTACTGGCCTGGGTTCCAACAGTGCCCCCCCCAAAAGTTACTCTCTGCAGCCTTCCCTGCAGCCAGCTCCTGACCCACCCCTCCAGTTTCTTCCTGGTTAGTTAGTTTATTGAGTATCCTACCATGCGTCACTGAGTCAAAGACCTTGCTGAAGTACAAATACAGGACATCCACCGCATGGCCCTTGTCTAGTGACCTTGTGACCCAGTCAAAAAAAGTCAACTAGCTTTGTTTGACAGAATCCCTGCAAGACAAACTTAAGCTGCCTTTCATCCTGGAGCCCATAGGTTTCCAGAAAGTCCACCAGTTGCTCCTTCAGAATAGTCTCACAGAAACATAGATTTTGATGGCAGATAAGGACCGCCAGGCCCACCTAGTCTGCCCATTTCCCTACCTAATGAACTGATCCTAAATGATCAACAGCTTACCCTCTCTTTCCTACCACTGGGGTTGCCTTCTGTCTATCCCATGCATTCTTGAACTCACCAATCGTTTTAGCCTGTATGAACTCCGATGAGAGGCTGTTCCATGCATCCACCACCCTTTCTATAAAAAAATACTTCCTCACATTTCACCTGAGTCCCCCCCCCAGCCTCATATTGTGACCCATTGTTCTTGAACATCTTTTTTTGAAAGATGCTGCCCTCCTGGACCTTGTTGATTCCCCTGAGGTACTTGAATGTCTCTATCATATCTCCCCTTCCCTCCAGGGTATACATATTGAGGTCTTTCAGTCTTTCCTAATGTTTTCTGGTGCAATCCGTTCACCATTTTTGTTGCTCTTCTCTGGACTGCCTCCATTCTGTCAATGTCCTTCCAGAGATGCGGTCTCCAGAACTGAACACAGTATTCCAGATGTGGCCTAACCAACTGTCTGTACAGTGGCATCACCACCTCCTGTTTTCTGCTGGTGATGCCCCTTCCCTATGCACCCTAGCATCCCTCCCCACTGCCTTTTCACATTTCTCGGCCACCTTCAGGTCATCTGTTACGTTTAACCCCTGGTCCCTTCCCAGTTTTGTTGTTGTTAGTATCTCCCACCCCATTTTGTATTCCTCTCCAGGATTCCTGCAGCCCAAGTGCGTGACTTTGCACTTTTTTGCATTGAATTTAAGCTGTCACTCTCTTGACCACTCCTCCAATTTGCCTAGGTCTCTTCTCATTTTTTCCACCCCGTCTGGAGTGTCAACCTTATTGCAGATCTTGGTGTCATCCGCAAAGAGGCACACCTTCCCTTCCAGCCCCTCTGCATTGTCACTAATGAAGACATTGAAGAGGACTGGCCCCAGAACTGAACCCTGTGGTACCCCACTGGTCACCTCCCTATGCTGAGATTGTACACCATTCACCACAAGCCTCTTGTGTCCTGTTGCTCACCCAATTTCTAACCCATTGTATCACATTGGGACCTACTCCCACACTGCACAACTTGCTTACTTGCCTCCTGTGTGGGACGGTGTCAAACACTTTGCTAAAATCTAAGTAGGCCATGTCCACCCCACCCCCCCCAATCCACCACCTTGGTTACCAAGTCAAAGAAATCATATCAGATTTGTTTGACAAGATCTCCCTGCTGTGAATCAGTGTTGCCTCGGGTCTTGTGTCCCACTAGCCTCTAGATATGCCATAATCCTTTTTAACATGGATTCCATGATTTTCCCCATCACTGAGGTCAAGCTGACTGGCCTGTAATTTCCCGCCTCCACCTTGCTATCACTTTTGTGTAGTGGTACCACATTCACCCTCCTCCAGTCCTCTGGCACCACTCCTTCCTCCAGTGATTTGTTAAATAGGGCTGTCAGTGGTGCCCCAGTACCTCCCTGAGTTCTTTTAGTATTCTGGGATGCATCCCATCTGGTCCCATTGCCTTGTTCATTTTTAGTTTCAAGAATTCCTTTAGGAGTCTCTCCTCCATTAACTTCCCTATGATGAAGGTAAGGCTGAATGGTCTGTAGTTACCCGGTTCATCCCCGGGTCCGCTCTTGTGGAGAAGCACCACATGCGCCATTCTCCAGTCCTGAGGCATGCAACCTGACATCAGCCAGGTGTTGAACAAGTCCACCAGGGGGCCAGCCAGGAACTCGGCCAATTCCCTCAGGATTCTAGAGTGCATGCCATCTGGCCCTGGAGCCTTGTCTACCCGTGGGTCCTTCAGGCCCTTTAAAACCTGGTCTTCTGGGATTTCTCAGTCAGCTCCCCCTGCTCCCCATTTTCCACCCCCATTATCCCCTGTGGCATAGGACCATGCATTTCCCTAGTGAACACTGAACAGATGCACTCCTTCAGAGCCTCTGCCTGGTCCACCCAACTTTTTGCCCAAACCACCCCACCTTAATCCGGACAATGCCATCTTTACAGCTTCTTTCCTCGCTTATGTACCTGAAGAAATCCTTTTCCCCTTCTCTGATCCCTTGTGCCAGCCTTAGTTTTTCTGCAACCTTAGCTGCCCTGACCATTCTGCTCACTTCTCTGGATTTCTGCAAATACTCCTCCCCGTCTCCCTCCCACATAGTTCTCTTCTCCCTTATTTTCTCAGCCAGTTCCTTGCTGAGCCAGCTCGGTCTTTTGTTCCTGGACTTCTTAATCTGGGTTTTAGCACGGAGCTTTTTAGGACCCTATAGGACAGTTAAAAAGTTTTAATCTGGGGATGGGCGACGGAAAAAAAAGGCAAAATTCATTAAACATGATAACCACATTATTTCCACTATGTATATAATTCCAAAGATCCGTAGAAACAGTCCTGATCCTCCAAGACCTCCAACAGTGTCTGGGTGGCATCACTGACAGAGAACCTACCTAAATGTATGGATTTCTTTCAAGATAGTGTGTCTTCACTTAGATCCCACCTCGTTGACACAATGGACATTCAAGCAAAATCTGACAAATTTAAGTGGGAACCATCCCATTGTCTTACAAACTATGAAACCAGTGGTTTTAAATGATGATGGCCAAATACCTCCCATTTTTATGAACGCAAGAGTTTATACACACATCAAGTGATGACTGATTTATGCGTAGTACAGTATATTACTGTGTACATTTAATGTAGCTTCATTCTTCTCTTTTCAGATGACTTTCGATCGGGAATTTCCTGCACTCATAAGTTTTACAAACTGGGCCCTCTTCAATACTCCTGCAATTGTAATGCATTCCTGAGTTGGCTCCAGTCTGATAAAAACATGCCCGCATATTTACTTATACTTTAGGTGCCATTATAATAAATTTGAGTAAGTGCACCAAATGTGCAATGATGCTATAGCACAATAGTTCCTCATGTCATTTCCCTCGCTGCTGCTGCACTTGTGCAATTGCTTCTTCCTCAGTACTGTAATACCGCCCTGTTTTCCTTATGTACTATTCTGTTTGCTTAATCTGGCATATGGGCTTTTTTGCTAATAGAATCACGGGGTCACTGCTGGCACTAAAACAGTCATTTCCATGTGGTTTGGGTAAACCAGATATAAAAGGTGTGTAGGTATTACTTGGCTTTACCCTCCCTCCCCACAAGAAAGAGGAAACGCATCCTTAAAGGACTGGGTGTCTTGCTTGCTGTCAAGCATAATTTGGTTTATTTTGTACAATTCAGGATATTAAACAGCTGGAATAGCATAGCAAAATGTTATCCAAAATGGGGTATTGCTAACCATTTTCCAGAAATGCCTAGCCATAGATCAAATATATATTTAATTTTGACAAATACTTTGCATTTTTACAGCTGATTAGCACGTTAACCCGTAAAACTGTTGATCAATTTTTTTCTGTTTATTTAATACCCTATAATTATTTAATTTTTTTTATAGTTCTGGGGCAACAGTACCCATTTTATAGGAAACAACCCAGGCAGATAAAAACACTGCACACATTCAGTCAGGTACAGAGTAGATACAAAACACCAGTCCAGAGGAGAACTGCTTACAAGAAGAAACAAAGAACTGCAGATACATACATACAGCACTTAACAGTGCTCAGGTGCATAAGATGAAATACACCATTGATACCATACAGTATGTCACTTTCATGGCCCAACGTGCCAAAGACCCAGGTTTGGGACTGAACTCCATGCACTGCACTGAGGGGCAGGTCGGCCCAGGGAGGGGTGCGGCAGGTTCTGCTCCCACAGTGACTTCTGCAGCTGGGCTGGGGGGCTTGCTTCTGCTGCAGTAAGAAACTGTGCAGGGTAAGTCTGACACAGGCATCACCCACGCCGGGTGAGGGGTGGGACGGACCGCAGGAGAAAAACTCAGCTACCACCTATAAAACAGCCATGTTCTGAGGCCTGTCCAGGGCATATCACTGTGAATTAGGTTGCTGCAGGATGGATAGCTGGCTAGGAAATAAACTATAAAGCGAGAAAAGTTTACTTTTGTTGCCACTCCTCAAATGCATGTGCTGCTGTTTCTTTTAATCATACATATCTACATACATACATACATACAATTACCAGCAGATAAGGACCAATATGGCCCACCTAGTCTGCCCCATGATACTCTTATCTATTGAGTATCCCCATGCCCCCTCTGATTGTTTCCTGATTTCCCCTTTAACCCCAACAGTTAAGTCAACACCCCCCCCCCCACTCCCAGGATCCCCTCGTGTCTGTCCCATGCATGCTTAAAACCAGACAGTGTCAGCCCTTACTACCTCGTCTGGCAGCCCAGTCCAGGCATCCACCACTCTCTCCATGAAAAAGTACTTCTCCATAGTTTCCCTAAATTTCCCTCCTTCCAGCTTCATGCCATGATCCCTAGTTGTTGAGCCCTTTTTCCTCTGAAATAAGCTTCCCACCTATACCCTGTTAAACCCCTTAAGATATTTGAAGGTCTGAATCATGCCCCCCCTTTTTCCTCCAGGGAGTACGTAATATGCAATATTCCTGTCCTACCCAGGACCTCCTTGTGAATGAGCTTGCTCAATGGAGCCTTTTTCCTGGTAAAATAAATAAAATAAAAGTGGCCGGCTTTAGAAACCGTGTGCAACACCAAGCTTGAAGTTATATCAACAATGCCCAAATATAGTCACTACCATGAGGCAGGTGAGGCAGACAAGATGAACCTCAAGTCCTTTCCCCCTCTCCCATACGACTTTACTTCATAACACGGTGGTTTAATAATCTCCCTGAATTCCTAGTGAACCTCCCCAAAATTGCACCTTTTAAGAATTCCCTAAGAAAGGAACTTGCTTTGAAATCTGCTTGCCATTGTTTTATATGACCAAAATGCCTCTCTGTATAATGTTGTGGCTTGGCTGCCATCTGACTGAACTCTACGCTGCTATACCTTATTTGCAACCCTAATGTCTGTACTCGACCTGGCTCCCCTTGAGCTGGTGAAATCTTGTATTATATACCGTACCTATTCTAAGTTATCTATTTGCTACTGATGTGGCTCCTGTGTATCAATGTTGTGTGTATCTTACTGTTACTGATGTGAAACCTTTGGAAAAGAGCAGTTGTGCTCAAATGTGTTATCCAAATTTTAAATAAATAAATAAATAACCTTATTCCCACTGGACAATGGGGTCGATGGATTCAAATGCTCAAATAGGCAGTTCAGACCCAAAACAATCTGTAAGAAAAAGACCACCACAAGCACTAAAAACTTGCCCCAACCCCACACTGAGGTTCATGCTACAATTTAGTCTAATCCCCCCCCCCAAAAAACAGAAAAAAAATGCCCAGCTGATTTCTAATCAAGAAACCTCTGAAGGTTTACACCACAATACAGTGGGACAGAAAAACAAACACGCATCCCCACCATAGCTAGTTAGAGATCCCTTGCCCCTCCTTCCTGGCATTTCAACCATACCATGAGGAGTTTTTTTTTTTTTTTAAACAGGAGAGCAGCTTGTTCCTTACTCCGAGGAGACCAACTAGTGTTTTGCGTCCCTTTGAAGGAGCTCATGCAAGTACAGATGAAACATCTGGAACTATTTTAAAGAAGGGTGGTGAAGAGCACTGCCACTGTAAAATACTGCCACCAGAAATCCTAAATCATCCATGATTGCAGGGTTTCCATGTAGCCTATAAACACAATGCTGCTCTGTTGCAACATCTGTATTGAGCCATCAATGGACTAGGAGCACAAGCATTTACATATTATAATAATAATAATAATAATAATAATAAAATGTATTTGATTAAGCGCCTTTCAAATTTCAAAGCGCTGTACAGTATTCATAAAACAAAACACATGTACAAATACATGCAATATAAAATCAGAACAATACAGGAAATGCCTTCCCCCATAAAAAAAGTCTTAAGTGCCTGCTTAAAACTCCCCACCGTTAGTGCAGTGGCACATTCTACCATGGCATCAAAGTCCCCCACCCTTCTCGCGCAAGTAGAAAGAACAACCAGAACACAATGTCAAGTCAAGTGTACATTTTTACTTTTTAATGGAACATAAACTCCTTTAGAAAAAACATTCAAGAGGGTGATACCACCCATAGAAAAAAACACCAATCATGTTAATCTGTAATTTGGCATTTTCTTATTTGCATTTATATTAAGCAAAGTGCATCTTTCTTTATTTTTTCTCGTTTATACACATTGCACAATACATAAATAATGATGCTTATAAAACGTCTTTATATTTACAAGTAATAATATATTTATATATAACATAAAATACAACTTTTTTCTTTCATAAATCTGTTTTAAGGAGTCCATTTTTTTTTTCAACTACAATGCTTCCATTCCGAGAGGAGTACTTCCTGTTCATTCTGACTTCTGTTTGGCGGAATAAAAAGGCTTAATTTAAGCTCAAACATGTTAGTAAAAAAATCATCAAAAGGCTTTGAGTAGTAGAATTTCTAGCAGGAGAAATGGGAGTGGGAAAAGACTGGTTAACCTCGCACTTTTCAGCACCACTGAAGTGAAGTCCCCCGTTATCTTTTCTTATATGTTCTGCTCAAAAAATGAGAGCTAGAGGATATGATTAAAAAGCAGCTGACATGTTTTGTTTGCTCTAGGCAGCTCTTTAAAATGGCAACTCATACCATGTAGTTGCCTTTGCCTGCTATAAAATTAATATTTTGTGCCCTGTGGTTTTAAAGATATTTCACTCGTAAAACCCAGCTCGTAACTTATAGCATAATTATGACACAAGGCTGTGAAAAGGGCTGCGGTGCTGTCTATGGAGAATGTAAAGGAATCGGAGGTGGGGGGCTGCCTATGGAGAATGTAATGGGATCGGGTGGGGGGCTGCCTAAATGCACTAAGATTATCTTTGCAGCATGTTACATGTATGGGATAATATTTAGCCCTATACACGTAAGCATACATGCAAAGCCAATCTTAGTGCATTTAGGCAGCCCCCCTCTCCTAATTCCATTACATTCTCTGTAGACAGCGCTGCAGCCCTGTTCCCAACCTTGCGTCATAATTATGCTATTTCAGAGTTGGGCTGCAGCACTCAACGATCGCTCGACTCGTACCAGGAAGTTACGAGCTGGGTTTTATGAGTGAAATAGCTTTGAAACAACACAGCACAAAATATTAATTTATAGCTGAAAAAGCTCCTAGTGCAGGCAACTACACTGTATGAGTTGCCTGCCAGGATTGTGTCAGCAGCTCTTTAAAATGGCCTCTCCACCCTAAGCCCTGCTTCAGGGACAGCCTGTTGGCAAAGTGAAATTAGCAGTTCAAGTTAATTGCACTTCAAGAGACAATGTGCTGCTTCACAAATTAGCGCCTCCAATTATCATTGGAAAACACCAGCAATCCAACTGCCTTGAGAACTGTTCCAAGGTGTACAGATATCACAGCACAACCAGACAGCTCGGCTCTTGCAGCTTTTTTTTTTTTGTATTTTAAGACTATTTTATAAGTACAATGACACACTTCATGGTGTCCAGCTGAGCTAGATATTTGGCTACCACCTGTGGTTGAAGGCAAACAACTTCCCCTTGTACCTTACAAAGCCCCCAAGTTGTCTGTATTATCTCTGCACAACGGGAGACCATAGCCAAGCTATTCTGAGCATAACCTCTGGCTTCCATTTTGCTCCAGCCAACAAATTAATACAGTGCTGCCCCTGCTTTAGGATGCCATCTAAGCTTCAGAGCAAAATGAATGCACTGTTGGGTCTATGCTGCAATGATCTGCATCACAGTGAAATAATTTCTACAAAGATGACCTACCCCTGCTGGCATCATCACTAGGTTTGTTTGATCCTTATCACAGCTGGGTATCTACCCATGCCAGAAAGAAACATTTCCTAAAAAGCCATCACAGACATACAATAAACATAATATTACACTAGCAGCGTACTATGTGGAGGGTTTCAATACTGTTAATTCATTATCCGTTGAACTGCACAAGAGAATCATTGGACTTCTGTAATCAAGACGATCCTCTGCAAGATACAGTTACCAGTGTAATATCCTGTACGTATCGGTCCGTGTGACTCTTGCAGCAATTCAATCTTCCAAAAAAGTGTTCATGAAAAGCAAGCACTCGGAAGGAACTCCATAGCAGCAAAGTAGCTAAAACATGTATAGTTCGCTCTGCATGGGGCTATCGGTTATTGAAAATAACCTCTAACCAGCATGGGCAACTGCTGATAAACTGTCTTGTGTAGCACTGGCCCCAGCCCTTGACAAAGCTGATCTGCACAGTAAATCCAGTCCATGGCTGCTGCATGAATTCATGGTCATTGGGCCTTTGCAAACTGTAGGCCTTCTCATAGTCAAAGGCTTTGATGGAGAAGCCTGGGAACACTTTGTGAACCAATAACGTCCTGGAGTCGGGGTTGTCCAGTGTGGCCGACTTGATGAAAATGGGGTAACTGCTGCGGTTGTTCACCCACACCCCGTCTATTTCTTTGGTCAGCTGGATGCCATAGCCAATCTTGCTGCGGACTTTCTGCACCAGCTGGCTCTTATTGTCTGAATTGAGCTGTCCAAGGCAGAAGCCATTCCCCTGAGGTAGGTCATAGAAGATATCCAGGGAGGGCTCTTGGACAGAGTACAGGCGTCCCACTCGAGTCCTCTCTTCCCAGTATGCCACCACGCACCAGTGTGAGTGATCCCCTGGATCCCGTAGAACTTGGGAATCTGTAGAAGAGAAAAAGAGAACATTAGCTTAGAAAGAAATCAGTTGCATGATGCAATGTCATTATTTTGCATGAAAAAAGTGCAGGAAGAATGTGTTAGGCATCTAACATGATCACACAGCTAAATCACTGAACACCTACAGCCATCTATGAGACAGTTTACTGAGCAATTCAGGCCTATCTATAGCTCCACTGTGGCATTGCTTTACTGTTGGATACTACCGCTCTACTGTCTGGTGTGCCACAGTTTTGATATAGCTATTATGGTGGCCTGCGATGGTAGGGCAGAACAGGAAGAATATTTTAGTGACAAAAACAAAATGCTAGCATGGCACGAATTAAAAGCGAGGTCTCGCTTTGTTAGGAATTGCATGGAGCCAGCTTCCTACTTTCAGTGACAAAAAGTGAACAGCTTCCATACAGCCTGGATTCATACACTACCAGTGTCATTTCATTTATCTGATGGTACCCATGGCTTTAGAATGTACACATGCATGTGATGTGAATAGGACTGCTAAAACGTCACCACTGGGAGTGTGCTCTGTAGATCTGCCGCTACAGAGTGACGAGGACATGGGAGAGGGACCTGCACTCCTGAGTCTCTCTCTTAGTCATTACCTACTAGAAATGTTTTCCAGCCTCTCCATGAAATCAGTGAGTTGCTTGACAGAACAGCTTTTGTGAATGAGCTTGCATTTTCTAAAACGCAAGCAGGACCCCATTTACCAGCTGACAAGCAAGGCCCTCACCGATTCCACTAGCCCCTTTTACACATCCCAAATAAAACTGGTTGCCCCAGGCACGTGGACTTAATGAACTGCCACTGTAAAGTAGGATCTTAGAATGCAGAGGCGACTCTAGGTGGCCTGATGTCTTTCTGTGAAGCACTGAGAAGGAGATAATGCAACCACAGTTCAAAGATTTTTTGCTGCTTGCTTTTAGGTGTGCCCTGATTCGCCTTTCAAACTCCCCTTTAGGGTGCCTCTCGCTACTTTGTTTCATATAACTCTATCCCACTGAAACCTGGCACCAAAGGTGGGGCAGAGAGAGAAAGGGAGAGACTGCTTTAGATCAAATTTCCTTTAACTTAACCTTCTAAAACTAGCTCACTCCACAGCCTTTTTTTTTGGGGGGGGGGGGTAGGTTTCATTTCTGGATCATGTTGTTTAATTTTTCAAGAGCACAAAAACAGGAAAAGAATGAGCCCCTACTGCCAGGAAATCTATTGGACTTAAAGGGCCCTACTGTAGCCACCCTGTTGCGTGAAAGAAAATCCCTCAGACTGTTGTTTTCTCCTTCATCTTCACAGCCCACCAGTACACCCAGCAATTTTCAGACAGACGTCAGTAAAGAGAAGTTTTCAGATTATGTTAATTGCCTAGCCTAGCTAAATTGCAGGCTGTGTAGCGTGCGCACACACACACACTACTTAAAGCTACAGTAGGCTGAATCATAATAAGCACTGTTGCTTTCAAGGATGCAGTGTCCCTTTCCTGGCCCCACATTCCAGTAAGACATTGAACAGTTTTTCGCAAATTACAGACGTACATAGGCTTTTTATGTGTGGCTCTTTCCATTCTGTTTTTCCCCTCTTGGTCCTCCCTGTTCCCCATGCCAAAGTTTGTGACCGACAAATGCCCCCCCCCCCCAAGCACTTCACCGAACCACTGCAGCCAGCTCCAGAGGGAGAGAGTCTGAGGCTTGCATATAAAACTCATTCTCCCTGGTGGCATCAAGTTGTCCAGACGGAGCCCACTGTGTATATTTTTTAATGTTTTGTTTATTCAAATACAGCTGAACCTTTATTTTGGTTTTTATTTCCCGGCAACCCTTACAAGGGGTCATATCCATAAACTGCATTTCATAATTCCCCCGATTACTGCCTCCCAGGGCCCCCCTTTTTTTTTTATGTATGTCAGGAGAAGCAATGCCTTTCCAGGCTGAGTAAAAAGGCACTACAGCAAAGCCCCTGTCCCTTTTACTCTGTACATTTTAGGTGTGTTAAGGACCATTCAATCACCTTTCACCCAGACACAAACAGCAATGCCTACACTTGGGATAATCGAGGGGGCATCTCTTGTGCAAGTAAACCACACAGAAACATGCAAATGAGTCTGCCTGACAATGTGCCTTAATTGGAAAGCGTCAAGAACTGACTGCCAACAATGCAACGCGCATTAAAAAAAGATCAGATCATGTACTGCTGTTAGAAGTCTCTGCAGTGCCTTTTCCGCCCACTCCACCTTCATTCATTTACGTTTTTTTTTTTTTGTTTGTTTTTTTTAAGAACACTGATGGTGGCAAGACAAAGCCCCCTTTCCCAGTCATTTCACTCCTGTGAACTGCCTACCCACCATGAATCATGGTGGCTCAGCTAATAATTTCCAGGTTTATTTTATTCACTCGAGCAATCCAACGGGATAAGAATTTGAGAGAGCTCTGCTTAGGTGCCGGCAGACAGGGCGGTACTTTGGGAAGTGATCATACAACGTGGTGCAACTGGCCATCTTATTGCCTATTGAAGGAAGCATCCACGTGGTGACAGATGCCCAGGTCAGGTCTGAGATGCACTGCCAAGAAAAGCATGGGAAAAGGCAGCACTGTACCTGCCCATGCTCCACCTAAACAGAGCATTACACTTTGCAATCTCATTAGTCCCTCGCCTTTCACTACAACAATCAAACATATGTATACATGTGTACACAGATATATCTCTAATAAGTAATTAAGCTGAACTGTGGGGAACAAGTTAGCTTGAATACTGGTTCACGGTCATGTAGACATGAGTGGAAACTGACAGCAGCGAGGTTCAGGAGGGGCATGAGGAAGTATTATTTTACAGAAAGGGTGATGGAGCCATGAAACAGTCTGCCAAGCGAAGTGTTGGGTGCTAAAACCATTGGTGGTTTCAAGCATGGTTGAGACAGTATTAAGGGTATAATAGTTGCTCAGGGTGGCAGAAACTGGAAGAACGGGGGGGGGGGAGTTTGGGGAGGGCTAGGACCCTGGAAGGATAGTAGGTCCCTGGGCTAAATAGGGAACTCAGGCAGACTAGATGGACTGCTGGTCTATTTCTGTCATCACTGTCTGTGTTTCAATAGACAAAAAACGTGAAGCACTTACAAGTCTTCGAAGACTGAGATGCAACCACTGTGTTGGGGTTAAACATTAGCATTACAGATACATGGGCCTGGTAAAGACAGTATCAAAAAAGGAGTGGGAGGAAGTGAAGGCTCTAGGGCTCTGAAACTGCACATTACATAAGACGATCTGGGGCAGACATGGTGACTCAAGGGGCCTTTTTTCTGCCAACAAATTCCATGTTTCTATCTCAGACTGAAGCCCAACGATGTTAAGTGACCTTCTTAAGCTCACACAGCAAGCCAGTACCTGTCATGGGATTTGATACACAGCTCAGCATTAGAACCAACAGACCCCTCTGCCCCACCTCCCCCAATTTGATGACTTGAACTGAGAGAGTACAGCTCAAACCCGGCCTTTAGTCCCAAGTCTCACAAATCAGTAGTACAACCAGACGAGGGATGAACACATAATAACTCAATAACCAACAACCTCCATCAGCTGTAACAGGACTCAGCCAAGCGAAGTTGTTCAATGACTGCCAGTTACAAAAAGGAACCTAAATTTCCAACCAAGAAGCGCAACGAGAGGACGACCCGCCGACTATGATAACACTTTCCTATTGAGTGGGAATGAAAAGTGTAGGATTATTATTATGGAACCTTGCAGGTCACTGACAAATTGTGAAAAGGCCATGTATGAATCACGCAAGTTATTTGGTGTCCATCTTTTTATAATCACTGGTGCCCCACCGGAAGTCACTTTCCCCTCTCAGTGCTTGATCTCTCTCTCTCTCTCTCTCTCTCTCTCTCTCTCTTTGTACTCTCAGAATCTAAACTTTCCGTGCTCCTGAAAATGGAAGCAACACTTGCTCCCTTTTCCCCTCCTGCACTGTAAAACGCTTTGAGATATAGTTTGTATGAAAAGTGATAGCTATATTAAACCAAATTATTTTCCTTATTTTCCCTTGACACGATAAAGCATCCTGGTGTGCTGTATATAACAGACAGAGGACGTGTATGGTCTACTCCTGTCTAGGCAACACCCCTTAATTATTTCTCTCATCAGCCCCTACAAAGAGCTGAGCTGTTGACCATTTAGCCAAGAAACTAAGAGTCTGCTCAGAAGTGCATTCAAAGAGTCACCTGACTTAATGACTGGCAAAAGCTTGGTACACAACCAAATACTTCAACAATAAAATGCAGCCTCCCCATTCTCCCCAGAAAATGCAAAGGAACTGTGGCAAAGTGAAAAACATGGATCTAGGGGAATCTGAACCGGACAGTGCTGTAACCCTTGGATTACAAAGCTTTCTAGTTTTGGTCATCAGTTTATCACAAATGTAGACAAATCAAAGCTGGTGTGGTGATTTTTTTTTTTTTTTTTTACTTTACAATCTTCCCTATGCAGCTCTTAGTGACATCACACTGGCAAAGGCATGAACAGAGGTCCAGGTTTGAATCCCACCACTGCTGTCAACTGCACAATCTTAAAAAAAAAAAAAAAAGAAACTTAACCTCCCTCTGCTTAACCTCCGCTGTCCCTCTCATTCTGTCTTTTTCTGTACTTATTCCCCCAAATTTAATGCAACTTCCCTCAATCTGACTGAAACTCTCTACGTATGCCATCAAAATACCAACTGCTGTCCACTAGCCACACCTTGTAAAGCAAATTGGGATACACAGTGTACGTAAGATGCTTTATAAAAATCAAATACTGTACCTATTCTTTTCATTAGCAGAACATTCATTAATGAGAAATTCAGACTGGCTAGAAAATGATTCCATGACTAACAATCCAGCTAAACACCTTTCTTACCTAGTCACCCTTCACAACAACCATTTCTTAAGAAATCTGATTCAGTCACACCCCCACCCCATGCAGTCACAAGCATTCTCCAATTAGAATGATTAATCTATTACAAAAGCAAAATTTCAGGCGTGAACTCTCCCCTTTGCATTCAGATTATCTCATAAAGTCGCCGTGCAGTCACACAGCATCTGTCTGTCTATAAATGCCTGTCTGCCTGTCTCCAGTGGTTAGAGGGGATCCAGCTGATTCCAGTTTCCTCCATACCCAGCATTCAAGTCTCATCAGCCATGCAAATTATAGAGTACAATACTGTCTGTGGGACACATTTCTACCCTCGACTCCACTCCGAGAAAAGCCTTAGAGGAAGGGTGGGACCGGCAGTACAGCCAAATCCACTGGCAATATTTACAGTAATTACGCTTCTTTAATGTTACTTTGCTAAAACCTTATCTAAAAACTCATTATTTCTAAGAAAACTTCTAGAAGTCAAGCCCCCTCCCCCACCCCCCCAGTTAGCCTGTGGCATGAAACTGATTGTTCAGTGGTCAGTGCAGCCATCAGTGCTGCTGTATCTGAAAGAAACAATCACACCATTGGAACTGGACAAACATTATGATCCTGACCCTCAAGAGATACTGACAACAGGCACAGATGGCAACATGCTTCCAACACAGGGCACCTCCAGATCTGGAACTGAAATCTTAATCCACTCAAGTGACATTTATTCACTTATGTCTGTAGTTTCATGAATTAGGCCCTGAAAAATGAAAGGCTGGAGCTAAGCTGGGCTATCCTGGGCAAATAAAGTGACTTGGGTTTATATAGCACCTTTCATACAAACTGTGCTTTACAAACCAGGAGAGCACACAGAGAGGTTTAAAATAAAAAACAGAAAAACAATGGCATTCTGCTGTGTTCCGACAATGTATTTTGCCTTATTTGTAAGACGCAGACAATTTCCTGCCTAAACCTTCAGCATCCTTTAGACAGCAGCAGAAGTGGATTAAGCTGATCTGGCTCCTGTCTGTGTTTGCGTCTCTCCCTCCTGATCACCAGTTGCTGTTGCATCACAAGCATGGGTCAGGCTAGGTGGAGGAATTGTTCCAGCTGCCCATTTAGTCAGTCAGTCAGTAACTAGGACTGTCTGCAGCAAGTTATTGGTAAAACCAACGGGGAGGGGGGTTTTACTCAGGGGAACAAAAGAAACATTTACAAATCACACACATCTATGCTGAAGCCGGTAACGTCCATAATGGGAGGCCAAGATTGCACTTACATTCTATGAGGCGACTGTACAATACACTTACTATTCTTAAAGGTAAACCATTTCAAATACCTTAAACAACCTCTTGCAACTTCCTTTTAATGATACATATCTACTGTTCTGATATGCTCAGGCAGCGTTTCTTTTTGTTTTTTTTAAATCGGAATGTTTTATTACTTTTGTAATGCTGCTGAGTGTGCCTCAGATTCACACCCTTTACTGGCTGTAATTTTAGATTCCAGTGTTTATTTGACATTCTATGAGGTGGTCAGGTCACACTGTTCCATGCCACTTAGCACTGAAGAGCAGCATAACTATGGACATCTCATAAGCTCTCCTGGAAACCCCAGAAACCGACCATGTAAACACTGTATAGTAGAGGCCAAATGCAAAACACACACTGTAGCTTTAAATAAAGCAATAAAAAAAAAAAAATTTTTATGAAAAATTCAACCATATAACAAAGAAAGAAAGAAAGAAAGAAAGAAAACCATTCAAATGGCTTTCTCTCTCTAAACTTCTTTTTCAGTTTTCTGCAAGATGCGGGACCATCGCAGCAGTGGGGCTCAATTCCCACAACATTCTAAACGAACTAGAATTTCTGGATATGCCGTGCTTCATTACTAAAGATATGCATAGGGAAACATGCAGATTGCCCCGTAGCCCTTTTCTGCCCCTGCTTCTTTTCTTGCCGGAAAGTCATAACCCTCTGTTTGTGACACCACAACCTGTTGCCACTGAAATGATTTTAATGTCACAAGTGGAGGATTGTTACTTCATCACAGGACAAGCACCAGAACCGATCAAATCAGAAGGGAAACGAGCCTGTTTTCAGTCTACTGAATTAATAAATGGAATGCCCACAAATCCCAATTTTATGATAATTGTCTGCTGATAAGGTAACTGTGATTTTGTTTAGCTGGAAATCACAAAATCAATTTAAAGAGCTAGTGTACTACATGGAATTAATATTATATTCTAAACTAGTCAGCTGTTACTTCTTATACCTGAAGTATGTCTTTATTTCCCCTTAGCTAATCAGACTTTCTACCAGACAGTATTAGCTGTGATGAGTGGAGTATTAGCTGTGATGAGTGGAACAGCATTCTGCTGAAGGCTGACATATTATTCAGTTCTAATCCTCCTCACACATCATCATCAGCACTATGACCTCACCAACAGTGACATCACAACTATTCAAGACCAGCCAATCATCTACTGCTAGATTTGTCACAGGTGATATCACAATAAGTGAAGTCACAATGCTATGCGGTATAAAGAGGAACAGAGCCAGATATGTTAGCCGCCAGGTAAAACAATGCTCTTCACACCACACTCAATATTATCAGACAACTTTCCAATAAAAAATTAAAACAGAAAAAAAAAATTCTTTAGAATTAAAAAGTAACAAATGGCTACTTTTAAGAATTAATACCAATTTCTGTCTGCTTTTATTTTTTGGTGCTACTAGTTTCCTTAAGCCATATCTGAAGCTCTTTGTGTAAGGCTAGTCAGGAGTAACACCACTTCGTTTTCACAAAAGATAGGTCTTTGAAAAATAATTACATCGAGCCATTAGTCAGAGACAAAAATCTGTTAACTTTATACAGAAAAAAGATGGCATTGGAGACACCTAAAACATGCAGAACTGATACCGGCCCGGTGGCGTTGAGGGTTGAGATGCTGGACGTCACACCTCGCGTCACACCGGTGACCCGTGTTCGGGAAGGAGCATGGGATGCCATGGGTCGGCAGGGAGGAGATGGATTGAGCATCTGACGGACTGTTCTCCATCTCCGGAGGGAGGGGGGTTCCTGCGGCCGGTGCTTGCCTGACCCCTAGTGGAGGCTGGGGCTCAGTGGCACGTAGCCGCACGTCATGGGGCGGGACACAGCAAGCGCTTGACTGGGGTATGCGGGGCGTGCGTACCCAGTCGCTGGTGTCATTGCACTGTGATGCCTGCAGGGGAGAAAAGCGAAAAAGGGCACATCCAGTAGCAGCGCTTCTGATGGCCGCCTGTGAGCACCTGTGCTAGCTCCAGGAGGGATCGCTGCCGTGGATCCATATTAGGTGGGGAGTTGGCCACCCCTCACCTCTCCGCCATGGGGGGTGAGCCAGGTAGCTAGTGGTCGCCTCCACAGAGACTGGTACGAGTCTGATGGCAGCTGGAGAAAGGGATGCGAGGACAGATTGACTGCTGGAAGCCCAGGAGAAACAATACCATAAAAACAAAAAACATATGCAGAACTGTGTTTTTATGTGTGTGTTGGGGGGTGGGGGAGTTGTCAAAAATGTTAAGCAAGATAGGCAAGTGCATTTCCCATTCTGACTAGTCCTGTGGAGAGTACTTTCTGAAGTGAAATCAAGGAGCCACATTTACAGTGGATTTCAAGCAGCCAAGTATTTCTTTCTACTGCAAACACATTATAGGGAGGCAGAGGGCAAGAACTTATTGTCTTTAATGCAACAGAATATACTGTGCTTCCATTTTATCGGAGAACAGACGCAAGACCTGTGTTACAGACCCAAAAGTCCTTCCCTGGGATTGTCTATTTATTGATCTTGTGTAACGATGCCAAAGTCTTGTTCTTACAGAGCTGTGCACTACTGCATTCCATGCAATAAATTTCATGCCTGATGCAAAGCCCCTCGACTTTCATGCCTTCTGTTCTTCTTTACAACCTAATACCCTGCCGATTCAGGGCCAGGGCCTGCTTAGGGAAAAACAACACCGAGCGCCAGACTGGAGACAGTATGCAGACTGAAAAAGTTAATCATTACTTCTGTCTGCCTTCATAATCTAATCATTTCTATTCCTGAGCACAAGCAGTACTTGTACGATATCTTGCTCACACACACACACACACACACACACGTTACAGATATATTTAAAATTACAAAAAAATATATATATATACACACACACACACACACACATATATACATACATATAACACAGTAACTGTATACACACATTCTTTCTGGCTTTCTGTAAGCCCACCAAATTCCACAAACGTCAGGATGTTTTAGCCAAGTAGCCTGAAATATGTTTGTCCATCATCAGATTAAAAATATTTTAACTATTTCATAACTAGCTCAGTTCCTCCAACCTACCAGGCGCTCTTTAAGTTCTCATTACCACAGCATTTTGCAGAGCAACTTTTCAGGTGGTCTCAGTGACACAACCCGAGACAAGGCTCCAAAACCCCACTGGCTCTGTGTCGGAGACTGGATCTTTTGTGTCCTGGATCACCAGCAATAATTTCTTACTGGTCCAGTGGATACTGGAGAATAACAAGAACTGGAATCTGAGCAACAGACACATGAATTTCGGTCTGCCTCTTGTTGGAGAGACTGATTTTGCTTATTCTGTTGTACAAGTGCACACTATACAACCATACCATTTCCTAAAATGGTTTGCAATCTCGTTTAAAGTTGCCTCTTCAACTTTTAATCACAAGGGTGGACCAGTGAATGTATTTGCAAGACTGGTAATTAATTCCAGACACTAGTCCTGCTCTACTTCTGAAAAAGACACATTTTCAATCCTTGCCTGAGAGCTTTGAACTCCAGCCCCCAACCCAACCCACATCTGCTATTCATTAGAAGATCTTCCATCTTCTTGTCTGACACTGGGTAGAAGAAGGTAGTGCCCTTGAAACATTCGAAGTGTGAATTATAATCCAATATCTTGGCATGTGACAGCTCTTTTTCAGGTCTGGGGTGTTATTTTTCGACCTCTCCCCCACTTCAGAATGCATGCTGATGTACTGTATTCTACTCCAATACTCCTACATTGTTCAATTTATGCAAAGCAATTGCTATACTGTCGTGCCTGGAATGCTCGTGGAAACAAGATATTGCCACCTCATTGTTTTTCCCTCTGGTTAAACATTTTAAACAAAACATGCAGATTACAATCTGTTCATTTATGTTTGCTTGTTTTAAATTGCTCTGTCTCTGCATAGTCATCTGCAGCATTTACAGCACATGGAGAAGACTGAATTAGGTGGTGCAGTACCCCCATGCAGGCTGGTGTACTGATCCACAATCACATCTTTTTGGCACCTTTCCCCATAAAGTGCAACTGGTGGGGAACACTGTCGTGCACGTAGGCCAAATCGGTGTAAATGGTAGGCGCGTTTGATGTTCATACACTGGGGTCAAAGTATGGAAATACAGTGCCTTGTGAAGCTTATAGTATCTTGCACCAGGCGTGGGAAGTAGGAGATCACAGGTTCATATCCCACCAGTGCCATCAGTAACTGTGTTTGACCTTGAGACCTCCTAGTGCATCACTCTTTCCCAGCTTCAAGACTGAGCAGAAGCAAGAGCCCACTAAATGTGAGATGCATCTCGGCAGGGCTCTCCTGGGTAAACAAACGGCACGAAATTCAGTCACTTCTAAAGTATTTGGTATCCTTATTAAATATAAAATCATTTGAGTTTACTTGAGTTTTATGCATTAAAGTAATGGACTGTCACACAATTCAAAATGGAAGAACTCTACAAGACTAGATATTAGTGCACAAAAGAAACATTTTCAGCAAAAATGTCATCCCTAATCCATGACTCCATTTCCTTCTCTGTTGGGTGGCGGGGGGGTTCGAGGTTGGAAAGGGGAGCCTCCTATATGCACTGAGGCCTTGTAACTGCCACCCATGTGTCAGTGAGGCCACACAAGTCAAGTCAGAACCACAAAATAAAGAAAATAAAACAGACTGTGCTGAAGTGCGTGACTCTAATCGCACCACTTCGGGCCACTGTGTTCCGAGAGGATGTTTATGCCTCACAAAGGAAATCAGAACAACATCAAAACAACAGGACACTAGGTACTGTGGAAGGCACAGGGTGGGAGGGGGTTAATGACTTGGTCTGCTAATGAGATGAACTACATCCTTGGAATTCTAAGGGGAAATGAATGAAATTCTTAAACTCCCCAGAGGGGGATGGGTTTGAAAGCAGCAGCACATAGAAAGAAAGAAAAATAAAATATGACAAGCGCCACTGGGTCAGTATCGTGATACCAACTAGTACTACGTCCTTCACCATACACAACCAAAAAACACATGACACTCACACTGGAAAGTTTTTTCTTTAAGCAAAACAATCATAAATTTAAAATCTGCTGCGACACGTGCAGACTCTTCCTTCCCAGAAATTCTCCCAACAGAGTACCATGCTGGTAAGGTGTCAAAAAAAGGGAACATCAGACACAGAGCCAGTGAAGCTAGCATGCTACTGCAAGACTAAAAGGATGTTTCTGTTCCAGAACAACTGGGCTCCCAATTAAAAAAATAAAATGAAATAAAACGTAAGAAGAAGGAGCCAGAAGGGGAAGGAAGGAAACATATTCAATTCAGTGCTTTAGAGTAACTGGTAATTGCTATTTTTCTTTTAAACTTAGATTGTGGGCTTTTAGTGACACTATACTTTCTTTGTTGTCTTTACTTATAATTGTTTTTGGGCTGTTGAAAATTTAAAACATAGTGGTGGTGTAATTCTGTGCTGTCTTTAATTGCTGCAAATTTTCGCCCTCCCCTTCCCCCAACTCTTAATTATATGCCCTGATAAATCTGATTGACAGGAGCTAAACACAGGGTATAGTAAGGGTGTGAAGTAGGAGGGCATAAGGGGAAGAAGCCCACCCTCAGCACGACAAGTGTTTTGACTCATTTATTTATTTATTGGTTTCTTTTCTTTAAAAAAAAAAATTATCTGAAGATCAGTGACAGGATTTTAGTACAGTAAATTAATAAAAGGAACTAGGAGAGCTTCAGTAGCAGACAAGTAGTGGAGGTGCAGTATAATGTGGGGAGTGGTGCAATACGCAGTGGCTGTGGGGCAGCCATATTCAGGCAGACCTTCTGGACACGTGCTGCCCTATCTGCATGCATCTCTCTGGACTGCGGGATGAGGTAGCCAGACTCAGAGCGAAGTAAACTGGGTCAGGAGTACCATCACCCCATCCAGGAACCACCCAGTCCAATGCAACTGCCTCAAAGGATGCCGAGAACGAGGAGCACTTGGATGACAGTGGGCTCAGGGAGGTTACAGCAGTCAGGCAGAGGCACATCCCAGATCCTATTCCACTCAAGAACTCATATGCCACACTGGCAAATGAGGACAACCAAACAGAGGTACCCAGAGAAGTGGAAGGAAAGGATGTGGAGGTTAGCCAAGGAGGTGACCTCAGCGGGGAAAGCAGTGGACCCCAGAGGAGGAGGAAGCGAATCCTGGTGGGGGACTCCATCATAAGAGGGATCCAGCTAGGAACACAGGAGGGGGAGGACAGGGAGGTGAGGTGCCTACCAGGTGCCACGGCATGGAGGGATGGAAGGAAGATCCTGGGGATCACTGGTAAGGCAAGAAGGGAGGGTGAGCTGGATGTCATTATCCACCTAGGTACTAATGACCTGGCAAATGGGGAGCCAAAGGAAGTTCAGGAAGAGTTTAGGAAACTGGGGAAGGGTCTCAAGCATATAGCTACTTCTGTCACTTTCTCAGAAGTACTACCTGTGAGAGGCAAGGGAGAGCATAGGAGTGCATGCACCAGGAACTTTAACTCATGGTTGAAGAACTGGTGCTGTGAGGAAGGGTTTGGATTCATTGGTGACTGGGGACCCACCTGGAGGGATGGAGGTTTGTTCAAGCCTGTCGGTCTGCATCCATCCTGGAGGGAATCAAGCACTCAATGATAAGTTTAAATGCTACATTGACAAGCATTTAAACTAGCAAAGGGGTGGCAGGCCAGCAAGGAGGGTACCTACTTGCTCACCCCCACAGCTAGCAGTGGAACCAGTGAACCAGAGGAGTGGCTATCTCTGCAAAGCAGTGTGCAAAAGATGGAGATTAGTGCCCAAGAGGTGGATAAGCAGAAAAGGGCAAAATTCAGCAGAAGGGCAGACAGCAAGGAGAACCAGGGATAAATGACAACCAAGGAAGGGGCTGGAGTAGAACAGTGAAGCAGTCTAGGGAGGTCAAATCATGGAAAGCCATGTGTGCAAATGCCAGGAGCCTTACAAGATGGAAGATCTGGAGGCTGTCATGGTACAGTCAGACCTGGACATTGTAGGCATCACTGAAACCTGGTGTAATGATAACCATGACTGGGAGATAGCCATACCTGGCTACAACATATTCAGAAGAGACAGAGCAGGCAGGAAGGGAGGAGGAGTGGCACTGTATGTGAAAATGACATAAGGGCCACAGAGATCCAGGAGGAACAAAATGGGGAGAGATACTGTGGTTAAGCTGGAAAGGAAAATGGGGACAGCCATCCGCGACAGGTGTGGTCTATAGACCACCAGCCCAGGAGGAAGAAACAGATAGGAGTTGATGCTAGCCATCCAAAGGATGGCAGACAAGGGTGAGGTAGTACTGGTTGGAGACTTCAATATTCCAGACGTGGACTGGAGCATCCCAGCAGCAGCATCAACTAGGAGCAGATTTATCCTGGACTCCCTTCAGGGTGCCTTCCTCAAGCAACTGGTCATGGAACCAACTCGGCAGAAGGCAATACTGGACCTTGTGCTCACAAACAGGGACAGTGTGATGGGGGTAACAGTGGGGGAGCACCTGGGAAACAGTGACCACCAGTCACTGTGGTTTGAAATCACAGAAAGAGCAGAACCAAACCACACAAAAACACGTATCCTGGATTTTAGGGGGCAGACTTTGGGAAAATGGGAGATACTTGAAAAGAGGCATTAAGGGAATGGAACAGGAATCAGGGGTTGAGGAACAGTGGGCAGTATTTAAAATGGAGATTACAAGAACAACAGAATTATGCATTAAGCAGGTTAGCAAGAGGAAAAGGAAGAGGAGACCATTATGGGTTTCCAAAGAGGTAGCAAAGAAAGTGAAAGCCAAAAAGATTGCATTCAGGCAATACAAAAAGACACAGGCAGAAGGGGATAGGGAGAAGTACCAGGAGAAGCAAAGGGAGGCAGGGAGGTCAGTAAGGGAAGCCAAAGCTCAGACAGAAGAACACATTGCAAAATCAGTGGGTAGAGGGGACAAAACCTTTTACAGGTACATAAGTGAAAAAAGAAAGACAAAGGGAGGGATAGTGAGACTGAAGGGGGAGGATGGGAGCCGCATGGAGGATGACAACAGTAAAGCTGACATATTGAACAGGTATTTCTGCTCAGTCTTTACTGAGGAAGAGGAGGGTAAAGGGTCTGAAGAGAGTACAAGGGTGAGAATGGTGCAGAAATGGACACAAGTCCCTTTACGAGAAAGGGTCCTGTGAAGGAACTGTAAGTAATAAGAGTTGATAAAGCAATGGGGCCAGATGGGGTACCCCAGGTCCTTAAAGAACTAAGAGAGGTGGTGGCTGAACCTCTGGCTATCCTGTTTAGCTTGATCACTGGAAACAGGGCAGTACCCAAAGACTGGGGACAGCAGATGGTCCCTTATATACAAAGTGGGAACAAAGAGGAAGCAGGGAACTACAGACCAGTCAGCCTCACCTGCAGTGGGGAAGATCATGGAAGCACTACTGAAGGAGAGATTGGTGGAACATCTGGTTATCAATGGACCACAGGACCCAAGACAGCATGGTTTCACCAGGGGAGGTCGTCAGACCAACCTCGTTGGAATTTTTTGACTGGGTGACTAGGGAAGTGGATCAGGGAGGGCAGTGGACATGGCCTATCTGGACTTCAGCAAGGCCTGTGACACTGTGCCACAGAAGACTATTACACAAACTGGGGAATATGGGTGTGGGCAGGACAGTAGTGTGGTGGGTAGGTAACTGGCTGGGTGGCAGGACACAGAGGGTGGTGGTAAATGGCTGTCACTCCACAGAGGGAAGAGTGACCAGTGGGGTACCACAGGGATCAGTGCTGGGACCGGTCCTATTCAACATCTTCATCAGTGACATGGCGCAGGATCTAGAAGGCAGAATTTCACTGTTCGCTGATGACACAAAGCGCTGTAACAGAGTAGACACACCAGAGGGTGTAGACAGAATGAGAAGCGACCTGCAGAAACTTGAAGAATGGTCAGGGGTTTGGCAGTTGAAATTCAATGCAAAGAAGTGCAAGATAATGCATATGGGGCACAAAACCCTGGCACATATATCAGTTGGGGGTGAGGATATAGCATGCACCAAGCAGGAAAGGGATCTTGGGGTTGTCATCTCTGATGACCTCAAGGTAGGGAAACAGTGTGACAAGGCAGCAGGTAAAGCAAATAGGATGCTGGGATGTATAGGCAGGGGCATCACCAGCAGGAAAGGGCTGGTCATAATTCCGCTATACAAGACACCAGTGAGGCCCCACCTGGAGTACAGTGTACAGTTCTGGAGACCATACCTACGTAAGGACATAGACAGGGTAGAGAAGGTTCAGAGGAGGGCAACAAAGATGGTGCATGGATTGCATCACAAGTCCTATGAAGACAGGTTGAAGGAACTGAACATGTACTCCCTGGAGGAGAGGAGGAGGAGGGAGATGATAGAGACATACAAGTATCTTACAGGGAGGAACAGGGTGGAAAACACTATTTTTTAAACGAAAATGATGTTCCAGGACTAGAGGCATGGGATGAAGTTGAGGGAGGACGATTCAGAGGAAACATGAGAAAGAATTTCTTCACAGAACGGGTGGTGGACAAGTGGAACACCCTGCCAGAGGAAGTGGTGGGGGCTGAAACAATCACGGGATTTAAGAATGCATGGGATAGACATAAAGGAATTCTAGAGGTCAGGGGTAAGGGGCAACAGACTTCTAGGAAAACAAACTGAACTTACAAGCTCAAATGGGCAGACTGGGTGGGCCATAGGCCCTTATCTGCCGACACTGTCTATGTATCTATGTAAGAAGACTTTGCCAGCCTGTTTCAAAGACACCCCTTAAGTACTGGCTGTATTTTTAAGCTAGGGTTCTAGCCGCTTGATGAGCTTGCTGCATTCCAGACCAATCATTAGCCAATGGTGTAAATAAGATGGCAGGGATCCCTGCAGGGAGGAAGGATGGATCATCTTAAGTGGACACTTCCAATGTGGTCCACTGGTGGATGTGGTGATATATCTGCACTCCAGACTCCTTCCATGACTTCTGACCACACCAGAAATTCAATTACAAGTGCAAGTTGCATGGGCAGGCGCAGTACTGTGTTGCAAAAGACTCCTAGTTTCCCTGAGGGCACCTTTATAGCGATGCTGTACTGGTGCAGTTAGACTAAGAGCCAAAAAACCAAAAGACATCCACAAATCGTTTTTTCACTTGGAGTCAACATAGTCCATGGATTAGGCCAATGGATCGTGGCCCACTACATACCGTATAATGGTGATCAGTCAAACGCAATGCTTTGGTTTGCAAGCCATGTTTCATATCACTGGCCCACTGACTCAGAACTCTGTAAACTTACCGAAAATAAGATTTTTTCCAATATACTTGGAAATTAATGATGAAAGAAGCTAAAAAGTGAGGGAAGGTAAGCATGTTTATACTACTACAGCCACGCAACTGCTTTCTATACTCTGGGTACCACACCAGATTAGCGAATGTTTCACTATGTGACACGGAGCTCATCGCATGGCCTCCTACTGCTTAGGCATGACCTACTGCAGAACTGGTCAAGTGAGCAATCAGAAGGCAGTGCAGTCTAGTGGCTAGAGCACAGGCTTGGGAACCGGGAAACCCAGGTTCAAACCCCACCACAGCCACTTAAGCACTGCATCGCCCTGAGCAAATCCCTTAACCCCTCAGTCCTACAATTCCTGCAACTGTAAAAAGGGTTACAAGTATGACCCCACTGAACATGAGACCCTGCATCTGGGCTATCACAAGTAAATAAATTATAAAAAGAAACATGAGGAAGATTTATAAAGAATATCTGGATGCATTATGTTATGCTGAGTTCTAAATTTGTGGGACAGATTTCTATCTAAAATAGCATCAGCAGAAACCATCTTTGCTAATTGGCAGCTCTAACAAACTGTAAACATGGGGGGCATTTGTTTCAGCAAAATGGGGAAACGATGTTTTGAAATTTACTAGTGCAAACCTACTGCATTTTGTGAATCTTCTGAAAGGCTGGCCCAAGTCTTTAAATTAAAAGCTAGATAAGTATCTGAAATTGGTGGGAGCACGACCTTGACAGACCAAAGGTCTCCTTTCTTTCCTGTTATCTTGGATACCTGACCCCACCCCACTGCAAACAAGATGCTATGCATCTCAGTGGGGCCACCCCTGCATAAAATCAGCTGAACGACAAACTGTGCAGCTGGAAAAGGTTACCAGTTTACAAAATCTTATGCAACCATGTCACCTGGCAGTAGAAGTGCTTTTGCATGCTTGCTAACAAGGCCAACTTACGGGCAAAGTTTTGTTGCCGAAAGGCACCATATCAGGGATGTGAAGGGATTATTGGACATTAGAAAATGGGTAGGGAACAGTCTAGTTTCTGATTGGCTAATGGCACTAACTTGCCGGTCGGGTATCAGACAACAGAGACCGCGGGAATGAGTCCCAGTCTCTGGCTACCTGATTACCTCGCAATATTACAGGGACGATCGAATGTTCACTTTCAAATAGCCGCCATTTGTTTTGTCTCTGTTAACGAGAGAAAGAGCCTGCCATGTTAATTTCAACACAGAAACGGGTAGTGTCTCCCAAAATGTATCACAAGGAGCCACATAGCATGTACCTAGCAACACCAGCACAAAGTAACCACAGCATCAGCCTGACAGAAAGACTTTTCATACCCGAAGCAGCCTGACAGAAAAGCGCCCCCCCCACAGTCCTGCAACTCAACTGAACTGCAGTGCAGTGTCAAGAAAAGTAAGCCATTAAAAAAATTACATTTCTCACAGAACTGCTATTTTCTTCTGTAAATTATTTAAAAGTGCTTCACATTCGCCTGCCTCAGATATTCGAGCTCGCCTCGCTCCTTCTACTTCCGTGTCTTCCGTTAAAATGTTCTTTTTCCCAAATCTACTATTTGTTAAAAAACTGCTGCACACTTTCCCTGGCACACAGATTTGAAACATGCTGACATTCAAAAATTAACCTTCATAAGCATTAGCAGTTTTATTCACTGTGTTCAGTGATATCATGTGAAAGCTTACAGGATGTTGACAGCAAACCCCATGCAACAGTGGGACTTATTCTGTACCTTCTCGGCACCTCCACAGCTGTCCGCATGTCAGTAGCATTCGTCTCCTGATCTAATTTAAAATGGTAGCACTGCCAAGTAAGGGCGCTCAGTGGAGCCACATAACAAAATAAAAATACTACTCTTTTTTTTTTTTTTGCCAGCTCTCTCCTGCTCACCTTCAGACCTTCTGTTCCTCTAAGCAGCTCCAGATGCATGATCGTTCACATGCAGCCTCTCCTGCTCCAACACTGTATGTCTTTTGGGGAGTTAGGAATGACAAACCACAGTTTGTCACCCAATAAATAAATAAATGAAACTCCATCACCAAGGAGCAAAAAAAGAGCACAAGGTGTGCATACAGTATGTGTGTGTGTGTGTGGGGGGGACAAATTAAATTGACAGTCTCTGTGCCTGTGTATTTCTGTTGTAGTTGGGAGAGGGGAGCACGGAGTGAAAATATACTGCAGAAAAACAAAGGCGACCAACAGTCTGTCAACTTACAAAAGGAGGCAGTTTTTAAGTACAGTCTTCGGACATAACAAAAGTCAACTGCAGGCGGAGGAACTATTTTATTTCAAAACTTACTTTAAATTTATTTTTCATTAACATTTTTTAACTATTTTTTTTTTACAGTACCCATTTTCTAAGCGCAATAATACCCTCCAGGGTGGGCAGTATTGTGCTATACCGGACCTTTCAGGGGCTATAAGGCCCTCCGCCTGCGGCGTCGGGCCTCATTACGCCCCTGGGCGGTCCGGTATAGCACAATACCGCCCACCCTGTTGGGTATTATTGCTTACTTAAGACACCTATCATCCTTCCCGAAAGCTAACCTGAATGCTTTACTAAGGGCTCCTGGCATCTCAGTATCCCATAGCCAGAATATCAGGTCTCATTTCCAGGATGTGATCCACAAATGTATACCTTTTCTGTGGCCTTACAGGCTTCTGGTCCCCACCGCAGCATATGTGCATACGCACACACACCTTAATAGGAAGAAAAATGCACACAAGTAGTGGCCACATTCAAAAAATGTTAACACCCAAGTTAATGTCCTGCAATAACGTGGTAACACTGTAGAACTCAAAGTAAGCTTAAAATGGAGCTACCAGCTAAACTGCTGTAGTCACCCAATTCTGCACTCATCATGCTCACATCACTGTCTCTGTGTCTTGCTGTGTTTTGACAAGTCACCCTCATTGTACGTTCCCAACCACAGTATACATCAGCAATTACAACCACGCGACTCTGGCTGTGTTAGGAAAACGACAGCAGCCAGAGGAGCTCCCATTTGCTGCCTGCTAATGGATCCTGTTTGAATTATGAAAAGGTTATCCACCGAGCTAGGGCTGCTGCATATGACCTGTGTTAACAACGGGAGGCTGTCGGCCTGCTCAAACGTCTGAGACCCTGGGTAGTTAGTGAGGCAAACACGCTAACAGAGCAGTTCAACAGAAAATACAAACACCACAGATGAAGTCAGCTCTGAGTGCAGTACATCGGGGAGGGCGGGAATGAGGGCACAACATGCAACTCTAACTGCTGAAGTGCCAAGTCTTTCCAAGACTGAGAAAGTGGGGCACAATGTGTAATTCAGAATACTGAGGTGACAAGTCTTTTTAGCACTGAGAAAACCTTCTACCTGACAGGTTACGGTTAGCTGCTACCAGTCTGAGTGGCGAGTCCTGTTTGTCTACACAGTTTAATAAATCCATAGACCTCCCTTGTTCATTAGGTTGAAGATGGTGCTGGCAGGGAGTGCTGCAGCACTGAACAGTCCAGCTACAGTACACCAAACAGGATCTCCAAACTTGTTATTACAGCAGCAGTTCCAAGTCAAAAAATATTTTTACCTATATACTTCATTATGCACTCCAAATCCATTTATAGGGTGCCACACTTCATTTTACATTCATCACGTTAGAGCTTCTGAGCCAGTTCTGCCATCCATAGTGTCCCGTGAGATCCAGGACGCAGTGTCTGCTGCATGCTTATTCATCTTAGTCAGAAAAATCATTTTTATGTTGAACAACAAATGGGCATATAAATGCAGCAGAGAATACTGTTAGGGGAGTCAGCCATATTTAGTGGCGCTCTCCTCTCGTTTTTCTCAAAGCTTATGCTAAACCAGGCTCAAATCAGGTAAAATAGGGTATCTTAAACATCCAAAATGGAATACAAACTGTTTACTGTAACATGAACTGCTGCTGTAATTGTTATGTGTTGAAAGCTTAACAAGAAGTTACAGTTGCGGTCATTACACAACAGTTCCCTCTATTACACTTCCATTAGAAAGGTGAAGCGTGTGAGGGTCAGCTTTTCACATCATGCAAGGCCCTACTACTGTAGCTCTTATGAACGCAGGTTAAAAGGGTAAAGCTTGTACTGCCTCGAAGGACATTCCTTTTTTTTTTTTGTTGGTACTGTCCTCTTCCTTTAAGTGCAAGCTGCGATAATGGCTCTGGGTGGGGACCAGCGCAAGGACCGAGCAGCCAAACCATAATTAGCTCCCAGCCAAGAGCTTCCTTGGCCTCAATGTTTGGGGCAGAAGGAAGCTTTTAAAAAAAAAAAAAAGTCATGAAAGATCCTTCAGTGCATTGAGCAAAGATTACAAAACCATTAAAAAGAGAACTAAGACTGACCCCGCTGTTTAAATATTTTAAATGGAATATAAATAAAACATACAAGCTTCACTGTCACTTTTTTCCCCCTTATAGTGTAGCCCACAAGAATACTTTGGCTTTTGCTAATGCTGTTCTGTTGCACTGCAGACTGCTGTGGTTCCTTTGTATATTTGGCTGCTTCTCAGGAGACACATGATGTCATTTCCTGCCCTCCACCGTTACTTCCTGTTAACAGGGCGATGTTGAAAGTTGGCGAGCTCCTCAGGACACCATTCTGGATTCCTGCTAATAACTGCTGCAGCAGAAGTCACTTTCCATTTCATTCTATAGCTCACAGACTTTGGAGACTGAAAATTAAATAATTTTCTCCAAAGTATGATGGTGAGAACAAAACAAACAAACAAAAAAAAAAACACAGAACCAGAAGCAACAGCTTCACCTAAACCCTGTAGAAATGTTCACATAAATGCATGAAAACTCCTTGGTATGTTCGACTCTCCTTTCTTTGTATGTTATCACTAAATTAAGACCATGTATCAGCAGTTAATAATATCACTGTGCCCAAAAATAAGTTGGAGAGGAAGCTACTCTGTGACAGTAGGCAGGCAGCCAGGCCGCTATGCGGGTCATTCAATCCTGCTCAAGAAGATGTCCTGCTGGCAGTGACCTCCCAGTGGCCTGTTACAGTATTCTTTTACATGGCTCACTCCGAGGTCACCACAAGACGGCACCAGCAGGAATTCCATGTTTGCTCTTTGAAAGCCCACCATTACATCGATGAGAAGCCTGACCTGTCCCCTTCGTCAAAGGGAGGTCAGCAGCAGTGTCTGCCCATGTCTCCAGGGGTCGGGCTGGCTCTGGCGGCAGTGGCATATTAACCTTTTAAAAGCCAGCATCATTTGTGGGGGATGTAGCACACCATCTAAACTGCAAACGTTCGCATTTAACAGAAAGAGTGGACCTTCTAACCAAACCCAGCCATCTGCAGTCCTTGCTCATCTGTGGTCATCGTAATTCCAACATTTCCTTTAAAACAATTAAGCGACGCACTCTTCCAAACTGTTATGCAAAACATACCTTATTTTGCACTGTATTCCAGTTTTCATGTCTATTGGGAGTTTTTCAATAACTGGCTTAGAACAGAGAAACAAAGTGACATTTTTTTTGTTGATTTTTTTTGGGGGCAAAGAAAGAAATCCAGTGATGCAGTTCACAAACTGAGCTAAAACAGCCTGATAAATATGCGAGTCCATTATCTTTTTTAAAATTCGACCTGTAACTTGTGCTGCTGTGCAGCTCCCATGATTCCTTGGCCTGCAGAGGTTCTTACTAAAAAGCCCACCCTGGCTGCAGAATAAAAGAAGCAGCCAGGAAAGGGCCTAAAGCAAGGAGGAACTGAAGCAGAGTGTCAGAGGCCAAAAGCTACATGGAGCTGCTGCCAAGTCCCAGTCTCTCGCTCTCTCTCTCTCTCTCTCCACTTCACCGGCCTGCTACATTCTGCCAGTCAGATGATGTGTGAGGCGAGCTGCAAGGCTCCTAGTCTGGCAGGCTGCCTGTTTTGCTCTAAAGCCCTCCACACTGTCTTCTCAGCATTAACCCTTGGTAACCTCCCGTCCGTTTGAGGATACTGCTGCGTCAGTGGACATCTGCTTCAACTTCAGAAATGTTGGGGATGGGGTTGCTAGCCTCAATTTTGGTAATGCACTATCTGCCAGAGCTCTTTTTATGCAGTGGCTGGTTCCAGAACAGGGTAACGCAGTGGCTGCATCCTTAGCACTGCTTTGTAACTGCCCCCTCAGCCCTGACCCGGACAAATCTGCTTCTTTTATTGAAGACAGGTTTTAAGTCTCCATACATCTCTCTTCTGGAAACTCTAACAACTGTGCAGAAGTGCACAGATGGTTTTGTGACAATTCTCATCTCTGTTCCTTGCCCATAACTCTTTCCAACAAAAAACCTCATTTCAGTTCTTCTGTTTGAACTCAATTGCAATCTAGGTCTCAGTACCTTTAAAACTTGGGACTGGAATACATGATTTCAAAGTACAGTAGTAACACTCTGCTGAATAGTTAGTGAGTTTGCATAGAATACTTCTATCATCCCAGCTTAAGAAGCACAGGGCTGGACATGTCTGACTTAGTGTCCCTTCTGATCTTGAAGAAAGGGATTTGTGCATAATCATTTCAGACAACCTAAAGGTGGCCAGGCAGTGTGCTAAGGTGGTGGGGAGGGCCAGCGGCATGCTGAGATGCATAGGAAGACGTATCACTAGCAGAAGAAAGGAGGTAGTAATGCCACTGTACAAAACACTGGTGAGGCCTCATCTGGAGTACAGTGTACAGTTCTGGAGGCCACATTTCCATAGGGACATAGACAGGGTAGAGGCAGTTCAGAGAAGAACAATTAAAATGGTGCAGGGCTTGCACCAGAAGACAAATGAGGAGAGATTAAAGGACCTCAGTATGTATACACTGGAAGAGAGGAGAGAACGGGGAGATATGATGGAAACCTTCAAGTATCTTAAGAGCATTAACAAGGTGCAGGTGGGTGACATATATCAGTTTAGGAGACCGACGGGGCACGATACGAGATTAGAGGGGGGCAGGCTAAAAGGCAATATGAGGAAGTTTTTCTTCTTCATAGAAAGGCTGGTGGCTGTATGGAATAGCCTACCTGGGGAGGCAGTGGGAGCAAACACAGTGGAGGGAATTCAAGAATGCATGGGATAGGCAAAAGGGTACCCTAGAGGGAGGAATGAGAGGCTAAGCTGAGGACCAAGTAGGGAAACAGGCAGACTCGATGGGCCTAGCGGTCCTTATTTGCCGGCAAGTTCTATGTTTCTGTTTTGCTACTATGCAGAGTAAAAACGTTGTCTTAAAATAATGATTGTAATCACAAAAATCAAAAAGCATGTATTTAATATGATAAATGCCCTTACAGGTTTTAATACAGCTAAAAATTAAGCTCACACAAGGATTATATTTGTATGCACAGTACTTGTAGACCAAGGAGGGGCACATAACACAAGCCACTGCTTCTTTCATAGCTGCCATGCATAATAATGCTACTTGGTGGCAGCCCTCTTTCCTCCTCTCAGATAGAAAGCTATGGGTTCCAGCCCCACAATGGGTACTTGGGCTTCTAGCCAGCAGTACTGAGATGGGGGAAAGTGGTGCAGCCCTAGTGGAGGCACCCGCTGTCCTTCAAGTGAAATGTTAAACTGAGGTCCTTTCTGCTCTGCTTGAGTGGCTGGTCTGTCAAGGCAGGCATTACACTCACAAGACACTTGAGACCGCCACAGTAAGGGACTGCCTCTGGCTCCAAGTGCCTGACATTTTCTTTATTTAGTTTCGATAACCAGGTTAAGTGCACTACACAAAAAAATGACTATTTCCAGGCACGATCTGGGAGGTTACAATTTGGCAAGCAGTAGATGGGCAACAGACACAAACGTGAACTCGTGAGTTGGAAAGAGATATACAGAAACCCAAACTGCCAAGTGGATGCCGAGCTGAGCTACATACAGTCCCTGCACTGCCAGTATCTAACCTGTTGTTCTGTAAAGCACTTAGGAGATTGCTTGTATATGAAAGCCACACTGTATATCCAGATGTTAATCTATTTTGTAACTTTTTTTTTCTAGCAACTGGTAACTCAGCCAACTAAAGTTTCTAATGTAAATATTAATAGACAAAAAGGACATGCTCTTCCCTGGCTCACACAAATACCAATAGGGATCAAAGACACATTGAAACATTCGAGGCTCGTGGGCTATGCCATAATGAAATGCCAATCAACCAGGCCTGACGGCCTTTGTAGTGGAGAACATGAATGAAGCCTGATGTTCCGTGTCACCCAGTAACAAAAAAAAAACCTCTGCTTTGTTTATTTAGGCTGCGGGGGTTAGGGAATGAAGCCCTGCCTGGCCAGTCTAGCAGGGCCCGTTGGGAATGGCAGGATCCAGCGCCATCAGCCCCAGATTTGGACACACAGCCAGCTCTGCTCTCATCCTAGGATGACATTTGAGAACAGCCTGTCCAAATGATACAGTGTAGCAATGAATAAACAGGAACAAATAGTTAAGTCCCCCTAGTTACTCCAAATCAGAAATGGGATGAATAATACTGGAGGGAACCGGGTGATCTGAAGTGTCAGTGCATCCCCTCTGGGATGCAGGCTTTTAACGGATGTGCGGTTTGGATCGTGACACCAACACAGAAAAGGACTGAATAGTATTAATCAGCATACATAATACAGTACTATGTTCTGAAAACTGGGGCAGTCAAGACATTCAGTGCCTTTCTAAGTTACACACATGTGCAAATACCTTGGAAAACTGAAGCAAGCTCACTGGTTAACAAGGCTTCCAAAAGTGTGTAATTATTCTAGTACAGTTCCACACCTTCTCTCCCCAGGACACAATCACTAGTTTTTTTAGCAATTGTTTTCAGTCACATGTCATTTCACAAGCACAATAACACACTCCGTGGTGTACATTTATCATGGGATATACAAACTTCTCAAGTGGTTGAAGACATCCAGCTTTGCCTCATGCCCCACAATACACCCAAGGCATCTGTATATCCTACGGCGAACAAACACTCTATCATATGGTATTAATGACATAACTTCCTCCATTTTTTCTTTTAACAAATCTGTCCCCACTTTCACACTAGATGACTTCCCCCCCCAAGGGTGTATACAAAATGTTAAGAGTCTCATAGCAGGTATCTCATTTTTATGAACATATTACAAAGGGATAGAGTTATAAGGCAGAAATGGTGCATCACCATGCCCCACCCCGGCCCGCTTGTGGAATTAGCAGTAGGACACTAAATAACTGGGGCATCAGGATTCTGGTCTTTGAGTTAACAGATGCTGGGCTGGCTGCAGGTATATAGTCCTCTACTGAGACAGTCGAGGATGAAGTCTGGACATTTCTGTATGTACGCCAAATATGACCTCAGCATTCCAAGCACCAACTCTCTCCACTTCGTTCAGTGCTGCAAAGAGTAATTAATAAATTAAAAAAAAAGAAGGCTCCTTAGAGAACCAGACCCAATTCAGCCCCTGGGATGGGGACTGCCAATGTTGCTGCAATTATGGCAGACTTGAGTGGAGGACAGCCAACCCAGAGCCACAGTCCCCACCCTTTCTCGAGCTGAACAATATGAAAGAATGCCTTGAAGGCTTTATTTATTTACTTTACGGGCCTTTGGATATTAAACACAAACGGTGACCTAATGGCAATAATGACCTTAAGGGCGTGTGTTTATCTTTAGCTTGGCCTTCTTGACATGGATTTTAGCTCTCATCATTGCCTCTGGCCAAAAGTGACGAGAAGCTTACACACACACACACACACACACACACACACACACACACACACGCCAGTTCAACTTTTGCCTGTGATGACAAGAAGCTGTCTCTATCATGGTGGCTTATTTTAAAACCTTGTTTTTTATGTAGAGCTGAAGTGAACTCAATTTTATTCACACCAGCTGCAGTTACCACAAAACATTCTTGCTTTATGTTTTGTTTTTGTTTACAGTTAAGCTGCTGTTCCCTGGTAGGCTCCACAGACTACAATTATAATTTTTTTGGAAAGATCCTAAAAAGAGGAATGAGGTCCCAGTGTGGCTGTGCTCTTACAGTTCCCCTTTACTCCAAAGTCTCACTCTCTCCTCTTTCAGCGTTCCACAGACAACATGAAAGGGCAGTGGGAATGAATTAAAGGTCATGCCTGGGTAGGGCAGGAGGAACCAGTTCTTTTGTAAGCCTCCTCCCCAAGGGATCAGGGTTGAGCATTCGGTTCTTTTTATTTCTTCCTTTGCCAGAGGAATCAAGTCCCTGGCTCCAGCCTTCCGACCTTCCTCCCACCCTGAACTGAGCCCCATTCATTAAGCTGGCTCACTGCAGTGCGGCCTAGGCCAGGAAGAAAAACAGAAACACAGAGCGTGTGTGAGAGAGAGAGAGAGAGAGAGAGAGAGAGACTAAATGGAACCTGTAGTCACTGTTTCACAGAGCCAGTGTTCAGTCAAAGCTTTTCTTAAGCAAACACCAATATTGCTAAAATGGTCTGTAGAACAGTTGGCCAATTCCAAAACAAGACGGGAACAGTTCACACAGTGATGTTCAAACTGTCCATGTCCTTGTAACAGCATTGTATCTTTCTTGTTGATGCCATATAACAAAACCAGTATCCTTTCAGTCTGATGGTTACAAGGGAAAAAAGAACTTTAATGCCTACAGTGCAGTAATTCACTTTAAGCACACATCTAAGATGGTGCTAGTTCAACGAACTTACAATGTGCCTCAACTGGCTGCACTGGAAGTCTGAACTGGGAGTCAGCATTAATACCCTTCATAGCCCCCCACCCCAAACCACCACTCAGGTACAGTATTTTGAATACTCCGAACGAGTACTTCAGGCAACTTATGCAAAAAATGATAAGAAATAATCACGTTAAGGTCGTGACAAAAAAAAAAAAATGTGATCTAGGTATTCCACTCTTCTTATTTTCAAATTTTATATATATACACACACACACACACACACACACACACACACACACACACACACACACACACACACTGTATATATATATATTTTTTTACTTTGACTCAGTTTTGCATGAATATTTACATTAGATTGTCACGTAACAAGATATTAAACATGAAGCATTTGACCCCAATATTTCTCTGGAACAGCAGTAAACATTGTCTCTAGCATAACTAACGAAGTTAAGCCTGTAGAGAAAAGGCGAAAAAAAAAAAAAAAACTCCTCAAAACTTGCTACTCCTCAAAAATGCCCTGAAAAATCTGAGGAATGATTTATTAAATTTATCCTGGTCCAAGTATTTTTCTTCTACGGTGCTGCTTATAAAACCAAGCACTTTTTGTACACTGCTCTACCAAGACCCCACCCCCCCCACACACACACACAAATAAAAAAATAAATATATGTATATCGTTCTATCTATATTTTTTCCAACCGTATAATGTCACAAGAGGCCGGTCTGGGGTGGGGCAGAGATGCTCACTGCAAGGCGAACCCCCAGCATGCTTAGCTGCAAAAGGCTGGTGCACATCTTAATTGGTGGTGGCCAGTACCCTGCTCCATGACTGCATGAATGCTGGCCTTTGCTGGTAACTTATTACAACATGTCTGTTCACGCTAAAGGAGCAAAATGTCTAAACCAGCCTGATGATCCAGCAAGTCTCGCAGGGGTGCTGTCATGTCAAGAGACCACAACAGTTGACTGCAAATTGCCTTGGGCTAGTGCAGTTACCCAGTAATGGTCCGTGCTTGCTAGTGCAGAGAATCATGCCAAAGTTGCTACTCTTCACTGACAGAAGTGGTCCTCTTTGCCAGATGGTCAAATTCAGCTGCCCATTTGGGGATTACAAATCTGTGGGTGGGAAACTGGGACCTCCATCCAAGTCCAGACTGCCTTCTTGGTGTATGTAAGCAGTGTAAGAAGTGAGCATGAACAGTCCCAGAGCAGACGCATTCTGCTCCCAGGGGGAGGGAGGGAGCTACTAGATTTGACCCCCATACACACACCAGCTGACCAAAGGAGTGCCACTGGTAGTGGAGGCAGCTGGGTGGCTCCAACTGTCAGGGCTGAAGGATGAACCAATACGACCAATTGTTTAAAAATACATAGAGTCTATGCTGCGTTTGTCAATCCTCAGTTTGCTGTGACCGCAGACTACTGCAAGCTCCTGTGGGCTCCTGCAATGTCTGATCAACCAACCCTGGTGTCTAATGCAAAACAAAGCAGAAACCCCAACAGCAGCTGGATTCCAAATTTGGAACTCTCCCTAATCGACCCCACCTTCCTCGAGTTGCTGCGGCTTGCACAGCACTGCAAAGGCTGAAGATGGGGGCCGCTGCCTGCAACAATAACAACCCACCCCATCCAGCTTTTATCCATGCAGCACGGACCCATTCAGATGCCTATGAAATCAGATCATGTGGTAGAGTGATGGTGCCTAGTGCTGGGGGAAGGGGGGCAGTGACCAAGGAGACCATGGGGCGGGATGAGAATAGAGTGTGCTCATCAAAATGGTCAGTGATAAAACCAGACACTCAAATCAGAATCACTGGTGATATGTGTGTGTGTGTGTGTGGGGGGTGCTGACATAGTGAGTGAGGAGAGAAGAAGCAACTCTGGATGTGGAAATGGTCCAACACACAGAAGAAAGAAAAAAAACTAGTGGAACATCAAAGTTTTGTTTTTTTTTAGGGCAAGAAATGGTATTACATTTCTGTCCTTAACTTTGTGATTGTGGGCAGAACCTTCTATCGTTAAAAGCTCTGTTCAAAATACAGTTTGCCAGTAAAACAGGCCTTAATGAAAAGCACATGCTCCTTTCATGTTCGAGGCGTTCATTTTTGCTACACAGCCTGTGCAGTTAACTGTATCCTTTCATGAGCCAGTCCCATCCCCCACATCGGCTCCTCATTCAACCAAATGGTCCCAATTAGATCAACGGAGGAAAAGTGGTTAATGATTATTAAAGTTTCCTGGTTTGGAGAACCTTTCGGTAGCCAAAAAAACAAGGCACAGTGGCTCGTCTCCAACTACAAATGAGGACAGCGGTTCAGCGGTGCCTCTTCCCTACTTCTTGCTTCCTGTGAAGTTTTAAACTACCCCCAGTGAGCCCCCTAAAGAAGTCATTCATGAGAGCTCAGCGATTTCCTGCACCCCTTCCCCTTTCTCATTCGTCCCCCACACAAGACTAGACATACGAGATGTTATCAGTAACAGAAGCCTTTCAGATAGCCCCCTTTTAACAGCTAGTGCTTCCTTTGCTTATTTCAGAAGGAATCCTGGAAAACTCCACCCTCAACATCGCAGCTCGCACCAGCACCAAAATTGCTTTCCAGCTAAAAGCAAGCTGCTCAAACATCCTTACTGTTTCAGTTCTAGGAGGTTTTCATTTGCCTTTTTATTTTATTTGGCCAAAAATCATGGTCTCGGATAACATCATGGCTTACAAGACCATTCCCTCTCCCCTCTCCCGTGGCTGCTAGATTTTTTTTTTTTTTTTTTTTTTTATTAGAGCCTTTGAACAAACTGTCCTGTCCTGACTGGAATAAATGGCCAGTGTGTGTATTACACTGGAAGAAAAATAAACAAAATGCACTTGTAGAGCTTAACAGTTAAAATGCCATGGGGTGGGGGAGGTTCAAGCCGTCACCTATGTCAACAAAATTTCATTTCCTGCCCAAGGTAGTTAAGATTTATTCTGTTACTTACAAAATGATCAACAGCTACCCATGCTAAGTGACAGTAAAAAAATATATATCGAATGGGACAGTTTTACTCCGCTACTATGGGGCTCCACAGGGACATTTAAGTACTTCTGACCAGTCTTTAGAGCATGAAGTTTCCATTCTCAAAACACTCGCACTGACAGTTCTCCCTGGGGGAAAAAAAAGGTGATGGAAGACTAAAAGAAAAGAGATGCCATTTCTTACCTGAAAGCCCCCCAGGGGCCAGATAATTTGTTCCCCCAGTTTCAGTGGAGGAAGGCACAGAGTCTGGCGAATCTGCTAAAGAAAAAAATGTACTATTACTTTATGTTCTTCAATTGGGTGGAGCAACCCCCCTCTCCCACACATCAACTTATCCCACCAAGGCTCCAGTGGTGCAAGTACTGTCCTTCATACAGCTGTAGCAAGACTCAATCAGGTAGTGACTTATTTCTTAACAAAACCCACACACTGAATTGTCTTGATGTGCTTATATAATGGGTAAACTGGGAAGTTAAAAATTGCAACTTTTTTTAGAAATTAAAAAAAAAATGACTTTTTTGTTAGAAGTAACTCATAAAAAGTAGTCCCTTCCCCTGCGTTAGTCATCTGTCTTTCTACCATACAACAAATGTAATGTTTATTATGGAATACAGAAATTCAAACTTCTGCAGAATTCTACTGGCTGGTTGGGGTTTATATGGGGGGAATGAACCGTTGTTCCGAAAATGGCATGAATGTAAGACCTCATTGGATTTTTGATTGCCCTTTATTAACTAATGCAAGGAACAGATGGCTCTTGCCTATATAGAAAGGCATGGCATTATGCAATAACAGAAGCAAATTAATGGAATGTACATTGTTCTGAGACATCTCTAGTCATATTTATGCTATGGTAACCTTTGCTCATTTTGCACTTTTTTTAATGAATGTCCAAGGATATTTGGGGAACATGTATTTTATTGTGTGGGTACCATGTTAACCAAATTATTATTATGTGATAACTTTGTTTTATAAATACTACTGTCAATAAATAAACTTGAAACTACTGGCTGAATGTTCATCTCTGCCCACACTTGCACACACGACAGAAGGCCTCAATAAAGCCAAGGATTCAATTTTACCTAGGACAGGGTAAGCAGCTAAGATTTGCCTGGTAGGCAGGTAAGGATAGGAGGGGTATTTTTCATGGTCAGAAACACTCCAGAAAATAACTATGAGCGTACTCTGTACGTACTTTGTTTTTAATTTGTGTATGTGTGCGTAAGGAGAGGATTATAAAATGGGAAGAACATTTAAAGGGTACCGAAACAATATTTTATGGTGAGCACTGTTCCAGAAATCCTCCCCCTGAGGTATAGCATAAAGGAAGAGGTGCTGAATAATATGAAGTACCTCACACTCTGAACTTTACTACAGTTTCGGTGAGTTATTGCACTATGCCACAACCAGGAAGCAACTTAAGATCACCACGCCAATTGGAGCCCAAGGCTGCAGGGAACATGTAGCGCAATGATGTAATCTTAGTGAGGCATCTCGTCTCCAGTACTGAATCCCTATGGAGCTTTGTATATTGTGTGAAACATTATCACTATCTGTATACTTTGTCATGTTTATCGTTATTTAACTTGTACATTAGAAATGTACAAGTTAAAAAATGATAAGCACGACAATGAACACATATAGCGCTAATGTTACACACAATACATAAAGCTCTGTAGGGATTCAGTACTGGAGACGAGGTGTCTCGCTAGGATTACATCATCATGCTGCATGTTCCCGACAGCCTTAGGCTCCTATCGTCACAATGATCTTAAAATGCTTCCTGCTTGTGGCGTGGTGAAAAAGCTCACCAAAACTGTAGTTACATCCACATTTTGAAGTACTTAGCAACTGCCATGTTTGCAACAGAAATCCTAAACTTTTTTAAAGCAGCTATGTGTTGGTTGTCAAAAATTTCATCATATGTTTTTTGAATTAAAACTGTATTTCTGACATCTGTTGATTCATCCTCAGTGTATTTTTAGTTTTCTCAGATATTGCCAAAAAAACAGCTTTTATACCTAACTTTTTAATTAATATCCCACGTCACTAAAGATGGCCGCCACTTGCAATTTTTAAAAATCGATTCCGCTAAGGTTACTTGCTGAATGTAATGCTAGGTTCATACTACAGATGTCTGAGGATGGTGCTATGACATGTCCCTGGTGGTAAACAGCACAACACTGTACCAAGATATATGTTAGTGTAATGTGTCCTGATTGCCATTTATTTTTTTAACCACTGCCAGTAGTTTCACAATGCATGTCTGCAGTCCAATCAGGACATAGAGATTTCCTTATCCATTTTTCGATGTGACAACCACACATCCAGGTGCTGAAGGCATTTGGCATGAACATCTCATGTGTCACAACGCACCTGGACATTCATTTATCATGTAACCAACACACTGTTGTGTTGTATACTACTTAGTTAAGCCATACATAGAATTGTTTAAACCCTTGAGTTCTGCTCTTCCAGTTTCATGAGATATGAATTCCTGCAACCAATGAGGCACTCAAAAGACATAATTGTATTTTTTATGAAAGAAGAAATAAAAAAGAAGAGCAAACTATTCAATTGGAAGAGCACAGAAAAGATTCACCTACCATATTTTTTTTTTAAACCATGTTTTATAGATGGGGCTGACAGAGAGGCCAAGTGATGTCCTCAAAGTCAGTGAATCAGTAGCTGAAGTGGGATTCGAACCTCTAATCTTTTCACAGTTCAGTGGTTATTTTTTTTCTCTTTTTTTGTTTTTGTATAGTGGTGTCTCTATTCCTGTTGCCCACCCAGTCATCAGGCCAGGGATGTACTCACTTTGAGGCGTCCTCAACCACGCCTCAACTTGCCCCACTGCTCACAGGTGGGGGATCCATGGTGTGCAGCTCGAAGGTACCCCAGCCATCGCCCTGGGGATAATGTGGTGTCTACTCCAGTGTTCTCCTGCTATTCTACTATCTGCCCAATAGAGGGGGACAGAACCTCTAATTTAGATATACATTTAATCATGGACAACACAACATACTCCGGGGGGGCGGGGAGGCGAGCTTCCTGGCCCACCACAAGAGTCGCTGTGGCATCGAGAAGGTGCACATCCCTGGCCCAGGATGTGCTGCCATCTGCAGGACTATGCCCTAGCTGCCACCCTGATATTCTGCGTCCACTCCCACACAGAGTCTGAAGGGTCTCTACAGCAAATTGATTTATTTTTTACCTTATAAATCATGAAGAATTCTGACATCCATTCCTTTCTAGAACCATGGAAACTGGTTCCAAGAATGGCCACTTTGGTATCACAAAGGACAAGGCTCTCCAGGACACTGGCACTTAAATATCTGATGCACAAGCAGCTGCTCAGCATGGAAAATACAGCCAGATGCAATGCAACTTACTGGTGCTTCCTTAGTCTTTTACATCCATCATAAACTAAGTTAAGATAAACCAACTAGTGTGACAAGGCTGTGCGTTATACCAGCACAACAGCATGGGTGGAAATCTCTTTTATTTTTTATTTTTTTAATTTATAATTTAACCGTGTTACCCCAATTGAGATACATCTCATAACCAGGAGAGTCCTGCCTCTACTCCATTTTCCTGCAGGTGGAACCAAAATAAAGGCCAATTTAATGACTTGTTCGTGGTCACGCAGTGAGTTAGTGGCTTTCATTTGGTCTCTTGATTCAAGCCTGTGTTTAACAACTACAATGCCCTCCCACTTTAATCTTTAACTACACAAACTTACTCAAGTTTTAAAATAAAAAATCAGAGAAGTAATAATCCAGTCTTGAACCCTCCGCTCACCACCTCTGCTAGCCTCATTGCAAATATTGCCACTCTCATACCGAGCACGTCTTTGCAGAATATTTAAACTAGCAAATGGGGAGAGGGGTGCAGCACCCCATACGTCGAATGGGAAGAACACCCCTCCCCCCTCAGCTAGTGGTCAAACAGGAATTCAGCATGTTTGCCGTTCATTTGCATCACCAGGTAAGAAAAAAGGTTTGTCTCCCCATACGACGCACAGGAGTAATGCCAAACTTCACCCAACAACTAACACACCAAAATCTGGCCAATGGAAACTCATGACACAATGCTCACAGCCTGGGAAATAAGATCCCAGACCTGCAGGCAATAATGTCAGAGGCTAAACTGGACATAGTAGCAATTAGTGAGACGTGGTTTACCAGTAACCACACTTGGGAGACTTCAGTACCTGGCTATATATTGTTCAGAAGAGACTGAGGTGCAAAAAGGGGGGGAGGAGTGGCCCTGTATGTTAATGAAAATATCAAAGCTACAGAAATTCAGAATACACATAAGGAGCCAGAAGAACTGTGGGTCACCCTGGAAACAGGAAATGGGACAGCCATAAGAACTGGGGTTGTCTACAGGCCCCCAGACCAGAGGGAGGACATAGACACATTACTGTTAGAAGATATACAAAACATGACAGCTAAAGGGGAGGTTCTGATAATGGGAGACTTCAACATGCCAGATACAGATTGGTCAATACCAGCAGAAACATCTGCCAGAACTAGACTCATAGTGGATTCCTGCAGGAGGGCCTCAAACAACTGGTACAGCAACCCACAAGAGACAGGGCTATCCTAGATCTAGTACTGACTAACAAAGAAGGATCACAGATCTCCAGGTAGAAGGTCACCTGGGGCCAGTGACCATCACATGGTATGGTTCAATTTGGCTACTACATCTAAATCATCCCATTCCAAGGCAAAAATATGGGACTTCAGAGGAGCTGACTTTGATAAGATGGCCAACAGAGTTAAGCTAGCCCTGGCAAAAGAAACACAGGTGAGGGGTACAGGCAAAGTGGGCAAGCATTAAGGATGCAATACTTGAAGCAACATCCATTGTGTTAGACAGAAAGGAAGTGCAAAAGAAGAAGGAAACCACTTTGGTTCTCAAATACAGTAGCAGAAAAGGTCAGAGCCAAAAGGTTGGCCTTCAGGAAATATAAAGGAACACAGCGGGATGAAGATAGGAGGCATACCAAACTGCCCTAAGGGAAGCAGGTAAGGCAGTAAGGCAGGCAAAGTCCCAAACTGAGGAAACACTAGCACGAACAGTAAAAGAAGGTGACAAGACTTTCTATAGATACATTAGTGAAGGAGAAAGTCCAGAGGGGTATTGCTGTTTAATGGAGAAAGGGAGCATGTGAGGAGGAGGAACCTGTAAAGGCATCTATCCTAAATAGATACTTTTGCTCAGTATTTACTGAAGAGAAGGTAGGGCAGGCCCACAGCTCAGCATCATGGACACAGCGGGGGAGGGGTGAGCACTACTCCTTCACAAAAGAAAGGGTCCTACAAGAGCTTGCTAAGCTCAGGGTGGATAAGGCAATGGGACCTGATGGCATACATCCCAGGGTACTTAAGGAGCTAAAGGAGGAACTAGCAGAGCCATTAGCAGAATTGTTTAGTGAGTCTCTGAGCACAGAGAGGTCCCAGAAGACTGGAGAAGGGCTCATGTGATCCCGCTCCACAAGAGTGGTAGCAGGAGGAGGCGGGAACTACAGACCGGTCAGTCTTACCTCAGTAGTGGGCAAGATTATGGAGGCACTCCTTAAGGAAAGGATAGTGCAACACCTGGAATCCATAGGGCACAGGATCCAAGACAGCATGGGTTTACAAAGGAAGGTCCTGTCAAACTAATCTCATAGATTTCTTTGACTGGGTAACCAGAGTGGTGGACCAAGGGGAGCAGTTGATGTACGCTACCTTGACTTCAGCAAAGCTTTTGACACTGTTCCACATAGAAGATTGATAAATAAGCTGGGTAGGCTGGGGTGGGTCAGAAGTTGGTCAACTGGGTGGCAAACTGGTTGACGGCAGAAAACAGAGAGTGGTGGTAAATGGTATACAGTCAGAAGAGATGCAAGTCACAAGTGGGGTACCTCAGGATCAGTCCTGGGGCCAGTCCTCTTCAACATCTTCATTAGTGACCTTGCAGATGGACTAGAGGGTAGCTTGTCTGTTTGCAGATGACACCAAGATCTGCAACAGAGTAGATGATCCAGATGGGGTGGGCAGAATGAGAAGAGATCTGGATAAACTAGCAGAATGGTCAGAAGAGTGGCAACTGGGATTTAATGCAAAGAAGTGCAAAATCATGCATATAGGGAAGAGAAACCCTGAAGCCACCTATAGGCTGGGAGGAGAGTTGCTAGCAGTCACAAAGGAAGAAAGAGACTTGGGCATCATCATCACTGATGACCTAAAATCATCAAGCAGACCTCTAAAGCAGTAGAGTAGGCTAGGGGGTGTTAGGGTGTATTAGTAGGGGTATCACAAGTCGTGAGAGGAGGTAATAATCCCTCTGTACAAGACACTGGTTAGGCCCATCTGGAGTACTGTGCAGTATTGGAGGCCACACCTTCACAAGGACATTAACCAAATTGAGGCAGTCCAGAGAAGGGCAACCAAAATGGTGCAGGGACTGCATCAGAAGACATATGAGGACAGATTAACGGAGCTCAATATGTATACCCTTGATCAAAGGAGGAGAGAGGTGATATGATCGAGGCATTCAAACACCTTAAGGGCATAAACAAGGTGAAAGAGTCTAACATGTTTAAATATAAGAAAATAGCAGGACAAGAGGACACAGCATGAGATTAGAGGAGGCCGATTAAGGGGAATGTGAGGAAATTTTTTCACAGAAAGGGTGGTGGATGCATGGAATGGCTTACCACAAGAAATGGTGGCTATGAATACAGTGCAGGGCTTCAAACAGGCATGGGATAGGCATAAGGGAGCAATACAAATGACTATGAATAGATAGGCCACTGACAGAGCAAAGGCCGATGGCACATTTATAAGGTAGAAAAAGAAATGGGCAGACTGGATGGGCCTTGCGGTCCTTATCTGCCGTCAACTTCTATGTTTCTATGAGCAATCTGTGTTATTTGCAATGAGACAGTGGACGGCCAAGGTGGTAAATGGAAGGTTCCAGTGCTAGTCAGCATCATTTCTTTGGACTTCTCATTTAAAGGTGACAAGGAGGTAGGGGGTCCTGCTAGACCAGGGAGTGATTATCAGGATGGTTTGGGGCATAGGACCTATGGGGAGAGGCTCGAAGAGCTAAATATGTACACATTGGAAGAGAGAAGGGACCGAGGGGACATGATAGAGGTCTTCAGGTATATGAAGGGGGTAAATAGGGGAGTAGCAGTCAGGGTGCTCTGAAGGAAGGGGGGCAACTAGAGGGCATGGGTGGAAGCTGGGGGGGGAGGAGATTCAGGGGAGAACGGAGGAGGTGCTACTTCACTGAGAGGGTGGTGGAGCCATGGACTGCGCTGCCCAGGGGGCTGGTGGAGGCAGAAACGGTGGAGAAGTTCAAGAGGGGGTGGGACAGGTACAGGGGAAGGGTTCTGGAAGCAAAAACCAGTGCAGCGAGAATATCCGGGACTGAGAAGAAAGAAGCCAGAGAGGGAGAGAGGGGCAGCACGGTTAGCTCCCAGGATGGGGGCTGACCAAACGAGCAAACATGAAAGACCATTAGACCTATTCTGCTGGCATTTTAATATGTTAGTGTTAGGTGGGGAGTGCCACTAAACCCTAGGGAATGCTATTGGAACCAGGAAGAAGTGGGGGGGGGTACCACTAGAAACCAAACGGTTTAGGACCAGGTCACCTTTCATGTAAGCATCTCAAAGCACTTTACAATCAATGCAGGGCACATGCCAAATGATCAATGATGTACAGCCACCTCTGGGGTGGACGCTAGCAGTCATTCAAAGCCAGTACACTACATAACAGCTCTCCTATGTGTGCCCAAATGCAAACCAATGACCGAAATTGAACCAGGTTAATCTGATGGTGGATTAGTGAATGGGGAGTTTGACCTGGACACCCAAGAAATTTCCCCTACACTTTTGAAGATGTGCCATGGGATCTTTAACATCCACCTAAGACAGAACATCAGTTTAATGACTCATCCAAAGGACAGTATGAGTATAGGGTTCAACAACAAAAGGGGGGGGGCTCATACGGGCAAAGAGAGACATGGACACTAGGCTCCAAGACAAGTTGCAGGCAAAAGTGTAAAACCTACAACCACACAATAAGCTAAAGTCCCTCAAGATTACAATATAAAAGGAAAGTTTTACTAGGGGTGCTTAACTGTGTCACCGCAATTGAAGGGCATGAAGAACACCACAGACAGAAGCCACTCATGAGAAGTTAATACAAGTGTACTTTGTTGTAACAAGACAGACACTGAATTCAGTTGAAAAAGTCTTCTTTTACGAATCCCCCAATCAGTAAAATCCTGGAGGGGAAGAGAATTAACCCAGGGCAGAAAACTGAAATTTAAGCCCTGCTATATCTGTTTCTGTTGAGCACCTCAACACTTCTAAGCCAGGTAGGAAAGTGCATGGCTGATGGGACTTCTGAATCATATCCCTCTACTGATGATTCACTTGTACAACGTGTGGACCGTATGAAAACTGACAGCAGCAGAACTGGGGATGGGGCAGTGGTGAAGTAAAAGATGAACAAGACAGGAAGCTGACATATTTTGTTTCTTGAAAACTAATGCAAGACATCAATGTATTTAAAGGGTGGTGGAATTGGAGAATCCTGCAAGTTGGGATCTAACACAGGAATATGCCTGAAAATGTTTACAGAGGTCCGATTTTTTTTTCCCACGCCAAGTTGCAGTGCGAGTGTGAGAGAGAGAGTGTGTGTGTGTGTGTGTGTGTGTGTGTGTGTGTGTGTGTGTGTGTTTACATGACCGAAGCAAGTGGGCAAATCAAGCAATGACCACACTGCTGGCTAATAGCTAGAAACCTTCACTTCAGCCCGTCACTGTATACACCATACGTAGGGACCGCTTGAGAACTAGAGACATATTTTTGGCTATGCAGAAGAATGTTGTTGTTTTTTATTTGTAATTCTGTTCATAAATAAAATTTCCAGACCCCTCCCCCATGTGCGTGTAATCGCCGTTTATCAGGGCAAAGAGTAACCCATAACAGGAATATTAAGTTTAACAGGATACACTTAATCAAACTGAAAACAATAGAGGCGACAGGAAACGGAGTTACTTGTGAAACAAACGATACAGTAGATGGCCTACAGTACATGCCTGAAGGAGCTTTCTATGTACCAAGGAAATGGAAGGGTTTTTTTTTTTTTTTTTTTATGGTTTAACCCTTTGGAACCCTGATCAGCCAGACAAACTGTCAGTTGTTTGTAACACTACTTCTGTCTTATCTGTATGGAGAGTGCATTATCCAGGGGTATTGGATCCGATTAGCCAGGATTGCTGACTGAAATACCACAATGCCCACAATTTTTTTGGATATTTTGGCACTATCCAAATGATTCTTAACAATGTGGACAGTTTATGAACAGCCCTGGTCTGCTTTTAATAACACTGTCTAGAAAGGCTGACTGCAGCTTACCACTTGGGAGCTTCATTGCTCCAGATAAGACAAATAACAGCCATTTACCCACCATTGTTAAAGAGATACTTACTTATAAGTATTGATACTAAACCCACATGCACATGCTCCAAAACCTGGAAGAATATGCTTTTGCAACACTTTTGGAATATTACGATAAGCAGTGTTATTTTTCCTTTGAAGAACTTTCAATCACCAAAAATGCAATTTTAATCATTTATTTAAAAAAAATGTTGAGTAAGTTATTTAACTTGCAGTTATCTGAAGCACTAGCAAGGGTTGAAATGAAGTTCTGCAGCCGCCAGCCAGCAGGGCTGGTGACTGGGAAAATCCACTAGCCCCACGGACACTTCTACTGGCCCAGCTGGTGTATTTACTAAAATTTTACTTTCTTCACTACAAGCCTGCAGGGCTAGTTAAAGGAAAATCTTACTAGCCCCATACAAAATCTACCAGCATTTGGCTAGCGGGCTGGAGCCAGTTTCGACCTCTGTACTGGGTAGGCTGTGCAGAATTTACTGCAGTGTAGTGAAGTTTCAACCCCAGCTCCACAACTTTCAAAACCAACAGCCATAACAGAATACAGAATTTGTCTTAAACTGGGTCTCCAAAGGAAAAAGTGAGGCCCCCCTCCCACACATGTGCATATTTTATAGAACAGAGAGGTCACATGACTAAATTAGGGTCATTGAGCAAATCAGTGGTTTTGGTGGGACTGGAACCTGTGATCTCACGGTTCACAGTTCTGTGCTCGAAACGCTAAGCCCCCATTGTCCTCCATGTTGATAGTGTCACATCCTTTTAATGACCTGAAGTCAGTGAGATGAGTTAGCTAAGTAAGACATCATACACCAGGACAGATTTGCCTTGCACGTGTCCTGTCTGATAACGGTCTGGATTAGCAGGTCTAGTCCAGATGGTGGCTGCACCTACTGCATGCCAGCGTTTTACCCATTCCAGATACTTAAGAATTTTCTGATTACAACAGCTGATCCCTATCCTTTCCTTTGTTTGTAACTAAAGCCCCATATTAGCACCCCCACCCCCATCCCCAAAGTACTGGCGGATGACCTTCTCAGGCTTCCATTTCCTGGTTATCCACAATAAACTCCCCATCCAATGCTCAACAATTCACTGAAGTCCTAGACTGGGCTGCTGACTAGAGAAGCGCCTCACTTCCCGGTGCTGCAATGAAACAGCTGTCCCCATTTCTTTTCTGCATGCTCTGTCTCACAACTTCATACAGGAGTTGTAGATTTTATTCCTTAAGGTGTCAAAATAGTATGGCAAAAGGAAATAAACTGGATAGAAATGAAAATTTTTTCAAACTAAAAAAAGGACGGACTTTCATTAGGTATGGGGAGCAGTAGAAAGAAAGCCATGTGTTTAACTAGGGAAATATGACAAGACAGAAAAAAATATGTTTGTTTAAAACAAAAGTCCTAAATGATGTTGCTAGAGAGCATGCAGATTCACACTTGGGTGTGAAGAATTAAGACAGAGGAGATGAGGTTGTCAGCAAGGTGAGAGACAGGGAGGGGAGAACTAAAAGGAAGGAGATGAAAAGAAAACACAAATAAAGGAAAGATGAGAAAACACTGAATGGCCTAAACAAATTATTTTTTTTGTACATGACGGATTTACCCCGTCAGCATAACTGTTTGGGGAAATCAAGACACCACACCAAACCTTCTGCTTGCTTGGCCACTGTGCCACTTTGATGGTAGCATGGAAGACTGAAATGTAACCTCTGTTTTGTAATGTTCTATGTAGCACCACTGTACTTGTCTGTCACAAGACAACTTCTAAATGTTTAAGATGGGGGGACGGGAACGACTTACATTTGAGACTGTTTGCTGTGTGGTGGGGGCACTTATCACTGTTGTGTGAGAGAGACTAGTTCAAGTCTGATGCTGGGACTTCTACTTCAGACCCATGGGATCAGGTTTGTAACGTCACTTGATTTTTCCATTTTCAAAAATAGCAAATACAATTTGGTCACATCTTAAAAATCTCCCACCCTCCAAAATTAACATAAATCAGCCAATTTTGCACCAAAACTTTGTGCAAAGTGGGAACTGTAGAATACATGTTATTGCAAAATGGGTGATTTCTGTAAAGAATATATCATAGTGGGTGATTTCTACAAAGAATGGGAGAAAATCACTATATTTAGTGCAGAAATAAGAAAATGGCCAATTCTGTACTCATGTTCCCAAGTAATGCTCAGATTTCTCAACATTTTCTCAGAGATCGCAACAAAACTAGTTGCAGATATTAAAAACATACTAACATACTAAAAACCAGCAGAATAGGCCTCATGGTCTGTCATGTGTCTGCTCAGTAGGCAGCACCCCTACTGGGTGCCTGATTTGCTGCCCACCCCTCCCTCAGAAAGGAACTTCCCCGACTTCAGTTTCCCCCTGTACCTGTCCCACCCCTTCTTGAAACCCTCCACTGTGCCCTCATTTACCAGGCTCCCGGGCAGCATGTTCCATGGATCCACCATCCTTCCAGTGAAGTAGTGCCTCCTTTGTTTTCCCCCTGTAATTCCTCCCCCTCCAGCCTCCACTCATGCCCCCTGGTTGTTCCCTCCTTCTTAAACATGAACACTTCCTCAGTTCCCCCTTTGTTGATCCCCTTTACATAAAGACCTCAATCATGTCCGTCTCTCCTCTCCTCCAGTGTGTACGGATTGAGTTCCTCTAGCCTCTCCTCATAGGGTCTACTCCCCATGCCCCAGATCAACCGGGTTGCCCTCCTCTGTACCCTCTCCAATAGTGCAATGTCACTCTTTAGGTGTGGTCTCCAGAACTGTACACAGTACTCAAGGTGCGGCCTGACCAGGGCATTATACAGAGGGAGGATCACCTCCCTCTTCCTGGAGGTAATTCCCCTGGCTATGCAGCCCAGCATCTTGTTCGCCTTTGCTGCTGCTCTGCAACAAGTCTCAGTGTTACTCATTTTGACGTACACCACCACCCCAAGGTCTTTCTCACCCGACGAGGCCTGCAATGCGTCTCCCCCCAGGTTATATGCATGGCCCGGGTTTCTGGCCCCCAGGTGCAACACCCTGCACTTCCATACATTAGACCTCAGCCCCCACCTCCTTGACCATCTGTCCAGGGCATCCAGGTCCCCCTGTTGTGCCATTCTCCCCTCCTCCCCGTCCACCAATGCTCCCAGCTTTGCATCATCTGCGAAGAGACTGTTTACTCCCAATACCTCTTCCTATGTCCAAGACATAGGTATTAAACAGGAGTATCATAGCTATCATATTATGAAAGGCTGTCAACATTAGGCACGTTTACACCAACATATAGGAAGACATGGGGAGATTTATGTATGGTATACATAGAAACATAGACTGTGACAGCAGATAAGGACCACTTGGCCCACCCAGGCTGCCCATTTCTCTACCTATTGGATAAGCTGCAGATTCTAGTTAACCAACAACCTACTTCCTCCTACCCCCAACTATAACTGCCTTATGGCTGTCCCATGCATTCTTGAATTCCCTCACTGTTTTTGACCCCACAACCTCCTCAGGAAAGTGGTCCCATGCATCCACTACTCTCTCCGTGAAAAAATATTTCCTCACATTGCCCCTGAGACATCCCCCCATCTTTAAATTGTGCCCCCTTGTTCTTGCACATCTCTTTTTCTGAAAGATGCTCCCCTCTTGGACTTTGTAGATTCCTTTGAGGTACTTGAAAGTTTCTATCATGTCCCCCCGCCCCTTCCTCAAAGGTATACATATTAAGCTCTTTTAGTCTGTCTTCATATGGCTTCTGTTGCAGACCCTGCACCACTTTAGTTGCCCTCCTCTGGACTGCCTCCATCCTGCCTATGTCCTTGCGGAGATGGGGTCTCCAGAACTGCATGCAGTACTCCAGAGGGTGTTCCACCAACTGTCTTTACAAAGGGATACCAACTTCCTGTTTTCTACTGGTGATGTCTCTCCCTATGCATCCCAGTATCCCCCCAAGCTCTCCTTACTGCCCTCTCACATTGCTTCCTAACAAAGGCACACTGCGACCAGGACATTTGTGAATGTACAGGATTTCGGCACAAGGACTTGGTAAAACCACTAGGTTCCACAACAGGCACTTAAACTTTAATAAAGGGTGAAAATTATAGGAAACAATTAAGAGGAGCATGGATAAATCAGAGAGTGGTCTCAACTTGGAATGCTCTACTGTCAGTATTCCTAATACGAAGCAGTTGAAGGAATCCTTGCATTCTTATTTTATTGGTAATGGAAATTTGGGTTACGCCAAAGTACAAATTGAGTCAAAATGGATAAACACTAATGGACTTGTATGAATCCTATAAATCTGTTTGGGAGGTACTGCTGCCACTTGCTCGGTACAAGACCCCATCTGTTGGTTGACAGGACCCGCACCTTAGCATTGCAGTCTGAGCTTATTGTTACCATAGCAGCCTACAAAGAGGGGGAGGGAAGGGGCAGATGCAAAAAAAAAAAGGTAATCTGTGGCACAAAGGAACAAGAAGGCTACCCCCTTACCCTGATCCATTGTCACTCCATGCTGTACCAAACCCTTCAGCAAGGCAGAAGTAGGTTTACAGAGAGCCTTCTGCTCTACCCAAAAGTTGTCCCCCCTCCCCAAATAACCACATTCAGAACATAAATTCCTTCTGATCCGAGTTTTTAAAAATGTGCCCTGAATTGGTCGCTATTAATTACTAAATTCAAGCATATTGGCCAAAGGAGCAAACTGCAAACAAAAAACAAATGCAGGTAACGAAATACATCTTCAGCAACAAACAAAATACTCAGAAATAATTCTCCCAAGCCTCTCACTGATCTTCTGCAACACAAAATCAAAAGTTTGTGGAGTAAAATCCAATGGCAAAGGGCTGCTGAAAGACCCTAGAATTAAGCAATAAAAAAACAACAGGGTGTGTGTTGTGGGATTTTACCCACAAATCATATGCGGCGTGACACAACCACAGAAGTGAGTAAACCACACATTGTCATGTGATGGATCCTGCCTGAACCCCCCCCCCCCCCGACAGCGTAGTGCACTCACCCAGTCAACAAAAACTTAAATATATCTTACACAAAAAAAAAAAAAAAAAAAAAAACGATAAGCCTAGGTAACCTTTAAAAAGGAAAAAAAAAAGGAAACAAACAAGATTCAAAACAATGGTAACCTCTGGGAAGTCAAAATAACAACCTTCTACAGACCATTTACTTACAAATAATGTTATCACGTTAGCGCCATTGTTCCCTGTCAGCTGTTTTTTTTTTTTTTACTTCGGTGAGTAACCAGTTGTTTCTGAACTTCCGATTGGTAGCATTAATCACTTCCTATTGGCTGATCTGGAAGAACTTTTCCTTTCAAAATGGCACATTTGTGCTTTGTGGCTTTTCTGTTTACATATAATTTGCTACCTTGTGTCAACACTGGGTAATGGATAAATAGATCATTGGAGGGAGAGTGAGAATGAGAGCGAGGTGCTGCCAAGCCCAGATGTATAACTAAGCCCTGCACATACACTGGTCTGCACATCCTTAAAGGAAACTGAAAGTGATCATTCACTCGCTGTTCTTTTCAGCTGTGTGCCACCACCAGCTCCTGTTTGGAGCCAAATACAATGTACAGCCAGGTTTGGTTTGTGCTCCATTGCCTGCTCTTCAAGACAACAGCTAGATTCTAATTAGTATACTTCACTGTAATGAGAAAGAAACAATGTGTCCAAACTGGGACTCGAACCCTGTCCTCTACGTATAGTTTCCCAATACACCACCAGCTGAGCCACCAGGCCATTTATTTAGCACGTGGCCTAAACCTCCAAAGATCATTTTCATTCTCAAACTGGAAATCCCACACCTAGCAACACAGAATTATCAGCCAGCAGGCATTTTAAATGCTATATTTGAAGAAAATGAATAGTAGTGTAGCTGAGAGTACAGAACTGTGAACCTGGGGACCCAGGTTTGAATCTAATAACCTTCTCATACTCTGTGTGCGTGAACAATAAAAGATACTAAACTGAACAATTGGCTGACTTTAAGTAGTTTAAAGGGATTTTTCAGACCGGCCCATCGGCGTAGCGGTAGTACTACCACTTGCGACACCAGTGACCCGGGATCGGAAACTAGCACGAGTTGTCAAGAGGTCCAGTCAGAGGAGGAGGAGGAGGATAGAGCATCCCAGGATACTCTACTCTTCCTGGGGGGAGGGAGGTGCGCTCCGCTGCAGTACTGCCCACCTGGGTGACCACAGGTGGGCGTGTAAGCAGAGCCACGACCAGTGGGCAGGAGCCTTCTGACTGAGGACGTCAGCAGGCTTGCCGCCAATGTCCACTCCAGTTCTAGACCACGAAGCATTGGGGGGGGGGGAGAAAAATCTCCCAGCCTGCAGAATGAAGACTCCTCTCCTCGCATGTCCCGCACCTGCTCACTGGGCTCCCAACCTGCACCCGAGCTAAACTCCTTACAGGCTTGGGGAACCCAGGAGGATCCACCACAGTGGGCAAACTGTAGGGTACTGTGGGCTTGGAAGTTAAGTCCAAGGGACAGCAGGTGACGGGGCTGGGGGGAAGAGAGGCTGACAGGTCAGGCTGGGCACCAAGGGGACATTAAGCAGAGTAAAGTTCAAAAAACAAAGAAAAAAAGAAGGATTTTTTTATAGAACACTTGTCAAAATATTTAGACACAATGCAGCTTATATTTAAGTAAGGTTTTATATTTATTGTCCTCATTCTATATTACTGAGGACATTTGCATGAACACAGGATCTTTGACCCCAGATTTCATCTCATCCACCTGCCCTCCGTGATAAAGAATGGGGAAGATAAATACAGAGCATTTAATGAAATATAGGCTGCATTGTGTTTAATATTATATTATAACATCTTTTCCTGGATAGTGGAAAATCTCCTTTCTTTCTTTCTCTCCATACATAACCCCCTAAACCTTCCTTAACCTGCCTCGATGTCTCGAAAAACCTCTGCATGCTTCCTGGCTACTGCCAGCTCTTCATGTTTAGTAAAGTGCTTTGGGATACAAGCTGGATGAAAGATGCTATATAAAGAAAAAAACAGAATCCGTTCCTTCTGTCAACAGTGTCTGGCTTACACAATACTAATAGCTCATTCCCATCTAACTGATGCACTATAAATTTCTCTTCATCATGTCCAACTCAACAAAAAACAAAGATTGCGTAATTTAAATTACCATCTTTCTGTGATATAATAGTCAGGTTATCAATGGTGTGAGAACGCAAACCACACTTTCTAGTTTGGTCAAAACAATGTATTTGAATACTTGTAAAAACTGCCAGGGATAAAGGCAGAGGTTAGAGTACAGATCTGAATCAGGTAGCCATAGGTTTCCAACACACTTTGTGCGACCTTGAGCAAGTCCCTAGACAACCCCTTCCTCGTGCGCTTCAATGCTCTCCAGCAGTAAAGCTGGGTACCGTATGCACAGAGTTTGAGCCATGGTACCAACATGAGGGAGTGGTGTTCCACAAAATGGGCTCTTCTCTCACAAACATACAAGGGAAAGGCCAAAAGTTCAGAGCACACAGGAACAGGACGCGGGTGTACAAAACCTTTTCTGCAGACACGCAAAGGTTATAGCTGAGCTGCTGGCAAATAATTCCTAGAACATGCATAGGTTAACAAAACCTTTTTATTGCAGGGTTCACCCTCTAATGATCTGGAACCATGATTTGCTCAGCAGGGTTCACCCTCTAACGTTCTGGAACCGTGACTCGCTTGCCAGTGTTTATCCTCTAATGTTCTGGAACCATTATTCGAATGTCTGGGTTCACCCTCTAATGATCTGGGACTATGACTCGCTCTCCAGAGTTCACCCTCTAATGACCTGGAACAGTGACTTGCTCATCGGGGTTCACCCTGTAATGTTCTGGAACCGTGACTCGCTCGCCAGGGTTCACCCTCTAATGACCAGGAAACATGACTAACTCGGCCCAGTGCTTCGCTCTCATGAGCTTCATAGAAGTGGGACTGCAATGAGAGGAAATGTTGTATCTCAGTCGGGTGCACCTTGGTAAGGAGCCTAATATAAGTACACAGATTATTCCAGGATGTGCCATTTCCACTGGTGCAACAACACTGAAAGGTCAAGTTCCAGTTTGTCCTCCTACAGCCTCCCAGCTAATCCATGTGATTATACGATAGCCTTGAGCAGGCTGCAAGAGGCTCCAAAGTTAAGGAAATCAGGGGTACACTATATAAAACAGCACTTATTGGCTTGTTCTTGACATGTAAAATGTGTGCTGGTCAGACTGGGATTTGTGGAGTCCACACAGCAGAGGTTTTCCTAGATTTCAGGAAGCCTCCTTCCTCTTGATTTATTCAATCTGAGGTTTCAATAAATTTGCATCCATGCCAGAAAACAAAAATAACTCGGGTTGAGAAGAGCCCTTTCTGACCTGCTCCAGTTTTAGCTAAATGCCTATTTCCAGGCTGATGGGAGTCTAGCACATGCCACCAAGTAAACAGCCTCAGACTGGGGTTGTAGCACGGAATCCACTCTGCTTGCTGTTTGAGGGTCTCTTGCGGTACTGTTAAGACAGGGAGGTTGGAGGGTCTACATATGGGGAAATTCAGGGTGAAATGTGACAGCAGGACACTAGTATTGCTCAGGGCTCTTGGGTATATGGGACACTGCATCTCTGATACGCAGGCAGCCCTCTGAGACATGGATCCATCAGTGTGGAGGGTTCAAGAATGAACTGGCTCCAAAGGATGCACAAGCTGCTGCCCAGTGCCTACCTAACCTGCACTGCAGCAATTACGTAAAAACACTGCTGGACTTTCACATTTGGTCTGGGACCCCTCCCTTTTTTTTTTTTTTTGGAGAGTCCTGGACCCACAAGAGGAAAAGCTACTGAGAGCCCTGATGAGCCAACTGTCCACTAGCCAATCCACCAAGTCCCCTCTCCGTGCTGAAAACTGCAGGGATGAAAGGCCCACTGAAGTAAGAGTTGCTGCAGGGAGAGTAATGGGGAAGCATCTGAAGGACAGTTGAGCAGTCATGCAATGTTGGACACGTGCCAGACAGGCAGCACCCTCAGGGGATAGAAAACAGAGAAAAAAAAAAAAAAAAGTCTTCAGTCTAAAGATCAGTACTTAACCATATATTTAGGTTACAGATGTAAGAACCGATTTTGTTTAAAGGTGAATTGAAAGTGTAAAAGGGAGCTGGCTGCCCCCATGAACTTTTTTTCTTTTGTATATTTACAAGGATGCAATGTGCAAATATACTGGACTGGACCCAAACCAACAAAATTCCAGCTATGGCACTCATTTCTTTCACTCTTCAGTTTGTATGGCTTCTATATATACACATGCACACCACACCCCTGTAAATAAAAGCAATTTAAATTATCGGTGTAGCAACGGGCTGTGCACTGCAGAAACAGCAAGGTGCTTCTTTCCGGGTTCCCAGTTGCCCTGGTGGCACCGCTGGTAGCACAACCGGAATGGTATTCTGGGCAGCCTGGATTAAAACCCCCGCTACGGCACTTATTTTTTATTTATTTATTTATTGGAGACAATCAGTTTTACAACCTTTGAGTCATGGACTCGTTTACAAAGGTACCTCGTGCCAAGGAGGGGGAGACAACAATTAAGTGAATAGAGACAGGGATGAACACACGGGTGAAAATACATAGACACACTTTAAAATAAAGATTACAGGCAGCAGCTATACTGGTACAAACATTTGTAGGGTTACACGCATTGTAACAAAGCAAATAGATACATCACACAACTAGTGGTTAGACTTAAAAAAACGGTTCATTTTCATTCTCTGCTCTGATTGTGTACCTCAAACATCACTTAGTTACTGTACTACTGTACCACAATTATTTTTAAACCCTGATCTGATCTCTTTTTGTAATTTATTTTTGCAGTTTTGGCAAATGGCAAGCAAAGACGCCACTGCCCTCCACAGAGCTGACCATGCGGCAGCAAAGGATTGTGGGAAACCACGCCAAAGTAGTGATAAGAGACGTTACCACTGCTGTAACTGAAACAGCAATGTACAGATATTAAAGTACCATTTTAATGCCTTCTACAGAGATTTTAATCTTTAAAATAATACTTACAGCAACAACTGCTGCAAGAATTAAGATTAAAATCACCACCAAAGCCATTAAAAATGGTAATGTAATGCCTGTGCACTGCTGTCTCACTTACAGCACTGGCGACATCCACACATCACATTTTAGCATTTTCCCACAATCCTGTGCTGCAACTCCATCATGTTCCATAGTGTGCCATCTTTGCCAGAACTTTACAAGAATTATAATGTATAAAAAGTGGTGCTATTACCATTGCCTGCCCAGTCTCCAAATATTGTAATTCAGGGTATTAAATAAGCCGAAAAAATTGACTAGCAGTTAATCAAGCAGCTGTAAAAAAATGCATAGCATCTGGCACAGAATGGTTAGCACACTTTAAATATATATATATATATATATAAAAAAAACTTATTAATTTTGTCTACTGTGCAATAGGCTCGCAGTCTACTGCTAAGCATCTTTGGAAATGATTCGCATTACCCCTTGTTTTGCGTAGCATTTTGCTATGCCACACCAGCTGTTTAATACCCTGTAAGTGATGCTTGAGGGTCAGTCTGCTCCCATCACTATTGCTGGTCACCTTGCAAGAGCAAGTCTCTAATAAAATGAAAAGCTTAAAACAGAATATTACTGAAATTATTTTTTAAATATATTGGGGTTTTTTCTACCTTGCCCCCCCCCCCAGTGGTCTGCTACATATTTCAAAACATGCTTATTTCACTGCTGTCTTTCAGAAAGCATCACCCTAGCTTCAACTGGCCTCAAAATTGTGGGTTGTGGCTTCAGTCTGTTGTCATGGTGAGCACAGTGATGTCATATAAACAAAGGCATGGTCAGGTCAGGGTCAAATGCTTTTATACAGATCTTTAGGTTAGGCTACAACAATGTGTTAGAAACTGTGAAAAGGAAAACTGAAAATAAAAAGAAATGCCTTCCCTAGAAAATTGTATTAGCTGAAACGTTAGTTTTTAAGTACATAGTTGCTTTTTAAATTGATAAAAAGTAAACGTTGCAGCTTCAGAATCTAAGAACAGCTTACAATAGAAATCTGGCTTTGTCTGGCTTCTTTCAGATACGCCACATCTCAAAGTGCTTTACATACTATGTAGTTCAATACTGGTAGTAACACAGTGACAGTGCACAAACAAATGGAGTGACATTTATGCGTTCAACATCCCAGACACAGCCATAGAAAAATGTGCTATATAAGTTGCTAGGAGGTGGATAGGAGACTCAATGCATGAGGTCCGAGTGAGAGAACCACGAAGCTGAGTTGAGTGGGTCTGGCAGCCTGAAATTCAGGAGAGAAGTCTCTTATCCAATTAAAAGACCCCCCGGGCCCCACCCATGGAGATCCTATTAACTTACTATAAATCACATGAATTAACTAAAGTGATTTATAATACATTTTGAGTCTTCTATTATTTAAAGATTAAATGAAGTCACTCTCACCTTGGATGTGAAGTGGAACCCTCCACTCCCAATCTTCTTGCACGAGAGACAACTGCACGCAGGACAAGAGGTAAAGTGTTGATAAGAAATACAAAATCACACATACCCTAATAATGCACAGCATCATGGGCTGTATATGCAAATCACAGCCCATGATGCTGTGTTAATGTGTGCTTAACTGGCTGTAATCAGGTAAATGATTTATAATGATCTGTTAACTAGAGACAGAATTGCAGCCAGGACACTAGAGTCAAGTGGCCCCCTTTTACTACGTTTTTGGATCTTTATGTAGAAATTAGTCAAATATCAGAAATGACCTAAGTTTTATGCCCTGTTTCCAGTACAGCAGGTACCCCAACCTTGCTTGTGACTACTCCCTCCTCTGAAAGATAGCTCTGCAGTATGATCACTGAGTGGGAGTCAAATCTGTTGTGTGACTTGAAGCCGTAACATTCTGGCACAAACCAAAGATATCAATAGATAAATATTATAGACACACACACACGGATAGGACTTTTCCATAGGAAAAATCATCAAATACTTCCCCATATCTTATAGTAATTAACTAGTATATGGACTACTAACAAAACTACAGAAGTTCATAACAATGTAATAAACAACTTGTTCACAATTACGTCAAGACACAATGCATACCTTATTACAATGCTATTCACGTGTAACAACCACCTTATTACAACACTAGTAAAACATCTAGCAACCACCTTACAATACAACTATAATAAAACTTCTAAAAATTATATTGTGTCCATCCTTATGTAATATATAAAACATTTCACAGCAATTCCATACACTCACGAAATATTACCATCTCGTGGCCTAACAAGCTCATAAAGGCCACTCACCCTTCAGACTCATGGCTATGTGAGCTTGTTATGCCCCTAAATTGAACTATTTCCTGGTATATGACACTTCTCTTAATGCAAACAGTTTTATAACACTCACATCTTTAAAAGATGACACAGTCAGTTGTTCTACAGAACAGTGAGGAAGTCCAAGTTCAGATCCCACCACAGGCAGGGAGTCACTTTGCCTCAGTGTTCGTCTATCCTCCCAGCTGTAAAACTGAGTAGAAGCAGGACCCCACTGTACATGTATTTACCTTTTGTTGAGGACAGGAGGACTAGACTATTCTTTTTTTTCCAGCCTCATACGGGGTGGGGGGGGTACTGATGGAAACCAAGTGAAATTGAACCAGACTAAGCTGTTGGTGGTAACTCATTCTTATAACTTGTATTGTTATCCCAGGTCGCCCCTGAAACAGGGACCTTCCGGGCTCAGTGGGCCTACCCGGTCACCAAAATTTAATAAATAAATAAATTAAAATTGTTAGTAAATGAGAGATATTTGGCCAAGATACCAGGGAAATTCCCCTACTCTTTTTGAGAAGTGCCATGGGATCTTCAACATTCACCTGAACTACCACCAAAATAGGAAGATGGAACCTCTGTTTGACATCTCATATGAAAGACAGCACTACAGGAGTGCCCCCCCCCCCCATGCTGCATTACAGTGTCAGTACTGGGATTTAACCCAACTTGCTGGTGTGGGGATGGAACCCATAGCCAATCTTCCATCTTCTGGCCTCAGAGGAGTGTGTGTAACCTGGTGAGCCACTGACACAGATGCTGAAACTCACTTGGACTTTCTTTACAAAATAAAAACTTTGAACTGTAACAGTGAATTCTCTACAGCTGAGAATCAGAAAATCTTCATAATGCAGTGTCAGTTCTTGCTTTTATTTTAGTGCAATACTAGTGTGACCAGCTTATGTGTAACTAATAAACTGAAATCTTCAACTAGTTGCGTGACAAAATGGCAAAAAAAAAATTCACACAGGGCATGCATTATAATCGATACATCAGTCAATTAGTCCTCAGACAGAGATATGAAGTGGCTCCACCAAGCCGGGCCCCTCCCTGATACAATCCACATTTCCGATTTCCTCCAACTTCCCCTCTCTTTCTTGAATGCCAGTTTCTGTTTATCTAACGGAGGCCGAAAGGCTGCCAACCAGAAGTTTACGCAGACAACCACAACAGAGATGGTGCCAGCCTCAAATGGGCTTCTGCCCTTGGCACCCTGCCGTGCAGTTACAAGCAGCAAGCATGCAGGGTGGTGTGTTAGAAACTTTTATGACCTTGTCATAAGTTATAAGGGGGAGGAATCTTAATGTACTGTGAACATCAATGGTTCTTATTACTCATAGAATACTAAAGAAATTGGTTCCCTCTGCAAGACACTCAACTTCATAAACATAAGTGTATTTTGTATTTTCCTACGCTGTGCTATGTTTTAAGTAGCATCCCAAAGATTATATAGTAATATAGTTTGCAGCAGAGTTTGAAAAGTAATCGCAAATTTTGCTGTGAAATTCAAAGTGCAACTTTTTTTTTTATAAAAATGTTAAGTCTGGTAGGAAATAATTCTCGAGAGTCTCAAAAGGTTTGTTGCACAATAATTGAAAAATAACTGAAAATGCAAAAATGTATTTGTACATCTAGTTTTTCTCCATAAAAGATTTTAATTGTAAAGTTTTTTTGTTTCTTTTTACTTGCTTTTCATTTCACTGTGCTGCATAAGAACAGGATTTGAAGATTAATTTTCTCTGAAAACAGCATTTCTAAAGGAAAAAATGTCAACTCACCAGGTGGTTTGAGAAAGTCCATTGGGTATCTGGAGTAGGGAGGAGGGGGAGACTCTAAAATGGAAAAAAAAAGAGCAGAGTGAAAATAAAGGCAGAGCCATGAGAAAAAGACTGATAGAAACTTATGATAACAGTGGCATTCTTTTAGCCAAACTGTTTGTCTTAGCTCTGGGGGCTGGAGGCAGGGCAGCTAGGCGGTGATTGCCTTGATATTTAGCAGTCGGATAAACAAAAGGGGCCGCCTGGCGCCAGTCTCCCTGCTATCTGCTACTCGGGATGTCTGATCTGGGCCTCCTTGGCGCAGCTAAAACACTCCAGCTCTGGAAATCGCCAACTGATCCAGACGGCCTGATAATCCTCGCCCAACTACACACACATTGAATAATTCACAGAGTTCGAAAAAGAAGACTTTAATATTGTAATCATAATTTATGTTAACCCAGATCGTGGTTAATAGCACACACACACACAAAGTTGTGGGCAGTACAGTAAGAAGAGTAATTGCCTAACTTTTTTCGATACCCCAAAAAGAAAATAGGTTTATGTTTTCATCGACATTACCCCCCTCCCTGTCCCCGCACACAGACACACACATAGGTGTAGGCAGTACAACAAGAAGGTGAAGCACAGTCGTTTTCTAACTTTCCTTGACACACTGGTTAGCAGGTGAGAGGCATGTTGGCAGCCGATAAGCCCCGGATACGGATGCTGCTGACTAATAACGGTAATAAATGGTAGAACACACCTTGAGAATAAAGCACGTTACACACAAAACTCCCCCCCCAAAGTTTAATCGTACCAAACAACCCCCACCCGCCCGTCAAAGTAGAGATCAAAACGACTGCAGCCCCGCACCCTGTGTCTGCTGGGTGAGATGCTATAACAAACCTAACCCATCATCTCCTCTTTAACAGGTTAACTTTCCGAGGCTCTCACAACTTCATCCTTTCGACACGTCACATATTCAATATGCACAAAAGGTGTGCAAAAGACCCTTACATGATGGATATCAGCTGTCACACACACACACACACACACACACACACACACACTCTCTCTTACTTCTCGTATCCCATGCGTAGGTATGAATGAGCATATATGGGTCAGGAAGGTTGCTGGTTAGTTCTTCCTATGAACAATTATGACCCGGTTCCGCTACTGCTATTATTGACCAAATATACTTACAACTAATCACCGGCACCACAGACAAAGACATATATTTCATGTAATACCGTTACCACGATAGCACGACAGAAATTGAGGTGGCCAAGGTTGAGACAATAAATGCAGTACCATTTTTACTGCTCAGTGTCAAGGCCAGCTAGCCCAGCCTGAACCCCCTTCCCCAAAAGGTGCTTACCTAATTCGCAGAGCCTGCTGAGGTGGTAGGGGTTGCAGCAGATCAGCTCGGGGTTAGTTTTCCCATAAGATTCACAGCACAGTAGCCTCTTTAACTCCGAGGAATGCCTGAGATCCGGCCACCTGAACACTTTACACAGCAGCAAAGGGAAAGAAAACGTGTGCTGACCCAATTTGGAGTCCATCTTGCCGGACAGTAGGAGGCAGGAGCTCCTGGCACCCCCCTTGGACTCCACCGCCTGCAAGAGCACCTCTAACTGTTTCTCTTTGAGTTTCTTCAGGATCGAGTGGGTCAGCGCTTTCAGTTCAGCCTCCGAGCCACCGGCACCAGCGCTGCTCTTGGCGATCTTGGCCGCTTTGCCCATGCAGCAGCCTCCGGTCCCATGCGCCCGAGGGTCCGCCTCCCCGTCAACCTCCCCGGGCGCACGGCTCCTCCAGAGTCGCCGGACGAGCCCCGATCGTTTGGTCCTGAACATGCGGGACGAGAAGAGGGTTCCCCGGCTAAAAAACGAGCATGATGTCCGCAAATCATGAAGAATCCGGGATCGGAATCCAGGCGAGGACAAGCAGCTTAAAAAAAGGAGGTGAATGAGATGGGGGTTGGAGCAGCCAAAGCAAACTGGAGCCAGTCTCCCCTTCAGAACTGCAATACACAAATTCCCACTAAATAAGAAAAATGGTACTATCGGGAGATGTAAAAAGGGTGGTGATTCTAAAGGGCCAGATAGCAACCAAAAACAAACAAAACGGAGCTCTGAAATGTGATTTTCTGTAAAAACACCTATGTTACTGGTGGTACGTTTTCTCCCAAAAGTTATAAGAAAATATAAATCTTAGCGAATTGTTTAGCCAACACACACGATTAGCAGCAGACACAAGGCATCAGACGCTTTGTACCATATCCTTGGCAGTGTGAACATATCCAAATCTCCATAATCAATGCATTCTCACGGTCCGAATCATATTGCAATTCATTATAATAAAAATACTATAGGTAGATAAATGCACCGGATCCAAAAGTCGAAATCAAATGTACAAGCTGCCTTGGACACTCAATTCCAGCGGAAAATGTGTTCAGCAGAGCATTACATCCATGCAAAGCTGAACCCGTCCTTTTTTCCTTCCTTTCAAACAAAACAGGCAAATCGTTTAATCCACACAGTCCTTGACCCGCTTTGGTAAGAAAGGTGGGGTCGGTTCTCTTCTGCAATCGTCCCCGAAATTATAGATTTCAAATGAAAAGTGACACCCCACACACACGAAGCCCCCTTCCCACGGCCCTTGGTAGCTTGGTGCTGGCAAGGATCGCCCCCTCCACAAAGAGGGGGTTATTGCTGCCGGGTTCGAACCGGGAACACCAGAGGAGGGCGGCGAGCTGGGGGCTCAGGAAGGGGAGCAGGACTCGTTGCGATTCCCCTCGGGCTGCTGCCTCCCTCTTTCTCCAGTCCTGTAGCAGCAGCGATCCCCGTCTCCGTCTGTCAACCCCTTCTCGTTGTAGAGACAGCCCCCTCTATTTTATGTGGTGAATGTGGGTGTCTCTCTCTGTGTCGGTCCCGTCTTTTCCCTTGTGCGTGCAGCAGGGCGCCTCAGTCTCTCAATTGGCTCTCGTTCTCTGGCCGCCGTGGTTTCCCAGCTCGTCAGTTCGTGTTGCCGTAGTCGGCGGCTCAGTCTTGCTTCCCTGTCTGTCTCGTATACACGCACTGCTCCCTCCCCCGTTCAGACTGCACTGTACGTCCCGTCCTCAGTGCCCAACGCTCTCTCTCTCTCTCTCTTGTGCTGGGAGCTCCTCGCTGACTCCACTGCGCAATGGCGCGCCCCGGCGTCACGTGGCCGTCTAGACACACTGTCGCTTTAATAAAAAAAGTGATTGTGTTGCGCAAACAAGAGCTCGGGTTACTAAAAGCTAAAATTGTGAGCCCGAGCGAGGTAGAAAGCGCTTTAGCCTCAGTGTACCTTGACGGGAGATTAAAGCAGGCGGGTTGGCAGTGCATTGAGCAGCCCTTAAACCAAATGAGCAAAAAAATGCACACTTCTGTATGTAGGGGTGTTTGATTTTTCGATATTTTTGATACTGCATTTTATGCATATTAATGTACCGTTTAAGATTTAAACACTGAACCGCACACATGCAAGTTCATTTTTAATACTATGTAACTTTCGCCCGCCTGTATGATAGCATTAGTAAGCCCCCAACCCGTCATGTATCCAAGGTTGCAAAGTTATTACAAACTCCACGTATGTTTGCAGATAGAGGGTGAACTGAAATGCAACATGACAACCTGGCAGCGGCAACGAAATTCAAGCATATATTTTAAGATACTGCATTGCTTTATTGTCTGGCAACGCTGATGTTTGGTGGTAAACAACCCTTATTTTTCTTGCAAACCCCATATCGACTGTCGCCAAACTGCCCCGAGTTTGCCGAAGTAGCAAACCTGATCTTGCCAACAAGCATACATTGACGCTCATGTAATTACTAGCCGAAGGACTGGGTTAAACTGGTGACGACGGTGACGTTTTATATACAGTCTGTACTTTATACATAGAGGGCTCCAGAATGCCGACCCCAAATTGTTCTTCTCTATCCCTAATTGCAGTTTTCTGAACAGGCAGACTGCTTAAAAGCAACAGTATGGGGAACAAGGGCTTTAAACTTTCTATATTGTTAGTACAATAGTATTGTACAGTCAGTGCAGTAGTTGTGCTTCATAGTGGCAAACTCAGTACTGTCTCTAGTTGACTATGGCTTCCATGTCTACCCAGCTGCCTGTGACTCAATTCTCAGCAGAATAAATTTGATCTGTGATATGGCTTGCTGCTTAGTGCTTGGGGCTGACAAGCGTACCCATAGCTACACCCTCTACAACCAAACAAATTGGTTACCCTTACCTACCAGAATTAAGTTCCAGACATGTCTGCTAGGCCAGAAGGTGGTAGTGGGCCTAACCCCCCCCCACCCCCCACCAACACTACTGGCCCTAACTCACTGCTTCCGCCCTGTCTCTACAACACCAGGAGCATGGCTCAGAATGCCCTTGAACTGCCTTTCTAACGTATTCAGCTGGGCAAGTGTTCATTTGCAGTTAGACCTGCTGGCTAGTTAAATGAGCTGCCCAATTCCTTGCTCAATCTAAGTTTGACCAGTTTAAGAGAGCACTATGGGCAACCCTACCAGTTCAATGCATCTGTAACTATCATCCTAACTAATTTCCCTCCCAGTATACTCTGTGAACTGTGTCAGACTATAGATTTGACGTCATGTACCATTACTGTACCAGTTCTGCACTGATTTTATCTACCTGTCTTACTGTCAAATTGTATGCAGTTGTTGCCAGTCTATTTATTTATACTTGTTTGACTATATTTTGTACTTGTTTGACTACATTTTGTGTTTGACTATATTTTGTACTTGTTTGACTACATTTTGTGTTTGACTACATTTTGTATTTGACTATATTTTGCACTTGCTTGACTATATTTTGTACTTGTTTGACTATTTTGTACTTGTTTGACTATATTTTATACTTATTTGAATTCATTCCAGTGGAACTCACATTGTATTTGTCATGTGCTTTGTAATCTCTGTTATTGACATGGAACCTTTGTAAAACAGCGCATGTGCTCGAAAGTATTATCCCAAATTTTCAATAAATAAACATTAATGGAAACAGTTTTCTTTCCATTTTTGCCTTGGACTGTTAATGTATCTGTTGCTTGTCTTTACCTGTACATGAAACAGTGTTGCATATATACAGCAGATACCAAGCACAATTGGTATCCTGTGATGATGGCGATGTAAAAACTATGATTGTGAAAACAGCAAAGGCTTGATGGTGAATGGAATGACGGTGACAATTGCACTCCCCCCTTCCTGAGGGACTACAACCTCGGAGTAAGTGTATTTAGAAAGGGAGGGTGCGGGTAGCAAAGCCCCTGGCAAAAACAACTGTCGCAGTCTTTACGATTCACTTTCAAGCTGTCGCTGTTTTCACAGTGGCGGTTTCGCGTTCCCAGTCCTGACATGGAACTAAACAGTTCTGTCTGTATCTGTTGTATACATGTATTATCATCCCTGCACTTGCTTTGTATGCCTTTGCAAATGAGTCTGACTGGACGGCTTTCAGTGCTCCCTGAATAAACATAAAGAATGAAAACTGAAATCTTATTTCTAAAGCAAGAAATGTGTTGTTTGTTTTATTTTATTCGGTGAGAGACAGTGCTGTTTATCATCAGAATGTGTGCTGGCACCTTCCCTACACATTTACAGTATGGGGGGGTGACAGTACTGTTTATCATCAGGATGCATGCTGGCACCTTCCCTACACATTTGCAGTATGGGGGAGGTGACAGTGCTGTTTATCATCAGGATGTATGCTGGCACCTTCCCTACACATTTACAGTATGGGGGGGTGAAAGTGCTGTTTATCATCAGGATGTGTGCTGGCACCTTCCCTACACATTTGCAGTATGGGGGGGGGTGACAGTGCTGTTTATCATCAGGATGTATGCTGGCACCTTCCCTACACATTTACAGTATGGGGGGGTGACAGTGCTGTTTATCATCAGAATGCATGCTGGCACCTTCCCTACACATTTACAGTATGGGGGGGTGACAGTGCTGTTTATCATCAGAATGCATGCTGGTACCTTCCCTACACATTTACAGTATGGGGGGTGACAGTGCTGTTTATCATCAGAATGCATGCTGGCACCTTCCCTACACATTTACAGTATGGGGGGGTGACAGTGCTGTTTATCATCAGAATGAATACTGGTACCTTCCCTACACTTGTACAGTATGGGGCCGGGTGACAGTGCTGTTTATCATCAGGATGTATGCTGGCACCTTCCCTACACATTTACAGTATGTGGGGGGGGGTGACAGTGCTGTTTATCATCAGGATGTATGCTGGCACCTTCCCTACACATTTACATTATTGGGGGGGGGTGGCAGTGCTGTTTATCATCAGAATGTGTGCTGGCACTGTCCCTATGCATTTACAGTATGGCTCCAGTAAGCACAGTAAGTTAATGAGCAACCTCAGAGGAAGAGAGTGTTAAAAACTGCATGTGGTAGTCATATTTATTGACTCACATCATTAATTACAAAAGAAGAAATCAGGTCAAAAAGAAATGAAGAGATACTGATTAATTTATCTAAGGATGTCAAAAATACATCACTGAACAAATATGTGATGACGTTTTTGCTAACAAATACTGCTGCTCAAAGAGCTCAGACACTGTTGTGGCAACGTTAACAAAGTAACATCATGCTTATTTCTTTATTACTAAATAGATTTGCATGAAAATATGATGCCGCTTATCTACCCCTGTCATCGCATTTCTGTTTATGACATCACAGCCTGGTATGGTGGAAATAACTGTGATGTCATAATCAGGAGATCTTGATGTAGGGTACAGACAAGTAGCTGGAGCAGCAGACCTCTAAGGGACAGCAGTTATGTTTTCATGCAATTGTCCTCATCAGAAAAGAGAAGGCTGCAACAGCTGCGGAAAATATATGAAATATTAACTGAGTGGTTTCTACTTTTTCAAAAATTTTCCAGTAGTGACAGGTCCTCTTTAAGAGAGTTAAAAAAAAAGTTGTCGTTACACAAAATCATTCCCCCCTCCCCAACATTTGAATTGCTGAACCTTTAGTTCTTTTATTACTAAAGACATTTCCATTAAAACTGGACATTTTCCCTTTTAAACGTCATTTGTTCATGTTGCTTATTCCTGATGCAAAGTCATAATCACCTGCTTATGACACTGGAACCAGAAGCCACAGAAATAATTCTGTACAGATGATTATGACTCCAGGGCAGAATACACAGAGGAACCAATTAAAACCTGAGGGACAAAGAGCCTGTTTTCATTCAAATGTCCTTATCAGTAAAGAATGGAACATCCTGAAGTTCAGATTTTAGAGGAATGTTGTGAGATCAGAGCCCTGTTAATGGAAATTGTAATTTGTTTTCCAGGAAACAGCAATATGGGTAAAACTTACCTGGTCAATAAAAGCTAAATAAAATAAAAAAAATAAAATAAACATTCAGGTAGACTGAGTATGTTTTACTTTGAGAGAAAAAAGAAAACAAGAGTGATAAAATTATGGTTTTTTTTTTGTTTGTTTTTACATTTTTTTTTTCTAATAGACATTTTCTCCCTGGATGCAGTGTCCGCTACCCTCATCAGGAATTGGGCATTATCCTGTCCAATTATCCACTAGTCCACCGCCTGCACAGTTCTTTGATTGGTGGGGTCCATGGAGTGGAGCTCAAGTGCACATAGATCATCATTCTGACATTATCCGGGGGTCTCTCCATTTAATTTTTATTGTTCCCTCCCACCACCCTCCATCCACAGAGTGGTGCTGCTGGCCATCAAAGTTGGCCTCAGAAACCACAATTAACCCTGGGGGGAGCAAGCTCCCTGACCCTCCACAGGGGTGGCTGTGGCACCAGTTGCCATGCCACTCCTCAAGCTGGAAAGCACTGGTAGTGGCAACACTGTTTCCAGTTTGCCCACACCAAGTAAGTTTCTTAACCCAGTTGCCAGCATGAAAATGGGATGTGCTTCCCTTCGGCCAATGAATGAATAGCAAAGCTTTTTAAAGGGGTAAGATGTGGTGGTATCAGGGGAAACATTCCAATTTATTTCAGACAGTAGATGTAGAAGGCATACCCTACAGTTAAGAGGCAGGATTAGGGTTTATGTGAGGAAGCATTTTTTCAATCAGTGGGTGGTTGACCTATGGAAAAACTGCTCAATTAAAATGGTGGAAGTGGTGAGGGTTGAATCATTTCAAGTGAAGTGTGTCCCATTTCTCACAGAGCATAACATTACTGGATACAGTATGATGCACAAAATAGGTGATTTGATTCTTTTTATTGGACCAACAAAGATTTACAGAATATCCTTAAGCTTTTGAACTCGCAGAGTTGTTCTTCAGAAAGAAAAAACCCTAGCCCTTATTTTTCTGAAAAACTCTGTGAGTTTGAAAGCTTATGGATATTCTGTAAATCTCTGTTGGTCCAATAAAAGGTATCAAATCACATATTTTGTGCATGTTGATGTACAAGGACCAATATGGCAACAGACATTTTTTTGGATATAGTATTAAATTCACTGGCAGAAGGAAGTGTCGTGGGCATGATGTAGAATTTGCATGCTGGGTGGGATAGGTGGGCCACTTGACCTCTGGGTCTCAGGGGTTTCGACCACTGCTGGGTTTCCTCTCCATAGTGTCAAAGTCAATCAAATTTGCTGGTACCACTATCTATTAAACAATGGTGATGATACAGCTAATTCTCATAATACTGAATAATAATAATAATAATAAATGTTATTTCTTGAGCGCAATTCAACAGGTATCAAAGCGCTGTACAATGCACTCAGACTCTAAGACAATCAAATCACAGATAAATTAAAACTGATAAAAGACCACTAAAATATTCTAACAGATAGCTTTACTTAGAAATCAGGAAAGGCACATGCACATAAATATGTTTTTAGAGCAGTTTTAAAGCTCTCCACTGTCTGGCAATCTCATATCCAACGAGGTAGAGAATTCCACAGAGAGGGGGCAGCAAAGACGAAAGCCCAAGCTCCCAAAGTCTTCAAACGCACACTGGGATGTTCCTAAAAAAGAAAATCATCTCCGTATTTTATGACCAAGTAGCCACATGATCATACTATCTAATGGCCAAACTCCAGCTGATGTTGACCCACTGGATTGGTTCATATGTGCCACATCCTAGTAGCCATTTAGTGTTTATTTTTTTTTATTATTTAAAAGTTTAACCAGGATTGTAAACTTGAGCCTGTAGGAATTATCTGACAGAAGGGTCCTGGACTATTCCTACAGAATTACTCGTATGATAGAAAAATAGTCGTACAATGAAAAGAAATCTCAAAATGATGTCTTGTTCTCACATCCCTGCAACAGAGATTTAACAAGCTTCTTAGGTTTGGCTGGACATCACATAGATTGAACATGGGCCTAGCTAAATAGACATATTTCCCTCCCTGTGCCACAAACTGGTTCAAGGCCTACCTTATTGGCAGAACCCAATCAAGTAAGTTCTTGGATGCTACTTCCCCTCCCTTCCCGATTAGTACTGGAGTCCCCCAGGGCTTAGTATTAGGGCCGCTCCTATTCTTCTTAAATGACCTTCCCTCTGTTTGCTCCCCATCTGACGCTATACATATGTATGTTGATGATGCAGTCCTGTATGCATCTAGCTCCTGTCCTGATGAGGTTACAACCAGCTTACAGCAAGATTTTGACAAGATTCAGCTCTGGTTTGCTAACCTTCAACTTTTCCTCAATGCCAAGAAGACTGTCTCCATGACCTTTGGCACAAGGAAGAGACTCTCTGGCTTCCTCCCTCCCTCCCTACCTACTTTCCTCATCCTTGATGGGGCTTTACTGAGGACACATCCTCCTTCAGGTACTTAGGTGTTTGGTTGGACCAACACCTAAACTTCTCTGGACATATTGACTTGACGCCATTCAGAAAAAAACTGCGCCCCAAGCTTGGTGCCCTGTTCAGGAACCATAATTGCATCTTTCCTATGGCTAGGGGCAAACTTGTTCAGAAGATGATACTGCCCATTTTTGACTACTGAGTTGTAGTCTATGATGCTGCAACTAAGTCCTCCCTGGCCAGACTGGACACCCTATTTAATTCCTTCTGCCGCTTTGCCTTGGATGCCCCCCCCCGCACCCATCACTGTGATCTTTATCATGCCCTATCCTTCCCCTCTCTTACAAATAGGTGACTCTCACACTGTGCTAAATTCAACTCCAAGCACTGGCTGGGTGAGCTCCTTTCCTACCTCACCTCCTCCTTTATAACACTCCCCAACCCTCCCATTCCCTTAGATCAACCGACTCCCGTACCCTGGTTGCCCCCTGCAGATCCACCCAAATCAGTCAATCCAGTTACTCTTACCACCACATAAAAATTTGGAATTCCCTCCACCCTCAAATCCAGCTCTCATCCTCTGCCTACTCCATCAGCTCTGCCCTCAATAATTACCTTGCATCTAGCTGCTTCTGCCATGTCCCTCCCTAATTCCCTCCTCTAAGCCCTTGACAAACCCTACCCCTCTATCCTCACCTTTATCTTACCCTGTGCACACCCACCCCCCAAATCTATATCCCCCCTCCCCTTCCCCCAAATTGTTCCCCCTTACTGGGCTCTCTTGATCTCTTACAAAATGTAAAGGACCCCGAATGCGCTCCATGGGTCCCTCTCCTACCCCCCAAGGGGCTTGTATCTCTCATCTACTTCCTTCCCCCACCATCCTAAAGGGGTCTCTCTGGGACACTGTCTTATCCCTTTCTCTCTGGTCCCCTCAGTACCCTTGGAGGGTTCCTCGCATCCTGAGGGGGTCTCCAGGGACACAACTATTCCCCCCACCTCCTCACCCTCCCTCCCTTCCCCTTCTCTTTTCACGTAGCACTTGTTTACTTGTTAACCTGGCACTTATTATTGTCCCTCTTTCTACATGTTATGCGCAACACTGTTGTAACACTGTTTGTAACACCTGCCTTACAACTGTATGTTAATGTTGATCTTGTAACTTGAATGTTTAATGTCTCATTCCTATTGTACCCCTCCCCCCCAGGTCACACCGGGAGATGAGCGACTTGTTGCTCAGTGTGCCTTCCTGGTGAAACGTTTCAATAAATAAATACATATTTTTGCCTTTGACTTAGGGCATGAAGGAGATGAATCTTCCTCTGAGCCTCTGGTCTATATGGCAACTTAAACCAGTTGATAGTGGTCAAGGCTGATTTTTGGGGTGGTGGACAAGTGGAACACCCTGCCAGAGGATGTGGTGGGGGCTGAAACAATCACGGGATTTAAGAATGCATGGGATAAAGGAATTCTGGTGGTCAGGGGTCAGAGGCAACAGACTTCTAGGAAAACATAAAGTGAACTTACAAGCTCAAATGGGCAGAATGGGTGGGTCATAGGCCTCTGCTGACAGTGCCTATGTACCTATGAGTCCCTAGCCACTGCATTTCAGGCAGCATTTAATACAATACTGTTCACTTCACATAACTGTGCTGCTGAAAGCATCTTGTCAGAGGATGATCAGTAAGGCATCTTAATGACTTGTGCGACAGTTATCATTGAATTGTCCTGCTTACCTAGACCGTGATCATTAATTAATCAGTGTCAGCGGCTCAGTGGGTAGCATGCTCACTTCTGGGCTGAAAGACTGGAAAGTTCTGAGTTCTCACCCTACCCTAGGTACCTGAGGAAATACCCATAACTAACACAGTAGTGCAGTACCGGAGATGCTTTCACTGTTGAGGTGCTTTCCTCCAGATGAGATGTTAAATCCAGATTCCTTCTGCTCATCTCTAGTCATTGTCCAGGTGGAAGTCAGGGAATGAGTTAACCGTTTATGGAATAAGGTTAACTGCATTATTACAACATGTATGCATGATGAATGCACTAAACATTATTCGGTTTAGACTTGTAAATCCATGGGACTTGCCCCGGCCAAGATATTGGAATGTAAACTGTTTTCTAATCATTTTGTTGAACTCAAAATGTGACTTACAAGAAGAAAAAGATCCATGGCACTTACCAAAAGAAGAGATGTGGAGTTTCCCATGTGTCATGTCCAGCTTTCCTTGTCAATAAAACAGGTCCCCCGCACACTTGAAAACAAGCTATCACAGCTTATTGTGCTTTTCTGGTCAGAATATACCAATAAATTAAGTATTATGCAACAGGTAAATCAAGTCCTGAAACCTGCTTGGTTGAGACCTACTTTAAGCTGGGGTGCGATGTCCCAGCACATAGCAATGGTCTATATGTAGTCCTTCCCAACAGTTTATTTCACAGATCTTAGATCCATCCTCTATCCTCAGTCCTGTTGCCCAGCCCCAACCAATGCAATGATGCCACCTACTGACAGTAAAGTAAGAACTACTTTTTTTTAAATGCACCTTTTTAAAATCACTAACAAAATATTTTAAAATGTGCTTTTTTTATTTATACAAAATATCTATTGTATAATAGCAATAATGCACTCAAAGGTGTGGTATATTGTTGATATCACCACTACCATGGGTGCTTGATGTACTCAGCTATGCCTCATGCCACTCAACACACCAAAGGCAAAGCAGTATCCCATGATGTACCATGCCCTGTTATGTTTTATTGCTCAGTTATCAAATGGGAAAGAGAGTTCCCCAAAACTGATTGGTTAAGAGCCATTTCAAGCTATGATGCTGTTTCACAATAATATCACAGCTGGGAAAAAGTTCCTGGCAACCAATTGTTTTACCTGTCTGGTACCCATTTCAGAAAATCAATAATACACACCAAAATGTGTGCTATCATTTAGAATAACAGCTCTTCTCAGGTGGTTGAAAGCACATGGCTGTGTCTCATGCCTCACAACGCACCCCATGTGTGGTGTTATCCCATGAAAACGCATCCCTGTTATGTATTATTTAGTTATTTATTTATTTATTTCACTTCACTTTTTTGTTGACCAGGAAAGGAGGGCTAAGCAGTTCTGCTTGGTTTCAGCCTTGCATAAAACCTTGTTTCTCATTGGCACTATGGTTTCTTAGCCATCCATTTATATTTTTAATTTTCTGCTGCAAATATTCTGTTGCCCTCAGGAGGGGGAGGATTTCTGACACAAGTGCTGTGCATTTGTTCTCCTTTAATGTTTTCAGAAATGTTCTATAATAATCCTTTATATGATTTAGTAATATCTTGCCTATATCATTTGTCCTGATATGCACTATAACTACTGGGTTAACTCCAGAGTTTCTCATGATATTGGGGATACACCTGAAGTCTCTGAACACTAGAAGTTCGCTAGTACCCACCTTTGGAGCGAGGCAATCGAGGAGATAGGAGAGGCCACGAGCTCCACCTTTTGGAGGATTATACACACAGGCCAGGTGGAGCTTCTTTGTGTTGCCCAACAGGAGAAGGATGTGTAGGAACTCACAAGAGGAGGAGGGGGACTGGGGAATGGCAGACACCTTAAGGTGGGTCTTGTGAGAGAGCAGTAGCCCACCCCCATGCTTGTTCCCCGGCCTATCCTGACTGACAGTGTTGCATCCAGGGAGGGTGCAGACAGAGTCTGGGTAGGCAGGCTTGAGCCAGGTGGGCAAACAGATGTTCAATAGCGCAGACAGAGCCAGGTACAGCAGAGCACTTAAAGGCTCACTGGAGTCTCACAGCCAGATAGTGCAGATGCATGCCAGACAAAGAGCACAGTATTGTTCATGTACATGTGAATGCAGGAAGAGCCTTAGGTCTTTCACAGGCAGCTCGGGAAAATCAAGCACAGGACATGGCAAGGAATAGAGCCTTGGGGAACTCCTGATCTGACAGGAAATCAGCACCCATCAGCTTGTCCAGTAGGAAGGTGTGTTTGTATAGGGAAGGGGGATCTTGGAATCATAAAGGGGTGCTAGAGAGACTGAACACGAATAGGGAGAACAAACACCTCCACCTCAAAAAGGGGACACAGGAAACAAATGGGAGCATAGCACTAAGGCATATATAGTATAGGAGTGGGAAAGCTTGAACGTAACAGTGGAGAGAGCAGTAAAATACCTTGAACTCAAATACAGGAGTTATCTCCCCTGGCACAAAGTGTTTTGGGGGTCTGGAAATATAAAAGGGGTAGAGTGTAGAAACATCATAGGTTTGGAATCATAAACGAGAGAACCTTGAAATGGAGGGTAAGGTGTTGGACGTAAAAGGTGAAGAACCTAGAAAAATATAAAGGGGCGCAGCCTGAAAATATAAGAGGGGATCATGGGAAATAAAAAGGCAGCCTTGAAAGATACACATGTGCAGAGCCTGGAGACATATTTTATTTTATTTATTAAAGATTTTCACCAGAAAAGCATACTGATCTGCTAAAAACTCATTTCCAGATGCATCCTAGGGGAAGGGGACATAAGAATAATGGAACAACAAACCACAGAAGGCACACAAGATTAGACAACCCATGAAAATCAATACAAAATAGGTACAGTACAAATGAGTAGGGAGTGATACAATAGGAATGAAGACTGTAAATACTACATTCTGGTAATTCACAATAATACCACAGCTGGGAAAATGTTCCTGGTAACCAATATTTTTACCTGCCTGGTACCTATTTGAGAACAGCAGTAAAACACACCAACATGTGTGCTAACATTTAGGATAACAACACTACTCAGGTGATTGAAAGCACTTGGCTGTGTCTCATGCCTCTCAACACACACCAGGTGTGGTTTTATCCCAAGAAAACTCAACTCTGTTGTGTATTATTTATTATTTCATTTTACTTACCAGGAACGGAGGGCTAGGCAGTTCTGCTTATTCTGAAATGGAACCAGATTAAGCTGTTGGTGGTATTTTTAGTGAATGGGGGGACATTTAGCCAGGATACCATGAAAGTTCCTGTACTCTCTTGGAGAAGTCCCAGGAGATCTTTAATATCCACCTATTTAACCACCAGAACAGGCAGATGGGACATCAGTTTAACATCTTATCCGAAAGATGGCACCACAGGAGTGCAGCATCCCCCTCATGCTGCACTACAGTGTCAGTACTAGAATTTTACCCCAAGTTCCTGGTGTGGGGCTAGATCCCACAACCTTCCAATCTGCACTGGCTGTGGGGCAGCAGTTTTCCGGGAGACATTCTGGAAACTGCGCTGCTGTCCTATTTGCAGGCAACTGCCAGGTCTGAGGGAGGCAACTGCCCACTTCCAGGCTGAACTGGCAAGGACTAAGGAGGCCTCCCCCACCCAAAGAGCACCACTGCCACAACCACTGCCTCAGAGGTTGCCAAGTATAAAGAGCAGTTGGACCATAGTGGGTTCTGGGAGGGTGTGGGTGGTGGAACAGAGGTGAAGCCCCCTAGTTGTACCTCTACACAAATCATACGCCAGTCTGGCAGAGCAAGGTTCCTCTATGATGGCACCCTCAGTGGAGACCAAGAAGAATACTGAGGACATCCACAAGGAGACCCACAAAGGGTGGCAAGGGACACCACAGGGGAAGGAAACAGCTTCTGATAGGGGACTCAATTGTTAGGGGGGGTAGAACTGGGGAAGGGAGAGGAGAGGGAAGTAAGGTGCCTGCCTGGTGCCATGGCTTGGAGGGACAAGAAGTGAACCCTCACAATTGCAGAAGCAGCATCACAGGAAAGGGAACTAGATATCATTGTCCACCTTGGGACAAATGACCTAGCTAGGCATGGAATTAGTGCAGTGCAGGATGAATCTGTGGAGTTGTGGAGGGGCCTCAGACAGGTAGCAAGCACGGGTTACCTTCTCAGAGGTGCTCAGTCCATGGCAGGGTGAGGCTAGGTACTGCACACCATGCAGTTTAATGAATGGTTGCAAACTGGTGCAGAGCACAGGCTTTGGCTTCATTGGGGACTGGGGTACACCTGGAGAGATGAAGGTCTATACTGGCACGATGGTCTGCATCTGTCCACTGAAGGAAACCAAGCTCCTAAGTGACAGGTTTAAATGCTCTTTGGCAAGCTTTTAAACTAGCCAAGGGGGAAGTGCTGATAAGAGGCAGGAAATTTCAAGCCTCCCCCTACAAAACATGGCAGGTAGTAAGGTAAACACTGAAGTACAGAGCTCAACAGAGGGCAGGACAGGGGTAAATGGAAAAACAGACAAGGGCAATAAGAGCAGGGATGGGGGGAAAAAAGGATAAAGCCAATATTAAATGGAGGGTAATGACTACCAATGCCGTAGTCTGGGAAACAAGCTTCCTGAGCTAGTAGCCCTGATGGAAGATGAAAATTGGATATTGTGGTAGTGACGAAACATGGTACACGGAGAACCATGACTGGGATGTCAATATACCGGGTACACAGTCTACAGAAGGGACAGGGAGGGTAAAGAGGAGGTGGAGTAGCTCTATACGTAAGGGAAGGGATCAAAGATACAGAACTAAAAAGTAAAGGGGAGGACAAGAGGCACTCTGGGTCACCTTGGAGACAGGGAATGGCATCACAATCTACAGTGTTGTAGACAGACCCCGTCTCAAGGGGAGAAGCGGACAAGAAAATGATGAGGACATTCTCAAAATGGCTGAAAAGGAGAGATACTGTTGATGGGGGACCTGAATATGCCAGTTGTTAACTGGATGACATGTACTGCAGCCACATCCAAGAGCAGGGCCATTCTCGATGCCCTGCAGGGGGCAGGCCTTAGACAGCTAGTGTTGGAACCCACTCGGGCGGGAGCAATACTAGACCTGGTACTCTCAAATGGAGAGAAGATCACAAATTTAGAAGTCAGTAGACATCTGGGAACAAGTGACCACTGCACAGTGTGCTTCACAATAAGCACAACCATGGAGACAAGCCATACAAAAACAAGGAGACTGGACTTTAGAAGGGCCGACTTTGGCAAAATGGGTGAATACCTGAGGAATGCACTAGCAAATGGCCAAAAAGGAGGGGTGGAAGAACAATGGAGAAAAATCAAAACTGCTATCATACAGGCAACAAGCCTTTGTGTGAAACAAATAAAGAAAACAAAGCAGAGTAAAAAACCACTATGGTTCTCAAAAGAGGTGGCTAGGAAGGTTAAGGAGAAAAAGGCTGTATTCAAAAAGTATAAGGAATCACAGAAGGAGCACGACAGGGAACTGTATCAATTAAAACAGAAAGAAGTGGGGAAGGCAGTCAGAATAGCAAAGGCCCAAACTGAGGAAAAAATAGCCAACTCAGTTAAGAAGGGGGATAAAACCTTCTATAGGTATATTAGGGAGCATAGAAAGGTTAAGGGAGGAATAGTGAAGATTAATAAAGGAGAGGGGAGGTGGGCAGAGGGAGACAGTGAAAAGGCAGAGATACTGAATGAATACTTTTGCTCAGTATTCACAAAAGAAGATGAGGAGGAGTTACCTAAACCAGACAATAGAGCACTCTGGGTAGAGGGGTTGACACCAGTCCATTTACAGAAGAAAGAGTCCTGAAAGAACTCCTAAAACTCAAGGTGGACAAAGCAATGGGGCCTGACGGGATTCACCCTAGAATCCTAAAAGGGAGGACCTAGTGACACCACTGACCACACTTTTTAACAAATCATGGGAGGATGGGGTGGTACCTGAGGACTGGAGGAGGGCAGATGTGATTCCCCTTCACAAAAGTGGGAGCAAGGCAGAAGCAGGAAACTACAGACCTGTAGTTTGACCTCAGTGGTAGGGAAAATGATGGAATCACTTTGGAAAGAAAGAACTGTTGAGTACCTAGAGGCTACAGCGGGGCATAGGACCCAAAGCAGCATGGATTTACAGCAGGACGGTCATGTCAGATGAATCTAATTGATTTCTTGACTGGGTGACCAAAGTAATAGACCAGGAGGGGCTGTGGATATGGCCTACCTAGACTTTAGCAAGGCATTTGACACAGTCCCACACAAAGACCTAATAATCTGTTAGCCAGCCTGGGAGTGGGTTTCAAGGTGGTAGCCTGGGTAGCAAACTGGCTGCATAACAGGACACAGAAGGTAATAGTGAGTGGAACACATTCCGAAGAAAGGGGGGTTACTAGTGGAGTACCTCAGGGCTCAGTACTGGGTCCAGTCCTCTTTAACATCTTTATAGGTGACATTGCAGAGGATCTGGAGGGAAAGGTATGCCTCTTTGCAGATGACACAAAGATCTGTAACAGAGTTGATACACAGGGGGTAGAAAGGATGAGAAGGGACTTGTCAAGGTTGGAGGAATGGTCAGACATATGGCAACTTAGATTCAATGCAAAGAAGTGCAAAGTAATGCACCTGGGAAACAAAAACCCAGGAGAAGGTACACAATAGCAGGGGAGGTACTAACAACAACAAAAATGGAAAGGGACTAGGGGGTAGTCATATCAGATGACCTAAAGGTGAGTAAGCAATGTGAAAAGTCAGTAAGGAGAGCTGGGGGATACTGGGATGCATAGGACAGGGCATCACAAGTAGAAAAAGGGAAGTGGTTATCCCTCTGTACAGACAGTTGGTGAGACCCCATCTGGAATACTATGTGCAGTTTTGGAGACCCCATCTACACAAGGACACAGATAGGATGGAAGCAGTCCAGAGGAGGGCAACTAAAATGGTGCAGGGTCTGCATCAGAAACCATATGAAGAGAGACTGAGAGAGCTTAATATGTATACCCTTGATGAAAGCAGGGACAGGGGGGACATGATATAAACTTTTAAGTACCTTAAGGGAATCAACAAAGTCCAGGAGGGTAGCATCTTTCAGAAAAAGAGATGTGTAAGAACAAGGGGGCACAACTGATGGCTCGAGGTAATGTGAGGAAATTTATTTTTCACGGAGAGAGTGGTGGATGCATGGAACCGCCTTCCTGGGGAGATTGTTGGGTCTAAAACAGTGGGGGAATTCAAACATGCATGGGACAGACATAAGGCAATTGTAGTGGGGGTTGTAGGAAGTAGGCTGCTGATTAACTAAACTCTGCAGCTTATTCAACAGGAAGGGAAATGCGCAGACTGGGTGGGCCAAGTGGTCCTTATCTGCCATCAAAGTCTATGTTTCTATGTTTCCAGCCTCACAGGTGAGAGTGCAACCTGCTGAGCCACCAACACTTATTGCTTAACTATGCAACAGGATGCGATATGACATGGGTACTACGATGGCAGAGAGAAAAGGAGGGGTGTCATTAACTGAACCACATCATGTGACTGTGTGGTAAGAATTCATCTTACTGCACAACTAGTTGTCAATCAATGTAAGAGGTTACTTTTTAAATAAGAGATTATTTTTGAAACATACAGTATCTCATTCTGACTTTTTCTGCCCAATGAGTTGTTTTCTAAGTGCAGTAAAATACTCACGATTGTACAGTAAGACAGAGCTTACTGCTCTTCTTAGGTGGTTGAAGGCACTCAGCTGCACCTCATGCCTCACAACACATCAGTGGAGTGCACTCAGATCTGTCTTATTGCACATCTTATCATGGGTTATTACTTAACGAGAAATTGATAAACATGCTATTCAGTTAAAAGTTCATTAAAGAGCCCTCAACATCTAAAACAAAAATCATCTTACTTCACCTTATAGTTCACATATTTTTGGATTTTGCTTATCTGTTTACCTTTTAGCCACTGACTTGAAACCTGAATGACTGTCCCCTACAATTTCATCTACTCTGGCTACATGTCTACCCTTTTTTGTTACACCTGCACTAAGAGAGAATGAACATTCATAGCAGCATGAACAAGCTGGGCAATTGGTCGTACTCCTGGAGTCCTGGAACCTCTTATTCAGTGTAGCCAAATGCAAGGTGCTACACTGGGGAGGAAAAACAGAGGTAGGACCGGACCTACACACTGTGTGGAGCTCCTCTTGCTGCAGCCTTGTTGGGGGGAGGGGTCAGTGTCATAATAGACAAGCAAAAGGCTGAAGCAAGGCGAGCAGTGCATGACTGTTGTCCAGAGAGGCAAGCTGAATGCTGGGGTGCATCAAAAGGGGGGTGACTAACAGAGGAGAAGAAGTAATCCTGCCATTGTACAAGGTCCTGGTCAGGCCCCATCTAGAGTACTATTTGCAGTCCAGGACTGCTCAATAGAAAAAAAGACACTGAAGCAGCCAAAAGCAGGTGCAATGCAGTGACACCAAATTGATCAGCAGTATAGAGGACGAAAGCTATTAGAAGAGGCTGGAGGCCCTTAACATCAGAAAGGGACTGATAGGGGACATGATCTCAGTATTTCACATACTCAAGAGTACTGACAAAACACAACAGTCAGAGGTGTGTGAACTGTTCTTTTGCAGCAGCATGCATGGACATGCCCTGAAGCACATGGGGGGGAGGCCTTCAGGGGTAATGTTAGGAGCCAGTTTTTCTCTCAAACAGAGGAGAACCTATGGAACAACCTACTAGCACAGACAGTGAACATAAAGGCAATACATAACTTTAAGGTAAGTAATACAGTGGAATACCTATAAATAGCAGATATATATGCACAAAATACTTACTTCATCCCTGCTTGTGAAGTGGGGGGTGGGGGTGGACATGATAGATGTAGACTCCTAAATACATATTCAGATAGTCACACATTGTTGGGGTGATGAGCTGTGAACTAGAAGATTCTGGGTTCAAATTGCACCCTAGCCACTGACTCAGCGTATGAGCTTGAGAGAGTCAGGTAACTTCCTTATTTTTCAGTCCTACAAGATGTAAATTTGGATAGAAGCAAGACTCCACCCATCATGATCTGCTGTACCCTGCATAAATAAATTATTGAGGTAGTGTGGTCTAGTGGTTACAGCACGGATTTTAAAACCATCCAACCAAGAGTTAATGGGCTAACACCCGATCAGAGCCAAATACTCACTACGCCATGGTGCGACAAGGCAGAGGGAGGGCTACTGGGATGCTGGCTTACATGGGCATAGGTATCACCGGCAGAGGGAGGGAGGTGGTGTGCTTCTGTACAGATCACTGGCAGGACCTCGCCTAGAATATTATGTACAGTTCTGGAGGCCACATCACCAGAAGGACACAGAGTGAGGGGAGCTGGGCAGAGGAGGGCAACTAAGGTGGTGCAGGGTCTACATCAAAAGTCCTATGAGGAGACTAATGGTACTCAATATGTACACCCTGAAAAAAAGGAAGGGGGTATGATAAAGACCTTTAAATACCTCACAGGGGTAAATATGGTACAGGTGGGTATTATTTTTTCAGAAAAAAGTGCTCATGGACAAGGGATATGCCATGAAGTTGGGAGATTCAGGAGAGATGTGAGAAAGTAATTCTTCCCAGAATGAGTGGTGGATTCCTGGAACAGCCTACAAGCCAATGTGGCGGGGGCAAAAACAGTGGTGGGGTTCAAGCACGCATGGGATAGGCATAAGGGTATCTTAGTGGAAAGGAATGGGGGGTGGGAGAAAGAGACTAAGATCAAGAAGGGTCTGTGGGGATACTGCAGGTAGGGAAACATGGGCAGACTGGGAGGGCCAAAGCGATCCTTAGCTGCCATCAAATTTTATGTTTCTGTGTTACCTGGAGCAAGTAAACAGTTCTCCAGTCCACCCAGCTGTGTAAATGGATAGAATTAATTTGATGAGAAAAAGCATGGTCCCCTCCAGAAAGATGTTGTATTTCAGCTGGGCAATCCTGGACAAATAAGTTGTAAGAAAAAAAAATGTAAATAAAAAACATGCAGTTTTCTTATAAGAACTAATGGATGACAGTGTGACCTATACTCTGGTGAAACAAGTTCCATTTTATTTCTGTATTTTATTTGGACTTCTGTAATCCTGGCAGCCTCATTGATTGAAACTGAAACACATCAGGTGACCATTCATTAATTTCAAGTATATGCAGGGCTTGACTACTACCTAATAAAATCTGCCTAGCAACAGCCTACCTACACAAAAATAAATGTATTTATTTATTTCAAATGTTTCACCAGGAAAGATATACTGAGCATGTAACAGCTTGTTTCCAGGTGCGTCCTGGTGGGATGGGGCAGGGGTGTTTACAATACAGGATGTGCAAGGGAAAGTACTAAATGTAAGGAGCAGTGTAAATAAAAATAAAACTTTGTTCCGTATAAAAAAACAAAAAAACACTTTTACTGTTTTATAAGTGCAATAACCTGCTTCTGAGCCTGCATTTCTTGAGAATTAATGCACTTCCTGGGTGCGCTGAAGAGCACTCGGTCGTTGGCCTTGTCCCTTCCAATTCACCCAGAGCATGCATTAATTCTCTAGAAATGCGTGCCCTGTCATGAGTAATTGCTTACATATATCCTTCTTCTCCTACTTACAACAGGAAAAAAAAAGCTGCAATATTTTGAGGTGTTAGGTAGAGAAGATGATACCTTTAGGCAGACACATGAATAGATCAGGATTTCAGAACCTCCACAGTCTTTTCATAACGTATATTTCTCAATTCCCCGACCAATGGGTCTCTTAATATTAGGAATGACTATTCAAAGGAAATCTTTGCATGTCTGTGTTCTCAATGAGAAAGGCAATTGGATTTTTAGTGCAGATCTCAGTTGCACAAAACTGGGTTTCATTGTCTTTTTCTGATTAACTGAAAGTTTGTTGCATGGCTTGCTGTCTTCATGCAATATGGTTTTGCCATCGGAGACATTTTTCACACAACTACGTCAATGCTCTCACCTTTAGGTAGTGAGGCTGAACAATAAACCAGAGACAATTTGCATCCCAATTCAGTGTGTCATGTGACAGACATTTGGAGCCAGGACCTATTAACCTAATTGTTTTACTAACAGCACTGGGGTGTGAGGCATAACAAAGCCTTCTGAAGATAAACAGAGATACCTAAGGAACATCACTTCCTTAGCTGGTTAACAAACGTTGGTAAACTGTCATAGGTTCTGGTACATCATTAATGCTATATACTGTTTTTACCAGTCAATGCCACATGGCATTTGGCCTTATTTTCAAAAGATTTTTGTGGCACATAATGGGAGAAATTATTTTGAAAATAGGGCCCATTATCTTCTACTCATTGCAACTTCAGGTCGCATAAATTGTTATAATTGTTCAAAGATAAGCATAGAAGTACAGTATCATACACATAAAGATGTCATATAAGACTAAGATGTATGTAGTTTTCAGACACTGTATTTACACTGTGTGACGTAAAACAAAATCTGACATTTCAAAAAACTGTAAAAGTACCATAACTTTAAATTACAACAAAAAGTATGATGGATTATTAGGTTTAAGCATTCATGCCCGTTCCCATAATTAATTTGCATTTACTGTCAATTTATATGGGGTGTTGTAGACTATACCTCTTCCTTTTGGCACTCATGATTTATCTAGGGACCGCTATGCTGAAATGTTTGTATTCTATGGTTATTATAAGAATGACCTAAGAAGTCATTAAACTGCAGACAAACTACACAAAAGTATTCAATGTCGCAGTTTCTTAATAAGCATGCCTGCAATTACCTGGGCATTACAGGCTAGACTGAGAGCCAACCGGTCATAGGATACAACAGTGTTTTTGACAGCTGAACAGAATGGTGTTCAATGCTAGCACACCAAAACACCCCGTCATTATAGTGCCGTTTTTAACTAAACTTGCTCGGTGGAGAAATGAATAATATTTTATGCTAGTGTAGCATACTGGCAAAGCTTCACAACATAACTACATGTTGGGGGAACAACAAGACTAGGCGACATCCAGTCTTGCACGCATGGAAGTAAAAATTTGCATTTGTTTCCACAAAGAATGCATTTTTTCCGGGAATATTTAATATTCAGTTGCGAGCATTGTTCTCCCCAACACAGTGTGTACTTCGAATGATTTTCCCAGAACTGGAATGATTTTGAAGTGTTTGTCGTCGAGCAAAACAAATCTGAACAGAACACAAACCCTGTGCATTATACGAGTGTCAAATTTCAAGTAGAGAATGGTTATACATTGCTTCATTTGCAAATAGCATTCTGCTGTTAAAAGTCCATACAAATAAACTGGTTACTGGAAAAAGAAAGCCCGCACAATTGAGCCAGAAAACCGCGCACACATAAATGAACGCCTCGTCCTCAAAGGCTGCAAAGTATAATTTATGACGGAGTAGAACTCAGCGTAGAAGCAGCTCCCCCCCCCAAGAGATTATAATTTTGCAACACTATAGCATTCTACCGTCTCAAAAGTGAGGTAAACTTATAGTATCGGGTTCCTGTAACATAATGTTTCGCACGTAGCACAGTATTACAATGTGCGTACCCCTCCTTAATAAAAGACAGACAGTGCTGGATGGTGTCTGTCTAGCTTTCTGCTGTTGTTGCTGCCGCCTCTCCCCGGGTTTCCCAGCTAGCTCCCAGCTCCGATTGCGCGCCTGGAATGCCGAGGTAATTACGTTTGAAACAGCAGGGGCGGTGCAGTATGTTAATAAGGGTGCCAGGCGGTGTAGCTGCAGGGCAGGAGATGATGATGATGGGAGTTGTGTATGCTGAGACTCGGGAGGCGCCGCCAGTCAATGGCTCAGTCTCATTGTTCACAGATTCTCCAGTGGCGCCGCGTTGGGCTGCACTCAAACTAGCAATCACTTGCATTTAAGGTAGTCTAGTCACCCAGGGGTAATCGCATTACCACCCACTTCAGACTTAACATACGAAATCTAGGTCGGACCTGTGAACTAAAAACGTGAGATCAGACGCCTTTTCACCTTGTTTTAATCTGCTGAAACCGCATTTCCTCACTCCAGAGTCGATTTGACTTTTGTTTTGAGATTTATTTAGCAACCAAGGATGAAGAAAGTGTCTACTGTCCCAGCAGCTGCCGGGACACTGCTACCCACTGGACAGACAGACACTACTGTTTTACCAGATGCTGGGACACTTGCTTTCGCGGGAATTAGTGTCTCAGTAGGTGCTGGCAGAGTTATGTTACCTCACCTCACCATAGCTCTCAGCCTCCTGTCTTGCAAATCAGGGACAGGTCTTAAAAAAATCAGAGACCAAAGGGATACAGCTTTACAAATAGTATTAGCTCAACAAAGTTGCATAATGAGTTGCTTAGCATACATTCCTTAAAGACTATAATACTAAAGTCTGGCATTATTTATGCTTTGAATACACTTCTCAGCAACGGAAATGCCAAATTAAGGAATAGCTTGGGGAAGTTTCTGACATCCCTGAAAATCTGAGACAGCTAAGAGGTATGCACCCAGGCTACTGTCTCAGCAGTTCCCCAGGATACTGCTGAAATCCAGACCGGATGCAAAATTGTAAAAAACAGACAGCGTCAGCTTTCATGGTCCAGCTCTTCCGGACAGACCAGTTTTTACTGTTTTGGTCTGCCTGTTCCGGCTGGCCAGGATTTTATCTAAGATGAGGGTATGGATAAATTACAGACCAAAACCGTCAAAGTTCTGGTCCAGGCCTAATGGGATATCACCCATACCCTTACCCTAAATGAAATCCAGAACAGACAGACCAGAATGGTAAAAGCAGGACAGATTGTTTTGGCCGGAACAACCATTCTCCCACTCCAGCCAGACCAACCATTTTGGTTTTTAGGCAGTCTGGATTTTACCAAATCCCATTCTCCATCTGCAGCCTGGGACAAGATACCTCAAACATTATGAAAGAGAACTGGAAACAAATTCAGTGTGTGTGTGTGTGTGTGTGGGTGGGTGGGGTTCTCTATACAAGTGGCTTGCCAGCACCTTAGTATACAACTTACTGACATTATGAGATACCAGCTTACATGAAAAGGTGGGTCCGGAGCTATTGAAATTGAAGTGCTTCATTTGATTATGTCTCTGTATTCTTATTAATTGCTGTTACTTCTGAAAAAATATGTTATGGTAGGGTTTACAATGTATTTTTTGGGGGGCCTACCAGGACCCACTCTTTCCAGAATTAATAACAATAACCTTAAATGGAAACAATCGTGTACAGTGACTGACATAGTTTGGAATCCCATGACAAGCTCATTCAGATAAGGTATGGGCTCACCTGTAGCTGGCAGTACTCGAGAGATGTAGATGACTGAGTCTGTTGAATAGTTTACGACGTTGCAGCCATTTGTAGAACATTGTGATGTCATTGAGTGACAAGCTCTGTCTGCCTCACTGTAGTTAGGCACAGCTTGTTCCTTGATGATTTCACAACGTTCTGAGAATGTCAGCAGTGTAGTACTAATGTTGAACAAACTCAGTCCATGTGTCTGCAGTGCATTCAGCTACGGATGAGTCCAATACCTTGTTTGAAAGACCTTTACATGGGCTTTCAAGCTATGGTGGCCACTTGCATGAATGTGTCCCTTTAATAATAACACAAATGCATAATCAGATGAAACACTAACATTTAAGTAGCACTACCTCATCTTTTCAGGCTTGCTGTCATCTCCGAATGACAGCAAGTGGTGTGTGCAAAATGCTGGCATGCTGCTTTCACACAGACTACTCCCCACCACCACTGCCAATTACTCTCTGTGCTTGTTGGCAATTGGATAGGAGCTGGAAACCCGGTACGTACACTGGCATGCTGAGTCCTACACTGGCATGCCAGCGCATAGTCTAGCATGCCAGTGAAAGTCCTGGATTTCTTGCACCTGGGCTGGTATGCCAACAAAACATGCTGGTGTCAAAAATAGCTCCAACACCTTCTGAACATTACTACCCCAGTGCATGTGCAAGTGACCACCAGAGAACATTATTTTATCAGCTAAGAAGGCTTTCCTTAACCCCGTAGAGTTTTCCCCCTCTCTCCACTCTCTAAAACACTTACTAAGGCTCTCTCCTCCCCCTCCTTGTACCTGACCCCTTCCTGATTCCATGATTCCCTTTCTCACTGCAGCCTCCACACTCCCTCTGTCCTTAGGCTTCTACTTATGGAGTTCCCCGACACCTGCCTTCAGTCCACTTTCTCGAGTGGGCAAAATTTCACCCAACCTTATCTACATGATTTGTACCTACAGGTTTTAGTGTATGCCCTCAGTTCTTTTGTAACCATTGTACATCTGCTCTACATTTTTGCCAATGAATTGTGCAATTGTTTTTGCCATTATTGCTCTTCTGATGATTGTGCGTGCCTGTATGCCTAATCCCTCTCCCCCTTCCTCCAGGTCACACCTGGAAACAAGCCCTGGCTCAGTGTGCCTTTCCTGGTTATCACACTTTTAGATAGATAAATTAAACATAGCATAGCTACAGTATGAAATTATGTAAATAAAATCTATGCTTCATGAAGTATGCAATAACCATGTCAGGACGTGTGTTTTTTTAGGAATTAATACATGCTCCAGGTGTATTGTAAGGCATGAAGCTGAAGACAGAGTTCCCTTCAGCCATCTGGGAAGTGCATTAATTCCCCCCAAAAATGCATGCCCTGGAGTAGGTTATTTTGCTTATAAAATTGGTAAATTGTGACTAATTACAAAAATACAGAAACATGTTGACATTTGCATGAACTGAAGTCTTTGGATACTGTAAGTAGGCAGTTATTTGACAGAGCAGTTTCTTTAGTCACCAGCCCTGCATTTCTTTGGAATAAATGCATGGTCACATGATGTGTTTTAACTAGTGAAGTTTCTAGGATTCCTATATTTTTTCAAACCCATTTTATAATTAAGCAGTAATACACGATAAGATGGTGAGTCACAATACCACAAGGCAGAGTGACTCATACACCTAAGAAGTGATGATATGCAAGCAATAAGACATGACCAGGTGTGGGTTATGGCCTGATGCTCCTCTATTTCTGCTCTCTCACACCCCATCCCGGTCCACGGGAACTGTTCTATTCCCCTGCCTAAACTCCCCTGCTGCTCATTGGACCCACCAGGGCTATGGCCCACCCTCCGCATCCGCTATCCTCCCCTCCATTCCCCAACTCCTCTCCCTGGCTCTCCTCGAAAGGGCTCAAGATTGCCCACCTGAACGTGCAGAGCCTTCTACGCAACCTAAATGAGCTCACCACCTGGGTTGCCCTCCACAAGCCCAATATCCTGGGCCTTTCCGAAACCTGGCTCAAACCCCATTTACCTGATGCCCAGTGCTCCCTACTGGTGTACAACCATCTCCGATGTGACAGACCGAGTAAGATGAAGGGTGGTGGGGTGATTCTCTATTACCTGGCACACCTAAACCTGTCCCTCATTGACTGCCCTCCTACCGACCTGCCTGCGTGTGAGTTCCTCCACGCCCTCCTCCTGCTGGGTCATTCTAAGAGGATCCACTTGATATGTACCTACATCCCACCTAAGAATGGTCTGCTGGGACTCTCCTCCCTGCTCGACTGTATCAGCAATAAAGTGGGTCTCAACGAAACTCTCGTGCTAGGTGATTTCAACCTCAACTGGTTGGGGGCAAATTGTAAGTTGTATGAACCTCTGCTTTCGGGCCTTACACTTAGCCAAGTCATTACCGAACCCACCAGACTTTCCTCTAGGGGGAACTCGGGAACCCTTATAGATTGGATCCTGTCGAACAGGCCTGCCAATATCTTATCCTCAGGCACTCTCCCAGATGTCATCTCTGATCATTCCCCTATCTACTGTGTCTGGGGCATCTCCCACCTAAGATCCCTAGCAAAATCATCAGAACTGAGGGACTATTTCAAATTTAATCCCCATGACTTCCTGGATGACCTTCTAGCTGTTGACTGTCTGGCGTCACCAGCTCCACCCGACCCTCACAGGCTTTGGATCTATTTCAATGAAGCTGATCCCCTTCAGAATAAACATGCCCCTTACTAGGAGAAGGATGAGGGCACCGTCACTAAATGGCTAAATGGAGACCTACTCTCCCTTATGAATGCCAGGGATAAACACTGGGCATCCTACAAGGCCTCCCATAACAATCATGACCTGATGGCTTATAGGCACCTCAGAAACACCTGTAAAAGAGCCCTCCGCTCTGCAAAAAGCAATTTCTGAAAAACTGAATTACTCTCCTCCAGCAGTAACCCGAGGAGCTTCTGGCAACATATTAAAAATGCTATTGGGGGATCGGCTAAAGCACAGGTTACTGACCTGCTCATCGGTGGGATCAGCTGCAGTAACCCCCACACCATCACTAATACCTTCAACTCCTTGTTCTCCGAACTGCCCCCCTCCTCCCCTTCCCTGTCCCCTCTCGTCCGATCCCCAGGCGCCCCCCCTCCCGGTCTCCACCCCCGGCCCCTTTCCAACTGAGGCCAGTTACTCCTAAAGAGACCCAAAAGCTGCTCTCTGGCCTCTCCCCCCATAGCGGAGCAGGTCATGACACTCTTGAGACAAAACTCCTCAGACTGGGGGCCCACCTCTTTGCCAGACCCATCTCGCACCTATTGAATTCCTCCATTAACTCAGGGATCATTCCCGACCTGTGGAAAGTGGCCAAATTTGTTCCTATCTTAAAACAGGGGAATCCTAAGGATCCTCAGAACTACCGCCCCATCGCCATTCTGTCCGCCTCCAGTAACCTGCCCGAGAAAGCCATGGCCTCCTGAGCCTCCCAATACATCCTGACTACAATATACCTCTCCTGCCCAGCATGGCTTCAGGAAAGGGTACAGCACGCCCACCCGCTCTTGCCACCTGTCACCTCACTGATCAGGCAGGCACTGATCAAGGCAATCTCACTGGGGCCATTTTTGTAGACCTGTCCAAAGCTTTTGACAGAGTTAACCACTCCCTCCTCGGCTCCACGCTTCTATCCCTCGGGTTCTCCTCTTCTACCCACGCTTGGTTCCAAAACTACCTTTCCAACCGACAGCAATATACCTACTTCAATCGGACATCCTCCAAGCTTTCACCAGTCCTCTGTGGGGTATCTCAAGGGTCCGTCCTTGGTCTGACCCTATTCTCACTATTTATCAACGACCTACCTCCTCACTACTCATGCCCACACCACCCTATACGCAGATGACCCGCCTTCCTGGCCAGCTCGCGGGACATCTCCACTATTAACTCCCAGCTTAACTCCGACTTTGAACGCATACATACATACTTGGCTGGGGGACCACAGGCTCACCCTCAATCTCAAAAAAACTCAAGCCATGTTGTTTGGGTCCTCGAACAAAATAAAATCCTGCCCTGCTCCTCTGCGTATCCTCGGGGCCGATGGCTCTCCCCTTGAGACGGTTACCTCCGTCAAGTACCTAGGTGTCACCCTTGACCAGCAGCTGGACCTTACCCTACACATCCGTAACATCTGCAATGCCACTAATTGCAAACTTGGCCTAGCTTATCGAGCCAATAGCTGCCTCACCCCTGCTGCCCGTCTAGCCCTCGCCCGGGGGGTCCTCCTCCCCTCTCTATGCTATGGTCTCGTAACTTTTGCCCCAGTCCCCAAAACCAGCCTATCAAAATGGGACACAGCCTACAACAATGTTTGCCACTTCGCACTTTCTGCCCCTCCCCTCACCCACCAGTGTGATCTCTACAACCGCCTAGAGTGGCTCCCCCCAGAGAAACACCGGTCCTTCGTTCTAGGTAACTTCATTGACAACATTGTCCGCTCTGGCTCCCCTACCGCTCTTGCCCTTCCCCTTAATCCTAGGGCCCCATCCTACCACTTCAAGCCTGGGACAACCCAGGAATGTCTTGTGCCTAGGACCCACACCCTCGCGGTTAATCGGTCCTTCCACATTTATGCCCCCAAACTTTGGAACTCGCTTCATGAACTAGTCAGGGCCTCCTCCTCCCATCCAAGTTTTAAAGCCTTCCTCTGGAATTTCCTGAAACCTTCTCCACCCTGCCCCTGTACCTCGTAACCTACTCCGTTGCCCCCTCCCTCCCCCATCCCAGTTGGGTGGGGGCTTGTCCCTCTTCCTCACTCCCCCGCCTCTGCCCTACTTGCACTTCTCCTCTAGCTCCGGCCCAGCAACCTGGTGCAGCCCCCCCTGCCTTTGGCACCCCCCGCTTGCACTTACCATTGTCACAGCTACTGTATCGTATAGTGTCTACCTTGTCCTAGAGCTAGCCTTGAAGCGACTGTTGTGTTAGGTAATTTTCTTGTCTCCTCAAACTGACTAATTGTGAACTCTACCAATCCGCGCTTTAGAGTAATTCTCCTATGTTATTCCTGTATTCCTCCTGTGTATTTTCGCAATTACAGAGCCACCTTTGTAATGCCTGGCTCTCCTATGGACTTTTTCCTATTCTGTAACTGTTAATTGTATGATGTCTGACACCGGTAACTCTCCCGGGTCGCACCCATTCTGTAACTGTTAATGCACAATGTATGACACCTGTAACTCTCCCGGGTCACACCTAAAAATAGGCAGATGGCTGTCTAGTGTGCTAACCCAGTTAACAAAAGAAATAAATAAATAAGAGCACATTCAAGGTGCATTATTAGGCACAAGGCACTTGCACTGAGTGCCTTTAGCAACTGGGAAGTGCTCTTATCAAGCCATAACCCACGCCTTGGAGCATCTTATTGCGCTTATAAAATGGGCCCCCCCAAGTAAATATTAAAAAAAAGTTCAAAATTATAAGAAATATATATAGGGAATATATGATGGGCAGGAGTGTGATATGGCAAATGTCTGCATGAGTGAACAGTGACCTCGGAGCATAGTGGAGCCACAAGTGATGGTTCCCGTGGTCACTGTTCATGAGTGCAAATATGTGCCATATCTCACTCCTGACCATCATGTATTCTATTTATACAATAAGTTTTTTGGGTGGTTCTATGGTTGTTAAAGTGATATTTTTAGTGGTGAACTGGTAGTACTGTTTTTGGTAGTTGTATTTGGCATTTTGTCTATGTGGTATGTGAATGATACTGAGTTGTAGGTTCTGATTGGTGGAATTTGTGAATTTTTCCTTTTGGGTGTGCTTTGATTGATTGGTAGTTCTGTGCATGCATGCGTGTGCTTATTTATTTTATTGATTTATTACAGTCTAAGATTACAACCTTTGAGCTGGGAGCTCATTTACAAAGGTTCCACAGCATTTTAATACAGACAATGAACAAGGAGAACAACCAGGACATCAGAACTTTACAATATGTACAATAACAACACATCGATTAAACAAGCAGTGAATGAGAGAAAAGGCACAACAGCAAAAACACATCATTAGGTTACAACATCAGAATTACAGCACGAAAATAATATGAGGTTAGGAGGGTGATATCTGTGAGTTGAGTCTATAAGGAAGGGGCTTCAACTAGGCTTAAGTAAAGAGAGACAGGAGAAAAAATAAGAAGGTCCTAAGCAGGGAATTGAGACTCCAAAGATTCACTTTGTCATGGGGAAGAGGGGGGGGAGTAGGAGACAGGTATTTGAAGGGAGAGGGCAGGGAGGGTAGGGGAGGAGTTGAAGATGGGGAAGGAGGTGTGGGAAGAGGAACGGAGATGGAGGGACGGTGTGGAGGGGAGGGAGGGTAGAGCGGGGGGCAGGGGACTGGGGATGGAGGGGAGAACATGGAAGGAGTGAATAACGAGGGAGTAGTTGAAGAGGGGAGGGGCAGGAGGGAGAGGATAGTGGTAGAGTGGCGGGGTAGGGGGACAAGGGGATGAAGGAGGGAGAAGTGGGTGGGAGTGGAACAGAGGCGGGTTGGGGGAAGTAAGTGCAGGATGATATCAAGAACAAGCTAGGGAGGATAGAGTTGTGATTGGTTTATGTGTGGTTTGGGGGTTGGGGATGTCCGGGTTCATGTAGCATGGAGCTTGGTTTTTTTGTTGAGCACTAGTTTTATTTCTTGGAGATATTTTTGTGCTTTTCACATTTTATTTTATTTTCGGGATTGTATTCTGCTTAATGCAACATTTCTTTATTGTGTTTTTGATTCTCGCTGGTTGCCATCAGCGGACTTTGGACGTGCAGGTTTCACTTTCTTCACTGGGCTGGTTCACTCCACCGGACACTGGACAATACTGAGGCATATTATGGTTTTCTTGTAACCACTTCTGTGCTTTTATTTATTTGCTGTTTCTTGGCGGGTCTTAGTACCATGTGGATATCTTCTTAATCAGAGTGGAATCAGACTGAATGATTCGGGGTCTCTTTTTCAGAGTGCTTTCATATTGTTATCCTTCAGAGTACACGTTCACTACCTGAGGCTGAGTGCAGATAGGGGTTGCTGATGTATGCACTGTGGTGATATCAGGTGCTGACGTATGTACCATATGTATATCGGTTTGATATTATCACAGTGCATATGTCAGCTACTAGTTATCTCACTGTGTAACAGATATAAGGTTTTATCACATTCACCTAGGTCTCACCCCTATTGTGTGTGTGTGTGTGTGTGTGTGTGTGTGTATTTATAAAATGGGTAGGGATATTGTTGCTCTTTTATTGGATGAGCACCACCACATGACCATGCGTATATCAGAGCACGACCACACACCCCTGTACTTTTACCCCCCTCCAAAACAATTTTGACATTTTATAAGACAGATAAACCTCTCTGAGGTGTGTGGTCACGCTCTGATATCGCACTCCTTGTGGTGTTGATGCACTCGCCTGCGCCTCGTATAATAACACACACCAAAGCTGTGATATCAGAATGCAACCGCACACCTCAGAGTAGTTTTATTACAAATATATATATATATATATATATATATATATATATATGTGTGTGTGTGATTTAGTAGTTGTAACAGTAAAAATAGTTTCCTGTCAAATTATTTTGGAACCGTTTGATCACCACTAGAGGACAACCCTCCCCTACACGAATACACACTCATACTGCTCGATCAGGTTATGCCTCAAGCGTCCCACAAACACGCTCTGTTTTAGTATTTACCATTACACCCCCTTCCACACACACTTTAATACAGTGTGGTTTTGGTAGCAAGGAACATAGCAGTAATTTTGACAGCAAGTGGGCAGTTTCATTGCAAGTGAGCATGTCACTAGCCAGCCGCCTTAGTTAGCACTGTTTTTACACTGCTTGCCCAACTGCCATTTGTAACAACTGCACACTCACTGACCCACTTAGCAAAACATGGTATGAGTACTTCTTTTAAAATGAAGTTTCAAAGAGCCAGCGGAGGAGCGGTCTGGGATGTTATTTGAAAGCCGTCTTCTGGCGGTGCATGTGCCACACTCTCCGGATCACGGTTGTTTTCTATGAGTGAACCAGGGAGTGAACTGAGCAGCTAAGGTCTTACTTTTACTTTTCTGTTTTCTTTATGACCTGACAACGTGTACTAAATGTGTTGAAGGGCGCAGGAGCCTCCAGGTTGGCTGAACTTGACAGAGCACAAGAAGAAAATTCGTGCCACTGACATATTTAAAAATCACACTGGCTTGTAGAGTGGCACAGCGATATTTCTAGTTATGCATTTCTGGTTGTCACAAGTAGTGCCGGTTGTAAAAGTTATGGCCTGATAAGAAAGAGGCTTTCAGCCAATCAGGATGCGGGAACTTTTATGCCAATTTTATAATCCATGATATAACACATCCTATAGTGTATTACTGCTATTACACAATGAAAAAAGAGGACCTGAAACACTCATAATTTTCAATTCAGTAGAGATTATTTTAAAAAAATAGCTCGAACGATAACATAAAGTTAATAGGTTAAAAACATTAAGTTAAAAAATATAGTAGTTAAATCTACAGCAGGAATGCTTGGTATGTTGCAACTCTCAGCCATCTAAGGTAAGCTCCTCTGAAGAGAATGACAGTGTAGTGATTTATTTATTTATCTTATAAGGTGTCTGACTGGAACTTTTTCCCTGCTGTTACATGCTGGGAGCCTAGGATTTACAACAGCTCTCGATCAATGAAGTTTCTTTAAGACCATTGCATGAATCTTAGGTACTGTGATGTTACAGGAACACTCAGGCTTCGCTTTTGTGTTCTGTGACATCACAGTACCTACTCAGTGTGCGAATCAGCTTTTCTTTACACTCAGCTGTTATTTATTCTTTATCTAGAATGCTGGCCTTGTCAGATGAAATTAAAGCAGCAGTTTAATGCAGGAATGCATGCAATGATGAAAACTTTAACCTATACTTTTTGTCAGTTTTAGAGTGCCGCGTCCCTTCAGTCTTGTACGATATCACTGTTTCTCAATTTTGAGCCTGCTTTGGCTTTTTTTTGTATTTGAAATAATAAAAGGAATGCTCCGTCAGTATGGAATAAGGTTTTCATCAGTATACTCAGCTGTTACACTATAGTCACAGGAACAGTGATGTGGTACTGTGAGTGTTCTAAAACAACAGATAAGATTGATGAAAACCTGGTCTGAGCCATATTAAAAGGAGGGCTGCTTTTATTATTTCAAATGTAAATTAAAATTGAGGTAACATGACATTTAGGAAGGGGGCATGCCCACTCCCCCTTACTGTCCTCCCCGTAATTTGGCCCTGGTTCTCAAAATACTTTATTTAACCTAAGTCACCTTCCCTACACATTATCTGTTTTATGCTCTTCAAATGTTCTCTTGCAGTTTTTAGTCAGTCACCACTGCACAGAAGTGCAGTTTTTTTCTCCTTTTTGGTGGATGGGCAGGATGTTGTTTATTTAATGGCAGTTGGGACCCAAAAATATACAGGGTGCCAAAATCAAGAGGAAATATTATTAGTGAGAGAAGGGAGTAGCATGATGAAGGTGACATTGATCTGCTTTGACCACAGTGCCTTTGGTAATGCAACTCTGCACTAGTACCTGTGGTGATGTGTGTTGGGACTGTATTGTCAGTGCCACATTTATTTTTATTTTTTTTATTTGTGTGTTTGTTTATTTCTTTAGTTATTTATCTAAAAATGATGTACTGTGAGAGGCACATTGAGCTGAGGCTCGTTTCCAGGAGTGACCTGGGGGAGGGGGAGAGGCAAGTTGAGAACATCATTTATTTACTCCACATACAACCGTTTAGGCAGGGCCTATTTACAAAGAGTTTAGAGTCAACATCGACAGGAAAAGTAACAGGTGAATACAGTGCAATTCAGTGCAACACTGAGGCAAGGCAATACTTACAGCACTTCAGACAATGAGATTCTATACATTATGATTCACTAACTTGTTACCTACTACATTTAAGTGTTACTACGCTCAAGCCGTGGGCATCATTAAAAATAATAATATCAGTTCACAATTAATAATAACAGCGTACAGTAGCTCATTTAGCTTTGGCAGATACAGATAAGAAGAGGGAGGAGAAGATAGCGGATTTAAATTGGGAAAGGGTGCAGTCTGCTTTTAAAGAGGGATTACAAAGATTACAGCAAGTGAGATGATGTGGTTACAATGACAGTGACCATAAAGTGCAGTAGTGCAGTGCAGAACAAACAAGAAAGCAAGATGGTTGCATATAGCAGAGGACAAAAAAATTAGCATACAAATCAGCTGTGCAGTTGGACATGATCAAAATGTGCTTAGTGACTAAATGAGTAGAGGCTGACCTAGTCTTGAAGGAAGTAGTGAATCAGTCTAACTACACACAACATAGCCAAAACCATGTGGCTGAGGGGAGGGAAAGAGGGGAGGAGGGGAGAATCACAGGGGAAGAGTTTGGAAGGGTTTAGGTAGAGGGTTGGCAGCAGCAGGGGAGAGAGTGGAAATGTTTTAGCTGGTACCTAACAGAGGGAAGGGAGGTAGAGAGATGGATGGATGGAGGAAGGTAACTGGTTCCAAAATTAGGGGAGACAATAAGAACATGCAGATTTCTCAGCTGATGAGCGAGGGTGGGGAAGGGAAAAGGTGCAAGTGTCCCTAGAGCTTAGGGAATAGAAGGAAGAGGGGTGGGAGAGAGGATAGGTATGAGGGGAGGGACCCAAACCAGTATTTAGAGATGATGGAAGCATAGTGGGGCTGGCGATATAAGGGAAGAGGCAGGATAGATAAGGAGGAGTAAAGGGAACAGTGGTAGGTGCAAGATGGAGAATTGGTAGCAAAGTGTCAGAAGGCATTGCAGAGGGTGTCCAGTCTGGTGAGGGAAGAGGAGGGGCGGTGCTGTAGACTACATCCGCATAGTCAAAACTTGGGAGAACTATTTTGGTGACCAGCTCCCAATGGACCTGGCAGGAAAGGCAGTCTTTATTGTGATACAGGGCACTCAGTTTGGGGTGAAGTTTGGCATGGATAGCATCAATGTGTGAAGAGGAGTCAAGCTTGCTGTCTAACCACACATCAAGGTACTTAACCCTTTCAGGGCTGTGGACTGATATAGCAGTCCTAAATTCCTATATGTTCTAAGTCTGCTGGCGGCCTAAGGGTTAAAAGTTGGGACCACTTCAAAGGGGGTGCCATCAAGCATTTTTAATGTTGACTTGAAGTTGGTTGGCAAGAACCATTGTGAAAATCTTATGTATTTATTTGGATTTTGTTAACCAGGTGGACGCACTGAGACTAGGAGTCCCTTTTTCAGGGGGGAACCGGGTTTAATGACATACATCATTCAATACATGAGTCAATGACAAAAATCAGTAGGTTGACCATGGCAACAACAATGAAGAGATATGACAGTTTACAATAAGTCAAAACAAACATGTGACAGTAGTTAGAATATACAAGGTTACAGCGGTTAGGACTGCACAACAGAAATAAATAAGCAAAAACATTAGAATATTCAATGGCCGTGACTGCACAATAGAAAATAAATAAGCAAAGAGCATTGATATAAAAAAATATTAGAATAAACAAAGGTTGTGGCTTCACAACAAAGTTGAATAAGCAAGAGCATTGACAGGAGGAGGGAATAATTGTAGCTGAATGCAGCAATCTCTAAGAGTCTGCTAGGGGTCCTTAACCCGGGCAGGTACATGAACAATACTCCAGGAGTAGGTCAATGAAAGAAGCCTTAAAGGCCCTGAAGTTAGAGCATGCCAGAGTACTAGCTGGTAGGTCATTCCACAGCCTGGAAGCCACTGAGGCAAAGGACCTCATGCCAGCAGACGTAGTAGATCTTGGGATTTGGAGGAGTGGGTGGGAGGAAGATCAGAGGGTTCAGCTGGGTTGTCTACGAGACATGAGAGAGGTAAGGTGGGGGTGAGAGGAGTACACCATTTTGTGGGCAATGCAGAGAGTGACCAAGTGAATCCTCATTGGAACGGGCCAGTTAAGTCTGGAGAGGGAATTGCAGTGATACTCCCTTTTGCTAGCAGCCACTGCAAAGCGAGATGCCCGGTCATAAAGGGACTTAAGTTTATTGAGTTCTCCCTCTTTGAGAGAGGAGAGGACAGGAGCACCATATAGTATAGTAGGCAGTAGAAAACTGTTAGGTATGGATACCCTAGCATCGGTAGTGAGTCTTGCTGGAGTGAGACTTCCACAGATGCAGTCAAGGGACAGGAAGTACAGAGAACTGTGCATCTGCATAAAAGTGAATAGGCTAGTTGGCATAGGCAGAGGAGTGGTCATTTAGGAAAATGGAAAATAAGATTAGACACAGAATGTATCTGTGCTACATAAACTATAACAGACTGCTGGATCAGTAGTCATGGCTAAAGCTAAAATACCGCATTTTCAGTGGGGTCCTGCTTCCACCCAAATGTACAGCTGGGGGGTGAACACAGGAGGTCATTTTACCTCAAGGGCATAGCACCTGAGTGCCTTTGGGGGATCGGAATCATAGTCTCTTGGTTTCAGGGTTGGACTCTGCCCACTACACAACAGAGACTCCCTTTGACCCACACTTTGTAAGAATGATTGTACAGCATAATAAACAGCTGTTCTGCTTTTAGTCTTCCTGAATGATCGGTAAATGTTCCTGGTCAGCAATTATAGTGTGGTGAGGTTGAGACAGCAGCTTGAAACACATTTTGCATGGGGTGGGTGAATTTTGTTTTCAGTTTATTTAACTAGTATAGTCATGCAGATATGCAGTATCTAGTTTTAGTAGAGTCCTACTTTCACCCATTTTTACAGCTGGGTAGACTGAAGCGTTGAGAAATTCAATTACTTGCTCAGGGTCAGCATGTTAGTGATTCTGGGGTTCTGGTGGGATTTGAACCCAGCACTACAACAAACTGCCTTCAGTCCTGTGACCCCATAAACAATCGCAATATTGTAGTGGAAGCCCACTGTGTGCCAGTGTACTATTTTGTAACCCGCTGGGCTATATACAACAGCATCACAAGCTTTTCCAGGCTGTCACTCAGTGCATTGCAACCCTGGGGAACAAGAGTGTGGGTCGTCAGGGAAATGCAGCAGCTGGTATGCAAATTATATGCTGAGCAATGCTAAGTTTGTTGCCAGCCCTCCATCACTGGTTACATGCCTCCGCACTGCCCATGACCAGTAGAACTGCTTTAAGCAGTGTGTGCAAAGGGGGGAAGGCACAGGACTCCCAGGGAAGGACCTGGCAGGAGCCAGCACTGATGTAAGGCATCATTCCAGAAGTGGGGCACAAGGTGAAGGATGAGGGAGTGGGGGACTACTACAACAGTAGCACCATTGGCCCAGGGCTCAATGCATGGTATAGTGCCGGGCAATAGGCACTATGCCATGCACAGACCCCTGTGACTGTCACAATCCAGCATATAAGTAGGCATATGAACATCTTAATCAGAAAAACATCAGAAGAGGAAAACCAAAAAGAGTATGGTGATACTAACATTGGAAAATTATTGGGTACAGAAGAAGGTTGGTAAGAAGGCTGACACATCAAATAAGTACTTTTGCTCAGTCTTCACGGTGGAGGAGAAGGGGGGCACTCCCCAACTGTGGAATGCAGGACAGAGGAGGGGGAAAGTGAGAACTGGAATTGGGATTGGTGCTAGTAGATCAGGTATTTAAGGGTCTCTGAGCATCCAGAGTGGATAAGTCTGTGCATACCTCTCAACCTCCTACCTCATAAATCAGGGACAAGGCTTAAAAAAATCAGGGACAAAGGACCAAAATCAGGGACACATCTTCAAAATTAGGACTATCCACCCAGAAAGCTGGTAGAATATGGGGCTTAGTGCAAAATGCATTTTCTGAAGAAGAACAAGTCTGTAACTTTAATGCTCGACATTGTTTTGTGCTTACAGTCCCCACTGTTTAGCCACAAAAACACAAATTTTAGGAGGAACAGAGTAAACTTTTGAGGCAAAATCAGGGACGTCCCTGAAAATCAGGGACACTTGAGAGGTATGAGTCTGTGGGACCAGATGGGGTGCACCACAAAGTATTGAGGGGATTGGGGCAGGAATCTGCAGGGCCATTGGAGGATTGTTTATCCACTCCCTGGAGACTGGGGTAGTCCCACCTGGCTAGAGGCATGCAGATGTGGTCCCTCTGCACAAGACTTGGAGCAGGCTGGGCCTGAGAAACTACTGGCTGGTTAACTTCAAGGGGAACAGTCTGCACAAATCACCCCACACTGAAGTGTGGGTCTGGTTCCAATGTGCACTTTCTGGATAACAATATTTTGGTTTACTTACTGTTTACTGTAGTATATCAGACTGATTTTGCTTAGTTGTGGGTTGACATCTTCTGTTACTTCAAATCCCAGAACCCCCTGCAGATGACATCAGAGCAGTAGGCAGCAGTGAGAAGGTTCAATAGCCTGCAGTGCATGTCAGAGTTTATATAAGCTCTTATCTTTTGTTTGCTGGTCTTGCTGTCCTCCGTGGGCTAGGTACAGTCACAGAGAACAGTACTTAGGCCCTGGAGAAAAGCAGTCTCGGAATACATCTGATCTGACATTATAAAATCTCTAACATGCACTGCAGGCTTTTGAATGTCCCACTGCTGCCTACTGCTGTGATGTTAGCTGCAGGGGATTCTGGGATTTGTAGTAAAAGAAGAAATCAGCCACAACTAAGCAAAATTAGTCTGATATAATCTACTATACTACAGTAAACGGTAAGTAAACCAAAATGTTTTTGTCCACAAAGTGCACATTGGGACCTGCCCCACACTTGAGTTTGGTGTCCTTTTAGTGCTGACTGTTCCCCAATAAATTCTGTAGCAGGAAAGCTCCTGGAGACTTATCTGCAAGGAGCAACTGATGGCATTTCTGGAAGCAAATGGCCTCCAAGACAAGAGGCAGAATGGCTATCTGAAGGTAAGATCATACCAGATTAACCTGAGTTGCTAAATCTCTAAACCAGAAACTTGTACTCCTCTACTGAATCCACCCTTTTCTCACCTCTGCCTCTTGCATCGTCTCTTCTTCCTCTTCTAACCTATGGTGCTCCTCTGCTGCTTTCCTCAAACCTCTCTCTCTCTCTGTCTTCTGTCCCAGGTTTACTATTGGGTGGGTAGGTTTGCATTGGGGCTAATAACCGTTCACAACCACTGTGATGTCCTTTCTTCTCTGGGCTGGTTGCTATATGAAGCTAAATTTAGGTATTTCTTATTGAGTCTCATGTTTAAACTTGTCCACATATTCTTGTCTTCTTGCCTTAGTGAGCTGATACACCTAAGACAAGCACCACGTGCCCTCCGCTCTGCCTCACTGTCTCTTTTAGTCATACCTAATTTGTGACTGGCTGTTGCGCAAAGGGCTTTCTCCTTTGTGGCTGTACCTAACTGGAACTCCCTTCCTCCCTCAGTCCTGTCTTGTTCCTCCCGCCCTATGTTCCAGTCTAATCTGTATGCCTCTCTCTCAGCCTCTATATACTGCTCCTGTTTTCGCTGATGATACACCATCCTTGCCCTATTTCCTTCTTCTTCTCCTGCCTGTCCCTGAACCACGCCCTGATACCCCACCCTCTGCCCTTACCTACTTACTACCTGTCTCTGCCTCTCCTCCCCATTTTCCCAGAATTTATCTTTAAGCTCCTAGTCCTGTTGACCTCAGTTCTCTATCGTATATGCCTAGCAAGCATGATTTAATCAAAGTTTACATTGCTCTGTCATACTCTTGTATATATTGTTATGCTGTTTGTCAGTTCCTCATATTTTTTTGTATATATTGTTATGTTGATTGTCAATTTTTGCCATATTATATTGCTCTACTGTATCTTTGCACTGTTTTCTGTTCTACTATTGAGACCCCGGGTCATCCCTGAAAAAGGGACTGTAATTGTCTCAGTGGGCTTACTCGGACACCAAAACTCAAACAAATAAATAAACAGATAACCTGACTAAGTTCTGTGACTCAGTAGCAAATGCAGTGGACAAAGACCAGGCTGGTCAATGTGCTCTATCTAGATGTCAGCAAGGCCCAGTGTTCCCAGATTGATTTAGTATTTTCCATGTAACTCCTGGATGATTTTCCTGTGTTTTCCTGTAGATTACATTATTTCCTATGGAAGCCAAATTGCTCTGTTTTCCTGTATAATCAGTTCAAGTCTATGGGAAGATTTTCACCATAGATGGCTTAAAATCCCTGTAAAATACAGGAATCCCTGTAGATCTGGGAGCGAAGGCTTCTACTTGGTACTCCATGGAAGGCTTGCAGATGTAGGGGAGGGTTCAAAGCTAACCAGGTGAACAGCAAATTGGCTAGGAGGGAGGACCAAAAGGTTGGTAGTAAATAAGGAACACAAAGAGGTAAGGGAGTTCACAAGTGGGGTACAACAGTGATCAATGCTGGGATAGTAATGTTTAATATGTTCATCTGCCACACAGAGGAAGGGATCAAGAAAGTGAAGGAGTCAGGGTTGGGGGCCGGGAACATGGCAGTCAACCTGTGGCTCCAAGATGGCAGCAAGCAGTGTGCTAATTTATAAATGTAATGTAGTCTGCTGCATAATCAGTGTTATTTATGTATAATGGGCAATAAACTAAGCATATCACTCCATTTTGGACACTTGACAGCACAGTATTTCAAATACTCGGCTTGCTTGATGATCCCACCAGTGCTGGTACACAAGACGGATATTAAGAGGGTGTCTGTTAGAATTTTACATTTTTTTGTCCATTTAGAGAGATAGATAGATAAAAACTTTATTTTTATACAGGGAATTCTAATCATTAGGATTATACAGTCCTGTTCTCAAGATAGTCCTGTTTGTATTTCACTAAGTTACACCTAAACATATAACATATAACATTACTTAAATAATTACAAAATATACACAAAACACAATATACAATATCCAACAATACATTAAAACACAAATGCCAAAAAAGAAATACAAAATTTCACAATAAAAACTCCCTAATCGAACAAAATCATGTACAACTACATTCTATTTTGTAAAATTTCAAAATTTCATTTTTGAAAATTGTGTGGTCTTCTAAGGATCTTATTGGAGGGGGTAGAATATTCTATACTTTAGCTGCCTGACATGAGAGGGAACCATTACCATATTTATTATGAATTTTTATGGGACAGACTCTATGTCTATGCACAGATCTTAATAACTCATGCTTGCCTTTACTAACTTTGGGAAAAAGTGTTTGTGTAATGTAATGCTCGGGGTAAAATATCTTATATTTATGTATCAGTATTAACCAATTTTTTTGAGAAATCATTTCTAAAGACTGCCAGTTTAATTTTATAAACATATTACAATGATGAGTTCGATATGCACACTGCAGAACATATCTAGCTATTCTATGTTGCACCCTATCCAATCTAATCAACTGATGTTTACTCGCAGCTCTATAAATTAAATCCCCATACGTCAGGGTTGGCATAATCAGCTGTTCAGCCACTTTTTTCCTATCCTTAATTTGTAAACATTGGCCCAGATATTCAAAAGGGTTGCACATGGCACAACAGTGTTGCGCCATGCGCAACCTAATCTTGCACAATATTCAAAAGGGAAAAGTCGCAACAAATCCCGATGCGCCGGAGCGCATCAGTAATGTATACAGGCACAGGTGAGGGGGCATGCCCATGCATAACCTGAACAGCCCGATATTCAGCCGGGCTGTGCAGAGTCATGCATCGCCAACCCCTACCTCTGCGCCTACCAAGTAAGCAAAAAAAGGAACAAGTGATGGCCACCCACAGGTGAGCCTGCCGCGTGCAGGCGCAACACGGCAGCTGCCACCTGTGGGTGGCCACCCGAGTTCCTGCCACACCTGATTCATTCACATATCTGGACTGAGTAGTACGGTATGGGCTGCACACCCATTGGCTCATGCTGTGAACCAATGAGTGCGCCTACCAGCTGTCAGTCGTGAGGGGCAAGCAGGCGGGTGGGGTGCTGCCGCCACCGGCGGAGACGAGGCGGGTGGGGCTCAGTGGGTGGGTGGGGAGGGGTACACCAGACCACCAGGGTGGTAGGGGTCTGTTAGTGTTACAGATGCCCACGATCGGGCAGCGATCAGTCCACTGGACCACCAGGGATATTGGACGGGGGGGGAATATACTGATGCCGCGATCGGGCACATAGGGTCTACTGGACCACCAGGGATATTGGGCGGGTTTTTATATTACAGGAATGCCAGCGATCGGGCTGCGAAGCGTCGGTCCCCGATGGCTGCTGCCTGGCAGGGCGCCAGGCGCAAGTTGTCGGGGATCTGGCACACCTGCATGCTAATGGCATGCAAATGGGGCCGTAATGAGATGCAAATGGCCCCCTGTGTGCCTTGCATAAATTATGGCCCCATTTGCATGACCCCTTTTGAATATCGCCGGTGCTGTGCATGGCGCAATGGCACTTGAGCCAGCGCATCTCCATGCTCCACTCTGGCCACTTGCACTGGCGCAGTGCCACTGCGCCATGCACAGTGGGGGTGGCCAGGGTGCAATATTCAAAGCTACTGCGCCATAGCTCAGCTCCGTTGAATATCGTCCAGGCCACACCCCTGCACAACAAAGTTGAGTTGCACCCAGGCTTGTGCCACAGCCTGGTGCAGTTTGAATATCCGGGCCATTTAGTATTTCATCTCAAGGCTCCCAATTTCTTGGTCACTTTTTTATAATATTATTTATATGGGTGTCAAAAGTCAACAAAGAATCAAAAGTCACCCCCAAATAACAATAACTGTCCACCTGTTCTATAAGTTTGTTTGTGTTTGTAACAATATGAATCTGTGATATAGGCTTCTTATTTCAAAAATACACTAACTTTGTTTTATTAACATTCATCAAGAGCCTCAACCTGGTGAGCCACTCCCCTACCCTGGCAAAATCTGTTTGAAGCTTTAGTTGAAGATCCAAAACAGAGCTTCTGGTGGTGACAATCGCAGTATCATCAGCATACAGCCTCATGGCTGAGTGCCTCACCACCTGGGGCAGATTTGGGTTCAAGAGAGTAGTAACTGTGTCCTCTGCTCTCCCTCAGCATAAAAAAATGGACTCCTGTTTAATTATATTTGTGCTTGACAGTGGCAGAACGAGAGCTGAAACAAACTGTGAGAGTCTAGTGAGGGATGCACATTTCTGAGTAGCGACGCCAGAGTAAGCAGCTGAGTGATGCTTGCCCCACATCATCAGGTGCCTGGCTGGAGCCTCTTTTCATTTCAAATTAAAGACAGCCTAGCGAGCAAAGACTGCGAGCAAGTAAGCACATCTTTCTACATGTGTGCACAAACTCACAGCAACCTGACCTGCCTCCTGTTGTGTTTTCACACACAGATATGAGCAGTTTGCTGTGTCACACACATCTATTGGCCAAATAAAGTACCACGCGCATGTTTACAAGCTAAATAATCTCTGAGATATAATGTCAGAAATTGGATCACATCTTGGGAGGAGGGTGTCAGTTTCACAGCCAGTGGCCCAAATGAGTGCTTCTCCACTTGCCCCCCACCCCAGCTTTGCCTGTGGATCAAGGGAATAATTTTTTTCTTTGTAGATGACACTACACTCTGTGGCAGGATAGACACTACAAGTACATGAAGGGATCTAGAGAAGTTGGTTGGGTGGTCTAAGGTATGGTAAATGCAGTTTAATGCTAAGAAGTGCAAAGTAATGCACCTAGGCAAGGATAATCTAAAAACAGGTTATTGGATTGGGAAGGGTTGGAAAATTCAGTCTGGCCACAGTGGAACGGGTCTTAGGAGTCATCATTAGTGACAGCCTGAAGTCAACAGTCCAGTGCACAAGGGGAACTCTAGAAAGCAAATATGATGTTGGAATATATAGAAAGAGGATTATCCAGCAGGAGAAACTATATACTACTGCCCCTCTGTGGATCCTTGGTGAGGCCTTACCTATAGTGCTGTGTCCAGTTTTGGAGCCCACACCTGGAAGTGAATAAGAACCGTATGGAGTCTGTCCAAAGACGAGTTACGGAGATAATACAAGGTCAGTAAGGAAAATCACATAACAAGCACTATAGCCAATCCAAACATGTACTTGCTGGAGGCCAACAGAGAGAGAAGGGGACCTGACAGAAACCTTTAAATGCATGAGGAGAATAAACAGGGTAGAGTGTCACAGCCTGTTCAAACATAGTGATGGGGATCATCAACCAGTGGCAGGAGCATAAACTGGTGAGGACAGATTCAGGAAGGAATGAGGAAGTATGTCCTCACGGAAAGAGTGGTGGATAGATGGAATGGTCTATCAAAGGGCTCAGTTAACGCAATGACAGTGATGGATTTCAGAAAGCATGGGACAGTTTAAGGGTTGGGAAAGTCAATCAACTGTCACTGGGGCGTTCAGCCTAGGCACATCCAGTGGTAGGTTGTTACGGCTTAGGTAGGAAAATGGATAGACAAATGAACCACCAATCTTATTCTGCTAACATCTTTCTTTGTTTTTATGTTTCTATCTGATCAGGTCATTTCCAAGTGCAATAGTGTTGAGCGACACTGTAGGGAGTTAAATGGCTTCAAGCTGAAAGTCTGTCCCAGAAGCTAGGTTGTTCCAAATAGGTTCATATTTTTTTATTCAGGTAGCAGTGCTGGTGGTATTGCTACTGTTTTACACCTTCCTATAGACAGGACATTTAATTCTGTGGCATTTCAATCCAAATTGCAGTAACAGCTAGACTTCTTTTATAAGTTATTTAAAGTTTCTATCAGCAAAAGCATACTGAGCTGGTGACAGCTCATGTCCAGATGCACTCAATAATGTGCGACTACAGCAAAGAAAATGAGGTACAAAAAAGTAATCAAGTACGGTGCATTGCAGAGACAATAAAAATAACTTATGCAGTCTGGAACAGTGCAGTATAAATAAAAAAGCCCATAGCCAATACCGTGAATACCCAATTTGTTGAAGGATCCCTGGCAATTGCTCCGCCACCTCCTCCTGATTATATCTCTCACCCACCGCATGGCTCCCCCCACAGTGCTGGTGTTTAATTTGCCTTCTCCAGCATCACCTCCTTGGAGGTTCTCTGGGAGCTTTTCCGCATCAAGTAAAAGTCTCGCTCCGAGTCTGGTGACCTCCACCCCCCCCCCAACTGCTTTCTGAAGTTGGGTGTCCCAGATATTGCTGCCCCTGACCCATATTTTTAACTGCTCTCTTAGTGCCAGTATTTTCTCCTTGCTCTGTAAGCATGCCACAGTAATCCCCCTGCTTAACGGTGGGCCCACTGACTCACCTATGAATTACTGGCCTATATCCTTACTCCCTGTTCTCTCCAAACTATGGCAGAGGCTGGCTGCCAAGCAACTATCTGCCTACCTCGCTAAAAAACTTTCTTCTCTAAATACCAGTCTGGGTTTCGAGCAGCACGTGCTACATCTACCTCTCTGCTCAGACTCGCTGCCTTTGTTCTTTCTTACAGGGCTACAGATCTACAAACTGGTGTTATTTTCTTTGATTTGGCTAAATGTTTGACACTGTTGAAGTTTCTCTTCTTCTAAATAAACTCACTGCCTCTGGCCTCACCTGCTCTTCCCTTTCCGTGTTCTCATCTTACCTGTCTGGCCAGAGCCAGTCTGTCTCCACTGGCTCAGTGTTCTCTGATCCTAGACATATCATTATGGGCATCGCACAAGGCTCTGCTCTGAAGCCTCTCCATTTTACCATTTTTTGTAAATGACTTGCCACAGTCTGTAAAATCCTGCAATATTCACATGTCCGTGGATCACACCATCCTTTATTCATCTGGGTGTTGTTCTGCTGATATCTCTGCTGCCCTGCAATTGGAATTCAACTCACTATCAAGTTGGTTTTGTGCAAATCGTGTAGCTCTTAATCCATTCAAAACTGTGTCTGTCCTCTTTGGCACCAAACAAATGTTTAGCTGCTGCCCCTGCATTGACTATTAACACCTTGAATGGTGCCTTTTCATCCTAAGTGTCAGAATATAAGTATCTCAGTACTATTCTAGATAATTCCCTTGACTTTTCTGTATATATCCAGACACTAGTTTTCAGATCTCAAAGGAAGCTTGGTGCCCTCTCTCACCTGTGAGACTGCCTTTCCCTGGGTATGTGCAAATCCCTGGTTGAGCACTTAATCCTTCCAGTTATTGACTTTGGGGCCATGCTTTATGATGTTGCCTTGATATGCCAGTAATTAAAACTGGATACCCCATTTAGTGCCCTCTGTAGGTTTATCTTACGAGCCCATGCCCAGACACATCATTGCAGACTGTCCGACAATCTGGGCTGGCCTTCACTATCTGACAAACATGTAGAACACCTTCCTTTCTGTGGATTTAAATACTGGCTCAACAAGTTCCCGCATTGCTTGTGCACCCCCGCTGCTCTGTCTGCACATCATCTTTGCTCCCACTCTGGCAACAGATTCATTGTCCCACGGCACAAACTGAGTTCCAGGCAACTTGCTTTTAGTGACAGACTCCCTCAGGTATGGAACAGCCTTACAATAGGGAACAGTTCACCCACCAGTATTGCCACTGCTAAACTACTTCTCAAAAAATCAGTTGTGTCCTACTATGACTGTACCTGATTTGTTGGTAAACTATTGTTATCTACTCGTCCACTAATTGCTGAACAAACACGATGAATATTGTCACCTTCTCTGATTTTGTATACTGTATTTATATTGTATATTTTTGTTTTTGCTACATTCTTGCTCCCCCTTTACCCTCCTCCCAGGCCACATAGTAAACAAGATTGTATATCTCTGTATATCTACCTTCTGAAACTCTTTGAAATGAATACGTAATTAAATAAATAAGTTGCAAGGTGCATTTATGATCATAAGTAATAGAACAGTCAGCCATGTCCAGCTATCAGGCAGAAAATTAGACTGTATTAGGAGCAGATATGAGGAGCGGATGGGAAGAAGGGGAGGCTTGGCCAGAGCCAGGTGAGCCTTTACTGAAAGAAGCTTGACTAGCAGTGGTATTCACATGTGGTAGAAAAGAAATGTGGCAGAATTACCGAGGAGATAAGAAGAGGGAAGGGGACAGGAGAAAAAGGAGCAGTTTTATTAGGGGGAAGGTACCAAACCAGAAGTTAGAGACAAGGGAGGCACCGACACAGTGTATATGAAAAGTGCTATATAAATGCAGATTCTTCTTCTTCATCTTCTTCCTCTTCTTCTTCTTCCCCTTCTCCTTCTTCTTCTCCTCCTCTTTCTTCTTCTGCTTTTCCTTCTCCTTCTTTACCTTCTCCTCCTCCTCCTCCTCCTCCTTCTCCTCCTTCTTTACCTTCTCCTCCTCCTCCTCCTTCTCCTCCTTCTTTATCTTCTCCTCCTCCTCCTTCTCCTCCTTCTTTACCTTCTCCTCCTCCTCCTTCTCCTCCTTCTTTATCTTCTCCTCCTCCTCCTTCTTCTCAGTGGGATTGACATCTACCTTCTACAGAGGGGAGCGTGAAGGATGCTTCAAGGGAGCAGTGGTGAGTATTGGAGGGCAGTCTAGGGCAAAGTGACAGAAGGAGTGTAAGAGGGGTCCTGCCTAGCAAAGGTGTAATTCAGGCAAGCACTATAATTGTGGCAGTGGGGAATGGGATGCAAGCTTTATTCCTGTCTAGTGCGCCAAGTTTAAAGTAGTTCACTTCCATTGCATGGGGGTAGAGTAGACAATAAAATAAGGTGCAAAAGTAAAATACACTAACAGTTGTGCAAACAACAATATCCAGTGCAGAGTAATGCAGTACAACAGTATCTTGTGATAGCATTGATAACCATCAGATGCAAAGCATGGAGGAGGGCCTTCAGGATAAACAATGAGTGGCTGGAGCCAGGAACCATGGAAAAACAGTATAGTTGAAAGAATAATCATACAGATATTGACCTATGCAGCACTACATAAATTCTGCAGCAGTATGCAAGTACTATGACCAATTCTACATCTGCAGATTCACAGCATTCTGGTGGCCTTGCCTAGATTTGAGCCTTCCCTCTAGCGGAAGAGTTTCAGCAGCCACAGTGTTAACCATTACTACTAGGAAATGACTGTCACTGTTGCTCTATCAGACATACAGGGCCCGATTCTCGATTGCTAGAGGTAGTGGCATTATGACCCCATCAAGCTATGCTCAGCTGGAGTCCCTAGCACTTCTCAAGTGGTCACTAAAAGTCATTGCAGCCAGTCATGAAAAGGGGTGGGGCCCATAATGATGCTCCATGCAAGCCCAGTTGCAGCTTGCCGTGCCTCCCAAGGTTACTGCCTGGTTAAAAAAAATAGGTGATAAAATGGGGTTTGCAGTGTTGCAGCCTGGCACATCAGTCAGTGTCAGTGGCTCAGTAGGTAGCACACTCGCCTCTGAGGCCGGGATATCAGAGGGCTGTGGGTTCAGTTCCCACATCTGGCACTTGGGTTAATATCCCTGTACTGACACTGTAGTGCAGCATGAGAGGGGTGCTGCCCTTTTGTGGTGCTGTCTTTCGGATGAGACTTTAAACCGAGGTCCCATCTGCCTGGATTGGTGGATGTTAAAGATCCCATGGCACTTATCAAAAAGAGTAGGGGAATTTCCCCGGTGTCCTGGCCAAGTTTCCCTCATTCACTAAAAATACCACCAACAGCTTCATCTGGTTCAAGGTCAGTTGGCATTCATCTGCATCCCCCTCCCCCGGGTCGTGCCTGAAAATAGGCAGGATTTGTCTAGTGCACTTACCCGGTCAACAAAAAATAAATAAATAAACATACATGATCGGAAGGAGGGCAGTCTTTTGGAGGGCACTAAGGACTGCAAGGCACAGTAGAGCTGTTGACCATGGGGATAGAGAGCAGGGTGCCACTGGACTGCCAGGGAACATAATCACCAACAGCATAGAGGGAGCCCTGGGCCACCAGGCTGCCTATCAACATTCCAGGAGGGGTGGGTGACACTGACCAACTGGGCTGGTTTTATAGGTGGGTGGGTTTGGGGCATTGGAAGGGCACTAAGAACCCTTGGGTAAGCGCTTACATAAATACCAACATAAAGTAGCACAAATGCTGCTCGGGCTACTTATCACTATGCAGTAGCACTAGTTCTAGTGCTAGTCCTCACTTCACAGTAGCCGAACGCCATGTCTTTGAATTTCTTTCTAAATTGGAAGTGTGGGAGCTCTGCTCCCACATCTTAAACAATACCCTAAAACAGCGGTTCTTTTAAGATGAGGGGCTCCACCCCCACGCCCCCAAATTGTCATTTGAAAACCAAGAACTTGTGGATTGTGCTTAGCATAGCATAACACATACACACTATGAGGGTCCTTAGTTCTCCATTTCCACCAGATTAGAGAGGCTGGGGCATTTCTAGGGAGAATACTCGTATGCTAGTGTGACCAGGTGCAACATAGCATTGTTCCCAGTCACAGGTGCAGTCCAGGACAAGGCTCCTGTCTTACAGCTGACCGCTGAACTTTGGGGTTAAAAAATAAACAAATGGCAAGTGATATTTAACCACGTGGGTGCAGCTCACTATGGAGAAAATGGCAACAAGACAGCAGGAAAAATGGTGCAAAATAACTAGATGGCTGTCAATTGTCAAACTAGTTATTAAATAAATACACACCGCAGTAGACACTGACAGCCACAGCCCTTCACCCTGCACTAGGGCTTTGTCAGGGCAGTCCAGCCTGCTACAAGGTGCAAACTGAATCTGCACCCTCAAATAACTGGATTTGCAATTTGTATTGCACTTAAGTTACTGGGGGTAGTTCTCTCTGTGACAGCATGTGCCCAGCTTTGTAAATAATGCTGGTTGGTGGCAGCACAATGGTGAATCCAAAATCTGCATGTTATGTTCTGCCCCCCGATCCTGTTAGTGAATGTGGCACCCAGACGTAATCCAGTGACAGTAACTCAAGCTGTTCAGCAATTCAGCTGGCTGAACCGGGAAATGATAATATAGACTTTAACCCCTTATAACTTGAGTTGTTCAGTGGCACACCTGTCTTTACCTGGAAATGACAAGGTTCTGTCATATATAATACAGACTTTAACCCTTTACAGTACAAGCTTTTTAGCCATATACCTGACTTTACAAGGAAACGGCAGTGACAAGGACCCTTTATAAGTAATTAATGCAAGAGAATGTTACACAAGAGTTTCTGCAGGGTTACTACACAGTGTCACAAATGCAGGGAAATGCATCCTTTGGGCATGGAACTTTCAGCATGTTGGTGATTGTGGGTTGTGGTGTTTCATAAGGTTTTAAACCACTGCATTCATTTAAACTATTGCATTAAGCAGGGTATATCTCTAATTGCAGGACCCTCTCTTTTTTTTTTGCCTGTTCAATTTACCCAACCTTCACTGTGCCCAGTGGCATCCCCCTCTGGGCCTCAATGCCACCACCACTATCTACTGGGCTGTGTCTTCACTGCCTGCTTCTAGAGACCTACCCAGACCTGCAGCCTTACATCCTGAGCCAGCGTGTCCCCTACTAGGGTCTCCCTCCAATTGCTGTGGTGGTGGTGGTGGTGGTGCAATCTCTCCTTGGCCAGTGCCTGACTTCTCGTTTCTGTATGGGCTGGCTTGTCTCCACCAGGGGCCTCTATGTAATCTGGAGGAGTTATGCTCACTGGGATGTAGCTGAGGGGCTCCATATGCTGGTGTGCAGGAAGGTCTGTATCTTGGAGGGACTGCAGGGCCACCATTTGGCATACCACTGCAGCATTTCCACCTTTTTCTTCCCACCCTTCCTCATCCCTGTACACTGTGGCTGGCCTGTGGGGGGAAGGAGCAAGGACATGTGGTCACCCACACCATTAATGCACCTCCACGTGCCACCACCAGGAGCTGCTGCAGAGCGATACAGGGAGCACCTCCCCACGAGGAAAGCATCCAAAGGAGGCTCCAAACCCTCCCCGCTGGCCTCTGCTCCTGATGTCTCGGGCCCAGAGCATGAACTTAGGGTGCCACTATGCCAGAGCAATCCCCATTGCTTGGTGCTGTGGAGCTGTCTAGCACCTTTCTTAAACAGCCCCTTACGTCACAGGAGACACTTTGTAAAAATAACATTTTTATACAAATTTCAGATTATATGTCATGTTTTTTCTATATTTGGCTTCCCATATTTTCTTTATAACTCAGTCCATTAATTAACATAAAATCAGAATCACTGACTCTATACTTCATCTTCTCAGGCTGCTTGTCCACACCTGATATCTTTATTCTCTCTTTAGGACATTGTAATTGTTTCCATGGCAACGTACTGCGATGTCACAAAAAGGGGATTGTGATGTTAGGTGTACACAGGCATCAAGTACAGATGAGGTCCAGTGGACAGAGATCCTGTCTTTTACGCAAATGTTCATGATTCTAAAGGAAAAGAGGACACCAAATACAGAAAATATAGAAGTATAAGCTGAAATGCGTCTACCAGTATTTTATCTTTCAGAATCTCCCTTTTGACACCAGAGACTCTTTAGTACATACCCACAAGATTGTTTGGTGGGTGGTCTGCTTTTGTGCCTTTATAGACGGCTCTGGGGCTCAGGACACATTGCTTCTTTCTCATTATAATTTGTGTCCCAAATGTACACTTTCATTTTATTTTCATAGAAACACAGAAGTTGACGGCAGATAAGGACCACAAAGCCCATCCAGTCTGCTCATTTCTTTTTCTGCCTTATAAATGTGCCATTGGCCTTTGCTCTGTCAATGGCCTATCTATTCATACTCATCTGTATTGCTCCCTTATGCCTATCCCATGCCTGTTTGAAGCCCTGCACTCTTTTCATATCCACCACTTCCTGAGGTAGGCTGTTCCATGTGTCCACCACTCTTTCTGTGAAAAAAACTTCTTCACATTTTCCCTTAATCAGCCTCCCTCTAATCTCTTGCTGTGTCCTTTTGTCCTGCTATTTTTCTTATATTGAAACATGTTAGACTCTTTCACCTTGTTATTGCCCTTAAGGTGTTTGAATGTTTCGATCATATCCCCTCTCTCCTACTTTGCTCTAGGGTATACATATTGAGCTCCATTAATCTATCCTTATATGTCTTCTGATGCAGTCCCTGCACCATTTTGGTTGCCCTTCTCCGGACTGCCTCAATTTGATTAATGTCCTTGTGAAGGTGTGGCCTCCAGTACTGCACACAGTACTCCAGATGTGGCCTAACCAGTGTCTTGTAAAGAGGGACTATTACCTCCCTATTGGGACTTGTGATACCCCTACTAATACACACCAACATCCCCCTAGTCTTACCTATTGCTTTAGTGGTCTGCTTGGATGATTTCAGGTCATCGGTGATGATGATGCCCAAGTCTCTTTCTTCCCTTGTGACTGCCAGCAACTTCTCTTCCAGCTTATAGATGGCTTCAGAGTTTCTCTTCCCTATGTGCGTGATCTTGCACTTCTTTGCATTAAACCCCAGTTGCCACTCTTCCGACCATTTTGCTAGTTTATCCAGATCTCTTCTCATTCTGACCACCCCATCTGGAGCATCTACTCTGTTGCAGATCTTGGTGTCATCTGCAAACAGACAAACCTTATCCTCCAGTCCATCTGCAATGTCACTGATGAAGATATTGAAGTGGACTGGCCCCAGGACTAATCCCTGAGGTACCCCACTTGTGACTTGCATCTCTTCTGACTATACACCGTTTACCACCACTCTTTGTTTTCTGCCCATCAACCAGTTTGCCACCCAGTTGACAAACGTCTGACCCACCCAAGCCTACCCAGCTTATTAATCACTCTTCTATGTCGAACAGTATTGAAAGCTTTGCTGAAGTCAAGGTAGGAAAAGTCAACTGATCCCCCTTCGTCCACCACTCTGGTTGTCCAGTCAAAGAAATCTATGAGATTAGTTTGACAGGACCTTCCTTTTGTAAACCCATGCTGTCTTGGATCCTGTGCTCCAGTGGATTCCAGGTGTTGCACTATCCTTTCCTTAAGGAGTGCCTCCATAATCTTGCCCACTACTGAGGTAAGACTGACTGGTCTGTAGTTCCCCACCTCCTCCCTGCTACCACTGTTGTGGAGCAGGATCACATGAGCCCTTCTCCAGTCTTCTGGGACCTCTCCTGTGCTTAGAGACTCACTAAATAGTTCTGATAATGGCTCTGCTAGTTCCACCCTTAGCTCCTTTAGTACCCTGGGATGTATGCCATCAGGTCCCATTGCCTTGTCCACCCTGAGCTTATCGAGCTCTTGTAGGACCCTTTCTTTTGTGAAGGGACTAGTGACACCTCCTCCCCGTGTCCATGGTGCTGAGCTGTGGGCCTGCCCTATCTTCTCTTCAGTAAATACTGAGCAGAAGCTTCTATTTAGGATTCAGGATTTTCCTCTAACTTTAAAGCAGCAGTGCATGTTGTGGTAAAAGTTTTGTAAGTATACCATTTTAGTCTGTTTTAGCTCAGTATTTTTCTACTCCTGTTTTGTAAGATGCCTCTTTTACCAGGTTTTCTTCAGTATTCTCAGCTGTTATTAAACACTAATTCTTTGACATCCCCTGTCTTGTGACTAAGGTGCATTAGCATGCGGCAGATGCTGTTCCCTGACCTTAAAGGACAATAGATGTTCAAAAACAGCTGGGGTCACTGATGAGAACCTGGGGATAGCCATATTAAAAGGAGCACTCCTTTAATTGTTTCAAATATTTTAAAAATGCTAAGGCAGACACAACATGGGAGAAAGGGCATCTTAGAAGACTGAAGAAAAGATCAATTTAAAATCAAATCAAAAGGCATAGATTCAAAATGTTCAACATAACAAGAACTACTGCCTTAAAACTAGTGGTCTGATTTTCTCAAACTTTGAAGCATTTCTAGACCTTACTCACAGGAGTTGCATGGCAGTTTTCAGTTCCCTAGCAATAACGGGCAGGATACGGGACAAAGAAAAATCACCTTTTTATACTGAAACCCATACTCCATACAGTCTATAAATAACCCCTGTGACACAAGCTTTTCCATCAAATACCTGGCTTTACCTTAAAATGACAGTCATAGAATCACAGAAAAAGTACGAGTCACAGCGGTCAGCCACTGTGACTTGATTTGTTAATTGTAACCAGTTATCCCCCGAGCTATTAGAAATTAATCCAGTGAGGTTTTGAAATACTTCATGTTATTTGTTGCTGCTACCTCTCTCGGCAAAGAATTCCAGGCCGATACGACCCTTTGGTTAATCCATGCACCTCTTGCATTCTTTTTATAATGTTCTCCTTTTAGACCCGTATCATGTGATCTGGTTACCGTCTGCTGCTCTTTCTTTTCCAGACCTATGCATTCCCAGACGTTCATATTATTAGGAGCTCTATGTATTAGGCACAAATCGCCTCATTCTCCTGTACTCCAGTGACCGCATATTCAGCTCTCTCAACCTCTCCTCATAAGTCAAGTGATTTATATTAGACACCAATTCTGTTGCTCTCCTCTGCACCCTCTCCATCCCCCTCACCTCTTCCCTTTTGTTCAGTGACAGTGTTCTTCATATATCATACCTATAACTGGAATTATTCAACCATGCTCTGGCTTTACCTGGCTCAAGTCCTATTACAGAGTACAGCTGTTAGGCAATTGCTTTTATTAATTACATAGGCAATAAAGTACACACAAGTTTCGTACTTGCATTTTATAAATGTCCCCCTAACCCCTCAATGCCATTACTGCTTTATTTTTACACTTTTAATGTAGTTTATTTGTTGTAATTTTTTGCTGTTACTAGTCCAGCTGCTCTCCCAGAGATCCTCCAGGCCTCGGGGGCTAATGAGGAACAAAAGTGGACCATTAGGCAGGCCATTGCTTGGCTATGCGTGTGTGCAAGAGGAAGGGACTTCCTTTTCAGGCCAGCTGGATGGCCTTCTGGTCCAAGGCGCAATTTTATGCCAGGGATGGGCTGGTCCTGTGCCAGGAGGGATTGGGATACTGGACCCGAGAAGGGACAGGGCAACCAGGGGGATTTAAACTAGAGGATGGGGGGAGAGGTCTGGTGCAGGGAATCATCACAAGGGGTAGGAGAGAGATACAGGTGAAACACCAAGGGAAGGACAGCAGAGCAGGGAAAACACACAGAAGAGACTGGGGCCGGGGGGGGGTGCATAGAGGAGTAAGTATCTTACTTGCATGCTGGTCAGTGGAGGAAGTAAATGTTTGGGACACAAGGATAGAGAGATACAGGCTATTCTGAAGGGAATAGGCCTGACTGGAAAGAGGGTAGGGTGGCTCTCATTGTAAGGGATGATCTACTGTGGAGGATAAGGAGGACATCGGGGGGAAACAGTGCCAGAGAGTTAGTCTGGGTGAGGCTTGAGACAAATAGGGCTGGGGAATGTATTGCCCCCCCCCCAAACAGCTAAGTGGAGCATATGGTCCAGCTGGTTGGGGAAATTTTCAGAGCAGCCAAATGAGATGCAGTGGTGATCCTATTTATTGAAATTTATTGACTGGGAGATGCACATTCCAGGTAAGAGTCAAGCGTAGGGTAACAAAAGGGAGGAAAAAGTGCAATCCATCAGGTAAACAGTAAATAAATACAATGACAAAAGTAACAGTGAAAGTGCAGTAAAACACACTTCAGGCTGCCAGGTGTAAACCGATGAGCTGAGAGGGCATTTGGTGGGGCTGAGAAGGAATTCTGTCCACTTTCCAGGACTGAGTCTCAGAGCAGCATATTCAAAAGGGGAACTAAAAGACAACTGATTTTAAACAAAAACACAGAAAACATGATGGCAGATAAAGACTCAAGGTCCATCCAGTTTACCCAAGATCCTTACTCCCTACTGGCCAATGACTAGATAGGGTAGTTACCTCATATTCCTCTTCCCTTCCCTCTGTCAACCTTGCATCACTACCACCTCCCTGCACCCCATCCCTTGAATTTATCCCAGCCTTCCTTGAAGCTGACAGTCTCCACCACCTGCTTTGGCAATCCATCACCTCCTTCGGCAATCCATTCCGTTTTTCCACTCCACTCTCTGAGACATGCTATCCCTCTTAAATCTCCTCCCTACTAGTCTCCCACCATGACCCCTGATCACTTTACTGTCTTTTCTGGTCAACAGAACCCCACTGCCTACCTGGTTTATTCCCCTTAGACATTTTTAGGTTTCGATCACATCCCCTCTCCTTTCTGTCCGCCAGCATGTACATGTTCAGATCTGCCAGCCTTTCCATGTAGAATCTGTCCCGCTGCCCTTGAATCATTTTGGATCCCCTGCATTGCACCACCTCTAGTCTGTCTCCCTTCCTTCCTTCCTGAGATGAGGACTTTAGAGCTGAACACGGCACTCCAGGTGGGGCCTAACCAGGGACCTATATAGACGCAATATTTATTTATTTTATTATTTAGTTAGTTAGTCTTTGTTGACTGGGAGGGCTAGACAATACTGCTTATTTTCAGCCTTGTCTGGGGAGAGATACAGATGCAAACCAACTGAAATTGAACCAGATTAAGTGGTTGGTAGTATTTCTTAGTGAATGAGGGACATTTGTCTTGGACATTGGGGAAATTCCCCTACTGCCTTGCTGGCAGTAGGGGGACTTGCTGCCTGTGAGTAGGATCACTTGTGGTCAGACTTGGTGGAGGATGGAAGTCATGGAGAATGAAGAGCGGTTGGGCTCTACTATCGTGACCAAGGAATCTACTGAGCTAGTTGGGAGTCTGTATCCGGATAAGGACTTAGAGGATGGTGATGTTTTTGTCTCAACCGAGGATTTAACGATATCTGCTGCACTAGTAAAGAATGGAAACCTTTCTACAATGATTGTTACTGAGGACCGGCCGGAGCAGTTCAAGCTGCGGCTTGCAGAACTAGCACGGGAGCAAGAATGTGTTAAGAAACATCTGTTTTTGTTACACGCTGAGGATTCATCTGTCACTGCTTTACCTGCAGCTGTCACCGATATGAACTCTGAGTCTGTGCCTCCAGTTCCTGACAAGGATCAGTCGGGTGAGTTGCTGCAAACATTTTCTATTTCAATTCAGCCTAAATAGTCTTTTTGTACTACAGTGTTGGCTGGCAGTCGAGAATCTGAAGGGATTCAGTGCCAAAAGCCATTAGCAGAATCAGGATCACTTGCGGTCTCTCCTCGCTTACCGAAGGTTGCTACGGTGACTTCTAAAGCCCCAGATGTGTCTACCTCGGAGCACGGAGGCTCCATTTCCACCGGGCATACTATCACACTAACTAAAGAAGCAAGATTTGTTTTTCGTGCTCCTATTCAAACATCCTCTTCAGCACTACAACCTATGGAGGTAAACTGTGTTTTTCAGACAGAACCACTTAATCAGGAGGGAGTTTCTGAATTTTCTTTCATGAAACGGTCTCAGTCACATCATGAGAAGTTTGGGGAGGAAAGAAAAGAGAAGAGAGCAGCAGTGATTTTTTCCAAAAGGAACTTAGGGGTACTCGAAGGGGTGCAAGTAGACTCTTCTCCCAATTGTGCAGAGACTGGTTCTGCACCTTCAGTTGTTGTTCCTCCCCTTCAGCCCCTGACAGATGCAACATGGTCCCCTCAGCAAGCTTTAAGTGACGCTGGATGGACTTTGGACAAAGGGTCTTGGCGACCCACGCCTGATTGGGACCCCAAATTGAATTTTCTACAAATGAACCAACATGGAAGCCACCGTTACCTATTTCACATATAACTCCTGGAACTACTGAAGGGAATCGGGGAGATGGGCCTTCTGTTTTAGCCTCACAGGCCACTGCTTCAGTAGTCAGTAATATTTTGGGATCTGAGCAACCTGCTGATACAGTACAGGGTAATCCTGAAACTGAGAAACCTCTGATGTCAGAATTATTTTCTAAAATTGAAAAAGAAGCAGCACCACGTAGAAATGCTGTACGACTGCGATATAAGAGGGGTTTGGAGGTCAGGCCTGATAGACAATATGTAGGTAAATGTTTATTAAAAGATTCTTTGCATTTCTCACTCAGGGAGGTGTTTGCATTTATAAATATATCTGGAGAAGATAACTTTGATGTGAGCTTTCACTCAGCCTACGCCTTGGATTTATTTTGGGAGCAGTACAACCAGGTAAAATGTTCCCCCTCATGGTCTCCCTTTTTGGTGATCCCTTTAACAAAGCCCTTAATTAAATATGTTACAATAATGTTTAGGAATGAGGGAGTTCATGTGGATGATATCTCATACTGGTTGTCTCAAAAATGTGAGATCTTGAGTTCGCCTGAAGCTATATTAGATTTGGAACAGTTTTGGACAGGGGGATGGCAGTTCAAAGTTAAGCTCAGGCAAATGGATACTGGGATAGAACATATTCCAAACTCCTTTTTGTTAGGCCGGGATGGGGGGGTTTGCTTTTATGCTGGACAGCCCCGGGCCTGTTACAAATATGGTTCCAGAACACACTTGTCCAGTTCATGCGATAAGCCTCGATGTGACAATTGTGGTGAAATTGGTCATATTGCTTTCCAATGTGCTAATTTCACCAAATGTGACCTCTGTGAGGAGACTGGTCATGTTTTCTCTGAATGTGTCTGGGCCGTAAATAACAAAGCATCCAGTGGTAGTCCAGATCTTTTAATTCAAAAAGCTCAAGACCTGGTTACAGGTGTTACCCAGATGGTCCCTGTGTATACAGGAGAAGTAGTTATCCCTTCTTCACATCCTTCTCAGGATACATCTGAGGTGAACCCTCCTGATGTTCCAGTGAAGATTTGTCCCATCCCTTCTCCTGTTTGTTATTCTGCACAAAAGGAAGGGCCATCTCAGGATTCTTCTATTAATCCACCAGTTATTCAAGTAAGAAGGTCCTCCAGGAACCTTAAACTTCCTCTTACCCCAGTAGAAATGGAAACCAGTAATCCCTTTGCTGTATTGTCTGCACAGTGGGATGATTCAGAAATGGATTGTCAGGAACCTGACTCTCAACCTATACAGGTTAGCCCCCATCCCCTTTTCAGGTTCAGGAAGGTTATAAGCAGTGATGAAAGTGAACAGGAACGCACAGGAACTCAGTTCCTGTACCTTTTTTGCAGCAGGAACTGAGTTCCTGTACTTCTTCCCACTGACGCTAAAACTGAAATTCTTAAACCAGCAACATAGTGACAGTTTCTGGATCTGTGATCTGCTCTCAGGGTTTCCATAACACCATTTGACTTGTACAAAAATGCTGTTTACCTAGAAATACTTTAATATCTCTAACTGAATCTACTAGTGTAAATTAGATGGTTGTGCCTTGACACTGCTGTCCTTGAGATTGAAGATCTTCATTCTGTATTTCATAATTGCCAGTGCCTGAGTTCCTGTACTTCTTGTCTACCACTTGCACCACTGGTTATAAGGGTAAGAAGAAAAAGAGAAGGAAATAAGATGGTTGACCCTCAGGTTTCATAGCTGGCTTGTTTTAAACTAGGTTCATTGAATGTTCACAGTTTATTGAACTTTAGAAGAAGGCAGGTGATTTATGATTATATCCATAGTAATTTTCTGGATGTATGCCAACTACAAGAAACTTGGATGTATACTTTAGATCAGGCCAGGTTTTTCCAAAGAGAATGGTGTTGGAGTCCATCTTATTGGTCCTTTGGACAACAGACAGCAGATGGTTTAGGATTTCTTTTTAATTCTTATGGTTTTTCTTTAATAAAATTAATGGATTTAATCCCGGGGTGGTTAATGATCCTAGATGGGGTTTGGCGATCCATGACATGCAGATTTATTAATGTATACTGTTCACAGTTAAAAGCTGAACGGGTTGCACGTTTTCAGATGATAAGACCCTTCTTACTAACTTCTTTTGAAATCTTTCTTTGTGGAGATTTTAATTGTGAGCTAAAATTAGTGGGAAGTAAACCCATGGGTGGGGGAAAAAAGATTTACTGTGATTCTAATGCATTATGTCACCTGATAAGATCGTCTGGGCTGGTCAATAGTAGTTGCCTTCAGCAAGGTGGTCCAAATTTCACTTATAAAAGACACCTATACACATCTACTATAGATTACATTTTTCTTTCAGATAATCTCCCCTTTATTTTTTACACCTTCCCGGTTTCCTTTTCAGATCACATGCTCCTCCAGTGTAATTTTTCCCCTCATTCTTTACCAATCATTCAGAAAGCACGATGGAAACTTAGTGCACTTTTGTTAATATCCCCTGTAATATTATTTAATATCCAAGCATTACTTTTTGCTAGACTTACAGTCTCTTTTTTTATATGATGACTTGGGGCAATGGTGGAGAGACTCTAAAGAAGATTTGCGTAGTCTGCTAAAAAATCAAGGGCGGTCCAGGGAAAATTTGAAATTTCTTCATTATTTAAAATTGCATCAGCGGTTATGTTATTTAATTTCTGTTGCAAATACCTCAAGCGGTGATTTTTCTTCCCAAATACTAGCTTTAAAGCAACAACTTCAGGAGGTACACTATAGTAGAGCTAACACATTACAGGTGCTTTTTCAATATGGCATAAAAAAGCATCCTTATGGTGATCCTTATGAAGCCTTTAAAAAATATAAAAATAACACACATTTAGTAGAGCTTTTGAATCAGGAAGGACAACTTGTGTAGGATCCAAAGGGCCTTCAAGCTGTTATAAAGACATTTTTACTTTCTCATACACCGGCAGTGCCTCCTAGTGTGGAAGATATAAGGAAGTTTTTAAATAAGATAAAACTTCTGGATACTAAATTTAATAAATCTCTTTTAATTTGTGCCATCACACGTACAGAAATTGTAACTGCTATTAAATCTCAAGAATTAGGCACTTCACCTGGGATTGACGGACTAACTTCTGAACTATATCAAGCTTTCCCTTCTGAATTTTCTGAATGTTTAGAACTTGTATTTAATTTTTTTTTTACCTCTGTGGAATTTCCAATTTGGTTCTCTGAAGGGTTATTAATTTTTCTTTATAAATCTGGGGATATAGAACTCCTAGAGAATTGAAGACCAACTACTATCCAGAATTCTGATTACAAACTTTTGGCAGGAATTATAAATACTCGGCTTAAACAATTTGATGCCACTGTACTTTCCCCTTCTCAATATTATGGGCTTCTGGAGAAAAAAATGCAACATGCTCATATAATTATCCGAGATTTGATAGAACATTCTAGTTTGTATAAACATTCTGGATGTATTATTTCAGTAGACCAAATGAAGGCCTTCGATCGGGTTTATCACCTGTTTCTATTTATGGCTTTAAAACAGTATGGGGTTCCAGAAGTTTTTTTAACGTGGGTAAAATCACTGTATAATAATGCTATTATCCACCCAATCATACAGAAAGAAACAGGGGAGGGGTTCCATGTTCCCACTGGGGTGCGCCAAGGCTGTCCCTTAAGCCCTTTATTATATGCTTTCATAATAGATACATTAATTCAATCACTTTCACAATATCCAATATGGAAAGGGGTCTTAGGACCTCCCACGTTGGAAGAATTACATGTGCAGGCTTATGCTGATGATCTGTGTGTGTTTTTTTTCCAACTATAAACAGGTGGCATTATTTTTGGATTTTATGAATTCTTATTCTTTTGTTTCCAAATCAAAAATTAATGAAACAAAAAGCCAGGGTTTGTTAATTGGGGTCGACTATTCATCAGAAATTATTATCCAGGGACTCTGCATCTCATCAGATCCTATAAAAATTTTAGGACTACTATATGGGCCTCAGAATCTTCCAGAGTTGAATTGCGAAAATGCACTAGCTTCTATAGATAGGAAAATTCTAATTTGGAAACATTGGAAATTGTCAAAATTGAAACGTGTACAAGTGATTAAACAATTTTTAATTCCAGGTTTATTATACACTGCAATGATATTTCCATTACCAATAAGGTTAGAAACGAGGCTTTACAGTTTATTTTTCCAGATGATATGTGGTAACAGACTCAACCCTATAAAAAGGCAATACACATATCTTGCAAAAGAAAATGGGGAATTAGGGATGGTGGATCCAGTTATTTTTTTTCATACATTATTTATAGCACAAAATATTAGGGTTGGGTTGTTGCCAGTTACATCTAGATATGGATTATTAATGAAACATGTATTGGCTCATTATTATTCTGTTTGACTTACGAGTCCTCCTAAGCCTCTTCAGAAATTATTAATACCGCAATATTTGTTGCCAATTGCAAAAAAGCTATTTAAATGGGGTTTACTGGCCAAGGTAATAAAGGACAATAAAGGACCACAGTTATATCATACAATAATGTTGTTATTATATCCAGTTGAACCAGCTTTTAAAAAACGTCCTTCAATCAGAACTGTGGAAGTGCTCCAGAGATTGAATAATCCTAGACTGCCAGAATACATGTGGGAGTTTTCATGGCTCACAGTTTATGGAAGGATTGGGGTTAGGAGTAATGCTAAGCATAAAGCTTTAAATGAAAGAACTTGCCCCTTTTTAGAGTGCGTGGCTCAGGAAGAAACAGTGGAGCATTTTTTATTTTTTTGTACATAAACCAGGTCTCTTTGGAAATTCCTAGCTTTCAGATGGAATATGAGATGGTTATTGTATTTGGATTATGACACACTGGTTCTGGGTCACTCTCCTCAGTTAGGAAAGACTTATAATATAAAGACTTTGCATATTTTTTACTGTTGTTTAATATATAATTTATGGCAGGCTAGGTGCCAATGGGTTTTGTATCAAAAACTGATGTCCTTTGACACAGTAGGATTATTGATTCAAGGGGCCATGGAAAGAATTTTCCTTAAAGATTTAGGGGTTTCAACCACTAGGAAGGTGATGAATTGGTGGAAAGGATTCACAAGGTTTATGAAATATAAATAGTAAAAGATAGTATTAATTATATTGTATTCGGGGGGAGAGGTAGGTTTATAAGGGTATGATTATGCTCTCATTTGTTATGTATGCTTATAATACTTATTTTGATTATGTTATTCTTTTCTGTATGACTCTAATACTTAATTTTATCCTTTCCTTTAATTCGGGTCTGAGTGTGTGTGAGGTAACCTTATTGTAATCATTTGCTTTTGATGTTATATTAATAAAAAAATTCCCCTATTCTGTTTGACAAGTGGCATGACATCGTTAATATCCACCTGAACAACTGCCGGAAAAGATACACGGGACCTCCGTTTACCATCTCATTCGATGTCATAGAGTTTCATGTCATCTGTAAAAAGATACATTTAGCTCCTGAGTTCCTCTCAGATGTTGCTAATGAACATATTGAATAGGATGGGAACCCAGAACCAACCCATGTGGCACCACGCTTTTAACCCCGTGTCTGCTGATTTGACCCCAGTAACCACTAGCCTCTGCTTTCTTCCCCCCAATCAGTCTTTGATCCACCTGATGAGTCTTCCTCTACTCCTAGGTCTTCTAATGTCTTTATCAGCCTCCTGTGTGGCACTGAATTGAAGGCTGTGCTGAAGTCCAGCTATAGCATGTATACCACCTGTCCCTTATCCACTGCCCTAATCACCCAATCAAAGAAAAACAAAAGGCTGGTCTGATATGATCTACATGTCACAAAGCCATGCTGCTTGGTGTCCTGCAACCCATGGGATTCCAGGTATTCCACTACCTGTTCTTTGACCATCGTCTCTAAGAGCTTACCAACAACTGAGGTAAGACTTGGTCTGTAGTTACCTGGGTCCATCCTGTCTCCCCACTTGTGCAGTGGGACCAATTCTGTTGATCTCAAGTCCTCAGGGACTTCTCCTGTCTCCAGGGTGCATCTGAACAGATCCACCAGTGGTGATGCCAAATGCTAGTTCTGGGCCCAGCTTCTTCAGCACTCTGTGGTGTAGACCATCAGGACCTGGATAAATAAGATTTATGACTGTTGCAATGAGACAGATTGCCTCCAGGCCAGTGAGGTGTACAAAGCAGCTTTGAGGGACTACAGGATTAGAAATAAAAAAAGCCCAGGAAGGGCTGGAAGATGGGATAGCAATAGAAGCTGTGGACAATACCAAAGCCTTCTTCCAGAACATAAATGGAAGGAGGCTAAAAACAGGGTTGGGGGACCTGGGAGAGAACCAAGGGTGAAGGTGGAGGTGGTGAATGAATATTTAATTTCAGTGTTTATCAAGGGGCTCTGGTGAGGGAAGGATGCTCATTGGGAGGGCCTGTGGTATCAGAGGTAGCCACAGTAAAGCTAGTGGACATAATTTCTGCTCTGGTAGTTGACTATCTCTCCCAAGGGGCAGTTGGAATATATCCTAGGACCGTTGTGAAGGTAAGGGAATAACTGGCAGGGATGTTGCTGTAATCTTTCAGGATCTGTCCAAACAATTGGGCTGGAGGACTGAAAAGTGGCAAATGTGGTCCCCAGCTCCAGGAAGGGGCAAGGTCGGACCCAGGTAATTATAGGACAGTCAGCTTGACAACAGTGCTGAGCAAGTCCCTGGAATCCATTACTAAGACTACTATTCTTGCCTCTGTTTCAGCAGATGGTGTCAAACAGACCTAATCCCTTCTTCAGTAGTAACCAGGGAGTTGGACAGAGGCAGGGCTATGGATTTAGTCTATCTGGACTTCAACAAGGCCTTTTTGGCTGTGGCAAATGACAGTCTTCTGGGCAAAGCATATCAGCTGGGGGTGTATGAGACATACACAAGATGGATTGCTATGTGGCTTGGGTCAGGAGGCAGAGGGTGGTGGTGAATGAGCACCACTCCTACTGGAGGGGTGTATTCTGTAGCGTCCATCAGGGATCAATGTTGTGTCACTGCTGTTTAACATTTTCATTACTGACCTGGAATGTAAGTATTCAGCAAGCTGCTGAAGTTTGCTGATGACGTAAGATGGCCAGGGTGTTGAACTCCCTTGAGGATGGGGCCAAACATTAGGAGCATCTGAACAAGCTAGGAGATTGTACAGACTCCTGGAGCCTCCTACTCAGTGTACCCACCTGCAGGATACTACACCTGGGGAGGTAAAACAGAGATAGGACCTACACACTGTGTGGGGCTCTTCTTTCTGCAGTGGAGGAAGAAAGGGGGTTCATTATAGGCAAGGGACTGAAGCATGACAAACAGTGTAAAGCTGCAGTCCAGAGGGCTATCAAAATGCTGTGGTGCTTCAAAGGGGGGTGACTAGCAGAGCAGGGTAAGTAATCTTGCCACTTTACTAGGCCCCTGATCAGGCTCCATCTGGAGTACTGCACGTAGGTCAGGGCTCCTCAGTACAGAAAGTACAGTGAATCAGTTGAAAAGGTGTAATGCAAGACCACCAAAATGATCAGGGGTATGGGGGGCAAAAGCTATGAACAGAGGCTGGGGGCCTTTAACATGTTCACCCTGGAGAAAAGCAGTCTGAGAGGGGACATAATCTCAGTGTTGCACACACTCAGGGGTATCGACAAGATTAAACATGCCAGGTGTTTGATTGGGTGTGCTCCAGCACAATGCGGGGAGACAGGTGCTGAAGCTCAGATGTGGTAAATGCAGGGGGTAACATCAGGAGGCAGTTTTTCTCCCAGAGGGTGGTGTACAGTGGTACATCCCAACAGTGGAAACAATAAATATGAAGACATTACAGGGCTTCATGGTTAGCCTGGACAAATGTTGGCTTGCCAAGGTAATCAGCAGGTACCGTGCACGGTTGAGTGGGTAGGGAATCCCTATGAATCGGCACATGCTTGCACAGAATACATTTTTTCATCCCTGCTGATGAAGCGGGGGGGGGCCATGATGGACCTAGTGTTCCTTCAGACCTTAAACTACTATGTTGCTATACACCTGCTCCAGTGCTGCTGACAGAAAGTGACATTTTGCTTTTACTTTGGGTGTGTATGGCAGCAGTGATGTGTGCACCCATCAGTTACAGCCTGATTACTGATGAGTTTCTACACCAGAACTAGCTGACAATAAGAAATGACATAGGAAATCACAGATAATACGGCTGGAAGTTCCTGTATTTGATACAAAAATTGACATTCACAATTACATCATTAACTGTGCCAGATTTATTAAAGTCACATAATTATCTCCGTAATCAAAAGTAACTCCCAGAGCAGGTATCCACTAAAATAAATGTCTAAACACACTGTGTGAATAATAATTGCTTTGATGTTTGGTAGGTTTTGACTTTACCCCATTATCAGTCTTTTAAATGTTTCACATTAGCAAGTTTGTATTCCTCTGTTTCGAAAACATGTGACTGTCCCCCAACTGACCTTACAATTGCTGCGCTTGTGACATCACAGCCTGTTTTGCCAAGAACTATGAGGTAATAAAAAGTACACTAAGATCAGAAAATCCTGATGTAAGTTGTTGTACAGGTACCTTTGATAAGTCAGCAAAACATATTGCAAAACCTGGGAAGGCAAGTGAAAATACATTTTATTTATTTCTTTTGATTACTGGTAGGCTTACTGGAACCAGGTCCCTTACAGGAGTGACCTGAGTACAAGACATAGGATGGTACATACAGAGCAACAAGGAGACACACACAAGAGATATCCACATAATGTAAAATACTTACATAGAATATGCTAAGCAGTAACACACTATATGCTAAGCTGTAACTTACCAATAATTTGCTAAGCAGCAACTTACATAGAATATGCTAAGCAGTAATTTGCATACAATTTGCTAAACAGTAACTTAAATAGAATATGCTAAGCTGTCTTTTTAAAAAAGGTGTTTTCTAGTGAATTGTAATATTTGAAAAAAGCATGCTTATGAAATGACATATTGAAGTGAGCACCTCCTCAGTAAGGATTCCTGACATTTACTCTGGTTATACAAGAATTTCCTTAAAATATGAAATAAGGTACGGTGCCTCCTGCACGTAAATCCATGACCATCATCTCTTGACCCGTCTTCTGTAAAATGATATTTCTATGTATAGTTAAACTTCTATTTAAAGAGAAACCCCTCAGAATTACTCACTCACAGATAGATGACACTGTTTGGCTGTGTTTATTCAGTTTCTAATAGTGATTGGCAAAACGTCTCCTGCAACTTTAAAGTGGCTTTGAATGAATGACAGGGTGATCATAAAATAACGTATGATGTTCTCCCAGGTCCTCTCTAGAAATGGCACATCTCCTCTCCTTCTGTCGCCTCTCCTGTCACAGACACAATGTTATCCTTTTTATGGGCTTCCCCTCCAGAGTGCTGCAGGTCCCTACAAAATGTGTCTTGTGCTGCATGCAATGACCGTGGTTGTATTTCCATGGTGCTGCTGACATTAAATGACCTACGGCAACAGTCACCACATATGGAGATTTGTCACACATACACAGACACACACTTGTGCCAGAATCGGAGTGCCCCCTCCCCCCCCACACACACACACACTTACTTTTGCCCATGAGCATTCAAATTGCCACTTTAATGCATGGAAATCAGAAGGGAAGCAGTCATGATCTGCTTTGTAATTGTGTATAGCCCAATTGAAATGGAAGTTCCTGGCAGGCTGGCACCTAAACATACTTAAGATCACCCCTGATTAAACAGTTAACACATTGCCTATCAGTCATTCACCCATCCTCTATGAAACGAATTTCCAGAATAAGAAATGAGGTATGCACTCAGACCTGCTTCTTCTGTACTCTGCAAGATCCCATAACTGTCAATCACACCTGGAAATGAGCCTTGGCTCAGTGTGCTTCTCCCGGTTACCAATTTTTAAATAAATAAATAAACATAAATAAAAATGTCTGAGTCCTGCTTTCAGTAGTATACAATTTGGCCAATCCATTTCAGAACAGTTGTGTTTTTTACTATTTTTGAAGGGAGGGGAGTGTGAAGCATCAGTCTCCCTCACCTGGGTGCCCCAATAACTAAGCACATTTTTCTAATTGCATCATTTTCTTAATTCCCAACTCAGTTTTGAAGGCAGATGTCTAAAGAAACATAGAAATTAATGGCAGATAAGGACCACTTGGCCCTCCTAGTCTGCCCATTTTCCTTACCTACTGCTCATACTGCAGATCCTACTTGATTTGTGGCTTAACATCTCTTTCCCATCAGTAATGCTCACAGTCTGTGAAACAAGATCCCAGACCTGCAGGCAATAATGACAGAGGCTAAACTGGACATAGTAGCCATTAGTGAGACATGGTTTACCAGTGACCACACTTGGGAGACTTCAGTACCTGGCTATGTACTGTTCAGAAGAGACCGAGGTGTAAAAAGGGGGGTGGAGTGGCCCTTTATGTCAATGAAAATATCAGAGCTACAGAAATTCAGAATACACATAAAGAGCCAAAAGAACTGTGGGTCACCCAGGAAACAGGAAATGGGATAGCCATACGAACTGGGGTTATGTACAGTCCTCCAGACCAGGGGGAGTACATAGACACATTACTGTTAGAATATCTACAAAACATGACAGCTAAAGGGGAGGTTCTGATAATGGGAGACTTCAACATGCCAGATACAGATTGGTCAATACCAGCAGGAACATCTGCCAGAACTAGACACATGGCGGATTCTCTGCAGGGGGAGGGACTCAAACAACTGGTACAACAACCCACAAGAGACAGGGCTATCCTAGATCTAGTACTGACTAACAGGGAAGGGATCACAGATCTCCAGGTAGAAGGTCACCTGGGGGCCAGTGACCATCACATGGTATGGTTCAATTTGGCCACGAGAACTAAATCATCCCATTCCAAGGCAAAAATATGGGACTTCAGAGGAGCTGACTTTGATAAGATGGCCAACAGAGTTAAGCTAGCCCTGGCAAAAAGAAATACAGGTGAGGGGGTACAGGCAAAGTGGCCAAGCATTAAAGATGCAATACTTGAAGCAACATCCCATTGTGTTAGAGAGAAAAGGAAGTGCAAAAGAAGAAGGAAACCACTTTGGTTCTCAAAAACAGTAGCAGAAAAGGTCAGAGCCAAAAGGTTGGCCTTTAGGAAATATAAGGGAACGCAGCAGGATGAAGATAGGGAGGCATACCAAACTTCCCTAAGGGAAGCAGGGAAGGCAGTAAGGCAGGCAAAGGCCCAAACCGAGGAAACACTAGCACAAACAGTAAAAGAAGGTGACAAGACTTTCTATAGATACATTAGTGAAAGGAGAAAGTCCAGAGGGGTATTGCTAAGATCAAAGGGGATAAGGGGCATGTGAGGAGGAGGACCATGTAAAAGCATCTATCCTAAATAGATACTTCTGCTCAGTATTTACTGAAGAGAAGATAGAGCAGAACCCACAGCTCAGCACCATGGACACGGGGGGGGGGAGGGATGTGCATTAGTCCCTTCACAAAAGAAAGGGTCCTACAAGAGCTCGATAAGCTCAGGGCGGACAAGGTAATGGAACCTGATGGCATAGGTACATCCCAGGATACTAAAAGAGCTAAGGGTGGAACTAGCAGAGCCATTATCAGAACTGTTTAGTGAGTCTCTGAGCACAGGAGAGATCCCAGAAGACAGGAGAAGAAGGGCTCATGTGATCCCGCTCCACAAGAGTGGTAGCAGGGAGGAGGCAGAGAACTACAGATCAGTCAGTCTTACCTCAGTAGTGGGCAAGATTGTGGAGGCACTCCTTAAGGAAAGGATAGTGCAACACCTGGAATCTATAGGAGCACAGGATCCAAGACAGCATGGGTTTACAAAAAGGAAGGTCCTGTCAAACTAATCTTATAGATTTCTTTGACTGGGTAACTAGAGTGGTGGACTAAGGGGGAGCAGTTGATGTCGCTTACCTTGACTTCAGCAAAGCTTTCAATACTGTTCTACATAGAAGACTGATTAATAAGCTGGGTAGGCTTGGGGTGGGTCAGAAGTTGGTCAACTGGGTGGCAAACTGGTTGATGGGCAGAAAACCTAGAGTGGTGGTAAACGGTACACAGTCAGAAGATATGCAAGTCACAAGTGGGGTACCTCAGGCATCAGTCCTGGGGCCAGTCCTCTTCAATATCTTCATCAGTGACATCGCAGATGGACTGGAGGGTAAGGTTTGTCTGTTTGCAGATGACACCAAGATCTGCAACAAGATAGATGACCCAGATGGGGTGGGCAGAATGAGAAGAGATCTGGATAAACTAGCAAAATGGTCAGAAGAGTGGCAACTGGAGTTTAACGCAAAGAAGTGCAAGATCATGCACATAGGGAAGAGAAACCCAGAAGCCACCTATAGGCTGGGAAAGGACTTGCTGGCAGTCACAAGGAAAGAAAGAGACTTGGGCATCATCATCACTCATGACCTGAAATCATCCAAGCAGACCACTAAAGCAGTAGGTAAGGCTAGAGGGATGTTGGGGTGTATTAGTAGGGGTATCGCAAGTTGGAAGAGGGAGGTAATAATCCCTCTTTACAAGACACAGGTTAGGCCCCATCTGGAGTACTGCATGTAGTACTGGAGGCCACACCTTCACAAGGACATTAACCAAACTGAGGCAGCCCAGAGAAGGGCAACCAAAATAGTGCAAGGACTGCATCAGAAAACATATGAGAACAAATTAACAGAGCTCAATATGTATACCCTAGAGCAAAGGAGGGAGAGTGGTGATATGATCGAAACATTCAAACACCTTAAGGGCATTAACAAGGTGAAAGAGTCTAACATGTTTCAATATAAGAAAAATAGCAGGACAAGAAGACACAGCATGAGATTAGAGGGAGGCCGATTAAGTGGTAATGTGAGGAAGTTCTTTTTCACAGAAAGGGTGGTGGATGCATGGAATGGCCTACCTCAGGAAGTGGTGGATATGAATACAGTGCAGGGCTTCAAACAGGCATGGGATAGGCATAAGGGAGCAATACAGATGAGTATGAATAGATAGGCCATTGACAGAGCAAAGGCCGATGGCACATTCATAAGGCAGAAAAAGAAATGGGCAGACTGGATGGGCCTTGCGGTCCTTATCTGCTGTCAACTTCTATGTTTCTATGTTAGGGTTCCCTTATGTCTGTCCCAAACATTCTTAAATTCCCTACTATTGTTGCCCTCACCACCTCTGCAGGGAGGCTGTTCCATACATCCACCACCCTTTCTGTGAAAAAAATACTTTCTTACGTTACCCCTGAGTCTACCCCGTTCTAGCCTCATAGCATGACCCCTTTTCCTTGAATATCTTTTTTTCTGAAATATGCTACCCTCTCTACCTTATTAATACCCAGCAAGTATTTGGAAGTTGCTATCATATATCTCCTCTCTCTCCTCACTTCCAGGGAATACATACTGAGGTCCTTCAGTCTCTCCTTATAACGACTTCTGGTGCAGTCCATGCACCATTTTTGTTGCCCTTTTCTGAACTGCCTCTACTTTCTGTCTATGTCTTTCCAGAGATGCAGCCTCCAAAACTGGACACAGTGCACAAGATGAGGTCTCACCAATGATCTGTACAGTTGCATCACCACCTCCTTTTTCCTGCTGGTGATACCCCTCTCTACGCACCCTAGCATCCCACTGGCTCTCCCCACAGCCTTCTCACATTGTTTGGCTACCTTTAGGTCATCAGATATGATTACCCCTAGCTCCCTTTCCTGTTGGTCCCATCAGTACTCCCCATTATGTATTCCTTCCCCTGGGTTTCTGTGCCACAAATGCATGATTTTGCACATCTTTGCATTGACTCTTAGCTGCAACAATCTTGACCACTTCTTGAGCTTGCTTAAGTCCCTTCTCATTTTTTCCACCCCCTCTGGAGTGTCAACCCTGTTGCAGATCTTTGTGTCATCTGCAAAGAGGCATACCTTCCCTTCCAGCCCCTCTGCAATGTCGCTTATGAAGACATTAAAGAGGACTGGCCTAGCACCAATCCCTGTGGCACCCCGCTGGTCACCCCTCTCTTCGGATTACATAGAAACATAGAAACATAGAATTTGACGGCAGATAAGGACCGCTTGGCCCACCCAGTCTGCCCATTTCCCTACCTACTGGCTAAGCTGCAGATCCTAGTTAACCAGCAGCCTACTTCTTCCTACCCCAGCCCCCCAAAATTGCCTTATGACTATCCCATGCATGCTTGAATTCCACCACTGATTTTGACTCCACAACCTCCTCCGGAAGGCGATTCCATGCATCCACAACCCTCTCTGTGAAAAAATACTTCCTTAAATTACCTCTGAGCCGCCCCCCCTCTATCTTCAAATTGTGCCCTCTTGTTCTTGCACACCTCTTTTTTTGAAAGATGCTACCCTCTTGGACTTTGTTGATTCCCTTGAGGTACTTGAAGTTTCTATCATGTCCCCTCTCCCTCCTTTCCTCGAGGCTATACATATTAAGCTCCTTAAGTCTCTCTTCATATGTCCTCCGTGCAGACCCTGCACCATTTTAGTTGCCCTCCTCTGGACAGCTTCCATCCTGTCTATGTCTTTATGGAGATTGGGTCTCCAGAACTGCACACAGTACTCCAGATGGGGTCTCACCAGCTGTCTGTACAGAGGGATAATAACTTCCTGTTTTCTACTGGTGATGCCTCTCCCTATGAATCCCAGTATCCCCCCAGCTCTCCTTGCTGCCTTCTCACATTGCTTGCCCACCTTTAGGTCATCTGATATGACTACCCCAGGTCCCTTTCCATTTTTGTTGTTGTTAGTATCTCACCCCCCATTGTGTACTCTTCCCTGGGTTTTGTTTCCCAGGTGCATTACCTTGCACTTCTTAGCATTGAATCTAAGCTGCCATACATTTGACCCATTCCTCTAACCTTGCCAAGTCCCTTCTCATCCTTTCCACCCCACCTGTGAATCAACTCTGTTGCAGATCTTAGTGTCATCTGCAAAGAGACATACTTTTCCTTCCAGTCCTTCTGCAATGTACGCTTATAAAACATTGAAGAGGACTGGTCCTAATATCGACCTCTGGTACCCCGCTAGTAACCCTCCTTTCTTCTGAGTGGACTCCATTTACTATTACTCTCTGTGTCCTATTCTCCAGCCAATTCTTTACCCAGGCTGTCATCTTGGGAGCCACTCCCAGGCTGGCTAACTTGTATATTAATCTTGTGTGTGGGACTGTGTCAAATGCCTTGCTAAAGTCTGGTAGGCCATGTCCACAGCCCTCCCTGATCTACTACTTTGGTCACCCAGTCAAAGAAATCTATCAGATTCGTCTGGCATGACCTTCCTGCTGTGAATCCATGCTGCCTAGGGTCCTGTGCCCCTCTGGCCTCTAGATACTTGACAATTCTTTCCTTTAGAAGTGATTCCATCATTTTCCCTATCACTGAGGTTAAACTAACAGGTCTATAGTTTCCTGCTTCTGCCTTGCTCCCACTTTTGTGAAGGGAAATCACATCTGCCCTCCTCCAGTCCTTGGGTACCACCTCCCATGATTTGTTAAAGAGGGTAGTCAGTGGTGTCACTAGTTCTACCCTTTGTTCTTTTAGAATTCTGGGATGAATCCCATCAGGCCCCATTGCTTTGTCCACCTTCAGTTTTAAGAGTTCTTTCAGAACCCTTTCTTCTGTAAATGGGCTGGTATCAACTTCTGTATCCAGAGTGTTACTACTGTTGAACTCCACTCACCATTACCCTCTGTGTCCTATCCCTCAACTAATTTCTGACCTAGTTTACCACCCTGGGACCTACCCCCAGGCTGCCCAATTTGTTCACCAGCCTCCTGTGTGGGATGGTGTTGAAGCCATGCTGAAATCCAGCTAGGCCACATCCACTGCCCCTCCCTGATCTACTTCCCTGGTCACCCAGTCAAAGGGATCTATCAGATCTGTTTGACAAGGACTTCCCGCGGTGAATCCATGCTGCCTTGGATCCTGTGCGCCACTGGATTCAAGATATAACACAATCCTTTCCTTTAGCAGTGTTTCCATTAATTTCCTCACCACTGAAGTCAGATTGACTGGCCTGTATTTGCCAGCCTACTCCCTGCTTCTGTGGAGAGGGACTATGTTCGCTCTCCTCCAGTCCTTCTGAACCATCCCCATTTCCAGTGATTTGTTGAACAGAGCTGCAGTGGTGCTGCCAGCACCTCTCTAAGTTCTTTTACTGTTCTGGGATGTATCCTCTCCGGCCCCATTGCCTTGTCTACTTTCAGATTTGCAAGTTCCTTTAGGACTCTCTCCTCCATAAAAGGACTGGTGTCCACCTTCCTTTCACTGGTGCTTCTATCACCTAACTGCGGTCTCTCCCCTTTCTCGTCTTCTCTGAATACTGAACAAAAACACTTGTTCAGGATTTTCACTTTTTTCAGGTCCCCCTCCACATACTCCCCTCCTTCACTTTTTAGCCTCACAATCCCACCCCTGGACTTTTTTCCTTCACTAACATACCTGAAAAAGGACTTGTCCCCTTTCTTTATTGCCTGGGCTATTTTTTCCTCTGTTTGTGCCTTTGTGCTTCTAACTGCTTTCCCCGCCTCCCTCTGCTTTTCCAGATACATTTTCCCTGTCTTCCTCCCTCCCTCTGTGTTTCCTTGTGCCTCCTGAATGCCAACTATTTAGCTCTTACCTTCCTGGCCACTTTCTTTGAGAATCATAGTTGTTTTTCCTTTCTCTTTGTTTTGCTTAATTGCCTAACACAAAGACTTGTTGCCTCTGCTATGGTTCCCTTTAGATTTGTCCACTGTTCCTCTACACACACACCCCTTCTTCCTTCCCTGACAGGACTTTCTTAAGACAATCCCCCAACTTTGCAATGTTGGCCTGTCTGAAATCCAATACCTTCATTTTTATGTGGTTTGACTCCTCTACAGTTCTTACATTGAACCATACCATACAGTGATCACTGGACCCCAGGTGGCTACCCACCATTACATCTGTAACTCTGTCCCCTTTGGTGAGTACTAGATCCAATATCTAACACTAGCTGTCTGAGGCACGCCCCCTGAAGGGCGTCCAGGATGTCCCTACTTCTGGCTATGGCTGTCACATGGGTGCTCCAATCAACATCTGGCATGGTGAAGTCCCTCACCAGCAGCACTTCCCCTTTAGTAGTCATTTTGTGGATGGTTTCCACTAGTACCCTGTCCAGTTCTTCCCTTTGTGCCGGAACTCTGTAGATCACGCCAGTGCGAATGGCGGTGCCAGTGTGCCATTTCCCATCTCCAGGGTGGCCCACAGTGTCTCCACCCCTTCCTGCATTCCTTGTACCTCATTTGCTTTAATGCCATCCCTAACGTATATAGCCACTCCTTCTCCCTTTTCATCCACCCTGTCCTTCCTGAATGGATTATAACCTGGTGGTATGGCTATATCCCAGTCATGGTTCCCAGTGTACCATGTCATGATAACAGCTACAATGTCCAGATCTGCCTCTGCCATTAAGGTTGCTAGTTCCAGGATTTTATTTCCCAGGCTGCGAGCATTGGTGCACATGGCCTTCTAAGTCTTGCTATGCTACCTTCCCTCCTAACAGCTATCCTCCTGTGTTCCCTCTATACCCCTTGAAATAATCTTTATGTGTTTTAAAGCTGCCATTCCCAGCTTTAAAACAGTGTAAAGATTACGTTCATAGGACAATATTGCCTTGGAAAGTGCCCCTCAAAATCACATAAGGAGTTGAGATAAAGATTCAGTTTACTCAGACTATGCCTACAGTAGCATAGGAGTCACATAAGTGACACTGGAGCCTAAGTCAGGCCAGCAAGAGACAAACTTCCAACTACATTTATATGATGGTCTTGTGTGCTGTTCTTAGGGCTCAAAATGGGAGGTGTTTTTATTTTTATATAATACTTAATTTCAGCCAGTTATGCAGGCAGGAATAAACACAGAAATTAGGAGTCAGCCTCAGCAATTTGCAAGAAAATTCCACACTTCTGCAGGCAGCTCAAAACAATTCCATCAAGTTACTCTAAGTGTCCAATCCATGAAGCCCTATATGCATCCCCATATGGGTGTGTAGGGCCAGCACATATCATGGGAGCCCCCTGTGCCCATGCAGTGGCCCCTGTAGCTGTCTTGAACCAGTGTTCTGCTCCCTTTGCACTCATGCCACTATAGGAATGCATAGCTGCTCACTGGCTTTACTGTGAGGGGTGGAAAGTATGATGAACTCACACCATATAGAATCCTGAAAGAAGCCAAGGTACCGATTCTGCAGGTCCAGGGGTGCATAGCCTCTGCCACCCAGAAGGCTATAGACAAATGCAAATCTGATCTCTCTCTCCTACCAGCGTCAGGGTGCCACAAGGCGCCATCCTCATAGAAACATAGAAACATAGAATTTGACGGCAGATAAGGACCGCTTGGCCCACCCAGTCTGCCCATTTCCCTACCTAATGGATAAGCTGCAGATCCTAGTTAACCAGCAGCCTACTTCTTTCTACTCTCACCCTCTAGAATTGCCTTATGGCTGTCCCATGCATGCTTGAATTCAACCACTGTTTTTGACTCCGGAAGGCCGTTCCATGCATCCACAACCCTCTCTGTGAAAAAATACTTCTTACATTACCTCTGAGCTGCCCCCATCTTCAAATTGTGCCCCCTTGTTCTTGCGCACCTTTTTTTGAAAGATGCTACCCTCTTGGACTTTGTTGATTCCCTTGAGGTACTTGAAAGTTTCTATCATGTCACCCCTCTCCCTCCTTTCCTCGAGGCTATACATATTAAGCTCCTTTAGTCTCTCTTCATATGTCTTCTGGGGCAGACCCTGCACCATTTTAGTTGCCCTCCTCTGGACAGCTTCCATCTTGTCTATGTCCTTGCAGAGATTAGGTCTCCAGAACTGCACACAGTACTCCAGATGGGGTCTCATTAGCTGTCTGTACAGAGGGATAACAACTTCCTGTTTTCTACTGGTGAAGCCCTCTGCTCTTCTCACTGTTTGTAAACAATATGCCAATGATGTCTGGGTCCTCCTCCACTATTCTGTGTGCAGATGACATGGTTATGTACACCAGTGCTAAAGACGTAACTGCTATAAATAACCTACTAAAGATGGATTTTATTTGTCTACATACTTGGCTAATACACAACGTAGAGAATACTGGATGGGCAACTATGCACAACCAGTGTGTTCTGCCACAGAGGGGTTCTGATTCCCTCTGACCTCGAGAGCGAAGCTCGAGAGGTCCATGGGAATCAGAACCCCAAGGTGACAGAACACACAGGTTGTGCATAAAGTTGCTCATTCTGTATTTTTTATAGTGTATAGTAGTATTATGTGAAATATGCGCATTGTGGGTTTTTTCCTCTATTTTTCATAATGAAACTGAATTGTGAAGTCTCTAGAGGTTCTTGAATACTGTCACCACAGAATTAAATAGAGGAAAGCAATAATGTGCCAGCATTCCAAGTGGTTCTGCTGCAGTAGTGACATCACTGGTGCAGCAGAACAACATAATGGCATCACTACTGCAGCAGAACAAGCATATTCTAGGCATGAAATGTCATGCATAGCTGCATTCCACTATACACTATAAACTACTATTGAATGCTAAGAAAACAGTGGCCATGCTTTTTGGCTAAGCAGCCAGAATCAAGGCAAATGCATCTGCACTGTCAATTTCAGGACTGGATGGTACACTGCTGGAAGTGGTTGACTCCTTTAGGTATCTAGGAATAATGCCTGACCCCTTGCTTGATTTCAATCTGCACATAGCTACTACTTGCAAAGCTGTAAATATAAGGCTGGGTCTGGCATATAAAATCTGTTCCTCTCTAAACTCTGCAGCTAAACTGGGCATTGCTCAGGGGTTCTTAGACCTAGCCCAACTTAATGGCATAGCAACATTCCATGATGCCAACAAAGGGGTACTGCAAAAATTGGACACTTGCTATAATAACATCGGCCGCTTTGCCCTGACTGTACCCAGATGGACTCACCAATGTATACTGTACTCTAGTCTGGGCTGGCTCGCTCTCCTACCTCCTATCACATATACACTGCAGGATGTACAGCAGACTCAGTTATTAGAACTGGTTCACCAGAGTCCCTGGCCTGCATGTTAAACCAAGTGACACAGGCTTACCTGCTAAGGTCAGCAGATATGTTCTTACTTAGTATATCTAAATATGCTAAAAAATGGGTGAATAAGCTTTCATTGTGTTGGCCCCCAAGCTCTGGAACACCCTACCTTCATCTATAAGGACTGCCAAATTGCACCAGGTGTTTAAAAATTAGCTCCGTGCCTCCCTTTTGGGCACTGACAGGTGCACATGTAGCCTAATCCCTGGTGCACCTGATTAGTATGTCCCTCACAATTCTAAAGCACTTTTATCATCAGTATGTCTTATGTTATGGTGTGGTGGTATATTCACTCTAGTTAGAGTCATTGCTTCTGGGGTCTTGCACTACTGTATTGGCTAATATAGTGTTTCATGTGTTACTATTCCTTGCACTGAAAGATGAAGTGTATGATGTCTCCTAAATCTGCTGTTTCCTCTGTACATAACTGCTCTCCCCCAGCACTGATGAAATGTCTGAAATAATGATTCTAGCATACTAACCTTCCACAAAATCATGTAATGTATTGTCTCCCGAATCGCTATTTTCTCTATATGTAACTCTTCCGAGTCATGCCTGAAAATAGGCAAAATTTTTGTCTAGTGCACTTACCCGGTAAACAGAAACTAAATAAAAATAAATAAATAAAATGAGTTCAAATATGTTTCAATAAGAGGCTAGAAGGTGAAGGAATCAGATTCTTTTCAGTGCAGTAACTGCTCATTGCTGCTTTTATTCCTTCTTTTACTGCTAATTGTTGATTTCTCTTGGTAGCAGGTTGATTTTTTGACTTCTTATAAGGGGCTAACAGGGAATTATTTTGGGGCTGTTGAAAACTTGAAATCTATTTTGGTGTGATTTAAGTGAGGCTGTTATTTCTTTGAATTAGAAACATATTTCTTCTAATTTCAAACCTATTTTCGTGTGCTTTTACTGGAGCTGTTATTTCTTGGCTGTTTTTACTTGCTATCAAAATGTGAAACCTACCTGGGTGTGATTTAAATGGGCTGTTATTTCTTTTCTGGTTTTACTTGCTGTTGAAAATTTTAAACCTAGTTTGGTGTGATTTAAGTGGGACTGTTATTTCCTTGCTGTTGAAAATGTGAAACCTATTTTGGTGTGAATAAAGTGGGACTGTTATTTCCTTGCTGTTTTTTCTTGATGCAAATTTCCTTGCTGTTTTCACTTGCTGTGGATAATTTGAAACCTATTTCGATGTAATTTAAGTGGGACTGTTATTTCTTTGCTGTTTTTACTTGCTGTTGAAAATTTGAAACCGATTTTGGTGTGATTTAAGTGAGACTGTTATTTCCTTGCTGTTTTTACTTACTGCAAATTTTTTTCCCACCCCCACTCCCACTGCACATTTTTGCCCACCCTCTTACTCCCAGCCCCAGTGTTAATTAAAGGCCCTGTTAAATCTGATTGACAGGAGCCAAGCACAGGGAATAGCAGGGGCTGTGGAGTAGGAGGGGCATAAGGGGGAGTAAGCCTGCCCTCGGCACAAGTTGCAGTAACGTAGAAGTGCAGTTGACTTGAGGGCTACCACAGCATAAATTACAAAAACCTGACATCAAGAAAAATATTTCTGGCCCAGTGGTGCTGGGGGTTGAGGTGCTGGATGCTACACCTCATGCCACACCAGTGACCTGGGTTCAGGAACAAGCTTGGGTTGCTGGGGGTCAGCAGGGATAGGAGAGAATTGAGCATCCAGAGGACTGCTCTCCTCTCTTGGGGGTGGAGGGCTGCATCTGCTGCAGTTCCAGTGGCTCCTAGTGGTATCTGGGGGCAGCGTGACTAGTGGCAGCTTTCCAGGGGACAGGGGTGACAGCAGATGCCTTATGCACGGGTGCAGGAGTGTGCCCATCATGTGCAGGTGAACACAGGAAAGCCCTGATACCTGGACAGGCGAAGGTGGAGCCAAGGATGCCTACCATGCCTACAGTCAGATCCTGCCAGACCAGTCACTCTGTGTCTCCTCCTCTCCCAGGCTGCTCTTCTAGATTGTAGATAGAACATCGGAGGAGTATGGCGGTACCACCCCGGGGGGCTCAGAGCCAGGTGGTGGGGGGGCTGGTGGAGCCGGAGGAGAGCTCCCAGGACCAGTAAGCCAGTTCAGGAGGATCTGAGACAGGGCAGGAAACAGGCATCCCCACCCCCACTGGAGAGAAGTCTATGGGGCCAGTGCAGGAGGTAAAAAGAGTTGAAAAAAAAATACTTCCTAAAAAACAAACAGGGACCTAGAAGGAGAGTTATACATCTAGGTGGAACTAAAAGGAGGGCCTCAGAAACAGACAACTAGTGTAATAGCTAACAGACAAATAGTCTAATACTGTAATTTCACAAATAGTATAATAGCTGTCTGTAACCCCTCACCCCTGCCTTTTTGCAAAATGACAGGTGGCATGCTGTTGAAGCTGACAGCAGTACCTGGTGGGGACTGGGTTTGGGGAGGATTAGGTTACTCGGCACAGGGGACCTAGGTTTGGCTACTCTGCACAGGGGCACCCAAGTAAATCCGAACACAGGAAGCAATAACTGTAATGTCCAAAACCAGGAATGGGATTCTACAGTGTGGCTTTTATTCACATCCAAACTGAACAAACAAAGCATAGACAGACCCCCACAGGGCTACATTCCTGGTAATGCAGATAAGAGATACAGAACACTTCTTCAACATTTTGGCCCTCAGGCTCTGAACCCACCAGTCACACAGCCTTGCACGCTGCTTTGGGTACACAGCCCGACTTATCACTATTTGGGTTTTTCCTGGCCTGGCTCCCCTGCCGGCCACCCGATCCCTGTCCATATGGCAGTGGACACATTTTTCATTGGAGGCTCCCAAAACCACCTTAGAGCCTTCGACTCCTTAAGGGAAATTTCCTTTCAATCCCACATCTGGGTACTTCCCTCAACACTGGCCAAGTGCCTGAGGCAAAGTAAAAGGGCCACAGAGCAAATCCGTAGAGGTGGACCTGGTTACTAAAGATGGGGGGGTCTCCCACCTCCAGCTTCCACAATCCATACCCAGTCATTTCTCTGGAAACTAAACGACTCTTTTCTGAAAGCTTGGCAATGTAGATTACTGGGTAGACGTTTATCTCATCTCCTCTACATGTCTTGACTTCCCCTATGTGCTGGACTTGAACATACCTTTACTTTTGGCTAAGCCTATTACTCTAGGCCTCCCACTGCTTCAGTAGTCCAATCCCCACTATCACACAAGTCCAGGGTGAAAAATGGGCCCTTTAGAAAGAGCAGAACTCACCCTCCGGTTGCAGGTGCCCCACAGGCGAATCAGGAAATCTTCTTGTTTCCCATACTCTTGGACAAAATAAGGCAGCTTCTTCACTAGCAGTAGCCAGGGGGTTGCCCCTGGAAATGCAGGTGCTTCCTGCCCCCCCCATCCCCTGAGGGATGGGGCACAGAGACCTGAACCAGCGGTCCCCACCACTTTTAAAAATAGCTCACTGTGTCTCCTCTTAGGTGGAAACACACACCTTTTCCCTGAATATAGCCCTATGTCAGGGCTGAGGCTCACAAGAGCCTCAACACAGAGCTGCTGTGCTCCTCTCACAACAAGCTCCAAACTCCAACTGACTACAGACTGACTGTTCAAACCTCCCAACATTCTACTCCAACTCCCTGCTGCAGATTCCATTGTGGCTCATGCAGCTGCGACAGTTCTATGGTGATGTCATCCCTCAGTTTCAGCTGAAACTGAGAACAGAGTGAGACAGTGTGAAATCCATTTAACTGGAGTTTCACAAGCTGCCTTTCCTGCCTACCACTAGGTCTTACTGGGATTCTAGTAACCCCGGGTAACAAGGGGGTTACATGTATAAGTGCAGAACAATTTGGGGAGTTGTGCATTGCAGTGGATGTGGGGCAGCCATATTCAGGCAGACCTTCTGGATGCTGAGGTGCTGCCCTATCTGCAGGCATCTCTCTGGACTGTGGGATGAGGTAGCCAGACTCAGAGCAAAGGTAAACTGGGTCAGGAGTAGCCTTGCCCCCATCCGGAGACCACCCAGTCCAATGCCGCTGCCTCAAAGGATGCCAAGAACGAGGAGCACTTGGACAAAGGTGGGTTCAGGAGGGTTAGGACGGTCGGGCAGAGGCACATGCCAAGTCCTATTCCAGCCCAGAACTCATATGCTGCACTGGCAAACAGGAACAACCAGACAGAGGCACAAGGAGAAGTGGAAGGGAAGGATGTGGAGGTCAACTGAGGAGTTGACCTCAGTGGGGGGGGAGCAGTGGACCCCAGAGGAGGATGAATCGAATCCTGGTGGGGGACTCTGTCATATGGGGGATCAAGCTAGGAACATGTGAGGGGGGAGGACAGGGAGTTGAGGTGCCTACCTTATTTTATTTATTTATTTATTTATCAAGTCTAGGATTACAAATACCTTTGAGCCTTGGCTCTTTTACAAAGGTTCCACGTCAGAGAAATACAGATTATGGGGAACATCAAGACAGACATTACAATAATGTGGACATTGCAAACAGAGTACAGATTAATACAATTCAAGGGTAGCATTGTAACAAAGGCAGCCAGCATTGTCAGAAAAATAGACAACAGATAAGAAGTGCCAGAGTCATGGGGGGAAAGGAATGTAGGGAAGGGTGGGGAGAGGGTGAAAAGTGCAGCATTGGGTGGTACCAAGATGTGGAGGTAGAATCCAGTGAGGAGGGGGCCACTAGAGCAGGAAGGGAAGTGGAGAAACAAGGTTAAGTTGGGCAGTCACAGGAGCTGTTGGTAGTGAGATAGTTCCGGAGCCTAGTTTTAAACGTACCAATTGTTGGGGCAGAGGAGATGGTGGGTCTGAGGCCATTGAACCAGAGTGGCGCTCAATAAGCAAAAGTGCGTTGTCCCTGTGAAGTGTGACAGTGGGGGACTTTCAGTAGCTGTAGCATGGATCTCCTAAGGCACCATTTATTAATTCAGTGTTGTAACAGAGTTGAGACCCCAGAAGGTGCAAGGCCAAGTTAGATATTTTTCGCCATGGAGCAGGTGAGAAACTTTATGCGGTTTGATAGTTGGAGCCAGCCAGTCTGAGTGTACAGGTCACATGTGTGGGTGAGACAGTGAGCACCAGTGATGAGCCGACATGCCTTATTTAACGCAGTTGAGAGGCATCTAAGGGTTGTGGTTGTGGCCGAGCCATAAATGATAAGACCATAGCCTATTACAGAGATCACAGAGCTCAGGACTGCAACCTTCAAAGCTTCTGGCATGAGGCGTGGTCTGTGTTTGTAGAGGAGACCAAGCTGTGTATTAGCAGCTCTAGCTACATTATCTACATGAAGTCCATAGGCTAGGATTAGGGTCAAGCTGTATCCCTAAGTATTTGAAGGACCCACCTGATCAAGAGTGTTCCCTGGGTGGTGGAGATAGCCAAGTGGTGTAGCTTGTGTGGGTTATGAGAGCTGCAGAAGAGCATAGATTTGGTTTCTTGTCATTGAGGACCAGTTTATGATTAAGAAACCATGTCTCTACAGAACTGAAACCAAGTTGAAGGTTGTGTTGAAGAGTTGCAGGATCTTTGTGAGTGGAGAATACAACAGCATCTTTGGCATATAGTGTGATCTGCTCAGAGCAGTGGTAAGGGAGGGAGTTTAAGAAAAGGCTAAAAAGGAGGGGGCCCAGTATGGATCCCTGTGGGACACCCGAGTGAACAGGCAGGGTGTCAGAAAGAGTGTCCACAATTTTTACCTTCATGCACGTTTTCTAAGTAGCTTTAAACCAGAGAGAAGAGTCAGGTGATATCCACCATTCAGTAGTGGTGAATTAGTAGTCCATGGTGTACTATATCAAGGCCTTGAGAGGTTGGACAAAACGGCCCCTGTGAGAGGCCGCTGTCAAGGGATTTGTGCAAAGCTCCAGTGAACTCAAGAAGGGCTGTGGTGGTGCTGTGACCTTCCGGAAGCCGTGTTGTTGTGGACAAGGTATATTGTATTTATCCAAGTGGTCAGTAAGTTGATCAGCACGATACTCGAGTGCCTTAGAGAGTGGGGGGCAATATGGAGATAGGGGCAATAATTTGAGTGATTCGTCTTTATCCCCACTTTTTATGGACAGGTGTCACGGTGACTGTTTTCCATAGGTCCGGAATTTTCCACAGCTGAGAGAGAGGTTTAGGATTTTTGTTAATGGATGAATTACCTCATCGAGGGTGAGCAACAGAAGCTTAAGGTCCAGGGTGTCGCTACTAGATCTAGATTTGGAGATAGCTGCAGTAATATAGCGGCGAGTTTCATTCAGCCTTACCTCCCTGAAGTAGAAGAGGGGATGGTTAGACTGAGGGGCTGAGGTATTTGGGGAGTAGGCCCTGTTTTTGAAAAAGTCATGGGGTAGAACAGCACTAAGATCTAAGGCATGGAGGGATGGAAGGAAGATCCTGGGGATCGCTGGGAAGGCAAGAAGGGAGGGAGAGCTGGATGTCATTATCCACCTAGGAACTAATGACCTGGCAAACGGGGAGCCTAAGGAAGTTCAGGAAGAGTTTAGAAAATTGGGGAGGGGTCTCAAGCAAGTAGCTACATCCGTCACCTTCTTGGAAGTACTACCTGTGAGAGGAATGGGAGCGTATAGGGGTGCACACACCAGGAACTTTAACACATAGTTGAAGAACTGGTGCTGTGAGGAAGGGTTTGGATTCATTGGTGACTGGGGACCCACCTGGAGGGATGTGTGCTTGTTCAGGCCTGATAGCCTGCATCCATCCTGGAGGGGAATCTAAGCAGTCAATGAAAAGTTTAAATGCTACATGGACAAGCATTTAAACTCACCGGGGGGGGCAGGTCAGCAAGGAGGGTACCTAATTGCCCCCCCCCGTAGCTAGCAGTGGAACCAGATAGCAGATAACAGGAGGAAGAGATATCACTACAAAGCAGTGTGCAAAAGATGGAGATAGGCACCCAAGGGGTAGATAGGCAGAAAAAAAGGACAACATGCAACAGAAGGGCAGACAGCAGGAAGAACCAGGGATAAAGGACAACCAGGGAGGGGACTCGAGTAGAACAGCAAAACAGACCATGGAGGTCACATCATGGAAAGCCATGTGTGCCAATGCCAGCAGCATTATCAACAAGATGGAGGCTCTAAAGGCACCATGGCACAGACAGACCTGGACATTGTGGCCATCACAGAGACCTTGTGTAATGATAACAACAATTGGGAGATGGCCATACCCGGCTACAATATATTCAGAAGAGACAGGGCAGGCAGTAAGGGAGGAGCAGTGGCACTTTATGTGAAAGATGGCATAAAGGCCACAGAGATCCAGGAGGAACAAAATGGGGGGGGAGATACTGTGGGTTAAGCTGGAAAGGAAAACGGGATCAGCCATCTGCACAGGTGTGGTCTACAGGTCAATATTCCAGACATGGACTGGAGCCTCCCAGCAACAGCATCAACTAGGAGCCGATTTATCCTGGACTTCCTTCAGGGTGCCTTCCTTAAGCAACTGGTCATGGAACCAACTCAGCGGAAGGCAATACTGGACCTCGTGCTCACAAACGAGGACAGTGTGATAGGGGTAACAGTGGGGGACCACTGGTCACTGTGATTTGAAATCACAGAAGGAGCTGAACCAAACCACACAAAAACATGTATCCTAGATTTTAGGAAGGCAGATTTGGGGAAAATGGGGACATGCTTGAAAGAGGCACTAATAGGAATGCAGAGGGAATCGGGGGTGAAGGAACAGTGGGCAATATTTAAAAAGGGATTACGAGAGCAACACAATTATGTGTTAAACAGCTTAACAAGGGGAAAAGAAGAGGAGGCCATTATGGTTTTCCAAGGAGGTAGCGGAGAAAGTGAAAGCCAAAAAGATCGCATTCAGACAATACAAAAAGTCACAGGCAGAAGGGGATAGGAAGAAGGCCTAGGAGAAGCAAAGGGAGGCAGGGAGATCAGTAAGGGAAGCCAAAGCTCAGACAGAAGAGCATATCGCAAAATCAGTGGTTAGAGGGGACAAAACCTTTTACAGGTACATAAGTGAAAAAAGAAGGGCAAAGGGAGGGATAGTGAGACTGAAAGGGGACGACAGGGGCAGCATGGAGGATTAAAATAGTAAAGCTGACATACTGAACAGATATTTGTGCTCAGACTTTACTGAGGAAGGGGAGGATAACGGGCCTGAAGGGAGTACAAGGAGTGGGAAGGGCACAGAAATGGACACAAGTCCCTTTACATGGGAAAGGGTCCTAAAGGAATTAGAAGGAATCAGAGTTGATAAAGCAATGGGGCCAGATGGGGTGCATCTCAGGGTCCAATAGGAACTAAGAGAGGTGGTGGCTGAACCTCTGGCAGTTCTGTTTAGCCAATCACTGGAAACAGGGAAGGTACCCAAAGACTGGAGGACAGCAGATGTAGTCCCCTTATACAAAGTGGGAACAAAGAGGACGTGGGGAACTACAGACCAGTCAGCCTGACCTTGATAGTGGGGAAGATCATGGAAGCACTACTGAAGGAGAGAACGATAGAACATCTGGTTGCCAACAGACTACGTGTCCCAAGGCAGCATGGTTTCACCGGGGGGAGATCAAGCCAGACCAGCCTCATTGAATTTTTCGACTGGGTTACAAGGGAGGTGGATCAGGGGAGGGCAGTGGATGTGGCCTATTTGGACTTCAGCAAGGCCTTTGACACTGTGCTGAATATGGGAGTGGGCAGGACAGTAGTGTGGTGGGTGGGTAATTGTCTGGGTGGTGGTATATGGCTGTCACTCCACAGAGGGAAGAGTGACCAGTGAGATGCCACAAGGATCAGTGCCGGGACCGGTCCTATTCAAAATCTTCATCAGTGATATTGCACAGGACCTAGAAGGCAGAATTTCTCTGTTCGCTGATGACACGAAGCTCTGTAACAGTGTGGACACACCAGAGGGTGTAGACAGAATGAGGAGGGACCTGCAGAAACTTGAAGAATGGTCAAGGGTTTGGCAGTTGAAATTTAACTCAAAAAAGTGCAAAATAATGCATATGGGGCACAAAAACCCTGGAACAACATATCAGTTGGGGGGGTGAGGATATAGCATGCACCAAGCAGGAAAGGGATGTTGGGGTTATCATCTCCGATGACCTCAAGGTAGGGAAACAGTGCGACAAGGCAGCAGGTAAATCAAATAGGATGCTGGAAAGCATAGGCAGGGCGACAGCAGCAGAAAAAGAGAGGTCATAATTCCACTATACAAGACACTAGTGAGGCCCCACCTGGAGTACAATGTCCAGTTCTGGAGACCTTACCTACATAAGGACATATACAGGGTGGAGAAGGTCAGAGGAGGGCAACAAAGATGACACAGGGATTGCATCACAAGTACCATGAGGACAGGCTGAAGGACTTGAATATGTACTCCCTGGAGGAGAGAAGGGAGAGGGGGATATGATAGAGACATACAAGTACCTTACGGGGAGGAACAGGGTGCTAAAAAAACTATTTCCCAGTGAAAAAGATGTTCTAGGACTGTTGGGCAAGGAATGAAGTTGGAGGGAGGGTGATTCAGAGGATATGTGAGGAAGAATTTCTTCACAGAAAGGGTGGTGGACAAGTGAAACACCCTGCCTGAGGAAGTAGTGGGGGCTGAAACAATCACAGGACTTAAAAAGTTCAAATGGGCAGACTAGGTGGGCCATAGGCCCTTATCTGCCGACAGTCTCTATGTATCTATGTTTCCACTGTTAATCAGGTGTAAGTTTATTGTATTTTTTGCCACGTCTGTTGGATTCCTATTCCTTTTGATCAGAATAATTGTGGCCATCTTACAGAGTCTGGTGATTTGAAGCCTTGTTTGTAGATTCCCCTTGTGTCGTTTCTATGATTAGTTTACACAAAGATTTGCAAGGCTTCAAATCGCCATCTGTAAGATGGCCACAATTATTCTGATCAAAAGGAATAGGAATCCAACAGACATGGCAAAGAATACAACAAACTTACACCTGATTAACAGTGGAAACATAGATACATAGAGACTGCCCTTTTCCGTCCATTGCTAATATACTAATAAATGAAGAAGAAGAATCAACATTTGTATAGTGCTTTTCATACAAATTATATTCCAAAGCACTTTACAAGCAATGCTAGACTAGTAGTGAAGTGACTGAACATGTAGTGGCAGCCATTTTGCACATCAGCACCCACAAACAGCCTTCGGCAATTGCATGAACTGGTTTTATGGGACAGGGAATGTTGGCCAGGACACTGGGAAAACTCCCCTACTCTTTCAGTAGGGGCGCTACTGCTACGGAGGCTGGCATGTTGGATGTTCATTCTGCTGGTGTACCTGTGGGAGAGAAGGTCTCCAAGCCCACAGGTCCAGCACAGGAGACCACAACTGCTTCAAACATCTTAATGGAAACGGAGGATATCGAGTCTACTAACTGTTCAACTTCGGTGAGTGCACCACAAGGGCTTTTTGCTACGGTTGAAGTCTGGCTTGACAATTTACTCAAACAAAATAAAGCTTTGCAAAATGTGGAGTTTGATCTAGCTGCAAGGAATTTTTTACAGGTTACTACGGATTCAACAATTTCTGCATTCCAGATTGAATCGTTGGACACTGGTCTTGTTACAGAAGTTGTACGAATGATCCAAGGCGAGCTGGTTGATGCAGAGGCCGGCAAATTGGCAGCTGAGTGGAGGATGAGTCAGTCTGATGATGCACTAGCATCAAAGGGAAACTGTTGAAATGAGTCAGACTCCGCAGAGATACAACTGACAGCTGAAACAGTGCCTGTGTTGCCAGAAACTGCTATGCCTCCTCAAATACCAATTACTGAACCAGTGAGTACTTCCTTTACTGCAAATTTGAAGCCTGACTGTGCACAAGTTAACATACTTGGCTTACGGAAAGGGAGAACTGAGGAGAATCCTCCTTTTCCGGCCCGCGAGCGCTCACCGACATCTTTGGAGCGTTTCTTAATGAACGTGGGCTGGAAACGCAGAGCTACGGGCATTTGGATCCCAGACCCTGATTACAGTCCAATTCCAGGTCAAATTGCTCCTATCACTGTCATTCAGCCTGATACGGGGGTACCTACATGCTCACAGGTTGGGCTTGAAACTGAATAGCCTGTAGTGCATGGTATGGCAGTGCATAGAGACAAAGAACTAGAACTACCCCACTATTCGGAGTCTTCCTCCTTGGAGTCGGAGGATTCCACAGCGAAACCCACAGAATGAGGAGATATTGCTGAACCTGAACTGCCGAATGCTAAGCAACTACCTGACTTTCACAAGCAAGAAAAAACTGCATGGGAGGACTTTAGACAAAAAGATCCATTTTTGGGTCCCCCACCCCCACCCCCCACAACGGCATAATGCAGTTCACTTGGAATACTTAGGAGGTTTAGAAATAGCACCAGATCGATTGTATGTGGGGAGGACTTTGTTGAAGGATTCATTGGGTTTTTTCTCTAATGAAATTCACGCGTTAATCTGTACTTTATGATGTGAGTTTTACTTCTCAACAAGGCCTGGATCACTTTTGGACTAAACTGGACTCCTTAAAATATACTGAATTATACAATGGCAAGAGAGAATCCTGTTCCCTGATTGGTCAAACTGGGACTGGAGCCGGGATGTTATCCCAGCATAACATCCCGGCTGTGGTCCCAGTACACTTGTGACTGCATAAGTAATTGGGAAAAAAAAAACGCTCTGCAACCATCCCCATGAGCAGCTTCATCTGTACTTCCTTATCCTGCTAACAATTGCCATCCCCGCCCACTCAGAATCAGTGCTTTCTCCACCCCCTGCTAAACTCCCAAGAAAAACAGGGAAACCACGTCTTTCAGCAGTGAGCGCTCAGTCTGTCCCCGAACTCCCAAGAAAAACAGGTAAACCACGTCTTTCAGGAGTGAGCGCTCAGTGCTCTCTCGCCCCCCCAAACTCCAAAGAAAAACAGGGAAACCACGTCTTTCAGCAGTGAGCGCGTTGCTGCGGTCCTCCTTGTCATAACCGTAAACTCGTTCCTTTTTTTCTTTTTAATGTTCGGCATGTATCTTTATCGGAAAATATGGGGAAAACACATTCTCCTTGCAACCACCCTACCTCCTTTCCTGTAGCTTCTTAAATTCAACTGCCAGTCATCCCTTTGAGAACGTGGCAGTGGGCTGTTCGCTAGGAGAGTAATGAAGTGGAGCGGTAACGGTGGTCAAAATGATATCCCGATACATTTAAATAGGTAACAAAGTGTAAACTACAATCATGTACACAGTTCGGGGCAGTACAGGGGAAAGAAACTAAGCACATGTGGAAACCGAGACGCAGACGCTAAAATAAAATCTATGTACTGCACACAGACAGCGCCACCTGTTGGACAGATAGAAAAAAGGAACTCCTTTTTGTGTAAATACACTTCCACGCACAGAAATCAAGTAAAAAAACTTAAAAAACATTTATTTTTATTTATTTTTTTCTTTCAAGTTAAATATTAGCCATTGTATAATAGGAATAATACCCTCCAGGGTGGGTGTTATGCTGGGATAACATCCCTTCTCGGGTGTTGGACGCCCTCGGCTGGTGGCCTCAGGCCCAACCACTGAGGCGGGATGTTATCCCAGCATAACACCCACCCTGTCGAGCATTATTCCTTTATTATGGCTGCCCTTTAAAGTTATACCCTTGACTAAAACTTCTGTTAGAAATGTGACTGTCCTGTTCCAGAGTGAATCTGTATCAGTGCATGATGTTACTTATTGGTTGCAAAAGAAATGTGATGTGCTAGAAAATCCTTCCCCTATTTTTGATGATGAATGTATATGGAATGGGGGTTGGATATTTAAGGTTCGTTTAAGGAATGACAGTTTGGGCCCTGTTCATCTACCAAATAGTTTATTTTTGGGAAATGAGAGAGGTCATTGTTTTTACTCAGGACAACCTAGGGCATGTTTTAAGTGTGGGGCCTACACACATTTAGGCTCAGCGTGTGATAGACTGAGATGTAACCTCTGTTTGGAATTTGGTCATCACAGATCTGATTGCCAGGAAGACCTAAAGTGCAACTTATGTTTGGAATCAGGATATACATATAGAACTTGTCCATGGGCCACCCATAACCGAACTGATCGTAAAAACCAGGGCATTATAATTCAAGACGCACAAAAAAGGGAGATGACCAAAAGGAAGGCTCATACTAATAAACCTCCCCCTGAAACTCGGACAGCTCCTCCCTCCCTCCCTTCTCCGGTGGAGATTGAGGGAGATAAGGAAGTCACTACAGTCCTACCCGTTGAACCAGAAATTATTCCAGTACCTGCCCCTCAGCCGCAGGATGAACAAATTCCTAATGTCCCAGGAGTGGCAATAGTAGAGATGCCCCCCCCCCCCATTTTGTTAAAAGCATTGAAAAAAAGCACAGCCTGAAACAAACCAAACCTAGACCTAAGGTAGCAAGGGCGAATTTCCCTGGGGATGAGGATATTACTTTATCAAATAAATATGAGACCCTGTCGAATCATGCACTAGACTCGGAACAAGGTGGTGATTCTGAGGCATCGTACTTAGCCCCCCACTCTTCCGACTCTGATGGGGAACTACAAGATAATGGGGAACACAGATTGGGTCTAGAGTTAGAAGAAGCACTAGGTTGCGGAAACCACCTTAAACGTCTCAGTCCTTTCCTCTTCAGCAAATTCTTATTCACAGCTGAGCATCGCTACTATTAATGTTAATAGCATAAGGAATGCTAAGAGGAGATTGATTGCGTTAACAGTTTTAAAGGACTTAGGGAGTGATATTTGCCTACTGCAAGACACTAGATTGAATACTGTTTCATTAGTAAGGTCGGCCCAACAATTATGGTGTTGGTGTCCCTCCTTTTTTTCCTTCGGAACGGAGCTATGTGAGGGAATGGGCATTTTATTTCAGGGGGATGGATTTAAAGTGTTAAGGTTGGTAGAGATTTCATTGGGGAAGGCATTAATGGTAGACTTCACATATGGAGCAGTGGGGTGGAGATTGATAAATGTTTACGCTCCTCTTACTAAGAAGGAAAGTACCGTACTATTTAATTCTATTAAGCCCTTCTTAATCACAACGAAGAATGTAATATGGGGGGTGACTTTAATTGTGTTGTGGATGGTAGTGATAGAGGTGCAAGGACTACAAAAAGATATTGTGACTCACATTACCTCATTAATATTCTTGCACAGAGTCACTTACAAGATTCAAATAGAACTCTACATAAGGGGGGAGGTCATACATATTTTCGAGGCTCGCTATCAATTAGGATAGATTTTTTTTTACAAAGTCTAATACTAGTGTTAATAAAGCACTGATGATACCTTTAGAAACTTCAGATCATGTGATACTTCATGTTATCTTGGGAGGCATAAGCGGCCCTACTTATGGACGCAGTTATTGGAAATTAAATATTCAGGCGGTGTTAAGCAATGCTAGGTCTATTAGAAACAAGACTGCTTTAGTGGCAGATCTTGTTGCTTCTGTGGACTTAGCTTGCATCACCGAGACCTGGCTTGAACAAAAAGCAGGCCCCATTTTGGGATCTGCAGTTCGACCGAGTTCTCGGTGATTCACCACTTGGAAGTGAGACTGGAGGGTGGGAGAGTTGCAGTCTGTTTTAGACAGGAACTGGACCTCAGGGAGGAGCGAGTTGATATACCAACTCCTTTGAATGTATTGTGGGTGCAGGTGCAGGATTAGAAACTCCTCATTTACGTCCACCAGGTGATGGGAAGGAATTCCTGAGGGAGGTGGCAGTTTCATACGCGGGAAGGTTTTGGAATTCCCCGATGGATAATTCTGGGGGATTTCAATGCCTGGGTCGACGATGAACTCGCGCTCTTTGGACAAAATCTCCTCCAATTGACTGATTCATTGGGCCTGACACGGGTTATTACCACTGCAACCCACCAGGGGGTGACATTCATTGGACTTGATATTCCATCTGGGTATGGAAATCTCCGATGTGGAGGTGGAGCCCATCGGCTGGTCTGACCATCATGCCCTGAGGTTCAGTTTCATGGCTCCCTGAAAGAGGCCTGCCCCTAAGGAGATAGTACAGTTCCGTCCTTTGAGAGGAGTTACCTCAGAAGGCCTAATGACGGAGCTGGACTTCTCGGGCTTTCCAATGGATAGCATGGATCCAGGGTCTTTAGTGCTGGCCTATAATAGGGCAGTTGTGGGTGCCCTGGATGTCATTGCTCCTTTCCGAGTTCGCCCCTGTACTCTTCACCCCGAGTCCCCCGTGGTTTACCGTGGAGATTCATGGGTTGAAGAGACAGGGCTGAAGATTGGAGAGACGCTGGCAGAAGACTTACCTGGAAGTTGACAGGCTTAGACTGCTAGATCATTATAAAATCTACCAGTTAGCAATCTCCCATAAGAAGGCAGAGTTCCTATCCAGGGAGATTGCTACAGCAAGGAATAGACCGGCCCAGCTCTTCCGGACTGTGGACAGACTGTGCAATCCAGTCTGTCTTCATGCCGGTCGAGCATTATCACAGTTACAGTGTGAGGAGTTTGCGACGTTCTTTGCTGGTAAGGTGTCTGCTATCAGAGATGAGATCAGCCAGGGCCTCCCCATTAGGTCTTGCAGTAACCAATCGAGGACACAAGTACCCATTTGACCTGGTCCACGTTCAGTCAACGGTAGTTATGGATATAGTGAGAATCATCCAGACTCTGTGCCCAACCTTCTGTGGGCTGGATCCAGACCCTACGCCTACTTGTGGGATGTGTAGAGGTTATCGCCCGATCCTTACTGGGATAGTAGTGGCATCATTGGAGAGAGGGATCTTTCCTGATCCTTTGAAGGAGGCAATAATACGTCCCCTTCTGAAAAAGCTCTCCCTTGATCCCGACTGCCCAGGAAACTACAGACCAATCTCGAATCTTCCCTTTTTGGGGAAGATTATTGAGAAGGTGGTCACTTTGCAGCTGGAAGATTATTTAAACATCCACAATATCTATGACCCTCTCCAGTCTGGCTTCAGGAAACAGCACAGTACTGAGACGGCTCTTGTTCGGGTATTGAATGATCTCCTGATGGCAAGAGATCGGAGAACTCATTCTATCTTGGTTCTCCTTGATCTTTCAGCTGCATTTGACACTGTGGATCATGGGGTGCTGCTTGAACGCCTGTGGTCTCTCTGTGGACTAAGGGGGGTGGTCCACAGTTGGTTTAAATCTTTTCTGCAGGGTAGGACTCAGAGAGTAGTGTCGGGGATTTATTCCTCGATCTCTCGCTGCCTACACTGTGGAGTGCCACAGGGTTCAGTGTTGTCCTCCATGTTATTTGCAGTGTATGTGCTTCCATTAGGGGACATTATAAGACATTTTGGTTTGAGTTTTCATTGCTATGCCGATGATTCTCAACTCTATATGTCTTTTGTGCCCGAGCAGGAGTCTGAGTCAAGTACATTGTTTAACAACTGCCTCCAGGAGATACAGAACTGGATGAGTGCTAATTGGCTGAGGTTGAACCTGGGAAAACAGAGGTATTGGTGGTGGAACCGGGGTAAGGATATCAAGTCCATGGTGCGGAAAACTCTCAGGTTTATTTCTGGGAGGAACCCCACTTATGGCATCTGGTCAGGTGCGTAACCTTGGTGTTATATTTGACGAGGGCTTGACCCTGAGGGCACAGGTGTCAGCCGTGGTCAAATCATCCTTTCATCTAAGGAATATAGCACGGTGAAACACTGATTCCATCAGAGGATCTTCCTACCCTGGTCACGCCTTTGTGTCCAATCGTCTTGATTACTGCAGCACGCTTTATCTAAGGCTGCGGGTGGATATCATAACACAGCTGGTGCAAAAGCGGCAGCTAGGTTGTTGACTGGAAGCCGAGGTCCAACCATATAACACCTGTGCTTTGCTAATTGCACTGGCTGCCTGTACAGTGGCGGATCACTTTCAAGGTCATGTTGATGACCTATAAAGCCCTACATGGTTTGGGACCTCGCTACCTGAAAGAACTCCTGACTTCTTACTGTCCCTCCCGCTCCCTCCGATCCTCTGGTGAGGATTGCTGGAGATTCCCAGGAGTATACAAAAACATCTGGTGGAAGAACATTTGCCTTTGGCCCCTACCCTGTGGAATTCTCTACCTTGCCAGATACATGAATTGCCTGACTGTGGAGAGCTTTAAAAAAGCTTTAAAGTCCTTCCTTTTTAACCAAGTATTTTTTTAGTGATTTAAATTATACTGGATTGTTTCTGAATTTGATGTTGTTTACAGTGTGGTTTCGATTTGTATGATTGATATTGTAAAGGTGCCCTGAGCTATGGAAGGGCGCCTTAAAGAAATAAAAATTTACTTACTTACTTACTAAATACGACTGTATTGCAGGAGCACCAGTTAAAAGTGAAAGTTATAGAATGTCTTAAAGCGTGGATGTCAGTAGCTGTTTTAGTTGATAATGTAAGCACTTGGTGGGAGAACACCAAAATGGGGTTGAGGAAGTTATTCCAACCATATTCCACCAAGAATTGACAGAATCAGTATAAACAATATCTTAAACTGCACTTATAATTAAGTAAAATTTACTCTGTCATTAATACACAGCACCTTAGTTTAACAGCACAAGCTTTGAATCTTAAAGCAGCTATGTCTGACATACAATATTCTAGAGCCACAGCGATGTTAAATGAGCATGGGATACGCTCCCCAGGTAAAACAGGTTTTGGTGATGCTTTCAAAAGCTGTTCACAGAGAGAGTCTGACTGGTTCATGGCTTCTATTACAACCAGTACTGGTACAGTGATTACAGATGGCCCGAGTATCTTGAAAACTGTGTCCACCTATTTATCGAGCATGTACGCAGCTTCCCAGGTTGATGAGGGGGGTTTGAATGAGCTTCTATCTATAAGACAAAGAACCTCTGTGCATAAACACTGAGGCAAGGGTTACCCCAAAGGGCATTTGGCTGGGAAGCCAAGTTTTAAGAAAATACAAAATCACACATGCCCCCACAATGCAGAGCATCATGGGCTGCATATGCAAATCACCACAGAATGTTATACTGGTCCAATTTTAAGCAGAATTGCATGGTGCCGAAAGGCCTCTCACACAGTTTGCAAAGGGTGCTAACAGAAAACATAGACACATGTTTCATCCTACCAGAACTCATCAGTATGCTTCGTCTGTTTGACACCCCAGTGGAATGGACCAGCTACCCCTAAGGCAGTGTGCCTGGGATATATTGTGGTGAACCCATTAAAATAAAAAACTATTTAAAAGACAAAGAACCTCTGTGCATAAACACTGAGGCAAGGGTTACCCCAAAGGGCATTTGGCTGGGAAGCCAAGTTTCAAGAAAATACAAAATCACACATGCCCCCACAATGCAGAGCATCATGGGCTGCATATGCAAATCACCACAGAATGTTATACTGGTCCAACTTTAAGCAGAATTGCATGGTGCCGAAAGGCCTCTCACACAGTTTGCAATTCTGCTCTAGCCACAAATGGTTACCAGGGCACGGCTGGGGCACACCCGATGGCAGCCAGGGCACTGATATATTGTTACTATGGGGGAAGCTTTGCACCATATGGAGCACCAACTGGGGCACAGCATTTTTTTACCGGGGCACATGCCCTGGCGGGCCCTGGTGTAGAGCCGCCACTGGTGGGAGAAGCAGGGAGTTCTTTCAGCCCAGGTAAAGACTAAGTGTGTGTTTTTTAGACTAGCCCTCAGAAAACTAAAGCAGTGGAAACTGCAATTGGATATCTTGACATCAACCACTAATAAAGTATTTTATAATAAAATACAAACCCAAATCGGCTTATCTTAGGTCCAATTTATAGGGGTAGTCCCACAATTTTATTTTATAGTTTTGGAGTCTTTAAGCAATCCTTGTATTCCTCCCAGAATCTGGGACATTACTTGGTTAAGTGCTCACGGGCGTTTATTTGTGAAGGGGAATGCTAAGCATAAAAAGCAGGAAGAACGAATGTGCCCTAGATCGAGTTGTGTGGCACTGGAAGAATCAATGTCTCACTTTCTTATTTTTTGCCCATTTGTAAAGGAAATGTGGGGGCTGTTAGCGCATGGGTGGTGTCACCCTCATTGGAACCGGATTACTTATGCAGAAGTGGTAGGGGGCTATAGCTTGATAGATCTTGGTATGGCGAAAGGCATGGTGTGTTTACTTCTCTCATATATTAAATTTATACTGTGGCAAGTGAAATGCAATTTTGTCTTGCAGTAGATAACCCAGGACCCAGAGACAGTCATCCGTATTATTGAAACGGAATTAAGTAAGCAGTGTATGTATGAACAACAACATATGAATTCCAGTGCATGGAAGATTAGGTGGAATGATGTCCCATTTATGAAAGATAAAATAGAATGAATTTGTTTATTGTTTTTGTGTATATGAGTTAGTTTACATTTTCTGTTACTTTTTGTTCTCTAAAGTATGTACACTACTCTTCAGTTATGTATTGTTCAGTTTTTCTTCAATAAAATTTTCCCCTACTCTTTGAGAGGGGATGCTGTGTGGAGACCTAACAGAATGGAGGAGTCCAGTGGAGGTCTGGATGGCGAGGAAGGAGGAGATGGAGGAGCAACCACTCCACATCTACCAAAAGTAATGAAAATATCAGCAGCAGTCCAGAATACAACTCGCACGGAGGGAAGTATAGGACGCACAAATGAACAAGATGTGGAAACCGCCACGGATATCGGACATACAGACTAAGATGCAGTACCACAAAAACAAATGGAGGAAAAAAGGAAAGCACTACTAAAACAAATGTCAGAAGTTGAAGAGGAGTATAAAAAAGCCAGAATGAAACTCGATGAGGAAAAATCCTGAAAGAGAGGTCTTCAGTAACTTGTATTGAAGCTCCATCTTAAGTGTTTGTATTTGGTGCCAGTTCCCATGACCCGGAAGGATGATGTTCTCAGTCAGACTCACAGAAAAAGTTACATCATGACAGTCAGTGGACTCCCGAGCGAGCGCTTCAAGCAGTGTGGTGGAAACAGAACACAGAAGGCATAAGGATTTCAGATGAGACCATGCCTATGCCAGGCATCGCACAGAATATACCTGTAAGTACTCCTGATACAGGACTGATGGGGAAAAACATGTTAGAGATGGGGGAACAAAAGGATATGAACAGGCAGCAGTCAGGGCGGGGTGCAGGTCAAGAGGAAATGCCTGAAGAACCAGAATAAATTTCATGCTCTCCTTGGGAGAGTCAAGCTGAGTTTTTTATGATGCCAGAACAGGGGAGGCAGGGGCCCAGGGAGAAAAGGGGTCTGCCCAACCTATGGCAAACAATCAGCCAGATGGGGAGAATGATAATACACGACAGGGCGACACAGAAGGGACTACCAATAGAGCTACGTTTGAGAGCCTTTTCCACAAACTTGTGGAGCTTGCTAAACATCGCAATGCAGTGAGATTGAGATATGTGGGGGGCCTTGAATCTCCTCCAGACTGCTTTTATGTGGGCAAAGAATAAATAAAAAAATCTCTGGGGTTTACTCCAGGTGAAGTATATGCTTTATCCATGCACCCGGAGAGAGCACCTTTGACATTAGCTTTCGATCCCCGGACCTACTGGAAAGATTCTGGGCAAAGTATACTAATTTAAAAACTAACCCATTATGGGTTCCATTCCAAGCCATTCCATTAACTAAAAGTCCCATAAAGATTATAACTGCACTTTCATAATGAGGGGGTCAACATTACAGACATCCTGTACTGGATGGAGAAAAAATGCAAGGTGGAGGGAAATCCTGAACCTATATTTGATTCAGAAGAATTTTGGAATGGGGGGTGGAGGATGAAAGTGACTTTGCATCAAACAGACTCAGGCTTAGTATAGTATATCTGCCCAATTGCTTTTTTTCTAGGCAACGACAAGGAGTTTATCTTTTATCCTGGTCAACCCCAACAATGTTACAAATGTGGCTCATCTAGACATCTAAGTAACCAATGTGAGGTCATAAAATTTGCCCAGTGCAGTCAAATAGGACACACAGGGTATTTTTGCAGGTCATATAATAAGTGCAACTTGTGTGAAGATGACAGTCACTCTTTCATGGACTGTCTGGGAGCCTCACATAATACTGATGTAACCCCCCTACAAATGGGGGTTCCTAGAAGCCTTCCCGGAGCTTGCTTGAATGCTCCCTGCCTGGCTGGTGTTCGGCGTAAGGCTGCTAAATGTGGGGGTTGTGAGTGCTTTTAAAGCCTCCAGTACTGTCTCTTTAAGAGCTGCCTATTCGCAGGCTTTAGTGATTCAAATGGAGGACTGGGTTTCCCTGCTCGAGTCCCACCCTGGACTGCTGTCTGATCGCTCCGTTTCTGCAGTCGCTAGGAGCGCTAAGGGAGCACACCTGAAAGATGTATAGGAACTTGTATAGTGTTGGTGAAATTGCAGTTTACCTAACTCCCTTTTATTGCAGTTGGGACTTTACATTGTGCCCCTCCATATTGGACCCGTACTGTGTGGAAGGGGGTCCAATAGCAGCTAAGGGGGCACTGGAAATGGAGTGGAGGTGACCAACCTGGAAGGCTTGTAATTCCTGGATGTGGCATTATGGGTCATGGCGCCTTTTCGCACCACTGAGGGCTAGAATAAGTGACTGGCATGTGTAACCAGCCAATGGAATCGGGTAGCGCCCCAGCTGTAAGGATTGCCCCATGCTGTTAGGGGCAGATGCGTTGTGACTGTGATGGAGAAGAGAGCTCTGAGCTCTTGCGCTGTTGAGTGTTGACGCGAGAAGTGCGTGAAAGGCCTGAGGTGGCCGTTTTGCATTGCCAGCGCTCCATGAATCAACTCCACAGGCTTGCGGTCAGAGGAGGCTGTGTACAAGCACAGCTAGCTACCAGGCTTCACCTGAAGAGGACTGGAGAATCTGCTGAATTGCGCTCGGTCTGTCAGGATGTTGAAGTTGCCGTGAAACGCCCGCATTTGCTGTGAGTTCGTTCGGGTCCTGGAAGCAGCTGCCTGGTATGGTACCCCTCTGTTGTTTCCATATAAATGTGTGAGAAGGCCGTTGAAGTTCAGGTTCAGCCTTGCGAGTGGTGAAAGGGTGGTTCTCTGCTGGGGTTGTGAATACTGGATCAGGGTAGCTCCCTGTTAAAACTTATAAATAAATGCGATAGTCGCTTTGCTATATTGCTGACGGCACTAATTGAGCTTTCTGGCTCCATCTGATCTGCTCAGGAATTAAATGTTCGTTTGTGTCAGGGCCCCAACCAGCTGCATCGAGGAACTAGCCATTAGGGCTTGGGTACCCATAGACAGTAATTAATAGGTTAGGCCTGTGCACAGAGCCATAGGTAGATTTTCATATACTGTAGTGGTAAGCTAATCAACCTGATTCCCCTGGTCCTTGTTATCTCCCCTCAAATAAATCAAATTGCTTGTTTTGCAAAAGTGCACTGGCTGTGCTGTGCATGAATGGTGAAATATTGCCCAATGAATGTGGTGTAACTGTACCTTACTTTCCAGGGGGTCCCCAGAGTGAGCTGACTGGTTCGGGCTGGAGGTAAGTGTATATGGTAAGGATCACTGAAATCAAACTGCGTGAGCCACTAGTGGGAAGAAAGGGGGGTTGCAGCAACCCAGAGGGCTGTGACCGAGTCAACCTCGACTGTTCTAACCCAGACCTCTGGGTGGAGGCACCCGCCAATGGATCTGGGCTCCTCACCCTGCCACAGTTAGAGCAGGCAGGGGTAGTAGCCCTTAGGATAATGCTCCTGGGGTTTACAAATTGGAGGCATTTCTGGGATTAGCGTCCCCTAGTGGCCCAGTGGGTAAAGTGTATAAAATGGAAACGCTGACGGGGAAACTGGAAGGGATATTATGGCAAAAATTGTTGGATCCTATTAAGACAATGGTACACAAGCTGATGGGGTGGGGCCAAGCCGAAGAGCTGGACTCCCAGAGAACTGTGTTACTATTAGACGTGCCTCTGGGAACACCGACAGCTGACATTATTTCTACTGCAGAGCGTATTAAATGTTTGGGCAAGGTGGAGGTGAAGGGGCGTATGGCTGACCTGCTTGATCAGACCCTGCAGGTGCTACTTTTGTGCAGTGTGGCCATCGACCCTGAGAGGGTACCCCCAGTGATTTACCCGGAGGGTGCCCCACAGGGGTGGAGGCTTGTTCACATTTGGAGTGGGCCAGTCACTCCTGGGGGCCCCCCAGGCTAATAGTTTCAAAGATAAACTGCTTAAATTGCTGGCTGTGGAAGGGAGGACTACCCAGGAGTTGCTGCAAGCATTGGACCTCTCTAGTGATGCCACCCCCCAGGTGTCCCCAGGTACCTCTCCCTGTCCCCCCAAGAGTTCTATTTTGGCTCCACTGCCCTTAGTGGTTCCCCCTATACAGCTCGATTCTTACCAAAGGCTGAAACTTTTTCTGGCACAGTGACGGTGCCTTCAGGGGAGGATGACTTGGAGGCGTGGATGGATTATGCCACCCCCTTAGTTCAGGAGTGGCAATGCTCTGAGGGGGAGAAAAGAAAGCGATTGATGGAGAGTCTGCGGGGTCCCGCTTTAGAAGCCATTAGGTTCTTGAGGGCCACTAACCCAGAAGCCACCACTGCAGAGTATCTTTCTGCTTTGAAGGGAGTGTTTGGGAGTACAGAGACTGGGGAAGACTTGTTATGGAAATTCAAGTCTGCTAAGCAATGGAGAAATGAGAAACTGTCCGCCTTTGTTACTAGGGTGGAGCGGGCCTTGCAGAAGGCCTATTGAAAAGGGGGGATCACAGCCACGGCCTTGAACCAGGTCAGGTTGGAACATGTTTTGAAGTCTGCTAGATTTTCTAGTGTGATATTGTTAAAACTTAAGTTACATGATAGACGGGCTGCCCCGCCTGAATACTGTCAATTGATGAGGGAAATTAGAGAAGTGGAGACTGATGAAGAGGGGTGGGAACCCTATGTGGGAGCTGTGAACCCAAGCCGAACCCCTGAGTCTAGTGCCCCTGAGGAGACCCACCTCTCAGGGAGGCCTGATGCGTCCCCAGAATTTCAAGGTGATGTGGGGGTGCATGCCATTTCCTCTGACCCCCAAGTAGAAAGCGAGTTGAGGGCCGAGGTTAGAAACTTATGAGAATTGGTGAGGGATTTGAGGCGGTCCACTACCCACCCTGTTAGGCCTGGGGAACCCGAGTCATTTAGAAACCAATGTTCTTGCTCTGGGGAACCCCCTCACCCCCCCCCCGGAGAGCCCCAAGCAGACAAAGTACTCGCCTCCCAATAGAGACCTCTGAGACCCCAAGTTTTGTTACCATTGTGGGGAGGATGGACACTTTCAGCCTGAGTGCCAGCTGCCAGAGAATTTAAGGAAGGTCAACAACAGACTGATCACTTGGCATCGCAGGGAAGGGCCCACGTCCGACCCCCCAGGAAGGGTTTTGTGACCCAGGCCAACGCCCAAGCAACTGTCAAGTCTGTGCCTCCTGAATGGTCTGATGTGGTCAGGCCCTCGATGGAGGCCCCAGTGCAAGTAAATGGGATTCCCACCTGAGCTGTATTAGATAGTGGCTCTCAGGTAACCATCATGTTTCAGGACTGGTATCAGACACACCTACCTGAGGTGCCGCTACAACTCTTGGATGGCCTACATGTATGGGGGCTAAGTGACAAGGCTTATCCGTATTTGGGGTATATCCGGATCTGGTTGTCATTTCCTACTTCTGTGGCTGGAGTGGACGAACAGGTGGAAATCCTGGCTTTAGTCTGCCCCCCCATTGGACTATATGATGAGGTACCCCTGTTGATTGGGACAAATGCTCATATGTTTGGTCGATTAGCCTAATTGTGTTCAGAAAAGCAAGCACTTAGGACGGGGCGAGCCCTAAGAATACCCGCTCTGATCCAAAAGGTCTCTGAAATTCAGAAGAAGGTTAGCCAGGAGGAACCTGAAGGCCCGGTGGGTGTAGTATGGAAGAAGGATCCAGCACCAGTGATACTTGCCCCGAATGCCCAGTATGTTTTGCAAGGGAAAGTTCGACTGAGAACAGATGTTAAGAATAAGTTATTGATGTTGGATGCACCTGGGGAGGGAAGATTGCCTGAGGGACTGCTGGTCAAACCCAGTATTTTGCCGGCTAGGGCCCATGCTTATGTCAAGAGGGTGATAGTTCAAGTTCATAATGGGTCCGACAAGGAGATTCGAATAAAAAGAGGGTGCACCCTTGGGGCCGGCCCAGTGGCGCTGAGGGTTGAGGCACTGGACGCCACACCTCGCTCCACGCCGGCGACTGGGGTTCGGGAGCGGACTCAGGTCGCGGGTGGGCCAGCCAGGGGGAGTTAGGCTTGAGCGTCCCATGACAGCTCGCCTACTCCGGGGAGGGTTAAGGCATAGCCCGAACACTTGTCTGACTCCGAGCGGAGGATCGGAGTACTACAAGCCCCCAATGTTAAGGGGAAGGGCTGCCGACATACAGCGTGACGTCAGCGCCAGTGCCTTGATCGGCCAGGGGTCCGCCGCCAGGGGGGTGGAGAAAGCGAAAACGCCTGCCATCGCGGGAAGATGGAGCCCCCGGAGACGAGCCCTCGATGTGCCTTCACCCGCCCAATGGCCCCCAGACCGACGACAGTTGATTGTTGGGGTAAGGGGGCCCTGCCCCATCCCTGCTCGGGGGGTAAACCAAAGCTTCATGGGGTTCCTGTGGGGTCATACGGGCAGGGTGGAAGGCAGAGGGATGTCTACCTTGGGGCTCCTGAAGGGTCGGGGATGGCAGGCAGGAAGGCGAATAAATAGAAACTTCAAAAAAAAAAAAAGAGGGTGCACCCTGGCAAGTGTACATTGTGCAAATACTGCAGTGCTACCCAATAGCAAGGGTTCAAGGAAAGATGACAGGGTAACTCCTGACTTGTTTGATTTTGGTGACTCCCCGTTGCCTGCTGATTGGAAAGCGAGGATCAGTGAGAAGCTGGCCATCAGAGACCAGGTATTTTCCCTAAAAGAATGGGACGTGGGATGTGTGCAAGGGGCTGAGCACCACATCCGGCTGCATGATGACAGGCCTTTTAGAGAGAGATCTCGGCGTCTGGCCCCGGCTGACATAGACGATGTGAGGCGGCATTTGCAAGAGATGCTTGCTGCTGGTGTGATACAACAGTCCTGGAGCCCCTATGCTTTCCCCATTGTAGTAGTAAGAAAAAAGAATGGGGCGGTTCGGATGTGTATAGATTACCGTACTTTGAATCGGCGGACCATTCCCGATCAGTATACCATGCCATGCATACAGGATGCCTTGGATTGTTTAAATGGCAGTAAGTGGTTCTCTGTGTTAGACCTCCGCAGTGGGTACTATCAGATCCTGATGGCCCCAGAGGACCGAGAGAAGACTGCTTTCATTTGCCCTCTAGGTTTCTATGAGTTCACCCGGATGTCTCAAGGGATTTCAGGTGCCCCAGCTACTTTTCAGTGCCTGATGGAACGTGCTGTGGGGGACATGAATTTGCTCGAGTGTTTGGTCTACTTAGATGATGTCATAGTGTTTGGCCGCTTGGAAGAGCATGAACGCCGATTGTTCAAGGTCCTGGATCGGCTGGAGGATTTTGGTCTCAAGCTATCTATAGACAAGTGCCAATTCTTCCAAACTTCGGTGAAGTATGTGAGCCACATAGTAGCCACTGAAGGCATAGAGACTGACCCCAGCAGAGTGGAGGCTTTGACTACTTGGCCTCAGCCAAAGAATTTGAAAGAGCTGCAATGGTTCCTGGGGTTTTGTGGATATTACAGGCAGTTTGTCAAAGATTATTCTCGAGTGATCCGCCCCCTCCTCAACCTTACTCAGGGGTACCCTCCCATGCACAAAAAGTATAAGAAAGTTGTGCACTCTGAGACAGAGAAGAAGTTTTTTCCGCCGAATGATGTGTTTGGAAACCGCTGGACAACTGAGTGTGAGGAAGCTTTTTATGACATCATATATCAACTTACCCATGCCCCAGTGCTGGCCTATGCTGATCTGGCCAAGCCATACGTTCTCCATACTGACGCCAGTCTACAAGGATTGGGGACTGTGTTATATCAGGAGCACTCGAATGGGCTGAGACCTGTAGCTTTTGCCAGCAGAAGTCTGACTCCTTCAGAAAAAAAATTATCCAGTGCACAAACTAGAATTCCTGGCTGTAAAGTGGGCCATTGTTGATCAATTTCATGATTATTTGTACAGTGCTAAGATACTGGTAAAGACTGATAACAATCCTCTGACCTATGTGCAGACCTCAGCCAAGTTGGATGCCACTGGCCATAGGTGGCTCTCTGCATTGACCACCTATGACTATGCTGTTGAGTACAGAGCAGGCCTAAACTATATAGATGCGGATGCTCTCTCTCGGAGGCCTATGCCACAAGCTGACTGGGTCAGGTTGTCAGGACCTGACATAAGAGCCCTTTGCCAAAAATTTGACAAGGAGGAACAGGTGTCTTCTGATGCTGTAGACTGCATGGTGGATTGCTTGGGGCCATCCGAGAACTACATACCTGCTGCTTACTGTCATTTTTCTGCATTAGACACTAGTTCGCTGCCCCAATTCAACAATGATAGTCTCCAATGGGCTCAATCCCGAGACTCCATGATAAAAATGGCTGTGGAGGCTTTGCAGGCCGGGAGGGACGTGTCCAAGTTGCGTTCCACTGACCTGAGAACTGCCTTGTTATACAAAGAAGGGCCAAAGTTAAAGCTGATTAACCACCTACTATACAGAGAGACTGTGGATAAGGAGGGCCGGGTAGACAAACAACAATTGGTGCTGCCCACTGCTTTTAGAGAACTGGTTTTGAGGTCCCTGCATAATCACATGGGGCATCTGGGCATAGACCGAACTCTTGACCTGGTAAGGACCCGATTCTATTGGCCAAAAATGAGTGCAGATGTGGAGCAGTATGTCAAGACCTGTGGCCGCTGTTTGCAAAGAAAAGCCTTACCTCAGAGAGCCACCCCCATGGTTAATATCACTATCAGTGCCCCTATGGAACTGGTCTGCATTGATTTCCTGAGTTTAGAACCAGAGCTAAAAAACCTCAGTAACATATTGGTAGTCACTGATCATTTTACCCGGTATGCCTAGGCTTTCCCTACCAAGGATCAGAAAGCAACTACGGTGGCTAAAGTACTTGTTGAGAACTTCTTTGTTCGCTATGGGGCCCCCCCAGAGAATCCATTCCGACCAGGGGAGGGACTTTGAGAGTCGCCTGATTAAAGAAATGCTATCTTTGTGGGGAGTACGAAAATCAAGAACCACCCCATACCATCCCCAGGGAGATCCCCAACCTGAAAGGTTTAACCACACGTTGCTTGATGTGTTGGGCACACTGCAACCCAAGACAAGCCTAGATGGAGCCAGCAGATTAGCACCCTGGTTCATGCTTATAACTGCACCAAAAGTGATGCCACTGGATTTTCCCCGTACAGGCTGATGTTTGGGAGAAAGGCTAGACTGCCAGTGGATGTGTGTTTTGGGGTTTCCCCTGATGGGGTACAAGCAGAAAATAATCTACAGTATGTACAGAAGTTGAAGGCCCAATTGAACCATGCCTACCAACTGGCCCAGACTATGGCTGCTGAACGAAACCTGGCCAACAAGGAGAGGTATGATAAGAAAGTGAAAACAATGGAACTGACAGAAGGGGATAGAGTGCTATTGAGGAATCTGGGACTGCATGGCAAACATAAGATTGCTGACAGATGGCATCACCTCCCTCATATTGTTGTGGCAGATTTACCTGTATATAAAGTGTGGCCTGAAAACAATTCAAAAGATGTGAAAACTATACACAGAAATCATCTGCTGCCAATTGGGCAGATCTTGATTGAAGCTGAACCTCCCAGTGCCTCCCCTCCAGGCCTATGACTAGATCTGCTGCCAAGAAAAAACCCAGACCACTTGATTCTTCAGCAAGCCAAATAAGAGGGCCTTGTCCAAACCCGGCTGATGAAGATGATCACCAATCTGTGTTTGAAGACAATGAAAATAATATTGAATACTATCCCTCTTATGAACTGAACCAACTGTTTCGGGGTAATCCCCTCGTTAACTCTGGGGATGAGGTTGGGCTTTCTGGACTGTCTGAACCCCCAGCTTTGTCTCCGGAACCAATGCTTCTAGAGGATGAATTGGGTAGCAGCAAAGCCCAAGGGGTGGGGTCCTTGAGTCTGGCTGAACTACTACCTCAGAGATTGCGAAAAAAGCACAGCAGTTGGACCACAGTGGGCTCAGGGAGGGTGAGGATGGTGGAACAGAGGCACACCCAGTCAGTTGTTCCATTCCACAATCCATACACCATTCTGGGGGAGCATAGCTCCCTATGGATGCACCCGCAGAGGAGACTAAGGAGGCTGAGGACAACTGTCACAAGGGAGGCCCACAGGAAGGAGGCAGAGGACACCACAGGAAAGGAAGCAGCTCCTGGTGGGGACCCAATTATTAGGGGATAGAATTGGGGGAGCAGGAAAACTGAAGTGAGTGCCTGCCTGGTGCCATGGCTTGGAGGACAGGAAGCGATCCTCAGGATCACAAGATCAGCTGCACGGAGTCTGAGCTGGACGCCATTGTCCACCTAGACAAAATGACTTGGCTCATCATGAGATTAGAGCAGTGCAGAAGGACTTTGTAGAATTGGGAGGGGCCTAAGACAAGTAGCACACACAGTATCCTTCTCAGAGGTGCTGCCTGTCAATGGCATGAGTGAGGCGTAGGTACTTTGCACCATGCAGTTAATGAATGGTTGAAGAAATGGTGGAGCACAGGGGTTTGGCTTCATTGGGACTGGGTTCCACCTGGAGGGACACCAGCCTATACTGGCAGGATGGTCTGCATCTGTCCAGGAAGGGAACAAGTCTTTTGAGCAATCGGTTTAAATGCTTCATTGGCAAGCTTTTAAACTAGTCAAGGGGGGAGGCACTGATAAGCAGCAGGAAAATCCCAGCCTCTCCCCACAAAACAGGGTACTAAATGAGAAAAAGACCAAGGTAGAAAGGTCAGTGGGGGATGCTGCAACAGAAGGTAAAGCCATCAAGAAATGGAGAGCAATGAGTACCAATGCCTGTAGTCTGAGTAACAAGCTTCCTGAATTAGTGGCCTTGATGGAGGAGGAACATCTGGATATCGTGGCAGTCACAGAAACATGGTACACACAAAACCATGACTGGGACATAAACATACCAGGATGCACTATCTACAGGAGGGACAGGGAGGGTAAAAGAGTAGGAGGAGTAGCTCTTTACATAAGGGAAGGAATCAAAGCAACAGAACAAAAGGGAAAACAGGGAGGAGAAGAAGCACTGTGAGTAAATTTGGAGACCGGCAATGGCACCACAATCCGCACAGGGGTTGTATACAGACCCCCTTCTCAGGGGAAGGAAATGGACAAGGAAATGATAGAGAGTATACTTAGAATGACAGGAAAAGGGGAGATATTGCTGATAGGTGATCTGAATATGCCAGATGTTAACTGGAGTGCAATTGCAGCAGCCACTTCGAAGAGTGGGGCTATTCTAGATGCCCTACAGGGGGCATGCCTTAGACAACTAGTACTGGAGCCCACTCGAGAGGAAGCAATCTTAGACCTGGTTCTCTCAAATGGAGATGAAGAGAGGATCACAGATGTAGAAGTGGGTAGCCATCTGGGAACTAGCGACCATCGAACAGTATGGTTCACAATAAACACAGCAATAGAGTCAAGCCATACAAAGGCAAAAGTACTGGACTTTAGGAAGACTGACTTTGCCAAAATGGGTGAGTGCCTAAGGAATTCACTAGCAAATGGGCATAAAGGAGGGGTGGAAGAACAATGGGGAATAATAAAAACTGCCATCACAGAGGTAACAAGCCTTTGTGTGAAGCAAATAAACAAAACGAAACGATGTAAGAAACCACTATGGTTCTTAAAGGAAGTAGCAGTGAAGGTTCAAGAGAAAAAGAAAGCATTCAGGAAGTACAAGGAATCACAGAAGGTGCAGGACAGAGAACTGTATCAGTTAAAGCAAAAGGAAGCTGGGAAGGCAGTCAGAACAGCAAAGGCCCAAACCGAGGAAAAGATAGCCAACTCAGTTAAGAAGGGGGATAAAACCTTTTATAGGTACATCAGGAGCCGAAGAAAGACCAAGAGAGGGATAGTGAGGCTGATTAAAGGGAGGGAGGGTGGGCAGAGGGTGACTGTCGAAAAGGCAGAGATACTAAACAAATATTTTTGCTCAGTATTTACAAAGGAAGAGGGGGAGGTACCTAAAACAAACAGTAGAAACACTCTGGTTACAGAAGTTGATACCAGCCCATTTACAGAAAGAACTCTTAAAACTGAAGGTGGACAAAGCAATGGGGCCTGATGGGATTCATCCCAGAATTCTAAAAGAACTAAGGGTAGAACTAGTGACACCACTGACTACCCTCTTCAACAAATCATGGGAGGATGGGGTGGTACCCTAGGACTGGAGGAGGGCAGATGTGATTCCCCTTCACAAAAGTGGGAGCAAGACAGAAGCAGGAAACTATAGACCTGTTAGTTTAACCTCAGTGATAGGGAAAATGATGGAATCACTTCTGAAGGAAAGAATTGTCGAGTATCTAGAGGCTAGAGGGGCACAGAACCCAAGGCAACATGGATTCACAGCGGGAAGGTCATGCCAGACAAAGCTGATAGATTTCTTTGACTGGGTGACCAAAGTAGTAGATCAGGGAGGGGCTGTGGACATGGCCTACCTAGACTTTAGCAAGGCATTTGACACAGTCCCACACAAAAGATTAATATACAAGTTAGCCAGCCTGGGAGTGGGTCCCAAGATGACAGCCTGGGTAAAGAATTGGCTGGAGAACAGGACACAGAGAGTAATAGTAAATGGAGTCCACTCTGAAGAAAGGAGGGTTACTAGTGGGGTACCGCAGGGTTCAGTATTATGACCGGTCCTCTTCAATGTCTTTATAAGTGACATTGCAGAGGGACTGGAAGGAAAAGTATGTCTCTTTGCAGATGACACAAAGATCTGCAACAGAGTTGATGCACAAGGTGGGGTGGAAAGGATGAGAAGGGACTTGGCAAGGTTAGAGGAATGGTCAAATGTATGGCAGATTAGATTCAATGCTAAGAAGTGCAGTAATGCACCTGGGAAACAAAACCCAGGGAAGAGTACACAATGGGGGTGAGATACTAACAACAACAAAAATGGAAAGGGACCTGGAGGTAGTCATATCAGATGACCTAAAGGTGGGCAAACAATGTGAGAGGGCAGCAAGGAGGGCTGGGGGGATACTGGGATACACAGGGAGAGGCATCACCAGTAGAAAACAAGAAGTTATCATCCCTCTGTACAGACAGCTGGTCAGACCCCATCTGGAGTACTGCGTGCAGTTCTGGAGACCCAATCTCTGCAAAGATATAGACAGGATGGAAGCTGTCTAGAGGAGGGCAACTAACATGGTGCAGGGTCTGCACTGGAAGACATATGAAGAGAGACTTAAGGAGCTTAATATGTAGCCTCGAGGAAAGGAGGAGAGGGGGACATGATAGAAACTTTCAAGTACCTCAAGGAATCAACAAAGTCCAAGAGGGTAGCATTGTTCAAAAAGAGGTGTGCAAGAACAAGGGGCACAATTTGAAGATAGAGGGGACGGCTCAGAGGTAATTTAAGGAAGTATTTTTCACAGAGAGGTTGTGGATGCATGGAACGGCCTTCGGAGGAGGTTGTGGAGTCAAAACAGTGGTCGAATTCAAGCATGCATGGGACAGTCATAAGGCAATTCTAGGGGGTGGGGGTAGGAAGAAGTAGGCTGCTGGTTAACTAGGATCTGCAGCTTATCCATTAGGTAGGGAAATGGGCAGACTGGGTGGGCCAAGCGGTCCTTATCTGCCATCAAATTCTATGTTTCTATGTTACTATGTAACTGTCTGGCCTGGCTGAACTACCTGACTTTTCAGAAGAAGGAAGTGATGTGGGGGAACAAGCCAGTGATATGCCAGAACCTGAAGAATATTTTGAGTGCCCTGATGGTTCCTTACTAGTGCCTGAACCATCCCCAGCTGAGCCAAGTAGTGTGGGTCCTGATGTAGAGGGTCATGCCCCCGAAAGTACTATGAGCACTGGGTCCCCTTCCCCTATGGAGGTTCCCCCTACTAATCTCAATGAGGCTGAATCGGAATCGGGGCCTGTAGCAGGGTTTTCTGAGACCCCTAGATGCTCTAGCCGAGAAGTACGGTAGTAAAGTTGAGTTATGAGTCTCTGGGTCAGCCTGTGGACCTGCCCTTAAATGTGGTCCATAAAGGGGTGTATGTGTCCCCGAGCTCCTTGCCTAAGCTAGTCTCGGGGGATAATTCTAGCCTGTTAATACTGCCCTTCCAGTGTGGTGCCCCTGCTTTAGGTAACCCACAAGTAGCTGATAGGGAGGGGTCCCCTCTTTCCAGGTGTCCTGGACAGGAACTAATGACCTGATTTAAACAAGGGAAAATAATTGCGTGTGTAGATAATATTGCATAAACTGTAGTAAACTGTAAATACAGTAGCAATGCATGTAATCTAAAGTGTGACATAATGTTAATTAAGCTGTTCGCCTTAAAGTAATTTAAGGGTAACTACTTGACATGGATGCCAAGTTCTTTCCAGGCCAGGAAGGGTGTAACCCCCCCTACAAATGGGGGTTCCTAGAAGCCTTCTCGGAGCTTGCTTGAATGCTCCCTGCCTGGCTGGTGTTCGGCGTAAGGTCGCTAAATGTGGGGGTTGTGAGTGCTTTTAAAGCCTCCAGTGCTGTCTCTTTAAGAGCTGCCTGTTCGCAGGCTTTAGTGGTTCAAATGGAGGACTGGGTTTCCCTGCTCGAGTCCCACCCTGGACTGCTGTCTGATCGCTCCGTTTCTGCAGTCGCTAGGAGCGCTGAGGGAGCACACCTGAAAGATGTAGTTGTTCCCTATAGGAACTTGTATAGTGTTGGTGAAATTGTAGTTTACCTAACTCCCTTTTATTGCAGCTGGGACTTTACATTGTGCCCCTCCATATTGGGCCTGGACTGTGTGGAAGGGGGTCCAATAGCAGCTAAGGGGGCACTGGAAATGGAGTGGAGGTGACCAACCTGGAATCAGGACTCTGGATGGAGCCAGATGACCAATGGGGGCACCGCTTGTAATTCCTGGATGTGGCATTATGGGTCATGGCGCCTTTTCGCACCACTGAGGGCTAGAATAAGTGACTGGCATGTGTAACCAGCCAATGGAATCGGGTAGCACCTGAGCTGTAAGGATTGCTCCATGCTGTTAGGGGCAGATGCATTGTGACTGTGATGGAGAAGGGAGCTCTGAGCTCTTGCGTCATTGAGTGTTCGCGCGAGAAGCGCGTGAAAGGCCTGAGGCGGCCGTTTTGCATTGCCAGCGCTCCACGAATCAAATCCGCAGGCTTGCGGTCAGAGGAGGCTGTGTACAAGCACAGCTACCTACCAGGCTTCACCTGAAGAGGACTGGAGAATCTGCTGAATCGCACTAGGTCTGTCAGGACGTTGAAGTTGCCGTGAAATGCCTGCATTTGCTGTGAGCTCGTTCGGGTCCTGGAAGCAGCTGCCTGGTATGGTACCCCTCTGTTGTTTCCATATAAATGTGTGAGAAGGCCGTTGAAGTTCAGATTCAGCCCTGCGAGTGGTGAAAGGGTGGTTCTCTGCAGGGGTTGTGAGTACTGGATCAGGGTAGCTCCCTGTTAAAACTTATAAATAAATGCGGTAGTCACTTTGCTGTATTGCTGACGGCACTAATTGAGCTTTCTGGCTCCATCTGATCTGCTCAGGAATTAAATGTTCGTTTGTGTCAGGGCCCCAACCAGCTGCATCGAGAAACTAGTCATTAGGGCTTGGGTGCCCATAGACAGTAATTAATAGGTTAGGCCTGTGCAGAGGTAGATTTTCATATACTGTAGTGGTAAGCTAATCAACCTGATTTCCCCCGGTCCTGTTATCTCCCCTCAAATAAATCAAATTGCTTGTTTTGCAAAAGTACACTGGCTATGCTGTGCATGAATAGTGAAATATTGCCCAATGAATGTGGTGTAACTGTACCTTACTTTCCAGGGGGTCCCCAGAGTGAGCTGACTGGTTCAAGCCGAGGGGTAAGTGTATATGGTGAGGATCACTGAAATTGAACTGTGTGAGCCACTAGTGGGAAGAAAGGGGGCTTGCAGTAACCCAGAGGGCTGTGACCGAGTCAACCTCGACTGTTCTAACCCCGACCTCTGGGTGGAGGCACCTGCCAACGGATCTGGGCCCCTCACCCTGCCACAGTTAGGGCAGGCAGGGGTAGCAGCCCTTAGGATAGCGACCCTGGGGGTTACACTGAACACCAGGATTATGGTGTAAAGGACTTTTACCTTAATAAATCAGCAAGGGCAGCCAGCCGATCTGCCACACAAACCCCTGCAAGGGAAAAGAGAACACCTCCCCCACCCCCGGCAATCAGAGGCAACGTCACCAGCCCCATGAGTGCCCTCTAAGGGGGAAGCTGAGAAAACTCCAAACCCATCAGCAAGTGATCCGCAGAATGCAGATGGGATGCCCCCAAAAAATTTACCTGAAATAGAGGTATTTCAAACAGTCAAGAAAAGGCATACAGCACCTACAGAAAAAGTACTGGACCCTTTAACTGAAGTAGTGGCCCAACCATCTAAGGGTCCAGAACAGTGTTCTGAAAACATTTGCACACAGAATAAGTATGCATCTTATAGTGGGGGGACAGAAATGAGTGAATAATCTGCCTCTGCCTCTGCCTCAGTGACATCCTCACAAAAAGACATGTGATAGTAGCCAGAAAATCAACCGTTAGAGTCTAAAGGACATAGAAAGAAAGACACGACTATAACACATAGAATGGATCTGAGAGCTTGCAGGAATAAAGTGACTTGATACTATCACTGCTCCTAACATACTACATGGGTTATCCCTTGCCTCACTAAATGGTAACAACATTTTATCTGAGAAAAAGAGGTTTATGACATACTTTTTGTTTTCAGAAACTGCATATGATATAGCATTTCTTCAGGATACCAGGTTGAGGAATGCATATAGATAGATACATAGACAGTGTAAGCAGATAAGGGCCTATGGCCCACACAGTCTGCCCATTTGAGCTTGTAAGTTCAGTTTGTTTTCCTAGAAGTCTGTTGCCCCTTACCCCTGACCTCCAGAATTCCTTTATGTCTATCCCATGCATTCTTAAATCCCGTGATTGTTTCAGCCCCCACCACTTCCTCTGGCAGGGTGTTCCACTTGTCCACCACCCGTTCTGTGAAGAAATTCTTTCTCATGTTTCCTCTGAATCGTCCTCCCTCCAACTTCATCCCATGCCCTCTAGTCCTGGAACATCTTTTCGCTTAAAAATAGTGTTTTCCTGCACCCTGTTCCTCCCTGTAAGATACTTGTATGTCTCTATCATATCCCCTCTCCCTCCTCTCCTCCAGGAGTACATGTTCAGTTCCTTCAACCTGTCTTCATAGGACTTGTGATGCAATCCATGCACCATCTTTGTTGCCCTCCTCTGAACCTTCTCTACCCTGTCTATGTCCTTACGAGGTATGGTCTCCAGAACTGTACACTGTACTCCAGGTGGGGCCTCACTAGTGTCTTGTATAGCGGAATTATGACCTCCCTTTTCCTGCTGGTGATGCCCCTGCCTATACATCCCAGCATCCTATTTGCTTTACCTGCTGCCTTGTCACACTGTTTCCCTACCTTGAGGTCATCAGAGATGACAACCCCAAGATCCCTTTCCTGCTTGGTGCATGCTATATCCTCACCCCCGAATTGATATATTGTGCCAGGGTTTTTGTGCCCCATATGCATTATCTTGCACTTCTTTGCATTGAATTTCAACTGCCAAACCCCTGACCATTCTTCAAGTTTCTGCAGGTCGCTTCTCATTCTGTCTACACCCTCTGGTGTGTCTACTCTGTTACAGAGCTTTGTGTCATCAGCGAACAGTGAAATTCTGCCTTCTAGGTCCTGTGCAATGTCACTGATGAAGATGTTGAATAGGACCGGTCCCAGCACTGATCCCTGTGGTACCCCACTGGTCACTCTTCCCTCTGTGGAGTGACAGCCATTTACCACAACCCTCTGTGTCCTGCCACCCAGCCAGTTACCTACCCACCACACTACTGTCCTGCCCACACCCATATTCCCCAGTTTGTGTAATAGTCTTCTATGTGGCACAGTGTCAAAGGCCTTGCTGAAGTCCAGATAGGCCATGTCCACTGCCCTCCCCTGATCCACCTCCCTAGTCACCCAGTCAAAAAATTCAACGAGGTTGGTCTGACATGACCTCCCCCTGGTGAAACCATGCTGCCTTGGGTCCTGTAGTCCATTGACAACCAGATGTTCCACCAATCTCTCCTTCAGTAGTGCTTCCATGATCTTCCCCACTAACGAGGTGAGGCTGACTGGTCTGTAGTTCCCTGCTTCCTCTTTGTTTTCACTTTTGTATAAGGGGACTACATCTGCTGTCCTCAAGTCTTTGGGTACCTCCCCTGTTCCCAGTGATCGGCTAAACAGGATAGCCAGAGGTTCAGCCACCACCTCTCTTAGTTCTTTAAGGACCCTGGGGTGCACCCCATCTGGCCCCATTGCTTTATCAACTCTTATTACTTCCAGTTCCTTCAGGACCCTTTCTCATGTAAAGGGACTTGTGTCCATTTCTGCACCATTCTCACCCCTTGTACTCCCTTCAGACCCATTACCCTCCTCTTCCTCAGTAAAGACTGAGCAGAAATACCTGTTCAATATGTCAGCTTTACTGTTGTCATCCTCCACGCGGCCCCCATATGATATACAGTTAGCTAGTGAGGCATGTATATGGGTCCGTTCCTTCTGGTCTCTGGGGGAGGAAAACTGTAGTGGAGTAGGTATATACATTTGGAAAATTTTCAGGTTATTCACACTGGAAATATGGCCTGCGAGAGCATTATTGATCGATATAGACATTAACAACTGTGGGTTTCAATTGATAAGTGTGTATGCACCCCAGACTAGGTCACTGCGGATTGATTTATTGAAAAAAATACAACCCTTTCTTTTTATTGCAAGAAACATTCTTTTAGGGGGAGACTTTAATATTGTCATTTTCTTAAGGATAGGGGTTCCTAAACAGATAAAGTATTTTGTGATGTAACATATTTAAACCAAGTTTTGTCACAAGCAGATCTAAGAGATTTTTTTTTTTTCAGCAAGGGAAAACAGCACAACACACCTTTTATAACAGAAAACTTTCCATAAGGATAGATTACTAGTTTTTGTCCCCCTCATTACCAGTAAGCAGCAGGGAAGGTTTACCAGTAGCATCTGCTGATCATTGGATGTTAAGGGTACAGGTGTCAGAGATAGTAGAGACAACTAGAGGGCGAGGATACTGGAAATTAAATCTGAGTCTGTTAGATGATCCAGAAATAGCAAAAGGGCTTAAATATGTACTAGAGGCAAGGCAATCTCTGTTCTTTCTGTATAAATCTAAGAGGGAATGGTGGGAGCATACAAATAAGTAATTTTTTTTAAACAAAGTGGGAAGATTAAAAGGAAGACATAAGATGGATAGATATCTGGAACTTAGAGCTCAGTTTCATAAGCTTCTGTCTGTCCAAAATGAGGGTGGGACAATAGACCAGGACCTCCTTAATGAGATAAAATATGAAATGGGGAACCTCCAATATGATAGGATGAGATCCTTAGAATTAGAACAAAGGTTTGGGATACACGGCCCCAGACAAGTTTTAATCCCTTTGATGACTGTGCAAAAAAAATGTAATAATAAAGTTATTGCAGCACTAGAAACAGAAGACGAGAATGTGAAATATACACAAGCAGAAATAATGAGCAAGGTGGAAAAATATTTGGGACATCTGTTTCCTTACCTTTAGAAGTAGATAAGTGACTAGAAGATTGTCAGGTGCAGGTGTTACCATAGTTTATTAAAAAATAACTTGTTCAACCTATTACAGACCAAGAAATAGCTAATATTATTCCAAACCTAAAAAAAAAAGGGACGGCTCCTGGGTGGTATAGTCTCCCATATGAGATTTATAACAACATACTCCTAGAATTAAAATCTGAACTGACTAGGATGTATAATGAATGTTTAGAGGAACAAAATCTACCAGGTAGTATGAACCAAGGATTGATGATTCTATTATTTAAATCTGGGAACAGACGATTGATAAACAATTGGAGACCTGTCACTCTGCTAAATGCAGATTTCAGAATTTTAACAAAGATTTTGAGTGTCAGATTGGCACTGGCCATGGGAGAAATTATATACCCATCACAATCCTGTGGCATCCCAGGATGGAAAATAGGGGACTCACTGATTTTAATAAGAGAAATACTGGAAAAAGGAAGGAATGGGGTAATATCTGGCTTCTTAGTGAGCCTAGATCAGGCTAAAGCATTCGAAAGAGTTTCACATGATTTTATTTGGAAATGTATGGCGTGTTATGGCTCGCCAGACATATTTGTGTCTTGGATTGCGACATGTTATAAACAAGCATGGTGTACACTTTATATTAATGTATGGCTTGGGAAAGAATGTGTCATTCGTAAAGGAGTCTGGCAGGGGTGCCCTTTGAGCCCCCTACTGTACATCCTGACCTTAGATCCACTACTACAGATGATAAATAATTCAGAAAAGGTGATAGGGCTCTCAAGTCCAGATATTCAAAGCTTTGCATGGGGCACAAACTGTTTGCACGGGTTTAGCATGGGATTAGCGTGGGTCTGCTATATTAAAAAGGCCAAATAGCATGTGCAAACTGCATTAGTGCTGGGCAAAATCATAATATATGCAAGGGGCAAACTGAACATGAATACAGGTGCACTGCTACATTCAACGACTAGCGCAGTGCAAAGTGGTTTTGCGCGACCCTTTGCGCGGTACAAATTATCACCCAGGAAAAGCTGGTCTTAACCCATGGGCAATCCAGCTTGTGTGACATTGTGGCATTGCGCAGTATTAGCGCGGCCTTGAGCGACCCTAACATATGACTATGACACAGAGAAAAAGCCAGACATGGAGGACACATGCTGCTCACTGATGGCACCACAATAATACCAACAGCTGCCACCAGTCCCAGCCATGCCGAGCAGTATGTGGTGACCTGGCCCCCGGGGACCACCATGGTAGTGTGGCCATACAGCACACACCTGCAGACCATATGTCTGTGGTGACCAACAGATGCCAGCACACACATGCAGCACTGTGGGCATGGTGGGTGTTGAGGGGAGGATGTACGGGTGGCCAAGCCTCACCACAGACCGGGTGCAGCCACAAAGCTGGGACACAGCACGCAGTGCACATGGGCCAATATTAGGAATACCCCAATACCAGTGTGCCTGTCCGATTGTACATGCCCCCCCCAGTCACATACCACACAGCAGCACAAACACCACAGCACACACAGCCGGCCATGTATATGTCACTATGAGTGTTCCATGCCAGAGGTGCATCATCTGTGGGTCACACAACAGTGTGACAGTAATGTCCACTGTCAGCAAACACCTGCAAGGTGGGCTTGTCACTGTGTACAGTGCAGTGGTCATCATTACCCTACACACCATAGGCATTGCTGTGTCCCTCACACTACTGGCCCCCTTGCTACTGTGGTGTCTGCTGTGCACTGTAGCATGCCCTTAAGTGTGACAGTTGCATGCATCACCACCACCGCCTGTGCCTATGCTGTGTTATCCCTTGGGGTATGCAATGCTATGCTGTACTGCATACATGTAGCCTGCAGCTACCATCATGCACTGTCAGACTGACCTACAGGTGGAGCTGCGGGCAGACCTGGCCAGCCCCTGTACTTCTAGACTGACCTACAGGTGGAGCTGTGGGACCCTGCAGTAACGCTGGGCAAACTGCATGCAAATCAGGGCATAATGAGATGCTAATCTGGATGTTTACGCAGAGACTACCTAAGTAGGTTCATTTGCATGTCACTTTTGAATATGGCAAAATTTAGTGCCGGGCAAACGTGTTTGCTCCGGGCAAACGGCTTAACTCCGCGCTAAACCCGTGAAAACATGTTAGCACGGTACTAACGGTTCGGGAATTTTACACAGTTTTGCACACTGTACTTTCACATGTGCTGCTGCTTGCAGCTGTACTGGGTCCACGCATTTGATGGCACTTACATTAGCCACATAGTTTACCTCTACCTACCTTCACGTTGTTGTGCACTGTGCTGCTGTTGTGGTTTGCACTTCCTGGTTGCTATATTTAGAGCTGTCTTATTCCAGGGCTAAGTTTGCCCTGCACTCCCAGCCCAGTTTGCCCGGCATCATTCCCATGCTATATTTAGAGGCTGTTTGCCCCTGGCTATTCCTTTTGAATATAGCTTGCTTTTTGCTCCGTGCTAAATTTGCCCACCGGGAAGTGCTAATTTAGCCCTGGGGTAAAGTTTTGAATATCTGGGCCAATGTATCAAGTGAAGACTTAGCGATCAAGACAGTGGCCTATGCAGATTATCTGTGTTTGATACTGGCAGACAGAGGCAACTCTACAAGCAGAAAGAATGTTACATGAATTCTGCAAAGTAGCAGGGGCACAAGTTAATCTATCTAAAAGTGCATGTATTCCTATAGGTGAATGGTAGACAGAGGTACTAGAGGTTATCGGAGTAAATGTTGTCAATGCTGGATACAACATTTTAGGAATTACGTTTGGACAAGAGGATATGGCATATTATAATTGGGACATACAGTATTAATAAAGAGTGCACAACAGAGCGTCGAAGTCTGGAATACATGGCATATGTCTAAATTAAAAAGAATATATGTGATTAAGACATTCTTAGTTACCATGTTTTTGCATTTGGCAGTAGTGTCCCCTCCCCCCCCCCAAAAAAAAAACAGTTAGAGGTTGCATTATACAGTTGTTGTTTTTTTTCTTGGTTTTGGAGTAATCGGCTTAATCCAATTAAAAGGGGTGTCATATCTGAACAAAAGTCAGGGAGGAGTAGAAATGGTTAACATTGTTTTATTTTTTCATACTGTGTTTATTTATTTTAATATAAAACCCCTATTGACAGGAGTAACAGCTATATGGACCCCATGGGTACTGGAGAGCATAAGAGCTTGGCCAGAGGCTTGGTCAAAGGAGAGTTGTATAGTCAAACAAAAACCAATAGAGGGATTATCCCCCTTCTTCCAAGCATGTTGGGGGAAATTAAAATTGTGGAAAGTCACAAAGCAACAGGGTATTACAATTAGTAGAAAATCCTTTTATGCATATGTATTAGATAAGCATTTTATAGAACTCCCTCAATATTCTGAGAAAAATAAACAGGAACAGGATTTTATAGGGAAAATATTAACCAACAAGAGAAATCCATACAAAATGTGGGATGTTGGGGTAGAGGATAGGTTTTGCCCCAAAGAATCCTGTGTGGCCACATTAGAAACTATGGAACACCTGTATTTTCAATGCCCCTTTGTAATAAAATTCTGGGAGGTTTGTCCCACTACTGGGAACAATTTCCTGTTAAATCTAACCCCAGAAATGTTTTTTTCTAGGAATATTAACGATACACTGGCAATGGTTTAACTGCTAAACTGTACATTTAATTTTTTTTGTGTATATAAAGTATCATATATGGATCACCAGAGTCAAGCTAACATTACAACAGCTAGACATGACACCTGAATAGTTATTTTGTGCTATTAGAGGTGCAAGAGATTAAGCAGACAGAACAGAATTCTATGAATTCCACTCAGTTTAACAAATGGTGGGGCAATATTCCGTGGACCATTTAAGTGTCAATGGAGGCATGGTTTATGTTAATATAAGAAAGCATATTTATAGGTTTATAGCATCTTTTCTTGAAAATAATGTAATGATTGTTTACTACCCCTAGGAGAAATGTTAAAAATTTGACAAACCAGAACCACTGAGAGTAAGGAAGCAGGTCCCTCATTTGAGGTGTGGAATGCAGCCAGAGGTATTATAAGGAAAGGAAAGGTAACACTAATTTGGCAAATGTTAATTACGTATATAGTAATTGATAAAGAATATGAAGAAATTATCTTGAGAATAGATTTGCTTTTGTTTTTCTCACATAACCAAATTATAGAATCAATATTTAATTTTATGGAAAAAAGTTTGGTTACATTTTTTTGTTTCAGGTGGTATGAAGTTAATATTACTTTTGAATAGTCTGGTTATCCCTACACACTACAGACTGATAAAAGACATCATTTATATTTGTATTAGAGTATGACTAAAATACTTATTTAAGTTTTAAAAATTTAATTTGCATAATGTTTTTGATGTGGATCAAACAGTGTGGTAACACTATAGCCCTGTTTACACTACCGAGTTGCTCCAGAATCTTGATCGCTTCTTTGTGTTGTGCATCAGCTGAGCCCATAATCTACAGTTTACACAGCAGTCCATTCAGCGCCGTAATGTGTGCCGCAGCGGGGTTGTTCCTTGTGGGGGGGGGTTTCATTTATTGATGTCAGCTCAGACGAGTCATGGGAAAATTGGCCTCCCCAGCGGATCAAGCGCATAAGAGGGTTTACACCACACAGTAATATGCTCGATTCGCTGGACGTTCCCTCTCTGGCATTGGCACAAAAAGTGGGATTGGTGGCAACCTATGGTGCACCGATGAGTGTCCACACAGTAAGATTTGCAGTGCATCAACTGTTGTGCATGGGTCGATGCGCTGCAAATCGAGTGGTGTAAACAGGGCTAATGTGACCTGATGTAATAAAAATCCTCCTACTCTTTTAGAGGGGGGAAGGGGGGTTAATATAAGGTAGTTCATAATTTGTTTTAGTGTTTCCACCTTAAAGTTTTGATTTTTATATGAATATGTATAATATTTGTTAGTAAGGGTAGTATGCATTAATACTTATTTACTTTACTTTTTTTTTCTCGTTATAAAGGATTTGATTATTTTATCATTTAAGGTTAAAAAATATATGAATGTATGATGAAACACTCCTTTTATTTTCTTAGGATCCTGATTTGCACATTTATTTCCATGTGTCTAACAACATGTATTGCATTATTATTTTGAAGTTGTAATAAAAAATTCCCCTACTCTTGCAAAGTATGCCATGGGTTCTTTTACTTGGACAGCACCAGAGGTGGGTAGAAGGGACCTTAGTTGAACATCTTATCCAAAGGATAGCACAGCACCTCCCCTGTAATACACTCAGATGTCAGCATCTAGATATGATCCTAATCCCAGTGTGGGACTAGAACCCACAACCTTCGGGCTCAAAAGCAGGTGGGGTACCCATTGAGCCACTCTGACACCTCCAGTAGAGCTATGCTGACACCTAAATAACCTTTTATCTGGAAATACAAATGTATAATTGAAATGCAGCTTTCATGTGCCTTCCATTGAAACTGTGCAAAACTGCAAGTCATGTCAGGAGTCTTTGGCAGTGTGGATTCAGTAAGCAATAAGACACAACAGGGTGTAGGTGGTTATGTCATAAACATGCCCAGGTGCATTGTAAGGTACAAGTTATTTAAACCTTCAGCACCTGGAGGTGGGTTTATCACGTAACTACTCACACCCAGACAAGTCTTATTGTGTTTATAAAATGGAAAAACTGAGCTATCTTTAAAAAAAGGCAACTTTTTTTTATTTAAAACAGGTATTTTTATTTTGTTAAAAGTGACTAGTAAAAAGTAGTCCATTCCCACCTATCACCTGCCTTTCCTTTCATTCACTAGGTGGAGTATTTGTTTATTGTGGAATGCAGGAATTCAAACTTATGGAGAAATCTACTGGTAGAGTGTTCACCTCCACCACACAAATACAAACAAGGCCCATGGGTGATTGCAACCTCTAAAATAAGGTTTTCCTGGCATTTTCTTATATAACATTTAGCAGGTGGAGAAGCTTCACAACCCATATGATTCTACTGAAATTGGCATTCGCAACCCCTATGATTCTGGTGAAATGACACTAGTGACAAGGCCTCAGTAAAGCCAGAGATTCAATTTTAACTGGGCAGAGTTAAGTAGTGAAGATATCCCTGGTAGACAGCTAAGGATAGAAAGGATTTTTTTGATGGTCAAGGAAGAAGCTCAAAAAAAAGTAAAGCTATAAATAGTGCTTCGTTTTTTTAACTGGCGCATGTGTGTAACAAGGGGATTATAAAGGGAAAGAACATTAAATTATTATTTTTTTTAATATTTTGATGGAGGTTCATTTTTAAGGCATAGCTGAGTTTTTTTAATGAAAGTAAAGGTGTCAGCCATGTTTATAATGGTACTCAGGATTTTTTTGGGAAAGGCATTGCTATGTTAGTGTGCTTTGTCCTGATTGCCAGCACTTTTAACCAGTGGTAGTATTCTGACATTGCACTGCTGCTGACCAATCAGGCTGCAGAAATTTCCCTACCCATTTTTAGAAATACCACTTCTCTCATTGCGCAACACTAGAGAAAGGAGTTTGTGTGGCTGTAAGGAAATTCCTCAGATGCATTAACCAGTGAGCCTGTAGCTTAATGGTTAGAGAGCTGGAATAGCATACCAGAGATCTGAGGTTCAAATCCCAGTAGGCCACACTTTTCCTTTCTCATTTCCATCCTTTCCTACCCAATTTTTTAAACATAAATAAATGGTCAAGCTCACCGCTAAGACAATGCAATGGCTGTATATGCCTTTATGTGATGCAAAGCTTGACCATTTGCTTCCATTTTAATTAATGGGACCAAAGACTCCTGAAATTGCATTAAAATTAACATTTGTTAGTGTGATACAGTATTTCTCTTTTGTTTTGTATTAGAAAAGGTGCTTATACAGTATTTCTGTGCATAGAAAAATGTCTTGCATAAACAGATTTTTTCACCATGTGCCCTTTTGAACTACAGCCCCTTTCCTCACTTTTCCCCATGTTCCGGCACCCATACAGACACTACCAACAAAGAAGTCCTGCAAAATAGACCGAAATCAAAGTACCAATCAACAGAGAAGTTCTGCAAAACAGACCTAAATCAAGTGCCAATGGTAATGAGAGGTGTCGAGCTTTCCCAAGCAGAAGCAGGACTCCACTGAAAATGAGATGTGGCATCTTAGCTTGTCTATCGTATGTAAATAAATTGCTTGTAAAGCACTTTGGAATACAGTGTATGAAAAGTGCAACACAAGTAAAAAAATTCTATATTTTTCTACAGCCCACATGCTAAATACCAATGGTAATAAGTGGTTCCAAATAAATAGTTCTTACTTTGCCTTCTTATTTTTCTTCAATAACCTTTCTTACGTTTTCTCCACTATATTGCCTGGATTGGAGGACCACAGGGAATATCCACTTGTTTCCTTAGCAGTAACCTAGCAAAACGTCATGCAGAGCAACGCACTTGTTTGACCATTGCCACTTTTATAGAGCAGCACACTTGTTTGATCACTGCCAGCTTTATAGAGTAGCACAAGTTTTTGATCACTGCAGCTTTATAGAGCAGCACACTTTTGATCACTGCTAGCTTTATAGAAGAGCACACTCATTTGATCGCTGCAGCTTTATAGAGCAGCACACTTATTTGATCACTGCCAGCTTTATAGAGCAGCACACTTGTTTGATCACTGCAGCTTTATAGAGCAGCACACTTGTTTGATCACTGCAGCTTTATAGAGCAGCACACTTGTTTGATCACTGCAGCTTTATAGAGCAGCACACTTGTTTGATCACTGCAGCTTTATAGAGCAGCACACTTGTTTGATCACTGCCAGCTTTATAGAGTAGCACACTTGTTTGATCACTGCAGCTTTATAGAGCAGCACACTTGTTTGATCACTGCCAGCTTTACAGAGCAGCGCACTTGTTTGATCACTGCCAGCTTTATAGAGCAGCACACCTGTCTGACCACTGCCAGCTTTCAGAGGACCATGGCAATGGAGCACACAATGCACTTACTCATTCAGCAAAATAGTCAGTCATCTATTACAGAGCAATGGATGAGCTACCCATTACAGTCAGAAGCAACTGATCCGTGAAGCAGCATAATTTATGTATTTATTTAAAATTTGGTAACTGAGAAAGGCACACCGAGCTGAGGCTCATTTCCAGGTCTGATCCAAGGGAAAAGTGTACAAACAATGGGGAAAATTACAAGCATGGTAAAATAACAGTCATTTAGACAGAATAACACATAAGTAATACATTGTTAGACAGGACTTAGCTTTAGAAGACAGAGGGTGGTAGTAAATGGGGTTCACTTGGGGAGAGCAGGGTGGCAAGTAGGGTGCCACAGGGGGTCAGTATTGGGCCTGATCCACTTTAATATATATATATATATATAAATATATATATATATACACATTATGGACATTATGGAAGGAGTGGAAGGGAAGGTGTACCTATTTGCAGATGATACAAAAATATGCAATATGGTTGACACACAGGGGGGTGGAAAGAATGAAGGGGGAAGTTGGAGGACTGGGCAAGAACTTGTCAGTTGAGAGTCAGTGCAAAGAAGTGCAGAATCATGCACTTAGGGAATAAAAACACACAGACCAGGTATGAACTGGAGGGTGGGAGCAGTCATGGTAACAGGGCAGGAGAGGGACCTGGGAGTTATCATATTGGTTGATCTAAAGGTGGCAAAACAATGCGATAAGGCAGTAGGAAAGGCAAATCACATGTTGAGTTGTATAGGGAAGGGTATTTATTTCTGTATTTTATTTATTTAAACATTTGGTGACCAGGAAAAGCACACTGAGCTGAAGCTCGTTTCCAGGTGTGACCCAGAGACAAAGGGAATAAATACAAGGGGACATCAAAAGCAGATACAGTAAAATACAGGAAACATGAAAATATACAGTATAATACAAAATAAAGAATAGATTTTCATACAGTATATTACAAATAGCAAATAAATTTACATTATAAGATTGAATTACAGAGTATTGTACACGGTTTCAGGTTAATACAGGCAATGAAAGAGATGGAGAATGACAGTAGCATGATTGTGCATTAGGGCAGTGGACAGCTGCAAGATGTGACTGGAGGAGGCCTGAGGAGGCGCTTAAGTGCAGGAAAGGAGGGGGTGAGGCTGGTTAGAGGTTATTCCAGGAGGAGGGGAGTCTATAAGAGAATGCTAGTTTCCCAGTAGAGATGTGTACTCGTGGGAGGGCAAAGCAGTGGAGGCAATTCATACACAAATTGTGGGTGGGGGGGGTAGCAGGAGTTAGGAGAGAGGAGAGGTAGGAGGGAAGAGTTCCAAATCAATATTTGGAGATGAAAATAGAGCAGTGGAATGTGCGTCGCTGCAGTAGGGATTGGAGGGAAAGGGGGGAGGAGTAGAGAAATGATATGAAATGAAACTTTATTTATATGGCGTCTTTCTCAAACCAAGGCGCCTTACAATATTTAAAACAGTAATAAATAAAAGTACATAAATAATTTATAAAATGCTAAATCTGTACAACACTAAATCTGAGCTCCAATTTACAATCAATTAATTAAAATTAATCATCGACCATAAATAGGTCTTGAGGGCTTTTTTAAACTCCTCTACAGTCGCACACTGATGAAGCGGATGGGGTAGAGCATTCCAGAGGGTTGGAGCAACAAACATAAAAGCACGAGCACCTGATGGCTTTAAAGAAACCCTCGGAATGTCTAGCAACCCCTCGTCCGCTGAGCTGAGAGACCGCCCGGGACGGTAGGGAACCAAAAGCTCTTTCAGGTAATCTGGACCCTGTCCGTGTAGGGCTTTGTAGGTCAAAAGACCTACTTTAAAGGTGATCCACCACTGAATTGGCAGCCAGTGCAGATCGCGTAATACCGGCGAGATATGACAGGTACGACATGTACCCGTCAATAATCGGGCTGCAGCATTCTGCACTAGCTGCAAGAGGCGGATATCAACCACAGGAAGCCCTAGATAAATGGAGTTGCAATAATCCAGGCGTGAGGTCACAAAAGCGTGAACCAATATAGGAAGATCAGCTGGCGGAACAAGGTGCTTAATCCTGGCGATGTTCCTGAGATGATAAAAGGAAAGTTTGACAACTGCTGACACCTGCGAATGAGGTGTCAGTTCATTGTCAAAAATCACCTCCAGGTTCCGCACCCGTTCAGAGGTAGGTGCTGGATATCTCCCAGAAATAAACCTGAGGATAAACCAGCTCCCATCCCCTCTACCTTGTGACCTGGGTCCACAACTAATACCTCCGTCTTCTCCGAGTTCAACTTTAGGCAGCTTGAACTCATCCAGTCTTGGATTTCAGTGAGGCAGCTATTAATGACCGAGAGAGCTCTATCCTGATCGGGTGCAAAAGACAGGTAGAGCTGAGTATCATTTGCATAGCAGTGAAACTTCAGCCTATACCTTCTTACAATGTCTCCGAGGTGTAGCATATACACTGCGAACAACATGGGGGACAACACCGAGCCCTGGGGTACCCCACATGACAGTGAGAGTTGGCAGGAAGAATTTAATCTAGACACCACTTTCTGAGTCCTGTCAGTGAGGAAAGATCTAAACCAGCTGAGGACTGTCCCTGACAGACCACAGATAAACTCCAGGTGCGCGAGAAGTACCCCATGGTCCACAGTATCAAAAGCTGATGAGAGATCAAGAAGAATGAGAATGGAATGATTCTTCTGATCTCTAGCCATCAGGAGATCATTGAGCACCCGGACCAGCGCTGTCTCGGTACTATGCCTCTTTCGAAAACCAGACTGGAGGGGTTCATAGATGTCATGGATGGTTAAATGATTCTCCAATTGTGCATCCACCACCTTCTCAATAATCTTCCCAACAAAGGGAAGATTAGAGATCGGCCTATAGTTAGCATGGCAGTCGGGGTTCAAGGTAACTTTCATCAGGAGGGATGTCACCATCGCCTCCTTCAGGGAGCTAGGAAACTCACCTGTAGTCAGGGAAGTCGGGCCTGGGTCTAAACTACAGACATAGGGTGCATACTTTGGACAATCCTCATGACATCAATGAACTCAGGCCGGTCAAAGGAACTCCAGTAGGGACCGGAGGGAGCAACCAAATGCCAATCAGAAACATCTCCAATAGAGGGAGCAGGTTGGAGTGCTGCCCTAATGTCGGCCACCTTATCTGCAAAGAAGCAAGCAAGCTTATCACACTCTAATTGTGAAAAGACTTTCTGAACCTGGAGATAGGCTGGGTTGCACAGTCTGTCAACAGTTCAAAAAAGCTAAGCTGGTCGGTTCTGAGCAGCCACAATCTCTCTGGACAGGGACTCTGCCTTCTTACGAGAGATTGTGGAATGATAGAATTGATAATGTTCCATCAATCTAAGATGGTCAGCATCAAGGGCAGTTCTCCGCCAACAACGCTCTAATCTTCGTCCTTGTCACCGCATCTCTCTCAAGGCCTCATCAAACCATAGAGACCGAGGTCGAAGGGGGAGAGGATGAACGAGGACAGGAGCAATTTGATTCAGAGCCGAGGAGACAGCCCTATTATAGGCCAGAACCAAAGCATCAGGATCATTGCTCACTTCAGAAAACTCCGATAGGTTAAGTGCCACTACCAGGCCTACAGAGCTAATATCTTGTAAAGAGCGGCACTTAACTATCTCCACAGGGGTAAGCCTACGGGAGGGGGTGTGCAAAAACTGAAGCCCACAGTATAATGATCGGACCAACTGACGAGTTCCACCCCCACGTCAGTGGCCTCAGTCCCCAGGAGGAAGATTAAATCCAAAGAGTGACCGCTTTTTTGCATGGCAGAAGTAACCACTTGTGTGAGACCTAAAGATGTCATTAATTGGAGGAAATGTTGTCCAAACTGCGAATATTCATAATCGATCCAGGCATTGAAGTCACCCAGGACCATCAGCCTGGGAGACTCAAATGCCATGTCGATGATGAAGTCAGCTATTTCCTATAGAAAACATTTCTCATCCCCTGGTGGATGGTAGATGAGAACAATTCTACATCCCACACCTGCCACAGCCGTACACTCAAAGTTCCGCCTCCTCAACTGGTACACTTGTAGATCCCAGTTCAGTCTTGAAACAAGAAGCAACCCCCCACGGTCCAACCTCGGGCAGTGTAACACCGAGTACCCAGCTGGAATTGCTGCCTCCAAAGTTGGGCCGGCATTACCATCCAGCCAGGTCTCGGTAATGCAAGCCAGATCCACTGACTCCACAAGATCTGCAATAACTGCAGTCTTGTTCCTAATGGACCTGGCATTGCACAATACCACTTGGGTTGGACCGGTCACTGAAATGGAACAGACTACTTGCCCAATACCATTAATAGTAGAGGTGCCCTTGGGTATGGAAACCAGACAAGGAGAACCTCACTCTCGAATCCATTTCGCCCCAGGGTGTCTTCTGGTCTCCACAACCCTGATCCGATGTCGCCGCTTATTCGGCCTCCACTGTCCGCACCCCCCAAAACCCCTCATCCCCCTCCATACAATCCCCAGCACTCTACAGTGCTGGTAAGTTGACAGCTGTAATGGCATAGGGGAGAAAAGGCGGAGGGCACGGAGAGCGGAGGACGAATAGCGTACGACCGTGGTGGCAGACCCTCTACACATAATGAAACCAAGCCCAAACAATAACCCAAAATAAAATAAAATAAATAAATAAAATGAAAATAAAAATAAAAATAAACACTAAAGAAATGAAATCAAATCAATCTAATAAAAATCCAAATAACCAAAATTCACAGACCAAAAATCAAGAGGCTCTCACCCTTCCTTAAATTCTAAAACAAATCATAAATACAAATCACATAACAGGGTTTTATTTAACTCTAAAAATTGATTAGCGTTTTGCTCATAAAAGTGCTAAAACATTGTAAAAATGCATAGCACTTGCCTCATTGTGTTTAACAAACATAACACTTCTAGAAGACCTATATAAATACTTTCTGTACAGTTAGTATTGTCCCAGGAAAAAAACTGCTAATCAATTATTTAAAACCCTGCATAATAGTCTCTAAAAATCTGTGTCAAAGGGCAAAATAGCAGTTTTCCACAAAGAAATGTAGAATCCAGATGACAACAAGAGGGACTCTCACCCCCCTTTTAGTCTGAATACCAGAAGTTCCTTCAGATGAAATTAGACAAACAACAAGAGGGGCTCTCACCCCCTCTTAATCCGATCGCCGAAAAAGTTATTCTGGAAAGCCAACTCTTCTCCAATAGACTGTATTATCAAGACCCAGGCCTAGACACCTAAGATAAGATTGGGCCAGAGGGCTGTAATCTGAAATAGGGCCCCAAAACAGCAGCAATAGCTCCCACTACAGAGACGCCATAGGAACCCAGGGAAAATCCACACCACCAATAAACCCCAGAGTTCCCTCAGAACAGCCTAACACAGCCACGATACCACAGCCAGGAGCCAAGGCCCAAAGGAGAGCAAAACCCCCACCCCCACAGGAGTAGAATCCATGGAAAAGCAGGCCACTCTAGGAGGTCACAGTGGTGAATTGGGGGAGGGGGGGATCTGAGGCAAAACGACAGAAGGCATTGAATAGGACATCCAGTTTGGTGAGGGAGGTGGCAGAGGATGTGCTGAAGACTACATTGGCATAGTCGAAAGCAGGGAGGATCCATTTGACAAGCAAGTCACGTCTGACTGGGATGGAAAGACTACCCTTGTGTCAGTAGAGTAGACCTTGCTTGGGGTGTACTTTGGAGTGGAGGACCTTAAAGTGTGAGGAGAAGTCAAGTGAGGGATCAAGCCACACACTTAAGTATTATTTGTAGGCTGGGACATAATCGAAAGGAGTGTTTGTTGGTGTAGAGAAGGCATGGAGGGTGGGGAGCCTATCGAGTTTCTGTTTGGAGCCAAAAGTCATGACTAGAAACACAGAATTTGATGGCAGATAAGGACCACTTGGCCCACCCAGTCTGCACATTTCCCTACCTGATGGATAAGCTGCAGATTCTAGTTAATCAACAGCTTACTTTCTCCTACTCCCCACTAGAATTGCCTTATACCTGTCCCGTGCATTCTTGAATTCTCCCACTGTTCCTAACTCCACAACCTCCTCAGGAAGGCTGTTCCATGTATCCACAACCCTCTCTGTGAAAAAATACTTTCTAACATTACCTCTGAGCTGTTCCCCTCTATCTTCAAATTGTGCCCCCTTGTTCTTGCACATCTCTTCTTCTGAAAGATACTACCCTCTTGTACTTTGTTAATTCCCTTGAGATACTTGAAAGTTTCTACCATGTCCCCCCTCTCCCTCCTTTCCTCAAGGGTATACATATTAAGCTGCTTTAGTCTCTCCTCGTACGTCTTCTGGTGCAGACCCTGCACCATTTTGGTTGTCTTCCTCTGAACAGCCTCCACTCTGTCTATGTCTTTGTGGAGATGGGGTCTCCAGAATTGCACGCAGTACTCCAGATGGGGTCTCACTAACTATCTGTACAGAGGGATAACAACTTCCTGTTTTCTACTGTTAATGCCTCTCCCTATACATCCAGTATCCCCCAGCCCTCCTTACTGCCTTCTCACATTGCTTGCCCACCTTTAGGTCATCTGATATAATTACTCCTAGGTCTCTTTCGATTTTTGTTGTTGTTATAAACTCACCCCCCATTGTGTACTCTTCCCCCTGGGTTTTTGTTTCCCAGATGCATTACCTTGCACTTCTTTGTACTGAATCAGAGCTGCCACATATTTGACCATTCCTCCAACCTTTCCAAGTCCCTTTTCATTATTTCCACCCCACCTTGTGTATCAACCCTGTTGCAGATCTTTGTGTCATCTGCAAAGAGACATACCTTTCCTTCCAGGTGCTCTCCAATGTCACTTATAAAGACATTAAAGAAAACCGGTCCCAGTACCGAACCCTGCAGTACCCCACTAGTTGCCCTCCTTTCTTCACTGTGGACTCCGTTTACTATTACCCTTTGGCGTCCTGTTGTCCAGCCAGTTTTTTATGCAGGCTACCACCTTGGGACCCACTCCAAGGCTTGCTAACTTGTATATTAATCTTTTGTGTGAGACTGTCAAATGCCTTGCTAAAATCTAGGTAGGCCATATCCACAGCCCCTCCTTGGTCTACTACTTTGGTCACCCAGTCAAAGAAATCTATTAGGTTTGTCTGACATGACCTTTCTGCTGTGAAACTGTGCTGCCTTGGGCCCTGTGCCCCACTGACCTCTAGGTACTCAACAATTCTTTCCTTCAGAAGTGATTCCATCATTTTCCCTACCACTGAAGTCAAACTAATTGGTCTGTAGTTTCCTGCCTCTGCCCTGCTCCCACTTTTGTGAAGTGGTATCACATTTGCCCTCCTCCAGTCCTCAGGTACCACCCCATCCTCCCATGATTTGTTAAAGAGAGTAGTCAGTGGTGTTACTAGTTCTACCCTTAGTTCTTTTAGAATTCTTGGGTGAATCCCATCAGGCCCCATTGCTTTGTCCACCCTCAGTTTCAAGAGTTCTTTCAAAACCCTTTCTTCTGCAAATGGACTGGTATCAACCCCTCTATTCAGAGTTTCTCCCTTGTTTGGTTTAGGTACCTCCACCTCCTCTTCTGTTGTGAATATTGAGCAGAAATATTCGTTCAGTATCCCTGCTTTTTCACTGTCACCCTCTGCCCACATTCCCTCCCCTTTATTAAGTCTCTGTATCCCTCCCTTGGTCTTTCTTCACTCCCTAATGTACCTATAAAAGGTTTTATACCCCCTCTTAACAGAGTTGGCTATCTTTTCCTCAGTTTGTGCCTTTGCTATTCTGACTGCCTTCACTGCCTCCTTCTGCTTTAACTGATAAAGTTCTCTGCCCTGCTTCTTCTGTGTTTCCTTATATTTCCTGATTGCTATCCTTTTCTCTTTAATCATCTCTGTCACCTCGTTTGAGAACCATAGTGGTCTTTTCCTTCGTTTTGTTTTGTTGATTTGCTTCACACAAAGGCTTGTTGCCTCTGCGATGGCTGTTTTGATTATTCCCCATTGTTCCTCCACCCCTCCTTCTTGCCTGTTTGCTAGTGCTTTTCTGAGGCACTCTCTTATTTTCCCAAAGTCAGCCTTCCTAAAGTCCAATACTCTTGTTTTTGTATGGCTTGACTCTGTGGCTGTGTTTATTGTGAACCACACTGTTTGGTGGTCACTTGTTCCCAGATGGCTACCCACTTCTAAATATGAGATCCTTTCTCCTTCCCCATTTGAGAGTACCAGGTCTAAGATTGCTCCCTCCCGAGTGGGTTCCAACACTAGCTGTCTGAGGCATGCCCTCTGTAGAGCATCAAGAATGACCCTGCTCTTGAATGTGCCTGCAGCAAAGGCACTCCAGTTAACATCTGGCATATTCAGGTCCCCCATCAACAATATCTCCCCTTTTTCTGCCATTTTAAGGATGCCTTCTATCATTTCCTTGTCCATTTCCTGCCCCTGAGATGGGGGGTCTGTACACAACCCACATGTGGATTGTGGTGCCATTTCCTGTCTCCAGGGTGACCCATAGTGACTCCTCAACTTCCTGTTTACTCTTTAGTTCTGTTGCTTTAATTCCTTTCCTTATATAGAGAGCTACTCCTCCTCCTCTTTTACCCTCCCTGTCCCTCCTGTAGACTGTGTATCCTGGTAAGTTGACATCCCAATCATGGTTCTCTGTGTACCATGTTTCAGTGACTGCCACAATATCCAGGCATCCCTCTTCCATCAAGGCCACTAGTTCAGGAAGCTTGTTGCACAGACTGCGGGCATTGGTACTCATCACCTTCCATTTATTTTTTATGGTCCTTACCCCTTTTAGCCCCATCCCTGTCCTTACCACCTTTTTCTGCATTTATTCCTGTCCTGCTCCCTACTGACTTCTCTACCTTGGTGTTTACCTCTCTAACTACTGTGCTTTGTGGGGGAAGGCTGGGATTTCCCTGCTCCTTTTCAGTGCCTCCCCCCTTGGCTAGTTTAAATGCTTGCCAATGAAGCATTTAAACCTATCACCTATGATCCTGGTTCCCCACTGGACAGATGCAAACCATCATGCCAGTATAAGCCTGCATCCCTCCAGGTGGCTCTCCAGTCCCCAACAAAGCCAAAACCCTGAGCTCCACACCAGTTTTTCAACCATTCATTGAATCCCATGGTGCGGAATACCCTAGCATCATCCTTGCCATAGACAGGCAGCGCCTCCGAGAAGGTTACCGTACATGCTACTTGTCTAAGGCCCCTTCCCAACTCCACAAACTCCTCTTGCACTGCTCTGTTCCCATTCATGGCCAGATCATTTGTCCCTAGGTGGACAATGACATCCAGCTCCCTCCCTCGTGCAGTTGCTCCCACAATCCTGAGGATTCGCTTCCTGTCCCTCCGTGCCATGGCACCAGGCAGGCACCTTACCTCCCTATCCCCTTCCTCCCCCACTTCTACCCCCCTAATGATCAAATCCCCACCAGGAGTTGTTTTCTTCCCCTGTGGGTCTCGTGCCACCTTCATGTGGGTCTCCTTTGTGGAGGTTTCCAGCATCCTCCTTGGTCGCCACTGCAGGTGCCTCTATAGAGGAACCACTATTTGCCAGAACAGCATATGAATTATGGAGAGGTACAACTGGAGGGATGCACCTCTGTTCCACCACCCTCTCCCTCCCTGAGCCCACCTTGATCCAACCGCTCCTCTTTCTTGGCAACCTCTGAGGTAACAGTGGTGGCCCTGGTGGTCCCTGGGTGGGGGAAGAGGTTTCACGAATCCTATCCAGGTCAGCCTGGAGATGGGCAACCTCCTCCCTCAGACCAGAGAGGTGTCTGCAAACAGGGCAGCATTGCAGCCTCCAGAATGTCTCTCGGAACACTGCTGCCCCACAGCCATTGCACTGCACCACTCCCATCTTGACTTATTTTGTGTCCCCTCTCCTGTTGCTTTGTATGCTTACTGTCTCCTCCCTCTATGTATTTTTACACTTACTTTTCTACTGCCTATGTGCCCTTACAACTCTCACCCTTCCTGTTCTGGGACAGGAACTTCCTGTAGTCTTCAGTAGTCTTCTTCTTCCATGCTTGGATTCAGACCTCCAGCAGCCGGGGGGGAGAAAGAGTTATTTTTTAGGTTCCTTCAAGGTTGATGAAACTAATGTGTCTCAGTGATCCTTCCCTTCCTACTGCCAAACAGGAAGTTCCTGTTGTCAGTCAAATCCAGTGGCTATAAAGGTAGAACTGGCTTGGGGTGGGAAGTGGGGCAATTAGTAAAACATCTATAGTTCTATACTGCTGTTTCTTGCTCTGAAACCAAAGTTCTTTTCTGTCAAAAACAGCAGGAAGCTGTAATAAGCTGTAATTGGAGACAGCTGCTTTTGTACTCCTAAACTGCTAAGCCACACCCCCAATTAGATGCACCCTCTGCTTTGACCCAGTAAATTAAGCTGATACAGCCCCCTTTCTCAGAGAAACACACAGTGATTTCTTCTTTTTTTTTACTTAAATGAGACCCCCTTCTTCTAATAAAGTATCCGTTTGCTTAATCCAAACAGGTACTAACTCCTGCTGAGATAGAAGTGATTTATCAGTAGAAAATCTGTAGTTCTAGAGTGCCGTTTCTTGCTCTGAAACCAAAGTTCTCTTCTGTCAAAAACAGCAGGAAGCTGTAATTGGAGACAGCTGCTTTTGTACTCCTAAGCTGCTAAGCCACACCCCCAATTAGATTCACCCTCTGCTCTAACTCAGTAAATTAAGCTGATACAGCCCCCTTCCTCAGAGAAACACACAGTGACTTTCTTCTTTTTTTTTTTTTTGGTCTTTTTGGTGTTTATTTTAAGGCAGTTATCATTCAACAAGTTTGATACTGCAGTAAAGTCATGTTGGAGTGGAGTTTGGACGACTGGGGCAGAGGGACAGGCTAGGAATAGGATGGTGTCATCTGCATACATGTGGATCTTGGTGTGGGTGCATACAGAAGGGAGGTCATTGATAAATAGGGAAAAGAGGACCATTCCAAGGAGCGAGCCCTGCGGGACACCTGCAAGAATGGGGAGGGAGGGAGGCAGGGACATCACTGATTTTAACCGATTGGGACCAGCAGGATAAATAGGAGCTAAACCAGGAAACAGAATCTGGGAAAAGGCCAGTGGCACTTAGCTAGCTTAGAAGGAGGAGGTGAAAAATGTAATCAAAGGCCTTTGCAAGGTCAATGAAAATAGCCAAGGTGATCTGCCCTTGGTCCATTGCAGAGTGACTGGCATCTGTAAAGCAAAGAAGGGAGGAGGTGGTAGAGTGGAGTTTCCTAAAACCTGAATAGACCAGGGAGAGAGTGTTGGAAGCAGTGAGGAAGTCATTTAGCCTGGACAGGATAAGTGATTCTTGAACCTTGGCAAGTGAGGGGAGGAGAGATACTGGGTGGTAGTTTCCAGGAACGGTGGGATCACATCCTTTATGCAGGTGTATGACCATAGCTGACTTCCAGGCTGAAGGAATGGTAGAGGAAGAGAGAGATAAATTGAGGAGGTAAGTTAGCAGGGTCAGAATAGAGGGTGTAGAGATTTTGAGGAGTCTAGGGTATAAGCTGTTGGGGCTTGATTTAGAGGAGTTTAGGGAGCCACGAGCTCTAAGGACTTCAGCTGGGGAAACCAGGGGCAGTTGAAAACTAGAGGTCCGTGTTGGGGAAGGGAAAGCAGCAAAAGAAGGGGTGTCATGTGGGAGGGCACAGGTGGTAAAGAACTTATTTAGGGCAACGGCGACAGAGGTAGGGTTGGAAACTAGGGATCCTGCCACACAAAGAGTGGGGGGGGGCAGAGGAGGGGTGCAAGAGTAAACGGAGATGATGCCAGAAGGAGGATGGAGAGTTGTTAGAGGTGTGCAGTCAGGTTTTGAAATATTCAGATTTTGCCTGCCAAATACAATTGGTACAGCTATTTTGGAGGCTTCTGTATTTCTGAAGGTTAGTTAGGTCACATGTGATATTTAAGCGTTGCCAAGCGAGGTTGCAGGTTTTGCATGCAGATAGGATTTCTCTAGAGACCCAGGGATTGTGATGGCATTTGATCCTGATTGATTTCAGTGGAGCATGGACATCCCAGACATTTAGGAAGGTTGTAGTGAAGTGGGTGAGGGCAGCATCCACAGAGTGGGTGGAGAGGACCAGTGGCAAATTAGCCGTGGCCAGGTCGAAGAGTACTTTATTTGAGTCGAGAATTTTAAGGGGTTGGTACTGGATATATTTGGGGGGTTGGAGGAGGAAGTATCTTTCTGACACAAAAGATAAGGCAGTGATCGCTGAGCACATCAGAAAGTACACCTGCAGAGCTGATGCGGTGTGGGTGGGATAATAGAACCCAGTCAAGCAGGGTATGGGACTGGGAGTGATGGTTAATGAGTTGGCTCATTATTCAGCTAGGTAAGGTTTAGTGCTTCAGTCTGGAGGCATCCATTTTGTGATGGGAGGGGAGACGCAATCCAGATTGAAGTCACCAATGAGGATCAATTCATCTGCAGATGCATGGGAGGTAGTGATAATGCAGGAAACAAGGGAGGAGAGAGGGTGTTTGGGGGAAGGCATACACTACTCCAACAGAAAGTGGTATTGAGGACGGAAATGTGAGCTTAGGCAGGAGGAGTTCATGGGATTGTGGGACAGCTTCACGGTGGGTGATTGTGCAAGAAATGGAGTTGCGAGAGTAAATTGCAACCCCACCTCACCTTTTTCCACAGTCTTGCCAGTTGTGATTATATTTGGGGAGAGCAAGTTGATTATCTGGAATACATGAGGACAGCCACATGTCCATGATGCACAGAATGTCAGGGGAATGCTGAGTGACCCAGACTTTTCCATCATCCAGTTAGGAAAGAAGGCTACGGGCATTTATATGGAAAAATCTCAAATCCTTGGGAAAGTCCACAGGAGAGGAGGGGTTTGAGGGGCCAGGGCTGAGATCAACATCACCAGCTAGGAGTAGGAGAAAGACTAGAAGGTGGTAGTAGGGCAAGTGTCTTTTTGCCTTTGGCTGGTATTTACGGAGAGGGGGCCATTTGGAGGAGGCTTGAAACCGGAGATGACGGATGGCTTCAAGCTTAATGAAAGAGGTGTTGAGTAGCCCTGGGTGAATTATCAGCATATATGTAAGTTGGAAAGGGTGGGGGGAGTGGGGAGCATCAAGGTAGGTAAGTTGCTCACACAGGAGGCAGGATGAGGGAAGGATGGTGATAGGACGGGATGGGGTTGGGACAGGAAGGGGAGACTGGAAACAGGAAAAAAAGGGCTAAGAGGGGGTGAAGGAGAATACAGGGATAGGCCATGGAAGTATTGAGAAGAGTAAAAGTCAGCAGTGGTGGCCTCAAGTGGCCAGGCAACCTATGGTGTCGGTAGGTAAAAAGGAGCAGCAAGGCCGCTAGTGGCCGATCAGTATAGGTTGCAGGTAAGGATCTTGGCAGACAGTGAAAGATGGGGAGGACAGGCTAAGGTACAAGCAGAACAAACTAGGAGGAGAAACTAACAGGCAGGGTGACCTAGTGGATAGAGCAACTGGCTTCTGAGTGGGCAGGGCAGCACAAGCAAAGGTTCGAGTCCCACAGAGGAGAGGAATACTGGAAGGGGAGAAGACTACTAAATGGGCTGGTAGTGCAGGGGGAAAGCAGAGAGAGAGATAGGAAAGCTGAGGGATATGAACAAGATACAACAATTTCTATTTAGATGTGAGTGGAAGATGCAAGGGAGAGCATAGTGACCCCAGATGGCTTGCTTGGTAGTATAAACTGTAAAGGGGGGGATTTGGGGAGATATACTTCGACCAGTGCCTAGTGCTCACGTGATACAGTCACCTGACTGGAGCACTCTATAAAGGAAATGGCTGCCCAGGGTGGGTGGGGCCAGTCCTGGTATAACCAGTAGGCAGAGGGAGGTGATACTGCCCCTATATAAATCACTGGTGAGACCCCACCAAGAGTATGGTGTGCAGTTCTGGAAGCCTCATCTATGAAAGGCTATAGACAGGATGGAGAGGGTAGAAAGGAAAGGAGGGAGACCAAAATGGCACAGGGCCTACCTCAGAAGCCCTACAAAGAAAAGCTAGCTGATCTAGATCTGTACTCCCTGGAGATCGAGAGAGAGGGATGACATGCTCGAGACATTCAAATACCTGATGGGAATAAACAAGGTAAGGGAAAGGAGCATCTTCCAAAGAATGAGATGTCCCAAGACTAGAGGTCAGAATATGAAGTTGGAGAGGTCAGAATATGAAGTTGGGGGGGATCAGAGGGAACAAGAGAAAGTATGACTTCATGGAGAGGGTAGTAGATCCCTGGAATAGCCTCCCAGTGGAAGTGGTAGGTGCTAAAATGGTAACAGGATTTAAGAATGCTTGGGATAGTCGCAGGGGTATCATAAAAACTGGTAGGGAAGGAAACCTGGAGTCAGAACGGGGGCTGAAGGTACAATTGGTGGGGGAAGGGGGCAGGGCAGAGGCTAGAGACCATGTAGGGTCTGCAGCTGTATATTAGGCAGAGAAAAATGAGTAGACTGGATGGGCCAGGAGGTCCTTTCCTGCTGTCGAACTACATGTTCCTATGTTTCTATGACTGTTACATACATAATAACATACAGTCATAATACATTGCAAATAGACTAACAATAGACTAGTGCATGCATATACTGAATACTGTACTACAGCGCAAATTAACTAACAAGGGTGAGAGAGCCAAGTCAGTAGTAAAAATAATACATCCTGGAGTAAAGCATCCGGAATCCTGGGGGTTGGGGTTGTGAGAGGGAAAGCTGGAGGGAGGAGGAAAGCTGGTTCCAGAGAGCGGGGAGCCGGTGCAAGAAAGCCGCATGTCTGGCACAAGAGTGTGTGTGGAGCATGGAGAGGATTCGAGAGTCCTTGGAATAAATAGCTTAGTCAGATACAGCCATAGGTGAAAGAAGTGAAGATAGGTATGAAGGTAGCGAGTTGAACCAATATTTAGCAATGAAGATAGAGCAGCGTGTCTGGTGGTGTAGGGGTAGGGGAAGTAGGAAAAGTGCGGTGTACAATGAGCAGTGATGGGCGTGGAGGAGGGCATACATAACTGGTTTGATAGAAGAGCAGTATGTTGGATGCATAAACAATATTATAAATCATAACATCATGCTTAGCCAATCAGGATTGTTTGTTTTTAAACAGCCCAGGTACTGTTATAAACTAAGAGGTTGTCTCATGCATATAGATCTAAAATTCTGAAGTTCTGTGTTCAGTTGGCACAGTCCATTTCTCATAAAGGGGATTCTCTAATATTCTGTGAAGTAATACATTTTAAATTAAAATTCCATTTTTTTTAAACAAAGGCCTCTAACATGATTTATGATGTTCATATGTACAGTTCCTGTCTCTGTCTTATGGCTCTAAGAGTTTCATCTCAAGCCCTTTGTGTGCCAGAACTCCTCAGCTTCACTTCACAGTTGTCTTACCCAAATAACTCAATAATGCAGTCTTACAGCCATAAGACATACAGTAACTGTACATAAAAACATATAAAAGAAGTCGGATATTTTCCAGTTTGGTTGCTGTAAATCTCTTCAAGGAATATGTATGCATTCTAACCCATAAAACCCTATGCAAAGCATAATGTGTTTACAAATCTTCCTACATACTGTATGTATGGTGATAAGCCAACTCACACACACTAAACGTAACACTAATCTTTAAAATCCGCACAAAAAGTACACATGACTCCAAGAGGTGCTGCAGGGCATGCTTGCCACCTAAAAGTTACTTCTGCTCTAATTTACAAATGTGTTATAGTAAAGGCAAGTCTGCCACAAAAAAATCAATTATATTTGGGGTCTGGGAGAAGGGAGCAGATGGACGGAAGGTCAGAGAAGGGGAGATAGGGGAGCTAAACACGTGGCTCAAGGACTGGTGCCAGGAAAAAGGACACAGATTTGTAGGGAACTGGCAACAGTTCTGGGAGCGAAAGTTCTTTAAATTTGATGGACTGCATCTGACTAAAGAGGGAGTCAGTGCATTGGGGCAGAAGTTTGACGTCTTTGCAGAATATTTAAACTAGCAAATGGGGAGAGGGGTGCAGCACCCCATACGTTGAATGGGAAGAACACCCTCCCCTCAGCTGAGTGGTCAAACTGGAATTCAGTGTGTTTGCCGCTCATTTGCATCACCAGGTAAGAAAAAGGTTTGTCTCCCACACGATGCACAGGGTAATGCCAAACCTCACCCAACAACTAACACACCAAATCTGGCCAATGGAAAATCATGTACACAAATGCTCACAGCCTGGAAATAAGATCCCAGACCTGCAGGCAATAATGTCAGAGGCTAAACTGGACATAGTAGCAATTAGTGAGACATGGTTTACCAGTAACCACACTTGGGAGACTTCAGTACCTGGCTATGTATTGTTCAGAAGAGACCGAGGTGCAAAAAGGGGAGGAGTGGCCCTGTATGTTAATGAAAATATCAAAGCTACAGAAATTCAGAATACACATAAGAGCCAGAAGAACTGTGGGTCACCTGGAAACAGGAAATGGGACAGCCATAAGAACTGGGGTTGTCTACAGGCCCCAGACCAGAGGGAGGACATAGACACATTACTGTTAGAAGATATACAAAACATGACAGCTAAAGGGAGGTTCTGATAATGGGAGACTTCAACATGCCAGATACAGATTGGTCAATACCAGCAGGAACATCTGCCAGAACTAGACTCATAGTGGATTCCCTGCAGGGAGGGCCTCAAACAACTGGTACAGCAACCCACAAGAGACAGGCTATCCTAGATCTAGTACTGACTAACAAAGAAGGGATCACAGATCTCCAGGTAGAAGGTCACCTGGGGGCCAGTGACCATCACATGGTATGGTTCAATTTGGCTACTACATCTAAATCATCCCATTCCAAGGCAAAATATGGGACTTCAGAGGAGCTGACTTTGATAAGATGGCCAACAGAGTTAAGCTAGCCCTGGCAAAAAGAAACACAGGTGAGGAGGTACAGGCAAAGTGGGCAAGCATTAAGGATACAATACTTGAAGCAACATCCCATTGTGTTAGACAGAAAAGGAAGTGCAAAGAAGGAAACCACTTTGGTTCTCAAATACAGTAGAAAAGGTCAGAGACAAAAGGCTGGCCTTCAGAAAATATAAGGAACACAGCGGGATGAAGATAGGGGGCATACCAAACTGCCCTAAGGGAAGCAGGTAAGGCAGTAAGGCAGGCAAAGTCCCAAACTGAGGAAACACTAGCACAAACAGTAAAAAGAAGGTGACAAGACTTTCTATAGATACATTAGTGAAAGGAAGGTCCAGAGGGGTATTGCTAAGCAATGGAGAAAAGGGCATGTGAGGAGGAGGACCCTGTAAAGGCATCTATCCTAAATAGATACTTTTGCTCAGTATTCACTGAAGAGAAGGTAGGGCAGGGCCCACAGCTCAGCATCATGGACACAGGAGGGAGGTGAGCACTACTCCCTTCACAAAAAAGGGTCCTACAAGAGCTTGCTAAGCTCAGGGTGGATAAGGCAATGGGACCTGATGGCATACATCCCAGGGTACTTAAGGAGCTAAAGGAGGAACTAGCAGAGCCATTAGCAGAATTGTTTAGTGAGTCTCTGAGCACAGGAGAGGTCCCAGAAGACTGGAGAAGGGCTCATGTGATCCCACCCACAAGAGTGGTAGCAGGGAGGATGCGAGGAACTACAGACCAGTCAGTCTTACCTCAGTAGTGGGCAAGATTATGGAAGCACTCCTTAAGGAAAGGATAGTGCAACACCTGGAATCCATAGGGGCACAGGATCCAAGACAGCATGGGTTCACAAAAGGAAGGTCCTGTCAAACTAATCTCATAGATTTCTTTGACTGGGTAACCAGAGTGGTGGACCAAGGGGAGCAGTTGATGTCGCCTACCTTGACTTCAGCAAAGCTTTTGACACTGTTCCACATAGAAGATTGATAAATAAGCTAGGTAGGCTAGGGTGGGTCAGAAGTTGGTCAACTGGGTGGCAAACTGGTTGACTGGCAGAAAACAGAGAGTGGTGGTAAATGGTATACAGTCAGAAGAGATGCAAGTCACAAGTGGGGTACCTCAGGGATCAGTCCTGGGGCCAGTCCTATTCAACATCTTCATTAGTGACCTAGCAGATGGACTAGAGGGTAAGGCTTGTCTGTTTGCAGATGACACCAAGATCTGCAACAGAGTAGATGATCCAGATGGGGTGGGCAGAATGAGAAGAGATCTGGATAAACTAGCAGAATGGTCAGAAGAGTGGCAACTGGGATTTAATGCAAAGTGCAAAATCATGCACATAGGGAAGAGAAACCCTGAAGCCACTTATAGGCTGGGAGGAGTTGCTAGCAGTCACAAAGGAAGAAAGAGACTTGGGCATCATCATCACTGATGACCTGAAATCATCCAAGCAGACCTCTAAAGCAGTAGGTAAGGCTAGGGGGTGTTAGGGTGTATTAGTAGGGTATCACAAGTCGTAAGAGGAGGTAATAATCCCTCTGTACAAGACATTGGTTAGGCCCCATCTGAGTACTGCGTGCAGTATTGGAGGCCACACCTTCACAAGGACATTAACCAAATTGAGGCAGTCCAGAGAAGGCAGCCAAAATGGTGCAGGGACTGCATCAGAAGACATATGAGGACAGATTAACGAGCTCAATATGTATACCCTTGAGCAAAGGAGGAGAGAGGTGATATGATCGAGACATTTAAACACCTTAAGGGCATAAACAAGGTGAAAGAGTCTAACATGTTTAAATATAAGAAAAATAGCAGGACAAGAGGACACAGCATGAGATTAGAGGGAGGCCGATTAAGGAGAATGTGAGGAATTCTTTTTCACAGAAAGGGCGGTAGATGCATGGAATGGCTTACCACAAGAAGTAGTGGCTATGAATACAGTGCAGGGCTTCAAACAGGCATGGGATAGGCATAAGGGAGCAATACAAATGACTATGAATAGATAGGTCACTGACATAGCAAAGGCCGATGGCACATTTATAAGGTAGAAAAAGAAATGGGCAGACTGGATGGGCCTTGCGGTCCTTATCTGCTGTCAACTTCTATGTTTCTATGTTTCTATGGGTGCCTACTTATATAATTGCACAAAAGGGCTGCCATTATAGTAACCTTCACCTCTAAATATTTTGGCCTACTTGCAACTACTGCTGGGTGAAATTTTTATTCCGCTTGTTAAATTGTGCAAAATTGCCAATCGCATTTGTGCAATTTATATGAAATTGGGTCAAAATTCAACATAATTTTGCTTATTTTTTCCCTAAACTGTGAATTTCCTCCAGATAGTGCATTCTAAAACTTGTGCTATGTGCAATCTTAATGAATGTGCATGGCCCAGCAGTCTGCAGCTGCAGGAAAAGGATGCTGTTGGGGGCGTATTGCATGTACTGCATACAAAATGATGACTGCGACTGGGGTGGTGCACAAACCACCTAGTTAAAGAACAGATGGATGGACATTCTTTGGCAGGATCCAGTGGTGTTTTAAAACTTTGTGGGAGTGGATGTCATAGCCAGCCAAGAGACCTCTTTCTTTCATTGCAACTAGTAACACATTCCTATTTGTCTGTCTATCTGTCTGTCTGTCTATCTATCTACCTACCTATCTATCTGACCACATTATTTTCTCTTTTCTATTTTTTCCTGTAATAAATTCTAATCATCTCAATGCAAGTGGATAGGAAGGTGGTGGTGGCTTAGGTGAAGGTGGTCGTTTTAATTTGTAACTTATTTCTCAAGTTGCTAAAATAGTGAGCAAAACTTCACTGTGCCAGGTGTCTGGCAGTATGCCTTGCATTTTTACACCTTGGCAACTGGCACTGCTGCTGCTGCCAAAAGTATCCCCCATCCCATCCAGGCATGGCATTCCCATTCATACAATCTGACTGTATAAATTAGATAATTCTCGAATATGTGAAAATAAGAATGCTTGTATTATAATATATAACTCTTGTAATGTCACTGGTGGTGTGGTTATCTGCACAGTAAAATTTAGTACACAGTCGCTGGCAGCTATGATCAACAATGTGAAGCAGTACCATCATTGTCCTTTGATGTTGCAGCCTGTAGTGTACTGTACAGCAGTAATAGTGGGATAAATTGTATATGCTATCAGACAGGGAATGGCATGGGTGATGGAGCCAGAACATGCTCCCATATAAGTGAAAAAGATGTGCCAGTATCCTATGCACAGATCCTATGGCATTTTGCCTCACTGTAGTAGTAGCGCCAGATGAAAATGTACAGGCAAACTATGCCAGCAGCTAGCAGCTGTATCTTAAAAGCGCATATTTTTTTATGATCTGCGAGTAGCAGTACAAGCACTGCACTCATAAAGGGGTCCTACACAATGCAAAGTAGCATCTTGGTACACATGCAATGTAATTCCCAAGCATCAACACGGTAGTGCCAGAGGGAAACCGTGCTAGCAGCTGTGTATTAGTTTTTTTCAGTCTACTATTTCATGTCCATTCTCGGTAGACCTGACCACATCTGGACCAGTCCCCCCCCAGCCCTGTCACCCAACATCTCTGGGTGTTACCTTTACACCAGGGATCCACTGCTACAGGACCTGGTTACAGGTGCTCAGTTGGTGGTGTGTGGCATGTGGGGGATGGGGCGATCATCCAGCTGTGGTTGGATGTTTGCTTCCGTTGTCTCATCTGGGGTCAGACTAGTGCAGTGACATAATGTGCATGCTTCACCTCCAGAGACCCCCGGACATCTGAGTGTGGGATCCTCCCATGTGATTCTTCTGAAGCGCCACCCAGATTCCTTCAGGTGGCAGCCAACCAGTGAAACATGCTACCCCTCCCCCGAGGGAGGAGAACTGTCTAATGGATGCTTAATCCTCCCTTCCCCAACCAGTCCCTGAATGTTCCAAGTCTTTTCCTGAACCTGGATCATCAGCATAGCTGGCGGTGTCTCTACCACCATTCTATTTCACTGGCAAGTAGCTGCACATTAAAAGGTAAGCAGTGCTTTTTTTTGGGGGGGGGGATCACCCAGTAGCAGTACAAGTGCCAAACTTATACAAGGGTTCTGTATCTTGCAACAGAACATCATGTCTGCCAGAAGCAATGCTACAAGATCTGGCAAACAGAGAGGTCAAGTTGATGGGTGCTGTAAATGTAACGATAAAGCAATGTAAATGTAATGATAAAGCAATGTAAATGTAACGATAAAGCAATGTAAATGTAACGAGAAAGCAATGTAAATGTAACGATAAAGCAAATGTTGTGAAAGTTCTCATTTGCAGTTACGGTATTAACAACAATATCCCTTGCCCAAATAGTGCTTCTACTGCAGGCGTTGCTGCATCGTTCACACAGTCAAATTCTGCAGATGACAAAGTGTTACCTGCAGTGAAGAAAGGTACTCAAGCCAAAAACATAGATGCTGAGTGTTGCAGCATCACTTACCAGCAGGGTAGTGTTAGAAGAACAGGGTGAAGTGAAAGAGGACAGTATGGTTGCAATCAAGGACAATGAAAAAACGTACTTGGAACATTAAATACAGGGTACAATAATTAAACCCAAAGTGTTAAGTATGAACTGATTCTTAACAGCATGTGGGTTCTGTGACATCATGTGAGTTTGAGAGGTCCTGATGTCACCAAACCCCACAAGGTGTTAAGAATCGCCTGTTCTTTGTTTTTATTTTGTTTATTTATTTATTTATTTAGCTTTTGTTACCCAGCTAAGCACACTAGACAGTCATATGCCATTTTCAGGTGCGAACCGGGAGATTACATGATACAGAGAACAGCAGGTATAATAGCATTTCAGATAAAGGTAAATAGTCAGACGCAGCATGACTTAACAGGAAGGCATAAGGAAAACATAGCATAACATGGTAGCAGTTGACAGCCGAGTGTTGTACATCACATAACAGGATAACATTTGATAGCCATAACTAAAAATACGTAAACACGCTGATCTTGGGGCGAAGTCCAGACAGGACCATAAAGTGCAGCACAGTGCAGAAGGGATTGCTATCTTAGGAACAATGACAGGTCGAGGCGAGTTTCAGGAAGTCCCAGAGGGACTTTCTGAAGCAGGTATGGGAGGGGGCAGTACGAACAAGGGCCAGAAGGGAGTTCCATAGTCTGGGTGCACAGACAGTGAAAGCTTGATCACCCATTAAGGTGCAGGTTTTGGGAACTAGGAATACTTGCGAGCCACTAGATTTAATGTGTAGGAGAGGTTAGCAGGCTGGAATAGGTCAGCTAGTACAGGGAGAGTGGCAGTTCTGATGATATTATCAATGAAATTGCCCATAACAAAGGTTCGGTGGTGGTCGGGGGAGAGCCACTTGAGCTTGCTGTATAGCTCACAGTGGTGAGTGAGGCAGGGGGCAGAAAGTGCAAAGTGACATATATTGTTATAGGTAACATCCCATTTGGCTAGACAGGTTTTTGGGGCATGAGTGAAAGAGACAAGTCCATAGCAGAGCGTGGGTAGAAGGACCCTCTCTGCCAGGGCATGACATGCTGCTGGGGTGAGGCAGCTTTTAGCTCTGTAGAGCAGGCCCAGCTTGCTATTAGTAGCCTTGCAAGCATTGCTTATATGCAGGGAGAAGTCAAGCTGTGGATCGCTGGTGACCCCCAAATATTTAAGGGAGTCCACAACCCTCACAAGGGCTCCGTTAGCTCTGGTGACTCTCAGGAAAGCAGGGCAGGCTTTTGTTTTGGCCAGGGCACCAAAGAGCATAGCCTGTTTTTTTTTTTAGGTCAATGGCTAGTCTGTGGTCCTTTAGCCAGGATTGTATGAGGTCAAAGTCAGCAATGAGCTGGGTGTTGATGACATTGATGTCCTGTGAGCTGGTTAGGATCACAAGGTCATCGGCGAAGAGGGTGGAACAGCTATGAGCTGGGACTAGAGGCAAGTCATTGAAAAAAAGGGAAAACAGAATGGGCCCAAGAACAGACCCTTGAGGTACTCCAGAGTTAACAGGCATGGGCTCCGAGAGGACCTTGTTAAATTTAGTGACTTGCTGCCTTCCAAGTAATTAATTGGTGAACCAGGCTGGGGGGGAGAGGCCAAGGGACCGGAGTGAGGAACACAAGAGTGTGTGGTCAACCAGATTGAAGGCTTTTGAGAGATCAATGAAGATAGCCCCAGTCAAGTTGCCTAGATCAATAGCAGTCCTGATCTCGGAGGTGACCTTGGCCAGGGCAGTAGAGGTGCTGTGCCCCTTACGGAAGCCAATTTGAGCTGGGGTAAGTAGGTCATAGCTTTGGATGTAGGCTGTGAGCTGGGTGGCAACCACTTTTTCAAGCAGTTTGCTAATAGCTGAAAGGATAGCAATAGGGCAGTAGTTTTCAAGGTTTCTTGGGTCACCTTGTTTGTATACAGGGACAACCTTAGCCAATTTCCACATCAGGGCCGATCTCAGTAATGAGAGATGTGTTGAAGATATGGGAGATGGGCAGGGCAAGGAAGGTGACCCCAAGACAAATAAGTTTGGGCTCTATGTCGTCATGACCAGCACCGGTGTGGGGAGAAAGGCCAGTAAGGAGTTTTCGAGCTTCACTGACGGAAACAGCCCTGAAGTAAAAAGGGGGTTGGGGGGGGGTCATCCCAGTCTGAGGACTACATGAGGGATTCAGTTCAGTGGGTGTATAGGCAGATAGATCTGAGAACTGGGAGTTAAATGCATTAGCGATAGTTAAGGCATTGTTGCAGCTGGCCCCGCTGATAAGCATGTCAATGACATAGGCTCTGGAGGAGCCATTAACAATATTCTTGATGTTTCGCCAGAAGCTCCTCGGGTCCCTAGCTGAAGATAACAGGGTGGATGTACAAAATTCGCTCTTGGCAGAGTGGATGGCTTTTTTACAAGAGTTTCTGAGCTGCCTATAGTCCTGGAAGATAGACATATCATTGGTGGCCTTGAATTTTGCCCAGCTTTCGTCCCTTAATTTCATAAGGGACAATAAGCCTCCTTGTTGCCATTTGGTGACAGTGCCCCTCACTCTCCTTTTTGTAAGAGGGGTGTGTTTATCCTGCAGGGAGGAGAATATTGCAAGGAAGTTATTAAGGGCAATTGAGGTGTCGTTTGTGGCTAGGACCAGGGACCAGTCTGTGCGTTTCAGGTCAGCATGGTAGGCCTCAATGTTGAACTTGGAGAAGTCCGTCATTTGGATCACTTTGCAGGGGATTTTAGGTGGGGAGATTCTCCAAGTGCAGTAGGTGGGGGAGTGATTGGAGATGGCGTCAGGGAAGGTACCAGATAAGACAATCCGTTCGGGCCTATTGGACAGTATCCAGTCAAGGAGCGTACCTTTCATCCCAGAGGAAGAAAGCCTAGTTGGTTCAGTAATAAGTTGGGAGAGAGCAAGTTCTGCCAGCAGGGATTCATATTGCTTGGCTTTGCAGCCTATCCAGTTCAGGTAGAAGTTCCCACACACTAGTAATTCATTGGAACACACCTTAGAACTAATGCTGTCAAGGAGGAAGGAGAGTCCTTGTACTCCACATTTGGGAGGGTCATAGGCACAAACCAGGTGCAGGTTTTTGTGTTACCCAGTAAAAGTAGGGCATGGAGAAATTCACAGGTAGGGGATGGAGGAGGCGGGTGAAATATGACTGACACATTAAGGTGAGTTTTATAGTAGAGTAGCAGGCCACCCCCTCAATTTTCCCCAGCCCAATCCTTCCTGATTATATTGTACCTGAAGAGCACACACAGAATCCCGGTGGCAGGTATAAGCTAATGCTTCTGTGACCCTAGCATGTCTGGACGTAGAAGGGCAAACCAAGCAGAAAGCTTCATGGTTAGGCAAGAGGCTATGGACATTAAGATGGCAATTTTAAGCCCTTTGTCATAAGCCGGGGGGCAGGCAGGAAGGTAGACAAGATAGCAGGGGGCCCAGGGCTAGGTTCAATATCTCTGGCCAGTAGGATAAGTAACAGCAGAAAAAAAAGCAAGGCAAGGCAGTACACATCGTTTCTTGTTGGACTTAGGCTTGAGGATGGAGCGCTTGACCAGGTGAGTCGTATAAGACAGAGTCAAGGGTTTCAGACCCCTGATATGACAGAGACACAGCTCCTTAGCAGCTAACAGGTTAAAGAAGGTATAGTAGCCTCCAAAGGGTAGAGTTCTGGTTCAAAGGGGACTGTAGGAAGGGAAAGAGTGGCCGCTCTTAAGTTTATATATTATAATGGGTACCTTATATTAAACACTTTATTTTAAATGTGTCTCTCTTTCTCCAAGCAGAGAGAGAACCAGGTAGCGACTGTTGCTATAGTTATGAAAAAACAGCTAACAAGTGGAAAGGTGTTCAAAGTATCTGTCTTAGTTGTGGTTTGAAATACCTCAAGTGTGGATGTTTGTGTTTCATAGATACATACATAGATACAAAGACAGTGTCGGCAGATAAGGGCCTATGGCCCACCCAGTCTGCCCATTTGAGCTTGTAAGTTCAGTTTATGTGTTCCTAGAAGTCTGTTACCCCTTACCCCTGACCTCCAGAATTCGTTTATGTCTATCCCATGCATTCTTAAATCCCGTGATTGTTTCAGCCCCCACCACTTCCTCTGGCAGGGAGTTCCACTTGTCCACCACCCGTTCTGTGAAGAAATTCTTCCTCACGTTTCCTCTGAATCGTCCTCCCTCCAACTTCATCCCATGCCCTCTAGTCCTGGAACATCTTTTTCGCTTAAAAACAGTGTTTTCCTACACCCTGTTCCTCCCTGTAAGATACTTGTATGTCTCTATCATATCCCCTCTCTCTCTCCTCTCCTCTCCTCCAGGGAGTACATGTTCAGTTTCTTCAACCTGTCTTCATAGGACTTGTGTTGTAATCCATGCACCATCTTTGTTGCCCTCCTCTGAACCTTCTCTACCCTGTCTATGTCCTTACGTAGGTATGGTCTCCAGAACTGTACACTGTACTCCAGGTGGGGCCTCACTAGTGTCTTGTATAGTGGAATTATGACCTCCCTTTCAGTCAGTGATTGATACATTCGCCTGGGAAAACTCATCCTAAACATTCTAAAAATCTCATACATAACAGTTTTCTGTTAGGTATATAGAGAATAATGCATATGCGACTGTGTGTTACTTGGTTTACTTGGTATTTAAGGGACAAAAGAAGGCCGAAACCTTTCCGGATTGCCCCCCACAATTAATGTGGCACATTAGTTAAAATCCAGATTTGCTTCCAACCATTTATCAAGCCTTAATTCAAAAATAGGAAAAGAGGGTGATTCCACAATTTCTTGTGTCAAGGTATTCCAGAATTTATGAAGTTTTTTTGTACATCCGAGGTGTGTGATGACCCATAAACCTCGAGGGTGACTAAGATGGTCCAGAGCTTGCACCAGAAAACATATGAGGAGAGATTAAAATGCCTTAATATGTGTGACAGCAAAGTGGGCACTGCAACTTGATCAACAGTCATTTTATCGATTGGGATTTTGCCGCACCCGCCATCTTGCCGCCCCAGGTGTTCTGTGCTGATTCCCCCTACACCTCTGACCTGGAGGTGATTATATGATTTTTTTGGAGGAGTGAAGCAACCCACAAACCACCGGTATGTGCCCCTGTGCTTTGCCGCAATCATGGTCAGGTAGCACGATTGCTGGGCAGCATGGTCGCCATCTGCAATTTGCTGTGGATGTAATGTTGGTTGACAATATTGTTGAACTGACATGGTGGAACCAATATGTACTCATTGGGAAAAAGGAGGGAGCAGGGAGACATGATAGAAACCTTCAAGTATCTTAAAGGCATAAACAAGGTGCAAGGGGCTGACATCTTTCAATATAGGAGAAGTACAAGAACGAGGGGGCATGATATGAGATTGGGGGGGCAGGATAAGGGGAAATGTGAGGATGTTTTTCTTCACGGAAAGGGTGGTGGACACATGGAATAGTCTGCCACAGGAGGTGATGGGAACAAGCACAGCACAGGGGAGAGATTTAAGCATGCATGGGACAGGCTTAAGGGAACCCTAGAGGTGGGAAGGAGAGGCTAAAGCCGATGACCAAGTAGGGTCAGAGGCCGTAAAAAAGGTAGGGTTACAGGCAGACTAGATGGGCCTAGCAGTCCTTATCTGCCATCAGTTTCTATGTTTGTATGTTTCAAGAGGTTTATTAGGTCATCACACACAAAGGGTAGGTAAAAAAACTTCATAAACACACAGTCATTTGTTTTTCATTTTTTATAATTACTCGTGCACGGAGTGAATGCTTTTATTCTGTCCTACACACACACACACACACACACACACACACACGCACGCGCACGCACACACACACACACACACACACACACACATACACACACACTCACATACACTCTCCCTGTCCAATACAGACATTCTTTTGTTTCTTTTTTTTAACTGAAACTGCTGAACCGCGCATAAATAGCAGTATAGGAAGTGAGCCACAGTCTCACTGCCGATCGCACTTGCTGTCTCCAGAACTCGACGCACAGCAGGATCAACCTGATACATGTTTTAAATTCTGGATAAATACTACCAAAAATGATGAGAAGAGAGCTACTAGAGGGAAATTATCACTTGTAGTAGCAGCTCATCACTAAGCGAAACACAGAACCACCACGTTTGTGGAACTGTTAAGCCTGCCCATATACAGCATGAGAGCCAATGAGGTCATGCTACAAATGAAAGTGAAGTGAGACTGAAATAAAATGCCATAATAACTGGGTAGCACAGTTATTACGGCATTTCAAAGAGTATGTCAAAGTGTGCATTAGAAGGGAGCACCAGTAATTATGAAAGTTTTAAACCACCGAAAAAGCAAGATGAGCATATATTATATTTAAGCAATAAGGCACGACAAGGTGTGTGTTATTGTATAATAATGTCACTCCTGGGCCTGCTGGCACAGCGGTAGCACTACTGCTTGCGACGACGGTGACTCAAGCTCTGTAGTGAGCCTAAGTCATCGGAGGCCCAGCCAGGGGGAGAGGGATTGAGTACCCGATGGACCGCTCTCCTTCTCTGGGAGGGGTGGGTTGCACTCCTCGATGCAATACCCCCAACACCTTGGTGACCACGGGTGGTGTTGGTGCAGCTGAGGAGGCAGGCTAGAGGGGAGGGGAAGGGCGGACATCAGCTGAGAACTGGAGCGGAGGTGCATCTCTGAATGTCTCCATCTCCTTGGTCCTCCTCGAGTGCTGACATCAGCAAGGGCGGAGACCAGAACAAGGAAAAACCCAATGGCTGGTTTAGGCAAAGGGCTCCCGCACCAACGATGACTGCAGAGGGACCAGGAAGGACTCTGGCTGCATGCTCCCCTGAAGCCTCGGAGGTAAGAGCCGCCTCTGCCCCACTCTAGGGGTTATCCGGGTTTCTAGAAGAAATAGGAGTGAGGCACTATAGGAGCGATCCCCGGTCCCCTCTGTGGCGTAGCCTGACAGGTGTATTGGGGGACCAGAGAGAGGGACCAGCCATGGTGAAAAGGGGGCACAGAAAAAATAAAAATTAAAAAAAATGTTTTTTAAAATAACGTCACTCCTGGGGTGGGTTGAAGCTCGAGGTGAATCCGAGTGCTTCCACTACCCCATGGAGTGACGTTTACACAATAACACACACCCTGGAGTGCCTTATTGCTATTATACAATGGTTTATTTGTTATTAATAATAATAGTACATTTTTAAAAATGTATTTTTTAGTGAGATTTTTATTTTTTGTGTGGAGGGCATATATTGGAGGTATGGAGAAAAAGTAGTCCAGTAGGTGGTGCTGTGCTTCATGCTTCGCTCCTCTCCCCAGTCTTTACGTCACTTTGTGTTCTGTGTCCAACCCCTCACCCCGTCCAACACACAGACAAGCATAGACAATGTTTGGTGGCAACCTACTTTACTTTGCCGGTTTTGCTTGCAGTTTTGCGCCTTGCTTTTAGTGGCTATAATGAGGATCTATGGGGAAACAACAAGCGAGCAGTGAGGACCGAGCAAGCATGTGCATGCTTACTCAGGCACAACAGTGAACACTGAAGAGCAGTAGAAAGTATGAACGCTGTGTCCCCGCATGTCCCCTTCCTCTGTATAGGTCAGAATGTGAGTTTACTGATCATTTTCTGTTGTTTGGGCAGTAATGTTTAACACACAGCAGGATAGAGGCATTTGAAATGAGCGACTTCAGTGAACCTCATGACCAGCAGTTATGGTCTACATGGTTTAGTGAAGCTGATTGCTTCAGGGGAAAAAAACAACAACAAAAAAAACCAACAAGAAACAGGCACGAAAATTTTTAATTAGTTTTCAATGCTCTGGTGTTAGGCTTGATGTGAGCGTCTCAGATCTCTATTGAATTTCTGTTTTGGGGTGCTAACATCTGGAGGAGGGTGAAGCCATGAGGGTAAACAGTGCGATGTTTGGTTGTGTGGGCATGAAGTGGGCAGTGATTTTTCTTACCGTCATGTGGTCGTTTTGCTACCTACCCTAGATACAGTGATGTTATTAAAGGAATAATGCATGACAGGGTGTGTGTCGTGCTGGGATAATGCCACGCCTGGGGGGGGGTTGGGCACGAGGCGGCAGGCCGAGTGCATCCAATACCCCAGGTGTGGCGTTATCCCAGCACGACACACACCCTGGAGTGTATTATTCCTATTATACAATGGCTTGTTGTTTTATATAGAATAAAAAAATATTTTAAAGAATGTTTTTATTGGTGTGGAAAAATGTTTTTGTTTCTTAAGAGGAGATGCAAAAAATGAAATGTAGCTCCAAACAATCAGTCAAGAGATTCACAGTGCTGAGACTAGACCTGTGGTGTTATGCTGGGATAACGCCATGGGTCCAGCCCCAGACTGACCAATCACAGTCCAAGATTCTTTCTTGCCATTGTATAATTAAGCAATAAGGCAAGACAGGGTGTGGTATATCATGGGATATGGTCACACCTCGGGTGGTTGGGCACGAGGACGCAGGCCGAGTGCGTCCAACCACCCAAGAAGTGACAATATTCCATGATATGCCACACCCTGGAGTGCCTTATTGCTATTACGAACTGGATCAATTGATATTTTATGCATGTAATGTAAAAAAAGAAAGTTTTTAAATATTTTAATACTGTTTTTATATAAGTGTAGGTAGACATTAAAAAAAAGTTTGTGTATGTCAAGTTTTGGTCAGTAGGTGGTGCTGTCGCATGAGGATTTTGTTACAAAGTCTTAATTCTCATAGTATTGCTGCACCCCCAAAGTTCAGTTTATTCAACCACATTGTCTGCTATGGAGCAACTGATGATATTTTTTAGATTTTTTTGTTTGAGGAGGTAAAGATGTTTTTTTTTTGTTTCTGCTGAAATCGCGATGTGAAGTGAAAAGAAACCATAGACAATAAACTGCCTACCAACATGCTCCGCAGCTCCGCAAGGTAAAAGAAGGTTTTTTAGTTATGCTGTTTCCTAAGAATCTGGATTTAATGCATTTTGCCTGCAGTACTCAGTCGTGCCGTGCTGTTGAGCGAGATAGGTAGATAGCCCATGGTATTCTTGAGGAGCGGGTTGTAGATTTTGACATTTGCCGCAAGGCAGCATGGTAGCGAGAGTGGGGGGGGCAGTTCGTGATGCAGCACTTGGCGCCCTAAAGGAAGAAGAGATTTTTCTCTGTGGAGAGCGTGTGCTTTGGGCGAGATGTAAGGGGGGACAGTTGTGAGGATGTGGATTTTTTTTTTATAAATAGCATCCGAGTGGAGGTCTGACTTGCTTCACTTGCAGGGACATGGATAATGTTGCGCTGGCAGTGAGGAGGCTAGTGGCTGGAGGCTTTTTGAAGCCATGATGATGTAGCCAGATATCATCACTGCTTCAAAGACCTCTCGGACAATCAGCTTCTTTGATTCTCGGCACCCAGTTCATAATATAGAATAATATATGGGTGGGTATGTGTAACCAGAATTTTATACACACCTGAGGTGTGGGATGCTTTTTGCCTTTGGGGTTTATAAAGCATCACACCAGGTATGTAAAATTCTGGTTTCTCCACCCATATTTATTTTATTTAATTACTAGTCCTTAGTTTTTATTTGAGATACACACACACACACACACACACACACACACACTCATACACATACTGTATGCGCACACTGCCTTTCTGTTCTGTAGGTACATTCATTTACTTTTTTTTTTGTTTTGTTTACACTGCCAATTTCAGTATTTGAAAGAGCCATGGTGTGGCTTACCCCACAGCGCTTAATGCTGCCTTCCTCCAGTCTCGCTCAGTCTCTTTCTCTGTCACCCCCCTCACACACACTTTTTCCTGGCGGCTCCTACCGCGTCTCTCTAGAGTGCCAGTTCAGGAAGGTGGTGGTGGGGGGGCACTTTCAAAGGCAGGATCAACCAGATATATAAAGCAAAAAGAAAGTTACAATTCATACCTCATGTGAGGGAAACAACATGTGCCATGCTCGGTATCATAGCAACGGAGCTGCCATGTTGGCCAAGATGTTTGGCCTGCCCACAGAAGGTTTAATGGCCAGTTAGGTTTTGAAGTGCCAGGTTGATTGACTGGCACTAATTACAACAGCCCAGTTGTAACACAAAATATCAACTGGATGGTTGTAACATGATTTAAAAGTCTGGTTTTCGAGACATAAAAACTAAGGACCAGTAATTAAAAGATAATAACAGTACAGACACTGTTGTTATAGAGACCTATGTTCCTAAGTCATAGCCAACACCTTTAATGATGCCTTCACTGACCTCAGCAGCATCCTCCCCCCCTTGACTTTTTCAACGACGGCGACCCCCCTCTTCCCACCCATCTGTCTTCACCTAAAAAATGTCCTCCTTTCTTCTTCAGAGCAGTAAACAAAAATACCATCAGGAAATACATTTCCAAAGCGATCAAAAACACCAGAGCTAGTGCTGACACACTGGACCTCAAACTTCTGTCCCTCACTCTAGACGAGGTTCTGGGGCCTCTCACCAGGATCTTTAATCTCTTCCTCTCTCTCAGCCAGTTCCCTGACAAATGGAAGGCAGCAACTGTCACACCTATCCATAAAAGTGGTGACCGGAGCTCCCATGTGAACTACTGACCTATCTCTATCCTGCCACCCCTCTCTAAGGCCCTGGAACGGATAGTAGCAGACCGGCTCACTAATCATCTGGACAAGTACAACATCCTTTGCCGGCAGCAACATGGATTTAGAAAAGAACACAGCACTGCCACGACCCTTCTTGAGTTTATGGGAGCCATACACAACTCCTTTGATCAGGGTCGCCTAACCAGAGCTACATTCATCGACCTGTCAAAGGCTTTTGACACTGTCCACCACTGCCTCCTTCATCAACTACTGAACATTGGCCTCTCTGCAGAATCAATGAAATGGTTCAATAGCTACAGTATCTTGACAACAGGACCCAATGTGTAAAAATATCAGGCGTGGTCTCTGACACTAAATAGGTTTGCTCCGGTGTCCCACAAGGCTCCATCCTGGGCCCATTGCTGTTCAGCTTGTTCCTCAACTCTCCCTCCCCAACTCCACCCCTCAGCAAGTCATACTCTATGCAGATGACGCGGTGATTCTTGCCTCTCATCATGACCCAAGCCACCTGCAACAAACCCTTCAACATGGCTTCACCTCTGTTGAAAGCTGGTTCAAAGAACATAAGTTAATCCTTAACCAGAAAAAAACAAAGACCATGATTTTCACCAGCCACCAAAACAGGCACAAACACCACCAACTCTCCTTAAACACCTGCCTTGGGGACTCCCCTGGAGCAGGTTGACTCCTTCAGATACCTAGGAATCACCTTAGACCCACACCTGTCCTTTGGAACCCATATAACCAATGTCGCTAAAACAGTGAATACTAGACTGGGCTTACTCTACCAGCTTCATCTGCACCTGACTAAAGAGGCCCTCTTTGCCGCAGTTCAAAGCTCCATCATCTCCCAGATTGACTATGGTCTTGTCATCTATGGCACTGCCACTACCACTGCACTCAGAAGGATTACTACCACCCTTAACAAGGCCTGTTGACTCATCACTGGGGCCGAACGGCTCACACACACCTGTGACCTCTACTCACAAGCTAACTGGTTTCAACTTGATAATAGAATTCAGTACCAAACCTGCATGGTTGCAAGAAAATACATTGGGAACTGCCCCTCCCGCGGTCTGTTCACTCCTCCAAATGAAAACCAGCTCCAGAATTACTAGGGGATCAAAGCCACAACTTTTCTGTATCCCCCACTGCCACACAGCCATTGGCCAGTGTTCATTCGCCTACAGGGCACCCAATTGGTTTAACGGTCTTGCCAATGATACTATCAATACCATTGGGCTAGGGGCCTTCAAATCCAGGCTCCCGAAACACCCTGATCACTTCCAGCATCTCCAACTGTCATGGATAATGTCTATGCAACACCGCTCCGCTACCGCTCTCCCATATCTAGCTCCTTACATAACGCACTTGCCCTAGTTTGGCCTCTGCCCCATCCACTCTCCAGCACCTGACAAATGGCACCTTCTTGGCTGCTTCACCCCACCTTCCCCCCCTCTCCATATCCTTACCTACCCCCCACCTCTCCGCTCTCCTCATTTTCTTTCCTCCTGTTTTTGCCCCTCCCATTTCTTTCTACCACCCCCTTCCCCTTCTTGTCCTCTTCCTTTCCACTTTACCCTCACCCTGTCTGTTCAAAATTAATTTGAGATCCTTTACCCTTATTTGTGTAATAATTTTGTTCTATTGTTATGTGATACCAATGTCTTGACGTTGAACCTTTGTAAAAGAGCCCTGGGCTCAAAGGTAATTGTAATCCTAGAATTGAAATAAATAAATAAAATAAAAATAAGTCATTAACACTGGCAGTCATCAGAGATATTGCTAGCTGAACATAAATTAGTTGAAAATGAGTTTGACAATCCAAATGCACCTGTTTCTGTCACTAAAATGATGAAGATGATGATAATGATACTAACTTCATTAAAGGTGATGTGCAGCAAGTACTGTACAGGAGGGTGAGTTAGATGAGAAGGACACCTTATGTGATACAGATTTCCAGTCCTCACCCACAGGTGATGAATATTCTGATCGTATATTAACCTCCAACATCATCTGTCCAAAACATAACAAAATGCTTACTTATAGTGATGATGACGTTGATTCTGGTGTTGAAATTAATAAGATGGAACATCCATCATCTACCCCCCAACACACATGGTTTGCTATTGACCAGTGCCTACAGAGATGTAAGTAGTGATAATGATGCTGAACCCTCTCCCATTCATTGTGCCATACCTGTGAAACTGAGAAACATCAACCATCTGGACACACAGCATACAACAAGGAGCAAGCAGAAGTTGAATGTAAAATGATCGTCCAAGCTCAATGTTGTTGCCGAGGATGATGGCAGCAGAAATGATACTGGTTGTTTCTAGTCGCGCAGAGTCCCTTAGACAATTCTTGTCCCAGCCACCGGGTTAGAAAAAAGTGTATAATTTGCATGTTTTTGTATTAGATCAGAAACATGAGTTATTTGCAGTTTTTAATTTGCGTAACAAAAGTGTTAGCAGAGTAAAACTTGATAAACACCTGGGCATCAGTGGGCAGCTAAATTATCTAAAGAATTATCATTGCAGTGCATGGTATACTAAGTGTTGAAAGCATAACAGTCCACCATACCACAAATGTTTGGAAACACTCCCAAGTATGTGTGTAATTGTTATGTAACATATACCATCAGTGCCACTGTGGCTCAGATGATCGTGGTGGACCTACATCCATTTTCATTTGCTGAAGGTGAGGATTGCCATAAGGGTGCTAATATACTTTAGCAATACCAAAGTGGTCTATCCCCACTTGTAGATTTCTCTCCCTGTGTTGCAGTACCAGATCTGTATTAACATATGAAGTCTGCTGTGCTAAAGGCACTAAAAGAGTCAGTAGTTGGCAATATCCATCTCACCACTGATATGTGAACCAGTGGTGCAAAGGCAAACTATATGTGTGCAACATTGCATTTCTCCTCATTAAATTTCATGTCCCACCTATTTGTCCAGACTGCTCTTCTATCCAGATCTCTCTGAATACTTCATTTTTATGTTGATTGCGCACATGCACAAGAAACGTATTGCGGCAGCTTTCTCCACAAGCAGGTTGTGGAGGCACGGCACTGTTGTGGCTAATGCCCCCACAGCCTTTAAAGGCTTGTGCAGCATCCCCCAATGCCGTGGTACGCTGCTGCTGACACTAGTTCAGCCAGCGTGCCACCAACTTGTAAAAAATCAGCCGCTGCAATCAGGGGCCGCCTCGTCATTGCAGCGTCAGCCATTCACTGCAATGAGGGAGCGTCCCGTCATTGCAGGGCAGGATCTAGAAGCCCTGATATTGTTTGTGAACATGGCGGGAGCTTGCTGCCATGTTCACAAAAAATATTAACCCCCCACCGTGTTTATTTGCCGACGGGGGCCCCAATCCCTGTCGGCTTCAGTGCTCCAATGTTAATTTTGCTGATGGGGGAGCCCGCTCCCCGTCGGCAGTATGTAACCCCCCCAACTGCTTTTATTGTCTGCCAATGGGGTGCCCAATCCCCGTCGGCATAATGTAATACCCCCCCTTTTGTTATGTGCCGATGGGGGTGCCCAATCCCTCGTCGGCTACAGCTGCCCCCCCAAAAGTAAGACTCCGGTGGCACACTGGGAGCCCACTCAGCATACCACATGCCCTGTAAAATAAAAATGGTCCAGGATGTCTTTTTGTTTTTAACTGTAAAAAGGAAACTGTCCTTTGGCGGTCTCCTGCCCCCTCCCACAACCCGCACCCACCCACTGGCACCCTGCCTCCCACCCTCCTCTCACCCCACACTTACTCTGGAGCTCAGCACGACGATCTTCGGTGGACCGGGAACACGTCTGCACTCTTCAAAGCTGATTGAGAACTGAGGAAATGCCGGTAAGCTGTATAATGGAATAAATGTTTTTTTTCCAACTTTAATGCATATCTCAGTCATTTTTTGGAATTTTGGCACCAAATTTTCAACATAGGGGTTTTGGGACCCCTCCTCGTGAATTCTGTAACTGTCTTGGAGTTACTCTGCCCCAAAAGGCAGTTTTTCAGTCACTGTGCGGAATCACCTTTCGGTGCTGATTAACGAAACGACAGTGCCAGTGTTCATGAGTTGGGCTCTCAAAAGCCTATGTTGCAAATTTGGTGGAAAAAAATCCAAAAAATGACTTTTTTACCAGCATGCATTGCACAGTTGCTATGCACGCTTCTAACTTCACGAATTTGCAATATTTTCACACCAGATTTTCAACATTGCCATTTTTTTGCACCTCCTTGTGAACAGTACAGCTGTCATTGTTCACATCCTGGCCGAAATGTGTTTTCACAGTTCCGGTGCAGAATTGCACGGTCCCTGTGGGAAATTACTATTTGGGACAGATTAAGAAAATGACAGTGAAACTGTTCATGAGTATAGGTCCTAAAATGTCCATAGTGAAAATTTGGTGATGATACTCCATAAAATGACTGTGTTACGAGCGTATGTTGTGCAGTTTGCACACACGCTCATAACTTCGCAAATTTGTAATATTTTCACTCCAGATTTTCAACATTGCCATTTTCCCACACCTACTTATGAACTGTACAGCTGTCATTTTTCCCATCCTGGCCGAACTGTGTTTTCACATTTCCGGCGCAGAATAGGGCGGTCGCTGTGGGAAATCACTGGTCAGGGCAGATTAAGAAAATGACAGTAATACTGTTCATGAGCAGAGGTCCTAAAATGCCTATGTTGAAAATTTGGTGATGATAGCCCATCAAATGACTGTGTTACAAGTGTGCATTGTGCACTTTCCATGCACCCTTGTAACTTCGCAGATTTGTAATAGTCATGCCAGATTTTCATCAGTGGCATTTTTTCACACCTCCTTATAAGCAGTGCAGCTGTCATTTTTCACATCCTGACCAAAATGTGTTTTCACAGTTCCGTCGCAGAATAAAGTGGTTGCTGTAGGAAATCAGTGTTCGGGACAGATTAAGTAAATGACAGTGGCACTGTTCATGAGCAGAGGTCCTAAAATCCCTATGTTGAAAATTTGGTGACAAAACTCCATAACATGACTGTGTTACAAGCGTGCATTGAACTGTTTCCACGCACCTTTGTAACTTCGCAAATTTGTAATATTTTCACGCCACATTTTCAATAGTGCCATTTTTTCACACCTCCTTATGAACAGTACAGCTGTCATTTTTCACATCCTGGCTAAAATATGTTTTTGCACTCCTGCCAGAGAATGGCATGGTCACTGTGGGAAATCAGTGTTTGGGACAGATTAAGATCGAGTGAGTGAGAGGGGGGAGTGACCGAGCTCAACTGAGCTCTGTCGGGACTGCTGTGTATTTGTTTGTGGGCAGAAAAAGGCACCAACGCAAGAGCCCAGTACAAAAAGGCAGCCTGCAGCACTGGGAGAAACAGAACGAGAGAGCGAGTGAAGGAGGGGGAGTGAGTGAACTCACTGAAGCGGGACTGCTGCAGATTTCTTTGTGGCCAGAAAAAGGTGCCAACAGAGGCAGGAGCCGAGTACAAAAGGGCAGCCTATAGCGCCTGGAGAAACAGAATGAATGAGTGAGATAGGGGGTGAGCGACCACAACGGACCTCTGTCGGGACAGCTGCAGATTTCTTTGTGGGCAGAAAAAGGTGCCAATGCAGACAGGAGCCCGGTACAAAAGGGCAGCCTGCAGCGCCAGGACAAACACAATGAGTGAGACAGGGGGAGTGAGCGAGCTCAATGGAGCTCTATCGTGACTGCTGCGGATTTCTTTGTTGGCAGAAAAAGGCGGCAACGCAGGCAGGAGCCCACTACAAAAGGCCAGCTTGCAGCGCCGGCAGAAACGGAACGAGTGAGTGAGAGAGGGGGAGTGAGCCACCTGAACGGAGCTCTGTTGGGACAGCTGCGGATTTCTTAGTGGGCAGAAAAAGCTGCCAATGCAACCAGAAGCCCAGTACAAAAGAGCAGCCTGCAGCACCAGGAGAAACAGACTGAGCGAGTGACAGAGGGGCACTCAGTGAGCTCAACAGACCAACGCAATCAACATTCAGCATTGACAAATGCTTGTCTGCTATTCTTCTCTTATAGGTGTTGTCTGAAAACTTGCTTATCCAATTTTCTGCTTCCTTATTCAGTTCCTGGATACAAATTGAAAACAACAATGGACCAAGCACAGATCCCTGTGATACTCCACTCATCATATTTCCATTTTTTTGTTTCAAGGCCATTTATGTTTACCATTTGTGTTCTTTTTGATAACTGGCTTCTGATCCAGTTAGTTATCTTTCTGTTAATTCCCATGCAGCCAAGCCTGTTAAGCAATTTCCCATGTGATACCTTATCATGTGCCTTACTGAAATGCAAATAAACAACACCCACCAGGTTTCCCTCGTCCAAGTGTTTTATAATTCGTTCGTAAACAGTTAATAAGTTAGTTAGGTATGAATGCCCCCAAATATGGTGCATTTTGTCCTTAAAAAACTCATTTATTTATGGAATTTTGTTTCATGTACAAAGGACTCAATGATTTTGGGTGCCATAGTTTGTTAATTTGCTTCAATCTCCTTTTTTGAATACTGCATATGATGGTAGCTTCTCTCTCTAGTCCACAGGTGCGTCCCTACTTTGTCTCAATTGAAACTGAATTTGCCAGTTTCTGTAGGACTATCAGGTGTATGTCATCTGGCTCAGCTGATTTATCTACCCTTATATTCAGTAGTTTCTCTAGTACCTTCTTTTTACTAGGCATCATTTTTTCATTCTCTCCCTCTCGCTCCCTCTCTCTCTCGCTCCCACTTCCATCTTGTCTCTGTGATAGCATCCTCTGCCCTGTCTTTTTCCATTAACTGAACAAAAGTATCTATTTTAACTCCTCTGCTTTCCTTGTCTGCCCTTTAATTATTTACCCTCCCACCTTTATTGGGCCCGCTGTACTTTTTGTCTTTCATTTTCCATTTACATATCTGTAAAATCTTTTTAAGTTCCCATTGTTTCCTGTAGCTAAGACTTTGTCCAATATGTTTGTTATTAGTTTCATACAGTTTTTGATTTTCTCCTTATAGCTATCTTTTGTCTCTCTTGTAACCTCCATTTTGACTGGTTTATGCCTTTACTTTTGCCTTTCTTTCTGTATCATATTTGTTAGCCACATAGGTTTTATGCCCTTCTTGTTGTATTTTCCTTTCTTTTGTATATGTTATACCCTTACATCCAAAAGTTTGTGCTTTAGCATACTCCACTGAACAGTTACAGTACAGTACTACCTGCCATGTCCCTGTGTCAATCCCAATTTTTGAACTCCTCCCTCATGTTGCTACTGTATATCTCCCTGCTCTATAGTTACTGTTCATTGTCTACCCTTGTTTCACTGCCCATTTCCGTAAGATTAGGAATGATTCCATGCTGCAGTCACTTCCTACCAAAGGTGCTATCATGTGACATCCTATCAACTTCTCTCCCATATTGCTTAACACTAAATCCAAAATGTCCTCCTCCCTTGTACTTTTGTGACATACTGTTCCAAGCTGCAATTATTTGCTGTTTGCATTAGCAGTTTCCCTGATCTAGTTGTCGTAGTGCCTTTTTTTGCCAGTTAATATCATTAGGTCAAAGTCTCTAATTGAAATTATATCCTCTTCCAAGAAACTGTGATACTCTTTCAGTTTCCTTAATTATTTCATGATCAGCTTCCTGGTTGCAGGCTGGTGGCCTGTAATATATTCCAGTAAGAACTGCCCTACCAAGTTTTCCTTCAGACGTTACCCATACTGATTCATTTTGTGAATTACCTTCTTTTATATTACATTCCTCTCTAGTTGTGTTGGTCTCACTGATGTATGGTATAATAATAATAATAATAATAATCATCTTTATTTATAAAGCGCCTTTCAATTATCAAGGCGCTGAACAATAAGAACAAGTAAAAACCATAAAATCCAAAATTCAGACAAATAAATACAGAGCTAAAAATCAATTTGAGTAAGCTTGAAACCATAAGTGAGTTTTTAGAGCCTTCTTAAAGCCCTCCACAGTCGTGCACTCCTGTATCTGACAGGGTAGAGAATGCCATAGGGCTGGGGCTGCATACATGAATGCACAGGCCCCCGTTGTCTTCAAAGATACCCTGGGAATCTCTAGCAACCCCTCATCATCTGAGTGGAGCAGTCGCCCCGGGACAGTAGGGGGACAGAAGTTCTTTCAGATAGTCCAGGCTCTGTCCATGTAGGGCTTTGTAGGTCAGAAGCCTGACCTTGAAGGTGATCTGCCACTGAATAAGCAGCCAGTGCAGTTTGCGCAGCACCGGTGTGATGTGACTCACATGAGGGGTCCCCAACAACAACCGGGCTGCAGCATTCTGCACTAGCTGCAGGCGGTGGATATCAACCCCACGAAAGCCCTAGGTAAAGGGAGTTGCAGTAATCAAGGCATAAGGTCACAAAGGCATGGATTAATATAGGGAGGTCGACATATGGAACCAGGTGCTTGACCCTGGCGATGTTCCTCAGATGGTAAAAAGAGGACGTGATGACTGCTGACATCTAAGACCATAGAGTCAGCCCATCGTCAAGAATCACCCCCAGGTCCCGCACCCATTCAGAGGAAAGAAGCTGGGTACCTCCCAGGTAAAGTCTGGAAGGTTGGCCAGCCCCCAACCCCTCTGTCTGGTGGCCTGGATCCACAACCATCACCTCAGTCTTTCCTGAGTTCAATTTCAACCAGCTGGAGTTCATCCAGTCCTGGATTTCAGCGAGGCAGTTGTTGAATACCAAGCATGCACTATCCTGGTCAGGTACAAAAGACAGAAAGAGCTGGGTATCATCAGCATAGCAGTGAAACCTCAGCCCATACCATCTTATAATGTCTCCGAGGGGCAGCACATACACCGCGAACAACATGGGGACAACACTGAGCCCTGAGGGACCCTACATGGTAGAGAGAATTGGTCAGAAGAAAAAATCCCTGACACCACCCTTTGAGTTCTGCCAGTGAGGAAGGACTTAAACCACCTCAGAACTGTACCAAACAGGCCACAGATAAACCTCAGATGCTTGAGGAGCACCCACTGGTCCATGGTGCCGAAAGCTGAAAAGAGATCAAGAAGTACCAAGACAGAATGGCGTTTCTGATCTCTCACCATCAAGAGATCATTGTGCGCCTGAACCAGAGCGGTTTTGGTACTGTGCCTCTTGCAAAAACTGGATTGGAGAGGTTTGTAAATGTCATGGATGGTCAACTGGTTCTCCAGTTGCAGCGCCACAACCTTCTCAATCACCTTCTCAATGAAGTGAAGGTTAGAAATCGGGCTGTATTTCACAAGGCAGCCTGGGTCCAGAGCAGCTTTCTTCAGGAGAGGTGACACCACCGCCTCCTTCAGGGAGCTGGAAAACTCACCAGACTCAAGGAAGTACCAAACTATCCTTGCAAGGACCGGGCCAATGATGTCACAACAACTCATAATCAGGGAGGTTGGGCCCAGGTCCAAACTACAGCACATTGGGCTTATACCCTGAGCAATCCGCACAACATCCTCAAGTTCCAGCCAGTCGAAGGAGCTCCAGACAAAATGAAGAGGAGTGATCATACACTGACCACTAGCAGCTCCCGTACAGTGTGCCAGTTGGATCTCTGCCCTGATGCTGGCCACCTTATCTGCAAAGAACCGAGCAAGCTCATCACACTCAATCTGTGAAAAGGTTCTTCAAACCTGAAGACAGGCTGAGTTGCACAGCTTGTCCATGGTTCGAAAGAGCTGAGCCAGTCAGTTCTGAGCAGCAGCAATCTCCCCAGATAGGAACTCTGCCTTCTTATGGGTGATTGCTGATTGATAGACTTGATAATGTTCCATCAGTCTAAGGCGGTCAGCCTCCAGGGCCGATTTCCACCAGCAATGCTCTAACCTTCGTCCAAGTCGCCGCAACTCTCTCAGGGTCCCATCAAACCACGGGGACCAAGGGCGAAGGGAGAGAGGACGAACTCAGACAGGAGTGATAGAGTCCAGGGCCATAGTAACAGCCTTGTTATAGGTCTGAACCAGGCTCTCTGGACTTTCACTTGCCTCGGCAATTACCAATAGGTCAAATACCACCACTAGGCCGTCAGGGCTCACATCCCGTGAAAGGTGGCATCTGACCATCTCCACGGGGCCAGCCTATGCAGGGGGGGTGAAAAAAACTGAACCCCACAATGTGGTGATCCGACCATCCAACCAGTTCCACCACTAAGTCAGAGGTTTAGATCCCCAGGAGGTTGAGCAGATCAAGGGAGTGACCGTACTTATGGGTAGCAGAGGTACTCACCTGTGTGAAGCCCTGTGATATCATCAACAGGAGGAAGTCCTGTCCAAATCACGAGAGTTCATCATCGACCCAGGCATTAAAGTCACCCAGGACCATCAACTTGGATGATTCAAATGCCATGTTGACCATGAAGTCCGCTACTTCCTGAAGGAATTACTTCTCATCTCTGGGTGGACGGTAGATGAGAGCGATCCTACAGCCTACACCTGCTACCACGGTACACTCAGATGAGTTGGTCTCCTCAACTGGCACATTTGTGACGTCCAGTTCCATCTTGAAACAGATTGCTAACCCCCCCACCACACGGTCCGATCTCAAGCGGTGTATCACTGAGTACCCAGCCAGGACAGCAGTCTCCAAGATGGGGCCAGTATTATCATCCAGCCAGGTCTCGGTGATACAAGACAGATCAGCCGTCCGGACAAGATCTGCAATTATTGCAGTCTTGTTTTTAATAGATCTGGCATTGCATAACACCACTCGAGTTGAACAGGATTCCAGGGCCACCCCGAGCTACCTGCCCACCAATGGTGGAGCCCTTGGGTATGGAGACCAGACATGGGGGACCATGTTCCAGAGTCCATTTCACCCCGGGGCATCTCCTGGACCTCACTACTCTGATGCGGGAACCCCGCTTATTCATCCTCTGACGTTTGCAGCCCCCAGCCCATCCCCTTCCCCGATGGACAATTCCCAGTGTTCTACAGTGCTGGTAGACTGGGAACTGTAAAGTGGGAGCAGCAAATGGGTGGAGGTCACGAAGTTTGGAGGATGAATAGTGCATGACCAGGGGGGCAATCCGCCAGCACATCTTAACACCCTAAAATCTCACATCGTACACCCAAACACAAGCACGCACGAATACAACTACCACAAAATAAACAGAATAAAATCAAGTTCCCCAAAAATAGTTAAAACAATCAAATCCCTACTCTCTCTCACAGAGTAAGAGAGAACTTAAAACAAACAGTTACCCAAAATAAAATACCTTCCCCTCTAAACAATCAGAACAAAAACCTAAAATACAATTCAATTCAATTCACCACCCTCTCTCACTGGGTGGAGAATCAAATCAAATGAATCAGAAAAAATGCAAAATAAAACCCATCCTTTCTAATAACTTAATAATTACTCCTCCTCTCTCTCTCACAGAGAGGATGGAGGTTTAGGCAAAACAATATAAAATAATAAACAAAAAATAATAATAATAATAATAAAACAACAAAAAAACCTACACGCCCCCCCTTCCAACCCTTACAATGACATTTAGGCCCTGTATATATTAGAGCCGAAGATTTGCACTGGTTGAAAAAACATTTTAAAAACATTTTTAAATTCACCACAGCAGCCCGTCCAGATAAGTCTTCAACCGAGTTTTAACTCGGTTATACCATAGCCGACTCCTGTCTGCATCTGCCTCCAGTAACGTTTTTTAAAATGGGTTCTCCACGACCCTTAACATGCTTCCTGGAGGAGCAATATGCAGACGCCCGTCCACACTACAGGGTAACACGTTTTCTCTCATAAAACCGTTTTTAAAAACGGACTTGAGACTAGCTCGCAGCCAGGTTTAACCACGGTTTCCTAACACGCTTTGAAACCATGCTTAAATGCGGATGGGCGCCGTGTTTGCGCTAGTTAAAATGTTTTAAGCACCTTAAAACGTTTGAACTAGCCTGATGTGTACAGAGCCTTAGTGTACCATGATAATTTCCCCCACAACCAATAAAACCCAATGTAGAAATGAAGGATATAATAGCAGAAGGCAGACAGTTATTTAAACAGTAAGCTGTGAAACCAGTCACAGATATCTTTCATATGAATAGTTTAATTCGGGGAGCTCACACCTCCACGAAATAAGTGTCCAAATGAATTTTATCTGAGCTACCTCTCATATAAGCATGATAGTACCACGGAGTTATTGTAAGTGAAATAGTTAATCAGACACTCTCACTGCCTGAGAAGTTGCAATAAGGATATCAGACAGTAAAAAGAAAAGGAGGTCTGACAATACGTAAAATCGGGCACACACAAAATTCCAGGGCAATCCTTCTTCTGAAAAGTTCCAGGGCCCAGGGTCACCTAAAGACTGGTGGGGGGGGGGGCCCCAAAAAACTCTGCTCAAGAGACCGCCGCCAGAGATATTCTGCCACTGTAGCTTTGGCCCACAGATAGTGTCGGCCCACCAGCCGACCCCCTGAAGACCTAGGAGCACCCAGGGCTCATCAGCCAGCTCTCTGGCTGACTCAGACCCTAGTCTCCTGCACAGTAGCGAATCTGGCAGCTTAGTCCATGCCAACAGCGGACCCATAAACACCCATTCCCGGACCAACAGTGCCTCCCGTTCACCACAAAGGGAACAGCAGCGAAATCGCAGAAGCAGTCCAGTGAACAGGAAATCGGTCCTCCGACAGTTAGCTCCAGGTACAGCACAGTGCTGTCTTCGAACAGGAAGCTTCCTTCCTCGAATCCCTGCCTCATGTACTTCTTCTCTCTTTTTAATAACTGGATCCTCAAATTTTTTTTAATAAAAAGTCATGATAAGTCATGCTGATACAGTTTCTTTTGTATCAACTTGTTCTGAAAGTATATTGATATAGTACTTTTGGTCAATATGTACTGAGACATAGAAGCATAGAAACATAGACTTTTATGGTAGATAAGGACCACTTGGCCCACCTAGTCTGCCCATTTCCCTACCTACAGGATAAGCTGCAGATCCTAGTTAACCAACAGCCTATTTCTTCTTACTGTTTTTTTCTTCTCTCAATTAGAAAAGAAAAAGACACTTTCATCTTTTTCAGATTTATGGTACTACTACAGCCTATTTAGTTCTAATTGACAATATTTCTAAGTATTTACTTGCACATCTAATACCTGAAAGAGCATCACACACATCTCACTACTTCTCATTACTCCTATTCTTCCTATGCTTAACTGTAAGAAAGTTAGATGAGCAAGCCCAGCTCTCCATGGAAGCAGCTCAATTCAGCTCCCGAAGTTGCCTTGATGGAGCACTGAGCTAGACCATTTGATTCGGTATAAAGACATGGGACCAGTGACCCCTTACAGGATTTTTGTACTTCATGTTTGAAAGACACTACAGCAAGACCGTCTGTAAGTCTCTGCTAATGCAGATCTTTAATCTTATTCGGACAATCAGTAATCATATCGAAAAGTATGTTTTACAATCACCATCTGAACAGAAAGGGTATATGTTTCAAATGATTTGAATGATACCTGTGCCACTTACACTCAAACGGAACACAACAGAAGCTTGTACCCTTTGAAATCTTTGTTCATATAAGTTTGTTACCTCACATTTGGGTGAATAATTTTTTTTGTTCATGAAGCAAATCCGTATTTCCCTTGTATTACCTTCTGAGATCAGCGCCTAACATAGAAACATAGAAGTTGACAGCAGATAAGGACCACAAGGCCCATCCAGTCTGCCCATTTCTTTTTCTACTTTATAAATGTGCCATCGGCTTTTGCTCTGTCAATGGTCTATCTATTCATACTCATCTGTATTGCTCCCTTATGCCTATCCCATGCCTGTTTGAAGCCCTGCACTGTATTCATATCCACCACTTACTGAGTTAGGCCGTTCCATGCATCCACCACCCTTTCTATGAAAAAGAACTTCCTCACATTACCACTTAATCGGCCTCCCTCTAATCTCAAGCTGTGTCCTCTTGTCCTGCTATTTTTGTTATATTGAAACATGTTAGACTCTTTCACCTTGTTAATGCCCTTAAGGTGTTTGAATATTTCGATCATATCACCTCTCTCCCTCCTTTGCTTTAGGGTATACATGTTGAGCTCCGTTGATCTGTCCTCATATGTTTTCTAATGCAGTCCCTGCACTATTTTGGTTGCCCTTCTCTGGACTGCCTCAATTTGGTTAATGTCCTTGTGAAGGTACAGCCTCCAGTACTGCATGCAGTACTCAAGATGGGGCCTAACCAGTGTCTTGTAAAGAGGGATTATTGCCTCCCTCTTCTGACTTGTGATGTCCCTACTAATACACCCCAACATCCCCCTAGCCTTACCTACTGCTTTAGTGATCTGCTTGGATGATTTCAGGTCATTGTTGATGATGATGCCCGTCTCTTTCTTCTCTTGTGACTGCCAGCAACTCCCCACCCAGCCTATAGGTGGCTTCAGGGTTTCTCTTCCCTATGGGCATGATCTTGCACTTCTTTGCATTAAACCCCAGTTGCCACTCTTTCGACCATTTTGCTAGTTTATCCAGATCTCTCTTCATTCTGCCCACCCCATCTGGAGCATCTACTCTGTTGCAGATCTTGGTGTCATCTGCAAACAGAGAAACCTTACCCTCCAGTCCATCTGCAATGTCACTGATGAAGATATTGAAGAGGACTGGCCCAGGACTGATCCCTGAGGTACCCCACTTGTGACTTGCATCTCTTCTGACTGTATACCGTTTACCTTCACTCTCTGTTTTCTGCCTGCCAACCAGTTTGCCTCCCAGTTCATCAACTTCTGATCCACCTCAAGCCTACCCAGCTTATTAATCAATCTTCTATGTGGAACAGTATCGAAAGCTTTGCTGAAGTCAAGGTAGGTGACATCAACTGCTTCCCCTTGGTCCACCACTCTGGTTACCCAGTCAAAGAAATCTATGAGATTAGTTTGACAGGGGACCTTCCTATTGTAAGCTCATGTTGTCTTGGATTCTGTGCTCCTATGGATTCCAGGTGTTGTACTATCCTTTCCTTAAGGAGTGCCTCCATAATCTTGCCCACTACTGAGGTAAGACTGACTGGTATGTAGTTCCCTGCCTCCTCTCTGCTACCACTTTGTGGAGCTGGATCACATGAACCCTTCTCCAGTCTTCTGGTACCTCTCCTGTGCCTGGAGGAGGAGAGTATCCAACGGGGTGCTCAAACTTCCTCCCCCAGCCGACCCGATGACCTAGGCTCATTCCCGAAACCAGGTCGGTGGCGTCAGGGGCAAACATTTTTTTTTTCTTATCATGGTCAGGTGCAATAAGGACATACTTCAGTCAAGGTCCAGCTGTAACTTGGACTTTTCCTTAGAAGAGATCCCTCTTCCTCAAATCATTAGCTACTGGTCCTTGAGGACATACTCTAGAAACTGCTCCTCAATCAGTTGTGGAGCACTGCCCTTCAAAACATGAGAAAAGGGACACACAGTAGATCACATCATCAAATAATTTAAACAGAAGCTCCCTGGGACAATTTATTTATTGATTAATTGATTAATTAATTGCCAAAAAAACTGATTGAACCTTACCCATTTGCAACCAGTTGCAACAGCAGCAGTGTTACAGCAGCAGCCAACATACATTCATTGGAAATGAGAACTATATCTACAGTTATACATTTACAAATTTAGTACACTTTCTTTGGGTAATATCTTTTATTATAAAATGGGTAAGAGAAACCAAGATCATTGATTAGCCAGAGGCAACCAATATGACTAGGTAGTATTCCAACACTACATACAGCACATGTCAGAAATACGTAACTTTCTGAATCTCATTATTCAGTTTTTTAAATAAAAATTTTATAAATGCAATAAGCACTCTAGGGTGTGCGTAACTGTGGGATGACGGCACTTCTTGGATCCATAAGGCCCTCGGCGTTGCCTCATGCCTCATACCATTATCCCATAATTGCACATGTCATGCTATATTGATTATTCAAACTAACTGAATAATTTTTACACAAGCTTTTGAGACATCTAAGTGTTCTTCATCAGAGGCAGAAGAAAGGTTAGTTTCCTCTACACCTGACAAAGACACCTTAAAAGCTTGTGCAAAAATTATTCGGTTAAGCTAATAAAAGGTAATGTAGTTAGTACCCCAAAAAAACATGAAGTACATTTTCCTAAGACTAGCACAGTACTAAAAACCTGCATCACTTTTACAGATATGTGTGGAAATGAATGATTTCATGGTCACAACATCTGATGTTGACTAAACAAAACAGGTTAATATGGATTTTGTATTTCAAATATCAGCACATCACATAGGACAGCATCTTCTAGTGTAACAGAGGGATTCTGAGTTTTTAAAAATTGAGGGATGCCCCTGTTAACAGGCACCCTCAACTTTTGGAGCACCATGTAGGTGTCTAAAATGGTATCACTGATAAAAAAGTTTGTCTAGACTGGATTGTTATTGTTTTGTTGTATTCCAAAGTGCTAATATCTCAAGGCAAACCACAAGAGCCATGAGTTTGCTGCAGAGAATCATTATCCAAAATTTGAGGTGACTTATGTCTATCAGAACGAGGATTTCCCAAAAGTGTAAATTCTGATTCAGTCTTCTCTATATGTGGGATAAGGATCTTCCAAATTGGTGCAAACTCCCCCTTTGTGTTATAGAAGTACAAACTTTGGCATATGCAACCCCACCCCATGTGACAAACAGCACAGGGCAAAGCCGTGTGCTGTTTATGTGTGTGTGTGGGGAGGGGGGTGATTAACTGCTGCCAGTCCACCTTTAGGAGTGATTTAACATGATTATAAAACAAAGCAGGGCATTTATAGTTTGTCTGAAATATGATTTCTTTAAAACCTCACTGCTGTCTCTCCTCATATGTGCCACTGCTTCACTTAGTGGTAGAGTATGCTTACAGCCTATGTGTATAAGGTGAGATATTGACAGGGGTCTCAGCCAGTCAGAAAGTAGGATTTCTATAGCTGCTTTCTGTATATGCTGTATATTTATTTATTACTGTTTTGTTGATTTCATTACATGGAACAGGTAAGTATGCTAGGCAAAGTAATCTTGTATTCACCAGGAGGTAATAGTCAGGTGAGGGAGGTCATCAAGTTAGACAGACTATTCATAAAATAAACATTTCAAACATACAAAATTGCCAGTAGATAAAGGCCTTATGGTCTATCAAGTCTGCTCTATTATTCAGCTAGCAGCACTTATACGGCAGCTGCCCCTCCCTCCCCTCAACCCTCCACTGACCCTCCCCCTTACCCTGTACTATCCCCTTTTGAAGCAGCCAACTGTTCTAGAGGATACCACATCCTTTGGCAATGCGTTCCAGCCAGACACCATCCTCTCTGTAAAGAAGTGTCTCTTCATTTCCCCCCAAACCTTCCTGTTAGAGATAATAGCATAAATAAGAAGTATTTGATAAACAACATGTAAACAGTCATAAATTAACAGGTATAGTTTAGAGACAGTGCATTGAAACAGAAACATAGAGGTTGACGGCAGATAAGGACCGCAAGACCCATCCAGTCTGCCCATTTCTTTTTCTACCTTATAAATGTGCCATCAGCCTTTGCTCTGTCAGTGGCCTATCTGTTTATACTCATTTGTATTGCTCCTTTATGCCTATCCCATGCCTGTTTGAAGCCCTGCACTGTATTCGCAGCCACCACTTCCTGAGGTAGGCCGTTCCATGCATCCACCACTCTTTCTGTGAAAAATAATTTCCTCACATTCCCCCTTAATCGGCCTCCCTCTAATCTCATGCTGTGTCCTCTTGTGCTGCTATTTTTCTTATATTTAAACATGTTAGACTCTTTCACCTTGTTAATGCCCTTAAGGTGTTTGAATGTTTCGATCATATCACCTCTCTCCCTCCTTTGCTCAAGGGTATACAAATTGAGCTCCGTTAATCTGTCCTCATAAGTCTTCTGATGCAGTCCCTGCACTATTTTGGTTGCCCTTCTCTGGACTGCCTCAATTTGGTTAATGTCCTTGTGAAGGTGTGGCCTCCAGTACTGCATGCAGTACTCCAGATGGGGCCTAACCAGTGTCTTGTAAAGAGGGATTATTACCTCTCTCTTACAACTTGTGATACCCCTACTAATACAGCCTAACATCCCCCTAGCCTTACCTACTGCTTTAGAGGTCTGCTTGGATGATTTCACGTAATCGGTGATGATGATGCCCAAGTCTCTTTCTTCCTTTGTGACTGCCAGGAACTCCCCTCCCAGTCTGTAGGTGACTTCAGGGTTTCTCTTCCCTATATGCATGTTCTTGCACTTCTTTGCATTAAATCCCAGTTGCCACTCTTCTGACCATTTTGCTAGTTTATCCAGATCTCTTCTCATTCTGCCCACCCCATCTGGATCATCTACTCTGTTGCAGATCTTGGTGTCATCTGCAAACAGACAAGCCTTACCGTCTAGTACATCTGCAATGTCACTAATGAGGATATTGAAGAGGGCTGGCCCCAGAACTGATCCCTGAGGTACCCCACTTGTGACTTGCATCTCTTCTGTATATCATTTACCACCACTCTCTATTTTCTGCCCGACAACCAGTTTGCCACCCAGTTGACCAATTTCTGACCCACCCTGAGCCTACCCAGCTTATTTATCAATCTTCTATGTGGAACAATGTCGAAAGCTTTGCTGAAGTCAAGGTAGGCAACATCAACTGCTCCCCTTGGTCCACCACTCTGGTAACCCAGTCAAAGAAATCTATGAGATCAGTTTGACAAGACCTTCCTTTTGTAAACCCATGCTGTCTTTGATCCTGTGCCCCTATGGATTCCAGATGTTGCACTATCCTTTCCTTAAGAAGTGCCTCCATAATCTTGCCCACTACTGAGGTAAGACTGACAGGTCTGTAGTTCCCTGCCTCCTCCCTGCTACCACTCTTGTGGAGCAGGACCACATGAGCCTTTCTCCAGTCTTCTGGTACCTCTCCTGTGCTCAGAGACTCACTAAACAATTCTGCTAATGGCTCTGCTAGTTCCACCCTTAGCTCCTTAAGTAACCTAGGATGTATGCCATCAGGTCCCATTGCCTTTGAAGGAAAAAATAGGGGGTGCTCGAGAGCCACACTCCAGACAAGACATCTTTTAACTTGGCTCTAAAACAACAGGAATAAAACAATTAAAATTACCTTTTAACAACACAGAAATCCTTCCTGAACTGTATAAATAGATTCATTGCCACTTCTTCACTGGGCAGATATAAAAAATAAGCAGACTAAAAAGAGTGAGTGGAGGGCAAGGGGAAAGGACAGCTGCAACCGCCACAGCAAACTCTGCAGCAGGCCACGCAACTGACAGGGAGTGTTGAATCCAGTAACCCAGCCAGAGCAGGTCCTCTGCCACCATGGGAGAGTGTGCTTATGGAGGTTGGTCTTTCTGAAGGGGTGGAAGGAGAGGATGACTTATATTTTTTTCTGGTCTTGGCTAAACAGCTCTATCCCTGAAGAACAAGGTTTCAAACCACACCACATCAAATGAACCTACTGAGTAAACACCAGAATAGCTCAACAGGGCAGCAATACTCCCTGTACTATTATGCTCATAACTTCAGGGTCCGAGAACAGAGATCTGATCCTGCAGTGGGCCTGACAGAATTTTCCTATCAGCACTGACGACCATGAAATCAAACTGTTCCTGGACTGGTCCTTTTTGACAAGGTCAAGGAGGAAACTCTTTGACCCTGTGAGGCAACAACTCCGAAGACTTGGGGTGATCCAGTCCTTACTTGCACTGGCCAGACTCCCCATAACACATCACAGAAGCTCAGAAAAGGGTAGACAAAATTGTGGAGGAGTTTCAACAGGCACCCCCACCAGCTCCGGAGAACAAGGGTAATTACAAACAGAATAATTATTTACTGCAGTATGGACTCAATTCACAGAAGTGTCTTTTTGAACTTGTTCAGTCTTCCAAAACTTTAAATGTGGCACCTGAGGGATTTCATTCCTTATATGCTGTATGTGTTTAGACAAATTTTCTAACTGCTGTTTATCTGCTTGTAGCCACTAAGTACAGATGCACTTTTCCACACTTACATTGAGTTTAAATGTTTATATCTAAATTGCTGTTTATCTACTGATTTACAGTGTTCTAGCTGGAGTCACATGGCCGTCGCAGTGGTGGTGGCCATTATTGGAGCATTGCTTTCAATTTCTTTTCCTAGCCTAGAATCAGACATTTCTAGGGACGTGGATATGTTGTTCTATCCACAATATCTAGCAGTGTCCTTTCCCTTTAAGCTGTGCTGGAAAATCTTCAAGCTGGCTCCTCCCACCCACCTGGGTGGTAACTCCCTCGGCTCCGCCCCATGACGCCAGAGCTTCCTTTCTGCTGGAAGAAGCAGGTTCCCTCCTTACCGCTCCCACGTTGAATAGGCCCTAGCACTTAAATTCTTCAGAATTGCTTCCAAATCTTCAACTCTTATGAGTTTTAGTCTTCAGCTCGATCTTCAAATATGACAGCGAAGGATGATAAGTCCACTCCCAGGTTCTGCTGTGCCCTTGTGGGCAGAAGATGTCCAGGACTGACCCACATGCCATGTGCGCCCATTGCCTGCGGCACAACCATGATCCCAGGCCTGCGACTTTTGCCGCTTGTTTCACTGAACCATTCTGGAGGATCATTTTGCACATCTGAAACTGGGCTACCCGGCGCAATGGAATCCGCCAGTCAAATTCAAGGATGCCCATTGGGTGGTCTCTGTGGCTGCAGGGTCTGCTGAGCAGCTTGTGGCCTTTGAAGAGGAGGCAGCCCAGGCCATGGCCCATTCCTCCACGGCATCTGCCTTCATGCCACTTCAGCTGCACTCATCCTTTACAGGCTCCTTCAAAGAAATGTGCCAGTCTCTGCTGACCTACAATCAGGGACCCATTGGCAAATCTAAATCTAAAAAAGAGTCTAACAAAGGAAAGACTCATCATTGATCATGGGATCAGGAACATTCTCGGTCAAGGGCCTCCAATTCCCATGCTTCTCCAGATTTGTCTTCGGTGGAATCCTTGGTCTGGCTGCTGGCTCCACGGTAACCCCGCTGGTCAAAGTCCCAGCCAAGATTTTTCTCAAGCTGACCAACCAGTTGTTGACTGAAGAGGCTGATACTTCCTTGTCTAGTACTCTGGCCCTGATGCAGACCGTTGGAGGAACAGATCAGTCTGCTGACCCACTGCCTATGGTCCCTGACCCTGACCAGGAGAAGCCTCAGCAATCGCTGACTCCCCTCCAAGCCCTGCTTCAGCACAAATTGTGTCAGTGCTATGAGGACTTGATGTGGCAACAGTTGGTGTTTACCAGTGCCAAACTGACTCCGCTTTCTATGCTGGCCATCACGTGGCTGTCGCCCGAAAGGACAATGCTGACTCCACTAATGCAATCGATTAAAACGGTCCCAACTCGGCCAATTCTGGTTTCTCCACTGGTCATGGTGGAACCACCACCTAAACAGCTGATGGCTGGAACTCCAACTAAGGAGTCTCAGCTGGCTGAGGGGCTTCCCCATTGGCTGTCGGTTACTGTCACCCCTGACCGTCCACGGAGGGTCAGCGGGGACTCTGGCAGTCGTCGAACAACTCTTTGATGACTCTTTGGAGTCCAAGGGTTACTCCCTGTACTCCCATCCAGTTAACATGGAGTCTGTGGGAGATCTCTCAATGGATAAAGGTCCATTCTCTTTCATGGGCCTCCTCTGTCTGATCTCGGAGTCGACAGGTATGAAGAAGGAGCCTGTCCAGAAATGGGCTCATTACCCATTGACCAAGATCCTCAACCAGGGAGACTGTCTGATGGAGGCTTTCCCATTGGCAGAAGACATTCTTGGCCCTGCCCTGGAGCTCTGGCAGCACCCCACTTCCTGCTGTGCGTCTTCTGCCAAGATGGCCCGCAAGTATGCGGTACCCACCGGATCACTTTCGGGAATCACAGAGCACCCCTTGGCCAAGGGGTTGGTGGCTGACTCCTTGTTCTGGCACTTTGGCAACACCGGGGATGTTGACAAGCTGCCTGATGAGGAGTCCATGTGGCTAAGAAGGTCTGTGCTGCCTCCTCGCTTGGCCTCTGCCAAGCAAGCTTGTCCCTCCTTGTGGCGCTTTTCTCTCATGCCCTGCTGGGCACCTTAGATGGGGTGCTTCCTCATCTGCCTGCAGACTTTCAGATCATGGTCAAACAGGTCCGAGACCAGGGACAGGCTGTGGCCAAACAATCGCTCCAGACTGCTGTGGACATTGGGGATTCCTGTGCCTGCTCCGTGGTGGCCTCAGTGGCTGTGCACTGCAGGGCTTGGCTGAGCATCTCAACCTTCATGGTGGATACTCAGCACAAGCTGGCAGATGTCCCTTTCCTGGGCACCTACCTGTTTGGGCCCAGGGTCAAGAGTCACCTCATATGCATTGGGAAGTCCAGTGCCACCTGGACTCCACGACATCTGCCCAGAAGGACCCCAAGGTCTCCAAGCAGTATCAGAAATGGGAGTCCTTTCGGTCCACCTCCACTCCTGTGGCCAAGCCAGCCCAGCAACAGGCTGGCCAGGAGGCTCAGGCTTGGTGACCTCATCCCAAGTCAGTGGCCTCAGTTGTCCATAAGCCAGGAGGGAGAGGCTCTGGTGGTGCCTCCACCAGGCCCTGCTCCTCCTCCTCCAAGCATGCCCAGTGACGGAATGAGGTGTGCCTCCCCTGAGTCCTCCAATGGGGGCTGGCTCCACCACTTCCTTTCTGCCTGATTCTCTGTCACCACAGACAGGTGGGTTCTAGAAGTGGTGGGTCAGGGTCTGCCTCTAGAGTTTGAGCAGTACCCTCCTTGCCGAGCCCATTTCCCACGGGAGGACTTGGTTTCTGCAAACATGCTATGAGTTCTCAGAGATTACATAGCCCAGCTCCTCTGCAAGGAGGTCATGGTTCCTGTCATGGGTCCTGTGGAACACCCAGGGTTTGTCTCCAGGTACTTCCTGGTGCTTCCTGGTGCCAAAGCGGACAGGGGGCTGGCTCCCCATTCTAGATCTGCATGACCTGAACAAGTTCCTCAGGTCATGCACCTCCAGGATGGTAACTCTGTCTCAGATCATACCATCTCTAGAGCAAAACATGTGGTTTTGCTCCCTGGATTTTCAGGACACTTTCTTTCCTGTCCCGATCCATCCATCTCACAGAAGGTTCTTCCACTTTTGAGTCGAGGGAACCTTCTACGAGTTCCAGGGCATGCCTTTTGGCCTCTCCTCATCCCCCCTGCATAGTCACCAATTGCATTGCAGTGGTGGCAGCTTATCTGCAGCAATGAGGGGTCTGGTTCTACCCCTACCTGGATGACTGGCTTTTAGGAGGTCCCCCCAGACAGGATGTGGAGTGGTCCAGGATCTGGCCCTCCAGACCTGCATCTCCCTTGGCCTCTGGTCAACAAGGCCAAGTCAGAACTCGTGCCCTCGCAGATGATCAACTTCATAGGGATGGAGCTCAACTCTTGCAGAGTCAGAGCCTGGTTCCCAGCGGACAAGGCAGAGGCTGTCTCCTCCTGTGCCTGATCATTTCAGGTTGGGCAATTGCACCCTGCCCAGGACTTCCTGCGCTTGTTGGGATGCATGGCAACCTGCACCAGTGTGGTCCAGTGGGCCCACTGGGGAATGCATTCCCTGCAGTGGGAGCTGGCCAGCCAGTGGTCTCAGCACAAGGGTCACTTTGACCAGCTAGTCACTGTGACCCAGCTTATGTGGGGCACCATCCAGCAGTGGTTAGTCCCAGCACATCTGCAGGAAGAGATCCCTTTAGTCTGCCCAGAGCTGATGGTCATCCTGATGACCGATGCCTCTCTCATGGGCTGGGGTGCCCACCTGGGAGCACACAGAGTCCATGGGCTGTGGACCCCCGAGGAGTCCCGATGCCACATCAACCTGCTGGAGCTCGGGGCAGTTCAGCTAATGCTGACTGCATTCACTCCGCACAGTCGGGATCAGATGGTCCAAGTCCAGATGGACAATGCCACAACCATGTACTACATCAACAAACAAGATGGAACACACTCCCTACCTTTGTGCAAGGAAGCTCTCCATGTCTAGACCCTTGTGTGCAGCATGGAGGAAGAACTCCTAGCCATTCATGTGGCAGGAACCTTCAATTGGCTGGTGGACGCCCTCAGCTGGGTGGGTGAGGTGTCTCATGAGTGATTTCTCTACCCAGAGGTAGTTCACTGCCTGTTCTCCCAGTGGGGCACCCCTCAGGTGGACCTGTTTGCCTCCAGGAAGAACACAAAGCTGAGACTGTTTTGTGGCCACCCCCCCTCAACAGGGAATGCTGCAGGGGGATGCCTTCTCAAGGCCCTGGACCTCAGGCCTCTTCTATGCCTTCCCTCTATTTCCCTTGATCCACAAAGTGCTGCTCAAGGCCAAGAGGGACAAGGCACAGGTGATCCTGGTGGCTCTGGACTGGCCATGCCAGTTCTAGTACCCCGATCTCCTCAGTCTCAGCAGCAGGCTCCTAAGGCATCTTCCCCTACACCCACACCTGCTTTCCATCAATCAGGGGAAGGTATTCCATCCGGACCATCAACCCCTGTACCTGACAGCCTGGTTCCTGAGCAGCTAGAGTTTCAGGCTTTGGGTCTCTCTGAAGCTGTCTTCACTGTGGTGGAGGCTTCTCGAAAGGAGTCAACCAGGAAGCGCTATGCCTTCAAATGGAAGAGATTCTCCATTTGGTGTCAGGGCAAGGGGTTGGACCCTTTGTCCTGTCCAGTGGCTAGCATCCTTGACTACCTTTGGTCCCTCTCTCAAAGTTCCTCCTGAAGATTGTGTCAGAGTTTCACCTTAATCAGGTGATTAATCTCCCGGTGTACTTCACAATCACACCTCAGAGGCCGAGCACAGGCTCCATATTTTGGACCTGCGGCTAGCACTTGCCTACCACAAGGAGCGCATGGCTGGAGTTTGGGGAGAGGTTTGCCAGCTATTTATCACCTATGCTGAAGCCGCACCTGGTAGACCAGCACCTAAGCAGAAGACTGGCAAGTGGATTGTATTCTGCATCAACCTCTGCTATATGTTGGTGGGTAGGGAGCCTTCCAGAGGGCTAAGAGATCATTCCACCCATCATACTACTGCCTCAGTGGCTGTTTCCAGGGATGTCCCTATCTAGGAAATCTGCAGGGCTGCTACCTGTATCCAGACAGCCTATCCTCTGCCCCTACCTCCCACCCCACTCCCCATCCCTACCTCCACCCTCTCCAGGTATTATCTAGGTATGTCCAGGGCTGTACACCCAATGTACCCCTTGGGTACCTTGTATTTGACTGTAACCTATTATAAGTAACATTATGATATAACCTATGTGTACTCTGTTTAATGTCCTGCACCTGTACTGTTCTCACTGTTGTAACCACACTATGTAACTCTGTCTACCGCCCCCCCCGCAACGAGGTGCCTTTGTAAATGAGTCCATGACTAAAAGGTTGTAAATCCAACTTTTCTAATAAATAAATAAATAAAATAAATTATTTGATAGCTACCTGCTCTTTAAAGACAACACATTTGTTTTTCAGTAGAAATAAGTTTTCATCATTTCGTTAACATAATGAATGTTTTGAACACTACTGTGAACAGCGTGGACAATGTACAATTTGATATTTTATAATAATTACCCATATATTGTTTACATTTCACAACCTGCTATTGTTTGACAAACCCTTTATTTAAAACTACTGCCACAAGAATAATAACCCTTTCAGTTAACAGTCTGCAAAATCCCTGGTTGAAAGAAACAGTATTCCATTCTATTTTTTTAATGGGCAGTTTAAGAAGTCATAGTTAGTATTTCTTAGTTCACGTTACAGTCTAAACACTGATGTTTTGTAAGGTGAACGCAGTGGGCAGACAAGAGAAGGTTTGGTGGAAGGAAGCAGGAAATTACCTGCACTACTTTTGAGTGTGTATCCACCACTGACTGCCTGCCCAAGGATAACTCCATAGAGATCAATGTAAGAACGATGCGAAGGGTGCAATCTCTTGTGGGTAAGCTGATGGAAAAGGAACTATGGAGAGAGAGAGGGGGAGTGTTGTGAAGTTTTGTTTCATTGGTGAGGACTGCTCCAGCGCCTCCCAACCTGTTCCTACTGCCAGACCACACACTACAAATCTACCTGCTGCCACAATCCCACTCGCTTCTCAATGGATTTCTCCTGCCATCACCATATGCATTTCAAATCCACCCTTAATACTAGGCATCATTTGTACTGTTGTATAATGTCTCTCTATGCGTAACTCAGTGTGTATTTACTATTCTTATGCATTCATTGTGTAATCCTATATTGTTGCTATGTACTTCTGCTTTATAGTTTTCATGTTTATTCTTTTACCAGTCTGTTACCTGCCCAGTTGTGAGTGGAACAGATAACTTTCTGTCTAGTGTCCTTACCTGGAAAACAAAAACAAAATAAATAAATGTGTTAAAGAAGGAGAAGCTCCAGCTGTTATGGAGATGTAAAGCATAGAATGGCTTACAGGTATAAACATTTTGTGAAAGATGACTGTGATTTATTTATATAACACCAGTAGTGATAAATTTGCCCTGACAAAATTGTTTGGCACATGTGTCACAATGACTGTCCCCAACATACGAGCCAATTAAAGAGCATCTTTCATAATGCTAATGACATCACAATAGCCTTGCCCTGCTCTGATGTCAGCTGCTGAATTCAAAGAAAAACAGAAAATGAAGATGCAGAAAATATGGTGCGCACACGAACCACTAGAAACACGAGTACTTTGTACTCCAATAAAAAACTGAACCAAGCATCTTATAAAAAATGTCAACAAAGAGAAATAGTAAAAGCTTTACACAGACAATTTAAAAGGTATAGCTTGTAAATGACATATAAATCAACTAGACAGTAGCTTGACTCAAACAATTCAATTTATCCCCATTTGTGAGGAAGTGGGACTTTCATAACTCACTCATGGCTCTGCTACTCATCAGTTACGTAGAAACATAGACTTTGATGGCAGATAAGGACCACTTGGCCCACCCAGTCTGCCCATTTACCTACCTATTGGATAAGCTGCAGATTCTAGTTAAACAACAGCCTACTTCCTGCAACCCCCCACTATAATTGCCTTATGTCTGTCCCATGTATGTTTGAATTCCCCCACTGTTTTAGACCCCACAACCTCTCCAGGAAGGTGGTTCCATGCGTCCACCACTCTACCCGTGAAAAAGAATTTCCTCACATTACCCCTGAGCCATCCCCCCTCTAACTTTAAATTGTGCCCCCTTGTTCTTACACATCTCTTTTTCTGAAAGATGCTACCCTCCTGGACTTTGTTGATTCCCTTGAGGTACTTAAAAGTTTCTATCATGCCACCTCCCCCTCCCTCCTTCTCATCAAGGGTATACATATTAAGCTCTCAGTCTCTCTTCATATGGTTTCTGATGTAGACCCTGCACCATTTTAGTTGCCCTTCTCTGACTGCTTCCATCCTGTCTATATCCATGTGAGATGAGGTCTCCAAACTGCACGCAGTACTCCAGATGGGGTCTCACCAACTGTCTGTACAGAGATAACCACTTCCTTTTTCTACTTGTGATGCCCTCCTATGCATCCCAGTATCCCCTGGCTCTCCTTACTGACTTCTCACATTGCTTACCCACCTTTAGGTCATCTGATATGACTACACCCAGATCCCTTTCCATTATTGTTGTTGTTAGTATCTCCTGCTATTGTGTACTCTTCTCCTGGATTTTTATTTCCCAGGTGCATTACTTTGCACTTCTTTGCATTGAATCTAAGTTGCCATATGTCTGACCATTTCTCCAACCTTGCCAAGTCCCTTCCCTTCTCATCCTTTATACCCCCCCTTGTGTATCAACTCTGTTACAGATCTTTGTGTCATCTGCAAAGAGGCATACCTTTCCTTCCAGACCCTCTGCAATGTCACCTATAAAGAAGATAAAGAGGACTGGACCCAGTACTGAGCCCTGAGGTACTCCACTAGTAACCCCCCCCTTTCTTCAGAATGTGTTCCATTCACTATTACCTTCTGTGTCCTGTTGTGCAGCTAGTTTGCTACCCAGGCTACCACCCTGGGACCACTCCCAGGCTGGCTAACTTGATTATTAATCTTTATGTGGGACTGTGTCAAATGCCTTGCTAAAGTCTAGGTAGGCCATATCCGCAGCCCCTCCCTGGTCTATTACTTTGGTCACCCAGTCAAAAAAATCAATTAGATTTGTCTGACATGACCTTCCTGCTGTGAATCCATGCTGCTTTGGGTCCTGTGCCCCGCTGGCCTCTAGATACTGCACAATTCTTTCTTTTAGAAGTGATTCCATCATTTTCCACACCACTGAGGTCAAACTAACAGGTCTGTAGTTTCTTGCTTCTGCCTTGCTCCCACTTTTGTGAAAGGGAATCACATCTGCACTCCTCCAGTCCTCAGGTATCACCCCATCCTCCCATGATTTGTTAAAAAGTGTGGTCAGTGGTGTCACTAGGTCCTCCCTTAGTTCTTTTAGAATTCTAGTGTGAATCCTGTCAGGCCCCATTCCTTTGACCACCTTGAGTTTTAGGAGTTCTTTCAGGACTCTTTCTTCTGTAAATGGACTGGCGTCAACCCCACTACCCAGAGTGCTTCTGTTGTTTGGTTTAGGTAACTCCTCCTCTTCTTTTGTGAATACTGAGCAAAAGTATTCATTCAGTATATCTGCCTTTTCACTGTCTCCCTCTGACCACCTCCCCTCTCCTTTATTAATCTTCACTATCCCTCCCTTAACCTTTCTATGCTCTCTAATGTACCTATAAAAGGTTTTATCCCCTTCTGACTGAGTTGGCTATCTTTTCTCGGTTTGGGCCTTTGCTTTTCCGACTGCCTTCCCACTTCTTTCTGCTTTAATTGATACAGTTTCCTGTCATGCTCCTTCTGTGATTCCTTATACTTTTTGAATGCAACCTTTTTCTTCTTAACCTTCCCTGACATCGCTTTTGAGAAACATAGTGTTTTTTTATTCTGCTTTGTTTTCTTTATTTGTTTCACACAAAGACTTGTTGCCTCCATGATGGCAATTTTGATTTTCCTCCATTGTTCTTCCACCCCTCCTTTCTGGCCATTTGCTAATGCATTCCTCAGGTATTCACCCATTATGCCAAAGTCAGCCCTTCTAAAGTCCAGTATCCTTGTCTTTGTATGGCTTGTCTCCATGGTTGTGTTTATTGTGAAGCACACTGTGCAGTAGTGGCTTGTTCCCAGATGTCTATGACTTCTAAATTTGTGATCCTCTCTCCATTTGAGAGTACCAGGTCTAATATTGCTCCCTCCTGATTGGGTTCCACCACTAGCTGTCTAAGGCATGCCCCCTGTAGGGCATCGAGAATGACCCTGCTCTTGGATGTGGCAGCAGTCCATGTCATCCAGTTAACATCTGGCATATTCAAGTCCCCCATCAACAGTATCTCCCATTTTTCAGCCATTTTGAGAATGCCCTCTACCATTTTCTTGTCCATTTACTCCCCTTGAGACGGGGGTCTGTATACAACCCCATGCGGATTGTGATGCCATTCCCTGTCTCTAAGGTGACCCAGACTGCCTCTTGTCCTCCTCCTTTACTTTTTAGTTCTGTAGCTTTGACCCCTTCCCTTATGTGGTGACTACTCCACCTCCTCTTTTACCCTCCCTGTCCCTTCTGTAGATTGTGTACCCTGGTATGTTGACATCCCAGTCATTGTTCTCCATGTACCATGTTTCTGTGACTGCCACAATATCCAAGTGTTCCTCTTCCATCAGGGCTACTAGCTCTGGAAGCTTGTTTCCCAGACTACGGGCATTGGTACTCGTTGCCCTCCATTTAATGTTGGCTTTATCCTTTTTTACCCCATCCCTGCTCTTATTGCCCTTGTCCATCTTTCCATTTACCCCTGTCCTGCACTCTGTCAAGCTCTGTACCTCAGTGTTTACCCTACTACCGGCCATGTTTTGTGGGGGAAGGCTTGAAGTTTCTTATTTCCTATCAGCACCTCCCCCCTTGGCTAGTTTAAAAGCTTGCCAAGGAAGCCTTTAAACCTGACACCTAGGAGCTTGTTTCCCTTCCTGGACAGATGCAGACCATCATGCCAGTATAGACCTTCATCTCTCCAGGTGGACACCCAGCCCCCAATGAAGCCAAAGCCCTGTGCTCTGCACCAGTTTTGCAACCATTTATTAAACTGTATGGTGTGCAGTACCCTAGCCTCACCCCTGCCATAGACTGGCAGCACCTCTGAGAAGGTTACCATGCTTGCTACCTGTCTGACGCCCTCCCCAACTCCACAAATTCATCCTGAACTGCACTGATCTCATGCCTAGCTATGTCATTTGTCCCGAGGTGGACAATGATATCTAGTTCCCTCTCCTGTGATGCTGCTTCTGCAATCCTGAGGATTTGCTTCCTGTCCGTCCAAGCCATGGCACCAGGCAGGCAGCTTACTTACCTCTCCTCTCCCTTCCCCAGGTCTACACCCCTAACAACTGAGTCCCCTATCAGAAGCTGTTTCTTTCCCCTGTGGTGTCCCTTGCCCCTCTTTTGTGGGTCTCCCTTGTGGATGTCCCCAGCATTCTTCTTGGTCTCCACTGAGGGTGTCATCATAGAGGAACCTTGATTTGCCAGACTGACATGATTTGTGTAGAGGTACAACTAGGGAGCTCTGCCTCTGTTCCCTCCCCACCCTCTCATTAACATAAATGGCATAATTTAGTCAAGCCATTGTGTATCTTTTATTTATTTGCTGGTGACCTTAACTTCTCCAGCTCAGAAAGTTATCATGAGAATTATTAACCGATTCTGACACAATTGGAAAACAGTGGGCTCAGAAGTAACAGCATTACAGGCTTCCACTTTTCTGCCTACGACTTATGTAGATTGGGTCAAGTAGTAAGATTTTTCTTTTCTCCATTGGAGCCAATCAGTTGTTACTGTAGAAGCACATCAATTCTGTCATCATTCATGGCCGGACAAACATGGAGACGGTGGTTCCTGTAGATTGTCTCCTACAAGTGATGTGTCTTATTTTACAAGCAGCTGAAGTAGAACTAGCTCAGTGTAACCTAAATCCTTTCCTCTAGGCTGGGGGGGTGTGGTGGATGCCAGAGGGTGAGTGGAGAGGGGGCTATAACAGGTTATTAAAAGGCCATCCCTGTGTGTCAGGGATGGAGTGAGTGGAAATGTGGGTGAAACTAATAAGTTATGCAAGAACAAATACAGTGTGAAGTGATTAAGTGAAGTATAACTTTGCTGGGAGTGAAGGAGGGAGGTATGGGTGCTACTGTGGGAGGGGATGGGGAGCTTTACTTCAACTGGTTGGGGCTGGTGGAAAGGGGAAGGGGGAATATAGTTTTATTGATACGTGTGTGTGTTTTCATTATTACAAACATTTAAAAACAATAACTTTGTTGCAGAAAGTTGGACTGAAGTGGAGACTACATGTCGTGCAAGGTTCCCAGTTTCACACCCACTTCACCAGCAGAATTTTACTTTGCTGCATCTCTTGGCTGGTGTAACCAGAACTACTATTGGGGGGAGTGTTGCAAAGTTGTACTTCGCTGGTGAACTGTAGTAACATGCCATACTTCACGCTTCACATAGCTCTTGTGAAGTTGCCACTATGCCAGCTATTCACAGTGTGCAGTTCTTTTTTTTTTTTTTCCTTTACCAATAAAAGCGTCCCCTTTCCCCATCCACTGGAAGCATCTCATACCACCCTTCTCCCCAACCCAGCCCTACCCTGTGTGTGTATTACAACCACCCTTACCCTACTCACTCACACCTCCACCCTCTTCACCCCAGCCCAGTCAAGAAAGAACCCTCCCCACCCACTCACACTACCCAATCCCAACCTCCTCCCCCAGCCACCATAGCAAAATTATAGCCACCACCTCCCACCCACCCACCCACCCACTGCAGCACCCAACCGCCATCCAACCCTCCCATGCCATCTGAACAAAAAGAATATCAGTTGGAAGAAAGGAATGGTGACTGGCAGAAACCCTCATCTCACCTTGAAGATCAACCACCATCTGAATGAATGGGATGCACACTTCTAGTAACCAGCTGATTACTATGAGCACATGCATAGTAATTCTGCTAAGTAAGCAAGTTTTTTTTTATACATGTGAGGAAACAAGTGTTCTGTTTTACTGTACGCATATGCCCATCTGAATAAAGATCCCTTGCGATTTCTGAACAGGCTCCAATTTCCAGTTTTCTGGGGCCTGATGCCAGCTCAGATTCACTGTCTCTTAAGATAGCTCCAGATATAACCCAGATATAACCCATGGTGACACTTGGGTGACTTTCCCTGCGGGATGCCTGTTTGTAATACTCAGAACACGGTTTGAGTTTACCTAGAAATAAAAACAGAAGGGCATGGGTCATTACTAAGGCAGCTTAGCATGTGTGTGTGTGTGTGTGTGTGTGTGTGTGTAAGAGTGTGATCTGAATTGAGCATATGCTGTTTATTTTTCATAACCCCAGCAGAAATCAAACCATGTGTAATGAGAAAGTCACCAGTGAACCATACAATGATTTCATCATCAGTGAGATAAAACAGCACATATAATTGGTTCCAGTTATACGCAGTACTGTTCCACCAGAGTGATTGGTAGCATTTCCTATTTATGTAGAAAGCAGATGTAGCAGACTTTTATTTGGATATGGCTATAAAATATGATTTTTTATTGCACTGTGCTATGTAAACAGCAGTGAAATAAACGTAATTATCCCCACATAGAGCTAATAAGAGAATTCTCTACATTAGATTTCTGTGGTTATCCCACTCATCTCGCCTTGCCGGACCCAAAAACATATATATATATATCACAGGGTGAGCCTCTTCAGCTGAACTTCTTGTTTGCAGTGGAGTCCTAGGGGAGAACTGCATAGAACAGTTCCAAGTAAGAAAACAAGGAAGAACATGCAAAATTAGGTAAAAAATCATTAAATTGAACACGTTTATAAAACACAGAAGATATTTTAGCAACCTGACTGGATAAATCCACAGAAAAACATTCAGCTGGCAACTTCTTTCAGCACAACTGTATCAATGTATAATGCTGGGCTACTGCTTTAGTTATTTAATTCCCCCAACCCCATATCATACCAATGTGTATGCCCAGAGTCATGGCTTTAGATTTCAGATGTCTAATTAAACATGTTAGTGTGATGTTTTAACAGTGCACTCACTTTCTGGCACTCAGGACACTCAACTTTTAGAATATTGCTTTTTATTTATTTATTTATTGAAAAGTTTCACCAGGAAAGGCACACTGAGCAAACTAGTTGCTTGACTCCCGGTGCATCCTGGGGAAGGCGGATAGGAGTACAAAAATCAAATAAATACAATTTGCAAAGTATGAGACAGGAACAATTTGAAACAACATCAAATGGGAACAAAAAGTACACACATAAATACATCTGTTGGAAACTTATACAATGTAACAACATATAAAATCATCCGAAGTGCTCTAACATTTATAGGCTTATACTAGGTGTGTAATAAGAGCCATACAATAAATTAAATCATGGCAAGGTGAAGAGGGTTAAAAAAGGGGGGTATTGAAGGGGTGAAGGGAGCTAGGAGCAGTTGCAGATATGAAAGAGGAAGCTATACAGGGAGGAGATAGACAGGGGAGAGGGGGAGTGCCTTATTTGATGGGGTAGGGAGTTCCATAGTTTAGGGAACCTCTGCGAGAATGCCAACTGCCCAATAAGGTGGAGCAGCAAGGGATAGCCAAGGTGCAAGAGTCACTAGACCTTTGAGAGTGGGGGATTAGGAGGAGGAGAGATAAGGAGGGAGAGAATCAAACCAGAATTTGGAGATAAATTTAGCACAGTGGGATAGACATCTTTTGTTCAGTGAGGGGAGCGCGAGAGAGTGATACAGGTTGTAGTGATGAGTGGTGGATGGGGCGTCTAAGGCAAACTGACAGAAGGCATTGAAGAGGGTATTCAATCTGGTTAAGGAAGACTTGGGAGTGGCGCTGTAGACTACATCACAGTAGTCAGAAATAAGTAGTATCATTTTCTGGACAAGTTCTTGCCAAGCCGATAGATGTAGGCAGCTTCGGTTCCTGTAAAGGGCACAGAGCTTGGGGTGCAGCTTTTTCAGGATGGAGTCTACGTGCCCAGAAAAGCTGAGGTGTTGGTCAAGCCATACCCCAAGATTTCTAAAACAGGAGGTGTCCTCAAGGGTGGTCCCATCAAGAGTGTGTAAGAAGGGCAATTTAGGTAGCCTAGAGAGTCTCAGCCTAGTGCCAAAGATCATGGAGACTGTCTTCTTGGCATTGAGAAAGAGCTGAGGGGAGCTTAGCCAGAGTTGAACCTTGTCAAAATCATGCTAAAGACTGACTGCAACCTCAGAGAAAGACTGGCTAGAGGTGTACAGGACAGTGTTGTCAGCATACATATGGATCAAGGATGAGGTGCATACTGATGTGAGAACATTTAGAAAAATGGAGAACAATAGTGTGCCAAGAGCAGAGCCTTGTGGCACACTGGTGTTTATTTGGAGAGGAGGGGAAATAGAATCATCAATTTTAACTGACTGGGTCCTACCTACTAGGTAGGATCTGAACCAATTTGTGGCAGCATCAGAAAGGCCAACTGACATGAGGTTCATAGGAAGAGAGGGTGGAAGACCGTGTCGAAAGCCTTGGCTAAGTTGACAAAGATGGCGGACGTAATTAGGCCACTGTCCATCCCTGAGAGAATGGAATCTGGGAGCCTAAGCAGGGAGGTTGTGGTGGAGTGATCTTTCCAAAATCCAGATTGGAGAGGTGTGAAGAAAGAGGAATCAGAGAGATAAGAGGAGAGTTGAGAGAGAGCCAAATGCTCCTGAAGCTTTGCAAAGATGAGGAGTTACATAGGCTAATAGTTTCCAGGTGAGGAGGGGTCACCTCCCTTAGGTAGAAGAAGGACAGTGGTGTGCTTCTGAGAGCCTGGGACAGATGCAGAAGAGAATGAGAGGTTTAGTAGAGCAGCCAGTGGTGTGAAGATAGCATGAGCAGAGAGGAAAAGGAGCTTGGGATCAAGACCATCAGGTGAGCTGGGTTTAGTAAAAGGAGAGCATTCAGTCTGTCAGTTTTGGAAACAGGGGAGAAGGAGAAGCACTTGTGTATTGGGGGAACACTTATGGTAGTGATAATAGAGGGTGTGGTCAGGGGAAAGGAGGGAGGGAAGGAAGTAAGAAGGGCAGAGGCACAATATGTGAAGTAGGTGTTAAATTCCGCAGCAATGGAAGGATGGTTAGTTATTAGTATGTTGTTTACTTTGATTAGAGGAGTAGGTGGTTTTGATGGGGGAGAGAAGAGGGTGTAGACAACCTTCCAGAATTTTGATGGCGAGCTTATGATTGCTTGGAAGGTGGAGCTAAAGTATTCAGCTTTAGCTGACCAGATTGCTTTTGTACAGGAGTTTCTGAGGGCACGGTATTTGTCCTGGTCCCCTTGTAGCCTGGAGGCTTTATGAACCTTCCATGCATGGTCACGAGCACACATACAAGCCAGTAATTCTGGTGTGATCCATGAGAGATAGTTTCCATGAACTCTGAAGTGCTTTATTAGGACATGTGTGTTCCAGATATTTAGAAAATGAAATTTTGCTGATATAAGTTAAACATTCAAACTCATACATGCACAAGCTTAGATGCACTTTGGAACCATGTTAAATGTGCATGTGCAGAAGGAGCGGGCCACTGCCAGGTCAGGTAAATGTCAAACAATTTATCAAAACTGTGATAAATGCTCATACAAGCACTGTATATAGGAAGGGTAATGCTACAGATGACTGCAGTTATCATTTTTCATACTGCTACAAAATCTGTCAAAAAGAGTCATTTATCATGTCACAATTAAGTAACCATCAAATCTGTACATTTATAAATGGCACATAAATTCCTGCTAAATGGAAGAAAATCCAGTTTGTGTGACAGAACATAAATACCGTACATGACAGATAAAGTAACTTCACGATCAGTCATAATGATCACTCTTGACCTACTTGGTTTTGGCTAAGCCCTGTTCATGGGGCTCCAGCAGGCAGCAGATCACAGAAGGAGGGTAAGGAAAGTTACAGAAACAGTTGACCTTATATTTTTTCACACATTTTCAACTTTTCCAATTTTCTCTATGTATGCATATGTAGTAAGAAATTAATGAGTCAATCGTCATAAAAAAATTAAAATAATAAAAAAAATGTATATTATCTTTTCAACAAGTCTACAATGCAAGTTGTAACCGAATCACAAAGATTCTCTCTCTTTTTTAGAGAAAAGGTTTCAAATCAAATTCATTATTCAGCCAGTACTGTTTAAAGGGGAAACTACAGTCAAAATTAACAAAAACAATGTTGTACTGAGTGTTTTGATTTGTAGTATTGTCCCAGTGTGTCCTATTTTGCCTGCTAGTGTTATGACCCCTGGGGATTTCCATGTTACCATCTTTATTGCTCTTCTTTTTCCTACAGTATCTCCTGTTCCATGTGGCAGTGATGTGTTTGTGACCATTAATTCAGCAAGAGTCAGTTTTGTGTCAGGTTTATAGCAGTAGAGCTATGATTTTAAGTAACATCCAGAAAGCACTAATGAAGGGTACATTTACATGTACAAATACCTGAAGGATGATTGAGTGGGCTATTCAATGAGGAAACAGCTAGAGTTTTCAATAATTATAGCACTGGTGACCTGGGGTGATTGATGTGTTTTTTTTGTGACTGTGTGTAGTTTGATGAAATGAAAAGCTTTATATACAAAATATTTATTGTTGCTGACTAGACCTAGACACATATCTAGGGAAAAAAAGGTTTGGCTTAGAAAGAGTTTGGATGAGTCAAGATTATCAGGCTTCTAACAGCAGACTGCTGTCACAGCAGGTATCACTCTCTGATTCATCAATGGTCCTGGATGTGTCGCTGTCACATGGGACAGGAGGCATTGTAGGAATAAGAAGAGCAATAAAATATTCAAACATGGAGATGCCCAGGACTCATAAAACTAGCTGGCAAATTTAGAAAAATCTCCAAACAATAAACAAAGGCAAGAATACACTGGGATTACACACACAAATCAAAACCATCTGCACAACATACTGTATGTGCTTGCAAATTTGGACTATAGTTTTCCTTCTAAGACATTTCAGTCTGAGAATCCAGTGGCTGTCTTTTTTGTAGAAGTGTTCTAAGTCTGTCTCCTCCTCTACTGGGTGGTGCTATCCTTTCCAAACTCAAACAATGGAATTCAGTGGGTTACAGCAGTTTACCTCTCCAAATTGCACATCCACATGACCACATGACAAACCCATTTTAACATTACTTACGGAACGTATGCATTCCTAGATGTGCCCCTTCAGGTTTTGCACTGGTCTTCTCATGTATATAAAACCACAAATGTACCATAGCACATCTAAGGCAGAAGAGGTAGTACAAGTTAGAAATTAATCTTTTTCCACTTTCTAGTTAGTCAATGGAGTGTATAAATTCCTTCCACTGTTTAGCATATCGGCATATATTGCAATTACCACACATGTGGAAATCCACCAGGTGTGATGGAAACATGTTATGGGGTACTATTCCTTTCTTGACAAATTGGCTAAAAACATCTTACCCATTAAGTTGCTTCCCCTAAGTTATAGTCTCAAGGTGATCCTAACTTTGTCATCCATTGCTGCAGCTATCCCCTATCCTGTGGACGTATGGTCCAGTTTCTCCAGATGATGTTACTTATATTTCCAGGTGTATTGTTTTGCTCAGTTACAAAAATGGGAAGGTCCATCTCTTGTTAGATTTTTCAACTTTTTGAATGAGCAGAGAATCTCTATCTCTTTGTCTGGCTTCAGCCATGGACTGTTTGAGGAAGAACTGAAGATATGTATCCCCCTTTCCCTGAATCTTTTAAACAAGTCTAATGCACAGACATCATAGTTCTCAACATTAGAGCAATTGGGGGAAACTATTTAATCAGGAAAGGCACACTAAGGTAGAGCTTGTTTCAGGGGCGACCTGAGATCACAAGGACATTAAGTGACTTGCCCAGGGTCACACAATATGCAAGGGGAGCTGATGGGATTCAAACCCAGATCTCCAGGTTTGTAGCTCAGTGCCCTTAACCACTGCACCCTAGTGCCTCCTAAATTGAATCTGGACCTTAAAACTGACTCAGAGGACTAGACCCTTTCAGTGATCTGAGGTGAGTACTACCTACTCTCAAGAGTGTATTTGTAGTTGCAGACTTCATAAAACCTTTTGTTTAACACTACCAAACTGATCCCTTGAAAAGCTAATATCCAGGAAGTTAGTCCTTGTATTGCTCACTGTATTAGTGACTCTGAGGTTTGCATCATTTTGACTGAGCCAGATGATAAAGTCTTCAGCCTCCTCCTCTGTGCCCCATAACACACAGACAACACTGTCAATACATTGTCAATATAATAGTACCATTTGACGATGTTGTCTGTGCATCTATTAAAACTCAGTTATGAGTGGGTGGCCATTTTGTATCAAGGTTAAGCAATAGAAAGCTCGGACTTCAAAAAGTGTCTCCAGGTAATATTAAGTTAATCCCAGTGTTAAAGACAGTCTCAAATTCCAAAAGGCTCAGGAAGAAGTTGACATAGGAGGGAGCCACTGAGGCCCCTACCTCTGTGCCACAGGTTTTCATACAGATGTTACCCTCAAATTTTAATGCACTGTGGATAAGAATGAAATCCAGGCTTTACTAGATTAATTGTACTGGTATGTTACACCTATTTTCACTCATTTTCAGAGAAACTCACAAGCTCTTATTCCGTTAACATGTTGAATAGATTTGTAAAGAGATTCCACGTCTACACTAAGCCATATGTAATCATTCTGCTATTTGAAATCCCTATATTAATCTAGGACATCTATAGTGTCTCTGAGGTGTGACTTCAAATTCGTTACCCAGTCTTGCAAGAAGTCTATAAATTTAGAACATTTGTCCATGAGGGATCCCACCACAGTGGCACTAGGACTCCAAGGAGGATTTACCATATCTGTATAGATTTTTGGCAAGATGTAAAATGTAGGCATTATATGATGTTCTGTCCACAAGTATCTAAACTCTTTATTTGTGACCCCCCCCCCATTAGTAGCATTTTCAATCAATTGTAACAATTCCTTTGTAATCATATGAAGAGGGTCACAAGGTAGCACTCTATTATTATTTCTAGTATAATGTCAAGTCTCAGACAGAAGTTTCAACACAGTACTTTTTAATGATCTCTGTTAAAGAGCAGCTGACAGCTATTTTATCCTCAGGCAGACAACTAACACCAAGAATCTACCTGCCCGAGGAGCCAAATTAGTCAGTTGTAATCCCTTTGACTTTTCTGTTTTGGCTGCTTACACCGTATGGTGCCAACTGTTGGGGGGGGGCAGGTGTGCCTGGGGGGAACCCTTTTGTCTAGGGGTAGGATGGACTGTTTACCAAAGGACACCCCTACAACAATATCCCCATTTACTGTAAACCATCAGGTCCCAGCTTTGGGGTAAAATACAGCTCAGACCTCTGGTCAGACAGGAAAAAAATTACATTGCAGTGTTTGAAGTGGTAGTGGCACTTTGCTGACATGCCACCAGTTACAGATGAGAACACAATTCCTGATCACTCTCCATGTCAGCACTGTACAGCCAGGTCTGATCTTGACTCAAGATTTAAGTCAGGACTCTGGGATCCCTTCAATCAATCAATCAATCAATCAATCAAAAATCTTTATTTTACCCAGTGAAGCACAATTGAGTAAACTCATTTACAAGATGGAACTGGACAGGTACCTGATCAAGCACAGAATAATATTACAAAATTAAAATAAAGGCATTACATACAATAGAATAAGATACATTTGTAAATATATACACTGACAGAACATTTATAGATAGCAGTCACATAGCAATATATGCATTGCACATACCAGCATGACAAAGGCAGCATGGACAACCACGCAGGGAAGGACACTGGTCCCATGGAACAACTAAGGTGGAGAAGGGAGGGAGGAGGATAAGCATGAGTAAAAATCACTTTGGGGGGTCAGTGGAGGTCAAACAGAGGGTACAATATCTGAGGTCAGTATATCTTTAGCCAAAAATCAAGGAAAGCAATTGCAGGACTCAACCGAACATGCATATAGTGATTTGAATGCTGACAGATTAATATGGCAGACTAGTCTCATGTTTTTTTTTTTTAGTCTATTCCAGAGTTGAGGAAGTGCATAACTTATTGAGGCCTTGCCAAAGCGTGAATTGACTTTGGGGACAGTTAGGGAAATGTAAGAGGAGCTTCTCAGAGCATAACTACCTAACGTACAACAGGGTAAACAATCTGAAATGTACTGGGGGAGCTTCTTAGTGATTGCCCTTGATAAAGGTTGTAACCCACTCTCATATCAGGAGACACATGGCTCTTCCTAGTCCTCCTTTTCATACACCAGTGAGTGAGGTTATACCTTGGGTCAGAGCATGTTTTACACTGCACAACTTTATAGGGTTTTCCACTGTGCTGCTAGATTTGGGTTACCGCACACCACACACAGCTATGGCTAGAAATGCAGCAGACATTCACCACTGTTGAGACGTCACTTCTCGGACTTCAGTTTGCTGATGGGTGCACAAGGGTCTCCTGGTCCTGAGTGCAGTTGCTCAGTACCAGGTCAGTCTCTCCACTGGAGCCTGGAGGTCACCCCCTTTTTTCTGGGTGCCTCACATCATAGTTTCTCTATACTAATTGGTGGGTGTGTTGGGTACAGCACAGCAGCATGTACTTAAGCCTGCCTACTGGCAGCAGCTGGCAATTGCCCCAGCACCTCTGCTATAGTCAGTTGCTCTGATACCTATTTCAGCCTGAAATCTCCTGTCAAACAATGTAGCCATGTCTTCTACCTTAGCAGTCTTGTCACTCTCATTAGGTTTCTCATCATCAACAGTTCCATTGGCAGCATCATCCTGGCACAGGACCACAAATGCCCCCAAAAGGTGAGACCCCCCTCTTCTTTGGGTCCCCTCCTGTGCTGAAAGGATGCCAGGTACCCCCCTGGGAATCCCCAATCCCTTCCCATTGTGTCCTCTCACAAACTCTCAAAATTAAAAGCAATCTACTAAAATGCTACCAGATCCCTTTCCTAGGATCACTACTATGGTCTTGGGCCTGACCCTAGAGGCTACCAGGCAACTGGGCGTCAAGGTGCTGTGGTCTCAGAATCTGGACCCATCAACAGCTGTGATGTAAGAGATCCTTGCCACTTCAGGGCAGTGTCTGTCCTAGAGGGCACTTTGGTAATCTTCTCTCTGTCAGTAAGCGCCACCCACTGGACGATGTCAGAGTCACTACAAGAGAATAAGCTCTGGTTCTGGCATTCTTAGAACTAGTGCCTTGACCCCTAGTGGCAGGATGGGTTGTTACACCCCCCCCCCCAAGAAAGTATTTCTATCCTTAGACACAGCAAACATTGGAACATAGACAATAGTGGCAGAGAAAGGCCTTTGGTCCATTGAGCCCAGCCTTTTTTACCCTATCCTACCCTAAGACCTATTGTCTATGTGGAGGTTTTGCCACTGTCCCCCCCCTGCTCTCTGTCTTACTGTTAACCCCCCCAAGTAACTGTTAAGCCCTTACCTCTGTCCCAGCAGTGTTTGAATCCATTAATGGTTTTCGCATCCACCACTTCAGCTGGTAGGTTGTTGCATGGCTTGGCCACTCTCTCTGTGAAGTGTAATGTAGCCCAGGCGCCGTGTGCCAGTGGGCTACTACCCCTGCTTGCTGACTACTATACCGGTTAAGGGGTCTGGGTTCTGTTTTGATGGCAATCAGGGGTTCTTTCCTAAGATAGAAATATAATAGTGTGGTGCCTCCACCCAGAGTAAAATCACAGTAGGCCAGGTGATTGAGTAGTACAACCCTCTGGGATGCTGTACCTACAATCCTCCCCGTCCAGTCACCCCACTCACAGAGAGCCACTTTGTTTTGCAATAATGTACCACACATGTAATTAAAGGCAGTAACTATTAATATGCTCATGACCACCTTTAACAGTAACAACCGTAAAACTTACTTAGGGGAAGGAGAAATGGGAAGCAGAAAGTTTGTAGCAGTTAGCAGAGAAAAAAAGCTTGAAACAATAGTGCCCACCCCCAGCAGCACATTCACTCACTTTCCCACTGGTACCAGTGCCCCCCTATAGTCTATCACGGTACCCTGAAACAGTGCAGGCCTGTATGGTGCTGTGGGCTGGCCAGCATTGGGGCCCTTGCAAAACGCTTAAGATGGGTAACTTTAAACTTAGTACTTGTAAACAGCTTTATTTTGGTCATCTTGGTCAGGGCAAGCCCTGGGTTACTCACAGTTCTGTAGACACTGGATCTCAGGTTCTGCTCCGTGGGCCTGAGGGAGAAGATCAGTGGTGCCATGGGGCAGCAGAGCAAATGGACAACAGGAAAGACTGGTTAAAGCAGCAGGATCTGGCAGCGTTACACTCTTCTTGACTTGCTTGCAGAGTCTTATGCTACTCCTTCTGTCTTGTTATGTCACTGAATCAATATTGTCCATCCTGAATGATAAATTTCAACTACAGCCATATTTGAAAAAAATAGTGGTTACATGCTCATTAATTTTGTTTATATACTTAATGTATCAGAGAGGGAGATTAACAATAATATATGTTTGAATTAGTAAGCAACTAAGCAGCTAGCTTTATTCTTAATGAAGAGATATGATGTAGAAAAATATATACATACACATCATAATGGGTAAGTAACATTTTAATATTGTGCATCTAGTGGCACATTGCATTTCACACATATTTATATATCTGTACATGATTTAATCTTTAAGTGCATTTATGGAGTAATGTTTCCTTTAATAGAATTCTACTTCACTGTGTCTTTTTCTTTCTGTCCCATCACCCCTCCCCCTTCCCCTGTTCCTCTTTCCCTTCTCCCTTTCCCATCCTCTTTTTCTGCTCATTTTCCTCTGTATATTATCCTACAGTTCAAGCTCCTTGTATTTACAGCTAACTCTTAATAAGCAGTTAGTAATGCTAGATATACATTTATTTAAGATAAAAGAGTAGTGTGTTCACATAAGGTGATGTAGCATTTGTAGGTTTGAATCTTACCACTGTCGGTTTCTTCTAAAAAATGTGATATAAATAATCAATTTGGAAAAAGTGTTTTAAAATATTTTAAGTATAATAAATGAGTGAGAATTTACATAAAGTAGGATATTGATAAGGAAATTTTGTAGTGGTTCATGTACATGTGTAGAGAAAGAAAATAAGTAGTACTGTCTTTTTAAATGAAATCCTATTTAAGGCAATTAACCACACATGTGTAATCATGCCTTGAGAAGGAGTTCAGGGTAACTCGAAAACATTCAGCAGTCTTTTGCGGTGTTTGACTCCTGTTTTCTACAATAAAATGCTTTTGAATCAGATGTCCAAGAGTCTGGGATGGTCATTTGCTCAAGCTGGTGGTAGCTCCACTTTTTTTGTTTTAATTGCCCAGCCTTTGTTAATCAGTTTTTAATACTCAAATCAAATCAAACTTTATTTATAAAAAAGTGCCTTTCCAAAACCAAGGCGCTTGTACATATCTCATTAAAATAAATCAATAGGACTTCCGGTGACGCCGACGTACATGGCGGATTAACTGCTTGACAACTCCTCCAAGCCTTCGACTAAATTTGCCCTAATCCCCCTTAAAGCTGGCTACTAGAGGCAATCAGAGGTGTTTGGATGAAACGATGCTGCAGACATGCCAGAAGCTGAAAGAATTTGAAGTGAACACCCCACAGAATGATGAAAAATCCAACCCAGCGCTCACGGCACTAGAGGCCCGCGACATGCCTCGGCGCTCGGCTTACCCAGGTTCTGGCTCACGGATGAGAGCAGTTTGGATGAGGAACCGGCATTCATGATTACTTCCAGGTGCCTCTTCAAAGAGGTCATACGTCTGGGAGACACCATGGAAAATATTCAAATGGAGCTAAAAGAGATCCACTCTGAACAAGGTACACAGAGTCAGAAGATTGCGGATCTGGAGCAGCAGGCCACGGAGGCGTCTGGGGCTATAGATTTACACAGCGGTGCAATTCTCGAGCTGCACGACAGGGAGGTCTGGATCCAACAGAAGCTAGAAGACCTAGAGAATTGCTCTAGACGAGCAAATATCTGTATCCATTGCTTCCATGAACAGACAGAATCAGGGGAAATGACAAGCTTTATGGAGAGCCTCATCAAGGAACTTTTGAATTTACCCTCAACTATAAATTGAATTTGATCAGAGCTCATCGCTCCCTGGGTTCTAGGTCCTAGGCCCCTGGATCCTAAAGCCCACCCGAGGTCCATTATCATTGCTTTCCTGGACTACAGAGTTAAAGCAGACATCCTGGGAAAGGCGTGGGCTAAAAGGGAAATTATTTTCGGGAATACTCGACTTTTCTTTGAACACGATCACGCCCCCACAACCATGGATCACAGACTAAAATTACTCCCCATCTTAAAACAACTTTGGGCAAAAGGGGTGCGAGCCCGCTTGGATTACCCAGCTGTGCTCAAGATTACAATGGACTCTGGTGTACACACTTTTCCGGCTATATCAGAGGCAGCCAAGTTCCAGCAACAGTGGGAAATAACTCTAACAGATATTTTGGATGCTGATACCATAAAGCAGCTGGAATACTGTCATTGGTATGTAGTCCAAAATACACATGGGGAAAGGAGGCCAGACCAAGGGGAAAACTGTAGATGATTCTTCATTAGAAAAGCTGGCAGTCAAATCGGGCACTTATCCCCTGCCCTCAGGACCCCACCCGCAATGCTCCACAAGAGGGAAGGGGAAGAACCAGGTGCCTGAGGCAGGTTGACCATCAACGGCACGGGAGCAACAGGACACTTGAAACGGATGCATCAGCATGTTTGGATGTGATGACTTCGAGCTCAATCAAAGCTGCCTAAGACTCGCTAAGTACTTTTCAAAATTTTTAAGGGAGGGGGAGATCCTCTCTTTCAGGTTACTCAGAATTGGATTATACACTAACTCTGGTTCCTTAGTTTTAGCTCAGGGAAGAGATACCTAAAATGGGCAATACACTGAGTATCGTAGAATGTTAAAATGGGTTCATCTTTTGAGAAAACCAGAATAATTCATGGTTTAAGTCAGCAAATTCTTTGAGTAAATATTATTATCATTTCTTAACCAAAGGGGAGGGGTAGTGGGGGGGGCTTGGAGGGGCTTATAGATATTGCTACCAACCTTACAAATAATCTGACAGTGTTAGCTGGGTACACTAACTAATACTGTGGCTGAATTAAGCCAATGTCATGGTCTGATCATTCTCCATTGCTCCTTAGATTGCAACTCTTCCTCTCAGTTAGAAACTCCAACTGGAGATTAAACGTGGGCCTCCTGAATTCGGCAGATTTTAAATCTAAACTTAAAGAACAGCTCTCGGCCTACCTGGATGCCAATGATCCAGATTCAACCTCCCCCTCAGTTAGATGGGATGCTCTTAAAGCCTACATCCGAGGTCAAATCATATCATATAGCTCCCGGTTGAAGAAACAACACCAAGCCACATTAGAAAGGCTGGAGAGAGAACTTAGGGAGACAGAGTTTCGACACAAGCTGACCCTCCACCCTGGGGATAAGGTTCTTTGGCAAAAAAGAAGGTGGAAGTAGAGCAACAACTAGCATACCAGGTGGAAGGGGCTATTAGGAGAATACAATGTAGGTACTATGCGAAGGGAAATAGGGCAGGCAGACTTCTGGCCTGCGCACTTCATAAACAGCTCACTGGTAGGGCAGTTCTGAGGGTGGAGGATCCAGAGAAAATAGGGGAATTTATTGTGGACCCCCCAGGCATCACAGGAGCGTTCACTAGATATTACAGGGAATTATATAGTCAGGAACACCCGCATAGTGAGGTGCAACAAACAGTGGAATTTCTAGACTCCTTGACTCTTCAGACCCTCACTCAGGAGGACCGAAACTTATTGGAGAGCCAAATCACTCAGGGGGAGGTTATCACTAAGATCAAAAGCCTTAAACAGGGTAAGTCCCCAGGCCTAGATGGCCTGCCATCAGAGTTTTATAAGGTCCTACAGGAGTCCTTGGTTCATCCTTTGATCCAGTGCTACTGTCATATACAGGAGGGAGGGGAGGTCCTGGAATCTTGCACTCCACCCTAATTTTAGTTATCCCAAAAGAAGAGAAAGACCACACCCTATTTCATTACTTTTGTGGATTGAACATTTTTTATGAGGATCCTGGTGGATCGCATGCAGCGAGTGGCTCCACCTCCGGGACTTGTACATCAAGACCAGACAGGATTTATAGCTGGCAGATATTTACAAGACAATGTGAGACACTTGCTTAACATAATATCTGCACAGGGGGAATGGGGGACCTTCCAGCTTGCCATCTCCATGGATGCTGAAAAAGCATTTATAGGGTTAATTGGAACTTTCTAAATGCAACCATGGAGAAAATGCAATTTGGCCCCAAATTCTTAGAAATAATAATGAATCTGTACGCTTCCCAACAAGCACAAGTTAGGGTAAATGGGGTAAATTTGGGGTATTTTCTGATTGGTTGGGGAACTAGGCAGGGCTGCCCCCTATCCCCACTTCTCTTTGCCTCGTTTCTGGAGCCTCTCACTGTGGCAGTTCGCCAGGATCAGAGGATAGGAGGGATTGTGGCAGGGGGGTGGAGAACAAAGTCACCCTGTATGCGGACGACTCCATATTCTTTGTTGGGCAGCCTGAAACTTCCTTGCCACGACTACTGACCTTGCTTGGGCAGTTCAGGTCTATCTCTGGTTACAAGACCAATTATTGCAAGTCAGAGGCCCTGCTTCTGAGTGGAAGCTGCCCCCCATCAGTGCGGCAGGGTTTCCCTTTCTCATGGGCCAAACATAATCAGATACGTTACTTGGGCATTCGGATTACCAAATGGCATACTGCTTTATTTGAAGTCAATTATAATCGCCTTTGGAACATCATCCAGAATGATCTGGCGAGGTGGACATTGTTGCCCCTTTCACTGGAAGGCCATGTTGAGTCCATTAAAATGAACATACTACCCAGATTTCTTTTTTTGTTTTCTAACCTGCCCATTCTGGTCCCAACCCAGTTTTGGGTAAAAGTTCTGAAGGATATAACTCAATTTATCTGGGGAGGCTGTAGACCTAGGGTGGCCAGAATGATTCTATATCAGCCAAAAGATGGGAGAGGTTTAGGACTTCCTGACTTGCACAGATATTATCTGGCGTGCCAGATGGCCCCGGTGTGTTCCTGGGCTTAACAGTGGATAGAGTCTGGCTGGTATGAGATAGAGGAGGAGGCTGGCCTTCTGAGGCCGCTGTTTACTTTAGCATGTCTTGACCAGCATATCCCCCCCAGGAGCTGACCAGTAACATTTGGACTCGCCACTCCCTTAAGGTCCTACATAAGGTCCGGGGAGAACTGGCTTTGCTGCCTTCCCTGGGCCCCCTGACTCTTATTAGGCACCACACCAACTTTGCCCCTCCAGGACTAGACCCCAATTACAAAGCATGGGAAGTCAGGGATCTCACTAGATTTTCTCAGCTCATTGAGAGAGGTACCTGTATCTTCTTTGATAGATTGAAAAATAAATTTTGTTTAAGTAACTCAGAATTTTTTAGGTATCTACATGTCAGACATTTCGTTATGAGTGGTGACAGAATATTACTTTTGCAGCGACAAAAGACAAAGTGGGAAGACTTTATTTATGGGGTTGCCACTCTGAGGGTCAGAATAAGATGTATCTCGATACTATATAGGATGCTGGTGGTGACAGGTCTAGAACCTTTAAACTCAATAAAGACTGCCTGGGAGGGAGAGCTCTCCATCATCATCAAACAGGACATATGGGAGAAGAGATTTAGGATTTAGGGTGGAAGGTAACCGCTTCCCCAGACTGGAAGGAATATCTTTGGAAGATAATCTTTAGATTCTTCTGCACTCTCACAGTTACAAAGCATTTTGGGACCACTTTTTCAGATCAGTGCTGGAGGAGGTGTGGGTCCAGACGATCTCACACTCACATTCTCTGGGAGTGTCCGGTTATTAAGAAATTTTGGGATGAAGTCAAGATAAAAGTACAAGAGATTTTAATGGTGAATATACCCTCAGACTTCCTAAACTGGGTATTGGGGTTTCCAGTAGTTCTGGGCCTCTCCCCTACCCAGAGAAAGCTGGGACTAATTTTTATTGTAGCTGCATTAAAATGTCTCTCCTCTAGGTGGCTGCAACAGGACACCCCAATGGTGGGCGAATGATTTAACCATGTAAGGCATATTCAGGACTGAGAGAGGTTCATTGCCAGAATACAATTGAGGGAAGAAAAATTTCTAGAAATATGGAATCCCTGGTTGATGTGGCCTGGAGTCAGTCTCAAGGGTGGAGATGGTTAGTTGGTAGATAGCGGCAATTATGAAGGGACTCTATCTCTGAGGAAGAGGAAGAGGGCCCCCCCCACTTGGTTAATGTTGTCCTTCCCTCTTCTTTGATTCCCCCTTGCTCTTCCCTGCTTTCTGAGTACCCCCAATAGAATTCGGATATATTGATGACTGGACAAGTGTAAAAGACAGTTGCTTGATTTAATGAATAGAATAAAATAAATGGGTCACCTAAAAAAAATTTTTCTTGAATCATATGCTAATGATATGCCACTTTAGGCTAGGAAGTGAATGCATTAATTATTTATATTAAATTGTTTTGTTATGAGTTGTACAACACGTTTGTAATGTTGAATTTTGATTGTACCAGCTCAAGCGAGCTCTTGTATGAAGTTAAGCAGAGGGGAGTAACTTGTAATAGTGGGTCACTATATATGAGGAAACAATAGGTGAATTCTGGACATTTCTACCACCTTCAAGCCTCTTTGGACTGATACTTAGTTTGAATGAAATGTTGACCTTCATTGCTTAATATGCATTGGAATTCAAACTTTTGAATAAACTTGAGTTACAAAAAAAATCTATAAATAAAACAGTTAACTAAAACCATAAATAAACAGATTAAAACTCATGACAGTGGCATTAAAAATCATTATACACAAGGCTAAAAAGAAATGTTTTCAAAGCTACTTTAAGCTCCTCAGGCATTGACAGCCATGATGTTGATATGATGTAAACAAATTGTTGTTCTGATGAGGCACCTTTGTAAAAGAGCATTTCTGCTCAAAGGTGTATTTCCGAACTTTGAAATAAATAAATAAAAAATAAAAGTCTGGCCACTTGTCACCTTCAGACAGCCAGGCAGGCTGGAGAATAGGAGTGCAAATGTAAGGCTTCTTAGGCTGCAAGTGAACCCAGACGCAGGAGTGACACCACGGTCCAGCTCCCTTAAATGGATCCAGAGTGCTGCAGCACTCAGGCATGGACCCGTGGCTCTCTGCGCAGCCCAGTCCATCCCACTCGATAAGGGTTACAGTTCCCTTTCCTGGCTCCAAGTTGCAGCTGTGCAGATTGCAGTTTCTGTCTTTTACCTGATCAGGAATTATCAGCTCTGCAGCAATGGCACCTCTAACTTCCACCTTGCCAGTGGATTTTCGCTAGCAGCATACAGTCTCTGGAGTGGTGCTCCACCTTTCCACAGCTGCATTTCAGCAAGACTGGCAGGTTCCTGAGCACTGGATGCCTGCAAATCTTTTCCATAATTTTCCTTCAGTTTCAGACCAAGGTGCCAAATTCAGAACCTGGCAGACACAGCTCCAAAACCCTTTTTCCAAAGTTTAGAGTTCTTCACAGTGATGCAGGATCACTGCAACCACTTGTTTTCCAAACACAGAAGAAACATTTTCTTTTAAGCTCCTCAGACGTTGATAGCCACCTTAGGACAATTTTCAAAACCCCTTTTTCAGCACAGAATGAACCCTCTCGACCCAAGCAGAGCCCAAGCCAGAACTGCCCAGACTACCAAATTCCTGGGGTTTCACACAACATATCCCAGTTTCTGATTGGCTGAATCTTGCTGTCCTTCACAAATATTAATAAACATTAACCTAGTTCGATTATTGATCGGTGATTAGTTCTTGGTGCCTAGAATAAAGTAGACACCTCTCCCAAAAGGCATTTTACCAGTCTTTGGGCACCTAAGACATTGATTGGCTAGAACAGGGGTCATCGTATCAGAGATGGCTGCTATTACATAGTTCCATACAGTTTTTATATCAGTCCCCACTTTAGAGAGTTCTTGCAGCTAAAATGCCCAGTCTATACACATATTCACCCAACTGTCCAAAAGCAGTCTTTGCCCTTATCAAGCAACTGCAAAGTTATAACTAAAGAGCCTGTTTTATGCCTGTTGCTAGCTACATCATACATAGCCCCCAGGAGCAGTGATCCAGCTCATTAATATTAATGCAGTCCTTATTACTATTCAAATATGCCCCATTCCTTAGCGCTTATATGCCCCCCTCCAAGTGTCCAACCCCCGATTAGCTTATACAGGGTATCACCGGGGAGACAATTGCTAAGCCACTACAGCAACGAGAAAACACTGGCACACTAGTACACATTGCAGGCCCCACTGGCACTTTTAAAGTGCTAGCTCAAAATGGCAGTCCCACAACTAGTTCCTCCAGCCCCTCATATGGCAAAAAACAACAATGGGGCTGGACGGAGACTTTGAGGACCACCCAGGACCCTGAATTGGTGTCGGAGAGCATCGGGAGGATGGGTAGCATCCTGGATCAACAGATAAGCCCCACCCCATGTGGGGTTACTCTCCCCCATGCCTTAAATGCTTGGTGTCCATGCCAAGTCCATTAGCAGGGACCTGTTAAATATCTTGATTAAACTTTAGTATTTTAGTATACCATTTACATTTCTAACTAACAAATGGTTTCTTTCTATCGCATTAACTAGGTACCTTTAGAATAAACAACAACTATGTACAGTTACCAATACTGGAAATTTTCCTTTTGCTTTAAACCTTTGACAGCTGCCATCATGTGAGACTGGTGCACCAATAAACACATGTATCATTTACATTTACCTTCAGTCTGTGTTTAAGAAAAACAGTTGCACATTAAGTACATACTTTTAACCTTCCTCTTTTTACCACACGTACAGGCTTTCACCCTCCCTTTTTGCATTTTGCAACCTTGTTTCTGGGCCTGGGTGGTTTGGCATTAACAGGGCACATGGAAATCCTAGGCAGTGACTTTTGTGTGACATAAACACCTTGTGGACTACGTACATTGACAAGTCAGTGGGAGCCCCAGGAGAGTCATAAATAAGCTTGAGCAGAGGTTTAACAGTTCTCTATGAGCATCTTAAGGGTGCAAGCACATCTTCCTTGGCATCAGGGTTAGCTACCCCTGGTACATTGTCTGGCAATGAAACATCCACGGGCAAGTGGGCACCCCACTCTCCTCTGGTGTTTGATTAGTGTCTATTTCTTCTGTTTCTTTAGTTGCTTTTGATTCCTGTGCCACAATATGCTCAGTTACAAATTCTTCACTGCCACTCTTTTCAATGGAACTGTTCTGGGGCCACTCAAAAGGCTCAGTCGGACTAGTGCTCAAGTTCGATGAGGTCCTTTTAAGAGGCATAGATGGGACAGTTTCCCTTCTGGTGGTCCGCTCAGAAAGCTCAGTTGGACCAAATTCAACAGGCTCATCACTGTCTGATACTATTATCTCTTCAGATGTAGGCCCCTCTTCTAAAGATGCAGTCTCAATTGCTTGCTCAGAGTCCACTGATATATTTGCATGTTGACTGGGCACCAGCTGTTCTGCAGTGGGTACATGTGTCATAGTTTCGGGTGCCTTTGGTGCCCCTTGAAAAAACCTGGCTAGCTTGGGAGTTGGGTAAAAGTAAGTAGGGTAGAAGCAGACTTTGTCCTCCAATTCAACATCTGAGTTATCATTCTCTTTTACCTCCTCTGGGATGGCAGGGCCAGCTTCAGATTGAGATAAGCTTTGTTTGTTGACTGCGGGCAGCAGCTGTGGTTACTGGAGACTTGAGATGGTCTGGCTTGTCCTGCATGATGCTGAACATCTTGTCTCCGATTGGTAACAAATGATTCCAGTGGATAGTTTTACACCCACTGGATTCCCCTTCAGGCCTTATTTTGTATACCAGCAGTCCATCAATCTTTTCAAGCACTACACAGAGTGCGCTACCCCATCTATCCACTATTTTGTGTTTTCCAGGAATCTCCCGACTATGTAACAGTACTATATCCCCTGGTAGCAGTTCTTGTGCCTTTACCCTCTCATCATACTATTCCTTATTTGATTGATTCCTCTTAGCTGCCACTTCAGCAGCTAATCTGTAAGTGTAATTTAACTGCTGTTTGAGTTTCTGAATGTACTGAAGGTAGTTGCTTTCTTTGGTGCCATCAGCTAATACCCTGAAACACAGGTCAACTGGGAGCTGGGCTTCCTTCCCGAACATTAAACTGTAGGGGGAGAATCCAGTAGCATAATTTCTGGTGCAGTTGTATGCATGTACCAAGGTGCTAAACTGCTGACTCCATCTATTCTTCTCTTTCAGCTCCAGGATGCCCAACATATCTAGCAGCGTTCTGTTAAACCTTTCAGGGTGGGGGTCACCCTGGGGGTGATAGGGTGTAGTCCTTGATTTACGCACTCCCCACAAAGTCAACATCTTCTTGATGAGCTGGCTTTCAAAATCACACCCCTGATCGGAATAGATCCTCTGTGGTGCCCCATATTGAATGAAGAACTTCTCTACTAACACCTTGGCTATTGTAGAAGCTTTTTGATCCTTCGTTGGATAGGCTTGTGCATATCTGGTGAAGTGGTCTATGACTACTAGAATGTTGGAGATGTTTTTAGAGTCAGGTTCAAGACTGAGGAAGTCAATACAGACCAGTTCCATGGGGGGGCACTTGTCGTGATATTCACCAGGGGTGCTGCTTTCTGTGGGAGAGCTTTTCTTTAGATGCACCTGCGGCAACTTTTACAGTACTGCTCCACATCCTGCCCCATTTTAGACCAGTAAAACCTACAGCAAGCCAAGTCCAATGTGCATTCACTGCCCAGGTGGCCCATGTCATCATGCAGAGCTTTGAGGACAGTTATTTTGAATTTAGCGGGTAGCACCAACTGCACATGAGGAGCTCCTTGTTGATCATGCACCTCTTGATATAATAAGTTATCTTTCAGTTTAAGTTTAGATTGAGGTTGGGGGGCTGCCTGCCCTGTATCTTTTTTTTGGTTTTTTTACATGGATGGACAGATCTGAGGGAGGCCCACTGGAGGTGCATTACCCAGGGCCCACAAAAACCTGACGCAGGCCATGGTCACTATCCCAGTTAACCAGTCAAGATTAACCACATCTTGGCATTGGAATCTCTGGTTGTTATTTGGGTAGCTTCACCTTCGTTCTGTAAAACTCTGAATATATCACCAATGGTCGGGTCTGACTTTTGCTCTCTCACTAAATCTTGACTGGTTAACTGGGGTAGTGACCATGGCTGGCGTCAGGTTTTTGTGGGCCCTGGGCAGTGCAGCTCCAGTGGGCCCCCTCTGATCTGTCTATCCATGTAAAAAAAAAAAAAGATACAGGGCAGGCAGCCCCCCAACCCCAATCCCAACCACAACTCATGTCTTGTTTTGAGATTTGCAATGCTTATGAAACAATAATATATTCAATGTGTTTTCTTAGGTCATCCTCATAAAATAACATACTTCTACAACCACCTACCCAGTGCCCAAGCTCCAGATCAAAGCCCACCACACTTATAAATGCAGCCAAGGAAAACGACAGAGTTGCATGATGATCTACTGTTGCTACAATGTCATGTCGCTGGTACTACCAGTGCTGATTGACTGTGCCGACTGTTTCAGAGCTCCCCCTACCTCAATACACAACAGATTCACTCTCCTCTGGTCATGACTGATTCACTCACGCTCACTCTACTACTCAGCCCTGACTGGCCAGACACTACTCCCCCACACTGCCACCCTGACTATTCTGACTCCTGCCTTTATAACAGCTAATGCCAACTGGGTGGCTCAAGTCCGCCCCTCTGCCATACTCTCCAGCCATTGGCTGCCTGGTCTGCAAATCTACACCCCATGGCCCGCCCCACAGAACCCTCAAGTGTCACAAATGGATCAGCCATCATTGGTGCCCTGCCAGTCAAGCAGGGCTCTCCTCTAAACTTTCATTTTTTCCGGGGGCTAGGGCATGGGGCTGGGGAATGAGGAATCCTGGGATCTGTAGTTAATCCACACAGCAGCTTGATCATGATGTCACCAGCAGATGGAGGCAGAGCAGAGCCCGAGATTCTGAGTATCTGAGAAATATAGCAGCAGTGCCCACCTGCCAAATGAAGCCCCTGATGGGCCCCCCTTTGCGGTCAGGGCCCTGGGCAGTTGCCCCGGGTTCTGAAGCTGGCCCTGGTAGTGATCTCAAGTCCAGGGTGGTCAGGTGGTAGTGGGCTATGGAAAGACAATTTCTGAGAGCACCAAGGCTGTCCAACAAATGAGCAGCAATTTCTGAGATGGGGGTTCTTCAGTATCGAACTTTTTACACAAGGCTTTTACATTCTGTTCTGAGATTGTCACCCAGGCTGAACTGTCAGCAAGAAGTGCCATGTGGGGCTGGGACAAAGTGTCAGCATCTATATGATTGAGCCCAGGGCGTATTCAACACAGTAGTCATAGGAGGACAGGGCTGACAGCCACCTATGATCCACTGCGTCAAGCTTGGCTGTGGTTTGTGCATACATTAGCAGATTATTATCAGTTCCTTTTTTTTTCCCTTAAGAACTTTTAGGTGCTTTCTTTGGTTTCTCCCCAGTCCCAATCCTTTGCATCCCCGACGTAAACACGCATGTGGAGGCATGCGTACGTCACACCCTACAGGATGCCCCACCCTGCCAGTCGCTCCATTACTGCCTTTGCCTGCCACTGGACCTCCATCTGGTGATGGCGGGACTACAGATGGGCAACCCACCCACCCGGGAGAGGAGAGTCAATGCTCGATCTTGCTCCTACCCTGCCCCCCCCCATGCTGGCACCTCAATGACCCGAGTCCATTCCTGAACCCTGGTTACCAGTGTGGCATGAGGTGTATCATCTGGTGCCTCAGCCCCTCAGAGCCACCAGGCCAGCTGATTATTATCAGTTCTTATGGTGATCTTCGCCCCATACAGATACTTGTGAAATTGATCAACAGTGGTCCATTTTAAAGCAAGAAACTCCAGCTTGTTCACCGGGTATTTTTTTTCTGCATTGTTCAAGCTGCAGCTGGCAAAGATGACTGGGCACAAGCCCTCTGGATAGTTTTGGTAAAGGACCACCCCAAGAACACTTAAACTGGTGTCTGTGTGTAATGTGTAAGGTTTTTGGGGATCTACATATGCCAGGACTGGTGCATGGGTCAGACAGTGAATGATTTCTTTAAAGGCTCTTTCGCAGTCTTCAGTCCACCTTGGGCCAAAAGATTCAGATAGCCTAAAATACTGTTTATGATAGCATCCAGAGCAGGGCCTTTCAAAGTCTCAGTCAACCTTTTAAGCTCCCCCACTGCACTGCCAGTCTTGCAACAGAGGAAGCGCATAATTAATCCGTCCCTCATAATCATCTTCACTGACTAGAGTGGGTTTCACCCCAGAAAACATTCTTAATTTATGGTAGGAATCTGAAGAGGAGAGCACATAACTGGGCCAGGTCCCTTCACCGGGTGGGGGGGGGTCTATTTGGGCCCAGGCACTGCCTCACCCTGGGAAATTACACTGGTCATAGTTACAATAGGCCATACCTCCTACGACCCCTCTAGAATTAAAGCATCAGACACCCACAAAGCTTCCACCATATTTTTGCATTCAACTAGTACAGTTAATGTCTCTGTAGCAGAATCTGGCATTCGACCACAGACGGCCACTTGACCAAGTCTTTTAATGGCCAACAAATACCCCTCTATGGACTGTGAGTCAATGTGAGGTGGGACCCTCAGGAGCAGAAAAGATTTTTGGGGGTCTATTTCCTAACCTCCATGTCATCAAAGAGTTTTAAAGAGCAGTTTCCTAGTAATAGCGATGCTGCCCTTCCCCAGCCCATTCGATGGCTTACCTTCACAGTACACCATCCATGAAGTGTGACATAATAATTCTATAAGAAAAGAAAGTTATATCACTCGTAAAATCCAAAATCGGTATGTTGGGGAAAAAAAGGACCGACTTCCCAGTCTGAAAACCACGCCCCATTCTGCCCTGTGTTTTGTGATGTCACAAAACAAAGGCTGTCACTCATTCACTTATAATGGTCACTTATATTCCACATAGTTTATACTATCTACTGTGGGATTTTCTTAAATCAAAGCGATCGATCAACTAATAGGGATCCTATTAGTCGATCGATTACTTTGATTTAAGAAAATCCCAACAGTAGATGGTATAAAACTAAGTGAAATATTGGCCCCATTATAAGTGAATGGGGCACACTCATGCAGCCTTCATTTTATGACATCACAAAACAGGGCTGCGTGGGCCGAAGTGGGGGCATGGTTTTTGGACCGGGAAGTTAGTCCTTTTTCCCGCAACATACAGATTTTGGATTTTACAAGTGATATAACCTTCTGTTCCTAAAGAATTCCTATGCCACACTTCATGGATGGTGTACTATGAAGGTAAGCCATCGAACGGGCTGGAGCATGCAGCTACTAGGAAGCAGCTCTTTAATTTATCCGCAGTTTTCACAATAACTTTGGTCTAGACAGTGCAGAACAAGGGTTGGGGGCAATGGGGTCGTTTTCAACAGTGGTGAGCTCCATGGTGGGTGTAACTGGTGAGCAGGAGATCCCAGCAGTGCCTCCAAAGATATAGCCCAGGCACCATGTGCCAGTGGGCTACTACCCTTGTCTACCAACTACTATACTGGATAAGGGGCCTGGGTTCTGTTTTGATGGCAATTGGGGGTTCTTACCCAAGATAGAAATATAATAGCATGGTTCCTCCACCCAATGTAAAATAACAGTGGACCAGGTGTTCGAGTAGTACAACCCCCTGGAATGCTGTACCTACCCACCTCCCCATCCATTCACTCCACACACAGAGAACCGCTTTGTTCTGCAGTAATGTACCACACATATCATTAAAAGCTGTAGCTAATAATATGCTCACGGCAACCTTTAACAGTAACAACCTTAAAACTTTTATTTAAGGGAAATGGAAAGTAGAAGGTTTATAGCAGTTGGCAGAGAAAAAAAAACAGTTTGAAACAACAGTGCCCATCCCCAGCAGCACATTCACTCCCTCCCTCCCCCCATTGGTACCAGTGAACCCCTACAGTCTATCAAGGTACCCTGAAATGGTGCAGGCCTGTTTGGTGCCATGGGTTGGCCAGCATTGGGGCCCTTGCAAAACACTTACAATGAATAACTTTAAACTTGGTAGTTGTAAACTGCTTTATTTCAGTCCCCTTGGTCAGGGCAAGCCCTGGGCTACTCACAGTTCTGTAGACACTGGATCTCAGGTTCTGCTCCGTGGGCCTGAGGGAGAAGATCAGTGGCATCATGGGGCAGTAGAGCAAATGGACAACAAGAAAGACTGGTTAAAGCAGCAGGATCTGGCAGTGTTACACTCTTCTTGACTTCCTTGCTGAGTCTGGTTGCTTGTAATCTTTGGCCTGCCAGGCAGACTGGAGAATAGGAGCATAGATGCAGGACTTCTTAGGCCACAAGTGAACCCAGACCCAGGAATGACCCCGCAGTCTGGCTCCCTTAAATGGATCCAGAGTGCCCTAGCACTCAGGCAAATGCCCATGGCTCTCTGCAGCCCAGTCCACCCCACTCGATAAGGGTTAACAGTTCCCCTACCTGGCTCCAAGTTGCAGCTGTGCATGTTACAGTTTCTGTCTTTTGCCTGATCAGGAATTATCAGCTCCAGTGTGCAGCAATGGGTCCTCTAACTTCCACCTTGCTGGTGGATTTTGGCTAGCAGCATACAGTCTCTGGAGTGGCATGCCACCTTTCCACAGCTGCATTTCAGCAAGACTGGCAGGTTCCTGAGCACTGGATGCCTGCAAACCTTTTCCACGATTTGCCTTTAGCTTCAGACCAAGGTGCCAAATTCAGAGCCTGTCAGACACAGCTCCAAAACCCTTTTTCCAAAGTTCAGAGCTCCTCACAGTGATGCAGGATCGCTGCAACCACTGGTTCTACAAACACAGAAGAAACATTTTCTTTTAAGCTCCTCAGGCATTCACAACCACCTCAGGCCCATTTCCAAAGCCCTTTCCAGCACAAAATGAGCCCTCTTGACTCGATCAGAGCCCAAGCCAGAACTGCCCAGACTGCCAAAATTCCTGGGGTTTCACACAACAAATCCCAGCTTCCCATTGGCTGAATCCTGCTGTCCTTCACAAATATTAATAAACATTAATCTAGTTCGATTACTGATTGGTGATTAGTTCTTGGCACCTAGAAAAAAGTTCACACCTCTCCCAAAAGGCATTTTACCAGTCTTTGGACACCTAAGACATTGATTGGCAGGCACAGGGGGTCATCGTATCAAAGATGGTTGCTATTACACAATTCCATATAGGTTTTATAGCAGTCCCCACTTTAGAGAGCTCCTGCAGCCAAAATATCCAGTCTATACATATAATCGCCCCACTGTCCAAAAGCAGTCTTTGCTCCCTATCAAGTGACTGCAAAGTTATAATTAAAGAGTCTGTCGTATGCCCATCGCTAGCTCCGTTATACATAGCCCCTAGGAGCAGTGAACCAGCTCATTAATATTCATGCAGTCCTTATTACTACTCAAATGTGCCCCGTTCCTTAGCACTTATATGCGCTCCTTAAATAAATAACACAGCCACTTTCGGGATGCCCCTTCCAGGTGTCCAACCCCCAGTTAGCTTATACAGGGGGTCAAGAGCACTGGGGAGGCAATTGCTAAGCTGCTACAGAGGCGAGAAAACACCAGCACACTGGTACACATGCGTGGATCCCGCTGGCACTTTTAAAGTGCTAGCTCAAAGCAGTGATCCCACGACTGGCTCCTCTGGCCCCCCAAATGGCAAAAAACAACAATAGGGCTGGATGGAGACTTAGAGGACCACCCAGCACCCTGAATTGATGGTGGAGGGCATCAGGAGGACAGGCAGCACCCTGGAGCAACAGGTAAGCCCCACCCGGAGGAGGGGGGGGTTTGCAAAAATGTTCTCACATCCCTCCTGAATCTCCCTTCCCCCCCCACCAGCTTCCACTCATGTCCCCCTGTTTTTGACAGGCACAAGCAGAGGTGGGCTGATACACTCTCCCAAAGTACCACACAATGAGGCAGCGTTAGCCACCTCTCATCCAATAATCAGCATGAGTGCTTGTGATGCTCAGGCTTCCCATGACAGAACCCCCCCCAAAAAAATAGACAAAGGAACACGACCAGTTCAACCTAGAGGCCCCCAAATCCCTGACCCAGTGACTGAGGCCTACTGCAGTTGATCACATTGGAAACCACTGAATTCTCTCTAAAGGTCTGTAGCACTGTCTTCCACATATACACATGTGTCAGGAACTAGTCCATCCAACAGGTGTGCACCATGGACTCACTAGTCATATACATTTAGACTTCCTCGGCAGTGACATGTCATGTGGCTGTCATGCTGGCATACTTATGGCTTGGTCTGCACCCCCTACAGTGGACAGATGTAACCAATGAACCCCCTTCTAGAATGTACCCTTTCCTGTGACTATTTCTGGGTCCCAGCAGAAGAGTCATCCCTCCCCTTGGGCATGTCCTATCTGGATGGTCCTCTCCAGATCCTTAACTAGACCAATCCATCCAACTGCCTGAGGTACAGATTTTAAAAAGATGGGAGAATGCCTCAGGGATGACCTGGCAGGAGATATGAACTGGATGGGGTGGAGGAACAGTGGGGCAGATTAAAAAGTACCATTGTGAAGGCAACAAACCTCTGCATCAAGCAAGAGAACAAAATAAAAAAGAGACCACTATGGTTCTTAAAAGAGGTGGTGGAAAAGGTTAAAGCTAAGAAAGTAGCATTCAGAAGGTACAAGGACATGGAGAGGGAGGAGGAGGAGGAGGAGGAGGAGGAGGATCAGAAGGTGTATCAGGGAAAACAGGGGGAAGCAGAGAGACCAGTAAGGAGTGCAAAGGCCCAAACTGAAAAGGGAATAACCAAGGCCGTAATGAAAGGGGGCAAGACATTTTTTAGGAATGTAAGTGAAAAAAGGAAGACCGGGGTGGGATTGTAAGGCTAAGAAGGGAAGGGGCAACTATGCAGTCAGGGAGTAGGAAAAGGCAGACATTCTGAACAAATACTTTTGTTTAGTGTTCACAGAGGAAGGAGAAGGGGAGGGTTGACAAAAATGTAACAGGAGCATTGGAGGGAGTGAGGTGGACACTAGTTCATTTTCGGAGGGGAGAGAGAGCTGAAGGTACTTGCAAATCTGAAAGTGGACAAAGCAATGGAGCCAGTCAGGGTCCACCCAAGGGTATTGAGAGAGCCCAGGGAGGTACTGACTGCACCTCAGATGGGCCGTTTAACAGATTATTGGAAACAGGGGTGGTCCTGAAGGACTGCAGGACAGCAGATGCAGTACTGCTACACAAAAGTGGTAGCTGGAAAGAAGCTGGCAAGTACATGCCATTCAGCTTGACTTCAGTGGTGGAAAAGTTAATGGAATCACTGCTGAAAGAAAGGATTGTGGAAGGTCTTGAATCCAATGCCTACAAGACCCAAGGTAACACGGATTCATGGGGGGGGGTCATGTCAAACAAATTGGATAGACTTCTTTGGGTGACCAAGGAACTAGATCAGGTGGAGCAGTGGATGTAGCCTACCTAGATTTCAGTAAGGTGTTTGAAACTGTTCCACACAGACTAGTAAGTAAGCTGGGCAGCTTAGGAATGGGTTAAAAGGTGGTACACTGGGTAAGAAATTGGTTAAGTAATAGGTGGCAAAGGTTAGTGGTAAATGGAATTCACTCAGAGGAAGGGATGGTGACCAATGAGGTGCCTCAGAGATCAGTGCTGGGATGAGTCTTCTTTAATGTCTTTATAAGTGACATTGCAGAGGAGCTGGAAGGAAAGGTCTTGCACTTTGTGGATGACATCAAACTCTGCAATAGGGTGGCAATGCCAGTGGGTGTGGAAAGGTTGAGCAGCGACCTGAGAAAATTCGAGGAGTGGTCAAAGATATGGCAGCTGGGTTTCAAAGCAAAAAAGTACAAACTAATGCGCTTGGGGCAGAGAAACCCAGGGTCAGAGCACAAAATGGGGGGTGGGACTGACAGCCACCAGGCAGAAACGAGACCTGGGGGTGATCATATCAGATGACCCAAAGGTGGCCAGGTAATGCAACAAAGCAGCTGGGAGTGCAAGTAGAATGCTAGGGTGCACTGGGAGGGTTATCACATTCACCAGCAGAAAGAGGAAGGTGGTGTTACCTCTATATAGATCGCTGGTAAGACCCCACATAGAGTACTGTGTCCAGTTCTGGTGACCACATTTCAGAAGGGACACAGACAGAGTGCAAGTGGTCCAGAGGCAGGGAACTAAAATAGTGCAGGGGATGCATCAGAAGCTCTATGAGAAGAGATTAAAGGACCTAAATATGTACACCATGGAAAAGAGGATAGAGAGGATGGATATTTAAATACTGCACAGGGTTTAAAAAGGTACAAAAGGGAAGTATTTCAGAAAAAAAGGTGCTCAAGAACAAGGGGGCATGATAAGAAGCTGGAGTGGGGTAGATTCAGGTGAGATGTGAGGAAGTGCTTCTTCACAGAAAGAGTGGTGGATTCCTGGAGCAGTCTTCCAGTGGAGGTGGTGGGGGCCAAAAAAGTGAAGTGGTTCAAGAATGCATGAGTAGGCATAAGGGAATCATAGGAAAAGGGAAGAGGGGGTGAATGAGATGGAGATCAAGTAGAATCTGTAGTGATACTATAGCAGGAAAAAGTGGGCAGACTAGGTGAGCCAAGCAGCCCCTATCTACCAGTAAATTCAATGTTTCTGTTTCTGTGGGGTCCAGCTGCCACTTCTTTTCCAGCCTATCTAGCTACCATTCCTCTTCCCTCAATAGAAAAAGGAAAAGAAAGGATCTTGACACAGCATGATTATACAATATATGTTTTATTTACTAGTTACTATAAATATATACATATAAATATGTATTATGGGGTGCAGTAGCGCCCCTATAGTTGGGGTTGAGCAGCAGTTTCTATGTTAAACCTCAGAATTTGCACTTTAATAACTTTCCAACTGATCAATGGAGTTGCACAAAATTTTGCATGCTCAGTCTCCTGGGAGTATATCTCTAGACTTATCAAGTTTCATTTTGGTCAGATCTGCAGATTCTGAGATCCGGATAGTGAAAAAACCCTAAAATGTGCCACTTTTTGCAGTTTTTTTCTCATTGCACTGCACAGAGACAGTGTTGAATTTTGGTCTGAATTTTTTATGGTAGAAAGAGCTGGGTCATAGAACAGATCAGCCTTGATTTGGTGAAAAAAGAAAAATCTGTTCAAAAGTTATAGTATTTTTAAGGGCACATAATTTTCAGTGGGATTTGTATTTTTCAGGATAGCTGCATGGTACAAACCAGGATCCTCGTTCGTCAGTGGCCAATCCTGGTTCGCCAGTTAACAATCCTGGCTTGCCAGAGAAAATTTCTTGTTCACCAGCCGCCATCTTGTTTTTTCATTTTGTCCTGAACAGTCATATCTGCCCTGGGGTTGCTGTTTCACACATTATTGTGCGATTGCTGCTCATCTGGCACTGACAAGCTGTGTTGTGTGTTTTCCCAGGTCAGTATGCCCCCAGAAACATTTTTGTTTACTTAGTTTAATCCTTGTTCGTCACTCGCTAAATTCCTTGTTTGCCATCCTGATTCGTCACTGGCGAACAAGACAATTGGCTGGCGGACAAGGATCCCTGATTTGGACATCTGGTCATAATGTTTCATGACCAGATGGCCAGACTGGAGATCCTTGTCCGCCAGTGAATGAATCAGGATGGCAGACAAGGAATTTGGCTGGCAGACAAGGATTTCTGTCTGTCCATCTGGTTGTGAAAATTTGTCGACCAGATGGCCAGACCAGGAAACCTCGTCCGCCAGCCGATTGATGGATCAGGGTGGCAAACAAGGAAAGGAGATGGTAAGCAAGGATTGCTTTTCAGCCATCTCCTTGTCAAAAAAGTGCTGCAGGACCATCTGGTCCTGAATAAATGTATTTTTTTTGTCCCCACCTAGCCCTGCTGTCTAGTGGCACCTTCCACTCTCAGTACCTTTATATATATTTTTTCCTTTATTACTTATTTTATATTATTTTTTATGTATAGTGGCATTCTGCCACTTGTTTGTCCTTACATCTCTGAAATCTAGTGGTACCCACCTCCCCTACCACCCTCCAATTTTTGTTTTAATTCTCCTTGGTGGTCAGTGGTATCCCGCACCCTTTATGGGTTGCTGTGACCTGTAAAGGGAAAAAAACGGCCCTTGTTGTCTTTTTTAAAAATGTTAACCATAAAAAAAAAAACTCCATCCCTGATCGCTCCAACTCACACCACCCAACTTCCCACTGCATACCCTCCTCTGCACACACACCCTGACGTCCCCACCAACCCTGACTCACCTGAGGAGGTCCCAGGTTTGACACTCACTCCACCATTCAAAGACATGTCTTGCTGCTGGAACCAGCGACTGCAATATGAACTAAGGTAAATGCGGTCCTACGTATTTCAGCCATAACTCAGCCATTTTTTGAGATTTTGTCACTAGATTTTCAACATAGCCTTTTGGGGACCCCTCCTCATGGACAATATGACTGTCATTAGGCAACTCATGATTTTGCGGTTGGTTGGCGAAATCACCTTTTCAGTGGGATTTGTGTAATGTCAGTCATATTGTTCATGATGTGGGGTTATATAAAGGCTATGATGAAAATTTGCGGTCAAACTTTCAAAAAATGGCTGTGTTATGGGTCTTCTTTACAATCTCACTTTGCGCACTCGTAACTCTGGAAATTTTTATATTTTCACCTCACATTTTCAACATAGTCTTCTTATTACCCCACCTCATGTATGTCACAGCTGTCATTTTTCAAATCTTGCCCAAAATGTATTTTCGTACCAGTGGTACAGAATGGTATTGCTGTTGTGCAGAGTTACGTTTTGGTGAGAATTTGAAACTTTTCTGCACTGGGTTCATGCGGGGATATCATAAGAAGGATGTTGAAAATTTGGGGTCCAAATTATTTAATACGGCATAGTTATGACTGTAACCTCCCACCCACTTAACTTTTCATGGTGGCGCTTTAATAACTTCAGCAGGATAAATACTTTTACTTTTACTCGCTCCTGCTCAAGCACATTTGGGGCTTCACTCGAGCAGGCAGCAGTTCAGTCTAGGCACAGATAACAAACTCCAGAAATTATCCCACTTCCCTCCCTGTCTAGGGGTTTGGATGATATAGCTGTCTCTAGGAAAGGGGAAGGGTACCATCTTGACTGTAAGCACATTGAGAGGGGTACAAAACACTGTACCTTTAATTGCAGATTCGGGTTCTGCCTGGTGATGGTTCGAGCTCCGTCTGAGCACAGACTGGATGTTGACTTTTTCTTCCCAGCACCTCTGGTAGTCACAGACTCCAAGGACAGGCTGTAAAACAGTTTGTTAGGCAAGCAGCAACGCAACACATTTTGTCCAACACGTTTTAAATAATTCAGTTCCAAACAATTTAAAATGCAACAAACAGCATGTATTTCTCTTCACAAGAAAGGCTCAAGCAGAAACAACAATTTATGAGAATCCTCAAATGATTCTAGCACAGTTCCAACATTTTCTATGGCACTCGGCCATGGCACAGACTTGGGGGACTCAGGGTTTGAACCTGGGACCTAGCAACTCTTCCCTTGTCATTTGAGCCAAACAGGCTCTGATTCCTCTCAGCAACATTCTCTGTGCCCTTGTATTTAACTTCTCTATTGATACCCTGCCTGTGGGAGCAGAAGTGCAACTTCTTTAAACTCTGGCCAGCTTTCCTCTCAAGAGAGGGAGGGAGGGAGGGAGGTACAATGGTACACATACAGGTACTTCCAGTCCTTTCTACTAGTGGCCACCCACATTGAAGATCCACAGGCAGGGTTCTCCGGGAAGCAGGGGCCTAACTCTTCCCTCACAGCAGTCCCTGAAACATAAGCAGCACAGAACCTTAAGTGGACATGTCAGGCACAGGGGCATCTTGCCACCTACCCCACCGGAGACATCACTGCCACCTCAGTCTTCAAACGGCCCTTCATGGCAGCCACTCTCTCAGCCTCTTTGTAGAGCCTAGCAAGCTCCATCAGAATCCCTCAGTCATTGCTGCTCCCTTCTGCTGCAGTTGTTCCTCCATACTGCCACTTGGGGGAATCCCTCTCCACATTTGGGAACTGGGAGGCAATCTCCCCACCCTGGCCCCGGGCCCCTCCGACCCCGACTGTAGGCTGCCCCTACACGGGCCTGCAAGCAGGCTCCCGCTCCTCCTCGATGCAGCTCCTTCCTAATCGAACACTCGCTTGACTTTTTCTCAAATCCCAATCCATGCCAAACAACGCTTTTTCAAACCAAGAACGCACGTGCGCCTAAGCAGAGCTGAGCAACATGCGTGCGCACCTCCCACGATGCCAACTGGGCATCTAGAACTAGTAACCCCCGATTGGTACAGGGGTTACACTTTCCCCCTACAGAAATGCTTCACCTCCCAGGGAAGCCATCGCCACCCTGGCTAACCATGGCTGCTGTACATTGTGGGATAATGTGCACTCTCCCACAGGCCATCACATCCAGGCTCCACCAGGCTGGCTGCATAAGAACAGTCTAAATAGAACCAGGTGGGCAAACCCACCTACCTGCTGTTCTCTGGCTCCACTAGCAGCACAGCTACTCGACCTGGTCTTCCCAGCAATGGCTGTTCCATCAGGCCGATGCCCCACCCTCCAGGGACACCCCTATCATAACTATTTCTGGCTCCAATTCTGTTCCCCATTGGATTCTTCAGCAGTACCCAACCAGGCCTAAGCTGGCATCCCAAACACCTTTTAAGACAGAAAAACATTTTCTATCTAATGGCTAGTAATATACTAAGCTAAGCTACACCACCGGGGGAGTGGCAGGCTAACCTCTAAACTTAGTACTAACTACAAAATACAGGATGCTATCTTTAATCTGACTGCACATTTCTAGATATTTTTGACATGTTTCCCCCACAGAAAATTCTAGCTGCTGCTCTCACTAATGTAACTTACAACTACCTGTCTATTCTAACCTATTGAACAGTGGGGAGGGGGAGCACACTTTTACCCACTTACTGTCATTTGCAAACTGCCCAGGTGCACATTAAAGTCTCTGGATAACTGTCTTTGTATTTTTAAAAGTCCAAAATCCTTATTTTCAGCACCAGTGGGCCAGTGTGCTTAATTACCAAGGGGTCACTACTAAACATTTCCTAAAATTCTTAGCTAACTACTTTGACCGCATTGCAAATGATTTTTAATGAAACGGTACATAAGAGTAAAAACTAGTTACAATTTTGTAAAAACTGAAAAAAAATTCAAAACACTATCTAAAAGTTCTTGTTGACTTTTTTTTTCTTGCCCAGCACAAGCTGATCAGGCTACCATCCATGCTAAAGGCAACTGTTCCGATTCTTTCAATTTCATTACAAAACAACAGTTAAAAGTAGCAGTAGTTCCTGAGATGCAGTCTTTACAATGCCAGAGGGCGTTTTGGCATCTAAGGTGCTTTGGGTTTCTGGGGGGTGTGGTATTTAGCTGCAGGGTTCTCTGGTGCAAAGTAGAAACAAGGGTCTGGTTTTGTGCACTCTCCTCCTCGGCAGTCGTGGCTCACAACAAAATACTTTAGTCTGTGTCCAACTCTGTCCTGCACAAGTGCAAAAGTTTTGAATAAAGTGAGTCCTTTCCAAGCTGAAGAGTTGCACATGGTTCGAGCTACTCTGTTTACCTTGGTCCTGTCATAGGCCAGGTCTCTGGTGTCCACCTGGTTCCTAAGATGCACCTTTTCCACTGCTCTTTGAAATACCCAATCTGACCTGCATTCAATTAAGTCCCAAAGTCTCTCACTGATGTAAGGGCAATTGGTACCAGGGTTCTCTATTTTGAGGTAACGCCTCACCCATCTCTCTGCCTGGCTCCAGTTAGGCAAAGACCTGATGCTTGGCTGTAGGGCAACTCCTCTCGGCAACCACATTCCTTCCCTGTAGTTTATCACTGTAAGGACCAGCTGATGTCTGGCATCCATGTCAAGTAAATGTCTCTTGCATACTTCTGGGAACAATGGGGATGAGTCTAAGAATTCCTAGAACTGGCATTGCATATGGCTTTGGAATATACCTTTCTATCACCATGTCCTCAAACATCCAGGTAATACCTTTGTCTGGCTGATCATAAATAGAAGTGGTCTCCATAGATCTGGTAACACTTTCTTCATCTGACCCATCACCTTCCTCTACAGCTCCGATGACCACATCTGAATGGTCAGGGCCAGTGATCTCTTCCTGCGCCTTGGGGAGTGGGGAACGCAGTTTTAATGGCTGAGCTTCTTGTAAGTTCTCAGGCAAGGTTTCCACCCTCACCATAGGTTCCTGGGTGGGTTTGGCTTTAGATGGACTTTTTCTGGCTTCCTGCTCGCCTTGCACCACAGCCTCAGATGGGCCTGACTGCTCAGTCATGTCCCTCACGTAAGACCCACTCTCGGCCCCTCCCTCTGCCACTGGAAAGTTCTGGGACACTCAGTGGTGGTACAGGGCTGGGCAGATGACTAGGCCCTGGTACCACCTCTGGCTTTGTTGCTTTTTTCAATGACCGCAACCTCCTCCCACTGCTCAGATGGCTCCACAGTTGTGGCCACACTAGTCGCAGGGGACAATCTTCTGGCCGATTGGAGCCATTGCCATGGTGCAGGACTTAGTGGCTCAGGAGCCACATACTGTCTCTCTTGCTTCTGCATTTCTGCAGGCCTCATCACCCTGGGAACATTCCCACAAGAATATGATACACAGACTGACTGCCTAATAACCCCACTTCCACATTGTCCACAAAATATGCATGACTCACCCAAATTGCTCCTTTCCACAACGCTCCATAGCCAGTTGACCAGTCCCTCTGAAACATTGATCGTCTGACCTCTGAATCCAGGGGCATAAGCCATACTTGCTCTCACAAAGTTCAGTGCAGCAGATTAATCCACAATGATTTGCCTGCACAAGTCTCTCTAACTGCAAAGATTTTATTTTAATTCTTCCAGTCAGCAAAACTTTTCTTCTCTCAGGAAAACTTCCTCACCATTGGGTGGTGGACACTAAACAATTCAACTCTGATAGTAACACTCCTTTCTCCTCGAGGTTTTCTAGCAATCTGTGGCTCAGACCACCTGATCTGCCTTTTCTAGTGCTGCATCTCATTAAATGCATCCACCAATCAAATTGCTTCCTTTTCTCATTTTCATTTGTAATCCCTAGGTGGCGCTATCTCAAGGGCTACTACCCCTACCGCCTTGGCTAGTAGCAGGTTAAGGGGCCTGAGTTCTGAAACGGGTGCCTTCACCCAGGGGTCAGGGTTGGTAGTGGTCAAGCTAACCTGGGCACAGCCCTACGGAACACTGTAACCTCCCCCTTTCCTTACTACTGGCTGGAACAATAAACAATAATCACTTTCACAATACCCCTGATACACCACACAAGTACCCACACTGTTTGCACTTACCACCAGGGCTTTCCTCTGGCTCAGCCCTGGGGACCCCCTGTAAAACAAGGTTATACACAGCAAATAACAGCAGTACAGTACTCTTGCACAAACTGGAACCACAGTCAGGGTAAATGCAAAAAAGAGTTAGATCTGATTTATTTAAGGGACTTGAACAAGGGAGGGGTGTAATCAGGCTAATTCACTTAAAGGCTGTATCAATCAAACAGTTATGCATACACTTCAGGGTCCATAAACAGTCACACACCCTGGGTACCCAGATGGAGAACGGTGGGCTAGCCAGGAACATTGTAGCTGGTTGGGGCCCTGTGATGGAAGAAAAACAACATGCACAACACACACTACTTGTAATCTGGAGCCGGAGGGTTCAGTTCGTGAAAATAAAACAACAAGACAATCAGATGACACACTTTTAGATTAGGCTGTTGTTGCAGGGAGCTACCCTGATGATTACTCACGATATCCAAGACTGGACACAGGCTGGACGAAAATCGAGACAGCAGGTGGTTAATCTGGAGTGCCAGGAGAAGCAGGGCCCACACGATTCACCGAGGCATCATTCCTGTAAAACGTGGAGCAGGAGGCTGATCCCCAGCCAGGTCTCTCATCTGTGGCTTTCTCTGTGCAGTGGAGTAGTCTGGCAGGGCCAGCGTGGCACGGCCCAGGCCGAATGGAGATGAACGTAGATTCAGTCCAATTAGGCTGGATAAAACTTCCAGCAAGCAGAACATGGTTCACACAGTGGGGAACCAAATCATGACCCACTTTCAATACCCAGCACATTTACATGTAAGGAAATTCTACTGTACCAGGCAAACCGCTCTCCGGTCACGATCGCAAAGTCTCTGTGCAAACCGGGGATTCAAAAGCAGCTATTAATCCTGACAGGCCGATCGCATTCAGCAAAATCTTCGGTCTTCTTCAGGTATGAGCCTGGTAAAAAGTCAGTGGCTTACTTCGTTCTCACAAACTTGGATTTAGTCCAAAATAATTCTCTTCTCTCCCTCTCGGGGCAGCAGGCAGACATGCAGGCCACAACTCAGGCCTTTCCACAGTTCTTTTGCACGAAACTACTCAGACGGCTGCTTGACTGTCTCAAGCTGTTGCTTCTTCAGCTCCCAACTTTGATCTGACTCTAACAGCAAGCAGCTTGGGAATTTCCCCAAGATCCAAAAGGTTTGTTTGGCTGATCCTCCTGTCAGTCACAACAAAGGCTCCCCCTTCAGGTGCAGAAAGGCGCCAAAAGCACAAAACTACAATTCCTACAGATTTTGACTCCAGACAGCTCCTGTAGTCTGGCTCCATTTTAGGTCCCACCAGTACTGATTAGTCCAATTCGGCAGTCCAGGACCAAGACAGTGGAGATAAACAAAACAGTCCTTGCTACAAAGAAGGCAGGTTAGACAAACTACATTATCATTATCACTCTAAATGATTTTCAGCAAATAGTTACATCTTTCAACAGAACTCCCTCTCAGATTACTTATGACTGCAATCCAGGCAGCTCTTAAAGAGGCAGTACACAGGCACTCTCTGGCAATGACGTTTAACTGCTAGAACTCAGGACACCAGCCTGGCAGTGAGCACTTAGGCAAGCTTGAGGAAGACTTTTTGGGAACCCCCATTTGTAGAGGGGGTTACACATTCATCATGTTTTTTCCTTCATGTGAGGAGGTGCCATTTTGTCTCTTCACGATGCAACAACAACAGTGGCTTAAACTTCTAACACAGGCTGTGGCCCTCCAGCATTCCAGTCCTGCATAACTGTCATCCTTCGTGCCAGGTAGGTGCTTGTGCTTATATTCAGAATCCTGGACGACAGCCCCCATTTTTGTAACCTCCCTCCCACTTAACGTTTCATGGTGGCACTTTAATTACTTCAGCAGGATAAATACTTTTACTTTTACTCACTCCTGCTCGAGCACATTTGGGGCTTCACTCGAGCAGGCAGCAGCTTCAGTCCAGGCACAGATAACAAACTCCAGAAATTACCCCTCTTCCCTCCCTGTCTAGAAGTTTGGATGGTATAGCTGTCTTGGGGGGGGGTATCATCTTGACTGTAAGCACATTGAGAGGGGTACAAAACACGGTGGCCCAGATATTCAGACTGCGCCAGGCTGTGGCGCAAGCCTGGGTGCAGTGCAACTTGGTTGCGCAGGGGCGTTGACAGGGTGATATTCAATGGAGCCGCGCCATGGCACAGCAGCGTTGAACATCACACCCTGGCCACCCACAGTGCACATGGTGCAGTGGCACTGTGCCAGCACAAGTGGCCAGAGTGGAGCAGGGGGATGCGCTAGCGCTAGTTCCATTGCGCTAGGCGCAACAACCGTGACATTCAAAAGTGCACATGCAAATGAGGCCATAATGCATGCAAGGCACAAATGGGGCCATTGTCATTTCTTTTTTCTGTATGTATAACTGTCTCATAAGTATGTGATGTAATTGCTGTGCATCAACTCGAACCTTGACCTTATCAGGTCCATCTTGTAAATGAGCCTTGCTCAATGATGATCGCCTGAATAAATAAAGATTTGATTGATTGATTGATTGATTGATTGATTGATTATGGCCCCATTTGCATGCAGGTGTGCCATTCCCCAGCGACTTGCGCCTGGCATCATGCCAGGCTGCAGCTGTTGGGGGCCGACGCCCCCGGCACATCGCGGCAAAATGCCCCACTGCCCGATCGCGGGCATATGTAGAATAATAGAATCGTCCTATATCCCTGGTGGTCCAGTGGAACGCCTGCAGCCCGATTGTGGGCATAAGTCTGTTTAACACATGTAACACTATCCCTGGTGGTCCAGTGGACCACTCACAGCCCGATCGCGGGCGTATGTAGAGATATAGGCTGTCTATTTCCTGGTGGTCCAGTGGTTGCGCCTCGTCGGGTGACAGTAAAAATAATGCAACACCATCCAACACTGGTGGTCTAGCGGTATCCCCTCCCCACCCGCCCACTGAGCCCCACCACCCCGCCTCCCCCAGTCAGTGGCGGGTGGCAGCTCCCTCACCTCTTGCCGCCCCACCGCCCGCTGACTGACATGTTGGCGAGATATGCCCATTGGTCTGCCAGCATGAGCAGTGGGCATGCAGCCTGTGTCAGACGTTATTGAAGTCCAGATATGTGAATGGATCCATTCACATATCTGGACTGTGTAGTACGGTATGGATTGCATACCCATTGGCTCACGCCTGACCAATGGGCGACATCCTTTCGTGTGGTGTCAGTCGGGCGGGCGGCAGGGGCGGCAAGTGGGTGGGGAGCTGCCGCCCGGCCTCTGACCGGGGCAGGGCAGTGGGGCCTCAGTGGGCGGGTGGGAGGGGGGTACAGCTAGGCCACCAGGCTGGATTGGTGTGTCATTATTTTTACTGTCACCCGCGATCGGGCTGCGAGCGATCCACTGGACCACCAGGGATATAGGACAATTTTAATATTCAACTTATGCCTGTGATCGGTCTGCAAGTGGTCCACTGGACCACCAGGGATATAGGACATTTTAATATTCAACATATGCCCGCGATCGGGCATGGGGGAGCACCACCAGAAGGTGCAGCCGGAGCTCGGGGGGCCACCCACAGGTGGCAGCTGCCGTGTTGCGCCCTGCAATGTGGCAGCTCACCTGTGGGTGGCCAGCTGTTGCTCCTTTTTTGGGGGGCTCACCTGTGTGCAGCGCAAGTAGGGGTTGAGCATGCATGGGCTCAGCACATCCCGGGCTGAATATCGCGATGTGCGGAGTATGCATGGGCACGCCTCCCCCACCTGCGCCAAGATACACATTGATGCGGCCCATGGAGCACATCAGGATTTGTGCTAGGCTCAATCCCCGTTTGAATATCGCGCCGGGGCACAACCCTTCTGAATATCTGGGTCAGTACCTTTAATCGCAGATTTGGGTTCCTCCTGGTGATGGTTCAAGTTCCGTCTGAGTACATACAGGATGTTGAATTTTTCTTCCCAGTGCATCGGGTGGTCACAGACGCAGGTTCCAAGGACAGCCTGTAAAACAGTTTGTTATGCAAGCAGCAATGCAACACATTTTGTCCAACACATTTTAAATGATTCAGTTCCAAATGATTTAAAATGCTACAAACAGCATTTATTTCTCTTCACAAGAAAGGTTCAAGTAGAAACAACAATTTCTGAGGATCCTCAAATGATTTCTAGCACAGTTCCAACATTTTCTATGGCACTCAGCCACAGCACAGTGTTGGAGTGGAGGTGCAAATTCTTTGAACTCTGGCCAGCTTTCCTCTCAAGGGAGGGAGGGGGGGTACGATGGTACACATACAGGCACTTCCAGTCCTTCCACTAGTGTCCACCCACACTGAAGATCCACAGGCAGGATTCTTTCAGAAGCAGGGACCTAACTCTTTCCTCACAGCAGTCCCAAAAACATAAGCAGCACAGTACCTTAAGTGGACATGTCAGGCACAGGGGTATCTTGCCACCTACCCCACCAGAGACATCACTGCCACCTCAGTCTTCAAACGGTCCCTTCATGGCAGCCATTCTCTCAGCATCTCTGAAGGCCCCATCACGATCCCTCAGACATTGCTGCTCCCTTCTGCTGCAGTTTTTCCCCCATACTGCCACTTGGGGGAATCCCTCTCCACATTTGGGAACCAGGGGGCAATCCCAGCCCCTGGCCTCTCTGGCTCCAAATGTAGGCCTCCCCTACATGGACCTGCTAGCAGGCTCCTGCTCCTCCTGGATGCACCTCCTTCCTCCTCGAACACTTTCTTGACTTTTTCTCGAATTCCGATCCACACCAAATGGTGCATTTTCAAACCAAGAAGGCGCACACGCCTGAGAAGAGTTCAGCAACATGAGTGTGCACCTCTCATGATGCCGACTGGGCATCTAGAACTAGTAACCCCCGACTGGCACAGGGTTACATGAATATTTGTTGCAATTTTGCTATGCCTGCTCATACCTTTGTTAATTTTAAATATTTTGAGCCCACATTTTCAACATAGGCTTGTTATTACACCACCTCATGTATGTCACAGCTGTCATTTTTTAAATCATGTCCAAAATGTGTTTTTGCACCTGCACTGTGGATTGGCATTGCACTTGTACAGAGTTCCGTTTTGGCCGGGATTGAAAACATTTCTGCACCAGGAACATGAGGTGAGGTAATAACATTGGTATGGTGACAATTTGGTGAGTACTGTGCTATAACTGGAAGCACCGGGGCCAGAGGTCCATGTGCTTTCACAGCTACATACATGTACACATCTATGGAGGGATGGGAGCGCAGGGTCCTTTGGACCCTGCGCTTCCACTGTAAAATAAGGATACTGTTTTGCCATCTCAGTGGATGGATGGCAGAGCAGGGTCTGATGGACCCTGTGCTCCCACCGTAAAGTAAGGATACTGTTGTGCTTTTGGACCCTGCACTTCCACCGTAAAATAAGGATATTGTTGTGCTGTCTCATGGAGAGGTGGGAGTGCAGGGTCCCACTGGGTCTCACCGTAAAATAAGGATACTATTATACTACCTCAAAAAGTAAGAAAATAAATTGCAAAAAAAACATTGTTGATGCATCAATTAGGTTTGCCTCAACCAAAGTAGGTAAATATGGCGTTAAGGTTTCACCCTAACACCCTATCCCTATGCAGTAGAGATCAAGAGGCATTGGGGAGGTGTTATTGGAATCATCAACCCTAAGGCTCACCCCATCCTCCTATACTGTACCCACCCAGCTTATTTTATAATGGAATAGGGTGAGTGTTAGGTGTGATGATCCCAATACCACCCTCACGATGCTTTTTGATCTCTACAGCGTAAGGGTAGGGTGTTAGGGTGAAACCCAAACGCTATATTTCCCTACTTTTGTTGCAGCAACGCTAACTGATGCATTAACAAAGTTTTTAGTGCTGGCGACCCGGGTTAGGGAATGAGCCTGGGTCGTTGGAGGTCGACTGGGGGGGGAGGGAGAGGACTAGAGCAGGCTGCTGGCTGACGGCCCTCTACCTCAGGTAGGGGTAACAGGCACCCTCGGAGCTTGGCCTCCCCCTGGTGGAGGCTGGTAAAGCAGCATCACTCCGAGGACCTTCGGCATTAGGCCGACTGGGGAGGGAGGAGGAGACCCAGTCTGGAGCTGTGAATGCGCATAAGCCTCTGTCGCATATGCTACCACTTCTGTAGAGTCTTGGAGTAGTAGTCCACAGGAGAAAAAAGGTGGAAAATCTGCCGGGGCACACATGGTGCTACAAGCCACTGAAAGACCCCAAGTCTGGTAGGTCAGCGGACAGTGATGGTGGACCTGCCACAGGAGGATAAATAAATTTGAAAAAAAAAAAATAAAGTTTTTAGCTCGCTCTCTCTGTCTATATATATATATATATATATATATATATATATTCATGGCAAAAAAAATCAGTTTAATGCATCAGTTAGGGTTGTTCCACAGTGACAAAAGCGAGGAAATTCGGTGTTAGGGTTGAAAACCCTAACTGAGCATTCTCTGCCCTCACCACCACCACCACCACACACACACATACATGCAAGTAGGGGAAGGACAAAGGCAACACAAGCAATCACACACAACCAGCAGGAGGTGTATATCTGTGTTATAGTAGCAAGTAGGTAAGAAATCTAACTTCAGATGGCAGTAGCGAAAATGGTGCACCTCACTTCGTTTTTGGGATATGGGTGGCGAAAAGGCATCATGAGCATCGCAATGTTAGTCTATGGCAAATTGTTCAGTTTTGTAACAGTGTAAGTTTGTCATGCTTAAGCATTTTAGCACAAAGGCAGGAAAAGGCAGATCTGTGGGACTAGGGCTTGCCACCCTGCAAATTTCAGCCCAAAGAAGCCAACCGTTTGGTTTCAGGATGATGGCAAAGATGTGCAGTGATCAGGCGCATACTGTTGGAAAACACTTCCTGAAACATGAAAGTGTAGTAGACGGAAGAGACAAAAGTGTTGCATTTCCAAAAGCATATAAAATAGTGTCACAAAATACTGTCGCAAAGACGGAAGTGTTGCAAATGCATATCACAACACTGTGACATTAGCGAAAGTGATTTTCGAAAGTATATCAGGGAATGTGCAAAATCCTGTTTTGGATGCTGTGAACCCCAAAATACCATACTGTTGTGTGTGTTATGTGTTGGTGGCAGCATGTGGCCCAAGATGCCCAGTTGTGCGTAGTGATATGTGTTTTGCGGTTCATGGAATGTCCGGGATGAGAGTTAGCAGTGACAACCCCATGCGAGAGCCCAACGGGAGCATGGGTGTGTGATTTTGTGGTTTAGGTAGCTGTATGTTAGTGCTGTGACCTGGTGCTGGTTGTGTGTGATTGGTTGTGTTGCCTTGGTCCTTCCCCTACATGTATGTGTGTGTGTGTGTGTGTGTGTGTGTGTGTGTGGTGGTGGTGGGAGTGGGGGGGAATGCTCAGTTAGGGTTTTCAAGCCTAACACCGAATTTCCTCATTTTTGTCACTGTGGAACAACCCTAACTGATGCATTAAATGGAATTTTTTGCCATGAATTTCCCTTCTTTTTGAGAATGTACACTATAAATAGTGAATAGAAAGTAGTAGCGGTAGTGCAAGCTCAAACGGTAATGCACATGATGAATGGTAAGAGAAATGCAAGTGCAAATGTTAATGAAAACAGAAACAGTAATGCAAAGGTAACGCAAATGCTAACAGCAACAGAAATGCAAATGGTAATGAAAACAGTAACGGAAACGCTAAAGCCAATGGAAATGCAAACGGTAATGAAAATGCAAATGGTAAGAGAAATGCAAACAGAAATACAAATGGTAAAGGCAATGGCGATGCAGAAGGAAATAGTAATGCAATCAACAATGGAAACGCTACTGAAAACACAAATGCTAAGGCCAACAGAAATGAAAACGGTGATGAACACGCAAACAGTAACAGTAACACAATTGGAAATGCAAACTGTTACAGTAACAGCAACGATGACGCTAAAGGGAAGCGTAACAGAAAAGGAAACACAAATGGAAGTGAGTACACAAAAGCTAATGGTAAAGTGCACTGTCACGGTAACGCAATTAGAAACGCAAACGGTTACAGTAACACCAATGATGATACCAAAGGAAAGAGAAACACAAATGGAAACGCAAATGGAAGTGCGTATGCAAATGCAAATGGTAATGCACATGGTGATGCAAAAGGAAATGCAAACAAAACCAGTAATGGAAATGCAAACGGAAGTGCAAATGCAAACGCAAAGAGTAACGCACACGATGCCGCAAATGGAAGTGCTAATGCAGACGGTAACGGAAATGCATGCAGAAATGCTGACTGTAACAGTAATACAAAAGCACACACTGTTTTGCCCAAAAAAGTGCATTCATAATCACAGTGAATACATAGAATGTATGCATAATAATGGCCCTCGGAGCAGAAAATGGACACTTGGAATATTAACTTGCTTGTATCTCAGGAACCGTAAGACGTAGAAAAAAATTAAAATCTCATATTATTTATGACTTTCCTGGCTGATTTTGTACTTAGCCCCTAGTTGGGGCTACATTTTCTGACAAGAAGTCAATATCTCGGCTATTTTCTCGAGATATGGGCCCCGAATGTGCGGCGGACGACGTAATGTTAGCCTATTGGAAAAATTGTCAACTTCAGAGTACCATAACTTTGCTGGCCTCTAATATTCTGCCACCAAACTACCAAAAGGCACATCTGTGGGATCTTGACTTTCTTCCCTCCAAATTTCAGCCCAAAAGACCAAGCCATTCTTTTGCAGCAGGGTGGCAAAGATTTCCTATTGTTTTTTGCATAGTGTCGCAAAGTAGTGTCGTGATTTGCGACACTTTCGCAAAACAAATCATGAAAGTGTCAAACGTGCAACACTACTTTGTGACACCACTGTTTACAAAAATTTGAAAAACATATTTCTGGGGTGTTTAACCCCCCAAAAAAGACATGGCTAGCATCCTCAGGACTCAACTAGGTGAACACAGCAAGAATTGTGTCCCTAGAGGGTCCCACATTTAAATGCCAAGCATTTCTGTGACTACCAACTGAAAACAAGATGGTGGATTTGCAACACTACAGGGGTCGTTTGTGACACTAAAAACTGCATTTGCGACACTGTCGAACTTTTTGTTAACTTTTCCCACGGACTATAATGGAAAACTTGTTTTTTGAATAACTTTTGAACAGTTTAATATTTTTTCACGAAATCTTTGAAAGGCACATCAGAGACCTCGGCTGCATGTTCCCTGAAGGTTTTGGACTGGTCGCGCAGACTGTGTGACCTGTAGGCACGAGCAAAGAATGCACAAAAATGCGTAATTACTGCATTCTTTAGTGCTATGTAGCTCCGCAACCGTATATCTGACCATTATGAAACTTGGCATATCCAGAGATCTATAGTACCACACTGTGCATGCCAAATTCCAGGCAAATCTGTCAAAGTTATTAAGCTGCCAAATTTCAGAGTTTAACCTTAAATGGGGTACTCAACCCTAACTATAGTGGCACTACCGTGCCACTATAATATATATATATAAATTACAAGGATGGAGCTTTTTCCCTTTAGAAGTAGTCAGCAGTTGTTTCCCTGTATACCCTCCTTTTGTATATGCAATTATGATTAGAACTAACAGTAACCGTCCAACTATATTATACAAAATGAAAGATGGGTAAGTCTGGCATACTCAGAAATAAACCCATTAAGGGAGCTAACCAGATCATAAAACCACTCACCCTTCAGGTTTGAGGCTTTATGATCTGGTTAACCCCCTCGACAGGTTTATTTCTTTGTATACCACACTTACCCATTTTATATATATATATATATATGTTTTACAATAGGGATGAGACAAAAATGTACAGGTAAATAAAATATTTACATGACAGTAGGACCTGAAGTGATGATAAATTGTTTAGCATCACTAGAGGTGGGTCCTCACCATTTAGCATCACTCAAGGTTGGTCACAAAGGAGCTCTTAACCAATGGGACAGCAGCTTCAACAATGTCTCTTGACATTTATTTATTTATATTATTATATTATTTAGTTTTTGTTAACCGGGTAAGGTGCACTAGCCATAGAAACGACTATTTTCAGGCATGACCCGGGAGTGTACAGAAACAATACATTATTGAAACAGAGACAGTACAATCATTAAACAGTAAAAGTTAAGACAGTTATAGTACAGTGCAGGCAGGAGAAAACAATAAGTACAATAGATTCAACTATAATGTATAACATAGAGAGAATACAAGAACAAAATAAAGCCAATCAGGCAACATTCAAGTAGCAGAGAGAGTGAGACCATCCAATAAGGAGTATCATTATAATGGTCATATAGCATGGATATAGGAAAACCAGGAAATGGGAATAGGTTACGGATGCAAAAGAAAGGAGGGGAGGATGGGATAGGAAAGTCAGATAGGGGATGAAGACGCAGATAATAAGAGAAGAGCAGGGCAAAGAGGGGACATAGTGACTGCTGCTGCACTCAAACCAGAGCATTGGAATCAAAACAGAAACAGTTTATTCTTCATTAAAATAACTAATCTGAAAGCACTACAATTTCAAGTACATTGTATAAATTGGACACACAACGGCCTCACTCAGAATATGAAATGTATCATCACTTGTGAGGGGGGAAGGCCTTTCATAACTACTCGTGGCTCTGCCACTCATGAGTTGTGGTCCTGTCCACACACGCATGGTGATAAATGGCATATTCTGAGTCTGGCCATTGTGTATTCCATATTATATAAATATATAATAAAATGTGCTGGAACTGGAGAATCTACCTGACACATAACACTACAAATTGCCATTATCAACATTCTTTGCTGCTGACCTCTTTGCACAACTTGTGCTAGAGGCACTAACGCTTAATAATTGTACAGATTATATAAAGGGGTTGTAAATAGGTTTTGTTTATCTTTTCAATATGCATGTTTTAACCAATTATTTTATTCACTGTGCATAATATTTTTAAAGTTCAGTCACACAGGTGGATACCTACAGTACGTCACTATTTGGTAACATCACATTGTTATGAAAGGACCCTTACACCTGCGTGATATGCCTTTGATAAAGGAATTTTTCCAAAAAGTGTCAGGCATGAGGTTATATTTATTATGTGTCAGCACTGAAATAAATCTCAACATTTGGCACTTGAAACTAAAGAGCAGCATCTTCATTTAAACAGGGGAGGGGGGTGAGTGACTGTTTTTTTTTTGTAAACTGTGACTATATACTTGTCTTGAGCACCCGATGCCCGGGGTGGCCTCTGTTGTGTCTGATATTTACTGCAGACTATTATCTTTATGAAACTCACTGGTTGGTGTGTTTATAAACTCAAAATAGTCTCTTACAAGAGAACCCCCAGTTGAGATATTCCTGAAATAAACAGTGGGGCACTAGAGGGGGTCTTTCCTTCACCCTGTGGAGACATCCATCTGGCCTTTCTTCTGCTAGCGTTGTGCCATTTTCTGCCTCGGGTCTTCTTCTGCAAAAGAAGAGGGGGGGAGAGAGAGAGAAACACACACAAATGCATATCACATAAGCTAAACCTTGTTGTCCCAGTAAAGTCTTTTTAAATTAAACATCTTTGCCAATGGGCAACAAAGAAAGTCAGGTTCCTTCTTGTGTGCTGCTGTGCAGGGCCATTACAAATGGGTAAAATAGTCTTGAATGCCTTAAAATCAGGCACTTCTGTGCTCACATTTTCTGCAGCTTTACTGAGGGTATGTTGGCTCTAGGCTGTGGGGGGTATCATTAGCCCTACTTGTACTGTCAGTAGCAGACTTTGACCCATGGCAAAATCTTGGTCTTTAGGAGGGTGGATTTTATAGTAATAGGAGACTGCCTCAGAAACTGCCTCAAAGGGCTGGCTTGCCAGGGAGGGGTAGAGGCATAGTGTGGAAAAATAAGGGAGGGCATAGATAAAGCAACCAGTCACTGCATGTTGACGGAAATAATAGCAAAAGAAAAAAGAGAACATTGTGGTTCTCTAAATTAGTGGCAAAGCTAGCGAGGGAAAAAAGGATGGCATTTAGGAGGTATAAGGAAGCACAGAGGGAGGAGGCTAGGGTGGTATACATTTACAGTACCACCACACCTCAGAAAGAGCATAGGCAGTGTGGAGGCAGTCCAAAGGACAGCAACTAAAAGAGAGAGACTACTAAGGGATCTCGGCATGTACACCCTGGAACAGAGGAGAGAGAAGTAACATGACATAAACCTACAAGTACCTCACAGGAGTGAACAGGGTGTGGAGAGTACTCTCTTTCAGATGAGAAAGAGTACCAGGACCAGTGAGCATGTGATAAAGCAGGAGGGGGGAGTCATGAGAGATGTGAGGAAGGGGTGGTAGACATCTGAAACAGACTGCCAGCACCAGCAGAAGTGGAGGCTAAAAGAATATGGGGCTTCAAGCATGTGTGAGACAGACATAAGGGTATATTAGAAAAGAGGCAGGGAGGTAGGAGGGTTGCAGGAGACCACAGAAGGCCAGCAGAACAAGATTAGGCAGGGAATATCTGGGTTGACTGGGTGAGACAAGCAGTCATTTTCTGCTGACAAATTTTATGTTTCTGTAAATTTATGAAACCAGGAAAGGAATCCTGCCCCCAGCTTGGTGCTATGCTGCACACAAAGCTGTCATCATAAAGAACATTGATTATCTAATTTATCTGTTCCTGGCCCACCTGAGCCAAGCATCACTGTGCTTCTCTACTGTTTCCAAGACCCAGGGGGTCTTGTACTGAAAATGGGACCCTCACCATTCGAATACCTTGCATGCAGTTTTCCTGCCTGTTTGTTAGTTTTAAATTAAATCAAATGGGCCCAAGGGTGAGCCATGGCTGGTTGCCACTCAAACATTGCTGTGGTCTATGTGAGACCAGCTCCGAAAATGCTGGGTCTCTGATTATTGTTAATTTCTCTTGAAGGTGATGTTCCCTCACACCCAGCAATTGCACCTGTTGTTGGTTCCAAAATCTTCACAGCACCTGCTAGTGGAGTCTGGCTTACACACTTTGGGTGGCCACCAGCATAAACCAGGACACCTGGTTCTTCTTTGCTGGGTGGAGCACTGATGATTTGGTCCACTACACCCAGTCATTGCTGATGGAATCTGGCTGCCAAATGCTGGGTTTCATTTCTCGATCATAGTCACCCTTGATGGAGTTGTCCAGGTGATGGTATGCACACTGACAGTACTAAATTAGTTCATTCTGTTGATATCGGGACTCTACCAGTCAAAGGTACTCAGTTCTCTTTTAATCTGCATAGGTGGCATAACACAACAAAGATGCTGGCATTACTGACACTTTAGTCAGCATGCACATTCTGGGACTTGGCATCTCAAACCGGACTCCATTTTGCTGTTAGTCACACATCAGGTGCTTCCTCCAACTACAGTATACTGGAAACTGCAGTTCAGCAACATGCATCGAGCTGCTCAGTTGAGAGGTTCAACGCAGTCTCTCAGAACCACCTCCGTATGGTCACTTTTTCCTGTTCACCACCAACAAGGTGCACATTTCTCACACTCACAGCTTAGCTGCGAACCATGCACTGTTTCAATCAATCACAGTATTTCAGTCACACCCGCCCACCCCAAAAAATCTCATTTCTGAATTACTGTATGCAGATAAGTCTGATTTCCATACTTGTCACTCCTTCTTAGTGTTTTTCGTGCCTGTCATAATGTTCACAGGCCTGCTCCATCACACTCAAAATGCTGGCACTTCAGTAATGGCTGAGTTTTCAAACACCTTTTGCAGTGCTCTCTGTGACAGGTTCAGGGCTGTCCTGTGGCCACAGGATGGCAAGTCAGTTCCATCATGATCACATCCTGGAGAATGAGTACACAAGTAGTAATCACTTCGCCTTCTCTTTTTTTGGCTACTGGCACCTCATGATAACTCTTGTCTTGGTACCATGGGGCTAGTTCAGCTCAGGCAGGAAAAGTCACACTGCATGATGTTTTAAGCAGTAGTCTCACTTTACTGACATGTCATCGGTTACAGATGGGAACACAATCCCTGGCTACTCTTCATGTTAGAACTGTACACAGGTTGGATCCTGACCCTGGACATGAGTCAGGAATCTGGGGTCCCTTGATAAAGGTTGTGTCAAATTTTCACATCAGGAGTTACACAACCACTCTTATTCCTTCTTTTCACACACCAGTGGGTGAGGGTATACCATGGATAAGAGCCGTTCTGCTCTATGCAACTTTTTCCCACTATGCTGTTAGCTTTGGGTTACTGCATACTACACCTGTCTATCACATTATGGTTTCCGATCAACTAGTGATGCAAGACGTATCCACCACTGTAGGAACCTCAACTCTTGGACTTAATTTCACTGGTGGGTGTCCAAGGGTCCCTACTACTGAGGACAGTTGCCCAGCACCAGGTCAGTCTCCCCGCTGAAGCCCAAAGGTCACCCCTTTTTTGCTGGGTGCCCCATATCACAGCTTCTCCTTACAGAGTGGCATGTGTTCCGGACACAGTGCATACTCCAGCCTGCCCACTGGCAGTGGCTGGTAGTCTCCTCAACCCCTCTGCCAGAGGCAGCAGTTCTGGTACCCAGCCCAGTCTAAAATCTTACATCACATTATGTAGGCATAACTCCTACCTTAGTCAGCATTCTTGTCTCTCATCAGGTTTCTTGTCATCAGCAACTCATTTTTTTTTTTTTTTTTTTAGTTGTTGAGACACTAAGCTGAAAGCTTTTTTACAGGTGCAACCTGGGAGCACAGGGAATTTAAGTGACTTGCTCAGGGTCACACAGTATGCAAGTGGAAGCTGTGGGATTCAAACCCTGGTCTGTTCTGCTGGATGTCACAAGATTTGCAGCTCAGAGCCTTAAATCACTACGCTATACTGCCTCCCTCATCTGGCAACATCACATGGATACTGAACTGCAAATGCTCCCCACTTCTGTGGGATACCTCCTATACCACAAGGCTGCCAGGGACTTCCCATGAGGGGCAGCCCCTCAGGGTCCCCATACCCTCCTAGTGTGTCCCCTCACATACTCCCAGAATTAAGTGTGATCTACACTAAATGCCCACAGTTCCCTTCCCTGGGATATTAACTGCTGTCTTGGGCCTGCTCCTACAGATTACCAGGTGACTGGGCATCACGGTGTTTTCCCCTTAAAGGCTACCAGGTGCCTGAGCAGCAAGGTGTTTGCCCCTACAGGCTACTAAAGGACTGGGCATCCAGGTGTTCTGGGTTCATAATCTGGATTCATCAACAGCTATAAGGTGTGAGGTCCTTGCCACCTCAGGTAAGTGTCTGACCTTGATAGCACCCCCCGACACCCTTCCTTCTGTCACTAAGCTTCACCCAATGGACTAAGTTAGAGTCACTACCAGAGAGTAGGCACTGGGTCTGGAATTCTGGTAACCAACCCACTGCCCCGTAGTGGCAGAAGGGGGTTGTTACACAGTATTTTTTTTTTTTTTATAGTCTGTTAGGAAATAGTTACCTTTGTGGGCCATGCTCATAACTTCCATAAACGAGCTAAATGGCTGCTGAGCACTGCAACTCTGCCCCTCAAAGCACCAGTTTAATCACATGAAATAGAGAACAGAGTTGCAGGTGCATATATACAGATAGTGAGGTCCAGGGATGGGGGCTTTCCACCTCAAGGGTATGTTAAACATTTGTGTTTTACTTTATTGAATGTATTATTTATAATTGCTGGCTTTAAAAGTGGGCAAAAAAAAAAATTTGTTCCATGTAGTGGAAGCTTTGCAGGCATTGGCGCCAACTACAGGGGTGGGGGCTGAGGGCCTAAGCTCCTCCTGAAAAATTAGGTAGGGCTCTGCCTCTGAATTGTGTAATGCAGTTCGGGGCTAATATGGGCTAATATGGGCAGGGCCGAATTTATATATATACACATTTATATGTGTGTAGGGCCCTGTGTTTTGGGGGGCCCTGCTGAGATGAGAGTGGTTTCTTTAATTGCAGGAGCTCATTGCTTTTTTTTTTTTTTTGTATTGCTGACATTGGGCCAGGGGATCTCTGAATGAGTGAGTGACTGGAGAGGAGGGTGCATTGTCGGTACTTGCCACTGTCAGGGCAGTCTGAGTGGCTTCTGCCAATGGTTGCTCCGCTGCACTTACAGGTAAAGTTGTTCACCCCGGCCCTATCTTCACTACCCGCATCCTGGCTGCCCACATCAACTAAAATGGCAAAAGTTGTGTGCTGCACATGTGTCCACCATGAAGATCACTGACGTTGCTGCATTTTGGCACCATTTGCCATGCCAGTCATCTTGTGGTGGCCTGTGGTATTTTTTTTTCAACTCTCACTCTGATCACTGCTGGCTGGGGCCCCATCAGTTGTCCTGCCTTGTCCCGTCCTACTCAAGGCCCTCCCTGCCTGTGGTCTGATCCACTGACCCACTCGCGACACACCTACAGGGAACTGCCCTGGTCATTACTCTCTGGAGTGGGGCCACCTTCAGCTCCACAGTGCTTACCTTACAATCCAATGCCTCGAGGCAGAGGTGAAGCATGGAGGGGTCCCGGGACCCAGGACGGTAAGATCCAGCAGTGGATGTGGAGGAAGGAATTACATCTTCCTCCCAGCCAATGGGGTGTTTCCACTTTACTGGTTCCTCCCCCAGAGGCGTGGTTGCGCAGTGCCGTCCAGCATGAGTCAAGTGCACTCCCACACCCAAGCTGCGGATGTCCACTGACATCTCCGCCCCTTTCCTGAGGTGGTTCCAGCTGTTGCACTCCCAGCCTCCACTGGGTGTCACTAATAGTCGGTGAACCACAACCCACCCCTTGGGAGAAGAGTGCAGTCCTCCGGAAGCTCAGTTCTCTCCCCCTCAGCCAACCCCTGGCAACCTGAACTCACTCCAGACCCTGGGTCTCTGCCATAGTAAGAGGTAAGGAGCTAGCTGTCTCAGCTCTCTACACCACTGGGCCAGCTCATGGCCTGAGGTATTAAGAGGACTTTACTGAAGCTGACTAACTAAGGTCAGAGGGACACAACACTAGAAGAACCAGGGCTGAGTGCCATGTGCAAGCAAGGTAAGGGAGGCAGTCAGCCTAGGCAGTGCTCATTTATCATAGGATTGGACAGCAGTCAACTGTCCAGATGGAGGAGGGAGCAGACCCACATCATCTGCTCAGTGCTTGGAAGAGAGGAGGAGCAGACCATGACCCACCTGTGACCTACCACTCAGAGGACAGGGAGGAGGAAGTGAAGTCCATGGCGCTGCCACGGCGAGCCTGAGACAGCTCTAGCCTGGCTCCAAACCAGCCAGACACACATAGCACTAGACAGGACAGTTTCAGCAATCACGTCTGTCTTTGAGGTTGCCAAGAAAGAGGAGCGGTTGGATCATCATGGGCTCAGGGAGGGTGAGGGTGGTGGACCATAGGCACATCCCTCCAGTTGTACCTCGCCACAATTCATACACTGTTCTAGCGGAATGTGGTTCCTCTATGGAGGCACCCACAGTGGAGACCAAGGAGGATGCTGGGAACCTCCACAAAGGAGACCCACAGGAGGGTGGTACGGGACCCCACAGGGGAAGAAAACAACTCCTGTTGGGGGGAATCAATCGTTGGGGGGTGTAGAATTGGTGGAGATAGGAGAGAGGGCAGTAAGGTGCCTACCCAATGCCATGGCTTGGAAGGACAGGAAGCGAATCCTCAGGATTGTGGGATAAGCTACATGGGAGAGGGAGCTGGATGTCATTGTTCACTTAGGAATGAATGAGCTGGCTGGGAATGGGATCAGAGCAGAGCAGTGCAGGAGGAGTTTGTGGAATTGGGGAGGGGCCTTAGACAAGTAGCATGCACGGTAACCTTCTCGGAGGTGCATGGGTGAGGCTAGGACACTCTGCACCATGAGATTCAATGAATGGCTGAAAAATTGGTGTGGAGCTCAGGGTTTTGGCTTCATTGGGGACTGGGGGCCACCTGGAGGGATACAGGCCTATACTGGTGTGATGGTCTGCATCTGTCCGATAGAGGAACCAGAATCCTAGGTGATAGGTTTAAATGCTTTATTGGCAAGCATTTAAACTAGCCAAGGGGAGAGGCATTGAAAAGGAGCAGGGAAATCCCAGCCCCCTGCCCCACAAAACAAGGTGATTAGTGAGGTAAGCATCAAGGTAGAGAAGTCGATAGGGAGAAGGACAGGGGTAAATGGAAAAAGGGCAAAGGCAGCAAGGACTGGGATGGGGCTAAAAGGGGTGAGGTAATCAAAAAATGGATGGCAATGAGTACCAATGCCCATAGTCTGGGTAACAAGCTCTCTGAACTAGTGTTCTTGATGCAGGAGGAATGCCTGAATATCATGGCAGTCATAGAAACATGGTACACAGAGAACCATGACTGGGATGTCAACATAGCAGAGTACACAATCTACAGGAGGGACAGAGAGGGTAAAAGAGGAGGAGGAGGAGTAGCTGTCTACATAAGGGAAGGGATCAAAGCAACAGAACTAAAGGGTAAACAGGGAAGAGAGGAGGCACTGTGGGTCACCCTGGAGACAGAAAAATGGCACCACAATCCGCAAAGGGGCTGTATGCAGACCCCCGTCTCAGGGGAGGCAATGGGCAAGGAAATGATAGAAGGCATCCTAAGAATGGTAGAAAAAGGGGAGATATTGTTGATGGGGGACCTGAATATGCCAGATGTTAACTGGAGCACCTTTGCTGCAGCCACATCCAAGAGCAGGGTCATTCTCAATGCCCCGCAGGGAGCATGACTCAGACAGCTAGTTTTGGAACCCACTCGGGAGAGAGCAATCTTAGATCTGGTTTTCTCAAACGGGGACAGAGAGAGGATCTCAGATTTAGAAGTGGGTAGCCATCTGGGAACAAGCATCCACTAAACTGTATGGTTCACGATAAACACAGCTGTAGCGTCAAGTCATACAAAAGCGAGGATATTGGACTTTAGGAGGGTTGATGTTGGCAAAATGGGAGAGATCCTCAGAAAATCACTAGCAAACATCAAGAAGGAGGGGTGGAGGAACAATGGCAAAAAAATCAAAACTGCCATCACAGAGGCAACACGCATTTGTGTGAAGCAAATGAAACAAAATGAAGGAAATAAACACTAAGCCCCTCCTGGGGCTGTGTGAGTGGCTGTTTGTGCTTGTCTGTGTCTGTAGGTTAGTTTTTGTTCATTTACATGTTTTTCTGCTGGGAATACCTGTGCCATTCTTGCACACAACATTGGTGAAAGTCTCCTGGGACTGAATTTCTGCAAATCGCCATCATCAGGTATCAGCTTTTTTAATTTTAAATCAACTTTCTTGAAGCCTCCCTAAGGAAGCATATACCTTACAACTAGTCTTACAAACATGGTGATGCTGGGTCCTGCAACTGAATCAACATCTTCAACATTCTTATCTGACCACTCTTAAAGCAACTGCACTTGTGGACTTTAAAGAACAAAGGAATTTTAACACATTTTGTGACTGAATCAACATTTTTGTCTGACCTTTTCCAAAGGTATTGTACTTGTCTCTGAGGACTTTGAAGATCAAAGGAAACATACAGACAAAAGGATTTCACACATTGCATATGCCTACTGTCTGACCTACTCCCAAGGTATTGTACTTATCTCTGAGGACTTTGAAGAACAAAGGAAACATATAGACAAAAGGATTTACACATTGCATATGCCCAGGCTACAGTTTATCACCTTTCAGGAACTTTAACATATTATGTGATCCTGGATCTCAACAGTACTATAGTACTTCTCTTTAACCCTCTGGCACCAAACCTCCCAGTCTTTTTTTTTTTTTTCATTTTCTCTGTACTTCATAGTGCTTAGCTATCCACCTTAGCCCACTAAAATCCGCACTCACCACCCTCCTATTGCTCGCCACCCCCCAACTGCCTAGCCCACACTACTGCCGCTCTCTGCCTCGCTAAAAAATGCTTTGGCTTAGTCCCACCACCTGTTCCTGCTCACCCTCACCCTCCTTTTCCCTTTATGCCAACTCCCCTCCGCCTACCCTACCCCTCCACCTACTCGCATCTTTCTATACTACTACCAAACATTGTACCATGGCTTTTTACTCTGGAAGTCTTAAACAAACATCACCCAATTAATACCTGGGTGCAAAGAGCCATATTTCCTAATTGGAAACTGCCCATCATTATAACTCACTAACGATCACCTCTACTGGGACTCCAGAAGACAATCCAAGCATCTTAAAAAGTACAAGCAGAAACTCACTCCAACCTATTATGAACTACGAATGGCATCGCTGAAACTCCTGTTCCTCCTACTTTTAATATCTGGTGGGATACACCCAAACCCTGGTCCTGTTGTACTGAAGCCGACAAAAACAGGGAAAGTTGGTAGTGGTCTCTCCATTATCACTCTAAATATCTGCAGCCTCCTTCCCAAATTGGCATCTCTTCAAACTCTCGCTGGACAAAACCCTGATATACTAGCCATTGTGGAAACCTGGCTATCTCCCAGCACCCTGATCATGCGGTCTTGCTGAAGGCTACAATCTTTCAGACTGGACCGGGCAAGCAAGAAAGGTGGGGGCTGTGCCATCTACATAAAGGACAACCTCTCCTGTCAATGTGGCAGCTTCACCCCCACAACACGCAGATGCAACTCCTCCCTATCAAACTGCTTGGTGCACAAAACAAAGTTCTCACAGTGCGAGTCTATATCCCTCCAAAAGACCACCGTGCAGTATTAAGTCTGTACTTGATTTTGTTAGTCTGCAGCCCTCTGAAATGAGCTCCTCCTCCTCGGGATTTCAACATAAACTGGCTCGCCTCTGTCACTGGCTCTTACAAAGATGACATACTATCAGCAAACCTGACTCAGATGGTAACCTCCCCACCCAGAAAAATTACAAAACTGGTACAAGCACCTTATTGACTGGGTTCTCACAAATCACCCTGACCGGATAAAAACATTAAAGTCCTCCCTGACTCCCTCAGTGACCACTCCCCAGTGTCCTGTACCTGGTCTAATACATTTCTCAAGCCACCCCCCAAAGTTATAACAAGCAGAGTATTGCCTTATGGGAATCTTATCAAGTTGAAAACCCATCTCCTACAACAGGACTGGACTCCAATCCTTGAATCAACTGATATTAATACTGCACTAGAATACTTCATTATATCTTTCAACTCTGCATGCGACTTATACGCCCCAGTAAAAAAAACGAAAAATCAAAGCGCTATCAAATCCATGGATTACTGCCAAACTACTTGCCGAGCTCAAGGTTCGGGACCACCTCTGGGCAGCTGCCAGAGACACAGGCTCACCTCATGATACCCTAAAATACAAGCAGGCACGAAATAGATGTACCTCACAAATTAGGCAAATGAAGAGCTCTATTTCAAAATGCCCTTGAATCCACCTGGGTGATGGAAGAGCTTTTGGGACAACATCCCAAACATAATGGGTAAACAATCAAAATCGCACCTACCATTATGAAAGTTGATGGATCCACCACTCTTGACCCAAAGTCTATTGCAGATGCGCTTTAATAAGACATTCACAGACCTTAGTGGTGTCCTCCCCCAGATTTCTTCTCGGACTTACCTGTGCCTAGCCTAGTATCACAAAACACCCTCGTGAATAAACCACAATTTTCTCAAGAAAATCAAAGTGCACGAAGCACACAAGTACATAAGAAAGGCCTGCTCCAAATCCAGAACAAGTAGTGACACGCTAGATCTAAAATCCTGTCTCTCACCCTGGATGAAGTAATTCACCCCTTGCAAAAATTCTTAATCTGTCACTTTGCCAAAGTCAATTTCCCAACAAATGGAAATCTGCCATAGTTACGCCAGTGCACAAAGGGGGGACAAAACCTCAACAGGAAACTATCGACCAATATCAATACTCCTTCCCCTCTCCAAAGCACTTGAACGAATAGTGGCAGACCAACTCTCTGATTACCTGGACAAATACAATCTACTCTGTAATCAACAGCACGGCTTTAGGAAAGGACATAGTACAACAACAGCCTTACTTGATTTCTTGGAGAAGTCCACTCAGCCCTGGACAAAGGGTGCCAAACAGGTGCAGTCTTTATCGATCTTACAAAAGCTTTCACACAGTCCATCATGGCCTACTTACCTCCCTACTTTCTAGCATAGGCCTGGTCAAGGTCCTTGTGCTTGGGTAAAAGTTACCTGTCCAATCGGTCACAGGCTGTAAAATTCTCTAATGAACTCTCTGACTTCAAACCAGTTCTCCAGGTGTACCACAGGGATCAATTCTTGGACCGCTCCTCTTTAGCCTGTTCCTTAACTGCCTCCCAGATATCTGCCAGGAGAAAATAATCTTATACGCTGATGATGCTGTAATTCTCTTCCCACAAGGATCCAAACTCCCTATGAAAAAGCCTGCAACTTGCTTTCTAGTGTTGAAAGGTGGTTCCTGGATAGTAAACTTGTGCTAAACCACAATAAAACAAAAGCCATGCTCTTCTCCAATCATCAAAACAAAAATAGGCATACTCCACTCACCATACAAACCTCTCAGGAATTACACTGGACCAAGTAAATACTTTCAAATACCTTGGCATCACTTTTGACCAGGGGCTCACCTTGCAACCCACATTGACAACACTGCGAAAACAGTGAACCAACGCCTTGGAATACTATTCCGTAACCGTCAATTTCTAAATCAAGTGGCACTGAGAATAGCTATACAGAGTTCCATAATCTCAATCATTGAGTATGGCCTTATTATTTATGGCTCAGCTACCTCCACTGCTCTAAGGCGTATCTCAGTCACTCTAAATAAGGCCTGCCGGCTCCTCACGGGGGCTCAAAGACTGACTCACACGTGTGATCTGTACTATGAATCAGGCTGTTGAACCTATCAAATCGTCTTATTTATCTCACCTGCACAATGGCAAAAAAATCTATCTTGGGACTGACTCCATTATGTATTCAAAACCTACTCCGACTGAATCCTGGCTCACGACCTCCACCAGATCTGAACGCCAACCTTTCCTGGTTCGAGATGCCGGACTGCACAGGGACAAAGATCTTTCGATACAGGGCCCCGACATGGTTCAATGTGCTTAGTCCACCCACTCTATCCTCAACCTCGCTTGAAGCTTTCAAATCCATGCTCTATGCCCACCTCACCACCACTAGCAACTGTGATTGCGCTAGATAAAGACTACCACCTCATGTACATCCTCACATCTGAGGCCTCTTCCTCCCTGACTAATGAACCCTCTGGTACCTCTACTACTTCCTGTCTCCCACCCAAACTCACTCCCCTTTTTCCTGTCCCTCTCACTTACTCTCCTGCCACCACCTTTCCTCCTCTCTAGCCTCCTTTTGGCGCCTAATGATCACCCTCTCCTGGAAGTTTCCTTAACTCTAAATTGTCTACCGCTTGAACCTGTTATAGCTTGTTTTTCTATGAAACTTAAAACTTTACTGCCTTAAACTGTTAATAGCAAATTTATGATGTAACTTTCCTGTCTGGTTTTACCTGTAATGTGTATCGTGCTTTGTTAAATGTTCTTTGTGACGTGGAACCTTTGTAAAAGAGCCCTGGCTCAAAGGTATTAATTCCTAGACTAATAAACTAAACTAAACTAAAAACTAAACTATGCTTCTTAAAAGAGGTGGCTGGGAAACTTAGGGAGAAAAAGATAGCATTCAAGAAGTATAAGGAAACACAGAAGGAGCAGGACAGAGAACTGTACACACACTCCACAGATTTCTGAGCCCCTGATCGGACTGCTTCCGGCGGCTACAGCGCCTCTTTCTGCCGTCACCCACATCTTCCCAGCTCGCACCATCTTCTCCACTAAGATTTCTGAGCCCCTAATCGGGCTGCTTTCGGTGGCTGCAGCACCTCTTTCTGCCACTGCCTACATCTCCCCCGGCTCCCAGCATTTTCTTCACTAAGATACGGTCCCTCCTGTTGCTTTGCTGCATTTCAGTTTTTGGCGCTGACCAGCAGAACCAGCAGCTAGATCCCAGTTGGCTGCCTTCCACAGCACACTCCTGACAATTGGCTACAATTACTTCCTGTTTTCTACTGGTGATGTCTCTGCCTATACATTCCAGTATCCCCCCAGCCCTCTTTACTGCCTTCTCACATTGCCTGTCTATCTTTAGGTTGTCTGATATGACTACCCCCAGGTCCCTTTCCATTTTTGTTGTTGTCAGTATCTTACCCCCTATTGTGTACTCTTCCCCTTGGTTTTTGTTTCCCAGGTGCATTACTTTGCACTTCTTTGCATTGAATGTAAGCTGCCATACCTTTGATCATTCCTCCAACCTTGCCAAATCCCTTCTCATACTTTCCACCCCCACTTGTGTATCAACCCTGTTGCAGATCTTTGTGGCATCTACAAAGAGGCATACTTTTCCTTCCAGTCCCTCTGCAATGTCACTTATAAAGACATTAAAGAGGACCGGCCCCAATACTGAACCCTGCGGTACCCCGCTAGTAACCCCACTTTCTTCAGAGTGGACTCAGTTTACTATTACCCTCTGTGTCCTGTTGTTCAGCCAATTTTTAACCCAGGCTACCATCCTGGGACCCACACCCAGGCTGGCTAACTTGTCTGTTAATCTTTGTGTGGGACTGTGTCAAATGCCTTCCTAAAGTCTAGGTAGGCCATGTCCACAGCCCCTCCCTGGTCTACTACTTTGGTCACCCAGTAAAAAAAATCTATTAGATTCATTTGACATGACCTTCCCGCTGTGAATCCATGCTACCTTGGGTCCTGTGCCCCGCTAGCCTCTAGGTACTCAACAATTCTTTCTTTCAGAAGTGATTCCATCATTTCCCTACCACTGAGGTCAAACTAATAGGTATGTAGTTTTCTGCCTCTGTCTTGCTCCCACTTTTGTCAAGTGGAATCACATCCACCTTCCTCCATTCCTCAGGTACCACACCATCCGCCCATTATTTGTTAAAAAGGGTAGTCAGTAGGGTCACTAGTTCTCCCCTTAGTTCTTTCAGAATTCTGGGGCGAATCCCGTCAGGCCCCATTGCCTTGTCCACCTTGAGTTTTAGGAGTTCTTTCAGGACCCTTTCTTCTGTGAATGGACTGGTATTGCCTCGCCCCCATCCAGAGTGCTTCTATTGTTTGGTTTAGGTATGTCCCCCTCCTCTTCTTTTGTGAATACTGAACAAAAGTATTCGTTCAATATCTCTGCCTTTTCACTGTCACCCTCTGCCCACCCACCTCCCTTTTATTAAGCCTCACTAGCCCTCCCTTGGTCTTTCTTCACTCACTAATGTACCTATAAAAGGTTATATCCCCTTTCTTAACTGAGTTGGCTGTCTTTTCCTTGGTTTGGGAAGTTGCTATTCTGACTGCCTTCCCCACTTCCTCCTGCTGTTACTGATAGACTATTCCGATTGGCCGCCTTCTTTAGCACACTCCTGATAATTGGCTACACTGGCTAGCCTAAGGACTTTAGCTCTGCTCATTCTCCTCAGCTCCTAGCCGAGCTATCACTAAAGTTATCGCTAAATATTCTCTTGCCCCCCCTACCCTCTGGCACTCTTGAACTCAAGCTGCACTTGGGCTACAGTGGAAGGCATTTTGGTGCCTGGCAAGAGACAAATGTTGCGCCCCCCCACCCCCAGAAAAAAGCCGGGGGTCTGCCGGCCACAAGGCACCCAGAAGCTCTGAGGGGTTTACATGCTCTGTGGTGTGTTTTGGGGCTTTTCTTGAAGAAAAAACACACTTTTGTTACATGTTCCCTACCCCTGATTTCAAGGAATATTTTGCTCCCATGGAATGTGAGATGAGGGAGACTGTGGCTGGTTGGCATCAGAGCGAGCAGTTGCAATTGTTTTGGACAAGTGGCTGACCACCAATGCCATCAACCACCCACCCTACATGCATTTTTGAAATATACTGGGAAAGACTGCCACATAAAGCATGGAGTCTGGGGGTCGCAAGGCCCCCAGAAGCTCTGAGGGGTTTACATGCTCTGTGGTGAGTTTTGGGGCTTTTCAAGGAATATTTAATTTTCTCCCATGGAATATGAGATGTGGGAGACTCTGGCTGGCTAGCATCAGAGTGTGCAGCCACAAGTGGACAAGTGGCTGACCAACAATGCCATCAACCACCCACCCTATATGCATTAAGTTATCTGTTTATCATCAGCCTAGTAGGGTAGCAGCACCAGGCAGTGGTAGTAGTGGTACTGGTACACTGTACTTCCCTGGCTGGGTGGGTCCTCCAGTTTTGTTTGGGAGGGAGGCGGAGTCAGCAACTGGACTCCAGTTACTGGCTCACTTCCTCCCAAACAAAACTGGGAGGGACCCACTCAACCCGAGAAGTACAGTGTACCAGTACTACTGAGTACCACTGGGCTGGTGCTGCTACCCTCTAGGCTGATGATAAACAGTCAGAAAACTTTATTACTGGAGTCAGGTGACATCATCGCCACACTAGACTGAAGTGACTACTGGACTGGCTGGCTCTCTCTGGGACTGGGCCGGCCAGCCTGCTGGACGGTGATAGCCAATTGTGTACAGTTACAGTATTATTCTGCTGTCTGCTCAGTTCCCAGAGAAGCCTACTGTACCTATTCCTTAAGGTGACAAAACAATGTTCTTCAATAAGCCTGCTACCCCATACAGTACAATTACATATTACTTCGTCATGACGTGTCTCATTTCCCCATGAGCACTGTCTGCAAGTTATACTGCATGACTGATGAGTGCATGCCATCCTTCCCATCTGACTGGGCCCCCCAGTCAGCTGGGAGGGATGTCGTCATGCATGGAGTGTAATTTGCAGACAGTGCTCCCCCTGATAAGGGTACCACATCATGACATAAGGTACATAATATGGAAAATAATCTCCTCAATCTGTGAACAAATAAATTCCTTATGACAGGACAGTGGACTAGAACAGGCTTGACTGATAAACACACAGACACTGTACTTTGTTGAGGTAATAAAAATGCTGTTCCTGTTGTAGACATACATTCAACGTCTTTCAATGTATATCTATACATTTTAAGCAAGAGATTCAGGGGAAAGGCATTTTTATTACCTCAAAAAAGTTGTGTTGTGGTCTACTGTTTTGTGCTTGTGCCATGGCCCATAACCATTCATAATAATGTTTATTTGTTCATATTCATTGTGCGCCCTTTACTGCCTTAGCCCCTAGTCCTGGCTAACAGCCTACCTATCACTGTCACATGATTTTATTTATTTGCTAATATTCATAGTGTGCGCCTCTTACTGCCCTAGCTCTGGCTAATAGCCTGTCTGTCGCTGTCACATCACAGACTGTAGACATCCCTATTCCATCCTGGGCACTGTAATTTTAAAATGAGGGGTAAAAGGGTTGCCGCCTGCCTGCCTTAGTGCCTTGCACTTAGGCAACACCCAAAAGCTAAAGTGATTTAGCACCGTCAGCAGGCCAGTTGGTTATTTATTTGCTAATATTGTGTGCCTTTTACAGCCCTAGCTCCTAGCTTAGACTGTAGACATCCTGATTCCATCCTGGGTGCTCCCACATTAAAATGAGGGATAAAGGGGTTGCTGCCACGTGCCATCCTTAGTGCCTTGCCTTGCACTTGAAGACAACCCAAAAAGCCAGTGATTCATCAGACCAGGCCAGCAGCCTTTAAAAACCACCTACAGTGCTATGAGCAATCCAAGCAAATTGGCAAGAAAAGAAGACAAAGTTAGTAGTCAAGGCAAGGTGCAGGAGCTCCAGTCTGTCTGAATGGTGCATTCAGACTAACGGTGTAACAGAGATGGAGAGAGGCTGACTTTGCTCAGCCTCTCTGTCTCCGTTACACCGTTATTCCGAATGTGCCACTCAGACAAACTGGAGCTCCTACCCTTGCCTCAACTACTAACTTTCTCAGCAAACACACAGGGCAAGGCATGTCTCTGTCTGAGTCACAGACAGTAAGTAATGTATTCTTCGTTCTTTTCTCCATCTCTGGTGAATCCGATTCAATCACAGTCAAAAACCACTAAACCAGCAGCAAGGAGGGAGTGGGCATCTGCCTGAGACCTATGCTAAGCCTGCCTGCTGCAACACCAGAGACAAGACAGATTTTTTTTTCAATCGGAGGAGGACGGACGGACAGACAGAGAACTCCTGCCCCCAGCAGTCAGGCAGTTTTTTCAATGTAAAAGTTTAAAAACATTTGAAAGCTCCTTAGCTGCCTGCCCCCCACCCGATCGACAGACTAGAAAAATGATGCTGCCAGTGCTTTAGTTTCATTTGATTTATTGCTTGCCTTAAACACATATATAATCTCCAACAAACACTCCAAGATAAAGTCCTCCTGATCCTGACCCCTCCTCAGTCACTCACTCAGATCTACTATCCTCCTCTGCTCCATGGTAAACCTCTGAGTCTCTCTATTCTATTGCTTCGCTATTTTTGTGTGTTTTTTTTTTCTCTCTCATCACATGCTCCGCAAGTCCACCCATCCATTTTGCAGAACCATGTCAGCGCAGGCACCACCGTATCCATGTGATTTTTTTACTTGAGACAGCGAGGACCATGTGACCCCCCTCTCCCCACTGGTTGGTCCTCCATGGATGCACCCCTGCTGTCAGCATTAGTTATTACACTTAAAAAAAAATTCAAGCTATAGCACACAGCTGTAGCATGTGCAAGTGAATCAGTCAGTCAGGTTAACTGCGCCCCACGGAGGCATGCGCCCGGGGCAGTTGCACCACCCACCCCACCCTTCCTATGGTACTGTCGGGCTCCACCCTAGCTGTGCTGCTCTGTCTAATCACTAGCTTTCGTGTCCTCCCACAGAATGAAATCTGTAACTCTGTTGTCCCTGAACCTTCTCCTACTGTACCTGTTTACCAATATTACTGTGTTCAGCCTAGTGCCAATCTCTAGTACCTAACCCTCCATCCTCTTCATCTTTCTATCTGTTCTGTACACAGTCTATTGCCAAACTCTAGTTCTATCGTTCGTGTCCTCCCACTGGATAAAATCTACAGATCTTTTCTCCCTGAACCACCTTGTACTGTAGCTATCTCCAACATCACAGTGTCCTGTCTATTTGCCAAACTCTAGTCCCTGCTCCCTCCATCCTCTTTTTCTTTCCACCTATTACTGCAGCTGCTTATCGGCAGATTGCACGCAACTAATTGTCAAATCTTAATTGCTGTACCCTCCTTCCTCGCCCTTTATCACTGCTTACTACCTCCCTCTCCTGCTCACACTCCATCTCTCCTTACCAGCTTATCCTTATTTAATCCTTTGCCTCTCACTCTATTTTTGACGTTATTATGACTCTATCCCCTTTCAGAATGCTATTAACTATCCTCCTTGCTCTCTATCTCCCCCTCCTCATGCACACTCCTTCTCCGTCTCCTATTACACCTGCCCCCATAGTCCCTCCCTGCCCCCTCACCATGGGCCCTACTCCAGCCTTCTATACCTGGACTCACTATCCATTCCAGCTTTGTGCCTCACTTTTGACCATGACAACTTATTACACTCTGCTTCACCTAATAAAACCTCAGACACCTCCCCCCCCCACAATTTCCCCACCACACGAAGTAGACCTTGCTCTCCACCCTGGTGTAAAAGTGCAAAAATTCACCTACTGATTATTGCACTGTTGCTCCTATCATCTGGAGGTATTAACCCTAACCCAGGGCCATGCCCCATGGTCGCTTCAGTTTCAGCATCCGCAGCTACTGGACTGTCCCTTAATAACCCCGTCATCCTTCCCCGGGGTTAAAAATTCCTCATTTAAATATACAGAGTCTGCTTCCTAAATTATACCTACTCTAGCCGCTAACTGTTTCCTATGCCCCTGACATTATCATCCTTTTGGAAACCTGGCTAAATAAAAAATTGGTGCTCCCCACTCTCTCCATCCCTGGCTATACCATATCCCTGCAAGATAGAACCAGTAGGGGCAGAGGTGTGGCAATGTATGTCTCTTCAGCTATATAATCTACCTCCATTCTTGCCATGTCGATTCCCAAAGCCTGTGAGGTGCTCATCCTAAAACTATCCCTTCCCTTCTCTGTACCTATATATATTGCTGGTGCCTACTGTCGCCCTGGTTCCCCTCCTTCATTATCACAGATCTCATCAGTACCACAGCTGCTCATACCCCTCCAGGAGAACTATATATAATGGGTGACTTCATCCAAAACTGGTACTCTCCCTCCCTCCCTTAACAAAGCACGAAATGACATCAGTGCCCACAATGTATCCCAACTCATCCTGGAGCCAACCTGGTTGAACCATAAATCTGGCAACCATTCCCTAATAGACTGGGCCCTCACATCCCGTCCCCATAGGGTTATAAAATCTGGCTTATTACCTGGTGCCTTGACTGACCATCACATGGCCTTTTTAGTACGCAAAATCCATAGAACTAAGGCTCTCCACAAAATTCTTCATATTCGTTCGTATAAATCATTGAATCTAGCTCCTCTCCTCCATGACCTGGCCCTCATAAATTGGGAACCTATAATATCATCTAAATCTATTGGTGATGCTTATGCCTATTTCCACAGTAAGTTCCTAGAGGTCTGGGACAAACACGCCCCTCCGCAGCACACCAGAGTCAGGGGTAATCACCTCCCTTGGATCATCCCTGAACTCCTGGCGTGCCTAATAGCCTGGGATCTAGCTTGGAAAACTCAGAAAGCTACTAAGCTCCCAAGTGAGTATAACACCCACTGTACCTTATGCAACAGGTGTTCAAGAGCTACTCATTTAGCTAAAGCTGACTACTTCTGCAATACCTTCAATCTAATATAAATAATCCCACCAAATTCTGGAAAATCACACACTCCCTCTCCCCCTCCTTGCCAATCTCCTCCCCTCTACTTAATATAAACATTCTTTTATCTGACCACCTCAGCGTTGCAACTGAATTTAATTCCTATTTCACCTCCTGTGCTTCTGCACTCCTGTCCACCCTGCCTTCTCCCCCTGCTGTCCCACCCTCCACCCACTACTCACCTTCTCAGTTTAATGCCTTCTCCTTCACTAAAATCTCACCCCCTGACACCCTGGCTGCCTTAGGCACTCTCAACCCCTCCAAAGGTAAGTCACCTGATGGTCTGGACCCTAAACTATTACATCTATCTGCTCCTGCTATCGCTGCTCCGCTTTCTGACCTCCTGAACCTTTCTTTCACTACTGCTTCCATTCCAGCTAAGTGGAAGCATGCCATTATTCTTCCACTCCCAAAAGGTGGTGACCCTACTGCCCCTGTGAACTTTCGCCCTATTTCTCTCCGCCCTACCTTCGCTAAGCTTCAAGAACATATGGTCTTCTCGCAACTTTCTTCCTACCTCTCTGACTCTAACTTTTTCACCCCATTCCAATCTGAGTTTTGGAAGAATCACTCCACTACTACCTCCCTGATTAGGCTCACTGACTCCATCCTCTCAGGGATGGACAGTGGCCAAATCACTTTTGCTATTTTTGTCAACTTAGAGAAGGCTTTCGACACTGTCTCCCACTCCCTTCTACTATAAACATTCTCTGTGGCTGGTCTATCTGTCCCAGCTACCAACTGGTTCAGGGCCTATCTGGTAGGCATAACTCAGTCAGTCAGAACAGCTGACTCAATATCCCCCCTGCTCCCCATAAATGACCGTCCCTCTGTCTGTTCATCCACCTCCATCCATATGTACGCAAACGGCACAGTCCTCTTCATCTCAGGCCATACCCCTGTTGATGTTACTACCAGACTTCAGCATGACTTCGATCAAGTTCAGCTCTGGTTTAGTTCCCATCAACTCTCACTCAATGCCAAGAAGACAGTCTCAATGACCTTTGGCACTAGGCAGAGACTATCCAGACTTCTCTCCCTCCTATCCTTCCATACCCTTGTTGGGACTGTCCTAGAGGACACCTCTACCTTTAGGTACCTCGGGGTGTGGCTTGACCAACACCTCACCTTCTCTGGTCATGTTGAAGCAGTCCTGCAAAAGCTGCACCCCAAGGTCAACGCATTATACAGGAACCATTGTAGCCTTCCGCTACCGGCTTTACGTGAACTTGTCCAGAAGATGATCCTACCTATCTTTGACTACTGTGATGTAGTCTACAGTGCTGGTCCCAAGTCTTCCTTATTCAGATTGGACACCCTCTTTAATTCCTTCTGTCGCTTTGCTTTGGATGCCCCACCTCTCACTCATCACTGTAACCTCTACCATTCCCTTGCATTCCCCTTTTTAAAGAATCGATGCCTCCTTCATTCTGCAAAATTTGTGTCTAAATTTTGGTTTGCACCTCCTCCCTCCTATCTTGCTTCTTTTCATCTCACCCCCCACCCATGCCCTTAGGTCTTTTGACTTCCACCTAATGGTAGTCCCTTGATGATCGACTGCTGCAGGTCAGATGGTGTTCTGTCACCGCTTCCCAAAAATTTGGAATGCTCTTCCCCACCAGATTTGCCACTCATCCTCCCCTTACTCCATTGCTACAGCCCTACATAACTTTCACTCAGTAAATTGTACCTGTGACTGATTTCCAATTGAATCTATGCCTACTTCCTAGCTCCTGCTCTATTCCACCATATGCTTCAGCTATTCCATCCTTTTGTACTGCACCAAACTTCCCCCGCCTCCTTCCTCTCCTCAGTAGACCTCAGCCTCCCTTCCCCTTTCTACCCCCTCAGTTTGGGCTCCTTCACTCATTTCTGTCCTCCTGCAAACTGGTTCTATGCTTCATCCCACTCATACAAAACATGAACTCTAGTAGTTGCACTTATCTGTTCACAGGTATATTACTGTATTGTATTCCTATGTCGTACTTTTTTTATTTATTTATTTATTTCAGTTTGGGATTAATACCTTTGAGCCATAGGCTCATTTGCAAAGGCTCCAAGTCAAGGAAGATCCATAAAAAGACATAACATTTGTAGGTACAAACATGAGAAAAGCACCGTTTAACAACAGGATTATAAGTGCAGTTTCAACACAGTACACGGTTGCTAGGACAGCAAGGGACAGAACAGTCAACACTTGCGGAATAACCTTAAGAATAGCACAACATGTATGCGTTCCAATGTGTAGTAGGTAACAAGGGGTGACCAAGGCATGTGGGCCCCGATAAGCTGGGGGTGAGGGGGAAAGTTTAGATGCAGCCAAGAGATAGCTTTGTCACCGATTGAGTGGAGTATATGAAAGGGGCGGTTGGAGGAGTGGGGGGAGGGGCAAGGGAGACAAAGGGGTAGAGGGGCAAGTGCAGGAGAAATAGAGGGATTTGAGGGGCAGATGGGGGTGTGAGGGGTGTGGAGGGGTGATGGGAAGAGGAGAGATGCTATGGCAAGGAAATGGGCAAGAGAAAGATCAGAGAAACAGACAGGTGTTGTCAGCTAACAGAAGCATTGACAGTAATTTTTGTTGGCAAGGTGAGATCGTAGTTCAGTTTTGAATTGGCTGAGCCTAGTATAATCAGTCAGGGATGCAGGCAGGTCATTATACCTCTTGGGCACACAATAGGAGAAGGCTTTTTGGGCAAGGGTAGTTCGCTTGAAGGGCACTAGCAACCCATCCCTGATGGCACTTCTAGTGCTGATGGAGGGTTGTGCGGTTTCAAAGATGGCCAAAGTAGACTCTGGCGTGAGCTTCAACATGGATTTTTTTGCTAGTAGGCAAGCCTGGTATTGTAACCTGAGATGAAAGGGGAGCCAGCTGGTTTCCTTGTAGAGGGGACAGGAATGCGTATAGTGGCGGGCACCCAGGACCAGTCAGCAGCCCTTGTTTAGAAGGGTTTTAACCCTTTGCATAACTGTGTTGGGGCCAGCACCATAGATGATGAGGCTGTAATCCACAGAAGAAAGTATTGAGTAGCATGTGATCAGTTTTAGGGCATCTGGCATCATGGATTTTTAGTGTCAGTAGAGGATACCAAGTTTCATATTAGCAGATTTTATGAGCTGGTCAATGTGAGCGGAGAAGGTGAGGGTGACATTGAGGTGAATCCCCAGATATTTAAATGTGTTGACTTGGTCCAATGTTTCTCCTTTGTGGCTGATTATCCTCAGGGGGGCTCTTCGTATCTTACTCTGGGGAGTGCTAAAGAATATGCACTTTTTTATAATTCAGTAGAAGTTTATTACTACAGAACCAAGATTCCAGTACTTGGAAGCTAGCCTGAAGTTGAGAGTTGATGCTTGCCACCTCTTTGCCAGAGACAGAGATGACGGCATCATCCACGTATAGCACAATGTGGGTAGACATTTATGAAAAGAGTAGAGGGCCTAGGATGGACCCCTTGGGGACTCCTACTTTCACCTCTCTGGGTTCAGAGGTAGCACTGCCAATTCTAACACATTGTGTCCTTTGAGACAGATAGCTGTTGAACCAGGTGACAGTGTCCGGGGACAGACCTGTGGATTGGGGGCTTTGTAGGAGTAGTTGGTGATTGACAGTGTCAAATGCCTTTGTGAGGTCTATGAAGATAGACCCCACTGCCATCCCTTTATCAAAGGCATTATAGAGCTGAGTGGTGTATTCAACGAGAGCAGTGATAGTGGAGTGGTTTTGCCGGAATCCATGTTGTTGCTTGCAGAGAAGATTTTACTTTTCAAGGTACTCCATAAGCTAGTCAGAGACCATCCTTTCAAGGGCTTTGGAAAGGGGGATAGTATAGAGATGGGCCAATAGTTGGCTAGGTTGGTTCTGTCTACAGATTTGAGGACAGGAGTAACGAGTGCTGCCTTCCACATGTCAGGGAAGACTCCAGATCGAAGGGAGGCATTGAAGATCTTTGTGAGCAGTGCCACAAGTTCATTTAGAGAAAGGGCAGCCAGCTTCATGTCTATCTGGTCACTACCCATCCTGGTCTTATTGAGGACACTTCTGATATATTTGATATATTCCGAGTTGGACAGCAGTCTGAAATAGAAAGGGGGTGGGCTGTGGGAGGTCGGGGAGGTGGGGCTACGAGTCAGGGGCTGGCAATGTGGTGAATGTTTGAGATAGTCACTTGGCAGTACATTGCTCAGGTCCTTGAATGCAGCGCTGAATGCGTTTGCAATTTCCAGAGAATTTTGCAGGGTGCCGCTTGAGCTTTTGATGAGGTCAGGTTATTATGTACTTCAATGTTATTCTTATGTAGTCTTCAGATTTGTGTTTTCTTTAGATGCTTTAATTGTGTATTGAAATTTTGTTTTGGACTGTGTCTTTTTCCCCAGTACCCTTTCCCCAGGACGGACCGTGAGACGAGCAACTTGTTGTTCAGTGTTCCCATCCTGGTGAAACATTTCAATAAATATATGACAAGGCCCTACCAGGACTGCTATTGCTATTTTCTCATTTCTCTTGGTGGTAGTCCACTCTTGTTGCATTAGGAATTCTTCATGCTTTTAGCCTTGTAATGAACCAGTCTACTTGTATAACATTTAAGCCTGTAACCTAAATTATTGTATAGAAATGCATGTCTGTGTTGTCTAGTTTTGTACCCATGATGTGGAACCTTTGTAAAAGAGTTCATACTCAATGGTTGTTTCTGAATAAACAAATAAAAAAGAAAAAGAAAAAAAATAAAATAAACTATATCAGTTAAAGTAGAAGGAAGCGGGGAAGGCAGTAAGATTAGCAAAGGTCCAAACTGAGGAAAGGATAGTCAACTCAGCTAAGAAGGGGATAAAACATTTTATAGGTACATTAGGGAGTGAAGAAAGACCAAGGGAAGGATAGTGAGGCTTAATAAAGGGAAGGAGGGTGAGTAGAGGATGACAGTGAAAAAGCAGGGATACTGAATGAATACTTCTGCTCAGTGTTCACAAAAGAAGAGGAGGGGGAGGTACCTAAACCAAATAGAAGCACTCTGGATCTGGGGGTTCGATACCAGTTCATTCACAGAAGAAAGCTTCCTGAAAGAACTCCTAAAACTGAAGGCGGACAAAACAATGGAGCTTGATGGTATTCACCCCAGAATTCTAAAAGAACTAAGGGGAGAACTAGTGACACCGCTGACAACCCTTTTTATCAAATTATTTAGTAGCAGTAGTAAAATATTGTATTCATAAAATTTTTTTATAAATCAGGATTAACTCGATTGAGTTGACAACTCATCTACAACGAGGTCCTTTAAACACACAAAATACACTGTTGCGAAGTCATATTTACAAAATCAGTACAAAGAATATATATAATATAAATACTAAATGTGTAATAGAGAGCAATAATGGTCATAAGGAAATCTCAGTGCATATCATCAAGGAATACAAATAACATTTATCATGACTCCAGGGCTAAGCTTCCACTATAGCTAACGCAACATTGCCTTGTTTTGCTAGCTGTGTTGCGTAACCAAAATTTTATTCCTTTCCAATAATTTTTCCTCACTGAGGCTCTCAGATTAGATGGAATACTACTCCAGCCTAGTGCCACTTTATAGTATGCAGAATGTTGACCCACTTTCAAGTTACACATAGGAAAAACTAGATCAATGACTATTGCAGATCTTAGGGATCCTACTTTTTCCTACCCTCTAAATGGGAAGTTATGTATGCTGGAAGCTTACCATCCAAACCCTTATGTATAAAGGCAAATAAGTGCTACTGCCTTCTCTCATCAAGTTTTTCCCAGTCCAGACAATCGTAAAGCTGGCATTTGTGTGTTAAAGCGAAGTGTGTCTAGGATGACTCTAGCAAGCCTGCCATAGCAAATTACCAAATTATGGGAGGATGGTGCAGTACCTGAGGACTGAAGGACGGCATATGTGATTCCCCTTCACAAAAGATGGAGCAAGGCAGAGGCAGGAAACTATAGACCTGTTAGTTTGATCTTAGCGGTAGGGAAAATGATGGAATTACTTCTGAAGGAAAGAATTATTGAATACCTAGAGGCCAGCTGGGCACAGAACCCATGGCAGCATGGATTCACTGTGGGAAGGTCATGTCAAATGAATCTAATAGATTTCTTTGACTGGGTGACCAAAGTAGTTGACCAGGTAGGTGCTGTGGACATGGCCTACCTAGACTTTAACAAGGCATCTGACTCAGTCCCACACAAAAGATTAATAAACAAGTTAGCCAGCCTAGGGGTGGGTCCCAGGGTTGAAGCCTCGGTAAAAAATTGGATGGGCAACAGAATGGATAGGGTAATAGTAAACTGAGTCCACTCCAAAGGAATGGGGTTACTAGTGGGGTTCCACAGGGTTCAGTACTGGGACTGGTCCTCTTTAATGTCTTTATCAGTGATATTGTGGAGGGACTGGAAGGAAAACTATGCCTATTTGCAGACGACACAAAGATCTGCAGCAGGGTTTATACACAAAGGAGGGTGGAAAGGATGAGAAGGGACTTGGCAAGGTTGGAGGAATGATGAAAAGTATGGCAGCTTAGATTCAATGAAAAGAAATGCAAAGTAATGCTCCTGGGAAACAAAAACCCAGGGGAAGAGTACACAATAGGTGGGGTGGGGTTACTAACAGCAACACAAATGGAAAGGGACCTGGGGGTAGTCATGTCAGATGACCTCAATGTAGGCAAGAAATGTGAGAAGGCAATCAGGAGGGCTGGGGGCTGGGATGCATAAGGAGAGGCATCACTAGTAGAAAATAAAAAGTTGTTATCCCTCTGTACAGACAAATGGTGAGACCCCAACTGGAGTACTGCATGCAGTTCTGGAGACCCCACCTCTGCAAGGACATAGACAGAATGGAGGCAGTCCAGAGGAGGGTAACTAAAATGGTGCAGGGTCTGCACCAGAAGCCATATGAAGGGAGACTAAAGGTGCTTAAATATGTATACCCTCGAGGAACCGAGGGAGAGGGGGATATGATAGAAACTTTCAAGTATGTCAAAGGAAACAACAAAGTCCAAGAGGGTAGCATCTTTCAGAAAAAGAGATATGCAAGAACAAGTTGGCACAATTTGAAGATAAAGGGGGGATGGCTCAGGGGCAATGTGAGGAAGTATTTGTCATAGTTGAGACCCCCCCCAGCTCCACCAGACATTCTTTCACTCTTTTCCCCAGTGTTCCTCAAATCTACTGCAGTAGTGCTCTCTTCCTATTCTTTATTCTTTTTCATATTTCTAACATGAAGGGGTGGCTTCCCATCATGGTATCTTATCTTATCTTGTCTACCCCGCTATTTTCCTCTGTTGCCCCAGTGGTGCTTATTTGTTTATAATGAAGGTACAGTCGCAAATAGGCTCAGCGACAATAAATTAATAGGAGCCACACTGAGTTTTAGATTTTGAATAGTGATACCAAATATTAAGAGTATTTGAAAACTTAGCAGTTATACTATGCGGTATAGGAGTACAGATTACAGGGATGCCTGTAAGGAATGTGCATTAATCTGCGGTTATGTGCAGTTGCACTCTGAAATAAAATTAGTGGCATTTCCTGAGTACAAATGCTTACCCGCATGCAGAATACTCTCATGTGAAGTGTTCTCTTGGTCCAGATTTGTTTCTGGTGGTGGATTCTCCTGAATTCATCCCCTGTTTCGGGACTACACTCCTTTTGCCCTTGGACTATGCCCCTGTTGCCGTGCTGGCTTCGGAACAGTGTACAAAACCTTGTCTGTTTTGCATATACTGTTTTTAGCCCAACATGCACAGAGCAATGCGGCACCCCGTCCAGGAGAACAGTACATTGAAATTATTATAAAGTAGAGCTATTAAGCTCTCAGACCATCAGTATATGGGCTGTATTTTGGTTTTAGAAAATCACATAATATTCTGCACAGCCCATAACATCTAGAATGCCCATATGGACAGCCAGAACTATTCATTCAGCCAGCCCTTGCAAGTAGTTCTGGAGGACTTGGCCAACATGCACAAATAATAAAATGTGATACAAAAAGGTTACATAAAACCACATATTTACCTGGCAAGATGTTTTTAAGCCTTATGATTAGGTTCACGTTTAAAAGAAATATATCTTGAATGCACATTGTAGGAATTACTTGCTAAGTTTTATTATAGCATATGCTGGTGTCCATACCTGTTTCAAATATTCTCTCCCTGATCAGTGCTGCATTACTAAGGGCCAGCAGCCCTTTTCTGGAACTTCATTACAGGGATCAGGGGTATGATGTCAGAACCCTGAGGCAGGGGCTAAGGTCACTAATTGCCATTTAAGCATTTTCTCACTTTTAGAGTGCATCTAAAAGACTGATATCAATGTATATAGCAGGCATTACTGAATAAAGTAATTTATGGTCATGCAGTTCCCCCTACCTAATGTATTAGAGTAGAATGTATTATATATTAGAATAGGGGGCGGATCAGCTGACCTACGATGTCAGAGAAAGTACATATAAAAGGTGGCTGTATTTTAAAGTAACCAGATAGTTTTGGAGCACAGAAGATAGCGGATGTGCTGGGGCTAAAGCTCATCCACTCTGTGGCAGTACTTGGCATCAGGAAGTACTGAAGTTTTGAAAGAAAGCCAGATAGTGCTTTGCTTTGTTTATTTTGTTTCTTTGTTTTCTTTAATTTCAAAGTTTTTCTTTTCTTTTTAAAAATAAAATTCACACAAGTCTTGCGTGTTCTACAAAGAAAGTTGTGTCTTGCCTTATCACTTCCCACACCCGCTCACATAATTTGGCTTCAGAAGAGGGTTCTGCTGGTTGTCCAAGTGCTACTGGGGGAGACCAGCCAGGTACCAGACCTGGTACAGTGATAAGTGTGCAACAATGACAGCAGGCATGGATGAGGCGAAGAAGTTGGGGGCTGTGACCCGATCCCAGATAGAGAAGACAGGAGATCCCTTACATCCTAGTCTGGGACCAGGTGTTTGTTGGAAATTCCAGAACGACCGATTGACAGTGCAGGAGAAGAGGAGAAGCTACAGGAGAGATGGCTGATGATATACCCATTGAGGGTCTTTCAGACCTCTTACACTGGTTGGCAGTCTGCCAAATGGAAATTGAAAGACAAAGAGACATTGATGCCCAGGAGAGAAAATGAGACCACAGACACCAAGATTTGAGGTGGGCCGAGACTTTACAATTGATTCAGTTCTTGGGGACAGGGCATGGAACTGGGGGAAGTAATAATTCTAATAAACCAAAAGACATTAAGCTAACCCGGATGAATGTCAGTGATGACATAGAATCATACTTAACCACCTTAGAAAGGGTGGCCAAAGAACGTGACTGGCCTAAGACCTAATGGGTAGTTCATTTGGCCCCCTGCCTTTCTGGTAAAGCCCAGCTGGCATATGGAAACATGGATCCCCACTTAGCCAAGGACTATGACTTGGTCAAGCAAGAAATCTTAAAATGCTACAACATAAATGCGGAAACATTTAGGCAAAGGTTCCATGTCCTAACACATCAGCCCAATGAACCACCTAGAGAGACTTATATCAGACTATGATAATTATGTCTCAAATGGATACAACCAGAAGGAAAGTCTCAGATGGATATTATTGAAGCATTAGTTGTGGAGCAAGTTCTTCAGATATTACCTACGGAGGTTCAGATTTGAATCAAAGAACATAACCCTGAATCTGCTGAGATAGCGGTGACTCTGGCCGAAGATTTCTTGACTGCTCATCAACCTTTCAGGAAAGGAGGTCAGAGACCGTTTGAATTAACCGTGAAATCTCAGACTGCCATGGTAAGAAATACCCACACTGCATACCCAAAGAAGGAGGAATGGGAGAGAAGAGGGAGGAGTGGCCAGGGAATGAGAACTTTTCCACCTGACATAGTCTGTTGTAACTGTAAGGGACTAGGCAATCTTGCACATTTCTGCCCCTGCAAGAAAGTTGATGTAGCACACTTGGCTTTACTGAATCCTGGATATCTGGTTACTGATGTTACTATTAAAGAACAAACGGTGATTGGTCTTGTCGATTCTGGTAGTAAAAACACCCTTGTCAGAACAGATTTAGCAGAAAATGTTAATAAAGGGGCCCCATACAAGTTATATATATTCATAATGTCACTCGCCAGTATCCTACCACTAATTTGTCTATTGGGGTAAAATGGGCAACATCCATGGTTACTGATGGCCTGATGCCACAGCCGCCTGTACCAGTTGTCATTGGACATGATTTTCCTGGGTTTGCCTCTTTACTGCTGGAACAGGGGACTGTGACCGCTATGACCACCAGGGCAAAAAAGGAAGAGGGAACCTATATTGGGAGAAGTGTTTCCATTTGAATGGGAGGTGATTGATGCCCCTGGGAAAAATAGAACATCTCGTAATGCCAAAAGGCGGTTACAACAAAGATGGCACAAAGAAAACCAAGGACTAACTGTAGAGAATAAAAATGTTTATGTTAAAGCTGACATGTGTAAGCAACAACAGAAAAATATGTCTTCACAACCTTTTTTCTACCGGTGGGACAAGAAGGAAAATCAGGTGCCCCTGAAATAGGTTGATAAATTAATTGTTATACAGAGTCTGTACCAACCCCAATACTCAAGAAACAGTTGAGCAACTAATGGTGCCCCAATGCTATAGACAATTAGACAGAACAGTTTAGCTTTAGGACATGACGTCCCATGGGCAGGGCATAGAGGGAGAGACAAAACCTCTAACAGAATCCTGCAGAGATTCTTTTGGCCCTATATATATGAAGACATAGCCAGCTATTGCCAAGAATGTCCTGAGTACCAATTTACTGCCCAAATGACTAAAAAGGACATAGTGCCTCTAGTTCCCTTACCACTTGTAACAACGCCCTTTGAAAGAATAGGGATGTACATTGTGGGACCCCTTGATAAAAGCAAAAAAGGTAACAGATTTATTTTGGTGGTATGTGATTACACCACCAAGTATCCTGAAGCGATCCCCATGAGGTCCGTTACCACCCCTTGGATTGCAGAAGAGCTGGTGAAGCTCTTCAGTTGTGTAGGGATTCCCAAGGAAATCCTCACAGATAGAGGGGACTGCTTTAATGCAGAATTTCTGAGGGAACTCTACCGTCTTCTGGGGATGGTAACCATTAGAACTTCTCTCTATCATCCCCCAGATGGATGGTTTATTTGAGAGGTTTAACCAGACCCTAAATTGGATGATCAAGAAATTTGTACAAGATGAGGGATAAAACTGGGACCACTACCTCCTCTTTCTTCTGTTTGCTTATCGTGAAGTCCCACAAGCTTCCACCGGATTTTCTTCTTTTGCATTACTTTTCAGTAGAACCCCTAGGGGTCCCCTAGATGTGGTTAAAGAATGTTGGGAGGAAAACAAAGAGTTAAAATTCCCCAGACATAGCACAATATATGAGGCAGCTGAGTCAACGATTAGCATTATATACAAAAAGGGCTCACGAAACAGAGTAGAGATGCAAATTCACCAGAAGGAACACTATGATCAGGGCACTGCTAAAAACAAATCTTTTACTCCTGGTGAACAAGTGTTACTACTTTTGCCCACCGCCACACATAAACTATTGATAAAGTGGCAAGGGCCCTATAAAGTACTACGACAGACAGGGCCTGTCACTTATGAAATTGAGACACCCCTGACAGAAGAATAACCAAAAAGATCTATCTTGCCAATCTTTTAAAACATTGGCATGAGAGACCTAACTGAGGGATGGGAATGTTGGTTATCCCAGAACCAAGAGAGACAGAGCTGGAAATAGCCTATAGGAGGCTGGAAGGGGAGACAGGGATAGAAGCAGTCACCATAAATCCAAAACTTACACTAGCTCAATTAGAGGCATTAAGATCCCTTATGGATGCCTTTAACGGCTCTTTTACCAGTACACCCAGAATGACTAGGGGAGTGGAACATCAGATATGTACCGATGCCAGCCCCATAAGAAAAAAAAATACCAACTCCCAAAAGATTTAGGGTAGAGATACAGAAAGAAATTCAGAAATTGAGAGCACTGAACATTATCAGACCCTCAAAAAGTCCTTGGGGCTCCGCTATGGTTATAGTCCCAAAAAGGAAGGAGGGATCAGATTGTATCTAGATTTTAGAGGACTAAACCAGGTTTGATGCCTATCCCATGCCCTGTGTAGATGATATACTGGATTGGATTGGCAATACCGCATATATCTGTACACTGGATCTTACAAAAGGATATTGTCAGATTCTCTTAGAGGAATCTACCAAAGAGAAAACTGCTTTTAGTATTTGTATGGGTCTCTTTCAGTTCCGGACAATGCCGTTTGGGCTCCATGGAGTCCCGGCTATGTTTCAGCATTACATGGACCAGGTGCTGGCACCCCACAGCAATTTTTGTGCAGCATACCTGGACAATGTTGTTGTTTTCAGTCCATCCTGGGAAACCCATTTGCAACATTTTTTAGCAGTTTTCTCATCAATCAAGCAGGTTGGGATGACAAATCAACCCCACAAAATGTACCATTGCCATAAAAGAGACAAGATATCTTGGTTTCATATTGGGAAATGGTCTCATTAAACCTGAGCTCTCTAAGTTGGAGGCAGTAGCTCAGTGTCCAGTACCCAGCACTAAGAAACACGTTTGGTCTTTCTTAGGTCTAGTTGGGTATTACAGGAGATTTATTCCCAACTTCGCCACCATTGCATCCCCTCTGATGGGTCTAACAAAAAAGATCTATGGGAATCAAATCAAATGGATCCCTGAATGTGAGGAAGCATTTACTAAAATCAAGGCAGCTCTTTGCTCCTCCCCCAGTCTTGCAAAGTCCAGACTTTGCTTACCCATTTGAGGTCCATAGAGATGCCTCTGGGTTAGGTATTGGGCTGTTCTGAATCAAATAATCAATGGGGAAGAACACCCTGTGATTTCTATCTCTCAGAATTTACATGAGAGAGAAAAAGTATGCTACAGTAAAACAAGAATGTTTGGCAGCCAAATGGGCCATTGAATCATTGAAATTCTACTTATGGAGTGCTCCCTTTACACTGGTGACTGACCATAACCCACTCTGTTTCATTTCACAAATGAAAGACAAGAATAACCATATCATGAAATGGTACTTAGCCCTGCAACCTTATAGTTTCCACAGTAAAACACAGGGCAGGTACAGCTCATGTGAATGCTGACTTCCTGTCTAGACATGGGGCAGGCATAGAAAATTAGCATTTACAAGATGACAGAATGATGATGGTACTGTATAAATGAAATGTATAAGATAAGAATGCAGTCAGGACAGAAAATGTATAAGACACCCCAGGACTATTTAAGTATGTGATGGTACAGATTTAGGATGGGTCACATCCTGGTGTTAATTATTTTTTTGTCAAGTGTGCCCTGGGGTGGAGCTTCCAAAGAGAGGGTGGGTGGAAGCTCCATCCTACTCGATTGAAATTGGTAGGTTGTCTTGAAAACCAATAGACCATTATGTCTTGTGTTGGTTTTTGCTTAACTATGGGAGGGTGTCATAGTTGAGACCCCTCCCCCCCGCGGCTCCACAGGACATTCCTCTACTCTTTCCCCAGCATTCCTCAAATCTACTGCAGTAGTGCTCTCTTCCTGTTCTTTATTCTTTTTCACATTTCTACCATGAAGGGGTGGCCTCCCGTCATGGTATCTTATCTTATCTTTTCTACCCCGTTATTTTCCTCTGTTGTCCCAGTGGTGCTTATTTGTTTATAATGAAGGTACAGTCGCAAATAGGCTCGGCAACAATAAATTAACAGGAGCCACACTGAGTTTTAGATTTTGAATAGTGGTACCAAAAAGTTAAAAGTATTTAAAAGCTTAGCAGTTATGCTATGCAGTATAGGAGTAAAGATTACAAGGATACCTGTAAGGAATGCGCATAAATCTGCGGTTATGTGCAGTAGTGCTCTGAAATAAAACAAATGGCATTTCCCGAGTACAAATGCTTACCCACATGCAGAATACTCTTGTGAAGTGTTCTCTTGGTCTGGATTTGTTTCTGGTGGTGGATTCTCCTGAATTCAACTCCCTGTTTCGGGACTACACTCCCTTTGCTCTTGGACTATGCTCCTGTTACCATGCTGGCTTTGGAACAGTAGGCAAAACCTTGTCCATTTTGCAGATACTGTTTTTAGCCTGACGTGCACAGAGCAATGCAGCACCACATCCAGGAGAATGGTACACTGAAATTAAAAGAAAGTAGAGCTATTAAGCTCTCAGGCTGTCGGTATATGGGCTGTGTTTTGTTTTTAGAAAATCCCATAATATTCTGCGCTGCCCATAACACCTAGAACGCCTGTATGGACAGCCAGAACTATTCATTCAGCCAGCCCTTGCAAGTAGTTCTGGAAAAGTTGGCCAAAATGTACAAATAATAAAATGTGATACAAAAACGTAACATAAAGCCACGTATTTACCTGGCAAGATGTTTTTATGCCTTATGATTAGGTTCACTTTTAAAACAAATATATCTTGAATGCACATTGTAGGAATTACTTGTTATGTTTTATTATAGCATTTGCTGGTGTCCATACCTGTTTCAGATATTCTCTCCCTGATCAGTGTTGCATTACTAAGGGCCAGCAGCCCTCTTCTGGAACTTATTTATAGGGATCAGGGGTATGATGTCAGCACCCTGAGGGAGGGGCTAAGGTCACTAATTGCCATTTAAGCATTTTCTCGCTTTTAGAGTGTATCTAAGAGACTGATATCAATGTATATAGCAGGCATTACTGAATAAAGTAATTTATGGTCATGCAGATCCTCCTACCTAATGTATTAGATCAGAATGTATTCTGTATTAGAATAGGGGGCAGATCAGCTGACCTACGATGTCAAAGAAAGTACATATAAAAGGTGGCTGTATTTTAAGGTGGCCAGATAGTTTTGGAGCACAGAGGATAGTGGATGTGCTGGGGCTAAAGCTCTTCTACTCTGTGGCAGTACTTGGCATCAGAAAGTACTGAAGTTTTGAAATAAAGCCAGATAGTGCTTTGCTTTGATTATTTTGTTTCTTTGTTTTCAGAGTTTTTCTTTTCTTTTTAAAAATAAAATTCACGTAAGTCTTGTGTGTTCTACAAAGAAAGTTGTGTCTGCCTTATCACTTCCCACACCCGCTCACAGTTTTTCTTCACGGAGAGGGTGGCGGATGCATGGAAAAGCCTTCCTGAGGAGGTTGTGGGGTCAAAAACAGTGGGGCAATTCAAGAATGCATGGGACAGACATAAGGCAATTCTAGTAGGGAGTAGGAGGAAGAAGGCTGTTGGTTAACTAGGATCTGCAGCTTATCCAATAGGTAGGGAAATGGACAGACTGGGTGGGCCAAGCAGTCCTTATCTGCCATCAAAGTCTATGTTTCTATGTTTGGCAGGTTTTGTTTGGGGAAGATGGTGGGGCATTAGCTGCCAGCCAGGCCCAGTTATATTGATGAAGAGGGGCAGGGGGCTGATGTGTGTCTAACTGGAGGGACTGGTAGGTTGAGGGAGGTGAGCAGAACAGCTGGAGTGGTCCGTGTTACGTGTCCCTGTGAAAGAATGTGTGAAATGTATGATAAAATGATTTATCACACATTTCACAAATTCTGCCATAAGGACTATAACACAGTCTGCTCTGAATTAATATGTGTGAAACTGCAAATCTTGGAAAAAAAAGTAGTTCTGTAATGAAAACTTGTCTTGACTAACTCCAGTGGCTGGCGTTATTTTGTGATTTAAGTAGACACTTTTCTGTGATAAAAAATGCCAAATTTAGGAGAGATGGGGGAATATTTTGAGACAGAATCAGAGTCAGTTGACAGGCATGCGTTCAACTGTCTGTTACAGTTTGCCCCTTTGAAGCCTTATGATTCAAAGACATGAGCAAGGTATCATTCTGCACATTAGATTTATGTGTATTTTGTAGTTGTGCTCTGTCTGCCAGTTTTTGTGCCCTTTGCCCTGGTAATCAATACAGGCTTGAACCACTACTACCACCCCTTCAGTGAAACTGGAACAGCCGCATGGTTCAGGTGAAAACTGAAGTGTTTGTTCATTGGTAGGCTACAGTTTGTTGCTGTTCCACTGCACACACTCACCTATAACAGAGAATTGTAACCTGGTTTGGGGGTTGTGAAAGCACTTAACCAGCAATTATACAAATAAATCAAATAAACACACCAGTGGTGAATACACTGGGTAAATAAAACGTTATTTTGAGATAAATAAGGGATATGCCCTAGTGGAAATATGTCTGATATTTTCCAAGAGTGCAGTTTGACCATATGACATCATGAGTGGCAGAACCACGAGTGATGTCAAAGGTGAAGCTGTATATGTAAGCAATAATACCAACAGGGTGGGCGGTATTGTGCTATACCGGACCACCCAGGGGCATAATGAGGCCCGACGCCACAAGCGGAGGACCTTATAGCCCCTGGAAGGTCCAGTATAGCACAATACCGCACTCCCTGGAGGGTATTATTGTGCTTAGAAAATGGGTTACATGTTACATTTTAGCTACAATATAAAAATTATTAAAAATAATCAGAAAAATGTAATACAAATCCATTTAAAGTTGACTTTTTGATAAAGTAGTCCCTCTACTGGTATGTTTGCCAATAAAGAGTGCTGCTGTTTTTCAGAGTATTTAACTCCCTCTCCCCCCAGCAACTCTTCTTTATCCCACCCCCAAACACACATACACATGCTCACCTGTCCAACTCCTACCCTGTCCCTTACTGCTCACAAAACTTCAGGTCAGTTTAAGGGATAGTGTGTAGTGGCGCCACAGTGAGTAGTGGAAGCTGTGTTTAACAGGGGCTCAGTACGCGATGTTGTAGCGCTAAGTGTGCCACATCTTTATTTAATAGAAAAGGCGTTTGCTCCTGTAAAGTGAGAGAACAGCTTGAGGGCTACCAGTGAAAAAAAGTGGATCCGGCTGTGGCAGCTGAGGTTCTTACTTGGGTGGGGAGATCAGCTGTACAAGTCTGCCACAGGACGCTGACTGCAAGAGAGAGAGAGCGAGAGAGAGAGAGAGAGAGACAGAATGGGCCATTAACGTAAGCATGCCTGCAGTCTTTTCTCTCTCTCCCTTGACATGCTAGCGCTGTTCGTCTACAATAGTAACACTAACAAGGGCAAAACAAAGATGGTGTGTGCCAGATTTTTTTTTAAATAAAAAAGGGCATTTGTGTATGAACCTGGCTAACGTCTTGTTTGGGGGGGGGGTTCTCTCGTTCTCGCTCAAAACAGTTAAAAATTGTGCCATTTTTAAATTGAGCCTTCTACAGCTTGCTGATTCAAATGGCAAAAAGTAAGGAAAAGGCTGTTTTGTGGGGTAGTAATGACGATGGGGACACAGACATTTTTTACATGATTGTCTAGTGAATTAAAAAACAAGTATGGGGGTTTGTCTCTCGCTAAGTGAGTTAAATACAATGGCGGCGATTTCAAATTTCCTGGTGCTGGTTTAGCCAATTACAGATCAGGTTGGGCAGTATGATTCTGGTAATGGGGTTGGCTGGGCTGGTACTTTTAATAGCTGGCCATCTGTTGTCTGATAGGTGCCCAGCTAGAGAAGTGCCTCAGCCAATCAGAAGGCTGAATTACTTTTGCCCATTTTCTAATGGGAATTATACAATGGCAAGAAAGAATCCTGGATTCTGATTGGTCAGTGTGTGCCTGAGACAGTGATGATATTGCAGTATAACATCACTGTCATTGATTAACATTAGCTTTGCTTGCTGCCATCATAGAGCAGCATTAGTTTTTTTTCCTCTTCTCTTAAGAAACTCACTAAAAATCTACTAAAAACATTTTAACTTTTTTTTTTAATTTTGTATAACAATGAACCATTGTATAATAGATATTAGCAAGTGCTCCAGGGTGTGTGTTAGTGTATGGGAAATACGTCACTCCTGGTGTAGAAGCACTGCCTCTCGCCTTGTGCTTCAACGCACCCCAGGAGTGACGTTATTACTCAATAACACACACCCTGTCATGCCTTATTGCTTAAATATCACATATATTTCCATTAGGGCCATTACATTCTTCATTTATGCAATGCCCTTAGGTTTTTATAGGGTTTTTTTGTGTGTGTCTTTTTATTTTAGTTATTTATTGTTATTTATGTTTTTCCTTATGATCAAGCAGTTTCTTTTCTAAGGTGATGCTGTAGTGTGTATCGTGTGTAATCTTGTCAGCATAGAGTGAGCGACTGAGTCAGCAGACTGAGCAAGGATGTGGCCTGGCAGGGCACTGGAGGACTGAAATGGTTCCCTCCACTTTTGGGTGTATGACTGTTGATATGAGGTTTAGGGCAGAAGAAGTTAGAGAAATGCTGGAGGATGGTCAGAGTTCTGTTAGAGGAATGCTGGAGGATGGTCAGAGTTCTGCTAGAGGAGTGCTGGAGGACTGCTGGGCTTCACGGTAAGGTATGCGTGTTGTCAGGAAGGGTCAGCAGTTTAAAACATGAAATAGGGACTGAGTTGTGTTAGGCACTATTTATGTTTGCTATGTACATGCGTACAGCAAACATTTTGTTATGAGAGCGGGTTTGAGAGGGGTGATACTTTCAGTCCAATTCAGAACAGTCTGCTAGGAGCACATCAGTGTCACACCAATCATCAGCCAGGCTGATTGTGACACAGTTTTGGCTTGCTGGGCGGAAACTTCATGTATTTTAAAGGAGAGAGAGCTGAACCAATCATAGAACGGCTTTTTCCTTTGATCTGCATGACACCGCCCAGCAAACAGCTGATCGGTGTCCTGATCAGCCTGCCCCATGTCACACACTTTCGGTTTGCTTGTTTTTTTGGTTTTTTTTTTTTGCAAGCGCCTCTAGTTCTGAAGCCCTCAATATCACAGGGAGGGAGTACTGCAACACAAGGTGAACTTTTTTGTTCACTGGAAAATAGACTGAAACTAATAGTCCAATTTTCGTCCATATTCTGAGACAAGAGGTAACGAGAAGGTCTTGCTTGTACACTTTCTGGAGGCAAGTTCTGGCGTGGCACAAGCTGTCAGCAGGTGGAGAGCAAAGATTGTTAGTGACTCGGAGCAGAATTACAGTCAACTGATGTGGGATTCTAAACATAAAACAAGTGCAAGGTATGCCCTTACTTGTTTTATGTATCAGTCCCACGCCAGTCGACTGTAATTCTGCCATTCCATCAGAGTCACTGAGCGGTATCTTTGCTCTCTCCCAGTTGACAGCTTGTGCCACGTCAGCGGTTTTCTCCAGAAATGTATATAAGCAAGACATGAGAGAACAGCAATACCATCGGCGAACATTCAGCATTGACAAATGCTTGTTTTATTTGTGTGGAGTTGTGGGATAGAGGGATAAGGTTCACTGAGTGAATGGAGGAATGTAGAGCTGGGTGAAAATGGAAGTATGCTGCTTCCACTGCTGGCTCCAACTAATTAAGACCTACAGTGAGAATATTTTTTGTCAAGGGGGAGCTACAGTGAAAATGTCACAATACTGGTCCAGGGTGACCAAAATATCACACGTACGTGCCATTTTGTATCCTCACAGGTACTGCATACTTTGAACACAAGTCATTTCCACTTTGATTATGTTATTTCCATTTAGAATCTAGAAATAGAACCAGAGAACAATGGGCCAGATAAGAGAATTTAGAAAGGGGAGACAGTTAATTTTTGGCCAAAACACAAATAAAAACATTAAAAATAGTGTGGTACATATTAAATAAATAATGGGTTGCTGTGGAATAACACATTTATCTAAATACGTAACATGAGTTTGTATGACCTTCATAACTAACTCACGGCTTTGCCACTTTTAAGTTATGCATCTTAACATTTGCTTTTGGAGATAAACAACCCATTATATATTTCCTGTTTATGTTCCTTTCCTTATTTAAAATGTTCTACATACAGACACAGCTTAAAGCCTTGCATATGGTAAGAACATTCCAATTGATTTCATTGTAACAAAGTTATGAACTTAAATCAATCAATCAATCAATCAAAATCTTTATTTGTCCAGGCAAACATCATTGCGCAAGCTCATTTATAAGATGGACCTGGTTAGCACCAGGTCCAATGGTACAATGCATACAGAGATATTTACAATAGAGCCAAATAACACAAGTAAAAAACAATTAATGCAAGTAATGCAAGTAAATCCTAATGTTACATCAGTCATATCTGTTCAGAGTGCTTCTGTAAAATGTTGATTCGCTTAAAATATAAGCTGACAAACGGTTAAAGGCATGAATGATTTTTGCTCATACTTTTATGTAAGACCTCACAAGACCACGTAGGCATGGGTGTAGGCAGGCATACTCCAAGCACTCCATGATGTGCAATTTTATTTAAGGGGGGTAGCAAATAGGCTCTGAATTGCTTCCTTTTTCCATGAAAACTAAAAGAAAATACTGAAGCTTTCTGTAATTTTATTCATAGGAGTTGAAACTAGAAGGACTGGACACTAATACTCCTTATATACCAAGGATAATACAACTTTACAGGCTCTGGGCTGGTATGTGGGTGTCTTAGGGAATAATGCATGGCATTTGTATTTACCCATGCATGGCAACAACCACTGTCATGAGACACAAAAATTGTATTTATTGTGCCAAATGAGGCAGCAAACATGGTCCTGGTATACATCTGTATATTGTCTGGCAACACGGGGAGGGGGCCTAGCTTAAACTAACAAGGGAAAGGGGGTAGCAGGGAGTCCACTTGGTGTGCAGACCTCAAATCCCTGGCTACGCCCCTGCACGTAGGTCAATGCTTATCACTTGAAACAAAAGCAGCCCTCACATCCCTTCCTAGACTATAGAATGACAGATACACTTTACTTCCTAAAATCCCACCATTTTCCTACACTCACAATTAAACCATTAAAAAAGGATGCAGACACATGCTATCGGACAGATGCTATCACAAGCTTTAGCGTCACTGGGTCCCAGGCAAGTTAGTAGGCCACCTTAAACTGAGTAGCATTCAGCTTGCAGATTTAAGCAGGAGCACGTGCAGTGAAGCAGACTTGATTGAGCTCCCTGTCCCTCCACTGCAGTCTACCTTAAGAGAACACTTGTCGCCAGTGTTGCTGTGGGGATATGGAAATGGTGTACGTGCAGGCTCAGCTGCCTATCCAACAGGGTTCAGACAGTCTGACAAAGCAAGATAGCATCAGGCCCACCACAAAAAAATCTACATTTTCTAAAAAAAGGAAGACCGTGTGCTTGGAGATCCCTCCTCCAAAGTTTTTATTGACTCATACTCCAACAAAAAAGCCTTTTTTATTTACTTGGACTGAATTCTGACCTGTACTCAAACTCCAAGGTTATTTAGTTACAAATTCTTTATTGGGAAGGGTACACTGAGCTGGAGTACGTTTTCAGGTGGGACTGGGGTGGGGAGTGAGGTTGCAAGGGGAGTGGAATACAACAATATTAATAGGCACATTGCAAACAAAAATAGAAATAAACTACAGCTAATTAATACAGCATTACCATACAGCAATGTTGGAATTACACTTTTTGAGCTTTAGGAGCTGGGGGACCTATAAAATTGCCATCTTTGAATTGAGCCCCCTTCCCATTGTAATTCAATGGCAGTGATGTGTGAGCTACTGGAGCTCACTTCATTGGTGGGGGGGCTGGCAAGCACCCCTGTAATTCCAATACTACCATGCAGTGAAGATAATAATTAGGTGGGAAGGTGTGAGTACAAAATGGTACAACTCTACACTGTGACATCTACAAAATGAAGTTAGGCGATCTCACCTACATTACCACAGTGAACAGTAGCAGCTCTGGTGGGCAGAAAGGGCACCAGCAGAAGGCAAGGGTGTGAAGGAGACTAAATCAAAAAGGAAAGGGGGAAGCAGGAGGAGTAAAACAAGTGGAGGGGGAATCAGGGAGGAAGGACTAGTTTGAAGAGCCAGTGTGAGCAGACAGAGTTGGGGGCTGGGGGGCACTAGTTTCATGAACAGATAGCAATAGAGAGCTCAGGAAGGGGTATCTAGGGAGGGGCTACCAACACAGACCCCACACCAGGCACTTGGGTTAAATCCTAGTACTGACACTGTAGGGCAGCATGGGGGGTGCTGCACTTCTGAGGTGCCGTCTTTCAGATGAGATGTTAAACCTTTCGGATGAGATGTTAAACCAAGGTCCTATCTGCCTGTTCTGGTGGTACTTCAGGTGGATGTTAAGGATCCCATGGCACGTCTCGAAAAAGAGTAGGTGAATTTCCCTGGTGCCCCAGCCAAAATTCCCTCCATTCACTAAAAATACCACCAACAGCTTAATCTGGTTCAAGGTTAGTTGCCATTCATCTGTATCCCCCGTTGTGACTGAAAATAGGCAGAATCTGTCTAGTGCACTTACCTGGTCAACAAAAACTAAATAAATAAATGTGCTCATGTATTTAGGAATGGTGCCACTGACATGGAACAGAGGCAGTGGGCAAACGGTACATGCAAGTGAAAGAAATCAATAAAATGAAGTGCTTTCAAGATAAGCAGGTACTGCAAAAGATATTGTGTTCTGGCTGAGGGAGGGGGAGGCAGGAGGAGGGCTACTTACAGAAACCGGTGTAAGTAGAGAGGTGAGGCAGGGGATCTGGGGGGGAGGGCTAGCTAGAGGAGCCAGTGTGAGTAGAGAGGTCATGGAGTGATTATGGGAGGGAGAGGGCTAGTTACAAGAGCAGATGTGAGTAGAGAGGTCAGTGAGGGAGTCTGGGAGGGGCAGGGCTAGTTACAGATGCAGACATGTTGAGGTTAGTGTGTGGGTCTGGGAGGTGAGGGCTGGTTACAGGAGCCAGTGTGAGTAGAAGTCAGGGAATGGATCCTGGCAGGGGAGAGCTAGTTACAGGAGCAGGTATGAGAAGAGGGGTCTGGGAGGGAAGGGCTATTTACAGGACAGGTGTGAATGGCTTGTTCAGGGTGGAGGATCTGAGAGGGGAGGGCTAGTTGCAGTACAGGTGTGAGTAGAGAGGTCAGGAAGGGGTGCCGAGAGGGGAGGGCTAGTCACAGGTGCTGATGCTGAGTAGAAGGGTCAGGGAGGGGGTCTTGTAGTGTGGGCTCTAGATACAGGAGCAGGGTTGAGTAGAGAGGTCAGGGAATGGATCTGGGATGGGAGCGCTAGTTACAGGAGCAGGTGTGAGTAAAAAGGTCAGGGAGGGATTTGGCTAGTTCCAGGAGAAAGTGTGATGTGTGAGTAGATAGGTCATAGAGGGGGTCTGGAAGGGAAGGGCTAGTTGCAGGATCAGATGTAAGGAGGTCAGGGAGGGGGCTAGTTATAGAAGCAACTTTGAGCAGAGAGGTCAGAGGGGGTCTAGGTGGGGGAGGGCTAGTTGCAGGAGCAGATGTAAGTAGAGAGTTCAGAGAGTGGGGCTGGGATGGGAGGACTAGTTATAGGAGCTGGTGTGAGTAGAAAGCTCATAGTGGGCATCTGGGAGGGGGAGGGCCAGTTACAGGACAAGATGTGAGTAGGGGGTCTGGGATGGGCACTTTGAGGGGAGGGCTAATTACAGAACAGACATGTGTAGAGAATTCAGGGAGCTGGGAGGGGAGGGCTAGTTTCAGGAGCCAGTGTGAGTAGAATTCAGGGAGTGTGTCTGGGACAGGTGTAAGTAGAGAAGTCACAGAAGGGGACTTGAAGGGGAGGGCTAATTACAGGAGCCAGTGTGAGTAGAGAGCTCAGGGAGGGTGGTCTGGTGGGGGCTAGTCACAGGAGCAGGTGTGAGTAGAGGGGCTGGAAGGGCAGCTGTGGATGGCAAGTGCTACTTTCTGAGCAGACATGAGTGGAGAGGTCAGGGAGCGGGGAAGGGAGGGCTAGTTTCAGAAGCCAATGTGAAAAGCGAGGGCAGGGAGCAGGTCTGGGAGGGAAGAAGGTTAGTTGCTGGAGCAGGTGTGAGTAGACATGTTGGGTGTGTGTGGGATGTGCAGTGCTAGTTACAGGAGGTGGTGTGGGTAGAGATCTGGGAGGATAAGGCTAGTTACAGGAGCCAGTATGAGTAGAGAGGTCAGGAGGGAAACTGGGTGGAGGTGGACTAGTTGTTGGAGCAGGTGTGAGTAAAGCAGTTGATGGAGGGTCGGGGAGGCTTGTTACAGGAGCTGGTTTGAATAGTGAGGTCAGGAAGTGGGTCTAGGAGGGGAAGGGAGGGCTAGTTGCTGGAGCAGGTGTGAGTAAAGAGGTCAGGGAGATGGGTCTGGGAGGGGGAAGGGCTAATTACATGAGTAGGTGGGACTAGAGAGGCTGCAGAGGAGAGCTTTAAATGAAAGGAAGGAAGAGCAGGAATGAAAAACAGGGGTGGGGTGTTCCAGAAGAGAGGGTTGTGGGAGGAGAAGGCAGACTACCCATTAGACATTTTGCCATGGGGGATAGAAATTGTGCTGGCATCAGAGGAGCAAAGGGAGTAAGAGTAGGGGAGTGCTAGGACAGAGGTGAGGTAACAAAGGGAGCTCAACCAGAATTTGGCATGGAAGGAGGCACAACTGGAAAGGCACTGTGTTTCATTTGAGGGGAAAGAGAGGATGAAGTAGAGGGAACAGTCATTGGTACAGGGAGTGCAATTTAGGGAAAAGTGGCAGAGTAGAAAAGGGAGTCAAACCTGGCCAGAGTGGTTTTGGGAGCAGCACTGTACATCACAATAGTGTAGCCAAGCATTGGGTAGTCATTTTGAGGACAATCTCTCATCAGGCAGAGTTTGTTGTGGTTCAGCACACCAAGTTTGGGGAGAAGCGTTTTGTGGATGGAATTGAAAGAGGAGAAATTGAGGTGTTGATCCAGCCACATACTAAGATGTTTGAAATGGGGGAATTTGTAATGCAGGGAAGCTGGGAACTATCAAGCCACGTGAAGACACTGGCTAGGAGGAGCCTGTTGGCCTCTGTTCAATGCCAAAGGTCAAGTAGGTGGTTTACCTGACATTACACAAGAGCTGATTTGAGTAAAACCATCATTGAGCATAACTGAGATCACACTGCAGTGTCATTTCCAGTCCAGAGACTGAGGCAAAATGTACAGTGGCATCTGCACATGTATGAATGTGCAAGGAGACACAGACTGAAGGGAGACCATTTAGGAAGTTGAAGAATAGGACAGGACCCAGCAGAGAACCATGGGGAATGCACAAAGTAATGGGAAGGTGAGGGGAGAGGGCATCACCAGTCTAACTGATTGCTATGGTCAAGCAGGTAGAGGGGAACCAAGTGTCAGATCAGATACAATCTGCATATTGGCTACTGTTTTACTGTTGATTATATTAAACATGGAAACACAGAAACAGATTTTGACGGCAGATAAGGACCGCTTGGCCCACCCAGTCTGCCCATTTCCCTACCTAATGGATAAGCTGCAGATCCTAGTTAACCAGCAGCCTACTTCTTCCTACCCCCACCTCCTAGAATTGCCTTATGACTGTCCCATGCATGCTTGAATTCCACCATTTTTGACTCCACAACCTCCTCCAGAAGGCCGTTCCATGCATCCACAACCCTCTCTGTGAAAAAACACTTCCTTAAATTACCTCTGAGCCGCCCTTCTATCTTTCAAATTGTGCCCCCTTGTTCTTGCACACCTCTTTTTAGAAAGATGCTATCCTCTTGGACTTTGTTGATTCCCTTGAGATACTTGAAAGTTTCTATCATGTCCCCTCTCCCTCCTTTCCTCGAGAGGCTATACATATTCAGCTCCTTAAGTCTCTTCATATGTCTTCTGGTGCAGACCCTGCACCATTTTAGTTGCCCTCCTCTGACAGCCTCCATCCTGTCTATGTCCTTGCGAGATTGGGTCTCCAGAACTGCATGCAGTACTCCAGATGGGGTCTCACCAACTGTCTGTACAGAGGATAATAACTTCCTGTTTTCTACTGGTGATGCCTCTCCCTATGCATCCCAGTATCCCCCAGCCCTCCTTGCTGCCCCTGTCACATTGCTTGCCCACCCTTTAGGTCATCTGATATGATTACCCCAGGTCCCTTTCCATTTGTTGTTGTTAGTATCTCACCCCCATTGTGTCCCTTTCTCCTGGGTTTTGTTTCCCAGGTGCATTACCTTGCAATTTTTAGTATTGAACTAAGCTGCCACACATTTGACCATTCCTCTAACCTTGCCAAGTCCCTCTCATCCTTTCCACCCCACCTTGTGCATCAACTCTGTTGCAGATCTTTGTGTCATCTGCAAAGAGACATACTTTTCCTTCCAGTCCCTCTGCAATGTCGCTTATAAAGACATTGAAGAGGACCGGTCCTAATACTGAACTCTGCGGTACCCCCACTAGTAACCCCCCTTTCTTCAGAGTGGACTCCATTTACTATTACTCTCTGTGTCCTATTCTCCAGCCAGTTCTTTACCCAGGCTGTCATCTTGGGACCCACTCCCAGGCTGGCTAACTTGTATATTAATCTTTTGTGTGGGACTGTGTCAAATGCCTTGCTAAAGTCTAGGTAGGCCATGTCCACAGCCCCTCCTGATCTACTACTTTGGTCACCCAGTCAAAGAAATCTATCAGATTTGTCTGGCATGACCTTCCCGCTGTGAATCCATGCTGCCTTGGGTCCTGAGCCCCTCTGGCCTCTAGAGACTCAACAGTTCTTTCCTTCAGAAGTGATTCCATCATTTTCCCTACCACTGAGGTTAAACTAACAGTTCTGTAGTTTTCTGCTTCTGCCTTGCTCCAACTTTTGTGAAGGGGAATCACATCTGCCCTTCTCCAGTCCTCGGGTACCACTCCATCCTCCCATGATTTGTTAAAGAGGGTAGTCAGTGGTGTCACTAGTTCTACCTCTTAGTTTTTTAGAATTCTGGGATGAATCCCATCAGGCCCCATTGCTTTGTCCACCTTCAGTTTTAAGAGTTCTTTCAGAACCCTTTCTTCTGTAAATGGGCTGGTATCAACTTCTGTATCCAGACTGTTTCACTGTTTGTTTTAGGTACCTCCCCCTTCCTTTGTAAATACTGAGCAAAAATATTTGTTTAGTATCTCTGCCTTCACAGTCACCCTCTGCTCACCCTCCTCCTCTTTATTAAGCCTCACTAGCCCTCCTTGGTCTCCTTCGCTTCCCCTGATGTACCTATAAAAGGTTTTATCCCTTCTTAACTGAGTTGGCTATCTTTTCCTCGGTTTGGGCCTTTGCTGTTCTGACTGCCTTCCCAGCTTCCTTTGCTTTAACTGATACAGTTCTCTGTCCTGCTCCTTCTGTGATTCCTTGCACTTCCTGAATGCTTTCTTTTTCTCTTGAACCTTCACTGCCACTTCCTTTGAGAACCATAGTGGTTTCTTACATCGTTTCATTTTGTTAATTTGCTTCACACAAAGGCTTGTTACCTCTGTGATGGCAGTTTTTATTATTCTCCATTGTTCTTCCACCCCTCCTTCCTGCCCATTTGCTAGTGCTTTCCTCAGGCACTCACCCATTTTGGCAAAGTCAGCCCTCCTAAAGTCCAGTACTTTTGCCTTTGTGTGGCTTGACCTCTATTGTTGTGTTTATTAGAGCCATACTGTTCGATGGTCGCTAGTTCCCAGATGGCTACCCACTTCTACATCTGTGATCCTCTCTTCATCTCCATTTGAGAGAACCAGGTCTAAGATTGCTCCCTCTCGAGTGGGCTCCAATACTAGTTGTCTAAGGCATGCCCCTTGTAGGGCATCTAGAATAACCCTACTCTTTGAAGTGGCTGCTGCAACTGCACTCCAGTTAACATCTGGCATATTCAGATCACCCATCAGCAATATCTCCCCTTTTTCTGCCATTCTAAGTATTCTTTCTATCATTTCCTTGTCCATTTCCTCCCCCTGAGAAGGGGGTGTGTATACAACCCCTGTGCAGATTGTGGTGCCATTGCTAGTCTCCAAATTTACCCACAGTGCTTCTTCTCCTCCCTGTTTTCCCTTTGTTCTGTTGCTTTGATTCCTTCCTTATGTAAAGAGCTACTCCTCCTCCTCTTTACCCTCCCTGTCCCTCCTGTAGATAGTGTATCCTGGTATGTTTATGTCCCAGTCATGGTTTTGTGTGTACCATGTTTCTGTGACTGCCACGATGTCCAGATGTTCCTCCTCCATCAAGGCCACTAATTCAGGAAGCTTGTTACTCAGACTACGGGCATTGGTACTCATTGCTCTCCATTTTTTGATTGCTTTACCTTCTTTTGCAGCATCCCCCACTGACCTGTCTACCTCGGTCTTTTTCTCATTTAGTACCCTGTTTTGTAGGGAGAGGCTGGGATTTTCCTGCTGCTTATCAGTGCCTCCCCCCTTGACTAGTTTAAAAGCTTGCCAATGAAGCATTTAAACCGATTGCTCAAAAGACTTGTTCCCTTCCTGGACAGATGCAGACCATCCTGCCAGTATAGGCTGGTGTCCCTCCAGGTGGAACCCCAGTCCCCAATGAAGCCAAACCCCTGTGCTCCACACCATTTTGCACTCACTGTTACTTTCTGTTGTAGTCATCTCCCATGTAGCTCTTTCCATAGGACACACCATGGGACACACCTGGAAACAAGTCGTTTATAGCTTAATAGGTCTCTCCTTGCAAAGATGTTTAAAGGAGTCTGGAATTATTTCTAGTTTGCAGCTATTTGTAATGTCCCTATTTATTTGTATCATGTGAAGTCCTGTAATCTTATACTGTTTCAGCCCTGCAACCCCTCTCCTGGGTTGCACCTGGAAACGAGCCTTGGCTCAGTGTGCCTGTCCCAGTTACCAATTTTCAAAAACATACATTTTCAAGAATGTTGTTCATACCACCAAATGGCTCATATTTAACTGTACATAAATAAAAGTAACTGTGAAAATGTGTGTTCTGTATTGTTTTCTTTTGATAGATAGCATTCAGTGCAGTTCTTTTCATGGAACCAGGACTCTGTAGATTTACATACTGTATGTCACTGCATGGATTCTGAACTCCAAGCACTGCTCTGATAAGTTCCAAGAAGGCAATTGTACAGAAAATTGCCCATGAAAAGGAAAAAATCCGAGTACACTTTGTACATTAACTTTTATTTAAATTCAGGGGTATGAGTATAATTTCTCTTGATAAGAACATTACAAAACACTGAATATTCACGGACATTTTCTGTCCACTTTAAATATAATATTTCATTTCCAAATTCAATTGTTTTTTATTTGCTTTCTAATGTTTTGAGACTGTGTCTTTTCTTCAGGGATAATAATGGCTAAAAATAATACAGATCATTTTTATAATATATTCTGTTAATTGAACTCATTTGCACAAAATCCATGTGTTCAGTTCATCTATTGAAGTGTATTAATGAGTGGATCAAAAGCTCGTTTTTACCTAAGCTCATTTAAGTTTGAGGGGAATTTTTTTCTTAAATGTTTTTTTCCCTGCTTGCATTAAATATCTATGCATATGTAATAAAATACTTTCAAATATATATGTTGTCATGGTTTTGTCTCTTAATTTCACCCTTTATCAAGCATATTATATTTAAGTTGAGCACCAGAGTACTCACTTCTGTTAGATAATCTTTACAATTATTAGACTCACTGTGCTGTCTGACTCTTGATTCACATGTTATCTAAGACTGTTGCCTGTGGTTTGATGGGGTCATGGGTGACATACAACATGACACCCATCAAGCAGTACTTAAACTGCACATGCCCACCAGCCTGTGGGCGTAGTGGTTGGATTTCCACTTGTGACGCCGATGCCCAGGGTTTGGGAATGGACCCGAGGAGTTGGAGGGCCAGCCGGGGGGAGGAGGATTGAGTGTCCCATAGACTGCTTTCCTCCTCCAGGCGGAGGGCAATGACTGACGCTGAGTTGTTATGGAGGCGTGCCGCACATCTGCACCTTGTTACTTCCATGTCACTTCATGCCATGCCTCCCAGGGATCACAACCTGAAACTGGTTGCCACCTCCATTAATGACACCCTACTCCCTCAGCTCTGTGCCACCATAGCAGCTCTTGGCCAGCAACTGAGCAAGTAGTCTCTGTCGCCATGGTTCCTTCCCACAGCCCCACCCTGGGGGTAAGCCAGGGAGGCCTTCCCGGTGGTGTTCCCACTGAGATCCATTTCAGGAGCCTGTGGGGCCGTATCCATCTAACAATCCTACCCAGAAGGGGTAAGCCTGAGTGCATCGTTGCTCCAGGCATGCCTTGGTGGTGGGCGGTCATTGGGAAGAGGGGGGCAGAGCCCTCTGGAGGTGGCAACCCCATAAAGCATAGTAAATAACAAAAAGAATTGCACATGCCCAAACACCTCAGGGATCAGTCCTGGGGCCAGTCCTCTTCAATATTTTCATCAATGACATTGCAGATGGACTGGAGGATAAGGTTTGTTTGTTTGCAGATGACACCGAGATCTACAACACAGTAGATGATCCAGATGTCATGGGCAGAATGAGAAGAGTTCTGGATAAACTGGCAAAGTGGTCAGAAGTGTGGCAACTGGGGTTTAATGCAAAGAAGTGAAAGATCATGCATATAGGGAAGAGAAACCCTGAAGCCACCTATAGGTTGGGAGGGGAGTTGTTTGCAATCGCAAGGGAAGAAAGAGACTTGGGTGCTGTCATCACAGATGACCTGAAATTATCCAAGCAGACCACTAAAGCAGTAAGTAAGGCTAGGGGGATGTTGGGGTGTAATAGTAGAGGTATCACAAGTTGTAGGAGGGAGGTAATAATCCCTCTTTACAAGACACTGGTTAGGTCCCATCTGGAGTACTCCGTGCAGTACTGGAGGCTGCACCTGCACAAGGACATTAACAAAATGGAGGCAGTCCAAAGAAAGGCATCCAAAATGGTGCAGGGACTGCATCAGAAGACATATGAGGACAGATTACTGGAGCTCAATATGTATATCCTAGAGCAAAGGAGGGAGAGAGGTGATATGATCGAAACATTCAAACATCTTAAGGGCATTAGCATGGTGAAAGAGTCTAACAAGTTTCAGTATAAGAAAAATAGCAGGACAACAGGACACAACATAAGATTAGAGGGAGGCCGATTAAGGGGTAATGTGAGGAAGTTCTTTTTCACAGAAAGGGTGGTGGGTGCATGGAACGGCCTACCTCAGGAAGTGGTGGATATGAATACAGTGCAAGGCTTCAAACAGGCATGGGATAGGCAAAAGGGAGCAATACAGATGAGTATGAATAGATAGGCCACTGACAGAGTAAAAGCCGATGCCACATTTATAAGCTAGAAAAAATGGGCAGACTGGATGGGCCTTGCAGTCCTTATCTGCTGTCAACTTCTATGTTTCTATCTCTGGATGCTTGTTTAGTTCTACCTCCATCCACCTGTCCTTCTCCGATGGCATCTCTCTTTCCTTACAGGATTGGGCTTTCTTCCCTAAGGTACCTTTGGTATAAGGGGGCTTCATCCCTGAAGCATTTGGCATTCCTGTGCTTCACAGTACCCTGGATTGGGTGGTAGTCCCTGTAGTAGGAACAGAGAGAGATATGCCAAAGCCACAATCTATGTTGCACAAGCATCGACATATTACTTGCTTTCCAAACTGCCTCAGCACCTACCAGCCTTTGCCAGTTGTTCTTCTTTCCACCAACCATTCCAATCCAACAAAACTACCAACCATCCCCCTGTATTGCCTAACCATTCTATATTTTGTTTTTTTATATATTTAAGGTTGAAACCATTGAGCATCAGCTCATTCATAATGGTGACCTTATCAGTCAGTACAGTACAATATACAGTGGTCTGGATATTCAAAAGGGTTGCGCAATGCACAATAGGGTTGCGCCAGCGCAAGTCAGAAAATGCGCCATTCTGCGATATTCAGCAGGAGGCAGTTGCACCACTGAAAACATGCTGAGCAACAGCGCAATGATAATGAAGGCATGTGCAACTGAAGGGGGTGGAACCATGCATAAAGGGCGCAGTGCGATGTTCAAAGATCTATGCAATGCGCAGCAGTGGAGCAGGCAGGAAGTTGCCACAGCGGAAATGAGCCAAAATAAAAAGGAGCAAGGAAGAGGTGCAAGAAAGCTACAGGGAAGCCACATGAGACACAGGCAGAGACAGGCACAGGGTAACAGGGAGAAAGAGGGCAGGCCAGGGAAACCACACCACACAAGAGGGGCAAGGGAAGGTGTTTGGGGCCACAGAGAGCAGAGGCCAGTAGGTGTACCCAGTGCAGGGGAGGTAGCAGTCAGGACAGCGAGGGGAACAAAGCAACAGCTGCTGAGGGGGCACAAATGCCAGGACATGGACAGTGCCACCTTCCACATGGATGCTGTAATGAGGGGTGAAAAGGCATGCTGCAGGGGCGTGGCGTGGAAGGAGCCCCATTGGTATGCCCCAACAGGCAGTACCGAACCGCTGTTTGAGCTGTATACAGATGTGGAGATTGGGGCGGTACTGCCTGAACAGGGCAATACTGAGGCAGCTCTGTGCTGTGCAGTGATGGGACAGGGCACCCACAAGACGGAGTCATGCTCGTCAGTGGAGACAAAGGTAACAGCCTGCATGTGCCTTGCTCGCCGGGTACCTTCCAGAGACCAACAGAGGATACCACAGGCATAACACAGTCGGCCACATCACGCATCCTCACCCAATTCCTCAGCACACTGCTGCCACATGCTGAGGAGCACATCCATTTCCCCAGCACTGCGGCGGAGTGCACAGTAAACATACAGGAGTTCCACAGGGTAGCACGTATGCCTGGTGTGCTAGGGGTGATAGACTGCACCCATGTGGCCATACGCACACCACCTGGCCCCGATGGGGCTGCCTACATGAATCGTAAGAGATATGCCAGTGTCAACTGCCAGGTGGTGTGTGATGCCAGTGGGCGCATAATCAATGTCTGTGCCATGCACCCTGGGGGAGCACATGATTCCTTCATCTGTCACCAGTCGGCACTGTGCCACCAATTCAAGAGTGGGGACATCCCCACAGGTCATCTAGTGGGTGAGTATGTATGTAGAACTGACATATCGTGGGCAAGGAGGGTATGGCCAGAGGTGCCATGGGTGTGGCCCACAGGGCTTGGGGCAGTCTGAGCCTGAACAAGACACTAACCTCCACTATCTCCACACAGGTGACGGTGGATACCCACTCTGTCTGGCTGCTCCTACACACCCGCGTCCCACGACCCCATCGCAGCAATGCTTCAATGAGGCATGCCACCAAGCACGCGTCATTGAGCGGGTGTTTGGGATGCTGAATGGCATTTCCATTGCCTGGACACCTCTGGTGGTGCCCTACAGTATAGCCCCTCAAAGGCCTGTGGGATATTCCTGGCCTGTTGCATCCTGCACAACATGGCCAAAGACTGTGGGATAGCTGTACAGGTCGAAGAGGGGGACAACAATAAGGGGACGACGGTGGCGCTGGGTGATGATGGGGATGGGCAGCCCCCGCCAGCAGCCGGGACCCCCGACTGATCCGGCTGGCACAGCTGCACGGGGACACCATTACACGGCGAAGGAGCACTTCCAGCCAACACAGGTAAGTCGCTGGAGACATGCACGCAACCACCAGTAGCTGAGCGGCACAACCCACATACGCGCATGGAAACACACCAGGGGTGCATGCTGGCAAGGGATGTGGCTGGACACAGAAGCACACACATACAACCAGGAGAGGTGAACAGTAACATGCCACATGGATGGACACACACACGCACACTTTAATGGCACAAAGTGCACAGGGTCAGGTGCAAAACAGAGCGGGAATGCAAACACTAGCAACACACATGTCCACGGGCCACCACGTCCACTGACTGTCTATGTGCGTGTGTCAGATGCTGGGCACCATCGCACTTTGGTGTACTGTGCAATGCAGGCATCATCATGCACATGTACCTGTGGACAGCAGTCGGGAGGGTGTGCAGGTGGACTGTGTGTCTGCGTGCAGAGCCGGGCACCCACCCGTGCACTGACCACCAAAACACACAATGCACACAGGGCAGCACCAGACAGTGCCCGTGCTGGGAGACAGGTCAGTCTTGTGGCACAGTGCCACATCCACCTCGGATGCGTGGGCGGTCCTGCCGAGACCCAGCAGCACTGGCAGGCTGACCACGGGCCTCATGGGGTGGCACCGATGGTCCACTAGGGGTTCCATTGCACAACACGACTGTGCCCACACATGGGTCTGCAGCACACCAGAACATACCTGCACCAGGAGTGCCGGGATGCCCACAGCCTGAACCCAACATTGACGACAGGGTAGGGTGTCATGGATGCGGGAACAGGGGTGGATAGCGAACTGCGCGGTGTGGAGGCATGGGCACCTGACTGTGTGCCCGGTAGCCAGCCCATGACAGCGATGAACATCTGTGTTTGCCTGTCAATGGCAGCGGTCACATCCTCCACAAATGGTCAATCGTGACGGGATCCTATCGGTGTCCCTGCTGTGTCACTCCTCGACCCGCTCCAGAGCCACACACAGTGCCTCCACGGATGTTGCAAGCCACATCTGCTGCTGTACTGATGCCTGTAGTAGGTGGGTGTGCTCATCAAGGAGGTCGTCTGCCACCTCGGCATCCCATCCCTCAGGGTATGCAAGGGCCTGATGTTCAGCACCCCTTGAGGGTGGGCGCTGCTCACCAGGACCAGGTATGGGCAAGTCCACAGGTGGTGCACAGACATCACCACTGAACCCTGAACCCCCAGTCCCTTTGGGCGACTGCTGCTGCTGCCCCTCCGCCTGCTGTGCCCAAGGGATCAGCTGTTCTGCCGCTGTGGCTGCAACAGTCCCACTGTCCTGACCAGCCACGGTGCTGCCACACTGGTGCGTGACAAGCACAGCCTGGGACTGTGCTGACACGCGTGGCACACAAGTCCGAACCAGCCAGGTCCATGGGCGTGAGTTGGCCTGCTGTGTGTCCATTCCATGGCACACATGTCACTGCCCATGACTTCGCGTGTCTTCATCATTGGTGCAGGTCTCCACCACAGCCACAGCCACAGCCACAGCATGCTGGCATCCTTGGGCAACCAGAAGCTGAGACACAGGAAGAGCCTCCCCACACCTGTCTCAACGACATCAGTGTGGACAGCCAGGCGGACCCACTGTTGCAATACCTTCAGCGGATACCTGTGGGTGGATGGTCCCTCCTCCAACTCCAATGACTGTCCACAGTGGACGAGCCCTCCACCACTGACCCCTGCAGATGCGGAGGATCTGTAACAAAAAGAGTCACGTTAGTGCATGTGATCTACCCTGCCCCCCGACAGACCATGACTTACCATGCAGTGATGGGCTGCCACCTGTCTGGAAGCCACCTCCTGGAATGCCCTCTATGGCACTCGCTGCATGCTTGCAGCAAGCCTGTCCTCTGCCGGTGTCAGCTGCACCACCTCCAGCTGGCCCCCACCTGTTGCAGCATGCCGCCCTGATGGCAGCCATCTTCTCCCTTCACCCTCCTCCTGTCAGTACCCATCTTATTCTTACACTCACCATGGAGCACTGGTGGCTGCCGTGCAGGTTGATGCTACATGCCACCTCCCATGCAGCAACGGGCCTGAGGGTGCCCGCCATCCACTGAGCAGTGGCTCCTGATCGAGGGTAGGCCTCGAGAAAGTGCCTCCATCTTGGCCCTAGTGAAATTGGGCCTCCTCTTCCGCCCCACCATCGTAGTCCTCCTCACCCAGACCTCGCTCGGTCATAATTCAGCCTGTAAGGATGACAGTGGTTACACCTGTGACTGTGCAGTACAAAGCAAGTCCCTGATACCACGGTCAGAGACCCACACAGCACGCAGCTCACCAATAAACTGCAGTAACTTGAATATGGCCACTGCAGTGGGCGTCACGTTTTATAGCGCCAATCCACATACAGGTGGGTGAGGAGCAACTTTAATGAGATGCAAATTAGCTGCTCTTGCCATTGCATGGCTGATCGGATGATTAGCATATGATGGCTGGATATCGCGCTTTTGCGCTGTACCGGTGTGTTGAGCGTGCTGAGCCAATAGGCGCTGATTCTGTAGCATCGTGGTACACCTCCACTGCACATGCCCAGGTAGCTCCGCAGAGCATCTGCCGCACTGATGGCGATGCGTAGCGTGTTGTAAATGCAGGGCGCATAGCCACCATTGCCAGTGGTGCTATGGCGGGTCACTACACCACAGGGCACTGGCAGTACAACTGCGTGATAGTTCGCTGTGGCACTGGCACACGGCAACCAATCCGCTAGACACAGACGTCTGAAGGCACTGTCGCGTGGCCTGCGCCAGAGACCCTGACCTGTGCCCGACCTTTGCCCCGCAGCGCCACTCCGTCCGGCATGGCACCTCTGCTCGCGCTGTTCGGTAACGCAGGAAATGGGTGGGGATGCCGCTGCAGGCACCATATTACCTACTATAGCGGTTGAGATAGCACACAGAAACCCCTCAATGGAGTGCCCTTGAGCTGGCCAACCTTGTGGCCATTGTGGGAACCACACTGGCCCTCTTTGGAGAAAGGCACTGGACAGGAGGACTGGGACCAGGTCTGACAGGAGGTGGCCGCTGACCTGGGGCGGCCACTGGATGCAGGAGGACAGACGCAGTGCAGGCACCATTAAGGGGACCTTAGGAGGAGGGAGCCAGAGACCTTTCCCGTCTGTGGTCGCATGCCCGGAGGGCATGGTGCCTCGTCCAGGTGGGTGATCGTCTACCACTTGTATAGTCCATATGGGTAACACTGTCTTATGTGTCCAGCACATGGGAGAGGGATAGTCTAGGGTTGGCTGTGGCAGTGTTTACAGGGTATGGGGTGGGTGGGTCTGGCTGGGTGGGTGGCACACACATTGGGGCAGGGGACTTTGCTTTGGGTTTGTACTGATGTTTTTCTCTCTTTTTCTCCCACAGGCATGGGCGAGCAGCGGATCAGTGGAGCGGCAGCAGAGAGGAGGGCCCTTGGCACACAGGCGTGTCGGGGACCAACACCACTGACAACAATGGCCCGATGAGGGTGGTGCCATGACACCATGATTACTATTGCATGCTGTGTAACAGGGTGGGGAGCAGGGCATGGCCACCATCCATGGACACCACTGCCATGCACGTGACTTGTGACAGTCAGCACTGTCCAATGGCACTGCATGTCTCAAGAATCGTCAATGGTAGTCCATGCGTGCACTGGGCACATGGCTGTGGCACTGCCTGCACACTCCCTGACCACGTTACTGTCCCGACCTTGGTTGTGCTGTGCTGGACATGGGCGGTGGGTGTGTGCAGTGGTACACATGGCTGTTGCTGCCTGGTTGGTCATGTCTTGTGGACACGGTCATTGTGGGTGGGCGCACACTATCACAGGAGCGTGGCACATGGCTGTATGCCATGCATAATGGGTGGGCTGCAGGGGGATGGACAGTCACACCTATTGACTCTGATCCCTCATCCTAGGTGAATGGATACTCCTGCGGATCCAGCAGGCTGTGCAGGAGCTGCTGCAGGTGGCACGGGAGTCCCTGACCATGCTGGGGACATGCACCAACCCGAGGGGTCAGGAGGAGGGAGACAGGACAGGCGACAGCCCCAGGTGGAGGGAGGACCAGGCTGGCTGCTAATGTCTGCAGGAATCTGCCTACAACTTCCCCTCTGACCAACCCTCACCCTGCCTTCCCTCTCCCATATGTTCACCTGTACCACACCCACCTTGTTTCTGTCCCTCCCCCATTTGTACATAGTTTACTGTATATAGTTGTGTTTTATATTTTACAATAGATATATTTTGATATAAATACTGTGGTGGTCTCTCATTTGCAGCTGGCTATAGGTGCTCAGCTGCAGTGGTGTCATGGCATCTGGGGTGGTTCAGTCATGGGTATGTGTGTGTGTGCGTGGGGAAGTGTCTATGGTGTGGGAGTTGCTATCAGTTGGTGTCTGTGGTGTGTTGTTCCCTGTTCATTGCATTACTGTGTGCAGTGGTCCATGGTGCATGCTCTGTGTCCATTGTGCCCCTGTCAACCCGTTCTTGGCCTGTGCAGCTGACACCTTTGCATGTCTGTGGCCTGCAAGGTCTGCTGCCTTGTCAGTGGTGGCTGTCCCTACAGGTCATCCACTGTGACCGTCACAATGCTGGGTTGCCTCCTGTCACTGGTGTGGTGCATGTTTGCCTCGGGTGACACTGTGGCCTCTGCAGTTGATGTCCCACCTCCATGCTGTGGCTTGTGTGTGTTGCAGGGGCTGTGCACCACTGTCTGTGACTTGTGCTCCAGGCATATGATGGTGGCGTATGGGACCACAGTGCATGCACAGGGTGGGTGTCACCCCTGTGCCATGGAGGACTGCAGACTGTGTGTGCTCAGTTTTCATGGGCCCACACTTGGGGCTTGGTTGCCACACTACTGCGTCCCTGTGTTATTGTCCCCGTGGGTATGGGTGTGTGTTTGCCCCTGCACTGTGTTGCATCCGGTGTGATGCATGCTTCCACGCACCACTGTGGGTGTCTGTGCTGGCTGCTGTGGCTAGTGGTGGGTCGGGATGTGACACTTGTCTACTGTGCAGGGTGCTGTCTCAATGGTGGTGGTGTCAGGGGCACGCCCTTTCCCGTGTGGGGTACCTCTTGTGCCAACACATGGTCGTCTCTCAGCTGTGCCTCAGGGGGGATTGTGCATGTTGGCACTGTGTCTGCCGTTGTTGCATTGCCGTGTGCTGCCACCCACTGCTGGGTGCTCATGGTGGGGCTGGCTTGTATGGTTCTGTGGTACCACAGGGTTGCAGTGTGACAGTGGGGGTGGTGGTATGCATGGGGTTTCCTGCAGTGGTGGTCACTGCTCATGGGGGTGTCTAGGGGTCACGGTGCAGGGTGTGCTGTGCACTGGGGGGCTGTGTGGCAGGGGTGGTCCGCCCTCCTTGTGTGGCAGTCTCAGCTTGCGGTGGGTGTGCTGGGGCACCATGGCCCAGCTGTGCTGTTGCTTGTCCCCATGGTCCAGTGGATATTCCAGCCCTCCCCAGTTGTGCTGTGCTTAGGGTGTGGGGGCGCATAGTCAGTTCTGCTGTGTGTTCCTGTGCCCATCTGTGGCATGGGTGGTGGGCCCCTACCTACCTCCCTGGTTGTGCAGTTACATTGCTCTGCTGCTGGGGGACTCCCTGCTTGCGCTATGGCGCCTCTGGGCTGCTCAGCTGGGCAGCCCTTGTTGCACCATAGCGCATCGTATCTGCTCAGCTTCCACTTCCTAGTTGCGCTATGGCTCAGGTTGTGCGACATTCAGACATTAGCTGTTGGCGCAATTTGGCTTGCTCCTTTTTTGAATATCGCATCTATTGCGCATGGGCACAATGGACTTGTGCTTGCTCCTGCTAGTGAGCACTTTTTGGGCGCAGTTTGAATATCCAGCCCAGTATATACAAATAGGATATACAGCACAAACATGCAATTAATTATATTCACAGTCATACAATTAAGTAAAATTAGATAAAACAGCTACAGGGCTTTTGTAAAGAGAACAGGTGCTTTTTCAGTACAAAAATAGATGGAGGTTTAACATGTTGTTTCCTAAACTTTAAATGGAAGATTATTCTAACAAATTGGGACAAATTGACTAAAGCAATACACAGATCGCTTGGTTTTCATATATGGAACCAATATTTCCTTTAAATGACAATTTCCCAAGGAGGAATAAATATTCCTACAAGTTAATCTATCGCTTAGGTATTTAGGAACTAAACCTAAACCATATTTATAGGCAAAAATGCATTTATGAAGTTCCCTCCTGCTGGACAATGATAGCCAGCCTAGCTGCTGGTACATTTCACAATGGTGTACATATTGGCCTACAGGGCTTTCCTGCACCAAGATCTAAGGTAGAGATCCCCCCCCAGGAAGCGCTACACATCTTACTAGTCGTCAGACTACTGGAGATATTTTTTGAGCTTGCATATTTACTGCTTGTACCTGTACTTTTGATACTTTTCTGTGGTTACTTTAAGGTGTTATTTTTTTGCTGCCTGTGTAGCATCTGATTTTTACACTTACTTTAAGGCTAGTTGTGTTACTGTAGCATACCTGCTGATTTTAATGCAGAGCTTGTTCAGCTTGTTCAGTGCTTTCTTCCTTCTACCTTAATTCCTTTTTTATCAGTCAGCTTGTTTTCCCCTTCTGCTCCCATTCTGTGGACTTTGCTAGCACATGTGCAGTGCTTGGTCCCCTCACCCCAATTCGAATCTCTCAACCTTTCCTGCAGCTCTTTATTTGTTTGCCAAAGTAGTCCTTTTGTGTTCTAAGTGACACCCTGCTGTTTTATTCCCTTTTAGGCTGCAAGCTCCCCAAAGTCAGTCAGCACACAAAGAACCCTCCCTCAGCCTACAGAGCTCTCCTGCAGCAAGATCTAAGGTAGAGATTTCCCCCTGGAAGGGCTACACATCTAACTAGTGTAGCCCCTCGACGCTGCACATTGACTGCCCCGCCCAACCCGGTCCATCCTTCCTTCCTTCTATTGACCAGGTTGGTCACATGGTACTAGTCACGTGACTGCACTGAATTTATCAGTGTCCATTGCTGTACCTGCAGGTTATACTTCTCCACCACCAGGAGGTGCTAGTGATACACTCCCTCTCTATGCACTTCCCTGCTTTTCGCACCTATTTTCTCTCTTGCCCCCTAGTGTAACCTCCAAGTTATATTGCCTTTCTACCCTTCTTACACCTTGCCGAAGCAGGGATTTGAACCTGCAACCATCAGCACTAAAGGCGGCACCCCAATTCACTGCGCTATCTCATCAGCCCTGCTATTCCTTGGAACTTTGTCCCTCTTATTCTGCAAGCATTCTTGTCCTACCAGCCCTGGACCTGCCCCACCTCTCTCTGAGAGTCCAAATTATCCCCCTGTCTTTAAGTGCTATTAAAAAGTACATCCTTGAGCCACTTGAGGATTCTCCTTGACCAATGTTTTTTACAGTCTTCACCAGTCCCCCCTATCGATATCCCCCACCGAGCCACTGCCATATGCCTGTATTCTTCTTTGTGCTGGGTACCCTCGCCAATGTTTACCCACAACATTTTGCATACACCATTGCATTGGCTTATCATATTATGCACCCTGAAAATTTACCATAGCCCTCCCTCCTCCTCATGGGCTCAGACATACCCTTGCTCAACTACTCCCGCCATTGTGCACCCCATTGTTACCAGTGTACCGACCATCAAGGGAGCTTAGCACTCACCACCCACCCCTTAATGTACATCCAATAGCCAAGGACCTCTCTTATGTTCTGTGAGTGTTGTATCCTTTGCATCCTTTTCTCTCTGAAGAGCTGCCGTACTCTCCATACCACATAATACTAACACCCCCTACAAACGTGGTTGTCTACCCCCACTTAGAGCTCTCTTTAATGGACTCAAGATCAAGAGGCTACTCCTCTTACTTTTATTTTGCTATGGGAACGTCGAGCTAAACCCAGGACCCCCCCTCCCTCATCTCTGCACTTTCAGATCTAACAAGCCTAAAAGGCATAAGCCTCCTGCATGTCAATGCATGCAGCCTCCTCAAAAAACATGACATGATTCAGGCCTGGGTCTGCCACATCAAGCCTGATGTGCTGGAAATCTCAGAATCCTGACTGAAAGCCTCTACCCCGACCATAGCATCAACATTCCTAACTGTAACCTGTTCCGCACCGACAGGCCTTCCAGGGGAGGAGGTGTGGCCATTTATGTACACAAAAGATTCCCAGCCTCAATCACCCACTCAATTTCTGTGCCAAAGAGGTTCAAAAGTCTAACGTCAAAAGTATCTCTAGCACATAATGAATCCCTACTTATTACTGGCTGCTGCAGGCCCCCCTCAGTGGGTCTTGAAATATAATCCCACCTCCATAAGCAGATGACCGACCACAACTCCAAAACAATTATCATGGGTGACCTTAACTTAGATTGGTTCTCCCCATGCTCTAAGTCATTAAAGGACTCATGCGATGAATGTGGTCTCACACAGACGGTTCCCGATTCTACTAATCCTAATGCAAAGAGCCACAATTGCAGTACTCTCCTTGACCTAATACTTGGCAATAACCCGCATAAAATTGCTCACACCGGTGTTTTCCACAACAATATAAGCGATCATAACATCGTAGCTTGTGTGAGGGCCACTACAAAGCCCCCTTCCACTGCCAAATTCCTACACAAAAGGAGTTTCCGCATGTTAAATGCCAGCCACTTTCTGTCGGACCTAGGCCAGACCAGATGGCAAGATTTCTATCTTGCGCTTACGGTTTTTGAGGCCTGCAATCTGTTCCAGAGTCCGATTCAAAAAGTGATCAATAAGCATGTCCCTTTAGTTAAAGTCAGATCCAGGCAAAAGACTTGCCCATGGTTTACTAATGACTTGAAATCAGACCTACCTGCCAAGGACGCCTTATAGAAAACAGCATGGAAAACTAAACTTCCTGCCAACTGGGCAGCTTTTAGAACCACTCGAAACCGTTGCATCAAATGTATAAGGGCTGCAAAGGCTAACTAACTAGTTCCAATTGGTATTAGACTCCTCCAAATCCAATGCAGCCAGGTTTTAGCAAATTCTATGGGACATCGAAGGCCACAGTTCCGCTTCATTTTGCCCCCAAAATTATTTCCGGTGATAATACCTTCACCATTAAGTAAAGTATACTCGAACAACTAAACAATCATTTCGTTACTGCAGGACTGGCCTTTGACACTTTCCCTGCAAGTCAGCTCCCTGTACACACCTCCAGCAACCTTCCACCCTCTTACTCACAGAGAGCTGCAAGTCATGCACCAAAGTTTAGCTTCAGCCCAGTCACACTTAAGCAGGTCGAAGACCTACTGCTGTCCCTCAACACTAAAAAAAAAGTCCTGGTGCCGACCAAATCAAGCCATTCTCCTTACAATTAGGCTCTTACCACCTGGCTCCACCCATTACTCACCTCTTTAACCTCTCCCTCACTCATGGAATATTCCCTTCTGCGTGGAAGACCACACATTATCCCCCTCTTCAAAACTGGCAACCCATGCAATCTCAACAATTATCGACCTATATCTTTATTACCCACCTTATCAAAACCTCTCGAAAAACTAGTCAACTCCCAGCTAAGAGGCCACCTGGAATCCTCCAATCTGCTTAATCCCCTGCTTCAGACCCAACCACAGCATGGTCTCCGGCTTGGCTAAAGTGACGAATGATTGGCATATACGCCCTAGACACCAAAACCATGTCTGCCTACTCTTTCTGGATCTGAGTATGCGTTCAACACTGTGTACAACAACTTACTCTAATTCAGCGCAACATTGGCCTCAACGACACCACTCAGTGGTTCTCCTGTTACCTAACTGGCAAGAAGCAGCAGGTGAAAGCTCAGAGTGACCTTCGCCTCCCCAAACCACTCTTGAGAGGTGTTTCCAGGGGTCCATTCTGGGGTCCCTACTTTGAATTTACATCAATGACATAGACTCCAAAATAATACACCTAGTGTCCATAGTTTTGCGACTGACATGTTCTTTACTTTGCCAAACCCACACTTGAGTTAGCTTGCAAAGAGATGCAACAGGACTTCGACCTGCTGCAACAAAATCTCCTGCATCATAAATTGCTGCTCGATGCTAAAAAAATGAAAGTGATGTTCCTATCACTCCACGCCCACCCAGCAAACACCTACCCAGTAAGTACTCAGCCCAAATCCTCACTCTTCTGGGTGAACCATTAGAGGTCGTGGAAAAATGTAAGTACCTGGGCCTCTGGATCAACTCAAAACTTATCTTCTCAGTGCACTTAGAGGAACTCCTGAAAAAGCTATGACAAAGACTTGGCCAATTCTTCAGAATCAGAAAGCTACTCACATTTGAGGCAAAATCCTGCTTGGTGCAGACCACATTCCTTCCCTCAATCGACTACACTGACTTCATTTAAAGCCACTGCCCAACAACTGCCCTAGCCAAGTTGGATATAATGTATCACAGAGCCCTAAAATTCATTACCGTGCCCCATTCAACACACACACCACTGTCATTTATATGCTCAGCTAGGATGGCCATCCCTCAGGAATAGGAGACTGAAAAACACCTACCTCTGGGCGTATAGAGCCATTACGCACAAACTCACTCCCTACATCACTGATTTCTTCATAAGCACCCCCGGTGCCTACCACCTCAGAAGGTACATTTTACATACTTCTCGATACACCTAGGATACAAAGTAGATTTGGCGCCTCGTCCCTAAGCTATAGCATCCCCACCATTTGGAACACCCTCCAGAAATCATTAAAGCTCACAAACTTGGTAGGACTGCACACTTTCAAGACTTTTTTTGGCAGTCACTTGCAGATATATGTAACTGCTTCTCCTAACTCATCCTACCACCAGAATCTTCCTGCCTATTCTCCCTATCATTTGATCATACTTGTGGAAGTCTGCCAGTACCCAGCACTTATTTCCCCCCGCCCGCAGCCCCAACTCCTCTTCCCTTCGCTTCTCACTCCCTACCCAACTTCCCTCCCCTAGTCCCACAGTGACCCCTTCCTACAGTATGTGGTTCCTCCCCCTTCACTATGCTATCAATGTATCATCCCCTCTGTCTGCTTCCACACCTGTGCATCCATGGTCTTGAAAATTGTTATGTATGCCCTTCCTGTTACTATTTTATTATGCCCTGTTATTGCAAATGTATGACTGTTGCTATCCTATTATGCCCTGATATTGCAGATGTATAATTGTGTTTTCTAAGCCATCTCAATATGCATTGGTTCTGTAAGATGTATTACTTGTTATGATGTCTTGTGTTATTTGTGTTACGTCCACCCAGGACCACTTTGTAAATGAGTTCTCTCAATGGTGCATTCCTGGTTAAATAAAAATTGAAATTTAATTGAAATTTATGACATTTGAGAATTAATCTTACTAGACAATTAAATAGAACTATGTAAGGGCCCAGTAGTCCATTGAACTACCTAGATTCAGTTCACTATCCACACAGTCTTCCACTGAAAATGCTCAGTCACCAGAAACCTTAGTTCTGCTACTAGTATTCAGTTCACATTGACACCTAGGCAATCTTCACCTGAGCATGCGCAGTCACTCAAAACAGTCTTCAAGCCTGACTCCTCCTACCATCCAATCAGTGTCCTGCAACTACGCCCCTACTATTGTCAGATCTTTTATTCCACTGAAAAGAACAGGTCTCCTCTTTTACAGCTCCTGTTTGTGAGTTAATATTTCTGTAAAGTCTTTCCAGTCATTTTTTTAATTTGTAAATTATTATCGATTTTTCTGTCAACCGATCATGTGCACTGTGACTCTGTCTCACTACTCCCTCAGTAGCAACATGTACGAAAGCAAGATCACCAGTTTCAAGAGGTGCATAATCTGCAGGTTCACAGTGTCCATCACTGACAGCCATAATGCCAGCATCCACTGCCTGGCTATCACCCATAATGTAGACCACTGATAGTGGTGCTAAGCCATGCACCCACAGGCAATCAAGGATAGTAAGATGCCAGTCCTTAGGGAGAGGCAGGTGATGGCAAATGGGCTGTCTACCTTGGTAGACTAGGCTGTGCAGTTAGTGACCCTGGAGGATGAAGACATGCTACAGTCCTTCAACAAAGACATCCTGGTTATGGACCTGCTGACTGTCGAGGAGGATTGTTGAAGACCTCCCCATGCCTTGGGAAGATGACAAAGGATTTTGTGATTTTTCTGTTGATCTATCAGTTGTTCAAGAAAGCTCTCCTAGATATCATAAGCACAAGAAGAAGAGTTGACATCAGTCATGGTAGCGCTGTCTGCCAAAGGAACATTTAGACTCACCCATGACAGACAGCCCTCATGGTAGGTCACCCTCTAAGGAGGCAAACCGCCAATGAAACCCATTGGTTTGGCCCCAAGGATTCCATCAGGGCAGCTGAACATGTCGGCACAAGTCCATCAATGGAGCCATTTGGTCCATTCGGTCATGACTGTGTCAATGGTGGGAATCATGCCTCTCATGGACTCAATTCTACTACTAGCTCTGCAGACCCTGCCTTGGGGGACCATTCTAGCTAAGATTCTGCTAATAGGTCTGCTGCCTATGCAGTCACTGCCAGCTTCACAGAAACACAGAAATGAGACAGACAGAAAAAGACATGAACATTCCATCTAGTCTGTCCAAAGAATACCTACTTGGAGATACTCTAGTCTCCATCTTCCCTTCAAGTCACTCCTTTCCATCACCACTTCCTGTCAGATAACTCATTTATATGTGTCCCCCTTTCTTTTGAATCCTGCATTTGTGTTTGCCTCCACAACCTCATCAAAATGTTTGTTCCACCAATCCATCACACTTTCCATGAACTAATACTTCCTAATGCCCTTTTTGAATCTTCCCTCCTCCAGTCTGAGCACATGCCCATGACAGATGCACTGTTTCCTAGTTTGAACAGACTTGCTGTGTCCACTAGGTTGAACCCTTTCATGAACTTTATCATGCCTCCTCTCCCTTCTACCCTCCAGTGAATACATGTTAAGACTTTTCATTCTCTCATCATACTCTTTGCCCTGCTGACCATGGATCATCTTTGTATCGCTTTGTTACACTGTCTCTAATCTATTCCTGTGCTTCCTTAGGAGCAGGCCCCAGAACTAGGTACAGTATTCCAGATGTGATTTCGCCAGTGATCGGTACATATGCAATATCACCTCCCTTCTCATGCTAGTAATCCCTCTCCCTATGCATCCCAGCATTCTCTTAATGCTTCATATACCCTGTTACACTGAGCAGCCTGTTTTAGGTTACTGCTGACCACCACTATCAGGCCTCTCTCTCCCTCAGTGCTCTCTTCCTCCTGTGTGCATCACCTTGCACTTTTGCTACTAAATTTCAACTGCCAAACACTTGCCCAGTTTTCTAGTCTTCTCACATCCTGTCTCATAATGTTAACCCTTTCTTCACTATCAATCCTCCTGAAGAGGTATCATTAGCAAACAAACACATCTTGCCTTGGATACCCTCACTTATGCCATTGATATACATATTAAGCAGGAGTGATCCCAGGACAGACTTTTGTGGAACCCCATTAGTCACCTCCATGTCCTCAAAGCATTTTACCATTAAGGACCACCCTCTTATCTCTAAATGTAAGCCAGTTTTTAACTCATCTAGTTATTTCCTCCGCTATCTTCAGATCACTCACCTTCTTATCCCGCCTCCTATGTGGCACTGAATCAAAGGCTTTGTTAAAAATCAAGGTATAGCATGTCCTCTGCTCGGCTCCTGTCTGCCATTTGTTCCACTGCATCAAAGTCAATTCATTTAGTCTGACACAACCATCCCCTAGTGATCCTATGCTGATTCCTACCAGTTAAGCTCTTTTCTTCTAAGAATGTGACTATCCCCTCTTTACTATTTGTCTTCAAAGCTTCCCCACTATCTAAGTCAAGCTCACTGGTCTTTACTTGCCTGGCTTTTCCCATCACTCCCTTTGTGTAAGGGACCACATTTCCATCCTCCAGTCCTCAGGCACTACACCTGTTGCTAATGAGTCTCTCAAGAGGACTACCAGTGGCTCCACTAGCACCTGCCTAGTTCCTTCAGCATCCTAGGGAGAATCCTGCTTGGCTCTGGCAATTTATTGTTTTTTGGGTTCTGCAGTCAATTTAGTACCCATTCTGTTGTTATCCTCCCCCATCTCAAATTTGTCATCTGTATCCCCTTTGAATTTTCTCCTGCTGTTAGGGAGTAGGCCTGCCTTCTTGACAATGAACACTGAACACATGTGTTTATTCAGTATACCTGCCTTCTCCATAATGTCCCCAGTACTCACCCAGTCCTTCCTAATACTTTTTGCTATCCCTTGGCATTTTCTTTTCACTGATATATCTAAAGAAGGATTTGTCATTCTTCATGACCCTTTCCACTAGCATCTGTTCTGCTGTTGCCTCCCTAATAAGCTTTTTAATTATGATGGATCAAATGGTACCCATCTGCCGACACCATTCTTATGTTCTTATGCCCAGTTACTCCTATTACCTCTGTCTCTTTGCTTGAGTGTTCCTCCTTACAAACCCACAATGCCTCCTTTTTGTCCCCAAGTTCAATGGGTGTGGAGTCGCAGTCTTGTGGGACACCTTCTGGAGACTGAGGTGCTGCCAAATTTGTAATTACTTCTATGGGTTGAGGGCAGAGGTTGCTGGACTCTGGGATGAACTACCAGGGGTGTAGAGAACTTTTTGCCCCACCCAGTGGCCACCAAGTCTGCCACTAATCCCATGAAGGATGCCCAGGCAGAGGCAGAGCGGTTGGACTTAGGTGGGCTGCAGGAGGGTGGGTGCACACTCCTCGTCCTGTACCACTGTACAGTTCCTTCACCATACTGGTGGGGCAGGCAGGTGGAAAGAGGCACCTGTAGCAGTGAGAAGGGAAGAAGTGGTGGTCCACAGAAGGGGAGGCCCAAGGAGAGAGGAAGAGGCCCACAGTCAAGCAGGAAGCAGCTGCTGGTGGGAGATTTTCTTTTAAGGGGGTAGACTTGGGAATAGAGAGAGAAAGGGAGAGGGAGATAAAGTGCCTGAGAGGTCCTTCAGCTTGGAGGGATGGAGAGTGGATCCAAAGTATCACTAGGACAGGAGGAGATGGGAGGGAGCTAGATGTCATTATCCACCTGGGGATAAATAATTTGGCAAGGGAGAATCTAAGAACATTTTAATTTGCTTTACCTCATCTATATAAAGGGAGGAGGTTGAGCAAAGTAAAATGCTTGTACAATGTCAGGCAGAAATAATGAATTCGGTCATGGTAAAGTTGGATTCATTTAAATCTGCAGAAGAAAAACTATCATGCTCAGAACTTGTAATTCCAGCTGCTCCCGAGACTGAGAAAAAGTAAAAGGTCATATCTGGGGCAATGGAAATTGGAAATAAAAATGTGTGAAAAAGAAAAAAATAATTAGAAAAGAAAAAAACAATGGAGAAAAATAACAGATATAGTTAAAACAACATTTGAACAGGGGAACCAAGCAACAGTTTTAACAGAAGATAGTAAGAAAAAAGTACAGTAGCTGGTGATTGGTTGACTCTGAAGTAGTTCCACAGGAGAGTACTATGGTGAAGTGGGTGATCCCCCATTGGAAGAAACCACTTGGAGTTGTTTTTTTTTCTTGAACGGTTTTGAAATGGTAATCTCTATAAAGGGTATATTCAGAAAATCAAATTAAACTGACGAGTCTTTGAAATCATGGAATGCAACATTTATTAACAGCTGAGTTAGAGATACCAAATTGTAGCAACAAAGTTTTATTTCCTGTAAGAGATACAAAAACTGATACCAATAATGTTGATAAATCAATGCAGGACCTTGATATAGCTAATCTTGCATAGAGTGCCTTTAGAAAACTAGAGCTTCAGTTAAAAACTGCCCCCCAATATCTTGGCAGTCAATAATAAAAACAAGAAAGGTCAATTATAATGTTCCAGCTGAACATATAACTTGGGATCTCTTTATATGATCTGTTTAGTCATTTGATTAGGACTATCATAGGCCATAGAGTCAAAATCAACATGAAAATGAATCTGATCGTATTATATTAAGTATTTTTGGGATTGAACAAAAAAGAAATGAAACTTACAGACATGTAATTTCTTCAGTTTTGTCATCAGTAAAATATTAGGTATCAAGGTGAGCTATACAGGTATAGAAAGGGTAAATATACCTAATAGAACCTCTGGTGATACACAAATTGACTTCTGGGTAAGAGCTAGAATATTGACCTCAAAGATTCTGGCAGAGGCTGACAAATTGGATCAATTAGGCATACATATTGCGGATCTTAATGTAAATGTAAATATATTCTCAAATATTCATATCTTAAGAAACAATTCTGTAACAGAAGTGAGAAGGAATATTGACAATTGCCCTTAAATTTCTTTAAATAGTTCCCAGAAAGCCAGTTACCCATAGGACCCCAGAAGTACATTCTTATATTAACTGCCTACTGAAAGTTCCTTGTTAAACAAGTCTAATCATAATATTTAGTTCCCAAGTTCTAATATAGATCAGATGCCATAAAAGATTATCTTTTGGAATATAGCTGGTTTGTCATTGAAAATGCCAGATAGTGAGTGGCTCGGTTTTGTTAATGGCATTCACATTATTTGTTTACAAGGACATGGTTATATTCAGAAATACAGATTAAATGGTGCCACGTTTTTTTTTTTCAACAGCTAAGAACTTTTCTAAGAATGGAAGGCCAGCAGGTGGCTTTCCATATTTGTAAACATTTCTTCTCTTAGATCAGTGAAGTTGCTGAAACAAGATCCTAACTGTCAAGTGTTGGAAATTATTGTTAAAGGGAAGGTCCACTCAGCCTCTTTTCTGTTTACCTGTGTAGTTTTCAGGCATGAACAGTGATTGCCTCTATCACACCCTTCTAATTTCATCAGGATTTAAATGTAAATGAAGCTACTTTAAAGTCTGGTGTGAAAACCTGCTTGACTCCATTAAAAAGGTCGTGTACTAAATCATGTAAGGCATCCTGGGATTTTATGATGCTTTAGAGCTAAAGCCTGCAGTAGTACAACTGTATCAGTTACTGGTGTTCATGTCCTCTGCAGCCCTGTGTTCTTGCTTGTGCTGGCCATCAAACTTTTCAAGGTGCAGTAAGTGCCCTATTGTTTTCTGTAGTTTAAAGTGTATCTGAGTTGGAAAGTATGCTTTTAGAGAAGGTATGTGTTTGTCAAGTATTATTTCTGCTTTATTGAATACTTTCGTGTTAAAAGTTATTATTTTGCAGACTGAGCATGCAGTTTATTTGTTCTCATTGTTTTCTCCTGTGCTGGCTAACAAACAAGGCTGATGGCCAACACGAGACAAACATACAGGGACTACAGAGGACATTAACAGCACTGACTGATACAGGAGGAATTGAAGACTGTAGCTCTAAAGCTTCATCAGATCCCATGATTCCTGGCATGAATCGGGTCAAGTCCCATGCAATGGAGTCAAGCAGATTTTCACACCAGACTTAAGTAACTTCATTTACATTTAAATCCTTATGGAATTAGGAGGGTGCAATACAGGAAATCAATGTTCCTGCCTACATACTACACAGATATGCAGAAGAAAATGGCTGAGGGGACCTTCCCTTTAATAATACCATACTGATTTGTTAAATGTGTACAGTCTGCCAAGTTCATCTGCTTATTATAATGTAAATATTTTGGACAACTTGGAATCAAGAATCTCAGGTTTATTAGAAAATAACTATAGATGTTTATGTTAATTATTGGAGACTAATTTGAGTTTGCTTCCTATGAACAGCTTACTGGAGTCAACCTTCACTATTCTATCTCATATTAATGTAACTAGATATTCTGAAGACAAGATTACTAATGAGAATGGAAGTAGGATGAAAACCTTCTTAGAAAATTGTAATCTTATAATCTTAAATGGGCATACTGTCTCAGACCCTATGGGTAAATTCACATACTTCACAAATAATGGTAGAAGTGTTATAAATTTTTCTATCACAACACTTTTTGATTCAGAACTTTTTTGGGATTTGGCAGTTTATATGCATACTGAAAGTGATTATGCATTTGTTATAATCACAATTGATAGTTATACTTCCAGAGATAAAAATGCATTAATTCACCTCAAAATCAGTTTCTTGAGGTGTTTGCAAAAAATGCATTCATCTTAATCCTATGTCACTACAAATTTATGAGCACTTACTTTTCACAGTGGAAAATACTGAAAATAGTGAAACAAATAATTCTAAGTCTCCGTGTGATGCTTGCAGGACTCTGACTACTTTATTTATTCACTGAGACCCTTACACCCATGATGGTCAATAAAAAAAAGCTGTGCTTAAGAAAAAACTTGGTTTACCAAAAACATGTCAAATTGACAAAAAACAATTGTTTGGTATGGTCTGAATTGCTAAAAGGGATCCATTTAGAGAACATTTATCAAAACTTAACAAGGAATGAAGCCGGCCCAGTGGCATGGAGGGCTGAGGCAGCATGCCTTACCTGCTGCCATGCTGGTGACCTGTGTGAGCGGTGTGAGCGGGCTGTCGGGGGTCAGCTGGGGAGGGAGAGGATCAAGCATCTGGAAGACAGCTCTCCTCTCCCGGGGAAGGGTTGGGACGGAGTCCGCTGCATGCCTGACCCCTAGCGGAGGCTGAGGGTCAACACCAGTGGCTCACAACTAGGGGGTGGTTACAGGGCAGTCACCTGACGTGTGGTGTGTGGAAGCATGCGCGGCTCGGTCATTGGCAGCATTGCACATCGCTGTGACACTCAGGGGGGAGAAAAACAGAAAATGGCCCCTCGGATGGATGACTGCCTGACACCACAGGCTCCGCTCCCACAATAGCAGCAGCCCCTCACACCGGATCCGAACTGGCTGGTTGAGGGATTCCCACCACCCTGCCGTGGGAGGCAAGCCATGGGGGAAAGTGAGGGGACAATGCAGCGAGAGGAAGATGGAGCTGGGCTTCCTGGCAAGAGGGAGCTCCATAGGGGATGAATAGGAGTAGAAAATAGACTAACTGCAAAAAAACAAAACAAGGAATGAAACATATACTGCTGTAATAATTGAAGAAAAGAAACAATTCAAGGATCAATAATGGATGAAACAATATGTAAACAAGGTTCCTCAATGTCTTGGCAATTGGTGGCTAAAGGAACTAACAATTTTGAGCCATGTCCAGCTGCTTCTGTTCCGGTAGACAGATGGGTGCAGTATTTCGGTAAGATTTTCTATAATCCCTTGATTGAAGAAGTTCAGCACGCTGATACTTAAAGCATGTCTGATTATGGCCCTTTGCCATTTTCCTTTCTGGAAGCAGAGAATGCTGTTGATTCATGCAAACTGAATAAAGCTCCTGATTTAGATGGGATCCAGCTGATATGCACAGGTTACATTTAAATAATTGGGTTCCCACTTTAACAATTTTTTAATAAGTGCCTTAAATATTATTACATCCCAGACAGCTGGAAACCTAATGTAATAGTTCCTCAGTATAAAAGGGTGCTGTTGAGGAGCCAACAGATTTCAGACCAATACGCCTCCTGGTTACTACAGTATTTCAAACATTTATGCTAAAGTCTTATTAAATAGGCTTCAGGCCTGGGTTGATTCTAAAGCAATTATCTCAGATCTTCAAGCTGGGTTTAGACACAATTGTTCCACTCTGGATCATATCTTTATTATGGCTTATCTAATAGAAAAATAAGTATTCTTTAAAAAAATGAAGCTTTACACAGTATTCATTGATTTTAGAGCTGCCTTTGACTCTATAGACAGTAACATTTTATGGTAAAAACTTGCTGCCCCATACTTAGACTATAATCTGCTATACCGCATGTCTCAACTATATTCTAATAGCAAAACATGTATTAGATAAGAGCACCACGGATCCACCACAAAACCCTATATATCAAATAAGAGGGTCAAACAAGGATGCTTCTTAGATCCTCTTCTCTTTAACCTTTACATCAATAATATTTTATTGAATTTAGATGCTGGCAACTTTCACTCTCCCAATATTTGTGGTAAACCATGTCCAGTCTTAGTATATGCTGATGACATGGTTCTTTTTGCTTTACTGCCAATTGGTATGCAATGGAAATTACAACACTTTCTGAAGTATGTTCTGTACACAAGATGCAACTTAGTTACGATAACACTAAAGCCCTAATTTTTTGAGGCAAAAAAAATATTCTTTCTTTTTAAATAGAAATAAATTAGAAGTAGCCAGTATCTATAGTTTTCCAGGTGTGAATTTCACTTCAAATGGAAAATGGACCTATCAGCTTAAAACTCAGTCAAATAAAATTAGACAAAACCCACGTACTCTTCTCGGGCTCAGCTTTAAGTATGGTGTCTCAGCTGTACTTCCTGCACTTTATGGTGCTGAAGCCAACTAAATTCTATAATTCTGTATAGGCCAGATGTTTGGGGGTATTATACCCCCATAAAATGGAAGTGTCAGTCTCTCTCATCTACAGGGCTATTTTGAAAGTTAGTAAATCAACATTTGAATACTATGTTAGAGCTGCATTGGGTTGTATGCCAATTGAAAAATTATCTAAATTGATACTAACTGTATATGGGCTATGTATTTTGAATACTATTCACTAATCTTTGGCCAAAATAGTGCCTTATGAGGAAGGTCAAATGGCCTGAAAATTTGAACAAATCCTTTTTGGCTAATAATATTAAGAGGCATTCTTTCTGATATTAGTGTGTGTCATCTATAGACTAACTTCATGAAAGGAGTCATTATCTCTCTGTCCTATACAAACATCTTTAAAGAATTTATATTTGAAGACCATAAGTAAAAAAATCTGGCCACTATCAAAGCCTCAAAATTAGCTCCCTACAGTAGTTTGCAACCAATAAAGTTTGGCATGGCTGTGAGAATTATTTGATGATGCCTCTGACCCCTAAAGAGAGACATATGATAACTCATTTATGGTTTGAGATTGTTCTGCTGAAATGTATTGAAGCAAAGCTTGATAAAAATGCTGACTCTCAGAATAATTTAGAATGCTTTTGTAATAAGGGACATGATGAAAACAGTTAGATTTTGTTTATCTGTCCCTTCTATGATGCATGGAGAACAAAGTACGTTGATAAACTGACAGTTTCCTATAAGCAGTCTTTGTCTCACTGTATGAATGTCTTGATGAATCTGTAACAGGGTTGGGTAAGACCCTGTCCCATTTGTTAAGCAGAGAGTTAAAAGCAAGGGTCTGTTTTGTTCTCTCCTATTCTGCCATTTGTCTGTCTTTTGCCTGTCTGATTGTGCAGTCAAATATTTCTTGTGGTACCTAAGAAGTGGCCACTCTGATGGTACCACAATTTCTCCCTGTTATCTCCCTTCCTTCACTTGCTGTTTCTATTCTTTCTTTCTCCCCTTGCTTTTCTGTAGCTAAAAAATATATGTGACTCTTTATTTGAAACTGGAATCCCTTGGTTTGAAAATGTAGATACTTATATTGTTGAAATGATTGCAGAAAGCTATTTGAATTTCTTAAAAATAACAATCTGTAATACAGGGGGATGACCTTGAGATGTATTTTGACCTCCTCAAGCTTGTTTACAGAATAGTCAACAGGAGACCAGCTCTGGAACATAATGTTACATTTAGTTGCATCTGTTAAGGCTAGGTGTGCTCTTCAGGCTAGCCTCAGGAAAGAAACTGACAAAGTTCTGATACATTTTGTGAAAAACAGGAGATATAACTTACATGAACAGATGCAGATTTTAAACTGCTAGGCAAAAGCATCTTATTTATTTAGAGCAATATTTTTCTAGAGAGATTTTCTCAGAGGGTGGACTTTTTCTGTTTGGACTGCCTATATGAAGAGCTATTCTGTGCAATTTTATTTTTGTTATTGATAATAAAATGTTATTTGGGAATTTGATAACTTCTCCTGGTCTGCTTTGCTTCCTGGCCTTTGCCTCTATGACAGCTGGTGTCAGAAAAAGTGAGACTATTTATGCTGACCATACTGTACACTAGCAGTTTTGTGTGTGGGTAGTAGAGTTGGTACCTGGGAAGCATAGCAGAAAGGTATGGATCTACAACAGCAAGCCCAGGAGTGATTACCAGAAGAATGGCAGCCAAACTAGAAGCACAAACAAATGTCCAAATTGAGACTGTATAGCCAGCAGCAATGATGAAAGAAGAACAGGCAGTGACAGAACCTGAAAGCTTTTCTGTCTTATTCAAATGGTGGGCCATACAACAAAGAGAGACTGAGAAACATAGTAGAGAAGAGATGCAGTGACAGGAGCAGTGATGGTTGGATGCCTTGCAATCTATCAGAGCTGGAGGATCTGGTAAAGGTCCAGCAGATAAACAAAACACAAACAACATACAAGACATTAAACTTACAAAGCTGTGTCTCTTGGATGATTTTGAAGCATACCTGACAATTTCTGAAAGGGTTATTTGAGCCCTGTCAATGGCAAAAATAGCAATGGGCAATCAGGCTGGTACCTTATTTGACAGGTAAAGTCCAACTTGCCTACAGCAATAGGGACACTGCACAGTCAGAAAACTATGACCTTGTGAAAAGACAAATCTTTAAAAGATATGACTGTGACATAGACAGCCAGCTCTGAGTGCTCAAGTGCTGTATTAATTTTTGTTATTACATATAAAATGTGTGAAGGGAAGGGCAGTTCAAGGAAAAGGCTGTCTTACTGGAACTGACACATCAAGACCCCAGGGATAAGTTCAAAGGACAGGAGGTATTTTAAACTGCAGAGATCTGGGGTGCAATTACCTTGTCAATTTGCTTTCATCCCAGGAAATAAGATTAGCCATTCATAATGCCCTCAGGGAGATCCTTTGACTTGCATGGTTACCAGGAAGGACTTGTGGGGAGGGGCATCGGAGAGAGGCCAGAATGGACATTGAACAGGTTTGATGTCTGAGCCAGGGAGGACCCAGATGGATTTGGAAGGTCTAAAATACATTACCAGGGAACCCTTGAAGTACATCAGAAAGACCTGAGGTGTAGATTCCAAGGTCCAAATGGGATTAAAGAGGCCAATACACTTTTGCTTTGAATACAGTGACTTAGATCAAAGAAACTTTTGAGATGTATGTGTAGCAGAGCAAAAACCAGTTCTGACCAGTTAACCTGTAGAGAGGAAAGTCAGTGAGGTCATCTCATATGTTTTTTTAAATATTTTATTTGGAGACCCTGTATTATAAAATATAGAGTTTGATACACCAAGCCGGAGTTAGTGACCTCATGAGAAGGCCGGCTCAGAAGTGTGCTTAATTGCTGAAAGAACCTGACAGAGAGACACAAGAAAATATTTCTGACTGAGAGAGGAGAGGAGAGAGACCCTAAAAGCACTGAAAGAAAGAAAGTAAGCATTAGTTTATACCAGTCTGAAGTTATAAATTGTAGGAACTGTACTTTTTCACCTGTTTGTTTTAAGGCTGTATGTGTTGGGAGATATATATTTGTTCTGTAATTAATGTTCTGTTTTGATATTTTTAAAATAAAGATATTTTTTTACAAAGGAAACTGCTGGAGTGCCTTGATATTTCTTTTTATTTTAAGTGGAGCTTTTAAATGTTATAAGTAGACTGTGTATGGGCTTATTGTATACCAAACTGGGAAATGGATAGAGTTCTCTAAAGCTTTGCATAGAATTCTAAGGGTTCAGTTGAAAGACCTGGTTGGGTGCTCATAGGCAAAGATATCTGGCCCCTCAAAGACAGAATTATCTGAGCCTGATAATTGGGTACGCTAACAAGAGGTTATCAGTTTGAATCCCTCCAGAGCTTGAGACTAAGGTGACTTGAACCCACAAAACAGACAGGAGGGTTACCTTGTCTGTTCACTGTACACAAATCATACGCTCAGAGGTTGGCACTTTGGGAGTAGAGGGCTGACTGAGATGGTGTCAATGACATCTCAGAAAAGACCTACAGGCAGAGATGTCAGTACCTGAAGTACCACTCAGTTGACAATACTCGAGAAGCCTTCACCCGACTCAAAGAACTCCTTATTAAATAGCCTCAACTAGAGGGCAAAACAGTCCCACAGGTCATCGACGTAATTGCAATGGAGCAATTCATCAACATCCTTCCAATGGGCATGCAGCTTTGGATAAAAAAACACCAACCAGATAGTGGGGAAAAGGTTGTTTCTTTGGCTGAGGACTATCAGATAGCCTATCAGATACTGCAGCAATGAAGTAACAGACAAGGAACAGTAAGATCCTCTTTTTCCTGCTTTAATTCCAAAGCAGTTAAGAACTCTGAATGTAATACAGCTGCACCCAAAGACTTTATTTGCTATAACTGTAATAAGCCAGGCCATATTGCAAGAAACTACCATAAAAATAAGGAGGGTAACACTGGTGAAAATTTGGCCTTAGCAAATTGGGGCAAGTATTTAACAGATTTCAGTCCCTGAAGTACCACTCAGTCGATACTCAGTCCGTTCCCACAACACCCCCTGAACCCATCTCTCTACTTCCTCCCTCAAATCCCTGCTCTCTCTTTCCCTTCCATCCTAATCCCCCTTCCCCATCTTCCCCCAAAGAACTTCACCGCACCACCCCATGTTCTCCCAACAAAGCCTTCACTGACTGAAATGCTCCAGTGCCTACCCTTGACAAAGCCTCTGGCTGCATACCACTCCACCTACTACAGGGATTCCTCCCAACCTGTCAATCTCCCTGCACTTTCCCAATGAATTTAACTGCACTAATAGTGTGCTGATCGAATGTAACCTGAAACTCTAATTTTCCCACTGGAGTTCCTCTACTTTAATTCCTGATTACATTTTCGATATTGTAACATTAACTGCAATCATCTGTAACAACTGTATGATTCTATCTGTATTGTAATGTCCTGTATTGTATGTTACTGTATTGTATTTGACTGACATGGAACCTTTGGAAAAGAGTTCCAGACTCAAAGGTATTAAATTCAAAACTGAAATAAAAAGATATCAAGGTAGGGGATAAGACTGTGAAGAGACTTATAGATTTGGGAAGCAGACAGTCCCTGGTGCATGTTGAAGTTCTGGGAAAGGACTGTGCAAAAGGACCAGGTACTGGGGTCATCTGCATTCACGGGGACACATGATACTACCTCACCACCCAAGTAACTCTGAGCATTAATGGGGTGTCATACCAAATGAAAGTGGGGGTAGCACAAAAGTTACCTGTACTAGAGACTGCCCAGTGGCATAGAGAGCTGAGGTGCAGGGTGCCTTACCTCCTGCCATGCTGGTGACCCAGGGTCGGGAATGGACTTGGGTTGCTTGGGGCCAGCAGGGACTGGAAGGATTGAGCATCCCAGGGTGGCTCTCCTTTGGGGAGGGGGTTCATGTGGCATGCTGCTTGACCACCACCCAGTGAAGGCTGGATGGCAGCACATGCATGTCACCATGTAAGGGAAGGGGAACCCACATTCAGGATGCTGGGACCATCTCCGCAGAGGTGGAGCTTGGACATTGCATCCATTGCACATCTGCGGGCCCCAGGGGAGAAAACCAGGTGGAGAAGTATGGAGGCTGGGCTTAATGAAGCCCTCCTCAAGAGCACTAATGGCCCTCTTGGTCCTGGGAAGTGGAAGGGGGGAACGGAATGACCAGTGACCACAGGATGGGCTGATACAGCCATCCAGCCTACCAGGGAGCAGAAAACCTCTATGAAAAAAAGATACTTGTACTTGTGATTATTGGAAATGACTTTCCAAGATTTGCTAAGTTAATCACAGATGGAGTGAACCCTGCTGTTTCAGCAGCTGTGAGAACAAGGGCACAGGCAAAGAGAATATCAGATGTTGGGGACTCTTTTCCTTTTGATGACTTTGATTCGGACTTGCTCTAAGATCTGGAAGTCCAGGAAAGAAAGAAAGAAGATGCTTGAAAAAACAGTGGCAAAAAAATAGACTGATGGACATAAGGGGCTGATCTATGAAAATTCTAAAACTAAACTGTTAAATTGCTGCTGACATGTTCAAGAACACTTTAACAAAACCTAATATTTAGACACAGTCCAGCTTATATTTCCCATTAGTGCTGTATTTCTCCTTCCCATTATTTATTACTGAGGTCATAAGTATGGAAACAGGATCTTTGCTCCTGAAGAGTTTATCTATTCCCATTGCTTTCTCCTTACCTGAAGTCACAGATCACTGATCGTGACATCACAGTTACTCCCATGGCAACAGATTGTGATGTCACAACAGAGAATTATGACTTGAAGTAGGCAGTCAGCTATAGAGGCAGATGGACTCCAAAGGATCTCTGAGGGATAAAGATCATGAATTCATGCAAATTTCCTTAGTAATATTGGGGAGGAGAAATATACAAAATATAAATGGAATGCAGGCAGAATTGTACATAATATTTATGTTTTTTAAAGTTTTCTTTGAGATGTCAGTAGCTCTTTAACTGATTATGATTTTGTTTCTGAGCAAACTAATGCTGTTTCTCTCCAAGTGTAACCCCCCCCCCAATGGTGGGGCTTACCTTGAGTTGTCTCCTGTGCTCTCCTTTCACCCTCCATCTGTCCATGTTCCAGCCCTGTGTTCTGCCTGTGAACCTGGGCTAATATCCAGCAGCGTGAATGTTAATCCTTGTAGAGTATTGCTGTGTCCATAGCTCCTGCGTGAATGTGCAAATCAATGCCATTGCACTGTAGCTTTAAGAAATTCAGTCCCTGTATAAATTGTGCATAGCTTGTGTGGAGTAAACCAAACCTCACAACCATCCAGGCAGTGCTCTTTCAGGTTCCACTCTGCAGTTGCTTAATAGTGCAGAGGGAGCTCTATAAGATGCTGTAAATGTTTATTTCTAAAACTAAACTGTTTGTACATAAAATGTACTTTAAAATTAGACTGTTTACATATTTACTTCCAGCAGCCATGTCTGTTACTTTGACCTTGTCTTAAGCCAATCGGAACTCAGGGGGTCCTAGTTTGGGTCCTTCTCTATGGCTGCTGGGAGAAATAAGGAACTGAATCCTTGTTGCCCTTTTTGGCCAATTGGGGTTCCAGAACTGTGATTGATAGCCTTCTACACCAATCAGATTACAGTATTGTGTTTCCTTCAGTTAAGGGAGGACACCTGAACTGGACAGTTCTCAGAGGGAGGGCTTCCAGAGAGGAAGGAGGCTCTGTGTTTTGCTCTGAGGAGAAAGAGGGGAGGCCTGCTAACCTCTCCACCACCTAACATCCCAAAGTGGGTTGTTTTGAACCGATGAATCTGCAGACAGATACTGCAAACTCCCAAGCTGAAAGAGGGAATGAGTTTTTTTCAGAACTGCTGTTTTTGCCTGAACTGTACCAGGGCCTGTAGGAAATAGCCAAACTGAATTGCTGTAAAGTAAGAATCCTTACTCAGAGACCACTGCTTAAAGTCAAAGCCTGTGGCTGCAGAATTTGTCTCCTACCTAACTGCTTTATGAGGAGACCTGAAGACAAGTTTTCAGCTTACTTGCCAGTGACTACAGACTACAAAGTGGGTAAGCTGAGCACTGCATTTAAAGCTGCATCAGAGACTGCATTACTTATGCAGAGCCCAGTTATTGATACTTTTGCTGCAACCTGAATGTGAACCATTTCTAAGCCAGATCAAGGAATCAGCTACCACTGCAGCGTCCAGCGTGGGTTTGCAGCCACCTTGGATGATAGGCATTGGCGTGGGGGTGAGTCGTGTTAGCCCTGGTCCCTGCATTACCTTTAACAAACTTTCTGCACTGGGAGTTTGTGGTGATGAGCACAGCTCCTGTGGTACTGTACTTACTCCCAGTTTGGTGAAAGCTTACTGTGAATGATTTACTGGATGGTGACTGCATTTTCGGATTTATGCTGTTGTTATTTTATATATTTTTATCTGAAGTTGCATATTTATTTAAGTTGTGGGAAGTGTGAGAGAAGTTCAGGATTGGTGGTGTTTTTGGGGAATTTTTATTTACGGTGCTTTTAATTCGAGCAGCTTGATGTGCCTGCTTGCCCCTCCTGTCCTGTGCTACTCAGCCTCCACTCTCCGTGCCCTCCGGCCCTTCTCTCCTCCCCCCTGCCTGCTCATACCTATCACCACTGTCAGGTGTTGGGGATTGTTCGTAGGGGGGAGTCGGGGGTGGGCAGAGGGGTGCGGTCAGCAGAGCGAGTGGAGCTCTCCCATAGGGGTGGTTAGGCTCAGAAGATGCCCTGGGGCGAAATGGTATCTAGAATGAGGTGATTCAGTTCTGGTTCCCATACCCAAGGGCACCTCCAGTTTGGGTGGGCAAGTGGTTAGGACTACTCGCCAACCTAGTCCAACTCGGGCATTGTTATGCAATGCCATATCTGTCTGCAACAAGACTGGTCTTATTTCAGACTTTGTTGCGAAGGCAGATCTGGCTTGCATTACCGAGACCTGGTTGGATGGGAATGCAGCCCCTTTTTTAGAGGCAGCTGTTCCCACCGGGTACTGGTTATACATTGCCCAAGATTGGATCGCGGGGGGGGGGGGGATTGCGGTCTGTTTCAAGACCGAATTGGGCCTAACTGGTGTACCAGTTGAGGAGGCCAGGTCATTTGAGTGCACTGTAGTAGCTGGTGTAGGGTGCAGGATTGCCCTCATCTAACGTCCACCAGGTGATGAGAAGCTTTTCCTGCAGGAAATAGCAGATTTCGCTGCCGACATGGCCTTGGAGTTGCCCAGACTGATGGTTCTGGGCGACTTCAGTGCCTGGGTTGATGACAAATCTTCGCTTTTTGGACAACATTTCCTCCAGGTGATGACATCTCTGGGCTTTACACAGGTTGTTTCCTCAGCTACACATAAGGGAGGACACTCTCTTGACCTGGTCTTCCTCCTGGGGATCGAGGCCTCCGATCTGGTGGTGGAACCAGTTGGTTGGTCCAATCAGTACTCTGTTGGGTTCAATTTTGAGGCCCCCCTGGGTAGGTCGGCCCCTGTGGAGTTGGTCAGGTACCGCCCTTTGTGGGACGTGGTCCCTGATGACCTGATGGCGGTTATTGACCTCTCATTGTTGGACGAGTTTTGCACTGATCCTGAGCAGTTGGTAGTGGCCTATAATGGGGCCATAATGACAGCCCTCGATCAGATTGCACCTGTCCGTGTTCGCCCCCTTCCACGTCACCCTGGAGCTCCATGGTTTGATGGGCCCTAAGGGAGTTGCGGAGGTTGGGGCGTAGGTTAGAGCATCATTGGAGGAAGTCTACCACTGATGCCGACCACCGTATTTTGCTAGAGCACTATGAACTCTACCAAACAGCAATTTCCCATAAGAAGGCAGTATTCCTGTCCAGGGAAATTTCTGTGGCATGGAATCGACCGGCTTAACTCTTCAGAACTGTTGACAGACTGTGCAACCCAGTCTGTCAGCAGCTCCGTCGAGTTTTTACACAAACTGATTGTGATGAGAGTGCTCGCTTCTTTGCGAATAAGGTAGAAGACATCAGGAGGGAGTGCCACCAACTTCACTCTAAGGGAGTTGCCGTTGATCGGTGCCCTGTCGCAGAACCCAGAGCTTCCTGGAGTACCTTTGGACTGCCGGATTTCGTAGACACTATGAGGATTGTCCAAGAGATGAGTCCCACGTGCTGTAGTTTAGACCCAGGCCCTACTTCCCTGATTTTGGGTTGTAGTGAGATCATTGGCCCGGTCTTAGTTCGGATTGTCCGGTGCTCTTTAGATACAGGAGCATTTCCTAGCTCCTTGAAGGAGGGGGTGGTGACCCCCCCCCCCGGAAAAAGCTTCTTTAGACCCGGAGAACCTAGCGAACTACAGACCTATCTCTTACCTCCTTTGTGGGGAAGGTTATTGAGAAAGTTGTGGCTGCTCAATTGGATAACCATTTAACCATCCATAGTTTATACGAACTCTCCAATCTGGTTTTCGTAAGAGGCATAGTACTGAGACTGCTCTGGTTCGGGTGCTCAATGATCTCCTGATGGTAAGCGATCAGAGACACCGCTCCATCTTGGTTCTCCTAGATCTATCATCAGCTTTTGATACTGTGGATCATGGGGTTCTGCTCGAACGCCTGAGGTCCATCTGCGGACTGTCTGGTACAGTCCTCAGATGGTTTACATCTTTCCTCGCAGGGAGAATGCAGAGAGTGGTCTCAGGTTTGTTTTCTTCCGGGCCTTCTCTCTGCCATGAGGGGTACCTCAGGGCTCGGTGCTGTCCCCCATGTTATTTGCAGTATATATGCTACCCCTCAGAGACATTGTTAGACGGTATGAGCTGAGGTTTCACTGCTATGCTGATGATACCCAGCTCTACCTGTCTTTTGCACCTGACCAGGTTGATGCTATCTCGGTTCTGAACAACTGCCTCGCAGAAATCCAAGACTGGATGAATTCCAGCGGTCTAAAGTTGAACCCAGGTAAGACTGAGGTTTTGGTTGTGGACTCAGGTCATAGAGTAGAGTAGAGAGATTGAGGACTGGGCTTCCTTGTGGTTTAGTCCTGGGGTAGGACCAGATTCTCTCCTCCGAACGGGTGCGTAACCTGGGAGTGGAGCTTGACGTCGGCTTGACTCTTCGACATCAGGTGTCGGCAGTCGTCAAGCTGGCCTTCTTCCATCTTAGGAACATTGCCAGGATTAGGCAACTTGTTCCACCCAGTGATCTGCCTGTTCTAGTCCACGCCTTTGTGACATCGCGCCGTGATTACTGTAACTCCCTTTACCTAGGGCTTCCTGGGGTTGATATCCTCCGCTTGCAGCTAGTGCAGAACGCGGCAGCACGTTTGTTGACTGGGACATCAAGAAGATCCCACATTACCCCAGTGCTGCACGTTCTGCACTGGCTGCCAATACAGTGGTGGATCACCTTTAAGGTAGGCCTTCCGACCTACAAAGCCCTACACGGTCTGGGTCCTGACTACTTGAAAGAGCTCCTTGGTTCTTACACCCTTCGCGACAGCTCCCGTCGCTGACGTAGGGGTTGCTGAGATTCTGAGGGTAAATCTCATGAAGTCATCTGGTGCTCGTGCTTTGGATTTGCGGCATCTACTCTCTGGAATTCTCTGCCCTGCCAGCTCCGGGAATGCAAGACGGTGGGGTGTTTTAAGCAGGCGCTAAAGACTTTCTTATGGTCAAAGAAATTTCTTGTTTTATCTTGAATTTATATTTTATGTATTTGAATATATGTTTGTTTTGTATTCTTGCTGTACAGTGCTTTGAAATTATGAAAGGTGCTTTATTAAATAAATTGTATTTATTATTTATTATATATTAGTATGAACTTGCAGTGAATTGCTGAGGCGCTACTTCATGGAAAGAGCTGTGATCACGTTGACTTTTTTGTAGCACTATTTCCAAATCTCTCCTGAAAGACTGATTTGTTTTATTATTGCTAAGAGTGGGAGGTATTGGGAGGGGATTTGTTTAACATTGGGGTGTGGATGTGTGTATGGAGTGTGTGTGTAGTTAGCTTTATTTGTGTGATTGAAGTGAGTGTGTAATATATATTCTTAGCTTGTTTTTATGATGCAGTCATGTTCACCAACCACCAAAACGCAGAGCTCCTTGAGAAACAATTACATCTTGAATTCATGCACATCGAAGAATGGTTCAAGTCACACAAACTGGTCATGAACTACAGCAAAACAAAGGTTATGACCTTCTACAATGCCAGGAGCAAGTACAAATACTGTGACCTCACCATCCTAAACCAAACAGGGACCTTACTTGAATACGTTCTTGATTTTAAATACCTAGGTGCCACATTGGACAGCTCACTTCCTACCATCGGCACATAGATTCTGTCGCAAAGCCACTAACATACGTATAGGCCTGCTCTACAGGCACAAACACTGCATGACTCCTGACACTCTCCGGTTGGCTATCAACAGCTCTGTCACCTCCATCATCGATTACGGGCTGGCAATTTATGGCTCTGCCTCCACCTCTGCGCTCCGCAGAATTACAGTTGCACTTAACAAAGCATGCAGGCGGCTAACTGGGGCTGACCAACTTACACACACTTGTTACCTGTACACTCGGGCAGGATGGCTTCCTCTTATCAGCCGGATACAGTATCAAACCTGCCTCTTAGCCAAAAATGTCCTCCTCGGGGTCATGTCCCCAGGCTTTGAAAACCTCCTCATTGACCACCACAGCACCCAGCGAACTAGAAGTTCACAACAACTAACCTTCCTTGTCCCCAGATGCCGGACTACCATGGGCCAAGAGGACCTTTGCCCACAGAGCACCACAGTGGTACAATACTCTCATGAAACTCTTACTGCTGCTGCTCTTGGCCCTTTTAAGAGACAGCTCCGACTTCATCTAATTTCAACTAGTCATTGTCACTGCCTCGCCTAATCAGGGGCCCACGCTCACTGCCCTCCCTTCAGTCTTGACAGCTACCTCCTCCCTTGCCCCTTCTACCTGCCTACCTCTTGCCCCTCTCCTTTCCTCTTCCCCGGCATTTCCTGACTTTTATCCTCCCTCCTCCTTTTAGAGTTCTTACCCTCACCCTCTACCTCCGACAATGGCCTTCCTGCCTGCATATCCCTTCCCTCTCACCTGCAGTGCTTATTTTTAACATTGCCCTTGGCTGGTATGTCATGCTACCTAACATCTGGCACATTTTGAATTACTGGAATTTCCTAAGCCTCAGTCTCTTACTTCTTTTTATTGTGTAACTATGTATTACTATGTTGACCTTTATATGCATGTATACCCCCCATTCCTTCAACGTGGAACCTTTGTGAACGAGCAGTTCCTGCTCAAAGGTATTTGTAATCCTAGATTTCAATAAAATAAAATAAAAAAAAATATTTCTAACACTGTTGTTTTAGTTTTTAAAGAGTTTGTGGGTTTAGGTTGGTTTGGCCTGGCTGTTAATGTGTCAGGTTATGGTCCTCGTAAGAATCACCTATGCTGCCTCTCTCCTGCTCAACTTCCGCCCCTTCATCAACCTCCTTGTCCCTTTCACCACAGCTAGGTGCTGTAGGGAGGTTGGGATAATAAGGAGGCAGGTGAGTCATTGCTGGCAGAGGGCATCAGAGGAGGGGGTGGTGAGGGACATTGAGGTTGTAAGGTCCAGGAGATGCCCTGGGTTTAAACAGGGCAGAGGGAGATGCCAGATGTGTTTGATCCCTGTACCCAGGGGTCCCATTGGCCTGAGTGGGCAGGCACTTTTAGGGCCGGCTGCTTCCTCTAATCCTCTTCTGGCAGTGCTTTGCAGTGCTAGGTCAATAAGGAACAAGACCGCTATTTTTGCGGACTTGATTTCCTCTGTTGACCTGGCTTGCATTACAGAGACCTGGCTGGGAGACAATGCAGTTCTAGAGGTACTACCCAAAGAAGGATCGAAGGGGTGAGGGAGTGGCCATCGTTTTTAGAGCCAGCCTGGGCTTCACGGTGCATTCAGTTGGTAATAATAGATCCTTTGAGTGCATCGCCGTGTGCGGCGGTCCAGGTACAGGGTGCAGGATTCTCCTTATTTACTGCCCTCCTGGGGTGGGAGGAGAAGTCCTGCAGAAAGTAGCGGACTTTGTCGACAACCAGGTGTCGGAGTCCCCCAGGTGTTTAATCCTGGGGACTTCAGCGCTTGGGTCGATGATGAATCCTAGTGGTTCAGTTACAACCTCCTCCAGTTAATGTCTTCACTGGGCCTGACACAAGCATTTGCTTCTGAGACCCATTGGCATGGCCACACACACTCAACTTGGTTTTCCAACTGGGTCTTGGGGTTGATAACCTTAAGATTGATCGGGTCGCTTGGTCCAATCACTGCACTATGGGGTTCACATTTGGGGCCCCCCTTGATAGTTCTTCCCCTGTGGAGATGGTCAGCTACCGCCCTTTAAAGGGGTTAGACCCAGAAGGACTTTTGGCATTGGCTGACCTATCTGGAGTTGAGGCAGCTTGTGCGATTGGCTCCAATAAGGCAGTGGCCACCTATAATAGGGTGGTGTCCGAAGTACTGGATGCCATTGCTCCAGTTTGTATATGACCCAGATCCTCTCACTTGAGATCTTCTTGGTTTGACGGGGATCTCAAGGTGATGAAGATCAAGGGTCGGAAGTTGGAACATTGTTGGTGGAAGACCCGGCTTAAGGGTGACAGACTGGTCCTGTGTGCCCACTACGGTGAGTGCCAGAAGGCAATCTCCCGTAAGAAGGCAGAGTTCCTGTCCAAGAAGACTGTGGCAGGGAGGAACAGACCTGCTCAGCTTTTTCGGACTGTGGATAGGCTTCTTCATCCAGCCTTTCTACAGCCGAAAAAGACCTTTTCATCCACCTTGTGTGAAGAGTTTGCTCTGTTCTTCTCTGACAGGGTGTCATCCATCCTATCAGGCATTCCATCAGGGGGGCCTACGCCTCGCAGTGGCCAGACTGGCAGGAGCAGAGGCTCTTTGCCTGTCTGCTAGGCGTTTAGGCCAATGGAGGTGTCGGAAGTGATTGGGGTGATCTTAGAGCTGAAGCACACATTTTGTGAACTGGACCCAGCCCCAATGCATTTCTTGATGGGATGCGCCGAGGCTGTTGGCTCAGTGTTCGCCAGGATTGCCAGGTGTTCGATGGTGGAAGGGGTGTTCCCAGTGACCTTGAAAGAGGCGCTGGTGAGACCTCTCCTCAAGAAACCTTCCCTCAACCCAGACGACCTAGCAAATTACCGTCCTATCTCCAACTTGCCTTTTTTAAACAAGGTTTTATTTATTTATTTATTAGAATCTTGGATAACACCTTTGAGCTGAAAGCTCTTTTACAAAGGTTCCATGTCATAAAGCAATAGATAAGGTACTTAGATATTACAAAACAGATAGGATTATATACAACAGGCAAGTACATTATGGTACATACTGATACAGATTCAAGCAAGTACAGTTAAAATACATCAGGTAGGAGAGGTCAACTTTATTGCAACAGTACTTAAGCGCATACCTAAGGTGGACAAGCAATTTATAGTGGTATCTGAGCTTTATAGCATGCAGGTAGAGTTACTGAGGGTCGGAAGTGGTGGTGATCAAAGGAGGGGGAGGAAAGAATAGATGAGAGCAGGGGGAGGGTGGGGCAGAGTCAAAGAGGGTGACAGAATAAGGGGGTTGAGTAGTCAGAGGGGTGGGATTGGATAGGAATCTACCCAGGGTTACGTAAGCAGGTGATATGGCAGGGGTTGGGTAATGTGGTGGGGAGAGAGGGATAAGGGAAAGTGTTTTAAAGTGGGGAGGTGAGGTGAGGGGAAACCGGGGGTGAATATTGGGGATTAATATTTGTGAAGAGAAAGCAGGAAGGCTGGGGGGATAAAGAGGGACGTGGGGGTAACTGCTCAGTGGGGTCACACCAGGCAGGGGAGGAAGTGGGGGGGGGAGATGGGTGCTATGCAGGACAGATAAGCTATCAATAACAGTAGGGTTAGGCATAGATGACACAGTTGCAGTTACTAAGAGTGGCCAGGTACTGCAGCAGCTTGGCCTTAAATGGGCATAGTTTTGTTTCCTCAATCAGCTCAGAGTTAAGGTAATTTAGCCAGCAGGGGGCCCTGTATTCAAAGGACCGTTGCCCTAGTGAGGTCCGGTGGAATGGGATAATGAAGGCAGCTTTACTCGACCTCCTAGTTAGCCTGGAGGAAGTGGAGTTTCTTGGCAGTTGTCTCACTCCAAGAGGAGCAAGACCTAGGGTGGATTTTTTAGCTAATAGACAGACTTGGTACTGAATTCTGCTATTCAAGTTTAACCAACCAGTGCTTGAGTATAGTTCACAAGTGTGAGTTAAATGGTCCAAACCCAGGACTAGTTTGCAGACTTTGTTTAAGACAATCTTGATTAACCTAAGTGCTGTATCGGTACCGGCTCCGTAGACTACCAGTCCATAATCTAGGTTGTCGAGAAATTGGTGGCAGACCAGCTCGAGGATTGTCTCATGTTCTACGATATCTATGAATCATTTCAGTTGGGTTTTTGGGCTAGACACAGCACAGAAACAGCACTAGTGAGGGTGCATAATGACCTATTCAGGTCTAGAGATAGAGGAGACAGGTCAGTTCTTGTACTCCTCGATCTCTCTTCAGCCTTTGACACCATGGACCACGTTGTGCTTTTTGATTGGCTCTGTGAGTTTTGTGGACTTGCCGGTGCTGTCATCAGATGGTTTGAGTCCTATCTCTCAGATAGAGTGCAGCAGGTAGTGATGGGAAATTTCTCCTCCTCTCCAATGCCGCTGTCATGTGGAGTTCTGCAGGGTTCGATCTTGTCGCCGATGCTGTTTGTGGTGTCTATGCTGCCCCTGGGTGAGATCATTCGGCAACACAGTGTGGAGTTTCACTCCTATGCAGATGACACCCAGCTGTATTTGTCATTTGCTCCCAGAACATCTGGTGCCATTGATGTGCTTAATGGCTAAAATCAATGACTGGATGGCTTCCAGCTGGCTGAAACGTAACCTGAATAAGACAGAGGTGCTGGTGGTTGAGCCGGGTCGCAGGCATGATGGGTTGCTGCCTGGGGCAGACGAAGGTCTTTTCCTGGGGACTGCTCCATTGGTTGCCTCCCCAAGGGTGCGCAATATGGGTGTGATCATGGACAACAAGCTGACTTTTGAAGATCAGGTGTCATCTGTTGTTAAGACTAGTTTTTACCACTTACGGAACATCGCCAGGATCAAGCCCCTTGTTCCGTCCAAGGATCTGCCAACCCTAGTACATGACTTTATCGCATCCAGACTCAACTACTGCAATGCTCTTTACTTCAGGGTTGCAGGAGGGACCCTCTGCAGGCTGCAGCTGGTGCAGAACATGGCAGCCCGGTTACTGACAGGCCTACCTAGGTCATGTCACGTGACCCAGGTCCTGCATGCTCTGCACTTGCTGCCGGTCAGGTGGAGGGTCTTTTTCAAGGTGGGCTTGCTCACCTATAAGGCCTTATATGAACTGGGTCCTAGCTACCTGTTGGAGCTCTTGACACCTGTGAACTCTGTTCGCTCCCTCTACTCTTCCTCGAGGGGCCTCCTGGATGTTCCCAGGGTTCAGCTCAGCACTTCTGGTGATCAAGCTTTCAGTGTTTCTGGGATGTCCCTGTGGAACACTCTTCTGCGTATAGTCCTGGAGGCCCCCTTGATTGGTGTTTTTAAGCAGAGGCTTAAGGCCCACCTCTTCAGCCAGGCATTTACTGAATAATGTATTTCCGACCCTGTCTACACAATAGGTAATTACTATAGTTAATTTTAATTATTGAGAGCTGATATTAACTTCCTGTTGTTTCCAAGATGTATTTGTCTGTGCTTTGCTATACAGTGTACAGTGCCCAGAGTCTCCAGGATTGGGCATCTTAGAAATAAAATTGCCTTGCCTTGCATGCTGGCCCTGTTCCCGAAGGATGAAAGATTGCCACCTGCAGCCAAGAGGCCGAGGATTGAATCCAGCTCCAGGACAAATCAGCTTGACTGCACTATCTGTTCGAGAGGTCACGTTACCATGAGTAATTTTAGGGCCTGTCCCTGCAACTAGTGCTAAAGTTGTTTTGCCAAGCTTGTTTTGTTCTTCAATAGCTAGTCTGCTGTTTAACTGTTGTGCAGTCCATCGGGCATGGGAATTACAAGTTGCTTGTGGTTTAGAAGTTTGCTTTTCATTCTACAAAAGGGTTAAAGAATTAAACCAATATCTATTGGTTTAAGAGCCCCAACGCCAGCCAACCAGCTGCAATGCACCAGGCCTGCAATTGCTAGATTCTGGGTACCCAGTGATTTTAATTGGACTGTCGAGGGGGACTTAATGTGTTATTTGAATGTTTTACCAAACGCAAAGAGTGCCTTAAAATTTTTTTCTGAGTTACATCCCCTAAGGTAATGCACCTGGGAAACAAAAACCCAGGGGAAGAGTACACAATGGGGGGTGAGATACTAATAACAACAAAAATGGAAAGGGACCTGGGGGTAGTCATATCAGATGACTTAAAGGTGGGGAAGCAATGTGAGAGGGCAGTAAGGAGGGCTGGGGGATACTGGGATGCATAGGGAGAGGCATCACCAGTAGAAAACAGGAAGTTGTTATCCCTCTGTACAGACAGCTGGTGAGACCCCATCTGGAGTACTTGTGTGCAGTTCTGGAGACCCAGTCTCCATAAGGACATAGACAAGATGGAAGCTGTCCAGAGGAGGGCAACTAAAATGGTGCAGGGTCTGCAATGGAAGACATATGAAGAGAGACTAAAGGAGCTTAATATGTATAGCCTCGAGGAAAGGAGGGAGTGGGACATGATAGAAACTTTCAAGTACCTCAGGGAATCAACAAAGTCCAAGAGGATAGCATCTTTCAAAAAATAGAATTATGTCAAGAACAAGGGCACAATTTGAAGATGGGGGGGCTCAGAGGTAATGTAAGGAAGTATTTTTTCACAGAGAGGGTTGTGGATGCATGGAACGGCCTTCCGAGGAGGTTGTGAGTCAAAACAGTGGCTGAATTCAAGCATGCATGGGACAGCCATAAGGCAATTCTAGGGGGTGGGGGTAGAAAGTACGCTGCTGGTTAACTAGGATCTGCAGCTTATCCATTAGGTAGGGAAATGGGCAGACTGGGTGGGCCAAGCGGTCCTTATCTGCCATCAAATTCTATGTTTCTATGTTCCCTCCTTGTTCAAATCCCCAAATAAATGAGGTTTATTATTAATGTTAACATTGTCCATGAGAATATTATTACGGAGTGCCAGGTTACTGTGTTGAACTGTAAAATGCACTGTTATTGCTGCTATCGATTCCTTGCAGGTACCTGGGGTGTATAGAAGAGGTCAGAACCCTGTTGGTAAGTGTGGTCACTGTGAGCATATGATTGGCACTCACCATTAATCATACTACTGAATGCAAGGTAAACTGTTTTATGGGAATCCATGTGTAGGACCACTGGTTGGGGAAGTGGGTAGGTACAGCATGCCAGGGGGTTGCGCTAGCTTGTCATCAGGCACACTTAGAAAGTTACTCTGGGAGGAGACACCTGGCAAATAGTTCTACTACTGGTATTGAACTCTTTGTAACATCCAAACCAGAACCCAGGCCTCTCAACCTGCATTGTGGACAGCAGGCAGGGGTAGTAGCCCATTGGGCATGGCACCAGGGCTGCACAAGTTTATTTTAAGCAGCTGGGTGTGAAACAAAAACAGGTTGAACCAATGTTTAAAAACTGTAATGGGTTATTGTACAGAGTTTGATTAATCCTGAGATGTAAGAAAAAATAGAACAATTAGTTATACCAAAGAAGTATAGAACTGAGTTGGTACAGACAGCGCGTGGTAGTCTTATCGCTGGTCACTCAGGAAGGGATCACACCCTTGCCAGATTGTTGTAGAAATGTTACTGTCCTGGGATTCATGAGGATGTTTAATTATTTATTTATGTATTTGCTTTTGGTATATGAATATGCTACTTGATACTCAGAGGCAATTCCAATGCGTACTGTCACAGCCCCAAAAGTGGCAACAGATCTTGCCAAAATTTTCAGCAAGTTTGGCATACGTAAAGAAATTATTACAGATCAGGGTACTAATGTTGCTGCTGCATTTCTGAAGAAGCTGTACCAACTACAGTATTAGGTATCACTGCCATAAGAACCTCCCCTTATCACTCTCAGACAAACGGTATTGTTGAGCATTTCAATCAAACCCTAAAACACATGATAAAAAGGTTTGGAACCAATACTTACCTTACCCGCTTTTTGCTTACAGAAGAGTGCCACAAGCATCTGTAAGCCCCACTTAAAGGAGGGGCTTATTGCTCCCATTTAGGAACCCCTTTCACCCTCCTACCCCCCCCGAGTTAGGGAATTTATTAGTGCTCTGGGGGTTACTACCTGCTGGATGCCTCGAGGTGGCAGCAGAGGGCAGTTTTAGGGAGGTATATAAGGCTGGAGACAGGAAGTATGGGGCCTTTTCCAGCCTGGGCAGAAGGCCTGGGGCTGGAGGGGGGTGGCTGGAGGAGCAGGGAAGGCAGGCAAGAAGGGAGCTTGGTGGTCTGGGTGGGCCAGTGGGAGGACCCCCCCAAAGTGGCAGATAGGGATGGCCTTTGCAGTGACGAGGTGCTGAGAAGTAGGAGAGGAAGATCCGTGGGGAGGATGGTCAGCCAGTATGCCTGCATCATTGGAATAGGGACAGTGTAGGTGGTAGTGGTATGCCAGAATAGGCAGGAGCCCATAGAGATCCCGTGGTAGTGGTTACTCAGGCCACCAAGGCTGTGAGGTCAGTGGCAGGGGCCCCACAGGGAGAAGGCCAATGGCAGTGGTTCTTCTCCACGCCCAGTGTGGCAAGGTGATCTGAGCTTAGAGGGAGCCAGGGGGCCTTTCACACAACTTGTAGAGCCTGCATGGAGGGGCAGGTCCTGAGGCACCAGCATTAAAGAGATGGGCGGGTCACAGGTCTTAGGACAGGCCTTGGAGGGTGCCTCTGGTGGGGGTTTAATGCAAGCCTAGGATGTGTGGACAGAAATGTAGAGCAATGAGCTGTGTACTCTTTACAAAATTGCCCATCTGGGAGCACTAAGAGAAATGGGCTGTTTGGAGGGCCTGGGCAGTGGTAAGGCCTGGGTCCCTCCCGTGGCAGGGTAACCCAGGTGAGGTAGTTCAAGTGCTGGAGCAGGGTCGGGTTTTGGGACCGCTGCACCAGGGAAGAGAAATAGCTAAGTTGCAGATGTGGGATTGGTGCCATGAGTCTGGGAGTACCAGGCAGGTTCAGGTTCAATGTTAAGCCATGGAGACTGGATTACAGGGCCTGGGTCGGAGGAAAAAATACTGGCACCCCTTGTGTATTTGGGTGAAGATGGGGGAAGCAACCCACTTTCCCACGCCAGAGAATGGGCAGCTAACCAGTGCCAGACCAGTTAAGGAAGGTCGTGAGTGGGTAACCCCGGGAAAAGAGACAAAGAGAGAGAGAGAGTTTGGCTTACCAGCACCAGGGAGCCAGGAGCCTGTGGGTTTCTTCTAATTAAGTGGGTCCTTGGGTAAATCATTCAAGTGGTTAGGGAGATGAAATCCTGCTTGTACTGTCTGTAATCCATTTGTACTGCTCAGAATGTCCAACTTGGGTAAATTGTACAAAGTTCAGATAGCGCCATGGAGCTGCTTTATTGGAAGATGAGACCCATGCATTTCTGGAATCATTTGTGGTGCAGAAGCTTAAAATAAAGAAGCTAGCTTGGGAAGAAATTGGTAGTGATGCTCTCCTTATTTGAGTTAGAAGGGGGGGCACAAGTGAAATAGAACTCCCCCTCCTTGTGTCTAATTTATTTCACAGGTTTTTAATTCCAGAAGGGTTTCCATCAAGCTGAATTAGGACTGAGGAGCTCTGGAGCTCAGAGGAGACAGGAGGTTGCAGCATGGAGATCCTGGTCTGGTAGTCAGCATTTGGGGAGACTCCAGATTTGCTGTGGTGAGATCGAGAGTGCACTTGAAAGTGAAGTCGCTGAAAGGTAGGACAGTTATTTTATCTTGTTTAGGGGTACACTAGCTCGGGTTGGCACTTTATTTGTGGCCCCCCCATGCTCCCTGGACCATCTGTGAAGTTAAAGTATGCCCATAGATGAGTGGGTGGAGGGGGGGTTACATGTGGGGGCCCATCCGGGATGTTCCCTGAACCCCGAAATGCCACCCGAACCCGAGCCTTCAGGTCCAGTGCATTGGCAGTCTGCATTGGGCCCTGTGACACAGAAAAAATTAGCTGTGGGTTAGGCCTGGAATAGATGTAGGCCTTGGCATGCCTGGTGTGGTATGCTCACATGACCATCGGGTCACGTGATCCTCAGGTGGATTCTGATTGGATGATGGCCGGTGAGGAGCTACAGCAGCTACAGACAGAAGTGCCTTCTTGGAGAAAGAGATTGGAGGGAGCAGAGCAAAGAGGGTGAGGATAAACATGGTCAAAGATCCAAAAAAGCGAAAGTAAAAGTTGCACATTCACACCGCAGCAAAAGGGTTGTGCCGCCAAGAAAAAGCAAAAGAGAAAGATCATAACCAACCAAGTGAGTGGGTTCCTTATTATGGGTACTGGGAGGCACAGAGGAAAGACTTGAGCAGACAGCCCCATGGATTGTTGGTGGATAGTGTCTGACAAAGATGAAGGTGGAGCAGAGGCAACCCCCCAGGAGAAACCACTGGCCACGGTTCCTGCCTCACTGCTCTCCTGGCTCTGGAAAGGTGGGGAAAAGGACAAGACCCAAATCGATGTGTGAGGTGTGGGTATTGGGGGGGAAGGTGTTGCCAGGGTGCTTGTGTGTAGAAGCTGTACAGGCATGCCACCAGTTCCAGATTTTGTGATCCCTTCCAGTTCCACTGCAAACTCCTATGTACTGTGGTCACCCACTATTGGGGATTTGGGAGCATTTGACAGACTCTTCCTGGGTGAAGCACTCATGCCCAAGTGGAAGAGACCAGGAGTGTTTCCCCAGATGTCATTGTGGAGGCTGAGGAAGAGGAAGATGCAGGGGAAGAAACAAAGAGAGAAGGTGACGGGGAGCACAGCCATCTGCCCCACTCCCCGCTGCTGGCTACCGGCTAGCCCAGTGGCAGAGGGAGGGGCAGGGTCTCAGACAACCGGCAAGAGATCCTCCAGGATCCGTGGGGTCTCTGCCTCAGGCCTTGTCCAGCAGTAGTTCACAGGCTCTGTCATCCAAGTCAGAGTCTACCTCAGGAGCTAAGTTCAGAATAAAGTCCAGCTGGCTTGGCCCCGCGCCTGTTCCTGCACAAACAGTATCCAGGGAGAGTACTGATTGAAGACAGTTGGAGGAGCTGGATGAGGAGAAGTATATAGTTAGCACATTTCAGTTTCAGGAGTTACCAAGTGAGTAGGCCAATCCCCAGGCCTTACAATTGCCCAGTGATCACCTTGGCTGACAGCACCCCACAGCTCCCGGTCCAGGCTAAGACCCTCCAGACCCAGATGGACAGGTTGAATCCCAGTGACCTGTTAAATGTCAAGTATCAAAGAGGGATATGGTTACCAGTTGGGCAAGCCAGAAGGACCAGTGTCAGAGACCTGCCAGAATGGAGCCAGGCAGAGAGGTGGGTCTGTAGGAGGCTGCATGTGGAATATCCCCATATGAACTATCTGAACATGGCTGAGAGGATATGGGACATCATCGAGGAGATGAGGGAGGAGTGGATCTTCAGAGAACAGATGGACCATTTGAAGAGTCACCCTGGTGGAGGAGGTGCCCCATCTCAGCAGTTAATACAGCAGGCACGGTCAATGTGTCAAACAGGGACTTGGTCTGGCTTGACTTTGTTCAAACATTTTGCCCTGGTTCTAGGACTTGACTGGGACATGGACCAAGTACTACATTTTGGACCAGGATTCCTTTGGGGATGTGACCACTAAGCCAGACCTGGAGTATTATTTTCCTCCAGGAGGGGCACCTGCAACTTAGGCCTCCTGGATTTCAGACTTGTGAACTGCACCAGGACAATTGCTCTATGGAGCAGGACACGGTGACTGTATACAGTTCTTATTCCTAAAAAAGGGAACATTTTGAGATTTAAAATTATCTTGCTATTAACTAAATGTTTTATAGTCATGATACAAATGTTGGCATGGAAGTTGGAGGAGACTGGTGAGTGAATGTGTGAATGAATGTTTTCAGGATTGTACACAGAGTAACCTGTTCTATTTGGTGGGAGATATATTGGGGTGTAACTATAGTTTTAGGAAACTACCTCATTACTGTGTTCAATGTTTTAAGTCTAAAGTCCAATCATTATGGAACAATGATTATGGTTATGTTTTGATAAAGAAACAATGAAGGGTTTTTCTAAACATTTAAGATAATCTCCTGGCGCAGGTAGGTTTTAGTTTATAGGGTGTGTTGGGTTTAGAGAGGCAGGTTGGGTGGTGCCTATGGCCAAGTATTGTGTCTTCCTTCCAAAAGGCTGGGGAGTGTGCATACCCAGTCTGATGAGAGGAGACCATCACTGGACTCTTGCCATCATTACCAGGAGGGAATGATTTTCTGGGTGGGGGAAGAATGTGAGCCCTCCTTAAAGGAGGGGCTTATTGCTCCCATTCAGGAACCCCTTTCCCCCTCCTACCCCCCCCCAGAGCTAGGGAATTTATTAGCGCTCTGGGGGTTAATACCTGCTGGATGCCTCAGGATGGCAGCAGAGGGCAAGTTTAGGGAGGTATATAAGGCTGGAGACAGGAAGTTTGGGGCCTTTTCTAGGCCGGGTAGTAGACCTGGGGCTGGGGGGGGGGCGCCTGGAGGAGCAGGGAAGGCAGGCAAGAAGGGAGCTCAGCGATCTGGGTGGGCCAGTGGGCCCCCCCCAAAGTGGCAGATAGGGATGGCTTTTGCAGTGACCTGGCACTGAGGAGAAGAGGAGGAAGCTCTTTGGGGAGGATGGTCAGCCAGTATGCCTCCGTCATTGGGATAGGGACGGTTTAGGTGGTAGTGGTATGCCAGGATAGGCAGGAGCCCATAGAGATCCTGTGGTAGTGGTTACTCAGGCCACCAGGGCTGTGGGGTCAGTGGCAGGGGCCCCACAGGGAGAAGGCCAATGGCAGTGGTTCTTCTCCGCATCTGGTGTGGCAGGGTGGCCTGAGCTTAGAGGGTGCCAGGGGGCCTTTCACCTAACTTGTAGGGCCTGCATGGAGGGGTAGGTCCTGGGGTGCCAGCATTAAAGGGCTGGGTGGGTCACAGGTCTTAGGACAGGCCTTAGAGGGTGCCTCTGGTGGGGGTATAATGCAAGCCCAGGATGTGTAGACAGAGATGTGGGGCAAGGAGCTGTGTACCCTTTCCAAAATTGCTATCTGGGAGCATTGAGAGAAGTGGGCTGCTCGGAGGGCCTGGGCAGTGGCAGAGCCTGGGTCACTACCGTGGCAGAATAGCCCGGGTGAGGTAGCTTGAGTGCTGGAGCAGGCCCGGGTTTTGGGGCCGCTGCACCAGGGAAGAGAGAGAGCTGAGCTGCGGACGTGGGATTGGTGCCGTGAGTTTGAGAGCACCAGGCAGGTTCAGGTTCAGTGTGACGCCATGGAGGTTGTGTTACAGGGCCTGGGTCAGAGGAAAACATCCTGGCACCCTTTGTGTATTTGGACCAAGATCTCAGGGCCAGGTGGGGGAAGCAACCCACTTTCCCGCACCGGAGATGGGGCAGCCCACCAATGTTAGACCAGTTAAGGAAGGTCATGAATGGATCACCCAGGGAAAAGAGAGCGAGAGAGAGAGTTTGGCTTACCAGCACCAGGGAGCCAGGAGCCTGTGGGTTTCTTCTAGTTAAGTGGGTCCTTGGTTAAATCATCCAAGTGGTTAGAGAGATGAAATCCTGCTTGTACTGCCTATAATCCATTTGTGCTGCTCAGAATGTCCAGCTTGGGTAAATTGTACAAAGTTCAGATAGCACCATGGAGCTGCTTTATTTATTTGGTGGAAGATGAGACTCCTGCATTCCTGGAACTATTTGGGGTGCAAAAGCCTAAAATAAAGAAACTTGTTTGGGAAGAAATTGGTAGTGATGTTATCCTTATTTGACTTAGAATGGGGGGCAAATAAAATAGACTCCCGTGTGCCTAATTTATTTCACAAGTTTTTAATGTCAGAAGGTTTTCCATCATGCTGAATCAGGACCGAGGGGTTCTGGGGCTCAGAGGAGACAGGAGGTTGCAGCATGGAGATCCTGGTCCTGTGGTCAGCATTTGGGGAGACTCCAGATTTGCTGTGGTGAGATCAAGAGCGTACTTGAAAGTGAAGTCACCGAAAGGTAGGACAGTTATTTTCCTGTCTTGCTTAGGGGTGCACTGGCTCGGGTTGGCACTTTATTTGTGGTCCCCCCATGCTCCCTGGACCATCTGCGAAGTTAAAGTATGCCCCTAGATGAGCATGTGGGGGGTTACACATCAACATGTTTTTCACCCTTTGAAATGTGATATGGTAGACACTTAGAGGGCCACTAGATGTAATAAAAGAAACGTGGGAAGATAACCCCTCTCAGAAATAATCTATTACATTTTACATGTGTTTGCCGAGAAAGAAATTGGCAAAATATGTTGAAATTGTCCAAAGTAATCAGGAAGAAGCCCCAAAAAAGCATGTGTATTATGACCATGTGGTGAAAGAAAAGGTTTTTTAGCCAGGTGAAAAGGTCTTGTTATTGTTACCCCCTACAGAAAACAAACTGTTCATGAAGTGGCAAGGGCCTTACAAAGTGGATAGATGTACTGGTACAGTTAACTATGAGACTGACCCCTGATAAGCAAAATTCTACCAAGACATACCATGCTAACCTCCTGAAAAAATGGGTTGAAAAAAGCATTGGTTTTCTTTTCCCCTCTAGGTACATGAAACTAATCCTGGGTCGCCCCAGAAAAAGGGACTGTTAAAGTCTCAATGGGCCTACCCGGTTACCAAAATTTAAATAAGTAAATGTAATAGTGACAAAGAATATTCATCCTATGAGACAAAAAACATACAGATTACTAGAGTGGTTAAGAGCAGGCATGATTAAAGAAATACAAAAACTGGAAGAATTGGGTATCATTGAAGAATCGAGAAATGCTCAGTCCTCACCAATGGTGACTGTAAATAAAAAAGAAGTGGGTGTAAGAATCTGCCTAGATTTTAGGAAACTTAATCAAGTGTCAGTATTTAACAGCTATCCTATACCCAAGATAGATCATTTAGTGGACAGATTGGGAAGTACCAAGTACATCAGTACCCTTGATTTCACCAAGGGTTACTGGTAAATTCCCCTGGCTAAAAAATCCAGAAGCAAAACTGCCTTTTCCACTCCATTCGGATTCTATGGGTTCACCACCATACGACTTGTTTTACATGGCACACCCACTACATTCCAGTGGTAAATGTAATTCTAGCCCCTCACACTGGTTATTGTGCTGCTTACATGGAGCATGTTGTGGTGTACAGTCCACAGTGGAAAAGTCACAAGGAACACTGACCAGCAGTTATTCAATCTATCAAAAATGCAGGTCTAACCATTAACTTTACCAAGTGTGCATTAGGCATCCAGGAAACCAGATATTTGGGTTATATTTTGGGAAGGGAAATGGAGAAGTAAAGCCAGAGATTTCCAAGACAAAAGCTGTAGCTAACAGTCCTGTCCCTAAAACAAAGAAACATGTCAGGTCATTTTAATTTCAGCTGGTTACTACCAGAGATTTGTTCCCAGCATTGCTCCATTATCTACTCCTCTCACTGAACTCACAAAAAAACGGTACCTGAATAATGTGAAATGGTCCCAAGCATTTGTTGAGGCTTTTTGGGCCGTCAAGGCTGTATTATGTGCAGCCGGGCCAGTAGTACTGAGGGTTGAGGTGCTGGATGCCACACCTCACACCATGTCGGTGACCCGGGCTCGGGAATGAGCTCGGGTTGCTGGAGACTGGCCAGGGAGGAGGGGATTTGGCATCCAGAGGACTGCTGTCCTCTTCTGGGGAGGGGAAGGTGTGGTTCCCTGGCATCAGCAACTTCTAGCAGAGGCTGGGTGTGTTACAGCTGGGGATCTTGTCAGGAAGGGGTGGAGGCAATGTCGGATGTCCGCGGGCTGGGCGTGGGAGTGTACCCATCTCATGCTGGACATCATGGCATGTCCGTGCCTCCGGAGATCACGTTCACAGAACAAAGGAAAAAGCCCTCCCTCCTGAGTAGATGATGACACATGGCCCCCATGCCCACCACCAGATCCCACTTGCCTGGTCCCTGATATCTTCCAACCCTCACCTTGCCTGCAGATAATTGGATATAAGGAGCAATGAGTAAGTGGTGGTGGCCCCACCATGGGGGGTGCAAGCCAGGGGGTTCTCTGCAGGTAGGTGTGGGGGAGACTCAGAGTGCTGGGGGGACTCAGATTGGTGGGTTCTCACATTGATTGAGAGAAAGCCGGGTTGTCTGGGGGAGTCTTCGGGAGTGGTGACCGGAGGTAAATAAAGTATTTAAAAAAAAAAGTCTGCATTATGGTCATCTCCTATTTTAAGAAGTCCAGACTTTGAGAAATTATTTCTGTTACAGACAGATGCATCAGAGGTAGGCTTAGGTGCAGTCCTGAGTCAGACTATTGATGGGAAAGAACATCTCATTCTGTACATCAGTAGAAAAACTACACGACAGAGAGAACAAGCTTTTGTCAATGCCGAATGTTGCTTGCTTATATGTGCTGTTTAGGTATTTGGAAGTGATAGTACCATGCCTAAGAACTGTCATGTGCCCCTCCCCCCAAGACATCCACTGTGTCTTTCTGTTCAGTATTCACAGAAGAGGGGGAGAGGCAAGGGCCACAGCAGTACAGCAGTTGCGAAGTCGTAAAGAAGTGGACAATAGTCCATTCACAGGCAGAAGAATCCTGCAGGAGGTGACTAAATTAAAGGTGGACAAAGCGATGGGACCAGATGGCATACACCCAAGGATATTAAGAGAACTGTGAGGGGAGATAGTAGTACCTCTGGCAGCCATGTTCACTGAGTCATTCAACACAGGGGTGGTACCAGAGAATTGGAGGAAGGCACATGTGGTCCCTCTATACAAATTCAGCAGTAGGGAGGAGGCAGGGAACTATAGGCTGGTCAGCCTCACCTCAGTAGTGGGGAAGATCATGGAGACGTTGCTTAAAGAAAGGATAGTGGGGCATCTAGAAGTCATTGGAGCCCAGGACCATTGGCAACATGGATTCACAGTGGGGAGGTCATGTCACGCAAATTTGGTTGATCTCTTTGACTGGGTGGCAAAGGAAGTAAATCAGGGTGAGGCAGTAGACAATGCTTACCTTGATTTAAGCAAAGCCTTTGACACCGTCCCACATAGGAGGCTGATAAACTAGCTGAGTAGGCTGGGCATGGGGGAAAGGGTGGTAAACTGGGTTAGAAACTGGCTAACAGACAGGAGGCAGAGAGTGGTGGTAAATGGGGTGCAGTCTGGGGAGAGAGGGTAACCAGTGGGATGCTGCAGTGATTGGTCCTGGGGCCAGTCCTGTTCAATGTCTTCATTAGTGACATTGCAGAAGGGCTGAAGGGAAAGGTCTGCCTGTTTGCAGATGACACCAAGATCTGTAAGACAGTGGATACCCCTGAGGGGAGTGGAGAAAATGAGGAGGGACCTGGGGAAGCTTGAAAAATGGTCTGAGGACTGGCAACTGAAGTTTAATTCAAAAAAGTGCAGAATTATACACCTGGGACACAGAAACCCTGGGGAAAGCTACAAGATGGGGTGGAGGGAGTTGCTGACAGTCACAAAGAAGGAAAGGGGGTTCTTATTTCAGATGACCTGAAAATGTCGAAGTGGTAAGGCAGCTGGGAGGGCCAGTGAAATGCTGGGGTGCATAGGCAAGGGGTATCACCAGCATAAGGAGGGAGGTAGTGATGCCATTATATAAAACCACGGTCAGGCCTCACATGGAGTACTGTGTGCAGTTCTGGAGGTCACACCTTCGTAAGGATATTAACAGGCTGGAGATGGTCTAGACAGAGAAGGGCGAATGAGATGGTAAAGAGCTTGCAACACAAGGCTTATGAGGAGAAATTAAGGGGCCTCATTATGTACTCACTGGAAGAGAGGAGGGAAAGTGGGGATGTGATAGAAACATTCAAGTACCTCAAGGGTATAACTACTGAGAAACAGGAGACAGCTGCTGTAGACACACGTGCCAGCTTCTGTGTGATATTCTTTTGTTCTTACAAATCCGTAATCTCCAGTATTTCAGTAACCACATAACCACACTGCCTCTCGCCCTCCTCTCTTCCAGAGTGTAAAATTGAGATTCTTCAGCCTTTCCGTATAGGGATTCTTGTGAAAATCCTGAACCATTTTAGTTGCCCTCCTCTGGAAAACCTCCACCTTATGTCCTTTCTGAAGTGTGGACTCTAAAACTGGACACAGTACTCCAGCTGGGGGTATACCAGGGAGTGATACAATGGCAGCACAACATCCCTCCTCCTCCTACTGGAGATGCCACTCCTTATGCACCCCAGAATCCAATTTGCCCTGCCCATAGCCTTGTCACACTGTACTGCCACCTTGAGGTCCTCTGATATAATAACCTCAAGGACCCTTTCATGTCTAGTGAGTATCAGTACCTCCCCCCATCCTATACTCAGCATCGGGGTTCCTATGCCCTAGGTACATGATTTTACACTTGTTGGCATTGAACCCCAACTAAGTAAGAAAATGGAATTGATTTGAATGAATTGCAGGCTTTTAAGCAGCTTTTTGGGGAGTATGTATGTGTGTGTGTGTGGGGGCTCTGCTACTATAACTATTTGCTTTTGATTTTGGCCTCAAATCAGGTGCACTCCTGTAAACAGATAAAACATGTTTAAGAAAGACTCATAAGAAATGTGATAAAGTCTTTGTACATTAGCCTGGGCTGAGCTTGCAGACAGGAGAGATAGAAATATAGAAACATAGACTTTGACAGCAGATAAGGACCGTTTGGCCCACCTAGTCTGCTCATTTCCCTACCTACAGGATAAGCTGCAGATCCTAGTTAACCAACAGCCTATTTCTTCCTACCCCCACAAGAATTGCCTTATGTCTGTCCCATGCATTCTTGAATTCTTCTACAGTTTTAGACCCCACAACCTCCTCAGGAATTCTGTTTCATGCATCCACAACCCTCTCTGTGAAAAAATACTTCCTCACGTTACCCCTGAGCTGTCCCCCCTCTATCTTCAAATTGTGTCCTCTTGTTCTTGCACATCTCTTTTTCTGAAAGATGCTACCCTCTTGGACTTTGTTGATTCCACTGAGGTACTTAAAAGTTTCTATCATGTCCCCCCTTTCCCTCCTTTCCTCAAGGGTATACATATTAAGCTCTTTTAGTCTCTCCTCGTACAGCTTCTCTTGCATACCCAGCACCATTTTAGTTGCCCTCCTCTGGACTGCCTCCATCCTGTCTATGTCCTTGCAGAGATGGGGTCTCCAGAACTGGACACAGTACTCCAGATGGTGTTTCACCGACTGTCTGTACAGAGGGATAACAACTTCCTGTTTTCTGCTGGTGATACCTCTCCCTATACATCCCAGTATCCCCCCAGCCCTCCCTACTGCCTTCTCACATTGCTTTCTAACCTTAAAGTCATCTGATATGATTACCCCCAGGTCTCTTTCCATTTTTGTTGTTGTTACTACCCCCCATTGTGTAATCTTCCCCATGGTTTTTGTTTCCCAGGTGCATTATTTTGCACTTCTTTGCATTGAATCCAAGCTGCCATACTTCTGACCATTCCTCCAACCTTGCCAAGTCCCTTCTCATCCTTTCCACGCCTCCTTGTGTATCAACCCTGCTGCAGATCTTTGTGTCATCTGAAAAGAGGCATACTTTTCCTTCCAGTCCCTCTGCAATGTCACTTATAAAGACATTAAAAAGGAGATGCAATCTATTCCTAATGAATGAGCTTTCCACTGGTCACCTGTGAGCCTCTTATGGGCCAGAGCTTACTACACAAGCATTTGTCAATGCTGAATGGTTGCTTGCTGGCATTAGCAGTGGAAGTACAGGGGTTAGACAGATGGGGCCCGATTCTCAAAGCCCTATGTCAGACGCAAGGTACCTGCGGCAAACAGAAAGGGTGCAAGGTGCACCTTGCATCCATGACTGCCCTCCGTGTGATTCACAAAGGTGGCCTGTGTTGACCACAGTCCACCTGCCCCAAACAGGGCTTGCACCTGCAATGCACAGCGGCATGGCGGTAGGGGGACTGCGGCCAATGCAAGCTGCATCCTGCGATTCACAGACATCACCTGGCAAGAGAAAATCTAAGTGCCCTTAGACCAGCCAGGGCAGGCGTAAGGGGACTTAGACATTCTCCCCTAGGTAACATGCCTGTGTGCAGCACACCATGGGTGACAGTCCACCCACCATACACCCCCGGGTATGGTCCCGTATGTGTGGCCTCCATCCTGGGAGTCCAATGGCACCCCTCACAGCTCCCCGATGCCACCTATGTACCATGTTGGTACCCCGTCCTGATGCTGCCCATACTGGCAGCAACTCCCCTGATCCCCAATGCTTGCCCCATCGACACTACTGCAGCACTGACTTATGGTGGTACAGTGCCCACCCATGCCCCAGCAGGTGGTGCCCAAACCCCCTCCCCGTACACCAGTCCTGACTGCTCCCCAGTGCCCGGCACATCCCACCACTCACCTATGTGGCCAGGCACAAATTGCACCAAACATGGTGGGGGGACACCGGCCTAAGAGGTTGGGTCCACATGCCCATTACCTAGTGGGGCCGGGGTCCTGTGTTAGTCTCTGGTGGCTTGCGGTGGACCTGTGACATGTGTCAGGGGTTTGCCGCAGGGTTCTGATCAGCACAAGCATGGGGACTTAGCTGCTGGGACCTCTCCTGTACCTGAATCAGGTGCAGGATCCCTGGTGCACCAGGCATTGGTGCAAGCTGCTGTTTGCTGCAGCTTGTGCCAGATGCAGGCCTCTATGAGAATCAGGCCGATGCAGTATTGGAATGGCAGTGAAGTACTGAACTGATGCCAACCCCACCCCCACTCTGCAGAGATGGACAGGCATTGGCGTGTGCCCTTGGGTCATTGCCCATAACAGTCATGACATTTCACCTCACCCTACCCTGCAGACACTGACAAGTGTCGAGGTGTGCCTTGGGTGTTCAGGCTTTACTCATCTCATTCCATAAGGAAATATGATGAAATGGTTGCAGTATAGGAGAATGGGATGAATTCTGGGGCCAAAGAGTCCAAGGCGCACCTCAATGCCTGTCACTGGCTGCAGGGTGTGGGTGGGGGTGGAATGGCATGAGCATTACTGTCGACAATCCCAAGTCACATCCCTGACACCTGTCAGTCCCTACTGGGTAGGGCATTATGGTCGAAAACTCTAACACCCTGGGCATTTCTTGGTATTTTTACTCCAAGTTTTCAACATGGGCTTTTTGTGATCCCACCGCATGAACAGAGGCACTATCAGTTTGTTAGCTGAAAGGTGATTTTGCACAGCAACTGTGCCATTTGGCGCCACAGGTGTGAAAATACATTTCAAACAGGATGTGAAAAATGACAGCTGTACTGTTCATTAGGAGGTGTAAAAAATGGCAATGTTGAAAATCTAGAATGAAAATATAAAAAAACTGGTGAAGTCATGAGTGTGCGTAGAAACTACGCAACGCACACCCATAATGTAATTAGTTTAGGGATTTTTTACAGCAGATTTTCAACACAGGCATTTTGGGACCTCCGCTCATGAACAGTGTCACTGTGATTTTCTTAATCTATCCTGAACACTGATTTCCCATAGCGACCGTACTATTCTGCTCCGGAAGTGCGAAAACACATTTCAGCCAGAGTGTGAAAAATGACAGCTTTACTGTTCATAAGGAGGTGTGGAAAAATGCCAATGTTGAAAATCTGGACTGAAAAGATTACGAATTTGTGAACTTACGAGGGTGTGTAGAAATTGCACAATGCACGCTTATACTACAGTCATTTTATGGACTTTTGTCACCAAATTTTCAACATAGCCAGTTTAAGACCTCTGCTCATGAACAGTGTCACTATGATTTTCTTAATCAGTCCCGAACATTGATTTCGCACACCGACCACACATCTGTGCACTACATGTCTGAAAACACATTTCCGGTGATATGTGAAAAATGACAGTTATACTATTCATAAGGAGGTGTGGTAAAATGGCAATGCTGAAAATCTGGAGTGAAAATATTAAAAATGCTCAAAGTTACGAGCGTGAGTAAAAACTGCGCAACGCACACTGGTAAAACAGTCATTTTGGGGGAATTTTTCACCAAATTTTCAACATAGGGTTTTTGGAGGCCTACCCCATGAACAGTGTCACTGTGATATTCTTAATCTGTCCTGAACATTGATTTTGCACACCAACCGTGCCATTGTGCGTTACATGTGCGAAAACACATTTCAGGTGAGATGTGAAAAATGACAGCTGTACTGTTCATTAGAAGGTGTGGTAAAATGGCAATGTTGAAAATCTGGAGTGAAAATATTAAAAATGCTCGAACTTACGAGTGTCCATAGGAACTGCACAACTCATGCTCGTAAAACAGTCATTTTTGGGAATTTTTTCACCAAATTTTCAACATAAGGTTTCTGGAGGCCTACCTCATGAACTGTGACCCTGTCATTTCATTAATCAGTCCCAAAAGGTGGTTCCATGCAGTGACCATGTAATCACGTTTTGGGACCGAATAACAAAATGACAGTGACTGAGTTCATGAGGTGGGGTCTCAAGAACCCCATGTTGAAAATTTGGTGAAATAATTCCCCAAAATGGCCAAGATATGCTCCAAAGTTGAAAAAAAAAACATTTATGCCATTATACAGCTTACCGGCATTTCTTCAGTTCGCAGTCAGCTTTGAAGAGTGCAGACGTGTTCCCGGTCCACCGAAAATTATCACGCCGGGCTCCGGAGGTAAGTATGGGGCGAGGGGGTGTGTGAGGAGGTGGGGTACGCAGACGGTGGGCACGGGTTGGAGGAAGGACCACCGGAATCAACGAGGGACCGTTTTCTACTTTACAGGTTTATTTAAGCCAAAAACAAAAAAAAGTCATGGGAAGGTTTTCTTTTTTACAGGGACATTTCATTTTGGCACACTGGTGTGGGGTCCCAGCGTGCCACCTGAATGTTTGGGGGGCTGTAGCTGATGGGGGATTGGGCACTCCCGTTGTCACATATTGAGTGCTGGTGGGGAACAAGAGCCGAGGGGGATTGGGCACTCCCCTCGGCACACAAGAAATTGGGGGGAGCATTATGCTGATGGGGAGTGGGCTACCCCATCAGCAAAATAACAAGGAAGGGGGCATGCTGACAGGGGGATTGGGCACCCCTGTTGGCATATATAGGTGTGGGGTGGCAGGAGCCGAGGGGGATTGGGCACCCCCCTTGGCACACAAGAAATTGGGGGGGCATTATGCCAACAGGGAGTGGGCTACCCCATCTGCTTTTTATTTATCAAAATGTTTCACCAGGAAGGCACACTGAACGGTGAGCGGTGGCTTTCCATTGGCTTTGTGAGGACTGTGAGAGGCCGACGGAGAAGCCATCACCTGTCGCCATGGAAACACAGCACCATGGAGCTGTGTAATTGGTTGCTGCAGTCAGGGAGGACCTGCCATATGAACAGCTGATTCCATAGTGACGGGGCGCTCCCTGATTGCAGCGGCTCAGTTACTTTGATGTAGTGGCCTACTCATTAACTGACGGTGATGACAGCATGCTATGCTATTGGCCGAGGGAGAGACCAGCCCCTGAATTGGCTGCTGCCATTCGGCACAACACTGCCGCGCCTCCACAACCTGCTTGTGAAAAAATATGACGCATAGTGTTTCTTGCACATGCGTGCAAGCAACACAAAAAGTACTCCACTATTGAAAAAGAATGCCTTGCTGTGAAACGGGCAATGGAGTCCCTTAAGTTTTATCTGCTAGAACCTGACTTTGTATTTATAACAGAGAGGGTTTATAACAGATCACAATCCTCTCTATTGGCTTAATCAAATGTAGGTTAAAAATTCCAGAATCATATGCCGGCCTGGTGGCACTGAGGGTTGAGGCACTGGATGCCACACCTCATGCCACGCCGGCTACCCTGGTTTGGGAATGACCTCGGGTCATGAGGGTGCCAGCCTGGGGGTAGGTTAGGAGCAGGATTGAGCTGTCTACTAGTGGCTCTCCTCTCCTGGGGTGGATGTAGTCCCACCGGTAGTTCCGTCACTACCAGATGGAGGTCCGTTGGCAGCACAGGCAGGTAGAGGGACAGCTGGTAGGGTGGGGCATCCCATAGGGTGTGACATGCATGTGCCTTCACACACGTGCATCATGTCAGGGATGTGCAGGATTGGGACCAGGAGAAAAATGCAAAAATGGCAAAAAGTACTAATTAAAAAAAATTTTCAAGAATCTTAAGGTGGTACTTGGCACTACAGCCATTTAAATTCAAATTGATTGTGCAAATCTGGAAAAGACAACATCAGTGCTGATTTTCTGTCAAGATATGGTTCAGGAACTGAGAATTTAGAAGGTTGAAAAAATGTGTCTGCTTAACTGAAATGTTTGCTGTAAAAAGTGGTATGGAAAAGGGATGCTGGATATGCAATTAAACAATGTTCCCTTATCCATTTAGGAGGCAGTATAGTGCAGTGGGTTAAGACTCTGAGCTACAGATTTGGAGACCTGGGTTTGAATCCCACAGCCACCTAGGGCCATACTGTGTGATCCTGAGCAAGTCACTTAACTTCCTTGTGCTCCCAGGTCGCATCTGGAAACAAGCTTCAGCTTAGTGTGCTACTCCTGGTTAAACAATGTTCCCCTATATGTAAAAAAGTGTAAATGTTATAAGGTAATGTTAAAAGAGAAGTAAAAGAAGGTTTCAAAAACCTGTATTTTTTTAAAGAACAAAATAAATACAGGTTCCTTCTTAAAGAGGGGTGTATCTCAGATGGTTCGATAAGAACCTATCCCATGTATTATGCAGAGAGGTTTAAAAGCAAGGATCTAGTTTCTCCTCTCTTATTCTGCTATTTGTCTGTCTCTTGCATGTCTGATTGGGCAATCAGATGTTCCTTGTGGAAACTAGGAATTGGTGACTCCAATGGTCTCACAATTTTCCCATGTCATCTTCCTTCACTTGCTGTTTCTATTCTTTCTTTTTCCCCTTGCTTCTCTGTGATTAAATAAATGTGAATCTTGATGTGGCACTGGGATCCCTTGTTTTGCAAATGTGTATACTTATATCTTTGAAATGATTGCAGAAAGCTATTTGGGTTTCTTAAAAAAAATAATGTTCTGTAATAAAGGGGGTTGACCTTGAGATGTATTTTGACCTCCACAAGCTTGTTTACAGAACTGTCAAGAGGAGACCAGTACTGGAACAGAATGTTCTATTTTGTTGCACCAGTGGAGACTAGATGTGTTCTTCAGGCTGGCCTCAGGAAAGACACTAACAAAGTTCTGATACATTTTGTGGAAAACAGGAGATGCGACTCACAAGAACAGGATGTAGATTGTGAACTACCAGGCAAAGGTATCTTATATAATCAGATCAATATGTTTTTTAAAGATGCTCTCAGGTGGTGGATTATTTTGAACTTCCTGTATGAAGGGCTATCCTGTACAATTGCATTTATTTTTGTTATTGATAATAATAAAACATTATGATGCAAAGAATGTTGTGGAATATTTTTATACTGTCCTAAGGCAAAGGAAAAATATGTCATAAAAACTCTCACAGTAAATGTATTGCTATTTAAACTAAAACAGAGGCTTGACACTACTGTATTTTGTAAATAAATTATTTTCCACATGTATATGATGTATTTTTTGAAACAACTAAACAAATTAATTAATGCACCCATTTAGTTCAGCTTAATGCCACAAAGGTAGGGAAATGTGGCATTAGGGTTTCCAACCCTAACTCCACAGCCTCACTCCCCAATCAGCAAAAGGGGAAAAAAGTAAGGTTTTGTGTCTGTGGAGTCTTGGCAAATCAGTGGTGGGGTCTACCTTGGGGTTGTTATCCCTAATGTCCATGTCTTCCCTTGAGCAAACAAGGTCAGGCGTGGTCTCTTTTTTCATGCAGGGCCTACAGGGCCTTGGTGAAGAAAGCTTCAACAGATTCTGTTGGCAACATGTGGCTAGACTGCTCTACTTTTGAAGAGTGTATTAGCACTGGCTTGGAGATGTATGTTGTGCTTTGGATGTTTATGAAGTGGTGTAAAAACATGGCTATAGTGAATGTTTGGAGTCAAAATATTGAAAATTAGCAAAGTTTCAACATGGTCTCTTTTGAACCAACCTCATGAACCTGGTACAGATATGTGAAAATGTTCAAATTCTGCCTGAAATGTGATTTTGCACAATGACTCAGAAATTACCTTTCAGCATGTATTCAAAAAATGTCACCTGCCTTGTTGATTAGATGGAGTCCCATAAAGGCCATGTTGAAAGTTTGGTGAAATAATATTGAAAATTTTCAACATTATGTATGAACATTGACATTTTTCAATGTTCATGCATAATTTGGTCATTTTACCATATTTTTACACTACGTTTTTTAACATTGCCTTCTTATGCCCCCACCTCATGAACCTGATAGGTGACAATTTTCAAATCTCACCCAGTAGGTGATTTTTGTGCAGCGACTGCAAAATCACATTTCAGGCCAGATGTGAACATTTTCACCTACCTTGATCATAAGGTGGGGACCCAGAAAAGGCCATGTTGAAAATTTTGTGTAAAAATATTGAAACCTGACAAAGTTATGGGTAAAAGTTCAAACCCCATTGAAGTACATTAAACTGGACTTACCAGTACCTCATTTTCTTATATCACATTTGCCGGTTCCAGCAGCAAGACTTTTTTTTATGATTGGAGAGGAGATCTATGCCATGGGACAATTTTAGGTGAGTGAGGGTGTGAAGGGTGGTGAGTGCTGATTGGGGGTTGGCATGGGATGGGTGGGGTCTGGGGGAGTTGATCAATGATGAACAGTTTTCTTCTTTACAGGGTGAAATAAAACTAAGCAAAGACAATGAGGGACTGTTTTCTTTTTTGCAGTGTTTAACATTACTGGATCTGACACTGGGGACTGGCACCCTAGTGTCAGCTTATACTGTATGGCAGCATGGGGTGGGCACCCCTGTGTTGCCAACTATGCATTGGGGGGGCATGTGACCTGGAGGGAAGGGGGTGGCAAAGCAGTACCTGGGGTTGGCACCCTGGTCTGCTTTATTAAAAGTATTAGTTCATAGGGAAGAATGGGGGAGGGCTGGCTGAGCTGGGGGGAGGAATAAAAAAATAATAGATAGATAGATAGATAGATAGATAGATAGATAGATAGATAGATAGAGTGAGTAAGTGAGTGAGTGAGTGAGTGAGTGAGTGAGTGAGTGAGTGAGTGAGTGAGTGAGACAGACACAGAAATAGAGAACGAGAGATTGCCAGTTCATTGCTCCCACTCAAGCTGGCAGCACCACTCCAGCTCTATGCAAACCAAGGAAGTCCCACTGCTTTCATGAAGAGAATGCGGGTGATCAGCTCCTCTTACTAAGCTGGGCACCATGAATTTTGGGGTGCTCAGAAAATATATTTCTGGCCTTTTGTTAAAAAAAACAACAACCAGAATTAAGCTAAGCTGGTTCAATTTAGCTGGGTTGAGATATTTGCTTTTTTTTTTAAAAAAAGTGTTAAGTATAGGAAAAAATAGACATTAATGTAAAAATGACATATGCAGATTTCAGAAACCGCACAAGCTGCTGCCATGGAACTTTCCACATACTGAGACCCTGCCTCCTAGACAATGCATTCCAAATTTGGGGCAATTTTGTTGCATGCTGCCAAAGCTATTAAGATGCAAATTTAGGGGTTTATCATAAAAACTCTGAGTCAATCCTAACTGTACTGGCACTGCTGCACCAGTATAATATTTATATCATGCTTTTTATTCTGAGTTGTAAAGATCTTGAATCTGGAAAATAAACTTGGCAAGGGATAGGGTAGGGGTCGAAATGGAAAATTTCAGGGATCTGGTGAGGGGCCTAAAGCAGATGGTACACATGGCGGCTTTTGTAAAGTATTATATGTATATGGCCAGGGAGTTGATAGGACACTCCCCACCAGGGCTTTTAACAATTGGTTGAAGGCATGGTGTATGGAAGAGGTCGTTGGCTACACTGGTGACTAGTGGCCAACCTGGGAGGATATGGGTCTTTATGGGAGATACGTCCTGCATCTGTCCAAGAGGAGAAACCATAGTCTTTAGTGGGAGGTTTAAATGCTGCTTGGATGAGCATTTAAACTAGCCAGAGGGAGAGTGTAAGACCATGGGAGGTAACAATTGCCCCAACTCAGATGATGAAACAGAGGGAGGAAGTCATGGAGGCATATCAAGTAAAATAGAGGGAAGCAGAAACAGCAGCGAGGGGAGCACAGGCACAGACAGAGGAAAGGATAGCCAAAGGGGTAGCTAAAAGGGATAAGACTTTCTTCAGGTACATAAGTGAGAAGAGGAAAGCAAGGGGAGGTGGTAGTGAGGATAAGGAAGGTGACAGGGGGAGACTGCACAGAAAAAAATCAAGAAAAAGCAGACATCCTGAACTGGTACTTCAGCTCAGTCTTCACATGGTGGGGGGGAGATTTAAATGCTGCTTGGATGAGCATTTAAACTAGCCAGAGGGAGAGTGTAAGACCATGGGAGGTAACAATTGCCCCAACTCAGATGATGAAACAGAGGGAGGAAGTCATGGAGGCATATCAAGTAAAATAGAGGGAAGCAGAAACAGCAGCAAGGGAGCACAGGCACAGACAGAGGAAAGGATAGCCAAAGGGGTAGCTAAAAGGGATAAGACTTTCTTCAGGTACATAAGTGAGAAGAGGAAAGCAAGGGGAGGTGGTAGTGAGGATAAGGAAGGTGACAGGGGGAGACTGCACAGAAAAAAATCAAGAAAAAGCAGACATCCTGAACTGGTACTTCAGCTCAGTCTTCACATGGTGGGGGGGAGGTTTAAATGCTGCTTGGATGAGCATTTAAACTAGCCAGGGAGAGTGTAAGACCATGGAGGTAACAATTGCCCCAACTCAGATGATGAAACAGAGGGAGGAAGTCATGGAGGCATATCAAGTAAAATAGAGGGAAGCAGAAACAGCAGCGAGGGAGCACAGGCACAGACAGAGGAAAGGATAGCCAAAGGGGTAGCTAAAAGGGATAAGACTTTCTTCAGGTACATAAGTGAGAAGAGGAAAGCAAGGGGAGGTGGTAGTGAGGATAAGGAAGGTGATAGGGGGAGACTGCACAGAAAAAAATCAAGAAAAAGCAGACATCCTGAACTGGTACTTCAGCTCAGTCTTCACATGGTGGGGGGGGAAGGGCACCAGGGAGCAGCAGGAACAAAGTTGATGGGAGGTGGACGCTAGTCCAATTTCAGAGGAGAGAGTCCTGAAGGGACTTGCAGCTCTGAAAGTGGTCAAAGCTATAGGACCAGATGGGATACACCAAAGGGTACTTAAGGAACACAGGGAGGTGCTAGCCACCCCGCTGATGGCCTTATTCAACAGTTCACTGGAAACATATGGGTGTGGAGGACTAAAAGAGAGCAGACATAGTCTCTCTCATTGCAAGCACCAAAAGGGAGGAGACAAACAACTATAGGTCAGTCAGTTCACAGCAGTGGTGGGGACGTCCAGATAGGCCATGTTCCACTGCCCTCCTGTGATCTATTTCCCTGGTCACCCAGTCAAAGAAATTCATCAGATTCATTTGGCATGACTTCCCCCATGAATCCATGCTGCCAGTAATTTTGCAGCCCATTGGATTCAAGATGTTCTGTCAGTCTTCCATTTAGCAGGGTTCCCACTAATTTCCCCATAACTGAAGTAAAATTGATCAGCCTAAAGTTGTTAGCCTTCTCCATGCTGTCGCTTTTATGTAGAGGGACCACATCACTTCTTCGCAAGTCCTCCAGAACCATGCCTGTTTCCAGTGAACTGTTGAATAAGGCTGTTAGTGGGGCAGCTAGCAGTTCCCTGAGTTCATTTTGAAATTTTGGGTGTGTCCCGTCCAGTCCCATAGCTTTGTCCACCTTCAGAGCTGCAAGTCCCTTCCAAATTGTTTCCTCAGTAAATAGACATGTGTTCACCTAACACCTCCCCCCATTTCTGCTACTCCCTGGTGGTCTGTCACCCCTTCCTCCACTGTGAAGTCTGAGCAGAAGAACATGTTTAGGGTGTTTGCTTTTTTCTGGTCCTCTTCTGTGTAGCCACCTCCTCTGCCTTTCTAATCCTGTCTATCCCTCCCTTTGCTTTCCTCTTCTCAGTTATGTAACTGAAGAAAGTCTTTTCCCTCTTAGTGACTCCTTTGGTGATTGTTTTCTCTGCCTGCACCTTTGCTCCCCCTTACTATCTTGCCTGCTAACCTCTGCTTTACTTGGTATACTTCCCTGTCCTCCTCCCTCTGTTTTCTTATACTGTAACTCCTGAATGCCACCCTTTTTTCCTTCACCACCTTTGCCACTTCCCTACAGAACCATAATGGTCTCTTTTTCCTTCTGCTTTTACCAACTTCCTTCATGCACAGGTTAGTTGCTTTAGTTATACCCAACCCTTATTTTTATTTTTGCTCACTATGCCTTCACCCCTCCTTGGGATTCCCTCCTTCAAGGTGGTTTCTGAGGCAGTCCCCCATTTCTTTAAATCTGCCCTTTTAAAGTCTAGGACCCTCATCCTTGTGTGATTAGCCTGTTTCCGTCTCAATATTAAACCACACTGTATGGTAAACACTGGTACCCAGGGGCTGCCCACTGTGATGTCTGCAAGTCTGTCCCTGTTTATGAATACCAGGTCCAGCACCAGCCCATCCCTAGTGTTTTTTTTTATTAGCTGCCTGAGAAAAGCCCCTTGTAGGAATTCAAGGATGGTCCTACTGCTTGCCAAAGCTGCAGCTGGAAGGCTTCACTCTACATCTGGCAGATTGAAGTCACCAATTAGCAGAACCTCCCCTTACCATTCTGATGAAGGCTTCTCCAAGTGCCTTTTCCAACTCCTCTCCATATGATAAGGTCTGTATGTACACTACACCAGTACAGATAGCAGCCCCTAGTTTCTTTTCCTCCATGGTACTTTCCAGAACCACCACCTCCATTTCATGCTGCACTCTTGGAATCCTTTCTTTAATGTGCATCACCTTACATTTTTAATATCAAATCCTAGCTGCCAGATGTTTGACCAGCTCTACAATCTGCCCAGATTCTCCTCAAGTTCCCATGTCCCTTCTTTCATGTCCTCCCTTGCCCAGATCTCATTGTCTTCTACAAAGAGGCCAGACTTGCCTTTCCCTATGTATCAAATGAACACATTGAAAAGGACCAGGCCCAACACTGATCCCTGTGCTACTCTGCAGGTCCTCATTTCTAAAAATTCCCCTTTAACCACTACCCTTCGTGTTCTTCCCCTCTGCCAGTTTTCTACCCAAGTCACCAATTTTTCCTCTACCTCTAAGTCCCTAAGCGTCTTGACCAGCCTCTTGTGGGGGACTGAGACTATGCTTTTCACACTTTTGATGCCTCTTGGCTAATTCTGTGTATGCAGCTGTTTGGTGTCTTTGCAGCCAAGTAAACCACTTGCAAGTGGATCACATCCCGCATTGCTCTATGTTACCAGTTGTCGGGGATGGAGCTACCTGATGGGTTAAATGCTTACTCTGCCAGACATACTGCTAACACTGTTACTGCTGCAGGTACTTCCCCTTTGCAGAGATTTGTAGGGCTGCTACATTGTCTAATTCACACACATTCCTATCCCAATACAGTACTGATGTACACATTCACTGGAATGCTTCTATTGGGTCCTCAGTCCTCCAGTCTCAGTTTGCCTAAAAACTTGGGGGGGGGTCTTGCTCCCTCTTCCTGAGAACTCTTAGAAGTCTGCTGAAGTGTGGATAGTGAACTGAATCTACAATAGGTAGATAGAAGAATAGGTTACTTACTGATAAGTGAATGTAGTTTCACTGCTAATATTCAGTTCATATCCACACAACCCACACTATTTCCACTGGCAGGGCTTGCTTTCAGTACCTGTTTCCAGCATGCATTTCTGAGAGCAGTGGGGGGTGGAGGCAGATGATCTGAATTGGGTGGTAGGAGAAATCAAACTTGAAGACTCGCTTGAGTGATGGGCATGCTTGGGGGAGATGGCCTGTATAGACGAGAACTGAATACTAGTATGAGAACTTTGGTTACTGATAAGTAACCTATTCTTTAAATGTAGCAGCATTTAGTTCCCTGGCCACCATGTGATTGTGTGGAAACTTTGTATGATGTCTCAGTGACACACTGCTGTTTGCTGAACTATCATTGTGTCAGTAATTGTTCAGCAGAGCTGTGTAACCGAGCACCTAAATGTAACTATTGTTGGGACAAAAAAGGATGTAATTGTGTTCACCATGCGTGCAAGTGCGGTGAACACTTTAATATGAGCATGCCTCTTGAGGGGTGTGGACACTGTCTACCCAATGCAGAGCAGTGTTGCAGGGGTGCGACAGTGCCACACCAATCAGCACCCAGGCTGACTATGGCGGACTTTCTGGCTTGCTGTGCGGGGACTGTCACCAACTTCAAAAGAAGTTGCCATCCCTTTGATCCATGCCACTCAGCAAGCCAGGCTGATCAGTCATGGTCAGCCTGGAATGCAAGGACTGTGTGCCTGCCCATCCATCGATGTCTGTTGCTGGCAGCCCTAGCTGTCCCCTAACACTCCCCTCTCTATCAGCGCCCCCCCCACACACACACACACAAACAGTAGTGACACTAGGGGTGCTCAGTCCCCCAGTGTCTTTCTGTAAAATAAAGAAAACTGTCCCTCATCATGTCATGTCATGTTTTTTTATCCCCCTGAAAATAAGAAAACCGTTCATCGATGTCTGTTGCGCCCCCCCCCAAACATAACTCAGTGACACTGGAGATACCCAATCCTCCAGTGTCCTCAATTAAACGGTGTCCCTATCAGTGAAATGGGGGGTGCCCAATCCCCCAGTGTCCTCCATTAATAACAGAAAGAACTGGCCCTGAAATAAAGGAAACTGTTCTTTGTCATTTTTTTTTTTAACCTGACCAAAAAAAAAGTCCATCATTGCCTGCTGTGCCGTTACCCACCCCCGCCGATCCTCCCACTCAGGATCCACCCCCTACCCCATACTTACCCACCATAGGTCCATTGCCATACTCTTCTCTGGACCACAGACACATCTTCACTCTTCAAAGCCCAATTACGAACTGAGGTAAGGCTACAATGTATTTAAATGGGATTTTCAGTTTCAATTTATTTCAATGGGGGGTTTCAACTTAGTTGCATAACTTGGTCATTGTTTAGTATTTTTGCCCCAAATTGTCAACATACCTTTTTTGGGACCCCACCTCACGAACAATTAAGTGACACTAGGCAATTCTGTCCCAAAAGGTGAATTTGTGGTCCCTGCGAGAAATCACCTTTCGGGCAGGAGTTGACAAATTTTTCCACATTTGTTCATGAGGAAGGATCATAAAATGACTATGTTGAGAATTTGGTATAAAAATATAAAAAAAAAAATGACGTTATGAGCCTGCGTTGAAATTTACAAACGCATGCTCGTAACTTTGGCAATTTTCAATATTTTGTCCCCAAATTTTCAACATTACCATTTCTTCACAGCATCTCATGAATGTGATAGCTGTCATTTTTTAGATCTTGGCCAAAATTATTTTTTTGCATCCCAAAAGGTGATTTTGCAGTCGCTGCGTGAAATTGCCTTTTGGGCAGGAGATGAAAATTGTGTCTGAATTTGTTCATGAGGTGAGGTCATAAGAAGGCTATGTTGAAAATTTGGCCCCAAAATATTAACAAACAATAAAGTTATGAGCCTGCATTGAAATTTGCGAATGTAGGCTCATAACTTTGGCAATTTTCAATATTTTGACTCCAAATTTTCAACATAACCATTTCTTCACAGCACCTCATGAATGTGACAGAAGTAATTTTTCAGATTCTGGCCAAAATGTGTTTTTTCATCCAGACAGGTGATTCCGCAGTCACTGTGTGAAATCATCTTTCGGCCAGGAGTTGACAATTTACTCAGCACTTGCTGGTGAGGTGGAATCATAAGAACGGTATGTTCAAAATTTGCACCACAGTTATTAACTAACAAGACAGTTACACTGCCCAACATTATCACTTTTACTTTGCATTCTTAAATGTTAATAAAATGATTCCTTCACTGAAGCAGACTTCAAACACACACACCCTATGACACCAGTGCACACGGCAAACATTCATCATTGACAAATGCTTGTTTTTCCCTTGATTTTTCTAAAGTGCCTGTACTAATGATGGTTCCTTTGTCAAGTTTTTCCACTTAGTCCTGTCTGCCTTCTCTGCCCTTACTGACAGTGTGGCACTAACAACAGGTGTTGCCAGTATCCCAACTTGATCAGCCCTGCTCTTGTGTTTTGCTCAGATCACTACACGCTTGTGTTCAAGGGGGGGTGTGCTGCCCACCAATGATAATATGCACCACTCTTTTACCATGGCTGGCATGTGCCTAGCATAATGGAAATACTGCCTAACTCTATTGAGAAGGCTCCATAATAAAACACAGAGAATACTGGATGGGCAACTATGCACAACCAGTGTGTTCTGCCATAGAGGGGTTCTGATTCCCTCTGACCTCGAGAGCAAAGCTCGAGAGGTCCATGGGAATCAGAACTCCGAGGTGACAGAACACACAGGTTGTGCATAAAGTTGCTCATCCTGTATTTTTTATAGCGTACAGTAGTATTATGTGAAATGTGTGCATTGTGTTTTTTTTTCCTCTTTCATAACGAAACTGACTTGAAAAGTCTCTAGAGGTTCTAGAATACTGTCACCACAAAATTAAATAGAGAAAAGCAATAATGTGCCAGCAGTCCTAGTGGTTCTGCTGCAGTAGTGACACCACTACTGCAGCAGAACAACATAATGACATCACTACTGCAGCAGAACAAGCATATTCAAGGCATGGAATGTCATGCATAACAGCATTCTACTATACACTATAATCCCAGACAAAATTATTTATTTATTTATTTATTTCGTTTTTGTTGACCGGGTAAGTGCACTAGACAAATCCTGCCTATTTTCAGGCACAACCTGGGGGAGGGGGATACAGATGAATGCCAACTGACCTTGAGCCAGATTAAGCTGTTGGTGGTATTTTTTTAGTGAAAGAGGGAAATTTGGCCAGGACACCGGAGAAATTCCCCTACTCTTTTTCAATAAGTGCCATGGGATCTTTAACATCCACCTGAACTACCACTAATCCAGGCAGATGGGACCTCGGTTTAATGTCTCATCCGAAAGACGGCACCTTAGAAGTGCAGCACCCCTCTCATGCCGCACTACAGTGCCAGTACTGGGATATTAACCCAGTGTCAGTACTGGGATTTTAATTGGTGGTAAACCACTTTTGCAGGAGTATGGGGTTCTGGTCCAGCTCTTGCATTTTCTCTGGTCATGGCTGAATTTTTGGATGTCTTCAACTGACATGGTTTGCCCACCATATCCACATTTTTAACCTGCTTTTTACTTTTTCCTTAGTTCTGAGGATCTGGATCACTTACTCTTGATTTTATTTTACGTAAGTTTCCACCCAAGAGGATTTCAGAGAGGTTGTCATCATCCTCAACTTCAGGAGTTTGTTCAATGGTCATCTCAGACTCTTCCTACTCCCCTTTATCTTCCGTGACTTCTCCAGCCTCCAACTCTTCTGTTGGTAATGCTGTGGGGTCGATTGTGGCTCTCATTTACTGCCATTCTCATCCACAGTCATAGCAGCCAAGTCAGCTGCTGCCAGCCTGCCATTGCTTTATGCTGATTTATTTAATTATTCATTCATTTGGTAACTGGGTTGGTGCAGTGATCCAAAGACTTTTTCAGGCAGGGCCTGGGCCAGAAACTGGCACATACAACATGAAAATACAGTGAGACAGCAGCGTGAATTATACAGGGAACATAACAGTACAGGTTAAGCTAATAGAGAAAATACTAGGTAAACAGTACCAGGTACATCAGCAATTGAGCAAACAAGGTAAATGACATTTAGGTGAACAGGGTAAGGTTGCTCCATCATTCAACAAGAGGAATAACAATAGTATTCAGGGTGGGAGAGGAGAGCAGAGCACTAGAGGGGGAGGGGGTAAGGGTGAGCTGCAAGGGAGGTGAAGCCATGCTAGCAGCCTGTGGGAAGATGCAGGTCATGATGGACAGAAAGTGCATTCTTAACAGGGAATTTAGATTTAGAAGTGGGTTGGGGGGAGGAGGGGAGGTCATTCCATAGTGAGGGTCCAGTTGCAGAGAAGGCTTAGGCGCATCCTCGTAGTTATGTTAGGGAATTCTAGTTGAAGGTGTGAAGACAGACATAGATTATGGCAGTAGGTTCTAAGCCAGATAAGAAGGGACAGTGGAGAGTAGAAGGGATTGTGCAAAGTATCAGCAATGGTCTGGGCCAGCAGGTAGGAGCCTCGTGCTTATAAAGGTAGCCAGTTAAGGGAATGTTGACTGCTGAAACCTGCCACTTCTGAGGCTCTCTTTTCTTTATCCTCATCCTGATGAAACCAGGCCCCACCCCCAGCCTTGACCTTTCCCAACTGTATCTCTTTCTCTACCCTTCATTATCCAAAAATACAAAAAAATTCAAGAGTAAGAGGAACGGTGGTTTGCCTCTCCCTCTCTACTATACCACCCCTCCTCTCTTCCCTATTCCATTCCACAATAGTGCTCTACTCACCCTTTTTCCTTTTCCTCCCTCTCTATGCTCCTCCCCGTGCTCTATCTGCTGCTGCCCTCCCCTATATAATTGTTTAGTTCTCTGTTACTTAGGGACATGCCTCCCATGCCTAGCCTTGATATCAATATTTATGTCCTATGCGTTTTGTCTAGTACACAGATTTTCCTATTGTACTTAGCTGTTTCACTGTTATTTAATCATTGTATGAAGTTTAATTTTGCAAGCTTTGTTTTTGTTGCAAATCAATTGTACTTCCCCCCTCCAGGAAGCATCTGGAAACAGGTTATTTTTTGTTGTATATGCCTTTCCTGATAAAACTTTTCAAACAAATAAATAAATACCCACTTACATTGTTTTGGGGCTGTTTCTCACAGCCTATACCTCTTCCAATTTATCTGCACCTCCTCCCCCGTCCCTCCTGCTCTCTTCATGTTTCCTAACCACCACCCCTCCTCCACACCTGCTTCCAGTGTCACATGCCACTCTCCCTCTTGTCTCCGCCACCTCCCACCCAATCACTGTAAGCCCTTCTCCCTCCACTCTCCTCCCTTCTCTACTCCTCTCTCCCATCGCCTAATCCCCCACACTTACCTCTCCTTCCTATATTGACAATGCCTCCGGGCTGCATTATTTTTCCCCCTTATGTACATTAAATTTTAGCTTTAGTGGATCTGATATTAACTACATGTTCAACTGCCTGTATACTATTTTGCTTGTACGGCCATTGTAATTTCTCCTTGTATGCTACTTACTTGTACTTTTATGTTTTTATGTTCCCTGTTTGTGCATACCTTTTTGTGCATACACTGATGTGGAACCTATGTAAATGAGCTTTAGCTTATAGGTGTTAATCTGAAATATCAATAAATAAAAAATAAATAAATAAATAAGATACCACTATGCAGACAAACACTCAGCACAGACACCATGAAAAAGAAACCTGTGCTCAAATGCTTTCTTTAACAAAGAAATGGAGAATGGTATTTCTTATATGATTTATGATTTAATATTGTCTAACTGTTGTTATAATTCTATTTATTACTATTATTTATTAAAAAAAAAAGGGGGCCGCCTCAGCTACAAAGCATGAGTGGTGCTGCCACAGCCCTACCCATAGACATGCGCTGTACTAGCAAAGGAAAAGAGGGGGCTGCCACATTAACCTCAACCTTAGCTGACTCACTTCCAGTCACACAGATATGAGCAGTCAACATAGAAACTGTGAAAAAACTGCATTTCGTATATGATTTATTATTGTAATATTGTTATATGAGTACTGTCTGGGAGGGGTACGGGTATCTGTATCAGAGGAGGAGAAGGATCTGAGAGTGATGATCACTAGTGGCCTGAAGCTCCCATGCAATGTAGGGAAGCGGCAGCAAAGGCAAATAAAATGGGCTACACTGCCAGAGGGATCAGCAGCAAATGAGAGCACATAATACTGCCCTAGGATGGGTCATTAGTGAGGCCACATCTGCAGTACATTGTACAGTACCTGTGCCCATACCTTAAAAAAGACATTAACCTGCTGAAGAAGGTTCAAAGGAGGGCAACAAAGATGATCATGGGCCCACAAAATAGGACACTGAATCTGTGAAGTGCTCGTTCTCTTTTTGGATCTTCTGTGCAAGGTTTGGCTAACCTTTTTGTGCAAACCTCTATCTTGCAGTTCACAGTATACCCTTCTTTGGAACTGTTTCTGAATATGTCCTCCCTGGAGGAGAGGAGAGAGACAGTGAGAGACAGAGAGAGAGAGAGAGAGAGAGAGAGAGAGAGAGAGAGAAGACATGATCGAGACCTTCAAGTATTTGAAAGGAATAAATATGATGTATAAGGGGATGGGGGGGTCTCTTCAAACTTAGTGTAAACCAAAACATGAGGGAACACATTCTCAAGTTGGCGGGGAGGTTTAGGAGGGAGGCTAGGAAGCATTTCTTCACAGAGAGGATGATGGTGGGTTGGAATGTGCTTCCAAAAGAGGTGGTTTCATTGAAGATGGTGAGCAATTCAAGAGAGGCTGGGATAGGGTTATGGGGAAAATAAGGGTCAAGAGAGGGATGGACGGTGGGGAACGTGGATTGGGGAGGGAGGGCAGGGTCAGTAGCTTAAGCTGAGGATGTAATACGAGCAAACTAGATAGACTTAATGGCCTTATTCTGCTGGCTTCCTCATATGTTTGTATTTAAAGAGCAGAGTCCTGACTTGTGCTCTCTTCCATAATCATTGAAATGAGCAGTCAGCACAGAAACTGTGAAGAAAAAGATCTGCACTGGTATAACAGTTTGTTTATTTTAACAGTGAAACGGGGCTATCTGAGCTTTAGAGCAGAACAGCTCCAACCTCAGTTCACTTTCATTCACAGATGTGAGCATTCAGAGTAAGCATAGTAATAAATAAACATATCCCCTGGAAACACCAGGGTCGGGGAGGACTGGGAGAAGGAACTGAGTTGGACATTAGGCTTCTATTAGAAGCCAGGTCCAGACACCTAATGGATCCCCTGCTCTGGTTCTGCAAGAGATCCTGGGATATGGCAATCTGTGAAGGAGACTGCCATATCCCCTAAGGCAGGGTTGGGAAACCTAAGATAACCAGAGGGCCACAGGGTGCAGTCCTCAAAACACCCCCAAGGGCCGCAAGACCAGATTTACCATAGCCACAAGCCAAAATTATACATTTGAATTAAAAACAAGCTAAATATATTATAACATTAAGAATGTAATAAAGAACTTAAACACTTCAATACAGAATAAATAGCAAAAGCAGATGGATGAGGGGGCCACAGGTTGACCCCGGGGGGGGCTGCATGCAGGCCGTAGGTTGCACACCACTGCCCTAAAGGAAAGTAAAATGTAAAAATAAATAAATAAAAGATCACTTGCCAGCCTGCTCCCTGGTCCCTGTAGTAAAGCGGATATATGGGCATAGGCCAGCATTTGCCAGTGAGTGCTATCCATGACCCACAATTGGAGGTGCTGGGGGGCTTAGAGACATTTCTGGCAGGGCCTCCTTGTCATGAGGCTATACCCACTGGCCACCTCTGTCATGTGTGAGTGGCTTCAGAAATGCAGGTTGTGGCCACTTCCTGTGACCCCTCCATCCTGGCCACTTGTGAAGCAACTGGGATTGGGTGGGAGGCACTTGTAGGTCTGCCATAAGGGGGGGGGCATATGAATGCCATTGGATCCTCCCCATGCAGCATGCACCGCTCATTAGCGGCACATAGGCATAGTACATCAGGCCCCAAATGTTATTTTTGATACGACATCTATTAGTTAATTCCAGAAAGGTGTACTTACTACACAGCTCCTTATTATATGTAACAAATTTGCATCATTATTGCTGCATCTCACAAAATGCCAGTGGTGGAGTAAGCAGCTCTTTGAGCTCCTGTTTGTTTTCTTTCTATGTTTGGTTTCTTTTCACCATCTCCTAACTCTGGTCCCAAGTGGAGATGGTGAGACTTCATTTATCCCATATCTGCGCTCCATTTTTTAATCCCTAACTCCACCCCATATCCCTCCCACAGGGCATACTCTCATGAAGCATTTCCCTTATCAGGGCCATTGGAGGGGCAGGTAAAACCCATCCACTCCTTCCAAACTCTCTTGCTGGCTCTGTTGTCAGCGTGTGTCACCTTGGCCTCACATGTTGGGTGAACAAGTGTGAGCTGATGTAAGACTGCTCTGTAAGATACCACTCATTCCTTCCCACATGACACTCCCTCACTCTGGGTCAGCAAGGGGGAGACTTTGCAGTGGAACAATGTGCCCTCCCTCCCTCCCTATGGCAGGAGGCATCCATGACAGATGTTAAAGCAAAACAAAATGGTTATATTAAATGCACGCTGAAAATAGAAAATAGAGTTAAAAATCTACGTTTCGACCTTGGATCTTCTTCAGGAAATATGTAAAAGAGAAAAAAAAACAAGTTAGTGTAGAGGAGAGGTAAAATGAGAGAGATATATATGTGGAGAAAGAAGAAGGGGGAGGCTAAGGGAGAAGAAGTGATAAATGGTAAGATTAAAAGAGAATCTGTGAGACAAAAAGGTGATGATGGGAAAGATAAAACATAATGGGAGAGAAAGAGCTGGGGAAGTTCCCAGGTAGAGACTGATTACCAGGGCCTTGTAAGAAGGCTGAAAGGTGACAAATGTGTGAGAAGGAGACAGAAATGGAGACATATGGTGAAAATGAAAAATAAATCTGTACAAAAACAAATTGACTTTAGGGAAAAAAAGGGGAGGCTGAAAGATGTTAGTGGAAAATAAGTCTATCATTTAAACCAGAGGGCTGCTGGGAGCCAAGGCGGATGATCAGCTTGGCTTCCATGTTTTTTCTATGGTTAGGATCCCGGAAGCCCTGCTGAAGGACACAAACAGAAAGGTCATTGACATTGTGGTCCCTGGAGATAAAGTGGATACAATGGGTTGAAGTAGTTTCATTCCGACCGCTTGTAATGTTCCCTGAAACGGTCAGCAAGACGCCTACCAGTTTCTCCGATAAATAGCTGAACACCTCCTGCAAAGAATACAGTACACTACATTAGTGGAGGTGCATGAGAACTCCTTGGTGATGAAAAACACCTGCAGGCCCCGAATCTCAGTTACACTGAAATAAATTTGCAGGTGTAGCAGCGAGCCCTGTTGCAAGGTTTGGTACCTGGGGAGGAACTGTTAGAGTGGTAGGCTGCTTTTACCAGGAGATTGTGCAGGTTAGGGTGGCCATGGGGTAGGAGGCAATAGGTGGTTCTGTAAAGGAAGCACCAATGTTAGGGTCAGTTTGCAAATGGGAAAGTTACTAGTGATGATCCTGTGAAGAGAAGGTGTGCTCTGATGGAAAGGAAGAACTAGTGGAATTCGCCGTTGTTCTTGTGTGACAGTATCCCTCCCTGTGGGGTCAAGGTTACGGGGCATGTTACTGACCCGAGAGAGTGCTCTGTCCACTGTGCTTTTAGGGTATCCCCTGTTGATAAAAAAACTATGCATTATTTGGGTCTGCTCAGCAAAATCATCCTCTTCACTGCATAACCTGCGAAGTCTAAGAAACTGCGAATAAGGCAGGCCATTCTTGACATGTTTAGGATGGAAGGAGCTATGGAGGAGGAAACTGTGAGAGTCAATGGGTTTGTAATAGACAGATGTCTTCAGACCAGTGTTCTGGACTGAGAGCTGGATATCCAGGAAAGGCAGTGTAGAGGAGGATACTTCAACAGTGTACTGAAGGGAAGGATGAGCCATGGTGAACTTGTCAAGGAAGACTTGGAGGGTCTCCCTGGAGCAGGAGGTGGCCCCCACACAGTCATCAATGTAGCGTTTATAGAGTTCAGGCACAGTCCCTGTGAATGAGAGAAATGACAGATGTTGCAACCCAACCTCACTGCTTAGCATTAGACCTCCTGGGCTTGGGTCGTATAATGGGGTTGTCTGGATGGGAGCTCCAACTTTAACACCTTTTAACAGCTATTTCATTATTTTGAGCCTTATGCTACAAAAAGCAAAATCTTCAATAAAAAAAAGATATCGGGGACCATGAAACAATTCTGAAACTGGCAAAATAAGTCCAACCGCTATACTAGAGTCAAATGACCACTCGTTGAGGAAGGTCAGGAGAAGGGTCTTTTCTGAGATTATGAAAAAAATAAATGAAACAGATTTCAGCTAACTTTGCTGTCATCAACACCATATTTCAAATGAAATGAGGAGTCTCTACTAGTGTAACCAAAGGTGAATCTAAGATTTCTGAGAGGACAGTTATGAATTTATGTTATTTTTTTCTAATAAATTATATGTTTTTTGGGGTAATAAAAACCATAAAACAGTGCCTAAAATGTGACAAAAGTGTGAAGCTAATGGTAATGAACAGCATTACTGAGTTTTGTAGAAACAGCAAAATTATCTATGATTAAAAATAGGAAATGATGTTGAAAGAACTTCTGTGATTGTTATGGAAACCCATTCTTCATATTCCAAGTCATTCTGCAGGTTCTTGAAAAGTCATTCTTCATGACTCTGCTCAAAACTGTGAAGCACAACTTTTAAAAGAATCTGAAAAAAGATTGGCTATAGATATATCATTTAGCAATAACACAAATAAAATAAATCATTAAAACATGTATCACTGGGAAGGGAGGAAGTGAGGGTCCTCATAAGAGGAGGCATTAATGATGGAGGAAGAGGCCCCCAGCTAAGGAAGAAGCAGCTGCTGCTATTGTGACAATGTTGTGACAAAAGGGATGTAATTTTTCCCTTTATTTTTTTGAAGTGCCTGACCTAATGATGGTTCCTTTATCAACTTCTTCCATGTAATTCTCCTCTGTCTTCTATTGTTAGGAGGACTCTGTTGTTAGAGGAATAGAAGAGCGAGAGGAGAAAGGCAGAGGGAGGTGAAGTGCCTGAGAAGTGCTTTGGCTTGGAGGGATGGAGAGCAGAGCCAGTGAATCACTAAGGCAACAGGAGATAGAAGAGAGCTAGATGTCATTGTCCACCTGGGGACAAATGACCTGTCAAGGGACAGGGTGGGGGGAGCTGGTGAGGAGCCTCAAGCAGGTGTCACACACAATGCCTTCTACGAAAGTGTTACCTGTATCTGGCTGGGGAGAGACTAGGACACTCCTCACCAGGGCTTTTCACAATTGGTTAAAGGCATGGTGCATGGAGGAGGGCTTCAGCTACATTGCACTGGGGCCAACCTGGGAGGATGTGGGCCTCTATGGGAGAGACGACCTGCATCTTTCCAGGAGGGGGATCACAGTCCTTAGTGGGAGGTTTAAATGCCACTTGGATGAGGATTTAACCTAGCCAAGGGGGAGGATGCTACAAAACCAAGGGAGGCAACAATTGCCTCTAACCAGATGATGAAGCAGCAGGGAGGGAGAGCCAGTGAGAAGCAGGATCCCTCAGGGAAGGGGTGGAAGAAGACGGGTAGGGACCCGGCAGAGGACAAGGGAGGGCATAAATCAGGAAAGTAAGATGAAAGGAGTAAAGGAGACAAGTAACAGAGAAGGTAACAAGGGAAGGGGGTCAGAGGGATCTTTGGGGAACAGCACAGGCAGGAAGGGGAGAGGAAGCAGGGGAGTAGGCAGGGAGGGAGGAAGTAAGATATGAAGAGCCATGTGCGCTAATGCAAGGAGTCTCTGAAATGAAATTTCGGACCTGAAGGCCATCATGGTGGAGGCTAGCCTGTATTTGGTGGCCATAATGGAGTTGTGGTGTACTGCCAACCGTGACCTGGACATGGCCAAACCAGGCTACTGTCTGTTCAGGAGAGACAGGGAGGGGAGGAGGAGTTGTACTATATGTGAGGGAGGGAATCAAGGCCACAGAAGTACATGACCACTCAGAGAAAAATGAAGGACTGAAGTTGCTGTGGGTCATCTTGGAGACAGCTAGAGAAGCTTCCACCTGTACAGGGGTAGTATACAGACCACCAATACAGGTGGAGGAGTTGGATAAAGCACTTATGGAAGCCATCATCAGGATGGCAAGCGGGGGAAGGGAGATGATGCTAGCTTGGGACTTCAGTCTACCAAATATGTACTGGAGCCTTCCAACTGCAGCTTTGGCAAGGAGCAGGTCCATCCCTGACTCCCTACAGGGGGATTTTCTCAGGCACTTAATCAAGGAACCCACTAGGGATAGGACAGTGCTGGACCTGGTGCTTACAAACAGGGATGGCTTTGTAAACATCACAGTAGGCAGTCCTCTCAGTACCAGTGATCACCGTACAGTGTGGTTTAACATTAAGAAGAGAACCGAAGGGAAAGCACACAAGGACCAAAGTCCTGGACTTTAGAAGTGTGGATTTTAAAGAAATGGGAAACTACCTCAGAAACTGCTTTGCAGTGCCATATCCAGCATTTTAAAAAGGATCCTCAGCCAGTAATGAATGGGGACAGACTTACAGGGGTTGGGCTGGCAGCAAGCAGGCAGAAAACATCTGAATCTATTATCTTGTATTGAACACGATAACTCTTGGTAGTGGGTCATGATGGGAACAGAGGCAAACCGCATGAGGACAAGGGTCGTGGACTTTAGGGCAGATTTAAAAAAAAATGGGAGACTGCCTCAAAAACTGCTTCATCAGAGGGGTGATTGTCATGGAGGGGTAGAGGCACAGTGGGGCAAAATGGGGGAGGGCATAATTAAGGCAACCAACCTCTTTATGGAGGAAGTGCATAAAAGTAGAAAGAAAAAGAGACCATTATGGTTTTCTAGGGAAGTGGCCAAGGTGGTAAGGAAAAAAAAGGGTGGCATTCAGGAAGTATGAGGAAACTCAGAGGGAGGAAGACAGGGAGATATACCAAGTAAAACAGAGGGAAGCAGGAAAGGCAGTGAGTTGAACAAAGCCACAGACAGAGGAAAGTATAACTGAAGATGGTAGCTAAAGGGGACAAGACTTTCTTCAGGCACATGAGTGAGAAGAGGAAAGCAAGGGGAGGGGAGAGACTGCGCAGAAGAAGCTCAAAAAAAGAACACATCCCGAACAAGTACTTCTGCTCAGTCTTCATGGTGGAAGGAGGGAGAATGTACCACTAAGGAGCAGTAGGAATAAAGGGAGGAGGTGGACACAAGCCCATTTTCAGAAGAAAGAGTCCTGAAGGGATTTGCAGCTCTGAACGTGGAGAAGGCTATGGGACCGGACATGATACACCCAGTGATACTAAAGGAACTCAGGGAGGTGCTAGCAGCACTGATGGCCTTATTCAACAGCTTACTGGAACGAGGAACGCTTCTGGATGACTGGAGGAGAGCAGACGTGGTCCCTGTCCACAAGGACAGCAGCAGGGAGCATGTTGGCAAACTACAGGTCGGTCAATCTTACAACAGTGGTTGGGAAATTAATAGAAGCTCTGTTAATGTAAAGATTGGTAGAGTATCTTGAATTCAGTGGGCTAAAAGACCAGTGGCAGCATGGATTCATGGGTGGGTCGGAGGTGATGCCTGATGAATCTGATTAGTTTCTTTGACTGGGTCTCTAGGGAAATGCATAAAGAGAGGGCAGTGTACTGTACAGTATATGGCCAATCTGGAAACGTTAGCAAGGCTTCAGCGCTGTGCAGCACAGGAGACTGCTAAAGAAACTGAGCAGCCTAAAGGTGGGATCTAAGTGGTGAATTGGGTAAGGAACTGGTTAATGGACAGGTGACAGAGGGTGGTGGTTAATAGCAGTCACTCTAATGAGGGGAGAGTGACTGGTGGGGTGCCGCAGGTCTCAGTACTAGGACCAGTCCTCTTCAATGTCTTCATGAGTAACACTGCAAAAGAACTGGAAGGGAAGGTATGAATTTTTGTAGATGACACCAAAATCTGTAATAGGGTGGACACTCAGGAGGGGGGTGGATGGAACATGAGGAGTGGTCAAGTGCATGGCAATTGGGGTTCAATGCCAAAAAGTTAAAAATCATGCACCTAGGGCATAGGAACATGCAAGCTCAATATAGGATGGGGGGGGGGAGGTACTAGCAGTTACTAAGTAGGAAAGGGAACTTGGAGTTATCATATCTGATTACCTCAAGATGGCAGGGCGGTGTGACAGAGTAGTGGGTAGGGCCAGTGGGAATACAATGATTAATATATGAAATGTGAAAAAGAAGAAAAAAGATGGTTTTAAGGACTATACTTATTATTAGAAGATAGTTATTTATTAATTAATTCTTATTACTAAGTATTAGTGATAAAGGAATAAGTTATGGTTAAGAAAGGTACTGTATATATTTGACAGAATTGGACAATGTGTATTGGATATTTTTATTTCAATAAAAATTATTGATAAAAAAGAAATGCATAGGGAGCGGTATCTCCAGCAGAAAGTGGGAGGTGCTGTTGCCATGGTATTGCTCAATTGTTAGACACCTCATGGAATATTCTGTACAGTTCTGAAGTCTGCATCTCAGAAAGGACATAGACAGGATGGAGGCACTCTAGAGAAGGGCAACTAAAATTGTGCAATGGTTGCATCAAAAGTCCTATGAAGAGAGACTGAGGGATCTTAACGTATACACACTGGAAGAGAAGAGAGTGAGAGGGGACATGACAGAGACCTACAGTACCTTACAGGGCTGAACAGGGTGCAGAAGGGGAGTGTTGTTCAAATCAGAAAGAGCACTAGGACCAGAGGGCATGTGATGGAGCTGGGGGGGGGGCAGTTTTAGAGGGATCTAAGGAAGTACTACTTCACTGAAAGAGTGGTGGACACCTGGAACAGGCTGCTGGCAGAAATGGTGGAGTCGGAAACAGTAGGGGGGCTTCAAACATGCATGGGATAGATTTATAATAATATTAGTAAATAAGCAGGGAGGATTGAGGTTTGCCAAAGACCGGTTAGGGTCTGGAGAAACAGACTAGGCAGGGACCAGGTAGACTGACTGGGCCAAGTGGTCCTTTAAACTTCAGTGCCCCTTTTTCGCTGAGGAGCCTGGAACTGTAGGCAGATGGGGCCTGACCAGGGACTTGCAAAATGGCAGGATTACTTCCCTTGCTTTGCCGGTGACCCCCCCCGATGCACACTAGTGTCCTACCAGCCCCCTTGACAGCAGTTGCTCACTGCTTGTCATGCTTCATCCCCTTGTATAGTATGACCCCAAGCCAGTTAGCAGATCATCTTGTGTATGCCTACATCATCAGCCCTGCCCCAGTCCACCTCCCTGGTCACCCACTGAGAAATGGTGATTGGGCTAATTTGACATGATCTGACCTTCATAAAGCTGAGAGAGGGGAAGGACCTTAGTGAGACTTTGCTGTTCTCTTGAAGTGACAGATGTATTTAAAGTGCTTAGAATGGGCTCACTCTGCACTTCCTACTAAAGCTGAAAGAATATAATTCAGGGTGGCTTAACTATGTCAGCCAGCTAGGGCTGTGGAAGCCAAAGCACTATCTGATTTTTGCATAACATTGCCATGACAGTATCTTGAGTGAACTAGCAGTTTTAAGCAAAACACGGATGTAGCCATTTTTCTGAGACAAAAGCAGGCCAAATCCATAATTATTTTAATTGTCAGAGGGATTTTTGTGGGTGGGTGGGTTTGGATCCTTTGCCGTTCTCGTTCACTCAACATCTCGAAAAATGTATTCTTAGCAACAACCCTGCATTTGTCTCCAGTAATTTTTTTCTCTCAAAACTTCCCATGAATTGAGAATACTAGTTTGCAAGTGGGAATTGCATACATTAGCATTCTTAGTTAGGACAAACATATTATTGTGGAGATCATGGAGGGTCTTTAGGTCCATTTTGTCTGTATCTCCTACCACACAGCACTGGCTATATCAAGTTGAGTGAGGACACACTTATAAGCTGGGATGCATCCCTTACTTGTCCAGTGTAACCCTCCAGTCATTCTCCCTCAAGAATCTGTCTAATCATGCTCATATCTCTCAGCCGTGCATTGCCCAAATGTGTGATGAGGCGTGTGACAAATCTGCACAACATGTGACATTTCATCAAACATGACATTGCGAGTTCATAACACCATGGATATCACTGCATTAGCATTTATACTGTTTGTTAATAACTGAGCAGCAAAGATTATTATGCTTTTCTGCTTTATAGTCTCAGTCAGCAATATGGAATACTTTCTTCTCCATGTGGGACAGAGGGTTTCCGAGAGGTAAATTTAATTATGTACCTTGTAATGCATGATAGTTAAAACATGTGGTCCTGCTTTGAAAGTTTGAAAGGTGGTAGCTTGCACATCATCACTGGGTAGATATTCCACATATTAATGACCCTCTGTGTGCATTAATGCATTCTATTTCTTTTTTTATTTTCTGTTTGTGCTTTCACAGTCAGGCCCACCCCCATCTTCCCACAGCAACCTGTCAGCCTGGACTCTGTATCTGCCTGTACAGAGCTCACATCCCATGGCTTACCCCCATGGTGGGGTTGCTGGGACAACCTGATCCCATCCAAGGTCTGAAACCAGTTTTCATTCCAAGATGTGCACAGTACAGTTCTGAGAGCACTGCTCCTTCATTTTCTGGGCACATGATTTTTCAGCATTTCTTCCCACCCACTGGGTGTTAGCATTGAGGGCTCCCAGGTGGGTCTGCACCCTACTGGGTCAATATGTTGTGTGCTTTACAGCGCACAACATAACCGCGTAACAGGAACAGCGTGGTAGGGAAAAGCGAGAGGGTACAAAACTGTGAAAGGATGTATATGCGGTAGTGTACCCTCTCACTCTTCCCAGTACAGGATAAGAATCCTGCTGGGATGAGGGACCACCAAGCAGCAGCTGTGACTTGATAGGATGAGCCACAGGCATCAAGGGAGGCAGTGCATCTGTGGACTGGGTTTCGATTCCCGGTCCCAGACACATGGAATTTTTATATTTTTCGCACTTTGTGGGGTGCGGAGGTTGCGGGAGTGGAGCTCCCCGCAAAACAAAGACTTATGCTGCTGGCAATATATTGCACTGTATAGGCAGCGCGGTATACTGCTGCAGCATAATGTCTTGTGACATTATGACCCCAAGCCGGCATGCACTAAGCATGCTTACACAAAACCATCAGATGTCTGTATCCTCCCCGTCACTCTACCTGACTACCACCCGTGGTCACTGTGGTGACAATCCACAGTGGAGTTGAGGTGCCTTCCCTCCCCATTGGAGGTGACGCCTTCTGGGATTCTTGAGGCTTCTGCCTCTGAATGACCCTCTGACTTCTAAAGCTTGATCCTATACCTGGAACATTAATGTCACAGGATCACTAATCTACCAAAAGATTATCCAAATTGAATACTTTAGTCAGTACTTTCTGAATTTCTCTTTCCACGCTTAGGGCAAGGCTGAAAGAAAATATTTAATATCTCTCCTTCCTGGTTGTCATAAACAGACAGACAGTTGGAGATAGAGATAGAGAGTGAGACAGAGACAGAAAGAGATAGATAGCTAGATAGACAGATAAAAATAAAAAAATACTATATATTCTAGTGCAGCTTGCATTCACCAGCTCAAATATCTGTGTGCGTATGCCACGCTCTCTATCCTTTCAAGTGAATATTATTCCCTATATTGAAGAATATACAGTACATAGATTCTAGGCTACCAATATTTTAGCAAATGTCACTGCTATCTGAGATGGTTAATTAATTCAGAGCCGCCTTCAGCACTCTCAGTACTGCTATGAATCTTTTACTCTGTTACTATACAACTACATACTGCACTTAAATATATCAAGTGGTGACTCGGCATTTCAGAAGAAAGGAAGCAGTAGGAATTCACAGATCTAGTGGGTAGGCAGACTAATCTCTTCTAAGACTGTTATGGTGAGACTTGTGTCTGTGCTTCTCTTTATAATTGCCGTAGGAGACAGTTGAAGAAGAAATTAACAATCCCAGCTGCCACTGATTGAAACACCATCTCAATAAAAGCACATAATTGAACACTGGTAGGCAGTATAATGTAGTGGTTAAAGGAAAACTGTACCCTCACATCTTGTAAATTTTGTTTCCATGTCAACAGACAACTCTTTCTGTGTACCAGTTAGGGATATGTGTGTTTGCTTTCGTTTGTTATCACTGTTCATACTAGTTCCTGTAACTATCTTGGGGGTCTCCATTTTATAGTTGAAATCTCATTGTCCATGAGCGCTGCATTAGCATATGAGAACATTATGTCATATCACCCATTTCCATTTATATCATGTATCTCTATGCTGAAAATACAAATATCCTGAAAAAACTCTGGAAACACACAGACTTAGAAACACAGAATTTGACGGCAGATAAGGACCGCTTGGCCCACCTAGTCTGCCCATTTCCCTACCTGATGGATAAGCTGCAGATTCTAGTTAATCAACAGCTCACTTCCTTCTACCCCCCACTGGAATTGCCTTATGCCTGTCCCATGCATTCTTGAATTCTTCCACTGTTCCTGACTCCACAACCTCCTCAGGAAGGCTGTTCCATGCATCCACAACTCTCTGTGAAAAAATACTTTCTAATATTACCTCTGAGCCGTCCCCCCTCTATCTTCAAATTGTGCCCCCTTGTTCTTGCACATCTCTTCTTCTGAAAGATGCTACCCTCTTGTACTTTGTTAATTCCCTTGAGATACTTGAAAGTTTCTATCATGTCCCCCCTCTCCCTCCTTTCCTCAAGGGTATACATATTAAGCTGCTTTAGTCTCTCCTCGTATGTCTTCTGGTGCAGACCCTGCACCATTTTGGTTGCCCTCCTCTGAACAGCCTCCAATCTGTCTATGTCTTTGTGGAGATGGGGTCTCCAGAATTGCACACAGTACTCCAGATGGGATAGGACTGATTGCAATTTAAAGGGAAACCCCTGCAATACAACTCAGATAGTTTGCAAAGCTAACTGAAGCTAAAAGTGGTATTTCACACCTTTCTGTAAATTGTTTTATTGAACTATAATTAATCAGACAGACATTCTGTGGAGTCTAAAGGGTGCTGACACATCACGTTCTCATATGCTAATGAAGCTCTCAGGGACAATGACATTTCAACAACCAGAAAATGGAGATCCCCCAGGATAGTTACAGGGACTTGTATGAACGGAGAAAAATGAACTAAAGCAATCACACATATCCTTACAGCTACTCGGAAAGAGTTGTTTGTTAACATGGAAACAAATAAAATCTACAAGATCTGAGGGTGTAGTTTTCCTTTATGAGCACTGAGCTGCAAACTTGGACAACTTGGTTTGAATCCTTCGACCAGTGCTTGCACACTGTGTGACCATGAGCAAGCCACTTAACTTCCCTGTGCTCCCAGGATGCACCTGAAAACAAGTCTTGGCTTAGTGTGTCCTCCCTGGCCAAAAATTATAAAAATAAAATGAATAATAGCCCCCACATTCAGAGATGGATGTGTGCTTCCGGCACCCATTAGTGCTACATGCTAAACAACCCATGACCAGCCCAGGGCAATTTTCGAACTGTCTGTATCTTTTAATGGCCGTGCTAACTGTGGGAATGTGGGGCTATATCAGTGCATAGCAACTATGTGCAGCACTCACATAGCCACTTACAGGAATACGGCCCACAGGAAAGAATGGAAATATCACGTCCCAAATGTCTGGTGGTCCCCCAACTCCAGTCTCCTATATGATTGCCCCCGATTTACCATCTGATTACCCTTCCCTCTCCTGACCACACCAGACTCTCCCCCCTGAGGCCCCACTCACCCCAATAATGACAGATAGCCCAGGAGATAGCAAAGAGCACAGTAGCTCCACACACTGCCTTGCCTATCTGCCATATAAATGATGACGAGTGGCCACACACTTAGTGTAGGCATGCACTCACTCACTCCCTCTCATTCAAACAGTATCTGGCTGAGGTGATGAGCAGAGCTGTGCCAGTCATCATCTACTGGAATCTGCATCATTACTGGAGTGAGTGAACCTCCAGAGGGGTGGAGGGTCCAGTGTGGTCAAGATGGGAAGGGGTGTCTCGCTGTGCATTGGGGAGGGAGTGGGGGACTGGATGGGCAATCAAGGGATGGACGACCACTACATACCAGGAAATTATAGTTTACCATATCAGGCATACCACTAGATGCCAGTGAATTTCTAACAACATACTTCATGAGCATCTGTACAGTGACTGGGGGGGGGGCCATATGCCAGGGAATGTATAACAGCATATTTCATGGACATCTGTATGGTGGTCAGGGTGTAGGGGGACCACTAGAGACCAGGGAATGTCTTAGCATACTTCTGTATGGTGACTGAGGACGGGGTGGGGAAGCTGGCAGGGACTGACAGATCCTGCTGTCATTCAGCTACCCGACACTTGGCTGGGGGGGTGCCACCACTGCATGCATAAGAATAAGATTTTGATCTAACTTTACCCTCTCCTCTCTTTCTTTGGGACACAATAATGTTATCGACAAAGTATATAAAAAAAGTAAAGCTGCATGTTTTGTATCTTCTTGTCTGTACCTGTTGAAAATAGAAAAAGTTAATAAACTTTAAATTGAAAAGAAAAGGCATTAAACAGCACTGTGCTGGATGCTGTTTAGTGCTTTCAAAACCACTGCATATACTACTGCATTCTGTATGCAAAGGGGATAACTCAGTTGCATGGGTGCAGCAATATATTGTGTGTGACCACACTGTCTGGCTAGCGCTGAACACCAGGTGCCCTTGAATATGGCCCCTGCCCCATCTGATCATGCTATTCCCAGTCAGTGTGCCGCTGACATGGTTAGTGCTGTGCTAACCTTTTGAATATAGAGGCCATTGATTGTTATCACAGGACCCTTTTTCAAGGGAGGTGGATCCCAATTTCTTGGGAGGGCAGTTCTATTGGAAGGCTATGCCTGTAGTTCAATGGGGTGGAGCAACTAACCACACCCCCAAAAAGCCATAAAAGGCCACTCCTCCTAAACTGCTCTCGTGATTGTTCCTCATTGTGGCCGAAGGCACCACCCACCCTCACTTTGGGCTGTTGTAACATTTCTGCTGCGCCTCTGGCTGCCAGTCCCCATCTCCTGTTTTGTGTTGTCTCCCTGTCTGCCGCTCATTCTGTGGCTATTTCTGTTGCTCTCTCTCACCTCCTTCCTCTCTTTCCTGGTTATCTCTCCCGGTGCTTCTCCCTCCCTGTCTCTTTGCTCTGCCGCTCCTTCTGTGGTCTCTGGCTCTGTTGATTTCTCTCCATCCCTCCCTCCCACTATTTCTCCACTCCTCCTGTCTGCCACTTCTGCTGCCCCATTCCTCATCTCTGCTTCTCTGTCCCCGTACCTTCTCATGTTCCCTGCTGTTGCCTCATCTTCCTCTCTTACCGTGTCTGCTGTGCTTTTGCTGTGCATTTCCCTGGCTCCTTTGTATTTCCCCTGTGCTGCTCTCTGCTCCTCTTGGGTCCTGGCTCTGCTCTCTTCCTTTTGCAGTGCCCTGCATTTGCAGTCCACCCTCCTGGCTCTCTCAGCCCACCTCCGTTCCTTGGCTTGCTATTCCTCTTGGGATTTTCCTGCTCCCTACCATGCCTGACATTTTGTTTACTGCACCTGCCACAAGGCAGGGATTCAAGTTCCACACATCCTGTCTCTCTGAGCTGACCCAGCATCACAACTCCTAGGCCAGCGCATGGACATATTCTCCACCGCACCGCAGTTTGGCAAATGGTATGCATGGCATATCGTTACTGGTAATGACTGGCTAAATATTTTACTCCACCACCTGTCAGCCCAGCTACAGCTGCTGGCATTGACTCAATTTATTTTACCCCACTGTTTTAATACTGACTTTATTTATCTTAATGTTTAATTAGATGTCTGGTGTCATGGTGCCTAGTTCATGGCTTCTCTGTTTTTCCCACAGCGGGGGGACTATGTTGCCACAGCGGGCATTGTGGCTTCAGGTAGCGGAGCAGCTTTATAAGTTTCATGCATTTAATCAGTCATTGGCTCTGCCCAACTTTCTACTGCTGCTCAGTATAACCCTCCTACTACCACTCGATGCAGCCTATGGCACTACCAGTAATTGTGCACATACCAGACTTCATGGCATTAATGCAATCAGCATATCAAGTCTATTCATTCTCGAACTTCACTTCTTCACATACCTGCTTCACGGCCTCCTCCTACCTAACCATCGGCTGGGAGCTTCACCCAGCCGTTACCGTCTCTCCCACTCAAAAAAGTTCAATTCACTTCAAATTTGGCTTCTTAATGGATCTGGTTGTCATGCATTCCTGTGTTTACAAATTGCTATCTGCCTTATCTAGACCCACATTGGGGTCTCCACTGCTTAGTCCGACCTACTTGAAGGTCTAATCATCATGATCGAATATCTGAGCATGACCCACATTCGGGTCCCATGCTACATCTCAACTTTATTTTCTCTCCACTTCAGAGACATGCCAACCATGTCCATTACTTCCATGGCTCAAGGCTAGCCTGTTGGCAATGGTCTTGCTCTGTACCCACGAAGTCTGCATCTTGAGCATGCAAAACTCGGAATGGGGTCCTTCCCATCTGGCCCATAGTGGCAATGTCTTCACTCCAGGTGGACCGTCAGTCTTCAACCATACTGGGGGCACCTCTAGATGTAGAATTTACTACTTCATCAGTGAGGGGTGGGTATCTCATGAGAAGGGCCCATTTAGCTGCCCGATCGGGTTCAGAGGCACCCTTTAAGCTATTCTCCCTACAACCACCCCTAGTTCACCCAGTTTGTTCTTAGATTGGTAGGCCAGCTGAGTGCCTTGGCAATTGTTACTCTCCTCTCCTCCCCCACCTTGTAGGTTGGCACCACTTGCCCTGTGTTGTAGAGATTGCTCGCAACCCTTCAAGGCATTCCTGTTAGAGGGATTGAGCGAGAGTGTTCCCCTAAATTGAAATTCCACCCCTGGATTGGCCTACTAAATTGCAGTAGCAGAGCCATCACTAAAATAAATGTTCCAAAGCCTGGAGGGAAGGCAAATTAGGCCTTGGATCCCCAGAGGTTTCCTCCTCAAGGGGGCTCCCCCCCATGCCAATGGTCATAATACCTAGATAGTTGTAGTAATATTCCATAAGTTATGTAGTCAGGTTTCTGCTGTTGAATGGAGATGGATGGTGGCCCCAAAGCCGTTTCCTCTCTCCTTTGGAAGTCATGCCCCATGCCTTATGTTCAGACCATGACCAGGTCTCTATTCATCCATTGTCTCCTGCTACTTGACTCAAGTTCCTCATAATATACCTACCAACCTATGTGCAGGTCTTTAACTCAGATAAGCATTTGTCAACTTATTTGCATTGCTTGACACTCTCTTTGGGCTCCTTTCTAAAGTACCTTTAGCCAAGGGAATCATTCCTGCAGCACCTCTAGGGATGGAACCTCCTCTAGGGTTCTTTGCCTTCTTACCCCTACAGGATGGTATGTCCCATGGATAGAGAGGGGAACAGCCAAAGATTATCTAAGTTGCACAAGCATAACACTATACCAAGTTGTGTAGGCCCATTGAATTTAAAGGCTATGTTTGTAGTTCAATGGGCGGAGCAACTAACCACACCCCTGTTCAGGCCATAAAAGCTGCCCCTCCTACCCTGCCCTACCCTGCTCTCATGATCGTTCCTCGTTGCCCCACCATCCTCCCCTTCTCCAGTGACTTGTCTCTCTCTACCATGGGCTCCTTCCTACAGTACCTTTAGCCAAGGGAATCATTCCAGCAGCACTTCTAGAGGTGGAACCCTCCTCTAGGGTTCCATGCCTTCTTACCCCTACAGGGTGGTATAGCCCACAGACAGAGAGGTGAACAGCCAAAGATTATCTAAGTTGCACAAGCATAACACTATACCAAGTTGCATAGGCCCATTGAACCTCCACCATGTGACCACTGATGATAACATTCAGTGGGTGTTGTGTGCCGTACAACTGCAGACCAAATGGTTTTCTGAGGTATGATTCCCCTCCCCTTCCCCCTGCCCACTTTTTCTCTTCTATCAATCCTTCCCATTTATTTTTCGACAAATGCTTCCGGCTGTATCTTCATCCTCCCCCTCTCCTCTCATTCCTGTTTCTCTGCCACCCCTGGGCGCCTGACCCTACCCATTCCTTGTGGGCACATGTGTCCTAGCTGTGTTCACCATTGTACTATAGCTGCCTCTGTTAACTACCTACATTTCTCCTCCTCCTCTTCTACACCTTACTCTCCTATAATTGACCCCTTTCGATAGCACTGTTGCACATGAATTGTTTACTGTTATTTCACTGTTGCTTCCTTGTTGTTTGTTATTTCTGACGTGGGACCTTTGTAAAAGAGCATTGGCTCAAAGGTACTTGTAATCCTAGAATAAATAAATAAATAAATAAATAAAAATATAACAAATGATTTTGAGCAGTATACGTTTCCTTTATTGAGTGTGGTTTGTTTCTTTACATATTTTCACAGTTTGTATTACTGCTTTGTTTATTTCTACTCTGGCAGTTGGCCAGAGAGCTGGGTAGGGTCTTGGTTTATCATTATTAATTATAATAGGTTTATAAGTGAATTGAGGAGCTTTGGGTCTCTTACAAATGTTTTTAAACTCATAATTTATGAATTTCCTTAGTATATATATATATAGATGATAAGTCACAATCATAATGGAACTTAATTAACATTTCATCACCATGTAAATTTCAAACTGACCAGCAGTAAAAAAAAATACCATTCTAATTACATCTTGTATCAAGATAGCAATTAAATATCAATTAAATCCCATATTTTAAATAATATGCTTATATCATTAATTTTTGCCCTCTAAACAATTTTAGAAACATTTTAAAGATGGGTTGAAATGTTGGTCTTGTTGTCTACTTGTCATTGTAATTAGATAATGCCCCATTTGCTGTATACAGTGACAGCTCCAGGAATTAAGAATGCACAGGCCACAGGCGGAGTGCAGAGGGTTGTACTAGGGTATGCAGGAAAATTTAAATCCAGACTATGCTGCCAGCTACGTATCACTGCTGGGGCACAGCTTGGGTGATTGTGCCCTGTCTGACCCTATCCTAAAGCCACCCATAGTTGTACAATTTTATGTTACTATTGCTAGTTTTAAATTTTGTACATAGCTTTGACACTAGTGTCTTTGAAAATGGGCATGTATTCTCATAGGCTGTTATGCTAAATAAATTTGAATTTGAATAATTATTACTGGAGCAGTAGCTAGAAATTTCCACCCGAGTAGACTCTATTATCACTAATATGCCAATGCTAGAAGTCTGGGAAACAAGATACCACATCTGGAGGTCACCATGAGGAAGGCCTGGATATTGTGGCCATCATTGAAGCATAGTGTACAAACAACCATGACTGGGAAATGGTCATACCTGGCTACACAATGTTTAGAAGGGACAGGGTACAAAGGAAAGGTGGGGGAGTGGTGCTTTATGTTAAGGAAAACATCAAAGTGACAGAGGTACAAGGAGGATAGGAGCGAGGTCGATGTGTTGTGCATCAACCTCGAGTCTGGAAACGGAGCCACCATTCACATGGCAGTGGTATACAGGCCTCTGACACAGGGAGGGGACATAGACAAAGAGATGCTGGAAAACATAGGCAAAATGGCTAAGATGGGGGAGGTGGTGCTGTTGGGGGACTTTAATTTGCCAGACGTAGAGTGCAGCCTACCTGCTGCAGCATCAGCTAGGAGCAGAGACATCTTGGATTCCCTGCAGGGGGGCATTTGTCAGGCAGCTGGTCAGTGAACTCACTCAGGGTGGGGCAATACTGGACCTGGTACTTACAAATGAGGATAGTGTGGCATATTTCAGAGTGTGGAGTCATCTGGGGACCAGTGACCATTACACAGTATGGTTTAAAAAGAACAACAGCAGAAATCCAGCCACACTAGGGCGAGGAGCCTGGATTTCAGAAGAGCTGACTTTACAAAAATGGGTGAATGCATCCGAGAAGACCTGGTGGGGGAAGATGTTGGGGGAGGGGGTGGAAGGAAAATGGGCCAAAATAAAAGAGAGCATAGTAAAGGCTACAAACGTGTATGTCAGGCAAATAAGCAAAAGGTGAAGGAAGAGGAGACCATTATGGTGCTTAAGGGAAGTTGCAGAAAGGGTAAAGACAAAAACAGTGGCATTCAGAAGGTATAAGGAGAGCTAGAGAGATGAGGACAGAGAAGTTTATCAGGGGAAATGGGGGCACGCAGGCAAGGCAGTAAGAGGCACAAAAGCATAAGCTGAGGAAAGAATAGCCCAGACAGTATCAAAGGGGAACAAGACATTTTTCAGGTATATCTGTGATAAAAGGAAGACCAAGGTAGGGACTGCAAGGTTAATAAAGGAGGCAGGGGGCTATACTGAGGAGGACCAGGAAAAGACAAATATCTTAAATATTTCTGCTCAGTATTCACAGTTGAGGGGGGGTTGGGAGGAATCACAAATAAGCACCAAGAGATTGGGGAGGGAAATGGACACCAGTCCCTTTTCTGAGGAGAGGGTCAGGAAAGCACTCGCTAATCTGAGGGTAGACAAAGCCATGGGGCCAGGCGAGGTGCATCCAAGAATGTTAAAGGAACCAGGGAGGTGTTAGCAGCACCCCTGACAGACTTGTTTAACAGTTCACTGGAGACCAGCATGGTCCCAGAGGACTGGAGAAGGGTGGATGTAGTCCCACTTCACAAAAGTGGCAGCAAGGAGGAGGTGGGAAATTATGGGCCTGTCAGCCTGACATCTGTATTAGGGGAAATGATGGAAACAGTCTTAAAGGAAAGAATCGTGGAATACCTGGAATCCAATGGACTGCAGGACCCAAGGCAGCATGGCTTTATGGAGAGGAGGTCATGCCAAACAAATCTGATAGATTTTTTTTGACTGGATAACGAGGGCATTGGATCAGCGGGGGGCGGTGGACATGGCCTACTTGAACTTCAGCAAGGCCTTTGAGACCATTCCACATAGGAGGCTGGTAAACAAGCTAGGTAGCATGTGGGTGGACAATAAAGTGATAACCTGGGTAAGAAATTGGTTAGGGGATAGGAGGCAGAAGGTGGTGGTAAATGGAGTTTGCTCTGAGGAGGGGAGAGTGACCAGTGGGGTACCACAGGGGTCAGTACTGGGGCCAGTCCTTGTTAATGTGTTCATTAGTGGGGGGGGGGGGGTAGTGTGGAGCCTGAGATGAGAGGCAGCAAATTTCAGTAGCTTTCTGCTACAAACTTTAAAACATTTAAAATCAACCCTTTGGAGTAACAATTTGGAGATACTTGTATTACCAATTGATAGAGGAGCCCCTGGTGTCTATTATGGGTAACCCTCACAGAGATAAGGGTGGTGGTTCAAGTGGAAAATCATCAGGAACTTCTCTCTCCATGAAGTCTGGTGTTGAAGCACAGGATGCTTCTACACAAGAGCCAGAAGAGACAATGTCTTTGCTAGGCCTCAAGATGCAAAGGCTTATTTCACTGGTTTCAGACATCAATACAAAGCTGGACTCTTTTGCTACTAGAGTGATCATAGTGGAGTCAATGATAGAAGTCCTTCAGACTGAGGTATCCAGCATGAAATGGCAGACTGAGTCTGCATCAACTGCCACCACCTCGATAGTAAAGAAGAACACCCATCTGTGAGCACAGCTAGAGTCCCTGGAAAATCAGCCCGCTCCTCACATGTTTGGATCCTGGGACTGCCTGAGGGAGATCACCCCCTCATGTTTCTTCAGGCCTGGCTGGGGGAGAAATTAATGCTGGAAGGCCAGCAGTCACACTTTGGTCTTCAAAAAGCTTATCGGATAACCCCACGGGGTTATCGGGAAGATTCAGACACTCCCCACACATTGTTACTGGTTACAGACAGAGTAGGCACGAGAGATAAAATATTAAGACTGTCCAGGCAAGTAGGATTGTTTTTTCAAGGTGATCAGGTGGTGTACCTATTTCCCAACATTTGCTACAGTACTCTAATGCACCGCAAATGATTTGATGGCACTCGGAAGCATCTTAAGGAAGCATCGATTCCGCATGCAATTATCTACCCAGAATTAGGAAAAAATTAGTAATACAGCATGAATACAGATTTAATTTTAGGGAAGTAACAGTAGGGGAAATAAAAAGAGAATTGCTAAAATTGAACATAGTAAAAGCTGGAGGATTAGATGGTTTGGACACAAGATATTTAAAAATAGGCGGACATTTTATCACCCTTGATCACTTACTTTGTAAATTGGAGCTTAAGAAGTGGAACTGTTCCAGAAGTCTGGAAAAGAGACAAAATTATTCCAATTTTTAAAGGGGGAAACAGTACTAACCCCTCAAACTATAGACCGATAGTTCTACCCCCTTTGTTATCAAAACTATTAGAAAAACAAGTTCATAAACAGTTTTACCCATACTTGGAGCAAAGAGGGTTATTGACAAGTCAACAGCATGGATTTAGGGAAGGGAGGTCCACAGACACTGCCCTAATAGATTTTAACAATTTGGTAGCTAACTCATTAAATATGGGAAGGAAGACAGGAGCAGTGTTTGTGGACCTAAGTAAAGCTTTTGCATTAGTTGATCATAATAAATTATCAGCCAGGTTGGTTAAAATGGGAGTTCAGGGAGTGGAACTACAGTCGTTTCAATCATATCTCTCAGCTAGAATGCATTGTGTTTCAAATGGGAATACTTTTTCGGATCTGATACAAATAGAAAGAGGTGTTCCTCAGGGTTCAGTGTTGGGCCCATTATTGTTTAATGTGTTCGTGAACAAACTATCATCTACAATCTTATATAGCGAAGTGAGACTTTACGCAGATGATACTGTGACAGTCTCTTCAGCCGATACCGAAGAACAACTTAAAGAAATATTACAGCATGACTTGTTAGCATTAGAGAAATGGTTTAGAGAGATGGGTCTGGTGCTGAATGCCAAAAAAAACATAGTGTATATTTGGGTTGGGAGAAAAACAAAAGAAGATAACAGACATACAATTAAGGTTGGCGGATGGTGGGTTGATCACGAACACAAGACAATATAAGTATTTGGGAGTTCTGATAGAGTCAAAATTGACCTATAAAGAACATATCTTCCAACAGGTTAAAAAAGCAAGCCAGGGTTTGGGAGCCTTAAGAAGAGTAGCAGGGTGTCTCAGTATAGAAACTAGAGAGAAACTTGTGGCCCAAACGATTCTTCCCATTTTGGAATACGGATCCTTTTTATACATGTTTTCCACTCAGACAGCGTTACAGAGTATTGAGTGTACCTATCATAGATTGGGGAAGTTTATAACAAAAAGTAAGCAAGGAATTCATCATTGTATCTTATTTGAAAAACTGAATTGGTTACAACCTGAAATAAAAAGAAAATATTTATGGTTATTATGGTGTCAAAAATTGATATTTCATAAAAAAGACCACCCACTGAAACACCTAATAACAATCACACCCCCTGAATTTAAAGTAGAAAAATTCAGGAGAAATAAATTAACAATTACAAGTGGAAGAATTTATAATAGAACAGAAGACTTACATTACAAAGTAGTTTATCTGAATATTGGAATGAGTTACCATATGAACTGAGAAAAGTGCAGAATCCCACCATTTTTAAAAACTATTGTTTAAGCACCTTAGTCTAAAATGTAAATGTTTTTAACTAACTTTTAATGTTTGTGTCAATGCTGAATGTTAGTTTGTTTTAAAGGAATTTCAAAAGTTTTATGAATGGAACACAGGTCTTTGTTGTTAATGGGGGTCATTCCCTAACAAATGTTTCCTGTATGAAAATAAAATTTTATGAAATTAAATGAAATTGAGGATCATCCACCAAGGAAAAGTCTGGGTATTTTCCAACTCCAGTGAAGCAGGGAAATGGGCATCTTGCTTCACTTCTCGTCCTCAGAAAGGGAACAGAGAACTGGGTGAGGACACAGGTGACCTGGAGGAGCAAGATGCTGGCTGAACAGTGACTTAAGTACTAAGTTTATGCTACTGTCTTTTTTTCTTTGTGCTCCTACAATCCTAATTGAAATTTCCTCCGTAGTGTTGGTAATGTGTATATGGGGGGGGGGTGAAAAGTTTGTTTCATTATAGTCTGTTTTATTACTCTTTGACCCTTTAGAGTTAACTCCCCTTCTAGCTTGCTAATCTCTATAGGAGTCTATAATAGTTTCACTTCATAGAACGATTTTTGTTCCTGAAACTGTTGCTGGGAATAATTTACTTGCTTACGATATATAGTATGACGCCACAAGCCCCAAAACGGGGTGTGAAATATTGGACATTTCTTTTTTGGACTTTAGTTCAACAAAACAGTCATACTGCTCATGGGCTCAGTAGTACAGCAAAAATGTTATTGGACTTATAGCTGTCTATTTTAGTTATACCTTCCGATATGGTATCGAAATATTTGAGATGCATTTTTCCTTTGATTAAGGAGAATTTTTTTTTTCTCCAGGTGGCAGTATAACGTTTAAATGGTCTGTCTCAGATATGGTATGGTTATTGTTGTAATCATATATGAAAACAATAAACATAAAGTACTAAAAATGTGTTTATTAGTGATATAGCAGAGGAACTGAAAGGGAAGGTCTGTCTCTTTGTGGACACCAAAACCTGCAACAGGGTGGACACTCTGGAGGAGGTATAAACGATGGAAAGAGACTTGAAACGACTGTAGGAGTGGTTAAAAGTTTGGCAGCTAAGGTTTAATGCACAAAAGTACAAAATAGTGCACTTGGATCACAGAAACCCGCGTTACAGTACAAAATGGGGGCAGAGATACTAGCAGTAACCAAGCAAGAAAGAAACCTGGGGATAATAATATTGGATGACCTGAAAGTGGCCAGACAATGTGACAAAGTGATCGGGAGAGCTAGTGGGATGCTAGGATTTATAGGTAGGATATTACCAGCAGGAACAGGGAAGTGGGGTGTTGCCACTGCATAGGTCTTTAGTAAAACCACCTCACCCGGAGTACTGTGTCCAATTTTGGAGGCCGCGTCTCAGGAAGGACATAAACAGTATGGAGGCTGCCCAATGGAGAGCTACCAAAATGGTGCAGGGTCTACATCAAATGTCCTTTAAGGAGAGGCTAAAGGAATTAAACATGCACACCCTGGATGAGAGGAGGGAAAAGGGGGATATGATCAAGACCTTTAAATACCTCACAGGGGTGAATAAGGTATAAGTGGGAGGTATTTTTCAGAGGAAAGGGTGCTCCAGAAAAAGGGACCACGATATGAAGCTGGGGGGGGAAACAGTGGTGGGATTCAAAAAGGGCACAAGGGAGTCATAAGGGATAGATGAGGGGGTGGCAAAGAAAGAGCTGTAGACCTGGAGAGGTCTACAGTGTAAGCAATGCAACACAAAAGTATAGACTGGATGGGGCCATGTGGCCCTTATCTGTCGTCAGTTTCTATGTTTCTACTTTGCTCCTCCCTGGATGCTGTGCCCTCCACCTCAACAAAGCCTACCTCACCCCAGCTTCCAGATAGATCATTCATATCACAAATTCCTTCCAGTGTTTGATGGTGGAGGCACTGTCTTCAATATTGGTGCAAATTCTCCTTGGGCTGACTGGACTCACTATTCAATGTCATCTGCCATTTTACCCTCAGCTGACCTCCTTCTTCCCCCTTTCCCAAGTATCACAATTGCAATATGTACTCCAGCTTTGACTGGCCCTCCCTGAATGGGAGGCAGAGCATGCTTAGGAGTACCCTACTGACTTTCAAATGCTAGTCAAATACTTTCCCTGATCATTTGTCCTCCCTCCTAACATCTGTGTTACCCTCTGTCTACCCATTCCATTACACCAATCTTCACCCTTTCCTGACTAATAGATGCTGTAGCTGTGCTGAGCAGGCAGTGTTCTCCTGGAGATCTCTCTTTCTGGAACTCCCTTCATTCTCAGCTCAAGTACTCTTTCTCGAGTCTAACCTTCGGGGGCAGCTGTGGTAGTTGAGTTAACGAGGCTTTGCTGCTGCTATGTTCCAAACCTGGCCTGCAGCAAATATACACTGGTACACTATGTACATTTGTTTGTAAATGTAGTGTTTTTATTGTATCCCACCCACCCCTGCTGGTTTAATTATTTTGTCCTTTTATCTGCTGCCTGTGCTTGAGCTGCTGCTCACATACAGTGGCATGAAAAAGTATTTGCCCCCTTCCTGATTTTCTCTATTATTGCATATTTGTCACACTGCATGTTTTCAGGTCTTTAGACAAAATATAATATTAGATAAAGGGAACCTGAGTGAACAAATAACACTTTTTTTTTTACTTATTTCATTTATTTAATGAAAAAAGTTAACCAACACCAACGGGCACTGTGTGAAAAAGTAATTGCCCCTAGTTAAATCAACCCAATTAAAGGGATAATTAGAGTCAGCTGCTTGAACACAGCCAGGCTTGATTACAGCCAGCCCTGCTCAATATAAATCTCACTTATTTTGACCCTTACCATCAGAGTCACGCTGCAGCACAAAGATTCAACAAGCACATTATGCCATGATCAAAGGAAGTTCCTGAAAAGATCAGAAAAATATTTGTTGCCCTCTATCAGTCTGGAAAGGGTTACAAAGCTATTTCTAAGGCTCTGGGACTCCATCGAACCACAGTGAGAGCCATAATCTCAAATGGAGAACACTTGGAACAGTAGTGAATCTTCCCAGGAGTGGGCAGCCTGCCAAAATTACTCCAAGGGCGCAGCGTAAAATCATTCAGGAAGTCTCAAAGGATCCTAAAACAACATCCAAAGAACTGCAGGCTTCTCTTGCCTCAGCTAAGGTCAGTGTTCACGACTCCACAATCAGAAAGAGACTGGGCAAAAATGGGCTTCATGTGAGAGCAGCAAGGCGGAAACCATTGCTAACCAAGAAGAACATAAATGCTCGTCTCTCATTTGCCAAGAAGCACCTGGATGATCCACAAGCCTTTTGGGAAAATGTTCTATGGACAGATGAGTCCAAAGTGGAACTTTTTGGATGACATGGATCCCATAATGTCTCGCGTAAAGCAAACACAGTAAGAACACCATACCAACAGTCAAACATGGTGGTGGTAGTGTGATGGTGTGGGGATGCTTTGCTGCCTAAGGACCTGGATGACTTGCCATAATTAAAGGAACCATGAATTCTGCTCTGTACCAGAAAATTCTTAAGGAAAATGTCCGGTCATCCTTCCGCAGCTGAAGCTGAAGCGTAGTTGGGCCATGCAGCAAGACAATGATCCAAAACACAAAAGCAAGTCCACATCAGAATGGCTAAAAGAAGTAAAATTAAAGTTTTGAGTGGCCTAGTCAAAGTCCAGACTTAAACCCAATAGAGATGCTGTGGCAGGACCTGAAACGAGCAGGTCATGCTCGAAAACCTTCCAAATGTTACTGAATTAAAGCAGTTCCACGAGTAAGAGTGGGTTAAAATTCCTCCACAGCGATGTGAAAGACTGATATTGAATTATAGGAAGTGTTTGGTTGCAGTCATTGCAGCTAAATGTGGCATAACCAGTTATTAAGTGTAAGGGGGCAATTACTGTTTCACACAGTGCCAGTTGGTGTTGGTTAACTTTTTTTCATTAAATAAGTGAAATTAAAAAAAAAAAACAAGTGTTATTTGTTCAATCAGGTTCCCTTTATCTAATATTACATTTTCTCTAAAGACCTGAAAACATCCAGTGTGACAAATATGCAATAATAGAGAAAATCAGGAAGGGGGCAAATACTTTTTCACGCCCATACCATTGCCACTTTTTTGCTTCACCAAGTTTCATTTATTTTGCCTTACTTACTTACTGATAATATCTTATCTTAGATTGTAATCTGAAGTTTTGATGTATGTATTTTGTTTGTCTCCCATGTACTTTTCCCCCAGCACACACCTGGAAATTAGCTGTCTGCAGCACAGAATGTCTGCATTTGTCAAACCTTGGTTACAGAAACTAAAAAGAAATAACATTATACCACGCCGGTTAGCACACAAGGAGGGTATTGCATATGGTGTCAGTCCTCCCATTCACTCGTCAGTCATATCTGACTATTCCCCATGTGTCCTAAAATGCATCTAACCACAATCTTATCAGCCTTCACCAGTCCCCAGGGGTAGAGAGTTCCAAAGTCGATATAACCCTGTCAGCGAAATAATGTTTCCTGCCTTCAGTCGGACCCCTTCTACCCTTCAGTTTATCTTCATGTTCCTTGGCTCTTCCATGGTCAATTACCTCTTAGAACCCCTTCCTGTTTACATTCCTGTAACCCCTTATGATGGAATATGCTGTAATCATGTAATTGAGTGTTTAAATTTCACAAAATATATACACACGGTGCAGACCTGCTAACTGCATGGCCTAGGAGGTGCACAGTTAATGTATTCTAATAGAACTTTTTCTTTAATGAACCATTTTTTAAGAGTCTTTCTCTTGAAATACTTGATAGACATATATTAGTGCTGTAGAAATTTACTTATTTAGGAGCTCTATTCTTAAAGCAGAACAGAGAGATAGTAGTTTCTATCATTCAAAAAATATGTTTATTTCTTTTTAATTTAATTTCCCCCTGTCCCCTTTCCCTTGGAGGCAGTATATTGCTATGGTTTGGGGCTATGAGCTTCAAATCCTATCTGGAGACCTGGGTTTGAATCCCACCGCCCCCACTTGCGTACTGTGTGATCCTGAGCAAGTCACTTAACTTCCTTGTGCTCCCAGATCACACCTGGAAACAAGCTTTGATTTAGTGTGCCTTTTCTAGTTAAACGATTTCCCCAGTCCCCTTAATTTAATTCCCTTCCCTTTCAGTTCTCCTTTGGTATGCCTGTTTCCAGCAGGAGCAGATCAAGGCAGTCTGGGTCATGAGGCTATGCAGTGTGGGCCCAACCAAGAAACTGCATCTCCATCTAATATACAACAGTAGTAGACTCAACCAGTATACCACAATCAACATTGCTTTTGCACCCAAACCTATAGTGCTGGGGCCAGTACATCACAGCACCCCATGAGCACCCAACCCTGCGTCATGGGGGCAGTCCATCACATTACCACATGAGGATCCAATCCCCTAGGGTTGGAGGCAGAACATCACACCACCCCATGAAGGCCCAGTCCTGCGGTGTTGGGGCAGCACATCACACTACCCTGTGGGGACCCAACCCTCAGCTGTTGAAGGCAGCATATCACACCATTCCATAGGTGCCCAGCCCTATGGTGTTGGGGCAGCATATCACACCATCCATTGGGGACCATCCCTGTTGTGTAGGGGGCAGCACATAACACCACCCCATGGGGGTCCATACCTGTGGTGTTTTAGAGTCAAGACATCACTCCACCCCATGGGGACCCAATCCTGTGGAGTTGGGGGCAGCACATCATACCACCCCATGGGGGACCCAACCGTGTGGTGGTAGAGGCAGCATATCACACTATTACATGGGGAGCCCAACCATATGGTACCAGGGGCAGCACATAACACCTCCCAATGGGGGATCCAATGCTATGGTGTTGGGGCAGCACATTACATCACCCATTGGGGGCCAAACCCTGTGGTGTGTGGGGCAGCACGTCACCCCATCCCATGGAGGCCCAACTGTTTGGTGTTGGGGGCAGCATGTTACACCACCCCATGGAGGGACCAATCCCTTGGTGTTAAAGGTAGTACATGATACCACACCATCCCATGAGGGACCCAGTGTTGTGGTGATCAAGGCAGCATGATACAACACCCCACGGAGAAACCGACCCTGTGGTGTCACATCACACTACCCATTTGGACCCAACCCTGCGGTGTTGGGTGCAGCACATCACACAACCCATGGGGGGCAGCCTTGTGGTGTTACTGATTCAGTTTGCTTGCTTTTCACTCTGCAGCAGCATTGTGTTTTTAGGATCCTGCCATTCTGGGCTCAGATAAATAACTCTTTCTAATGCAGTCTTTGTTTTTAAGGTACTGTACTGTATATGCTCAGGTCTAGATAACAGGAGTGAATGATTTGTTTCTTTTCAACAAACCACATACAGCCATAAAAACACATGAATCACCCAAGATCATTAATGCTAAAATTGGAGATGAATCTATCTTTTTCCGTATAGAATAGCCCACTCAATTATTCAGCGTCAAATAACATGGAAATAACTTCAGTTGTTTGCCAAAATAGGAATGTAGCCTTTATTAGTTTAACTACGCGGACATGGTTTATGGTACCACTTCAGCTTCTTCTCTAGCCACCCTCTGTAATGTCTTCTGTCACTTTGCCACCAACTCCCCACCCCGGACTCAGCATTGCTTGCTATACTCATCCCTTTCCATCCTCCTTCTTCTTCAATGTTGCCTATTCCACTGCACCTCCTTTATTGTCAAATACTGGTTTGGCACCCTCCCATCCAACCTTTCCTCACTCTTCTCCCCCACCCACTCCTCCTCCTCTTACTCTCTATGCACCAGAGACTCTAGAACTTTCACCATTCCTCACCCTTGCTCATGTGCTAGGCAAGCTTCCTTCTCCTACTGCCTCCCCTCTCTCGGGAAGCAGCTCCCCTCGTCCTTCCACCTATCCTCGTCCCTCCTTGCCTTCAGATGCTTGCTAATGTAACCCCCCTACAAATGGGGGTCACTGAAAAGCCTTCCTTGGGTGTGCCTAAATGCCCTTTGCCAGGCTGGTGTCCCACGTAAAGCTGTTTAAATGTTGTCGCCAGTGAGTGCTTTTAAAGCCTCCATGTACTGTCTCTTTAAGAGCTGCCCGATTGCAGTATAATTTATCTGAATGGGGGGACTGTGTGTTTCCCTGCTCGAGTCCCACTCGAGTTGCTGCCTAAGCAGTCCATTTCTGCCGTCGCTAAATGCGCAGAGGTAGCTCAGTTGAAGGATGTATCTAATTGCTGGAAATAATGCACAGTAGCAGTGAAAATGTAGTTTGTCTAACTTGCCTTTCTTGCAGCATGGACTGTTTCTGTTGTACTCCACCATTTTGGTCCCGAACTGCCGAATTGGACCACTCCGGTGTGAGGACTCTAAAATGGAGCCTGCCAAAGTGGATCTGTGTGATGCCAGCCTCTGGAAAATGTAGTTTTGGACTGTTGGCGCCTTTCTGCACCTATAGAGGGAGCCTGTTGTGACTGACAAGAGAATCAGCCAACTAGGTCTTTTGGATCAGAGGGAAATTCCCCTGCAGCCTGCAGCCCAAGGTCAGAATTGAGATGGAGCTGGAAGAGTGAGCAGCTCGTGGAGCTGCTGCCCCACGGGACAGCATGGGGACTTGGCTGGAAGGCTGAGTCTGGCCTTCCTGCATCCAGCTCCCCTGCATGGAGAGAAAGGGAGAGAAATGAAGAGATTATTTCGGACCATGTCTCCGAACATTTCATTGTGCCCCGAGTTATGGGCACGACGAGCAGAGAAGGACCGAAAGAGATTTGAGCTGGGGGCTGAAGGAACAACACTGCTGTGTGTGTTCAAGTGGCCATTGTGGCGTAGTTCAAAAGGGAGACCCATGGAAGGCCTGTCTATAGGCCTGCTAGCCTGATTTCTGCCCGGAGAAGGTGTGGAGGACTTTTGATCAGACTGAATCTGAAGCTGTGTGAAAAGAGCAAGCTGCTGCTGTTTGGGGCCAGGCTTAACCTGTAGAAGACCGAAGATTGTGCTGAGAAGCAATCGGCCTGTCAGGACTTTGTGGCCTGGTACAGTACCTGTTTTTTACATATGAACATGCTAGATGCTGTATGGGGATCGCGGTTTATTTCCCCCACTGTGACTTGTGTGTTAGTGCTGGAAGTTGCTGCCCAGCAGAAATCTCAGACTGAATCCGTGTTGTCCACCAATAGGCCCAGCCACAAGGGCCTTGCTTTACTACCTTGCTGCACAGAGTTGAGTCATCGACGAGGGACCTGCCAGAAGACCTGCCCTTTGCCCCTGCCTGCCCAAGCACTGCATCAGGACCACATCAGGCGAGCCCTGCTTCTGGCAATCCAGACTTCAATCCATCATCCCTCCTGTGTTCAGCTTGGGTACCGTGAGTAAAAATCAGGGTAGCTCCCTGCAACTGTTATCAAATCAAAGTGTGTCATCTAATTAACTTGTTTTGCCTAAATCTTCACAAACTGAGCCACCTGGCTCCAGATTACAATTTGTGTGTGTGTGGTTTGCATGATCTTTTTCTCCATCACAGGGCCCCAACCAGCTGCATCACCGGCCTACTCTGGGCAACGAACCTGGCTAGCCCCTTCCCTATCCTGGGTACCCAGGGAGTGTGACTGGTTGACTTTCTCTGCATGCACCATACTGTTTTAATTTATGCGACTAATGCCAATCAACTTGATCTACCCCCTCCTTGTTATAATCCCCTCCAATAAATCAGATCTGTTGTTATTGAACTATATTCTGCTTGTGGTGTCAGCACATATAGAAAAAGTATTGCATTGTGGCTGTGTGCATTGCCTAACCTTGTTTTACAGGGGGTCCTCAGAGACGTGCTGGAAGAGTCAGTCTTGAGGGTAAGTGGTATCTATATGAGTAACCAGATTGCATATTCAGGGAATTGGGAAGGTTTCTCCTGTATGTTAAAAGGGCTGCTAGTGGGAAGCAAGGGGATCACAGTGTCTCAGAGGGCTGTGATCTGGTTAGGCCAATCGCAACCAACCCTGACCTTTGGGTGGAGGCACCCGTCCATGGACCTAGGCCCCTTAACCTGTCACTAGACACACAGGCAGGGGTAGTAGCCCTTGGGATAGCGCCTCCTAGGGGTTAAACTAAGATCTACTCCTGCCTCCCACACTCCTGTCACCCCCTCTCATAAATTCCTTCTCCTGTACCCCTTTGTAGCCTCTTCTGCTCCCCCAACTTCATCCTATTGCTCACCTACCTGGGTCTGCGAGCCTGCAGTTTCAACACCTGGTTATCACTTTTTGGCAGCTCTGTTTCACAGCTTTTCATTATGTCACTGCCAAAACCTGTTTCTAAGCATTGTAATAGCTGGTCATCCCCCTCACCCCAGTCTGGTTTTACTTCCAGGCAAACATATTGACTTGTAAGCTTTGGATTAATCAGATGGTGCTGAATATATGTAATAGTCTGCCAGAGACAGTAGTTAATGCTCAGAGTATGGACTCTTTTAAAACAGCTCTGGACAGTTACTTATTGGGTAACTATATACGATGATCCATTGTGTAGTGGTAAGTCATTAATGGCTAGCGCTTCTGACTCAAAACCGTTCCTATGATTCTTAAGCTGTACTTTGTCTGCTTCTCATTTTGTTGCTGCAATAACTTACTTGTTTTTTGCTTTGCAATGACTGATCACTCCATTTCTGATGTTACTGCCTGGGAAAATTACTCTTTGTCTGCTGCACTTTGAATGATCAGTTTGTCCTTTACTGTATTGTAACTCCGTCCACTTTCCCTTCCCCCCGGGTTGCACTTGGAAAAGAGCCTCGGCTCAGAGTGCCTTTCCTGGTTATCAGATTTTAAATAAATAAATAGTGCTCACTGGATAAAAGGAGGCACTTGATTTACAACAGTAAACCAGCCCTTATTGAATTAATGTATCATCTGTAGCACTGTCCCATAGGACAGTAGGCATTGTAGGAAAAGGAAAGGCACAAAATAGACAGACATTTTTTATTTTATTTAAGCATTTGTTGACCAGAATAGGCACACTGAGCCAAAGCTCATTTCCAGGTGTAACTCAGGGGAAGGGATAAAGGAGTAATATAGTAATAACACAGACAGGATAGTTACAACATTTGTACAGACTGTTACAGTATTTGCAAGTTAATGGTTTGAATGCAGACAGATTCATCAGTAGTTTCCACATTACAGGTCGATGGCATACATAGTTTTTACAAGAGCAATTAACATAGCAAGGCATGCTAGAAACATTGCAATTATATGAGATGAGGTGAGAAGATGTAGATTTAGCCGAAGATGTGATCAGTGAGGAGGTCTAGTAGTAGCTGGGAGTGGAAGCAGGAGCAACGGAAGTAGTGGCAATCACCTGGGACAGGGGCAAGAGGGAGGAGATAGGAGGCATAGTTTCTTCTAGCATGCGAGGAAAAAGGAGGTGTTTCTAATGGAGGGGGTCAGTTTATTCCACAAAGTGGGGAGCCGGTAGGAAAAGGCAGTTTTGCCAGAAGACAAGGATGGTCGAGGTATGCAGAAGGATCTTTTGTTTCTGTGTCTTAGTGCATAGGGGGTGTTGGAAGCCAGGGAGAGGCTATCTGCTAATTGGGGGGGGTAGCAGGTTGAACTAGAATTTAGATATCAGATTGAGTGAGTGGATATAACGTCTGTGGAACAGCTGGGCTATTCCTAAAAAGGAGTACAGATCGCAGTGATGCATTCTAAGGGGTGTGTTGGTAGCGAAGTTGCAAAAAGAATTCAGGAGGATGTCAAGCTTTGATGGGGTGGTTTCAGGGGCCGGGCAGTAGACCACGTCCGCATAGTCAAAAACGGGGAGTATCATTTTAGTACACCAAAGTAGTTGTATTTGCTAACCTGGTCAAAAGTGGTACCATCCAGGGAAATGATGGGGGGAAGGGGGACCTACTAATTTTTTGCGATGTGCCAAATAGCATAGAAATAGTTTTGGATGTATTAAGTTTTAGTTGGTTTTGTAGGAACCATTTTTGGATGACATTAAAATCGGATTGGAGGGTAGCTTAAGCTTCATGTATTGAAGTGCTTTACTGGAGACATGGAGATCCCCAGGTACTGTAACACAAGTAGACACATTTAGAAGGAACTCCTAACAGCAAACAAATGTAACCCCTAGGTGGTGCTATCCCAAGGGCTACTAGCCCTGCCTGCTTGGCTAGTAGCAGGTTAAGATGCCTGAGTTTTGAAACGGGTGCCTCCACCCAGAGGTCAGGGTTGGTAGTGGTCAAACTAGCCTGGGCACAGTCCTCTGGGACACTGTAACCCCCCTCTTTCCCTGCTAGTGGTCGCAACAATACACAATAATTACTTTCACAATACCCCGCTATACCTTACAAGTACCCACACTGTTTGCACTTACCACCAGGGCTGGCTTCTCTGGTTCGACCCTGGGGACCTCCTGTAAAACAAGGTTAGACAGAGCAAATAGAAACAGTACAGTACTTCGAGCACAAACAGGAACCACAGTCAGGTGAAATGCAGAAAAAAGTAGTGTCATTCCTGTTCAAATGTGGAGCAGGGGACTGATCGCCAGGCAGGTCTCTCATCGATGACTTTTCTCTGTGCAGTGGAGTAGTCTGGCAGGGCCCACATGGCAAGGCCCAGCCGCATGGAGATAACCACGGATTCAGTCCACTTGGGCTGGATACAGCTTCCAGCTAGCAGAACACAGTTCGCACAGTGGGGAAACACAGCACGACTCACTATCATCAAACAGCACATTTATATGTAAAGGGTTCTACAATACCAGGCAAACTGCGCTCCGGTCACGATCGCAAAGTCTGTGCTCAGACCAGGAGCTCAGAAGTAGCTGGAGTTCCTGACAGGCCGATCGCATGCAGCAAAATCTTTGGTCTTCCACAGGTTGAGCCTGGTTACACTTCAGTCTCATCGCCTCGGATTTAGTCCGAAAGCAATTTTCTTCTCCCTTTCAGGGTAGCAGGCAGACCTGTGGGCCTCAACTCAGGCCTTCCCACAGTTCTCCCATGCGAAACTATGCTGACGACCGCTCGACTGTCTTGAGATCTTGCCCCTTCAGCTTCCAACTCAGATCTGCCCTAAACAGCAGGCAGCTTGGGAATTTCCCTCAGATCCAAAGGCTTGGTTGGCTGATTCGGTTGTCAATCAAAGCAAGAGCTCCCCCGTCAGTTGCAAAAAGGCACCAACAGTCGAAAACTACAATTCCCACAGATTTTAATCCACACAGCCCCCTGTAAGCAGGCTCCATTTTAGACCCCCAAGTACTGATTGTTCCAATTCGGCAGTTCAGGACCAAAATAGTGGAGATAATCAAGGCAGTCCTCACTGCAAAGAAAGCAGGTTAGAACAAACTGCAATATATTCTCTGCCCTAACAAATGGTCAGCAAACAGTTACAACTTTTAACAGGGCTCCCTCTGCGCAATTAGTGATGGCAGAAACAGAGCGACTATCTGGCAGCCCGGGCGGGTCTCGAGCAGGACAACATTCAGCCCCCCCTTCCAGATTAATTATTACTGCAACTAAGCAGCTCTTAAAGCGACAGTACATGGAAGCTACACAGGCACTCGCTGGCAAAACATTTAAACTGCTAAACCGCAGGAGCCCAGCCTGGCAGTGAGCATCTAGGCAAGCTCTAGGAAGACTTTTTGGGAACCCCCACTTGTAGGGGGGTTACACAAAGAAAAGAGCACACTAGAACTGCACATACAAATCAAAACACTCTGTGCAACATTTTTTGTAGGTTTTGACTGTAGTTCCTCTTTAAATAAGTAAGAAAGTAACCATCAATCTTATTACAATGCAATGTAATTTATGAAATTAAAAGATGCAGCTTGGAAACTTTATAAAGTAACCAAAACCATGGGAGATTTTAATAATTATAGGAAGCTCAGAAATGAATGTAAAATAAAAATTAGACAAAGCAAATCAAGTTATTTTCAGAATTTACAAAGCTCAGGTCTAAATGACCCCAGAAAGTTTTGGCCTTCGGTAAATTCAACAATTAATCCCAAAATAGAAGAAATTTCAGAAGTTTTTATTAAAGATGGACACAAAATAATTGATGCTCAGGAGACTTGTGAATCTTTTTTGAAAAAATGTCTTGATCTGTCTAAATACACTCAAACTTTTAATACAAATTCAAGTACGAATATACAGTCTTGCAACACATCTAACTCTGATTCTTCTTTTTATTTCTCAGCTATAAAACCACATCAGGTTTATAAATTATTAAAACAAATGTCAATTAGCTCAAGTGCAAATGAATTGGAGCCTAGGGTCTTAAAATTAGTTTCTGATTATATTACCCATCCACTCACTCTAATATTCAATTTGTCATTGATTACTGGGTGCTTCCCTAATAAATGGAAGCAAACAGTAATCAAACCTATTTATAAAACTGGTGGGAGAGTGAATATGGACAGTTATTGTCCAATTTCACTTCTACCACCTTTAGGCAAAATTTTTGAAAAACTTGTCAATGAACAACTTTCTGACTATTTACATTCCACTGGACTTAGGACTCCTGATCAGCATGGGTTTCGGATATTTCATGGGGCAGGGACAGCCTTGGCCAGGTTCATGAACCACACCAGTGTAGCTATGGACAAAGTCATATAAGGTATTTTGGTGAGCAAATAAAGGTAGATTAGTAGGTAGCTAAATACAAAAACAACATAAGCAAGGCACCTTAACCAAACTTTTATTTTATATGATAAACAGATAAAACAGGTTACAAATTAGTGCTTTTGCTTAAAGTGCTTGAGACATTAAAAATGTGCTACCATATGTTTTGCCACTAGATTTTTTCAAAATGCATAAATTGCAAAACAACCTACCTAGTCTAATGCGCCAGCCACCACTAACTCCTGCGCCTCACCTCATTGGATTCCTAAGGAAGGGTAGAGTCAAGACCCTGGTTGTCTTAAATACCCAAAGTGCACATGCAATCAAAACATGCTATTAAACAATCAATTATAACAGGAAAAAGTACTCATTTTAAAAGATAAAAAAGCTCTCTGTTCTTTCTTCCAAAAATATTGTCTATTCAATTCATTTTTTAATTTATCTTAGTTAACCCCCAAAGACATGTCCATATATCAATATACCCCTATTTCAGGTTACATTTGTATCAATCAAATTCTTAGCTTGCTAACATTATAATTTCTTCATTGTTATTCACTTTAGAAAACAAATCCCCTATAGGATATATACAATACATCAAATGTCCAATGGATTTTATGAACAACTTGAGTCCATTTTTTTAAGACTCTTTGGTCTTCACTTGAGGTTCTCTCTCCTCTTATGTTTTCTCATTTCTAAACCACTTGTAATATGGACAGGAGCAATTTATACATTCAGTGCCCTTTTTATTTCTTCTCTGTGCAAAGATACATTTACTGGGGAGGGATAAAGGACAGAAATTACTAACCCACATCATAATTATTCTTATATATATTTTCCAATCGAGTAGTTTACAACTCCATTGCATCAAATACAGTCAGGTAGAGAGTATAATTATTTCAACTCCACCTTATGTCTTATATTTCTGTCATCAATTATTTGACTTCTCCATCATATGTTGTTTCACAAAATAATAATCAATCAGAATGCATCATGTGTTGAATCTAAACATGCATCATGTAAATTACAAATCAAATGCAGCATCGCTAGGCGCAAGTGGGCCAGAGCAGGAAAGAACAAAAGAACTACTCGTTCTCTCTTTTTCTCTCAGATTTCTATGAAACCTCCCAAACTCTGAATCAGAGTCAGCTTTACTTTGTTTTGCTTGTTATTTTAAATTAAACTGTTGCATTCAAATAATTTAGCATCCATTATCAAAGTTACAAACTCTGCCTGCACATCACAATTGTTTGTGTATACTTATCACTTGATAGTAGAGGTGCATTCTATAAATTACAGTTCAAATACCGCACCACTAGGTGTAAACAAACCAGAATGGAAGAAAACAAAAAGACCTCTCATTTTCTCTCTCTCTCTCTCTCTCTCCAATTTCTATAAAGCATCCCACAATTTAAATCAGAGCCGGCTTTGTTTTATTTTGCTTAATATTTTAAATTAAGTTATTGCCTTCAAATTATCTGGCATTTGTTAACAAGGTTGCAACTCTACCTGCACATCACAATTTTTTGTGCACTTTTTACTAAATGATCTAACTGCAGCTTTTACCCTTAACCTGACTGGCATCTGAAATCAGGGCTTGAACCTTACTTGCGCGCAGCGGTGATCCACACCCTATCTTATCCAAAATGAAACAGGTAAGGAAAAAAGGGAAGGGAAACAAATCATACTTATTATCATAATTTAGTTTATTTAATACAAATCATTTAAGATATGATTTTAAGTCCAAAACATTATTTAAACCCATAGGTTTCATACTTTTAAGTTTCCAAATCCAGAAACTTTCCCTTTGTTGTAGATGAGTTTTCACTGTTAATCCAGATCTATCCTTGTTTCTTCTTTTCACACACCCTAGTCTTATAAACTGTAAACCAACCAGACTGCTATTGTGTACTGATTCAAAATACATTGCTACTGGGCTGTTTTGATTTTTATTAGCATGTTCCTGGATCCACTTTTTGACCTGTCTCTCGGTCAACCTTACATACAACTTGTCGCAGGGACACATAATACAGTAAATATCACCTTTAGTGCTATGGACGAAGGTCTGCTCACTGGTGCTATGTTCGTGGACCTGTCCAAGGCCTTTGATTTAGTGAATCATCACATGCTGATCAGGATGCTCTGGAATACCGGCTTAGCTGAATCATTACTTGATTGGTTCCAAAGTTATTTAATGGAATGGTCCTTGAAGGTGGGATTAAATGGAACCTTTTCTACTTACAGGTTTTTGGAACAGGTAATGCCCAAGGGATATATCCTGGGGCCACTTCTGTTCACTGTATTTGTAGATTTTATTCCATCATTATTTAAACATACAAATTACTTGATTTATGCAGATTATATTATTTTGTATAAAAGTTCAGCCTCATGGAATCAATAAATAAGTCCCTAAGTGAAGACTTTGGTGAGTTGTGTAACTGGTTACAAAGAATCATCTAGCTTTGAATAGTACAAAGACCAAATGTATGCTTTTAGGGTCCAGACAGAGATTGAATAGAGCTCCTGATCTGTTGATAATGGATAAACTGGGAAATAAATTGGAGCAGGTAATACAATTTAAATATCTTGGAGTCCTGCTGGACTAAAATTTAACCTTCCTCAATCACATTAATTCTATCACCCAACAAGTAAATCAAAGACTGAGTGTTTTGTTTAAGTTTCAAATGCTGTTAACTTTATTGGCCAGGAAGGCAATAGCCAAGGGTGTACTACTTCCACAGTTAAATTACAATTCTTTTCTTTTTTTCTAATTTGCTCAAAAAACAATTATCCCTTCTTACCTCTGTATTTCACAGTATTTGTAGATTTGCCTTTAATTTACCCTATTCCACCCATCACTGTGAATTATATAGGCTTTCTGATTGGCTTCCACTGAGACTAAATACTCTATGTAGTCTCTGCTGTTTAACTGACAACATCCTTCGCCAGGGTAAAAATTCTCCCCTCTATTCATTGTTATCAATAAAAAAGAACGCAAGGGAACTCCGGTCAAATGAACAAATAAAATTAATTGTTCCCAAAACTAAGATACAGATGGGGGATGGCTCCTTTTCTTACTCTGCAGCTAAAAATTGGAATGAGCTTCCTGTTTTATTGCATGGAAATTTTAGCCGTCAAACTTTTAAAGTTAAGCTAAAGAATTATTTTCTTAGCAAAGTGTATTGTCAATGTTTTTGAATTTTATTGTTTATATCATGTTTATTGTGCATTATAAAATGCTTTTGTTATTCGTTGTTTTGTCTGTAAATGTATGTTGAATAATTTTGTACCAACTTGACTGTATATTTACGGTCCCGGGTCATACATGAAAACGGGCCTTGTCTCATTGTATTTACCTGGTAAACAAAAGTTTAAATAAAAATAAATAAAATAAAAAAATTTATGTACCAATTTTTAGTACCTCAGAATGTTTCATACAAACAATTATGCTTATTAAAAAGCAAAAAGAATAGAACAGGAGTTACAAAATATTGCAATGTACTACACGAAGAACAGCACATTAGAGGACTGATTGCAGTGGAAACAGCAAGTGCATAAGGTGAACAGATGTTGCAGGGTCATGGGTTGGCCAGAGAGAAGGATGGTATGGGGAAGAAAGGGGCAACAGTCAGCTGCTTAGAAAAGGCAGGTGGTACAGAGAGGTTTGAAATGGCAAAGAAGGGTGGGGAAGTGACCAGTGATTAAAAAACAAACAAGGGAGTACAGATGGATTTTTGAGACTGGATCTGAAGAGGGAAGGAAAGAAAGTTAGTAAGCTAGAAAAAGAAAGGAAGGTTGTTCTTAATGGGGGTGCAGCAGCAGGGAAACATCTGCCACATGGTGTCTAGATTGTGGAATTGGACAGAGAGAAAGTGAGGCCAGGACAACTGGAATGATGATGAGAATGATGGGTGCCTCTGGTATCCCCAGAAACCTCTGTCCATGTGTTAGGTCTTGGTGGCTGTAATGTAGCTTGCTATATGGATACCAATTTATGTAGATAGCCCCCATGGAGGAAAAAGGCAGAATAAAAAAAGTATTGAATGTCCTGGTGTGTAGCCCCCATGGGTCAATCATTCATATATTGTTCCATTTTTTATTTGCAATTTACAATTTTGTAATGTTTGTACCAATTTGTTTCCCTCAATGAAGCACCCTCCATGATCCCTATTACTCTCAGGAATAGCCCTGCACTTCTGCAGTGCCAACTGTTTATCCCCCAGCTGCAATACTGAGCTCCACCATGACTCAATCCTTTAGGTGGCCTTAGGATCCATTGGCTCATGGAGTGGGGCAGAATCATCCCTGGTGAACACACCTTCGAGGATGATGCACATGTTGGACACTGAAGGCAGTTGAAGTTTCTGCTGCATGCTACTCCTTCACCAAAGCCAAGATATAAGGATGCTGCAGGATTTACTAATTGAGCATCCATTGGACAGCTCTTCCATCTTCCTTCTGGCCCAAGTGGCATCTCAAACTTGAGATATAAACCTGGGTAATCCATGCAGAGAGTGCATGCTCTACCACTAGGCCATCAGGTTGGTTCATATTGCCCAGTTGCTTATCAAGCACCACATTCAGAAGTGTGATGCCCACATGGGGGTCAGACACACATATACTGTAGTGTCCTGTTGTTCATCAAGTAATAAAATATACTGGTGTGCCCCCTACCCCAACACCACTGGGGACACAGCAGTATTCATCACTGAGATCCTAGCCACCATCATGGTCAGTTCAGACAAGTTATGTGCAAATATAGATTTATTTGGATATTACTAGAAGGCTCTTGAAGAAACAGTCTGATATGACTGACAACTGCAGAAAGCAAAGAAGTACAGTAGGTAGGGGCTGTGGAAGAGTGCATGTACAGTTTGCACTTCTGTATGGAGTTCTTCATCTCCCACCAAACTTTATTGGCAAAGGACATTAAACAAGTCCAAATTGGATGATCAAGAGAACCAGGCTTGGGAGAATAACCTTTGTGTGATGTGCCTCCCTGAAAGTAGGGAGGTCAAAGATCCAGTGAGTTTCTTTGAACAACCCATCAGTCAAGCCCTGTTCCCTGATGCCAACCTATCAAACTTGATAAGGATAGGGCTCACAAGGCATTGGAATCCTAGCCATCAGAAGAGGAGAAGTCCCAACAGATTATTATATGTTTTCATTTTCAAGAATGGAAGTGCCTTCTGCTCTCATCCCATGAAGTGAGAAAACTCTCTTCTAAAGGCCACAGGACTTTCCTCTATAAAGACTTCAATGCTGAGCTCATGAAATGGAGATAGAACTTCGATGAGGACAAATGGGGTTTACAAGGTGGGAATCTGCTCTGGCCTGCAGTATTGAGTAACCCTCTGAGCAGAGTAGAGCATGAAGGATGTTGGAGGATTTTTGAGAACATGGAGGAGGTGACCTGCTTTCTGTTAGATTACTGTAGAAAGGAAAGGTTTCAGCCCACCCACCAAGGCAAAAATATGCCATGTAAAAATAATTATCTCCTGCAGATCAGATGTCTGTGACTTGTGTGAACTGTTGTTGTCTTTCTTTTCTCACCATAATATGTGACTCGGTGATGGAGGAGTGGTTGCCTAGCACAATGTAGCTTCATCCAGCATGTGGCAGCTCTCACTCCCCCACAGAACTTTAAAGATATTGTTTCTTTCTTTCTTTCTTTATGTATTTAATACTTTTTGTTCTCCAGGATAGTCTCACAATGGGATATAATATCTTGTTTTCATAAGGGGTTCTAGGGGACAACAGAAACACATCCACTTGTTATATCAAGTATACAAAACGAATGAAAAGTAATAAGGACACAAAGGTAACTGTAAGAAGTATAGATGAATTACAAGTGATGTGACTTTGTTGAATGGGGTTAACGTTGGCACAGTATCTTCAGGTTTGAGAAAAGTTGCTTTTCATAGTCATAAATCCTGGGAAAGAGTTTCAGGTAGTCATGGAGATTGCTCCAATCATAAGGTGTAAGGAGAAAGCACTCCTTCCAATTCCTTTTTTGTCTTAGCTATATTGAAGTAGAGGGAGTCTGTGAAGTGAATGGAATAATTGCAACTAGCAGTTGTCAATTAGTTTTGCAGATAATCCAATCAAACCAAGGCAGCTACCTGGTAACAGCCTGTGCTCCAGCAAATACAAATTGTAACAAGGCAAAAAGCGGAGCAACTAGGCGACCGACAGAAATAAACAGAACCTGTTTAAGTTAAAGTATGCTTTATTATGTTAATAAAAGCTGCACAGGACATAAAAGCACATATTGCACCCCCTCCACCAACATTTCACATATCACTTACGCTTTATCAAGGCGGGGCCAAACCAGACCCATCCTCTATATTTAAAGAGTACATCTTAAAGGCATATGCATCTTATATTTAATACCACTTCTATCATTATAATAATTATCTAATCTAATACACTAATTTAAATACAATGCTAAGCTATATGATGGTACACAGTGACTAATAAACATGACCTAAAAATCACATGAAAGTTATTAAATCTTAATTAAAACAATTATTCTACAAAACATGTTCATTCTCAGCACATATTATAAAATCACATGAGAAATGCCAACAAGGATCAGCACTGGGACCGGTCCTCTTTAATGTCTTTATTAGTGACATTGCGGAGAGGCTAGAAGGGAAGGTATGCCTTTTTGTAGTTGAGACTAAAATCTGCAATACGGTAGACACTCTTGGAGTATGCAGAAAAAATGAACAGGGATCTAAGAAAGCTTGAGGAGTAGTCAAGAGTGTGGCAACTAAGTTTCAATGTGAAGAAGTGCAAACTCATTCACTTAGGGCATAGAAACCCAGGGGTGCAGTACAGGATGGGGGAGTGGTACTGATGACCACCAGACAGAAAAGAGACATGAGGGTAATCATATCAGATGACCTAAAGGTGGTCAAACTGTGTGAGAAGGCTGTATGGAGAGGCAGTGGGATGCTAGTGTGCATAGGGAGGGGTATCATCAGCAGAAAGAGGGAGGTAGTGATACCACTGTATAAATCATTGGTGAGACCTCACCTAAAATACTGTATCCAGTTCTGGAGACCACATCTCTGGAAGGACATAGACAGAGGAGAGGCAGTCCAGAGGAGGGCAACTAAAATGGTGCAGGGTCTGCACCAGAGACACTATGAAGAGAGACTAAATGACCTCAGTATTTACACCCTGGAGGAAAGGAGGCAAAGGGGAGATATGATAGAGATGTTCAAATACCTCATGGGTACAAACAAGGTACAAGAGGGAAGTATTTTTCAGGACAAAAGATGTTCAGGAACAAGGGGACATGCTATGAAGCTGGAGAGGGGGGTAGACTCGGGGAAATGTAAGGAAGTACTTCTTCACAGAAAGAGCGGTGGATGCCTGGAACAGCCATCCAGTGGTGGGGGCAAAAACTGCATGGGATAGACATAAGGGAGCCTTAGTCATTAGGGAAGGGAGGGCTAAGCCGGAGATCAAGTAGGGTCTACGGTGTTACAGTAGGTAAGGAAAATGGGCAGACTAGGTGGGCCAAATGGTCCGCATCTGCCATCAAATTCTATGTTTCTATGCAGTCCTTGAAAATGCAGACCATAGCCATCCACCGCTGTACATAATTTGGCTGTCCCCAGATCTACAGATGGGGCAGGCTGGGGTGCATGTAGCCAGGAATCCCAATGCTCCCCATCCCTCCACTCTCTTTCAATCTTAGACTGACCTGAATAGGTACTGATGCATGGTTTGATATAGTTATTTCAAGTATCTGTGCTTGTCAGTGTGCCTTTCCTACCATAGTTACCACATTTCAAATAAGTAAATAAATGTGTGGAATTAGTTTCAGGGATTAGAAAACAGTCAGACCTTGAGTAAATATGATTGCAGAAAAATGTGTCCTTTTCTTGGAGCTGCAGAACTCCTTAGAGGTCAACTAAGCTGCTGTTATTGCCTTTTCATACTACTAACTTTGCTGTCTCAGGGGGAACACAATGGTAAAGTAATGACTTCCCCATCTTAGTCCCCACACCGCTTGTGAAATAAACTGTTTATTTTTATTTATGTATGTATGTACTGTATATGTATGTATATATGGTCTGAAAGGGCATAATTGAAATCTCCTCTAACTGCAGAATGGGAAAGCTTTAATGGCTACTACAATAGGTCAAACATTTTGTCTCTGAAATGTGGTCATTTGGCGCATACTGTAGCTTAAGTAAAAATAATTTGGTAGACTGACAAGGCACATTTACCGAAATTATTAGCCTTCAGGATCAGCTTCATGTGAAATGAGGAAAGACCTCAAGAGAAAGAACATTTTTTTTAAACTAAAAACTGCTTCCCTCCACTACATGAGACTAGAGAAATCTTCTCTGCTCATGCCTTCCTGCATTTAAGATGTTCCTTGGGAGATAAGAATATTTCCTGCAGGATGTCAATAGAGTATCTCAAGTTTTTGAAGTTCTGCATCCTCTTGATTGGGTTATTTATACTTTTTACCATGGCAGATTATAATTTTACAGCTACTGTTATGGGTCTGTTTTTTGCAACTCCAAAAGGGGAATGACTCTGGTCTCTGTCCACCATGCTGTGATACTTACTAGGGTCTGGTCTGCTTTCTTGCTTTTGTCCTGTATTATCACTCGTGTCTCATTGAAACTTGAGTTTGCTAGTGATCCCTTGCTTTGATATATGGTGTAGTTTTCTGATCAGTTTTCAAATACTGTCTACACTGCAATAAAATGGTAACATGAACTATATGTAAACAACATATATGAAACATAAAAAAGTGCCAGTGCTTTGAGATGATGAAATAACCTCAGCACAGATATTTAGGTAGGTTGTTTATAAACCATCACACTTGTAGAATGGAGCCTGGTCCCATCCTGATCTTTGTTTCTAGTCATTCTTTGCTACTGGTCTTCCTTGCCTGGCTATTGTAATGTGTGACTGTCCTCAGGCCACCCCCATACACATTGCTGGAGTATGTGGTACATCAGCCTTGACACCCCTCTGTTGTCTGGACACACTGTTTTGGTGTGTGAGCACAGCCAAGAGCATATGGTATGCAAGCACTATACAAGTATGGATAACAACTCTGCCTCTGTGAGACAGTAGGCGCTTTTACACACAGGTTTGTAAAACGAAATAAACGTTACCTGTGTGGTGCCGATGTACTCTGTTGTGTTCGGGTTTCCTTTTACACCCCTGCTAGTATTCCGGCTAATCCCGCCTCCATTTGTTTCAGCTCCCCCAGAGTTTGCTGCTCTAATGGCAGTTTCTGCAGTGGTACCGGAATGGCTGTTTTACACAGCCAGATCAAACGAAACATGTTCATGCAAACCACAAGAAGCAGAGATTGCGGTTTGGACGAACGTTCACCAAGGGAACAAAACAAATGCTTTTTACACACAAGGGATGTAACGGAATACTGTTTCCGCAACAGTTATTCCGTTACATAGACCTGTGTGTAAAAGCACCTAGTGTGGATGAGCTTTGTTCTTTTCAATGTGTTCAGTAGCACACGTCTTATATACTGTCCCCATGTTTATTACTCTTCACAAGGTTGCATTTTTTACCTCTATGTCCATTAAACACTTATCAGATCTCCATGTATATTTTCACTGTGAGAACCATCTAGGGTCCTAGCCCTCCACCTCCTGTTGATCTTCCATATGTCCATATCCCTGCATAGTCCTTTTCTGTGCTTATTTATTTCTATATTTATTTGTTTGTTTTACCAGGAGAGGGGTCTGGATCACTGGGACCTATTGTTAGCCATGCCTGGGAGATATTTCATATATTGTTCCCCCATGCAGATCTACCAACAGAATACTTCAACTTATCTGCAACTTCCTTCCCCTTTAGAGTCTCCTTGGTTAGGGTTCCTATACTATGGATGATTCTTCCAGTGTTACCTTCCTCTGTGGCTCAAGTCTGACAGACATTTTTAAAAATCACAGTTGCTAAAGAGGGATGTGCAACCATCAAGTTGACCTGTGGTCCCTCAGAGTTTGTCCCACTGAGACTGTTGGGGGGGGAGAGCATAGCGGGGGAGAAAATTCAGAAGTGGGAAGAAAAAAAAACATAAGAACAGTGTCTGTAGCTACTGCAACTAAAAATGCACAAGACCCCATCCACCTGAAGATTTCTGATCATAATGAGCAAATTTTTATAATATAAAAATTGAGTACACAAATAAGTCCCAGTGAATTGTCAATGAAAATACAAAGTTTCCAAATCAGCTTTTCTCCAGCCCATTTATATATCCTTGCCCATTCTGCACTGTCTGTGAATCCAATGATGCCAATTCCCAATTAAGTTTGTGAAATTCATCATGCAGATTTTTGAGCCTCTTGTCCTCGCTTGAATCTTCAACCGTTTGTGCAAAGTTGCCCTAAATGGAGGCAGAACATTCCATCATCACCACCACAATGCACAACACACCCTTCTTTGGCCCACTTGTATCTCTGCAATTCTGTCTCGAGCAATCTGTCCTCAGTTCTTGGGGAGTTGATCCTTAACTTGGAGTATCACTGTGTCCACAGGGAGATTGGTATTGATGTTTGGATCGGCTTTCAGGTACAGCTTCATACATGCCAGAAATAATAGTTGTGCCCAAATGTCTTTCCCTTTTAGTTGCTGCTGGACAACCTGTCTCTTTATTTGAAACTGTCTGTTAGGAGACAGATCGGGAGGGGGCAACTAAACTGCCAGGTTATTTCATTTTCATTTTTTTTTTTAACAAGGTAGTGGACTGGGCACACTTGACATTTATACAATGACAAAACATAAAAACGTACAACCATAAAATAAAAATACAAATACACAATACATTACTTTACAAATACAAAAACAAAATACAAAATACAATAATTTCACATACAAGTACACACTGTCTCATTTTGTAAGTATGTAAAAAGCACTTTCCTAAAGTGCATTAAGTTATGTACTCCCTTAGTAAGATGTAGATATTTGTTCAAAAGATGGGGTACATACCAAGAAAAAGCCCTCCTAGTCATCTGCAACTTATATCTTGGGACCTCATAATCCTGTGCCACACTGCTTCTTGTTATTCGTTCCCTCTTCATTAATACCAATGCCCTAGAAAGTACCTTTGGATCATTAGCCCTCGATACCCTAAATGCAAAATTCCCCAATTGATATCTAATTCTCATTTCTGGTGGCAATACTCCCATTTTCTCATAAAGCACACACTGACGTGTATGTTTTGGCACTCTTAGTGTAGAACCTACAGATGTTATTAAACAGAGTCTTATACTTTGCCTCAAACACCCTATTACTATTAAAAAACAGTACAATCCCATATTCCAATGTAGGCACCAGAACTTGCTTAGCTTTGACTGTCTGAGCTTCTTCTGTCAATGCATTTATATTCCTATACAGATACCCTATTTTTTGATTAAGTCTCTTTCCTACTTTTTCAACATGTGGAACTAAACTCAAGCAGGGGTCAAGGTAGACTCCCAAATATTTTGAAGTAGTAACTGTGGAAATACTTATTCCATTTTGACCAATTATCTGTAATTTATTTTTCTTTTGCAGTTTCTGTTGAATTCCAAATAACATGATTTTTTTTCTCATTTGTCAATTTATTATCCCTTAGCCATTGAGACAGCATGTTATATTTACATTGCAGGGACACCTGAATAATACTGCTCGTAGGTGCAGAGTCCCACATGACAGTATCATCAGCATAAATAATGCTGTTTTCAGTTGAAAGTAGAGTAGGTATATCATTCATGAATAATGTAAATAATAATGGCCCTAACACCGACCCTTGGGGCACCCCTGTCTCAACTTTCATAATATCTGAGGTTGTATCCCTGATCTTAACTTTCTGTCCTCGATCACACAAATAGCTCCAAAATTACTCCACACACAGAATGAAAAAACTAATGGAAATTAGCACTGAAGCTGTTAGGCTAATTATAAAATGTGGAGAGTGAAATGTGTTTTTATTCTCTGCTCCAGTGGTAAGAACTGGTCTCCTAGTTCCTATTTTCTAACATAACATTTCTGCCTATAATTTTTAGCCTCAATCAGTCTAGATTTATATACTTATTTACTGTTTAAAACCTTTATTTTCATATATTTTTCCTAATTGCACTGCTGAGCCACGTTCATTTTGGACTATATCTTGTACATAAACAGCTCTAGCTGTTAAGATCTGATTGACTGTGCATTGTGAAAGGGGTATTTTTGCAGACTGAGTCACACTGGGATTAGGGGGCCCACCTGGAAAATTGGCACAGGGTCCCACATGGAAAATGAATAGGGGGGACAAGGGGTGACACACTCATATCAGCATTAAACTTCAATATGGATCACTGGCTCCATTTTTAAATTTTATTTGTACTTACAATGATAAAAAACATTTAACTAAAAAATACTTGATATATAAAAATTCCTTCAGTGGTAGAAATGTGGAGAACAACCCAACTGTGGGGGGCCCACCTGAAAATTTCCAGGTATCCAGATGGGACAGTGTGACACTGGTTGTGGATATCTAAAGTCATCTGTCATACTGAAAAGGCATACTATCATAGCTAATCTGAACTAAATAATCCTTCCTGATACTGGGAAGCAGTAAAGTAAAGCATGTAAAATAAGACTGCACTTTGTGTGCAATTTGAGTTATTAACCTTGGCTTGGTCCAAGGGGACTTATGACCTGGCTCATGGGTCTAGGTGTCTGGAGCATGCCAAGGGTGAGTGTGGATGCAGGAAACAGAATGGGATGAACTGCGGTGGACGTCTGTGATGAGCCAGTGGGATAGAGGCACTTGAATAGTTGCAGATATGCACCTGATAGCTGGGCATAGCGCCCTCTTAAAAAGACTGGTCATTAGAAAACAGCTCTAAAGTCAGCGACTAACATCTTAGGTGAGCTGCCAGATACTTGAGCCTGGTAGGAGAGTGAAGTTATGAGTTTTTGGCTCGTGCGTCTCTCAACCTGCTGGTGAGTGAAAACTTGGCTACAGGAACTGTTGGTGCAGCCAGGTTAATAGATGTGCATGCAATGGTATTGTCGGCATTTTTAGTGTCATCATTTGGGATCAGGGATCAAAGGAGCCCTGACAGATCTAGTGGGAGCCTCTTGCTGGGCCCTGTTTTGTGGAGCAGGAGCAGGATAAGTAAAAAGCGAATGAACAACCTGATGGGACTCACCAGTCATCAAAACTGGACCAGTGAGCAGTGAGACAGCCTGCAGGCTCAACCTTTTCCTTCAACTGATTGCTATAACATGTACTGAGCTCAAAGGCTGTGGTGAGATAGAGGTCTTGAAGTTACTGTATCTCCTTGATTTATCTGGTAACATTTCTGATGAAAGTAGGACTGTGAACATTCCTATTATCTGAGTTTTTTGTTGGATTTTTGTAAGACTGGACTTTCTGGTGTTACATACCTAGACTGTTACATCTGGGACTGTGTTTTATGAATTTACTGTTTATTCTGTGTTTATTTTTATTTTATTTTGTTAAGTGAATGATTGTTATGAGAGGGGTACAGGACAGATATATGGGTGTGGGAGGGCTATTTTATGATACATGTGCAGGCAGTATAAGTTTATGTGATTGTACAGGTGGCTAGGTAATTTTATGGTGTATGTGGTGTGTGTTGCAGTGTGACAGTGGTAGTTGTGCATGGGGTAGGTAGGTAGGGTGCTGGGTACATTTTTGACATATATTGAAAGGGTAATTTTGTATTGGAGTGTTATATGGGGTATTTTTACTGGTGTTTTGTTACATAGAAATATAGAATTTGATGGCAGATAAGGACTGCTTGGCCCACCTAGTCTGCCCATTTCCCTACCTAATGGATTAGCTGCAGATCCTAGTTAACCAACAGCCTATTTCCTCCTAACCCCCCACTAGAACTGCCTTATGTCTGTCCCATGCATTCTTGAATTCCCCCACTGTTTTGACTCCACAACCTCCTCAGGAAGGCTGTTCCATGTATCCAAAACCCTCTCTGTGAAAAAATACTTCCTCACATTACCTCTGAGCCATCCCCCCTCTATCTTCAAATTGTGCCCCCTTGTTCTTGCATATCTCTTTTGCTGAAAGATGCTGCCCTCTTGGACTTTGTTGATTCCCTTGAGGTACTTGAAAGTTTCTATCATGTCCCCCCTCTCCTTCCTTTCCTCGAGGGTATACATATTAAGCTCCTTTAGTCTGTCTTCGTATGTTTTCTGGTGCAGACCCTGCACCATTTTAGTTGCCCTCCTCTGGACTGCCTCCATCCTTGTCTATGTCCTTGCAGAAATGTGGTCTCCAGAACTGCACGCAGTACTCCAGATGGAGTCTCACCAGCTGTGTGTACAGAGGGATAACAACTTCCTGTTTTCTACTGGTGATGCATCTCCCTATTCATCCCAGTATCCCCCAGCCCTCCTTACTGCCTTCTCACATTGCTTCCCCACCTTTAGGTCATCTGATATGACTACCCCCAGGTCCCTTTCTATTTTTGTTGTTGTTAGTATCTCATCCCCCATTGTGTACTCTTCCCCTGGGTTTTTGTTTCCCAGGTGCATTACTTTGCACTTCTTCGAATTGAGTCTAAGCTGCCATACATTTGACCACTCCTCCAGCCTTGCCAAGTCCCTTCTCATCCTTTCCACCCCACCTTGTGTATCAACCCTGTTGCAGATCTTCGTGTAGCGCCTGCAAAGAGACATACTTTTCCTTCTAATCCCTTTGCAATGTCACTTATAAAGAAATTAAAGAGGACCAGTCCCAGTACTGAACCCTGTGGTACCCTACTAGTAACCCCCCTTTCTTCAGAGTGAACTCTGTTTACTATTACCCTCTGCGTCTTGTTGTCCAGCCAATTTTTTACCCAGGCTACCACCTTGGGACCCCCTCCAGGGCTGGCTAACTTATATATTAATCTTTTGTGTAGGACTGTGTCAAATGCCTTGCTAAAGTCTAGGTAGGCCATGTCCACAGACCCTCCTTGGTCCACTACTTCCGTCACCCAGTCAAAGAAATCTATTAGATTCATCTGACACAACCTTACCACTGTGAATCCATGCTGCCTTGGGTCCTGTGACCCGATGGCCTCTAGGTACTCAACAATTCTATCCTTCAGAAGTGATTCCAATTGTGGCATCAAGATGTGTGTAGGTGGCAAGATTCCCAGGCTTAGTTACTCCCCATCCCAGTTGATGGACCTCTGCCCCTTCTGTTACCTCCACACTGCCAGCTGTGGCATATCATCATAGCAGGGAGGTGAAAATTGTGAGGAGGCATGGTAATGGGCAGTAGGGTACCGATAGAACTAATTGGGGGCATCATTAGGTCGGTGAGGACCAGGAGATGCCCAGGAGTGAAATGAGACTTAGAGTGAGGTCATATGTGGTTGGTTGATATACCCAGGGCTCCCACCAGACTGAGTGGGCAGGTAACTGTTAGGCATGCTGCCTCCATTTGTCCCCTGTAGGTGGTGTTTTCCAGTGCTAGATTGATGAACAAAAGGCTACCATTATGGAAGATTTAATTTATGGTTCCTCATTTGATCTGGCTTGCATCATGGAGACCTGGCTGAGTGATGACACTGGTCCAGCTTTGGAGGTCCAAGCCAGATTCTGCATGGTACACTGCCTGTGGAATAATCATTGGGAAGTGTGGCCATCTGTTTTAGATTCAAATTGAACTTAACTGTGCACCCAGTGGGAGAAACCTCATTGTTTGAATGCATGGTCATGCATGGGGACCGGGGGTAGGCTGCAGGATCCTTCTCATGTACTGGGCTTCAGGGCGCAAGGGAGATTTCCTTCAGGAAATTGTGGACTTCATCACCAGTAGGGTGTTGGAGTCACCTAGATGGCTAGTTTTGGGTGACTTCAATGCCTGCATCAATGATGAACTCTCGTAGTTTGGACAGGATTTAATCAGGATGATGGAATCACTTGGCCTTGCAGAAGTGGTTACCCCTGCAACCCATTAACATGGGCATACCATGGACTTAGTCTGTTCCCTAAGCTTGAGATTAATAACCTTGACATTGATCTTGTCAGCTGGTTGGATCATTGAATGGAGAAATTCTCCTCTGGGATACCCCCCACCTTATAGTCCACCCCCTGTAGAGATGGTTCAGTGCCACCTTTTGAGATGGCTGCTGCCAGAAGGACTTCAGGTGGTAGCAGATTTTTCAAGTGTGTTGGCAGCATGTGGAACAGGATCGAAGGTGGTGGCTTATAATTGTGCTATCACTGCAGCCTTCAAAACTGTTGCAACTACTCATATATGACCCTAGCTCTTACACCAGGGCTCTCCCTGGTTTGACAGGGAGCTCAGGTAGTTGAAATCTAGGGGCTGGAGGCTAAAGCTCTATCCTGTGCCCTGGAGGACAAATTGGCTTTGAGTGTTCATTATGATGAATACCAAAGGGTGGGAACCCATAAGAAGACAGCATTAATACAGCATTTCTCTCTAGTAAGATTGCTGCTGGAAGGAATCGACCAGCTCAAACCTTCTGGAATGTTGACAGGCAACTCCATCTGACCTGCATGCAGCTGGTGAGAGCTGGTTCATCTGCAAAGTGTGAGAAGTTTGCTCAATTCTTCTTGGGCAGTGTATACTCTATTCAGGCTGGTATCTCACCAACTGGACTGTGGCAGTTAGGCAGGGTTGTGCTCATCTGTTCTGGGAACAACTAAGGGCCAGTTACAGTGAAAGAGGGCTGTGATATGATCTCAGAGTTTTAGCCCACCTTCTGTGAACTGGATCCAGGCCCAAATTGTCTTCCAGTGAGATGCATGGGGCTTTTGGGTCCAGTGTTTACTGGAATTGTCCGATGCACCCTTTTGGAGGTTTTTTTTCCTAGCTGGCTTGAAAGATGTACTGGTTAGTCTGCTTCTGAAGAATCCATCTGACCTGGACTGCCTAGCAAATTATCAACATTTAACCTGCTCCTTTTCAGAAAGGTTATTGAGAAGTGTGTGGCACTGGACATCTATGAGCAACTCCAGTCTAGTTTTAGGTCCAAACACAGCACAGGTACTGCACTGGTCAGGGTGCATAATGACCTTCTCAGGGTGAGGAATAGAGGAGAACAGTTGATACTCATTCTCTAACCTCTCTTCAGCATTTGACACTGTAGACCATGGGTTGTTGTTGGACTGATGGAACTAGTACAGTGGACTCACTGGCAATATCAGCTGCTGGTTTGAGTCCTACCTTAGAGATAGGACACAGAGGGTAGTGATGGGGAATTACTCTTTGCTACCAATGCCCTTTCTTTGTAGTGTACCACCGGGGGTCAGTTCTCTCATTCATGTTCTTTGCTGTGTATTTGCTACCCCTGGGAAGGATAATCAGACATTACAGGCTGGGTTTTCACTGTTATGCTGAGGATACTCAGCTGTATCTGTCTTTTTCACCCATGATGCCTGACATGATAGAGGTGCTTTATTTGTGTCTGGCTGAAATCCAGGATTGAATGTCATCTAGCTTGCTGAGACTCAATCCAGACAAGAATGAGGTACAGATAATCAAACTAGGCTATGGGGGAGGGGGTGCGGTGCTTGCCAAAGAAGTGACAGGCCTAATACCCAGGTCCTCTAGGCTTGAAGCCTCCGCTAAGGTGAAAAATCTGGGGGTCATTCTGAACAAGAGGCTGACATTTGAGGCTCAGGTGTAAACCCAGACAATCCCTGTTGGACATAGAACAGAACATCAGTGGCATTTGTAGAAAAAGTGCTACTACCGCTGTCGGTCACTGCTGGTATATGTTTACCAAATCTGCCAAAATCACTCTCCAGAGGCGATCGGCTATGCATATTATGGCGAGCACCCTACAGGACCAAGCAGCACCTCCCTTTTCTGTGCCACAGTGAGTGGCATTTACCCTAGTTCTGCTGAATAAAATTATTATAGAAAAGTAAGAATACGAAAGTTAAAAAAATAAAAAAGAACTGGCTTTGGTTGGGAGATCCATTGTTAGTGGAGACTGCAGAGGATTGTTTGTGTGAGAGCGGTTGTGCGATCATCATGTCAGACAACAGGACCTGTTCATAAGCTATATTGTTGTTTTTTTTTGCTGTAAGATGCAGTCTTGTTATTGAGAACTTGTTTTTACTTTTTGCAATGCAGTCCTTCTACTGATAACTTTTTTTACCTGTGCATCAAACGGATCTGATGCACAGGTAAAAACCAATCAACATGCAGGATTTTCTCTCCCCATTTTATAACTTCTAATAAATAGACAACTGATTATTTTATTTATTGTCTTTTGATGTGCTAGTGATTGCTTTCTGCTGTTATAATCAAATATTTATTTGTGCACTGAAGCACATGGGGTTTCTCCTTTGCTTTTCACACTGCTAGTAAGAATAATTGAAAAGAATTCTGGTATTAGGATTTCAGAACCTACCAGCTACTTAGGAACCCAATGTAGTTCAGTGAGAAACTACATAGATTTTTCTCTTTTTCAGAGGAAATAGATACTTCTTTCAGCAACAAACTTTGCATTTATATGTTTGTACGTTTGTGGTCTATCTCTTTGATTTTACATATTTTAAAAACAGTAATTGACTTCTCTTTTTTTCTTTCCAAGGGCAATCTGGAGTGGTTAGGAAGAAGCTATCACCTGCAGAACCATAACAAAAGTTTGTAGGCTATGAAAAATCTCCTGTTTCTGTTGAATCAATGTTTTTGGTGCTAGTTTTATTCCTGTATGAAAAATCTGAAAACAGATTTTCAGTTTTTCCTTGAAATACACAACCAGCCTTGCCAGTAAAGATTTTCTGATTTCATAATACAAGGATCCCATTAGATTGTTTTTTTTTTTTTTACTAGTTGTTGGCAAAATTGAAAAAAATGATGAAAAGGTAAGTCAAAAAACAAATACAAAAAAACAAAATGATTACGTAGTCATCTAAAGGCTTAAACTAACATGGATGCCCACATCCCAGTAGCCTGCTGCCTTGAGGGAACAGTTGCAAAAGTACTTAAGCAAAACTACGGAACATGCAGAAATTGTAGAAAGTTTTGTCCAGAAAGCTTCAACCTCAGAGTGCAAAATGAAAGGTGGTACTAGAAGCTGCCATTATCTAATTTTACATTGTTAGCTGTGTTAATGTCCTTGTCTAAAATGTGAAACTTTAACCAAAACTGTGTAGTGCATGTCTGTGTACTGCTGTAATAAAACTGAGTTAATGTAGAACAGGCTGAAATATATCCCAGATGTGAGTATGGCTGTTGAGTGTCCTCCTCCATCTTCTTGTACTGCCCCTTCCCTGTTCAACTCCATGTTTTCCAACTTATGCTCGAACACCTCCCTATTTCTGTCTGTCTTTGTAAACTATGCTAAAGGATATTTCCCCAAAGAGGATCGGTTAATAGATCTACCCTATAAACTAGCCATGTCCACACTAAAGGACAGTGGGTTGTACAGTCCACAATGAAGTTCTCAAAGATTAAGACAGCTCAGTTCAGATCTGCCTTGGGGGAATGTATTTTATGCAACTACACTTGTCAATGGATATTGTTGTCTGTATGTTCACCCTGTTAAAAATATTAACACAGTTTTATTCAAAAGAAAATATGACCATTGAGGAACTTACCAAATCATTTGTAGAAATATGTAAGAAACGTTAAAAACCAGCAGGATCTGGAAAAATCATGTGTCATGGGTAACATAAAAGCTAAAAAAACAAATTAGTATAAAGGATAGAGCAGGGAGAAAGGCAAATAAAACAGCTAATACTGAGAACTGGCATAGCTTTAACAAATTAGGAAATGATTGTAAAAATCAAATCAAAAGATCAAAAGATAGATACCTCAAGCACATAATCAACAACAAAACTGATACCTCCATGTACTAGAGGATGATAACAAAACTTGAGGACCCAAACAGATGCAGGGCTGAAGTACAATTTATGAAAGAGGATGGCAATGCCCAAAATCCAAAGATCGCAGTAAACCAATTAAACCAGAACTTGTGCATACATCCTGATGTAAAAATCCCCCCCCACCTCAAGAGCTAAATGACAGCGAAGAGTTTGATTTGCCCCATGATGCAGAAGCCGCAATCAAAAACAAGACCAACTTTTTGCTGCAAAATAATAAAAGGCAAGGAAGTATGGAAAGAGCTAAGAAAACTAAACATAAATAAATCACCAGGATTGGACGATATAGAAATCAAGTTCCTAAAAACAGCAGCTGACTACATATTCACAATCCCGACAAACATCTTTAACTGAAACTTAATTGATAGGTCCTTCACAGAGACCTGGAAACACACTAAAGTGGTCCCTATCTGCAAGGTTGTGGGAGGCCAAACAATCCCTCACAGTACACACCTTTAGCACCACTATTCTTCTCTCAAAACTATTTGAAAAGCTAGTGTGTAAACTATTATCAACACACCTAGAAGCACACAACCTGCTAATGATTCACCAGTCAGGATTTAGGGGAGGTAGGTCCAGATTCATCTTCCTCATAGACTTTGTCAGAGAGGTTGACAGACCCCAGGATTTTTATTTATTTATTTATTTCAGGTTCGCATTAATAAGTTTGAGCCAAGAGGCTCTTTTACAAAGGTTCCAAGTCAAGAAAGACAATACAAATACAAAAGATATTAATTTGTTACAGAGAACACAACAATAGGCATACAGGTTTAACAAGGAGATTCAGAATTTACAAATAGTGCAAAAATTTGAAAAATTGCACATGAGAAGCGAAGGTATACAGAGTAGTAGTAGTTCCACTTTAAGGAAGCTATGAGGACGGCTTTGGGTTGCTAAGTGCAGGTCAAAGGAGTAGACAGTAGCCCAGATGGGCATTGTCTTTGAGAGAGGGGCGGAGAGGAGAGGAGAGGAGAGGAGAGGGAGGTGGGGGGGTGGAAGTTATTAGAGAGAGAGAGGGGATGTAAGTCAAGCAGGAGTAGGGCTAGCAAGTGGAGGTAATAATAGCCCGAGACAGGTATGTCCAGGATAGGGAAGGAGGGAAGGAAGGGAAGGGTGGGGAATCACAATGTCGACACTTTGATAGTGGAGTCCCTTACAGAGACAACAGCACCATGTTGCTGTTGGGAACCGATTGGAACCCAGCACTGTCTATGGGGTCCTGCACCCCAATCAGCTCTGTCTCAGAGTTGAGAATCCCTAAGTGAGTGCAGGGGTACAGCCCCCACATGGGGTTCGAGGCAAAGTCCTCAAAGAAAACACTAGCATGTTGTGGAAACTGGCAGCTGACTGCAAAATGCAGTTGACCTGCCAGTTTCACTGTCAGGTCTGTCGACAAATATTTTGTCGATGACACGTCATGGATCCGTAAGTGGAGAGGGTGAGTCAGAGGAAGGAGTGGCAAGTGGCTAGGATGGGCAGTCATAGTGGTTAACTCCAGCTAGAAGAAGGTGGAGGTCTCTCTTAAAAGGACCAATCTTTCCACATTCAGTGAGAGGGGCAGGGATTTCATTTATCCACTGAGGCCCGTGGTAAACGAGGGCTCGCTGGGCAAATGAGATGCACTTAAAACAGATCTTGAGGACACCATTAGTTGTTCTCCTTGTCATCTGTGAGGTGGTAGAGTGCTGGAAGATACCTGCAGTTGAATCAGGGGTTAAACCAAGTAGGGCCTTTTTCTCAATTAGACAGGCCTGGTATTTGATCCATACATGTAGTGGGAGCCACCCCGTTTTGGCATAAAGATTACAGTACTAGGTCAATTTATGTGCCCCTAAAAGCAATCTGCAGGCCTTGTTTAGTAGTACTTTTATCCTTTTCAGAGCAGTTTCAGTGCTAGCGCTATAGATGAGAAGCCCATAGTCGATAGTTGATAATACCAAACTCTGAGTAACAAGGTTCAAGGCCTGGGGAGACATTGTTTGCCTGTGACAATAGAGTATGCCAAGCTTGGTATTAGCTGCTTTAACTACATAATCAATGTGTGAGGCATAAGAGAGGGTGTCGTCAAGGTGTCGTCAAGGTGAATGCCTAGATATTTGAAGGAAGTTACCTGTTCTAGGGGGTCACCTTTCCGACTAAGGATGAATAGTGGGCTGGATTTGTTCTTATTGTGAGGCATTGTGAAGCACATAAATTTAGTCTTTTTATAGTTTAGGAGGAGTCTGTATTGGGAAAACCATATCTCAAGTTGTTCGAAGCTATCCTGCAGGGCAGTTGTTATGTCAGTAGGATGATTACCTTGGACAGAGATCGCAGCATCATCTGCATACAGCAGCATGTTAGCTAGACAAGCGAAAGGTAGGGTGTTTATAAATAAGCTGAATAGCAACAAGCTGAGAATAGACCCTTGGGGGAACCCCAAGGATACTTACCTAGGCTCGAACACGGCTTCACTTATTCTCACCCTCTGCGATCTATGGAACAGGTAGCTACTGAACCAGAAGACAGTGTCATTGGACAGGTCTAGCATCAGAAGGTTGTTGAGTAGGATCTGATGGTTCACAGTATCAAATGCCTTGGTAAGGTCAATGAAGATATACCCCACCGATAGTGTCTAGGGCATCATATAAATGGAAAGTGAAGGCTATTAGGGCTACTATAGTGCTGCGGTTTTTGCAGAAACCGTGTTTTGGGGGCAGAGCAGATTGTATTTATTTAGGTGCTCGCATTGCTGGTCGGATACGATCCATTTGAGTGCTTTGGAGAGGGGTGGTAGTATTGAAATTGGCTGGTAGTTACCTAGGTTGGTTTTGTCCCCAATTTTAAACACTGAGGTGACAAGAGCTGTTTTCCATCAATCAGGGAATACCTCTGTTCTTAAGGATATATTGAATACCTTAGTGAGAGGAAGAGCTAGTTCATCCAGGGTGAGAGCTATGAGTTTCATATCTAGCATGTCACTCCCAGTCCTGGTCTTGCCAAGGACCCTCTTGATGTATTTGATAGTTTGAGTCCTTGTTACTTGTTTGAAATAGAAAAGAGGTTGACCCAAGTTTTGAGTGAGACGTTGGTTAGTGCTAGAGGGTCTACTGGTGGGTAAGGTTTTAAGTATTCTGGGGGTAGAACTGAGCTGAGGTCTGTGAAAGCATTTTTGAATGCATTAGCTATGTCCTTAGGCTCTTGTAAGAAGCCTGAGGTTGCGACAGTGAGGTCAGGTGGGGCTCTGGAGTCCCTGCCAGTCAAAGGTTTAACATTATTCCAAAAGTCCCTCCAGTTGCCCCAACTTTTTTCCATTAACTCTTTGTAGTAGGCTGTTTTTGCATTCCTCACCAGTCTAGTACATCTGTCTCTGGCTGCTTTGTATGCAATATATTCGAATTGTCTTCTGGTTGCCCTGGCCTTATTCCAAAGGTTCTCTCATAGGTTCATTTGCTCAAATAAGGAGCCGTTGAGCCAAGGGTTTATAGTGCCTTTGACTTTCAATTTTCTGTAGGGGTAAATAGGCCACAGGCATTGTTGAAAGATGTAGTGAAATAATCTAGGGCCTGATTAGCATCATTTAACACACCAAGGGGGGTCCAAACACAGTCCTTTAGATACTATTTGAAGTGCTCTAGTTGCCCCTTTCTTAATGATCGGTATTAAGTGAGTTTGGGGGCATCCTTCAGACTCTTGTTGGACCATGAACAGATGATCGGTGAGTGGTCACTTACAGAGTTTGGGAGGACAGACACATCAGTTATGAGTTTGGGGCAGTTGGTGAGAAGCCAATTGATTAGGGTGCTGGTACCAGTGCAGTAGTTCATTCTAGTTGCTTGGGAGACCAACTGCAGAAGGTACAGACTGTTTATTTTTTCCCTGATAGCTACTGTGTCCTGTGTTAACCAGTTGGTATTGAAGTCACCTAAGATCACCTGTTCCCAGTTCTGCTTATTCTGGTTAAAGTGATCATAGAACTGTTCCAGGTCTGGTCTTTGCATCCTTGTCGGTATGTAGACTGTGGTGCTCAGCAGTGTTTTACTTTGGCAGCCTATAGTAAGCTTGATGGATAGAATTTGGGCATCACTTGTGTTGATGCTGTTTGACAGCATGAAGGTAAAGCTGCTGTGGTGGTGTCCATGGACCTCTCAAAGGTGTTTCATATGGTGGAACACAAAATCGTTCTAGGAAAATTGAAGAAAATGGGAGTAGCACCAGAAGTAAATATCTGATTCACCTCTTACTTCGTAAACTGCAGGCAATCAGTGCTATGAATGACATCCTATCAGATGTGGATTCCTATCCAGGGGAGTCCCACAGAGATTGATAATGGGCCCCCTTCTGTTCCTGGTCTATGTTTATGACCATCCTGGATGCATACAACACTCCACAGTAAAACTATACACGGACAGCACAGTCCTCACAGCAAGAGCCAAAGACTTCTCCCCAGTGGAGAAGAAACTCCAATTGTATTTTGATATTCTTCAGAAATGGGTTGTCTCCACAAAGATAGTTCTCAGTGAGAAAAAAAGCCAGTCTACGGTCTTCTATAAAAAAGATACACAAATTAAAGACACTTGTGAGCTAAAAATACAACTCCTAGAGGGCTTCCCCATCAATGAAAGAAAAGACTACAAATTCCTAGGAGTGGACATGGACAACACCTTAAGTTTCAAGAAACATATTAAATCTACTATCCAAAAAGTGAATGCTGGACTGGGATCCCTTTGCCAAAATACCTGTTTCATACCAAAAAAGGCACGATTGACCCTAGCCACCCAGCTGCTACTGCCCATTCTGAAATACGAAAGCACAGTCTACCAGCATGAAAGTAATCAGCTGCCGGAGAAATTGGACACAACATATCACAAAATGGCAAGATTCATCCTTAGATGCCCATATGACACCCACCATTGTGCAGTGCTCAAATCACTAAACTAGGATTCCCTCAAACTAAGAAGAGAGAAGTCCAGGGCACTCACAGTCTACAACTTCATCAAGGGCATGATTACTGGATATCAGGGACTAGCAAATAATTTCCTAAATAATGCATACTATGTGCGAAACATAAAAAACAGACTTCAGTGAAGCTAGTGTCCGGACCAACTACAGGAAAATGAGCCTAGATTACCGCATTCCCAAGACCTGGAATTCCCTGTCCCCAAAATCCAGAGGCAGTAAATCTCTGGCTGAATTTAAAATGAATCTACAGTCAGAACTCAGAGTCTAGTGACTGTTACTAAACTAGCAGTGTGACCTCCCCTCAGAGGCAAAACCCCTCCAGACTAACAGCATCAGTAACCTGCCTGAAAGGCTAAATGTAAATGCTGTTTATATTACCATTATAAACTGCTTTAACTAATGTACATTGTTTGCCTATACTGTTAATGTAACTGCTGTAACCAATGTACCACATGTTGCCTGTTTATGTTGAAACTGTCACTACTGTAACTCATGCACTGTACCTCAACATAACGCAACTTTAAAAATAGGACTACAGTGGCCCTGACATTTTTTGTCCTGTTAAAAAACACTATGGCTACTTTTACTACTAAACCTACAATCTTTAAGATATGCAGCCTTATTAAGCACATGCTCTTTAATTATTATTGAAATGCCCCCTTACAAGCACTCACACACAAAGAAAAGGATGCACTGGGTTCTTACCCCTTGCCTGCTTGCTGTATGTAGGGCTCTGCATGCCATTCACAGATGTTTAAAATTCACTTGGTGAATGACTTACATGGCTTTTACCTGAACTTTACTAATCTGTTTGTTATGGTCATTTTTGCTGTGTTTTGGGATCTTTTATCTGTCTCATTCTATCAACACTCGGCCCTCTCCTGTTTCCTCTGTATGTATGACAGTAAGGTACCAAATGGATGCTGTCTTCCTTTACTTAATGTGCGTGTGTAACTGACCCTCCCCCCCCCCACACACACACACAAATTATTAACATTTCTTGCATGCTGAATGAATTACTTGTGATAATGTGTAAGAGACTGAAAGAAAATCTGAAAGGGAGAAATTGCTACTTTTTGATGAATGGCTGCAACTGAGCTGTGAGTTATGAATAATACATTTATTTAATTATTTCAAAATTAGTCACTGGTAAAAGCACATAGAGTGGAGGCTAGTTTCCAGGTGCAACCCAGGGGACAGGGAAGTGGGACAAATATTAAATGATAATAGGAGAGTTTTTTTTTTCAAGGTGATATAATCATCTGGGTGGGTGTGTTCCTCTGCAGGGCTGGCCACCTTGATGTGGTACAGAGGCTAAACCAATTTATAACATTGTTACTAACAGCCAACCATTTTCTGCCTGCTTGGCATGGTGTGTGTTTACTAACTTAATTCTGTTTGCTGCATTGCTGGGGACAGCATCCTCTTAAAAAGATCAGTCATTAGGAAACAGTTGTAAAGTTAGCAACTAATATTTTTGGATTGTCTAAGTCCATCACAATGGCAGTTCTGTTTATGAACCTACTTTTGTTTGCTACTTTTACACTCTTGTTAGTGATCTTGGGCTAAGATAAAATCCCATTGCCATCAAAGGTAATCTGTTTGGCTTTCCATGTGATAAATATTACTGGCACCAGTGTGAGATATAGGGCTTTGACAAAGCAGGCCACGCTAAAGAATGATTTGAGTTTACTTTTAAAAATACTGTTAGTAACGCTAGAGGTCAAGCAGGCATTTATTTTTTTTTCAATGGCAATAAATAATCTCTTAAAACAAAAGAGGTCTCCTCTTGCCAACTAGTACAGGTCAAAAAAAAACACTTCACAGCATGATGTGAGCACTCTGGGAAACTGTCAGAAACTGAGTCAGAATAGAAAGAATAGGAACTTTGTATAGATCTCCAAGTCCCTGTCTGGCAACTCACATGAGATAAAAGGTTACCTGGGAAGAGGGCAGGTTGTTCACAAAGAATGGCCTGCATCTGAGCAGAGAGGACATTAGTGCACTAGGGAAGAAGCTAAATGTAACAATTAGCAGGTATTTAAACATGGGGTGGGGATGAGGGAAGAACAGTGTTAGTTGGCACACACACATACACACAAACACACACACACACACACACAAACACACACACACACACACACACACACACACACACACACTGGCTCTTCCCCAACACACTTACTGCATAATAGGGGGAATGAAACTGTTAGGTAGATGACAAAAATACATCTATAATAAACAAAAGAAGGAGATGCATATGGGAAGGAAAGGATAGGTGGAAAGTACTATACAGGAATGCTGGGAGCATGGGAAATATAGTGGCGAAGCTGCAGGCAGTTTTGGCAGATAAAGAACTGGTCATAGTGGCAGTAAGAGAAACATGGGTAAACCAGAATAACAGCTGGGATCTTCTTCAGGTCCCAAGTCATTTACTATTTTGGAAGGACAGAGAGGACACCAGGGGAGGAGGAGGGGTGGCAGTGTACAGTATGTAAAGGAATCTATAGTGGTGTTAGAGGAAAAGTCCATAACTGGGGGGGGGGATGGAATAGGGTCACTGTGGTTTATGGTGACTGAGGTGAATGATAGAAAATTCAGGATTAGAGTGCTCTACATGCCACCAAGTCAGTCAGCAGAGATGGATGCAGTACTGAAAAGAGAAATAAAGAAAGTAACTGGCCTTGGTAGACCTATACTCATGGGAGAACAAAAAAAAACAAGGTGCTGTGTCAGTGTGTAGGCTGAAAACAAAACAAAAAGTTAATATTAAATGCATGCTGAACATAGAAAATGGAGTTACAATGCATGTTTCGACCACAGGTCTTCTTCAGGACTTATCTAAAAGAGAAAAACTTTCTCACTAACTTTGCTTTTTAGATAATTCTTGAAGAAGATCAGCAGCTGAAACATTGATTCTTTAATATTTTTTTATTTAACATTTCATTAACCGAGTAAATAGCCTCAGGCCACATGGCCCTTTTACAGGCTAAACCTGGGATCGGACACACAGTACAAATGTACATACAGGAAATACACTAACTTTTCATATAAACATATACACATTTAGATTAAACAAACTATTAACTGATTACATATGTTACATATCTAAAAACTAGAAACGAGCACATAGAGCCCCAGTTTCGCTTTCCTTTTTAAACTGAGTTTTAAACTGTGGTATACTTAGAGTTTTTCTTATTTCCAAATCAGTTTTGTTCCAGGTTTTTGCAGCAGAGTATTTAAATGCTTTTTGGGTTTTGCTACAGTAGTTCTACACCATGGTGCAGGTAAAGTCAGACAGTTATTTGATTTTAAAGATTTGGTGCTGCCTTTGGGGACAAACATGCCTTCTAAGGCCCTGATCACATTACAGAACTGTTTTTGAAAACTGTGTTTAAAACCAATTTATCTAAACCATTTCAGTGCATCCACACTATTCAGTAACCATTTTTTGATAACGGTTTAGCGTGTCCACACTGCTGGTGTTAAACCTATTCTCCCTTTAACTATTTCATGTTAATTCCAACACACAGAGTTGTGCTTGCCTGTACACACTGCAGCTAGAACTGTTTACACTGTTACAGCTTAAACATTTTTAATCCAGTCCAGACATGTGAGTAAAACCATGCTAGCTCTAAAATGTTCTTAAAAACAGTTTCTTAAAAATAGTTTTAAGCCGGCCTGGTGGTGCTGAGGACTGATGCACTGGATGCCTTACCTCGTGCTACACCAGCGACCTGGGTTCAGGAATGACCTCGAGTTGCCGGGGTGCTAGCATGGGGGGGGGGTAGGGTTGGAGCGGGATTGAGCTGTGGTAGGCAGCTCCCTCTTCCCATGGGTGGTTGTCTGGTCTCCCTGAAGTTCTGTTCCCACTGGGTGGAGGTCTGGTGGGAAGCATAGGTGAAGGGGGCAACGGCGAATGCCAGGGGTGAGGTGGAAGGGGCCAAGATGGTACCTGGCTGGGAAGCATAGGTGAGGGGGAGCAGCGGCGAATGCTAAGAGTGATGCAGAAGGGGCAGAGTTGGTACCTGGCATGCGCATGCACCTCCACACATGTGCACATACATGTCTGCTGGGGTCCAAGGTGTGGGGCACAAAAAAGGGGAAAAAAAAAACAAAAATTACATATATGTATATATATAGACAGTTTTAAGACTAGGTAGCTAGCAGGGTTTTAAAAGATTTTTAAGGGACTTGTAGTCTGGATGCAAATAGTGCTAGGAGGATTTAAAACATTATAAAGCAGCAGTACTGAATAATCAGGAAGTGATTATCAAAATTCTGCTTCTTGGTCAGAAGCATACAGCCATAGTTCCAGTTTCTGTATCTGTAAATATTTTTTTCTAGTGATCTTTAGTTTTTTATATTTTTTTTATATATTGTGTTTATGCTCCTCCTCGGAGCTGGCAGGCAGCTCCAGCCCTCCCTAGGAGGGGTTCATCCTCAGACCCCACCCAGACAAACCCCCATATTTCCCTTGCAGATTAGCCCCATGGCAGGGCCTGAGTGAGGAGTGTCGACTTTCTACCTAACCCACAGCACAATCCAGAAGTTGGGGGCAGCCATGTGGAACACATTGGACCATCATGGAGCCTGCCAGCTCCCACTTTCCACTTGTGTTTTCTCCCCCCCCACCGCAGCTGCATGCACGCATGTGGAGGTACATGTATCACGTGGTTCCATGGCGTCCACCTCTGCTGGCTGCCCTCCCTCATGCACTACCCTCAGGCCTCCACCTGGGAGCAGTGGATCTGCGAGGGGGGCAACAAGATCCCTCCCTGGGAGAGAAGAACCACCAAGCAGTTACTCAATCCTGCTCCCTCCCTCCCTCCTCCCCAGCTGACCCCCGGAGGCACAGGGTCATAATGTCGCAAGACATTATGACACATGGCTAAACCGAGCTGCCAATTCATCACGATTTATGCCATGCGGCATAACTCTTTTTTCTGTGGGGGGCTCCGCCCACAATACTGTGCCCCCGGACCCCCCCACTAAAGATTCTCATTTCGGAGGGGGTCCAACTTTGGGAATGCACAAAGTAGTGAAAAAAATAAAATTTCTGGGACCGGGAATCAAACCCAGTGCCTGGGTTCCTGCTGCTGTGGCTCTGTCCAGTGAGCCACAGCAGCTGCTCGGCAGAACCTACTCCCAACAGAGGTCTTATCCTCTGCCCGGGAGTGTGTAACTGGTGCAATACCACATAAAGCAGTATACACGGTATTGCACCATTCGCTGTCCTAGACAGAGCTATTCCAGGATAGCTATAATGTCGTATGCTGTTAAGCGTATGACATTATGACCCAGTATGACCCCCGGCAACCCAGGCTCGCTCCTGAACCCAGGTTGCTGGAATAGTGCAAGGTGTGGCATCCAGTGCCTCAACCCTCAGTGCCACCAGGCCTGCTTGAGCTTTAGTTTTTTAGATATTTAAAATGTATTTCCATCGTTGCGGATCCACAGAAAAATATGGCTAGCGCCTAACTTGCAGCCAAGCTCCCACCTCACATTGCATCACGTCTTTTGTTTACTTCCATGGGACCCTGTGTTGTGAGTTCCCACTGTCCCTGTGTTACACTGCACATTCCCACTGTCCCTGTGTAGTACTGCAAGTCATGATCATGCACGGTTGGCAACAGAGTGTTCTAGTTCAACATGGTGGGTGGGAGAAATGTAAACAAAAACAAAGAAAAAAAGAGCAAATTATGGGGTGATAGTACAGTGAACACAAGAAAGATTACCAGGTAAGTGTTCAACAGAGCATGGGAAACAAACTGTTGCAAAAGAGCTATTTTTTTTATTTAATGCTGCTGCTTTAAGGCACTTAAATCAGTTTAAGAGCCACACTGTGTACAGGGCCTAAAGGCCCCCCCCCCCAATTTAATTGCCTTGTACGCAAAGGAACAATGGCGTTCTCTGTGGTTTGCTCTCAGCACAAATCTACAGATTGTGTTGTACATATTGATGTGTTTATGTAAAATCTTTTTGGATACACTTCCCCAAACCAAGCTACCGTAATCCATGGTTGGCAATAAATAGCTCTTGGCCAGCAATTTTCTGGCTTCATCAGTCAAAAGTTCCTTAATGAGTATAAGGCACCCCCAGTTTCTTATTAGATTGCATTGACACAGATGGTACCTGTTTTTCAAAATTCAGATGGGGGTCTAGTAATATACCCAAATATCTGAACTCCTCAACCACTTCCAGCTGCTCTCCTTCCCCACTTGAGACCTATAATGCATCTGTAGATAGGCTTCTTTTTTGAGTCAAGCAGAACACCATCACTTTGTTTTTGTTGTTCGTTTTTATGATGAGCTTATTTTTTGCCAAGTTATTACATCCATTGTCCAAGATTTTATGAAGGGGGACTAGATCTCTGTTTGTTGCTTAGTACATAGTACTTAGCCCTTTATCTAGGGCTTTCTGGAGATGAAATCCATCGCCTGCAGCTGGTGCAGAACGTAACAGCCCGACTTTTGATGGGTGCTATTCGTTCCTGCCATATTACCCCAGTGCTGCGTGAACTGCACTGGCTGCCAATATGGTGGCGGATCACCTTTAAAGTCATTTTTTGTCTTTTAAAGCCCTACGTGGACAGGGCCCAGAATATCTGTAAGAGCTTCTGGTTCTATGCTGCCCTGGTCGATCACTCCGCTTGGCCAACAAGGAGTTGTTAGAGATTCCAAGGTGAATTTGAAGTCATCTGGTTCAAGAGCTTTTGTCTATGCAGCTCCCACCCTTTGGAATTCTCTACCCCGTCGGTTACGGGAGTGCACAGCTGTGAAGGAATTTAAGAAGGGCTTAAAAACCTTTCTGTGGCAAAAAGCTTTTTTGGATAACTGAAGCATTTATTACTGATTGTTTGTGATTTTCAGTTGTACTGTTTTGTTATTGGATTTTATATTTATTGTTCTTAAATTGTTAGGCGCCTTGGAAATGGAAAGGTGCCTTATAAATAAAATTATTATTATTATTACATCGAAACATAGAAACATAGAAACATAGAATTTGACGGCAGATAAAGACAGCTTGGCCCACCCAGTCTGCCCATTTTCCTACCTACTGGATAAGCTGCAGATCCTAGTTAACCAGCAGCCTACTTCTTCCTACCCCCACCCCCCAGAACTGCCTTATGACTATCCCATGCATGCTTGAATTCCACCACTGATTTTGACTCCACAACCTCCTCCGGAAGGTCGTTCCATGCATCCACAACCCTCTCTGTGAAAAAATACTTCCTTAAATTACCTCTGAGCCGCCCCCCCTCTATCTTCAAATTGTGCCCTCTTGTTCTTGCACACCTCTTTTTTTGAAAGATGCTACCCTCTTGGACTTTGTTGATTCCCTTGATCATCATCATCAGCATGTAATACAATTTTAGCTGTGCAGCACACATTTGGCAAATCATTTATAAATAAAGAAAATAATTATGGTCCTAAAATGGACCCCTGTGGAACCCCATATTCCACTCTGCAGGGGTCCGACAGGACCCCATTGACCCTTGCTTGCTGATGTCTGTTGTTTAAGTAGTCTGAAACCCAGTTTACAGCAGATTTACCAAATCCTACTTTTCACAGCTGTGACCTCAGAAGGGAGTGATTCACCAGATCGAATGCCTTGGTCAGGTCCACGAATACCACCCCCCATAAACATACCTCTCTTCATGTTTTCCTGCAGATCATTCAAGAACCTGACCAAGGCAATTGCCCATGTGACAGTCCCCTCAGAAACCATGCTGGGCAGCACTCAGTGTCTTGTATTTCTCCAAATATTCTGTTATCTGGGAATGCAACATATGTTTGTGTGTTTTACTGACTAGGGGCAACAGTGATATTGGGCTATATTTTTTACTAAATTTGTTTGCTCTCCTTTATGCAGTGGGTTAACATGAGATTTTTTTCCCCACATCAGGTACAAATTGATTGCACTGGGACTTATTAAAAATTATTTCCAATTGCCCGTAGAAATCTAACTCCAGTTATTATTTTTAGCATACATTTAATATTATCTTTTTGTTTTGTTTATCTCATGGAAGTTTTTAACTTCCCAGACACAGAATGAGAAATTCTAAAGGCTAGGAGACAACAGAGTCAGAGGTCTGTGGATGCTACACGGGACTGTATAAGAAAAACCTAAGAGATAAGCAAACAGATCATTGTGAGGGAAAAAGCAAGTGCTGAACTAGGTGTGCATGGGTTGATTTTTCCAGTTCTGATGGGCCATGTCAGGTTGGGCAAATCAGAATCAAAACCAGAGCCAGAATCAAAAATGTAATATACAGGAAAAAAATAATATTGTCTATGTAAAATGAAGAATGAAGTTAAATAGCAGTTCTGGGCCCATTTTACTCAAAGAACCAGTGTGAGCCAGTGGCTTCATTTTCTACTCCTGTGCTGCTGTGATTCCACCCATCCGATTAGATAGAAGTCACCAAAGAGGGGGATCTGTAACTTCATTGTCTCATATACCCTGGGTTTGAATAATCCTGTAACCTCCTCCCACCCACTCAAATCTTCTGAAGTTCTTTAACATTGGTCCGCCACTTTCAATTTCTTTTAGCCTTACTGCTATATCTGGGCCAGCCCCTTACTACAAAATTAACAAATAGCGCAGAAGGCAAAGCAGTAAAGACAACTGAAGCACTTATTTAGCAAGGCTCCGATAACATGCCAAGATTCCCCAGTGCTTCGCTTCTCATTGGCGCTTCATCAGGAGGGCCCAAAGTGCTAGTGGAGCTTTGCATGCTATTTGGAGCTTTGCCAAATAAAAGTTTGAATTGTCCTAATTTTACGCTGTTTATTGCTCTATAACCTCCACCCTTCCCTTTTTAAAGCCACCCAGCACTGCATCAAACCCATCTTTTCTCCTTCCCCCCTTACCTTTTTGGTGTCTTCAGGGACATGTCATTGTGTGGCTCATACTTTCCCTCTATGCCTGTGATGATGAGGAGGGACTGCAGCCATAGAGTCTTGGTAGACCTGAGTGTGAAATATAGGCAACTTGATCTTTAAGGGCACAGCTGCATGTACCCTCATCCTAAATCCACTCAGGGGTCGAAGTGAGGGGGTACTTGGAGGTACAGTGCACTGCTACTTCTTTAAAATCAAGCCATATGTTTGATATTTGTCTATGTGCTGATCTCAGGCATAGTATCCTCACATATCTGCCAGCAAAGACTGTCACTGAGGACTATAGTTATTGATGGCAGCTTCCCACTCTATTATGCTCTGTTATGTTTGGGAGGGACAGCAGAATAACAGCCATGCTGCTGCCCATGCCAACATACTGCCTGTGCAACCTCCCTCCCCTTTCTCAAATAAAAAAAGTAGAACTTATCTTCAGGGAGACAGCTGATTGTGCCCACCATCCTCCAAACTCCAAACTCACCCTTCACCCACTGGCTGCCCCCTCTAATGCCCTGTTACATGGGAAGAGCAACAGAATATTAGCCATATGTCTTGGCTGTCAAGGTGTAAGGAAGCAATGAGGTGCATGCTTTTGACACTAAACATTTACTGATGCATCTGGATGGGGGGCAGGACTCATGTAAGAGCATCTTCTGTAATTGGACACTGTTAGACTCCTGCCCCCCCAAGACATGTCACTGAATGGAATACCACTTAGTCTTCTGGCCACAAGTATTTTATATTCTGCTGCACCTCTCCACATAATAGGGCATTGGGGAACTTTGGATGATGGGAGCTCACAAAGCTATGCACCCTGAAGAAAGGTTTTATTTTTTTTTCATGGGGGTTGGAGGGAGGGCTATAAAAAGGGAATTTTGCTGAAAAAAACAATGGGCCAGAAATCAGGTTGGACTGGCTCCAACCCGATCCAGGCCTGAAGGATCAGACCCACCAATACCTGACCATCCCAAACCTGTGACCCAACCCCCTACACACCCTTACTTCAAACTAAAAAGATAGTGGTGAGGGTTAAGGAAATTTATAAGACCTTCAGGTATGTCAGAGAAAAGAGACAGACAAAAGACAACAGAGAAAGGTTGACAAAGAATGGGAAAGGGTGGAGGGTGGAGGGTGGGGGGGGCTGAAGTAGGAAAAGCAAATGTTCTAAATGAGCACTTGTGTTTGGTGTTTATGGTGGAGTTTTCAGGCCTATTACCCAAAAGTAGGATTAAATTTGAGGGACCTAAGGGACATGTGTAGTGCTCCAAAGTACAGCCAGGCAAAGTAGTCATGGGGAACCTCAGGGATTGTAATAGGGAGGGAAAGGGTTAACCCACCCACCTGCACAGCAAGCTAGCTTGCTAACCATGCCTCTTTCTTTTTTTTTATCCCCCTCCTCCTCCCCTTCCCCGAATTTTCCTGCGCTGGCTCCTTTGTTCTTTCTCTGCCATCCCTTTTCTGACCCCCTGGCCAATGCCTGAGGGAAACTTCCAGCCATCCCATCAGGCCAGCCTAAGGGCCATAAATAAGCCCAAGGGGGCTGCCCCAATCCCCAGTCATCTGGCCAGAAGCCAGGACCACACCTGGTCTAGAAAAGGGCCATCCCCACCAGCAAGAGGGTAGTTGGGGACTAGGGTGGCTGAGAAAGTGAAAGACGCAGGGGCACGGATGCCTAGAGGCTTACCTGACCTCAGGTCCATGGCTTCTTTGGCGGAGCACCTCTCTGGCACCAGGTCCTGCAGGCTTCTGGCAGCAGCTGGGTGAGTGTCCTGGGTTGGGATCCATGGGGTCGTCCTGAGTTTGTTTTCTCTGGGTTCCTGGGGTTTACTGTTTGTGGGCACCTCGTAGTGTTTCTTGTCTGGGGCTGCTTTTGTAGTCTCCGTGTTTCCCCTCCATTTGCAGGTGTTAGTGGCTGGTATGTGTGGACAAGTTCTCCTTTGTCCCATTTTGTTTTAGCCCAATTTGTCCACTTTTTTTTTTAATTGGAGATGCTCTGTTGTTCACTTGTTCTCTGTGTGGGCTCCCATGCCAATCATATGCTTGCCGGGTGTTCTTGGCCCAGGTTTACTGTTTGTTTTATTTTTTTATTTAGTTTTTTTCCTCCTTCCCCCTTTGCTGTCCATTGGCTCCCATGAGACTGTTCACCTGTCGGGTAGTCGGGGAGCTCGCCCCCACTCCCCTGACTGAGGTAGAGTCCTCCGATCCATTCCCTAGTGGTCTGTGGAGCTTCATCTCGTCCCCCGCCCTCCCGCAGCAAACACCGTACAGCCATTGCGGGGGGGGGAGGGACTGGACCACGGTGTGCGGGGGTAAGTTGGGTCCTGACAAAAACAGGTGCCCCAACCTCTGGAGTTCTACCCAGCATGCACAACAGAACAACAGCATCAAACATCGGGTGGGAGCATGGCTCCCCAGCCCCCACTAGAACACTACCAACAACCACAGCAGTGACTGAAGACCTGGGTTGGGTGGTGAGCAGGCTGTAAGATCAAAGTTATCTTATTTTAGCACTGTAGGTGCCAATACCAGGTAAAGGGGAAGAAGTGGGCAGAGCACCCACGTAGGGTGAAAAGAGGGGGGCACCATGAGGCCTAAACTCTGAGGGGGGGGATAGGTTTGGTACCAAATCAACACCGGGGCAGAGGAAGCAGAAGGGAGCGGTATAGTGGGCTGAGGGGGGAGGTTAGTAACAAATTCACACTGAGAGTACAGGTGTTGGGCCAAGAACACCGGCCCTGATGTCTGTGTGCAGTTGGGGTGGAGCTAAGTCCAGCACCACTACACAGTAAGGTTACAGCCCCAAAATTAATATTCATGAGAGGGGGCCCGAGGATGAAGGCCATCATGGTTATGAATTGGAGGGGTGGAGCTAAGTCTGGGCCCACTGTGTAGCCAGACCACCAACCCCCTTGTGCATATTGAAGAGGGGCGGTCTTAGGCCCAGGTAGCACTTCCTTCTGTAGGCATGTGGAGAGAGAGAGAGAGAGAGAGAGAGAGAGAGATCCCACAGGGACATAAAGGGCAAGAGCCCCACGTTTGGGAAAAGTCACTCCAGAGGCCCTAGCATTTCTCCCTGGAAACCCCAGCCACCTCCCATAAGCTACCCCATTCCCCTGGACTGCTTAATGGCAGCTGGCATGCCTGTGGACTGAAGACATGACCAGGACTGTGCTCCATATTACCTGCCACCTGAATCCTGGCGTTAGTTGGCACAGCACCCTGTATTAACATTGTAACCTGCTGCTCCAATTTCTGTCCCTTAGTCTCAGCTTAGGATGCCATTGGCTCCTGAACAATGACCTCTGGTGCATCAGAGCCCAGACTGTGCTATATCAGGGCTTGAACTGCCTTCCCTGCAACCCTCTGAAATTTCTGTATTGCTTGGCATCGGGGCTGGAACTGTTTGCTCTGCACCTCGACTATCTGACTCCTGAACTCTTCCGCATTGGGGCCTGAACTGTCTGTCCTACAACAAACTGTGATCACCTGTACCAATCCCTTCCCCCTACCTGAGACTGAACTGTCAGCCTGATTGTGTTTGGCAATAATAAATGAAGTCAGAAGTCTTTTAAATAGAAACTACGAGACTCTTCATTATCTCCACGGATATGCCCTGGGTAAGTGCCATAACTGGTTGCTTGCTATGAGTTGGTTTTGTCACAGAGTACCCCAGGTCACCTTGGTGCAGCTCTCTTGTTGTAACGACAAACTGCAATTGCCTACACCAATCTGTCCCCTTCATTTGGACTGTTGTGCTGAGGAACAGAGGGGTCACCTACACCCTTGTGTCCACGACCTGAACTGTGCTGTATAGCCCGGCCCAGTGGATGCCCCAACAAAATACAGTGCACTGGAGGGTTGTACCCTCAGTGCCCAGTGGCCATCCTCTATTTTGGTGGCCAACCTGTATTTGTCACCTACCCAGCTGCCAACAACCTCCAAAGATGCTGAAGACAATAGTACCCAGGGGAGCAATAACTAGTCCCCTGGTGGAGTTAGTCTAGGAGCCATCTGGGCTCAAGGTAGTGAGGTCCCCTCCATTGTACACTGGTTAGAGAGTTGCCACATTTTTATTTTGCTTGCTTTAGGTGGTCATAGTTCCTTTCTTCGGCTGGGCGGCAGCCCATCAGCGACCCTCCCAAGGGCCATCCACCGCAGCGGAAGGACATCCCCCAGACCATCTTCCTCATCACCTGTCTCTTCAGCCTCAGCACTAGCTTTCATCTGTTCATCTCCTTCATCCTCGTCATCTTGCCGCTTCAGCTGCGTGCAACTACCCTTGTTTTGAATTCTTCTGCTGGTCAATGAGATCAATTAGTCAACCAGGTACTGTACTGCCCATTATCCAAGTTAGTAAGCTGTCACCACCTGCTCCTCAAGAGAACTGTTCCTTCACATAGGCTGCTATACTACAGACTAGTACCATGCTAATTACCCTTGGCCAAGGTGTCTAGGTAATGTGTATCATTTAGACTGCTAACTTCAGTGTCTGCACCCCACACCTGCTCTTGTGCCTGGTTTGAGAGGATGGGATGTTAGGGTTGAAAACTCTTAACATTCATTTCCCAACTTTTGTCACTTTGACCCTAACTGGAGCATTAACAAAGTTTTTTACAACTTAGATGTACACATACACGTACACACACACATATCTATCTATCTTATATATACATATATGAGGTAATACTCTAAAGGGGTCACCTAGTGCCCTATATCTGCAACTTATTTCCTTACTTTTTGAGATAGTATAACAGTATCCTTATTTTAATGTGGGACCCTGCACTCCCATTCCACCATAGATGTGTATATATTTAGAGATATATATATATATATACACATATACATATGCATATGCATATACATATATACACAGTGCAAGCCTGTTATAGTGGACGCATCAGTGCACACAACTTTTGTCTGTTATATCCAGTATCCATTATATCCAGAGGCGGTGGAGCCTATCTTTTAGGTGTGTCTATGTATGTGAGCATGACCTCAGAGTGAATAAGAACCTATCATAAAACTTCATAGATTACTCAGAATCCTGCCTAGCATTTATATTTCTGCATTCTTTGTGTTTATTTAAAGTTATTTAAATGTCAGGTAGCATGACGTTTTTAATAAGTTTATTGCAGAAGGTAAAAAGATAGTAACTCTAGTGGCTGGATGATAGGGTTCCAGGACAATAATAACTAAGGCAATTGCACTGTAAGGGTTTTATTAAAATACAGAATCATTTCCTTTTAGCATAATTAATTAACCAAAAACAATTTTATGCAGCTTGTAGAGAATTATTTTGTTAGAAATGCAATCTCTGCAGCTCCTCTATCTTAATTCTATATTTCCAAAATCTCCTATTCAGCTCTGCACTCCCCCCAACCCCACAAAAAAGCATTACAAATGCCCATAAAAGATTCACAGTGTCCATAATAAGCAATGTTTCTGTCCATTATAACCAGAGAAAAATGAATTGGATTTGATATATTTGGTTTGGGAAATCAGTTTTTGTGCGTTATAACCATTATGTCCATTATAACAGTGTCCATTACAAGTGGAGTGCACTGTATATATATGTAACTGTGGAAGCACAGGGCTGTCCTGGCCCTGTGCTTCCATTTTATAGGACAACAGTGACAAAATTATCAGCATAGCCACCTTATTACCCCACCTCATGTACCTGGTACAGAAAATTGTTGAATCCCTACCAAAACGTAATTCTGCGCAACTGCAATGCCATTCCACTCCACAGGTACAAAAGCACATTTTGGGCAGGATTGGAAAAATAACAGTTATGACATACATGAAGTGGGGTAATAAGAAGGCTATGTGGAAAACCTGGGATCAAAATATTTAACATTTCCAAGGTTACGAGCGTGCGTAGCAAAACAGCAATGAATGATCATAACTTTGGCATTTTTTCATATTTTGACCCCCAGATTTTCAACGGTCTTCTTATGACTCCACCTCATAAACTCCTGAGGTGAAAATTCTCAAATTCATGCCAAAACGCCATTCCGTGCCACAGGTGCGAAAACATGGTTTGGACAAGATGTGAAAAATGACAACTGTACTGTTCATGAGGTGATGTAAAAAAATAGCTATGTTGAAAATTGGAGTCAAAATATTGAAAATTACAAAAGTTATGTGCGTATGTAGAAAAATTTCAATGAACCCTCATAACTCTGCCATTTTTAGGAATTTGTTTGCTAGATTTTCAACATGACCTTTTTGGGACCCTACCTCATGAGCACTGGTGGTGACATTTCATTTTTTGATCCCAAAAGGTGATTTTGCTTGGCAACTGTGAAATCACCTCCTGGGTCCAATTAACAAAATGACAGTGCCATGTTGAAAATTTGGTTAAAAAATTCCTACAAATGGCAAAGTTATGAACATAAATTCAAAATGCCATTGAAATACATTATACGGTACTTATTCCTCAGTTAGCGGTTTGGCTTTGAAGAGTGCAGATGTGTCTCGGTCCACAAAAGATGACAGAATTTGAATATAGGGTAAGTATAGGGTAAGGGGTGTAGGGAGATGGGTGCTCAGTGGGAGGGTTCGGATGGGGGAGTGGGTCAGCGGCAATGATGAGGGACCATTTTCTTTGTTTCAGGTTAAAAAAAAAAAGACGTTGGGATGGTTTTCCTATTGTAGGTATCACTAACCATCTCAGTGGCCCCAAACAGTTCTTCACTGCCACCAATGCAGAGAATGGTTGATGCTTGCAATAAGAATGAACTTTCCCAGAAATGCAGCCCCGATTGATTGGACACTAGTGTTTGCCTGCACAAGACATTTGAAGGGGCACAAAGTATGTTTTGAGGGGCCAGTGCCTCTTAAAAGGAACTTCTGGAAATTGTGCATTTGGGACTGATGGCTGTCACCATCTTTTTCACCTGTGACCCCATTTTAGTATGGCAACTGTGGTCAGAGGACAGCAAGCAGCCAATCAGACTCTAGAGCCTGTTTCAGAGCCACCAGAAGGTTTGTGGTGCACAGGAGGAATCAGTAATTCACCTGGGTTTACAGGACGCAATCAGCTGTTGAGGAGCCAATGGACAGGCCCCATGATTGACAAACTGTATAATGTTAGGCAAGGTAATCACATAATTGCAAGTTTGTTGGGAGCAGACCATCTGGTCAGAATTACAATTTGGGGGATTTCTGCAAATAATTTGTTGTTTATTTTAAGTGCAGCAACACCAGCCAATCATTTACAACTGTCATTGGGAATGCAACATTCCAACACTCAGGTATCCAAAATTCCGTGGGAGCTCCATAGACCTAGTGGTAATAGTTACACTGGTAGCAGTGGTGTGTAGGCAGTGCCTTACAGTACAGTTGGGCAGGGACATTGTGTTGATTGTTGGGTCAGTTACAAAGAAGAATTTGTTAGCTACTAATGGGGCGCTGCTTGCATATACTGTATACATATCTATAGATATATACATATATATATATATACTGTACACACACACACACACACACACACACACACACACATATATATATTCTTTGTTAATGCTCCAGTTATGGTAACTTAATGCCACTAAAGTAGGAACATGTGGCATTAGGGTTTTCAACCCTAACTCTCCACCCCCAACCCCAAGCAGTAAAAGAAAAAAATTAGGATTTTGGGTCTGTAGAGTTATGGTGAATCAGTGATGGGGTCTTCCTTGGGGTTTTCATCATTAATGCTCACCCTCCCAGCTTGTAGCCTCCAGTCCGAAGCACAAGGTACAGGTCCAACCCAGTGCCTCATAGTGATACATTCTTCAAAAGTAGAGAATGATGTCTCGCCAAAGGATACTAACACAATTTCTTGTAACTTAGTGCATTTATAGAAAAAAATCATCTTTTTTCTCTGTTTTTTTTATCATCTACAGCCCAGACGGCTTGGAATTTTGGTCTGAAATTTTCAGGGTAGAAAGGGCTTGCCCCAGAATGGTGCCTTTCATTGGTTTGGTAAAAAAAAATATATTAATCCATTCCTAAGTTATAAGGATTTGAAATTTTAGTTCTGAGCATGCTCTGTTCAGTCGGGTATCAAAGTCTATCCAAAAGACCCTACCGAGCATGCTCAAAACTGAAATTTCAAATCTTTATAACTTGGGAATGGATTAATATTTTTTCACCAAACCAATGAACGGTACCATTCTGGGGCAAGCCTGTTCTACCCTGACAATTCAGACTACAAATTCCAAACCATCTGGGCTGTAGGTGATGACAAAAAAAAAAAGAAAAAAAACCCTGATTTTTCCTAAAAATGCACTATCTGGATCTTGGAACCCACACATCCGACTGGAAAAAAACTTGGCAAATCAAGTGGCCTTGACCCCCAGGCTGCACATGCAAAGTTTTGTGCAATTCTGTTGAATGGTGGCAAAGCTAATAATGTCTAAAGTTAGGGGTTTAACATTAAACAGGCTACTCAACCCTAGCTACAGTGGCACTACCACATCACTAAAATACTGTATGTGGATATTGATCCTATATATATAAATATACTAATAGTGTTTCCCCCGTTCAACAGAATTGCATGAAAATGTGCATGCACATTCTGGGTGGCAAAGTGTCTTAATTTGCCAAATTTCATTCCAGTCGGATGTGCGGATTCCAAGATCCAGATAGTGCATATTTAGGAAAAATCGGGGGGGGGGGCAGCTTTTTTTTGCCATCACCTACTGCCCACACGGTTTGGAATTTGATTTGAAATTTTCAGGGTAGAAAGGGCTTGCCCCAGAATGGTGCCTTTCATTGGTTTGGTGAAAAATATTAATCTATTCATATGTTATAAGGATTTGAAATTTTGGTTCTGAGCATGCTCGGTAGGATATCAACCGTCTATCCAAAAGACCCTACTGAGCATGCTCAGAACTGAAATTTCAAATTCTTATAACTTAAGAATGGATTAAAAAATTTTTTTCACCAAATCAACAAAATGCACCATTCTGGGGAAAGTCCTTTCTACCCTGAAAATTTCAGAACAAAATTCAAAACCATCTGGGATGTAGGTGATGACAAAAAAACAACAAAAAATAACTTTTTCCTAAAAACACACTATCCAGATCTCAGAATCTCCACATCTGATTGGAATGAAACTTGGCAGATCAAGAGACCTTGCCCCAGACTGCGCATGCAAACTGTCATACAATTCTTTTGAACGGGGACAAAGCTTTTAAGGTGCAAAGCCAGGGGTTTAACATTAAACAGCCTACTCTATCCTAACTATAATGGTGCTACCCATGCCGCTATAATATGCCCCTATAGTTAGGGTTGAGTAGGGTGCTCAATATGAAACCCCTAACTTTGCAGTTTATTAACTTTGGCAGAGTTTGTTGGAATAACTCTTAGATTTGCATTTTCCTTTGACGTGCCATGTTGTGAAAATTTGGAAAGTTTCATGACAGCACCTTGTGCAGTTTCCGAGATCTAGATACCCCATACTTTGTAAAACATCACTTTTTTCTCTATACTTAACATCTGCTTTTTGCATTTTTTTGCTCTCATGTACAGGCTACACAGTACTGAATTTTTTCAAAACTTTCAGGGTGCATGTGGTCTGTGCCCAGGCAGTGCCTTTCGAAGGTGTGGTAAAAAAGATATTAAATGTTTCCTGAGTTATAAGGATTTAAAAAATAGATGCCCCATATGAACCAGATATGTCTGGGTCACAAGTGGTTTTTGGTTTGCAAATTTAATGTATCATGAACTGAAAATGGCTCTCACGAACCACTTCTTTGTTGTTGTTTGGTTCACGATGGCTGCCATCTTGTTTCTTTACTTCTGCTGCTACTGAAGTTGGAAAACACTTGTAAAGGGATAGTTATAGCAACACTAAAACATCCCTAATGTACAATGTTTTCCCTAAACAAGATTTCATAGTCTATTTATGGGGAAATTTGCCAAAATTTGATATTTCACACATTCAGGAATCTCTCCCAAGCAATTTCTGGTTCGAACCAATTTCTTTGGTTTGAACTAAAAGTTTTCTGGTTCGTGAACCAGGAAAATTGGTTGGAACTACTTATTCTAGTTTGCAAACCAGAAAAAATGTTTCTAACTTACAAACAGTAAAAGTATATACAGATTACATATATTTTTTAAAACAAATACCTGAACCTAGCTAAATGGGACCCATTTAGCTAGATTCTGGTGTTTGTTTTTTTAAAGTTGCCAGAAATACATTTTTGGGCACCCAAAATCCATGGTGTGCAGTTCATTGAGAGGAGCCATTCACCCATATTCTCCATATGAGAACAGCAGGACTTTCTTGACTTCTGCAGCCGCAGCTGTAACTCATGTTATGTAGGCTGCAGTGAGAGCACTGAGCTACCATTTCCCTGGTGTCTAGTGGCACCCTCCACCCTACGATCACTGTCCCTGTATTTTCATTGTCATTCCCTGGTGTCTAGTGGCACCCCCCCTCCAGTTGCAGTCCCCATAATGTCTTTGTCTTTCCCTGGTCTGTAGTGCCACCCCCACCCTCCGATCACCGTCCCCATATTTTGTTTGTCTTTCCCTAGCATCTAGTGACACCCCCACCCTCCGAGCACAATACCCATGTTTTGTTGGTCTTTCCCTGGTGTCTAGTGGCACCCCTCCACCCTCCAATTGCTGTCCCAGTCTGCAATAAAGAAAACCATCCCTCGATGTGCTTTTTTGTTTGGTTTGTTTGTTTTAAACCTGCAAAAAAGGAAATGGTCCCTCACTGATCTGACCTCCCACCCTCACCTCCCACTCAGCACTCACCACCCCACACCCCCAGTAATACACCCTCACTCACCTAAACATGTCACAGGGTGAAGATCCACTCTCCGATCAAAGCACATCTTGCTGCTGGAACCGCCGACTGCAATATGAGAAACTAAGGCAAATGCGGTTCAAAATATTTCAATGGGGTTTTGAACTTTGATGCATAACTTTATCATTTTTGCATATTTTGACCCCAAATTTTCAACATGGCCTTTTTAGGACACCACCTCATGACCAATGGTGGTAGAATTATGCAAATCAAGCCTGAAAGGCAATTCCGCCATCACTTGGTAAAATCACCTTTTAGGCAGGATCAGAAAATGTTCACTGCTCTTGTTTATGAGGTGGGGTCATAAGAAGGCTATGTTAAAAATGTGGGGTCAAAATATGTAAAAAATGCAAAAATGCAAAGTTATGTGCATATGTTGAAATTTTACTATGCTCGCTCGTAACTTTGGTAATTTTCAACATAGTCATTTTTTTACACCACCTCATGAACGTAGCAACTGTCATTTTTCAAATCCTGGCCAATATGTGTTTTCACACCTGTGGTGTGCAATGATGTTTTGATGCCAAAGAATGATGTTTGAAACTTTTCACTACTGGGGTCATGAGGTGGGGTAATAAGAAGGCTATGCTAACAATTTGGTTTCTGTTTTTTTTTGGCACAAATGCAATCATAGGGTCCTCTGGGCCCTGTGCTTTCACAGCAGCATACATGTACCCATCTATGCATGAATGCAACAGTTAGGGTTCAGATTAAACTGATAAAAGTAGGGAAATCTGATGTTAGGGTTTCAAACCTTAACACCTCTGCCCACCCCTGAAGCAAATGCGGGAGTATTCCTTGGGGTTGTCAACCCTAACATTCACCACCTATACACTCATGAAACATACACACCTGTCTCCATCACATCTCAGCTTTTTTGTTACTACAATGGAGAGAGTGTTAGGGTTGACAACCTGAAGGAAGACTCCACTCCTCATTTGCTTCAGGGGTGGGGCGAGGGAGTTAGGGTTTGAAACCCTAACATCAGATTTCCCTACTTTTGTCAGTTTAATCTAAACCCTAACTGTTGCATTAACGCAGTTTTTGCAAAAAACAAACTCTGTGTGTGTGTGTGTCTGCCTTAACACTTGTTTTCCTTTCCCTAGGACCTCATTCTTGAGTCCAGACCCCCCCCAATTCCCATACAATAACACTGGAAATTTAACAAGCTGTAACTCCCTCAATATTTGGACTTAAGGGAGAATCCATATATCAAAACAAAGGTCTTAATGAGTAATACAAGAATAATAGTTATCCCCCCAAAACATTTGGGGCAATATAAAAAACTAATAATAAAAAATACAAATTCCCATAGGATAACATTGGAACTTCAACAAACCATACCTCCCTCCCTCAATATTTGAACTTCTGGGACAATCTATATATTGAAACAAAAGGACAATCTATGTATCAAAACAAAGGTCTTAATGCGTACTACATGAATAACACATATCCCTCCTCTAAATATTTTTGGGGCAAAATAAAAAAATCATGAAAAATTCAAATTCCCATAGGATGACACTGGAACTTTAACAAGCCATACAGTGAAGGAAAGAAATTGATGTTTTGGTTGAAACGGAAGCTCAGGGCCCAGAGGGCCCTGTACTTACAACCAGGGTTCATCTATTAACTGAACCCAAACCGAACCCGAACTATTCGATTTTCGCCCGATCCGAACCAAACTTGAACCCTAAAAAATAAAAAACAGATGAAACTGAACATGAACCCAGACCATGTGAGATGGAGGCAGTAGGGTGAATTTATTCGAACTCAAACTTGAACTGCTAAATTACACAAAAAAAACTCAAACTGAACTGAGCTCGAACCCTAACTTCTATGTATCAAATTGAACTGAACCAAACTCTAGCTATACCCTGCCAAACCCAAACTGAACTAGAACACTAAACACATGTCGAACCCTGGCTCTACCTGTACTTCCCCACCAACATACATATATGCATCTATGGAGGGATGGAAGGGCAGGGCCCTCCCATAGGTAAATGAGAATATGATTATACTATCACAAAAAGTAAGGAAATGCATTGAAAAAAACATTGTTAATGCACCAGTTAGGGTTAAACTGACAAAAGTAGGAAAATGTGGTGTTACAGTTGCCAACCCTAACACCCCACCCTGCAGGCAGCAACAGGAAAAACCCATTACGGTTTGACCTCTGTTGTGTCTTTGTAAATCTGGTGTGGCATGTGCTTTGCGATTGTCAACCCTAATGCTCACCCCATTCTCATATACTGTACACATCTCAGCTTATTTACTGATGGAATGGGGTGAGTGTTAGGGTTGACAAGCCCAAGGTACATGCCACGCCTGTATATACTGTATGTGTGTGTGTGTGTGTATATATATACATATATATATTATAGAGGCGCATATTGCAGAGACAACAAAACATTTATGTATGTATGTATTTATTTATTTCATTTTGATAACTGGGTAAGCCCACTGGAACCAGGGGTCCCTTTTTCAGGGGTGATCCTGGATTAATTACATGTATAAGAATTGAATGGACAGTACAATATTAACAGGTAGAAAGAATGATACACTGAAAACACTGTATGCAAGGTACCAGGTAACGACTGGCTTAATTACACTACATTAAATATTAAAGTTTGGTAATTGGAGATATAACCCTGTATAATCCTAGACATGAGAAGCACTTAACATGTGGGATAGTACAATATGGAAATTTTAGATCGAACAAGTATACAACATCTGGGTCAGACAAAAAAAAACAAAATATATACAGTGTACAGATATACTGGTAGGTTGTAGGACCAGACCAGGAGCTACACTGTTCATCTGTAGGAATCTTATTTCACTATAAGTAGGGTGGTCAGTGAAAGCAGGAGTATAGGCACCCTTTCTAAAGCTGTCTAAGCAGCTCCACATTTGCAAGGCCTCCGGTAGGGCATTCCAGAGATATGGGGCTATGTTTGCAAATAACTTGTTCCTCATAGCAAATCTAATCCTGGGCACCTCAAGCAATTTTTTGCTAGATGCATGGAGCAGCCTGCATGAGCACTTAGGAACAAGAAGACCATTAAGACTAGAGGGAGCAGATTTATAGATCAGTTTGTACACCATGGATAATAGGGGGTACTGGATCTGACTAGCAAGCGAAGGCCAATTTAAGGAGGCCAGAACATCACAATAGTGCTTCCTGGGAGGGGACACCATTGCAAAGCACCCAGTTTTATTATACAGTATCTCTAGCCTGTTTGTCTCTGACCTACTTAGGGACTGCAAGATAGGGGCAGCATATGTGAGTTTTGGAAGCAGGATACTATTCGCTATAGACAGTCTAGAGTCTGAGGTGAGGTGAGGTGGCAGTTCAGCCTATATTGAAGACCCAATTTTTGGTGGATGGTTCAGGTAATCTGATCCACCTGTGCCTTAAAGGTGAAGCCTTGATCAAGCAGTAGGCCAAAGTATTTGATCATATCCACAGCCTTAGTCATAAGACCAAAGGAGGTTGTGGAGGGAGCAGGTGTTGTCTATTAGGGCCTGGTTGTTTGGATCCAAATAAGACCGCCTTTGTCTTTTTGACATTTAGTACTAGTTTATTTAACAGGATCCACTTCTCTAGGGTTTCAAAGTCATTTTGCAGTTGGGTATTGAGTGCCAAGATGTTATGAGAGCTCTTGTAAAGGACAGCATCAGCTGCATACAATAAGAGATGACTGCTGCCACAATTGTTGCCCAGGTTGTTGATAAATAAGGAAAACAAAAGAAAGAGGGTCTAGTATTGAGCTCTGTGGTACACCATCTGAAACTGGCAGTTGGGTAGATATGGCACCCCTCTATTTGACCATTTGAGTCCTGTGAGAGAGATAGCGAGTAAATCAGGCAAGCGAGTGAGAGTCAAGACCAAGTTTTTTTAGCTTCCCAATGAGAAGCTCATGACTGACCAGGTCAAAGGCCTTGGTGAAGTCTATAAAAATGTCACCTGTAGGAATACCATTATTGAGTGCCTGTAGTATATCTGTAGTGAACTTAATTAACACAGTATCAGTGCCATGGTTGCATCTAAAACCATGCTGTTGATCAGGTAATAGGTGATGTGTCTTGCGCTTCGGCATTCCGTTAGGCAGAGTCTGCACTTTACTGTTGGAGAAATCACCTAGAAAAGTCTTTATTTAAACATTTTAAATCATTTTTCATTACTCGCATCTGCTTTTTTTGTTTGGGCTTTTTCATTCAAAAGAAAAAGGAACACGTGTGACGAAAAAGGATTTTGGACTTCGTTTTTTTGTGGCTTCTTTCTTTCGTCCTTTTTCATTGAAACAAAAAAAGATACCTTGTCACGAAAAAGGATTTCAGACTTAGTTATTTTTCCAATTCTTTTTTGTTTCAAGGGATCCTTTTTCATTTAATACTTTCATTCAAACGAAAAATGATCCCTTGTCAAGAAAAATAATTTTGGACTTAGGTTTTTGGCCAATTCTTTTTTCATTTCAAAGGATCCTTTTTCATTTGATATTTTCATTCAAACAAAAAAGGATTCCTCATCACAAAAAAGGATTTTGGACTTAATTTCATTCCCTGATTCCTTTTTCATTTCAGCAAATTCTTTTTTGTTTCTTTTTTTCATCTGATACGGAAAATTATTCTGTTAAATGAAAAAAGGATTTTCTACCATGTCCCCATTATTGTGACAATTTTCCCTCATGTTCAGTGGCAACCCCCCACCACCAACAACCTCTCATTGCCTTCCCTGTAATTTTACAGTTTTCCCTGGTGTCTAGTGGCACCCCCTTCCCTCGTCATAACAGTGATTTTTCTTATTTTTTCGCTGGTATCTAGTGGCGCCCACAACCCTCCCATTATTGTTCCCATATTTTTATATTGTTCTCTGGTGCCTAGTGGTGCCCCCCACCAACTGATTTCTGTTCCCATGGTTAAGTGATTTATCTTGGTGGCTAGTGGTGCCCCCCCCACCGTCCGATTGCCATGGTCCTAATTACTAAGTATTTCCCTGTTGTCTAGTGGCACTTCTCACACTTCAGTCATCATCCCCCTTGATTTCTTTGGCTTCACTGGTGTCTATTGGCATCCCACTCCAATTGCTTTCCATTACTTAAAGAAAATGGTCCCTTGATGTCTTTATTTTTTTATTTGTAAAAAAAGTCCATCAACAATTGCACCCGCCATCACAATCTCCCACTCAGCATCCACCACCCTGCACCCCCCTCAGACCTCCCACACATCCTCACTCACCTGAACAAGTTCCACGGTGAAGATCCACTCTGCTATAGGAGACACATCTTGCTACTGGAACCACTGATTGCAGTATGAGAAAGTAAAGTAAGTAGGTTCAGTGTATTTCAATGGAGTTTTCAACTTTGGTGCATAATTTTGTTATTTTTGCATATTTTGACACCATATTTTTCAACATACCCTTTTTGAGACACCACCTCATGAACAGTCTTGGTGGAATTTTGCAAATCCTGCTTGAAAGGTGATTTCACAATCACTTGGTGAAATCACCTTTCAGGACAGGATTTGAAAATTTTCACTGACCTTGTTTATGAGGTGGGGTAATAAGAAGGGCATGTTGTAAATTTGGGGTCAGAATATGTTAACATGGTAAACATATGCTCATCCATTGAAATTTACTCATGCTTCCTCACGACTTTCATAGTTTTAAATATTTTCACCCTAAATTGTCAGCATAGCCATTTCTTTATACCACCTCATAAATGTGACAGCTGTCATTTTTAAAATCTGAGCTAAAATGTCATTTCATGCCTCTGGTGCAGAATTATGGTGGGGAGGCACAGAATGATGTTTCAGTGTGTATTTCACCATTTTTAGTATCTAGTTAATGAGGTAGTGTCAGTGGCTCAGCAAGTTGCACACTCACCTCTGAGGCTGGAAGATCAGAAGGCTATGTGTTCTATCCCCACACCAGGCACTTTGGTTAAATCCCAGTACTGACACTGTAGTGCAACATGAGGTGGGCGCTGCACTCCTGAGGTGCCATCTTTCGGATGAGATGTTAAACCGAGGTCCCGTCTGCCTGCTCTGGTGGTTGCTCAGGTGGACGTTAAAGATCCCATGCCACTTCTTGAAAAGAGTAGGGGAATTTTTATTATGTACAGAAACAAAACAAAATCATAACAGAAATCAGAAACAATAATCATCCATAATACATCAAAATTCATCAAACAAAATACACATAAGATCTCTGTTACTGTATATACAATGAAATTCCAACCCATCACCTGGTTTAAGAAAAATCACTTAAGAAATGCATACAACGAGTTATATTCATGCCTAATAAGAGACAAGACTGAACCATATTAGGCTTATGATCACATTTCAAATATCTTCAAGGATCCATACCCTACATATCATAATGGGAGCTTAGGCCCCTACATCCCCAGATTAATGTCTTATAATCCTGTCAGGTCCCAGGGATCATGTCAACCACCCTTTTCCATCTCTTTTTCCACACTGCAGGTGGAAGAGTTGAATTATCATATAATCTCTGTGTATCTCCTCCACCTGTGTAGCAACAGCTACAGGAGGTCATCAATCTGCTGCAGCAGACATTTACATCTTGTCTGCCACAAGAAGAACTTAATGTAAGTCATGATTAACCTCATCATACCCACATCTATCCATGTCATCTGTTCCACAAACCCTGTGACGATGTTTACATATGTCAAATTCTTCCAGGTCACATTACCCTGTCTGTTTGCAATTAAGGTCCAGAATTGGACCGCATATACACACTCCACTAAAAAATGCTGCATGGTTTCCTCCTGTAGTCCCACATGTGTGCCTCAGACACATCCTTTCCTTCTGTTTCTTATGTTTAAAGTTCCCCTTTACTCCTAATCGCTCATGGCAACAGAGCCAGACCATGTCCCACATCCTCTGAGGTATATTTTTATTAGTCAAGTATGTGGCAATTTTCTCATTGCTTCTGGGAGGTATTCCCTTGTATTCTACTGGGCCAGCGTATGCTTGGTCCAGAATGGTGGCATATAGGGTGTGCCTGTTTGGGGTCAAAACCTGAGGGACTGTCAGATGCCATTGTTTTATTTTCTGTATCATCAGATACAGGTATGCCGGGTAAGGTGATGCCTTCTGAAGTTTTTAATATGACGTTTGCCAAGTGGTCAATAGTGGCTGTATCTAGCTGGCAGCCAGAACCTTCCAATCCTGTAGTCCTGGTGCCTGGAATTTAAAAATATTAACATGTAAAAAGATACTAAAAAAATATCTAATAGGGTTCTGGAGACATTAGCCCCCATCCTTATGGTGTCAATACAACACCTCTCTTTTGATAGGGTTCAGTTGACTGACCAAAATCATTTGGAATACCAGGCTCAACATCTTTATGTCAGGGTAGCTTGGCAGCGGGTATATTTTGCTTAAATAAGTGAATATAGGCATCAGGAATGTTTTAATCAGTATTACTTTTGTTCTTGGTTTGTTGCCATGTTTTCCATCTTTGTACTTTCTTATTACATAGATTGATTATTTTCTCCCAATTTTCTGTTGCAACATCCCTTCAACCAAAGGTTACCCCCAATATGTCAATATTATCATCTGAAATCCCAGTTCCCCTTAGTTCCTGGAAGGATTCCATTCCTTCACACACTATGTAACCCCTACATTTCCCCATAATCTACAGCACCTCGATTTGCCATCAGTAGGCACACATCATCAGTATACACCATTACTTTTCCTAGTCTCTCACTCATTGGTAAGAGAATACTCTCAATAGCTGTATCTTGGATTAGTTTCAAAAGAGGGTCAATACAAAATACATACAACAAGGAGCTCATAGGACACCCCTGTCATATGCCTCTAGTAATATTAATAAGTTGCCTCACATGTCCATTTACAAGAGGTTTGGAAGATGCAATTTTATAAACTTGCATCACCCATGACACAAATGTTACTGACAATCCATATTTCTCTAGAACTATTTGCAAGTATATATGTGAAATTTTGTCAAATGCCTGTTCCTGATCCAGGCTAATGATGTATCCATGTACTTTCTGTTGTACCCCCAATCCCACCGATTCTCTGAGTGTTAACAGGTTTTCCTGTATATTTCTCCCCTGTACCATACATGTCTGTCCTTTTTCTATTAAATATGGGGCCATCTTTGCCATTCTGGCATTTAATATTTTTATTAATACTTTTGGGTCAGTATTTAACATGCTCAAGGGTCGCCAGTTCCAGAGATCTTTTCTATCTAGTTTTTTATAGATTAAGATCTGTATAGGCTGTCCAAGCTGAGGCAGTATGTTATTATTTGCAATCATACCATTAAAGACGACCATCAATATTTCGGTCATTTCCGTTATAAATTTCTTATAAAATTCTGATGGTATTCCATCCGGACCAGGAATTGTGTTGTATTTGAGGGCCTTAATTGCCCCTTCAACTTCCAGTAATATAATGGGTTCCTCAAGTTGTTGCTCTAGGTCAGTAGGTAAGTTCAGGATGTCTGTCTCCTTAAGAACCCTCTCTAAGTGGTCAGGCATCATATCAGAGGCTTGGTAAAGTGACGTCAGGTAGCTTGTAACTGTAGCCATTAATTCAGGTTCTGTATGTGCCTCTCTACCCGTCTGAGTCTATAATCCATCTAGCACCCTCTGTTCTTTCCATTTCCTACAGCTCTCATACATATCACCTACTCCTGTTCTCCCTGGTATAGCAATTCTATGCTCATGTAAGAGCAAAGCCACTCTAGAGTAATGTAGATTTTCCATCTCATCTTTTAATGCTTGAATCTGAGGGGCATAAGCATGATATCTGGTATTAACAAAACTCAGAATTTTATAGTACTGTGCCCTTAGGGTTAGATTTATTTTGTACTGTCTTGTGTGTACACTAAATGTTATGTGTTGCAATAATTTCCTCAGTTCAAACTTGGTTGCAACCCACCATCTACTAATGTCAGTATCTAAACACGCCACCATCTGCCTTGCTAATAAAAAATCCTTTATTTTCAGCTGTGAGTCCTGGTTGTCCAGTAAAGTGGTATTGAGTTTCCAATATCCCTTCCCTGGAACGTTTGAGCATAGTTACAGGCATGTACCATAACCATTAGATGATCCAAATTTTCCACCAGGATCACGTGTGCTCTGGATATCTTAAGGGAGCTGGAGACAAAAATATAGTCGATATGTGTGGCCAGTGTGCTTTTATAAAAAGTATAATTCCCTGTGGGCTGGATGCTCCTATATGCATCTCTAAGGTCAGTGTCTGCAACAATTTTATTCAATTAATCAATCAATCAAACTCTTTATTTAGTCAGGTGAACACCATTGAGCAAGTTCATTTTCGAGATGGACCTGGGCAAGATATGTGAACAATACATAAAGACGAATACCAACTTACAGAGTCATTACATAGAATAGGGATTACACACAAGAGGTTAATAACAGCACTGGAGTACATTTATAAAACAAAACAGAAAGCTAACTACCATGTGCCGTAGAACTTGTGCAATAAAAGATACAGAGTAAACCTATATAACCACATATACAGAGTTTTCATGGAGCAGGCTTGAATTCAAGTATTGAGTACATAGTACAAGGAGGGCAAGGGTGAGGAAGAGGAAGGAACTCAGGAATGAGAGCATAAGTGCAGGGGTGCCTGAGGGGGCTTTAGAGCACCAGGGGCAGGTGGCAATGGTTATAAAGCTAGGTGCAATGCACCAGGAACAGGGGCCGAGGGTGACATGCCAGGAAGTGTAACATTAGTAGATGCCAGGATGACTCATAGAGGGAGACTCCAACTTAGACTGGGTGGATCTATCAGGTGGAGTACATATAGACACAGACATACTGAGTAGTGGGGCAAGAGTACCAGGAACAAAATGCTCCTGACAGGGCTAGAAACTGAATCTATGGGGGGGGATCCTGGGAGGCTGTGACATCAGGGAAGCAGTTACAGGATTCCTTGAATGAATGAGAATATAGTGCTTTGAAGGCTGATAGTTTGATTGGGAATGCCAATTGCAAGGTTTTTTGCAGGTTGTTCTATAGTGCGGGTAGAGCATGATTAATGGCAGACCAACCAAAGCGTGACTTGAACTTAGTTACTGCAAGCGAGATGTAAGTAGAACTCCTTGGGGCATACTTACCTACCGCATTTAGAGGAAGATAGTCTGAGATATATTGGGGCAGTAATTTAGTAATAGCCTTGTAGGTCCAGAGGGCTGCATTTCTCTGTCTGTACCCGAGGGAGGACCAGCCTACTGCAGAGTAGAAGGAGCAGTGATGAGTAAAATAAGAAATTCTAGTAATGAATTTCAGAGCTCTATGGTATAGCGTGTCGAGTTTAGCCAGAGCAGTGGCAGTGCTTTGGCTATAAAGAAAGTCTGCATAACCCAATAAGGTGAGGAAAGTGGTTTGGACCAGTCTCTTTTTTGCCTCCAATGTTAGTAGGTTTTGATCCTGTAAAAGAGACCAAGCCTCTGCCTCAGCTTCTTTATCAGCTCATCAATGTGATCATTGAAGGAAAGCTTTTGGTCTATCCAGACCCCCAGGTATTTGAATTTTGTGACATAGTCCAGTGGTTCTCCGAGGAGCATATGAATCTGAGGTAAGTTACCTTGAATTGCAAAGTTATTAGTATTTGCAAAGGGAGAAAAAAGCATCTCCTTTGTTTTCTTTGCGTTCAGGAGCAGTTTCTGTTGCAGGAGTTGTCAATGTAGCAGGTTAAATTCCTGTTGCAGATTCCTGCAAGCTGCTTCCGGGGAGGATCTTTCAATGTAAAGTACCATATCATCGGCAAAAAGGTGAATGTTAGCAGATTTGACGTCAGCATCGATTCTGTTTATGTATATTGCAAACAGCAACAGACCCAGTATCGAGCCTTGCGGTACACCCCTCAGAAGAGGTTTTATGGATAAGAGCTCCCCTTTCACCTTAATCTGCTGTTGCCATCCTGTAAGATAGTTCGAGAACCATCTCAGGGATAGGGAGTCCAGGCCGATGTTTTGGAGGGAGGCAGGGAGCAGATCATGGTCAACAGTGTCAAACACCTTGCTTAAATCCAGACATACGGCGCACACAAAGTTCTTAGTATCCAGGGCACATTGCCAGTCATTGGTTACTTTTGCAAGGGCTGAGCTAGTACTATGATGTGGCTTAAAACCAGACTATAGGGGGTTTAACAGGTTAGCAATATCAAGGTAGTTCCTGAGTTGTATACTCACTATTTTCTCCAGTAATTTGGATAGGGTGGAGAATAATGAGATTGGCCTATAGTTGTTCAGGTCACAGGGGTCTCCAGACTTGAAGAGAAGGATTATGTGGGCGGTTTTCCAGAGGGGAGGAATAATGCCTTGTGAAAGGGAAACGTTAAAGAGATGTGTGATAGGCACTGCCAGTACACAAAGACTCAGCTTCAAGAGGAAGGGGTCTAAGAGGTCAGCCCCAGCACTCTTCCTGGTGTCCAGATGTAGGTGAAGATCCTCAACTTCCTTTAGAGTGGTAGGCTGGAGGGAGAATGCCATGCTTGTGATGGCAGCTGATGAGTCCAATAAGCCGAGTTGTGAGCGGAAGGTATTGGCAGGAGAGGTATCAAATGCAAGTCCTGAGGTTGCGAAATGGTCATTAAAAGAGTCGAGGATGGAGGATTTGTCAGACACCACAGAAACACCAGTAGTGATTTTTGTAGTCAGGGTGTTCGGAGCAGCATGACCTTCAATATGCTTGATAGTTTTCTAGAACTTGGCTGAGGAATTGGTGGAAGGGTCCAATTCCTTACAGAAATAACTAGCCTTGGCCTCTCTAACTAATCTAGTACAATGGTTTCCAGCTTTTCTAAACAAGGCCCAGTCCACAGGGAGTTTTGTTCTCTGAGCTTTTTTCTAAAGCCAGTCTCTGTGCAGTAGAGAGGCCTTTAACTGCGCCATAAACCATGGGCATGGTTTTTTCTTAGAGCGTATTTTGACCAGGGGCACATGCCTATCCAGTGCCCCTAGCACAGTCTCCTGAAAGATATCATAAGCCGTAAGCACTGAGTTTGTCAGGTAGAAGTCCTGCCATCTCAAGCAGTCACGCAGGTCAAAGAGGAATACACCAATATCCAGGTTATGCAGTTTCCTCCTGAGTGAGAATGTGGAAGAGAACGGTACTTTGGGGATGGATCTTACACATGCTATGAAGCAGTGGTCACTAAGGTCAGAGAAAAACACTCCAACATGGAAAACAGATGTGGTTTGTTTACTAAAATAAGATCTAGTAGGGAGCTATTGTTTGGGTCTTTCTTATTAGGATGTGTTGTCTCCGAGATGAGTTGTGAAAGACCAAAGGAGTCGCAAAGAGTTTTGAGAGGTAAGGAGGCATTGGACGACCAGTCCAAATTAAGGTCTCCTAATATAATAATCTCCAACTTCAAGGATCCCAGCAAATTAATTAGATGATCTAACACCTGTAGACCCACAGAGGGGGGCCTATAGCATCCTAGGTTGCAGAATGAGATAGAAAAGGAGAGCTTGACTTTGAGGGTCAGGCTTTCAAATTCCTTGGGGATTGAGGTTGGCTCTATAACAGAGGTGAAAATCTTATCCTTGACATAGATGGCAACTCCTCCTCCTCCTCTGGAAGGCCTATCAGTTCTGAATAAGGAGTATGATGGAATATTCACCTCCTGATTGGAAGTACCTGGTCGGAGCCAAGACTCTGTGACCACAAGTACATCTGACGGAGTATGGCTAGTCCAAGTTTGTACTGATGCAAACTTTTTTAGGAGGCTACACGCATTAATGTGCATGAAGCTCAAGCCTTTGATACTGGCTAGGTTGGCAGGGCACAAAATAGTTGCAGGGGGACCAGGATTGAGCTCAACATTTCCAGAGCATATCAATAGGAGCAGAAATAGTTTCTTGGTAGCTTCAAGGAGTAGTCTGTGTGCTTTGGGTTTATCCTGTTTGGTACTGCTAATATTAAGCTTTGGGGGGATGTTGAGGCAGTTATTTAGAGGGCCTAATGATATGTAGAAGAGTTCCCTAGCCATAAAAAGCAGGGAATGCTGGGGGTTCATTGCAGAGGGGCACAGGATCCTATCCTCTACGGCCCATGCAGTTGCTGTACCAACTCGTCCCAGGGGTTATCACACAGGTTCTAAGGTAGGTATCAAGACCACCAAAATGCAAGAGTCTGAGGGGTCAAGAGGTTTGTGGCAGTCCAGGGTGATACTGTTCATGACCACGCTGAAGGGAGACTTGCGTGGACTAACACATGAATCTATGATGCATAGCAGAGTAATAAGCAAGAATAATAAGTAGGAAAACCCCATTCTACTGTATAACGTAATTAAAAGCACAGGAGAGAACATTTTTGTATTTGAAATTAGTATCATCAGATAACAAATATTCTTCCTTATAGACCAGCAAGACGACAGCTGCAGGGAAGGTGGAGTGGAGTTTTGGATCAGGTAACAAAGACACAGTAGCTACTATAAGATTAACACTGACAAGGCTTAGGCCCTATAACTGTATTCTGTATCTTTAAGGGGAATTGCAATATTAGTGAGAGGGGAGGATGAAGATTGCCTAGGGGCGATGCCATTGGGGGAGGGACATTGTTTAATAAAGGCTGGGGTGGGGAAGGGAGGGTGCATGAAAAATTCAAGCTGGAAGGAGAAAGTGAAACAGAAATGGGATTAGTTGCAGAGCATAGCTTACAACTGTAACACAAATGAAACCTGGTCTAAACAGAGGAGTGTTCACAAAAAGTCATATCACTTTAAACTTAGTTTCTGATCCAGGGTAAAATACCATAGGACCTTAAAACAAAGAGAGATGTAATACTTTAAAACCTAAAAACCTGCGCTCTAAAAGATCCTGCACTTGAAACTGCCCTTGGAGTGCAAAATTGCTGTAGACAGGCTTAAATTCACATTTAAATTAGGATTCACAGGACAATTTGGTGAAACTTAACCAGTACCAGAATCAGTAAATAACATTAGCTTAAAGTCCAAAATGAACGGGAGTAGCAAAGAATTAAAGAAGTGGAGCAGCCAATCAGCAGGCAAAGACGATGGTTCTGGCCAACTGGCGTGGAGACACCAGAAGTTTCAGCAGTGTACCTTCGATCTGGTGATCGGCGGGCAGTACAGTGAGGAGGCAGCTAGCGGACAGTGGGGACCCACCAAGCTGCTTGCAGCAGCAGAAGCACCCGTGTCGCGGCGAATCACAGTAGTGTTTTGTCATACATGTCCCTTTATCACCTGAGGTGCAAACACAGTTAAAATCTTCTGCCCAAATTATGTTTTTTGTGGTGATCAAATAGGGTTTTACCAAATTAAATATATCCACCCTGTCTTTTTTTTCTGGGGGGCATATATATTGATCACTCTCCATGCCAATGATTTGTAAAGGAAGTCTAACATAGGGACCCTCCCAGGGCATATATCCACAACTTTGGTTATCGTAAAGTCATAGCTATTAAAAAGTATCCCCACACCATCACATCTTCCTGTGCCAAATGTATAAAAAGAAGGCCCCCAACACCATAATCTAGGAGCAGTGGTAATGTCAGCATTAGTTTGAAACCTAGTATCTTGCAATAGTCACAAGTCTATATTTGGTCTTTCATGATGGAAAAAGTCACTGCCTTTTGCCTATTATTCTTAGTACTATTAACATTCAGTGTGAAAATTTTAAGGAGGTGTGAGAAATTCATTCAATAAAGAGGAAAAGTTCCACAGAATATCATTGTTTTGGTTATAGGCTACTACTTCTCCTAATTTTGGGTCCCAGCTGCTTTGGTTTCTGTCTAGCTTCATGCACTTTCGGTGTTAATTCCTCATCCTCTAATTCCAAAGTCTGGCCTTGTTGGGACGACAGGGTAGAGGACATTTCGGAATCATTATCCTGATCTGGGTCCTGTGGTTGTAGTGCATCATACTTGTTCCCAATAGAAATGCCACACTGTGGGCTTGCCGTTTTGGATATTTTTGGCCAACGGCTGGTTCTTTTTTAAAGGCCTTTTCTTGCATATGACAGTTGTCATTTTGGGGGGTGGCATAATGTCCATGTCTTCAGTCCTGTGTGCCAAGCCATCCCCCTGTTGCTCGCCAGCTGGCGGAGTGTGTTCCTGGTGTGCATCCTGCATATGTCCATGTCCAGCATCTTCTGGTATAGAATTCGCATCATCAGTCTGCTGCAGAAGGGAGGGAGTGTGGAGGTGGGGGGGAACACCTCTGTATTCTGGTCTAGGGTGGTGGTCTGTGGTACATGATTGGTATGTCTTTCCTGTTCCTGGGCTCCCCCCCCCCACCCTTTTTCTGTCAATGCTTACTTTCTGTGCATTTGCGAGTATGACATCCTGTTCCACCCTATCATGTCTGTCATGTGTAGCCCACTGGCAGGTATGGTAAACATGTCCCGGCTCCTTGCATAAGTTGCTTTTAAAGTCATTAGTACATTATGAGCTATCCGTTTTCAAGGCAAAAGTTACATTTGATTCTATCACATGCTTTGCATAAGTTCATCAGAGATCCGTATTTGAAGCATGTTTTTGGTTGCCCCTGATAAAAGCAATGGCCTCTGTCTTTTCCTAAGAACAATGAACTTGGAAGGTGTTGGATACCATGTGCCGTGACTCTCAGTTTTACTCTATACTTTCATCCCCCAGTCCAGATATGTTCTTTATCCAGGACTGGTGTGGGCTGCCCTATGATGTCACATCTTTGCGTGATCCAGTGGGTGATGTTATGGACATTGACACCCTCATTTCTGAACAATATGGTGATTAGTTTGATCATAGGCTTTGTTAGTGGTATAGCTTTAAATGGGAGACACAGAGCAGAGTATTTAATCTTTTCATACGTACTCAAAAACCTGTCCATTTACATTTTTAAACTGACATCAAAATTATTGTCCCCACCACGTTAATTAGAGTGTAAATTTCATTTGAAAAAAATCTCATGGACTCTTTATTTAAAGTGAGTCCAACATAAATCCTATCTGGATGAAGTTCTAGTCCCCCTTGATGATGCAGACATACAGCATTTTTTCTTTGGGCTGGTAATGCATTCTGGAAAAGTCTGTTCCCCTGTCTGAAACCAGCCCCCACTTGGCTCTTCTCTCTTGTGCCACATTAATCTCTGTTCCTACCTCTGCAGCTACACTATTCCCACATGACGTCCTACCGATAGCAACATTCCCCCTCAGTTATGTTCATATGAATTCTGTTCATTGATTCGGGCAATTCTTGTACAGGAAGAGCCTGCACATCACAATTTACAGGGTCAACATTTGGATCTGTGTCTATTGGCATTTCAAATGGGACCTGCATAGAGATGAGACCCTCATGTTCACTAGTTACTGTACTGGGTCCAGGGGGGGTTCCAGGAATGGGAGCAGCTTTCACATCTGCCACCCATATCCCCTCTTTGTCCTGCATCCACCCTACTGCCATCAGTGTACGTTTGACTGACCAGGGTGTGTTCCCTATAGGCTGCTGTTTAGTCTGACTGTCCTTTCTCCCATTGCGTAAAGCTCTAATATTGGAGACATCTGCAGTACTTTCTGACATATCTATAACAACATTTGTGGTGTGTGATTCACTTACTGCATTTGTTTCTTTGCCCCGTTGACAACTGTCAGCAGAAAGTTCCTTTTCCACTGACAAGGGCGTTGTCAGTATGGGCATTGTCCTCTGTGCTGTACCTGCGCCAGACTCACCGGCTGTCAAGGGCTGCTGTATATCCAAAGCATGTATTTCCATAGCACTCTTATTCATGAAAACTCCAGTAATTTCCATTCTCCTCTCAGTCGGTACTTCAGATTGCAATAATGCCGCATGTAAACATTTTCTTTGTACTGTCATTAACAGTTGTACAAGCATCTCTTCATCATGCAAGTCTTCTGCTGCCTGATTGTCTTCTTCCACAAGGGTTTCCACTTCCCTGGATATCATACCCAAATTTAGGATCTCCTGTGCTGGACCTGCAGGGGTGAAGATTAGCTTCCCCGCAGGTACACCAGCCTCACTCGACTGCTCCCTTCCAGCATTTGCCATTGTGTCAGGAGAATCAGCATCTCCCCCTACAGCACAGTAGGGGAATTTCCCCTGTGTCCTGGCCAAATTTCCCCCATTCACTAAAAATATCACCAACAGCTTAATCTGATTCAATGTCAGTTGGCATCCATTTGTATCCCAACTTCCCCTGGGATGAGGCTGAAAATAGGCAGAACTGTCTAGTCCTCCTTTCCTAGTCAATGAAAACAAAATAAATAAATAAATAAAGAAGGCTATGCTGACAATTTCATTGCTGTTGTCCTACAAACAGAAGTGCGTTGCCCAGAGGGCCCTGCACTTCCACATCTACATATATATGAGCATGTATGGAGGGATGAGAGCATAGGGCCCTCCCTCAGGCAGATAAGGATATGATTACACTATCTGAAAAAGTATGGATGGATGGAAGCACAGTGCTTCAATAGGGAAATAAGAATACGATTATTCTATCTCAGAAAGTAAAGAAATTATTTGCAAAACACTCCATTAATGCAACATTTAGGGTTCAGGCTAAAGCAACAAAAGTAGGGAAATGTGGCTTTAGGGTTTCCAACCCTAAAACCCCTCCCCCACCCATAAAATAAATCAGGGGGCAGTCTTCCTTGACATTGTCAGCCCTAAAGCTCACCCCATTCTATACACTCCACAATCATGCTAACCTAATGGGGTGACCTTTAGGGTTGACATTGCCAAGGAAGACTGTAACCCTGATTTATTTTATGGGTGGAGGTGGGGTTTTAGGGTTGGAAACCCAAAAGCCACATTTCTCTACTTTTGTCACTTTAGCCTGAACCCTAAATGTTGCATTAACAGAGTTGTTTGCAAAGAATATATGTGTGTGTGTGTGTGTATGTATGTATGTGTGTGTCTGCCTTAACCCTTATCTTCATTTGCCTAGGGCCTCATTCTTGATTCATGACCCCCCCCCCCAATATATTCCTTTGAAACTTGTTTGAATTCCCGACTCAGAAGCTTAGTAGTGTTAAGTTACTATTTGGTTAAAGTGTTATTGTACTGTGTTGGAATTGGCAGGGCTATGCTAGTTGGAATCACAGTTGACTGATACTGTTTCCTAGGGGACAGTACTAGTTTACAACCTAGCCCACTTAATTTCCCCGGATGGGGCAAGGTAGAAAGCCTTAATTATGATCTAAGTGATAAGTATTTCTAAACAGCAAAAATATCAGGAAATTGTTTGCTTTATGGAAACAGCAGGAAATAGCCCATGAGAACTAAATAGAGTACAATATTTTAAATACATTGAGGAGCACAGAGTAAGGAACAACATGGGGAACTAATACAACACACACTGGTGTTGTTGGATATACATCCTATCATTATCTGCATATGTAAAACAAATGTGAGATACTAAACTGTTTTATATATTCACACACACACACACATTTTTTTTTAATTGGGTAAGCCTAAATGGCAGAACATTGAGATGGGATCTAGTTGGCATAAAAAAATATATAACTAACTCTGCAGAATTGTGCAGTGGCATGATTAAGAGCTGAGCCAGTGCTTCCTTCTCCCAGAAGAAAACTATAATTTCAAGGTAAAATACAAAGCTAATAATGAAATCCAGCAGACTATCTATGCCGGTACCAAAATATTCCTCAGTGGACTGCAGATCCTACATGTCACAAAGCCAACACTGCAGAAGAGGTTGTAAACTTCCTTGTCAGCCATGCCACAATAAAAGCAATATCACTGGGCATACCTGAAATGGAAACCAGGAAAGAACCCACTTCACAAAAAGTGATTGAATTAATTCACAGCAGCTGGTGGTGGACAGCAGAAACACAATCTCCGCCAAAGTAATGAGATGCTGCAAAAATGTTCTAACATCAAACATGATTTGATAGTGTTACCAGTCAGTACAGTGATATTGAGAGGGGCAGTATGTGTCATCTCTGAGTCACTGCAAAAGAAAGTGGTAATACTGGCATATTTGGGGCACCAGGGAATTGTAAAGACCAAGAAACTGCTGCATGAGAAGATGTGGTTTCATCTGATGGGCACCTTAGTAGAAAAGCTGTACAAACAATGTATTCATTGTCTTGCTTTTACTTCCACCAAGACAGAAGCACCTCTGGAAATAACAGCTGCCACAGAAACTATGGTCAGAAGCATGTGTCGACTTCTGTGGAACAGTTGCATCAGGAGAGGACCCGTTAGATGTAACTGATGATTACTCTCAGTATCCTGAAGTGGAGATAATACAGTCTACAGAAAGTAACACTAATTCAATATCTAGATAAAATATTTTCCACATTTGTCATCCTAAATATTTTTAAGACTGGCATCCTTTTCAAGGACAACAGTTTGAACACATTGCCAACTACTTTGGATGCATGCAAAATAAAGTAGCACTGGCCAAAGGCAAATGGAGAAACTAAGAGCTTTATGAAGAACTTTAGAAAAGCAAACCTTGCTGCCAATGTGGATGGCAAAAACTGGAAGCAAGAAATGTGTACATTTTTTACAGAGCTACAAAGCAGCACCACACTGCGCAACTATAATGCCACCAACTGCTGCAATCTTCAACAGGAACATTTGCACACAAATACCCGAATATTCCATACCAATACCAAATGCCAAAATAAGACTTGTAGACTAACCGGCAGAATCTAAGCTGTAGTCTTTTCTAATGCATATAAATGGCATAGAGCAAAACCTTTTGGTCATCAGAAGAAGGAAAGAAAGGTGGTTACTGCAGAGCAGCAAACATGGCAGATGTTTCTGAGTGCAGCTCCGTATTAACAGAAACAAAAAACACTTTCTTTGCAATTTCAGGTCAGTGAACTTTTGCCTATTTCAATCTTCTGGCTGTGCAACACCTCAGAGAGATAAGATGGGTCCAAAACAGGACCAAAAACAAACACCACACGGCTTGGATACCTTCCTTGCAGCAGTGGCCTCCTTGAAAGGATGGGGGGGGGCACATTCAGCCTGGCAGAGCAAGTGGCACTGATCTCCTAACCACCCAGATTGTGGCCATACTATAGAAAGTCCAGGCCATGGGAGATAAGATAAATAAGCACCTGGCAGCTGTGAACGTGAAGCTGACAGAGTAATGATGCCAGAATTAAAAATAACACATCAATTATCGAACTCAGGGAGGAATCAGAAAGGCACAGGAATTAAAATGCCAAGTTCATAAGGGAATTGCAATTCTTACAGGCAAAAGTGTAAGCACTAGAGGATGTGCACTGACAAAGTAATGTCTGGTCTGAATACTGGGCTTCCTTCCCCATTTCACTGGTAAGGCAAGGTAATCAAGACAAATGTTTAGTAGTGCATGTCGGTGTAAATAATCCAAAAACGATATATAAATGGACTACCATTTCACTCATCAAATTGTGAAAAAGATTTAGGGATATATGTTAATAATAAACTTACATCAAATGATCACTGTGTTAGAACTGCTTGCATGACCAACAGACTTTTGAGGCAAATAAAATGCACTTTTGTTAATCGCACTGCACAATGTCTTATTCCATTGTGTAGGGCATACATTAGACCGAATCTGGACTATGGCTCCCCTTTCTGGAATCCAAACCAAAAAAAGACATAGCAATTCTTGAACAGGTTCAAAGGAGAGTAACTAGAATGATTCCAAGATTAACATACTTGGATTATCAGAACAGATTAAAAGATGCTGGTCTCTTCTTTCTTCAAACTAGAAGATTAAGAGGTGATATGCTTATGTTTTTTAATTTAATAAATTCACCAGATCTAATGGAAAAATGTGGTCTAACACTCTCCAAAAGGAGACATGTTCTGAGACTGCATAAAAAACAGCTTGAAGAAAAAACTTATAAAACCAGCAGAAGGGAAAACTTTTTTCCAATAAGAGCATCCATTGTATGGAACACCTTGCCACAAGAATTGATAGAGGCAACTGGTGCCACTGTCTTTAAAAACAAATTAGATGTTTGGTTGAGGGATAATAGATAAATGATGTCCCACATAGTGTGGGGAACAATCTCGATGGGCTCTGGCCTTCTTCTGTTCTTTCATACCAAGTAATATCAAGTAAGGCTAAAATAATACCTGCAACAGAACAATTGATCTTTACGGACCTGGGCTTCTACCAGCAGACTCTCAGGTATTAAAGTCCTGGGAGCCTTTGGAATCCTACACAGAACCTGACCACATGGAGGTGATTTGCAGAGGCCAACTATGGCCATAGTGACACTCTCATCTGTGGAGGCTCGCATCCCTTTTCTCCAGGCAGCCAGGACCAGTGGGGACATTGGGAGGACGGCAAACTGGACTTTTTCCTTGATATTTCCTCCCAGACACAGTCAAGAAAGAAGTACTTGTGAGTCATTAAAAAGTCCTTGCTGGAACATGGGATACCCACTCAGTTATTGTTCTGTGCTCAACTCCAGGTCTGGCATAATACCTAAATCCACATATGTACAGACCCGGAATCTACTGCAGCATTTGTGGACAAAAAACAGCACTGACTGCTCAGGATAATGTTGAAAACAGTGAAGAGGGTGAAATCAGTTTTGCTGCAGCCAAAGACCCATGCTTCAATATACTGTGGTATTTTTCATTACAGACCAAGTACTTTGCTCTGATGTTTTGAGTATCAGGCAATATAAAATGTGTCATTGATATTTTATCATTTATTAGCCATGCTACAGTATGTATGCTTGTTGCAATCTACTTGAAACATTAAATTATTTAATGTTACAATGGGTTATGTTGCTATATGCTTTGGTGTGCAGGTATCACACTGCTCAGTCGGTGAAGTGTTAAAACTGTTGCCTGTTTCTTTTTTTACTGTCCCCATATATGGTGAACAATGTTGCCACACAAGTAGAGGAAAAATGCAACTTAATTGAGACTGGGGCATCTTGTTATAATATGTACCTATTCAATGGGATAATCAGCTCAAGGAAGGATCGCTGGGATGGGGGTGTGGCCATCTGTTTTAGATTTTATCTGAACTTCTCTGTGCAGCCACTGGGTTCTACTTTGTCGTTTGAATGTGTGGCTATATGTGGGGGTCTGGGTGCAGGTTGCAGAATTCTTCTGGTGTACCGGCTTCTGGGGCATGAGTGGGAATTTCTGCAGGAAGTCGCAGAGTTTGTCACCGAGAGGGTGTTGGAGTTGCACAGGTGGTTGATCCTGGGCAGCTTCAATGCCTGGATCGACGACGAACTATCGCACTTTGGACAATGAATGCACTGGGCCTCGCACAAGCATTTGCTACTGCGACTCATAGACACGGGCACGCCTTGGACCTAATATTCTCACTGGGACTTGAGATCACTGATCTGAAGATTGATCTGGTCATTTGGTTGGATCACTGTGTAGTAGTGTTCTTGTTCAGGCTCCCCCCTCAGTAGTCCTTCCCCTGTGGAGATGCTCAGTTATTGTCCTTTAAAGGGGCTGTCCCAAGAGGGACTGTTGGCAGTAATGGACCTCCCGGAGGTGAGTGTTGTTAGTGATGCAGGTGCAGGTGAGGCAGTGGCAGCCTACAATAGAGCTTTTACCTCAGTACTCAACTCTGTTGCACCGGTCCTTATGTGACCCAAGTCTTCTCACTTGAGATCCCAATGGCTTGGCGGGGCTCTCAAGGATATGAAGACAAAAGGATCAGAGGTTGGAGCATTGTTGGCAGAAGTTCACATCAGAGGAGGATAGAGTGGCTTTGAAAACTCACCATGGTGAGTATGAAAGAGCAATCTCCATAAGAAGGCATTGTTCCCATCCAGTGAGTTTACTTCAGGGAGGAAGAGACTAGATCAGCTCTTTAGGACTGTACACAGGCTGCTCCATCCAGCCTGTCTGCAGCAAAATGGTGCAGTTTCAGTAGTTAAGTGTAAAGAGTTTGCACTGTTCTTCTCTGACAGAGTGTCCTCTATGAGATACGGGATCTGTCCAACGGGACAGTCACAGCCCCACAGTGGTTAGATAGTTGTCTATAGAAGAACTCCATTTACCTGGAGTGAGCTTAGGCCTGTGGAGGTGGAGGAGGTTTTTGAGGTTATCTTGATGCTCAAGCCACATACTGTTAACTGGATCCGAGCCCAACACATCTCCTTGCGGGATATGTGGAGTCTGTTGATCTACTGTTTGCTGAGATTGTCTGGTGCTCGTATTTGGAGGAGTAGTTCCCCAGTGCTCTGAAAGAGGTGCTGGTGAAGCCCCTCCTGAAGAAACCATCCCTTGACCCTGACATCTTGGCAAGTTATAAATCTATCTCTAACTTTCCCTTTCTAGGTAAGGTTATTTAGAAAATAGTGGTTCTGCAACTCAAAGCCCACCTCACTGCCTTCAGTATCTATGAGCAACTCCAGCTGGGATTTAGGTTGAGACACAGTACTGAAACTGCATTAGTCAGGGTGCATAATGATCTCCTCAAGGCTAGGGACAGAGGAGAACAGTCAATTCTTTTTCTCCTTGATCTCTCCTCAGCCTTTGGCACTGTGGACCGTAGCGTGTTGTTAGATCACCTTACAGAGCTCTGTGGACTCACTGGCACTGTCATCAACAGGTTTAAGTCCTTTCTAACAGGTAGGACACAGGGGGTGGTGGTGATAGGGACTTTCCCTTCCTGCCCAAAACCCCCACAGTGTGGAGTTCCCCAGGGTTCTATCTTCTTGCCATGTTGTTTATAGTCTACATGCTGCCTCTGGTAGAGATCATCAGATGCTACAACATGGGCTGTCATTGCTGTGCAGATGATACCCAGCTGTATATTGTTATTTGCCCCCTGGTCAGATGATGTTGTGGAAGTACTGAATGTGTGTCTGGTGGAGATTCAGGACTGAATGTCCTCTAACTGGCTGAGGCTCAACCAGGACAAAACAGAGGTACTGGTGACAGAGCCTTGTTGTTGGCGGGAGGAGGAGACTGCTGGAGCAGAAACTGACTTGATTCTGGGTCCTACCCAACTTGCGGCCTCTACCAAGGTGAAAAATCTGGACATTGTCCTTGACAACAGATTGACACCCAAGGCTCAGGTGTCATCTGTTTTCCAGAGTGGTTTTTACCACTTGAGAAATATCACCCAGATTAAAGCCTTACTTCTGCCAGATGACCTGCCTTCATTGTTGCACACGTTCGTGATGTCCTGACTTGTCTACTGCTATGATAATTTCCTCAGGGTTGGTGGAGGGGTCCTGCATCCCATGCAGCTAGTGCAGAATGTAGCGGCCAACTTGTTGACATGCCTACAAGGTCCTGTCATGTGACCCCAGTCCTATGTGATCTGCACTGTCTCCCAGTGAGGTGGAGAATCACCTTCAAGGTGGGTCCTGTCACCTATGAAGCCTTATACAATCTGTGCCCTGGCTGCCTAAGTAACCTCCAGACTCTCCACTACTCTCAGTGCACTCTCCACTCCTCATCTGAGGGCCTCCTAGTATTTTCCAGGGCCTGGCTTAAAACATCAGGTGATGGTGCATTTGAGGTAGCCAGGCCGGCATTGTGGAATTTGCTTCCAAGATCTTTGAGGGAGGCCCCCTCGTGGGATGCTTTTTTTGAAATAAAATCAACTTTATCGAAATTTTTGATAAGCAATACATATCAGATACATGAAACATGAATATGACCAGACAATCGTTGGACACTTTTAAGCGGGGCCTGAACGCACTTCTATTTAAGGAAGCCTTTGGGATTTAGTATCTCCCTTAGTTTTGCTTTACCAAGCTGCTGTCTTGTGCTGTTTTAAAAAATGCTATTTATGTTTTAATTGATTATGTGATTTATTGTAATATTAATTACTGGGTTGCATTTTTTCCCATAGAGAAACCCGGTTATAATTTGCCATTATAACCACCTGGTTATAATGGCAAACACACACTGGGTTTCCTCACTCTGCGCAACCAGCCGCCGCCTCTGATGTTAAACTGAACACCACACAGCCAATGGCTCTCGGCGTCAAGTAAAATGTTTTAAAATAAACAAAAGACTGTCACCTTTGACCTCCTACAACTATTTGAAGAGTGCCTGGGTAAAAGAGCCTATCAAATTAAAAAAAAAAAGTCTCACCAGCCACTGACTGCACGTAAGCCAGACCGACTGCGGCTGAACAGGAATGTGATTTTATTTTATATTATATAATTGCTGTAGTGAAAAAAATGCTCCCGAGCAATTATGTAAAGTGAAGGCTGGGTAGGTGTATAAAACTCAAATTTTACCCACACCCTCAGTGTGGTATGCCACATTAAACTCCTCGAGCTTCACACTTGGGGTTTATGTGGCATCCCACACTGAGGGTGTGTGTAAAATTCTCATTGCTACCACCTACCCAGCCATTATTATACATATATTAATCTGTCATGGTCTATACCCTGTACAGCTCCCTGAGCACTGGGGATATAATAGAATTTTACTTACTTACTTACTAGCTCTCCACATAGACTTTTAAGCCCTGCAATGGGCAAGGAATATTGGCAAACCGCTATTACTGCCTACGAGTAGGTAAGAGTGTGGAACCCTACAATATTATCATGCTGAACTTTAGTCCTTTTTATTTCCCTGGCTCTCCATGATAGAGGAATGGATCTGTAGGGCTTTTAGCTACGGATCTTTGAATGCTTCTCTTGTTCATTCCTTATGGGGGTCTGTGTACTCTGCTTGTTTGCTATATGGTGTATACTGAATGTCATAACATATATAAATAAAAGATTTAAAAAAAGAAGGAAGGAAAGCTGTCAACACCATTTAGTGCAAAAGGTTGCAGGATCACTAAGCACAAAAATGATTATAAGAGCACAAGGAATTCCTCTTACTTCAATGTACACCAGTCATGTTCATCTCAATTTACTTTCACAAAGCCCCCCACCATTGCTTACCAGCACCAGAGTTAAACTAGATGTATTTTAACATTTTCCAGCTGTTATTTTACAAAGGGGGCAGAATGGTAAATGAGAGCTGGTTGTCTGATCATGCCTTCATCTTCCTAGTCCACATGAAGTCCAGCTCCACCCCTGAGCTGCCCATACCGTAATGTTTTTGACATTGGCATTTGTGCGATATAGGGCATGCTCCATTGATAACAATGGGTCATCTTTACAATATACTTTTTATGTTTTAGAGGGTCTTTGGGGATATCAAGTGCGCAATGGCCAATAACCGGTGGCACTGATATCCTCTCAGTGACTCTCTAAAACATAAAGTATATTGTAAAAGACGCCCCCATTGCTATCAATGGAGCATGTCCCCACACTCTACAAACTCCAATGTCACAAAACTTCGGAATGCTGGTGGGCATGGGGATGGAGCTGGACTTCATGTGGGCCGGGAAGGGATCGGATGGCCAGCTCTCATTTACCATCCTATCTCCTTCATAAAATAAAAGCTGGAAAATTTCAAAATACATCTAGTTTAACTCCGGTGCAGGTAAGATACCGGTGGGGGGCTTTCAGAAAGCACCAAAACTAGTGCTCTTTAAAGTAGTGAAACAAAAGACAGAATGTTCAAAACCTCAGGAAAATTGTGCATGTGATGATATTCTGCAAGATGTTTCAGGTGGAGATGACATAGTAGGAAACATGAAGAGACATGAACAGTGAGTCAATAAAGGAAGACAATGTCCTTGAATACCTCCAAAGACAGGGCCTCCCTAACCCTGAAGGGCAATGAATTCCACAAGACGGGGCTGGCGACACTAAAAGCCCTGTCGCCAACCCCAGTGAGGTCAGTATAGCAGGATGCTGTAAAGGAGAATAAAGGAAGGATAGTTAGTTCAGCAGTGGTGTGTATGTGCGTGTGCATGTGTGTGTGCATGTGTGTATGTGTGTGTGTGTGTGTCTCTATGCATGCATGTGTGTGTGTTTTTCTCTTACATCAACAGTACATCTCTTACATCAACAGTATAGATCACTTGTGGTAGGAGGTAGGGGATTCTACCACAGTGGAGATCACTGGCTAGACTGCAGCTAGAGTATTGTATACAGTTCTGGAACCCACATTTGAAGAAGGACCAGGACAAAATAAAGACAATCCAGAGAAGAGCAATGAAAATGATATAAGGCCAGCAGGGAAAAACCTATGATGAAGGAGTGGAGGACCTCAATGTGTACTAACTAGAAGCCATGAAGGAGAGGGGGATATGATAGATATGTGCAAATACATTTGGGGGTACAATAGGGTGGAATGCACAGCATTGTACAAAATGAAGAATAGTTCAACACCTAGGGGTCACAGTCTCAGGCTGGCAATAGGGAAGTTTAAGTGGGACATAAGGAAGCATTTTTTCATGGAGAGGTTGGTGAGCAAATGTAACAGCCTACCCAGCAATGTGGTTAATGCAGAGACCATAACTGGTTTCAATGCACAGTGGGGCAATTTCAAGAGTGTAAGCATCAAAGGGAGGGTAAACACTGGAGGGAAGGTATTTATCATTTATTTTATTTCAAAGGTTTTACCAGGAAAGACATACTGAGCTGGTAACAGTTCATTTCTAGATGTGTCCTAGGGGAAGGGAAAGGGAGGAAGAAACGTACACTAAGAACAACAAAATACAAATACATATAATACAAAGACAAATACAAATAAGTACAATTAATGCAAATAGGTAAGAAACATTATAAATAGCAAGAAATACAGAAGCACACATATCCAATAAGGCAAAGCATCATGGTATATATGTGCAAACCACCATGGAAATTTAGGCTGGTTCTGCTTTAAGCAGGAATGCATATAAATAACAATTGTGCAAGGACACAGGTTCCATGTAAGTTAAATCCACTACAATACAACAGAATGTTGGAGGATAACAACATTTGCAAAGTGCACAAGGCAATACTGAGTTTAGTGATAGGGCTGATGCTTGTGGGAATCGGAGGGTGGGCAAGGGGACTGCACTAGTGTAGGGGCAGGGCAAAAGGAGTGAAGTGTGGAGCAGGGGTAGGAAGGTGGAGGCTGGAAGGCAACAGCCCTGGGTCCAGTATTGGGGCAACTAAAAGAGTGAGTAGTGAAGTCATGGAGGAGAGAGGTGAGTAAGTGGTGGGAAGGGGCAGAGTGCCGTGGATGGCATAGAGGAAAAATAACCAAAGTGTGGGGAACCGGATGGAGAAGGCAGATTGCCCAGCAGTGGATTTCCTTGAGTGGAGTGCGAGAGAGTGAGAGCTAGAGTTGTGAAGGGAGTAGGAAGTAGTAGGGGGAAGGTGAGGAGGGAAGCAAGGTAGGAGGGGAGGGAGTCAAGCCAGTATTTAGAGATAAAGGAAACACAATGGGTGAGGTGTCTGGACTCAAGGGTTGGGAAGGAAAGGCAGGAGCTTAGGGAGCAGTGGAGGGTGCGGGGGGGGGGGACAGTCCTGGGCAATGTGGCAAAAGGAGTGAAAGAGAGGATCCAGTCTGGCCAGGGTGGATTTGGGAAAACACTGTACACTATGTCACCATAGCCGAAGATAGGGAGTATCATCTTTGAGACAATCTCTCTAGGGGCAGGAAGTAGGATGCAGCCTTTATTGTTGTAAAGCATACCAGGTTTGGTGTGAAGCTCCTTGTGGATGGCATCCACATGCATAGAGGAATCAAGGTGCCTGTCCAGCTAGACCATGGGGTACTTAAATCCTAAATAGGAAGACATCCTCAATCACTGCACCATCAAGGGCATTGAAGAAGGGGAGGGGGTGAGCCTAATGAGCAACTGCTAAGTGCCAAAGGCCATAGAGACTGTCTTCTTGGCATTGAAGAACAGCTGATTTGCCAGGGGCTAGTGCTGGATATTAGTAAAGTGCAGTTGGAACCTAGCAGGAAAGTCCATGGCAGAGGAGCCAGAGGCAAAGACTACTGTATCATCTGCATACATATGGATGGATGCTGAGGCGTAGGCAGTGGGGAAGTCACTTAGGAAGAGCAGAAGAGTATGGGGCCAAGGACAGACCCTTGGGGCATGCCTGAGCTGACAGGGAGTAAAGGAAGGAGCTGGATTTTCCAATATGGACAGCTTGAAACCTGCCCTCAAGGTAGGAGCAGAACCACCTGAGTTAGGAGTCAGAGACCCTCGCTGCCTTGAGAAGTGCCTTTCAGTGGTCAACCATTGAGGAGTGTAGGTTGTGGTCACATCCTGAGGGTGTGTGGAGCTCTAGCACAGGTATTTGCTGGCATGAGCTGCAAAATAATAAGTTCCAAAGTGTGGGAGCCTTAACCCCCCCCCCACAACAGTTTAGGAGCAGCTAGTTTGAAGTAGGCTCTGCAATAACCTTTACCAGCCCAGATACTGTAAATTTGGAGATTTGGGCATGAAGAGCAATGAACCAAGCCAATACGATGCACAGGTTTAACATGGAGAGGGGTAGGGTTCTACCTCCAAGCAATGACGAAATGAACCAGATCCCCCGTGTTTGAATCATCCATTGAAATCAACCTTTTAAATCCCAGGCAAAACATTTTAAGTGAAAGAGAGCAACAACAAAGATAAAATGTCAGACAAGTTCAAAACACAAAAGACACTCTTTGACTACCTGATGAAGCCAAAGACACCTGAAGCACCTGATACCAGACCCCGCAGCAGAAGCAGATCAGCATCCCTTGCCTTCGAGCAGCATAGCAAGGATGGCAAAGAGGAAAATAAAGAAAATTTCACAATAACCTCAAAAAACTATTTAAACCACTAGGTAAAATCAGCTCTACCCTGAAAAAACTTGAGAAAGCCATCAAGGTTAATGGTCACAGATTCTCAGAAGTGGCTCGGCATACAACAGACCTCGGACTGGGGCTCTTGGAGGTGACAGCAATCATAAACCAGCAAGATAATGTTTAAAAATACTGACAGAAATGGGAAAGAGAGCTCATGGAAAAAATAGATGACATGGAGCTCCGTTCACCAGAGAACACTGAAATGAGGTCCATGGAAAAATTCCTGGATTCATTCCTTAAAGAGTTACTATATTTTCCCACCCAGTAACCTCTCTCAACATAGTTCAGGCCCATAGAGCTCTGTTACAAAAAAAGATGGACCCAAAGGCCAGCCCCAGATCAATTCCTGGATTACAGAGCTAAAACTAAGGTATTAAATGCAGCATGGAATAAAAGAGAGGTGCCGTTTGGTGACTGGAGGCTGTACTTCAATCAAGACTACACCCCCTTGACTCTACAGAAAAGATAAACCCTTCTGGCAATAAAGAAATTCCTGACAGAGAAAAAGGTTAAAGTGTTCATATATGCCCCAGCACAATTCAAAGTATTTGTAGAAGAGGATCCCCAGTTATCTTCTGAGCTCTAGCCAAGCCACTACCGAAGAACTTGGGGGTCCCTCCTTTTTTTTAATAATATTTTTTATTAGAGACAATAGTGATATAATGCATTTGTATATCCTAGTAAACATTACACTGTAGTACACAAGGAGACAGACATAATGAAACATTATAAATGTTGAGCTGTGACTACAACAAATGTATGATTTTTTTAAATTCAATCCTAAAAAGAAAAATCAATCACAAGAATATGCAGTGGAATATTTAAGGGAAAAACTGAGCAGTCCAGGTTTCAAACTAAAGAAGAATACATATTCCAACAGTCTGTATCCTGAGAGAAATAAATAGCATCATATAATGCAGTTAAAAGAAAGTTCTTTCAATTTATTATATGGAACAATATTGATGTCATTATCTAATTTCAATTTTTTTTAAATAAATCTTTTAACTGTGATTACATTTGCTTTGACTATAACAATGTATTTGGCAAATAATACGTTCCTATTAAAATTCTCCAAAATAATGGAACCAACATCCAAGCTGATTTTTATATTGAAAACTGCATCTGTAATATTAAAAGCATCCAACCACCATTGTTTAATTAATGTTTCATAAGTTTCATAAGATTTTCATTCAGAGTAGGCTTTCGTCCTTTATTGCTTGCCAGCTAAATCATTCCACATTTGTTTACAATGAAACTGTCTAATCTTGTTTTGAATAATTCTATTGAAGTGCTTGATACCACTTTGCTAGGCAAACTGTTCCAAATGGTTGGTACCCTTTGGCTAAACCAGTATTTCCTTTTCTTAAGATTCCATTGGGATGTTACTAACTGAAGATGGTGCCCCCTAGTTTTATATTTACATTCTTTAATTTTAAAACCATATTCTTTCCATAGAACATTATCATGAAGTGCCCTGTAGAGCATACACAAGTCCCCCCTCATTCTCCTATACTGTAATGTATAGATATCCAATCCATTCAATCTTTCGTGGTGTGTTAGATCTTTATTTCCTGCAATTGCCTTTGTGGCTCTACATTGGACCCGCTCCAGTTTTAAAATATCACCCCTCTTGTATGGAGCCCACACTTGGGCTCCATACTCCAGGTGCAGCCACACCAGTGCCTGTTAAAGGGGAATGATAACCTTCTTATCTCTACTTTTTATGTGATGGAGAACACAGTTTAGTCTTTGGTTTGCAGTTTTAGTAACCTTAGTGCAGTGTGCAGTAAATTGTAAGTCTGAGGATACTGTTATCCCAAGATCTCTTTCCTCTGTTGTTATAGGTAGAACTGTATCCATGATCTTATAGGCTATCTTTGGATTATGCTTCCCCAGGTGCATAACTACGCATTTATTCACATTTAATTCAAGTTTATTCTTGTTAGTCCAGGTTGCTAAATCTAGTAGGGCATCCTGCATGTTGTTTCCGACCTCCAAGTTGTTAACTATAGCCCCTACTCTACAGTCATCTGCAAACTTGGTTAACCAAACATTGGTGCATCTGCATCTCAGTGAAGATATGTATACATTAAAGAGACACGGACCCAAAACAGATCCCTGCGGTACCCCACTTGTCACACCGCCCAATCAGACAGGGCTCCATTCACAGCCACCCTCTGTCTCCTCCCTTCCAGCCATGAGGCAATCCAAGTAATTAAATTGGGTTCTAATCCTATTCGCTCAAAGGTACATACCATTTCCCTATGGGGCAGTTTATCAAATCCCACATCGACAACATTACCCTCATCCAGAGCTTTGTTTACTTGTTCACAAAAGACTAACATGTTTGTCTGACATGAACAAGATTTCATAAATCCATGTTGGGTAGGGTCTAGTTGATTTGTTGCCCCCAGATGTACCAGTATAATGTCTTTTATTATGCCCTCCAAAATTTTACATACTGCTGATGTCAGACTAATAGGGCAAAAATTTCCTGGGTTGGTCCATGGGCTTTTTTTCCAGATTGGTACAACCACAGCATCCCTCCACCCTTGTGCTACCACTCCTGAGTCAATGGATTTCTGGAAAATATGTGTTATTGGAGCTGCTAAGTTTTCTGAGAGCTCTACCAAAATTCTAGGGTGAATATTATCTGATCCAGGGGATTTGTTTATATTGAGTTTTTTTTAACCTATCCTTAACTTCTTCCACCTCAATTTTTATTTTACCTGAAAAAGCTTCTAAACTGGCTGTGGGTGTATCAATCATTATATTTTGTTTATTAAATACTGAACAGAAATAATCATTCTGGATATTCACTGTTTCCTTGTCATTGGTTTTATTTCCCTCAGAATTTATATATGGACCAATTATATGTGTAGATTTCTTATTACTGTTAATGTAAGTATAGAACATTTTGCAATTGTCCTTGGTTTTAGAGGCAAGTTCTACCTCATGGTTGGCTTTTCACCTCTTTACAGTTTTTTTTTGCTTTTTTTACTAAAGCCTTGTATTTCATCATGTCCTCAGGATCATTAGATTTTAGAAATGTCCTATACATTGTATTTTTCTTTCTTATTAATTTCTTAATTTTTATATTGAACCATTCTGTTACATGTTTTTTTATTACCCTTATATTTACTACTGCTTGGTATATATCTAGTTGTTTCAATCTTTAATTTTGTTAGTAATATCTCCCACATGTCTTCCCCTGATTTGTTATTAAAGTGTTTTTGCCAGTCCCACCTATCCATTGTTGTTTTAAAAGATCAAAAATCTGCCTTTCCAAAGTGCAGTTAATTTGTATTCTTGTTTGTGACCTCTATTGTGGAATCTTCCTTTATTTGGAAAAGGACCATCTGATGATCATTGTTTCCAAGGGGATATGAAACATCCACATTTTTCACATTTTCACTATTGGTCATAATAAGGTCCAGTATATTACTACCTCTAGTGCCTTTGGTAACTTTTTGTTCAAGACCTATTTGGTCTATAACGTCTAAGTATGTTTTTTCAATAGTAGTGGAACTGCTATGCTTGACCAAGTTTATTCCTGGTAAATTGAAGTCACCTATTAGAATGTTTTCCTTGGCTGTCACCTATTAGAATGTTTTCCTTGGCTGGATCCAATTTTAATATATAATTTATTAATAGATGATCTTCCTCTATAGAAATTGAAGGGGGTCTATAGACTAACCCTAGGTTTATATAAGATCCTTTTTTTAAAAGTATCTTAACCCAGAGCATTTCTAAACTATATTGTTCCAGAATTACTTATTCACTCTTTATTGAACTCTTAATATAAATAACTACTCCTCCCCCTCTTCTATATGTTCTAGATTTAATATACAGCAAGTAGCCCTCAATATTTTTGTTATATGGATCCATGTTCTCCCACCAAGTCTCCGTTACCAGGGCTAGATGGATATTATGAGACACTAGGAAATGTTTAAATTCATCAGATTTGTTGACTAGGCTTCTTGCATTCATAAATAACTCATTCCTGTCCATGACCTGCTTGCTGTTGCTCTTTTCAATGTTCTTAGATGTTATGTCAGGTGTACCTCCCCCCCCCACACTGAAACCAGTCTAAATGCAATTTAATCACCTCGTTAATTCTCTTCCCAAATGTTCTTGTCCCAACTCTGTTCAAGTGTATTCCATTCTGTTTAAATATAACTTTATTCAGAAATGTTATGGACTTGTCCATAAAGCCCAGTTTATTTGTTATACAGAACTGCCACAGCCATATGTTGATTTCATCAATAGTTTCATTTTTATAGGCCTGAGATCCATTTAGAGGTAATATTCCTGAGATGATTACTCCCCCCCATCCTTTATCCTATTTATTAGTTTTTTGCAATTGCTATGTATTGATGTTTTGCTACTTCTTCCTATATCATTTACTCCTACATGGAGTATGACCAGTGGATCGTGGGTCCCTTCCAGTAGTCCATTTAATAGTGTATCTACATCAGTCAACCTGACCTCTGAGAGAGTATTTACTACTGTATTAATTTTCCTACCTTCACATATAATCACATCTATGCCTCTTGTTATGAAATCACCTATAATTATAATATCCCTTACTTCCTTACTTATTTGGCTATGGTCTAGTACTAACCTTTGATGAGTACCTCCTCCCTCATTATGTTCTGTGCCTACATTCCTTGGCTTAATGCTGGTTTCCTTTTCCTCTAGGGGTCTATTGTTCATTTTGGTCACTTCAATGTGCAGGACTAGAAAGTATGTATAAGATTTGCATCATCTTTTGGCAATGCCGACATCTAGAGTTGTCCTTTAGTTTGGCTCTAAATAATATGGATGGTGTAAATAAGCTCTATTAATAATCTTAAATTGTATTGTTTTATTTCTTGATTCTTTATACTCATTAATAGTACCAATAATTTGCTGCAGTTGAGATTCAGGTATTCAATATTGTAAGTCTCTTTCCCATTTTTCTTGGCTCAACTTATGACATTGATTTTAATTTCTATCAAACTGTGACACTAAAAATTTGAATAACTCTTTATAGTTGTTATATTTAAGTCTGTCCAATGTCTCCTCTATTTGTACTCATCTATCTTAATTTGAAGCTGTCTCCAACCTAGAGAAATCTTTCAAAAATATGCTGCACAGTTATGCATATTTAAAAAATCTAATGCTGATAAGTTATATTTTGTCCTGCATGCTGCTCAGTCCATGCATTTTTTTGTCCATCAATAAATCAGCCCAACAGTTTATATCCTTACACTGCCATATCTGAAAATGAACCTATTTACCACCTGATTTGATGTTAGGGTTATTCCACAGTTTACTGGATTCAAAGGATCTCACACTGATATTTGTTTTACTCAAATATGAATTAACCATTGAACTAATAGTCCTAATTATCATACTGTTGCTCATTTGAAATAACCTAGGTGCAAACCATAGCCAATCTATAGACAAATTTGTATCAGAGTTAATATTTACCAACAAATATTCCACAGTATAATTCAACCGTTGAGAGTAAGCTTTCAGTAAAGCATACTTAACCATATGAGAATAGCAACAGTATTTTGGATCTGAACATGAAATTTCTCCTTGATCTTTTGGGATACATAACTTCTGTACAAGATCCTGTTTTTTTTTTTAATTCCAAATAAATAATTTAAACGACTTGATAATTTTCCTATACCAATTCTAGGGAACATCTACCAATATAGTTTGTAAAAAAAATACAAAAGCTTCGGAATGGCTACCATTTTTAGTACTTTAATCTTTCCTATTAATGACAAAGGTAATTTTGACCATCCCCTAATTTTGTCTCCCAAAGTTTCTAGCAAAGGCAAAAAGTTGTGCTTATATAATTCATCAAAAGATGTTGATATTTTACCCCTAAATAGATCATGTAATTCAGTTTAATTGAGGTCTCAAAATTAGTGTGGATGTCCTGGGCCACTGAACTGTTACAATTCAACATGTCTGATTTGGTTACATTAATTGTATAACTTGACACTGATAGAAATTGAGAAATAACTTTTTGAAGTTCCATCAAGCCCTTTTTTGGATGTTCTAACAGTAGTAAATTGTCCACAAAGGCCTGAAGTTTACTTACTTCAATACCATGCACCCCCCCCCATGTTAAGATTCTGTCTAATTTCAGTCAAAAGAACTTCCAAAGCCAAAACAAACAAAGTAGGAGATATGGGGCAACCTTGTATAACCTCTCTGAACAGCTGAAAACTTTCTATAAGAATACTATTGACTTTTAATTTAGATTTAGGCAAGGCATAACGTGTCTTAATCCATTTGACAAATTGACTTGGGAACACCCAACCTTCTAAGATGTTGAATAAGAACTGCCATTCAATCATCCCAAATGGTATACCCACTGTACACTGAAACAAACACAGCAACCTACCAACCCATCGACAAAATTAACAGGTTGCCAACAGGTCGCTGTGTTGGTACGCCTGACACAGGAGCACACTGTCTCCCCGGTCTTGTGTTCCCTCCCCAAATAAACTCTGACTGGAGTTGAGAATCATAATTAAGGGGGGTTCAGCAGGCAGAGCCCTCCACATGAAGGGTAAAGGGCAAAGCCCCCCAATGAGAAAATAGGACCGGGAGACACAAGGGTTTATGTCAACCGCAACTTGCAGTCGACATAAATCCTGTCAATGAGATCACGGTCAACAAAAGTGTTGTCGAAATGGCATCGTAGAGCCATGTCAAATGTCTTAGTGGCATATAAGCTTAATATGACCTTCTCTTTATTGGGTATTTTTTGTACAAGTTCTAAAATATATTGAACCTTATGTATGTGATTATAGATTTGTCGAGAAGGAATAAACACATTCTGGTCTATAGGTATAATATTAAGAAAAAACATTTGTTTTCATTATTTAAAATTGCTATTGGTCTACAGTTTCATATGCTAGTGGCATCTTTACCTGGCTTGAAGATTAAAGTAATATAAACTGAATGGAAAGAATCTGATAACTTACATATTTGTATTGCCTGAAACAGTTTTAAAAGTAAAGGACCCATTACATTTAGATAAGTGCAATAAAACTCTATGGTAATCCATCATCTCTGGGACTTTTCCTTTCACCATTGATTTGATAGTTTCAGTTATTTCTTCTATGGTAACAGGATCATGCAAATATTGCTTGCATCTTTTGAGGGTAGGTTTAAATGGTTGTAGTAAAGATATACAGTATAATAATCTAACCCACCATCAGAAGGTGTTACTTGTGACGTGTTATGGTCTTGATAATATTCTAAAAAACATCTAGACATTTTCAGATTGTCAGTGCATAAATTACCATCCTAGTCTTTAATTACCATGATTTCAGATGTCTGATCTGGAGCTTTCAATCTTTTAGCCAAAAAATTTCTAGCCATCTCACTGGTTATATTCCAATTCTTATTTCCTTTTAACTAACGTCTTTTTAGTACCAAATATTTCTGTATTCATAACAAATGTTTCAAAATTCTGTTATTTTACTTTTTTTGTATAATCCCCATTTTAACTTGAGTATCAAGATTTTTTTACTTTGTTTTCAATTTCTTGAGCCTTTGCCTTCCTATTTTTGCTCATCCAAGAGACTTCTGAAATGATTGCACCATGTAGGGTTGCTTTTAAGACATCCCAAACCTGAATTATATTAGCCAAAGTTGCATCATTATGGGTAGCATAATTCAGTAATATCTTGTGATATTTTAGTTTTAATGTTGGGATCTTTCAATAAGAAATTGTCGAATTGTCAAAAGTGATTTTTTAATATTCTGGAAATCCATTAAGCAAGAAAATGTTACTGGGGAATGGTCTGACGGTACAGTATGTTCAATTTGAGAATCCATACATGAGCATTCAACCCACATACATTTTGAAATAAACACATAATCAGTTCTAGAACCTGAAAAATGTATCTGTGAATAAAAAGAATACTGCTTCTCCTCCTCATGAAGCAACCTCCAGGCATCAAGTAGTCTGTTATTTATTTAAAAAATTAACTAAGATCAATTACTTAAATTTGTCCCAGTCACAGTGGATTTATCCATCTGAACATCCAGTAAACTGTTCATGTCACCTCCAATTATCATGTGCTCACACTCCCAATAACATACCCTATGAATAGTGGAGATGCAGCAAAATTTAATTTCACTGGCGAAATTCTGGTGAAATTGCAGATTTCACCACACAAAACATTTCACAAAATTTGTGCACTATGCAAAATATTTTGCGGGTGTGAGATGCAGAATTTTGCTGGTGAAATGTGAAATTTCACCCATGAATAGTGGAATTTCACCTGTGAGTGGTGAAATTCTACCATCCGTGGGCAAAATTCAGCATTTTGAGGGTGAAATTCCGCATTTTGCCAGCGTAATTTTGCATTTTGTGAAATGCGTGAATTTTGCAAAATATTTCACAGAACGAAATTTGCGTATTTTGCCTATCTCTAATTAATAGTGGCAAAAAAACTGAAATTGTTTGAAAGGAGCATAAATGGAACTGGGTACGCATATATGATTATCAAACAGCACTTTCAAGAAAGCCACCTTTCTTCTTCATCATTAAATGAGTCCAAAATCTTTCCTGCAAAACTTTTACTTATTAGGAGTGCAACTCCTTTACTAACAACATTTGGGAATCCTTTGACATAATAGTATTAGCCCTGTTGTCATAGTTACCATTAATTGGAGGTGCCAAGTAGCACACCTCGCATTGTGCAGGTCAGATCATGATGACTTCTTCTGTGTGGCCTACTACATTGTTGATAAGTGGATGGTCATGAAAAAAAGGAGTATCAGTAGCCGATGACCATTTTTGTCAGTTGGGGGTCCAAATCTCAACAATTTTCCAGACAAGTCAGGATAAGAGTCATATATTCACCGAATTGAGCAGGGTCTTTAGGTTGCAGAAGGTTCAGTGAAAGTCAGGGAAGTGTAGAGAGTCAAGTAAGTGAACTGCAATAAGATGTCCATGGAGAATAAGCAAGAGTCAGTCAGTGAGCTGGTAACAATAGTTCAGTACCTTAAACAGCATCAGCCATGGTGTTGAAGCCATTACATTGCACAGCAATTAGCTGAGTGGTAAATGGGCCTGGGGATTAGTGTGGTGCCCTTGGTAGCTCATTGGAGAGGTTTAGGAGTATCTTTGGCAGGTTCTGCTTTGCTTCAGCCACTGTTTGGAATTGATGGTTACCTAACACAGTTGTAATAGTGACTCTGGCAGGATACAACACTGAAAAATTGATTTCTGTGGCAAACAGCTTTGTTTTTTTATCTCCTGGCACTCATTCTGCTTTGCCCAGACCTGGGGGTTTAAGTCATTGAATAGATGTTAAGATGTTCTACCCGTCCCATCAAATTTTTTTCACATTTCTCACTTTGGCTTCACTATGCATCTTGTTTCTGAAGTTAATAAATGAAATGTGACCAGGTGAGGTTTCTCACCAGGAATGGGTGCCAGTCTTAATGAGCAGTGGGCTAACTCTATAACATACTGTGAGCCATTAGGTGAAGGTCCCACCACTTTCTCACAGAGATGTTGTATGAACAGTATAGCATCTGGACCCTCAGCTCTTCAGGAAGGCCAATCACCACCAGGTTGTTGTGGTGGCTGTGGCCTTCCTGGTCCTCCAGTCTGTCTTTCAGTTTTTGCAGCTTACAGCAGTGTCACTATCTCCAGCTCCAACTAAACTGTGTGGTCCTCCAGGGTGCTGATATGGCTCTCAGTGTCTGAAACCCATCAGGTGAGGTCATCTAGAGCTGGCTTTTGTGTCTTGAAGTTGCCTGATAGATCCAGCAACGTGTCTTTCATTGAGCCTAGTTCTCTGAAGAGGTTATCAAGGAGATCAACATCAAGTGGTCTTCCAGGTGGCATGAGAGGTGAGTCATCTAGTTTATGTCTTTTGATGCCTGGCTTCTATCATCGGAGGTGGCCAATGTTGTAGGTTTGTCCGCAGTTTCGTTATCTAAATCCATGTTGCTAGCCATGTATTTGATATTGTTCAACTGTAAACAGGTTGCTGGGATTAATGCTATTGTTTTTTCTGTACAGAGTGATAATACTGCCTTTTTAATGATAGGAGTGAGCATGCCACAAGGAGCACAAGGTGACTGCCACTTTCTACCCCAGATGCATCATGTGACTACCCAAAACAAGGCAATTTCAAAGGCAGTTAAACCCTTTTGTTATGCAGGAAACTGTGACACTGCATTGCATCCTGGTGGGCTCCACTGTACATTCATTCATTATAGAGGGAAAACATTGAGCTAGATTGTTATGCCAAACTTGTGGCCTTGTGTGCTAAGGCTCTTTAGCCTAATGTAGTGTTCCTAAAAGGATTATTAAATATACAGCAATTCTGAGACTTGGTTCCCCAGGAACTGATGGAAGGGGGGAAGTACAGTACACATTGAGTAAGACCTTACTCTGAGACTGTTAAATTATTGCTGCTACTATTTTCCATGTTGTGTGTCCTGCAGCCTGTAAGAGGGGTCTGTGGGGGGCTCAGATTATATGCTTTCTGTGGTGAGAGCACAGAGAGCAAAAATGTTTTTTATTACATTTTTATGTTTTGTTTTTTGTTTTTCGGGATGCTTCCCTGAGTCTCTCCTCCCGGTGTGAGCGTATGGGGAGTCTCAGGAAAATGACTGGGGTTTGTTTTAATTTGGGAATTTATTTGATTGTAGTTTTATTGTATTATAGACTTGCTTTGGGGGGGAAGTTTATTAATTTTGCTTCCCTGAGTCTCTCCTCCTGGTGTGAGCATGTGGGGAGTCTCAGGAAAACTATTGGGGTTTGTTTTAATTTGAGAATTTATTCGGGAGTTTAATTAGTCATTTAATTGGGATTTGTTCAGGGGTGTTTTATTATTATTGGGTCTTAGTATGTGTAGGAGGCATGTCCCCATGGTTGTGCACTATTCGTCCTTCACTCTTTATGCCCTCCGCCCTTTCTCCCCCCCTTCCATTACAGCTATCGACATACCAATGCTGTAGAGCACTGGGTATTGTTTGTAGGGAGAGAAGGGGAGTCGGGGGGTGCGAACAGTGGAGGTCGAATGAGCGGGGACATCATATTGGAGTAGTGAGATCCAGAAGACACCCTGGGGTGAAATGGAATCTGAAACGGGGTCCTTCCTGTCTGGTTTCCATACCCATGGGCACCACCAGTATTGGTGGGCAAGCAGTCTGTGCAGTTCCAGAGGCCCATCCTACCCGAGCGGTGTTGTGCAATGCCAGATCCATTAAAAACAAGACTTCAGTTATTGCAGATCTTGTTGGGTTGGTGGACCTGGTGTGCATTACTGAGACCTAGCTGGATGAGAATGCAGGCCCTATATTAGAGGCCGCTATTCCAGCCAGGTACTCGGTGTTACACTGCCTGAGATTGGACCGTGGGGGTGCCGTCTGTTTCAAGACCAAACTGGGCCTCACAGTGTACCAGTTGAGGGGACTGAGTCATTTGAGTGTACTGTAGTGGCAGGTGTGGGTTGCAGAATCGCTCTCATCCACTGTCCACCAGGTGATGAGAAGCTGTTTCTGCAGGAAGTAGCAGACTTCGTGATCGACATGGCATTCAAGTCACCCAGGCTGATGGTCCTGGGTGACTTCAGGACCTGGGCTGATGACGAACTGTCACAGTTTGGACAACACTTCCTCCAATTGATGAGATCTTTGGGCCTTACACAAGTTGTTACTTCTGCCATTCATAAAGGTGGTCACTGTTTGGACATAGTCTTCCTCCTAGGGATCGAAGCCTTCGATTTGGGGGTGGAACCTGTCAGATGGTCTGATCATTACACTGTGGTGTTCAGTTTTTGCACCCCCCTTCATAGGCCTATCCCTGTGGAGATGGTCAGGTACCACTCTTTGCGAGATGTAAGCTCTGAGGGCCTGGCAGTGGTGCTTGACCTATCGGAGCTTTCTGGAGTGAGCAGTGACCCAGATGCCTTGGTTTTGGCCTGTAATAAAGCCATCTTCTCGGCTCTGGATTAAGTTGTTCCCATCCGTGTTTGTCCTCGGTCTCCATGGTTTGATGGGACTTTGAGGGAGATGCGGCGACATGGACGAAGATTTGAATGCTGTTGGCGGAGATCTGCTCTTGATGCCGACCATCCTAGATTGATGGAACATTATCTAGTCTATCATTCCACAATCTCCCATAAGAAGGCAGAGTTCCTGTCCAGAAAGATTGTGGCTGCTCAGAACCAACCAGCTCAGCTCTTTTGAACTGTAAATAGACTGTGTAACCCAGCCTGTCTGCAGGTTCAAAGAGCCTTTTCACAAATTGAGTGTGAAGAGCTTACTCGCTTCTTTGTGGCTAAGGTGGCCAACATCAGGATGGCACTCCAGCATACATCCTCTATGGGAGAAGCTGTGGATTGGCACCCGGTTATGGTCCCTAGGCTGTCCTGGAGTTCCTTTGACTGGCCGGTTCATTGATGTCATGCGGATTGTCCAGGGTATGCACCCTACATGCTGTAGTTTGGATCCGGGCCCAAACTCCCTGATAAAGGGTTGTGATATTATTGGCCTGGTCCTAGCATGGATAGTCCGGTGCTCCTTGTAGATGGGTGAGTTCCCTAGCTCCCTGAAGGAAGCTACTCTGGACCCAGACTGTCATGCTAACTACAGACCAATCTCTAACCTCCCCTTTGTGGGGAAGGTGATTGAGAAAGTAGTGGCCATACAACTGGAGAACCATTTGACCATCCAAGACATTTATGAACCACTCCAATCTGGTTTTCGAAAGAGGCATAGTACCAAGACGGCTCCGGTTCAGGTGCTCCATGATCTCTTGATGGCAAGAGATCGAAACAGCTACTCCATCTTGGTTCTTTTCGATCTCTCTTCAGCATTTGACACTGTGGACCATGGGATGCTTCTCAAATGCCTGAGGTTCATCTGTGGCCTGTCTAGTACAGTCCTCAGGTGGTTTAGATCTTTCCTCGCAGGCAGAACTCAGAGGGTGGTATCGGGGATTAATTCCTCTGGCCCAGTCTCTTTGTCTTGTGGGGTTCCTCAGGGTTCAGTGTTGTCCCCCATGTTGTTTGAGGTGTACATGCTACACCTCGGAGACATTGTAAGAAGGTATGGGCTGAGGTTTCACTACTATGCTGATGATACCCAGCTCTACCTATCTTTTGCACCTGACCAGGATAGAGCTCTCTCAGTATTTAATAACTGCCTCACTGAAATCCAGTACTGGATGAATTCAAGCTGGCTGAGGTTGAACTTGGAGAAGATGGAGGTGATGGTTGTGGACCCAGGTCGCCGAATAGAGGGAATGGGAGCTGGTTTGCCCTCAGGACTCTTTCTGGGTGGCATCCAGCTCCATACCTCTGAACGGATGCGGAACCTGGGGGTGATTTTTGATGACGGGCTGACACTGCGATTGCAGGTATCGGCAGTCATCAAATCATCCTTTTACCATCTGAGGAACATCTCCAGGATCAAGCACCTAGTTCTGTCCGGTGATCTGTCTACATTGGTCTACACCTTTGTGACCTCGCACCTTGATTACTGCAAATCCCTGTATCTAGGGCTACCAGGGGTTAATATCCACCACTTGCAGCTCATACAGAATGCTGCCTGCCCAGTTATTGACAGGTACTTCTCGTGCCTGTCATATTTCTCCGGTCCTGCGCGATCTGCACTGGCTGCCAATACAGTGGTGGATCACCTTTAAAGTCGGTCTTCTGACTTATAAAGCCCTACACAGACTGGACCCTGACTACTTGAAAGAGCTCCTGGGTACCTTACTGCCCTAGGCGATCGCTCCGCTCAGCGGACGAGGGGTTGCTAGAGATTCCGAGGGTTTCCTTAGAATCTTTGGGGGCCTGTGCTTTTACGTACATGGCCCCTGCCCTCTAGAATTTTCTACCCCATCCGCTTCGGCAGTGTGTGTCCGTGGAGGAATTTAAAAAGGTCTTAAAGACCCATTTATGGTCAATGGCGTACCCCAGATGATGATTTTATTGTATTTTATGAACTCAGCTGTTATTGGATTGGTTTATTTTACCATTTTATGTGTAGTTGTTGTAAAGGTGCCTTGGTTTTAAGAAAGGCATGGTATAAATAAAGTTTTATTATTATTATTATAATTTGTGGTAACTGACACACTGCTTCATACAAAAAAGTTGCTGCTCTAGGCTTTGCCTGCTATCAGAAGAAAGACAGCCTGCCAAAGCATATGAAAGTCAGTAATAGGTTTGGTAAGGCTGCCCAGTTAAGAATCAACAGATAGGGGGCGTGGCTACCTACCAGTAATGGCAGATGTCTGTTAGCTGGTTCCTCGGGGCAGTTAGTCTAAAACCACCTACAGAGCTGTAAGTTAGCCTCTTTTCACTTACAAAATGAATCTTTTAAATCTTGGATGTCCATGGCATCTAGCAAAAATAAAAATCGCCAAGGAAAAATCCACTTTGAAGCCGCAAAACCACCGCGCTCAGGAAAATCCAGTGAGGCGTCAGCAATGCAACGGGCCTTAAGTTTGAAAGGCGCAAGCTGCTCTGATGGGCCTGACCTAGATGTGTTATCTAAAACACTTGCCAGAGTTCCCTCAATGTTGTTACAGATGCAACAAGAAATGAAGGCAGGTTTCTTAAACCTCACTGCTCAATTGACTCACCTACAAGGTATTGTAACTGGGCTCTCTGAATCATCTGCTGAACAAGCGACATAGATCGCAGACCTAGAACAAAGTGTGAGCAATCTGGAGGATATCATGGCTGAGGTCTTGGCTGATAGGAACAAATTGAAGTCCTCCCTGGAGGAGTTATTGTCATGGATCGACGATCAAGAGAACAGGTCGAGGCATTCTAATATCCGTATAATAGGGCTCCCCGAAGGCACGGAGGGACGAGATGTGGCAAAAGGCCTGCAGAAGTGGTTAGTTTTGCAGTTGGGCCTTCCAGAAGAATATGGGGGGTTTGAAATCGAACGCGCGCATCGTGTGGGTCGAACTCCTAAACCTGGTGAGAGAGCCAGGCATTGCCTCATTAAATACCTCCGCTTCACCAATAAAGAAAAAATGTTGCACAAAGCTAAGCAAGTGGGTCCAATTGTATATGAAAACACCAAAGTGCATATTTATCAGGATTTTAGTAAAGACCTGCAGAGTAAATGGCAGAAATTCTCACAAATCAAAAATAAACTGCACAATCTTGGATGGTCATTCACCTTCCGTTATCCAGCTCGACTGCAGGTGGATCGCCCAGGGCAGGCCCCTTGCTTCTTTCTGTGCTCTAGAGAGGCTGAGAAATGGGTCACTGAGGAGGAGACCAGGAGGGAGAGGGCTCTAGCTGAAGGTACCTGACTTTGTTATCTGTATATTTACATCTGGGCTCTGTTTTTCCCCCCAAGGGCTCTTATTTCCTCAGCATTTAATTGCTTGATTTATTATGTCTCTATGTTCTGATTTGCTATTTACTTTGCTGAGAGGCTGCCTGGGCATAGAGAAATGCTTGAATGGATGGGCCTGTTCCTGGTCTTCACTTCTTGGAGCACATCTAGCCCGACTGTGTCTGGGGACATGGGTAACGATGGGCAGGCAAAATCTTACATTGTGGAGATTGGCAGTCAGCTCAAGAACTTCTTTTGAGTGCAAGCCTACTCACATTGTCTGATTTGAACTCTGTGTAGCTGTATGGATTAATTGACTTTCTGTGCTCTAATGGGACTTTTATATGCGTGGTAAATGTTAACTTCAACTGTTCATTTTTATATTTCCAGCTTTGTGTTCACATTAGCTGGATTATCAATTGCCCCTATATTTCTATGCAAAGAGAAATCCAACTTTCTGCCTATTGTTGATAGTAGGGGTGTTGGCGAGCTTTTTTTCACTCACTGGTTTGGGGGGACAATGGTTAGTATTGTTTAAAGAGGGAATATCTGGGGAGGGGGTTGGGTTGGGGATCTGTATTAAATTCTGTTTGGGGAAAAGGGTATTGTCTGGGGAGTCCAGGGTGGACTTGATTAATGCCATCTTTTTGTTGAAAGCTAGGGAGGTGGCTGACGTCTATACTGGAGAATTATGTATTGCTGTCTCACACTCTCTTTGCAGGAGGCTGTTGGTGCCCTCTAGCCTTCTTTTGGGCCCTCGCATGGGGGGGGTAAATTTGGGACAGAAAGGACTGGTGGGGTGGGTTGTGGGGAACTTCTTGGGATTTTGGTTTTATTTCTTGTTAAAAACAGTGGTTCAGGTTATGTATATCTTAATGTGGGGTTGGGCACTGAGGTACAAGATCTTGTGCAATGGTGACTGATATTGGGATAGTCACGTGGAACATAAATGGGCTTAAAACAATTCTTAAATTTAAGAAAATTATGACAGAAGTTCGTCGAATGAAGGGGCAAATATTGATACTACAGGAGACACACTTCTTGGCTACTGAGGCTTGCAGGATTACTGCTTTTATGGGAGGTTTGTGGGTTTCCTCTACGTTCTTGTCCAAGGCCAGGGGTGCTTCAATTTGGTTGCCTAGGGGTTGTTCCACGGAGCTGGTTGATTCCTTTGTGGATACAGTGGGGGGCTATGCACTTGCAAAACTCCACTTGTCTGGGGGTAATATTATTTTAGTAGGATCTATCTATGCCCCTAACATTGAAGATCCAAATTTTTTTCAACGGTTGGCACTGGACATGGCTCGGTGGGATGGATCATGGGTGGTTGGGGGGGATTTTAACTGTGTGTTAGGCACTGTATTGGACCGTTCAAATACTACTGTGGTCCCAATGTCTAGAAATGCCAAAGCTTTGGAACAGGTTCAGGGGGAAAAGGGCCTAATAGATGCATGGCGACATTTTCACCCCTCTGACAGGGACTATAGCTTTTTTTCCCACTCCCACTAATCCTATGCCAGAATTGATAGAATCTTAGTTTCAACCTCATTGCTATTGGGGATTGGAGAGGTTAAATACCTACCTATACTAGTCTCTGATCATGCCCCCCACTTCATGTCTCTTAGTTGCTCAGGCTCCATGGCGTCCCCACGTAGCTGGAGGTTGGACCCACTCCTCTTAAAGGACCAAGGGTATATTGAGCAGATGCAGGGTAATATACAAGACTTTTTGCTTTATAATGCTGGGGGGGGGGGCATCACATGGAGTTAGGTGGGAGGCTTTGAAGGCATACATCAGGGGTCAGACCATTTCTTTTGCATCCCATCATAGTAGGAAGGAGGAAAAGGCTCTGACCTCCCTCCGATTTAAGATTTCAGCTTGTGAGACGGTGCATAAGTGTAAACCCTTGAAGGAGCTATACAATGTAATTCAGAGCTTAAGGTATAAATTTAATGTCCTAAATAGTGCTAAGTTAGAGCGTGCAATTTTATTGGCTAATGCAGGTGCTTATTATGATGGAGACTGGGGGAGCAAGCTTCTGGCCTGGCAGATCAAGTGCAAAGAGGCAGAGAGGAGAGTGGGAGGGATAGTTAAACTGGGTGGGGGTACTTTACATGACACTGAAGGTATTGGCAAAGTGTTTGTAGATTTTTACAAAGAACTATATGCATCAGAACGTCAGCCTACCAGTGATGAACTGGCCAACTTTTATAAACGTGCCCCACTTCACAAGGTGGCAGAAGATGATTCTAAGAGATTGAATCTCCCCCTAACTAAGCAGGAAGTGCTTACAGCGGTTAAAGTTCTGAAAGGTGGAAAGGCTCCTGGCCCGGACGGTATCCCCATAGATTTTCTCAAAACCTTTTGCACCCTACTGCTGGATCCTTTGTTTGATATGCTAGAGGAGGGACTGCAGCAGGGAATTTTGCCCCCCTCCACACGGTCAGCAGTAATCACTATCCTGCCCAAGCCTGGGAAAGACTTGACTAAATGTGCCTCTTACAGGCCCATTTGTTTATTAACAGCTGACTGCAAAATGAATGCAAAAGTGATGGCCACCCAACTAGAACCTGTGCTTCCCTCGCTCATTCATCAGGACCAATCATGTTTTGTAAAAGGTCGTCAAGGTAAGCACAATATTAGATGAACCTTAAATATAATTTATAGATGGGACCGGAGGAAAAGAGCACATGGAGCAGCGATAGCTGCATTAGATGCAGAGAAGGCCTTTGACCGTGTGGAGTGGGGCTATCTATTTGAAACTTTGGGGAGGATGGGTTTGGGCTCAGATTTATGTCATTGGGTGCATACTCTGTATACGAACCCCTCAGCCCAGCTTGTGATTAATGGTTGTCTTTCTAATCCCTTTATTCTGGAGTGTGGTACACAACAGGGGTGTCCCTTGTCCCCTCTACTTTATGTATTCTCGTTGGAGCCTCTGGCAGCAGTCCTGCAGGCTCAATCTAACATAGAGGGCTTTGTGGGGAGATTGAGCATAAGATCTCTATGTATGCCGATGATCAATTGCTATATTTACAAAATCCCGCATGGGATCTTCCTGCAGTCCACGAACTCATGAGGGAATTTGGGGCCCTGTCTGGCCACAAAGTGAACTGGACAAAAAGTGAGTAGCTCCCCATAGGCTCTTGTGATAGAGCACAGTTGATCGCCAATCTGGGGGAACTACAACTAGTCACACAGATAAAGTATTTGGGGATACAGATATCAGCTTTGGTAGGTCACCTATATGCTCTTAATTACAAGCCACTGCTGGCTCGACTTTCTGATGATCGCGAGCATTGGACTGCTCTCCCCCTCTCTCTGTTGGTCAGGGTGGTCACCATAAAGATGACAACTCTGCCACGTTGTCTTTATCTGTATCACTCTCTCCCCATTAGAGTCCCACAATGCCACTTTAGATGCCTGTACACAATACTGCACAAATTCTTATGGAAGGGTGGTAGTGCAAAAATACACAGGGCAATATTGTTTCAGTCCCCTGGTAAGGGAGGTGTGGGACTACCAGACTTTAGGGTTTATTACTGGGTGGCCCAGTTGGCATTTATCCCACAGGGACTTGGAAGGGCCTCTTTGGCTTGGATGAGGTTAGAAGAAGAGATGTTAGAGGGTAACTTCAAAAATGATTTAATGAGTAGTGCTTTTGCCTCCCAACTTGTGAGACCACCATTAAATCCCTTTACTGCTAATACTGTGGCGATTTGGAAGCGAGCACATCAACACATTGGTTGGAAGGGGGGCACTTCACCATTTGTGAGCCTGATTGGGGCTACGAGACAGAGGGGACCCTATTCTCTGCAACTTATTCAAAGGCTGTGGTATTGGAACAAGTTGGGCTTTTCTTGTGTGGCTCAGCTTTACGAGGGGGGGTTAAAATTTGTAGCTTTCAGGACCTTCGAACCAAATGGGGACTCCACACAGGGGATTTTTTTTATATATCTCCGCATACGGCAGCTTTTTGGAACTTCCATGTCAGCTGCAGAGAGGTGGGCCTTGCCATCGTCCTTTGAAGAGGAGCTTTTTAAACTACAGCGTGGCTGTAAGCCACTTGCTGTATTTTACCAGACTAATTATGGGAGCGGACATAGTGTCGACACAGGTGAGCAAGACGAGGTGGGCGGATGACCTCTCACTACAAATTGACAGGTACACATGGAAACTGGCTTGCTCTCACTGTGTACATTGCTCATATAGTAATAAATTAAGACAAATACAACTTAGTTTTATGCATAGGGCCTATATTACTCCAGAAAAGTTGCATGTAATGGACAATTCTAAATCAAACCTGTGCCCTAAATGTAATATTGAAGTAGGCAATTTCCTTCATATGACCCTGACCTGTGCAAAGGTTGCCCCATTTTGGCATAGTATTCATAGAATTATGTCGCAGTTTCTTGGTTATGCCCCCTCAAAGTCAGCTGTTGAGCTCCTTTTGGGAGCAGACCCAAAACACCCCAATAGGTTTTTGAGTAACCCACTTTGGAGTATAGCCTTAACTAACGCTAGAAGAACTGTGGCTCAGGTCTGGATGTCCCCGACTCCTCCAACTGTGAGTAGGTAGTCCAACAGTATGCTCTCCTGTATGGCCTTGGAAAAAGCACAAATGGGTGCACTAGGACTGGCCCATAGGTTCCAGGAGATGTGGGACCCTCTGGTCAAGGCGGTTGAGGAGGGGTGGCTCCCTATCTAATATTGTGCCAGATTTTAGGGCCTTTGCACCTATGATATGTCCTGTTTGCTGACTGATTTAAACTTCTGGTAACTCCCTATAGGGTTGTGTGTTCCACTTGTGACAATTTGACAATCTTAGATTCTGTGTCGCAACAGCTATCGATTTCCCTTATACTTATGCTGTTTGTCTAATGCACCACAATTGTTTTCTTTTATGGGTATGTATTCTCTTTCAATAACTTAGCCTATGTTGCATAACAGATGAATGTAACATTGGGTAATTTACTTTTTGCTGCTCAACTACACTGAATGTATATCTAATTTCAATTGCACCTAGTGACTGTTTCATCATGATCAATGTTTAATTTGTCATTACTTTGTATGACTGTATCAACATGTCACTGTGCTGCTCTTATATTTGTGTACCCTGAACCACTCAATAAACTATTTTTGAAAAAAAAAAAAAAAAAGAATCAGATAGAGTTGTGAAGGATCTTGACCCTGGACAACGACTCTCTCTGGCATCTGAATAACACAAAATGCCATATCTGATTAGACACAAAAAGAGGCCATTCACCAACGATGGGCCCTATGCATGATGCCGACACACTGTAGAAACTGGGCGTGTTGGCATATGTATGTGTGAATGCCCCACAGCGGGGGTCCACAGATCCCTGGCAGCATTCACCAAAGGTGTGTTGGCCAGGTACGCACCAGATTCCCCTGCCACATGGGCAGCTACGCACCAGGGCAGTCTGGGGGAGGGACGGGCATGTGCCCACACTACATGCCATTCACAAAGGCATGTAGTGCTGTACACAGCAGGTGGGCATAGGATGGCACAGTGTATGACAGGGGGACCCTGCCATAACTGCATTATCCACCATGTGCCCACAAATCTATTGCCCATTCCAGGCATCCATTGTCTATGCCCCCAACAGAACCCCCACTCCTGACCTGCATGCCAGCCCACACCCACCACAGACACAGAAGAGCCCTGTTCCCATCTGTGTAAACCCCCCCCACACCCCATGCATCTGAGTCCCATCCCCAATGTGTTATACCTCACCCAGCAGTGTTTCGGCCCTGGTCCTGTATTTCAGCCCACCTCCCCACAACAGAGATGTGCCCCATCCCCGTAATTGTGCCAACCTCCCCAACCAGAGCATCCTAATAACTGACCAGGCCCAGGACTGCAAGACCCAACCAACCCCCACCCCACAATCCCAGCATCTCATCCTGTGCATTGGTGGTCAGTGGCCCTGCACCCCCTGTGGCACCAATAGAACCACCTCCCAGCTCCTGTACCTGTCAGTCAGTGCTGCAGCTATGGACAGCCAGCAGCACATCCCTCCACTCACCTCCTTAGATGCTGGCCATCCAGCTGATGCTGGGAGCACACCTATATAAATAGGCAGTGTGCTCCCAGCATCAGTTGGATGGGCGGTGGCCAAGAAGTGAGCGAAGGGATGTGCCACTAGCCATCCATAGCCACGGCACCAACAGACAGGTACAGGGGTTGGGGTGGTGTTGTCAGTGCTGCAGGGGGTGTGGAGCCACTGACCACCAATGGACTGGATGAGGGACTGGTATTGGGGGCAGGGGTGGTCAGGTCTTGCAGTCCCGGGCTGGGTCAATTATGAGGGTGCTGTGGTTGGGGGGGTTGGCACAATTATGGGGAAGGGGCACATCTGTGTTGTGGGGGGTGGGCTGGCATATAGAACCGGGGCTGATGCACTGCTGGGGGGGTTACAACGCATATGGGGATGGTGTGGATGCTCTGCTGGGGAGGTTACAGTACATACATACATACATACAGTGATGGCGTGGATACTCTGCTGAGGGGGTTACGGCACATACAGGGATGGCATGGATGCTCTGCTAGGGGGGTTACAACACATATAGGGATGGGGCTCAGATGTGTGAGTGGTGGTGGGGCCCACCTGGGTCTGCTACTCTGCCCATGGCCACCCTGTGCAGTCCTGCATGCTTAGAGGCTTGGGGGGCAGACAGGTGCCCCACAGGTGCATGCGGTCATGAATATCATGCGCCCTATGCCTGTCTCAGGTTGCAGAACTATGCAGGTGGGGTACACACCTCTTGCATGTACTTAACACCCTTTTGTGCATAGGTCCAAATTTCCTTGACTCCTAGTATAGCAGAGGCATAACCTCTTATGTAGTTTTAACAAGATTATTTATATGAGGCTCAAGAAGTCAGCGAATCCTTTTGTATCATTAAACATTTATATCATAAAATTAGAGCTTTGAGAAATAAGCATTTGTGAATTGTGGAAGAAGTCTGGGATATAGTAAAATAAACTGTGAACTTAGTAAAGATTCTGTAGCATTAAGCCAAATTTATCAAAAAAGGAAAAGAAGCACTACAGAATTTGGAAAAAGATTCGACAATCATAATAAAACCAGTGGATAAAGGGGGAGTAATAGTGATCCAGGATGTAGAGCAGTACAGAGAAATGTGCATGCATTACTTAATATAGAAGGAAACTATGTTAAACTAGACACAGGTCCCTTGATAAGAATCCGAACAGAAATTGTGGAATTTCTGGATGAGGTAACATCCATTGGATGGTTAAAGAATGGGAAGGAGAAATTTTACTAGCAGAATTCCCCAGAACACCGCTCTTTTACACACTCCCAAAAGGGCAAAAAAATGCCACCACCCCTCTGGGCCGACCAATAGTATCAGGTATTGGATCAATTTTAGAACCACTCTCAAAATATGTAAACCATTACTTACAGCTACTAGTAAAGGGTATACCAACATACATCAAGGATGCTACTATTATTACACCTTACCAAAAATTTGAATTCAGAAGGTATTGAAGACTGCATTTTGTTCACAATAGACATTAAGGAGTTGTATACCTCAATTCCACATGATGAGGGTATAGAAGCTTTGGGACACATTTTAGAAATTAGGCCATCAGGGACACAACATAAAACTATGCTGCTACAAAGTATGGCCAAAATGGTGTTAACAAACAACTATTTTAAGTATGAAAACCACTACTATGGCTAGACCAAGGGCATAGCTATGGGGAGCACTATGGCCCCTGGTTATGCAAATGCATACATGTACCAGTTTGAAAAATAACACATACTAACAGAATGGGAAGAAGGAAATGCATACACCAGAAACATAGTATTCTGGCAACGCTTTATTGATGATATTGTTCTGATATGGAAGGGCAGTGAAGAACAACTCAGAAATTTTCAAGATTTTCTTAATACAAGAAACCCACACCTAAATTTTACATTTAACAGTAACAGACAAACTGTACATTTCCTGGACATTACCATATTCAAACAAATGACAACACTTGAAACCAAACTTTACAGAAAACCAACAGATATAAATACTATTTTATTTTTATTTTATTTAAACAGCAGTTTGGAAAACCTTTGAGCCATAGGCTCATTTACAAAGGTACCTTGTCACAGTAAAACAAACCAAAATACACAGTATAGCAGTACAACACATAAGTATAACAGTAAATTAAGACATAGATACAGTACACTATATGCACGGAGTTTTCATCCAGAAGAATTAGTGAAAAAAAATACCATACTCACAGCTTCTGAGAGCAAAAAGAAACTGTAGCAGGGAATGAGACTACAAAAAAGAGCAGACAACTATTATAGAAAGATTTTTTAGAGAGAAAGTATAGCAAACCAACATTACTGGAAGCACGGAAAAATGTATTAGACCTATCAAGAGAACAAACCTTAGCACCACAATCAAAAGAAGGTGGTAAAATCAGAAGGGTCATGTTTAGCACACAACATTCAGGGTACATGCCACAACTAAGGAGAATAATCCTTAATGACTGGAAAATACTGAACAACAACCCGAGAACATCAGACACATTTCAAGCAAAGCCAATTGTTACATCAAAAAAGGCATCCACAATCAAAGATAAACTAGTGCATGCACAGTATTTAAAGAAAACAGCACAAGGGTCACAGCTTCTATTAGGACCACTAAAATATTTAATGTACCCATGTGGGAGATGTGTGACTTGTGGCCACATGTCTGAAAAAACACACTTTATGCACCCCCACACAGGAAAAGAACATAGCACCAGGTCACACATTACCTGCATTACAGAGGGAGTGGTATACATACTACAATGTCCTTGTGACAGTTTGTATATAGGCAAAACCACTAGATAATTAAAAACGAGGATACCTGAGCACAAGAGTCGAATTCGTAATAGTAACAAGAAATCGCCAATAGCGAGACATTATAAGGAAAGAGGACACACAGTGATTCAAATAAGATTTTTGGGGTTAGAACAAGTCCCGTTACCAGAAAGAGGTGGAGACTATAATAAAATGGTTGAAAACCGAGAAATGTGGTGGATCCACGACATAAGTACCCTGGATGAGAAATGGGGTCTAAATAAGGAAGCCAATTGGCAGGCCTATTGGTAAGCTGATAAATATATAAATTATGCCTTACAGCATAGGACAACAGAAATCAAAAGTCCAGATGGGGATCGGACCCAGAACCGGTCTAAAGTAAAGTCTTGAAATTGTTCTCCCCACCCTTAAAACCAAACCCCCTTCCCCCCCCCCCATCCAAAGCTGATTCAGAGCAGCAAAACAATGACTTAGGCAAATAGCCAAAGCAGCTGTGATATAAAAATTGTTGAAAACAAAAATGCCACAATGATTTATGTCAAAAAGCCAAGGTGCATACAAATTGAACTGAGTACAGGGGACCCCCTAGTGATTAAGATCCAGGCCTATTTGGGAGAGATCGGATGGTTGGGAGAGGAAAAATAAGGAAAAGGAGCATGAGTAGGAACAATCATACATAAACAAAGGAAACAAGTCTGGAAAGACATAGCGGGGATCTTCTGACATAGATCTTATGCAAACAAAACCTCAGCCAAACACAGTACCCGTGGCAAAGCCTTGGTTGCCTAGGCAACTGCATCACCATGGTGATGCATGACAACCCCAGGTGGTTGTCACATGACTGACCCACAGGTACAAGAGCAGCTGGACTGAGTCCCTGAGCTCACTATTAGTTTACACTGCAGAGAGAGTGATTGCAAGCACACCAAAGACTTGTGAGTAGAAAATGTTTCCAGAAAACAAAGTTATAACATTATGTCTAACTTAAAATGAGATTAAGGAGCAATACTGAGAGAAACAAATTAAGAAGTAAACATGAAATGTGACACACTTTTGAAATTTCAAAGAGAAGCAGGAAATAAAATGTAGAAAGGGAATAACTGATTCCAGAGTTAAAACTGTGATTTAAGGAGTGGAATGAATGAAGGGTCAGGCATAGAAAGTATATTGCACTAGCAAAAACCTATGTAACATATGCTTTTTAACTCAATAGAAAAAGCCCTTGTACAAACCACAAACAAGAAGGCGAAGTCTAGTGAAAGTGTTATAAAAAGTAAGAACCAATATTGTATACATTGATAATACTGTAGGAAGATTTTGTATGCATAAAAGAACAGTATAAACTAATGAAAACATGTTTGTTATAGAAAGAATATACTCAAATCACTCTCCCTCAAGCATTAATGATGAAAAGAGCATAGTGAATTTCGCAATGCAGGTAACTACACAACGCAAATGAAAACATGAAAGAAATGTTTATAGATGATGAAATGTATGTACACAAGATACAAAAATAATGTTCACAAAATGTAAAAAAGCTGCACAAAGTATACAGCATGTCAATTTAACTATGAAAAACATTGAAAACAGTAAAGCAAATTTCGCCAGTCTAGACTGATTTAACATAGGAAATGAAAGACAGCAGAGAATACTGCTTGATAAATTTAGAGGCCTGCATGTCTATGCCCAAGATATGAAGGTTAAACAGGATGAAATAAACAACGTGAAGGAATACGTTCTTTTGCAAACAGATCCTAGAATGAAACTAATGGATGCAACAGTAACGTAGCAGGCGGCATAAGAACCGTATCACAAGGTATATATATTTTTGTGGAACATAAAAATGAATCTTAAAAACATTGTAGCACCTGAATGAATATACATTTTAGCAAAATTCATGATGAATGATGGAGGAAATGCATGTAAGCTAAGTGGTGAGGATCTGAGCTTCAGAACCGGTTAAAGGAGTGAGCAGTTTCTTAAAGAAACACAGTAAGAAATGGTGGCTGAGGAATCAAGATCTTGCATTTAAATAAACAATGTAAATATTTTTAAAACATATGGTTCAGTTCTTGAAAGAGATATAAACGTAGTACATAAGCATGTCTAGAATGTCAAGCATAAAAATATCTGTATAAAGAAATATGAAAAATATGAAATATTAAAAATATTTATTTTTCAACAGTCTCCCAGAAGAAGCCTATTGAACAGGCAAACGTTGGGGCTATATCACAATAACTGAGATGAAAATAAAGAACATTTATAAAGAAAATTGCACGTGAGAGATATTTTTCTCTTAAAGAGTGACCTACCCCAATAACTTTTGCAACTTAGTAAAGATATCAGAAAAGTGAAATCTGGAAACAAATATAAAACAGCTGGTGGCCTCCTATAATGACTGGATATGCAGTCCTGATAAAAAGCCGTAATAACCCATTGAATTTCGTAATAACTTGATAGCAGGTTATGACAGCATTTTCCTCCTCATGCTCTCACTTCACTGAAGCACAAATGAAAGCACAGTGGCTTGAGACCACTTTTTACGTTCGCTTGCACACATGCGCAAGGAACGTTTTGGGAGAGTAGCACACTTTGGAGGTGTGCCTCTCCCATTCAATCCAGTGCTCCATTGAGCAGGCGTGGTGGTCCTGTACCAACGGGTGCGGCGAGCTGAGTATGACAGCGGTGGTCTTCGCTCAAAGAAAACCACCGCTGCCATACCCAGCACCACGCCACGCCGCCCTCATGTCATCACGCACTTCGCTGGCCACGCCACCCCCGCCCAAAGCTTTTGGTGCCACGCTTGGGAGCCCACCCCAGCGTGGCATACGCTGTTTGCCGGACGGGTGCCCAATCCCCTGTCGCCCATTGCCCCCAAAGCCATCTTGCTGCCACGCTGGAAGCCCACCCCAGTGTGGCAAACGCCTTGTTTTTGCACCCCCGTTGGCTCCTCAGCCCCCCCATCCATCTTTTGCCATGCTGGGAGCCCACCCCAGCGTGGCAAGCGTCCCACGTAGTTTTTTTTTTTTTATATACCTGTAAAGAAAAAATGGTCCCATGTAGTCTCCCGCACCCACCCACTGCACACCCAGCCTCCCCGCACTCCCCCACCCCATACTTACCTCCGGAGCTCAGCGCAACGATCTTCGGTTGACCGGGAACACGTCTGCACTCTTCAAAGCTGACCGCGAACTGAGGAAATGCCAGTAAGCTGTATAATGGGCTAGATAGGGGGGTTTCAACTTTATTGCATATCTCAGGCATTTTTTATTTGCATCATTAACATGGTTTTAGACCCTTCATGACGTCACTGTCATGGCGTTATTCAGCCCAAAGGTGATTTCTACAGTCACCGCGTGAAATCACCCTTCAGGCCTGAATAATGCCATGACAGTGACATCATTCATGAGAAGGGGTCCCAAAATCCCCATGTTGAAAATTTGGTGCAAAAATTCTAAAGAATGACTGTTTTGCGAGCGTGCGTTGCGCAGTTCCTACACAGGCTCGTAGGTTTGTGAATTTTCAATATTTCCACTCCAGATTTTCAACATTGCCATTTTACCACACCTTCTTATGAGTAGTACAGCTGTCATTTTTCACATCTTGCCCAAAACGTGTTTCCGCTAATGTAGCGCACAATGGCGCAGTTGGTGTGTGAAATCAATGTATGGGACACATTAAGAAAATCACAGTGACACTGTTCATGAGCAGAGGTCTTAAAATGGCTATGTTGAAAATTTGGTGAAAAATTCCTAAAATGACTGTTTTATTTAGTGTTCATTGCGCAGTTCCCACGCACGCTTGTAGGTTTGTGATTTTCAATATTTCCACCCAGATTTTCAACATTGGCATTTTACCACACCTCCTCATGAGCAGTATAGCTGTCATTTTTCACATCCTGCCCAAAACGTAGTCCCGCCCACATGTAAGTACAATGGCACAGTCAGTGTAGAACTCAGTGTATGGGACACATTAAGAAAATCACAGTGTCACCATTCATGAGCAGAGATCTTAAAATGGCTATGTTGAAAATTTTGTGAAAAAATTCCTACAAATAACTGTTTTACGAGCATGCGTTGCGCAGTTCCTACACACACTGTAGTTTCATGTAATTTTCAATATTTTCACCCAGATTTTCAACATTGCCATTTTACCACACCTCCTCATGAGCAGTATAGCTGTCATTTTTCACATCCTGCCCAAAACATGTTTCCGCTTATGTAGCGCATAATGGCGCAGTCCGTAAAGCGAACTCAATGTATGGACATATTAAGAAATCACAGTGACACTGTTCATGAGCAGAGGTCTTAAATGGCTGTGTTGAAAATTTGGTGACAACATTCCTAAAAATGACTGTTTTACGAGTGTTCATTGCGCAGTTACTATGCACGCTCGTAAGTTTGCGAATTTTCTATATTTTCACTCCACATTTTCAACATTGCCATTTTACCACACCTCCTTATGAGCAGTGCAGCTGTCATTTTTCACATCCTGCCCAAAACGTGTTCCGCCCATGTAGCGCACAATGGCACAGTCACTGTGTGAACTCAGTGTATGGGACACCTTAAGAAAGTCACAGTGTCACTGTTCATGAGCAGATATCTTAAAATGGCTATGGTGAAAATTTGAACAAATTCCTACAAATAACTGTTTTACAAGTGTGTGCTGAGTACTTCCTACGCACGCTCGTAAGTTTGCGAATTTTCAATATTTTCACTACAGATTTTCAACATTGCCATATTACCACACCTCCTTATGAGCAGTACAGCTGTCATTTTTCACATCCTGCCCAAAACGTGTTTCCGCCCATGAGTGCAATAATGGCACAGTCGTGTGCAAAATCAATGTATGGCACACAGGAAGACAATCACAGTGACACTGTTCATTAGCAGAGGTTTTAAATGCCAATGTTGACATTTGGTGAAAAATTTCTAAGAATGACTGTTTTATGAGCGCATTGCACACTTCCCATGCACGTCAGGGTTTGCGAATTTTCAATATTTCCACTCCAGATTTTCAACATTGCCATTTTACCACACTTCCTTATGAGCAGCACAGCTGTCATTTTTCACATCCTGCCCAAAACGTGTTTCCGCCTATGTAGTGCACAATGGGGGTAACAAAAAGGTCATGCTGAAAATTTATTGTGCAAATACCAGCAATCGCACAGGGCTTTAGGGTAAAGCACCATACATGCCAAACACCACTGCAAATACCTGCAAGCTAACGTTCGGCATTGACAAATGCTTGTTCATCCTATCCGCGCAACAAAGTGGTACTCTACCACACTAACAGTTCTGCCTTCAGCTAAACTGTCTCCCCCAGACTTTGCACCAGTTATTATAAAACATAATGTCTGTGCAAAGATTGTCTTATGAGGATTTTTCACATACCTTTGGTGTCCTCATAACACACACCTGCACAAGCATTATTCTCGATTTAGTTTCCCAAGAAATATTATTTCAGGATTTTGTCTACAAGTAATTAGTGTTGACAATGTTTCCTTAAAAGGTTCTAAAACTTTTTGTAGAAAATCAAGCATAATTGTATCAACTCAACATACAACAGGATTTTGTCTCTGGGGAAGTTCTGCATAACAGTTGACTTGCTATACTGTAATTGTCACTGTGGCTTTATTTACCGATGCAGAATGGACACAATGTTGCAAATGTACTGCTATTTGTCCTGTACTGTAACACTGCTGAACCAAATCTGTGTTTAATAGTCTGGCCATTCTAGGTTTTGAAGACACAGTTAAAGTTTTAAAATTATGTCACAAACAGCACTAATCCTGTTAGAGTTAATAACAGCCTGTCTCATAGAGAATGTGTTACTGACTAAGCACTCCAGGACTAAATTTTTGGGCACCTAGTATTTGCTTCATTAATGATTTGCCTGATTTCGGATGTGTTTTTTGGGAAGGTTTGAATTATTACATGTGTTCAGGAAAAATTACAGCAGGGTTTACTGCACTTCAGAACTAAGTTATTTACTGTGTGGCCTGTTGTTGAATGGGGAAAAAATGAAGCAGCCAATGTCTGTTTGCAAACACCATCTAAAGAAGCAACTTACCCCAGAATACAATGTAGAGGTGGTCCTATCTTGGAAAAATGTAACACATTTCATAGATTTGGGCATAGCAAGACACTCAATGCAGGGGCTTACTTTCAAGGAACAAGCATATAATGCAATCAAAGTTATTAATTGTAATTACAAAATGAGTGGTAAATGTCCTACTTCCTTGTTGGCTAAGTTCTGAGAGCCATATTTTAAACCCCCACCACCACACACAAATATGAGGTTCGAAAAAGTTCAGGCAATGGGGTTTGAAAATTGGGCAAATCACACACAAAATTCATTGGCCACTTCTTTCATTCCTGATTGTCATCAAAAACACGGCTACCACCCTTACTCACTGAAAACCTTTAACTATGTCATAAAAAGGTAAACATCCTTTCTATTTTTTTTAATTAATCATATATATTCTTTCCTCTCATGATCCCCTCCTTACACACATAAACACATTAAAAAAAAAAAAAGTACTGTTCCGTATTGAATTTCTGGGTGTTCTTTGTGAAAAAGTCGCCTAACTGTAACAATTTGTCAGGGAAATCTCTGCTGCTTAACCTGCCACAGATAAAACTGAGGCCATGGTTCCATATGAGGTTTTCTGTTTGTGTCTCTGTGTGTTGGGGGCGGCATTCTGCCAGTGCTGCCTGAGCAGAATTTTGAATTCTTGCATTCCACAGCATTCATATATTTTGGGGTAAATTCTACTTATAGAATGCTAGAGGGACTATTTTCTCTGTGGCGTAATGTTACATTTTAAAATTACAATAAAAAAATTACATTGATGACACAAAACTGTTTTCTTACTTATTTTAACATTTTAACCAATTGAATAATCCCAGTAAGACATTCCAGGGTGTGCAGTCTGGAATAACAGAATTTCTCAGATGGCTGAAGGCAAGTGTTGATGCCTCATGCATCAGAACAGCGCCGAGGCATACCATTATCATAGACATAGAGCAATGCACATGCTGGCATGTCTTAAATCGGAGCTTTATATCATCACATTGTCTTACCTTGGAAGTAGGAAAACCAATGCACAGCAGGTATCACTGCCATTATTGTGAATATGTCATTCTAACAACAGGAATGTAATGGTGTCACTAATTGCTAAGGAATAGCTGAAACAGTAATGACAACACTGGCAAAAATGTTTAATGGTATTTGTAGCTTTGTGTATTCCCAAAAGGCACATAACATTGTGACTTGTACTCACAATGTAATCTACTTCGGGAAGGGCAGGCATTTGAATGGTTAACTCTATATAATTAATTTAACATAATTTTAAATATATTGTTTCTGCTGCTTCTACTTGACCTGGCCCTTTCCTTGAGTTGGACTTGGCCCCAAACCCTGCCATCTCAGCCACTTACTGCTATCCATTTTGAAACCCCACGGGTTTGCCCCTGATGGTGGGGTCTGGCCATGCCAGATCCAACTTCCGCCTGAGTGTAGCAGCAGACATTCCCTAGTTATGCTTGAGAACAGACAGTTCCCAGGGTCATGGTCTGAGCATGCCTGGAATCCATATACAATTACAACATCGACATTCCAACATCAACTCCCCGACATCAAAACCCCGACATTGACGGATTTTGCTTCAACGGAGATTTTTCATCAACAGGGGAATAAGCACCTAACTCCACTGTCTGTGCGACATGCAGTAAGATATTAAAGTAGGGGTTACAAGGAGCACAGCCTTCCACATGGGGGTGTGTGTATAGATACAGTGAAGTGGTGGTGTGTTGCGGGTCATTGTCAGGATGCTTCAGTGTCAACAATGTTGACAGGATTGCATCGATGTAAGGGACGTCATCAGGATTTCCGTCACTGCTTCTTGATGGAACCCCCGGATTCATACTGTATGAGTCAGGTTAATCCTTCCTTGTTCCATGGATCCCTGCCCCTGGGATGCCGGCACACTAGGAGCTCCAAGCACGTGCACAAAGAACGTGCCAGACTGGTGACTGACTGATGTCCGCCTTCCCAGGATGCAGTATTGTAGCAGCAACAGCTACCCTTCCTCCCTGGAAGAAGAGTGTCCTTGGGCTGCTCAGTCTTCTCCCCCACCCCGGCCAGCCCCCAATGACTCAAGCTTGTTCCAAAATTCAGATCACCAACACTGTGAGAGGTAACTCTACTCCTGCACCAATTAGCGGGCATATTTAAAGTAATCTGAAAAAGTACACAAAAAGCTTTTGCTGAACTTTTAAACCCAATATGAATCTCTCACACTCTGCATTTACAAAGCATGGAATTATTGGGGAAGGGGGGCCCAAAGGGCTCGGCCCTCATAGCTCTGTTGTGAGACCCTTGTGGATAATGCAACACTGACATTTTAATTTACTTATATCATAAGGGTTAAATTATCAACCATGAATCCTTTATTTGCACAAAAGGACTACTTTCTCCCACTCACAGCTATCCTAAGGCAACTCATTTTAACGTTTTAAGTTGGTGTGTCTGATTAATAGCAAAAAAGTGATGAGACTGCTAGTTTACATGTAGATTAGGTATCTTGATTGCTTAAATAAATTGTATCAAACAATGACTAGAAATGGAGAATTCAAATTTGCAAGCTCACGTTCTAATGAGTTAGGTTAATGACTCAAAATGGTATACCGTCATAATGGCAACTGCAATTGAGTGACTCGAATATAAGCTACTCAGTTACAGCACCTGCTATGTGGGCTACTGTGCAAGGTTAGCGATCAGGGCACCAGGAAGAAGGGGAGGGCTACAGGAAGGACAGGAGGGAGGGTGGAAGAGGAGGGAGGGTATGTAGGGGGTTGTGCGGTGGGAGGCTGCCAAGCTGGCAGTGTGGGGGACTGTGAGTGTGGTGGTACACAGGTGCAGGGTTTTGGGTTGGGGAAAGATACAATTTTTTATTGTCACGTCTGCTCCATAAAGCAACATTTTTTTTTCCAAGGTTTTTCCTCCTCCCCGACATGCACCCCTCCTCCCGGAGTTAGTAATCATTAAGCAGGGGGGTGTGGGGGACACAGCCCCCCACAGAAAAACCTCTTTAGTTTCGCCAATGTTTCTTCGCTATGAGTGCACATCGCCTTTTATTTTTGGAGCAATGTGAACTCACCGTAACAGTGATTGCTATTCCATGATTGCCATTATGACTTGGAACCACTGAAGACCTTTATGAACAATAAAAAAATTAGAAGTTAAACTAGAAAACCATAACTTTATTTTTCATTTAGCTGTTTGCCCCCATACCACTGGCTGTACCTTCTATCAAGCACTTATGCCACCAAACTCCCAGTCTCATATGCCGCCCTACCCACTGTCAAGGTCAGTGGGAATTCACATGGTATGGGACCTGAAAGTACCAGCAGCCATCATACAGGTGGTCCAGGAGACATGGGGATTTTTCAGATTTTTCTCCCCAGTCTCCATAAGCCCTCCCACCTCCCTGATGCTGGGCAATGCCCCGTCCAGCCTCACATGCATGCGGTGACATCTCTGCAGAGGAGGAAAGCTCCCAGACCATCAAAGAGGTGGCTGTGACAGTGGAATCACAGCACCATCCATCCCCAGCTGAGAGCATTGCCATGTGGCCCCCTTGGCAGCCCAAGCTTCCAAGTCCACTTGCGAACCCAATCGCAGGCATGGGAGTATGACGTGCTACCCACAGTCATTGGGCAGCCCTCAAAAATTTATATTTTTAAAACATAAAAATATTTTAGTTTTATCTATTTATTTAGAAATTGGCACCCAGGAAGGTACACTGAGCTGAGAACTGTTTCCTGCTTGAATGCAGTGGAGGAGGAACAAGGGGAAAAATACATGAGAGGCAAAAAATATAAATAAGTACAGATAAGGCAAGTTACAAATGTTATAAAGTATAAACAATTACGTACAGTGGATGACCAATGAACTGTTGATTCAAGGGTTGTGCAAAAATTAACTGAGAGCAATTGCAGGAAGGACTAACAGCTGTTACAAGAGCTCTAAGCATAGCTAGGAAGTGGGAGATGAATGACCAGTCAGTGACTGCAGGCCATTCTGGGGGTGGGGTTGTAGGATGCTGTGTATGTCACAGTACGGAGGAGGAACTGGGAATAGGAGGAGCTGGGAATAGGAATGCGAGTAAGGCTGGAGTAGGAATAAGGTGCAGGAACAGGCGGGTGCAGAGTAAACATTTAGGAGCTATTCTAGAGAGGTGAGAGGAGGAGAAGGGGGAGCTGAGGAGGGAAACTGTTCCAGAATGATGGGATAGCATTATATAAAAGTATTAAGGCACTTCAGGAGTTGGGTTACCTTTGTTAATCTCTCTCTCAGTAAGCTAAATTATCATCATCAGCCACTCAGCTTTGCCTCGTGCCTCATGACTGATTCCCTCAGGGTTAGATTACTGATGGTAACTCAGCTCCTGGTCATACCTTAATGCTTAAAACCCCTCAGGGTTGCTTGGATACCTGCTTGTTCTGCTGCTATCACAGCGTCACTCATGTTTTGCTCTTATGGGTCTGTGATGTCACTAGAACCCTTCAGTGTCCTAATCAACTCTCTTCCTAACAGTTAGAGGTAATTAGTTGATATTTTAAATTACATAGTTCTTCAGTAATACCATGTATTTGATTACCATAAAGTTTTTAATAGAAAAACATTCAAAACCATGAATGTCTCTTCTTTAATTGTAGTGGAAATAGTTTACGTTTCATCTGAAGAAAAGACCTTGGGGGTCTCAAAAGATTGTAAAAAAGGCTTCTGGTTTATCTAATAAATATTATTGAAAAAACTACGTGATAGACATAACTCTGACTAACACAGCATTATGGCGGATTTGCAACATGTATTTTTTTTTTATATTTTCTATTTATGCTCCTTCCCACGTGGCACCCCCATCCAGCCACTCCTTTGGAGTGTCAAGGTCCCTGATGCCCACCTGACCCCACCACCATTCCACCAGCCTCTCTATGTGCAGTTTACCTGGGTAGCCCGATATATCCCTGTGTCGGGAGGATCCCTCTCTTCCAGGGGGAGGGGGAGTGCCTTACCAGCGATCCATGCATCCCAGGACTGCAGGGCTAGACTGGGCTGTCAGGGGCATCATGGTGACAGAGGCCAGCACTCATCATCCGGCTGGGCGGGGAGCATTTTTTCCTGTTTTTAGCCCTGCCCACAACAGTTCTCGGCCTTGCATGAACTGCAGGCAACCTCGGGTGGGGACGTACTGGGGGCATGTCGAGGCCTCACATCCCCCAATCATGTTGCCCAAGCCACCTGCAGGTGCCAAGGCCCATCCCACCCCTTGGGAGGGAAGCATCCAATGGATGCTTGTGAATCCCCTCCCAGATGGTCTTTGCTCCTAGTACTCAGGTTCAGGTTGTGAACCCAGGTTGCCTGCGTTCCCAGCGAACCCCTTAACTCGGTGCCACGGAGCTGACCGCAACATGTATTTAATGGTCAATTACTCTTCAGAAAAAAATTCAAGCTGTTCTCAACAAACACCAGTATTGTAGATTTTCCATTTACAATGATGTTTATATTTTGTTAAGGCCCAGTACTCCAAATTATTATTGACATTATAAAATTAAAATACATATGGAAAGATCTGATACTACAGCACCATCATGTGGGTGGATGGAGGGAAAAAAAAGACAGGCAAAAACACCATAGGTCACCAACATGATGGTCTCAGGCACTCTCAGACCTGCACTGCAGTGACCCCCACTGGAGGGATAGTGGGGGTTACAGCAGAAAGCATTTGAAGGTTGCCAAGGACTGTGGGGGGGCTACCAGAGGACAAACAGCAGGAAGAAAAACAAGATAGTAGACAAAAAATTGGCTTGCGGGCCAATAGTGGTCAGATATTGAAGGGTGTGGAGGGGTTAAAGGTTTTGTGCGTCTTTATTGCACCTGAGGTATTTGTTGGCCCACAGGGCATTTCATTTTCAGAGCTGTTTCTAACACAAAATGATAATGAAAGGTAGATGTCAGTCAGCTAATGTTCCAGAAAATGTAGATCTGTGTAGCCAGCCTGGTGACCAAAACCATACATAAATAAAAACAATAACTACGTGTAATGTTTCGAAAATCTAGTCACGTTATAGTCTCATTATGGTAACTGAGAAACATTTTGTTATTCAGCTCAATACAGACACATACTAATCAGCCCATTTGATTAATAAAAAATTTTAGTAAAGAAAACTAGAATTTTGCACATACAACTGAAAATGGGGTTTAACGCAAAGAAGTGCAAGTTCATGCACATATGGAAGAGAAACCCTGAAGCCACCTATAGGTTGGGAGGGGAGTTGCTAGCAGTCACAAGGGAAGAAAGACTTGGGCATCATCACAGATGACCTGAAATCATTCAAGCAGACCACTAAAGCAGTAGGTAAGGCTAGGGGGATGTTGGGGTGTATTAGTAGGGGTATCACAAGTCAGAAGAGGGAGGTAATAATCCCTCTTTACAAGACACTGTTAGGCTCCCATCTGAAGTACTGCATGCAGTACTGGAGGCCAACACGCCATAAGGACATTAACCAAATTGAGGCAGTCCAGAGAAGGGCAACCAAAATGGTGCAAGGACTGCATCAGAAAACATATGAGGACAGATTAACAGAGCTCAACATGTATACCCTAGAGCAAAGGCAGGAGAGAGGTGATATGATTGAAACATTCAAACACCTTAAGGGCATTAACAAGGTGAAAGAGTCTAACATGTTTCAATACAAGAAAAATAGCAGGACAGGAGGACACAGCATGACATTTGAGGGAAGCCGATTAAGGGGTAATGTGAGGAAGTTATTTTTCACAGAAAGGGTGGTGGATGCATGGAATGGCCTACCTCAAGAAGTGGTGGATATGAATACAGTGCAGGGCTTCAAACAGGCATGGGATAGGCATAAAGGAGCAACACAGATGAGTATGAATAGATAGGTCATTGACAAAGCAAAGGCCGATGGCACATTCATAAGGTAGAAAAAGAAATGGGCAGACTGGATGGGCCTTGCGGTCCTTATCTGCCATCAACTTCTATGTTTCTATGTAAATAACTTATATGATTATGTTCTGGAACAGTACACTAAAATATCATCTTTATTGTTACATAGCATCATTCACAATACTGTATCTAAAAACTCTTTACAATGATGAGAGCACCATAATAGCCAATGTTATGATGAAATGCAGATAAATTAAAACCAGAAAAGAAAAAGACATAGATGTCAGTCCATCAGCAGTTTGCAGCAGTACACATTCTGACAGACGCAATCCTTAGCTGTCGCAGGCTGTGTGGCTTGGTAGTTTGCATGCATAGGCCTTTTTAGCCTGGCACATTACCTAACCTTTATAATCTAACAAATTCACTGTGGCACCACATCACTCCCTACAAAATGCATTTATATTAGGAACCAAGCTGTTTATCATACTTCTCCTGACATTGGTCCCATAAGACAGTCAAGCTGCAAAAGTAGAAGATGGGTTTTTGCAAACGGGTTCCCAAGTCATTCCACCCATTACCAGACATCTAGTATGTGGAGTATACAGCCTGAAATGGTGCTTACAAGACAATACAATACAACAGAATGTATTAATATCACAAAATGCTTTATAGATACTGCAAAGAATCAAAGTAAACCGTGCTTTACAGCTTATAGGTGAAATAGTTAAAATGGTGAACAGCAATCTGTATGAAATTAATACTAAGGCCCTAAATCAAGTGTGAAAATACAGCTTTTTTTAGCTGAGATTTAAAGAGCTGAATAGAATCAAACAGACGAGATAGGGAGAGTATTTCGGATAGTAGGAGGTGCAACAGAGATGACTGCTTCACCATCAGTAGTGAGCAGGGAAAAGATGTGTGTTAAAGGAATGAAGAACGTGAGTGGGAGAGTAATGGGGAATAAGATCAGCAAGTTGGTTTGGTACATATCTGTGATGAATTTTAGATATAATAAGCACAGTTTTAAACTGTATTCTGAAAGGTCAGGTAGCAAGTGGAGGTTCCTAAGAATGGAGGAACTGTCTTAGTTGTTTCAACTTAAGAAATTTCAGGGAAGTCACAGATTCTAGCAATGTCACATAGATGAATGAAAGAAGTGTTGCTGATTTATAGGAGGAAAAAGGGGTCAATTTGGGGTCCACAATAACATATACAATAATGGATGGGGAAGTAAGCTGTACTGTGGGAGGCAGTATAGCACAGTGGTTTAAGGCTCTGAGCTGCAAACCTAGAGACCTGGGTTTGAATCCCACAGCCCCCACCTGCATACTGTGTGACTCTGAGCAAGTCACTTAACTTCCTTGTGCTCCCAGGTCACACCTGTAAACAAGCTTTCAGCTTCATGTGTCTCTCCTGGTTAAATAAAAAAAAAATGTGATTTCATGATCGGCTGAAGTGTGGGATGCTACATAAACCCTGAGGGTGAAGCCCGGGGAGTTTATTAAAGCATCCCACACTGAGAGTGACCATTAAATCTGAGTTTAGGACACTTCCCCATCTCTTATTATTTATAATTGCTGATCAGCAAGATTTTCATTTAGATTTAGATCACAGTTGCGATTATATCGCAGTTAAGCAGGGTGGAGCCCCTTCCGCTACCACTTCCTGTTCTGTGCGGCCGCTGAACAGCAGGATCAACCAGATAAGTTTTCTTTTGCATTTTTTAAATATTTGAAGAGAAACTGATGAGGACTATGTGGAGCTATTAGTTTTAAAAGAGAAAACCAATGAGGTTCATTGGTCTGGCAGCTCCTCGCTATGCAGAAGAAGGAGCCGCCATGTTTTTGAAAGTGGTCAGCCTGCCCAGGAGGAGGTGAACAGCCAATCAGGTAGTGGCTGTTCTTCGGTGACTGGGTGCATGCTCGTCATTATAACCCGCAGGATATAATGGCAAATAACTCAGTCAGTGCATAGAAAAAATTGTTGACCAGTTATACTCAGATTATGAACAGTAGTGGCAAAACTGATTACAGAATAAATAGAAATTTAGTAGACTTTAATCTAAAACCCCGTTTACACGGTTGCATTTGCACCAGGGCAGCATGAGCACTTGTGTTGCTCTGGTGTGAATGCAGCCACGTAGACATTTTCCAGAACTTGGTAAGTCACCCAGTACACAACTCCAGTATCTGCACAAGTCCTGGAGATGCTGACCAGAGTGAGAGGTGTAAGTAGCCATGTGGACAGGCTGCTTGGTTTGCTCTGGCTCACAAGGGGTTCACTCTGATGCCAATGACCAGAACTCAGAAGTTCAGTTTGATACACTTTGGGCTCTTATCCCAGTCTTCCGGGATGGAGAGGACAAATATAAAATCATTGCCTCCTCCCCCTACATGTACTCTGTGCTCCAGTGCTGCCTTTGCTTAGACCTCCGCTTCCATTAATTGTACCTGGCAGCTTACAGAGCAATTAGAATATGTCTTTCATAGTAGCAGTCAAGACTTACATTATTTAGATTAATATGAGTTTTTTGACTTCCAATGATGTCACTGAGCAGCTAGGAGCCTAGATCCAGATGCACAGAACCCAACTACTTTAAAATGCCTCCAAAAACCTAAAAAATTATCAAAAATGGCTGCAAACCCTGGAGGAGGATGTACAAGTAGATTTAGAGGCAGAAATAAAGATAAAGACCTGACCAAAACCCAGGATGGATTGGGATTGACAGAAGAAAGCCCTAGCAGGTCGGCCTCTCCTATGAGCTCCCATGCAGCCGACTATGATATGGATGGGAAGAGGGAGTGGTTATCACGATCCCGATTTGAAACCCTGTTAAAAGAAATCCATGCATCTCACAGACAGAATAAGGTTGAATTTAAAGCAGTGCAGAAACAGCTGTCATCCTTGAAGACACGAATGGGTCAGATGGATAGTAGGGTGACAGAGACAGAAGAAAGCATGGCCCAACTCTCGCAAATTGTGCACTCTCTGGTTGTACAGACAGAAGAGCTGCAGGCCAAATGTCTTGATTTAGAGGTGAGATCTCGCAGAGATAATCTGCGCCTATATGGACTGCCTGAAGGGATGGAAGTGGCACCATTAGCAGCGTTTCTGGAAAATCTACTTAAAGGTGTTTTGAAGCTACCTGCCACTTGCAAACCGCACACTGAAAGAGCACATCACTCCCTTCAGGCTAAGCCAACAGACCCCAATGCACGTCTGCGATCGATCATCTTCAAATTAAACTCTTTTAACACTAAGGAGGACATTTTGCAACGTGCATGGGCTAAAAAGGATATTTCTTACCTTACACACTGGCTCTATTTCGATCATGATTTCCTGCAGGAGGTCCAGCAACAGCACCTGAAAATATCTCCCCATCATTAAAGCCTTGAAAGAAAAGGCAATTCGGTTTCACACCCCCTACCCTGCCAGGCTTCAGATCTTTTGGGAGACAGGACTCAGGATATATTCTATGGTGGAGGAAGCTACAGCAGCTCTTTTGGAGAAACAGATCCAGATTCCTGATACTAGGAACCAAAACAAGGGGCAACGGGGACAGCAATGGCAGCGCACAGCAGGGAGGATGCGCCTTGGCTCCAAAATATTGCAAAACCATGAGGCCTTAAATCAGATCCAGCAGCTCATAAACAAAATGAGCGCAGCAGAGGAGCAACCAACTTGAAAGAACATTAGGAGAAAGGGACAATGATGTGAAACTTCAGTTTCTCACTTGATCTCCCGACCTGTGACTCTTCAGTCGGCAGCTAAGTGACAGCTGCTTTAACATTTACTTTCCATAGACTGGGAGACTAGTTAATGAACTGCAGGGAAAGGGGGTGGGGTGAGGGGGACATGGAGCTTTGGGCCCCTGGGCATATATCAATGTCCCCCATTTGTACATGCCTCTGCATGCCCTCCCCTCAAGTAACTCCTTTAAATAGGGGCCAGTAAACCTTAAGTGTTCTCCCCATGGATGCCCAGGCTGCTTAAAAGCCTAAGCTGGTCTAAATAAGGGAGAGGCCGGTGATGTAAGAATGGCAGACCTGGGGGCAGGTCAAGGCAAGGTATATATGCAAAAGATAGCCATTTTGGCTAACCTGTTTAGGCCTTGACTATACTCCGACTCTAATGAACAAATAACTAAGCAATTATAGTTGGGGAACAAGTGTGTAATAACCCTAGCTTGCTAAAATAACTTTGAACAGTACCTATTGGTGCTTTCTTTTCAGAGCACTGTTCCAACTAAGCTCTGGAGGAGGTCTTCCAGAAATGGAAGCGTAAATATACCTCCTCAATCTTCCCATTTATGAGGACACAGAGGCTAATTAAATACATTAGCCTCCAACCTTGGAAGCGTATAGTTTTCACAGTTCTACACTTTGGTTTTAAAGTTGCCTTGTTGGCAAAATACTGTTTGAAAAGATTGTTTGGGCAGAAATACTTGCATAGTAAGGAAGGAACTTTACTGTCATGACCAGTGTGGTTTGTGGGGATATGAGGGATATCATTTCTTTGTGGGGGGAAGGGGTTCTGTCACAATGGGAGAACATTTAAAGCATAAATGACTTTACAAACTTATACTATATGCACGTATAATGTGCATGGAATTACCAGCCCCATAAAGTGCAGTACCTGTAAGTTGCTGCAATATTTAAAAAGAGAGGGAGTAGACATTTTACTTCTCCAAGAAACTCATCTTTCCCAATCTGAACATAAAAAATTTGAGAAGCTTGGATTCTCCCATGTGGTAGCCTCCTCCTACAAGGGAGGCCATTGGAAGGGCACGGCAATATTGATTAGATGAGGGACACCCTTTGAACTACAAGAACGTGTAGTGGATAAAGAGGGGTGGTATGTGATGCTTAAGGGAACCTTGGATGGCCAACAGGTCTCCTTGGCATCAACTTACTTTCCTCCAGCCACAAACATATTTTTCTACAAATCCTTTTTTTTTACGCATGGCACAGTGGGCGGAGGCCCAAGTGATATCAGGGGGAGACCTCAATCTAAATATTTCTGCAGGGACAAAATCCCAAAATCAGAAAAGTAAAAATACCAAAACTGGTAGGGAAGTGGGCAAATTACTTAATGAGTTAGTATACGAGGATGTCTGGCATCATCTCAATGGTCCCTCTACTAGGCATACTTTTTTTCCCCAAGTTCATGGCACCTATTCATGTTTAGATTTCCTTCTCTTCTCTCGGGAACATCTGGGGACCTTGCAGAAAATCTGGTCCAGTAACTTTGTTCTCTCAGATCATTCACCAGTTTTTGTGAAAGTTCATATAAGTCAGAACAAAAAAACAACTTTTTGGAGACTAAATCTATCTCTTCTTCGAGATGAGGAAGTTAAAAAAGAGGTGGAGGAGGTCATAAAACAAGCTATACAAGATAATGATACAAAAGACATTACACTGTCCATTTTATGGGACTCTATTAAGGCTTTCTTACGAGGGAGATTGATTAGGATCTCTGCCCTTAAGAAAAAGCAAAGGGAAGCTAGGCGTACTGCTCTTGAGCATCAAATTAAAGACCTAGAAAACCAGCAGTGTCAAAAAGTTTGTAAAGAAAGGAATAAACAGCTTACTATATTGAAAAAAGAACTTAATACAATACTAGTTTATTCTGTAGAGCAGAAGTTGGTTTTCCTAAGGCACAAATATTATGATGGAGGACCGAGATTCTTGAGGCTACTGGCAGGCAGATTGTGTGGCCAGCGAGCTAAAGCTGCTATCCCTAGATTTAGGGACGCCCAGTCCAATGAATTGAGATGTACCTTTTCAACCATCTTGCAAGCCTTCCTATCTTATTATACTCAGTTATACTCTGCAGGCCCTATAGTCCTAGAGCAGGTAATTGCAGAGTTCCTGTCTAGACTCCATCTACCCACTCTTACAGAGCAACAGCAGGCCAGCCTTACTAAACAAATGTCCACCCATGAGATACAAACTATGATCAGGACACTAAAAACTGGGAAGTGTCCGGGTTTCGACAGCCTCCCCAGAGAGTTCTATAAAACATTTCCGACAGTTATAGCACCCTTACTTGAAAGGGTATGTTCCCATATTTCGTCCAGTGGTGCAAAAGTTCCCCACTCCTGGAATGAGGCCATAATTTCTGTCTTACCCAAGGTAGGCAAGGACCCCGCCTATTGCTCATCGTATAGGCCCATTTCTGTCTTAAACACGGACTATAAGATACTTTTTTAATTTTTTTTTTTAGTTGTTTAACCAGGACTAGCACACTAAGCTGAAAGCTTTTTTTACAGGAGAGACCTGGGAGCACAGGGAAGTTAAGTGACTTGCTCGGGGTCACACAATATGCAAGTGGAAGCTGTGAGATTCAAACCCAGGTCTGGTCTGCTGGATGTCGGCAGATTTGCAGCTCAGAGCCTTAAACCACTGCGCTATACTGCCTCCCTCATCTTACATCTATCTTATCTAACCGATTAATAGTTTATTCCTAACATAATACATTTAGACCAGCGTGGCTTTATCCATGGAAGACAGGCCCAGGACAACATTAGACAAACTATCTACCTTATAGAACATGTTAAAAATCAATCTACCCCCACCCTTTTAGTAAGTTTAGATGCTAAGAAAGTGTTCAGCATGGAATCCTGGGATTTTTTGCATGGGGCCCTTGCCTCCTTCAGTTTCCCAACAAAACTCATTGATCTGATTTTCAAATTCTATGAAACACCCAGAGGCTATATCAGGTCTAACGGACTCATAGCTAGTAGTTTCCCTTTGTCCACAGACACGAGACAGGGATGCCCCCTATCCCCACTACTTTTTGCGCTCTATATAGAGCCACTGACATAGTACATTAGGAACTCCCCAGAGGTAACAGAAGTGAATTTAGCAAACACGGAACACAAGCTGTCGTTATTTTGCTGATGACGTTCTGGTATATTTGTCCAATCCAGAGAATTCAATGCCAAATTTACTTTAAAAAATCAGGGAGTTTTCCGAGTTATCAGGCTATACCCTAAATGTTAATAAATCTGTAACACTGGCTTTTAGTTAGATATGCTCCTCCTTCCAAAGAAACCAATTTAGGATTAAATGGGACCAACGGAAGCTAAAATACCTGAGGATCATCATACCAGAAGATTTGTCAAGTCTCCTCCCCTTAAACTACTCCCCACTAGTTACAAATCTAAGGCAGGATATGAAGAGGTGGAGTCTCCTTCCAATGACCTTTTACTTCTGACTCCTCTCCCTGAAGATGAACGCCCTACCTAGAATGCTATGTCTTTTTCAATGTGCCCCCTGTACTGTTTCGTTTAAAAAGATTTTGACATGGCAAAGATTTTTTCTTTCCTTTCTATGGAATAATAAAAGACCTAGGGCTAGACATCAAAGGCTGGGACTCCCAAAAGAGTTGGGAGGGGTAAATGTTCCCTCACTGTCAAACTACTGGCTAGCAGCACAAGCTAGGATTGCACTGTTAAGGGGGCATGACAATTATCATGCTCACCAGAAAAAAATAGACCTATCAAGACCACTACCTTTCCCCTTTCAGGCATCCCTGTTTATCCATTCCTTACTGCAACAAGCCAAACGATTGGTTCCCCAGACCACTGCATCTGTACTGGAGGGATGGCAGAGGAGCATAAATAATAACACTATCAAGATGCAGGTATGGAAATACCAGTGGTTCCTATATACCCCAATGCTATCCTCTAATCAATACAAGGGCTAGTATACCAAACAGGCTGCTCTAGGCCTGCTCACCCCAAGGCAACTCTTGGTAGGGAATATAGTCATAAGTTTTGGAGAAGGGCAGAGAAGACATGGTTGGACAGTTGGGGAAAAGTTATATTATTATCAGATGAAATGTTTTATTAATGTGTACCTTAAGAAACAAGAGTCTAACACCTTAATCAGGGAGGATCCAACCCCTTATATCCAAATATGGAAGTCCCTACAGGGTGAACAGGCCATTCCTAAATTATATAGGTTCCTTACTCTTCTCCTTGCCCACCATGCTGAACCGGTTAGGGCGAGTTGGGAAAAGGAACTTAATACAGTAATAAATACAAAAGACTGGCCTAAGATATGGAGAGGGGTTTGGTCTACTTCCTCCTCCCCAGTCTGGAGGGACTTGTTTGGAAGGTTCATATTAGATTTTTCCTAGTCCCAGTAATAGTAGCCCACAGAGCCCCCAGAGCTCCAACCAGTTGCTGGAGAGGGTGTGGAGAACAGATGGCCACACATAGCCACATTTTTTTCTTATGCCCTAAGCTACACAATATTTGGTCCACACTGACGCATCATATTACATACCTATTGGGTATTGAGACTCCATTATCAGGGGCAAATTGCCTCTTGGGCATACCCCCCCGAGGGGAGTGAGGGGAAAAGATAGTCTTTACCACTGGTCTATTTTACTGTGTGCTGCTTATAAGGTAATTACTAATAGATGGCTCCAACCTGACCCTCCGAAACTCTGAATGGAAAACTTTACTTTTAAACATCCAGCATAATGAACAACTATCTTATTCCTTACATAATGGCCCTCTGCACTTTATCCACTACCTGTGCTCACAGCTTACTAGAAGGATTAGACCATTTAGGCCCACCTGCCCAACAGGGAGAGCATTGTTACTGTACAATTTCCTTATTTTGCTCTGGGCCCCCTCTATCCCAATTTGTTTCCTCTCAGTCTACCTGCAATCCTTGCAGCATTGCTACCCGGCATGATGATCACTGCCTTTCATAAGAGTATCATATGGTTATTCTACCTGCTACCTGCATTGTAAACCCCTGTTATTACTTGTATTGACCCTGTGTGCTTATGCTCTTAAATATAACCTTTACTTGTTTTGCCTGATGTTCATGTATGTACCTTGTAATCTCCCAGGTCGCACCTGAAAATAGGCACTTGGATGTCTAGTGTGCTTACCTGGTTAACAAAAGCAAATAAATAAATAAATAATAGAATGGAGGCATTTGTCTCTCACTAGACCAGGTGGGATATGTACCTAGATCAGATATAACATCAAAAGAGGTGTTTTCTCCTGACTGGTTGGATGAGTAATTTCCCTTACCTTGTTCCTTCCCTCCTCCTCCTCCCATATTGGCCATGAACTGGATAGGTAATTCAGGTATTATCATTTCCATGTATCAGACTATGATGAGCTTTTTAGGTAAAGTATTTTTTGGTTTCTGATATACTAAATGCCCAATGTTATTGTATTTTTTACTGTTTTAACCAAGATTCAATGTGAGGTTGAATTAGTTATCAACCTATGAGTTTTTAAAAAATGTTATGTATTCAATTACTTCCACTGTATATTTGCTTTTTGAATATGTACAATGCTGTATTTAATATTTGTGGAAATAAAACCTGAAGTATAAAAAAAAAGATTAATATGAGTTTTGTTATTACTGGCATGATAGATATATTCCAGTTGCTTTGTAAGCTCCCGGGTACAGTTACCACCCACACCCAGACTCACATGGCCCCTCTCCACTGCAACTTGCTTTGGCCCTGAGAAGGGCCGTGTGGACTCATCATCTAATCAACTCCAGTGGTCAGACACAAGTTACAGCACTACAAAAGTGGCAGCACATTGGCCATGTAAAGAATGCTTAAGAGACACCGGTTTGCCCGAGAAAAACTTCCGTTTTATGTCTATAGTGACCTAGGTCACTCGGAGGAAATATTTGGGTTTAGTTTTATAAAATACTGCTGGGAAGCAAGAGGTTCCTTTCAAAAGAAGAGACAAATAACCTCTAAAACAAACAGGTTTCCTTTTTTCAGTTAGTATAACTCATAAACCCACATTCACAGGTACATGTGAGCTTTAGTAACGGAGATTAGAATGGAACAAATATAAGCTAGTAGCACTACCAACTCAGTCATATGAAAGAAGAGGTTCCCTTCTCATAAAAATTATAACTGTGGGCAGTAATTTAGTCTTATAGATGTAGAAGATTTCTAACTCTTGCGTACTGTGCATACAAAAACATGCATGACATGTCCATCCAAACTGATTATGATTGATGGGTCTGCTAGCTTGTCAGCCCAGGAAGGATGCATCACCAAGTGGGAGGGGGAATAGATGGGTTGCTAAGAACTTCAAGTGGGAATTTGAAGTAATAGGATATAGGCTATGTGTGGACAGCTGGGGACTCAAGAGTCTCTTTGAAGGTAAAGGATGCTGAAACCTGCCTCTGTGTAAATCCTGACTAAGAATGACCCCTTATATAACCAGTGCAAATATAATGTGACTTGCTGGGAATTGAACCCAGGCCCCCAGAATACCATCCTGGTGCTTTATCCACTGAGCTACAGGCTCACATTGTTGGACCTAGGGTTCCCAGACACATTTCCTCTCTCTGGTATTGCAAATCCTGTGACTAGAAACAATCAAGGTAACAAATATTTTTGATGCAGTATTAGTCACTGCTTAGCAATGAAATCATAAACTGTAGTGAGAAAAAAATAATGTGACCCACAGGGAATTGAACCCAGGGCCCAGAATACCATCCCTGTGCTCTAACCACTGAGCAACAGGCTCACATGGTTGGACCTGGGGTTCCCAAGCACAGTTCCTTTCTCTGGCATTGCAAATCCTGCAACTAGGGACAACTGAGATGACAATTAGATGTTTTTGGTGCAATCAGACTAGTGAAGTGTAACCAGTGTAATGAGATCTGAGCACTAGAAGCAACAATACTGCAAGTAGAGTAATTCAGTGCCTCTGCTGTTCCTCTTGCCTCAGTCAGTGCCCCTCCCCCCAATTATTAAGGACTGACCTTATTAATTACTCTTTTTATACCCTATATACTAAAAAGAGGTGTATTATTCCCTTTGGCTTTCCAGTTCTGGTGAATAGCTCAGGATTCCAACACCAACTCCAGTTCCATTAGAGACATAGTTTTCATCAAAGTACCAACTAATTTTCTAACTTTACTGGAATTCATGGTTTTTTTGCCTAATTACTTCAGGAAATTTCAAGTTTTATCAGTGACATTCACTGTGGTGAATTGTTTCAGACATTAATGAAAGAATGTGAATTTCACTAACCCAAACTTGAGATTCACATGAAAATGAGAGTGGGCCAAATTTTCAAAGGTTGCTGCAGGGCTTGCATCAAACCCTTGCATCAAACCCTGCATCACGCCCTGCATCAAACCCTTGCATCACGCCCTGCATCAAACCCTTGCATCACGCCCTGCATCAAACCCTTGCATCAAGCCCTGCATCAAGCCCTGCATCAAACCCTTGCATCAAGCCCTGCATCAAACCTTTACATCAAGCCCTGCATCAAACCTTTACATCAAGCCCTGCATCAAGCCTTGCATCAAACCTTGCATCAAGCCCTATATCAAACCCTTACATCAAGCCCCGCATCAAACCCTTGAATCAAGCCCCGCATCAAACCCTTGCATCACACCCTGCATCAAACCCTTGCATCACGCCCTGCATCAAACCCTTGCATCACACCCTGCATCAAACCTTTGCATCACGCCCTGCATCAAACCCTTGCATCAAGCCCTGCATCAAGCCCTGCATCAAACCCTTGCATCAAGCCCTGCATCAAACCTTTGCATCAAGCCTTGCATCAAGCCTTGCATCAAGCCTTGCATCAAACCTTGCATCAAGCCCTATATCAAACCCTTACATCAAGCCCTGCATCAAACCCTTGCATTAAGCCTTGCTTCAAACCCTTGCATCAAACCCTTGCATCAAGTCCTGCATCAAACCCTTGCATCAAGTCCTGCATCAAGCCTTGCATCACTACAGCTTGGTCAAGGCCGAATGCCACGACTGCACCCAATTTTATAATCTCGAGCACAGCTGCAATAGTCAACCTGCTTTACAGCAGTGCAAGCTGTGTGTTTGAGGCCCTAGAATTGACACACACTAGACCAAAGGAAGTTGGTCTAGTAGGTTTCAATTTCCAACAGGGGGTGGAAAATCCCATTCACTGCAAGCCCCATGTGCCATATATTTAACACATCCCTGGGTTTGTGGCATTCTCGGGGCAATGAAAATCCCTCCCATTGCATCTCTTGGGGCAATTCTGCTATCCACATTGATACAAATGTTAAATAAATCAACAAAAAATTACTTACATACTTAAATAAATGAATACTAGACTTTTATTACCACTGAGATAATGTTTTATCAGTCTTGAACTTAGCAAATCTACTCTTCTACCATCTAAATAGGCCCTCAACACATGATACAGAAAAAAGTGAACATGTACCGAGATCTATAGAACAGGTAACCGACAATTACACCCAGGTAGTATACACCTCAAACTAGAGGTACATGGTTGCTCCAAAATACAACAGAAGGAACTGTGGTTCCATGAGTATATGGGTTCTTGTGACAACAACACTACCAAAAAGACTAACAAATTTATCACTGACAGTGAGTGAGTGAGTGAGTGAGACAGGCTTAGCTGGAGTCAGTGGAACAAGAGACTGGGCATGACACACACATTAAGCTGTAAAAAGTTATTATGATGCAAGGAATAAAACTGTGTCAAACTGATAAAAGACAGGATAGAAAATGAAGGTTTGTTGAAGTAGCTGAAAAAGAGAGAACTGAACTCATCAGCCAAAAATGAGTAGCAAAGGTTAAAATGAGAGATGAGGTGGCTGAGAGACAGGATATACACTGAAAAGACAATAGGACCAAGGAGAGATCCCTGAGTTACCTTGTGAAAGAGTAGATATGGGTCCATAAAAGCTAGCCCCACCACCACAAGACACAGTAATGAGCGATTAGAGACAGCAAAAAGATTTGGTTCAAAATTGCTGAGACAATTTGGAGACCTTACAGTAGGGTGCATTTGCATCAGTGCTGTAGAGGACTGTGTGAGAACATGCAGGGGTATGTCCCCACCCCACCCCCCAAAGTACACCCATGATTAAAGAGGTATGATTGAAACCAAGAAAAATTTGGGCTTGTGACCCTAAGTGCAATTATAGGCCCCTCATTCTCCCCTCAGAATAGAAACCTAAAGCATAGAAAACTGATGGCAGATAAAGACCACTAGGTCCATCCAGTCTGCCTGTATATCCTACCTGTTTCCAAAATTTTACTTTGGAGCTCTTTAATCAATCACTTTGCCTGGGTCAGTTTGGTAAACTATGAAAAATAGCTACAGTGGCGCCTGTACATAAATCTGGTTGCACTGCAATCCTGTAAAACTATTATTTATTTATTACATTTTGGTGACCGGGTAAGCCCACTGAGCCCCAGAGGACCCTTTTTCAGGGGCGACCCGGGATTACATAGCATAAGAGAATAAACAGTGTGACGGCATTAATTCAGGTTACAGGTAGCACAAGCACAAACAATCATGGTGGCAATTCAGTAACATAACAGTACATTTGGAATAAATAGGTTGCTCAACAGTGAAGATAAGTAGTACTTATCTTAGTAGTTTAGCACTAGAGGAGAATAGGACCTGGTTAGTCATTTATCAGTGGGGTACTCTCAGGAGCCAGTGCAACGGCAAGTATTGGCTGCCACCAGGTGGGCCTTAAGCCTAGTGTGGAAACTTTCAATAGAGAGCTTTCTGCACCCAGGAGGGAGTAGGTTTCACAGGGTGGGAGCGGTGTGTGCAAAAGACATACCACCCGCCTTGATTCTAACCCTGGGGACATCTAGGAGAGTGTGGCCTGTTGTGCGAAGGAGTTGGGGATTGGTGTTTAGAGCAATGAGTCCAGAGAGATTGGGGGGGAGTTGGCCCACTATACTATACACTATACTACAGTATATACACTATAGGACCACTTTGCTACTGCCCCTACGCCCCACTTTGCAAAAGTACTTGAACATATTGTTTTTTATAAATTTCTTGAATATCTCACCAAGTATGAGTTTTTGACCCTAGCCCAGCACAGCTTCCACCCTGGACATAGCACTAAGACAACCTTAGTGTGATTCACACAGTCTATACACCAAGCACTGGACAAGAGTCACTTTTCCATAGACGTGTATGTGGCTCTCACCAAGGCTTTTGATCTCATCGATCATCAGCTTTTTATTAGGGCTTTGTATGAACTGGGTTGTTCTGAGGCCATTCTAGGCTGCTGCCATAATTATTTGGATGATCGTTTTCAGAAAACTAAAATTGCTAGTTGGTTTTCCTCTCTGGCCCCTGTATCTGTAAGGGTTCCACATGGTTCAATACTGGGTTCCCTGTTTTTCAGCTTGTTCTTGAACACCCTTTCTAAGGGCTGTAAAACAATAGTTTATTGTACTCAGATGATGCTGTGATTTTTGCTGGTGATGTTCATTGACAGCTCTTTAACATATAGTTTTCACATTTCACAATTGATTAAGATTTTTCATCAGAGAATGGGTGCATTATACAGGATTAACTTGTTTTTTTTTTTTTTTTTGCCATCTACAAGACGTTTGTTATCTCAAGGTTTTCTGGTTCCATCAATTGATTATGGTCTATTGTTATACTTTACAGCTACTGAGGTTGAGATTGTTAAGGTCAATGTTCTATACTATCAGGTTGCAAGGTTTGCTACCCAACTGCCTGTGTGCACTCGCCATTGTGTACGTCTAAAAAACAGTTCAATGGCCTACTCTAATTGACAGGTTTAAGATTCAACTCAGCACAATTGCTATGAAAATAATGTTAAAGAAGGCTCCGGTTAGTCTTAATCATTATTTTTGACCAAAAGTATCTGTCACATACTAGATCATCCTTGTCTTTTTTCTTAATGCTCCTACAGTAAAAACTAGCTAAGGTCAGAGATCATTGCTGTTTTAACTACCCAGCTGTAATAATTCTGTTCCAAAAAATCTCACTACTGGAACCCTGAACCTACCTGTTTTTAAAACAAAACTTGTCAAATATTTATTAACTCTTGAGAATTGTAACTGTGGTTAAGCTTAATGGCATGGATCTGTTTAATATTTTTCAATGTCATTGTAAGTTATTTGTATGTTCGATGTATCTTGTCTTTGTTGCCTCATGTTTGCCATTTATATTTGGTCACCTGTGAAAATGGGCAGTATTGCTCATGGATTTGCCAGCGTGAAAGGGTCCGAGGACTCTGGAGACCATTCATTTTCCCCTTTTTTTAGTCTGTTGCAACAGCACTTATGCTTCCTATTCTTGAATCTACTGCTTTGTCTGTTTCTTTCTCTATAACGTTTTCCCCATCTGCAGGTAGGCCACCTGTTAGATGTTCTTGCTTTCCCTACCTGACTAGCTTCTCTGGTCTCCATTAGCTCCTGAAATAACAAAAAACTCCATGGGTTTATGGACCTTCTGCTCGAATGTGTGCACACTCGACTGCATGATCGTGAGCACGTTCGCCTGCACGAGACTGTTCGCCAGTGAGTTAGCAATTTAAATCAGTCTCCACACTGGGAAAAGAATTTGCAGAGCTGGTAATGTAATTTTCAGGGCTGCAAGCATCCCCCAACCCCCACCTTCCATCATTGAGAGCCTGTACTGTCATTGTGTTCAGACTGCCGAACTGAAAATATTGTAAAGCTGGAATATGCTGTTTGAATACTCACACCCAGTGCTGTCCTTTCTTGCCTTTTGATGCCTTTGTGCATCGCTACCTCATTGGGTTCTTCTGTCCCAAATCTTCTACAGCACTCTTCTAAAAACAGAACCCTGGGACAGAAAGAAAAGACAAACGAGGGAAACATGTAAGAGCTAGGGGTGGCGATTCACAGAGCTGTTCAGCACTGCAGCTCTGTACCGCACCCTGGCTCTGTCAACAAGCCCAAAATGATGTTGAAATAGAATATAACAGGAACATTGAGGAAGACATCCTAATGTATGTTGTTACTGTAGAAAACATTAGTATATTGTTTGTGCTGGCTGTTCTTGTTTTTTTTTTTTCAAGGCCTACCTTTTTTCTGAGATGAATTAGTCTTTTTGAAGTGATTTTCAGGGGTTGGTCTGGTGCATTTTTCCTCTGCTCCCAGGACCTTTGCAAGCCTTTGCACTGTTGCTATAGTGCTGGCCCATTCTTTCTGTTGGATATAGGGCAGAGGATTTGTGGGAGGGGCCTGTTTGCTGTGGTACTGCCCAGACCAGAGAATTTCTCTAATGCTGTATTTAAAGTATATTATGGTATTATTTTCTAACTATATTGATCAAGAGGAATGGAATGATGTAATTTTGAATGAAATTAAAGGCTGAATTATGACCTTTCTACAATCTAGAGAAGAGGCGGAGCTTAGCTCAACCACCTGACCACTCTTCAGTATATAAAGAGCTCTTTTCTGTAGGTTAGTCAGTCAGCTGTAGGGCTCAGTGAGGGGCTGACCCAAAATGTGCCCTAGCCTCTTCTAGTGATTAAACATAGAAGGTTATTGCATTGCTAAATGCCCTCTTTTAATTTTTGTCATGTACAGTTTGTATTATTTTTCCTTTGTTTCACTGAATAAAGCTACTTTAAGTTCTGCTATCCTCTTGTCTGTGTCCATCTAGTCCCACAAGTCTCTTACACTTGGTGTCAGATGTGGGATTCGAACCCATGCCTCAATTTGGAGCACGTAGACTGTTGGTGTCTCAACATAGGATATCGAGCCAGGTATCCAGGTGGATGCCAGTATGGAGCAGGACAAAGCAGTTACCAGTCAACTGAGCCCTAGTGGGGTCCAGACCTGTAAGATGGTGGAAATTTCACAGGAACCCTTGCTGACTGGGCTACCAGATGTGAGGAGGTTATCGGCAAAAAGAGAGGATGAAGAGACAGTTGAGGGTGCCACTGCCATGGAAGGTACATTTCCTGAGGAACGTCCACCTGAGGACATCCAGGACCTCCTACGCTGGTTATGCATGCGGCAGATGGACATGGAGAGACAGAGGTAGAAGGATCGCTTGCAAAGCGAAGCCCGCTGGAATGATACCCTCAGTGCTATCCAGGCCTTAGGTAACCCTAGACCACCTCCCCCTAGAGATACAGATGGGCCTAAGGACATTAAAATCTCCAAGTTAAATTACTCAGATGATATAGAGGCCTATATCACAACATTCGAGAGGGTGGCGGGCAGCATGTCGATGGCTCAGAGATGAATGGGTGGTGCGTTTGGCCCCATACCTGACCAGGAAGGCACAATTGGCCTACAGCCATGTAGATAGCAGACATGCTAATGACTATGACCATGTACGCCAAGCAATATTGAAATGATACGACATCAGTGTGGAGACTTATAGACAAAGGTTCAGGACTTTTCAGTTCCACACTGCTGACTCCCCCCCCAAGAAGCCTACACACAATTGCAGGAACTGTGCTATAAGTGGTTGCAGCCAACCACTAGAACATTGGATCAAGTGCTGGAATCTGTTGTGTTGGAACAGTTTATCAAGATCCTGCCACAAGACATGCAGATGTGGGTGAGAGAACACCGCCCAGAGTCAGCACAGAAGGCCATCAACTCGGTGGAAGATTACCTTGAAGCCAGACCTCAACACCACAAGGAACACTCTAGAGCAGGTGCAACGACACCCATGGTAAGTCCTCATTTTTCTACAACCACTACATCTGGGGTTTCTACTGCTTCTGCGGGTACTAAGGCTGGTACATCTGGGACAGCACATAATCCAGACATTATATGCCATAAATGTCAGGGAAAGGGGCATATAGCTAGGTTCTGCCCGAAATGAAAAAAAGAACCCACCCACTTAGCCCTAGCAAACTGGGAACAATATATGACTCTTGTACAACTGGAGGAAAAGAAAGTCCCTGTTCTTCTTGATTCTGGGTGCAGATAATCCTTAGCACAAGCTGCATTACTCCCAGGAACAGACACAGAGGTCAAGACTGGGGTAACCTGCATACACAGTGATGTGCACTATAATCCTGTGAAAGACACTACACTGTGTGTACAGGGCTCAACCCAGCAAATGAGAGTGGGACTGGTTCCTAATTTACCCATGCCAGTGGTTCTAGGACATGACTACCCCGAGTTTGAGACACTAATGGCTTCAGCTGCTAGGCTGTGTGCTGTCACTACTAGAGCCCGAACCAAACAGGAAGAGACCTTGTCCTGGATCTGTCCTTTTGATGATGACATATATGAGGCCCTGGGCAAAAACAGAAAAACTAAACAGGAGAGAAGACGAGCAAAGGCTTAATGGAAAACTGAACAAAAGGACTCTAATAATACATTGGGGAAATGTGTTGATGTTGGGAATTTTGGTACCGAACAGGTTAATGATGTATCTTTAACTCCTTGTTTTTCACAGATGGTCACGCAGGACTCTAATCACCCTTACCCCAGATATGTCATGCATGAGAAACTATTATACTAAGAATGTAAGAACCCCACTACTGGTGACATTATTGAGCAACTCGTAGTTCCAACTCAGTATAGACAGCAATTGATCCACCTGGCTCATGACATCCCCTTGGCCAGACACTTAGAGAGAGAGATAGAACCCTAAGTCGCTTGCTGCATTGCTTTTATTGGCCTGGCATTCATGACCAGGTTGCTGAATACTGACATAGTTGCCAAGAATTTCAAACAGTGGCTCTTACTAACAAAAAAGAGAAAGTGCCCATGCAACCCCTTCCCCCTGATAACTACACCATTCAAAAGGTATTGCCATGCATGCCGTGGGACCTCTGCCTAAGAGTAAAAAGAGGAACAGATTTATATTGGTGTTATGTGACTATGTCACGAAATATCCAGAGGCAATCCATTTATGAACTGTTACTACTGCCAAGATAGCGGAGGAACTACTGAAGGTTTTCAGCAGAGTAGGTGTCCCTAGGGAGATATTGATGGATCGGGGTAGAAATTTCCGTTCAGCACTCTTAAATCATTTGTACCGGTCCCTGGGTATTGGGGCTATTTACATCTCCCCTTACCATCCACAGACCAATGGACTGGTGGAATGTTTCAACAAGATGCTGAAGAAAATGCTTCAGAAATTTGTTCAGGATGAAGGAAAAACATGAGATATTTACTTACCTTTCCTTATGTTTGCCTATAGAAAGGTTCCACAAGCCTCAACTGGTTTTTCGCCATTTGAGCTTCTATATGGGAAGAATCCTAGGGGACCATTAGATATTATTAAAGAATGTTGGAAGGATGATAAGGAAGTTAACACCCCAACCCTAGAATATATAACCCAGCTGAGACACAGACTCCTAAAATATATCTACTTGGCACATCAGCAGAACCAAGACAAGCAAAGGGAACAGAAAGAAAGGTATGATCAGGGAGTGGGCAACAAGGTTTTTGTTCCAGGAGACAAAGTACTGTTGCTGTTACCTTCTTCTGACTGTAAATTGACCATGAAGTGGAAGGGCCCCAATGTGGTGAAGAGACAGGGCCCATTAATTATGAAATTGAAGAGCCAGAGAAGAGACATAAGTATCAAGTATATCACGCCAATCTGTTGAAAAAATAGTTGGAGCGACCTTTACCTACCCCTTTATTAGCTCTGTACATACACCCTGAACAACCCACTAGTGAGATGGAACAGGTCTACCAAAGATTAGAAGGTACAGGGGAGATAAAAGACCTTAACATTAATCCTGAGTTAGAGACTACTCAGAGAGAGGAGTTGGACAGGATCTTAGAAAGGTTTCAGAGGACCTTTACTTGTCAACCATGGAAGGCAAAAGGGGTGGAACATTGTACCCATGTCACACAGGAAAACCCTATCTGGCAGTAACCATATAGGTTACCAGAAAAAGTAAGGGGTGATGTGATAAAGGAGGTACAGAAGAAGCAGCAACTAGGAGTAATCGAACCCTCTAGCAGTGAATGGGGCTTTCCCATAGAGGTGGTAGAAACAAAAGGAGGGGTCCAGTTATGCCTGGATTTCTGCCGCTTAAACGCCATCTCCAAATCTGACGCATATCCCATGCCACGGATTGATGATATTATCAACCGTCTTGGGAATGCTCAATACATCAGTACCCTTGATTTGACCAAAGGGTACTGTCAAATTCCCTTGAACCATGAAGCTCAAGAAAAAAACACTTTTAGTACTCCCCTAGGACTCTTCCATTTCATGACCATGCCCTTTGGTTTGCATGGAGTCCCTGCTGCGTTCCAGCAGTTCATGGATAGAATTCATAGGAACCACCTGGATTATAGCACCGCTTACCTAGATGACATGGTAGTGTTCAGCCCTAGCTGGCAAGATCACTTACACCATTTAACCCAGGTCCTGGATGCCATCACTCAAGCAGGATTAACTATAAACCCATCAAAGTGTTCCTTAGCCATGAAGGAAACAAAATATTTAGGATTCAGGATTGGGCATGGACAGGTTAAACCAGATATAGGGAAGGTAGACACTCTGGCCAATGATCCCCGTCCTGTCACAAAGCAACATGTGAGGTCCTTCCTATGCTTGACAGGGTACTATAGCCGGTTTGTGCACAACTTCACAACTATGGCAAGCTCCCTAATGGATCTCATAAAGAAGAATAACCCCACAAAAGTGAGATGGACCCCAGCCTGTGAGGAAGCTTTTTGTGCTATAAAAGCTTGCTTGTGTGCATCCCCTGCAATACGCAGTCCAGATTTTGCCCTTTCCTTCATAGTCCAGACTGATACCTCAAACACAGGGATGGGGTGGTACTGTCACAAATGGTTGATGGGGAAGAGCACCCCATAGTATATATCAGCAAGAAACTGCACGAAAGGGAGACCAGATACTCCACCATGGAAAAAGTGTCTGGCCTTGAGGTGGGCAGTGGAAGCATTAAGGTTCTATTTATAGGGTACAGACTTTGAGGTTTGGACAGATCACAGTCCCCTGTGTTGGTTGCAAGTTATGAAAGATAAGAATCCCCGCATTATGCTGTGGTATTTCGCCTTACAACCATATATATTTACCATCAGACACAGGTCAGACTCTACAACTTGGAATGCCAATGTTATGTCCCGTTATGGGGCGGATCCTAATATACAGATAGAATCAGACCTTGGGGTAAAAGACTGGTAAGGAATCAGAGAATATATAGTCTCTGATACCGGTTTGTTAATATGTTTTTTTTTTTATTAGGGACCCCGAGGTGGAGCTTCAGGAGTGGGTGGGTTGGAGCTCCATCTCTCCTCATGAGAGATCTGATTATTACTGTCTGAATATTGATAACAGCTTGTTTGAATAATGGCAAATAATGAAAACCAGCTGGTTTTCTCTAGAGTAGGGAGGAGTATGTGAAAGGGTCCGAGGACTGTGGAGACCATTCATTTTTCCCCTTTTTTCAAGTCTGTTGCAACAGCACTTATGCTTCCTATTCTTGTGTCGTACAATTCATATTATTTTTCCTTTGTTTCACTGAATAAAGCTACTTTAAGTTCTGCTATCCTGGTGTTTGTGTTCATCTATTCCAACAAATCTCTTACGACCAGATTTTAAATAAATACACCAACCAACATTGTCTAAGGCAGGTAAGAAAGGCAGAGTGCTCAGCTGTGCTGAAGGTAGCTTTCATACCAATAAGAAAAACAAGAGTGAAAGAACAATTATCATGCCAAAGAAGCCTATCATTCTCCACTCAGAGGAGAGCTTTTGCAGTTCTATGACCAGGATGAAAACCAAAGATGTAAGGTGAGTGAACTTCATCTTTCCAAAAATGCTGCACAGGAGCAATACATCAGATTTGATAGAGAATTGTAATTAGCACATATGTAATAACCCCTTTCCTTGGGGGGCCATGCTTTGTTACTAGCTGTGCCAACTAGGGGTGTTGTCATGGCATCTCTCCTCACCTCAACTGAATAGAAGGTGTGGGAGAAGACTAGGAGAGAAAAATAGCACTCACATATGGGTGAGGGTGGTGGTGCAGTGGGAGGGCCAAGTGAGTAGAGGCAAGTGGCTCATTAGTGCTGGTAATGGGGAAGACATCACAGCCTGAAAGCGTCACCTGATAGCGAGGAGCCAACTCACACTCTTGGGGTGAGAGAATGCTGGAGGAAAGCTCAGAAGTGTCTGTGCCGGGATGGCCAGATATGCAGAGGTCCAGTTTGTTCTCCCAGAGGGTGGACAAAGAGACAGCACTTCCAACTGACTGTGTCATTCTCTGGATTCAGACATAATAGTTCCCATATGGGCTCTCACCTGGGATCAGAGTGGTGGCTATTGTCAACTTAAGAATGGCATAAGATCTTTATCCCAGAATTATGACTGGGGTAGCACAATATATTTGGTGCCTAGTGAGGCTAGGCTGGGACTCAATCCTTAAATGCCCTGGACCATGTAATAGGGAGGACTTCATGGAGTCAAATCAGGCCCAAGGGAAACATTCAGGGGTTTCCTGAGGGAAGGCAGGGATCTTGGATGGCCTACCCTCAAGGTGTGTGGTCTAATGGAATGTGGAGCTTGAGTGGGATTTCCAAGAACAATGATTTGGCAGAGAAGGAGTTGGGCAAAAAGAAGGCCCGAGAAGTGAGAGATGAAGCTGCAGGAAGTCATAGGCGACTGGAGACTGAAGCAATGATCTTGGTCGATCAGACTAGTGTCACCAAGTGAGGAGAGGTCTCTACTTTGTACTGGGCAGGGTCCCCAAAAAACACTGCTTGCTGGGTAATTGAGACCATCAAAGTGGGAATCCTTTTGATGGAAGGCTGCGACGTCCTGTAGCAAGAAAGTAAAGCTTTGTCAGATGTTGTAGATGTAAGGGTGCATGGGGCATTGGAAGCTTCTGCAAGGTCCTGGAACAATTGCCAGTGTATCATATAGAGTTAAGTTACCTGAAATACAGTTGGGCATCTTAATTCAGAGTACCTCATCTGGGAGCATATTATTAGTCATTTGTAAATAATCCATGGAGTCTGCTGGGGAGCTAAGAAGCTAGTACAGTGGCTAAGGAAGAACCAAGGAAGTGTCCAGCTTCTTGGCTGCAGTTTGGGAGTGCTATAAGGACTGGAAGAGTCCAGGAAAAGAGTAAAATGTTAAAAGGAAAATGTCCATGTCCACAGTATGGGGCACCCCCCCCCCCCCCAAATTGGCATTTTTACAAAGAGCTTATTTTTTGCTTACTGGATTTTGTGCGGTTTAAATTGTATCTGATTGACGCTGCCATCACTCTTGCTGTTTGTTAGTCTGTAACCCCTAGGTGGTGCTACTTCATGGGCTACTGCCCCTGCCTGTCTTCCTAACAACAGGTTGAGGGGCCTGGGTTCAAAACTGATAAGTACTGGGGATTCCCTACCCGGAGTAAACGGAATATTTTGGTGCCTCCACCCAGAGTAACAATTACGTGGGTTCCTAGCTAGACTGGTATAGCCCTCTGGGGAAGCTATAGCTACCCACACTCCCACCTAGTGACCAATTACCCCTGATGTAGACAATGCCCATTAGCATTTACCATACAGTTTGCAATAAGCATTAACAATATGCTCACAGTTGTCCCACTTACCAGCAGGGTCTCTGATCCTGGTGTGTGCCCTGTAGCCCCTGTAAAAACAGTTTGCAATACAACATGCACTTTCGACACATTCAGTAAGGAGCATAACACTTTAAGCCAGGTAGTAATGTGCTCACAGGTTAGAGTCACAGTAACATAGCAAATCAGGTTTATTAAAGGGACGTGAACAAAGAGGGGGGAGCAAATCTAGGCAAATGATTACTGTTCTAGAAACCAGGTTAATAAACACCATTAATTTAGTCCCTATGATGAGCAGTCCCTTAGCTACTGGGTACCCAGGGTCTATGCTGGCTGGCCAGCCTGGGGTTGTAGCTGACATTGGGGCCCTTGAATAAAATGATTATTAAGTTATGCAAGGCAAAATGAATTATTTGTATCCAAGGCCGGCTGGCCTAGTCAGCTGGAAACCATAGAAATTAAACTGTGAACAATTAGATGATGCCATGGGAAATTAAGTTGACTGTTGCAGGGAGCTGCCCTGGATTTACTCACTCTACTAGTCAATTCCTGATGCCTGGTGAAATGTAATTTATTTATTTATATGTTTAGATCTTGGATTAAACACCTTTGAGCTATCAGCTCTTTTACATAGGTTCCACGTCAGCATGACAGACAAGTTATCATGAAAAACAGATTACAATATCACAAGAGGAACAACAAAAGGTGGGATTGTACAATGTAGGCCAGAAATTTAGGTTACTACAAGGCCTGATGCCGGAAGCTGCTGCACATGGGAAAACTGGGCTGTCACGACTCACTCTACTCCTCAAGGCCTTTCCTGAGAGGTGGCCACAACCCGCGGCGATTTTCTGCATGAGGGGCTGGATCCCCGAAGCTGGCCTCTCCCCAGTACACTGGAGCTGGCACAAGGACGGGCAGCATGGGCCAGGATGGACCTGGGCCCAAATTCAACAGTCTGGCAAAGTTCAGTTTATTTGCTGGTGACCCCTCCAGCTGGTAGACAGTTCGGTTACTGGTAAAAGCAGGCTCCTCTCTGGCAATCAGGAGTCCCTGGACGGTAGACCTTGACCTGTAATAAGCATTCAGCATATTTACTTCCGGAAGCATCAAACTCTCTGATTCCTCTTTTGGTTCCTGGCTGGTCTGCAGTGTCAGACGATTTGCTGAGCTAACCTCTCATCTTGCAGTCAGGCAGTTCCTGGCAATCGATCCCCACTTCAGGACCGAGGATGCACACCAGGAAAACTAGGCCCTCGCAGGCCAGATCTCCGCATAGCCTACAAGCTCCTCTCTTCTTGGTAGTTCAAGCTGGAGTCCCAACAGATCTCAGACTGCCACCAACAGATCTGCCAGACTGACTGAAATTCAAAATGTCCCACTTAAATAAAGGCAAAATCCAAGGAATCAGATTGGCTATTCAAGCTGCTTGCAAGGGTTCTAGTCCTCTCATTGGTTACTTTTTAGGCACCAGAAATTTGTCCCTGTTTATCTCCCACAAGTCTTTATTAAGTTCCATAAGTCTCTGGCTGAAATCCCAGTTCGTGATTGGCTAGAAAGCTGATAAGATGGTGGCTGCAGCTAAAGATACTATTCAGTTTATGCAGTCCCAAAACTTTAAAGTTCTGGAGCAACCAGGAAAAAAGTTATTAATTACAGTTTTTTCATACCCATGTAGCTCTGGCTGTGCTGTTTTAAATGAGCCCACTCTTATTTAATTATTCCCTGTACTTTTCCTGTCGCTGCCGCTGAAACATAGTACCCCCAGGTGGTAGGCAGCAGCTCATGAATATTTATTAGGGGCTTATGCATATTAATTAGCCCCAAAAATGCACTCACTCAAACTCTATTTGAAATAACTACTGAGGCTTTCTCTGGCCTCACTTTGGTCACCTGGCCCTATGGAACTGAAGAGGGTACGGGACCACTGAAAAGACTTTCTGCACAACCAGACCAGCATTGGAACATCAAGGCAGCTGCCTGCGTCCTGCACCTCAGCACATTTCTAACAACGGAGATCGTGCTTTTAAATTATTTTTCAAGCCCAAACTGGGCTAAAATAACTAACAGGGCTGCTCAGGGGACTCTGGGGAACACCAGGGGAACTTGTGCTATGACAAGGAGGAGTGGGGGATGCCAGCAGGAAACAGGAACACAAGAAGACATGGGGCAATTAAGGTAAGCCTCTGGGGGGGGGGTTACAAATCTATATCTGATCTCAATATAGCACCAGGACCTGTACATCATATAAACCTATTAAAGGATACCTAAACAACATTTTGATAACAAACTGTTAAAAAATTTGACTTCATAGGGGACTAATGGGAAGGCTGCTGTATACATTAATGCTAAAACTACATTTATATAATTTACCTAAATGTGGTTTCAAAGCATTTGAAAAATGTAAAATCAGCCTTCTAATTTCAAAAGAACTGCTTTACCTACTTCTTTAAATGGCCGCCAAATTTAAGTGATGACATAATTGGAGCCAGATTCAGAGAGCTATATGGCTCTCTATAGTGCTAACTAGTTCTTTTTTTTCCCTTTGTTAAGAATTGTTTCATCAACATGATCAAAACCATGTGCATTATTTTGAATAATTCACAGGTTAGGCTATGGTTCTGTTCATTTTGTTTACTTTAACATGCTGAAATTGTGTTTTAATCCAACCGACTTTCTCTTTGGCAAACCACAGTGCAGTACAAATCTTAAATGACCTTGTGGTCTAGTGGTTATGACTGATCCAGGATGTTACAATGGGGGGTATGGGGTGGTGTGCATACTTGATATGTACTTTTTAACATTTTTATTAAACGTTTATATTGTCTGCTATTATTCTTCTTTAGTACGTTTTTGACAGAACCTGCAGATGTAAGCCATAGTTTTGAATGTAAACTTTTGTACAATCAATAAATTAGACTTCTTCAACAAAGTGAAATGCAGCAGCAGCAAACAAGTAAGTTACAGTGTGGGGGGGGGGTGCAGCCACACCCTTCATCACCCCCTAAATCCACCACTTGTTTGTAGCAAAGTTCTTGTGCAGTACAATGCCAGAGTTCATACTTTCTCAGAAATCAAAAATATGCTTGTCTTGTCTTCTTTTTCCATGGGAAATAAGAAGAAGAATCAGCATTTATATAGTGTTTTTCATACACATTGTATCCCAAAGTGCTTTACAAGCAATGCTAGTCTGGTAATGAAGTGACTGAACGTGTAGTGGCAGCCATTCCATACATTAATACCCACACACAGCCTTGGACAATTGCATGAACTGGTTTTATGAGAAGGGGAATGTTGGCCAGGACACCAGGGTCAGTTAGTGATCATGGTGCTGGCAGCCCCACATCTTATATCTCACAGTGATCTGCTCATATTTCTCCCCTTCTGTCTTCCCCCTTCCTTGAATATTGCAGTACCTTGCAGGAGTGACCTTCTCAGTCTCCCTCTGGTATTCATTCTTCACTCCTCCCCACACCAAAAACTGGTGAGCTCATCACCCTTCTGCATCATGAATGCAGGTAGTACAGTCCCCAGGTTTTTTGACATATCAAAAATAAACAAATCTTTCCAGTAAGTCAGGCTGATAGCAGCAGGAAATAAGGGGAAATATGGGCTTTCCTGTCCTTAAACAATCTAGGCTACCTTTGCTTAGGCACTATTAAATGACGGGTGTGCACATCATTATACATGTCATTTAATAGTGCCTAATCATAGGTGGCTTAGATCTTATATGGGTAGGAAAGCCTATTTTCCCCTTGTGCCCTGCTGCTATCAACCTGGCTTAACAGAAGATCACATTTATTATTAATATGTAAAATAACACGGAAGACTGTGCTAACTGCATTCATGATGGATGGGTAGTGAGCCTCACTAGTATTTGCGTGGGGAGCAGGGTGAGAAGAATGAATGCCAGAAAGGGACTGAAGAGGCCATTCCAGCAGGGTACAGCTATATTCAGGTTAGGGGAAGACAGGAAGGGGGAAGTTGAACAGATCATTGTGAGATCTGAGATGTGGGGCTGCCAGCACCATGATCACTACCTGACTGTGGATGAGAGCAGCCAGCAATGACAAATACTCAGAGCAGCAGGGCTGCACCTAAACAATCAGCAGTGTTGGACTACAGGGGGGGCTTGCCAGGGCTCTGCCCCCTAGCTCTGAAGTGAGCCCCGGTAGATCACGCATCATTGCCATTGACTTATAATGGGAAGGGGGCTCAATTTAAAGATAGGGCTCCTACTCCCTAACTCCCAAAGCTCATGAAGTGTAATTCCAATACTGATGATCAGAGTTGGGTCCCTGCGACCAGTATCAGTTTAACTGCTGCATCTGGTACCCACAACACCTTAGTAGCAGGGAGAGAGAAGAGCAGCCACTGTGTGTCCATTTGACATATAAAATCTAGAACCTGTCTCAGTCGTACTTTAGGAAGGAAGAGGGTAGAACGAACTGGTGTGATTGTTTGCAAGGGTTTCCTGGCAAGCACAAATTCCATCAAATACCCCTAGAGACATGATTGATCTGGGCCATGCCCACCACCACTGGGCACTGTCACTCAGACTGGCAATTAATGAAATGGAGGGATTGCATAGATATTCAGATCAAGATAGGGTTTTTTTTAAGGCAACTGCAACAACAGTTTTTTTTTAGTTGATCATGGAAGATACCAAAAACCAGAAGATTGATTAGCCAGGAAATAAATTCAAGAGCCAAGCAATTTTAATCAATCAGTTAATCAAAATAATGAGCTTAGGGCACAGAAATCCAGGGGCAGAGTACAAAATGGGTGGAGTGGTATTGACGACCACCAAGCAAGAAAGAGACCTGGAGGTAATTTTATCTGATGACCTAAAGGTGGCCAAGCAGTGTGACAAGGCAGTAGGGAGAGCAAGTGGGATGCAGGGGTGCACAGAGTGGGATATCACCAGCAGAAAGAGGGAGGTGGTGTTGCCTCTGTATAGATAGCTGGAAAGACCCCACCTAGAGTACTGTGTCCAGTTCTGGAGACCACATCTCCAGAAGGACATAGACAGAGTGGAGGCGGTCCAGAGGAGAACTAAAATGGTACAGGGTCTGCATCAAAAGCCCTATGAGGAGAGACTAATGACCTTCACATGTATACCCTGGAAAAGAGGAGGGAAAGGGGAGATATGATAGACACCTTTAAATACCTTACAAGGGGAAATAAGGTACAGAAGGGGAGTATTTTTCAGAAGAAAAGGTGCTCAAGAACAAGGGGACACACTTTGAAACTGAAGGGGGGTTAGATTCAAGAGAGATATGAGGCAGTGCTTCTTCACAGAGAAAGTGGTGGATTCCTGAAACAGCCTTCCAGTAAGGTGGATGGGGAGAAAACAGTGGTGGGGTTCAAGAATGCATAGGTTGGGCACAAGGAAATCATACTGGGAAGGAAGGTGGGAGGGAGAGATAGCTGTGGATCAGGCACGGTCTGCCAGTAATAGCATAAGTAGTGAAAAATGAGCAGACTGGATGGGCCAAGCTGTCCTTATCTGCCATTAAATTCTATGTTCTACGTTTCTATATATTATCAGAAAAATTGTCTGAGAAATACAGCTTTCTAATTGGCTGTAGACATTCTATCAGTCTTACCATTGTTTTCTTTGTATTTTCCCAATTCTCCCTATCCTCGGACCTTCTCCACCCACCACCCCTATGCCCAGGCTTGCCCCCCCCCTGTGGGGGCCACTGGGGGGGCTCCCACTTCCAACAGACACTGTTGGCAAGCCGCGGTTTACTCCCTGGGTCAGGGCCATGGGATAGGGACCCCCATGGCAGACATCGGAGGAAGTAGACATCTGGGTAAAGCAGGTCGTCATGCCGGGGGACCGGATTTTATCCATGCTTGCTCCCTAGGGTCAGGGATGTGCAATGACATCCAGCATCTGCCCTGCCCCCCCAATGCGACAGCACTGGTCACTGCGGTACCCCCCAGCCTCCAACAGGGGTCCAAAAAGCACTAGACACTCTTCCCCTCCCTTCCCTGGAGAAGGAGAGCAGTCCCCAGGATGCTCGATCCTTCTCCCTAGCCACAGCCCTGATTCCTTGGTCTGTTCCCAAACCCAGGTCGTCGGTGTTGCAAACAGAAATCCAACTGCTGCACCAGTGGGCCAGGGCCTTATCATTGTTAATTTTTGATTAACATACCTGTAGAGCTCAAGCACATGCTAAGCAAAGTTTAACACTATTTAAAAGAACTGTTTTATTTTAACTGTTTTCTTATAATAGCAATAAGGCACTCCTGGGGGTTATGTTAGTGGTCAGTTATTTTATTTTTATTTTACTTATTTATTTTTATTTATTGATACTAAGATTATAACCTTTGAGCTAGAAGTTCATTTACAGAGGTTTTGCATCAGAGAATTGACAAAAGACAATAGACAAGTGATTACAATGCAACAGGACAGAAGTAAGTTATAAAATACATAATGGTAGCACCACATACACAATATGGAAAGGTTACATTCAATACATAAAATTTGCATTATCTGGATGAAATACTATATTATAAAGAGGTAGTATATTCAATATGCATTATCTGAATAAGAATACTATATTATAAGGAGGTCGTACGGAGACAGGCAGAAGTGACTGGTGCAGCTAGATAAAGTGTTGTCAAGGTGCATCACCGAGACCTGGCTGGATGGAAATGCCGGCCCTATTTTAGAGGCGACTGTTCCAGCTGGGTACTCGGTGATTCACCGCACAAGATTGGATCGCGGGGCGGGGGGGGGAGTAGCAGTCTGTTTTAAGACTAGTTTGGGGCTCACGAGTGTGCCAGTTGAGGAGGCTGAATCCTTTGAGTGTACCGTTGTGGCTGGTGTGGGTTGCAGGATAGCTCTCGTCTACCGTCCACCAGGAGACGAGAGACAATTCCTGCAGGAAGTGGCAGATTTCGTCGCTGATATGGCATTGGAGTCGCCCAGACTGATGGTTCTGGGTGACTTCAATGCTTGGGTCGATGACGAACTTTCTGTCTTTGGTCAGCACTTCCTCCAGTTGATGACATCACTGGGCCTTACACAGATTGTTTCCTTGGCCACACATAATCACGGTCACTCCTTGGATTTAGTTTTTTCTCCTGGGGATTGAGGCTTCTGATTTGGTGGTGGAACTTGTCAGTTGGTCCGATCACTACACCGTGAGCTTCAATTTTCGTGCTCCCCTTCATAGGTCTGCCCCTGTGGAGATGGTTCGATACCGCCCTTTATGGGATGTGTGCCCTGAAGACCTGATGGCGGTGTTGAACCTCTCAGAGTTTCCAACTGCCAGCTTGGGTCCAGTGGCTATGGTTTTGACCTATAACCAAGCCATTTCCTCAGCCCTGGACTCAATTGCTCCTGTCCGTGTTCGTCCCCTCTCTCTTCCGCCCTTGGGCCCCATGGTTTGATGGGTCCTTGAGGGAGTTGCGACGTGTGGGACGATGGTTAGAGCGTCGTTGGAGGAAATCTGCTCTGGATGCCGACCACCTTAGTTTGGAGGAGCATTACCAGCTCTACCAATCAGAGATCTCCCATAAGAAGGCAGAATTCCTGTCCAGGGAGATCTCTGTCGCTCAGAATCGACCGGCTCAGCTCTTCAGAACTGTGGACAGGCTGTGCAACCCAGCCTGTCTCCAGCTCCATCGAGCCTTTTCACAAAAAGAGTGTGACAAGATCGCTCAATTCTTTGTGAGTAAAGTTGCTGACATCAGATCCAAGATCTGTCCAGCACACTCTAAGGGGGAAGCTTTTGATCGGCGTTTGGTCGCAGAATCCTCTGTCTCCTGGTGTACCTTTGACCTGCCGACTTTCAATGATATTATGCGGATCGTCCAGGGGATGCGCCCTACGTGCTGTAGTTTAGATCCGGGCCCTACCTCCCTAATCCTGGGTTGTGTTGAGATCGTCAGCCCATTTCTGGTTCAAATAATCTGGTGCTCCCTTGAATTGGGTGAGTTTCCGAGCTCCTTAAAGGAAGCTGTGGTGACTCCCCTTTTGAAGAAGGCTTCTTTGGACCCAGATGTTTTTTTCCAACTACAGACCAATCTCTAACCTTCCCTTTATTGGGAAGGTTATCGAGAAGGTAGTGGCAAACCAGCTGGAGGAGCACCTGACCATCCATAATATCTATGAACCTCTCCAGTCTGGTTTTCATAAGAGGCATAGTACCAAGACTGCTCTGGTTCGGGTGCTCAATGATCTCTTGATGGCGAGAGATCAGAGGAACCGTTCTATCTTGGTCCTTCTTGATCTCTCTTCAGCCTTTGACACTGTAGACCATGGGGTTTTACTCGAATGTTTGGAGTCCATCTGTGGACTGTCTTATACAGTGCTCAGATGGTTTTCATCTTTTCTATCCGGGAGAATGCAGAGAGTAGTGTCGGAGATTTTTTCCTCCGATTCTTTCCCTCTGCAATGTGGTGTTCCCCAGGGTTCAGTGCTTCCCCCATGTTGTTTGTAGTGTATATGCTGCCCCTCAGAGACATTGTAAGAAGGTATGGGCTGAGGTTTCACTGCTATGCTGATGATACCCAGCTCTACCTTTCTTTGCCCGACCAGGTTAGTGCTCTCTCGGTGTTTAACAGCTGCCTCGCTGAAATCCAGGACTGGAGTGAATTTGAGCTGGTTAAAGTTGAACCCGGTAAGACTGAGGTTTTGATTGTGGACCCGGGTCGTGGGTCAGGGGGGGTTGGGGTCCGGTCAGCCCTCTGGCATATTGCTGGGTGGGATCTGATCCCTACCTCTGAACGGGTGCGTAACCTTGGAGTGGTACTTGATGACAGGCTGACTCTTTGTCATCAGGTGTCAGCAGTCGTTAAGTCTACATTCTATCATCTTAGGAACATCGCCAGGGTGAAACACCTTGTTCCGTCCAGCGATTTACCCGTGTTGGTCCATGCCTTCGTGACATCTCGCCTTGACTATTGCAACTCCCTTTACTTGGGGCTTCCGGGGGTTGATATCCGCCGCTTGCAGCTAGTGCAGAACTCTGCAGCAAGATTAATGACAGGGGTGACTAGAAGGACACATATTACCCCTGTGCTGCGCGATCTGCACTGGCTGCCTATACAGTGGCAGATCACCTTTAAAGTATAGATCTTTTGACCTTCCAAAGCCCTGCACGGACTCGGTCCTGACTACTTGAAAGAGCTTCTGACTCCTTACCACCCCGTGCGACAGCTCCATTCAGCTGACAAGGGGTTGCTAGAGGTTCCGAGGGTTATATTAAAGTCTTCTGGGGCTAGGGCCTTTGGGTTCGTGGCCCCAACCCACTGGAACTCTCTGCCTCACCGGCTTAGAGAATGCATGACTGTGGAGGCCTTTAAGCGGGATTTTAAGACTGTTATGGAACAAGGCTTTTGTGGACTGATGTCATTATTAACTGCTGTTTTTATATGTATATTTTGATTTTATGATTCATTTGTACAGCGCCTTGGCACTTGAAAGGCGCTAAATAAATAAAGTTTTATTATTATTATTATTAAGGTAAGGGGGGGGCCAAAAAGCAGCTAGAGAGTATCATTGTCAGGGATGAGAGGAAGGGGTTGGAGATGGAAATAAATGACAGGGAGGAGGAGAGGGGAAGAGGAGTGAGGGGGTATTGGTGGCCATCCCCTCTAGGGGCATGTGGCACTCGGCTATGCCTGGTGCCACAGTACACCCCTAGAGGGTGATTAACAGCCCATTAGCATAACCCCTGGTCATGCTTTATTGCTTAGATATCTTCCAAGAGATTAGATGAACTAGGATTAAATGCAGTAGTTGACTTTCTCACAGAATGCATAATTTCTTTGAGCCTGTAAGGAGATAAGAGTAAGAGAGGGATTAAAGTTCCTTGAAATATCGGACAGTACAGTAGAGGAGGTAATGAATGCAAACTTCATCTTAAGTTTCAGAAACAAATTGGACAGGCACAGAGGGTCATCAAGACCAAACGTGATCCCCAGTCTGCTGAAATTTAGAAAGTTAGAGAGCTTGTCAGACCAGGTAGACAGTTAGCGCAGGACAAACTGAGGTATGAAAACTCTTACCTGTCCTTTAAAATAACAAGAAAAAAAATCTAAAAATTTCATAGGCCAAGAGACGTCACCTGATCATGCATTAAATCTCTTTAATGCACACCCTGTCATGGCTTATTGCTTACTTAAAGATCATGTGCAGTGGATTTTAAAACTAAAACAGGCAGCATCATTCAATAAACATTGCTGTAAAAATCATGTATGTTTCAGGTTTTGTACAAAAATTGACCATTTCATACTTTTTAATGCCTTTGTGCTGTGGTTCTTTTCTCCAAGGTTTTTGGGTGCTGAGCCATATGCCTCCAGAGTGCTGATGTAATTTGTGGTGCTACTCTACTGTTCCTGTTAAGTTCATACTAGTACTGTAATGTTGGTAACTACATTGCTGTTAGTCAGAGGCTGCTTTAGAAAAATTTTATTAGGCGCCTTATCTGTGTTAATTCCTACTCAGGATAAATGTCTTAGTCATAGACACAAAGAAACATAGAATTTGACGGCAGATAAAGACCACTTGGCCAATCCAGTCTGCCCATTTCTCTCTGCCTACACTATTACCACAAGCTGTGCCCCATCTACAGCTCTTTCTCCCTACCCCCTTCCTTTTCACTATGATTCCCTTGTGCTTATCCCATGCATTGTTAAACTCCACCACTATTTTCACCCCCACCACCTCCGCTGGAAGGCTGTTCCATGAATCCACCACTCTTTCTATGAAGAAGTACTTCCTGACATCTCTCTTTAATCTGCCCCATCCAGCTTCATAGGATGTCCCCTTGTTTCTGAGCACCTTTTCTTCTGAAAAAAATACTTCCCTCCTGTACCTTATTTACCCCCATGAGGTATTTAAGGTCTCTATCATATCTGCTCTCTCCTTCTCTTTCAGGGTGTACATGTAGTCTCCTCTCATAGGGCTTTTGATGCAGACCCTGCACCATTTTAGTTGCCCTCCTCTGGATCACCTCCACTCTGTATATGTCTTTCCAGAGATGTGGTCTCCAGAACTGGACTCAGTATTCAAGGTGGGGTCTTATAAGTGAGCTACACAGAGGTAATACCACCTCCCTCTTTCTACTGGTGATACACCTCCCTATGCACTCCAGCATCCCATTAGCCCTACCCATGGCCTTGTTGCACTGTCTGGCCACCTCTAGGTCAGATGATATGATTACCCCCAGGTCTCTTTCCTGCTTAGTGTCTGTCAATACCACTCCTTCCATTCTGTACTCCGACCCTGTTTCTGTGCCCCAAGTGCATTATTTTGCATTTTTTCACATTGAAACCCATCTGCCATACCCTCGACCACTCCTCCAGTTTTCACACACACACACACACACCAGATTAACCACCCCCTTGCAGATTTTGGTGTCATCTGTAAAGAGGCAGATTTTTCTTTCCAGTTTCTCTGCAATGTCATTTAGAAAGACATTAAAGAGGACTGATCTCACCGCTGATCCCTGAGGCACCCTGTTGATCACCCTGTCTTCACTGGAGGGAACTCTGTTTACCACCATCCTCTGTTGCCTATCCACTAGTCAATTTCTTACCCAGTTTACCACCTTTGGACCTATTCCTGAGTTACCCAGCTTGCTTACTAGTCTCCCATGTGGAACAGTGTTGAAAGCCTTACTGAAATCTACAATAGGTAGGCCACATCCACCACTCCACCCTGATCTAGTTCCTTGGTCACCCAGTCAAAGAACTCTATCATATTTGTTTGACGTAACTTCCCCTGATCCAGTTAAGGTGATCATTTTAATGTGGAGCAAATAATAATGGAAGAGAAGTGATTTTCAGGGTAAAACAGAGATATAATTATGCAGAAACAAATGAATGAGCTGCCTGCAGGCCAGCTTGTATCTAGGTCATGTAAACATCTGTCCAAGAGGAGACAGTTTGCAGTTAGTGTATAGAGACTCTCTTAGTAAGTTTTCAAAATAGCATTACTTCTCCCACCCCCATTCACAGGTAGACATGGGAATAGGATGATTGTTGTAGTGCCATCTTGAACAATCACCTCTATTGAATGTCAGGTGTCAATGAGCACAGCACTCTTTAACATGGCAATAGGATTCCTGCCTTTCACCAGAACAGACAAATTCAAAAGTCTGCAGACCTTACAGTAATGTACCGCTCTCATTGACTTCTGCACAGCCTAGAGGGCTTCATTTAAAACATGTTTTTGTATTATTGGCCTTGAACATGATTAAACCACAATCAAATCAGCTGATTGGCTTTCAATTTCTTTGAATAGGCACAATATCAGAAATAAAACAGTCTTTACAGACGTTACCTGGCAATCTCCCTGACTTCTTCATAGATTAAAGAGAACAGTACCACAAATGACATCACCAGGGTGGAGACATGCTAATTACCACAAGGATCAGCCAGTCACAGCATCACACAATCTGGCTGAAACAAAGTGCACAACAAATGCATTAAACTTTTATAAAATGGTACATTTTATACTGTATAAAATACCTGACAGACACTGGGATGGATTTTTCAAAGGGTCCTTAGACCGACGCAACGTGCAGTGAACATCCACCTTGTGGCAAACCCAGATGCATCAAATACTGTGTGCCATATTTTGCAAGAAAAGTGTTCACTGTGGAAAAATTCCCCAAAGTGATGCACGAGGTCAACTACATCAAAAATATGATGCATGGGACGAGAATGACGGAAATTACATCAGGAATATTAGGCATGCGGTAAGACTGACAGAAGCTGCATCAAAAAAATATAGTTGAAGAAATGGCCACGACAATGGCATTTTAAGCCCCCAAAAAACTCTAAACTAGTCCTGCAGGAGAATAGTGGCTCTATAACCAAATCTCTACATAATTTACTCTCTCCATTCTAATCATAGCACTCACATGGCAGTACTGTCAGGTACCATATGAGCTTGTCCCTTGGAAGCAATATTTTACAAGCTACAGTACACGAGACAGTAGACTCATTCACACGGCCAATTCTGCGGCATTATTAGTGGTGCACAGCAGCAGCAACATTGCCGCTGTGCCCATCTGAATGCCGCAGTTTGGCCGTTTTGGGTTTTGCTTCATTGTGGCCATGATCCCTCTTTTCCTGGGATCGCGTAGTGGTGCTGGGATTTTGTGGTGCTTTACTTTGCCATGTGAACCACCTGCACCACCCACAATGCTTTGACAGTCTTTTTCCAGCCTGCACTTCAGGTTGTCATGGCAGCATTTACCTGTATTTTTCCAACCCAAGTTCAGCAAAACTTTTGTCCTGGCTCTGTGAATAAAGCTGTACTCAGGGAAGTGTTTTTTATTGTAAACCAAGGGCTAAAAAGTGAAAATAAAACCACGGACTCTGGGTCAAGCCATGACACTGGGCATGTCTATATGCATATGCATAAGCACATGTCAGTGTCATGGCTCAACTCTGAGTCTGTTTTTTTTTTTCGCTTTTTAGCCCACAATTTATAATTAAAAACACTTCCCCAAGTTCAGCTTTATTTACAGACCCAGAAAAGAAGTTTTGCTGAACTCGGGTCGGAAGACCATCCCTAATCTTTGGCCGCTGTCCTGGGGAGCCTGACCAACACCCATGCCCCCTTTCCTGCCAAAACCCTCCTCGAATCACCAGAACTTCAATGGGGTCTGTGCAGCGGTCCCCTGGCCATGCCATCTGAACGCTGATCTACAGCGTTTCAGCAAGCATGGCCACAGCGCATCACAGGGCGCCAAAATAAAAATCGGCCATATGAACAAGCCTAGTATTACAACGTGTACAGTGCAGGTCTCTTGCAGCAGAATGCCATTCACAGTAACATAGTCAGGTCTGCCTCTCTGCTGTGGGCCTCTTTATATGCTCTAGTGTCAGATAGACCAGCTCTGACTGGTCTAATAACTGACAGGGCCTTCATGCTTTGAAAATCCCAATTGGGAAACTCCGGCTCAGCTCAACTTTGTAAACAAGCATTTGTCGATGCCAAATGTTTGCTTGCTGGCATTGGCATTGGTAGTTTAGGAGTTAGAGAGATGCATAATAGTAATGGCAGTGAGGTATTGAACTGAAGCCAACCCCACCACCACCCTGCAGAGACTGACAGGCATTGGGGTGTGTCTTTGGGTCATTAGGCATAACGACCATGCCATTTAACCACATACTACCCTGCAGACACCAACAAGTGTCACGGTGTGCCTTGGGGTCTTTAGGCCTTATGCTCACCCCATTCCCTAAAGAAATATGATGAGATGGGTGCAGTATAGGAGAATGGGGTGAACTTTGGGGCCGAAGGGTCCAAGGCACACCTCGATGCCTGTCAGTGGCTGCAGGGTGTGGGTGGGGGTGGAATGGTATGAGCACTACAGGTGAAAATACCAAGTCACACCCCGGATGCCTGTCGGTCTCTACAGGGTTGGGCGTTATGGCTGGAAACCCTAGCAGCGCAGGCATCCATTGGTATTTTCACTCCAATATTTCAACATGGGTTTTTTGTGACCCCCACCTCATGAACAATAGTAATATCAGTTAGTTAGCCGAAAGCTGATTTTGCTCAGCGACTACGCCATTTGACAGCACAGTTGCGAAAGCAAATTTTGAACAGGATGTGAAAAATGATAGCTGTACTGTTCATGAGGAGGTGTAAAAAATGGCAATGTTGAAAATCTGGAGTGAAAATATAAAAGAATTGGCAAAGTCATGAGCGTGCATAGAAACTGCACAACGTACACCTGTAATGTAATTAATTTGGGGACTGTTTACAGCAGATTGTCAACACAGGCATTTTGGGACCTCCGCTCATGAAGGGTCACTGTGATTTTCTTACTGTGTCCCGAACACTGACTTCCTACAGTGACCACGCATTTCTGTGCCGGAAGTGCAAAAACACATTTTGGTCAGGGCGTGAAAAATGACAGCTGTACTGTTCATAAGGAGGTGTGAAAAAATGCCAGTGTAGAAAATCTGGACTGAAAACATTACAAATTCGTGAACTTACGATGGTGCGTGGAAACTGCGCAATGCACGCTCATAACACAGTCAGTTTATGGACTTTTTTCACCAATTTTTTAACATAGCCATTTTAAGACCTCTGCTCATGACAAGTGTCAATGTGATTTTCTTAATCTGTCCCAAACATTGATTTCGCACACTGACCGCACCACTGTGCACTACTTGCATGAAAACACATTTCGGCCAGGATGTGAACAATGACAGTTGTACTGTTCACAAGGAGGTGTGGAAAAAAATGTAAATGGTGAAAATATTGCAAATTCGCGAAGTTACTAGCGTGCGTAGCAACTGCGCAACACATGCTTGTAAAACTGTCATTATTTGGAATTTTTCCACCAAATTTGCAACATAGGCTTTTTGAGAGCCCACCTCGTGAACACTGGCACTGTCATTTTGTTAATCTGCCCTGAAAGGTGATTCCACGCAGTGACCACGAAATCACCTTTCAGGGCGATTAACGCCATGACAGTGCCGAATTATGAGGAGGGGTTTAAAAAACCCATGTTGAAAATTTGTGCCAAAATTCAAAAATGACTAAGATATGCATCAAAGTTGAAAACCCTATTTATTCCATTATATAGCTTACCGGCATTTCCTCAGTTCGTGGTCGGCTTTGAAGGGGTGCAGGCGTGTTCCGGTCCACCAAAATCATCCGCCAGACTCCGGAGGTAAGTATGGGGTGAAGTGTGTGTGAGGCAGGGTGTGCAGAGGGTGGGGCGGTGGTGGGGAAGGGTCAAGACAGTCAGCGAGGGACCGCTTTTTCACAGGTCATTTTATTTTTAAGACAATGTGGGACTTTTGCCACGCTGGGGTGGGCTCCCAGTGTGGCAGCTGGAAGGTTATTTTGGGGGGCAGTGGAGCTGATGGGGAGTGGGCACCCTGTCAGCCATATGGATTGCCATGCTGGGGTGGGTTCCCAGCATGGCAACTGGAAGTCGGGGTGTTTTTGCGGGGTACGGAGCTAACGGAGAATTGGGCACCCCTCGCTACCATATGGACTTTTTGCCACATTGGGTGGGATCTCAGCGTGGCACTTGGAAATCTGTTGGAGGGGGCAGCGGAGCCGACGGTGGATTGAGCACCCCGTCACCCATACAGTGTGTTTGGGGACTCGGGACTGCATGAGCACACTGGGGTGGGCTCCCAGCATGCTATGTAGGTGTGTGTGTGGTGAGGTGAACTGTCTGACAGTTCAGATGCAGTGAGCGCTGATGTGTAGGCAATTTGCATACTACCAATGGACGGCAGTATGCAAATTGCCTACATGAGCCATGGTGTTTTCCTTTCAACTGTACGCCACTGCATCTGAAAGGCTATCATAGACAGCTCAGACATTCATTGGCGTGGTGCAGCCGTGCCTGCTAAAGGGAGCAGGGCATTGGAAGTGGGGGAGGCACACCTAAGAAAACTCGTATGGTGACACTATGTTTCTTGCACATGCATGCAAGCAAACATAAAAACTCGTATGGTGGCACTATGTTTCTTGCACATGCGTGCAAGCACACATAAAAAGACAGAATATAACAAATCAGGGAGGAGCCAACATCCAATCAAGGCACAAAAGCAACAACCAAAACTGATTGGAAAAGCAGGCCCATTCACCATATCTCAGGTTTATGAACTTATTTTTAAATAAATGATATCCAAGACACAATGATATTCAGTTCCGGCATTTTTGAACTCTTAAAGTTCCTTCTTCAGGGAGTCTTGTATCTACATAAAATCATTTACATATTTATTTTAATTCATATAATGAAACTTATATCAAAAAGGCCTGAAAAAAACTAAAGTAGGTCTGCACTTACATAACATCCATTTGATATATTTGAGAGCAAAAATTCAAAAAAAAATGTTACATATCTGTAGTAAAAATAATCTTTTAAGCTCATTAGTGAAATTGAGATAAGTGAACTTAAAAACATAAATATGAAAATAATATGCATGTATCAAAATAGTCACCTTTGTGTAGTCGGGTAATATGTTATCTAGCAATAATCTGTTCAAATAATGCAGATAATTCAACATGTCATATAACTAACAAAAATAATAACTACCATTCATTAGTAATTTTCATACACCATAACGACATTACAGTGACATTTGAATCCTTTCTCAACTCTTAAAATATCAAACTAACAATATAAAACGTATGTTAAGTGTAAAATATTCACATGACCCAACCCCATTTAATAAAAGTGCTAAAAATTCACAACCACTGACATTTCCTCATGGCAATTTCACTCTAGTATATAAATAATATTCTTCAGATGAGCTTACTCAATCTGTATGCTCTATATTCATTCAAAGAGCCTACATCAGAAAAGATGGCCATTACATCTCAGTCCAAAATAATCATATTCAGGACCGTTAAAAAAAATCTTATTCTTACCCTAAAAGTGTTCAGAATCCCAGCATGACTCTTAGTGTCCTTCCAGGACCAAAGTGCTGCCCACTATTTAAAGTGGCAGCCTGTCAGAATTGGGCACATCTTCTCATTTTTATGCTATGTTAGTTGGATATCTTAAGAGTTGAAAAGGGATTCAGATGTCACTGGAATGTGGTCATGGTGTAAGTAAATGAATAATGAACAGTAGTTATTTTTATCAATTATGACATTTTGAATTAATTATCCGTATTATTTGAACAGATTAGTAGAAAACATATTGATCTGACTACACAAAGGAGATTATTTTGATACATGTATAATATTTTTCATATTTTAGTTTTCACGTAAATTTATCTCAGATTCATTAAGGAGTTTAAAAAATTCTTTTCACTATAGATATGTAACAAGTTTTTTCGAATTTTTGCTCTCAAATGTAAAAAAAGTGACGTTATGTTAATGTAGGCCTACTTTTGTTTTTTCAGGCATTTTTGATATGTGTAATTATATGACTTAAAATTAATATGTAAATTATTTTATATAGATCCAAGATTCCCTGAAGAAGGAACTTTTAGAGTCCTAAAATGTTGGAACTGAATAACATTGTGTTATGGATATCATTTTAATAAAAAAAAGTTTATAAACCCGTGATTTGGTGAGTGGACCTGCTTTTCCAATCAATTTCGGTTTTTGAAAATCCCAGATAAGGGGAAGGTGCATCATTTTTTGGATGCAGGCCCCTTTCCAATATGACACAGCCAATGTTTTGATGCAAGCATGGCATAAACCAGTCTGGCAAGTGCAGACCTATTTTTCACAAAAGTACCATCATAAAATCAGAACTGAAGCAAATTTCGATTCGGCTTGCTTCTTGCATCATTTTTTTTTTACACAAGCATCGTGAGCCACTCTCTGACCTTTGAAAATCCGGCACACTGTTTTATCACAATATTTAATAACTGGTACTACCAGTTACATTTCTGAAAATGTCATCACACATGAGCATTAACTGTCTATGGGATGGGAAGAAGGATGCAGGTTCATCATATTGCATAGGTGAGAGGGAATGGAAAAGGAATGATTGTTTGGGTGAAATACAGAGGTAATTATGCAGAAACAAATGAAGGAATTGTCAGCAGGCCCAGCATCCTTGGGCACAAGATTAGCGTAGACATTGGATTTAGTGTTGTGGAGAAAATTCCTGTAACTGAAAAAGGTGATTTTTCTATACTCCATCTTGAACATGGAGATGAGACCTGTACCATCACCTCTCTCAAGAGCCAAGACTTTTACATTTCCTGAAGTGAATGGTAATGCATGGTGACCTACAGATTATGTTATCAAAGAAGTTTTACTGGGGAGAAGTTGATCAAAGGCAGATGAAATTATATTATTCTACAGTCAGACCTGGTTAATCTGCACCTTTTTATTACATCTGAACAGGGAACCTCTGAAACTGATTTCTTGCCATGTTAATAACCTCATTAACATGGAAACCTTTGCTTCTGAATCAAAATTCTGTGTTTCAAGTACAGTGACAATTATCCCCAGTCATTTCGACCTAAATAATTTGATGCAGGTGTTAATGGGTATGTTACTGGCTGTCTTCTTAATCCCCTCTGGCATTTTAAAGGTGTCATGAAATTATTTTGTGAGAGTTAACTGCCCCGTCATTTCCCTTTCCATGCCAGTTATGTACTCTGATGCGTGCTGACCAATTTTTGATGCACAAACAGCTTTTGGAGGCCTTAAGATCTACCTAGAATTCCGCTCCCCTCTCAAGCTACTGCTCTTTCTATTCATACTCCTAAAACATTCCATGGAATCAGTGGCACCATTCTGTGCTATTCATATGAATGGCCTACAATGGAGCTATTAATGTCAAAAAATACTCCGGCAGTAAGAAAGCAGAGAACAGCAACGGCTGATGAGAAAGAGATTCACTGAAGTTACAAAGGTAAAAAATAAATTGTTAAATTAACAAAAAAGGTCAAAACATAGCAGAAAATTGGATAGACACTAAGGGGAAGACAGTAGGGCAGCTAGACTTGTAAAAAAACTGTTTCTACCACTCTTAACAAAGAATGTTACTTCCTGCCACCCCTTCCACTCTAGCAGTAACCTAGGCTGCATACTGGCTCTGCCATCTCTCAAAGTACTGTCCCCATTCAGTCCATCCTTGTTCTTAAAGTGTCCCCTCTCCCACTCCAGCAGTAACTGAAGCACACATCAGCTATGAACTTTGGCTGAAAGATCCATTGCTAGCCTCTGCTAAAAGAGAAAATTACTGTTTGTCTGTGTACTGAAAAATTGATTCTCTGCTCCCACCAGGAACAAACCCCCATGGAGGAAACACAGAAGCTTGTGGACTATGTCCTTGACATAATAAATGTGTATCTGCTAAGGGGGCAGAAACTTGCAAGTAAAAATCATGGATTGTTTTAAATTAAACAATCATTAGCTAAGCATTAATAAATCATTAAGAAAGAAAAATGAAATGTTTTTAATTGCTCAGCACTGTATTCCTGTAACTGCTCAACACTTTATTTCCAAGATTTTTATTTTCTTATAAACAAAAAAAAAACATCCTCTGGTCAGTGCCTGGTTACTACATATAATCTTCTCATGTAACTAAATGGGCAAAAACAAATGTTTACAGATTAACCAGATCTGACTGTATACATCTATAATGTAGAAGGAGCTATATTAATGCTGGAGTCAAAGTCAGAAACTGCATGAAATAGTTTTCCAAGAAGGGCCACCCATTAGCCCAGAGGGTAGCAAGTTTATTGTTTATTGAGAGAGACGGAATTAAACCCTTTGAGTCATAGACTTTTTGTAAAGGCTCCTCGTCAGTTAGTGCAGAAATAACAGTAACAGATGATGTGAACATACAAACTAACAGTATGTTAACAAAGTCAATTTCATCTTATAGGGTAGAGGCAGCCCAGCATCTGAAGAAGAACAGGTTGATACAGTGAAAAATCTGTGACACTTACAGGGTGACTCAAAAAACAGAGAAAGAGAGCGTAATTACAGTATTCCAAGTAAGAGAACATAACATACTATGTTTTAGAGGTGGAAGGGGGAGAGGGAGGCAGTAGCTAATTTAGTGAGGAGCTACTAGGGGCAGTCACAAGTGGAGGTCTTAGCAAGAAATTCCTTGAGCAAGTTGCACTCCCATGCTGGTTCAAGAATGAGCTCGGAGAGCTGCTTGGGCAGCCTGGCACTGGGGATGTCGCTACTGTTCCGCAGCACTCCTAGCCTGGGATGGGACAACAGTTTTCCCCCCACCCAACCAATGTCTTTGCAGAGGGTTAGGGAGCCACCCTCACAAGGAAGCTGTGCATAATGAGGCCTGATGGATCTACACATGGTGTCAGGAAGGTGAGCAGGAAGAAGAGTGGAAACAATATTGGCTATGCTGCATGGCTGCTTGGTCTACCACAAACCCTTCGCCTGCTGACTAGGAACCTCCTCCAACTCCAGATTGTGTTCAAGGGGGACCGACCACCCCTTGGCCCTGTCCCAAAGGACAATTCATGGGGACCTTAGGAGGAAGGGTAAATTTTGGGGAGGGTAGATTGACAGGACTGGGAGACTGAAGCCTGAATGAGGCTGGCCAGAGGGGTCTGAGAAACCTTTATAAAGAACAAAATATTGTTTGCCAGGATAAGGCTGGTATAGAGGGTGATAAGTGATGGTATGAATCATTGAGAGAGGCGTGGAGATACAGAAATGAAAAGTAATATGTGACTAATTGCTGAAAGGAGAGTCACCAACTGATTGAATTAAATGCAAAGAGCAATCACTTATAACTAAATCTAGCATTTGATCTAGGCTGTGAATAGGAGAATTTATCAGTTGGCAGAGATCAAAAGCTTTTAAAATTGAGATAAGTACAAGCTGGTCAAGAGGACCATCAACGTAACTGCTAAAATCCCCAGTAAGTACAAGCTGACCAAGGAGTGCTGGACATCTGCACAGATGATTAAATCCTCTAGGGATGGTGGATGCACATCCTGCTACCTCACTGCCCCCCCTGGTGGTCTATGATGATAAGGTTGTTGGCACGAAGCAGGACACATAGGTGAGGGGTGCAATTAGGGTGCCAAAAAAAATCCACTTGGTGGCAATGGAGAGGGGAGAAAATAGGAAGAAACATTGGTGGGACTGGAGACGAGCAAAGAAAGCCCACCCCTTTATATTTCCCAATGTGCTGCCCTGCAGTAGGATTTGGAGCCATTTCCAGCACCAACCCATCTTGCTGGCATTCTGGTCAAAGTGCCAAAGACCCGGGCACCTACACAACCACACCAGAACTGAATGTCTATATGTCAGTGTAGGTGCAGGATTTCTGACACCTGGACTGATTGATATTCCAGTAAGACATGCCAATGTTGCAAATGGCTACAATCTCTAATGTTGGTGGCTTACTGGTTAACTAGACAGGATGACGGCATCCCTATAAAAAAACAGATTTAGTGTGCTGGATGTTTTTTCCTTTAAAATCATGTGAATCCCTTTCTGTTGTATTCCATATTTTATACAGCACTCTGTTCCTGTTACTTCCACCCAACCACCCCCATTTTTAAACGCAGTCAGTCTCTCCAGTGCCCTCATTCATTCTCTCTTGTTAATATTTTTATTACATAAAGTATGCCCATTTAAATTTTTTTACATGGGACTGTCTGCCTGGGACCTACCCGGACAGGGGACTGTATAAAGGATAGTGTATGGGAGGCTATACATTGTTCTATATAGTGTATGGTGCCCCAAAACAGGATCACTTACATTTTTTGGCCAGCATCTGCTGCCAGAGACCTGCACTTCTGGTCTCTCTCTGGACCACCGGCCAGCTCACACACAGGAGTCTCCAACCGCCCCCTGTCCAATGAACAGCACTGATGTGGACGGTTGTATTGTGACGTCCTCACTGACACAGAACAAAGTCATTCTGCATTAGTGAGGACGTCACTACTGAAGCAGAACGACTTTTTGTGGTGTATGGATTTCCATACACAAACACACTCCACCATACACTATAACAGAATTCTGGGAGGCAGTTTAAGTAGCTTGCTCACTGTCACAGAGAGTAGATGGTGGGAAGTGAGTTTCTGTGTAAAAGCAACATATGCCTGCCCATCTCATACAGAGTGAAAACAGCGTTTCCATAATAGAGCTGTCAGAATTGTACTTCCACAATAGTATATGCCTAAATAGCTACCGGGATAGCATAGCACAAGACAGTTACCACTATCCCTGTAGCTGTGTAAACACACTGCTGGAAGAGAAGAGAAGAGAAGTATTTGGCAGTATGGTGCCCTACCGAGCTGCTCCCATGTTGGAGGGGCTCAGGCCCTGAGCAGCTATGGCAGGGCATCCTCCTGGAGACCAGGGCTCTGCTCCTGGTCACCTAATTGATGTATTTTCTGTTTTCTGTCCCCCCCCTTTCAAGTTTCCCCCCATCCTTGAGTTCCTGCTCCCCCTCTCCCCCACCTAGTTGGTTATAAAAATATCGGGGAGGGTATCAGGGTGTGCAGGGGTGAAGCACCCAACAAAAACATTCATTACCTTTTTTTTATTAGCCATGGTAGCAGTCGGTCTCTTTGTGGACCACTACCACTGGTGTCATTTTTGTGGTCTCTATTTTTGTCGGGCACTGTTGTATACAGTTTTGTGTATGAGCTTCTGGACCGTGCTGTTGTTGTGTGTGAGGTCCTGACCCAGTGCCCACATGCTGCTAGTATGCATCCATTTTATGATTACCTCAGTTGCTGTTTGTTCTGGAAAGACTGGGTTATGGTAGGCTCCCAACAGTTAAACTGTAAAGCCTCCCATAAATCGATTGTTCCAGAACTAACAATGATTTACTTATTAATAGGAAGTAATATGGAAGTCTCAATAGCACCACCCCACCTTTTCAGGTATGTCGGCATCTCAAAATGTCAGTAACTGCTATGCCTAGGTGCCAGAGATGCCAGCAAGCCACTTTCACACAGAATCCTCCTTCTTCCCATTTTCCAGCATGCTGGAATGTGTCAGCAGAACTGTGTGCCAGATTTGGCCCTTAAACCCCTCTGATGCTCTGTCTAATTGTCTATCTCCTTAAATCTCCATGGTCAGCCTTGCACCCCTGTGATAATTCATTCTCTTGGTGCTGCTATGGGATGGCAGTTGGGCCATGCCTCGTGGAGAAGAATTTAACACTGGTGGTGGTGTGGGTGTGGGCTTGGATAGAGGTTATCAGGATGGACAGGAAGGATATGTATCGAAGAAAGGGCACCTGCTTGGGCTGCCAGCGGGGTAGGAGGCTAAAAAAACTAAGTAAAATTTAAAAAAAATGTAAAACATCTTCCAAAAGTAAAGAAATTGAAGAGGACAGACTGATGTTAAAAAGGTGTTCTGAGAATTGTGAAGATCACAAATTAATTTTTTTTGTAAGTAATGACTGCAATGCTATCACTTCAGTCCAAAGTGCGTTATTGTTGGAACAAACTGTAATGGGTGTAGGTGCAGGTGGACTCATTAAGCAAGAATATGTCTATGGAGTAATGCCAGGTTTCAGTACAGAAACGCACATAAAGGCACTGCTTAGAACAAGGCCATGTATTAGTAGTATGTGCTATTAATAGAAGATATATGTAGAGCTGGCAGTATAGGCTAGAGGTTGGAGTAACAAGCTGTAATTGAACTTAGTACATCCGGCAGATCTGGGTTTGAGTCTCTGAACCTCCACTTGCACACTGTGACTCTGAGTAAGTCACTTAACCACACCAACGCTCCTGGGTCACCACTGAAAACAGGCACCTGTGCCTAGTGGGCCTTTCCCGGTTACCAAAAGAATAAAACAAAAAAAAAGACGAGCACATTTTGTACAGATAATGAAGGTCACTAGATTTGTGGGGGGAGATCTGGCTTTAAAGTAATGTGATCAGAGGGACAACAGAGGTGTAAGTAAAAGGCAAAAGAAATATGTAACTGATAAATTAAAATGAAGTAAGCAATAATAGTAATATAGTACATTATAACATGGGCTGGCAGGAACATTGAAGCCCATTGGTGTAGAGCCCCTGCATAGCCATGCATTAAACAGCCCTGTTAATGCATGGTTCCATGGAGTGTTTCAGGGAAAGTGCCGTCGGCACTCATTCCCTGCTTCAGAAACAAAAACCAGAGTGGCAGCCATTTAAAAGAGTGAGGAAGCGAGAGCGCCCTAGTGCTGTCATTTGTCCCAAAGTGTTATATCAGGAGAACGTCTCTTTAGGATGCACAATCCTGCATGCTGTGGGTGCCTGACAACATGTGAAAAATACAAAGCAGCAGCGGAGTCAGAAATGAATTCTTAAAGCTGTAAAGTTTTGAGAATCATTCCCCCCAACCCCACGACAGTGTCTGCTGCCCATACTCTGCCACAGTAGTGGACAGTGACAGAGAGATTTCCCCCTCCTCCGAAGGTGTGCAGTGCACATCCTCCAGTCACCCAGAGTGCTGGCAGTGAGATGCCCCCCCAGTACAGAAGCTGTATGTCCCCATCTGTGGCAGCTGCATCTCCCTCCATTCCTGGATCCTACCTCCTTCTCTGTTTCTGTCTGGTTCCCTGTTCCGATCTCTGCCAGTATGTGTCTCTGTCTCTACATTATTTCTCTGTGTATGGGTCCAGTACCATGCCGCTGCTGTCCTGTCCCAGTCCAACTCCTGTCCTATTGCTGCTGGCAGTGTCCACCATCACCACACTGGGACTAGAACAGCTTCAAGGAGTACAGCTACATGGAGCAGAAGGATGAGGAGCTCAGTGAGCCCATCGACTACATGGATCCCTGAAAAGTGGGTAAGGAGGAGCAATAAGTCAGTCCATAGCAGCACACAGTGAGCGAAGCGGGGACGAGGGAGGGAGCCCACTCCAGGTGAGCTGAGACGGAATAACAAACAGGCATGCCTGCGTGGGACTGTTTCCATCTGGTTGGACACATAAACTGTTTGCTCTATCCCCTTGTCACTGCATCACAGTTGAGAGAGAGAGACAGAGCAAGATACAGAGAGAGAGAGAGAGAGAGAGGTACAGTGAAAGGCAAGTGCTACAACAGTGACCAGGACAGAAGCAATGACTGGCAAGCTTGCAGTCAGAATGTGTGATCTTTGCTCACTCTCTCGCTCTCTCTCTCTTTTTCTTTCTGTCTGTGTGCCTGGCCATTATCGCCTGTATGTGGTGGGGTTTTCTTTGCCTGTGCTCAGCATCCACCCTATGAGCTCCCAAGCTCTGGTCAGACAAGAAAGTCAAGTCACTGAAAGTAAATGTATGGGGCGCAGAGAGAGAGACAGCAGAAGAAAGTGAGCAGCTGAGTGAGACCGACAGCACTGCACACCCAATGTCTTCAGGACAGAACAGTACAGCAGCAGTTTTATAGTGCAGAAGTAATGGGGGGGGGGAGAGAGGGCAGCCGCAGCGCTAGGCAATGTGGTTCATGGGTGGGAGTGGGGAGTACCTAGTAAATGCTTGCAGAACTGTCAGAGTGAGTCATGGAAATGGAATGTCAGAAATGATGTTACCAGTTTCTAACATTTATATTTCCATGCAATACATGAAGTCTCCCTGTGTTCCAAATAGTGGTAGCAGGACATAGGAGGTCACAGCTGCATGTGTGTATGAGTGTGTGTGGGGGAGGAGGATTGTACATGTCATAGGATGTGTAGGAGTCAATATTGTGCATAAAACATGAGACATGTCAGAGATCATCTCAATAGTGTATCTCTGACATTTCTGTGTGCATAACAGCAGTCAGATATGCGTTATTTTTGGGGGACTATTTAGCAAGGTGGCAGGATACAGTACCTTTGTTGCTGTTTAAACAGCAAAAAAACACCTTTCTGGATATTGTTTTGTTGTGTAAACATAACCCGTGTCATAAGTGCAATAACCCACTTCAGGGTGTGGGGTGTTTGGGAATTAATCAACACCCCGGGTGCTGTGAGGACACTCGGCCTGTGGCCTCGATTCTCACAATGCACCCAGGGTGTTGATTAATCTCCAGTAACCTCACACCCTGTCACGAGTTATTGCTTACATACACAGCGTCTAGATAAACAAACATTAGTAGTGATCAAACAATTAGATTCGGGATTTTCTTGGAGCCTTGTTAGAGTTTAGTTATTGCTAGACCAAATGTATGCAATTTTAGCAGAATGGTAAAGTGTTAATTTTAGTTGAAAGCTTTGCAAGAGGATTTTTCAGAAGGCCAACAGTGGTCATGAAAAGTAGTTTAAGGCTAACTTAAATAAGAAGTTTGGTTAGAAGGACAAAGAGCCAGGATACTCAAATCAATAAAAAAAATGTGTCAAAGTTGTCAAAGTTAATGTACAGTTAGTAATCAAAATTAAGGAGAGCAGTTCATGGAAGTAACAGGGAGTTCATGTAGACATGATTAAATGAAGGATACTGGGCAATTCTGGATACATTTTCTATCCGGAATGGATCAGGATCTGGTTACATCCATAATCTTTCTCGCCTTGGCCAAGGCCTTCAACACTGCTGCACACCCCCTTCTGCAGGGCAAGCTTGAGAGGGTGGGGCTTTCTGACATTGCAGTTAGCTGTCTTCATTCCTGCCATCAATCAATCAATCAAAATCTTTATTTCACCAGGTGAAACACCTTTGAGAAAACTCATTTTCGAGGTGGATCTGGGCAGTAACATATTCAATACACAGAATAATGTTACACAATCGAAAATATAGAAAAGAAACAGGATACCATTGAGAATTGTAACAATATACAATATATACAAACAAAATAAAAAGGCAAATACCTAATGCAATCTATACATGGAGCTTGCAGGCAGTCATGAGTAAAAAGACCTTAAAATAAGCAAGAAGGAGAAGGTTAATAAACAGGTTTACCAAGGAGCAACTCACAGTAAAGAGGAAGGGGGAAGGAGGAGAGTACAAAGTGTTTCAAAGGAGCCGGCGGACACCAGTGTGAGGAGCCTCTGATGGCTGAGGCCATATGACAACAATCAGGAAAAACAGGTTTTCTTGACAGAATGTACATATAGCGTTTGAGAGCAGAGAGAGGAGGAGGAGGAAGTGGGTATAAAGTGTCTGAAGGTGCCGGGTGGATCCCGTGTGTAGGGCCTCTGTTGACTGATGACATAAGACAACAATCAGGGAAAGCATGAATTTATGGGGTCAGCACATGGGCGGAGGCGCAGCTAAAAGTTCCTATAGTATTCCTGTTTAGTTACAGCCGCACTCTCCCCTCCTTCGGACAGAAGACGTTCAGCACACAGAAGTTTTGGTGTCTTTTTTTATTCAGCCATATTTTCGGTGACAATCAGCAGAATCTGATGCTCAGCTGAGCACCAGCCTTATGTTTCGCATGTAAATACATGCTTCATCAGAGGTCTAGAGTACATTTCACATAGGTTGTTTTTATAATACATTGCAACCAATCAGAGACATTTCCTGATAATGACATCACCATGCAAAACATAAAAAATATATATGTATATGCAAAATCCATTATCCAAATTCATTCAGTCTTATATTAAACAATCTATATATACCATTAAGGCATGTGAATAAAGAAAAGAAAAAAAAAAATCAAACAAACATATTGTTAGTTTTATATACTATAGACTTCAATTGTATACTAAAGTGATTAACATTCCCATTAGTTCCATGGAGTTTTTCAAAAATTGTTTTGTACTTTAGTTTTTTTCTTTTGTCTTTATGATTCACAATTCCAGCTAACCTATAGGAACTTTTAGCTGTGCCTCCGCCCCTGTGCTGACCACGACATAAACTTCATAACTTGCAGGACATACCTTTGGATCTAAACACTGGTTAAATTAAAACCTCCTGAATAAGGACCACAAGAAGGAAAAACATTTACCTTTAACAGCCAGAGAAAGAGAAGGAAAATGAAGAATCTGACGGGATCTGGTGATGCAGAAGATCAAAGCGGAGGATGCCTTTATGTGGTGTTGTTTTTGGAAGCTGCTTCCCCAAAACCCAGTACTGCAGAATGCAGAGGATAAGATCAACATGGCTGCAGAATGCACAGGTACTTTTCAAACCTCTCTAAACACTATCAGAAATGCTTTTTTTTTATCCTGGAAAAACTTGCAACTCGAGCCCGGAGAATGCACTGGCAACGTCTCACGTTGCAAGCATATATCAAAGTGAAATGGGTTCCAAGAGGGCTAAGAATCCTTAAATGCCCAGCTTCAGGTATGGAAAGGGTGGAATTCATTAGGAAATGGAACAATATAATGCATGAAGCATCTATAAAAATAACTAAATTATTAATTGAAGATGGCCTGGAAATTGAAAATGAAATCCAGGAGCGAATAAAAAAACAGGATGTTAAAGTCCTTGAATTTAAAGACCACCTGGACTATAATAAATGCATGAAAAAATTCCAGGATTATATGGTATTTTATGGTAATAAAATCAAAATGCAAAAACAGAAAAAGTTTCTAAGAGACACAAGGGACTATGAAAATGATAAGATCTTTAACTGGAAAAAGAAGGGACCTTCTGAACAAAGTGTTTCAAATGAAAGGGTAGAAACAACTTCAAGTCCAGGTTCCACAAACACCATCAGATCCATCTTAAAAAGGACAGAAAATGTGGCTCCAGATTACAGCACAGGAGAGGGTGTTTCTGACATGGAAGACAGTGAAGGGGAACATGATCCTTTTTTAGGGCACAGGGATACCAGGAGGAGTAACAGACAAACAAGATTTCGATTCCCATCAGAAGAAACAGGAGGAGGAAGGCCAGGAGGGGGTCAAAGAAGAAGAGGAGGCAGAGGAAGGGGAAGGGGGTTTGGTCATGCAGCGGCCCCCCACAATCGTTGTTGACTGTAATAAATTTATCAAACAAAATACTATCATCTGATGATATAACGGTACTGTCAAAAGGTTTGTCATTTATACCAACATACAATATACCAGAATTTGATATGTTTGTAGATTTACAGAAATTTGCATGAAAAATAAACCTGAAGGTATTCTTTGCAGAGAAGAATAATACAAAAAGAAACACACAGCCATATAATAGGGACATTGTAACCCCCCCCAGACAATACCCCAGATAAGCCAACCCACATCCCCACTACACCCCCAGGATTAGAAGGGGAAGAGGAGGAGGAGGAGTAGAAAGAAGTAGAAGGAAAAACCTCATCAAACTGGGGATTTAAACCCACCTCCACATACTGTCCACCCTTATGCCCCAGTGTAGAAACATTTCTGCATTGTTGCATTTCTGAGCTGCAAAGATAGCCCCATCAGCAAATAGAATGAAATACAACAATCTCTCTAATGCTGAACGCACAACCCTGATTGAACTACAAAGGGATGATAATATAATTATCAAACCCACCGATTAAAGACGGTAGTATAGTTATCCAGGACAGGGAACAATACCAAAAAGAGATATCTAGACAATTATCTGATACAAGTTTCTATGAAAGTTTAAATTATGACCCCACCAAAAAAATCCAAAAAAATATTGAACAATATCTATTGGAACTCTATCAGAAAATATAATTACAACAAATTAATTATATTACAGGTCTGTTGAAACCCCCCCAAAAAACAACATTTTGCATGCTACCCAAGATGCATAAGGACCCAGTACAAACACCAGGGCAACCCATAGTGTCTGGTGTAGGTTGGGCCATGGAACCCATTTCTAAATTTACAGACATGTTTTTAAAACCTATTGTTCCAAAACTCGAAAGCTACATAAGACACTAACCATATGCTGTCCTACTTAAATAAATTCAAACAGAAGAGGATTGGTGGCTTGTTACTTTAGGTGTAGATGCGCTCTACACGAACATACCCCATGAAAGAGGACTACAAGCAATAGAGTACTATTTGCTTAAATATACTGAGATGTCACAACAAAATATAAATATGATTGTAAACGTAACTGAAATTGTATTGGATAAAACATCTTAATATGTGAAAACATTATATACAAACAAAAGAAGGGAACAGCCACGGGGACAGCCCTGGCACCAAGTCTAGCAAATATGTATATGGGGAGTGGGAGGACAGATATGTTTACAATGATAGGAATCCATATTTAGACAAAATAGACTTTTATAAAAGATTTTTGGATGATATATTTATGATTTGGAAAGATACCAAAGAGGAACCAATGGATTTTGTGACTTACTTACAGAGTACAAATCAGAACTTAAAATTTAAGGTTACAGCAAGTCAAATGACTGTTAACTTCTTGGATTTGACAATAATAAAAAGATAGAGATGGTACCCTCTTAACAGACTTGTACAAAAAAACAACAGATCATAATACACTGCTCCATGCGGGCAGTTGTCATCCATTACATACTAAATCTAACATTCCGAAGGGGCAGTTCATAAGGACCAGAAGGAACTGTGGAACGGAGGAGCTATATGATCTAAGGGCAGCAGAAAGTAGAAATAGGCTGTTGGAGAGGGAATACAACCCTGATGTAGTACTGGCAGCAGAGGAAAGAGTGAGAGAAATGAAGAGAGAAGCACTATTCATGCCAAAGAATAAAAGAAAGAAAATTGAACCACAACTGTCATTTGTAACAACATATGGGGGAGATTCAGATGAACTCAAAAAAATAGTAAAATCCAACATGAGCATTTTAAGAAGTATACCATATTTATCTGACCTGATAAATAAACCACTGTAAGTCTCCTACAAGAGAGGTTTGAATTTAAAAGACAGATTGGTAAACGGCTATCTACCAAAGATTATAAAAACCATACAAAGAAAATTGGGATGTAAATCATGTGGTTTTTGCAGTGAGTGTCACTGGGTGGAAAAATGTAACAGTTACTAATTCAAAAAAATGGAAAAACTACTAAAATAAAAGGAAAAATATACTGTAACTCAGAAGCTGTAATTTAGATGCTTAAATGCTCATGTTCGATGGTCCATAAAGGAAAAACTAAAAGAAAGTGTAAATTCAGATTATATTTTTTTATTACATGAACATAAACAAGCAATTAAGAATTATAACCTCAACTATGCAATGGCAGTGCATATACATTCGGCTATAGACAAAAGGGCCCATAGGATAACAGCAATAGGGCTGGAAAAAATTAATCTGAGTGATAGAGGGGGGAATTTAAATTATATCCTTAATCAAAAGGAACAAACAATGGATCTATGTTACTGGGGCATTAAAATATCCTGGATTGAATGATACATTTGAAGTGGTACACTTTCTGAAAAATAATTAATAATGAGGGCCTCCCTATTTCTTTCTTTAACTTTATAAACATCACCCCGATATCATAAGTGGACATTTGAGGGATAATAGAAATAGAATAAGAGTGAGGATATGAAAGATGTAATATTATATAGTGACAAGTTTTTCTTTTTTTTTTAAATGAGACAAGCAAAATCTGAATAAAATATGTAAAAATGTGCAAAAACATCTGATGCTAATTCCATCTTCTATATACTCTCTCCATAGGTTTGTGGGAACAGTGGAAACTTCTGAAACTAAATTAGCTGTAACTGTGAATCATAATGATAAAAGAAAAAAACTTAAGTACAAAACAATTTTTGAAAAACTCCATGGAACTAATGGGAGTGTTATCATTTTTTACACAATTGAAATCTGTAGCATATAAAACTAAAAATATGTTTGTTTGATTTTTTCTCTTTTCTTTTCTTTATTCACATGCCTTAATGGTATATATAGATTGTTTAATATAAGACTGAATGAATTTGGATAATGGATTTTGCATATACCTTTTTTTTATGTTTTACATGGTGATGCCATTATCAGGAAATGTCTTTGATTGGCTGCAGTGTATTATAAAAACAACCTATGTGAAATGTACTCTAGACCTCTGATGAAGCATGTATTTATGTGCGAAACGTAAGGCTGGTGCTCAGCTGAGCATCAGATTCTGCTTATTGTCACAGAAAATATGACTGAATAAAAAAGACTCCAAAACTTCTGTGTGTTTAACGTCTTCCGTCTGAAGGAGGGGAGAGTGCGGCTGTAACTAAACAGGAATCAGGGAAAGCAGTTGCAAGACTCCTTGACAGAATGTGCATAAAGCATTTTGAATACTGACAAATTGATAGGGTGAACCAACTTCAAGGATTGTTGCAATTTATTCCAGAGTTGAGGTATCGTATAGCTTATTGATGACCTACCAAAGCACAATTTGACCTTGGGTATAATTAGGGAGATACAGGAGGAACTTCTCAGGGCATACTTACCTACCAAGCTTAGGGGAAGACAGATATGTATTGAGGCAGCTTCTTTGTGATAGCTCTATCTACCTTTGATGGCAGGTCCCAAGCAGCCCATATTGGAGATGCACTCTCGCTCCACATACCCTGTCTGCTCAGGTGTGCCCCAAGGCTGTGTCCTGGACACAATTTTCTTCTCCATTTTTCTTAACAACCTACCGAATGCCTGTTCCTTTGCAGCCATCCACATGTGTGCAGATGATACACTGATCTACACCTCCAGTGCCTCTATTCCCAACCTGGCTGCTCTGCTCCAACTGGAATTTTCTAACATCCAGTATTGGATCTAGTATAATCTGCTGTCCCCTAATGCCAAGAAAATGGTCTCTAATGATCTTTGGCACCAGGCAGCAGTTGGCCAGACACTCATTCCTCCCTCCTTCCATAATCATGATGGTGTGTTGATTGAGGATGCCTCCTTCTTCAAATATCTTGGGGTATGGCTGGGCCATCACTTTAGCTTCTCCATGCATGTGGATGCCATCAGTGAGAAAGTCCACCTAAGCTTGGGGCTCTGTACAGCAATAAGGTATGCATCCCATTGTTCATCTGGGGTTTTGCTTTTGTTGTTTAACAAAGGTAGTTACTGGCTGCATTACTGTTGATGCCCAGGGCCTGTTGCTCTGGTTTTGTAGATAATCTCCTTACTATTCTACAGTTCCATGTGGTACAAGCCTTTTTCCATGAATGTTACCCTTACTATGGACTAAGTCTATTGGAGTTGGGGTCATATCGGCACTGAGTGTTGAGTTTACTTCATGTTTGTGCTACTCATTTTTAGTTTGACTACCAAAAGTCCTGCAAGGTACAGCACATGTTGGGCACTTTTAAGTGCAGCCTTTGTCAGCACCTTGTCACCCAGGGCCTACTGTGACTACTTCTCATAATTTACCAAATTCTCCTTTCCTCCCATTCCCCCCTCCCAAGTCTCCTCCCCCTCCTCACCACTGTCTCCCATCTCCTTCCTTTCCTACCGGAGATTTTTTTTCCCCCTCTGGTTCATCCCCTCCACTCCAGGACAATGCCTTTTGTCCTACACTACTTCCTCCTTCACTCTTTTCCACTAATCTGATCCTGCCCTACTGATTCCTCCACCTGTACCTGTCCTGTCTCCTCATAGCTTCCTCCACCTGTGCCCGCCCTCTCTCTCCTCATAGCTTCCAATCCTTCTGTGAATTATTGCACATCTGTGAATTATTATACATATGTCCTGAATTATATATGCAAACTTATGTACATGACAAAGCCTATGGCTGCTATAAATTGTCTTATTTGTTGTTGTCTTCAGCTATGTGCTGTTCTCATTTTCTTACATGGAACCTTTGTGAAAGAGCCTTGGCTCAAAGGTGTCTTCCGAAATCATAACAAATAAATAAGTAAATGTTGGACGTTTTATTAGTTTCCAAAGGTATTTAGGATCCCCCCCATATCCGCAAGTAAGACTGTATATATAGGCTATAGCTTACATTGGATCTATTTGTTCTCACTTTGATACCTTACAGGAGTTTACTGTTTGTAATTGCTTATTTTATAAAGCAATAAACAAAAAATAAAAAAAAATGTGTGCATCCCACTTGCTGCATGAAGTGAAATCCTCTTGAAAATGATCCTCCCAATTTTCAGCTGTTGAGACATTATTTACTGTGCAGCCCCAAGTCCACCTTGATGAGAATAGCCCCCTGTTTCACCCCTCCTGCTGTCTCACCCTGGACTGTCTCCCCCTCCCCCCCCACACACACACATCATTGCTTCCTCTACTCCTCTCACTCTCCTCCCTTGATGCCAGGCATCTTTTACACTACACATCCTTTATCCTCAAATTCTGGCTTAGCTCCCTCCACTCTACCTTACCTTCGTCCTTTCATCCTCTTCTTCCCCCACGTACTCCCTTTGTAACACCAGCCCTAACTCCTTCACCATCCCTTACATGAATTTTACACAGCTTTCATCTTCCCTCCCCTCTTCTATTTGCTCCTCCTCTTTCCCATTTTCCCTTGAATCACTCCTTCATAATTTCTCTACTCACTCCTGTACTTGCCCATGACTGCACAGTACCTCTTTGTCTTCCAACCTCTTTCAATATCTCTCCCTTTATCCTCAGCTTATCCCTTGGTTTCTGCACATTTGTTCTAGTGCTGAACTTTAGTCTGTTTTGGTAACCGGGTAAGACCCACTAGGCACAAGTGCCTGTTTTCAGGGGCGATAACAACTTGTTATCGATGTATCTCTGCACATATTTATAGTGTCTCTGTGTACATCAACTGTAACTTGCCCTATTTAATCTTACTGCACCTTAATGTCAAAGTTGAACTGTACTCCCCTTCCCTTCAGGATGCATCCTGAAATCAAGTGTTACCAGCTCAGTGTGTCTTTCCTGTTGAAACTTTTGAAATAAATAAATAAGTTGTTCATAAAATGAAGAAAATGTCACAGACAGTGAAGCTTTAAGCAAGTACTAATAGGTGGAATTAAAAGATTATGCAAATGATCAGAGAATAGTACAACATATTTAAACCAGGCCTGTGAGATACAGATTACTATTACAAATACTGTGATGGGATCAGGATTTTCATCTCCTCCTAAAATCAACTTGCAAAGAAACCTGCTCCACAGCCAACAATCCTGCAGCACAGACCAAGAGCATATAGCTTCTCAAACCAAGTAGCCAAACAGTTTACCTTGCTGGTAATCGAAGGCTTTTATACTGAAAGTACAAATGTGCTCTTATTACAAAGCTGCAAACATGCAGAGTGCAGTAGCAGTGGCAGTAGAACTGGGGTAATAGTTTCAAAATAATAAACAGTGGTGGCACCTCATGGATGCTTTCAGAACCAGCGATTTTGACCAGGCAGCCAATAGACAGCGTGCCTGCATTACCGCACACAGATCAGCTGATGTTTCAGCTTCCCACCTTCCTCAGAGCTGATTGGCTGACCACACACTATCTCATTAATAGACATAGTTATGCATATGCATGAGAGAGGTGTGCTAAGGGTCTAAGTGCACTCAACTCAATACCTTAAGAAGGCAGAGTTCTTGTCTAGGGAGATTGCGGCTGCTCAGAACCGACCAGCTCAGCTCTTTCGAACTGTATACAGACTGTGCAACCCAGCCTGCCTGCAGGTTCAAAGAGCCTTTTCACAAGTAGAATGTGAAGAGCTTGCTCACTTCTTTGTGGCTAAGGTGACTGACATCAGGGCGGCACTCCAACCTGCATCCTCTATGGGAGAAGTGATGGATTGGTGCCCGGTCGCTGCCCCTGGGCTCTCCTGGAGTTCCTTTGACCGGCCGGAGTTCATTGATGTCATGTGGATTGTCCAGGGAATGCACCCTACATGCTGTAGTTTAGATCCGGGCCCAATCTCCCTGATAAAGTGTTGTGATGTTATTGGCCTGGTCCTAGGATGGATAGTCTGGTGCTCCTTGGAGACAGGTGAGTTTCCTAGCTCCCTGAAGGAGGTGGTGGTAACACCCCTCCTGAAGAAAGCTTCTTTGGACCCAGACTGCCATGCTAACTACAGACCAATCTCTAACCTTCCCTTTGTGGGGAAGGTGATTGAGAAAGTAGTGGCTATACAGCTGGAGAACCATTTGAGCATCCATAACATTATGAACCACTTGTCTGGTTTTCAAAAGAGATGTAGTACCAAGACTGCCCTGGTTCGGGTGCTCAATGATCTGTTGCTGACAAGAGATCGAAAGAGACATTCTATCTTGGTTCTTCTTGATCTCTCTTCAGTGTTTGACACTGTGGACCATGGGGTACTCCTCGAACACCTGAGGTTCATCTGCAGACTGTCTAGTACAATCCTCGGGTGGTTTAGATCATTCCTCATTGGCAGAACTCAGATGGTGGTGTCAGGGATAAATTCCTCTGGCCCAGTCTCTCTGTCATGTCGGGTTCCTCAGGGTTCGGTGTTGTCCCCCATGCTATTTGCAGTATACATGCTGCCCCTCTGAGTCATTGTAAGAAGGTATGGGCTGAGGTTTCACTGCTATGCTGATGATACCCAGCTCTACCTATCTTTTGCACCCAACCAGGATAGAGCTCTCTTGGTATTTAACAACTGTCTCATTGAAATCCAGAACAAGATGAATTCGAGCTAGTTGAGGTTGAACTCTGGGAAGACGGAGGTGATGGTCGTGGACCTGGGCTGCTGGATAGAGGGAATGGGAGCCAGTTTGTCTTCAGGATTATTTCTGGGTGGCTCCCAGCTCCCAACCCCTGAACAGGTGCAGAACCTGGGGGTGATTTTTGACGATGGGCTGATGCTGCGATCGCAGGTGTCAGCGGTCATCAAATCATCCTTTTACCATCTGAGGAACATCTCCAGGATTAAGCACCTAGTTCTGTCCGGTGATCTGCCTACATTGGTCCATGCCTTTGTGACCTCGTGCCTTGACTATTGCAACTCCCTTTATCTAGGGCTACCTGGGGTTGACATCCGCTGCTTGCAGTTAGTGCAGAATGCCGCAGCCCGGATATTGATGGGTACTCTTCGTGCCTGTCATATTTCCCCGGTGCTGCATGAACTGCAGTGGCTGCCAATACAGTGGCGGATCACCTTTAAAGTCGGTCTTCTGACTTACAAAGCCCTACACGGACTGGGCCCAGACTACTTGAAAGAGCTCCTGGTACTCTACTGCCCTAAATGATTGCTCCACTCGGTGGACGAGGGGTTGTTAGAGGTTCCGAGGGTTGCTTTGAAATCTTCGGGGGCCCATGCTTTTATGTACACAGCCCCAACCCTCTGGAATTCTCTACCCCGTCCATTGCGGGAGTGCACATCTGTGGAGGAATTTAAACGGGCCTTAAAGACCCATCTGTGGTTGTCAGCTTTCCCCTGATAATGTTTTAACGCATTTTATGAATTTAGTATTATTGTATTGTGTTTTATTTATTGTTTTTTAAGCTTATTGTTAAGGTGCCTTGGTTTTAGAAAGGCACGATATAAATAAAAAATATTATATTATTATTATTAAAAGTGCAAGACAGTGAAACGCACGCTGCCTGTCAGTTATACTTCTCAACTGCTATGAATTTCACGTAGTGCTATGATTTTACACTCAAATTTATCCTTGCTCCCCAAAGGTTTACTGATTTTCTTAATGTTAGAGCTATTTCTTGACATACAAAGTATTAAATCATTGAACTAACTTGATAGAAACATTCCTTAACACTAAATGTATGGGATCCACTATTTGTAGGTATATTATTCTTTAAAATAAGAAAATGCTATACATTCTGGCCATTTGCTATGAATTTTGAAGGCCAGTGCTATGATTTTTAATGCCGAGAGGTTGAGAGGTATGTTGTCAGTTACCGGGTCAAAAACACTGGTTCTGCTAGCAAACATGGGTGCCAGCACTGTCTATTATTTTGAAATTATTGCCCCAGTTCTACCACCACTGATAGTGCATTCTGCACTCTTGCGGCTTTTGTAATAAGAACACATTTGTACTTTCAATAAAAGCCTTTGATCACCAGCAAGGTAAGCTGTTTGGCTAACTGTTTTGAGAAGCTATATGCTTTCAGTCTGTGCTGCAGGGTTCTGGAAACATATTTTCCACTTGTCTTATTGCTATAGATCTCTGTCCTGTGTGCACCAGGCTTGGCTCCACTACTGTGGTTTGAGCCCCCCCACCACCACCATTCTTTTCGCCACAGTCAACAGTGCCTCACTAGTAGTAGATGATATGTGATAGGCAAGTAGGTTCTCATATGATAAGTGATAGGCTGTGGAACTGCACTGTGTTTTCTGCAGTATGCAAATTGTACAAAGTGGGCCCTATGCACTCAGGGATCTGTTATGCACACTGAGCCATGTGAAGCCGGCACACAACTGTGCAGTCTGGAAACATATAGCCCACCATGGACCCCGTTAAGGTATGCGAGGTATACATCAGGGTACACAACAGGTGCTTGATTGCGCACATTTCAGTACACAGTGAGGGGCAGGTGGGCCTGCTGAGCTGGGAACACCCTGTAACCCCAAGATAAATAGACAACCATGGGCACAGGTGCACACCCTCTATGCAGCCATGGAGAATACTGGTGGCATGCAGCCTGAAAGAGGGGTTGAGGAAATGTGCAGTGGCCGGACAGTAGGGCAGGAACAGGCCACCATAGTGAGAAGGGGCACAGATTCCTGGGAGTGCAGCCATGCAGTGGAACAAAGGAGTGGGTAGGGACAGGGATACACTAGCATGCACCCCCAACTTGCACAGCAACAATCAAGGGAAACCTGGCCCCAAGGACAATAAGGGTGCAGGATGGGCACCACAAGGCCCCCTCCAGATCACAACATGGCACTGTTTGCATCGATGGTGGCAGGTGCCACCATGCAAGGAGCTTGACAGCTGAGTAGGTGAGCATGGCTGTTACAGAGATTAGGAACAAGTTTACTACCCTGTACAGATTGGCATCACTTCGGTCACCAGCAGCCACGAAGGCCTACATATTTAAGGCCATCCAAAGCAGTGTCAGCATGGTAGGACGTGTGCCCACATCCACTGAGGCCATAAAACATAAGTGGCAGGACCTGAGGACAGATTTCAGGAAGAAGCTGGCAAGTGGGCGACAGTCCAGAAACGTCACTGGTGGGACCCCATCGAGCTCACACTGGTGGAGGAAATGGTGGCGGACACCAACAGCTAGGTAGTGGTGGATGGCAAGGAGGAAGGATTGGATACCAGATGAGGGACTGTAGCCCTATACATGTGGTACAGTGCACACACTAGAGAGGCAGTGACAGTGAACATGGCATCCCCTCTACCCCTGCAGTGGACCAGTCTGTGTCGTTATGGGAGGAGGAGGAGGTGAATGACATGACTGTGGTGACTGAAGCCCTCACAGCGAACCCACTGGACACCATTGACCAGGACAGTATACTGCTGACACGTGGATGGTGAGTAACTTGACGGTGCACTACACTGACCACCTCAGTCACCATACACACCACTAACACTATTGTTCCCCCCCCAAAGATGCCACCGATGCCAGCGCAGGGAGCGACCAACAGAAGGAAGAAAAGGATGACAACTTTATGAGGAGGGTCTGACCAGCCAGATCACAGGACTCAAAGTCACTGACCCTTACACAGAGCACACATCACTCCCCGGAGCCATGGTCCTAGAGCCCCATTTACCCTCTGTGTTTCTTGGGGGAGGACACAGACATAGACAGAAGGGCATGCACCACAGACACCCAGTGCACCTGTGACCAACACTGCCTTGGCCACTGATTTTCCTGCCTCCAGACGTGATATCTGACTGGGCTCCACCCAATGGTGGGGGTGACCAGCAACCCTGCCACAGAGCCAGGTAAACAGTGACCCTGGCTCTGACAGTGGTGAGGAGTGTTTGTTAGACAAGACCAGTCTGTACAAGGGAGGCAGCAGTGCCTCATGCCTACTCAGTGGTACTTAACATAGAAACACAGAATTTGACAGCAGATAAGGGCTGCTTGGCCCATCCAGTCTGCCCATGTCTCCCAACCTACACTATCACTGCAGATTGTGCCCGATCTACAGCTTTTTCTCCCTCTCCCCTTTCCTTCCCACTATGATTGCTTTGTGATTATCCCATGCATTCTTGAATCCTACTACTGTTTTCACCCCCACCACCTCTGCTAGTTCACCAAGGTATGGAGGCTGTAGCAGGACAGGCTAGAGGCCAGCAGGGAAAACAAAGCCCAGCTCTGTATCATGACAGTGGAGGTTCAGGGGCTCTGTACGGAGTTCCAGATGGTTTGCAACCTGCTCGAGGGCATGCTAGGGCACCTCACCACACAGGCCAGTAGAGGTGGTAGATCGTCCCCTGGACAGTCTGCCTCATCACCAACACTGCATACAAGCTGAAGTCCCATGTTGCCCAAGCACCCTGATGAACAGTGTGATATTTCTGACCCTCCCACAGGGTCTACATCTTTGACCCACCCACCGGCCATGAAGACCAGGGCCAACCAAGCGTGGCCAGGTTGGCTTGGCTATTCCCCTGGTGTGGGGGGGAGGCAGCAGCCAAAACCCACAACACATGGTCCTCCACCCAGTGATGTTCACCATGCCTGGCAGGGCCCCCCCTTGCATGAACATGTGTGCATGTGCGCACGGTTATACTGCACATACAATTACTCAGCACTGGCACTCATCACTGTGCACCTCGGTTCCTGGGCATGCACCATCACACACACAGACACACACACACACTCTCACACAGGCCCTGTCCAGAACATGCCATGCACCAACTAATGCCAAGCCTCCCTCCCTCCCACCCAATGTCGCCCCTGGCCAGGTGCTCATATCTGTCTCTTGGCTGTCCTTCTGCTGGGCCTGGGTGTCCGCATCCATGGGTAGGTCCTCTGGTAATGGCAGTCTGTTCCTAGTGGCAATATTGTACAGCATTCAGCACATGATAAAGACATGGCACACTCTCACCGGTGCAAGCAGCATCATGCCACCCATCTTGTCCAGGCATCTGAACCACATATTCAATTGACCGAAGGCATGCTCCACCACATTCTGTGCCCTCCCGTGGGTATCATTGTACCTCAGTTCAGCCCCCCGAGGCCAGAAATGGTGTCATTAGGTAAGACCTCAGGGGGTACCCACTGTCACCTGTATGGGATACATGAAAGAAGCGTGTCACTATGGACAGGTGGACATCACAGCATGCTCCATGCCCACATGGCCTCTGCAATCCATACCTAGCAGCCACCATGACCTACCCCCATTTGCGGCAAGTACTGTCCTCAGTTGTGACTGCTGTAATATGAAGGTGTCATGCATGGAACCAGGGTACTTAGCACTGACATTCATGACAGTGCCCTCTGCATCCACAGCCACCTGGATGTTCATGCTGTGGAATCGTTTCATGTTCCTGTAATCCTCCTCATTGAAGTAAGGGGCCAAGATTGGCACATGTGTGCAGTCTATGGCCCCACAGACCTTCTGAAACCCTTACCACTCATTGAAGCCTTTCTGGACTGCCCATTTGCACAGCTGGTCAGTGGTGAACTGGATGCATTCACTCACATGTGCATTTACCCACATTTGTCAACAGTGCAGCAGTCACCTGCTGTAAGGCACAGGACACCGAGGACTGGCTAACCCCTGCCATGTCATTCACAACAAGCTGGAAGGAGCCTGTGGCATAGTAGAAAAGGGTACATATCACCTTGTTCTTCATGGACATGTCCCTGGACCTCTGGGTGGAGGGCTGTATACTGTCCCCAATCAGGTCACAGAGCTCAGTGATGCTGCTATGCTTAAGGTGGTACCATTCAAGGCAGTGGGCATTGCGCATTGCCCCGAGTGACACAGGGGTCCTAAAGATGCAGGGTCTTGGGGCCACATAGTCATTCTCCTCCTCCTCCATGGCTACATCCACACCCCACAGCAGGGCATGTATCTGTAGCAAAGAGCATATCCTTAGTATCTGCATCCTTTGGACGGTCACCCCTTATGATGTTCCCCACAACCCAGGCCCATCCCATGCACCACTGGATCACCCTCCATGTTGTGTATCCTTTATGCACCTGAGCATCCCACAGGTAATGCTGGGTGTGCTGCAGCATTGCTTTGTGCCTTGTACATGCGCGCCACACCCTGCCTGATGATACATCCCTGTGTATAGTGGATAGACAGGTTGGCTGCAGGACAGAAATGGCAGATGCTCCCCTATGCCTTTGGCAGAAAGGGCCCTCTCTGGCATGAGAGAAATAATGAGAGCTGTGGGACAGTGACTACCACATCATGGGTATGTCCTGAGGTGGTGTCCCATGGATGTCACGTCTGTGTACCTTGGCCATGTGTTGCTTTGTCCCTGACACTGATGCATGTCCTATTTGGCATTTCAGTCATTCTAGTGATACCCAAGAGAGATCTTGCTCTGCCTAGGTGATCTGTCTGAGTATGTCATGAACCAGGAGGCAGAGGGCACTTGCCATGAAAATGCGGCTGCTGGGGGCCTCAAACGGGTGGACAAGGCATACTACATCAATGAATACAGGACACCCTGGTTCATCATGGAGCCTTCCATGATGAGTACCACATAATCTGTGGCCGTTGCTTGTGGGTTGCATGGGAGATGGAGGTGTGGTAGGTACACTGGAGATGGGGAGTGGCAGGTGCCTGGGGAAGTGGTGGGTGAATTGGGGATAGGGAGTAGTGGGTGCATGGGGGATGAGGGAGTGGTGGGTGCATGGCGGCATGCATGGCACCCACCCCTGTCACTCATTCCTGACATTCCTCACCCTACAAGATACACATGGGCTGCTCACTGCCCTGCGGCTCATTCTGGAGGCACCAGAAGAGGTGGACATCGACCCCGAACCACCCAGGCAGCTACTAACAAAGGGAGAAAGTGTCACCATGCTGATTTATTATGGTGCGTTGCTGACAGGGGTTGCCACAGAAGTGACCAGTGGACCACACAGGGGTGTGGATGGAGTCATTGGTTGGTATGCATGGATGTACAGTGGCACAGGATGTACAGGACCTTGAAACACCATGTTGGGCATTATGATGGGGAATGGATTTGCCTGGATGGTTAGTGGCCCATGAGAGTATTTCTCGGGTCATAGCTAATGTGACTTTTATTGGTGGTCAGTATTCTATTTCATTGTCTGTTTTCAGTTTTCCTTCCCTGCTTGTACTGCCATGCCATTTCCTTAGTAAAGGTTTTAAACTACCTGCTCATGTCTTGTCTTTAAGCTGGAGGGAGGGGGGATGCATAAGAGTGTTTATGGTTGCCGTGAGGCTGCGTAGTTCTTGGTGTACTACACACAGTGCTATGTGGCCATTCACAGTGGTTCACACTGTTGTGCATATGCGTTGCAGGTTGCATACATGGACATGCCCCTCCTTTACCTGCGGTCCACAGGACAGCACGCAGTTGCTCTTCTGGCCCCTATGCACGTTGTGTGTTCCTGTTGTGCATGTGGCATATGGCCAAACACACTTCAAGAGATGCATATGGCCCTGTGCACCTTGGTTACGCAATGCATAATGGCCCCGGTGCCTTTGTGCATATGGCCCTATGTCAGTAAAATAAAAACCTTTTAAGCACTTTATCTGAGTTTCAGGCAAGCCTTTTTCCTGGTTGAGTGTTTGTGAGGTTTCTTTGTCTCAGTGGTTTAAAGATCCAAAGTGGTGAAACTCCAAAGCAAGGTAGCCAAGTACATACTGTATACAGACAACAGGCCAAAAGTTGGAGGGGTTTGCCTAGCAACAATCAACAGATACAAAAGAAGTAGGTCAGCGGGTTGAGATAGCAAATTCCGGACTGCAGGTTGATAATAATCGATGAAGAGTTCAATGTGCTGCTGCCAGCCATGTTATGTGCTTGAGCAGCATAAGTTAGATGTTTATTTAGTATTGACTCTTTTCCTCTGAATTTCCACCCTCTGGAGAGGCACCCAAAGTCATTTTCTGAGGCTAAAGGAAATAGGTAGCTAAAAGAGCCGCACAAGAGATAGAACGCAGCAGGAGAAGTAGAGGTGGGCAGCCCAGGCATCTTTCACCTAGAGCCAAACCAAAGCCGAGTCAGGAGTCTGTCTTGACTCTATGAGCTGAAACATGAGTCGAGCCCGGGCTACTGCATGCTGTTTTCTGCATAGCGATTGAATGTTTCAGACACTACTTTAACTCTTCAGGCTGAGAACAACTCTTACTTTGACCATAGCTGCCTCAGCTTGACCTTTGTACTTAAATGCTTATAGAAGTTGAGCCGAGCCAGGCTCGAACCTGGTTTGGTTTGACCACCTCTTTGGAGAAGGAGCTGGGTTAGCAGGTGACATGAACATGCTAGGCAGTGACTGTGTGATGATGTTGGGGGTTTATGTAGTGATGAGGGGAGGAGTCTGGTAGCCTCCCATTGAACCACAGGTCTAATTTTTCAATTCATTGTGCAATTCCAGCTGTGCAAAATAACTTACATGTTTATTTAACTTGACTCTTTTCCTCTGGATTTCCACCCTCAGTAGTGGCACAAGAAGCCATTTTTCAAGGCTGAAGGAAATATGTAGCTAAAAGAGCCAAAATACCAATATGAATGTAACAGAACCCAGCCTTCTCCAGCTCATGGAGTAAACCCAATAACACAGAGAGGAAAAAAACCCTGTGGAGAAAACCTCTGGGGAACCAGTGTTGCTGGGTTAGCCTTCTCTCCAGCCTTCTAAGAATTTATGAGGCTAGTTCTTGATAAGCTTGACGGAGTTCAGGAATACCTGCATGTTTTGAGCATGAAAAGTCCAAGGACTCGTGATTTTGATGATGTGCGCTGGAAAGGTCTTTCTGGATGCTGAAGTGGCTGTTCCCAACCTGAAGGAATGGCTGGAGAACTGTAATATAGAACATGGTCTACAGGCTTCCTTGAGGGGCCGTATTTGTGGAGTGGATGTCTTAGGCCTTGAAGAAATGTTTCAACTGCTGGACTGGATAAGTAAAAGCTAGTATAAATAGGATAGATAGACATTAAGGTAAATTGACTGTTGAATATGTATCGCTTGATCATAGTGGCCGGCAGATCAAATGCTCATGAGCAGTATCATGTGGCCAATATGGCGATTGCTTGAGAGCAGTATCATGTGGCCAATATGGCGATTGCTTGAGAGCAGTATCATGTGGCCAATATGGCGATTGCTTGAGAGCAGTATCATGTGGCCAATATGGCGATTGCTTGAGAGCAGTATCATGTGGCCAATATGGCGATTGCTTGAGAGCAGTATCATGTGGCCAATATGGCGATTGCTTGAGAGCAGTATCATGTGGCCAATATGGTGATTGCTTGAGAGCAGTATCATGTGGCCAATATGGCGATTGCTTGAGAGCAGTATCATGTGGCCAATATGCTGAATGGTTGAGAGCAGTATTATGTGGCCAGTATGCTGAATGCTTGTAAGCAGCATACTGTGGCCAATGTGCCGAATGCTTGTAAGCAGCATAATGTGCCCATCGTGCTGATTGCTTGTAAGCAGTATGATGTGGTCAAAAGGCCAGCTGCTTGTGAGCAGTATAAAGTGGCATAGACGACAGTTACGTAGAGCAGTATTATGCGGCTGACGTCCTAGTAAGGATAACTTCTCATTTCATGCAGGATCATTTGGGTGAGAAAGAAGAGACCAGTTCAGAAATGCAGACCAGTTTGTCTCAAGACGTCTGAATCTATAGTAGCAGATTGTAGATTATGACAAATAAATGGTGTGCCAAGAACAGTTATACCGGTGCACTATACCTCCCCTCTAACTTTCCCAGACCAACTGATTTTTGTACCAGGTGAACCCCTCGGTGAACCTTAGAGATATTAGCATTTCTCTGGAGCATTTCTCCTGCCCTGATTGTACAGGGACCTAGACGGGATGCCCGCCCGCACCACCTGCCAGTGATCCCCTTGATGTCAGCGGTGCTAAAATGGCCCCCACAGCCAGAGTCAGACTGAGAGACACACATCAGACACCGCCAGCTGGCTGAGACTGACCAATGAGGACCATTGGACAACAGCCACAGCAGTCAGGTGAGCACAACATCAATGGACACCAGTCTGGGCAGGCAGAATAAGGAGAGTGCTCAGCTGGCAGCTGCTGCAGCCTACTAGAGATTCTCGGGCATGGGTCCCTATGGTTCACATGGGTCAGGTCAGTCATGGAACCCGGTTAGATTTGCAGTACATTAAGAGCACTAGTCCATCTCGCACTACCACGGACAGCGAGTGGGGCTTTATAGTACTTACGATATGTGCTCCCCTGGCCATCCATGGTGCTGCCATAGGACAAAGGCAGCAGAAACCAGGCACTGGCTGAGCTACTTCTGTTGTGTGGAGGGCTGGGGCATGGAGCAGCTCGGCCGGGAGGCAGTGGAGACCAGGGTTCTATTCCTGGTCTCCTACCATTTTGCCGACATCAGGACTTAGATTTTTTTACAAGGGGCCATGGAAACAGTATTCCACGGCCCCTTAAATTTTAACTTGCCCCGTAATCCGCTCCCCCCCAGAGGGCAGCACATTTGAGTAGGAGCTACCTCCAAGGCAGCCTATTTGGGTAGGGGCTACCTACAGGACAGCACATTTGGGTTTTTAGCTGAGAAATTTTTTATTTTAGGAATACCATTGCAGGAAGTTTAATCTATTTCTGAGAGACACTGAGATAGCCCAAGTGTGTGTGTGTGGGGGGGTTGGCAGGCAACAAGCTGATTGTAGAAAACACATCACACTGACCGGAAGCCTCTGGTGTCATCCGATGTGATTCAATTAGGGACAGGGACACTATTATTTTGTTCTATAAAAAAAAATCACTCACATAGTCAATGTGATCTCTACCAGGAGAAAACAGTTCTCACACAAAATAGCTTATTGAAAAGACAGAATAAAAAGTTTGTTTTTTGTAAGTGATCATTCAGAAATAGTTCTGCCCAGAGTTTTATATTTCATAGCACAGGAGCAGCGCTATGCTGCCTCCAGGGTGCGTACAGTAATGGACCAATGGGATTACAGTGATGCATGGCCAATAGGTGGCAAGCAGAGATGTGGCTACCTATGCTGCCTGCGGGGCAGCGCTGCCTCCAGGGTGCAGCCGAAGGCCAAAATTAGCATTGAGCTAGAATTGGAGAGGAGAACAGCAGTCAGACCCCAAAAGCACACCAGACAGGGACAGGTAGGTGGCTGCAAACTGCAGATGACATGCAGCAGAGAGCAGGTGGCAGAACAGCCCAGAAAACCAAACAAATGCACAATGAAGGGGGTCGGTGGGGGGCCAGGGGGGCAAAGGAGATGTAACACAAACAAAGCACCAGAGAAAAAGAGTTATACAGCAGTACAGAAGAAAAAGCAAAGCTCAGCAAATGAAGCAGAGCTCAGCAAATGGAGCAAAGAACAAACAGGAAACAAAAAATTGGGGCTGGTGGCAGAAGCAAGGGAAACAAGCAAGCAACAGAAAGGACAGCAACAGCAGAAAGATGAGCACAAACAGCAGAGCAAGGAGCAAACAGCAGACAGAGGCAAAACAGATGGGAGCAAGGAGACACACAGAGACATACTGCACGAAACAGCAGAGCAAGCACAGAAATGGAAGTCAGCACTGATGTAGCCATGCAGGAGAGACACACTAGCCAGTGACTGTGTGCCCATTGGGGTTTATGTAGTGCTGGGAGAAAGAGTCTGGCAGCCTCCCATCAAGCCACAGATTAAACCTTTGAAATGTAACATGAACCAATACACAAAAGCCACCAAGTGTGACTTGCTCAGATTACCCAGACTGCTAAAGAGAGACTCTTGAATATGTTAAGTTTTGTTTCCTTTAAAACTGAAATTAAAAAGACCCTCCTTATGAACAGATTGGTTATTTATTTATTTATTTAGTTAGTTAGTTAGTTTTTGTTAACCGGGTAAGTGCACTAGCCATGAAATGACTATTTTCAGGCACAACCCGGGAGAGTACAACAATCATAAACACATACATAGCATGAGTATAAGAAAATTACATATAGCACAGGTAAATAGTCAGTAAAAATGATACTTTTAGTCAAATAACATAACGTGACATCAAAATTCACATACAGTCAGGGAGAATAGTTTGCACAGTAAAGGAGAAATAACCCAACAAGATAATAAGGAATATTGGTTAAAATTGGTCACAATAATGAACACATTCATGAGTCAGCACATCAAAGCAAGGGCAAGTCCGTAGCTGGAAAGGATGCACCATCATGACCTACAAGGCAAGACTCTGTATTAAGAAGGGAGGCAAGATTAGCCCACTAAGGAGATAGGAAGGTTGCGTAAATGCTAGGGGAGTGGAGCAGTGGCTAGTATGGCAGGAAGTAGCTGCAGGTTGAGGGGATTTAAGTAGGATTAAAACAAGTGTAGGAATCTGCTAGAGATAGATGATGGCGCAGTCCCCTTTTAAAACTGTCATGGGATCCTGCATCTCGAAGTGCTAGGGGAAAGGAGTTCTAGAGTTTGGGGGCAGAGTAAGAAAAAGCACCAGAGCCTTTGGATGTATCACATCTAGGCACATTAAATAGGGATGTATCTACCGATCTTAATCCATAGGAGGAGGTTTGAGGTACAAGCATCACAGCGAGCGCTGAAGGAGTTTGATTTCTGATTATCAAGTCAATTTGGGAGCCAAAGAGAGTATTGTCGGCAGGCAGAGGGGGGAGCCAGCCCAGGTCTCTATAAAGTTGGCAGTCTTGCTTGAGCCGAGTTAGCAACCTGCGCTCCTGATGATCGATCTCATTTTTCATTAGCATTTTTCTGTGTGGCCAAAAAGTCTGGAAATTTTCAGCCAAAAGAGCATTATTTAATTAATTATGTATGTATGTATTTATGTATGTTTGTGTGTATGTGAAATTACTCCATCCAGGATAACCCCATGAGCAGTTACCAATCTCGCTGCGACACCTTTACAGCGAATACGTCGATGCCGACAACATTGACAGTTCGCTGTAAAGTCCGCCAAGGATCACAGCACTCTTTCCCCGATCCTGCACCCCCTCCCCAAATCAACTCTGACTCAGAGTTGATAATCCCTAAGTCCAGGTGGTAGAGCCCCCTGCATGGAGGGTTCAGGGAGCAAAGCCCCCCTCCGATAAACAGATAAACAGAGACGGTTTCTCCGATGGATTTATCTCAAACATAAATTGCAGTCGACATAAATCCATCGCTGTAGGGTCATGTTGGGAAGATGTTGATGCTGCAGCATCGTAGATCCCTCCATGAGATGCAACATCTCATTTTCATGGGGGTCCCAAGGATGACAGCAGCAGTCAACAGGTCATCTTAGTCCAGCAGGAATAGTTGCAGGTGGACTAAAATATACAAAGGGAAAAAAATCTGTAAAGGTAAGTGCATCTAAACAGTACCCAAAGCAAGCTTGCAAAGTGGGGTTGCAGCAATCAAAGTGCATGAGCATTGTTATGTAACATGATCATGGTTGCAGAGAGGGAGTTCTGGACCAAAACAAATAAAGGGGGTTCTGGCTGGAAAAAAACTGGACTGAAACACTTGTGAGCTAGAGGTAATTCTCAGTTGGAAAGGGAGTTTGATCTGGGTATTGAAGAAAGATAGAAACATAGAATTTGTTGGCAGGTAAGGACTGCTTGATCCACCTAGTCTTCACCTTTTTTCCCTGCCTGTTCTGCCCCGCAAACTCTACCTGGTCTCTGGTCACCTCCTTTCCCCTGCTTTGATACCAGTTTTCCTTTACACCTACTGTATTCCATGCACACTTGAAGCCCACCACTGTTTTTGCCACCACCTCCACTGGAAGATTGTTCCACGCATCCACAACCTCCTATTATAAAATGGCAGGGTAAAATCTTGTAATCTGATTGGCTCTTATTTATGTGTAAAATACAGTTTACACATGGGTAAAAAAAAGGACTGCTCAGCAGTGAAGAGTCTGCAACACAGATCAATGGGCATTTGGAACACAGGCATTTCAGTTAGCCCTCTACTGCCAGAGCTGATCTTCCACCACAAATATGGCTGCTACCTTTACACTGTAAAAAAACTTCAACTGGGCCCTAAAAATAAAACGACCTTTAATAAAAAATAAAACAAATGAATTAAATGCTGTTTCCCTGATTACCACACTCTCCTTATATACATAAACAAATTAGAAACAATAAGTATTGTTTATAATTTTCACTACAACTGTTCCTTTGCTGACAGTCAAAAATTCCCCTTCTGTCTTTAACTACTTATTAGGGAACTCTCTTCTTCTTGCCCTGACAGTGAGATAACTGAGTCTCTGGCTGAAACAAAGGCCTTTGTTGTCTGTATGTACAGTGTGTTGGGAGAGAAACATTCTGCCAATGGAACTGAGCAGAATTTGGAATCGATGGGCTGGATATTCAAACTGTGCCATTCTGTGGCACAAGCCCTTGAGCTGCTCAAAACAGTTGCGCAAGGGTGTGGCTGGGGCGATATTCAAAGGAGTTGCGCTATTGAGCACCTCCTTTGAATATCGCCTCGCCACAGCCACCGTGTATGGTTTAGTGGAACTTGCTCCACCGCAAGTGTCAGAGGAGCATTGAAGATGCGGTGGCACAAGTTCCATTGCGCCTATGCAAATTCCGATATTCAAAAGGTGACATGCAAATGGGGCCATAATTCATGCTAGGCACGGTGGGGCCATTTGCATCTACTTATGGCCCCATTTGCATGGCATTAGTTTGCAGGTGCACTGATCCTCGATGACTTGCGCCTGGCGCCCTGCCAGGCAGCAACTGTCGGGGACCGACGCCCCTTGCAGCCCGATCGAGGGTATGAAGTAACCGCCTCAACTGGGGTCCGGATTATGGGCATAATAGTAGTAATCCCCTGGCCCGATCAAGGCAGAACAGTAGTAACCTCCGACTGGCTGGATTGGGGCAAACAGAACTGAACCCCACTCCACTCAGCCCGATCACGGGCAGTGAGTTCAACCCCCAAACAGCAAAATCCCTGGTGGTCCAGTAGACCAAAGCCAATCGTGAGCAGTAGAGTCAACCCCCCAAAGGCAAAATCCCTGGTGGTCCAGTGGACCGCCAAGCCATCGCGGACAAGTAGAGTCAACTCCCCAAAGAGCAAATCCTGGTGATCTAGTGTCCCCCACTCCACCCACCCACGGAGCCCACCACCCCACTCCCCCATCAGCGGTGAGCGGCAGCACCCACCTGCCTGCCGGCCACCCGACTGACTGCTCGGTAGGGCTGCATGCCCATTGGTTCAGAGCAGAGCCAGTTAGGCGTGCAGCCCTTACATGTAAGAGGTCAGATATGTGAATGAAGTCAGTTCATTCACATATCTGAACTGCCTTTCTGCGTAGGCTGCACGCCCATTGGCTCTTGTTCTGAACCAATGGGCATGCAGCCCTCACTGAGCAGTCAGTCGGCGGGCGGCGGGAGCAGGCGGTGGTGCTGCCACCCGCCAGCTGACGGGGGAGCGGGTGGTGGGGGGTCCATAGGTGGGTGGGTGGGGTTCTAGATCACCAGGATTTGTTTTGGGGATGACCTACTGCCCGCGATCGGCTTCGCAGTCCACTGGACCACCAGGGATTTTGCTCTTTGGGGATGAACTCTGTTCTACCCATGATCGGGCTATTGGGGTGTGGGTTCAGTTCTGTTTTGCCCACCATCGGGCCAGTCGGGGGTTTATTATGTTTTGCCTGCGATCGGGCCAGTGGGGGTTCATTGCTATTATGCCCACGATCCAGCTGCGGGGGCATAGGAACAGTGAGGCCACCCACAGTGTGGCAGCTGCTGTGCTGCACCCTGCAACGCGGCAGCTCACCTGTGGGTGGCCCTTGACTTACTTTTTTTTTTTTGGCTCAAAGTTGTGTAGAAGCAGGTTGGGGTTAGCGCCTGCACAACTCTGCACAGCCCGGCTGAATATCGGGCTGTGCAGTTTATGCATGGTTCCTCCCCCTCCGGTTGAGCATGCCTTCATTAGCATTGCGCTATTGCTCAGCATGACTTGGGGGGCCCAACTGCCTCCTGCTGAATATCGCAGAATGGCACAATTTTGGACTTGTGCAGGCGTAACCCTTTTGAATATCCAGCCCGATATAGTCTGTGGTAAACATTCCATGATAAACATTCCATATCTTGAATGTGGGGAACAACAGAGAAAAAAAAAATAGGAAGAAGAAAGTAAGCAATAATACAATGACATCATCAATGACATCACTTGCAGTGGGCAGAAGGATTATTTTATCACAAAAGCACAAAGTAAATCTATTTTTCTACATATAAACATGCTTTTCCCAAAAGTCAAAAGTAAAAAAAAAAGTCAATTTTGTGAGCGCAATAAGGCACTCTGTGGTGTGTAAACCATATTTTACAGCACGGCTGGCAGCTGAAGTCACTGTGCCGTTGGTCTCGTGCCTTACTACACCCCTGGCTGTGTTGTAAAATGTAGTTTACACGCACCCCTTTGTGCCTTATTGCTTGTGTAAAAAAATGCTTCCTCTCATCCCTCCTAAACTCCCCCCCCCCAGCTTAATTGCATGCCTAACAGTTCTTCTACATCTTCTTTTCTGAAAAATGCTTCCTTCCTGCACCTTATTCACCCCCCATGTGGTACTTAAAGGTCTCTTTCATGTCCCCTTCTACCTCCTCTCTTCCAGGGTGTACATGTTTAGATCACTCAGATGCTTCTCATAGGACATTTGGTGCAGCCTTTGCACCATTTTTGTTGCCCTTCCTTGGATGGCCATTGTCCTATGTCCTTTCTGAGGTGTGGTCTCCAGAACTGGACACAATACTCTAGGTGTAGTCTCATCAGTGACCGATACAGCGGTAACACCACCTCCCCCTTCTATTAGTAATACCCTCTCCCTTTGCACCCGAGCATCCCACTACCTTTCCTATTGCTTCATCACATTGTCTTGCCATCTCAAGATCACCTGTTATGACTACCCCAAGATCCCGTTCCTGTTTAGTGACCGCCATTTCCTACCCCCATTCTATACTCTGCCTTTGGGTTTCTGTGCCCAAGTTGCATGATTTTGCACTTTTTGCATTGAAACCCAGTTGCCATACCCTTGACCATTCCTCCAGTTTTTCAGGTCTTTATTCATTCTCTCCATCCCCTCTGGAGTGTCCACCCTGTTACAGATCTTGGTGTCATCTACAAAGAAAACACTTTCCCTTACAGTTCTTCTGCAGTGTCAATTATAAAGACATTAAAGCAAACTGGACCCAGTATTGAGCCCTGAGGAACCCTGCTTGTCACTGACCTTCCCCCAAGTGAATGCCATTAACCACCACCCTCTGTTGCCTATCCATCAGCCAGTTATATACCTAGTGTACCACCTTGGTTCCCACTCCCAAACTTTATGATCCTCCTATGTGGCACAGTGTCGAAGGCCTTGCTGAAGTCTGAGTAGGCCATGTCTACCCCCCCCCAATCTATTTCTCTGGTCACCCAGTCAAAGAAATATATCAGCTTTGTCTGACATGATCTCCCTCCCATGAATCCATGCTACCTTAGGTCCTGTAACCTGCTGGATGGAAGGAAGGTAATCTACCAGTCTTTCCTTTACAAGTGACTCCTCTAGAGCCGGTCTATCAGCGAAGTGGTAGCACTACCGCTTGCAACACTGGCGACCCAGGTTCATGAATGAGCCTGGATTGTCAGGGACCAGCCGAGGGGGGGAAGAGAGGGATTGATTGTCTCGCAGGACCCTCTACTTCTGCCAGAGGGGAGGGTGCTGCGTCCCACTGCAGTACTGCCACCTACAGATGTGTAGGTAGTAGGATGCGTGGGACATGGGGTGGGAGGGATGCACTGAGCTGCATATTGTGTGAGCGTGCATGCTCACACCAGGGATATAGTCCCAACGCTGGCATCCCTGTGGGGAGGGGAAGAGTGGCAACTCACAGGGGAACCAAAAAAAGGGTGAAAGGACCCTAGTTGGCAGGATGAAAGTCAATCTCCACAGGCCCTGCACCCAGTGACTTAGGCTCCCCCCAATTTTAGATCCGGATCCTGGTGGGTTAAAGGGACTTCCCACCACCCTACCACAGAGGGCAAGCTGTGTGGGGCTCTTGGAGAAGTAAATCCTGGGGGAAGTCAGGGTGACATGGCTGGAAGACTGATGGGAAGGCAGGCCAGCCAGGAGGAGGGAAAACAGTACATAAAACAAAAAAGTGACTCCTTTAGTTTCCCTGTTACCAGTATCAACCTATAGTTGCCAGCCTCTTCCCTACTGCTGCTCTTATGGAGCTGGACTACATATGCCCTTCTCCAGTCCTCTAGAATCACTCCTGTATCTTTTTATTTTTTAATTCTTTGGTAACTGGGTAAGAGCCACTAGGCACAAGTGCCTATTTTCAGGGGTAACCTGGGAGCACTGGGGCGGTTAAGTGACTTGCTCAGAGTCATACAGTATGCAAGTGGAGGTTGTGGGAATAAAATCCAGATATGTTGGGTGTACCAGGTTCATTCACAGCTCATTACTCTAACCTCTAAGTTATACTGCCAGCTGGTATAGCAAGTGTTATTGAATAGGGTTGTCAGAGGAGCAACCAGTACCTCCATGAGTTCCTTCAGTACCCTTAGATGTACCCCATCTGGCCTTATAGCCTTGTCTACTCTCAGATTTGCAATTCCCTTTAGGACTTTGTCCTCTTCAAAGTACTTATGTCTATTTCCCTCCCTCCAGTGGTTCAATAACCTTGTAAGCACCAGGTCCAGTACTGTCCCATCATGAGTGGGTTCCTTGTCTCGTTGCCTTGGAAACACTCCGTGCAGGGAGTCTAGGATGAGCCTGCTTCTAGCTGAAGCCATGGCCAGGAGACTCCAATTATGGTAGATTGAATTCCCCCTTCAGCAGTACCTCCCACTTATCTGCTGTCTTGCTAATGGCTTCCCCCTTTTCCTTGTCTAGATCCTCCCCGTACACTGGAGGTCTATAAATCTCCCCAGTACACATGGAAGCCCCACCTGCTGTCTCCAGAGTGACCCACAGTACCTCCAGCTCATCCTTAACCCCTGCATTTCTGTTGCCTTAATATCTACCAAGACATATAACACAACCGCTCCCCCTTCCCCAACTTTCCTCCCCTCCTTGTCCTTCCAGAACTGTGTGTATCCTGTTATAGCCATGTCCCAGTCATGGTTTCCTGTGCATCATGACTCAGTGATGGACATTATTTCTGGATCTGCCTCCACCATTATAGCCTCAAGACCTGGAATAAAGGCAACCACCAGCTAGTTTTCCCTTTGTTAATATACTATAATTGGAAATGTGGATGCATGTAGTCTGTTTAGTCTCTTTATTGTACAACTTCTTCTGCTCACTTTTAACAAATCTTGGTTTGTTTTTCCTCTTTTTTAAAGTTCCGTATTGATGCTGCCCTTTTCCCTTCTAGTAGTCCATTTTGAATTATTAATTAGAAGCTTGCCTCTGGTCTTCTACTCAGCTGATGTTGTTAGATTCCAGAACCAAGCTCTGCTTAACAATGAAATATAGAGATTAAGCAAGCTACTTCAACTTGGCCACATTTCCAGTTATATTAAAAAGGGAAAGTCAGGTTTCTGTGACCTGTAAAGCATTAGTTCATTACAGGGGGACTCTAACCATTTATGAAGGTCTTGACCCCCCTTTTCACAATTCCATTGTGTTAGCAGTGACTTTTTAGGCTATCTGCCAACATATAATCTCCCTCTAAACCACACTTATTTTCTCCACATTAAGAAATATGTTGGTACACACTAATTCATATACCATTTCTGCTTTAAAATGTTTATATCAGTTCCCTCTCAGACTTATTCCAGAGCTTTAAAGGAGAACTACAGTCAAAGTTTACAAAAATTATACTGTACAGAGTGTTTTGATTATGTGTGTGTGTTCCTCATGGGTCTGTCCTTTGTTTGCTGTTAGGATTTTATTGTACATTTGCCTACTCATTTTATGGCTTCTGGAGCGCTCCATTCCTGTTTATCACCTTTAATTTTCACCCAGTGCCTCCTATCCCATGTGACAGTGATGTGTTGAACACCATTGATCAGTAAGTGCTGGCTTACTGTACTCTCTGCAAAAGTACTGAGCTGTTAAGAGCCTTTTGTTCTGCTTCGGAAAAATAATTCTTTTTAATCCAGTCTATGTTTTCTAGATGTGTGCCTAGGTCTATCAAGCAGGAGTGATTGTTTTGTTTTTAAAGCTTCTTTTTTTTTCCATCAAACCACAGACAGCCATAAAAAAGCACACCCAGATAATCAAAACTATAATTAGTGCAAACTCTAGCTGTTTCCTCAAAGTACAGCCAACTCCATTGTCCTTCAGGTGTTTGCCAGACTGTGAATGTAGCTTTTATTAGTGCTGATTGGATAAAGAGAGGCACGTAAAAGCACTATTCTACTTCTGCAGACAGGACAGTAAGCCAGCACTCTCTGAATCAATGATCTCTGATGCATCACTGTCACAAGGGATAGGAAGCATTGTGGGATAAAAGGTAATAAAAGAAACAGGCATGGAGATCCCAGGGGCCATAAAACAAGTAGGCAAATTTAGAAAAAAAATCTTACCAGCAAACAAAGGAAAGAACACACTAAAATTACATTCACAAACACATTTTACACAACATTTTTTTAAATAAATTGTTACTGTAGTTCTCCTTTGAATGACAGTGGGTGTGAAAGGCACCTTACTGTCTGGATAAATTGTAGCAGTAGAAGGATTTTAAGTGTGTGGTGCTAGATGTCCTGTTGGCACAGAAGTATCGCTACTGTTGACAAACCTGGCAACCCAGGTTCATCAACAAGCCCAAGTCTTCAGACGGCTGGTGGGGAAGAAAGGATTGGGCATCCTCCAGGATACGCTCTTGTTTCAGTGAGGGAGGGTTGTGGTCCCCACTACCACATTTCATCTTAAAGCCAGATATACCAAGCAGCTAATATAGATCAGACTTGTTTAATATGGTGGTATTGAGCTAATTGTGCTTGTTACTGAAGGCATTAGGTTAGCTGGGTCCTAGTGTGACCTCATTTTGGAATAGCCCTGTTTGCTTAGAGTGGAGCTCCTTTGTGTAAGTCACAACATATTCTCCCACTGCATAGTAATGAGAGGCTTTGTTTTCTCCACAACATAGGCAGCCCCCCCCCCAAGCTAGGCACTCAGGACAATCAAGCAACTGAAGCAACAAGCAGCTCACCTGAGTAGCTGTGGAAGCCAAATCTCCAGCCTGATAACTTTTTGAAGGTAAAGAGAGCCTCTTCTCTTTGTCTGGATGCCTGCAGAGGGTGCTAGCCCGGCGGTGCTTCCACACCGTCTGCCCCGCCCGCCCAACCACCTCCACCCAAGGGCATCTGTCAATTTAAGGATCCACCCCGTGACATCACATCCGGTGATATCACGTCCTGTTGCCCAGAACCTATCTCCCCACTTTCCCATTTGCAGGTTATACCTGCTGGCCACTAGAGGGACCTATGCTCCCTCACTACTTCCTACTCCTACCTGTACAGCACTGCTTCCCTGGGATCTTGCTCACCACAATGTATTAGCCCTGCCTCACACTCTGCCTATGCCTATCCCCACTAGTAGTGCACTTACCCACTTACCCATCTGCTAGTCCACACTGTGCCCTGGCACCCCTCCCTCCCCTTGCTCCTGAACCTCCTCTCCTGCCCCTTGGGACCTCTTTGTGTCCCCGTCCCCCTGCCCTCCCCTAGCTTTTCTTCACCTCAGGCACATCTGGGTATCTTCTTATTCTTGCTTTCCTCCTGTACCTCCCTGCCCACCCCTGCTCCCTTAGCCTCCCCCTCCTCCCTCTCCTGTCAATCGTAGGAAAACCTCTCCACCATCTCCCAGCCAGGGTGTTAGTCATGCTACTACTCCTGTCAGGAACATTCATCAAACCCTGGCCCGGTTCCCAGGAGCTCCCCAACTCGCACCACAGGCCTATGCATGGTCTCCATGAATATCTGTAGCCTCCTAAAAAGTTTGACTCACTACAATGCCTGGTCACATCAATTAACCCTGATGTCATCACCCTTGTTGAGACTTGGCTGTCAATCCTCCCTGACTCCCTAGTCTCCCTTCCTGTTTCACCTCTTCCTGGTCCGACCGTGTTGGGAGGCAGGTGGCTGCTCTGTTATGTCAAGGAATCTCTCCCGTCCTAGCCCTGCCACTCCCATCCTTGACCTAAGGGCCCAGGAGCTCACGCTGAAACTAACCCCTGACCCTTTGAAGGGACCCCTTTATCTGACTACTGCATACACGTGCCCCAGAGACCAAATGCAGGCCATTGCCTCTCTTACAGAATACCTTACCTCTACCTCCTTCCGCTGATCAAATTCTGGTGGGTGACTTAAATGTCAACTGGCTCAGCCCTCCTCCTTCTCTACCCGAGACTCCTTTTCTGCAATAGACCCAACTCAACTAGTTACCCACCCTACCAGGACTAACCCCAAGAGGGCTCCAGTACCCTGCTTGATGTGGTACTCACCAACCGCCTAATCAGATCCCCAATGTACAAGTCCTCCCAGACTCTCTCAGCGATCACTCCCCATTCTATTCCACTGGTCAACCTCAGTCCCCAAACCCATAGCACAGTCCACATGCGGCGGCATCTAATACCTGGTGGACTGATAAAACTAAGGAACTTCTGTCCCAAATTGACTGGTCTCCATACAGGCAACTCCTGACATCGACACAGCTCTGTCCTTCTTTACCCAAACTTTTAATAATGCCTGTGATATCTTTGCCCCAGTGTTGACCCGCCGTTCTAAAAGGAAGAATGCCCCCTGGGTTACCCCAGCTTTGATCCACCAGCTCAAACATAGGGACAACCTATGGCACTGTGCCATTGAGACTGGCCAGCCCAATGACAGGCGGTTATATGCTGCTGCCCAAAACAAGTGCACTCGGGCCATCAGAAAGGCCAAGTCTGAGCACTATCGGTCCTCACTCACTGCCTCATGGGGGAATCCCAGAACCTTCTGGGATAACATTAAGCAGTTAAATGGGAGTGCACACTCCCACCCACCCAGATCAACATTAATGGTGTGATCTCCTCAGACCCAGCCCTCATAGCCAACCACCTCAACACCTCATTCATTGACCTTAGCCCTATCCTCCCTACAAATTTTTGACCCTCCTGCCCCAGCACCTGCCGTAAATCTTTCTCGCCCTTATTTTCTCCTCCGACGTGTTTCTGCCCAAGAACTTAGGCCGCACCTTGTCACTGCCCTCAAGGTAATAGTACAGGCAGTGACACCCTGGATCCGTGTATCCTATGGCTGGTCTTAGACACAGTCCTTACCCCGATCACTTGCCTCATCAACCACTCTCTTTGCCTGGGGAAGGTTCCAACTGCCTGGAAAGTCACCACTGTCACCCCTATCTTTAAAGGTGGTGATAGGACTGTGGCTGGAAACTATCGACCGATCTCCATTCTCTCTCCTCTCTCCAAGGCCTTGGAAAAAGTGGTGGCCTCTCAAATCTCTGACTACCTCTCCACCTACAATGTCCTTTGTCCTGAGCAGCATGGCCTCCGAAGGGCCACAGTACCAACACAGCCCTCCTAGAGTTCTCCAACTTTCTCCCTCCTCCTTAGACACTGGTTCTCTGGCTGGTGCTGTCTTCATTGACCTCTCGAAGCTTTGACACTGTCTCCCACCCCTCCTTCTTGTGCCCTTAGTCTCTCTGGTTTTGCTGCTGGGCCTGTCTCCTGGTTGCACCAGTTATCTGTCTGACCGCTCACAGCATGTAAAATTAATGGGACCTACTCAGACATCTGTCCCATCTTTTCTGGGGTTCCCCAGGGCTCCATTCTGGGCCTTACTATTCTCCTTTACCTTAACACCTTCCATGTTCTTGCTGGGGAACATTCTGTTATGCAGCTGATGATGCAGTCATCTTTGCCTCAAATCGTAACCCTACTGCCCTCCAGGACTCGCTGCAGAAGTCCTTCACTGAAGCCGAGGCTGGTTCAAGGAGCTATAGATTGGTGATAAATCTTAAAAACAAAAACCATGTTCTTCACTCATCCCCAAAACAAGTCCTGCAACTTCAAACTCCTCATTCCTCTGGGTCCTCATTCCCACTCAAACAAGTTTGCTCTATAAATACCTAGGGATCCAGTTTGACCCTCCCTCTCCTTCCATAGACACATCGCTGCCCTAGCCACTGCCACTAATATCCGATTGGGCATCTTACATCGGTATAAACACTGCCTCCCCGGAGGCTCTGACTGGTCATCTCCTCTATCCTGTCCCTAGTGGACTATGGACTGCCGGTGTATGGTGCTGCTGATCAGACCGCACTCCATAAAATTCACACTACTCTGAATAAGGCCTGCAGGTTAATTACTGGAGCACCTAGGATGCACACACCTGTCTACTGTATGCTAAAGCACTGGTACTTGATCTCGACAAAGCGCCTCAAATATCTTACCTGTACCCTACAAAAAGATCCTCCTTGGGCTTTCCCCACCAGGATTGACCACCACCATCACGCTCTGTCCCACTAGTTCATACTCGGACCTCTGGGAAAACCTCTCTTGTTATCCCTAGAGCTAGGACCTCTCACGGCCAAGAGCCTTCAGCTTTGGGGCCCCTCCTGGTTCAGCACACTGCCCCCTCCATCTCAAGCTCCAACTATATCGTGCTTCAAACTTCCTTACGTAACCACCTTATTAACACCCGATGCTGTAACCACTAGTCAAAGTCAGACCAATACTTATGACAAAGCTTATTACTAAGCTGCTAAGGACGACGTAACTCTGGTATTGTTTGCATCCATCCTACCTGTACCAGCTTGTTTGTATCTATGTCTTAATTTATTGTTATACTTATGTGTTGTACTGCTATATTGTGTATTTTGGTTTGTCTTACTGTGACAAGGTACCTTTGTAAATGAGCCTATGGCTCAAAGGTTTTCCAAACTGCTGTTTAAATAAAATAAAATAAAAAAAAAAATAAAAAAAACATTGCCCCCGGGTGACTACATGTGGTAGTGCAGCAGGGGGCACTTCTAAGGGAGGGGCAGTTGTACACCAAGGGTCACATGGTGGCATGCAGTAACATGCAGGCATGTGCTTGACACCCTTTGTGTGCTAATTTGCAGGTGAGACGGGAGGAACCAGAACATGTGGAAATACCCCAGGATGGCTGGATAATAGGACATGGTCTGGCCCAGGCTCCAGGGACTTGCAACCCCCTTACTTTTGAGGTCTCTATATAGAGGAACAAACTGCTGCCCAGCCTTAGTATCAGTCAGGTGGGCCCACCTTGGGGGAGAGGGGTAAGCAAAGGTTCTAGGTGCTAGAGAAGCCAGAGCAATTGGCTCTAGGCAGTAGCCATTGATAGGCGCCATCCCAGAGATGGGAGAATAAACAATGAATAAAAGACATAAAGTGAGTAGTGTTGTAGTGCGCAGAACATAAAATGCATTGTTTTTGCATAAAAGTCAATGGACTGGTGAATAAGTTCTCACAAGTACAACTGGGACATAGTAGGGGTCTGAGTGCTTAAAAAAATAGTAAAACATTACCCCACTTAGTAGCCAAGCATGTCACAGAATTCCCCAATGTGTGTGCTTGGGAAAGGCAGTGTATGATTAAGCACTTCAGGCATAAGAAAGTCATCACACATATTTGCAAATGCCTTGATGAGCTGAAGAGGGCAGTTAAGTGGGATGGAGATATGAAAGATGAGCTTGCCACTGAGTAGGAATAACTTGTGGATCCCTACAGAAATGCTCTTAAAAAAAATAGAAATAATGGGCTAAAAGACTGTGCCCTAATTTAATGTTCTTGTGTGTGTGTGTTTTTAAATTGAACAAATTGAACTGGTAAATGGATATGGCTGTATGTGCCCCATTACCCTAGTTGTGAGGACTGATTTGTGTCAGGACGTGGACTTTGAATTGGAAGCCCAGTGTCTGGTCATATCTAGTGCACTGGGCTTTCAACTGGACCAGGGGGCACTAAAGTCCAGTATAAGAGCTGCTACGGTGGGAAGGGCATACGTAAATCCATTGGCTCTTCCATGCCAAGATTCCACAGAACAGCTCTTTGCAAAACAGGACTGTAAACTGTGAAAAATGGCCAACAGTTAGGAGGTAGGCTATGAAAAATACAAGACTGAAACAGCCACAATACACATTACAGCAAGTTCTCTTCGCACAAGATGAGTGATCATCCCTGGGGTTAAAGAAATGCCATTTAGGTAGGCTGCACTAAAACCAAACTAGGGCATTGACAGATACCATCAATATTCTTGAGACAGTCTGGTAGAATTCTGTGGTCAGTTGTGTCAAAGGCTGCACTAATATCCAACAAGCAACAGTGAATTAGGGAGAGCTGAGGAGCACGGCCAGCTAAAGCCCACCTCCCCCCTTTGACTTTATACCTAAGGCAGCTAAAGGGGAGGGTCCTGTGACCTGTAAAAGCAGTGTCAGGATTTCCCCAGCTCCATTTTGATTCTGCTTGCCTTGGATAAATTGACTCCCTCCCAAAATGTCCCATCACGCTTGTGTCCCAGAGCATGAGTGGAACAGCATTGGAATAGAACAGGTTACTGGCATCTTAGGCATCCACAGGTGACAGCAGGTAAGTAGGGGGCTCTGTTGGTCAGATAAGAGAAAAGGAAAGGTACTCTAAAGCTTATTGTTACGTACTGTTAAACTGCATAGGTAGCTACAGTTGGTGGGGTAGTGGGGTAACTGTAGGGAAAGAAGCAAGCAGAAAATAGATACAGGCAGGAGTATAGGAAGCATCGTATCTGGGGTAGAGTAAAGAAGCAGTACAGATAGGAGAATAGGAGAAAGTTAGCAATAGAGAGGAGTAAAAAGGCATAAGGATACAGGGAGCGCTTTACCATGAAACAGCAACTGTTTTAAGAGAAAGCTTGTAACACCCTAGGGGCCAGACTTTAAAGGCAGCTTTGCTTGCCACGAGCCCCTGGTGTGCTAAAGATATGGCACAGCAGGCTTGCGGCAATCTAATGGGATTTTACATCCCATGAGGTAATTGTCACAAGCTAGACCAATGTTTTGTGGTCCAGCTTGTGGCAGTCCCAGGGACCATTTGTACGGTGCTTGCCTAATATTTGGTGCAAGCTGCCGTAAATTGGGTAAACTGTTGCAACTGCATCCAGCCTACTAAAATTGAATGCGGTTGTAGCAAACCCGTTGGGCACACCGCCAGAAACAAAGCATGGTGGTGCAGGGCTTGATGCAAGCCCTGCACCACTCATTGAAAATCCATCCCCCTATCTAGGATAAGGTGCTACATTAGATCCTGATAGAGGATGTAGCTGAGAAGGAGCAAGTAAAGGGAAAGGACAATAGGGGCAAGTTACAGTTAGAAAACAGAAGGGATTGACTACTAGTAGACATGAGAGTGGTGCACTGCAATTGTTCTAGAGCTGCAATTTTCAGGGAGACATTCTAGCCACTGAGGTACTTGCTGGCCCCATCTGCAGGCACCTGTCTGGGTTGCTGATCTCCATGCCAAGCTGGCTAGGATCCAGAGGACCTCTTATCCCACCCAGGGGCTACCAAGTCTGCCACTATTGTCCCAGAGGTTGCTTAAACAGAGGAGGGTTGGCTGGACATTGATGGGCTCTGGTAGTATGGAGGTGGTGAGTCAGAGGCACATTCCTCAGCCCCTGCCACTACAGAACTCCTTCACCATTCTGGTAGGATGGGACTACCATGAGGAGGCACCTGTAGTGTTGGTAAAGGAAGATGTGGGGGTCCTCTGAAGGGAAGGCCTCAAGGTGGGAGATAGAGGACCCCAGAAGAGGAGAAAGCAGCTTCTGGTGGGGGACTCAATTGTCAAGGTGATAAATTTGGGAGTAAGAAAGGGTGGAAAGGGATGTTAGGTGAATACCTGGTGTCTCAGCATGGAGGGATGGACAGTAGATCCTACGGATTGCTAGGGTGGAAGGACAGGGTAGGGAACTGGATATCACTGTCCACCAGGGGATGAATGATCTAGCGAGGGATGGAGTTGAGGTAGTACAGGGAGAGTTCAGGGAACTGGGGAAGGGCATAAGGCAAGTAGCACGAATGGTGGTATTCACGAGATGCTCCTGTCTATGACCATGGGGAGGAGAGGGTACTCCACACCAGGATCTTCAACACTTGGTTGAAAGAATGGTGCAGGGAGGAAAAATTCAGTTTCATTGGGGACTTGGGGCCGACCTGGAAGGATATGGATCAATACAGAGGTGATGGTCTGCATTCATCTGGGAGGGCCACCAATTCTCAGTGGAAGGTTCAGATGTTACTGTGATGGACATTTAGACTAGTCAAGGGGGTAGGTGGAACTACAAAGGGAGGCATAAACTGCTCCCCAAACACAGATTGAAACAATGGCAAGAGAGGGCCCAATGGGAGCAAACTCCTCAAGGGCATAAGATAAAGGAAGCAGAAGTATAGTAGGAAAAAGGGGAACAGGCTCAGAAGAGGTGGAAAGGGAGGCATTGAGAAGGTGACTCACAAACAGGGCAGTGAGGGGGAGAGAGAGAGAGAGAAGTTTTAAGTGGCAACAAGGGTAGGAAGGAGGGTAACAGACAGAGTGGAAGCAAGGTGTGGACAGCCATGTATGCCAACACAAGGAGTCTTGGAAATAAAATTCCAGACCTGGAAGCCATCATGGCAGAGGCAGACCTGGATCCTGTGGCCATTACTCAGTCATGGTGCACAGGGAGCAACAACTGGGACATGGCCATATACCAGGCTGTACCTAGTTCAGGATGGCTAGGGAGGGCAGGAAGAGTGGAGGGGTTGTGTTGTATGTGAGAGAAGGTACAAGAGCAACAGAAATGCAAGGAGACCTAGGGGTAAAGGATGGGTTGGAGGTGCTGTGGGTCACCCTGGAGACATGAGCCAGGGCCACTATTCAACTGGGATAATATACAGTCCTCCAGCACAGGGGGAAGAAGAGAATAAGGCAACGGCAAAAGCCATCAGCATGACAGCAGAAAGAGGGAGATGCTGCTGGTTGGGGACTTCAAATCTGCTGGATTTAGATTTGAGCCTCCTAGCCTTAACTAGAAGCAGGGCCATCCTAGACTCCCTGCAGGGGACATTTCTGAGGCAGCTAGTCAGACAGCTTACTTGAAACAGGGCAGTACTGGACCTGGTGCTCTCAAACAGGGATAGTATTGCAGGTGTCAAGGTGGGATGACACCTGGGGACCAGCAATCTCCTTACAACGTGGTTTAACACAAGGACAGTGGCAGAGACAAACCAAACAGGGACACGGGTCCTGGACTTCAGGAGGGCAGATTAAAAAAAAAAATGGGTGAATGCCTCAGAAATGACCAGGTGGGGGGAATTGCCTAGGTAGGGTGGAGAAAAAGTGGACCAAATTAACAGGTGGCACAGTGAAGACAACAAGCCTCTGCATAAAAGAAGTGAGCAAAACAGGAGGAAAAATACACCACTGTGGTTCTCGAGGGAAGTGGCTGCAAAGGTAAAGGCTAAAAGGATGGTATTCAGGAGGTACAAGGAGACACAGAGGAAAGAGGAATGGGAGGAGCACTAGCCAAAGCAGAGGGAAGCAGGGAAGGCAGTGAGGGGTGCAAAGGCACAAACAGAGGAAAGGATAGCCAAAGGGGTAACAAAAGGGGACAAGACCTGTTTCAGATACATAAGTGAAAAGGGGAAGACAAGGGGAGGGATTATGGCATTAAGAAAGGCAAAGGGAGACTGTGCAGAGGAGGACCAGGAAAAATCAGATATCCTTAACAAATGCTTCTGCTCAGTCTTCACAGTGGAGAAAGAGGGAGACAGAACACATAGAAGCAGCAGGAACACTGGGGGGGAAGGAGGTAGACACAAGTCCATTCACAGAGAAAAGAGTCCCGAGAGGACTTGTGCAAATGAAAGTGGACAAAGCTATGGGTCCAGGTGGGGTACACCTAAGGGTGCTGAGGGAGCTCAGGGAGGTACTGACTGCACCTCTGACAACCCTATTCAACATCCCACTGGAGACAGGAGCGGTTCCAGCGGGCTGGAGGAGGGCAGATGTAGTCCAGCTTCATAAAAGTGGCAGCAGGGAGGAGGCTGGCAACTGTAGGCTGGTCGGTCTAACGTCAGTGGTTGGGAAGTTAATGAAGACACTTCTAAAAGAAAGGCTACTGGAGTATTTTAATCCACTGGGTTACAAGAACCAGCGCACATGGATTCACAAAGGGAGGAGGTCATGTCAGATGAGCCTGAACAATTTCTTCTACTGGGTGACCAGGGAAATAGATCAGGGTTGACATGGCCTTTTTAAACGTCAGTAAGGCCTTCGACACTGTACCACATAGGAGGCATATAAAGAAATTGGGCAGTTTGGGGGTGGGACCCAAGGTGGCAAACAGGGTATGAAACTGGTTGATGGATAGGTGGCAGAGGGTGGTGGTAAATGGCACTCACTCTAATGAGGGGAGGGTGCCCAGCAGGATACCTCAGGGCTCAGTACTGGTACCAGTCCTCTTCGATGTCTTTAAATGCGACATTGCAGGAGAGCTGGAAGGGAAGGTATGCCTCTTTGCAGATGACACCAAAATCTGCAATAGGGTAGATACTCTGGATGGGGTGGAAAGAATGAGTAAATACTTGAGAAAACTCAAGGAGTGTTTAAGGGTATGGTAGCTGGGTTTCAGTGTGAAAAAGTGCAACCAACTTCATGAACCTAGGGCACAGAAACCCAGAGGCAGTGCATAAAATGGGGGAAGAGATATTGATGGTCACTAAACCAGAAAGGGACCTTGGTGTTATCATTTTGATAACCTTGAGGTCATGAGGCAGTGTGAGATGGCAGTAGGCAGGGCCAGCAAGATGCTGGGACACATAGAGAGGGGAACCACAAGCAGAGGGAGAGAGGTGGTATTGCCACTGTATCAGTCATTGGTGAGACCCCACCTGGAGTACTGTATACAGTTCTGGAGACCACAACTCCTGAAGGACATAGACAGAGTAAAGGAGGTCCAGAGGAAGGGAACTAAAATAGTGCAAGGGCTACATCATAAGCTCTGTGAGGAGACACTGAAGAATCTCAATATGTACACCCTGGAAGAGAGAGAGAAGAGACATTTTAGTGACCTATAAATATTGTTGTACCTATATATTATTGTTTTTCGCTTAGCTTATTCATGTTGCGCTTATCCCTGTGCTCATCATGTTATTGTGATTGCACTTTATTGCAGCTGCAAACTGTGACTATGCCGTGTATTTTGTATCCCCTGTCCCCTTTCCATGGGTTGCACCTGGAAACAAGCCTCAACTCAGTGTGCCTTTCCCTGTCACCAATTTTCAAAAAAACCAATAAATATAAGTACCTCACAGGGGTAGCAAGGTACAGGAGGGAAGTATTTTTCAGAAGAGAACAAGAGGGCATGCAGTGAAGCTGGAAGGGTAGAAATTCTGGAGGGATGTGAGGAAGTGCTTCTTCCCTGAAAGAGTGGCAGATACCTGGGACAGTCTTTCTACGGAGGTGGTGAGGATGAAAACAGTGGTTGGTTTCAAGCATACATGAGATAGGCACAAAGGAATCTTGGTAGGAAAGTGTGTGGGGGGGGGGGAGTAGCTAGAGATCATGTAGGGTCTCTGCAATGACAGTATAAGTTATGTGGGCAGACTGGGTGGGCCAAGCGGTGCATATCTCCCAACAAATTCTGTTTCTGTGTAACAACAAAAACTGAAGAAATCACAACCATTCACACTAATTATTTAATTAGTAGCACAGACAGGAGGGAAGTCCTTGCACTATGACAGGGTGGAAGCTGGATTGAAATTCAGCAAAGAGTGCGGTTGCACAAAAAGACAGTTGTGAGAAAATCTCAAGTTTTGTTATGAGGAAAGGTTGGAGATGTGTGACAGACAGAGCAATCGTTTAGGGTGAGTTTTTCCATAGGATAGATATGACAGCAGCTGTTGCAAAACTACTGAAAAGTCAGAGAACCACAATGATCTTTATAGAGGGAGACAGGATGGGGAAACAGATCACATATCGGCTTGTGTGGAATAAGGAATGGAGGTGCATTTCTTTGAGGACAGGGCAAAGTTGAAAATTGCTATGACTGTGGTCAGCCTAGGGTTACCCGTGTCTGTTGAGAAGGTTGGGTTCACTAGTAAGGCCTGCCTGTAGGGAGTTATCTGGTTCAAAGATGGCAGAAATCAAAGTCTGTGACCAGCTTAGGGTGTACAATTATACTTCTCTGGCGTTTCTACAAGAGTTAGAAGATCAGCTAAAGGCTCTGGCTCTGGAATCTCCCAGGCTTTTATTGCTGGATATTTCAATGCAAGAGATGACAAACCTTTTGATAATTATCTTTCCAAGCTCTTTCAGCTCACCAGTTCTCTGGGCCTTTGACAGATTATTGCCTCAGTCATGCACAAAACAAGGCACATTTTGGACTTGGCGTCCATCACAGGCTTGGAGGCTGACATCACCTCAGCAGATCCAGTCGTTTTGTCAGACCACAGCACCATAGTGATTACTTTCAAGGACACCATTAGGACACCTCCAGCTATGGAGGTGATGCATTATCATGCTACCCTTGTACCTTGTACCCTGCTAGATTCTCCAATCCAGCCTTCACCTCCCTCACATATCAGTCCCTCTTGTTTACTACCTGTCTACCCCTGACTCTCTCTACCCTCTATTCCTCCCAGCCCAGATTACAAGCTAGATACCATGTATCTTCCAGCCACTATGCTGATTTTATTACTAATTGCGTTCAGCCTATCCACTGCACTGTTTATTGTTTTCAGCCTGTCCACTGTGCTATTTGTTTATTGTTTTCAGCCTGTCCACTGTGCTATTTGTTTATTGTTTTCAGCCTGTCCACTGTGCTATTTGTTTATTGTTTTCAGCCTGTCCACTGCGTTATTTAGTTTTCAGCCTTCACACTGCGCTATTTGTTTATTGTTTTCAGTCTTTACACTGCGCTATTTTATTGTTTTCCACCTTTACACTACGCTATTTGTTTATTGTTTTCAGCCTTTACACTGCGCTATTTGTTTATTGTTTTCAGCCTTTACACTGTGCTATTTGTTTATTTTCAGCCTATCCACTGCGCTATTTGTTTGTTTTCAGCCTATCCACTGCACTATTTGTTTATTGTTTTCAGCCTTTACACTGCACTATTTGTTTATTTTCAGCCTATCCACTGCGCTATTTGTTTATTGTTTTCAGCCTATCCACTGCACTATTTGTTTATTGTTTTCAGCCTTTACACTGCACTATTTGTTTATTGTTTTCAGCCTATCCACTGCACTATTTGTTTAGCTTGAGGCAGTCTATTGCTGATTGTACAATTTATTTGCCTTATAAATACTGCATCAAATGTATTTATAGCTTATAATTTCACATATTTTCACTGCATGCCCAATGCCTTTGTACTCTATATCATATGTATCTACAGCTTATATGTTTTGTACCTTATTGTATGACCAATGTGTCCTTAGAAATACTGTATCATATGTATTTATAACTTACAATTTATATATCTAAACTGTATGTTCAATGCCTTGTACTCTGTCATATGTATTTATAGCCTCTATGTTTTGTACCTTTATTGTATGACCAATGTGTCCCCCAGGACCTGCTTGTAAATGTGCATGCTCAATGGAGTATTTCTTGTCAATAAACTTGAACTTGAACTAGATGGCACAGCCTAGTGGTGCTGAGGGTTGAGGCACTGGACGCCACACCTTGCGCCACGCCAGCAACCCAAGTTCGGGAGCGAGCTGGGGTGCCAGGGGTCGTCAGGGGAGGGACTGGATTGAGTGCCCGATGGGTTGTCCTCCAGTCCCCGGGGGAGGGTGTTGGGGAGCTCGGTGCTCCGGCAGCCCCTGGTGGAGACTGGGGGCACCACAGTAGCGTGGAGCAGCATGTACAATAGCATGCCTTACGTTGGCAGGGTTGCCATGCGCCAAGTGTCAGGAGCATGCACACACTGGGGGGGTGGAACAAGAACAGAGGAAAAACCCAGCTCATGGGGCAGGCGACGGCACTGGTCCCCCATGCCCTCCACCGCATTCTGCCTCGGATGGCCTTCTAGTATCCTCCCCCAGGTGTCTACCTGCAGTTGGAGTCTGAGTCGCAAGGAGCCCAAGAAGCACAGGGCTACCCTCCTCAGGCAGGTTAGACCGAGGGTGACAGCTGCAGGTGGGGGGGAGAGAGAGGAGGTACAGTCCGGAGGGGGGCCTCAGGCAGGTAGGACAAGGATCAGTTGCCAGAGAGAGGTCCTCATGAGCCGCGACCGGAGTGAAAAAATGTTGAAAAAAAAAAAGCTTGAACTAAATGGGACATGGATCCTGGTAGGTTTTTAGGTCTGCTTAATACCTTGTGCCTGGCAGTTGCATCCACTTTGGAGTTTACCACTGCTGTTGAGGCCTACAGTGTTGTCTTGATGGAAGCGTTCAATGCTGCGGTGCCACTCCATATATGTACCAGTACTCCACATTTAAGTGAGCCATAGTTTACTAAAGAGCTTCAATATTTGCAAGTATATGGTTGAAGTTAGAGTTCAGATGGTGGAGATTTTGGGTAGCTCTTCTATCCATACCCTTTCTCCTAATCATAGGCTCCCTCATCTGTGGTTGACTGTCCCCTCTTTCTCCACTCTGCTTCTTCCCCTACTTCCATGAAAGCCCTTCTGTGTGCCCACACCTCCCATATCTGCTCTTGCACCTGGCCACTGCACATGTTACATCCTAGCTGCCCACATGTGTACTATTATGATAATTTACCTGTAGTGCTGTTCTGTACTTTTGTCCCTGTTTGCACTCTCTGCCAATCACAGTCAGCCATGATTACACTGCCTGATGCAATCTTCTGTGCTACTGTATTATACCTGTTTTAGCAAAGCACAGTATTGTATTGGATTCCTTAATTTATTGTATTGCATGCTCTATTTATTGTATGGCTTTAGCTTCTGATAAATGTTTTTCACTTATTTGTATGCTTTTGTTTCTATTGTATTTTTTTTTTTTTTTTTTTTTTTGCAGTCTTCTTTCCGCTTGTAACCTGCCCACGGGATGCATCTGGAAATGTGCTGTTTAACAGCTTGGTAGGGACTTTCATGGTAAAACTTTTAAATAAATAAGATGCTGACAAACGTTTCCTGGTGGCTCAGTATGACAGTTATCAAAAGGCTATAAGTGTTGAGATAGGCAAAGGGGGAGAGAGGAGACAGGGGAGAGAGACAGGAGAGAGAGAGAGAGAGAGAGAGAGAGAGAGAGAGAGGGAGAGAGGAGAGAAGAGAGATTTCTCTCGTGCCTTATAGCTGCCGAGAAGAACAGACTGACTGCACTGTTTCATCCTGTGTACAGGTTACATCCTGCTTGTCAGCAGAATAAAAACGTATTTTCTTGGAGAACTGTAACCATCTCAAACTGTTCTTCCAGGCTAAGGTTGCAATCATCTGGAACAAGCTGTCTTCATTCTCTCCGGCATCTTACATACAAATATAGAAACACAGAAATATAGACACTGGCAGAAGAACACCAGCACTCCATCCAGTCTGCCGGTATCATACCCTGGGACCTATTGTTTCTGTTGGGTCTACGTTTACCCTATTCCCCCTTCTGTTCTGTGTTTCTGCTCTCTCTTTCCACTGAGTAGCTATTATACCCTTAGCTCTATCCCAGCCATGTCTGAAGCTGGTTATTGTTCTGGCACCCACCTCCTCTGCCAGCGGATCATTCCGTGGTTCAACCATTGTTTCTGTAAGTGATACTGCCTCACATCTTTTTTAAACCTTCCCCTTATTAACGTCCACTCATGACTTCTTGTCCTAACTTATCTATTCCTGGTAAATAGCTCTTCACAGTTCACCTTGTTTATTCCTTTCAAGAACTTGGAGGTCTCTGTCATATCTCCTCTCTTGTCTGGTTTCGAGTGAATACATGTTCAGCACCTTTAGCCAATTCTCATAGGATCTGCCTTCCTGGCCCTGAATCATTTGGTCACCCTGCATTGTACTATCCCTATCCTTTTCCCTGTACTTTTTTAGAGGGACTCCAGAGCTGAGCACAGTACTCCAAGTGTGGCCTTATCAGTGACTTATACAGAGGTAACAGTACCTCCTGCTTCCTATTGTCGAACCCTCTCCCAATGCACCCTAGCATCCTGTTAGCCTATACTGATGGATTTGTTTAAGGAAGTCACTAATGATGACACCAAGGTCCCTTTTCTCTGGTGCTGTGTCCAGTTCAACCCCTCCCATCCAACCGGACCAGCCACCTGCTAACCCCTACTGCTAGAGTGGCTATAGCTTGGGGTATACTCATACCTACTCTGACATTTTGGAGTGGCCACTTATACTCCTTTACCAAAATCAAATCTTCAAAGATGGGATGTCATCTATAAGATCTGCTGGTTTGCCTCAGCCTCTCACAGACTAAAACACCATTGCCTACTATACTCAGATCTAAACTGGTTGTCCCCCAATGATACTAGACTTTATTCCCTAGGCTCCACTGTCAACAGCATCATGAGATCTCGTAGCCCGACAACTCTGGCCAAGCTATTCACCTACCAGACCTCCAACTATGGCCTACATTTGGCTGACAGATCCCTACTATGCATCCCCAAATGTAGTACCACCAAAGGCTCTAGAGCCTTTGCCCACCATGCACCTCAATTATGGAACTCACTCACTCTGGACATCCGGCTAGCTCTTACACACAATGCTTTTAAAAAAGCACTCTGCCAACATCTCAGCTCCACCAACCAATGCTCCTGTTTCAAACCTCCTTAGTCCTTTGGGTATCCTGCCTATCCTGAAGCTCTTACCTTTTCTCCACAATACTCCCCTTGCAGTACAGCCTATCCCAGCTCTCTCTCCTGACACTAGCCCCCTGCAGCCATCCCTCTCTCTCTTTGCCAGCTCCTTTCCTATACCCTACCTTTCCTTATCCTGACCTGCTATTATCCCTGCTGTTCACAATCTTGCCATTCTCCTGTCCATTATCCCCCTGCACTTGTCAGTATTTGATCACATTTTTATTTATCTATTTTTGTTGTACTTTCTAAATCTTATTTTCAGGACTACTACTGCAATACCCTTGTTACTGTATGTTTTTCATCATGCTATGACTGTAAAAACCTCTATGATCCTACCAGGACCACCCTGTGTACTACCTGTAATACTTAGCTTATTGTTAAATGTTTTTCAAAATACCCTGTATACTACCTGTGCCCTGTGCTGCATAGCCTATTATTTAATGTTTCACAACACCTTGTTTATGTATCTCGATGTAATCTATTGTTTGTTATACCTGCAATGTCTGCCCTGTAACCTCCCAGGTCGTGCCCGAAAACAGTCATCTTTATGGCTAGCGCACCCACCAGTAAACACAAACTAAATAAATAAATACTCCGTTCTTAGGTTTTCATTCCCTAAGTGCATCATTTTGCACTTCTTGGCATTGAACCTTATTTGTCAGACTGGACCAGTTTTCCAGCCTATCAGGTCTCTCTGCAGTTCCCTTGTCTCCCCCACATTGTCAGCTCTACCATAGATCTTAGTGATGTCTGTGATTGGATACAACCTGCACCTGGATTCCCTCCCCTATGTCACTAATGAACACATTGAAGAGGACTGGGGCCCAGGACAGATCCCTGTGGTACACAGATCCCCATCTTCTTCAGCAGCCTTCACTGTGGCACCAAGTCGAATGCCTTGCTGAAACGGAAGTATAGTAAGTCTACTGCATGCCTCTTGTCAACTACCCTGATTACCCAGTTAAGAATACTGTTAGGTTAGTCTGACAAAACCTCTCTGCCATAAACCTATGCTGCTTACTGTAATGAAACCTATTTTTCTCCAGGTATTTCACTCGGTCCTCTTTGACTAATGTCTCCATCTGTTTCTCTACCACAGAGGTAAGGTTGATTGATGGCTCTCTAGTTTCCTAGCTGCTCCTTGCCCCCTCCCTTGTGTAGCAGAGCTATGTCTGCCATTCTCCAGTTCTTGGAAACCACCCTTTGCTGCAAAGATCTATTGAGTAGTCTCAATAACAACTGAAAAGTAGGAAATGGATACTGTAGTGCTTTGGACTGATTTCAGCCAGGTAGATTCTGAAGAGATTATCTGGGTAATCATTGTTTTGCACTGAACCATGTCTTAGCTGGCCTGGCTCCATCTCAGCTCATCAAAGCTGTGACAGCTAGCTTGGCTCCAGCCAGGGCAGTCTTCATGAATGCTGTCTTGAGAAAAGGGTTCTTTCCAACAGCCCTGAAGAAAGCTGTCAAAAAGTAATCATTAGATCCCGATGTTCAACCCTGATGGACTTCATCCCAAATTTTTGAAATTGACCACTAAACAAATTTCCAAACTGATTACCATTTTTGTAAATCTTTCACTCACTACTAATATAATCCCCCAAATTTGGAAAATGCAACCATTACCACAATTCATAATATCTGGTATTAATTAAAACAAATCTCTTAAACTGCTATTCAATATCAGTCACTCCAGTCTTATACAAGATACTGGAAAAACTTACATGTAAACAGATAATAGCTTAAACTGAACACACTAATTTCTTATCTAAAAAACAACATAGCTTCAGGAAGGTGCACAAGATCCATCTCAATGACTTTGATTAGGCTAACTAGTTCTCTGTATGATGCTTTTGATCTGGTACTAATGGCAGGGGCCATATTTATTGACCTGACCAAGGCCTTTAACTTAGTGGACCATAACATATTGTTACAAAAAAACACCAGAGATGGGACTGGCCAACTATACTACAGAGTGATTTAAAATTACTAAGCAAACCATCAACAGGTCAAAATAGGGATACCATATTCAACTTTTAGAGCAATTTGAGCAAGTGCCCCACAGGGCTTTGACATGGGACCACTGCTCCTCTCTATTTTCAATAACCTTCCCAAAGCTTGTCATAAATAGTTTGTGTTTGCACCTCCCTCCTTTAGGCCGCAGAGTGCCTGACCTGCATCACTGCCCTGATAGGGGCAGGCGGGTGCCAGGAGTCCTGTGCACTCAACAGCATGGGTTTCTTTATTGCCTGCAGAAGCTAGTGGATGACTGCACCTTAGACAGCTGAACTAGTTACAGTGGGCAACTGGACTGCAAGCACTTCATTTTACTGAGGGTTTATTGACAAAGTTAATTTGTACAATTAGTAATTGTGGGCCTAAGGATTATAGATGAGCAGCTCAAACACAGTTCATTGTGGCAATTCAGTTTACATGGGTAGCCATTCCAACCCTTGTCTCGAACTACGTGGTATGCTGGTCATGCAGCAGTCAGCTGCTGCATTCTATCATTCTTTTGCTCCCAGCAGTTCTCCCTCAGAGCACAGTCTCTGATACTCTCTGTCCTTTCTCATCCATTGTGCAAGGTGCTTACAGATAACCCATCATTTCTTTGGCAGTACAGTGCCTAGAGATTTCCTATTCTCATCCTCCACTAACTGCTGGCTTCTCAGCTCTTTTGTATATTAGTGCTACCTGTACACATAGCCAGTTAGTTGCTACAGAACAAGGCAAGGTGGCAAGGTGCCCAATATTATCAGGGTTAACACTCCCCCAAAGGAATCTGTCAGGCTGGTGCTTTCTTCACCAGACCTCCACTGCTTCTTCATATTTATGGTCAGTGTGGCTTGCTGACCATCCTCCACACCATTACATCTATGTGAACAAGGTGCACCATACTATCCCACCCTACCGGAATGGGATTTTGGTGGCACAGGCCAAGAGCACCCTTAATACTGTTTGAGGATCCCTCCCTCCCTATACACTTCATGGATAGGAGACTCCTCCCTGACTCCTAATGTTTCTGTGCAGTATCTGCTTCTTGAGTACTTGATGGTTCTCAGGATACAAATGTCCTGGGTTGCCCCTCTACCAGGATGCCCAGATGAAACTTTGGGGAAAGCCACCTCCAGCCAAAAGCCATAAGGAAATTCCCTTCAGGGGTACTCCTTGGAGTTCCCCCAACCTCTGAGTGGTCCCTCTAAACTCGCAAACTGTTGGGCAAATCTCCTGGCCATCACACACAAGCCTCACTGGTATGGGCATCTCAGATGTTCAGGGTCCTTCCCTGGCACCCTCCAGAATACAGCTCATATGACACCCACACCCTTACCATGGCAAGGTGTCCCAGCTGTTGTGCCACTCTCGAGCTCCAAATGCAACTAGCACCCATGCTTCTAGGTGGGAGCATACCTTGGGGGTCTACTGTACCCCTGACCCAAGTATTATAGTCATCCACTTTGTGGACACAGCTTATACCCACCCCAGTCAAACATGCAAGTATCCCTGACACCCAAGAACCTGGTTGGTGGTGCCTGGTTTTCCCTCACTAGTTCACACCCCTGCCTGGTGACTGTACTGGTCCCACATGGTTGAGGGGGTTGGGTTGGTTCTTTCAGCTTAGATGGGGGGGGTTTCTTCCCAGAACAAATAAATAGCGCAGTGCCTCCACCTAGAGAGAATAAGTGAGCTAGATGTTGTGTGCAGCACCTTATTCTGGGATGCAGTACCTCCCCACCTCACCTAACGGGACTGGACCATCCCCTGGGGACCAATAAGACAGTTGTTACTTTCATCAATAAACACTTCAATCAGGTTACACACACTGAGTGCAAACATAGACGTGAAAGCCAACAAATTAACAGTGCTTCTATTTAAGAACACAGGCCTGGAAGCTAGAGGAAAAGAGGCACTAGACAGTTGCAAGTCACCTTGAGCACTCCTATCCTGTAGCAGTGCCCCCTGGGAGCCACTGCACTGTGGGTCACAACCACCCTCTCAGATCCCACACAATCTATGAGCACCCGCCCCATCAAGAGGAAGAAAAGGGTGCATTATACTATACAGGGTGCAGTAAACTCTTCGGCTGGTACTAGTATTAAGGCTATGATTTCAAGTATGACACAAAAAACAATGAGTCTGGGTACCCATACATTACACTAAAGTCCTAGTGCAGACCTGGTAACTGCGTTACCTGGGTTCTTTCTGAGGTGCACTTGATGAAATTTAGCAAACTTGCAATTTAACCCCCAACAGACCACAGTGCACTAGCACAACTTAAAGAACTTGAAACTCCAAATGTTCAGAAAATCCAGCAGTGTAATCCCAATGACGTGACTGTAATCCAGAAGGGAAAGTACCAAGGATCCCAGTCAGCAGTGTCAGCACTCATGTGACCCACGGAGGAAGCAGCTCAGTCAAGGCAGGAACCAGCAGAAAGCAGCATAGTCGGGCAGCATTCATGAGTGGGCACCAGTGGCCTGGATATGAAGCATATCAGACTCTGCTAGACACTTGCCAGCAACACAGCCCTTCGGCCTCAACACTCTCAGGACACAAGTCTCCTGGCTCAGGTCTCAGTCACAGGAGCACTACGCAGTGGCTTCCCAGTTCCCATGGAGCCCAGACCCTAGTAGCGACCTCCATAGTCCAACTCTCCTCCTGATTGAGAGTACCCATGTACTCAGGGCAAGCACCCCCTTGCTCTCTGTTCCCTGATCCACCCCACTAAATAAGGGCAGTAGGCCCCTTAATTGGTTCTGAAGCAACCTAGGAAGGATGCAGGTCTCTGTCTCTGTGTTGTACAGCCCAGTAGTGTCAATCTGCAGCAGTGCCCTACATTCATAGACTCTCAGTGGTTTCTTTCAACGTGGGCCACCTGGCAAAATTTCTCAGCTTTCACTAAACAGACGCCTTTCCCAGGTACAGTCTGTGAACAGTATGAGGCCAGAATAAGCCTTGCAGTGATTCTGCAGGATGAACATTGGTGAGGGCTCACAGGAGTTTGGGGCCTGGCTAGACCTCTTACTTGATCCCACTAGCAACAGGTCTAAACATCTCAGTGTCTCTCTCAAACTGTCCCAAGATCCTCATGAGTCCAAAACCTTCTCTCACAGATCTAATGTTCCATTTCACAAGCATGCTGTCAGCATGTCCTTTTTTCCCTCCACAGCCCATTGATTAGCTCCCTGAGCCCACCAGCACAGTGAGGAGGTGCTTACACGTCTCTCCACCACACATTTTTGTTGCCTGTGTTCTGAGCTTCCTAGTCCTCTGATTTGCTGAGCTGTGGGGTCAAGGGTCACCATCTTGGCCACAACTATGCTGCTGCAGGAGCCTTGTGCTCTAAATCTTTGTTTTAATCCCATTTTGTGCCCCCAAATAATGTGCTTGTCCCAAGGTATTGGTTGCAGCACTTACGGTTTTTATCCAGTCATTTGGGGCAGTTGTGAGTGTGGCAGGGAACGAGTCGCAGCTTGGGTCATGTGGGAGCAGGAAGCACTGAGGAGAAGCCCCTGACTGAGTATGCTCCCACTCATATGATGGTGAACAGAATCCAGCCGCATGGTGTAGAAGGCGCTGAAAAGGAATGATGTCCTTGGTGTTCTCTGTCCTCTCTGCCAGGGACGGTGGAGTGGAACTGAAGAGTGCAGCCATAGTCTCTGCTGAAAGGGTGAAGGGGTGCCAGAAATGTTTGCATTGCCATGCTCTCTGTTGCAAGGGAGGGAGCCAGCAGCATCAATGAAAGCAGTGTAGGGCCTCAGGAGCCTGGAGGGCGGCAGCAGCAGTCCAGGTAAGTTCCCTCCCAAGGATGGGGACTGCATATGTATAAATAGGGCACTTTCAGTTAGTGATTGCAGGGTGGGTTTTTTATTTTGTAGGTATATAAAGCCTTACTTGAGTTGGTGTCCTGTACATATAGCACACGTTTTGTGTACTCGTGCTGAAGTCAGTCAGTAATTCAGTCAACTACCAGACCATTTCTTTTACTTTTAGTGACCTTGCTAGTGTAGATTCTACTAATATCCTTTAGAGAGGTCCCAGGCAAATGGTGGTGCATTTTTTTTCTCTGTTTCACCTTATACTATGCTCTGTTTTTTTTGTCTTTATTTTCTTTCCCAATTGTTTAACCATGAGAGATACACTAAGCTAAGGGAATCAACAAAGTCCAAGAGGGTAGCATCTTTCAGAAAAAGAGATGTACAAGAACAAGGGGGCACAATTTGAAGATAGAGGGGGGACGGCTCAGAAGTAATGTGAGGAAGTATTTCTTTACAGAGAGGGTTGTAGATGCATGGAACAGCCTTCCTGAGGAGGTCATAGAGTCAAAAACAGTGTGGGAATTCAAGAATGCATGGGACAGACATAAGGCAGTTCTAGTGGGTGGTAGGAGGAAGTAGGCTGTTGGTTAACTAGGATCTGCAGCTTATCCGTTAGGTAAGGAAATGGGCAGACTAGGTGGGCCGTGCGGTCCTTATCTGCTGTCAAATTCTGTTTCTATATTTCTGTGTCTATGTTAAGCTGAAAGCTTGTTTACAGGTGCTACCTGGGAGCACAGGGAAGTTAAGTGACTTGCTCAGGATCACACAGTATGCAAGTGAGGGCTGTGGGATTCAAACCCAGGTCTCCAGATTTGCAGCTCAGAGCCTTAAACCACTGTGCTATACTGCCTCCCCATGGTTTGGCAGCTCTAACTGTAAGGAAACTGTTTCCCCTAGATCTTGGCAACCTGTGGCTTTAACAGTGGCTAGCCTCCAATATCTGTTCTCATGGTTCATGCCTTCCAGTCGAACACATTGTGTTCATAGCCACTGAAGTGTAGCCATGGTGGTGGCAATTGGATGAGTATCAGTGAGGTGAGCTAGCTTGCCTTTTCATAGGTGCTCCCTGTGTCAAGCACAGACCAACACTCCAGCAGTGAGTGGGTCGGCTCTCAGGTTTGGCTGTTTGGTTTTAGACCCCAAGGCGGCTCCCTCCCCTCCAGCTGTTGGTGAGAGTGGAGCCATGGGAATTTTTCTGCCTCGTGGATTGGATTAACTGAAGGGATTATCACTGTGTTGGTGGCCTATGTGAAAGATGTGCTGCCAGCTGTTTTTCACCTTTCTCTCTCTAGATTGCTTCTGCAGGGGAGTAGAATTGGATCTTATCACCTGGACCATAGATTGCATTTCTTCAGGATTTACAAAAGACATAGCTTTCTCTATGGTCTTTGGTGGACTCATGAAATACAGAGTAGTGCCTTAATGTCTTTGTTTTGCCTGGTGGGAGCAATGCTAGCAAGTGTAGTATGATGCACTATAAACTGTCTCTATAACTGTGATTTAGTTTTGTTGTTCTTGTGCAGGGCTCTTCCTCTTTTCCCCCTTCCTTTCTTTTTTATTTTAAGAGATATTTTGGCTGTTTTTGGTTGGTGTGAGTCAGGAGAATGAGTGGTAGGTCTTTGTTGCTGCACTGATTGAGTGAATTGGGGTGTGTGTTTTGGGGTGGGAGTGGGTAGTAGGGTGTCATTTTAAAGGGACACTGTAAGCTTTTCACTTCATTTTTCGCCCATCACAAAATGGTGCCTGCAGCCATCTGTATGAATTGAGATAACAATTAATGGTTCTGGAGTCCAGTACTTTATTTGGCAGGTGGCCGGGTGGCTTGAGGGTAGGGAGCTACCATCTGCCACTGACCGGGGGGTGCGGGGTGGCGGGTCTAAGTGGGTGCGTGGGGGGGGTACCGCTGGCCCACCAAGGTATTTAATTACACCTAAAGCCCACGATCGGGCTGGGGATCAGGTCCACTGGACCACCAGGGAATTATTTTATTCATTTGCCCGTGATCAGGCAGGGTATCTGGTCCACTGGACCACCAGGGAATGTAGCTTTAACTGCAGCCCACGATTGGGCAGGGGAGCTGGTCCACTGGACCACCAGGGTTTTAGTTATAATTCGCCCGCGATCAGGCAATGGAGTAGGGTCCACTGGACCACCAGGGATTTAGTGCTATTATGCCCATAAACGGGTGAGGGCATGATGCCCATAGTGAGTCCTGGGAGGTTGGGTGGCCACCCACAGCAGGCGGCTGCCGTGCTGCGCCCAACAATACGGCGGCCGGCCTGTGGGAGTCCCCCGAGATGCTCCTGTTTTTCATGGGCACATATTTGTGCCCTCCTGTGTGGCGCAAGGCAGGTTTGTGCCTGCATATGCATCGCACATCCCGGCTGAATATCGGGATGTGCTGCATATACATGGGCATGCCCCCCGCACTTGTGCCGCATACATTACTGGTGCACCCCGGCGCATCGGAAATTGAGCAGCACAACATCCTCCTTTGAATATCACGCTGGGACACATCAGTGGGTTGCACATGGCGCAACATATCCCACACCTATTCTTAACCCTGTTTCTTAAATGTCATGCAGCCTAATTTCACATTTTGATGGCACTTTATTGTTGCATATGCTAGCTAGCTAATATTTGATGTTGACTAATGTAAATATTTCTACTTGGTGCCCATGTATTCTTTTGAAAATACTGGCTATTTCCCATTTTTTGTGTTATTATAGGGGTGCAGTAGCACTCCTACAGTTAGGGTTGCATTGGCAGTTCAATGTTAAACCCATTTTTTTGCACCTTAATAACATTGCCGTCATTTGACAAATTAGCACAAAATTTGGCATGCAGGATCAGGCTGTCAGAGTCTCAAGATGTGAATAGTTTCGTGATGCCATCTTCTATGGTTTTTGAGACACAGAGCATCAAAAAAGTGAAAAAATCTACCCTATACTTGACATTGGGGGTTTTTTTTGCTCTCACCTACAGCCTAGATGGTACAGAATTTCTTCACGAAATGTTCAGGGATGATGGGGCCTGTGCCAAGGGTGTGCCTTTGGATGGTTTGGTGAAAAAATAGTTTACAGTTTTTGAATGATAACAATTTTGGGGATAACGTTCAAGATGGATCGATTTAAAAAAAAAAATGTTTGCAAGTGTTGATAGTTCATGATTTATTGTTTGTGTGCGGAGAAATACCGATCACGAAAGGTAAAAAAACACATCGCGAATGGTGATTTGCATGCTTTACTTGCCGTGGAGGAAAAAAACAGTTGAGATGACCACCATTTGCTTTCTACTGTTTAAACTTACAAACAGTACAAGTACAATCAAATTATGTATTAAAAAAACACCTGAACCTAGCTAAGTGGGACACATTTAGCTAGGATCTGGTGTTTGCTTTTAAAGTTGCCAGAAATACCTTTGCTGAGCACCCAAAATCCTGGGTGCCCAGCTTAGCGAGAGGAGCTGTTCACTCGTGTTCTCTATATGAGAACAGCAGGACTTTCTTGACTGCTGCAGCCACAGCTGGAACTCATGCTGCAGGCTGCAGTAACAGCAGTGAGCTACTGTTTTCCTGGTGTCTAGTGGCACCCACCCTTTGCCGTCTCTTTATTTATGTGATATTGCTTTGGTGTCTAGCGGCATCCCTCACCCCCTGATCACCATCCCCATATTTATTTAATGTTTACCTGGTGTCTAGTTGCACCCCCACCCTCCGATTTCCGTCCCCATAATGTCTTTGTCTTTCCCTGGTGTCTAGTGGCATTCCCCATCCTCCCATTGCCGCCCCCATAATTTATTTACCTTTCCCTGGTATCTAGTGGCACCCCACCCTATGATCACTGTCCCCATAATGTTGTTCTTTCCCTGGTGTCTAGTGGCACCCCCCACCCTCTAATCATCATCCTCGCAATAAATTGTTCTTTCACTGGTGTCTATTGGAACCACCCACTCTCCGATCACCATCCTTGTAATAAGTTGTTCTTTCCTTGGTATGTATTGGCACCCCCCACCCTCAGACCATCATCCCTGTAATAAGTTGTTCTTTCCCTGGTGTCTAGTGGCACCCCCCCACCCTCCAATTGCCATCCCCATAATAAGTTGTTCTTTCTCTGATGTCTAGTGGTACCCCCACCCTCCAATTGCCATCCCTGTAATAAGTTGTTCTTTCCCTGGTGTCTAGTAGCACCCCTCACCCTCCAATTACCATCCCCATAATTGTTTTTGTCTTTCCCTAGTGTCTAGTGGTACCCCCTATCCTTTGATCACTGTCCTGGTTTCAAATAAAGAAAACAGTCCCTCAATGTTTTTTTATTTCTTCTTAAACCTGCAAAAAAATAAAATTTCATTCAATGATCTGACCCCCACCCCTCTTCCTATTCAACACCCACACCTCACACACACCCTGATACACCCCCACACACCCTCACTCACCTGAGCAGGTCACAGGCCGAAGACCCACTCTCCAATTGAAAACTCGTCTTGCTGCTGGAACCACCAACTGCAATATGAGAAACTAAGATAAGTGCAGTTATATACTAACATACTAAAATGCCAGCAGAATAGGCCTAATGGTCTTTCGAGTCTGCTCGATTTTCAGCACCCGCACTGAGGGCCGATTTTGGTTCCCCCCTTCCCCCTTGGGTTATACTGTTCCCAGTCCCAGATGTTCCACCTGTATTGGGCCTGGTCAAATTTACCTTCCCCCTGTACCTGTCCCATCCCCTCTTAAACCCATCTACAGTCTCCACCTCTACCAGCTCCCTGGGCAGTGCATTCCATGGCTCCACCACCCTTTCAGCGAAATAACACCTTCTCCTTTCCCCTCTGAGCCTGCCCCCTTGCAGCTTACACCCGTGACCTCTCATAGCCCCACCCTCCTTCCTTTGGAGCACCCTGACTGGGCCTACCTTATTGATCCTTTTCATGTACGTAAAGACCTCTATCATGTCCCCCCATCTATCCTCTCCTACAGGGTGTACATGTTGAGCTCCTTGAGCCTCTCCTCATAGGTTCTCTCCCACAGGCCCCAGATCATTTTGGTTGCCCTCCTTTGGACCCTCTCTAGGAGTGTAATGTCCCTCTTTAAATGTGGTCTCCAAAACTGCACACAATACTCGAGGTGTGGCCTAACCAAGTAGTTGTACAGTGGAAGGATCAATTCCATCTTTCTGGAGGTAATCCCCCTAGTGATGCATCCTAGAATACTATTTGCCCTTGCTGCTGCCCTCCTATAGGTCTCTGAGTTGTTCATGTTGACATCTACCACTACCCCCAGGTCCCTCTCACCATCCGTGACTTGAATCGTGTGTCCTCCTAGGGTATACCCCTGGCCTGGATTTCTAACTCCCAGGTGCAGAACCATGCATTTTCCCAACCACCTTTCCAGAGCCTCCTGATCCTCCTGCAAGGCCACCCTTCCCTCCTCCTCATCCACCACTGCACCCAGCTTTGAGTCATCTGCAAAGAGACTCATTTCACTCCTGATCCCCCTTCCTTACATCTGAGACATAGGCGTTGAACAGGAGTGGCCCCAGCACTGACCCCTGGGGCACCCCACTAGTAACCCACCTTGGGGATGAGGCCAACCCTCCAACCACCACCTTCTGAGTATGCTCAGAGAGCCAATTTCCTATCCATCTTAACAACTGTCTCCCTACCCCCATTTCCTTCAGCTTAACCAGCAGGCCACTGTGGGGTACCAAATCAAATGCCTTGCTGAAGTCCAGAAAGAGGACATCCACCGGCCTACCCTGGTCCAGGGCCCTCATCACCCAGTCATAGAACTCAACAAAGTTTGTCTGACATGATCTTCCCGGGACAATGCCATGCTGCTTATCATCCAAATACCCAGTTTGCTCCAGTAACCCCCCTAGCCTTTCCTTGACAATACCCTCCATCACCTTGCCGACCACCGACGTCAGGCTAATGGGCCTGTAATTTCCCACCTCCCTCTTGATCCCACCCTTGTGGATCAGCATGGCATGGGCCACCCTTCAGTCTTGGGGCACCCCCCCCCCCAGTCCTCAGAGAGATGTTGAAAAGCTCTGCTAGGGAGTCTGCCAGGACATCCGCCAGTTCCCTCAGCACCCTGGCATGTATCTCATCTGGCTCAGGTGCTTTCTCCATCCGAGGGGACCTGAGGGCTTCCCTTATTCTCTCTACTAGGATTTCAGCCTCCACGTCCTCCTCTTTTCACCCTGTACTTCTGGCCCCCCCATCTGTCTGTGGTGGCCACTTCCCTCAGTTCAATGTATTTCAATGGGGTTTTCAACTTTGATGCATAACTTTGCCACTTTTGCATATTTTGAGTCCAGATTTTCAACATGGCCTTTTTGGAACCTGCCTCATAAACAATGGTGGTGGAAGTACGCAAATCTGGCCTGAAAGGTGATTTTGCAGTCGCTTGGTCAAAATCACCTTTTGGGTGGGATTTGAACCTTTTCACCACCTTATTTAAAATATTTTGGCAAACTTTCAATATAGCCATTTTTCACACCACCTCATGAACATGACAGCTGTCATTTTTCAAATCCTGGCCAAAATGTGTTTTTGCACCTGTAGCGTAGAATGATGTTTCGGCTGGGATTTGAACATTTTCAGTACGGGGTTCATGAGTTGGGGTAATAACAAGGCTATGTTAACAATCTTGTTGCTGTTTTGACAGAAATGCAAGCATAGGGACTCTGGGCCCTGCACTTCCACAGCAACATACGTGTACATATCTATAGAGAGATGGGAGTGCAGGGCCCCACAGGCAAATATGAATACGATAATACTATCTCAAAAAGTAAGGAAATTCTCAGCAAAAAAACTGCATTAATGCACCAGTTAGGGTAACTTCATGCCACAAAAGTAGGAAAATTTGGCATTAGGGTTTCCAACCCTAACTCCCCACCCCCAAGCTGCAAAAGGAAAAAACATTAGGGTTTTTGGTCTCCAGAGTCTTGGCGAATCAGTGGTGGAATCTTCCTTGGGGGTTGTCAACCCTAATGCTCACCTCTCTCCCATAGTACCTAGCCTCCAATCTGAAGCACAAGGTACAGCTCCAAGTCACTGCCTCAAAATTATACGCTCGTCAAAGGTAGAGAAGTATGTCTCGCCACAGGTTGTCAACACAATTTGTTGTGCCTTTCTTCATGCAGAGCCCTGTGGGCTCTACGTGAAGAAAGGAGATCATGTGTGACATTGTTTGGTCATGGAATGGTGTGGGCATTAGGGTTGACAACCCCCAAGCAAGACCCCACCACTGATTAACCAAGACTCTGGACACCTAAAACCCTATTCCTTTTGCTGCATGGCGAGTGGGAGTGGGGCATTAGGGTTGGAAACCCTAATGCCACATTTCCCTATTTTTGGGCTTACCTTTAGAGGAGCTCTGTGCTCCCCAGTTTTTCCCCCACAGCGTTGTTGGGTTCCGGTGGCTCTGGTGGGAGTTGAGCCTTGCGCCCCTCCGTTGCAGCAGTCGGGCCGTTTCTCAGGTGTCTCAGCCCAATCGGTGCTGGGCCGATCGCCGGACTGAATGTCCACGCCACCAGGTGCAGGATTGTGTGGTCCCAGGTCTGCTAAAGGACCAGACTGGGCTCGGGGACTTCAAAAGTAAATAAATATTTTATTTTAAAAATGGTGGTCCCGAGCACATGCGTGGGTACCACCGAAGAGACAAAATTTAAAGGAGCAGTAGTTTTCGGTGCCAGCTGGCACCATGGGGCAAAAAATAAATGTTAAATTCGGGACTACAACTCCCGCGGGGCACAAAACTGGACAGCAGTTTTGGCTCTAGTAAATTCAGGATTGGACCATTGGGTTTTGGCGCCAAATGTGTGAGCCCATAAAAGAGAGGGTTGAGAGAGACGAGAGAGATTCATGAGGGAGAGAGAGAGACGGAGGTCAGAGCAGGACACTCGCCCGCTCAGCCATGCGGCCGATGCTGCGCTGTTGTTTATTTTAAAGTATGGCCACCAGAGGGAGACATGGAAGGGCCAGAAGTTGCAGCTTGTGGGGAGTCCTGGGATTCTCGACCAGAGAATCTAAAGAGGGAAAATACTGTAACCCCTGGAACAGATATGAGGTGAGGGGGCATTACAAGAGAAAGCTGTATCCTGGGAGGACTGCACTTTGGAGCAGATGGAGGCTTGTGCCTGGCCTGGTTTGGTTGAAGGGATCCAGGTGCTGGGGCCTAGGTGGCAGTGGGTCCCAGGACTACCTGGACATTGAGTGCCACTGCATGCTGAGGAGCTTCAGGGTGTGTAAATCTGTAGGAGGCCGGAGGAGACCTGTGGGACTGGTCGTGGCGGAAGAAGGCAGAGTGGCAGGCTGTGTTAAATTTTCTCATGATAAAGTGACTGAGCCCCACAAATGAGGCTGTTCCAGACTGGGATCACTGCATGAGGGATTTGCCCAAATCTGTGGGGTCACCAAGGAAAATACCCCTGGGATGCTCGTAGCAATGGCATAGCATCAGTGATCGGGTGCTGGACTTTGTTTGAAGGGTCTTGTGCCTGCCCTTGTCATTTGTGGCTTTAATTGCTCTAGTAAGAAATAAAGGAAACCTCATTAGATCAAAGATGTGCTATCTGTCTAATAAGCTTGTGCAGGAGGAGTTGAAGGTGAGGGGGGGCCATAAGCACTCTGTGCTCCTGGTAAGAGAGTGTGAAGCTGGGAGACAAAAGTCTAATGTTGTCTGTGTGTGTGTGTGGTCATTTTGACCTCAAGCTACTGACTGTGTTGGGACTGTCTGGCCACCTAAACATCTTATGCAATTGGACCCCTGGGTCCAAAGTTCAGTTTACCATCTACCGATTCAGCTACTAATGTGATCCCCTGGTCCTGCTTTATTGTTCCATGGAGTGACTGTTTAGTTTATTGACTGTTCATTAAATGGGATCCCCTGTTTGGCAATTCTTCATTTGCCTCGTGTTTTAAAAAAACTGTTTGGTGCTGCTAAACAAAGTTGCCTCCACAGCCTTGTACTCAGTGCATTCCAGGGTGGTATCCATAGTGTCAGGGACCAGAGAATCCACCAAGGAAGACGTTGAGAGGCCTGCCTGGTGAAAGCAGTCTACAAAGGCCTCCGGGTGAAGTGGGCAAGGCCAGGCAGGTGAAGGTCAGCGTCATCCCCCTCTGTGTTCCAGCTCAGTGCCTCGAGGGTCCGGGGGCCCCCAATGGAGTCCCTCCATCACCATCATCACCCGTGGACATACAGGTACTGTTTTTTCCATGTCATATTTCTGGACTGTGTTTTCTTGGCTGTACAGGGCTCCCCCTTCCCCACAAACCTCCATACCACCTTAAATACCCCTAGACAGGGAAGGTGGGGTGGCTTACATTGTAGTGTTAAATTACTCTAACTGGTGCATTAATGCTGTTTTTTGCAAATATATATTTATAGTTTATGTTTTATATCACAGAGGAAAATATGACTGTCATCCTTTCTACTTTGCCACTGCATGCTTAACTAGATGAAACTGCAATGTGTGAAATGAATATTTTCTAATATAGTAGCTGTGATTTTGCATTTTTTTTAATAGTCCTCCATTTCTGTGGTATTTAACTGCAGTGTTCAGCTTTACAATGGTGTTACCTGCTTAGTAGCCTAACTTGGGGATTAAATCTTCCTTTCCCATTTCCTTTTCCCTCCCTGCCCCCCGTTCTGACTTTTTTTTGATTTTATATATAAGTAATAGACATTTCTAGATTTTTTCTTGACATTTTATAAATACATATATAATATAGTTAGATTTTCTTGTGGCAGCTCAAATTTTTCAGATATAATACTGTCCAATCTTGGAGATTATATCTTCCCTTCCACTCCCCCCCCCCCCCAACATTGAGTTTGGCTGGTGTTCAGAGTATATTATACATGGTCATGTGGAGCTAGCACTTTAGGTACAGCATTCTTAAAGGTTTTCAGTGCTGTATCAGCATCATATGGTGTAATCAGTAAGCAATAACCCGTGCCAGGGTATGATGTGGCAAATCCTCAAAATCGCTCTGCGGAACGGTGGATTAAATAGGGTATTTAATCCACAGCCACGCAGAGCCATTGCACCAATTGGGTTGCACATTTATCGCAACCCATGTTATAATTAACTTTAAACACTGTTATCAGAAATTTTGTCTAATGTATTTAAAAATCATAACTGTAACTGATTGTGCCTTACTTGTTCACTGCACCTCTGATTAAGCACCACTTATTTTTACAGATTGACTTAGAATTATTGTGATAGAAAATGATGGAATTTTTTATTGATGTTTACTAATTTGATTGACTGCTGTAAAAATGGCGGGCTTTTTCTGTGACCAGTGCTGCCCCCGTCGAAGCCTCAGATTTGAGGTGAATCATTGGGGTTTTAGTCATGGCCGTCTGCTATGTCTCCATGCTGTGAGGTGTATGTACTTGTTTCTGTGATTATGTATTTGATATTTTTGAATAACTAGATTTTTCACATCATTTCTGGTTTCTAGTGGTCTTGTGTGCCCTCTATATTTTGTTTCTTTGTTAGCCTGCAACCCCCTGCACCTCCAGCCAATCAAAGGCACTCCTCAGGAAAAAGGGGCATGTCTCTGAACCCCGCTTAACCTCTGCCACTGCCTCAGCCTTTTGCGGCCATTCCAGGACATTCTCAGCCATTCTTGCTCCTGCATCAGAGTTGTGAGGGTGCACACGGCACCTCTTCCTGCCCTCCCCCTCAGCGATCACCTAACAGAAGTCTTTCTGAGCTGTTGATACAAGCGAGCTTGCAACTCCCTCCTTCCTGTACTTCCAGCCAGTCAGAGGCACTCCACAGGACAAAGGGGCATGTCTCTAAAGCCCACCAAAACTCCACTGCTGCCTCAGCCTTTTTCGGTTGTTCCAGAATGTTCTCAGCCATTCCTGCTCATGCCCTGGAGTCATTAGGGTGCACACAGTACCTCTTTCTACCATTCCCCAGCGATCGCCTCATGGACACCTTCCTGAACCACGAGCACAAGAGATCCTGCAAATATATGGACCATTCTGCCCGTAAGGTCTATGCGGCCTCTTCCTTAAGCCTTTGTCAGGCCAGTTCGGCTGTAATCATGGCACACTTCTCTCATGCCCTCCTCGGGTCATTAGACAGAGTCCTCCCTCATCTCCCGGCGGACATGCAGACCACGTTTAAGCAGATCCACGATCAGGGCCATGCTGTTGCAAAACAGCAGCTCCAGATGGCCTTGGACATCAGGGATTCCTGTGCCCACTCTTTAGCTGCCGCAGTGGCCACTCGCCGCAGGGCTTGGCTGAGGCTTTCCTCCTTCCCGGCGGATACTCGGCACAAGTTACCTGACGTGCCCTTCCTAGGCACCGACCTATTCGGTCCAGGAGTGGCCGATCACCTTCAGCGCATCGAGCAGTCCAGTGCCACCTTGGATGCTACTTTTGCGAAGGGTTCTTTGGGCAAGAACCAACAGAAACGCAAGAAGAAACCATTTCGGCATTCTTTCCCTGCGGTCAGGCAGCTCTCCTATCAAGGAGGTCAGCAGCAACAGCAGCAGCAGGCTCAAGCTTGGTGCCCACGGCCCAAGCAGGGTCCTCAACAGCCCCATAAAGGAGGCCAAAGCGCAGGTCCAAGAGCCTCCTCCTGCTCCTCCTCCTCTATGCCTGCTCAGTGACAGGTTGGGGGTTGCCACCCCTACACCCGTCACACCAGCTCTGGGTCCTCCCGTGGGGGTCTGGCTCCACCACTTTCTTTTCTGCCTGGTCCGATTTCACTTCGGATAGGTGGGTTCTCGAAGTGGGCGGTCAGGGACTGCCTCCAGAATTCGAGCAGTACCCTCCCAGCCGAGCCTGCGCCCCTTGGGAGGAAAGGATCTCAGCTTGCACCCAGTCAGCTCTCCGAGACGACATAGCTCAGCTCCTCTGCAAGGAGGTGGTAGCTCCAGTGCTGGATCCTCCTATAGACCCAGGCTTCGTATCCAGGTACTTCCTGGTGCCCAAGCGGATGGGGGGTTGGTGCCCCATCCTAGATCTCCACGACCTGAATCAATACCTCTGGTCCCACACCTTCCGGATGGTAACTCTGAACCAGATCGTACCATCCTTGGAGCGAAACATGAGGTTCTGTTCACTGGATCTACAGGACGCGTTCTTTCATGTCCCAATCCATTCCTCTTCACAAAAGTGGGAGCAGGACAGAGGAGGAAACTACAGACCAGTTAGTTTGACCTCAGTGGTAGGGAAAATGATGGAATCACTTCTGAAGGAAAGAATTGTTGAGTACCTAGAGACCAGTGGGGCACAGGACCCAAGGCAGCATGGATTCACGATGGGAAGGTCATGTCAGACGAATCTAATAGATTTCTTTGCCTGGGTGACCAAAGTAGTAGACCGGGGAGGGGCTGTGGACATGGCTTACCTAGATTTTAGCAAGGCATTTGATACAGTCCCACACAAAAGATTAATATACAAGTTAGCCAGCCTTGGAGTGGGTCCCAAGGTGGATGCCTGGATAAAAAAATTGGCTAGACAACAGGACGTAAAGGGTAGTAGTAGTAAATGGAGTCCGCAGTGAAGAAAGGAGGGTTACTAGCAGGGTATTGCAGGGTTCAATACTGGGACTGGTCCTTTTTAATATTTTTATAAGTGGCATTGCAGAGGAACTGGAAGGAAAAGTATGTCTCTCTGCAGACGACACAAAGATCTGCAACAGGGTTGATGCACCAGATGGAGTGGAAAGGATAAGAAGGGACTTGGCAAGGTTGGAGGAATGGTCAAATGTATGGCAGCTCAGATTCATTGCAAAGAAGTGCAAGGTAATGCACCTGGGAAACAAAAACCCAGGGGAAGAGTACACAATGGGGGGTGAGATACTGACAACAGTAAAAATGGAAAGGGACCTGGGGGTATTTATATCAGATGACCTAAAGGTGGGCAAGCAATGTGAGAAGGCAGTAAGGAAGGCTGGGGGTATTCTGGGATGCATAGGGAGAGGCATCAATAGTAGAAAACAGGAAGTTGTTATCCCTCTGTACAGACAGCTGGTGAGACCCCATCTGGAGTACTGTGTGCAGTTCTGGAGACCCCATCTCTGCAAAGACATAGACAGAGTGGAGGCTGTCCAGAGGAGGGCAACCAACGTGGTGCAGGGTCTGCACCAGAAGATAATGAAGAAAGACTAAAGGAGCTTAATATGTATACTCTTGAGGAAAGGAGGGAGAGAGGGAACATGATAGAAACTTTCAAGTACCTCAAGGTAATCAAAGTCCAAGAGGGTGGCATCTTTCAGAAAAAGAGATGTGCAAGAACAAGGGGGCACAATTTGAAGATAGAAGTGGGACGGCTCAGAGGTAATGTGAGGAAGTATTTTTTCACAGAGAGGGTTGTGGATGCATGGAACAGCCTCCCTGAGGAGGTCATGGAGTCAAGAACAGTGGGGGAATTCAAGAATGCATGGGACAGGCATAAGGCAGTCCTAGTGGGGGGTAGGGGAAGTAAGCTGTTGGTTAACTAGGATCTGCAGCTTATCTGTTAGGTAGGAAAATGGGCAGACTAGGTGGGCCAAGCGGTCCTTATCTGCCGTCAAATTCTATGTTTCTATGTTTCTATGTAACCCTCTCACACCTGTGCCTCCAGTCAATCAAAAGCACTCCTCAGGACAAAAGAGCATGTCTCAGAAGTCCATGAAACTCCATTGCTGCCTTGGCCTTTTTACAGCCATTTTAGGACTTTCTCGACCATTTCTGCTCTTGCCCTGGGGTTGTGAGGGTGCAAACAGCACCTCTTCCTGCCTTCCCCCTAGTGATCACCTCACGGACACCTTCCCGAGCTGCCAAAAGAACAGTGCTACTGACACAAGATAGCTTGCAACTCCTTCCTGTCTGCATCTACAGCCAATGAGGGCACTCCTTGGGACAAAGTGGCATGTCTCTGAAGCCCACTGAAACTCCAGTGCTGCCTTGACCTTTTGCAGCCATTCCAGGACTTTCTCAGCCATTTCTGCTTCTGCCTTGGGGTTGTGAGGGTGTATGTAGCACCTCTTCTTCCCCTTCAGTCACCTCAAGGGTGCCTTCCTGAGCTACTAAAACAAGAAAGCCTGTAACTCACTCCCTCCTGCACCTCCAAACAATCAGAGGTTCTCCCTGAGACAAAGGAGCATGTCTCCAATACCCACTGAAACTCCAAAGCTGCCTTGGCCTTTTGCAGCAGTTCCAGGAGTTTCTCAGTTATTCCTGCTCCTGCCCTGGGACGCGAGGGTGTGCATGGCACCTCTTCCTCCCCCATTATCACCTCACAGATGCCTTCCTGAGCCACCAACACAAAAGAGCCTGCAAACCCCTCCCTCCTGTGCCTTCAGCCAATCAGAGGTGCTCCTCAGGACAAAGGAGTATGCCTCTGAAGCCTGATGAAACTCTGCTGCTGCCTCAGCCTTTTCCAGCCATTCCAGGACTTTCATGACCATTCCTGCTCCTGCCCTGGGGTCATGAGGGTGTGCACAGCACCTCATCCTGCCCTGCCCCCAGTGATCACATCATGGATGCTGTCTTGAGCCATTAACACAAGAGAGCCTGCAACCCCCTCCCTCCTGTGGCTTTAGCCAATCAGAGGCACTCCTTGAGACAAAGGGGCTTATCTCTAAAGCCTGTTGAAACTCTGCTGTCTCGGCCTTTTGCTGCCATTCCAGGACTTACCCGACCTCTCCTGCTTCTGCCTTGGGGTTGTGATGGTGCACATAGCACTTCTTCCCACTCTCCCCACAGCAACCACATCACGAATGCCTCCCCGAGCCACCGACACAAAAGAACCTGCAACACCCTCCCTTCTGCACCTTCAGCCAATGAGAAGCACTCCACAGGACAAAGGGGCACATCTCTGAAGCCTGCCGAAGTTCTACTGCTGCCTTGGCCTGTTGTGGGCATTTCAGGACTTTCTCAGTCATTTCTGCTCCTGCCCTGGGGTTGTGAGGATGTATACAACACCTCTTACAGCCCTCACTCCTGCAATCATCTCATAGACACCTTCCTGAACCACTGACACAAGAGAGACTGCAACCCCACTCCCTCCTGCGCCACCAGCCAATCAAAGTTGATGACTCGATCTGTGTCATCTGATCTCTCCATGTGCTAGATGAAATTTGGTAAACTATTCATCCTGGTGCTGATGGTCACTTCTACACCCTGAATATACTGCATACACCCTATATTGGTGGTCCTAAACATTTAATATGCTCAGTGTACAGGTAGCTTGATAAACTGTTCCTGCAGGTTATTGAGTACCTCCACATTCTTAGCCTACTGCTCACTCCCTAACTGGGCAGACCCTAACTCTTAGTTGTATGCCCAGGTTTCTAACTGGGTGGATCCTAACTCTCAATTGTATGCCCAATTTTTACCATGCAGGGTTGTCCTAATTCAAAAGCATTTAAAGCTAACTTGTGTTAGGCCCTGTAACTAGGATAGGTCATGGCTCCCAGTGAACTGTCCCTACAATGAGTCTGTTGCCTCCTTTGCAGGGCATAACCCATCCAAGGCCAACAACAATGCCTCTGCTAATTCTGTTGGTCCTCAGACCTATTTTAATGTATGAACATATGAACATATGAATCTGCCAGCAGAAACAGACCACCCAGTCTATCAATGTCTGCCTGAGTGTGCAGCTAGCCCTGTAGATTGCAGCTGCCCCAACCCTTTCCCCACTTGTCATTCCCATGATGGCCTCAGCCCCCTCCACCCAGACCCTCCCTCATGCTCTGTCCCACGCCCTCTTAAAACTTCTACTGTCTTACATGATGCCACTCCCTCTGGTAGAGCATTCCATTTAGACACCACTCTCTCTGTGAAGTAGTGCCTCCTCATCTCCCTCCTAAATCTTCTGCCCTCAAATCTTAGTCCATGCCCCTTCATGTCCCTACCCTTCCTCAATGTGTCCTAAGACCACAGAGGCTGAGGCAAGAGTAACACCCTCCTATGGATACAGGTTGCTCCCTCGATCCTCCCAAACTGCCCTTCAGTGCCCAAGTCCCCTTGCACCTCACTTTACTCAAAGAGCATTTCCATCTGGTGTCACTTGGTGAATGCTACAGGATTTCCTGGAGCTTCAGTGTTACCAGGGACAAGCACAAGACTGATCCCCTCAGCTTAATATCCTGCACACTGAGGCATTATCTGAGATCCTCAAGAGGCTTAACACTGACACTGCTCCTGTTATCAGGAAATGTCCACCCCAATCCAGGCCCAGCAACAAACCCCAGCCCTGGTCCAGGTAGCCAGGGGCAACTAAAGGTAGTCTAGCTAAACATAGGAAGCCTCCTACCTACACTTACTCAACTTGAAGAATGGGTTGTAGCAGCACAACCAGATATCATATCCCTTCCTGAAACCTGGCTCAACCCCAAATGACCCGACTCGGCCATCTTCCTACCAGAGTTAAACATTACAGAGGACAGCGTAAGGAAGCAAGGTGGGGGTTGCCTTATCTGTCTTAGGTCCAACCTACAAAGCTCCACACTAGAAATCAAAAGTCTGGATAGGGACTGTGAATGCCTGACTATTAAAATATTGCTGAGGCAAGGTCACAAATCTCTCATCTTCCTGTAAGTTTATATCCTCCCCCCCTTGGTAAACAGTCTGATCTTAACTGCTTTACTACATACTTTATACAAATCAACCAAAACTGGGAATGCATAGTAACTGGTGATTTAAGTATCAACTGGGTTGCTAAATCTAGCCCTGACTCTAGGGGCAACATGGACAACCTCTTTCTATCCCAAATGCTCATAGAATACACCAGAACCAACCATAGAACTGGCACAATGACCCCACTCAGTTGGATTCTGGTACCTCATCTTGAAAGGGTTAAATCAGTCAAGATGCTGCCTGACACCCATAGTGACCACTCACTGGTGCAATGTGTGTGGGCAATTAAACAGCCCAAGTCCCTCCTCCCACCACAACTCATCACTAGCCTGGCCTTTAACAGATGTAAGCTGCCTGATTTTAAGTCTCAAGTGGTCCTGATTGACTGGAGTTTTCTCAGTGCCATACCTGACATCGACTCGGGCCTTGAATTCTTTACTACAGAATTCACTAAAGTCTGAGACAAATTTGCACTCCTCAAAAAATGTAAGGTCAGGGATACACCATCTGTCTGGATCACCCCTGAGCTTCTTGCTCTCATGAAAGAGGGGGACATGTTGTGGTCAGTGGCCAGGGAGACAGGGTCCCTGGCTCACCTCCAAAAGTATAAAGAAGCAAGAAACAAATGGGACTAGAGTGATTAGGCTACCTGAATCTGAGTATTGCAAGGCCCAGCAACCCCAGAACTGGAAAAATGGGAAAAGATTTTGGGATAATGTTTTGGAGCTCCTTGTCAATGGAGGAAAAGTGCACTCAAGAATGCTTATGGTTGATAGGAAAGAGGTCCTTGAGATAGCCAGAAGAGGTCTTAGGAGATAGCCAGAAGATTCAGTGAAGCTTTCACTAACCTTAGTGCCATCATCCCCTATATGCCAGACAAGCCCTCCTGTGGTAGTACTGATCATGAAAGTAGCCCCATGGAAGATCCCAAGGTAAGGCACCCTAAAATCTGTTTTAGGCCTGTCACAGATGCCAGGCAATTGAGTGTCCAGCTTCATCTTGTCCCTAGTTCACTATGTTAGCGGTTGCCTGTGACTCAGTATTAAACAGGGTCAAGGTGGTCTGCTATAAAGCATGTCACTTTGTGAGGGGCTGACACGTGCACCCGTAGCTGTACCCCATATGCACAAACCAATTGGCTACCCTTACCTAGTAGAATAGAGCTACAAACTTGTATTATTAGCCACTGATGTACTTCTTGTATTTCCAGCTAATAACAATGCCATTCTTATAATACTTATAGAGATATCGTAATTGATATTTTTCCAGTCATTTATAAAGGTGGGATAGCTAGGGAGACTTTTGCAGGCCTAACCGTGCCCACTTTTCTTTTCCTTTTAGGTGCAACTTTATTAAATTATCTAGGTTACTCCTGGTACATTTAATCCAGTAACCTATAAGCTAGGAGTCTGCTAGGGTCTGAAAACTATCCAGAACCAGTTTGGTTCTAACATATACAGTTGAGATGGAATTGCTTAGCCTTAAGGATGATTTCAAAAGTTAAATAGGAATCTTTTCTAACTCATTTAGCATGTAAGGGGCCCAAATTACTGAGGCAAAAAAGCAATTGGGGATTGAGTTTAGAGCAAATTGACTGGATAAGGGACTTAATACTAAAGCCTCCATACTTATAGTTAAACTTTTTAAGACCAAGAGAAGTTTTTTTTTTTTTTTGCTTTTAAAGAAACTTTGAAGAAGTAAGAGTGCCATATGCCTTTAGCAGTGAACTTCAGCCCAAGATAGGTACATTAGTTGACTGTCTTAAAATTTAAGTTCCTGATATGCCATGAAGCCGTTATGTTCAAACTACTGTTTCCAAAGACTACTGCCTGACTTTTAATTGGATTGATAGTGAGAGAAAGACTTTGAGTTTCTAAAGCCAGGAGTTTTAATTATTTTTTCTAGACCATTTTGGGAGAGTGATAGCAGTACCAAATCATCTGTGCATGCCAGAAGGGGAACCCATAGGAGCCAATCTTTGGAGAATCTGAAGCAGAGTCATTAAAAACCCTTAAGAGTTTATCCAGGTAGATGTTAAATATTGTCAGTGGTAACACGCACCCTTGACTCACACCCTTATTGATGACCACTTTGCTAGAGATGTTACCTAGAGAACCAATCCTAATTCTTGCCCAGCTATTATTGCATAGATGTGAAATAACTGATACCATGGTGTAGTCGATGCCCAGGTCCAGCATGGCCAGCCACAATTTATTCCTGTTGATTGAATTGAATGCTGTTGAGAAATCTATAAATGCTACATACACCCTTTGTTTGTGGATCAAGCGGTATCTCTCCCAAATGAGTCTGAGTGCAAAGCAGTTGTCTAGAGTGGAACAGTTTCTTTTAAACCCAAATTGTAGAGGAGATAACCCACTCAGGGAAGTAATTTGGACCTGTAGCCATTCTAGGATTATCTTTGAAAAAGATTTTTCCCCATATATCTAAGAGGCTGATAGGGTGATACATCATAAGGTCAGTCTTATCTCCCTTTTTAAAAATAGGCACTATTTCTGCCTCTTTCCAGAAATATGGAAAAAAGCCTTCACTTACGTAATGATTAAAGAATAATAACAGGAAGTCAGACCAGAGTAGAATATTTGATAAATAGACTTCTGGGGGATTTGATCAGTTCCAGGGGCTTTACCCCTTTTTAGGGCAGAAACTGCCAGAAGAACCTCAGGTGGTGAAAATGTCCTAATAGGGTGTTCAGTCAAGATCAAGGGGTCATCTCAAACATGCTCATCAAAAAATAGATTTGAAAAATGCTTTACCCATGTATCTACGACGGAAGTGTAGGTATCTATGAAACTGGACTAGTTAGCAGTGCCATATGCAACCAGTTTCCAGAAAGATCTGATGATATTCTTGCGTATGGTCTTGAGCATTTCTTCCATTTTGGACTTTATGAAAAGCAGTTTCATTAGTTAAATTCTTATACTCATCCCTGGCTTTGTTTAAATTTTTACAGATATTTTTAGTAGGATATTTTTTGGTATATTTGACTAGTTTTAAGAGTTTGGATTTTTCTTGATTGTATTACTTGTCAAACCAATCTTGAGTTTTCCTTGAACCAGATTTACTGTCATAATACAGGATAGAATATAGATTACCAAACAGGGACTCCAATTGTGAATATAAGACCAAAGCCGTACTACCAGAGTTAACTGAATTTAGGGTAGCTTGTAAAACAGGGAAAATAATCTGAAGAACAGTGTACAAAATCTCTCTAGTCTGGGTGACGCATTCCTTAAGAGTATTCTGCACATGTGTCCCCCAGTTCCACCCTGGGATCTTAATTTTATACTTGAGAAACTGACTTCTTTTGAGCCAGCTGCAACTTGAAAACTATGCTTCCTTTCACGGAAAGCCTCTTTTCTTGGTTGCTATTACCTCGGCCTAAAGGATTTCTGAACTTCAGGTACTCATGTATGAGCCTCTCTACATGATCTTTCACAGGAACAGGGTGTCCTTGCATACATTTTTTACCCAGAGTGGCTTCTGACTTCACACTGAATGAGGCAGTAAACCATCTAGTGTATTATTCTAAGCATGCTAACAAGGGTAAGGCTCTGCTGCATACCCTTGATGTACATAGAACTGTACGTTTCTACCTGGATTGCACAAAAGACTACATAAAGTCCTCTCAGCTTTTTGTCTCATTCACCCCTGGGAGAGAGGGCATGCCTGTTACTAAGTAGTGCCTGTCCAAATGGCTGGCCAACTGTATTACATTTTGTTATAGGAAGTATGGAACGGAACTTCCTGGTTCATGACCATTCTACCCAGGATATGGCCAGCTCTGTTTCCAGAATGTGTGTGCTGCTGACATTTGTGCCACTGTAACATGGAGCGCTGTACATACTTTTACTAAGCACTACAGTTTGGTCATTATCTCATGCAGATGTGCTGGCTTTGGTCTTTCTGTCCTGCAAGGCCTTCTGTTCTGATTTCATATTGGACTCTGCATTCTTCCCAGGTACTTTGTACTGCTTGGAATTCATTCTAAAGGTGTGGCCCAATGGATGAGATAACCTTGATGAATATAGAACAGTTACAGTAACAGTGGATCTTTGAGACAATCTCTTCCACTAGGCCACAATGCACCCACCCTCCATCCCCCCTGTCTGAGGTATTAGCTAGCACGATGTTCCACTGCCTTCATGGAAGGTGTCCATTGGTGCTTCTATATCTTCTGTTAACAGTCCCATGCTTTTTCGTTGTCTGGCTGGTCCTGGTGTGGTCTCCTAGTTCCTCAAGGTAAGTGGCCCTACGAGTTTATCTCTGACTGGTAACTGAGGAACGAGGGTGCTGCCCAGCTTTTATACGGACAGACATTGTACATCATCACAGGTGGCCCCCAGCTAGGCAAAAGATTCCTGATGGTCCTCACACTGACAGCTTACAGTTCCAGAGGTGTGGCCCAATGGAGGAGATTATCTCAAACATTTACTGTTACTGGTAGGTAACTGTTCTTTGTCTTGACACCATAGTGTCTGACCTAGAGGGTCCCTGGTCACCAGCATTTATGAAACGCCTGCTTGTTAAGTGCATTGCACAGGACTACATTATAAGTAGGGTTGGTAGAATTCAATTTTTATATTTTTTCAAATTTCGAGGGAAAATATCGATTTTTATTGTTAAGCCTTTTTCCCAATTATTTTTGATTAAAACTGTCAGATGTGTGAAATTATGTGCTTTTAAGCATTTATTTTGATTTGTAGCTATTTCATTTTCACAAATGTTGAGGATTTACAAACTGTTAAAAACGCATCTCAAAATAGTAATAAATAGCAATAAAAAAACTCCGGGTTTACAGGTACTGAAATGCATTGTGCTATATATTCAATACCACATGCATCGGGTTTGCTATTCACTGAGTAACATACAGTAGTATACTAGGAATTCCTGCTTTAGAATCTTAGTATAGAATGTGCTGCATCCCTCTCTTCACATAGGGCAACAGGCTCCTTGCCATAAACTGTTAACCAGATGTGCACAAAGTCAGTTTATGAGAATTTTTACAATAATCAACCTTTTCATTATTCGTTTGCTTTATTTATTTGTACAACTTACCACTTACAAATTGCAACATTTGACTGTATCAGGCAACTGCAGGAAATCATTGAATTCCTGCACACATGCACATTGAAAAAATAAGGAAGTAGGGAGAGAATACAATAGAGAAAAACAGTCCAGCTTCAGATACTTTGCACTTTTAGTCTATCTTAAAATAGAAACATGTATGTTAGAAGCATTATTATTCAATATGGAAAAATATGAAAGTCCATAATACATTGCCTTTGTGTCTGTGTTTTTTCCGAGGGGGAGATGAAACTTCTGTGGGGAATACCTTTAAAGATTATGCTGTTTATTACAGCCTTACGCAGTAGTGTTGAGGGTAGTGGGGGTTGTGTACCCCATCATGAGTCCCTTCTCCTGGCTTGTGGAGATTGTAAGGCACTGTTATAATGGATTTACTTATGAAAAAAAGAAAAGATTACTATTGAAGGAAGTTTTTCATTGGTTTGCATGTGTTTAGTGAAATCAATGTATATAGACCTTTACCGATTTATATTGAAACCTTCTAAGCCTAATTATAGGTATTAGCATGGGTTTACGGAGAAGCTTGGTTTCTAAAAGAGATGCAAAAGTACTAGGACCCAACATGAAAATTGTGAAATACCAAAGTGTTTTAATAAGTGGAGCGTCACGGTCACTTTGTCAGACAGAAATTGATGTTAAGCACAACATGGTCACTGATGGCAAAGTCATAACAGAAAAAATAGAGGGAGGTGGGTGCAGTCTCATGATAACTACAGTAGATCTGGGATATGACCCCAGTTATGGGTGATGAAATGGGTGTGTTTCATAAGACTGTAAGTTGAGAAGGAACAGGAAATTTAAGGATGCTGAATTTGATGTTAAGTCAGCGTAGATGGTAAAGTCACTAGTTAGAATCATGCTAGAGGAATACAGACCAAATAGAGAGAATGTAATTAGAAGAAATATGATTACAGTTTGTGGGTTGGTAGAATACAATGTGTCCCAAAACTGGAAGGAGAGCAGAGCAACAGAGTAAGGCAATAAAAGGAGGAAAATCTGGAGCAGATATGGACACTTTTTTATTGGGATCAAGCAACTACTTCAGTACCACCACTTATATTGGAAACATGTTTTTTTTTTTTTTATAGACAGAGTGCCTTAAATTAGCAGTTTCCATATGGGTATAAGTAAGATGGCGAGTGCTAGGTTTCAATTAAGCAGAGTACATCAATGATTGCACCAGATTGTGGTTATAGAAAAGTAGGTCATTTTCAGTTATGGAGTGAATATTTGGGGCAGTTTTCTGTGGAAGAACTGGGTATGTGATGCACTGAAGAGAGAGGAGAGGAGAGGAGAGGAGTGTTAGGTTTATCAAACTCTGGTGGTCACAGAGAGACAGGTGGAGAGACAGAGAGAGAGAGGGATGAGTGGGGTATGGTGGGGTATCTTTGGCTTAATATCAGAATACTAGCTTTGGAATGTATGGGTGCTGTGTTAAAATCAGAGTTATAGAATCATAGAAATGTGATGGCAGAAAAGGATCCTCTTGGCCCATCAAGTCTGCCCCTTACCCCTCTCCCTTACTTGCCCCCCTCTGCCCCTCTGGTCAATCCCTTTTGTCTGTCCCATGCCTTCTTGAATTTCTCCATCATTTTGACCCCCACCACCTCCTCCAGTAGACTGTTCCAGGGTTCCTCCACCTCTCAGTGAAGTAACACCTCCTCACATTTCCCCTAAACTTTCCTCCCTCCACTCTCAGACCATGACCACAAGTTCTAGCACCTACCTTTCCTGTGAATAGTGAGAACGTTACGTTAATCACAGTTTTTAGAGTTGTGCTGACAAGGAGGGGTTCTCATGGGTTCTATACGAGCACAGTGAGACATAATTGTCCATAATCTGCTCTTTATCTCAAGTGTTATATCTCTTAATTGTATTTTTTTACACTATATATCCAGTATGTTTTTAAATTCCTCCATTGTCCCACTACTCACAACCACCAATGGAAGACTATTCCACATTGAGACCACACTTTGAGAGAACCACATTGCTGTTTTCGTAGAATGATTTAATTCACCTTTCAGTTGAAGCATATGTGACCTAGTGTTGTGTCAGATTTCTATTGTTTCTAGACCAACACAGTCCCATAAGTCAGGGTTGGAAAAGGCACTATAAACCAAGCAAAGGTCTCCTCGCAGTCTACGGTACTCTAACATATGTAATCCCAGCCTCTGTAATCAGTCCTCATACTCAAAGTTCTCCAATCCTATGATCATTCTGGTTGCTCTTCTCTGTACACCCTCCAGGGATTTAATCTCGGTTTTAGTGTAAAGAGCACAAAACTGTGCACAATAATCCAAGTGTGGCCTGACCAAAGAGCTATACAATGGGAGGATCACCTCCCTATCATGACTATTAATATGCCTTCTTATGGAGCCCAGAATCATGTGTTATTATAACACCAAGATCTCTGTCCTCTGTAACTGTCTTCAGTACCTGACCCCTTAACACATATGGTGCCATTTTGTTAATACTGTATGACCAAAGTGCATTACAGAGTATTTGTCCACATTAAACTACAGCTCATGGTCATTTGCCCACTGCTCTAGCTTAGTCAGTTAATTCTGCAGATTTTCTATTTCCTTGAAATTTGTTACCACAGATCTAATCTTGGTATCATTTGCAAATTTTGACACCCAAACACTATCATTACAAGGCATCAAGGTTACAAGTATATTAAACAGGCAAGACCCAAGCACTGAACCCTGTGGCACAACGCTGGTCACTTCCAACCATTTTGAGGCTTCCCCGGACAACACCACTTGCTGTTCCCTGTTAGTGATCCATAACCTAATCCACGCAACAAGTGGTGCATTTATTCCCAATCCTAATAGTTTTTCCATCAAGTTGCTATGTGGGACTTTATCAAATGCCATGCCTTACTAAAATGAAAGAAGATGATATCCACTGGCCTCCCTTGATCTAAGGCCCTGCTAACATTGACAAAGAAAGCCATCAAGCTTGTCTGACATGACCTACCCTTAGAGAAGCCATGCTGCGTGGTATCTGTCAGGTTATTCATTATAACATGTTTTTCTACTTCTTCTTTCATAATGTTCTCCAGTACCTTACCCAAAACCAAGGTTAGGCTAACCGGCCTGTAGTTCTTACAATCTGTTTTCATGCCTTTTTTAAATATTTATTTATTTAGTTAGTTAGTTAGTTAGTTAGTTAGTTAGTTAGTTAAACATCAGTTTAGAAACCTTTGAGCCAGAGGCTCATTTACAAAGGTACCTCATCACAAATATTGGAACTGTAGCCTTCCTCCAACATGTTACTACCTCACTAATGTCCAATGATAATTGAAATGTTGATATAACAGGACCTACTAATTCACATGTCAATTCCTTCAATATTCTCAGATGCATTCCATCTGTTCCAGATGCCTTATTTGGATTGAGTTGTCTCAATCTAGTTTTGATGTCTCCTTCATGTACAGTTATTCTAGGACAATCCTTAATTAATGAATGTATTATTGGAATTTCCTCCTTTTTTCCAAACACTGTGCCAAAATGCATGTTTAGCATCTCAATCATTTGTTTTTCCTCAGTTATCAGACTCCTTGTTGCATCAACCAGTGGCGCTGCTTGATAATAATAATAATAATAATATTCTTTATTTATAATGCGTCTTTCAAATTTCAAGGTGCAGTACAGGTTAAAACAGTTTAAAACAGTAGTACACCATAATCATAAATGTGCACTACTATATACTTAAACACTTGAGAAGTACCACTCCTTTTGTAGTTGATGTAATTATAGAAAGATTAATAATTATCCTTTACCTTTGATGCTAACCTTAGTTCATGGTCCTTTTTGCTTTTCTTATCTGTTTCTTATATTCTTTTGATATCTTTCTGTACATAGCCCATGCTAAAATGGTGGTGTTGTTTTTTGCTTTTTTTTTTCATTTTCTGATCATAGATTTCACTCTCTTACCAAACCATCCTGAGACCCTACTGGTTTTATCACATTTAGTTTTTCTGCTACATATTTATCAATTAAATCATTCAATTGTTTTGCCAGTATATCCCACATCTCATTGAGATCTTTATCAGCTAATTCGGCCTTCCAATCCCAGTTTCTCAGTGCCTTTCTTATCTCATGAAAACTGGCTTTGTTGAAACACTTTATTTTAGTAGTCCCTTTTAATTTTAACTCCTGTAATGATAGGATGTATTGTAATATAATATATTATAGGTCAGCAGTATACCATGGTTGAAACTGTGGTGGTCCTTAAAGCAGCTGTGCTTCCTAACATTAGAAAGCATCACAGCATAGTCTCAAGCCTGTAACAATAGAGAGCAGGGTAGCATGCCTGAACATAATAGAGCTAATGCAACAGTGAACTATAGCTCCAGTAACACAGAGCATGGACAATCACTTGAAAGACAAGCATTTGTCAATGCCGAATGTTTGCTTGCTGGTATTAGCATTGGAAATGCAGGAGTTAGACAGATGCAGAATAGGAATGGCAGTGAAGTATTGAACTTCACACCAACCCCACCTCCACCCTGCAGAGACAGACAGGCATTGGGGTATGCATTTGTGTCGTCACCCATAACGTTCATGCCATTTCACCTCACCCTATCCTGCAGACACCGACACATGTTGACATGTGGCTTGGGGTGTTCGGCTTTACAGTCACCCCATCCCATAAGGACATACGCTGAAATGGGTGCAGTATAGGAGAATGGGGTGAACTCTGGGGCCAAAGAGTCCAAGGCACATCTCGATGGCTGTCACTGGCTGCAGAGTGGGGGGGTGGCATGAGCATTACAGTTGGCAATCCAAAGGCACATCCCTGATGCCTGTCAGTTTGTACAGGGTGGGACGTTATGGTTAGAAACCCTAACACCCCAGACGTTTGTTGGTATTTGCACTACAAATTTTCAACATGGCCTTTTTGTGACCCCTTACCTCATGAAAGCATTTGGGACCTCTTCTCATGAACAGTAGCAGTGTGATTTTGTTAATGTGTCCCGAACTTTGAGTTCCCACAGCAACCATGCCATTCTGCACCAGATGTACGAAAACACAGATCGGGCAGGATGTGAAGAATGACAGCTGTACCATTTATAGAGAGATGTGAAGAGATGGCAATGTTGAAAATCTGTAGCGAAAATATTAAAAATGCTCGAATTTCTGAGTGTACGTGGAAACTGTGCAATGCATGTGCTTAACATAGTCATTTAGTGGAATTATTTCACCAAATTTTCAACATAAGCATTTTGTGACCTCTGCTCATGAACACTGTCACTATGATTTTCGTAATCTGTCCCGAACATTGATTTCCCACAGCAACCGCGCTATTCTGTGCCAGATGTGTAAACGCATATTTTGGGCAGGATATGAAAAATGACAGCTGTGCTGTTCATAAGGAGGTGTGAAAAAATGCCAGTGTTGAAAATCTGAAGTGAAAACATTACAAATGCGCGAAATTATGAGGGTGCATGGAAACTGCACAACGTGTGTGTGTAACACAGTCATTTTATGAACTTTTGTCACTAAATTTTGAACATAGGCATTTTAGCACCTCTGCTCATGAACAATGTCACTGTGATTTTTTTAGTCTGTCCTGAACACTGACTTCCCACAGCGACTGTGCTACTGTGTACCAGAAGTGCAGAAACACATTTTGGCCAGGATGTAAAAAATAACAGCTATACTGTTCAAAAGGAGGTCTGAAAAAATGCCAATGTTGAACATCTGGATTGAAAATACTACAAATTTGCGAAGTTACGAGGGTGCGTAGAAACTGCACAATGCATGCTTGTAACACAGTCATTTTATGGATGTTTCTCACCACATTTTCAACATAGGCATTTTAGGACCTCTGCTCATGAACAGAGTCACTGTGATTTTCTTAATCTGTCCCAAACACTGGTTTTCTCACAGCGACCGCGCTATTCTGAGCAAGAAGTGCGAAAACACATTTTGCCCAGGATGTGAAAAATGACAGCAGTACTGCTCATAAGGAGATGTGAAAAAATGCCAATGCTGAAAATCTGGAATGAAAATATTACAGATTTGTAAAGTTACGAGGGTTCGTGGAAACTGCACAACGTACACTCGTAACACAGTCATTTTATGGACTTTCGTCACCAAATTTTCAACATAGGCATTTTAGCACCTCTGCTCATGAACAGTGTCACTATAATTTCCTTAATGTGTCCTGAACACTGATTTCCCACAGCGACCGTGCTAATCTGCGCCAGAAGTGTGAAAACACATTTTGGCCAGGATGTGAGAAATGACAACTGTTCTCTACATAAGGAGGTGTCGAAAAATGACAATGTTGAAAATCTGGAGTGAAAATATTATAAATTCGTGAAGTTAAAAGTGTTCGTGGAAAGTCATTTTTGGATTTTTTTAACCAAATTTGCAACATAGGCTTTTTGGGAGCCCAAATCATGAACAGTGGCTCTGTCATTTTGTTAATCAGTCCTGAAAGGTGATTCCACACAGTGACCACAAAATCATCTTTTGGGACCAAATAACACCATGACAGTGACAGAATTCATGAGGAGGGGTCCTAATAACCCCATGATGAAAATTTGTTGCCAAAAGTCCAAAAAATGGCCGAGATATCTACTTAAGTTGAACAAAAACCTGTTTATGCCATTATATAGCTTACCGGTATTTCTTCAGTTCACCAAAGATCATCACGCTGGGCTCCGGAGGTAAGTATGGGGTGAGGGGGTGTGTGGGGAGGTGGGTGCGCAGAGGGTGGGCGTGGATTGGGGGAAGGGGCAGGAGAGACCGCGAGGGACTGTTTTCTTTGTTTCCGGGACACAACTTAAATAAAAGACATCGCAGGAAGGTTTTTTTTTTCAGGTTTCCTATGTGCACACTGGGGTGGTCTCCCAGTGTGCCACCTGCATTTTGGGGTGGGGGGACTGAAGTTGACAGGGATTGGTCCCCCAGTCAGCGCAGAAATGTGTGTGTTGGGGGGACATGATGCCGAGGGGGATTGGGCACCCCTTCGGCACACAACAAATGGGGGGACATTATGCTGACGGGGAGTGGGCTCCCCCATCAGCAAATGAACTGGGTCATGGGCATGCCCACAGGGGGATTGGGCACCCCCATCAGCTTTCATGGGGCTTACCACCGCCATGTTTAGGGAAATGTTACACCAGTCAAGGTACCACCCTGCAATGACAGGTCACTCCCTCATTGCTGGGGAATGGCTGACGCTGCAATGACAAGGCGGCCCCCTCATTGCAGCAGCCAAATCATTTCAAGTTGGTGGCACATCTGCAGAACCAGTGTCATCAGGACACTGGGTCTGCATTGGATGAACAGTGCTAAGCCCATAAATGCAGTGTCAGCGTTGGCTGCCACAGTGCCGCACCTCCACAACCTGCTTCTCTCCTATCAATCACTCAATTAATCAATCAAGTCTTTACTTAACCAGGCGTTCATCATTGAGCAGGAGCTCATTTGCAAGATGGACCTGGGTGGAGCATGGACAATTGTATATACAGGTCAACACAGGTATTTACACAGCAATACAGATAATACTGTTTACAGAGAGGAAGAAAAAGAAGTTCATATGTACATAGAATTATACAGATATTGTACAAATTACAGGGTATTTACATACATAGAAGTGTCTATAGGAAGATAAAGTAGGTTATCTAAGGTTGCAGGAGGAAGTAACGGAAGGAAAAAAAAATAAAAATATACACCAGGTAGAGGTGAAAGTAGGGAGGTAGGGGGGAGAAAGGCTAGGAGGACATGGTGCACAGAGAGGAGTTGGTAAAATGGGATGTAGAGAAGGTGGATGGAGAAAAGGAGTATGTGTGAGCCCCGGGATTGAATGCTACAGTATAAAGTACAGGGCATGGTAGGATGTCACAACCCAGGGGTAGTGAGCTAAGCTGCCACATAATGTTTCTTGTGCATGGGTGCAAGCAAACATAAAAAGGGACCTTGAGGTTATATCTGAGGACCTCAAGATGACAGGGCAGAGTGACAAAGCAGTGGGTAAGGTTAGTGGGATGCTGGAGTGCATAGGGAGGGATATCACCAGCAGGAGGAGGGAGGTGGTGTTGCCACGGTATTGCTCTCTGGTGAGACCCCACTTGGAGTACTGAGTCCAGTTTTGGAGACCGCACCTAAGAAATGATATAGACAGGGTGGAAGGGGTCCAGAGGAGGGGAACTAAAATAGTGCAGGGTCTGCACAAGAAGCCTTATGAGGAGAGACTGAGGGACCCATGTACACCCTTGAGGAGAGGAGAGGTGAGAGAGAGGTGACATAATAGTGACCTAAAAATACCTCACGGGGTAATCGGGGTGCAGGAGGGGAGTCTCTTTCAAATGAGAAAGAGCATTAGGAGCAGGGCGGCATCTGATGAAGCTGTAGGACAGGAAAGATGTGAAGAACTATTTTTTCACTGAAAGTGTGGTAGGTGCCTGGAACAGACTGCTAGAGGAAGTGGTGGAGGCAAAAACAGTGGGGGAGCTTCAAGAATTCATAGGATATACAAAGGTGTATATTAGAAAAGAGGCAGGAAGGCAGAAGGGGTGTCAATGACCAGGTAGGGTCTGCAGAGGCAGATAGGCAGGGAACATCTGGGCAGACTGGATGGGCCAAGTGTTTTTTTTTTTCCACCAACAAATTTTATGTTTCTGTATTTCTAAATATATATATGTATACACATATAATATAATATACAATATGAATCAATGCAAACTGGCAGCTATTAAGGAAGCAAGTAAGGGGAAAGGGTAATTAAAATTGAAAATGGACAGACATTACCCGTATTCAATTCTTTATTTAACCAAGTGAGCAGAAAAACACTGAAAACAAGTTCTCATTTACAATGGTGACCCTGCAGAGAGGCCCAAAAAAGCTGCAGTATAAAACTGGTGGGAAATTTTCAGCCTTCTGATTGGTCGATACAGTTTCTTACCCATTGGCTTACTGTAATATAGCCAATAAGTGACCACTAGTCCTGCCAACCAGTATGCATCACCTAAACAAATCAATGTGCCCCACAGTTATAATTTTCAAAATTAACTAGCACTCTTTTTTATATACATTAGATTTCATAATTCATATTCTAGGCTGTGACCAGTATTTCATGCCACGTTAACAGTTCAAGATGGTGCAAGGGAGAGGAGGGAGCTTGCACTGACTACATCTACAAATGAATACAGTAAGCAGTGTTGATGAGAAGAAAAGGTACTGCATGCAACTGACACTTCCTCCTTCCTCTCACTTGCACCACTTTAGCATGACACCCCACCCTTTGAAACTGGTGCCCGGAAAAAAGTAAATGTTCCTTGGATTACAGATAAAATAAAATATAGTATACGTTATAAGAATAAGTTATGGAAAAAGGCTAATAAAACACTGGACCCTGATGATTGGATTAAATATAAGAGTGAATGAAATAAGCTTAAAGAAGAAATTAAAATTTCAAAAAAACAGTATTATAGAGCTAAGGTTGAATATAGCCATGACCCAAGACAATACTGGAAACTGATAGTCATTTGAAAGTATTGTGGAGCACAGACAGCCTATTCAAATCAGGGAGGGGGATATTTTATTGTCAACATTTGAGTCTGCAGAAAGGTTAAATCAATATTTTGTCTTATTACCTGATATAGAAATCTTAAAACAGCCTATTATAGAAGGAGTACAAGGGGATAAGTGGCCATTAAATAAAATAAGGTTCAGGTTCAGAGTAATTACCTGTAAAGAGGTAAAGAGAGAAATAAGGAAACTTAAAGTAAATAAAGCTTCAGGATTGGACAAAATAGAGAATAGGTTTTTAAAAGATTCTCTGGAGGTGATTGCTCATATTTTAGTAAAACTCTTTAATTGGAGTCTGATGGAAAATAAATTTCCAACCCAGTGGAAACAGGCAAAGATTGTACCAATTTATAAAGGAAATTCCCCAGAGGAGCCAACAAATTATAGACAAATTTCACTATTGTCATGTTTGTCAAAGGTCTTGGAGGGACTGGTAAGGGAACAGTTGAGTAAGTACCTGGAAACAGGTTCTCTGCTGTCTCCTTGCCAGTCAGGATTTTGTAAAGGGTTTTCCATGGACACTGTACTCACCGACTTAGTAGATAACATCGCCTCCCAGTTAAATGGGGGAGGATCGGTGGGGGCGGTGTTTGTGGACCTCTCCAAGGCCTTTGACACCATAGACCATGTTAAATTGCTAGGGAGAATGAAGAAATTGGGAATAGTTAGCGAAACTCTTCCCTGGTTTGATTCTTACTTGACAGGCAGGGTTCAACAAGTTTTTGTTGATGAAATTTCATCTAAACCAGCTTTTGTAAGTAGGGGAGTCCCCCAGGGATTTATTTTGGGCCCTTTGTTGTTCTTAATGTGTGTAAATGAACTCCCAACAGTGGTACAAAATTCTGTCCTGAGTATGTATGCAGATGATACTGTTCTGCTGGCTAGAGGAACCACAACTCAAGAAATGGAGAAGATTCTTCAAAATGACTTTAGTAGGATGGAAGCATGGTTATATAGATCAGGGTTGGTATTAAACAGTAAAAAAACAAATTCAATGGTATTCTATAGTACAGGAAAAAATAAAAATAAAACCAATTTTCCAAACATTTTAATAAAAACAGATAAAAATGAATCCTTAAATCAGGTTGAGTTATATAAATATTTAGGGATTATTGTAGACAGTAGCTTGAGTTTTAATACTCATATAAAGAATCTTGTCTATAAAACAAATAATAAATGAGGGGCCTTTTGTATATCTAAATATTGTTTGGATTATCAAATGAGGAAAGATATAGTAAATCAATTGATTATTCCTTGTATAGAATATGGGAGTCATATATATAGTATGTCAACCAAATCAAATTTGAGGGCAATTCAAGTCCTTTGTAATAGTTTGGCTAGATTTGTATTAAATTGTGAATATTATACTCACCATTGTGAAATGTTTAAGATTCTAAAATGGGAACATTTAGAACAAAAAAGGAACCCAAAATGGTTAAAACAAATACATGGGGTAGTTCATAAACAAAGTTCTAAATATCTTATGGATAAAATACCATCTTTAAAGTATAATCATCAACATAATTTAAGAAACAAAGTGGGAAGTAAATATGTAATGCCTAAAATAAATAATAAATATGGCGAGATGACCTTTGGTATGAAGGTCATAAATTTGTGGGCACCTATTGACTTGGAAATGAAGCAGATCCAAAAATCTGAATTTTTATGAGAGCTATTGATAAAGGGTTGCAAATAAGGTGTATGTGCAATGGATGAAAGAAGTTCTTTTGGAAACCACTGCATTACAAATTGTAAATAATGAATTTGAAGGAATTGTTTTATGTGGTAATGTGATGTCTTTTCCGAAATGTAGACTAATATTAATCATGCCTGTTTAGTGAAGTTGTGTAATATGCACGTATGTAGGTACGTATGAAATAAGTATGTAACATAAATGTTTAGAGTATAACTTAAGTGTTTTTTAAATGAAGAAAACAGGTACATCTTGAAAAAGGGTCTTGACCCAATGATGTAACAAACCATCTCTACCTGTATAAAAATAAACTTTTACTTACTACTACTTTCCAACTGCACTGCTGAAAGCTACTACTTAACTAATAGGATTATCATTAGTTAAGCAGTAGCTTTCATTTTTTATCAGAGTTTGATTTAACATATATAAAATGGGTTTCAAAAAGTGCCCCATAGACTTCAATGGAGCATGCCCCCACGCTCTCTCTAGTTAGAAGTCACAAAACGTCTTGGCACAGGGGTGGTGCTGGCAGAAAGGAAAGTGGAAGGGATCTGCTGACTGCTTGCTCTGGCAAATTTATGATCCCTTACCTCCTGAAGAAGAACACTTGAACAATTTCACCTTTTAGCTCAATAGACCTTTGCTAGTGTTAGGTAATGGGCTGTGGCCTTGTGATAACCGTAGACATTCTCTTTAAGGTCATCCATTATGATTACCAACGGTCCCTTTTCTGTTTAGTGATTGTCAATACTTCCTCCCCCTTTCTATACCCTGCTTCTGGGTTTCTGCGCCCAAGGTGCATAATTTTGCACTTTTTTGCATTGAAACCCATTCTCATACACTTGATCATTCCTCAAGCTTTTTCAGGTATCTGTTCATTTTCTCCACCCCCTCCATAGTGTATAGTTTTCTGATGAAAATGACTTATGCAACATTTTGTTTGCCAATGAAAAGTAAACTGAGTTACTGTAATTAGTAATGTTTTTGAGGTTATTTTTAACAGAAAATCTGTCACTTATTTGGATGCTATTTAGTGACCCAGTGGATAAACAGAGGGCTTGTATACAAAAGGAAAACTGGGCAATTCACAGCACAAGCCCAAAGGAACACTTCCAGTAGGGAAGTAAAACGTTGAGTTTTTGTACCTTGTGCTCACTGCTGAATAAAGCCTTGCAACTGTAGCTTTTGTGTTGGAGTGTTCCTTTGGGTTTGTGCTGCAAGTCATCCAGTTTTTCTTTTGTCTGCTTGCCTGCTTACCATAATGCACCGTGTCCATTGAGCTGCCTTTTCCTTCCTTGTTCGAGGGCTTGTATACTACTTTAAGACTCATTCATCTTGGGCTATAAACATCCAACATCTCCCACCCACCAATGCTTTTCAATAGCACAGTCACCACCTACTTCCTACTTTTGATCTCAATAGGAACTGATCTGCAAAGCAGACTAGCCCTGAAAATATGTTTTGTTTAACAGGGCCCTTGTCAGTACAAGCCTCTATCACAAAGTGTCATCAACAGCAAGCATGCCATCTTGGTGTTCCCAGTGGCAATATATTACACTTTTTAAACATTTATTTTATAAGCTCAATAGACACTCTGGGGTGGGTTGTACTGAGTTAACCACATTTACATGGGCTGAAGGCACTTGGGCTATGGTCTCACATCTCACTACACCTTCTGGGTATGGGGTTATCCCAGAACAGCTCAGTAAATTCAGTGAATCATTCAGTCTAAATCCTGTAAAAAAAGAAAGACAATTTAGGACAGAGGCATCTGTTCCAGGACTAAGCAGATCCTATCAAGCATCAGACAGGTTCTGTCAGGTATATGCAACTCACCAAAAAATATAGAATCTTTCTCGGTTTATTTTCCCACAATTAGTCTGTCACCATATTCATACATCCATGACTCTCAGTATTTGCACTGCTTCATGAGGTTATTATGATGACTGCTTGTATTCAAAACAATGAAGCCAAGATCCTGCACATGCGGATCTGCGCTCAGGCAGATGCGCATACCCAGGATCTCCACTCCATTTTTCAAATGTATTTACCAGCATATTGTAAGGGCTGGTTTTGCATACAAAACAGTACCCTCTTATTTTGCATCACATTCCCAGTCTGATACCATGATCCATGGAATGTAGATGGTAAAAAACAGAAACCAGTAGGCACGAGTTTACTGGGCCAGTGAGGATATGTGCGTAACCGGGTAAGGCCCACTAGGCACAAGTGCTTGTTTTCAGGGTGACCTGGAAGCACTTGGCAGTTAAGTGACTTGCTCAGAGTCACACAGTATGCAAGTGGAGGTTGTGAGAATCAAACTTAGGTCTGGTCTGCTGGATGTATCAAGCTCGTTCACACCTCGTTTCTCTAACCTCAAGGCTATACTGCCAGCCCACGTTCATGAAGGACATATGCTTCTGGCAACAGAATTTGTTTGGACCAGCCATGGAAAGAAAAAGGCGTAATTAATTATTTTACACATGGGGGCATTCAACCTAGTTAGTCTGGCAAGTATGTGCCTGCAGGCAAAATGGTCACAGATGAAACATAGAAACATAGAATTTGATGGCAGATAAGGACCGCTTGGCCCACCCAGTCTGCCCATTTCCCTACCTACTGGATAAGCTGCAGATCCTAGTTAACCAGCAGCCTACTTCTTCCTACCCCCCCCCCGAATGGCCTTATGACTGTCCCATGCATGCTTGAATTCCACCACTGTTTTTGACTCCACAACCTCCTCCAGAAGGCCGTTCCATGCATCCACAACCCTCTCTATGAAAAATGCTTCATAATTACCTCTGAGCCACCCCCTCTATCTTCAAATTGTCCCCTTGTTCTTGCATACCTCTTTTTTTGAAAGATGCTACCCTCTTGGACTTTGTTGATTCCCTTGAGGTACTTGAAAGTTTCTATCATGTCCCCCCTCTCCCTCCTTTCCTCGAGGCTATACATATTAAGCTCCTTTAGTCTGTCTTCATATGTCTTCCGGTGCAGACCCTGCACCATTTTAGTTGCCCTCCTCTGGACAGCTTCCATCCTGTCTGACCAAAATTACATTAAAAAGCTGACAGTGTCCTTTTAAATAAAACTATCTCAATTACATAGAAATACAGAAACACAGACAATGATGGCAGAAAAAGGTCAGTGGTCCATCCAGTCAGTCTGAGTTCTCTATACGCCCTGGAAACCTACTGCCCCCCCATCACCACCATTCTTCTCCTTGATTCTGTCACTCTGAGCAACCATTATACCCTTCATTCTATCCCAGCCCTGCTGGAATCTCCCTAGCTGTTTTCACACCCACCACCTCGGCTGATAAGACTGTTCCATGGCTTCACCACCCTGTTTATGAAGTAATACTTCCTCATGTCCCTTTTGAATCTCCCTCCTGTTATTTTCCAGTCATGTACACAAGATCACAAGTTAGTGTTCAGACTAAATAGTTCCCTACAGTTCACTTTGTTAATTCCTTTAAGGAACTTGAAGTTCTCAATCATATCTCACCTCTCCCTTCTAATTTCCAGTGTGTACATGTTCAGTGCCTTGAGGCGCTCTTCATAGGATCTTTCCTGCTTGCTGAGAATCATTTTTGTTACTTTGCACTGCACTCTCTCCAGCCTATCCTTAACCTTTCTGAGGAGAGGACTGGAGAACTGGGAGCAGTACCCCATGAGAGGTTTCACCAGGAATCTATGATGGGGAAGTATTACCTCTTTTCTTCTGCTATCAGTACCCCCTCTGATACATCCCAGCATCCCAGTAGCTTTGTTATAGGCATTCTTGCACTGGTTCGATTGCTTATGTGAGTTGTGTATGATAACTCCCAGATCCCATTCCTCAACTGTATTGTCAACTTTCTTCCCTCCCATCCAGTACTCCATCTTGTTCTTGCTCCCTAGGTGCATTACCTTGCACTTTTTGGCATTGAATTTCAACTGCCAAACCCTCAACCACCCCCTAGCTTTTGTAAGTCTCTTTGCATTTCCCTTATTCCCCCATCATTGTCAACCTTCCCACAATTGCATCATACCATATACAAATGTCTATTAGCTATTTCCCACAACTACAGTTTCTCTCCCCCCCCCCCATATTTTCAGTTACCAGCTCCTTGTGGCAGGCTGGAAGGCTGTAACAGCCCTACCCAATTGAACCGTGGCCATTTCACATCTTCAGTTATCTCTCCTAGACTGGGAGGGCAGCCAGTGCTTACAGGGAGAGCTTCATGAAGCCTGACCTTCATTTTTCCTCTGGTTTTCTCCCTGAGGCATGGCATACATACAGTGCAGCCCAAACATACTGCTCCTCCAAGGAAGTGCTCCAAGCATGCTGTACACTTGCCTTTCCCTTAGTTATGGGACTCACCCACACTATCACCTGGCTTCTGCCAGGTGGCAGTCAAATGGTGAGTCGCGAAAACCCTCCTTCCCAAGGGAAAAGAGCTGTCCTACAAATGCTCAATCTTCCTACCAAGTCGAGCCCCCAAGCAACCAAAGTCCATTCCCGAACCCAATTCACCTGTGTAGCAGCAGGGAGGCATGGATGCCTCAACCCATTGAGTCACTGAGCCAACCAACTACAGTTTTCTTGTTTGTTGTCATGAATCAGTGCAGTGTGTTATTTAGAGCAATAGAATCTCCAAAGCAGGGACACAAGAGTTCCAAATGGATGTGGCACTAATTATACAGTTTGCCTCCCCCTTAATGGTGAGGGTAAGTGGCACCACAAATTCAGTACCCTCTGCAGATCTCAGCCCTAATTTAATTGGTCTCACTTGCAGGAGGTCCGATATATAATCTGATACTTTGTGTGTTGCTGCCATCTGCTTATGATTATTGTATGATATTTGCATTATAAACAAATGTGTCTGAATGTCTGCTTAGGTGCAGCTAAGCTGGAGTTTAGTGGGTGACCCCCACCTCTCAGTTTCCAGTGTAGTAGTAATACAGGATGTTGAAAACAGACCAGAGAAACCCTCTGAACACATCTGGGCAGGAAATAGACCTAATAACCTTTTATGGTTCCTGCAGGAAAAAGGCAAGTTGATAGCAGAAGTATGTGAAGAGTCATAAACCCTCAGATCACACTAGCCACAGGAAAACAGCAGAGGGGCATCAAAGAGAAATGTTTGATCCCAGACTGTCATATTTGGGAAATGGCTCTTTGCTGATGTTCACATTATTTAAAATACATCCCTGTAGATAACTATGTTAGAAAATGAACCTAAGGGAGGATCCAGTTGACCTCATGAAAGGGAAGGGGAGATGGTGTTTCAAATGAATGGCTAACAGAGGTAAACAGTGTCATATAATTTTGGACTCAGACTCTCTCTGGACTCAAAAGCACTTTGGTAGATAGGAAATATTTTAAGTTTGTGGTAGGAGTTTATATTCTGTAACTTCCCATTTTTCTTTATAAAACTGTAAGATTTGTGCTATAATTGTGTCTGATTTTACCTGTTTTTACAATTTTTTAGTAAACAACCTTTTCTTTGAAATATTGCCTGTGTGTCTTCTCAGTTTTTCTTTGCATGTGATGCTGAACCTGGGCTTAAGTCTGACAGCTGTTAAAAGCTTGATTGTGTTACTGAGCTTGCTTAAAAGGTAAGAAATACCTAGGTCTCTTACAGAGTCATAAGGGTTCATTTTGGATACCTAGCTGGATGCCCTTGGGTGAAAGATAATATTGCATCCCCCCGAAGAGAGTATTGTCTGAGCCTATTAATTGGGTATGCTAGCATAAGGTTCACAGTTTGACTCCCTCCAGAACTTGAGGCTAAAAGGAAGATTCAGACCCAAAACAGACAGGAGGGTTACCCTGTCTGTTATCTGTTCACACTATTGCGCTCTGAGGTTGGCAGTGTGGGTGCAGAGGGCCTGACCTACGGAGTGCATTTGTGACATTTTGTACTTCAAACTGAAGTGCAAAAATGTGAAAGTGTGTCATTTCTTCCTAACACTAAGGGAAGTTCAGCTTGACAAATGGTACAATACACACATGTGGGTTCCATAGGAGACTCCAGTTAAAAACTCAGCCAGGGGCATGACTTGGCATCAGACAGGAGCAGACATGTGGTGGAACAGCTGCTGAGAGAAATTCATTATATATTGTCTACATAAGTGACTTTGCATATATTTTCATAGCAGAACTAGTAGATTTAATTTCCTGCATCTACAGAGATTCAAAATGGAAAAGCAGAAAAATGCAGCTCTGCCAGGAGATCTTTTCTCCCCAAAAACCACCAAATCAAAAGATGTCAGGCTGCCCAGCCATGCGGCCACTTCAGGATCCATAGAAACCGTAGCAGGCGAGGTATCTACTTTACAAACTTTAAGGAGGCAGAGTAGCGCAGTGGTCTAAGGCTCTGAGCTGCAAATCTGGTGACATCCAGCAGACCAGACCTGGGGTTTGAATCCCACAGCTTCCACTTGCATACCGTGTGGCCCTGAGCAAGTCACTTAACCTCCTTGTGCTCCCACGTCGCTCCTGTAAAAAAGCTTCCAGCTTAGTGTGCTATACCTGGTTAAACAACTAAATAAAAAAAAATAAAAATAAATACCACCTTGGAGCAACTGATGCATACGGTACAGGATATCAACAGGAAATTGGATGGACTGACTCCCTGTGTCATGCAGTTAGAGACAAAGATGGATACCACAAAACAGTCCATGCAGCGCACTGAGGGTTCTGTTCTCAAAATGCAAGATACGACTTTGAGCCTGGTGAAGGAAAATACACTGCTTTGTCAATGTCTTGAAATGCTTGAAAATCAAGCCAGGGAGAGGAACCTCCACACAGTTGGACTTGCTGAAACAGCAGAGGGAAAAGACCCTCTTGGCCTTGCAATAACATTTCTTCCTCAAATTCTGGGACTATCTAAGTTGGACCCACCATTATCAATTGAAAAAGCCTATCAACTAACACCTCATCAAGCCCCAGTGGATCCTACCTATCCTTGTGCTTTTGTGGTGGTCCTGATAGTAATAGGCAACAGGGACAGGGTTCTGTCAATTACCTGCAGAATGTATATCCTCAGGTATGGGGAGGATGCCGTATCAGTATTCCTAGACCTGGGATACAGTACTCCTCTATGGAGGAAAGCATTTGACAAGATGAGGAGCATACTGAAACAGAAAAAAATACAGCACCAACTGCTCCTTCCAGCAAAGCTCTGTGTCATATGGAATGGGCAAGTGTATATCTTTCATTTTTCAAAGGAATCAGCCAGGAGAACACAAATGATTGAACAGAAGCTGTACCAGAATGAAGGGGGTGAAGTTGCAGAAGATGATTACTGTGTCGTATTTCTGCTAAGGACTATATGTAATGGTACAATATGTTAAGTTGCTAATGACGTAAGACTTTTTTATTTTTTCAAAGTGCATCAAGTTCTCTACAAACCATATGGTAGTTTAAATGTTGTGCACTGTTTATGATACACGGTTTGTGTGTCACTTGTTCAGATTTCTGTAGGCTGGACTTCTAAATGATCTAATGGAACATGAGATGAATTGATTTGTCATTAGCCATGGATTCCAGCACTGGATTAAAAGGTGCTTGGTGCCCTATGCTGTGTATGTGTGTGTGTGTATATGTATATGTGTATATATATATATATATATATATATATATATATATATATATATATATATATATATATGTATATATATATATATATATATATATATATATGTATATATATATATATATATATATATATGTATATGTATGTGTGTATATATTATATATATATATATATATATATATATACATATATACACACTATACTTTCTAAGGCTGATGATGATGACAGTACTTTCCATGCTGGCTATACAGACAGTACATGTGGGAAGGTGAGCAGAGATGGGAACTTGATACAAGTTTATCAACTGCGTATGTGAGTTGCCTGGGATGGCGTCTCCTGCTGCTCCCTTTCCTCTCAAATGGTAAATCTGTTCCCATGTTAAGATCGATTCAACTATGCAGCACTGCAGTTGTTTGGCTATAAGCCACATTTTAACGCAACATTAAAAGACATATGGGATATATTATTGTGTTGGAATCTAGTTAGAGATTGTATGGAGTCTAGTTAGAGACCTAGAAACTCAGTTTTTCTCATCTTTAATGTCTGTGTGCTCTGTTATTTAAGTGGAATTTCATGCATGAACATTAGTTTTCACTTTTCTAAATTTCTCTTGGGTTTGCATTCTGACTCAACCTAGTTTGATGAACATGAGAGGTACTGGAAGGCAGTTTAAGCCTGGATGGGAAAAGGGAATTTGAAACTATATGATAAAAGTATCTCTGTGAAGTTCCTAAGGTAACAGTAAGGCAGACATACTGAACAGATATTTGAGTTCTGTCTTTACAGAGGAGAGAGCAGGAAATAGGCCAGAAGGGGGTACAGAGGACAGGAAGACCACGGAAATGGATATAAGTCCATTTTCAAGAGAAAGGGTCCTTAAGGAACTGGAAGGAATAAGAGTTGATAAAGCTATGGGGCCAGATAGGGTACACCCCAGGGTGCTGAGAGAGCTAAGGGAGGTGGTGGCTGAACCTATGGCAATCCTGTTTAGGCAGTCACTGGAAATGGGAGAGGTATCCAAAGACTGGAGGACAGCTGATGTAGTCCCCTTATACAAAAGCAGGAACAGAGAGGAAGCGGGGAACTACAGACCAGTCAGCCTGACCTTAGTAGTGGGAAAGATCATGGAAACACTACTGAAGGAAAGAATAGTGGAACACCTGGTTGCCAGTGGTCTACAGGACCCAAGACAGCATGGTTTTATTGGGGGGAGGTCATGCCTGACTAACCTCATTGAATTTTTCGACTGGGTGACAAGGGAGGTGGGGGGGCAGTGGACGTGGCCTACCTGGACTCCAGCAAGGCTTTTGACACTATGCCACATAGAAGGCTATGAAACAAGCTGGGGAATATGGAAGTGGGTAGGATGGTGGTGCGGTGGGTTGGAACTTGGCTGGATAGCAGGACACAGAGGGTGGTGGTAAATGGCTGTCACTCCGTAGAGAGAAGGGTGACCAGTGAGGTGCCACAGGGATCAGTGCTGGGTCCAATCCTCTTCAACATCTTTATCAGACACATTACAGAAGACCTAGAAGGGAGAATTTGCCTGTTCACTGATGACACAAAGTTCTGTAACAGGGTGGACACACTGGAGGGTGTGGATAGAATGAGAAGAGATCTGCAGAAGTTTGAGGACTGGTCAAAGGAGTGGCAATTGAGATTTAATACAAAGAAATGCAAAATAATGCACATGGGACACAAAAACCCTGAAACATCATATCAGCTTGGGGGGTAGGATATAGAATGCTCCAAGCTGGAAAGGGACCTAGAGGTTATCATCTTGGTTGACCTCAAGGTAGGGAGTCAGTGCGACAAGGTGGCAGGTAAGGCAAACAGGATGCTAGGACGCATAGGAAGAGGTATCACCAGCAGGAAAAGAGAGGTCATAATTCCACTATATGAGACATTAGTAAGGCCACACCTTCAGTACAGTGTCCAGTTCTGGAGGCTATACCTAAGTAAGGACATTGACAGTGTGGAGGCAGTTCAAAGGAGGGCAACCAAGATGGTGCAAGGATTACATCACAAAACCTATGAGGACAGGCTGGAGGGCTTATATGTGTACTTCTTGGAGGAGAGGAAGGGCCGGGGATATGTTTGAGACATATAAGTACCTCATGGGGAGGAACAAAGTGTAGGAAAACACAATTTTGCATCAAAAGAGAGTTTCCAGGACTAGGGGACATGGGATGAAACTGGAAGGAGGGGGAGTTCAGACAGAACATGAGGAAATATTTCTTCACAGAGAGGGTTGGTGGACAGGTGGAATGCCCTGCCATAGAAGGCAGTGGGGGCTGAAACGATTACAGGATTTAAGAACACATGGGGTAGGCATCAGGGGATCCTGGTAGCCGGAGGAATGGAACAACCCAGTTCTAGAGAAGCTCGAAGAGGTAAAGTTACGTGCACAAATGGGCAGACTAGGAAGGCTGAAGTCCTTATCTGCTGTCACTATCTATGTGTGCCTATTGTTATTAAATTGAGATTTAATGTATGTTAACTGTTAATTCCCCCCAATGTGTATCACTAGGAAGGGATCTGATAGCATCCTTGGTAAGTGCAACTTTCTGTATATCAGTCTCTCAGACCTTTCATGTATAATCTTTTGAGTATGTAATGCTTGAAAAATTAAAAAACCAAAAAAAAGAAACTCAGCCATACCATTAAATATGACAATCAACCTACTGAGCTGAGTAGCTTTTGTACCCCTGTAAACCAAGTCCCCATAATCAATCAGTGGTAAAAACACAGTACTGTATTGATTTTGGTTCTGGAATTGTAAGAAAGAACACTGTTAACAGTAAAAAGAGCCGATAGTCTTTGTCCAGTCCTACAAATTATAAAAGAAATATGTACTTCCTAAGTTAGATTGGAATCAAACCACACCTCAAGATAACCAATACTTCCAAAGTTACAAGAGCCAGGGTATTAATAGACAGTTGGGCTTCATGCACATCTATTCTCTTAGGTGAACCAAAGATCATAGCTTGGGTTTTCTTAGAATTGAACAAAGGTTTGCAATTAACCAAGTACCTTTTTATTTTGTCAAAATTATTTTGGAGTAACCCCATGGCCATGTGAATATCACTGGCCAGTTTCAAGGTTGTAGTGGTGCTGCTGTGCTTCATTCTAAATCCAGATTGTCTGCTATTCAACAACTTATTTTTATCCAAATAGCCAGTCATTTGTCTTGCCACTAACCTCTCCAGGACCTTTGACATGGTCAGCTGCAGAGAAATTGGCCTGTAGTTAGACAAAACATTTGCTGCCCCACCCTTTAAACCAGGAGAGATCGTGGCAATTTCCCAACCACACTGAAAAAGTACTAGTCACTATGGAAAAGTTGAACAGGTATGTTAGTGACTTACAAATACCAGGGGCTGCATATTTCAACAATTTACTACTTAAACCATCCAGCCCACTGGATTTATTAACTTCTAAATGAAGAAGTCCCTTAAAACTTCATCTTCTTCAGTTTCTTCAAACCCAAACTCACAGTGCTTATGAATTACAAAACTACCATTAGTCAGATTACTCACCACTTGTGGGGCATCTTGGAAACATCTACCTGCTGCTAAGAACAGATCATTAATGACATTACTAATCACCCCAGGGTCATTATTTAAACTATTGCCAATTTTTAAAGACAAGGGTAACTTTGAGAATCCTTTCCTCTTCAAATCTGTTTTTCATTCCAAGTTGCAGTACTATTTAACAAGTTACCCTTTTCCGATATTTTATCATGCTGTTTTTGTAACTAATATAGTTTACAATGGGGACTTAGCACGTGTACCTTTCCTGCATTTCATTGGAGCACGTCCATCAGATACTTCACGTACAAATAATTTCAGGCCTGATCAGTAGATGGAATGATCCCAAGTCTGTCCCAATTTATCCCCTCCACATCAGCCATAAAAAAAAGATAGATATTCAAACCCCTTAAAACTTCTATAATAGAAGTTTGGATTTGATTTCTTAATCTTTATATGTTGTATTACACAGAAAGCACCTTGATGGTCTGAGAAGCCATTTGGCAGCACTCCCAAGTGTAAGATAATTCAAGATAATTTACAAGAATAAGATCCAAAGTGATGGATTTAGAGGGGTTCACCAAATGAATCCTAGTACTGTCCAATATTAATTGTGCTAAACCAGTTTTAGCAATTGTGAATTTTATTAAACTTGACTGTCCATTTTCTGGCCCAAACAAATTAAAATCCCCAACATAGATAATTTCAAGAGGATCCACATGGGGGAAAGCACTTTCTCTAGCTGTGCTATTCCTTGAGGATTGTTTTTTGTGGGAAGATAACAAGAAGCCAGACGCAGTGGCCTAGAATGAAGTAGTTGTATCTTAGCAATCAGAAATTCAAAGTCATCATGTGGAAAATTTACATTAAATAGATTTGTCCCATACTCCACAGAGGCCTACAGTGCTCTATCCCCACCCCTTTAATTTATTCAGTCATTTCTAAATAGCTGATAACTGTTTATATTAGCAGAGGCATTAAGTATGTTGTGTGTTGACCATGTCTCCATCAGAACCAGAGAATCTAAAGTCGACTCGATGGCAATGAGGGTTGAGGTGTTGGACGCTATACTCGTGCACGCTGGTGACCCAGGTTCAGGAACGAGCTTGGGATGTCAGAGGTCATCTGGAGAGGAGAGGATGGAACATCCATAGGACTGCTCTCCTCTCCTGAGAGGGAGGGGGAACTGTCTCATGCTGATAGTGGCACCCGGTGGAGACAGGGTGCACTGCAGCCACAGGGACCACGTTGGGAAGGGGAATGTTGAGCGGGCATCTTTCGGAGGTGTGCAAGAGCACTCACATAGTGGCTGGATGGCATTGCACATTCCACACTTGAGGGGGAGGGACTAAGTGAGAAATCCCCTCCCCCAGGGATAGCAAAGGCACCTCGGCCCCGGACCACACTCTCAATACTGGATGCTCTCCTCTCTCTCCCCTGGACCCTCCTGCTTAGCCCAGCACTCTATACTATAGGTAGAGCACCCTGGGGGATGTGTCAGGCAAGGCAGGGGAGAGAGAGAGAGAGCATATCAGGTGGGAGGTAGAGACTGGTGGCAGAGGATGCTGGAGAGATTTCTCCTAGGTGAGGTGCAAGAAAAAGAGTTAAAAAAAGAACCAGAGAATCTAGGGAATTAAGGCTGAACCCTGAGCCTGACATCATCTATTTTGGGGGGTAAATTTCTCATATTAAAATCGGCAAAATACATTCCTTTTCGCCCATAACATTATAATAACTGTGAGGATCTATTGGAGCCTGGTTGGGGTAAACATCCTCACATACCATTACACAAATTAAACCACAGCTTCCTAACCTAATTATTTCCTCATCATGGCTCCCCCATTCAAAATAATAAATACCAAATTTTCCTAATGGCAAATTATAAAACTTACCCTTCATAAGATAATTTCCCTCATCATATGGGATACCACGACCAATATCTTAATTGGTAATAAATTATCCACAAAGCTGGCTACCATGCTACACAATCTAGTTTCCATAATTTGTTCAAAGCTAAAAACACGGTAACTGATAACACAAAACCTTCGTGGTGGAACCAGGTCACACCCAGAACTCCCCTCTGGAGTTATTAATACCTGCCCCCTCATAGTACTATGGCAAGGGACCCCAACAAGGTAAACACAGCTATACTGAGAAACATTATCAGTTACCAATATACTAAAACAGAAACACAAATTAATACCTTAGCCAGAGCAGGCAAATGCAGCATGTAATAATAACAAACATTTTGAAGCAGGCAACTACAACACATAATATTATGATCATTTTAAAACATCTATTGGTAGTGTAGCAACACACGATTTGCAACAGCACTGTATTAATAACAACCAAACAGGAGTGTCTCACAGTTTCTCAGTAGCACTTTAACATGTAGATGTTTACCATCAACAGGTTGATAAGCTTCTTTTCATTTTTAACCATTTCTAAGATCGTCAGTGTGAGGGAACCAGTTCAGCAGCAGAGTTCTTTAGATGGAACACCTCAAAATGTACAATTTATTTTCCTGAGTGGTGCTTGCACTGCAATGCTCACACTGCTGGGCAGTGCAGGGCATTAAACCCTGCTGCCCCGCCTTATAAGATGACATCCTATGACTCCACCTCCTCCAGCTCCAGTCTGGTACCGGGTTTACGGCTTTGCAAAGGGTAGTTTAGAGGGAAGGAGTACAGGATACAGGCTGCAGATGGAAACTGTCTGTTGGAGCAGCAGCTGCAGCACTCCAACAATCAGGCAGTTTGTGTCAGTGGCGTGGAATGCGTAGTTACATGGCTCTGGCATTGAGCCCTGCTGCCCTGCCTTCTCAGATGACATCCTACAGCTTCACCTCCACCAGGTCTGCTCAGGCCCCCTGCAGACTGGACATCAGGTTTATGGCTCTGGGGAGGGTAGCTTAGAGGGAGAGGGTACAAGACATAGGCTGCAAATGGAACCAGTCTGTTGGAGCAGCATCAGCCGGCTGACAAGCAGGCTGTTCATGCCATTGGCTTCGGATGCAGTTACTTGGCTCCGACTTTAAACCCTGCTGCCCTACCTCCTCAGATGACATCCTACAGATCCACCTCCACCAGCACCACTCTGGCCTCTGTAGACTGGACATTGGGTTTATGGCTCTGGGGAGAGTATCTTGGAAGGAGTACAGGATACATGCTGCAGAGCGAAACTGTCTGTTGGAGGAGCAGCAGCACACCAACAATCAGGCAGTTTATGTCAGTGGTATAGAATGCACAGTTACACAGCTCTGGCATTGAGCCCTGCTGCCCTTCCTCCTTAGATGACATTCTACAGCTCCACCTTCAACAGCTCTGCTCTGCCTTCTGCAGACTGGACATCAGGTTTATGGCTCTGGGGAGGGTAGCTTAGAGGGGGAGGGTACAAGATACAGGCTGCAGATGGAACCTGTCTGTTGAAGCAGCAGCACGCTGACAAGCAGGCAGGTTGTGTCAGTGGCATGGAATGCACAGTTACTTGGCTCTAGCTTTAAACCCTGCTGCTGTGCCTCCTCACATGACATCATATGGCCCCACTGGCTCAAGTCTGGTCCCTCCAGACTGGACACCAGATTTACAGCTCTAGGGAGGGTAGCTTAGAGGGAAGGAGTACAAGATACAGGCTGCAGGTGGAAACTTTATTGAAGAAGCAGCAGCACACTGACAAGCAGGCAATTTGTGTTCATGGCGTCATATACACAGTTACTTGGCTCTGGCTTTAAACCCTGCCTCCCCACTTCCTCAGAAGACATCCCACGGCTCCACTTCCAATGGCTCCGGTCTGGCCCCCTGCAAACTGGACACTGGGTTTATGTCTCTGGGGAGGGTAGCTTAGAGTGAGGGAGTACAAGATACAGGCTGCAGATGGAAACTGTTGCAGCAGCAGCACGTCAACAAGCAGGCAGTTCTTATCAGTGGCGTGCTATCTCATGATATTTTTATCCTAGGTAACTTGTTTAGATTTGCTATAAAGGCCTCTATTCTATTTGTATTTATTGTGCACTCTGGCAGCCTATTTCATATTTAAGGATCCATACCTGTGCTCTCCTCTTCCATAGTTCAGTCCTCTTAAGCACCCGAACACAGTTCCATCCCCAGAATGGTAATTACAAATAACACTGAATTAAAAAGGATATTTTCCCTTAACTTATGATATCCCGGCCCAGTTATTCTCCCTGTTGGCCAGTATCCTTTTAGGGTAACCACCTCCTCCCCCACTTACCTCCCCCCCCTCCTCAATTATCTTTGCTGGGGGCCTTCTTCCAGCAGGCTGCCCTATTCCTTCTCCACTAAGTGTCTGATACCCTCTCTTCCCTTTGCCCTCCTCTATGTCCTTCCTTCCTCTCTTCAGTTGTACATTACAATCTACAACCTGAATACGCTGCACTTTAAATGCCTGTACTTGCACTTGCATTACATGTCTGATACATCCAATTACTGACTTTGTATACTGTAACAGCCTGTATTGATGTCTACTATAGTAAGAAGTGTTGTCTGCTGTAAGCAAATGTGTCCTTTTGTGTCTAGGACCATCATGAAAATGAGCTTGCTCAATGATGTAACTGCCTGGTTAAATAAAGATTGATTGATTGATTTCAGGATCACTGGGAATAAGAACAAGTAATCATTGCTGAAAGATGTAGATTCCATAACTAGCAGGCAGAAAACAGAGGGAACCAGTGTCACAGTTCCAATCAGCCTTAGGTAAAACTGTGGAGCATTTTACATTTACAGAATTTACCAACAAAGCCTTATGTGACAGATTTATTAATGGTTTAAAGAACCATGAAAATCAGCAAAGTATTTTGAAAGAGGATGAAGCAATCTTGCCAAAAGCTGTGAATGTGTCTATTGATGTGGAAGGAATAGAGAAAAACACTGTATATAGCTGGAAGACACAGATAAACTGATTATTGTTTTGTAATCACTGTGCAAGAACATCAAGAAAAGTTGGTCACAAAGTAAAGTAGCTATAATTTCAAAGACTAGGAAACAGGTTAGCACAAAAAATAACCATTTTGTTTCTCCAGTACTGCCCTGTAAACCAATCATAATCAAAGGACCCCCATCCCCAGCACGAGCGACCTCTGTGACGACGCTGAAGGGAAACAGGCATGGTCATGATTTTCTGGTTTGTGCAGTGCTGCACTGCATGGAGTACCCTCATACATCACTGATGATTACACCCCTTCAGTCTTTGGGCCATTGGCAGGGGACCAGGGATTTTACATGAAAATGATTGATTTGGGTATGTGGGGTAGGCAAAGGGGTGTGAGTCAGGGCAATGTTTCACCCTTGTCTATGGCAGATACATTTACATGCAGTAGTTTATGGTCAGGATTCTACAGCTCTGTAAGTGGTCTGTACTATTTTCAGTCAACTGCCACAGACTGATTGATTGATTGATTGATTGATGATTGATTGATTACATTTTGGTAACTGTGTAGGTCCACTGAGACCAGAGGTCCCTTTTTCAGGGGTGACCTGGGATTAATTATTACAGGCAGATATACAGACAGTACAAGTACAAAGCAGATGGTCAATTACGAGGCATACTTTTTTTTACAAGGGGTTGGGATAACATAATACATACACTACATAGTGCATCACAGAATTTAGGTGTCTGTTCCAATATAACTAATCATTAATCACATGCAATAGGGTAATTACACTGTAGTTACATGTTTGTTGCATGCAACTACATTGCAATTGCAATGCAGTTACAGTATAGTCACACTGTAACTACAGTTCAGTTAGCTGACACTTAAAGTGTAACCACCACATGATATGGAAATACGCCAGCCCGGTGACGCTGAGGGTTGAGGTACCAGATGCCACACCTCACGCAATGCCGGCAACCTGGGTTTGGGAACGAGCTCAGGCCATTGGGGTTTGGCAGGAAAGGAGAGGATTGAGTGCCCAGAGGACAGCTCTCCTCTCCTGGGAGAGAGGAGGGTACAGGCTTGGTGCTTGACTGGGCTCTGGCGGAAGCCAGAGGCACAGCAAGCGCAGGAGCTTACAGAAAGGGCTTGGAGTGGCGGACATTGGCGGAGATGCCTTGATGTCAGGGTGCATGCCACTCCCCTAGAACAGGGAAAAACTCTCTCGGAGCACTGGGGAGACAGAGCGCTGGTGCGACCTCATGACTCCCACCTGGCTGTTCTGTTATTGGGTGCCCAACAAACAAGAAGGATCTCGGGGTGCTGGGCCCCACCTTGTACCCACCTGGGGGGTATACCAAGGCTTCATGGGGGATCACCTGCAGGATCAAGGTAGGTCAAGTAGGAGTGGGGTAGGCACCATTGGCGACTCCCGAGGATGCAGGGTTCCAGGAGCGGGAGAAGGTGGAAAAAAGAAAGTTAAAAAAAAAAAAAGATATAGAAATACAACTTGAGCAAGTCACAGCAGCAAACAGAGTAAAATTCTCTTAGAATGACATGAAGGAAGCACTCATGATATGGCTATCATTCAACAGGAACAAGTACAGTGACAGCACTCCAGTAGCAGTGTCTTCAGCCCTTTATTTTTTTACTTTCTGTTTATGCCCCCTTCTCACCGTACACCTGAACTCCTTCTGGACTTACCAAAGGATGCCTGCTTCATCCCCCTTACTTGCAGAACGGTGTGCTAGACCTTCCCTCATGGAGCCTTGGCTGTTCCCCCTGGGCAGGAATGAGGGGGAGGGGCTTACCCTTGAACTTCTAGTTTCGACTGGAGGCATGAGCGGTGGATCAAGCAGTGGGATCCTTGCAGTGCCAGGTGATCCTTCATTCTCAGGTGCAGGAGTCCATTTTTCTTGTTTCTCCCAGCCCCACCAAGGTTTGCACACAGGTGCGCGTACACACGTAGGTGTGCTGTTGTACCCAGATCCAGGCCGGGTCCCTAGCTGCACTGCCACCTGTGGTCACTCAGATGGCAGTATAGCTGCAGAGTTGACTACCCTCTTTCCCCCAGAGGAGGAGAGTGACCTGTGGGATGCTCTATCTTTCCCCCCAGCTGGCCCCCAACAACCCAAGCTCACACCCAAACCCAGGTCACTGGCATTCTGAGCGTTAACTTCAGCCTTTTTTTAAAATGCCCAAGGAAAGAGTAGTTCTGTAGCTCTGCTGGTAGAGAATTCCAATAAGATGGGGCAAAATAGGCATGAGACCTTTTACCCGTATTAGGTTTTACTCTGAGTGCCTCATGTAGCTTACAGTTTGAGGACCGACATGAACACCTCTCATCTTTAGGAACTAATCCACCATTTAGATTCAGTGAAGCAGAAATTTAGTTTAAACATCAGGCATAACACGGGGTGCAGCATCATCCCTTCCAGAGATGGCTAATTTAAGGAAGAGAGAACCCTGCCATGATGTTTCCCAGGGAGGCCCTGGACGCAAAGTGACTAATTTTGCTATATAGAACCTTGAACCTGTTAGTCCAAGATCTCTTGTGGGACTGAAGTATAGAGGGCACAAATAGTAGCTAGGAGAGCAAGGTGCTGTTTGCTATGGCAAGCCTCAAATCCAGGGTTAGAAAATCACTTGGGTGGTATAGTAATCCAGTTTTCTGGTGCAGACATTTTATGATATGATCCACATGTTATTCGAAAATGATTTCTTGGTTGATATGGAACCAAAGACACTTCTTGTGGAGTTAAAAAGCTCATTACTTCCAATAGCTTCATAAGAAGTCTGAGCCATCCATTGCTTTTAATGCTCAGGTACAAAAATGAATTTGTGCTCACTAAAATTGATGCTTCCAACTTCCTTTATTATGGTACATCTTCATTTAAAAACTTTAAAACAGGCAGTCCATAAAAACCTCAGAGGTACAACATGAAAGGGGGACAGCTGACGAGACATCTGTCCTGCCCTGAACCCTCAACCTAACATTTTGCTCCACCCCCAAAGCTTCATCAGACTGGTCAGTGAGTGCTGCTTTTTATCTCCACAAGTTGTACTGTTATTGAGCTAACATCACCACTGCTTTCGTGCACTTTTTTTTTTTTCAAAATGAGATCCAAAGATGATTTAGTTTATCCACCACTTCAACTTATGAGCCAGAGGGAGTGGTTTGGTTGAGCATGTGTTGCCTATCCATCCCAAGGTGTTCTGAGCCAAAGACAACAGCCTTGGTCTTTTTTTCGTTCACTACTGGCTTATAATCAGGGAACCATTTCTCTAGGATACAAGCATTTACAGCGTGCTAGGCATTGCTCATGTTAACACCAGCAGAGCTTCTATACAGAACTGCATCATCTGCAGAAAGCTGCAGGTTCCCTCCACCACACTTTTCTGGCATGTCGGGGGACCTCAGGATAGACTCCTGAGGGACACTATCTGTAACAGACTTCTGATTGGAGTGGATGCCATTCCATTTAACCTCCTGGGACCTGTTTCCCAGATAGTGAGTGAACCAGCAGTGTGAGAGGCAATCAAGGCCCAGGCATTTTAACTTACCAAGGAGTATGCTACAACTGACCAGAGCAAATGTCTTTGTAAGGTCAATAAAGACAGCCCTAGTCATCATCCCTTTGTCCTTGGCATTTAGAGCATCAGTGGTCAGTCTAATCAGGGCTGTTTCAGTACCATGTTCCTTTCTAGGAGGCAGTATAGTGTTGTGGTTTAAGGCACTGAGCTGCAAATCTGGAGACCTGGGGCTCTATTTCAAAGCCTGGGGAATGATGCAAGGTACCTGCGTCAAACATATATGCCATAAGTGATACCTTGCATCAAAAGATGCAGCATTCCCAATTTTTGAACATGGTGTGCACCCAAAAGGGGTGCTGCTACACCAAAGTGGCACTGCACCAGCCTTGCACCCCAGATCAGGGTGTGCCAGGTCACAAGGGGGCTTGCACCATGGTGGGGCTGCAACATCCCTTTTTGAGGATTTTGCAAGCCCCGCTATAGATGCAGCAAGGAGCTCTAGTTAGACCAGCCAGAAGTGGTCTAAGGGCCTTGTGTCATTGCCACACACTGTGGTGAATGAGGGGGATGTGAAAGTGGGGGATCAGGGGCTGAAGGAGCATGGGAGTGCCCTAGGACTGTGGCTGCCAAGTGTTTGAGAAGCTGGCTGATGTTTCATAGTACTATGTGTTTGTACAGTGTATACAGACTAGAAAACATCATTTTGTACTGTAACTATATGTTTCTTTCAGGTGGATAGAAAACGTTACATTGTAAAAGCTGTTATTTTATGCACTCCATATTGTTAGCTTGAAATCATCATACCTGATGGCAACTATACCTAGGAGGTGTCGTGGAGACAGCAGGCATCCCCGACGGGCACCGTATCACTCCCTGTCATGCCCACTGTCACCACGACACTGCCTAGGTATTGTTGCAGTTAGGTTGGATGATTGTAGGCTACCAATATGAAGTGCAGAAAATAACAGATTTTACATAATATAATGAGTGTTTGCTCACCTGGTAAAGGTGATTGTGTTAGTTGTATACATGTGTAACCCCTAGATGGCGCTATCCCAGGGGCTACTACCCCTGCCTGATTTGCCACTAACAGGTTGAGGGGCCTGGATCCAATGGCGGGTGCCTCCACCCAGAGGTCAGGGTTTGCAATAGTTAAACTAACTTGGTCACAGCCCTCTGGGACACTGCAACCCCCCTTTCTTCCCACTAGTGGCCCACACAATATATCAGAATTACCTTCACAGTATACACTTACCCCAGGTCTGGTTCCGCACTGGGACCTCCTGTGAAATGAGATACAGTGCAACAATCACAGTACAGTACTTTTAACATAGACAAATACCTCAGGCAGTATAACTTTGCTGAAACAAGCAGCTCTGATTTATTTAGGGGATATAACAAGGACAGGGGAAATCAGGTTAATTAGCTTATCACTCTAATAATCTACCTATGGCTCTGTGACAGGCCTATCCCTATCAGTTACTGTCCCTGGGTACCCAAGCCCTAGTGGCTAGTCCAAACCATGGCAGCTGGTAGGGGCCCTTTCACACAGAGAAAAGGAGAATTAAACAGTCAGCAGTACAGTAATTCCATTTGGATTTAATGTGGCAATTCAACAGGAGCTACCCTGAATTAGTACTCACGACCTCCAAATAAGATAGGGTCCTTCAATGTCAGCAGGGCTCACTTGAGGTACACAAACCTCTTCACACATCCATATAAAAGAAAGCACTATACCAGGCAGGCTGCATCTGTATCCCGATCGCAATTACTGCACAATACCCAGGAGAACACACAGCAGATTCAGTTCCTGACAGACCGAGTGCAATTTTCAGCAATTCCTCCAGTCTTCTACAGGGTGAGCCTGGTTTCTACTCTTCAGATATTCTTTGATTCTCTTCACAGGACGGATTCAGTCCTAACAAGCTGTTACACAAGCTGCAGACCAGAACTCTGGGCCTTACACACGTTTTTTGACTAAAACTGCACACTGAAAAAGCACAGGGCTCCTTCCTTCTTCACTGCCAAAGCTCAACTGAAACTCCAACCGACAAAACCGGGCACTTCCTTTGAGTTCCTCCCAGTTCTTGACTGGATTGGCTGTCACACACGTAGACTGCTGCTGTTGGTCCAAAAAGGCACTGAAGTCTAAACTACATCTCCCAGAGTCACTGCCCATACAATCCTCTTGTGGCTGGCTCAGATTATGAGTCCAAGTTCTGATTCGTCCAAGGCACCATTTTAGAGCTAGCTTACCCCACTGATTGGTCCAGTTCAGCAGTTCAAAACCAGAATGGGAACTAGGCAGACACTGTTCTGACTGCAAAAGAAAGTAGGTTAGACAAACTGTAATTTCATTATCACTCTAAATGGTTTCTGGCAAACAGTTACATCTTTCAGATAGGTTCCTTTGCACTCCTAGTGACTGCAAAAATGGAGTGAATTGGCAGCAGCTTGAGTGGTACTCAATCAAAGAAACACACAGTCCCCCATACAAACTAATTATGTCTGCAAGCAGACAGCTCTTAAAGAGACAGTACCAGAGGTTCTAAAAACACTCACTGATAAATGGCTTAAACGCCAAACACCATTCAGGCTTGGAGCATTCAAGCAAGCTCCTGGAAGTCTTTTGGGAACCCCCATTTGCAGGGGGGTTACACATGACACTCCAGACATTACCTCTCAGGTTCCCAACCTTCCTGATAGGCTAGTGATGCACATGTGACCCAGATCAAATTCGCAGCATACCTTGGTCCCAGGAATCCCCTTTCTCCAGTTCGATTCTTCCAGAGCTGAAAAGAAACAATATTTCTGGCCAAGAACACCCTTACCCTCTAATCCCCACTGTTAACCATACAGAATGATACCAAACATAGCTAGGGATTTCACCATATCTTCTGTTTATTTCCTGTTGCTACAGTTCTAGCTTCAGTCACCTAGTGTTACCGACATATGAACTAGTTACATCAAAAACTAATTTGTTTTAGAGTCCTTAATTAATACTTCAACATTTTTTTTGTTTTAGAGTCTTTAACCACACCGAACTAACCATTGTGAAATATACCTGCCGTGGTCGCCCTGAAGGGAGGGTCATGGAATGTCATGGATACAACTAAAACAATCACCTTTACCAGGTGAGTAAACACCCATTGTGTTATGTTGTATTCATGACACTCCAGACATTACCTCTTGGGTTACTATAATAAACAGTTACACCATCCTTTCAAGGTGGGACAGGGCGATCAGTGAGATAGCTGGTTTTTGCCTGCTGTGGACAAAACTTTTCTGGCAAAGTCCATTCTTTGTTTATACAATGTGTCCAGTCTGTAGTGTCTCGAAAATGTATGGACAGTGGACCAGGTTGCCGCTCTGCAGATATCCTGCATGGATACATTAGCTGTTTCTGCCCAAGAAGTAGCCACTGCCCTTGTAGAGTGGGCCTTTATCCCTGCCGGGGGTGTAAGGCCTTTTCCTTTGTACTCCTACTGTGTTGTTCTCTTTAGCCAAGAGGCAATGGTGGTCTTGGATGCTGCCAGTCCTTGTTTGTGGCCTTTGGGCTATTACAAATAGTCTTTCTGAACTGCAGATTGGCTGTGTTCGTGTGATGTATTTTGATACCCGTACTGCCCACGTCTATGGGGTGATGAGACTTCAGCTTCCCCTGTTGTGTTTGTGCAAAAAATGTGAGTAGTTCCACCAGTTGGTCCCTGTGGAAAGCAGATCTGACCTTGGGGTGTAATGCCGGCACTTTTCTCATGAACACTCCTTGGGCCGTGAAAATGGTGTAGGGTTCTTTACAGGACAGGGCCCCCAGTTCGCTAATTCTGTGAGCCAAGCAGATGGCCACGAGAAAGCATGTCTTGAGGCCTACCAGTAAATCAGCACTTGATGCAGGGGTTCAAATGGGTTCTCCCCTAGGGATTCTAGAACCATGGTTAGATCCCAGGGCGCTATCGGCGTGCGGACCTGAGGGCGAATGTTCTCCACAGCCCTAAGGAATCTGACAGCATCCAGATGGGCCCTGGGCTGCGAATGCCGGTCATTTCCCCTGGCCGCCCCATTACTGACAGTTGCATTCTGAGGGAGTAAGTGGACAGTCCCTTACTAAGCCCTGTTCTAGGTACAAGAGAATGACAAGTATGTCTACCTGCATGGGGTCGAGCTGTGCCAAGCTGCACCATTTTGTGAAAATGTTCCACTGTCTACCATAAGTAGTTGTGGTAGATGGCTTCCTGGATTGCAAGATGGTTGCTATGACCAAATCATGGTAACCAGCGGTCAGCAGTCTCATGCCTCTCAGGAGCCAGGCCGATAATTTTAGGGTGTGAGGGGCCAGGTGGATCACTGGTCCCTGGAACAGCATGTCCTTCCTGAACAGAATGGTAAATCTGTCCATTGACATGCCTATTGCTGAGGTGAACCATGCTCTCCATGGCCAGTATGGTGCTATGAGTATGATCTGTATCTGGGATAGCCTGATCTTCACCAGCACCTGGGGAATTAGGGGGATCAGAGGGAATACGTAGGAGCGATCCTGATCCCATGCTTGGGACAGGGCATCCACTCCAATGGCCTGTTTCTCCCTGTACCTGGAGAAATATGCCCTGACCTGCGTATTCACCCTGGAGGCCATTAGATCTATGGGAATCCAGCCCCACCTCTGCTATATCAGGGTGAATAGGTCTGGGTGCAGTTGCCACTCTCCTGGGTGTACCTGTTGTCTGCTGAGCCAGTACACCCTGATGTTGAGCTTGCCGGCCAGGTGGACATCATGAATGTGAGTGAGACGGGACTAGGCCCAGTTCAGCACCTTGGCTGCTTCCCTGAGCATGGCTCGGCTGTGCGTTCTGCCTTGTTTGGCTATATATGCCACCGTGACTCTGTTGTCGGACTTCACCAACACTGTCCGACCGGAGATGTCATTCCTGAATGCCCTCAGGGCATGGAAAGCTGCCTTTATCTGCAGGATGTTGATGGACAATCGTGCCTCTGCGGTTGTCCACCGGCCCTGGGCCGTGGAGTTGTCCATGCATGCTTCCCAACCTGTGAGGCTAGTGTTGGTCTCCGCAGTCACCATGTAGGAAAGTTCCAGAGGACAGCCCCTTGATAGATGTGGGCAGTGTGTCCACCAATTTAAGGAGCTCCTGACAGTATCAGGCAGGATAAGAACCTTGTTGAGGTCGTCCTCCGAGAGCGAGCCCTGTTGTAGCACACAGCTTTGCAAGGAGCATATGTTACATTTTGCCCATGGTACCAAATCGAGGCAAGATGCCATGCAGCCGAGGGCCTGAGCCGCTAGGCCCATTGTCAGTTTGGGTGAGGACTGCAGTGACCGAACCACCATGATCACTGACTGTATACATTTGTTTAATGGTCTTGCCGTTCCTTCAGCTGTGTCGATTTCTGCCCCAAGATGCAGTATGCACTGGGTTGGGTGCAGGGAACTTTTGTCCATACTGACCACCCAGGAATGCTGCGAGAGCATAGACAGAACCAGTTCTGTGTCTCTCTGTGATTGGGCGCTGTTGCGTGATCGTATCAACCAGTCATCCAGATACGGGATAATGTCTACTCCCCACTCCCTTAATCGGGCTGCTAGGATGACGGATACCTTGGTGAACACTCTTGGTGCTGATGTGAGGCTGAAGGGCAGCATTTGATACTGGAAATTCTGGCCCAGTATGTGGAACTGGAGGAAGCACTGGTGGCTTGCCCTGATTGAGATGTGAGTGTAAGCATCCTTCAGATCCACTAAGGTGAAGCAGTCTCCTACCCATAAGCTCCTCAGTGTTGACCTGAGGGTCTCCATCTTGAACCAAGGAGTGGAGACAAAACTGTTTAAGAATTTTAGGTCGAGTATAGGCCAGAGGTCTCCATTTTTCTTCGGAACCAGGAAGAAAACTGAGTATGTCCCCGTGCCGTGCTCAGTGACTGGCACTGGCTGTATTGCATTGTTGTGTAGCAGGTCCAAGAGAACCTCCTGTACCTGGTGAGCTATTGCGCTTCTCTTTGAAATGGGGGACAGAATCAACCTGTCCCTGCAGGGTTCCTTTGAAAACTCGATAGCATAACCCTGGGACACGATCTCCAGAACCCACTTGTCGGACGTTGTTTGTTGCCAACGTTGGTGGAAAAGAATTACCTGTTGTCCCACAGGAGGGTAGGGCAATAGGGGGTTTGGTGGTGGGGCAGTCTGGTCGGGGTAGTCAGGACTGTTTCTGTCTCCCCCCCCCTTCCTCTGCCAGTGAAGCATGAACTCCTCCCCCTGAAGGTGGAGTAGCTGCCCTGCGATAGGCCCCAAGAGCTGCCAGTCTGGCCTCTCCCTCGAAAGGAGTTACTTGAGTAACTCTGTTTTCTGGTCTGTTGGAATCTGCCATTCCCCCAAAATCTACGGTGAGCAGATGGCAAGTAGGTGATTCTGTTTGTCCTTGGCTAGGTCTTTGCCTTCCTCTTTTTGCTTGAGGAATTCCTTGAGCCCTTCCCTGAAGACATTGTCCCCGTTCAGGGGCAGACTCTGTAAAAGTGCCTTTGACTCGTTATCCACTTCCCATAGTTTCAGCCATAAAGCTGTCTGGCTCTGTTTGTCAGGGCAGAGACCTTAGCTTCCAGCTTTAGAGAGTCCATGGCCATGTCACCTAGATACTTTGCTGTGTCCAGAGTACATTTCAGGAGCTCAGCTTCCCTGGACTTGGGGTCTAATTTTTCCATGAGCTCCTCCAACCAGCGGATCTGTGCCCTGGAGGTGTAGACTGCCGTTACTAGAGTTCAAAAGGTTTTTCGAGCTTTTCCTCTACCTTTTTGTCGGTAGGGTCCTTGAGGAAAATGGTGCCACATGGCAGCAGCACTGTCTTCTTACTCAGTGCTGCAATCTGAGGATCTATGCTTGGTGCAGTGCACCACAATTTGGCCTTGTCTTCTTGTATTGGATACATCCTATCCAGATTTCTTTTCTCTGACAAGCAGCCTGGCTCGGTCGCTTCCCACTCTTTTGAAAAGATGTAATCGATGGCAGGACAGCTAGGAAAGGTGTCCTTAACCATCTGACTCTGCTGAATCATGGGATCCAGCTTGGATTCTGGATTGGGAATTTTGACATCGAACACCATTGTGGTCTTTATGGCCCTCATTAGACCTGGAATGAGATGGATTGAAGTTAGAGGAGGGGACTCGGGGGGTGGTGTCCATGTTGTCGTCCCCCGAATCTACATCCTCTGTATCATCTGGAGCTTCCTGTGTATCCTCATTCCCTGGACGGGTAGGCGATGGTTCCTCCTGGTGTTCCAGATGTGGGGGGTTTGACCCTGGAGCCGGTGTTGGGGGTGGAGACACAGGCGACCTCGATTTTGTCAGCAACTCCAGTTTCTCCATCACCTTCAGCATGAAATTCTGCTGGCTCTCCATCATGGCCGCCATTGCTTGCTGTATCTGGATGAGAAGAGCCCCAGGGTTCATCCATCAGGAGGGACCGGGCCCTTGGCTGTCCAAATCTGTGAGAGGGGGCTGATTTCCCCCTTCTTGTTCATCCTCATGGAGGCATTCCGGGCATTGAGGGCCTGGGTTGTGGGGCATCAAAGCTGTGCTGCAGGATATGCACTTCTTTGTCTTAACCATCTAGTAGAAGAAAAAAAGGAGGGCAGTGTTAGCCTTGTACCCGGTGGGGTATGATAGCCTGTAGAAAAACAGTAATTAGTAAGAATCAGCCCGCTTTCCCATGATAGGCCAGAGGCAAGTCCCTCGAGTGGAGGTCTGTATCCCCTGGGGCAGTCAGCAAGACTGAGCTTGGGGGAAGGCGGAGTGAGCTCCATGACAAGTGTTTTGACTCATTTATTTATTTATTGGTTTCTTTTCTCTTTTTTTTTTTTTTTTTTAAAGAAATTATCTGAGGATCAGTGGCAGGATTTTTAGGACAGTAAATTAATAAAAAGGGAACTAGGAGAGCTTCAGTAGCAGACAAGTAGTGGAATAACAGTATAATTGCAGTATAATGTGGGGAGTGGTGCAATGCAGTGGCTGTGAGGCAGCCATATTCAGGCAGACCTTCTGGACACTGAGGTGCTGCCCTATCTGCATGCATCTCTCTGGACTGCTGGATGAGGTAGCCAGACTCACAGCAGAAGTAAACTGGGTCAGGAGTACCATCACCCCTATCCAGAGACCACCCAGTCCAATGCTACTGACTCAAAGGATGCCGAGAATGAGGAGCACTTGGATGACAGTGGGCACAGGGAGGGTTAGAGCGGTCAGGCAGAGGCACATCCCAGATCCTATTCCACTCAAGAACTCATATGCCACACTGGCAAATGGGGACAACCAATTAGAGGTACCCAGAGAAGTGGAAGGAAAGGATGTGGAGATTAGCCAAGGAGGTGACCTCAGCGGGGAAAGCAGTGGACCCCAGAGGAGAAGGAAGCGAATCCTGGTGGGGGACTCCATCATAAGAGGGATCCAGCTAGGAACACAGGAGGGGGAGGACAGGGAGGTGAGGTGCCCCAGGTGCCACGGCATGGAGGGATGGAAGGAAGATCCTGGGGATCACTGGGAAGGCAAGACGGAAGGGTGAGCTGGATGTCATTATCCACCTAGGTACTAATGACCTGGCAAATGGGGAGCCAAAGGAAGTTCAGGAAGAGTTTAGAAAATTGGGGAGGGGTCTCAAGCAAGTAGCTACTTCTGTCACTTTCTCAGAAGTACTACCTGCGAGAGGCCAGGGAGAACATAGGAGTGCACGCACCAGGAACTTTAACTCATGGTTGAAGAACTGGTGCTGTGAGGAAGGGTTTGGATTCATTGGTGACTGGGGACCCACCTGGAGGGATGGAGATTTGTTCAAGCCTGACGGCCTGCATCCATCCTGGAGGGGAATCCAAACACTCAATGATAAGTTTAAATGCTACATTGACAAGCATTTAAACTAGCAAAGGGGGGTGGCAGGCCAGGAAGGCAGGTACCTACTTGCTCACCCCACACAGCTAGCAGTGGAACCAGTGAACCAGAGGAGTGGCTAACTCTGCAAAGCAGTGTGCAAAAGATGGAGATTAGTGCCCAAGAGGTGGATAGGCAGAAAAGGGGCAACATTCAGCAGAAGGGCAGACAGCAAGGAGAACCAGGGATAAAGGACAACCAAGGAAGGGGCTGGAGTAAAACAGCGAAACAGTCTAGGGCGGTCAAATCATGGAAAGCCATGTGTGCAAATGCCAGAAGCCTTAGCAACACGATGGAAGATCTGGAGGCTGTCATGCTGCAGTCAGACCTGGACATTGTGGCCATCACTGAAACCTGGTGTAATGATAACCACGACTGGGAGATGACCATACCTGGCTACAACATATTCAGAAGAGACATACCAGGCAGGAAGGGAGGAGGAGTGGCACTGTATGTGAAAAATGACATAAGGGCCACAGAGATCCAGGAGGAACAAAATTGGGGAGAGATACTGTGGGTTAAGCTGGAAAGGAAAAATGGGGACAGCCATCCGCACAGGTGTGGTCTATAGACCACCAGCCCAGGAGGAAGAAACAGATAGGGAGCTGATGCTACCCATCCAAAGGATGGCAGACAAGGGTGAGGTAGTACTGGTTGAGACTTCAATATTCCAGACGTGGACTGGAGCATCCCAGCAGCAGCATCAACTAGAGCAGATTTATCCTGACTCCTCTCAGGTGCCTTCTCAAGCAACTGGTCATGGAACCAACTCGACAGAAGGCAATACTGGACCTTGTGCTCACAAACAGGGACAGTGTGATGGGGTAACAGCGGGAGCACCTGGGAACAGTGACTACCAGTCATTGTGGTTTGAAATCACAGAAAGAGCAGAACCAAACCACACAAAAACACATATCCTGGATTTTAGGAGGGCAGACTTTGGGAAAATGGGAGATACTTGAAAGAGGCATTAAGGGAATGGGACAGGAATCCGGGGTTGAGGGAACAGTGGGCAGTATTTAAATGGGGACTACAAGAACAACAGAATTATGCATTAAGCAGGTTAGCAAGAGGAAAAGGAAGAGGAGACCATTATGGTTTTCCAAAGAGGTAGCAAAGAAAGCGAAGCCAAAAGATTGCATTCGGGCAATACAAAAGACACAGGCAGAAGGGGATAGGGAGAAGTCACCAGGAGAAGCAAAGGAGGCAGGGTGGTGCAGGAAGCCAAAGCTCAGACAGAAGAACACATTGCAAAATCAGTGGGTAGAGGGGACAAAACCTTTACAGGTACATAATGAAAAAGAAAGACAAAGGGAGGATAGTGAGACTGAAGGGGAGTATTAGTGATGGAGGATGACAACAGTAAGCTGACATATTGAACAGGTATTCTGCTCAGTCTTTTACTGAAGAAGAGGAGGTAATGGGTCTGAAGGGAGTACAAGGGTGAGAATGGTGCAGAAATGGACACAAGTCCTTTTACATGAGAAAGGGTCCTGAAGGAAACTGGAAGTAAGAGTTGATAAAGCAATGGGGCCAGATGGGGTGTACCCCAGGGTCCTTAAAGAACTAAGAGAGGTGGCTGAACCTCTGGCTATCCTGTTTAGCCGATCACTGGAAACTGGGGAGGTACCCAAAGACTGGAGGACAGCAGATGTAGTCCCCTTATACAAAAGTGGGAACAAAGAGGAAGCAGGGAACTACAGACCAGTCAGCCTCACCTCGGTAGTGGGGAAGATCATGGAAGCACTACTGAAGGAGAGATTGGTGGAACATCTGGTTGTCAATGGACTACAGGACCCAAGGCAGCATGGTTTCACCAGGGGGAGGTCATGTCAGACCAACCTCATTGAATTTTTTGACTGGGTGACTAGGAGGTGGATCAGGGAGGGCAGTGGACATGGCCTATCTGGACTTCAGCAAGGCCTTTGATACTGTGCCACATAGAAGACTATTACACAAACTGGGGAATATGGGTGTGGGCAGGACAGTAGTGTGGTGGGTAGGTAACAGGCTGGGTGGTAGGACACAGAGGGTGGTGGTAAATGGCTGTCACTCCACAGAGGGAAGAGTGACCAGTGGGGTACCACAGGGATCAGTGCTGGGACTGGTCTTATTCAACATCTTCATCAGTGACATCGCACAGGACCTAGAAGGCAGAATTTCACTGTTCACTGATGACACAAAGCTCTGTAACAGAGTAGACACACCAGAGGATGTAGACAGAATGAGAAGGACCTGCAGAAACTTGAAGAATGGTCAGGGGTTTGGCAGTTGAAATTCAATGCAAAGAAGTGCAAGATAATGCATATGGGGCACAAAACCCCGCACAATATATCAGTTGGGGGTGAGGATATAGCATGCACCAAGCAGGAAAGGATCTTGGGGTTATCATCTCTGATGACCTCATGGAGGAAACAGTGTGACAAGGTAGCAGGTAAAGCAAATAGGATGCTGGAATGTACAGGCAGGGCATCACCAGCAGGAAAAGGGAGTCTCATAATCCACTATACAAGACACTAGTGAGGCCCCACCTGGAGTACAGTGTACAGTTCTGGAGACCATACCTACGTAAGGACATAGACAGGGTAGAGAAGGTTCAGAGGAGGGCAACAAAGATGGTGCATGGATTGCATCACAAGTCCCTATGAAGACAGGTTGAAGGAACTGAACATGTACTCCTGGAGGAGAGGAGGGAGAGGGATATGATAGAGACATACAAGTATCTTACAGGGAGGAACAGGGTGCAGGAATACACTATTTTAAGCGAAAAAGATGTCTCAGGACTAGAGGGCATGGGATGAAGTTGGAGGGAGGACGATTCAGAGGAAATGTGAGGAAGAATTCTTCACAGAACGGATGGTGGACAAGTGGAACACCCTGCCAGAGGAAGTGGTGGGGGCTGAAACAATCACGGGATTTAAGAATGCATGGAATAGACATAAAGGAATTCTCGAGGTCAAGGGTAAGGGGCAACAGACTTCTAGGAAAAACATAAACTGAACTTACAAGCTCAAATGGGCAGACTGGGTGGGCCATAGGCCCTTATCAGCCGACACTGTCTATGTATCTATGTATCTATGACCCAGCATTGAGTGGAAGTTATTAAAAAAATTTCTTAAACCACCTGGAATCTGTTCCCAACGTTGGGACAGGCTGCAGACAGAGGGCTAGTAACAGAACTGAAGCAGTAGTTATAGCTGGCAAGACTCGTGGTGTGCACCCTTTTAGGAAATGGTGGATCAGCCTGCAGAGGAAACAGCCATACCAAATGGTGGCCAAGTCACAAAATGGTGGCCAAGTCACCATGGAGCCCAGTAGTGAGGATGAGTTGCCCTGGTGAAAGTTACAGTGAAAAACCTTTTTAAATTGCTTTATTTAGCCCCCTTAATGTCCCTCACATCTTAGCATTATAAACATTTTTATAGTGTCTTCGGTCACTTAATAGGGGCCGCCAGAAAAGTACCTGTATGCAAGAACATGTACCCATCCCCCTTACAGGCCGTTGCCACATGGGAGATGGCAAAATGGAGTCAGTTCGGGTGTTTTCTGGGGCTTCTGCCAAAGAAACAGATAGTTAGAGACCACCTGCAGCCCTGAGGAGCAGTCGCTAGAGAGGGACCACAACTGAGCTGTTCCTGCTCCCTTACAACACCCGCTAGTAGGGGATGGAGAGAAGAGGTTCGGTCCTGTGCTATGAGGCCCCGCTTGTGAGGGGGAACCACACTGCCAGGCACCAGGACCAAGCGAGACAAGGTGCTCCCAAAACGCCGCTGACTCTGTCTCTCTTTGCCCAGTGGACCCTGCTTGGGAGGGGGGAGCACTGGTGGCAATGAGATGTGCTGGGCATGCAAACATCTAAACAGAAGCAGCGCCTAGTCGCTGCGGCTCTCAGAAGCACGCAAACATTCAAACAGAAGCAGCGCATATTCACTGCAGCTCTCCGATGCACCACAGCACCAGGCAGTACTAAAAAACAGTAATCCTTGAAGTAACAGTGTAAAAAGACACAAACTCACAGTAAGATACAGTCTGCACTAAATTAAGGTGTGCGCCCAGCTCCAATTAAAGCTTTATAGGCCAGAGAAAAAAAACACACTATTTACAGAATATGGCTTTCTACTGATGCAAGTTATACATAAACCATGCAGATAATTAACAATAATGACTTGGATAAAGAACCTGGGAGAGAGAGAAGTAATTTTTGAAATACTGTTAAGGAATACAACAAACACAGCTTCAGATCAACCAGATAATTAGCTTCAAATCAGAAATAATTAAGTCTCTCTCCTCTTAAATCCTCAGTTGTCAGAAACTATCTCCATGATCAGTCTATAAATTGCTTTGCTAATTTCTGAGGGTTTTGGCCTACCTTTCCCTAATTAGCTGCACAAGGGTCTCCTGCAGTCTCATCAGATGGAAAGGTTGAACTGTAGAAAGGGGATTCCTGGGACCAAGGTATGCTGTGAAATTTGATCTGGGTCCCATGTGCATCACTAGCCTATCAGGCAGATTGGGAACCTGAGAGGTAATGTATGGAGTGTCATGGATACAACATCACACAATAAATAATACATGGGGGGGGTGCATGACAAGAATTTAATGTGCACACGAGGTGTGGGACACTACAGAAACCCCAAGGGCGAAGACTGATGGATTTATTAAAGCATTCCACATCAAGGGTGGGCATTAAATTCTAATTTTGCACTCTCCCCTATGTGTTGTTTTATGTAATTGCTGGGGGATGTTTTTTTTCTGCCAGCTTTCTTTAAATAAGAACTGTTTTTCACCAAAGTTGTGTGTGTGTTTTTATATTTACTAGTGCATGTAACAGTACATTTAAGAAACTGAATAAACTGTGGCATGCTTTAGCAAAAACTGTATTTTACTGCTTTTGTAAGTTTTTAAAATTGGTAAACAAAGCCAACCCAGTGGTGCTGAGGGTTGAGGCGCCGGATGCCGCACCATGCATCACAACGGCGACCCAGGTTCGGGATCAGGCCCGGGTCATCGGGGCTTGTCTAAGGAGAAGAGGACTGAGCATCCCAATGAATGCTCTCCTCCTTTGGGGACACTCCAGGTGGTGCTAGCCCCGTTGTCCTACTGCTGGTGGAATCATGGGCAGTGGGGCGAACATGACTCTCATGAGTCAGGGGAGGGGAGGGCACTGTTTGGCACTTGACTACAACGTGCATCAGCACATCGTCAGTCTGGCCGAATGTCTTTCATGCCAGCGGCCTCTAGGGGTTGGAACTGTACAACAAAAAGGGGAGAAAAACCAGAAAAAAACTCCTTGACATCATGCAACATGACACCAGAATCCCGGTATGCTGGGATCCAGCTGAGTACCGGTGAAGGAGGAGGTACCCCTGGGGCCAAGGCCGAGGGACAAGTAAAACAAAATAATTGGCTAACAGGTCACTCTAACTTATAGGCTGTCAGAATTGCACTGGCATTGTTCCTACACTGAAAACAGCAGCTAGTGAAATCAGCAGAAAACAGTTAAACATGTTTCATGTTTATTGATTCGGAAACAACCTTTGAACTAGAAGCGTGTTTACAAAGGTTCCACATCATAGTAGAGAATACAGTACTACACATAGTAAGGTCACAATTAATCAGACTACAAAATCACATAAGCAAGGTTCTCAACACATACTATAGTTGTACACAGTTACAAAATGAAAAACTTTGTTATAGACGTAGAATAATGAGCAGGAACATTGCTGGGTTAGAGTATGGCATATTAAAAGTGCTAACTAGTGAGACTGTGAAAGAAGAGAATGGCTTACAGAAAGGGTAAGAGATCCCAATGCTGCCAGATGTAGGCTTTGTCAGATATAAGTAGATTAGATAGCTAGGCAGGAAGAGGGAGGGAGATTGAGTCTTTGGACAGTTGGGAGGGGAGAGGACGAGGAAATAGTTAGGAGGGTGTGGGAGAGAGGAGGTGAAGGGAGGAGCAGTCTAACCAGCATATTTTGCAAAGCCTTAGAACCAACCTAACAAGCATATTTTGTGGGCATTGGCTAGAATGAGACGGACCCTCATGCACTAGTAAGAATGGGGGGGACAGAGCTCTCCATGGCAGGTGCGGTGAATGAAGGTAATTAATTAGGAAAGGGGTGTCAGAGGTAGGAGGCTAGTGATGCTTGTAAGTGAAGGAAGTGGATCCACCAAATGGAAGTTGGTTACGTGAGGCAGTTGCAGGTGGAAAAGTTGGTAAGCTGCTGAAACAGTAGTGTTTTGAAGATCTTCAGGAAACAGTTAAACTTCTTTTATGGAACACTGTTACATGTCAGAAAACAAGTTTAAGAGCTTTTTAGAGAACTGTTTTTAGTTCATATTTAGAAGATTTGTTTAAGGTTTGGGTCATTGTTGTCACAGCGATATGCAAATTAGGTCCACAGGTCAGCGTGCAGAGCTGTTTCTATGGTGGCAAAAGAGAAAGAAAGAGATTCAATGTGAGACTAGGGAGCGACCAAAGGCAATAGTGGATCTAGGGGGTTTAGTGGGTGCAGGCGCACCCCCCATTGTAACTTACTTGCTTGCTGCTGCTGCATTGCACTTTGCTGGAGAAGTCTAATATATTGATTGTAAGAAATATACATTCAAAACTATAGATTATGTTTATATTTTCAGTCATAAATACCATGAAAAGAATAGTATAAACGATTTTAAAACTTCTAAAAAGTTGCTTATCAAGTATGCACACCACCACAGCACCCCCATTGTAAAATCCTGGATCTGCTACTGACCAAAGGTTAGTGAAAGCTATATTTTTCTTATGCGGCTTTTATTTGCAGAACTGCATTTTTACTGAGTTGTGGGTAATGCCCAAGTGTTTTTCAAATGGCAACTGATGGCACTTGTGAGACTGCAGTCTGCAGGAGTGAATGAGAACGAGCAGTACTGAGTAGAAGCTGGCGCATGTTTGTCATTATAACCCGCAGGTTATAATGGCAAATTATAACCACCTTCTGTCATGTGAAAAAAAATGCCCCCCAGTTTGTGACAGGGAGCTCCTGCCACTCTTGAGAACTGACCTTTTCTTAAATCTGTTGCAACAGTTCTTCTATTTCTTAGTCTATTCTATCCTTTACAATTTCTAGTCGATAAGGTTGGCCACCTTTGGGCACCCCTCTCCCCTTTCTTGATTATGCTATAGTGTCCTCTTTAATTTTCCTTTTCCTTCTCAGGTCCTCTACAGGGAGGTTATTGTTGTGACCTCCAAGCTTTTGTAAAACAGGATGTATTTATCATTGTTGGATTTAGTATGTAATATGAACATACGAACATATGAAGAAGCCAGCAGAAGAAGGCCATTTGGTCTATCAAGTCTGCTCATATTGCAGGGTCCACAGCTTGAGCTAATGTCCCTGCCCTCCCTCCCCAATCTTCCCATCCTCCCTTCCTCCCTGCCCATGATTCTTACTTTCCCCCTATGCCTATCCCAGCCTCTCTTAAAGCTGCTCACCGTCTTTAACAAGATTACCTCTTCTGGCAGTGCATTCCAGCACTATGTCATAAAATACTTCATGTATATACCTTATGTTTATGAAGCCTGCAGATGTTGAAAATACCATGGCTCTAGGTGTTTTTGATAAAGGTAAAAACTACTAGGTGACTATTATAGAAATTAAGTTAGTTGTGCTATTTAAAGTACATGTAAATTGCTGTAAACTGAACATGTCTGAAATGTTATGGTGATTTGTATATATCCCATGATGCTTTGCATTATGGAAGTATGTATGATATTGTATTTCTTTGAAACTTAATTTGCTGTCAATGCCCTTTAGGGTAACCCTTTTTTCAGTGTTTCTGCACTGAGGTTCTTTGTTTTTAGCTTGTTTTTGAGCCCCCACTACCCAAGCAAATGGGGCCCACATAGGGATGAAGGGTTTTCACTGAAAAGTGGTTAGATCAGAGATCAGTGACAGTAAGTGCTGGCTAAGTGCAGAGAAAGGACATACATAGTCTGTTGCTGCAAACTGATGTACTGAAGAAGGAATATGGCATTGCAAAAGCTTATTTCCTGTATTTTGAATAAACATCTCACAGAGATTGTGTGTTGAACCTGAAGTTCGGTGTCTGGTCCATCTGTTATCCCACAACCCCTCCACAGACTTGATGTAAGAAGTGGGATAACTTGCTGGAAGCATCTGGACTGACTGAAGAGGGACATTTTCTGGTGGATATCGCCCAGATATCCCAGGTGGACCAATGCACCAAGAGTTGCCAGAGAAGGAAGTCCATGGAGTTCTGACCAGAACCATGGCCGACAGACGGAGAGAAGCTGCTGCCTGGACTGGACCTGGGAGCTCGGAGGAAGGCCAAGCCTGAAGACAATGAAGAGATGCAGGTCAAGGCAGACTGGAGGTGTGAGAGACAACACCCTGGAGGTGGAGACCCTGATGAGGATGATCTGCTGGATGAGTGGGAAATGGCTGGAGGCAGACTGACTACACACAGAGGTGGAACACTGGTGCCAGGTGCTCAAGAGGTTCCTGCCAGAGAGTTTGGAAAAAGAGTCAGAGGAGGATTTTTTTTGTGGGCTCAGTTTGAGGAGGACCCCCTGCCTAAGCAGGATATTCTTTTGTTTTCTGTGTTCCCAGGATGTTACTTGTTGGAGGTTAGAAATGCAAGTATAAAACCTGAATGTGAGACCCCAGGTAAGACTGTGCCTAGTGATATTGTGCTGGGGTTGAAGACTCCAAGCAAGCAAGAAGAAGCCTATGAGGCTGAAGGGACTTTTTCTTGTATTGATGCAGCTAAATCTATTAACAGTATTGACTGGGGTATACTGCAGACTAAAGATGCTAATATTGCCAAAATGTTACAATATGTTAATATCAAGGAGGTGGTACATGTGTTTTATTTATTTATTTTTTGATGGAAAACCTACAAAGGAGGAGGTGGATGGAAAATGGATTGGAACCTGTGTTGGGGTAACACCAAAGGAGTGTCTACCCTCAGGTGTCTGTATCTGTAGCAAGTGAAATGAATCAAGAGATAAAGTGGGTTTATGTAGAGGGGTTGAACCTAGGAGTGGGCCGCTGCTTAAAACTGACATGTCTGGTGGGGTTGGAGCAGGTAATTACTCACCCCAGAGAAATTGTTTCTATGGTACTGGACTTTACAGCCGTCCAGATTTTTTTTGGTTAAGAAATATGACAGACTTTCCCTAAAAGGAGATGGGAAGGTACTGTTAGTCTCTGTTGAAATGTGTTAATGCCTCAGGGTAAAGAATGATGATATCCACTATGTTTATGATAGAATGTTTATAGTTAATAGGGATCCTGAGACAGAGCTTCTGAAGATGGATGGGTGGAAGCTCCATCCCTTCCTAGGACAGGAAGGTGGTAAGCAGTCTGCAATAACTGTTTCCCTCTTAAGGTGGGGGATATGTAACAGGGAGCTCCTGCCACTCTTGAGGACTGACCTTTTCTTAAATCTGTTGCAACAGATCTTCTATTTCTTAGTTTATTCTATCCTTTACAACTTTTAGTCCATAAGGTTGGCCACCTATGGGCACCCCTTCCCATTTCTTGATTATGCTATAGTGTCCTCTTTAATTTTCCTTTTCCCTCTCAGGTCCTAGTACAGGGAGATTATTGTGACCTCCAAGCGTATGTAAAACAGGTTGTGTTTATCATTGTTGGATTTAGTATGTAATAGGTCTATGTCATAAAGTACCTTCATATATATACCTTGGGTGGGATATTCAGAAAATTGCACATGGCGCAACACAGTTATGCCATGCGCAACGCACTGATGTGCCCCAGTGTGATATTCAAAGGGGGATTGAGCCTGGCATAAATCCCGATGTGCCGGAGCGCAGCAGTAATTGAGGGGGCGTGCCCATGCATACTCCACACATCCCGATATTCAGCCCGGGATGTGCTGAGCCCATACATGCACAACCCCTACCTGCCAGGGTTGGATTGTTTTTTCATAGGATATTACTGACGCCCTCAATCGGGCTGCGAGCGGTCCATTGGACCACCAGGGATATAGGACTATTCTTTAAAACATATGCCCGCGATCAGGCTGCGAGCGGTCCACTGGACCACCAGGGATATAGGACTATTCTTTAAAACATATGCCCGCGATCGGGCAGTGGGGCACTTTGCTGCTTGTGCAGGGGGCGTCGGGCCCGAGGGCTGCAGCCTGGCAGGGCACCAGGTGCAAGTTGCTGGGGATCGGTGTACCTGCATGCAAATGGGTCCATAATGACATGCAAATGGCCCATTTTCACCTTGCATACATTATGGCCCCATTTGCATGTGCACTTTTGAATATCACGGTAGTTGCGCATATCACAATGGCACTTGCTCTAGCGCATCCCCCTGCTCCACTCTGGCCACTTGCGCTGGTGCAGTGCCACTGCGCCATGCGCACTGCAGATGATCAAGGAGCGATACTCAACGATGCTGTGCCATGGTGCAACTCTGTTGAATATCACCCTGTCAACACCCCAGCGCATCCAATTTGCGCTGCACCCAGGCTTGCGCCACAGCCTGGCGCAGTCTGAATATCCTACCCCTTATGTTTATGAAGCCTGTAAATGTTGAAAATACCATGGCTGTAGGTGTTTTTGATAAAGGTAAAAACTACTAGGTAGGAGACTATTATAAAAATTAAGTTAGTTGTGCTAGGTAAAATGCATGTAAATTGCTGTTAACTGAACAATTCTGAAATGTCATGGTGATCTGCATATATCCCATGATGCTTTGCAGTATGGAAGTATGTATGATGTTGTATTTCTTTGAAATTTAATTTGTTGACAATGCCCTTTGGGGTAACCCTTTTTCAGTGTTTCTGCACTGGGGTTCTTTGTTTTTAGCTTGTTTTTTTTTCCTTTTGAGCCCCCACTACCCAAGGAAACAGGGCCCCCATAGGGATGAAGGGTTTTCACTGAAAAGTGGTTAGATCAGAGATCAGTGTCAGTAGGTGCTGGCTAAGTGCAGAGAAAGGATTTACATAGTCTGTTGCTACAAACTGATGTACCGAAGAAGGAATATGGCATTGCAAAAACGTATTCCCTGTATTTTGAACAAACATGACACAGAGATTATCTCTTGAACCTGAAGTTCAGTGTCTGGTCCATCTGCTATCCCACAACCCCTCCATACAGTTATTGCATTGTAATAGTTTTCTATCCACCTGAGATAAACATATAGTTTCAGTACAAAATGCTGTTTTCTATTCTATATATACAAACACACAGCACAACAAAACACCAGTCAGCTTCTCAAACCTTTGGCAGCCACAGTCCTAGGGCACCCCATGCCCCTTCTGCCCCCGGACCCCTCCTGGCATGCAGAACCCCCCTCAACCCTCGTGACCCCTTCTAGTTTTGCACCAGGTGGGGAAGGCTGGATCTCTGCAGCAGTTTCCGCAAGTATGCCAATTGTTTGGCGCAGTTGTTGGCTTGCAGCAAACCTGGGGTGTTTGGTGCCGGGACCCTGATTTTTATAAAATCGGGTGCAGGGTCCCTGGTGCACCCAGAGTTTACTGTAGCCCTAGATCACCACAAATTGCTATGGTCTAAGGGCAGTTTGAAAATCGAGCCCCTGTGTTTGAATCCCATAGCCCCCACTTGCATGCTGTCTGACCCTGAGCAAGTCACTTAACTTCCTTGTGCTCCCAGGTTGCACCTGGAAACAAGCTTCAACTTAGTGTGCCTTTCAATTTCCCCTTCTCTTCCCTTTCTTCTAAAGCCATGGTGCTTGTTCAATATTAAGAGGTACTGCTCTAGATAGTCCTGCAAGCAAGCAATAAGACATGATGAGGTGTGGATTATGGCCTGATAAGAGCACGCCCCTTAGTACCTGGGAAGTGCACTTATCAGGCCATAACCCACACCTCGGAGTGTCTTATTGCACTTATAAAATTGCGCCCCATAAACCTCCCTAGTAAAAAAAAAAAATTATTTTAAGTATGCTGAAAAGTGTTAAATATGCAGAACATAGAAAAATAGTCCATCAGTAGTGTAAACCAAATGTATCATCCCGTGTCTGTCTGTCTCTCTCTCCTCCCAGCTCTGTTTCCCAACAAACACTTCATTTGGTTTATTTGCTTTTAGTTTTGTTTAGCCTTTGTTTTTTAGTGGGAGCCACCAGCCCACTTGATTGTGAGCGACCATGTCGCGACTCTTAGCGGCCATACAGAGCGGTTTCCGCTGTGGTGTCTGTCTGTCCTTGCAACTCTGTCTCACCCCTAATGCACATACACTTTGCTTTTGTTTTGTTTTTTAATTTACTTCATTTTTCTTTTGTTTAGGCTTTCTGTTTCAGTTGCAGCCACCGGCCCGCTTGACTGTGAGCAAGCCTATCCCTTACTGGCCGTCATACAGAACGGTTTCCGGTTTGCTCTTTTCAAAGCATAACTCCGGCTCTGTGCTGCATTATAGACAGGGGATTTTGACTTCAGTAGTTATGGCTTCTCATGGATGGGGGGATGGCTGGGTGGGCTAGGGAATGGAGACAGGAGATGGTGGAAACAGACAGAGATGACAGATTGTGCTAACGGTCACTGGTCCCTGGCCATGATTTCAAATAGTGGGAGGTGAGCCTTGCACTCGGTAGGGACGAATGACAAGTGAAGAAAAGTAAATGAAAGGTACTGCATCTGTAGTTTGTTGTCCTGCAGGAAGGGAAGGGAGAAGTTGGATATATTGCATGGTATGTTTGCCATTTCTCTGTTGGTGGCACCACTCTCCTGGTGCAGTGGTTGTGGTTCTGTGGGATGCTACCTGATGAGCTGCATCGGTAGAGCAGTAGCACGGATTGATTTCTCCATGTGCTGCATTTTGGTTGGCACAAATACTGCCGGTTGTACAGTTATGTCCTGATAAGAACACGACTGAAGGACCCTATCAGCCAATCAGAATGGAGGACATTTTCTGCCCGTTTTATAACTGATTGTAAACCAGTCTCTCCTGTAAGTTTTCCAGTGGGCTAAGGAGAGATATGGGATGGTAATTTTCCACTGGTTCTCTATGACCTTCTTTGTGTGCTGGTACCACTACAGCCACTTTCCATTTCTTTTATTGAGGAGCAAGGTAACAGGGATGCAATTAATGGGGCTGCTATTTTGATGTCTTTGTTGTTGCAATTTGCCAGAGCAGAGCCACTTGATTTAATTCACTTTAACAAGGCAAGCACTTCCTACCACTGGACTAGCCAGAGATGAAACCTGGGTTGTTGATCCCTTGTTTCATCCTAACCCAGGGGAGGAGGGGATCCTGAGTGAGCAGGTTTGAACCTGGCTAGATCCATGACGAAGCAATTGAAAGCACTAGCACCGGATTGGGGTTCACTAATGCTCTGACCTTTAGTCACTATATCTCCTTTTGAGGAACCAGTGAGCCCTTTCAATAAGGAGTTAATCTGCAACCAGAACCTCTTAGGGTCAGTCAGATATTTATCTTATAGCCTCCTGATATACTTGAAAGTAAAAGGTAGCTGGCACCTGCTCACTGTTCGGACTTGAGTTCAAATACAGACACTGCTTGTAGTAGCATAAAGAACAAGCATTTGTCAATGCCGAATGTTTGCTTGCTGGCATTGGCAGTGGTAGTGTAGAAGTTACAGAGCTGCATAATAGGAATGGCAGTGAAGTATTAAACTGAAGCCAACCCCACCACCACCCTGCAGAGAGTGACAGGCATTGGGGTGTGCCTTTGGGTCATCAGGCATACCGTGCCATTTCACCACACCCCACCCTGCAGACACTGACAAGTGTCACGGTGTGCTTTGGGGTCTTTGGCCCTTATCGCACCCATTCCATCAGGAAATACGGTGAGATGGGTGCGGTATAGGAGAATGGGGTGAACTTTGGGGCCAAAGAGTCAAGGCATCCCTCGATGCCTCTCACTGGCTGCAGGGTGTGAAATGGTATGAGCATTGCAGGCAAGAACTCAAGTCACATCCCTGGTGCCTGCCATTCTTTACGGGTTAGGCGCTATGATTGGAAACTATAATACCTCAGGCATTCGGTGGTATTTTCACTCCAAATTTTCAACATGTTTTTTTTGTGACCCCACCTCATGAACAGTGGCAATATCAGTTTGTTAGCTGAAAGCTGCTTATGTACAGCGACTACGGCATTTAGCACCACAGGTGCAAACACATTCCGAACAGGATGTAAAAAATGACAGCTGTACTGTTCATGGGGAGGTGTAAAAAATGGCAATGTTGCAAATCTGTAGTAAAAATATTAAAAAAACTAGTGAAGTCACGAGCATGCATAGAAACTGTGCAACGCACACCCGTAATGTAATTAGTTTGGGGATTTTTTACAGCAGATTTTCAACAGAGGCATTTTGGGACCTCCGATCATGAACAGTGTCACTGTGATTTTCGTTATCTGTCCCGAACAATGATTTCCCACAGTGACCACGCATCTCTGCACTGAAAGTGTGAAAACACATTTCAGCCATGTTGTGAAACATTACAGCTGTACTGTTCATAAGGAAGTGTGGAAAAATGCCACTGGTGAAAATCTGGACTGAAAATATTACAAAGTCATGAACTTATGAGGGTGCGTGGAAACTGCGCAATGCTCACTCATAACAGTGTCATTTTATGGACTTTTGTCACCAAATTTTCAACATAGCCATTTTAAGACCTCTGCTCATGAACCGTGTAACTGTGATTTTCTTAATCTGTCCCAAACATTGCTTTCGCACACTGACTGCACCATTGTGCGCTACATGTGCGAAAACACATTTTGGGTGACATGTGAAAAATGGCAGCTGTACTGTTCATAAGGAAGTGTTATAAAATGGCAATGTTGAAAATCTGGAGTGAAAATATTGAAAATTCGCAAACTTACAAGCGTGCGTAGAAACCGCGCAACGCACGCTCATAAAACAGTCATTTTTAGCAATTTTTTCACCAAATTTTCAACATGGCTATTTTAAGACATCTGCTCATGAACAGTGTCACTGTGATTTTCTTAATGTGTACCATACATTGATTTCGCACACCAACTGCGCCATTGTGCGCTACATGGGCGGAAACATGTTTTGGGCAAGATGTGACAAATGACAGCTGTACTGCTCATAAGAAAGTGTAATAAAATGGCAATGTTGAAAATCTGGATTGAAAATATTGAAAATTTGTAAACTTACGAGCGTGTGTAGGAATTGTGCAACGACGTCAGAAAACAGTCATATTTAGGGATTTTTTCACCAAATTTTCAACATAGCCATTTTAAGACATCTGCTCATGAACAGTGTCACTGTGATTTTCTTAATGTGTACCATACATTGATTTCGCACACCGACTGCACCATTGTGCGCTACATGGGCGGAAACACATTTTGGGCAAGATGTGAAAAATGACAGCTGTACTGCTCATTAGGAGGTGTAATAAAATGGCAATATTGAAAATCTGGAGTGAAAATATTGAAAATCTGGAGTGAAAATATTGAAAATTCGCGAATCTACGACGTCGTAGGAACTCTCGCAATCCACTCGTATCTGCCATCATTTGTAGGATTTCCACCAAATTTTCAACATAGCCATTTTAAGACCTCTGCTCATGAACAGTGTCACTGTGATTTTCTTAATTTGTTCCATACATTGATTTCGCACACCAACTGCGCCATTGTGTGCTACATGGACGGAAACACGTTTTGGGTGAGATGTGAAAAATGGCAGCTGTACTACTCATAAGAAGGTGTGGTAAAATGGCAATGTTGAAAATCTGGAGTGAAAATATTGAAAATTCGCGAACTTATGAGCGTGCGTAGGAACTGCGCAACGCATGCTCATAAAACAGTAATTTTTTGGAATTTTTCCACCAAATTTTCAAAATAGGCTTCTTGAGAGCCCACCTAATGAACGCTGGCAGTGTCATTTCGTTAATCAAGCCCGAAAGGTGATTTCATGCAGTGACTGCGAAATCACCCTTCGGGCCCGAATAATGCCATGACAGTGACATAATTCATGAGAAGGGTCCCAAAAACCCCATGTTGAAAATTTGGTGCAAAAATTCCAAAAAATGCCTGAGATATGCAACAAAGTTGAAAAAACCCTATCTATCCCATTATACAGCTTACGCATTTCCTCAGTTCGCGGTCGGCTTTGAAGAGTGCAGACGTGTTCTCGGTCCACCAAAGATCGCCGCGCCAAGGTCCGGAGGTAAGTATGGGGTGAGGGGAGGTGGTGAGGCAGGGTGCGAGGGTGGGTGGGTGCGGGTTGTGGGAGGGGGGCAGGGAGAAGCGCTGAGGGACAGTTTTAATTTTCAGGTTGTTTTTTAAATGACGAGCGTGGGGCGTTTGCCACGCTGGGGTGAGCTCCCAGCGTAGCACAAGAGATGGCTGGTTTGGGGGCATGGAGCCGGCGGAGGATTGGCACCCCGTCAGCCTGCGATCAGTTGCCACGCTTAGGCAGCTCCCCATGTGGCACAGTGTACTTGGGAGGATAGTGATTTGCCACACTGGGGTGGGCACCCAGCGTGGCATTGGAAGGCTTTGGGGGAGAGCACAGCCATCGGGGATTGGGCACCCGCCGGCTATACAGTGTTTGCGTGGGGGCAGCACACAGTATGTGTGTGTGTGTGTGTGTGTGTGTGTGGGGGCTGCGCGCGGAGCAGGCGATCTGATCGCTGCTCACTGAGGCGTAGCCCCCCTTTCAACTGCACACCACTGCATTTTGGAGCTGTCATAGACAGCTCCAGCATGCATTGACGGACTGGGGCCGCGCCTTCCAACACACTGACTGAATTGGAAGAGGGGGTGACACACCTCCGAAAACTCAGATGATGGCACTATGTTTCTTGCACATGCATGCAAGCAAAGATAAAAATGAGCATACCTGAAGATGTTTCACCAATTCATGGTTCTGCTTTATTACATGCTTCACACAGTGCTTCTTATATTGCTCAAACAGTAGCTATAGCTTACAAGGTGAACAGAAACTTGTATCTTGTAATTCCCCCTTCTCTCACTAGACCTCACCACGTCACTTGATGCGTTTCACGTAGATGCGCTTTATCAAAGGATGACATGGTTAGTAGAACATTGCCCTTTTATACCATCCACTCTTAAAGACACACCAGCATATTAATACAAAACATAATTAAAAACATTGTACAGTGCAAAGAGTGCTGTACCAAATTGACCTTTCACCATAATAAATAGCAATAAATATATGATATAAAAACTATATCAAATGGCAAAATCCAAATCTGAAAACTTTAATTCTTGACTAGCCTTCTTAAACTTTAAGGCTTGATATAGAGCTAAGTGCTCAATTACAAAATCCTGGTGCTCCTTATATATAAAAATGACCACTACAGGAACAGAAAGTTTGACTACAATTTTAAGGATTGAGACTGAGCCAAATGTTCAATTCTTGATATGTAAAGGATTCAGGTCCTAGCTAGGCATGACAGGCACATACAGATATGTATTTTACCCATGAAGTACATTAGAGGGCTGAACAAAAGTACCAAGAACATATTCCCGATGATCCACCACTGAAATATTCACCAAAAAGGCATGGACTCCAGTATGCACAAGGCAAGCTGTGAAGGGATCATATCTGAAAAAAATTAAAATAGATACATAGCACAAAGTCAGAATAAAAAGACTAAAATACATTTTTTTATTTTATTTTATTTAAAATTTGGTCACCGGGAAAAGCACACTGAGCCAAGGCTTGTTTCCAGGTGCAACCCGAGGTTAGGGTAACAGAAGGAGAACACACAGTATAGTGCAATACAAAAATAAAATGGTTCACAGCATACAGGCTTGGCTGGTTACAGGCAATTTTACAGGGTCATCACAGTATGAGTAGGATCGAAAAGTACATTCACTTTCTAGATGTTAGTCATTGGGATCATGTCTTATAACCAGATACCCTGGGTATTATGCTCTTGGGAAGTGGGATGTTTAGGTGCCTGAGCAAGGGAGGAGGCATAATTGCTGCTTGATGGAGGGGTGGGAAGGCAGGTTCTGAAGCTGGGGGTGGCTGTATGTTCCATAATGCTGGGAGCCTGTAGGAGAAGACAGCTTTACCAGCCGATGATGAGGGGGGGGGGGAAAGTACAGGTGTCCCTGTCGCATAGATTATAAGGTGAGATTGCTACTGGGGATGGTATTTCTGATAGGTAGGGCGGAAGAAGGTAAAACCAGTATTTGGCTATAAGAGAGAAAGGGAATGGATAATGCACCAATGTGACAGTGGTACAAGGCCTAGGTAGGAGTAGAGTTGGCAGTGATGAGTCCTGGGGGGGGGAGTGGGAAATGACATGGCAGAAGGAATTTAGCAGGATGTCAAGGCAGAAGAGTGAGGAGGCTGGGACTGAGCTATAAGTGACATCAGCGTAGTTAAAGATTGGGATAATTGTTTTAGAGACTAAGTCGCTGTGGGCAGAGAGAGGAAGGGAGTCTTTATTGTGGTACAGATTGTCAAGTTTTGAGCATAGCTTATTGGTAATAGAGTTTATATGATTATAAAAATTAAGTTGGGGGTCAAGCCAGACCCCTAGGTATTTGTAAGCTGTGATATGGTCTAGAGAGGACCCATCTAGGATTTTGAAAGCCACAGGGAAGGTGACCTTGCCAGTTTTTTGATGAACCGACTATCATTGATACAGTATTGGAAATGTTTATTTTTAATTGTTTCTGAGGAACCAGGATTGCATTGATAGTAGGTCTTGTTGTAATGGGGTGTGGACGTCTGAGACAGTTGGCCTTGAGACAAAACGAATGGTATCATCTGCATACATATGTATCTGTGTGCTGGAACATATTGAAGGGAGGTCACTTATGAAGGCTGACAACAGGATGGGGCCCAGGATAGACCCTTGTGGTATCCCTGCTAGAATGGGGAGGGGGGAGGAGGAGGCAGAGGAGTTTCCCACCCTGACTGACTGCTGCCAGTTTTTGAGGTAAGTGGTGGACCAAAATACTGAGAGGGGGGCTAGGCCCACTGAACCTAGCTTGGTGAGAAGGAAGGGTGAGAGACTGAGTTGAATGCCTTGGCCAAGTCCATGAAGATGGCAGCTGTCAGGTGGCTTTGGTCCATGGCAAAGTGGATGTGTTCAGTGATTCATAGTAGGGATGAGATAGTCAAACGGTGTTTGCGAAAATCAGATTGGAATTGAGATAGGAAGCTGGTGGAGGTGAAATACTCTGTCAGTCTGGAGTGCACTTATGATTCTTGCAGTTTGGCAAGGGCTGGGAGGAGGGAAATTGGGCTGTAATTTCTGGGGACTGTGGGGTCTCTACCTTTGTGGAGAGGAATCACTGCAGCAGTTTTCCAGGCCTGGGAGACTGTTCCTGAAGAGAATGAGAGATTCAGTATGTGGGCTAATGGTGCAGCAATTTCTGGGGCAGAAATGCACAAGAATTTGGGGTTATCCCAACTGGGCTGGATTTGTTGATGTTTAGTGATAAGCGAGCAAGTAGTGTTTCTCAAGGTGAAATGGGTAAGAATAGGAAATTATTATGTGAGGAGATGGGGACATGATGGGGGGGTGGTCAGGGAGGGCACATGTTGTAAAGAATTTATTTAGAATGTCAGCAATGCTATGAGGGTCCAAGATAGATTGACCATTTTGTTTTAAGACCGGGCTGTTTCTTGGGCAGGGGGGGTCAATCAGGGTGTGGATTGTCTTCCAGAAGGAGGCAGCGTTTAAAGTCTGCAGGTGCTTTTTGAAATAATCAGCCTTGGCACGGTGGATCACCTTGGTGCAATTGTTCCTGGATGATTTGTATTTTTGCCATGTTTGTAGGGATATAGAGGATATGTATAGTGACCAGGCCTTGTCATGGGCCTTGCACTGGTCGATCAATGCTGCAGAGATCCAAGGGTGATGTTGTTTCCTAACTCTGGTTTTGACCAAGGGGGCATGATAGTCCCAGATCTGGGTTAGTGTGGATAGGAAACTGGTAAGGGCAGAGTCTACGTTGGGTGCAGAGAAGTCCAGTCTGCTGTGCTCAGGTCATGTAGGAGGACTTCGGAGTTTATCGAGCGTAATGGGTGAATGTTTAGGTATTTGGGGGCTGATTGAGGGAGATGGGGTTTCCTGACACAATATGTGATTCAATGATCATTTAGAGTGTCGGGCAGCACCCCTGCTGAGGAGATTCTATGAGGGTGGGAGAAAAGCATCCAGTCTATGAGAGAGTGGTTCTGGGAATGGAAGTTGTATCATGTGGGTTCCTTGATCATTTGGGTTAGGATTAGGGCTTCAGTTTTGGTGAGGGAGGTCTTGGAGGAAGGGGAGAGCCAATCCAAATTGTAGTCTCCTAGTAGGAGTAGCTCGCCATTGGCAGCTTGCGTTCCTAGAGTAGACAAGCATGAGATTAGTGAGTCAGGGCTGAGCGGAGGGGAGGCATAAATGACTCCAGCATAGATGGGTAGGGTAGATGGGAGGTACAGTTGAACGAGAATTCGTTCGTAGGAGGCTGGGCGGGAATCACTCATGATGATGGAGCATGAGAGCACTTGCATAACATTCCTAAGCATGATAGATACTCAATAAATCCCTGGAAAAGACCCATCCAACAGATCCTAGCAACCAATATAATGTCTGTATCATAAACCTGACAGGTGGATTGGGGGAGGAGTTATTTAAAATGGGAGCCTATCTAAAAACCTGACAGGTGGATGGGGAGAGGGGGGGTGATGTTCAACAGTAGCCTACCTACAAAAATGGACCCATTTCCAATTTATCATTTAATCCAGGTGGGTCTGTAGCTCCCATAGCAAAAATCCAATATTGCTCCCTTTTATGAAGAATTCTATCATGATCGCCCCCTCTTGGATGTTTGAGAGTTTTTTCTGTCCCAATGAATGTGATTTTATGTGCACTTTTGTCTCTGGCTTTATCCAGATGAGCTGCCAGGGCATAACTTACATCATTAATCTCAATGGCTCTCATGTGCTCCCCTATATGTGCCTTGAACTGATGTTTTAGTCTTTCTTATGTAAAAACTACCACAGGAGCAGGGGGCCACTTATATGACACCCTCTGATACACATGTAATGAATCCTTTCACTTTAGCATGTTGTCTTGTTTTAGGATTCAAGAACCCTTTAGAAGACACAAGTACTGAACAATATTTACAGCTGCCACATTTGTATCATCCATCATTCCTGGCTGGAAGCCACATTCTGGGTCTCTCAGGTGGTGGTTGTACTGAATATACAATCATGTCTTAAATATTTTTACCCCTCCTGTGTACCAATCTAGGTGATGTATCCTTAAGATTTTGTAAACCCAGGTCTAACCAAGTGCCAGTGTTTTCTTAATTATTTCCCCTAGTTCTTAAATGTGAAGACAACATTTACTCTTTGGTCCATTCTTTCTCAAGGACCCTTTTCTATTAGTAACTGATTTAAGAACATAAAGTTGCCAGCAGAAGGAGACCATTTGGCCTAGCTAGTCTGCTTGTGTTGTTGATGAGACCTGGCTATTCACCAGTGCCTCATGCCCCTCCCCCCACTCTGCTCTCTCCCTTTCTCCCATCACCACCTCTGCACCCTTGTTTCCCTCTGTGCCTGTCCCATGCCTTTTTAAAAGCTCCAACTGTCTTAGCCTCAACCACCTCCTCTATCAGCTCATTCCAGGCCATCACCACCCTTTCCGTGAAGAAAAGTTTCCCTGCAAAGAAGTGCAAAGTAATGCACCTGGGAAACAAAAACCCTGGAGAAGAGTACACAATGGCAGGGGAGGTACTAACAACAACAATAATGGAAAGGGACCTGGGGGTAGTCATATCAGATGAACTAAAGGTGGGTAAGCAATGTGAAAAGTCAGTAAGGAGAGCTGGGGGGATACTGGGATGTATAGGGAGAGGCATCACAAGTAGAAAAAGGGAAGTGGTTATCCCTCTGTACAGACAGTTGATGAGACCCCATCTGGAGTACTGCGTGCAGTTTTGGAGACCCTATCTATGCAAGGACATAGACAGAATGGAAGTTGTCCAGAGGAGGGCAACTAAAATGGTGCAGAGTCTGCATCAGAAACCATATGAAGAGAGATTGAGAGAGCTTAATATGTGTACCCTTGATGAAAGGAGGGACAGGGGGGACATGATAGAAACTTTCAAGTACCTCAAGGGAATCAACAAAGTCCAGGAGGATAGCATCTTTCAGAAAAAGAGATGTGTAAGAACAAGGGGGCACAATTTAAAGATAGAGGTGAGACGACTCAGGGGTAATGTGAGGAAATTCTTTTTCACAGAGAGAGTGGTGGACACATGGAACCACCTTCCTGGGGAGGTTGTTAGGTCTAAAACAGTGGGGGAATTCAAACATGCATGGGACAGACATAAGGCAATTATAGTGGGGGGGTTGCAGGAAGTAGGCTGTTGGTTAACTAGAATCTGCAGCTTATCCAATAGGTAGGGAAATGGGCAGACTGGGTGGGCCAAGTGGTCCTTATCTGCCGTCAAAGTCTATGTTTCTATGTCTCTCCTGTATTTCACTTTATCTCATCCACTTCTGTTCTGGCCTCAGAAATAATCTTCTCAGAATACCCCCTTTCGTGTAATCTGCACTCCATTTTGGCAGCCCTTTCTTGATATTTCACACCACCCTCACAGTTTATTTTTATTCTGATGAATTGCACCTTAGGGATACTTGCTTCTATATGATAAGGGTGATTACTGCTAGCATGCAAGAAGGTATTTCTGTTGGTCAGTTTTCAGAATAAATCTGTGGTGACTCCCCCTCTTCCATCCTTAGCAAGAAGATCTAAAACCTTTATTTGAGAACAGCTAAATGATCATGAGAATTCTGAAGTTCTTTTTACTGTTTTCCAGAAACCACATCCATTCAAACAGTTCTTCTTCTGTACCAGTCCACACTATAATGATGTCATCAATAAAGTGCCTCCATAAGTTAAGCTTGTACAAAAAATAATTCACTTCTGGATTTCTGACCACATCCTCTTCCCACTTACCAAGGAAGAGATTAGCATAATTAGGGGCAAAACTTGCACCCATTGCAGTACCATTTTTCTGCAAATAAAAACTATCTTCAAAGAAAAAAGTATTGTTTTCAAGCACACCATTTGATAGTTATAGTAGCATTTCTGTGGGAGGGTCTAATGTGTCTCTTTTATCCAGAAAAGAAGACATCACTGCCAGGCCCTCTTGATGCAGGATATTAGAATACAGGGTCTCTACATCTAGGGTCACCAATGCGTTATCTTCTTCTATTGCTAAATCCTCGAGAACTCTAAGGATATCACCCATGTCTTTAATATAAGATGACAATTGATGGCTGAATCACTAATAAAATGGTCCACAAATGTTGCTAAAGGCTCTGTGAGGGATTCATTACCCAAAACTATGAGTCTGCCCAGGAGGTTTACCAGGCATTTGTGAATCTTTGGTAGGCAGTAGAAGGATGCTCTAACTGGGGATTTAACTCTAAGAAACTTTAATTTGGGATAGAAGTCAGTTTTGTCGTTTAGCTAGATCTAAGTAAGAATCAACTGTTTTTTTTTTTAGATGCATGGTAGCATCCTCAGACAGTTTTTCATAGTAATTCACATCACTTAATTGTCTACGTACCTCTGCATTATATTTACAAGTATCAAGAACAACAACTCAGCCCCCTGTATCAGCAGGCTTAATAGTAATGGATCTAGTTTCTCCCAAATTTCTTAATGTTTCCATTTCTACATTACTCATATTATGGAAGAAATGGGCATTAGTCTCTCTGTCCTTCCTCAACAAATCAGTCTCACAGCATTTCAGAAATGTGGAAAGGGCAGGTGTCAATACGGGTCAAAAGGTAGATTTCGGTTTAAATCTATCCAAATAACCTTTAGTTGGTATAGTACTTTCTTGCACGTTATCAGACATCAAGTCACTACTTACCCCAGTTGCTCCTGCATCCTGATTTTGCCACGCAAAAAAAGACATGAGGCCCAGAGTTCTTACAAACATCTTGCAGTCTATGATAGTGTTAAATAAATTAAATATCTGCACTGGAGTAAATGATAGCCCTTTGTTTAAAATGCTCAATTATATTTCTGTTAGAAAATATTCTGAGAGTTCAATAACATTCACTGCTGGTATCTGTTCTTAAAAGATCTCCCCTGGTTCAATCCTGTCCCTTGGCCTTGATTTCTTCTTCCACCCCTCTTCCTGACCCCCCCCCCCCATGGTGCATTTTATTGTCCCTGGTAGTTGATTAGCCTCGTACTGCATTTGGGTTCTAACAACTGTGGTGGAGGGGGAAGTGTGATTGCTGTTATTTCCCTGTGTTCCTCTTCACCTAAAAAACATCAAAATCATCTGATGTAATGCTGACTGCTTCACCATAGTTGGCGCCATAATCCCATGGTTTCTGCTGGTTCTTTAAGATTGGACGTAATGCTGGGGATGCATCAGTATCTGATGTAGCTGTTTTATTGGAATGTTCCCAATTAAAAATCCTGCCATCTTTAAAATCATTAGCATCACATTCAAATTTATTCTTCTTGATCTCTTTTATTTTGTTTTCATATTTTATCTAGTTAGATTTGAACGTGGCTTTTAGTTCAGTGTACTGGGTCACATGTACAAATTGTTCGGTGCTTCCTCTATTTTGTAACACTTCTTCAACCTCTTCAGTCCAGTGAACACCCAGGGATGTGCTGAGCTTGACTCTATGTGCCCTATGTTGTGACATGTAGAGCCAAAACATACATTGTTACTAGAGTGGTATATAAAATGATGTTTCAGACATAGCAAACAAGTATGTGACAGACAGCTGCGTTCTGTGATCTACCATACACTCACAAAACACATTTGTTAAAGAACACATTAAGATTAATGTACTACATTTGCCAAATTACCCATTTTGTATAATGGAATATAAATTTCCATATTGGTACAAGTTAAGCAATTTCCTTACAAAGTTGCTATCCAGTTTCAATTAATAACAGCCCAAAGCTCTTAAGTTTCAATCTCTCTCTCTCTCCCTCTTTCTCAGCAGTAAAGTATATACTTGCACAGGTATGTGCTAAAATATGTTCCAGTTTGGTAATGCTGTCATCTTCAATAGATTTCGGTTGGTCATAGTTATGGGCTTTCTCACTATTCACCAGGAATGATCTTGGCAACTTGTGGCTTTCTGACTCTGCCTCTGTACTGCTTCTGTACTAATCGCAGCCTCAGAAAACCTCAAGGCGTTGTGACTAAAGCTTGTAAAGCACAGCCTTCGACATGATCTCTAGAAAGATTGGACAACCAATTAGTTATCTGCTGCATTTGGGGGTTTGGCAGAAAGCAGAATATGTGCAAAAAAAAAAAAAAATGCTGAGCTCCAGCTACCAGGTGGCACTCAAGACAGGTGTGTCAGGCTATCTCAATAGCCTCCAATCTGTGAGATCTGATTATTCATTTAGGAAAACGTTGTCAGTTTCTTGCATGTATGCATGTTCCAGAAGAAAAATTAAACCACCAGCCTTCGACATGATCTCTAGAAAGATTGGACAACCAATTAGTTATCTATCTGCCGCATTTGGGGGTTTGGCAGAAAGCAGAACATGTGTAAAAAAAAAAAAAAGAGCTCCAGCTACCAGGTGACACTCAAGACAGGTGTGTCAGGCTACCTCAATAACCTCCAATCTGTGAGATCTGATTATTCATTTATGAAAATGTTGTCAGTTTCTTGCATGTATGCGTGTTCCAGAAGAAAAATTAAACCACCAGTAATCAGGGGAAAAAAATACACAGCTACCCAATGCTAAACCCAGTCTATCAGAAAGTAATTAGATAATCAGTTTCAATAAATGAAAAACATGAATAATGTGGCAATGACATTTCTAGGCATTTAACGGGATTTGGGGGTATTTAGTATAGAAGTGACCTAAGCCGTGAAGAAACGGTTAAAACAATGTTGCAGTCAGTGAAGCAGATCATAAAGGAAATAAAACTATGTGCCAGGTCTCAGTCTGTTCCAGGATGAAATCACTATGTAACCGATGCAGAGAACAAGTACTATCACCTCTCATATATTTACTGGAGACAAGACAGGTACCATACAGTATGCCTCTCCTTTGCCCCACATGTAGAGGGGCCATCCCTCATTTTATTGTATGCCTTGGAATTCTCATCCATTCCTGACATAGACTGTCCACAACACTGAGATTTAAAAGCAGAAGTTCGTTAATTATCTGTGCCTCAAAACAGCAGCAAATATAAGCTTTGCGCAATATAAGATTGAAACATTACTTCTGTGTGGTTCTGAGCCTTTGAATACTGTTCCCCATTTTGCCTTTTTACCACATATTGAGAAACTGTGCCTCACAATTTGCTGATGAGTTTAAGAGGTGTATTTACTGTCAATGAGCAAAATGCCTATCCAGCCTGGTGGTGCTGAGGGTTGAGGCGCTGGACACCACACCTCACACCACGCCGGCAACCCGGGTTCAGGAATGGACTCAGGCTGCCGGGGGTTGGCAGGGGAGAGGAAGGATCGAGCATCCTATGACTGCTTTCCTTCCTCTGAGGTGGGTTGGAGCACTGCAGTGCACTGTAGCGACAGCTGATGGAGGCTGGCGGTGCAGCAGCAGAAATAAGGGGGAGAGCACGGCAGGCATCAGCATGTAGTGCCTTAATGCCATTGCATGTCTGGCTCTTGGGGAACACAAAAAAATCAGGTGGAAAATGGCGGAGCACGATCTCTGCAGCTGATGGCCACGCCCGGCATCCCCCGGTACCCGAGAAGATCCTGCATACAGGGTGCGTGAGCAATTAAAGGCCAGCCCTGTGGGGGTGCCAGACCAGGCCTGGGAGGTGTGGGTGTCGGTGGCCAGAGATCGCGAGGGATCTGCTCCACAGGAAGGAACATAAATAAAGATGAGATAAAAAAAATGAGCAAAATGCCCAACATAAACAGGATTCTGCATGGTGCATAATTATAATGTATCTGTTAAGAGTTGTAAATATATGGCAAACATCTACAGAAACACTTCATTTACAATCCAGAGAAATGTGTGAGCCACAAGAAGATGATATTTCTTTAAAAACTGTATAACATATGCAAGTGTAGTGTTCCGCAATCATAATGGATATAGACTTTGAACATGTTTGAACTGTGAGTAGGACAATTTACAAATTTACAGGGGCAGTCAGACAGAAGAGGAGATTATCAGCTTACTCCTGCCAATGCAGCCCGGCAGCACGAGTTCCAGCTGCAGCTGCAAATGTCAAGAAAGTCCTGCTGTTCTCATACAGAGAACACGGGTGAACAGCTCCTCTCACTAACCTGGGCACCTTGGATTTTGAGATACCCAGAAAAGATTTTTATGACTACTTTTTAAAAAAACAAACAGCAGAAGCTAGCTAAACTGGTCCCATTTTGTTAGATTCAGGTGTTTGCTTTTTAAAAAACAGATTATTTTTATACATTTTAATGTTTGAGAGTTTAAAAAGAGGAAACAAATAGGGGCCAATGAGACTGGTATTTCTGTCAGCATGAGAAATAAATCCTGAAAATAAACAGTCATGATTGGATTTCTTTACTGTTCACAAGGTAAATAATGAAAATAAGCAATTGAGATCTTTTTTTTTTTACCATTCACATCAGGACATTAACTATAAAATCGTTATAATTCTGGAACCATGTAATATTTTTTCATGAAACCTTCCAAATGCACACCGCTGGTGTAGCTCCCTTCAACCCTGAAAATGTCATGAAAAAATTCTACACCATCTAGGCTGTGGGTAAGAGCAAAAAATGCCCGATGTTAAGTATAGGGAAACCAATCAAGGTTTTTTTTTGTTTTTTTTTTTGTGGTGTTCCGTATCTCAAAAACTGAACAAGATGCCACCACAAAATTGTTTGTGTCATGAGATTCTGGAACCCTGAGTGGGCATGCCAAATTTTGGGCTAGTTCAATGAACTATGCCAACATTATTAAGATGTAAAAAGTGGGTGTTAACATTAAATAGTCTAATCAACCCTAACTATAGGGGAGTTATTGCACCCCTGTAATATACAGGGAAAAAAAACTTAGTTGTCAGATAAAATAAGTGCAGTAGCCTGCCCAAGTAGTGTGGCCCCTGTTTTGAGGAAAGATTCTGCCCCAAAATGTCAGCACTGTTCTCCTGTAGTAGGCATGGCCAGAGTGGTAAGTAGAGTTTGCGTTTTGTAAAAAGAGAGGCATGTTGTTTTTTTTTAGCTGTCAAAGTTTGGACTTTCAAATAGAAGGTGGTCTTGGTTATGTTTCCTGACTGAGAGATTCCTTTGGTTGTATGCTTGGTCTGCCAGAGTGTTCCAGTTTTAGAAACAAACATTATTATGTAAAGCTACTCAGCATTTTGAATTGGTCACATATCAATGGGCACTTGCAGCATATCCTGGCTGAGGAAATTGTTTGTCCCTGGATATCAGCTTTGGTGAATTCCACAACATCAAAAAACAAGCCATTCTAACCACTGACACTAAACTGCTCTCACTGTGTTTGTTTTGTTTTGTATATATTTAATTCTGAATATTATATATGACAGACATAAAACATATTTTGACAGTGATATATGCAGTGCATTTAGGAGTGGGTCCTTATAAGTGATTGTCTACATTGGTCTGGATGAAGTGGCTTATCCCCCCTCCCATTGCTTTTAGTCTCCTACATGTAGACAAAAATGCAATACCCTAATGGCCCTCACAAAAAAATCCACATATAAGTGGGGAAGGGCAGTACCAACAGTTTACACAAAACCCATAGGCCACTTTATAAACAGAGTTCTGGCTCTTATTTTTATTTATTTTACCAGGAGAGACACACTATGCTGAAAGCTTGTTTACAGGTGCGACCTCGGAGCACAAGGAAGTTAAGTGACTTGCTCAGGGTCACACAGTATGCAAGTGGGGGCTGTGGGATTCAAACCCAGGTCTCCAGGTTTGCAGCTCAGAGCCTTAAACTACTGTGCTATACTGCCTTCTATTTGCACATTAACAAACAAAAGAAGGCTTATTTACATCAAATGCAGTAGATGTTATGATTCCATAGTACAGGTCTAGTGATGAAAGTTGAGGATAACATATGTTGCAGGCACAAAATATGGCTACAACAAACAGGATACCTCAAATCACCAAGACCGCACAGCAAAGAGCACAGTACATGCTTATGTAGTGACAAATCAACTCATCATCAGAGCATAAGGTCTCTCCTTGTGGTGTGTTTAAAAGCGGGTGATTTAAAAGGATACTATGCCACAAAAGGAAAGTGCAGCGTGCTAGAAAAGTAAATATAAAACTATCCAGACAACCGACATACACTAAAAAGCATTAAGATAAAATCAGAGAACTGACAGATCTCAATTTCATAAGAAGTGCTAGGAGGTCAATAAGTTATCAAATATGGTGCTCAGGAGACAGACAGTGCTAGTGCAAAGTGTAAACATGCAAGACAACAGATAGAAAATGTGTTATTATTATTTCATAAGACAAGTCTCCCAATTAATGACACAAAGATAAATTTAATTGAAATAGCAAAATCCTAGCTGGCCCGGTGGTGCTGAGGCATCCACCTTACCTTGCGCCATGCTGGTGACCAGGGTTTGGGAATGAGCCCGGGGAGCCGGAGGTCAGTTGGCAGGAGAGAATTGAGCATCCGACGGACTGCTCTCCTCTCCTGGGAGGGGGGCCATGTACTGCGACGCTAGTGGCACCCAGTGGAGACTGGGTGCACTGCAGTCGGGGACCATACAGGGGGGACGGCATCAGGTGGCTGACCTGAAGACATGGGCAGGAGTACACACGTCATGCACTGGACGGCACTGCATGTCCTGCATCAGGGGTGACAAACAAGCAAGGAAAATCCCCAGCACCGGGGAGGAGAAGGTGGACGCCCAGTGGCCGAGCCCACACACCCATTGTTAGCCCCGACCCTGACTTGACTCTCCGTGGTCCCCTGCCTCCTCTCGTGAAGGCCAGTGGGAAAGAGAGGGACCCAGCTTACCCGATTCCTTGGTCGGGGTAGGGGTTCAGGTGGGTGGTGGAGACAAGGCTAAGTGGGTCCACTGGAGAGATGCCTCAGTGTCAGTGTCAAGTGGGATAAACAAAGTTAACAAAAAAAATAGCAAAATCCACACTAATGGCCCTCTTAAGGCAGTATAATCATGAGAGCTGGAATCATAAAGTTCCCCTAGAATACAAAGACACCAAATACAATTTGTCAGCTCAAGTCCCTTCCTCAGGAGGTCTCAACTCCACTTTAGTCCCTAAACTGGGTTCTGGGCATTAGCCATTTTTGTAGCTCCTCTCTGACTCCAGACAGTAGCTCTGTCTTGTGACACACAGGGGACTCTTGGGCATAGTGTTTTTGGATAGTACTGGTGCAGCTTTGGGCAGTGCAGGCTGAGGCATTGTGCTGAAGTGGGCTCAACCTCCATGCCTGTTTTGGCACAGCTATGGGCACAGTGGTGCAGGACCATTACATCGGGTTCCGCCACTTGCAGCAGTCACAGGGGCCTCCAATCTCAGACACTAGATAGTTGTTTTGTCTCTTTAGTGACATCACATTGTAGCCATTTCAGGGTTTCATTAAGTGAATCTCTAGAGCAGGAGAAGCTTTGTGTACATTTTTGCATGATACAAACAGCATTTCTCTTCGTTAAGCAAATGCTGTTTCATCATTAATGTAAACAGTCTTTCCTTTATAAGACTTTAAAATATTTTTTTAATAACTTCATATGTCAAATTAGAATGAAAGGGTTTCTGTCCTGTATCATTTCACCCAGGCCTTAATGTGGGCACAGTAGTCAGCTTAACAGTCTTCCACACTAAGGGATGGAGTGGGACAAACTTCAGGAGGAGCTGAACAAGCTAGGTGATTGGTCAGACTTGTGGAACCTCAGATTCAATGTAGCCAATTGCAAAGTGCTACACTTGGGGAGAAAAACAGAGACAGGATCAATACACTGGGTGTGTGTGTGGGGGGGTGTCTTGTTGCTACAGCTGAGGATAATAAAGACCTGGCATTCATAACAAACATCAGACTGGAGGATGGCAAGCAGCACCGGGTCACTATCAAAAGAGCCAGCAGAATGCTGGTGTCATAAAAAGGGGATCACCAGAAGCGCAGAAGTAATCTTGCTACTATAAAAAGCCCTGGTGAGGCCCGTCCTGGAGTACTGTCTGAAGTCCTAGTCTAAAGAAAGGGCAATGAGACAGTCAAGAGGGTGCAGTCCAGGACCACCAAATGATCAGTGGTATGTTGCACAAAAGCTATGAGGAGTGGCTGGAGGCCCTCATCATAGTCATTCTGGAAAAAGGAGACTGAGATGGACATGATCTCAGATTGTCAAATATTCATTGGCATCGAGACGATGGACCAGTCAGAGATGTTTAATCTGGTATCCTGTAGCAGGATGCAGGGACATGCCCTGAAGCTCAGGATAGAAAAACAGGTGCGCAAATACTGCAAAGACACAGTGAAAATAGTTGCTCAGTGGATTTATTGTGCAAGACTAAAGCAGAGTAACAGATCCCAGCTCTGTGAGTCCTTGCAAACTCTTTGTCAGTATTATTTGCAGTATTTGCACAATGGTTTTTCTATTTTGTGCTGCTTTTGCCTTTTTGGGTGCAGCATGCTAGCTTGAGCACCACGGGTCTTCCTCGCCTGAAGTTCAGGGGTGGCAAATTCAGGGGTAATGTTAAGAGGCAGTTATTGTCCCAGAGAGCAGTGATCCTATAGGACAGCCTCCCCACAAAGTCAGTGGGCATGAAGAAAGTATGGGCCTTTAAGGTAAGCCTTAACAAAGGTCTGCTTACTCAGGGAATCACTTAGTATGCTGGGTGGAAGAGTGGGTAGGGAATCCATATAAATTGGTAAGTGCTTGCTTGCATGGCTTACTAATTTTATCCCTGCTTATGAAACAGAGGAGGGTGCAGATATGATGGACATAGAGTCCCATCAGTCTTTAAATAACTATTGTGCTGTGCTACTGAGGATACCATACAGTACCTGTTTTGTTGTACAGTAGCTGCTGCAGAGAATCTGAGGTTTTTTTTTTTTTTTTACTCTTGGCTTGGTAACTGCTGCAGAGAATCTGAGTTGTTTTTCTCACTCTTGGCCTGGTGCCTGCTGCAGAAAATCTGAGTTGTTTTTATGTTCACTGTGTGCACATATGCATTATTGAGTATTATTGAAAATGACCAAGCAGGAAAGAGACCTACGGACAATCATATCAGATGACCAGAAAGTGGCCAGGCAATGTGACAAGGCAGTTGGAAAGGTTAGTGGGATGCTGGGGTGCATAGGAAGGGGTATCACCAGTAGAAAGCAGGAGGTGGTCTTACTGCTCTATAGATTACTGATAAGACCCCACCTTGAGTACTGCATCCAGTTCTGGGAAAACCACATCTCAGGAAGGACATAGGCAGAGTGGAGGCTGTCCAGAGGAGGACCACTAAAGTGGTGCAGGGTCTGCATCAACAGCCTTATGTAGACAAGCTAAAGGAGCTAAATATGTACACCTTGGAAGTGAGGAGGGAATGGGAAGATATAATAGAGACCTTTAAATCCCTCTATCTCAGGGAGTAAATAAGGTACACAGAGGGAGCGTTTTTAGAACAAAAAGGTGCTCTATAGCACGGTGACATGCTATGAAGCTAGAAGGGGGTAGATTCAGGAGAGATGTGAGGAAGTACTTCTACACAAAAAAGTAGTGGATTCCTAGAACAGCCTTCCAGCAGAGGTAGTGGGGGTGAAAACTGGTGGCGTTCAAAAAGCCTGGGACAGGCATAAGGGAATCGTAGAGGTAATGGAGGGAGGGTAGAAGAAAGAGTTGTTGATAAAGTAGGATCTGCAGCAAGAATGAATGTAGAAGAAATGAGCAGACTGGGTGGGCCAAGCAGCCCTTTTCTGCTGTCAGATTCTATGTTTCTGTGTCTAATATCTTATTTTTTGGAACATATCATAACTCTTTGCAAAACAACCAGCCAGAAACTTAGACCTGTTTGCAGGCTAAAACATGGCCTGACACCCCAGGTCTGGTTAGCTGTTTCTAGGGTTACGGTGTTGCTTTCCCTGAGTTATGGCTCTCAGATCATTTTTAGTGTTGCTTCCAAATAACCTGCCACCTTTTTACTTCAAACAAATCTCCTTGGCCAACACCAGAAGGTACATTAAGTGGGTACTAGGCAAGACCAGAGTTGGTAGCGACTCTACAGATATGAAGCTTGTTGCCCTCACCCTGGATGAACTTGTTGCCCCATCACTAAGCTCTTCAACAAGTCACTAATGATCGGACAGTTTCCTAAGCTCTGGAAAATTGCCTAACTTACCCCCGTGTTCAAAAATGGGGACCGAACCATTCACTCAAACTATAGACCCATCTCTGACTTCTCCACCTTATCAAAAGCCTTGGAGAGGTTCATGTAGGACCAATTAACAGAATATCTACACAAGCATAATATCCAATGCCCTCAGCAGCATGGATTCCGTAAGACTCACAGCACAATTACCGTACTCACTGTGTACACTAACTTTATCCACACAGCTCTTGACTGTGGTAATCAGGTGGGGTCCATTTACATAGACCTAATGAAAGCCTTCGAGTTGGTCAACTACCATATTCTTTTAACTAAGCTGCATGCACTAGGACTGCTCCCTGATACTGTCAACTTGTTCTGCAGCTACCTTATGGGTAGAACACAGCAGGTAAAACTTAATGGAGCCTTCTCCAGCATCTGGAATTACTCCCTCAGGGTTCCATCCTGGGTCCCCTACTGTTCAGCTTATTCCTGAATACCCTTCCAGAATCCTGCTCCGAATATATTGCTGTATGCGGATGATACCATGGTATTTGCAAGCAATAAGCATGTAGGTACACTTACAACTGAGCTTCAAGGCAGCTTTAAGGACCTAGAGAAGTGGTTCAGTCATAATAGACTACTTCTCAACAACAGCAAAAAACAAAGTTATGCTTTTCTCAAACCAGCAGGCAAAGAAGAAGACGATCAAGCTCGACATTTGTAATTACAAAGGTGAACATCTGGAACAGGTTAACACCTTTAATATCTTGGTGTCTCCCTTGATGACTCCCTAACCTTCAACCCCCACATGGGCCACGTCATCAAAGCCTCAAATGCAAAGCTAGGCATTTTGTATAGACACTATAAATCCTTTACCACAGAAGCCTTGAGCTTAGCTGTCACAAGCTCTGTCCTGTCAATAATAGACTATGGGCTTATAGTCTATAACGTTGCCTCAGACTCATCATTTAATAGAATCAGGGTGGTTATGAATAAAGCCTGCAGACTGGTGCTTGGGGCTGGCATACTTACCCATACTTGTGATCTATACGACCAAGCAGGCTGGCTCCCCCTCAATACAAGAGTTTTGTACCAGGTTTGCCTACTGAGAAAGAAGACAATACTTAACCTAACTCTACCAGGTCTCCAGACACTTATATAGCCAGTACACACCCCACCCACGGACTCAAGCATGACCTTCAGTTCCCTCAGGATTCCCCTAAGAAGGACTAGTCTGGCACAGCATTCCTTTGCCTATAGGGCTCCACTATGGCTCAATGGCCTACCTGCCACAATAATGAACACTGAAAAAATAAGCCACTTCAGAACAGAACTGAAAAAACACCTCACCCAAATAGTAAAATGTAACTGCTTCTGAAGCAGCCCATCCTCCCCCACCTCAATTGTTCCCTGTATCACCCCGCTATCTAGACTAACCCTATGGCCTGCCCCTCCTCTCTTCCACCACCTAGCCCCAATTACCTGCGCTCCTTAGACCTGGCTGCATGCCAACAGCACTCTGGATAAGGACTAGAGCTGCATCTTGTAATTGTTTAATGTGCTCCATGAAAAACTGTATAATTGTATGTAAGCTTTACACGCAATTTAACTCATTTCTGTGTCTTCACTAAGACCTGGACACATGCCAGCAATACTCTGGACAAGGCCTTGAGCTGCATCTTTTAACTTGTTTTATGTGTCCCACGTAAAATTATAAACTGTATGTACAGTAAGCATTGTATTCAGTTGAACTCACTCTTGTGTCTTCTGCGCTGTTTATCACTTGTGTCATGACGTGGAACCTTTGTAAAAGAGCTATTTGCTCAAAGGTATTGTAATCTGAAACTTCAAATGAATACATAAAATAAACTGGAAAACGGAATGTTGTTTATAACAGTGTTTGTTTCTTTGTGCTTCTTGATAAGTACAGATTCCACTGGTGTTATCTATATGTGACCTTGGGCTGCTCCCCAAAAAAGCACATAGAATTTTTGCCTTGAGCTATTTTGACAAGCTTGTAAGAGGTACTGACCCCTCTGCTTTACCTGAGGTATTGCTGTTTAAAAGTAGCATGCAAGATTGTAGGTCCTCCAATGAATGGCTTCTCACTGAATTGTTTTTACTGTTGTGTGGTATGCAAGGCCCACCTGCAGGTCCAAAAGAAAAAAATACTCACCATAGTAATGATGTTTCTTCTAGAGGGTGTAGTTTCAAATCATACAGTTTGCATCATCTCAGCCCTGAGGTGTGGTCCTGGAGAAAGAAATTGAGACTGTCGAAGAATGTTAAAGTTCAAATTTGGCAGTGTAAATATGCTCCACCTGACCCTTCAGCTGCAGATTTATAGCTTTATAATAATTTATAAATTGATTTATTGCAAAAGAGCAGAAGAGAGCAGAGGCAATTTAACTAACCTATTAAGAAATGTGTCTTACCATGTACTTATTTTTATTTTTGTATTTTGTTATGTTTTTCTTCCTTTTTCTTTCCCTCTTTAAAAAAAAACCTCCCCCTCCCTCAACACAAGAGCCTCATTATCTGATACCCCCTCATTTGATATATATAGGTCCAAAGATTATAGATCAACAGGGATAGGGAAATTATAAAACACAGGCGTCCTAATGAAAAACGGACGCCTCACCTCCCCCCATTAAAGTTGCTGAGTTGCTATAGTGTGCTAAGGTGCCTGAAGAAGAGAGACTAAGTGCTCCCCCATCCTCCCAAAGAAAACAAAAAGGTGAGAGATGAGAAGAAAAGAAAGAGAACCCCATATATAAGAGAAGAAGTTAGACTTCAGGTCTTTTATTCATTCAATGCCCCCCAACCCTAGGGAAAAAGAGTTGGGGGGTTAACTGGCCACTGGCAACAAATATCAATTTACTAATTTTAGACAAATATAATTGTTGCCTAACTTGTAGACACCCCTGGATCTGTTGAGCATGAAGCTTGGCTACTCCTGTTTTTCAACATTTCTTCTACTTCATCTGGAGTGTGAAAGACATTATTTTCCCATAAATATAGACTCTTAGTTTCACAGGGTATGACATTGTGAAGGAAATCCCTTCTTTTCTGAGTCTGTCCCTTATGGAATTAAAGCTCTTTCTCTTCATTAGGATAGATGGAGGCATACCTGGAAAAACCTGAAGCCACGTCCCATTATAAAACAGGCCTTTATCCACTCTTGCTTTTTGGAGAATTCTCTCCCTGTCTTGATACCTCATGGGTTTTAAGTACATAAAACATGGTCTGTTGTTATTGTCCCTGAGGCCAAAAGCCCGGTGGGCTCTATCAAGTTCCACTTTTTGGTGTGGGTAAGGGAGGCCTATAATTTTAGACATTTCTTCGCAGTAACCATGAGGGTTTCCTCCCTCAATCCCCTCAGGCAAATTGCCAATCTTTAAGTTGACCCTTCTTGATCTGGATTCTAGGTCCTCCACCTTCATTTTTAAGACCTCCAGCTCTTTGTTACAGTTGGCTACAGAGTTAACAATATCAGGAAGGGTATCCTCCATTTTGCTTACTCGCTGTTTGTGACACGTGGACAGCCAGTTCTGAGTACACTATGATTTTTTGTAATATAAAAATGTGTTATGGACTGTCTGTCATGAGAAATGCTGAGACAGCATATGAGTTGACACACACCCAGGTTTTAGATACAATGTGTTACCTGGAAGGCCAGAAGCTAATTATAGACTAGAACAGGCCTTAATCAAGAATCTCCTTTTTTTCTAAGTTAAAAATAGCTTTAACTGCTAAGAGGGAAATCAGTGTCCATTTTATGATGTTTCGAGAAGGAAACCAGGTTTAGCACACTGGTGCGAAATCATAAATGCTTTGATGTCTGTGTGAGAGAGGATACTACTCATAGATGAAAGGAAATTTACAGACTTAATTGGGGAAGTCACCTGGGGAAAGGAGTTTCTGGTGATGTAACGTTAATTAACTTTCCTTCTAAAATGATAAAACTTCCTGGGTGTATAATTTTTAATAAACAGAGGAGTAGCTAGGTGACCTCACACAAAGGGGTTGGCAAAGATAGTTTTTTAAAAAGTATTCTGTTTTCCTTCAGAAACACTTTTATCTACACTCTGACAACAAAACATCTTTGAGCATTTTAAGCAGGTATTTAGAGAGAGAGACACACATCTAAGTACTGTTGTAGGAATTGCACTGTTAAAACCTTGTTCTTTTAAAATATTGTATGGTTCTTGTGATATATGGTTCTGTATTTTATGTTTTACATATTTTTTATCCATTTTAGTAAATTTCTATTTTTAGACCCTACTTGGTCTGTCTTTGAATTTTTTTCTTTAACAAGTGAAGTATGTATGGTTAAAGCAGTCACTGTGCATAAGCTTGAATGGTGATACCAAACTGGAAAAAGATAAGAGTAATCTGAGGTCTTTATTAGAGGTTTTTAAGGGTTCCTTTTTTACACCTGGTTAGGTGTCCATAGCAAAGATATTTGGACTCCTGAAGACAGAATTATCTGAGCCTGTGCATTGGGTATGCTAGCAAGAGGTTCACAGTTTGAATCCCTCCAGAACTGAGACCAAAGGTTGAGTCAAACCCACAAAACAGACAGGAGGGTTACCCTGTTTCTGTTAACTGTTCACAAGACTGCGCTCGGAGGTTGGCACTTTGGGAGTAGAGGGCTGACCTGCTGCGTGGGTTTGTGACAGATTGGTTGGCAGCGGTGTGCATAATTTTGGTATTACAAGCTTTTATTGTTCAGTGTGTCAGCTTGAGACCATCAGCTCACTTGCAAAGAAAGAAAAAGGCAGAGTTTTATTTTAAAAGGAGACAGAACTATATCTCTTGGTGTACAGTTAAGTTCCTACCCGTTTTATTTTTTTTTCCTAAAGTGCAAGTCAGAATAGCAGTAGTTAGGGAAGATGGCTTCCAACTACAGCAGGCACACTGTAGACTACTTAAGGTAGTTGTGTGGGGACAGATGAGTCCCGTTAGAGGTGAAAGCCAGCAAGCAAAACCTCATAGATGCCCTAATGGTAGCAGATACCCAGAGCACCGAGTCACAGACCATGACTGAAAAGGACCAAACCTCAAGTGTGGCAGTGCTGGTGGCCAGTGAAGTGTCCAGATCTGATGAGGAGGGCAACAGGGCCACTGTCAGTGAAGGGCCACAGCAGCAGGGGAAGGTCACCAGTATCCTGGATCCAGAAGTACTCGGGCTGCAAATTGAGTTGCACAGGATGGAGCTGGAGTTCCAGGAGAAGAGAGAACGAGAGAGACGAGAGGCAGAGCAGGAACAGTGGGAGGCAGACCTTGAGGAGCGCAAGCGCCAGTGAGCTGTAGAGAAGAAGAGAGAGTGAGAACACCAAGATGCAGACCATGGGGAGCAGGAGCACCAGAGGCAACTGGAGAAGCTACGACTCCAACCAGCAGCACCAGAGCCGGTAAGTGGCTTGGGTTTAACTTGGACTACAGAACTGGGTTACAAATTGAATTCCAAATTGATAGCCAAATTTAAAGAGGGGGAGGATATGGATGCGTTTTAAATTATTTTGAAAAAGTTTGTGTTCAGGCTAAAATTCCTAGAGAGTCCTGGAGCTTTCAGCTATCCCCTCTACTTACCGGGAAAGCTTGGGATGCATTCAGTCAAATGGACAATGAAGACAGTGATGGTTACAGCAAACTTAAAGCTGCACTGTTAAAGAAATTTGAATTAACTGTTGAGTCATACAAAGATAAATTCCATAAGCTCAGGAGAAGACCTGACATAAGCTACGAGGAGCTAGCCATGAAACATTGTCAGTTTTTAAAACGTTGGTGGGAAGAAATTGAGACAAACTCTGTTGATAAAATTGAAAATGTGATTTTGTTAGAACAGTTTTATTGGGCATGCCCAGCAGAGCTAAAAGCCTGGCTAGAGGACTGGGATCCCAAAACAGTACAAGAGGCTGCTGAACTCTCAGACCACTATGCCAAGACCAGACTTGCTCTGAGAGCGAATGGGGTGGGTGTGGCAGCGCAGAAAGGGAAAAGCATGCCTTCAGGGCAGCTAAAATCCTCACTGCCTCCACCGAAACCAGTTAGCCCCAGGTTTCAGAGAAAAGATTTCTCTGAAAAGGGAAGTGAATGTTGATTATGTAAAGAAACTGGGCATATTGCCAGACAGTGTCTCAAAAGAATGAGCAATAATATGCAGAATGGTACTAGAAAAGAAGTGGGTTGTTTGTGTGTCCTTGAAAGCATGCCTGTGAACTTGAGGGAACACATGCACCCAGTCATGGTGCATGGTGTACAGATGCAAGGGTTAAGGGACACAGGGGCATCCCTGACCTTGGTAAAGGGGGATCTGGTAGAGCCTGGTCAGCTTATACCCAATAAATTCGTCACTGTACAGGACTTCACCGGTGAGGCAAAAACATTGCCCCTCGCTAGTGTTCTCCTAGACTGGGGTGAAACAGGGGGAACTGTGTAATAGGTGGCTGTTGCCAAAACCTTAGCAGTGAATGTGATCCTGGGCAACAATCTAAAACAGGGGATGGTATGTGCAGTTACTCATAGCCAAGTGGCAAGGGAAAATTGTAGTTCCCTGAACCCCACATAAGCCATTGTGGAAACCTCTGAGAGGCTGGTTCCCCAGCCTGTGTCTCCAGATGGGGAGACTAACAAAAAGGGGGTAGAAATTTCCCCAGTAGCAGGTAAAAACACAGCTACAGAGGGTTACTCTGAAGAGGGAGTGGAGACCCATTGCCAGAGGATTGGGATTGACAGTGATTCTGAGTGCCCTGACACTAGAGCTAGGGACCCTAGTTTAGCGACTGAAGGGTACCGGTCCCATGCCTTGGGAATGTGTGAGGGGTTCGCAGCTGCTCAGAGAAGTGACCCTAGTTTAGAGAAGCTGAGGGCTTGGGCAGACTCAGACAGTGCACAGGGAGATGATGGCAGACATAAGGTTTATTGGGAAAATGGACTTATATATACTAAGGCAGTACAGACAGAGGGAAGGGTGCTAGGCAGGCAGCTTGTCATTCCCCAGGGGCATCATGAGCAGTTGCTCAAGATTGCACATGATTTTCTCTTGTCTGGTCATCTGAGAATCGTACACACTATGCAGCAGTTGGCTCAGAATTTTTATTGACCTAACTTCACCCAGCAGGTGAAGGAGTATTGCAGGTCTTGTCGCCGATGCCAAGAAATAGGGAAGGCGGGCAAGAAAACCCAAGCCACCCTGATTCCATTGCCCATAGTAGAGGAGCCATTCCAGAGGGTGGGAATGGCCATTGTGGGGCCTTTAAATACCCCCACTTCCTCAGGGAAGAGATTCATCCTGACTGTGGTGGATTATGCCACCCGGTACCCAGAGGCAGTCACCCTATCCTCACTGAGGACAGACAAAGTGGCAGATGCCTTACTTGGGATTTTATCACCTGTTGGGTTTCTGCAGGAGGTTATCACTGATCGAGGGGGTTACTTCATGTCAGACCTGATGAAATGTTTATGGGAGAAGTGTGGGGTGGTGCAGAGATGCACGACACCATATCACCCACAAGCCAGTGGGCTTGTGGAAAGATTCAATGGTACCCTAAAGTTAATGCTCCAGGCGTTTGCTGAACAGCATGGGAGGGACTGGGAGAAATACCTTCCCCTCCTGTTGTTTGCATACAGGGAGGTGCCCCAAGAGTCAACAGGATTTTCCCCCTTCAAACTCTTATATGGACACTGGGTATGTGGGCCACTAGACTTGATCCAGGAGGACTGGGAAGGCACGCACACCACCCAGGGAACTCACATTTTGGATTACATCCTTAGGTTTAGGGAAAGGCTGAAGGAGCTTATGAGGACAGCCCAGAGCAACCTGGCAGCTGCCCAACAGAAACAAAAAGTGTGGTATGACCGCAGAGCCAGAGCTCGCTCATACATGGTGGGTCAGAAAGTCATGGTCCTTTTTCTGGTCCATAAAGACAAGCTGCAGGTGGAGTGGGCAGGACTGTACAAAGAGGTTAGGAAGGTAAATGACGTGAACTACATTACAGAGTTACCTAACAGAAGACAGACAGAAAGGATGTACCATGTCAACATGATGAAGTCATAGGCAAATAGGGCTGACATGGTGTTTGCAGTGTGTAGTCATGGGGAGGGAATGGATGAAGGAGACCCCCTTCTGGACTTGCTAGAAGAAAGTAAGTGGGATTCCTCTGTGGAGGCAGTTAAATTGTCTCCCCAGCTGACCCCGGACAAGATCCAGGAAGTAAGGGAGGTTTTAGCAGACTTTGCCCCATTGTTTAGTGCCAAGCCTGGACTAACCCCCTTAGCGACGCATGATGTGGAGACAGGGACACAGACGCCCATATGGCGAACAGCATAGCGGGTGTCAGAGGATGTCCAAAATGACATTAGGAGGGAAGTGGAGGAGATGCTGGATTTAGTGGTAATTCAGAGATCCCAAAGTCCCTGGGCCTCACCCGTAGTCCTTGTGCCCAAGCCAGATGGCTCTATTCATTTCTGTGTGGACTATCATGGACTGAATGCAGTCACAAAGTCAGACACCCACCCGATGCCTCGGATGGATGAACTCCTTGACAAGTTGGAAGGGGCGACCTACCATTGACCTGACCAAGGGGTATTGACAGGTAGAGCTGACAGAAAGAGCTAGGGAAAGGTCGGCCTTCATCACTCTGATGTGCTTATTTGAGTTTAAAGTAATGCATTTCGGAATGATGAACACCCCGGCCACTTTCCAGAGGTTGGTGAACCAGGTGTTAAATGGTGCTGAGGAGTATACCGTGGCATACCTGGATGACACTGCCATCTTTAGTACCAGCTGGGAGGAACACCTATCCCACCTTAGGGAAGTGCTGGGCAGGATACAGAGGGCTGGGCTCACTGTCAAAGCTGAGAAGTGCCAGGTGGCCATGTGGGAAGTGGCATACCTCAAGCATGTGGTAGGCCGAGAACAGCTGTGTCCTAACCAAATAAAAATAGAAGTAATCCAGGCATGGCCCAGACCAGAAACACAGAAGCAGGTCAGCAGTTTTCTAGGGACTTCAGGGTACTACAGAAAATTTGTACCCAATTACAGTGCCCTGGCTGCCCCCCATCTGGCCTGACAAAGAAAAGGATGCCCAAGAAAATTATCTGGGGCCCAGCCTGTGAGGAAGCCTTTTCCAAACTAAAGGAGGCACTGTGAAGTGCTCCTCTTTTGACAAGTCCTTACTATAGCAAAACATTTATAGTTCAGACTGACGCCTCAGACGTGGGTATTGGGGCAGTACTGAGTCAGACATCCAGCCAAGGGACAGATCACCCAGTAGTGTACCTGAGTAGGAAGTTACTTCCCAGAGAGCAGGCATACTCCACTGTGGAAAAAGAGTGTCTTGCCGTAGTGTGGACCCTAAAGAAATTAGAGCCATACTTATATGGGCAGCATTTTGTGGTGCAGACTGGCCACAACCCCCTGGTTTGGCTGATGCAGATGGGAAAGAACAATGGTAGATTGCTAAGATGGAGTCTTGCTCTGCAAGGGTGTGATATGATAATCGTACATAGAGCTGGAGCCAGGAACCAGAACTCAGATGGTCTGTCTCGCGTGCATGAGGAGTGAACTGATTTGGGGAGCTCATCCCATGCTGGGGATAGAGCCCCCAAATTCAGTCTAGGTGGGGAGGATTGTGACACATGGACAGCCAGTTCTGAGTACACTATGATTTTTTATAGTATAAAAATGTGTTATGGACTGTCTCTCATGAGAGATGCTGAGACAGCATATGAGTTGACACACAGACCCAGGTTTTAGATACAAGGTGTTACCTGGAAGGCCAGAAGCTAATTATAGACTAGAACAGGCCTTAATCAAGAATCTCCGGTTTTTCTAAGTTAAAAATAACTTTAACTGCTAAGAGGGAAATCAGTATCCATTTTATGATGTTTCAAGGAGGAAACCAGGTTTAGCACACTGGTGCAAAATCATAAATGCTTTGATGTCTGTGTAAGAGGGGATACTGCTCATAGATGAAAGGAAATTTACATACTTGATTGGGAAAGTCACATGGGGAAAGGAGTTTCTGCTGACGTAACCTTAATTAACTTTACTTTTAAAATGATAAAACTTCTTGGGTGTATGATTTTTAAAAAACAGAGGAGGAGCTAGGTGACCTCACACAAAGGGGTTGGCAAATACAGTTTTTTAAAGAGTATTCTTTTTTTGCTTTAGAGACTCTTTTATCTACACTCTGACAAAGAAACATCTTTGAGCACTTTAAGCAGGTATTTAGAGAGAGACACATCTAAATACTGTAGTAGGAATTATACTGTTAAAACCTTGTTCTTTTAAAAGATTGTATGGTTCTTGTGATATATAGTTCTGTATTTTATGTTTTACATGTTTTTTATCCATTTTAGTAAAACTCTATTTTTAGAGCCTACTTGGTCTGTCTTTGAATTTCTTTCTTTAACAAGTGAAGTATATATGGTTAAAGCAGACACTGTGCATAAGCCTGAATGGTGATACCAAACTGGAAAAAGGTACAGTAAGAGTAATCTGAGGTCTTTATTAGAGTTTTTAAGGGTTCATTTTGTACACCTGGTTAGGTGCCCATAGGCAAAGGTATCTGGCCTCCCGAAGACAGAATTATTTGAGCCTGTGCATTGGGTACGCTAGTAAGAGGTTCACAGTTTGAATCCCTCCAGAACTGAGACCAAAGGTTGATTTGAACTCACAAAACAGACAGGAGGGTTACCCTGTTTCTGCTAACTGTTCACAAGATGGCGCTCGGAGGTTGGCACTTTGGGAGTAGAGGGCTGACCTGTTGAGTGGGTTTGTGACAGCTGTTCACATTCAGTAGTTCTTAGAGCTAGAGTCCCAAACTTCTCCATCATTTCTGAAACTTTTTGTGTCAGAGTTGTAACAGACAAATTTAGATTACCAAATCCTTGTCTCAATTCTTGCACTTTGTCCTTGAGTAGCCCTTTATTTCCATCTTTTATCCCCTCCTCTGCATCTTGGTCTCCAGATTTTTTTTTTCTTCCTCCACTTCCTTTACCCCATTCAGTTTCTCTTTTTCTTGGCTTTTATTACTCCTAGTTTTAGTATGTGATGCCATGACTTCTTTAGATTCACTTTTGTTTTTTTATAGGTTTTGAGAAAATGTCATAAATACACACTGGGGAAGCCAGAAGTGGGATGTTGATATTATTCTCAGAGGATGTCTGCCCCAGATTAAAGGAGTTGCTTTCAGCTCTATGCTTTTTACAATTTGGGCTGTTCTTTTTTTTGTAGCTAATAGCTTCAGAAACCCCAAGTGGACTTATGGGGATTTTTCTTTTTTTATTACGGGTACTTGCCCTTTTAGCCCGACTAGAAGAGGCAGTGTTGAGAGGAGATTTCAAGCTGGATAAATCAGGGCTTTTGGGTTCAGTTGATTTATTTTTCCCCCGTATCAGAATTAAACACAAAAAGGCCCTCTACCTGGGATTTCCAGGAGGAGGTGGGGGTTACCTGTCTGTTTGATCTCCTCTGTGTCTTGTTGGCTGTTAAACTCTGCTTGTGCCTTTGCTTGTGTCTCTTGAAGGTAGGCCGCAGTGTCGTTCAGAGAACCTGCCGACTGAACATCTTCCTTCACATAGGAGATTGAATGTAGTACAGCTGGGATGCCTGTTATGGGATCAGACTCACTCACTGCCTCTGGAGTAACGAACACCATCCGATCAAACTCCATCACACGCATGAACGAGAAGGACATACTCCACCATTGTGTGCTTTACCAATGGGTGTCCGATACAGCTCAAAAACTCACTCAAAAGAGAAAACAGACATCAAAAAGGATCTTTTACCAAACAGACCACAAAAAATCATGAAAAACAGGTAAGCATTTCTCCCTCTAACTTGATATTTTGGAGAACGCTCTCTTCACGAACTGCTTGCTTACTCAGCCAAGCATTCTGGGAACCTCAGAATGCTCTGCCTCCCTTGACTGCAATAAAAATGACACATCACAATGTGAAAAATTGTAAAATATTCATGCACGAAAATTTTAAGATATTTGATTTGATTCAAAGAACACTTTTTATTCAGGTTCTAGAAGGGGAGGTAGGGATGGCTTGTATGACTAACAAATACACTGTAGAAGAAACATTATTACTATGGTGAGTAATATTTCTTCTAGCAACAAGAGTGTATTTGTGACATCAAACAATTTGCACACACCAACTAGTAACTGGGTGGCAGGGTCTAGAACCTATTTAGGAAAAAGATTCTGAAGCACAAAAGTACTGTAGTGTATAGTTGAGCATTGTTCTGTACAGAAGTCTGTCCCTTTCAAAATGCTGTTTTACCACAGTTCAAAGGTCATGAAATGTGACTGTTCCCTTCTGTGGTACAACAGCATTCTGAAACCTCTAGACACTGTACAAGTCAGTTTCCTTCTGAAAGCAAAAGAACCACTGTGTGCATATTTCACATAATACTATACACTATAAAAAATACAGGATGAGCAACTTTATGCACAGTTAGTGTGTTTTGCCACATCAAGGTTCTGATATGCACTAACCTCTCAGGCTTTGCTCTCAAGATCAGAGAGGATCAGAACCCTTCTGTGGCAGAACACACTGGTTGTGCATAGTTGCCCATCCTGTATTCTCTAGAAAGCTTACATCCTTTCTTACTCGGATGTCCAGACAGTAGGGGAAGTGAAGGTGTGTACTGTAGACCATGTGGCTACCTCGCACACCTGTAACAAGTGTATACCCCTTAATGCTGCCATTGTGGCAGATGTAACTCTGGTGAAATGTGCCCTATCCCCTTTAGTGGCACCTTACCAGCTTTACTATAGGAGAATCTAATGCAAAAGACAATCCAGTTAGATAGTGTTTGTTTCACAATAGGCATATCTTTTCCTACCTCACCATAAGTGTGACAAACAGCTGCCTGTTGTCAGTTCTGGACTGTTCAGTCCTTTGCATGCAGGAACTTAAAGCCTTCGTGGTGTCTATGCTGTGATGTTTTTCCTCTCCTACATTAGAGTGAAGCTTTGGAAAGAACACAGGCAATGATATGGGCTGATTCATGTGAAATGAGGAAACCACTTTTGTAAAACATTCACATTTGTTCTAAGCACCGCCTTATCCCTATGAAACACCATGAAAATAGAGTCTGCAAAAAGTGATTGCAACTTACAGATCCTGCTGGTAGAAATATAAATACTAAAGCACAGATTTCCAAGTTACATATTTAAGCACTGTTAAAGCCATGGACTCCCAGGGAGGATTTATCAACTATGAAAGAAGCAAGTTTAAATCCGATGGTGGGACTGAATCCCTCAAAGAGCGATACAAATGGTTCACACCTTTTGAAACCTCCCTTAAACATTGGGTGAGCTGCAAGGGATGTTTCCCTACCTGCTGATTTTAAAGCATAAATAGCTACCACCTTAGGGTGCATGGTTTTAGACCTTAACATAGAAACGTAGAAGTTGACAGTAGATAAGGACCACAAGGCCCATCCAGTCTGCCCATTTCTTTTTCTGCCTTATGAATGTGCCATCGGCCTTTGCTCTGTCAATGGCCTATCTATTCATACTCATCTGTTTTGCTCTCTCATGCCTCCCATGCTTGTTTGAAGCCATGCACTGTATTCATATCCACCACTTCCTGAGGTAGGCCGTTCCATGCATCCACCACTCTTTCAGTGAAAAAGAACTTCCTCACATTACCCCTTAATTGACCTCCCTCTAATCTCATGCTATGTCCTCTTGCCCTGCTATTTTTCTTATATTGAAACATGTTAGACTCTTTCACCTTGTGAATGCCCTTAAGGTGTTTGAATGTTTCAATCATATCACCTCTCTCCCTCCTTTGCTCTAGGCTATACATATTGAGCTCCTTTAATCTGTCCTCATATGTTTTCTGATGCAGTCCCTGCACCATTTTGGTTGCCCTTCTCTGGACTGCCTCAATTTGATTAATGTCCTTGTGAAGGTGTGGCCTCCAGTACTGCACGCAGTACTCCAGAAGGGGCCTAACCAGTGTCTTGTAAAGAGGGATTATTACCTCCCTCTTATGACTTGTGATACCCCTACTAATACACCCCAACAACCCCCTAGCCTTACCTACTGCTTTAGTCATCTGCCTGGATGATTTTAGAACATCTATGATGATGATGCCCAAGTCTCTTTCTTCCCTTGTGACTGCCAACAACTTCCCTCCCAGCCTATAGGTGGCTTCAGGGTTTCTCTTCTCTATGTGTATGATCTTGCACTTCTTTGCATTAAATCCCAGTTGCCACTCTTCCGACCATTTTACCAGTTTATCCAGATCTCTTCTCATTCTGCCCACCCCACCTGGATCATCTACTCTGTTGCAGATCTTGGTGTCATCTTGCTGAACCTTTAAGTGTACCAGCTTATCCCAAACTACTGATATATCCACATGATAGGAGTCACACCAAATACTGAATCTTTTCCATGTTGAATGATATATTTTCACGTAGTAGTTGCTGGCTTTCGAGCAACTTTCAAAACTTCCAGGACACAGAGTCCATCTTCTTCCAAGTTGTGTAACAGGGTGTGCTTTGAAACAACTGAGAAGCTGAATGGGATATATTATATTGGACTAGATATCTGCAACAAATCTCTCTTGCTTACATCTGAGGGAAGTTTTCCTTACTTTACAGTCTTACATTGGTATTGCTTTGTGTTTAATTATTTTAGTTTTTAATTCAGGAAGCGGGTTTTCAAAACTGCTTATCTTGTGAGCATCTTCGGAAGGGTTGAAATAACTGCATATTTGATTTTCCTTTGTGGCTAACTGGACTGTCTACTAGTATTCTGTGACAGTTTGCATCAATATATTTTGAAATAATTTACTGGTGGTGGCTGTGTACTTTTAGCTAGCAAAGGCTGCAGTTTGTAACTGGATGCCAGACATAGCCTGAGGTGGGGGAAATTGTCTTCACAAGTCAGGGAGACCTGCATCACAGCCAATTGTTCTGGCTTGAACATCCAGCATTGATCAATTACTATAAACTACTGGTGTGATCCTGTTTCAGACAGAAGTCCATCTTCTTCCAAGTTGTGTAACAGGGTGTGCTTTGAAACAACTGAGAAGCTGCATGGGATATATTATATCGGACTAGATATCTGCAACAAATCTCTCTCTTGCTTACATCTGAGGGAAGTTTTCCTTACTTTACAGTCTTACATTTGTATTGCTTTGTGTTTAATTATTTTAGTTTTTAATTCAGGAAAGGGGTTTTCAAAACTGCTCATCTTGTGAGTATCTTCAGAAGGGGTGAAATAACTGCATATTTGATTTTTCTTTGTGGCTAACTGGACTGTCTACTAGTATTCTGTGACAGTTTGAATCAAATTACTTTTAAACAGTTTACAAATCAGTTACTGGACGTTAGTTGAATTACTATAAATGGCAGTACTCAACAGGGTGTTGGAGCAGTGGTGTATTTGATTGTCTCTAACAGTCACCAGTGGTTGTGGACTATCTACCCACCCTTCCCCACCCCAGGTGTGACGTTTCCTTTATAGCCAATGTTCTGACATCACTTCCTCAACAGGTCTTGGGGCAGAACTGTCATATTCTAAATAACCCAGGACAGTGCATAAAGGGTAAATACACACCAGAAAAAAGAAGAAAAAAAAAAACAATAATATATATATATATATATATATATATATATATATATTACATATTGTATATTAGAAGGGAGAGGGACATGTGGGGAGTGGTGCAATGCACTGGCTGTGGGGCAGCAGTTTTCTGGGAGACATTCTGGAAACTGCGTTGCTGTCCTATTTGCAGGCAACTGTCAGCTCTGAGGGAGGAGGTTGCCCACCTCCAGGCTGAACTGGCAAGGACTAAGGAGGCCTCCCCCACCCAAAGAGCACCACTGCCACAACCACTGCCTCAGAGGCTGCCAAGTAAGAAGAGACGTTGGACCACAGTGGGTTCTGGGAGGGTGCGGGTGGTGGAACGGAGGTGAAGCCCCCTAGTTGTACCTCTACACAAACCATACAAGAGTCTGGCAGAGCAAGGTTCCTCTATGATGGCACCCTCAGTGGAGACCAAGAAGAATGCTGAGGACATCCACAAGGGAGACCCACACAAGGGTGGCAAGGAACACCACAGGGGAAGGAAACAGCTTCTGATAGGGGACTCCTTTGTTAGAGGGGTAGACCTGGGGAAGGGAGAGGAGAGGGAAGTAAGGTGCCTGCCTGGTGCCATGGCTTGGAGGGACAAGAAGCGAATCCTCAGGATTGCAGAAGCAGCATCACAGAAGAGGGAACTAGATATGATTGTCCACCTTGGGACAAATTATCTAGCTAGGCATGGGATCAGTGCAGTGCAGAATGAAATTGTGGAGTTGGGAAGGGGCCTCAAACAGGTAGCAAGCACAGTTACCTTCTCAGAGATGCTGCCAGTCCATGGCAGGGGTGAGGCTAGGGTACTACATACCATGCAGTTTAATGAATGGTTGCAAAACTGGTGCAGAGCACAGGGCTTTGGCTTCATTTGGGACTGGGGGTACACCTGGAGAGATGAAGGTCTATACTGGCATGATGGTCTGCATCTGTCCACAAAGGGAACCAAGATTCTAAGTGACAGGTTAAAATGCTTCCTTGGCAAGCTTTTAAACTAGCCATGGGGGGTGGTGCTAATAAGAGGCAGGAAATTTCAAGCCTCCCCCCACAAAACATGACAGGTAGTAAGGTAAACATTGAGGTACAGTGCTCAACAGAGGGCAGGACAGGGGTAAATGGAAAAATAGACAAGGACAAAAAGAGCAGGGATGGGGGAAAAAGGATAAAGCCAACATTAAATGGAGGGCAATGGGACTCAATGCCCGTAGTCTGGGAAACAAGCTTCCTGAGCTAGCAGCTTTGATGGAAGATGAACTGGATATTGTGGCAGTCATGGAAACATGGTACACAGAGAACCATGACTGGGATGTCAACATACTGGGGTACACAGTTTACAGAAGGGAGAGGGAGGGGAAAAGAGGAGGTGGAGTAGCTCTATACATAAGGGAAGGGACCAAAGCTACAGAACTAAAAAGTAAAGGGGGAGGACAAGAGGAACTCTGGGTCACCTTGGAGACAGAGAATGGCATCACAATCTGCACAGGGGTTGTATACAGACACCCATCTCAAGGGGAGGAAATGGACAAGAAAATGATAGAGAACATTCTCAAAATGGCTGAAAAAGGGGAGATACTGTTGATGGGGGACCTGAATATGCCAGATGTTAACTGGATGACATGTACTGCAGCCACATCCAAGAGCAGGGTCATTCTCAATGCCCTGCAGGGGGCAGGCCTTAGACAGCTAGTGTTGAAACCCACTCGGGAAGGAGCAATACTAGACCTGGTACTCTCAAATGGAGACGGGATCACAAATTTAGAAGTCAGTAGACATCTGGGAACAAGTGACCACTGCACAGTGAGCTTCACAATAAGCACAACCATGAGACGAGCCATACGAAAACAAGCATACTGGACTTTTGAAGGGCTGACTTTGGTAAAATGGGTGAATACCTGAGGAATATACTAGCAAATGGCCAAAAAGGTGGGGTGGAAGAACAATGGAGAAAAATCAAAACTGCCATCATAGAGGCAACAAGCCTTTGTGTGAAACAGATAAAGAAAACAAAGAGCAGTAAAAACCCACTATGGTTCTCAAAAGAGGTGTCAGGGAAGGTTAAGGAGAAAAAGGCTGCATTCAAAAAGTATAAGGAATCACAGAAGGAGCACGACAGGGAACTGTATCAATTAAAGCAGAAAGAAGTGGGGAAGGCAGTCAGAATAGCAAAAGCCCAAACCAAAGAAAAAATAGCCAGTTCAGTTAAGAAGGGGGATAAAACCTTTTATAGGTACATTAGGGAGGATAGAAAGGTTAATGGAGGAATAGTGAAGATTAATAAGGGAGAGGGGAGGTGGGCAGTGGGAGACAGTGAAAAGGCAGAGTTACTGAATGAATACTTTTGCTCAGTATTCACAAAAGAAGATGAAGAGGAGTTACCTAAACCAGACAATAGAAGCACTCTGGGTAGGGGGGTTGACACCAGTCCATTTACAGAAGAAAGAGTCCTGAAAAAAATCCTAAAACTCAAGGTGGACAAAGCAATGGGGCCTGACAGGATTCACCCCAGAATCCTAAAAGAACTAAGAGAGGACCTAGTGACACCACTGAGCACACTTTTTAACAAATCATGGGAGGATGGGTGGTACCTGAGGACTGGAGGAGGGCAGATGTGATTCCCCTTCACAAAAGTGGGAAAAAGGCAGAAGCAGAAAACTACAGACCTGTAAGTTTGACCTCAGTGGTAGGGAAAATGATGGAATCACTTCTGAAAGAAAGAATTGTTGAGTACCTAGAGGCCAGCGGGGCACAGCACCAAAAGCAGCATGGATTTACAACAGGAAGTTCATGTCAGAAGAATCTAATAGATTTCTTTGACTGGGTGACCAAAGTAATAGACCAGGGAGGGGCTGTGGATATGGCCTACCTAGACTTTAGCAAGGCATTTGACACAGTCCCGCACAAAACATAGAAACATAGAAACATAGAATTTGACGGCAGATAAGGACCGCTTGACCCACCCAGTCTGCCCATTTCCCTACCTAATGGATAAGCTGCAGATCCTAGATAACCAGCAGCCTACTTCTTTCTACGCCCACCCCCTAGAATTGCCTTATGGTGGTCCCATGCATGCTTGAATTCAACCACTGTTTTTGACTCCACAACCTCCTCCGAAGGCCGTTCCATGCATCCACAACCCTCTCTGTAAATCTTCCTTACATTACCTCTGAGCTGCCCCCCCATCTTCAATTGTCCCCTTGTTCTTTTGCACACCTCTTTTTGAAAGATGCTACCCTCTTGGACTTTGTTGATTCCCTTGAGGTACTTGAACGTTTCTATCATGTCCCCCCTCTCCCTCCTTTCCTCAAGGCTATACATATTAAGCTCCTTTAGTCTCTCTTCATATGTCATTTTAGTTGCCCTCCTCTGGACAGCTTCCATCTTGTCTATGTCCTTGTGGAGATTGGGTCTCCAGAACTGCACACAGTACTCCAGATGGGGTCTCACCAGCTGTCCGTACAGAGGGATAACAACTTTCTGTTTTCTACTGGTGATGCCTCTCCCTATGCATCCCAGTATCCCCCCAGCCCTCCTTACTGCCCTCTCACATTTCTTGACCACCTTTAAGTCATCTGATATGACTACCCCCAGGTCCCTTTCCATTTTGCTGTTGTTAGTATCTCACCCCCCATTATGTACTCTTCCCCTGGGTTTTTGTTTCCCAGGTGCATTACCTTGCACTTCTTAACATTAAATCTAAGCTGCCATACATTTAACCATTCCTCTAACCTTGCCAAGTCCCTTGTCATCCTTTCCACCCACCTTGTGTGTCAACTCTGTTGCAGATCTTGTGTCATCTGCAAAGAGACATACTTTTCCTTCCAGTCCCTCTGCAATGTCGCCATAAAGACATTGAAGAGTACTGTTCTAATACTGAACCCTGTGGTACCCCATTGTAACCCCCCTTCTTCTCAGAGTGGACTCCATTTATTATTACCCTGTGTCCTATTCTACAGCTAATCTTCCTTTACCCAGGCCATCGGGTTGCCTGCAAAGTTAGCCAGTCTGGGAGTGGGTCCCAGGGCGGTAGCCTGGGTAGCAAACTGGCTGCACAACAGGACACAGAAGGTAATACTGAATGGAACACATTCCAAAGAAAGGGGGGTCACTAGTGGAGTACGTCAGGTTCAGTACTAGATCCAGTCCTCTTTAACATCTTTATAGGTGACATTGCAGAGGGTCTGAGGAAAGGTATGCCTTTGCAGATGACACAAAGATCTGTAACAGAGTTGATACACAAGGGGGGGTAGAAAGGATGAGAAGGGACTTGGCAAGGTTGGAGGAATGGTCAGACATATGGCAACTTAGATTCAATGCAAAGAAGTGCAAAGTAATACACCTGGGAAACAAAAACCCAGGAGAAGAGTACACAATAGCAGGGGAGGTACTAACAACAACAAAAATGGAAAGAGACCTGGGGGTAGTCATATCCGATGATCTAAAGGTGGGTAAGCAATGTGAGAAGTCAGTAAGGAGAGCCAGGGGCATACAGGGATGCATAAGAAGGGGCATCACAAGTAGAAAAAGGGAAGTGACTTTCCCTCTGTACGGACAGTTAGTAAGACCCCCTGGAGAACTGAGTGCAGTTTTGGAGACCTCACCTATGCAAGAACATAGACAGGATGGAAGCAGTCCAGAGGAGGGCAACTAATATGGTGCAGGGTCTACATCATAAACCATATGAAGAGAGACTGAGAGAGCTTAATATGTATACCCTTGATGAAAGGAGGGACGGGGGGACATGATAGAAACGTTCAAGTACCTCAAGGGAATCAACAAAGTCCAGGAGGGTAACATCTTTCAGAAAAAGAGATGTGTAAGAACAAAGGGGCACAATTTAAAGATAGAGGGGGGATGGTTCAGGGGTAATGTAAGGAATTTTTTCACGGAGAGAGTGGTGGACGCATTGAACCGCCTTCCTGGAGAGGCTGTGGGGTCTAAAACAGCGGAGGAATTCAAACATGCATGGGACAGACATAAGGCAATTGTAGTGGGGGGGTGGCAGGAAGTAGGCTGTTGGTTAACTAAAATCTGCAGCTTATCCAGTAGGTAGGAAATTGGGCAGACTGGGTGGGCCAAGCTGTCCTTATCTGCCGTCAAAGTCAAAGTCTATAGTTTGAGTGGATAAAGTTAGAGTAGTCTAACTCCTCAAAAACTGTGCTCTCAAACTTAAATATTCAAGGCCTGGGCATGGCACCCTGCCCTGGGACAGAGTCAGCAGGTCTTGTCTCAATGGCAGGTCTGCTGGTTTCCTCTGTGACATTGTCAGCATCATTAAGTACCAGGACTGCATTACCCAGTCTGGTGCTATCATAATCATTGTATCAGTCTCCCTTCTCAATTTCAACAGCACTTTGTGAATTAATTGAAATAGAGGGAATGCATACAGGAACTGTTTTCTCCAGGAAAGAGCTACTGCAGCCCCTGGAGCTGTCCCCACTGTGGGAGACATGCAACAGAATCAGAGTAGGTTTCTGTTTTCCCATGAGGCAAACAGATCTATCTCTGGCATTCCCCATCTATGGATCATTGAATTCAGAATCCCTTGGTTCATAGATCACTTGGAGGCTACATGTGTTATTCTATTGAATGAATGAATGAATAAATGAATGAATGAATGAATGAATGAATGAATGAATGCCTGAATAAAGTTTATTGTTCAACTTTTTGAGTCATTACAATAATCTGAAAGATGGCCGCCAGGCTGGGTTGACCATCTGATCGGGGTTGTGGTGAACTTCATAAGCTAAAGGAAATAACTTTTATTTTCAGGTTATCAAGGGAGAATCCATTGATAATTTAAGTTATAAGTGAAGCAGAGTATTGCTTCACTGACAGCTGCTGTTTTTAATTTAGATAATGGTAGTGGTTAGGATATGAGCGTAGACACTGGGCCAGTTTGGTATAGTAGGAGGTAGTTTTTTTTATTTTGCAGGTGTGTCCAATTTAGTTTGTGGTGCCTTGAGTTTTCATCCCTTGTCTAATTCTGTGAGTAATTTGCTGCACCACTGTGCCATGCAATGTGAAGGAGTGGAACCTACCAGCTGCCAGTGAGGTTAATGTGAGGTGTCCTGAGGGAGCCGGCAGAGTTTGCCAGGGTTAGGAGCTGACTGGAGCAAGCAGACATTGCTGTGGGAGCAGAGCTTTGTCTGCACAGTGAAGGAAATTGGACCGCTTAGATCAGCATGCTTTGTGAGGGACATCATTGTCAGTGTTACTGCAGTGGAGGCGGACTAAGTTGTGGGCAGGTGTTTGTTGCCTGCTGGAGGTCAGAATTTCCCTGTTTATTATCAAGTACTCTTTCCCAGTACTAGTTAGGAATCGGTGTGGTTGGGGGAGGACTAGAACATTTTCCTTCAACTGGAAAGCTGCTGTAGTTTGGCTGAGAGCAGTGAGAGAGTTCTTGGGTTCAAATCACTTACTGGGGTTGGACTTTGCTTGTGTTTGATTTGGTTTACAATTTTGACTCCTCTAATGTGAGAAGAAGAAAATATAATTGTTGCAAGAACTATTTTGGACTGAACACTTTTTGTCGTCTGGAACTCATTATTACATCACAACCCTGAATGATGTATTCTCCCTGTTAAATTTGTTTTAACCTCTGAGTCTTTGTAACGTTTTATTTGGGGTTTGGTGGGAGGTAATTTTGGGGAAGCGGATGTTGTGTGTGATAGGATTAGGTGTGATAGGTCGGGTGTTGTGTTTAGGCTAAACATTTGTATTTGGAATTAATGTGTGTATAGTGTGTGGTTAGGGAATAGGAGTCAGTGTGGGGAGTCAGTGTGGGGATTATTGTTGGACTGTTGTTTGGTCTAGGAGTTTTATTGTGGGTGGGTGTTTTTAGTTGGTATTATTAGTGAGGTCTAGGATGTGTTGCTGGTGCCCAACCCTGAGTCTCAGCTACTCCTTGTCCTTGCTCTGAGATCTGTGCTCCTTTTGCCCCCCCACCAAGAGCAGCTTACTGTCTGTGCAGGGAGGTGGGGATCGGGAAGAGGCACAGAGGGGGAGTGGGTGACTTGGAGGGGGCTGATGAAGAGGGTGCTATTAGAGCTGTGAGGACAAGGAGACATCCTGGGGTGAAATGGGGACTTGATAGAGGCCAGACATATTTAGTCCCCATACTCAGGGATCCCACCATACAGAGTGAGCTGGTAGCTGAGGGGCCAGTTGTCACCATTCATCTTTTTCATGCTATGCAATGCGAGACTAATGGGAATAAGTCTGCAATTATGGTAGATCTTATTTTCTCTGTGAATCTGGCTTGCATTACTTGGACCTAGGTAGGTGATGATGAAAACCTTGTCCAGGAGTCATCAGTCCCAGCTGAGTTCTCCATAGTGCACTGCCCGAGGAAGGATTGTGGTGGGGGGAATGGCCATCTGCTTTAGATCTGAGTTGAAAGTGGTGGTGAGCTCAACTGGGGGATACCTCATCATTTGAATGCATGGCCATGCGTTGGGGTCCAAGTGCAGGCTGCAGAATCCTCCTCATGTACATGCCTCTGGGGTGTGAGGAGGAATTTCTGCAGGAAATCGCAGACTTCATCACTGAATGGGTGTTGAAGTCACCAAGATGGTTTATTCTGAGTGACTTCAATGCTTGGGTCGATGAAGAACTCCCACAGCTTGGTCAAGATTTCCTCCAGCTTATGATATCCTTGGGCTTTGCAAAAGCAATTGCTTCCACAACCCAACAACATGGCTGTGCCGGTTTCAGAAAGAGGCATAGTACTGAGATGGCATTGGTTCGGGTTCTTAATGCTCTCCTTACAGTGAGGGATCAGAGAAGTCGTACCATCTTAGTCCTCCTTGATCTCTCAGCAGCATTTGACACCGTGGATCATGAGGTATTGCTAGGGCACCTGTGACAACTCTGTGGACTGTCTGGGATAGTCCTCAAATGGTTTCAATTTTTCCTTATGGGCAGGGTGCAAAGAGTGGAGTCATTTTTTTTTTTTCCTCGGCTCCTCACCCCCTGCCTTGCAGGTTCCTGCAGGGCTCAGTGCTTTCACCCATGTTGTTTATGGTATATATGCTGCCATTGGAAGACATTATTAGGCAGTACAGACTGAGTTTTCACTGCTATGCAGATGATACTCAGCTGTACATGTCCTTTGGGCCTGAACATAGTGACGCTGTCTCAGTTTTTAACTGCCATTCTGAGATTCAGGATTGGATGAGTGCCAACTGGCTTGGATTGAATCTGGATAAGAATGAGGTGTTGGTGGTGGACCCAGGTCATCAGGTGGAGGGACAGATGGCTGGGCAACCCTCCAGGCTTTAGCTGGAGGTTGACCAGCTGTTAACCGCTCACCGGATGCGGAATCTGGGCATCGTGTTTAATGACGAACTGACACTGAAATCTCAGGTGTCGGCCATTGTCATAACCTCATTTTACCATCTGAGGAACATCACCCAGATAAAGCACCTGGTCCCTCCTGATGATCTTCCTACATTGGTCCACACCCATGTGACCTCGCGCCTTTATTACTGCAATGCCCTATACCTAGGGCTACTGGGGTGGACCTTCACTGGCTGCAGCTGGTGCAAAATGCAGCGGCCAGGTTGTTGACTGACTTGTCGAGATCTTGCCATATTACACCTGTGCTCCGTGGTCTGCACTGGCTGCCAGTGTGGTGGAGGATCACCTTCAAGGTCAACTTACTGACCTATAAAGCTCTACACGGACAGGGACCTCGTTATTTGCAAGATCTCTTTTGTCCCTACCACCCCCTTTGTCCTCTTCACTCTGTCAACAAGGGATGGCTAGAGATTCCCAGGGTCCATCTGACTACCTCTGGAGCTAGAGCATTTGCTTTTGCAGCCCCGACCCTGTGGAATTTTCTACCTCCTCAGATTAAAGAGTGCGCATCTGTAGAGGCCTTTAAATTTGCTTCAAAGTCCTATTTATTTGACTTCGCTTTTTTGGACACTTAAATACCTGCTGTTTATATTCTAAGTAGTTTTATTAATATGCTATATATGTATTTATTGTATATGTCTTGGCTATGTTTTTATTGGTTTTATTGATGTTTTATGGATGTTTGTACAACGCTATGATCTATGGAACAGCATTTCATAAATAAATCTTGCTTTGCCGTGCCTTGGACTTGATATTCTCTCTGGGGCTTGAGACTGATAATCTCTAGAGTGATCTGGTCAGCTGACTGGATCACTGTGCCATCAAGGCACAGTGAAGAAAGGGAAGTTACTAGTGGGGTACCGCAGGGTTCAGTACTAGGACTGGTCCTCTTCAATGTCTTTATAAGTGACATTGCAGAAGGACTGGAAGGAAAAGTATGTCTCTTTGCAGATGACACAAAGATCTGCAACAGGGTTGATACACAACGAGGGGTGGAAAGGATGAGAAGGGACTTGGCAAGGTTGGAGGAATGGTTAAATGTATGGCAGCTTAGATTCAATGCTAAGAAGTGCAAAGTAATGCACCTGGGAAACAAAAACCCAGGGGAACAGTACACAATGGAGGGTGAGATACTAACAACAAAAATGAAGAGACCTGGGGGTAGTCATATCAAATGACCTAAAGGTGGGCAAGCAATGTGAGAGGGCAGTAAGGAGGGCTGGAGGGATACTGGGATGCATAGGGAGAGGCATCACCAGTAGAAAACAGGAAGTTGTTATCCCTCTGTACGGACAGCTGGTGAGACCCTATCTGGAGTACTGTGTGCAGTTCTGGAGACTAATCTCTGCAAGGACATAGACAGGATGGCGGCAGTCCAGAGGAGGCAACTAAAATGGTGCAGGGTCTGCACCAGAAGACATATGAAGAGAAACTTAAGGAGCTTAATATGTATACCCTCGACAAAAGGAGGGATGGGGGGACATGATAGAAACTTTCAAGTACCTCAAGGGAATCAACAAAGTCCAAGAGGGTAGCATCTTTCAGAAAAAGTGGTGTGCAGCCGGCCCGGTGGGGCTGAGGGTTGACTCGCGGGACGCCACACCTCGTGCCACACCGGCGACCCAGGTTCAGGAACAAGCCCGAGTTGCTGAGGGTCAGCCAGGAGGGAGAAGGATTGAGTGTCCTAGTGACTGCTCTCCTTCTCCGGGGAGGGTGGGTCAGGGAGCCGCGGCTCTTCCAGCTCCTAGCAGTGGCTGGGGGTTATTGCAATAGGGCTGCTCAATGTGGGGATGACATGGGCAGTGTCTGACTTGAAGTGCGTGGGAACTTGCACTACAGTGTCAAGTGGTGGCATTGCATGCCCATGTCGGGGGCGGCTCTACGGCAAAAACACCTCCACATACTTGATGGCCAATCTGGTGGTGCTGTCTGGCTCAAACTCGAGATTCTCCCCCTGGATCTGGATCCCCCCAGTTTCCGTGATGGTGGTAACATACCCGCCGCAGGAAACCGCTGTGCAGGACTGGAGGGAGGGGTAGAGCTTGGAGCATGGGGTTGAGCAGGGGACTGTGAGGTCAACCCAGACTGGGGGAACCATAGGTAACACCCCCCAGCCACAGAGGACATATAAAATATCTATCAAAAAAAAAAAAAGAGGTGTGCAAGAACAAGGGGCACAATTTGAAGATGGAGGGGGGATGACTCAGAGGTAATGTGAGGAAATATATTTTCACAGAGAGGGTTGTGGATGCATGGAATGGCCTTCCTAAGGAGGTTGTGGAGTCAAAAACAGTGGGGAAATTAAAGAATACATGGGATAGACATAAGGCAATTCTAGGGGGTGGGGTGGGGTAGTAGAAAGTAGGCTGTTGGTTAACTAGTATCTGCAGCTTACCCATTAGTAGGGAAATGACAGACTGGGTGGGCCAAGTGGTCCTTATCTGGCATCAAATTCTATGTTTCTATGTTCACATTCAGGGCCCCCCTTGTAGTCCATTCCTTGTGGAGGTGGTCAAGTTCCACTGTTTATGGGGGCTTCAGCCAGAGAGACTCTTGGCAGTACTGGGCATCTCGGGTGCGTTGACAGCTTGTGTAAGGGGTTCAGAGGAAGCTGTGGCAGCCTATGACAGGGCTGCTGCAGCGGCATTTGACTTCATGGTGCCAGTTCATGTATGCCCACTGGTTTCACACCTGGGCTCACCATGGCTTGACAGTGAGCTGATGAAGATGAAAACAAAGGGATAGAGGTTGGAGTATTGTTGGAGAAGACCCAGGGTGCAGGAGGATAGACTGGCATTGATGTCTTACTATAGTGAGTATCCAAGGGCAATTACCCATAAAAAGGTATTGTTCCTGTCTAGGGAGATTGCTGCTGGGAGGAACCAACCAGCTTAGCTCTTTCATACTGTGGACAGGCTTCTTCATCTGTCCTCTCTGGAACCTGAGAGCAGTTTCACCCACGGAGTGCGAAGAGTTTGTTCAGTTCTTCTCAGACACGGCATCCTCTTAACAGGGCTGGGGTCTTGCTAAGTGGGCCATCGCAGCCCAGCAGTGTTGACCCTGTGGGTCTGAGATGCAGACAATGGTCTTGGGGAGAGTTTTAGCTAGTGAACAATGAGGTGAGTAGGGTGATTTTGGAGCTGTGACCAGCTTTCTGTGATCTGGACCCAGGCCCAACATGCCTACTTGTGAGATGTGTGGGGCAGTTGGGTGCTGTGTTCATTGGGATTATCTGGTGTTCCATATCAGATGGGGTGTTCCTGGTGTCTCTGAAAAGTGCACTGGTGAAACCCCTTCTGAAAAAGCCCTCTTTGTACTCAGATGTCCTAGCAAATTACAGACCTGTCTCTAACCTGCCCTTTTTGGGTAAGGTTATTGAGAAGGTAGTTGCACTATAGCTTGAGGTATACCACACTACCTTTGATATGTATGAGCCTCTCCAGTCTGGATTTAGGTCTAGGCACAGCACAGAGACCACACTAGTTAAGGTGCATAATGACTTGCTTTTGGTGAGAGATATGGGAGAATGGTCAATTTTCATTCTCCTTGATTTCTCCTCAGTGTCTGACACCATGGACCATGGGTTGTTATTGGACCAGCTTAGGAAATATGTAAGATTCACTGGCAAAGTCGTCCACTGTTTTGATTCCTCTCAGCGGTGAGACTCAGAGGGTTGTAATGGGAGGATTTCCTTCACTCTCAGTGGCCCTGTCCTGTGGCATAACCCCAGGGCTCCATTCTTTCACCCATACCCATACCCGTTTAAATACATACCTATTTAACTAGGCCTTCTCAGGAACACATTAAGCTTAAATTTATATAGATGTTTAATATGTTTTATATGTGTTTTAACTTGTATGATGAAGATTTTATGTTAAAATGTGTAAAGGTGACCTGAGCTTTAGAAGGGCACCTTAAATAAATAAACATGATTGATTGATACTGTTTCCAGCATGCACGCTACCCCTGGGCAAGATCATTAGATGGTATGGGCTTGGCTTTCATTGCTGTGCAGATGATACCCAGCTCGATATGTCATTTGCATCCAGGACATCAGGATCAGTTGATGTGTTTAATTGGTACCTGGCCGAGATCCAAGGCTGGATGTCATCGAGCTGGTTGAGACTTAACCCAGAAAAAGTGAAGTACTGGTGGTGGAGCTGGGATGCGGTAGGGAATGGTGGCTACCAACAGGCGATGGGGCTTCAGCATAGCTTCTCTGGGATTTTGACTGGCACTAAGTTAGAAGTCTAGGAGTCATTCTCAAAAAGGGACTGATATTTAAGGTTCAGGTATCAAGTGTAGTCTGCAATGGCTTTTACCATCTGGGGAACATCAGCCGGATTAAGTCCTTCATCCCCTGTGGTGACCTGGCCACACTGTTGCATGCGTTTTTGACCTCAAGGCTTGATTACTGCAATGCTCTGTACTTCAGAATTAGTGGAGGAATGCTATGGCACCTTCAGCTGGTGCAGAACACGACTGCTAGGTTGCTGACCCCTTCCAAGATCATGTCGTGCCTCCCTGGTGCTATATGATCTGCACTGGCTGGCAGTTACATGGTGTATCTCCTTTAAAGTGGGCTTAGTCACTTGCAAGGCCTTGTATGAGCCGGACCTGGGTTACCTAACTGATCTCTTGATTCCTTACTTACCCTTGTGTTATCTCCACTCCACTTAGGAGGGCCTTCTGGTAGTTCCAAGGGCAAAGGTTGAAAACCTTGTGGGGCTGAGTTTTTGGGGTCGCTGGCCTGGTCCTGTGGAACTCACTCCCAAAAGCCCTGAGGGAAGCCCCTTTGGAGGGGTCTAAAAACCAATCTGTTTCTCTAGGCATTTGGGAAATGATTTTCCATGTCCTGTCTTCATCCCAGTCTGTGATTATTTATTCATTTAAGTTAAAAAGGGTTTTATGTTGATCAGGTCTGAAGGAGTGGATTAGGAGGGTAGTAAGGCAGTTTAAAAAGAAATTGAAAAAAAAAAGGGTTTATGCAGCCAGCCCAGTGGTGCTGAGGGTTGAGCTGCTGGACACCACATCTCGCACCATGCCAGGAACCCATTTTCGGGAGTGGGCACAGGCCGCCCGCCAGGGGTCGGCCAGGAGGAGGAGGATTGAGCAGCCCAGGGACAGCTCTCCTTCTCCAGGGAGGGTGGGTGGAGAAGACCGCTGAGGTGCTGACTCCTGGAGGCTGCTGGGGGCTGTGCAGTCTTGTGGCCAACAGAACGGGATGGCATTGGCTGCGTCTGATGTGCAGCATGCGGGAGCGTGTTTTGTAGCATCATTGACGCCATTACATGCCAGCGCTGGGGGGGGGCTACCACTAAAAAAGAGAAAACCCCTCGGTGGCATAGCGGCAGATTCCGATGACACCACCATGGATGTGCCCAAGTTAGCTTCCTCCTGTGCCCACCCTCCAGATTTCCTTGGTGGTAGGGTAAGTACCTGCTGTGAAGCAACCTGGGAAGGACTGCGGCGGGGAAGTGAGCTCTGGCAGGGGCTGTGGGGCTGGCTGGATGAGGAAACCAAAGGTACACCCCCCCCCAGTCAAGGATATAAATATAATTAAAAAAAAAAGGGTTTTATGCTGTTGGGTTGGATTATTTATGGGGGATTTATTATTCTGTATGAATATTTTTTAATGATCCCATGGTTCTGTGTTTGAAACGGTGGCCTGAGCCTCTGGGAATGGCACTAGCTGTAAATAAATATTACTACAGCTGTTAAAAAAAATTACAACAAAATGCAGTATGGACACTCAGTGCAATTAAAGTATACAAATAGTATATATGCACAAAATGTTAAAAAGTCTTTCATTAAGTTGATAGCGTCTAACACAAATGAATTTGTATTGCTTAGTTACCTAATCAATCAATCAATCAATCAAACTTTATTTTTAAAAAGGCGCTTTTCTTAAAACCAAAGCGCCTGTACAATTTCATAGAACAATAAATAAACAAAATCTAAAACTATTATAAATCAATAAAAGCTATGTTAAAAAGATGGGTCTTCAAGGCTCCTTTAAAACTCAGGACAGTCGGACTATTCCACCTATTGGTAGAGAATTCCACAGGGTCGGGGCATAAAACTAAATGATCTAGCCTAGCGTTTTCAAATGGACCCTGGGAATCTCCAGCAATCCCTCATCAGTGGATCGGAGGGGGCGGGAGGGACAGTAGGGGCAAAGGAGCTCTTTCAGGTAAGTAGGTCCCTGGTCACATAGGGCTTTATAGGTCAGCAAACCAACCTTGAAGGCGATTCGCCAAAATACTGGCAGCCAGTGCAGTCCGCGGAGCACAGGCATTATATGACTGGATCTAGAAGAACCAGTCAATAACCTGGCCGCCGCATTCTGCACTAGCTGCAGACGACAAAGCTCAACCCCCGATAGCCCTAGGTACAGGGAGTTGCAATAGTCAAGGCGGAGGTAATGAAGGCGTGGATCAATGTTGGAAGATCTTCTGGAGGAACCAGATGCTTCACCCTGGCGATATTTCTCAGATGGAAAAAGGAGGTTTTGACCACCGCTGACACCTAAGCTTTAAGTGTCAAGCGGTCATCAATTATTACGCCAAGATTCTGCACCTGATCTGAGGTCATCAGATGAACGCCTGCAAGCCTTAAGCCTGAGTGCGATCCAGCCGGCCAACCCGCCTCACAGCGACCTTTGTCCACAACCAACACCTCAGTTTTCTCCGGGTTTAACCTCAACCAACTCCCATTCATCCAATCTTGGATTTCTGGAAGGCAGTTATTAAATACCGACAAGGCAGCATCCTGGCCGGGTACAAAAGACATATACAGCTGGGTATCATCGGCATAGCAATGGAAGCAGAACCGTATCATCTTATAATCGCTCTAATGGCAGCATATACACTGCAAATAACATAGGCGCTAGAATAGAGCCTCCTGCACTACAAGATAGGGAGACTGATGCCGAGGAAATAATTCCTGACACCACCCTCTGAGTCCTACCTTCAAGGTAAGATCTAAACCACCTAAGAACCATACCAGATAATCCACAGATGGACCGCAGAAGCTCTAACAGCACACCATGATCAACAGTGTCAAATGCTGCTGAGAGATCAAGAAGTACCAAAATAGAACAGGTCTTACGATCTCTCGCTATTAGGAGGTCATTTAGTACCCGAACAAGTGCTGTCTCGGTACTATGCCTCTTCCTAAATCCAGATTGGAGAGAATCGTAGATATTGTTGTTGGTCAAATGATCCTCCAATTGCCTTGCGACCACCTTCTCAATAACCTTACCCACAAAGGGTAGGTTAGAGACTGGTCTGTAATTTGCTAGAAAATCTGGGTCTAAGGTGGATTTCTTTAAAAGAGGCTTAACTATAGCCTCTTTAAGGGGATCTGGAAAGATCCCCCTCTCCAAAGACTTCCAGACTATCAAAGCCAGGACTAGGCCGATTTTATCCACGCATTCCACTAAAAGGCGTGTGGGGCCAGGGTCCAAATCACAGCTGGTTGGTCGCAATGCTCGGATGACCATCACAATATCATCGATTTTGGGGAGGCTGAAGTCAGACTATACCAACTGGGTGTTCGACATCTCCAGCTGACCATCACCGCTCCCATTGGGGAGGGAAGAACGGACGTCTGATCTGATTTTGGCAACCTTATCTGCAAAGAAGAGAGCAAACTCCTCACACCGTTCTGTGGAAAAGGCCCTTCAGGGCTGAAGACAGACTGGATTGCACAGTCTGTCCACAGTCCAAAAGAGCTGAGCTGGTCTATTCTGTGCAGCCGCTATCTCCCTGGACAGGAACTCTGCCTTCTTATGAGAGATTGCAGATTGATAAACCATATAATGGTCCATCAAACTAAGTCTGTCATCATCCAGACCTGACTTCCGCCAACACCTCTCCAGCCTTCGTCCAACCCTCCTCAACTCCCTCATGGTCTCATCAAACTATGGAGACCTGGGCCGAAGAGTGAGAGGACGAACACGAACAGGTGCAATGGAATCCAAGGCCCCCTTAACCGCCCTGTTATAGGCCTGTACTAGGTCACCAGGATCCAAGCAATCTATCGGAAGGTCCGATAGGTCCAGCACCACCATCAGGTCATCTGGGGACACTCCCCTTAATGGGCGATACCGGACCATCTCCAAAGGGGCTGACCTAATAGGGGTGGCCTCAAAATTGAACCTGATGGAATGATGGTCAGATCATCCGACCGGCTCCACCACCAAATCAGATATCCCCATCCCCAGAAGGAACACCAGATCCAATGAGTGCCCACCAATATGGGTCGAGGAGGAAACTACCTGTGAAGCCCAGTGATAACATCAACTGGAGGAGTCTTGACCAAAGCGTGAGAGTTCATCGTCACCTAAGCATTGAAGTCCCCAGAACCAACCATCTGGGGATCCCAACGTCAGGTCGACAATGAAATCTGCGACTTCCTGCAGGAAAACATTCTCGTCACCTGGTGGACGGTATACGAGAAGTATCCTGCACCCCACACCCTCGCCTAAAACACACTCAAAGGATCTGGTGACTCCCACCGGTACCTCCACCAGGCCCAATTCTGATTTAAAACAAATGGCAACACCCCCGCCCCTACGATCCTGCCTCGGGCGGTGTATCACCGAGTACCCGGACGGAACTGCTGCGGCTAAAATCGGCCCAGCATTTCCATCCAGCCAGGACTCGGTGATGCATGCTAGGTCAGTTGACCCAACAAGATCGGCTATAATGGCCGTCTTGTTTTTAATAGACCTAGCATTGCACACCACCACCTGAGCAGGATGAACCTCCGATGATGACCACCTTACCTGCTGATAACCAGAACCCTTGGGTATGGGCACAAGACAGGAAAAAACCCTCTCCTGTGCCCATTTCACCCCAGGGTGTCTCCTTGACCTCACTATCCCTATCCGCCCACTCCTTTCTATTCCCCCCACAGGCCCAGCTCCAACTCTCCTCCTCCTCCCCCTTACAATCCCCAGAGCCCTACACCTTCTGTAGGTTCCCAGTGACAGGGGGGGACAGGAGAAAGGATGAAGCTCCCTGAGCTTGGAGGGGGAATAATAGACGACTGTCCTATTTTCACTCCAACACATAATGAGTTACACACTAATTACAATAAACCCCACCGGTTTATATAAATAACAGAAATTCTAGACACCACACCCAAATAATAAAATATAAATACTACAAAACAGAATTATACCTAACAATATAAATAAATTAACCACACTGTATTCAAAGTATAAATATAAATACAATAATTAAAAACAAAACAAAACCATTTCCTAACAATGTGTCAGAGCTTACACATTAATTTTATCAAACACTTATCCATCGCCCCACCACAGTGCTCTCACCACTGCAAAGGAAGGAGCTTTCCACCTATCTGAAACCCCCCATTATAAAATTTTGACTCAAAGTTTAAATCTCCCGTAATCATAAATTCAATGCTCCCATTTACCCAAAGGAAAAACAAAAACAGGAGTTCAAGATTTTTTTTTGAATGTCCACACTTCTTGTGCTCTCACCACTAGTATGGCCCAAAGTTTTAGTCAGTCTCCTCTCACAAGACTGAACTAATAAACTCAAGTTTTAGTCTTTCCAAATTGTTTTCCCAAAGTATCATAAACCAACTAAAGGTTCAAGTATACATCACCAAGTCAACACCACGATCCTCGTAGATCCAGTTTTAGTGCCAAAATCCTATAGACATCCAGCAAGAGAGCTCCAGTAGTAACTCCAGCTCCAGCTAACAGTCCAGACTCAACCTAGCCCTCGCAACGATGAGGCAGGCTGAATCACCCTCCGGTGGTTCCCCTGTCTCAGCTAGGAAGCAAAGCAACCCTGCTGCCCTCCGGAGGCAGAGAAACCCACTGCCCTGTCTGGGCCAGGGAATCTGGACACTCAGTTCCAGGTAATTGACAGTTTCTACTGTCCCATTGCTCCACAGATGCTTCCTTCCACAATAAGTCCAGTCACAATCTGGAACTGATCACCTTCCTCTTCCTGCAGTCTGACAGAATTTCCTTCCGAATCGAAACCAGGGCTCTGCCGCTAAGCATTCCAACCCTCCAAAACACAGTCAGTTATAAGCGGACTGTCAGCATCCAGGACTTCTAAAATGGCAACAACGAAAATCAGACCCACACACTGTTCCCAGCGAAACAATCATCTCCGACACTACGTCCTCTCGCCGGCTAACCACGACTCCACACAGGCAAGTCCTCTCAGTTTCTTGATCACTTTTCTGTTATCTTGAGTTCCAAATAATTAAGCTCGGACGGTACTGAGCAATACGATTACACGGTGATGCATGGTGATGCACTATAAAATTACAATATAATATAAACGGTAACCGGGCAAACGGACTGAGGAAAAAAAAAAAAAACAGTTTAAACAATTTTAGAGCCACAAGAATAAGGAGCAAACGAAGAGCTCACAGATAGCTGCCCAGCGTGGCCACCATGTTGAACTCCATCAACCTATCCCTAATAATATCCTATAATGTATTAGGAAATTTTTGCATTAGCAAGCTTTTCCTTTTCCTTACAATAGCTTTGAGGTATGTTGCTAACTTCTTTGGTATTTCTCCATCTTCTGAATTGTGGAGATAAAAGAGGAGTTGATTTGTTGGAAGACAGACGTCCTTCTGGATTGGGCTCAGTATACATTGCCTAACTTTGTTATGCCAAGGGCGCATTAAAGTTACATGCTTTAAATCATTAATCACACTAAAATACCACCAACAGCTCAGTCTGGTTCAGTTTCAGTTGCCTTGCATTTCTATCACCCTGAGACGACGCTGAAAATAGGTAGTATTGTCTAGCCCTCCTTTGCCAGTCAACAAAAACGAAATAAAAATGTCCAAAGTCAGAGTTCTGATTTTTTTAATTAAATCTACTTGCATTGAAATCTAAGGAAATGTATTACTTTCTGATCAACTGGTCTATTACTGTATCTATTACTATATCTAAGAAGCTTTCAACAAAATGAATTTTTTTACCTCTAGCAAGCCATACGCTATATTTGCTACAATTACACTTATTCATGTCATTCTGTCACAGAAACATAGAAGTTGACGGCAGATAAGGACTGCAAGGCCCATCCAGTCTGCTCATTTCTTATTCTACCTTATGAATGTGCCATGGGTATTTATTCTGTCAATGGCCTATCTATTCATACTCATTTGTATTGCTCCCTTATGCCTATCCCATGCCTGTTTGAAGCCCTTCACTGTAGTTATATCTACCACTTCCTGAGGTAGGCCATTCCATGCATCCACCACCCTTTCTATAAAAAAATAACTTCCTCACATTACCCCTTATGCAATGTCATGGAGCCTTGATTTAAATAAATGTCAATATTTTTGTGAAATTACAGCACCATGACTAAAATATCTCCATATGCAAGAAAATCCAGAGCAATCCAATAATTGTTTTACATGGGCTATCCATGGAGATGTACATCTTTTTCCAATTAGCTCTAATGTTCTTTAATGTATAACGAAGATATTTTTTCATTATACATAGAGGATAATGGCTGGGGATCAGGTGATAACCACACTGTAATCACCTCGAGTGGTTGTTAGGGCAACATGGTAAACCTCGAGAGCACAGCTCGAGAGGTTTACTGTAGTCCTAGCAACCATGAGAGGTGACGTCAGCGTGGTTGTCACCTGATCCCCAGCCATCATCTTTTATAGTGTATGGTCAAAAAAACACTGTTTGCATTCTATGTGTGAGAATTATGGAACTCTGGTGCATTCTGTTTTGTTATGCAACTGTTTGGAAATTCCGAAGTGTGGTTAACGACTTTTAAAATTCTAAACAGTGCATAACAAAGCTGTGTGACTGCTGATTATGGTGGTTAATTGGCACTTACCATACATTATATGCTAATAATCTTGAGCCTCTATAATGAAATTCTATGGTTAGCTTGGGTTTGTAAATTTATTATTCCAAGTTCTGCTTTAATCAATGCACTTGGGACTGCTATGGATAAACTCATCACAGGCTTATAGAGTTGGATTATAATGGATTCAAAAGAACCAATATTAATAAGCCTTAGACCTCAGACACATAAAGCACTATGGGATTCAGTTTTGCTGCCGCTGCACTCATTAGACCCTTTATCCAGTTGCCATCATACGTGTTGCTGAAATGCTGAAACCCTAGTGTATTTTGAAGCAGTTTTGTTATTATTCTCTCCATATTTATAGTGTATGGTGGAACGTTGTACTCGCTAGAAATTCCACCATACCAAAATGCTGTTCAGCCACAGAGACTAAAATGAATGGAACGCCATACTAACTGTACATGCAGAACAGTATTCCATTCATTTAGAATGAGAAGATCAAGTCAACAGTAACAGAAAACCGCCGTGGGTCAATATCGCTTAAACAAACAGAAAATGACAGTGGCAGTTTTTAGACATTCAAACAGTGAATCATTGATTATCAGAGGGGCTGGATCAACTAGATTTTGATCCTAAACATTTGTGAACTTACATTTCTCTCCTCAGGACAGCTATTTTTTTCGCTAAGCGAGACGTCTGGCCACCATGTGTTTTTTTTTTCTCTAATTCCCGCCCGCAGCAGAGCGACAACCAAAAGGCATGTGTGCTGCTTCGTTAAGGATGCCCAGACCCTAGCAACCACCCAATTCCATCTCCTAGCAAGGGGAGACACCAGTTTCTTTATCGATGATTTAAATACAGTCTGGAAGCCTAAAAATGTTTAAAAATAAGTCGAGGGGCACCATGCACTATAAGAAATACAGGATGGGTAACCCCATGCAGAACCGTGTGTTCTGCCACCTCAGGGTCTGATTTCCAAGGACCTCTCGAGCTTCACTCTTGAGGTCACAAGGAATCAGACCCCTCTGTGGCAGAACACACTGGTTCTGCATGGTTACCCATCTTGTATTCTGTATATATTCCATTTGCCTGATTAAAAAAAGAAAAGTAGTTCAAAGGAAGCACAGGAATCAGCTACCTCAATCTTTGCATCATCAATCTGCTACCTGTATGCAGAATTATGCAAATCAAATGTCATGATTTTAGTTTTGTCAGTATTGATTTTCTGTTTTAAGTCTTGGAACATCTTGAAAAGGATATTTCAATTTATACTGAAGGCCCATAGTTGATAAATATAATATGGCAAGATCATCCACATAAGCTAAATGAGGTCAGTTGGAATTAAAAATTCTCACAGAGTGATGGTCATCTCCATCCAGTTTAATTAGACTATCATTTATACAGAGATTAAAGAGCAACTAACGCCTTCAGGACAACTTTAACAAAACATAACAGTTAGACACAGTTCAGCTTGTCTTTCACATTAGTTTTGCATTTTTCTTCCACATTATTTATTATTGAGGTCATTTGTACAAAAACAGGATCCTTGCTCCTAAAGAGTTCATCTACACCTGTTGCTATCTCCCTACGTGAGGTTATAATGCACTGCTTGTGACATCACAGTTACTCCCATGGCAATAGATTGTGATGTCACAACAGAGCACTATGACTTGAAATAGGGAGTAAGCTATAGAGACAGGTGAACTCTAAGAGATAGAGATAACATATTCATAACAAGTTCCTCCTTAATACACAATGGGGTGGAGAAGTCTATAGAATACATATGGATTGCAAGATGAATTGTACCTAACTATGATGTTTTTCAAAGTTTTCTTTCAGGTGTCGGCAGCTCTTTAATAGGAGGAATGCTAGCATGCAGCCCTGTTTTACTCCTCTGTTGGTGCAAACTTTAAGTGTCATTTTTTTTTCATAACTGACATATCTTACACAGGACCAAATATGCCCATATATGCTTACAATGACTAAATGTAAATTCTGACCTATGTGTAATATCCAGATTTTTTCCTATGGTATACTTCTTAAGAGTTAGTCAAAGGCACATTGAAAAATGGTAAACACAATGCATATTTTTTATTTGATTATAACAACATACTTCTCATAAAGATACATAAGCATGAAAACAATGATCACTGGTGCAGTGATTTTCATTAAAGCCTGCTTGGAGGGGCAAAGTATTTTATTTTCATCAACTGCTGTTCCACCTTTGTTTAATAATATTGTTGAGAAGAATCTTAGTGCTGCTATCTATTGTGGTGATGGGTCTATATTTGGATGGGCCATTTACACTCCCTTTTTATGACTACTTGGTGCACCAAATAGATTTTCTGTGGCCACAAAAGTATAGATCTGCAGAAAGGAAACAGGAAGCAGGAAAATTACCAAGTGAGTTGTGGACTACTTTTGGATCTGTTCCTGCCTAACCCTGCCTACCCAAGGGCATTTATTTAGCTTTTGTTGACCGGGTAAGTGCACTAGACAAATCCTGCCTATTTTCAGGCATGACCCGGGGGAAGGGGATACAGATGAATGCCAACTGATGTTGAACCAGATTAAACTGTTGGTGGTATTTTTAGTGAATGAGGGAAATTTGGCCAGGACACGGGAAATTCCCTACTCTTTCGAGAAGTGCCATGGGATCTTTAACATCCACCTGAACTACCACCAATCCAGGCAGATGGGACCTCGGTTTAACATCTCATCCGAAAGACGGCACCTCAGAAGTGCAGCACCCCTCTCATGCTGCACTACAGTGTCAGTACTGGGATATTAACCCAAGTGCCAGATGTGGGAACTGAACCCACAGCCCTCTGATCTCCCGGCCTCAGAGGCGAGTGTGCTACCTGCTGAGCCACTGACACTGCATCCCCATAGTGACTGCATATGAGGACTTATTAGTACACCAAACTTCGCATACACAGATGGAAACTTTTCCCCATAGAAAGGGCCATCATTTATTTCCCTGTATACCTGTGACTATTGATTAAAGTTATATACCTGCACTAATCATTCAATTACAGCTACATACCAGTACTAATTAAAGCTATATACCTGCAATAATAATTACAGCTATATACCTGAGCTAATAAAAAGTACACAGCTGCATTACATTAAACCCTATGGGTTACCACTAATAACACAATTAACATAGCATTAGGAAGCTAGCCAAAGCAATTAACAAGCTGCAAAAGAATCTGGAAAATAAGGACTTTACACAAAACCCTCCCAAAGCCAGAAATCTCCAAAACTGCTACCTGCACTTACTACACACACCATCCTCTTCTTGCTGCAAGAGATCTTCAGGTGCCATAACGTGATCACAAATGTAATTTCCATAACAATAACCACCCTAATGTATTATATTTAATAAACAATTGGTAAGGGTGGAACACTTGGAAGTACACCCATCTCAGGGGCTAATTAGGGCAATAAAGCCACTCGCCCTTTGGACTCATGGCCTTATAGCCCTAATTAGCCCCATAGATGGATATACATCCTTGTATACCATCCCTTACCCATTGTTTTTGCGATTATATTTTCTTTTTGCAGCCACCGAGCCCCCTAACCCCATGAATGGGTTCGCCCCGGCCAAGGCACCCGACCTTTACTCCGGGAAGGCCCCCCCCCCCGGAGTGGGGCTGCTAAAGCAGAACTGTCGTGGCTGAAGGGTCGGGTACCGTGCCTGGTTCATACATGGGGGTGATGATTTTTCCTGGCTAGAGTCCCCTTTTGGAGCTAGGACATGCAGTGAAGCAAGGATGTGTGCGTCTGTCCTAGCTCCACCCCACATCTTGGTATGGCATGCTTTGTCCCCCAGCCTCCGCTAGAGGGCAATCAACACCGACACTCTGGACCCCCCCACCCCGGAGAAGGAGAGCAGTCCTCCGGATGCTCAATCCTTCTCCTCCCCTGCAGACCCCCAATGACCCGTGCTCATTCCCGAACTCAGGTCACCGGCATGGCACGAGGTGTGGCGTCCAGCGCCTCAACCCTCAGCGCCACCAGGACGGGACTTACTCATTGTTTTTTCTTTTAAACTTAGCTTTGTTGTCAATGCCATTCCAAGGTAAATCTTGCTTTAGAGCTTTTGCACTGAAGTTATTTGTCTTTAAAATTGCCTTTCTATTTTGGGGTCACCATGACCCAAATAAATGCAATCATTAGGGAAGAGTCTTCCTCTCATTGGCCTGAGTTAACATAGAGGATAATGGATGGTCTTTGGTTAATAACCACATTGTAATCTCTTTGAGCAGTTGCCAAGACAACATTGTAAACCTCGAGAACGCAGCTCGAGAGGTTTACTGTTGTCATGGCAACCGCGAGAAGAGATTTCAGCAAGGTTGTTAACCGAAGATCATCCATTGTATTTTACAGTGTATGGGAACCAGTTAGAAGAAATTTGTCTGTACTTTTCTGTTTTTCTACTTTGCGCTGCTCTCCTTCAATGTAACTCTCCCTGCCGTGGCCATTTTTTGGAATGTGGAAGTCCACAAACTAAGGGAGACACGCATGCGAAAATACAACAAGGTTGTTATGGTATCGATGCAACATAGTCAAAAGGGGTTAACAACCTCTTGATGTCACAACAATACCATAACATTGTAAACTGTGCAATATTAGTGTATAATAAGGGCTGCCCTGGCAGTACATTATAAGGGCCTTATGCACAGCTGTAGTGGTTGTTGATGACACAAAAATCTGCAATAGAGTGGGCACTCAGTGCAGGGAAGGATGAGCAGAGACCTGAGAAAACTAGAGGAATAGTCAAGGGTGTGGCAGCTGGGTTATACATTTAGGGCACAGAAATCTAGGGGTGGAGCTTAAAATGGGGGGGGTGGTATTGACGACTACCAAGCAGAAAACAGAACTGAGTGTAATCATATCATATGACCTAAACATAGTCGGGCAATGCAACAAGGCAGTCAGGAGGGCTTGTGGAAGGCTGGGGTGCATAGGGAGAGGTCTCACCAGCAGAAAGAGGGAGGTGGTGTTGCCTCTGTATAGATCACTGGTGAAATCCCACCTAGAGTACTGTGTCCAGTTCTGGAGGCCACATCTCTGGAAGGACATAGCGTGGAGGCAGTCCAGAGGAGGGCAACTAAAATGGTGCAGAGTCTGCATCAGAAGCCCTGAGAAGAGAAGAGATTAAAGGACCTCCATATGTATACCCTGGAACACAGGAGGGAGAGGGATATGATAGAGACCTTTAAATACAACCCGGGGAGGGGTAAATAAAGTACAGGAGGGAAGTTTTCTTCAGAAGAACAGGCGCTCAAGAACAAGGGGACATGTTATGAAGCTGGAGGAGGGTAGATTAAGGAGAAAAGTGAGGAAGTACTTCTTCATAGGAACAGTGATGGGTTCCTGGAACAGCCTTCCAGAGGCGGTAGTGGGGATCAAGAGTGCATGGGATAAGCACAAGGGAATTATAGTGGAAAGGAAGGGGGGAAGGAGAAAAAGCTATACATCGAGTATGGTCTGTAGTAATAGTGTAGGGAGGAATGGGCAGACTGGATGGGCTAAGCGGTCCTTATCTGCTGTCAGATTCTATGTTTCTACGATGAGACATTCTGTGGGAGGGTGGATAGTGATGAGAGAATAGAGGAAATGCAGAGAGACATATGTAACCTCCTTGTTCCCAGGAGTTACTACAATCCCAGTTAGAATCAATGGTAGGCAGGGAAGGCATCTAGTGGAATGCCAGTTAAATGGGTTTCACTCTGTCTCTCTCTCTGTTCTCAGTCTCTGCTGAACTCTGGAGGGATGATGTCATTTAGAACTGTTGCAGCGGCATACGCCACAATTTGCTAGCAGCTGCTAGAGCTAGCTTTAGAATGTTCAGAGAGTCTGTAGTTGGAGTTCAGTGGAGGAGGCTGCAGTCTAGGCAGGTCCTCCTTCAGCTCTGTCAGAGAGCTACCGGCTTGTGTTTTAAATTCACACCCTAGTAGAGGACAAGTGTTCCAGATTTTGGAAGTGGTGGAGACCTGTGCCAGTGGGTTTCCCTGTGCTCTATCCCAGCTGGGATGAGGTTGAACTCCGGGTTGCAGGGGCAACCCCCTGATCAATTTGGACTTTTGGAAAGCTGCCTTGTAGAACTGCTCTGTGAGTACTTGTGTGAGTTTACTGTGTAGACCCAGGAGTACCTGCATGCCTGTGAGGTGAATTTCTCTGAAAAAGGGACCCTGTCACCTGAGACTTTCTTGTTAAAAGTGTCTGCCTACAGTGGAGTCCAGAAAGTGGCCATCCATGTACAGAACATTTAATTCTGACACCTCTGAGGTGTGTGTGTGTAGTATGTTAAGTGTGATATACAGTACATTAAAAGACAACATCTACAGTTTCTACAGTTTGTATGGTGTTCTTAACCAGATGAATGGCCGAGTATAAACTCGAAAACAAAAGGTGGGAGACCCCCATCTGGAGTAACCAGTTTACCTCTATGGGTTCTAAAGAGCACCTATTACTTTTTCTTCAGTACAATTGGCCAATGCCTGAGAAAAGTGTTTACCCCATGTGTGGGTTGTTTTCATTCAGTTTACCCCAGTATAGTGGGTTCTGAAAGTTCTGAGCCTGTATGTGATCCTTGGTGGTCGAGTGTACCACATTCATCCTATGCAATATGGGAAATGTACCAGTACCTGTCCATATGTGCCAATTTCTAATAGAAACCAGTGTGTTCATCAGTGTGTGTTTTCTTCATCCTATGCTAAATGGGAATTCAGGAATGTCTGTACCTCAGAATCTGCATTACCAGAATGTGTAGCCCTATAGGGGTCCATCTTCGCTTTGTGATTATTCCTACTCTGTTATGTGAATAAAAGCCACACTCTAGAATTCCAGCCTGGTTTGAACAGTAATGTTATTGCTTTCCTTGTGTCTGGAGTTACTTGGGTGCCCCTGTCCAGAAGTGCAAACCTAGCATAGTCCTGAGCAAGTGTTTTCTCCCAGGGACCTGGGTTGTTGGCCATGGTAGTTGGTCCCTATCAGTTGTGTGCCAGGTAGTTGCCACACTTGGTTGTCTGTTTTGTATAACAGACTAGCCCACCTTGTATATGGTGGCTTTGGTTGAGGTTTTTCTTAAACCTCCTTTACAAAATGTAAACCCCTACCCCTCTCTTTTGCCCCTAGACGTTTGTGGTGAGATGAGAAGACCTGCTAATTAAACAAGGGGGGCCGGTGGGGGGATTACACATACAAAAGCTAGAAGGGTGGTCTAGGGTCTGGCAGTTAAATTCAACCCCAGATAGTGCAAGGTAATGCACCTAAGGAACAAGAACCCCAAGATGAAGTACTGGATGGGAAGGGTGAGATTTACTACGGCTGAGGAATGAAACCTCGGAGCTATCATCAGTGACAGCCTAAAGCAATTGAGTTAGTGCAATAAGGCATACAGCAGGGCAGATAGGATGCAATGCTGGGATGTATCAGGAGGGGAACTGATAGCAGGGGATGTATCGGGTGGAGTATTGCTAGCAGGAAAGGAGAGGTAATACTTCCACTATATAGATTCCTGGTGAGGCCACACCTAGAGTAGTTCTGGAATCCTCACTTAAGGAAGGATAAGGATGGGCTGGAGACAGTAGAGTGCAGGGTAAAAAAAGTATTCAGGGCCAACAGGAGAGGCCTTATGAGGATTGCCTCAATGCTCTGAACATGTACTTGTTACAGACCAGAAGGGGTTAACAAGGTGAACTGCAGGAAAATATTTAGCTTGAAAACTAGCTCACGGTCACATGCACATGAGTGAAAATTAATAAGAGGGAGGTTTTGGAGGGACGTGAGGAAGCATTGTTTTACAGAGAAGGTGGTGGAGCCTTGAAGCAGTCTGCCAGCCATGGTAGTGGGTGCAAAAACTGTTCGTGGTTTCAAGCAAGCTTGGGACAGATGGAAGGGTGTAGTGGTTGCTTAGAGTGGCAGTATCAGGGTGGAGTATGGGATGGTGAGGGATAGGATCCTGGAGTAACAATAGGTCCCAGGGCTAAATAGATAACTCGGGCAAACTGGATGGACCATGGGTCTTTTTTTTGCCATCATTATCTATCTTTCTACGTATGAATTTGTTTGTCTATGCCCTAGCATCCAGTGGATCCCACCTCGCTAGCTTAATTCCTTCCATTACTGTTCTCAGTGATGCTGTGCACTACCCAACCAGTTCCCCTTCTGGAACACATGTTCCACTTTGCAAGCGTGTATGCCCCGGAATAACTGATTTCAGCAATTTTACTTTGGCAGGGATTACTGTGCCTTGCAACCACTGGTAATGGCACCAGGAAGATACAGCATAGTAGATTGTCTTGGTGCATATAAGTACTCTCATTAGGACAGGCTCCCTCTGGCCCTTTCACTCTAAAGTCTTACTGATCTCTGTGCTAGTGCAAGGAAAGATTTGTAACCCCTGTGTCTGTGAGTCCTTCATGGACCATATTTGTGTGTGCCTTTGTTCAACCCTGCCTGCCCATGGATATACCTATAGAGATTGCATACCAGGACAGCTACTGTATAATATACCAAATTGCACATACCCCACTAATGCAAAGCATCAAGGGAATTTAATGCAAATCACCATACATACTGTATACTTCATATGATAATTTGCATTAGTAAAGTATGTGTAATTTGGTATTCCTTTGAACTGTGACTGTGTTGCCAATGCCCTTCCAGGGTAATTCTTTCTTCAGTGCTTTTGCACTGAAGTTCTTTACTTTTAAATTGCTGTTCAATTTTGGGCTCACCATGACTCAAATAAATGAGATCACATGGCAGATTACTTCTTTTCCCAGTACTGTGAGAACATAAGACCCTCTGCACAGTTGTAGTGGTTGATGGTGAGATTGTGGGAAATGTTGTACTTATTAAAACTGCAGTGCATACAGTAGCTGGCCCACTGTCACAGTGGTTAGATTTGCACCTGCAATGTCAACAACCCAGGTTTGACAGCAAGCCCGGGGAGTTGGAGGGCTGGCGGGGGAGGAACAAGTGTTCGACAGACTGCTCTCCTCTTCCATTGGGGAGGGTGGGATAGCACTCAGTGCTTGACTGACCCCTGGAGGAGGCTGGGGGTGTCACAGCCAAGGATTGCAGCTTCCAGGAGGTGTACCTGATGTCGACGCATTGTGCCTAATGTCATTGCATGCCACACCTCCCAATAATGTGGAAAAAAGAAGGCTGTGGCATGGAGGATGTCTGCCTCCCCCATGAACCCCATGCAGCTGACCAAGGCACTCTGCCACCGGACCACCACAAGGCACCATTCAAGAGTAGCAATGGGGGGGGGGCTCCCTGACAGCTCTGCCCTGGGGGATAATCCAGGGTGCACTCCGGTGAGGCAGCAGGTAAGTCCGGGGGATGGGGTGAGGTGGTAGGGATGGCAGGACCAATCGGAAACCAGCAAAAAATATTAAACTGCAATGCATAACTGGATGCTGCTGTCTTTAAGTACTGTGTTTTCCCTTGTCTTTGTGGCATAGCTGCACTTATGTGGATTTTTTGTCCAAGTTGTCAAGATGTTTTTAGTAGCATACTGGGTATCTACCCATTAATGTGCTGGACTGTGACAATCCAATCCAAGCATAAACAAACTCCAAACTTGATTGGAATAACAAGGCTCAATCACCATATATTTAGTTAATTATTCATGTTTTTTGAAACTTGAATATTTTATTGAAATATGTAGGCTACATAACTTTGACATGGCTAGCAATACTAAACTTGATACAAGCACAATATAACAGTATGTTAAAAACATTACCAAGAGTACCCTTGCCCATACAAAAAAAGTATTCTTTCACCCAATGGCATTTGCTATGTAACCAGTCTTGTATTGCAGCCTTGGTCTACTTTGGTATCACCACTTCATTTACTGTGCCTGTCCCATTCTACATTCAGCTCAATCTTCCACATCACAATGTATGTCAAATCTCCTCCATTATCACCTGAATTGTTATATATTTGAATACCCGCTTGACTAGACTATCATGCCATTCTAATACAATAAAAACATTTATCTAAGTAAAAACACTAAACAAATTAAACTGCAGTGTATTTTAACTTTTCTTTTATTACCCTGTCTCCCTCTCCTCGCCAACTGCAGGCATAGAACTCATTTCCCTACTATGGATTGACACTGAACATCTCCTCCCTCCCAAAAAGCAATATGTCCCTAACTAGCTCCCGCCCCACAGTGATTCCAGCATACTGCCCTAACCACTCCTTTCCCATGGCCCAGTAAGTGCTCTCGACACTCCAGCTCCCTGAGGAAATTGCTCCAGCAGCAGCATTACAGTACACTTTACAGTAGACAGTGACGGTAATTTAGAAGATGAGGGCCTTGTATGAGGCTAAGGAAAGTCTATACAAGTGGTGAGTTGAACGACCTGCTCTTTTCTTTTTTTTCCATATACTGTACATTTTTCACTTCTACGGCCGGGACAGGCTGGGGCTCCTTTCAGCCCTGTCCCACCAACCCCTACCATTCATCACCTCCCAGGGCTTACCAGGTTACCTGAATTCCCCATTGATTTCCCCTGTGGTAGGGTCAGGATGGGGAGATTCCCCCTCATGGCAGCACAGATCTAGTCTCAGTCTTCTGGGTCCTGGTGCTGAGGTGGGTGAGGGGCCGACGGGCTGGGTGTCAAGAAAGCCGGCCCCACCACCATTTTTCTCCCATTCCACATGCTGGGATGTGCTCATCAGCATGCATGTGTGGAGGCCATATGCACGCTGCTGAGTGCCTCAGCAGCACCCACTTCTGCTGCTCCTGACCTACACTGCCACCAGGCCTCCACCAGGTGATAATCATCCAGCAGTCCTCCTGCCCCAGAGGAGGACATCAATTCCTATCCTCTCCCCCTCCCCCCCGGGTTATCTACAGCGATCTATGCCTGTTCCTGAACACAGGTCACTGGCACAGACCATGGGGTGGTGTCCAGCACCTCAACCCTCTGCGCCACTGGCCAGCTCTGCTCCTTTCTTCTGACAGCTTACATTAGGCCCCACCAACAACCCCACCAACACCTAATGATGTTTTCTCCAGAGTAGTTACTTGACTCAGACATAGACACACTGGCTTGTTTACCCTGCAACTGATCAACTGGGAGTGGATTCTTATCATTCACCACTGCTCAGCCATCCTGTCTGATGTTGTGAGTATACAGAGTATGGACCACCTCATCTTCTCCACTGACACCCTCCTACTTGCTCCTATGCTCCATGCAATCTCTCTATGATGGTAGCAGTTTCTTTCAGGATCACAGCCTCACTGTCTCTCCAATAGTCCAACTCTGATGGTGATGCCTTAGTCCTACTCAAGCAAGCTGTCTCCCAGCTTGGGCCTGTGGCCAATCAACTTCACTCCAACCCAATCAATCATCTTGAGTTCTTAGTGTGCTCCTAGTCACTTATGTTTCTCTTTACCCAACCCACACAGAGCCCAACTGCACCATACAGTGGTTCCTCTCAGTCACCTTGCACATGTACAGTGTATCATCACCTTGTACATATTTATTTATTTGTTCATTTATTTAAGAGTTTCACCAGGAAGGGCACACTGAACAACAAGTTGCTCGTCTCACGGTGCGTCCTGGGTGGAGGGGGATTGGAAAGACATACAATAAATCATAAGCAGACAACAAACAGTATACAATGCCAATATACATGAGAAAACATTACATAATGAAGAGAAATTGACAAGCAGTAACAGGCTTCTAAGAAATTACAATTGGTATATATTTTGCAGGACATCGCGGTGGACTTAAGGTCTGCAAGTGCAGATGTTGGATAACTATTTACAGCCCTTGTAACACAACAGGGTTAGATCAGTTGCAGTTCACAGAGAGGAAATTGTGCAAAGGTGAGGAAATGGATTGGGGGGGGGAAGAAAGGCGAATCTGGTGGGGGAGGGAATTCCACAGTTTAGGGAAGCGGTAAGACAAACCGCCTGGCCAGCAGTAGTAGTAGTAGTAGTACAGCGTGGGACACTTAAAGTATGGGAATCTGAGGACCTAAATGAATGGGCAGGTGGCGGGGGACTGTTAGGGAAGAGCTGAGGCAAGTAGGGAGAGAGCCAAACCAGAATTTGGAGACAAATTTATCACAGTGGAGGAGACATCTGTTATCAAGAGATGGAAAAGCCAGGGTGTGGTAGAGTTGACAGTGATGGGTGAGGGGAGGCACAGCAAGTTGTTGTCGGAAGGAGAGCAGATCATCTGAGTTTGGCACCGAAATGTCAGCTATAGTGTGAATCACTGTTGTTACCCAGGACTTCCAAGTGAGTGGGGCATCCCCTAACTGAATGTCAGAATTTCCCCAAATATACATGTACTGTAGTGGTGGCCAACGAGCTGGTTTGGGGCAGCTGGTTGCCTCTAGGCAGCAATGCAGTGCCAGGCCTTCTGCATTTCGAGAATAATGGAATTGTTTCAGGTGCCATTAGTGGTCGTGGGTCCCAGGAGTAGGTCCATCCACTGTAAGCCAGCTAGGTCCTGCTCTAAAGTGACCCACTGGGGGTGACCATACCTTGTAAGAGGAGCCATTTGGTGGCCAGAGCCATCCTGTAGGCCCAAAGATAGCCCTGGAACCACAGGAGTCCTAGTCCCCCCCTTGCAACCAGTGTGCTCAAAGCTTGAAAAATGAAAGGCTATGGCACTAATTAAATCAGTTTGAAAATAGTAAGATAACTGATGTGAGTTATCTTCTCTCTCCCCCCCCCCCAGACTACCCTCAGATTACTAAAAATGGCAGCAGTAGAGCCGAAATGTAAGCAAATGGATTTCACAAATAATTATAAAAAACACAAGAGTTTGAAACCAAATGAGGAGTCCATTGGTGTTTTACATGTCCTAAAGGGATAAACAAGTAATGCTGATTAACCACCAGGAATAAGTTAAGAAGGTGTTTAAAACAGAATGCAATGAGTCATATACAAGGCAGTTAAAAGTATTCTTTATTATGTATCATTTGTTTGTTTTTACAGATTTACAAAAAAAAAACTTACAAAAATGAATTATGAGATTGTCTAAAAGAAAAAAGTGAACAAATCTTTTGAGCATTTACTATGCATGATTTTGATGCAGATAGTGTTCTCCTTAATATATATTAACCAAAAAGTATATGCATCTGTATTTTGTAGAACTATATCAAGACATACAGGAAAATATTTTGAAAAGAACAAAATAAGCATATATTGAAAACGTAAGTGTGGGTTTCATATACAGGTTAACAATGTATATTTCATTTTATGGTGTATATAATGATTTTAAGATGATAAAAAGAATATTTATTCCATTAAGAAGTATGTCCTCACATCCCCTCTAAGTCTCCCCCTCTTCAGCTTCATATCATGCCCCCTTGTCCTTGAGCATCTCTTTCTGTGCAAAATGCCACCCTCCTGTACCTTATTGATACCTTTGAGGTATTTAAAAGTTTCTATCATGTCTTCCCTTTCCATCTTTCCTTGTATAGAGTATATGTTTAACTCTTTAAGTCTTTCCTCAAATGGCTTCAGTTGCAGACCCTGCACCATTTTGGTTGCCCTTCTCTGTACCGTGTCCACCCAATCTATATCTTTCCTGAGATGCGGCCTCCAGAACTGGACCCAGTACTCCAGGTAGGGCCACACCAATGATCTATTCAGGGGTAACACTACCTCCCTCTTTCTGATGGAAATACCCCTCCCAATGCACCCTAGCATTCTACTAGCCTTTCCCACTGCCTTATCACACTGCTTTGCTACCTTTAGGTCATCAGATATTATGTCCTCCAGGTCCCTTTCCTGTTTTGTGGTTTCTACCACCTTTCCCCCTAAATGATACATTGCCCTTGGGGGTTTGTGCCCTACAGTATGTGCATAATTTTGAACTTTTTGACATTGAAGCCTAGTTGTCAAACCCTTGACAAGTCTTCCTGCTTTTTCAGATCTTCTATCACCCCCGGTGTATCAATTCTGTTGCAGATTTTTACATCATCCATGAACAGGCATACTTTCCCTTCCAACCCCTCTGTGATGTCACTAATGAAGATATTGAAGAGAACTGGCTCCAGTATTGACCCCTGAAGCACCCCACTGGCTACCTTTCCTACTTCTGAGTGAACTCAATTTGCCACCGCCCTTTGAGTCTTGTTACTTAGCCAACTTTTACCCATTTTACTATCTTTGGACCCACTCCTAGGCTGCCCAGCTTGTTTATCAGTCTTCTGTGTGGGACAGTGTCAAAGGCCTTACTGAAATTTTAAACATGAAGTATCACATAAATTCTGGAACAGTTGAACATGTGACTGAAATTCCTTCTTGGTAAGTGAAAGTAATACATCATCTGCATAAGCGAGTGCCGGGTTGTTAATATTAATTATTTTTGGAACATTGATACTTTCATTCTGCAGAGGTACTAAAACTCCATCAAAATATATTGTAAATAATAAGGAAGCAAGCATATGTGCCTGTTTAATGCCCTATTTGTGTCAAATGGCTCCGTGATTGACCCTTCCTGTGTATATCTTATTTGTGTCATTGTGTCTGACTATAGTAATTTTATTATCATTATTAAGCCCTTAACTATTTTTAGGAGTTCTATCCTCTTCCATAAAATATCTCTTGAGCGGGAGTCAGAGACTGATAACAGATCAATATAGATCACAAAAACTCTGCTTCTGAATATTCACATATTGTTGTAGGATATGACTTAAAACAAACACTGATCAGAGGTGGAGTATCTAGCTCTAAAGCCAGCTTGGAGGACTGGCAAACTACCCTTTTCACTCAGGTTAACTTGTAAGCTAGCTGGCAGAGTGTCGCTGAGTGTTGAGGTGCTGGACACCACACCTCACGCTATGCCGGCGACGCGGGTTAGGGAACAAGCCCGGGTCATCGGGGGTCAGCCTGGGAGGGAGTGGAATGAGCATCTGTAGACTTCTCTCCTCTTCCTGGGGTGGGTTCTGGGCTTGCATCGCACTGCAGAGGCCCCCAATGGAGATTGGGGGCACCATAGCTGTGATGCATCTAGAGGGAGGAGTACAGCAGACGTCTGCACGTCGTGCATAGACGTCATTCAATGTCTGTACTCCTATGGGGAGAAAAATTTTGTGGAAAATGGCAGTCGGTCATGGTGGCTTGATGGCCATGCTCTGCTCACCCACGGACCCGAGTAGAATCGCATCTGTGTATTAGATCCAGACCCGACGGCCCAAGATTGGGGGTCCCTGCCATGGGCACTGCGTGTTAGCCCTGTACGAGTGAGCTGCAGGGTACCGTGTGGGGGGCTGAGGACAGTGGCCAGACGATGGTAGACCAAGCCGCGAGGAGAGAGAAATACTGTCAATATAAAAACAAAACTTGTAACCTAAGTAATATTTTGGAGAAAATTTGTGCCATAACATCAATTAAACTTATTGGGCGATATGAGGAAGGCTCCATTCTAGTTCCTTTCTTATAAACTGAAACAATTATATTTCATCTCTGAGAAAAATGAATTTAATTTTTTTCTACTACAAGTACTACATATGTCCACTAATAATTTAAATGACCAGTCTGTTTTAATGTTAAATACTTTAGGGTCAGGGGCCTTTTTATATCTTAAAGTATCTATTATCAGTTTAACTTCTGTCTATGTAATATCCATTAAGGATCTGAGGACCATCTTCAAGGGCTTAAAAACAGTCCATTTGAATGCCAAAAGCCTACAGTCTAAAATTCACAAGCTCAAACCTGGGCTAACTTATATTCCCCAGACATATTGGGTATCTTTGAAACTTGGCTTAAGTCCGCTGTCCTTGACCACAAAATCGATCTCCTGGGTTATATTGTCTCCAGGAAGGACAGAATAGGGAAAAATGTGATGGAGTCTTGAGTTACATTAGGTCCTCCATTAATGACTATGAAATTACCTTCCTTGCCCTGGACAATCACTCTGTGAAGCCATCGTCGTATTCCTCACCCTTGGGAGGAGTTAAAACTCTCCTGATCAGGTGCATCTACAATCCCCCATATGTTGCTCTTTGCACTCCTACCTCCCCGACCAGTTGTCTGAGTGACCAGAGCAGTCCAAGAAGGAATTCATTCTGTTGGGGGACTACAATATAAATTGGTTGATCAGTGATAACTAAGAAAGGATGAAAATCTGCTCTGTCAGACTTGCACCTCACAAAGATAATTGGGGAACTACTAGGCTCAGCACTAGAACCAGTAGCCACTCCCTAATTGACTGCATTCTAGTAAATAGACCAGATAGGATCAGAGCAGCTGAAATCCTCTCTAATTTATTCAGTGATCACTCCCTGGTGTTCTGCATCTAGAAACATAATGACCCCAGTCTACCCCTAACATCATCAAGGCCAGAGAACGCTCAAATTTTTATAACTCATTCCTATCTAGTCTCCAGAATATGAACTGGGGGGTCAGTGGCTGAACCCCCGATGACAACAGTGTGCTCAAGTTCTTTGTCAGCAAGTTTACAAGTGTTGTCAGTATGCATGCTCCCATAATGCAGTGAAGAGCAAAAGGTCACTGGGGAAGGTGAATGGGTAGTAACCTATGAAACAGCATAAAAGAGAGGGACAAAGCCTGGGAGCACTTCAAAAAGTGAGGTCTAATGTCAGCCTGGCATGCTTACAGGAGCTTAAGAAATGCCTGTAAGGCCAATCTCAAACAAGACAAAAGGAAATATCTAAAGGACTTTCAGATCAACATTCTCTCAGACCCTAAACATTTTTGGTCACAGATAAATTCCTTACTGAAAGCCTGGCCTAGCGCACTTACCCATAATATCATCATCAATGGAACATTATTATCTGATCCCAGTATCTCAGCATCTGCTTTCAATAACGTTTTTTACAGACTTGGATAGGTTTAAACCCCTGCTACTGGAAACCTCCAAGTTCCCAATCCCTTAAACAACCCATGACCAGACACACCAACCCACATTTCATTACTGATTGGTAACAAAGAAGGAGGTGCTACCACAGTTGTACTGCGTAAAAATTGAGGGATCTCCTGGCTATGACACCCTTGAGCCTAGATTCCTAAGACCTGCAGCTCCGGTCATTGCCACTCCACTAAAACACCTTATAAATAAATTATTTCTACTGGGCAAAATCTCCGAAAGTGATGTTTGCCATTGTGGTCCCCATCAATAAAGGTGGGTAAAAAGGCCCAATTGATAAATACAAGCCCATATCTCTGCTGTGTACCCTAATCAAAGTACAAGAGAGGTTATTGTACAATCAGCTTCAAGACTATCAGGAACTATACCACTCCCTAGTAAACTGCCAGCATGGGTTTATGAAAAACCATGGCACAGACATTGTCCTGGTGAGAGTTACGACTGACATCTTAGATGCAGTCAAGAGCAGCACGGTCATAGATGCAATTTTTTTAGACCTCAGTGAGGCCTTTAACTTGGTGAATCGTGCACTTTTGATTGCAAAACTTAGGGCTAGAGAGTTAAATGATCTTACTTGCAGCTTGCTTGGTTACCTCCTATCTAACTGCAAGTAATTTGTCCATTGGCAGGGCTGTCACTCCGAACACAGAAATATACTGTAACTGACGGTGTGCTACAAGGTTCAGTTTTGAGTCTCCTCCTTTTTTCATTATTCATCAGCTGGATAAATTCAGAGTTGGGGAATGATTTCAAACTCCTTGAGGCCTGGCTCTTGTGAAACAAGTTTGTGCTAAATGTTAAAAACAAAACAAAAGCCTTGCTCTTTGGCCCCAGAAGCTTGGGTACTGAAAGAATGAACCTGTTCAAATTGTCGACCATGGACGGTACTCAACTGGATGTACTGAGCTTTTTAAAATACCTGGGATTAAATCTCAACCATAGCCTGACCTTCTGTGCCCGTGTGGATACTATGGCCAAAACAATACAACAGAAATCTTCCCATACCTATCTAAGGAGGCCTGGCTAGCTATTGCAAACAGTACACTCTTGCCAGTCCTCTTCTATGATGCCTTCATTCTGCAATCCATTCAGGCCATGGAGCAAAACAAGATCAGTTGCCTGCATCACAAGATAAGATGCTTCATGGCTGGAATCCCCCCTATGGGCCACCATTGTGATGTGCTTGCCGCCCTAGAATGACCCACTCTAGGTCCGTATATGGATCTTCAACTGCTCTGCCTAGCTTTTAAGCTGTTAAAAGTCTACCATCCAAGTCTTGAGCATGTTCTCAAACTCAGAACGCATTTTAAATGCTTCCGCTCCATGTCCAGCCCGCTAATGGAAATCCCTGGAGCAATTTCAGCAGCAGGCAGATGTGCCTTCTCCATCTCTGCCCCATCACTGTGGGGCAGTCTATCGAGTGAGATCACAAACTGCTCCACTCCAGTATCCTTCAAAAACAAGTTAAAGCTTACTCTTCAGTGGCCAGTCTGTGCAAGTTTAACCACTTATGTCCCAGTCACCTAACTGCATCCTTTGAGCCCACTGGCACCAACTGTCATCCTCAGTAGAACTTGATGCACTGCCGGCCCGGTGGCACTGAGAGTTGAGGTGCTGGAAGCCACACCTCGTGCTATGCCGGTAACACAGGTTCAGGAAAGAGCTTGGGTCAGTGGGCGTCGGCAGGGGGAGGGAGGATTGAGCATCCCGATGGATGCTCTCCTCCCTCTGGGAGGAATACCAGGGGTGCAGTACGCACCCGACACCCTGTGAGAGTGCCAGTGGAAACACGGGCTCTCATGGGGTTGGTGGCTCTGTCTAATGGAGTCGGGGAGGGGGGACATCTGTAGGCACTTCAGAGGGATGTGCATCAGCATGCCTTCTCTCTGGACACTTGTGTCCTTGCGCTGGCATCTCAGGGGGCTGGGACAGGGGAAACCACAGAAAAATGGGAAAATACCCCTCGGTAGTCCTAGATGATGACTGCTCCAGGCCATCCAAGTCCATCAAATCCAGACAGACCCCACAGTGCAAGAGGAAGTAAGAGGTGAGGCACTCTAGGGGCAGATCTGGAGTAGGGGGTGCAAAGATGGTGATGAATGGCCCGAAGAAGTGGGCACTGAGAGTAGACAGGAGGAGATAAATAGAAAGTATTAAAAATAAAAGAACTTGATGTACTACCTCTTGCATGATGTTCTACTCCTTGCACAATATTAAATACTGTATTTGTCCCTAACTCATGGTATTAGTTATTACTTAGGGACCAAAAATGTGCTTTGGATCAGTGCAATTCTTTTTTAATATATCTGACTACATACTGTGTATTCTATGTGCAATTGTCTACACTACACTATGCATATCTGAGATCTTCATCAAGTAAATCTCTTGCAGCAGGTCACACCTAAATGAATGTTCCAGCCACAAGCATCATTTCCAGCCAGAAGGATTTATCAGCAGTTGACCTGGGACCACCCCTGACAACATCACGTGCAGTGTCCTGGTACGTATAAAAGGGGGTGGTCCCAGATGCTCCTCAGTTCTTTTCCTACTGTGACCTGCATACTACATGTTCTCCATCTGGAGAATAGCTTCAGTTGATGAAGAAAAGTTCACCGTACTTTACCGACACAGCGTTCCCAGTATCGTCGTGGTCCTTAACCCCATGTTGTCTACAAATTCTGTTTCATAAGTGTACTTGTGGCCAGAAAATCATGACAGAGGACTTACACGAAGTCTGTGTTAGGCGTTTGGTCCCTGCACATAATATCCGTGCTTGTGTTTTGTGTCAGCATTTCAATATGGCCACTAAACGTCAATGACTCCAACAACTTTGAGAGTACCTCATGGAGCCAAAAATTGCCCTCTTGGAGCGGGAGCAGCACTTGAAGTCCAAGGAGTCCTTATCATCTTCCTCTGGGTCCCACCATTCTGGTAGGGCCCATTAATTGACGGTGCAGGCTGACGCTACGGAGAAACCTAAAAAACACTCTAGTAAGAGTAAACACTCTACCCAGGTTTCCTCCCTATCGATGACCAGCCTGACTTCCTCCTCTGTCTCACACAAAGAGCAGGAAATACTTAAAACCAAAGCTGTTTTAGTGGCCCTTTCTGAGGCTGCTGCCATGTCGTCTTCTAATCTGTTGATGACCCCTGGCTCTATTTCCACCCATTCATTGACATGGCCTTCATCCACGTCATCTTCGGGTGTGCTTAAGCTGCAGCTACCACCACTGCCATCTCCGTTACAGGGGTCCCATTATCGTCCATCAACAATGTCTTCTGGTTTGTCGACGACCCTTCCCACTAGGGCTACTCAGGATATTTTTAGCCCTTCACTACAGTCATCGACAGCCTATCCATCAAAGATTTTGGGAATATTTGTGCACCCCTCATTGATGGCTAGATTGGTACCTTAACATAACCCAGTCTCTTCTATTGTACCCATAGAATCAGTTCATCATACACCGACTACTACTTCTTCACCTCAACTTGTTATGGTTGATATGCAAGCCTTGGTCAATACTATTCTTGACCTAACGAAGACTGCTCCATCCTTTCATGGGATAGTCTCTACTACCCGTTTCTGTGCCTTCTAGATGCTATTCTGCCTCTAGGACTGCCGACTCTTCTCCTACATCCCTGGATCCCTTGCAGGATATGGAATTGGAGGACTCTTACTTACAGGAGTGGGAAATGGAGGATCAAGGGGAAGATATGGAACAAGAGCCAATGTCTCCTCTGTCCTTTTCTTTGGCCTTCTCACTACATGAGGACACTCCTCCTGCCCTTCCATGCTCCCCTCCTAATGAGCCCATATTTTTCTGATATTATGCAACACCTTCAGAAAACTTTTGGTTTCCAGGAATCAGAACAAAATGCTTCCAGAAGAAAATTGGCCAGTTATTTGGGTCTTCTAGACAGCTCATGTCTGGTCATTTCTCCTTTATTAGAGACTTATGAAGATGCAATCTTGGCTGCCTAGCAACAGCCCTTTGCTATCCCTTCTACACCTAGAAAGGCAGACAGGATTTATCAAGCCCCAGTGGATCATCTTTATTTTACTTCTCCACCTCAGGCAGACTCTGGGATCATAAATGCAGCCCATGACAGGTTGGTGAGGCCAATATTCCTTAGTGCCTACCCTCAGGATAAAGAATCCCAGAAGCCTGACAACATGGGTAAGAGGTTGTTTTCCTCTTCCGCTATGACTCTCAGAATCCTGACTTATATGGGCCACCTACTTAAATACCAAGAAGAGATACCAAAAGCAACTCAATCGTCGATACAATTTCTCCCTGATGCCGCTCCCAAGGAGGATCTCACTACAAAGTTAAAAACTACCTCTGTGGTTGGCCGTCATCTTTTAAGAGTGGTCTATGATGCCATAGATTCAACAGCCAGAGGTTCTTCAGTGGGAATTTGTCTAAGAAGACATTCCTGGATCAGGTTTTCTGGATTTGCCCTGGACATCCAGCAATCCATTCTGAATGTGCCTTTTAAAGATGACAAATGATCTGGGTCTCATACTCAGGGCATTTTGACATCCTTGCAGACCTCACATTGTACATTATAGTCAGTATGTTCCCTCTATCACAACCAGCCCAAACCTTATTATAAAGGGAATTTTCATAGACCTGCCAACAGACAATGGTTTGTTCTCAGAAAATAAACAAATAATTAATGAAAAACTCAAGACCCTCTGCCCGAACCTCGTGCTAACCCTAAAATGACCTGCTACACTCCCTCTGCCCACAGCAGGGACAGCCCACCTCCTGAGGGTCCCCCCATGCCAGTAGGACTTCAGGCCCATCCCAGGGCAGTTGGGGGCATATTTTCCCTACACTTTCAGGGTTGAAAAAAAATTTACCTCAGATGATTCAATCAACTAACACCCTGAAATTAACAGATATGCCACTCAATATTCCCCCAAGGGCCCCTTATTACCCCTCCTGATCAAGAATCAGTACTAACAGTGGAGATCCAAGCTCTTGTAATAAAAAATGCAATAGAACCAATTCCCCTTCCCCAGAAGGGTAGAGGCTTCTATTCCCACTTCTTTCTGGTCCCAAAATGGGCAGGGGATCCGAGACCCATTCTGGATCTGAGACACCTAAATCTCTTTACAGAGTACAATAAATTCAGGATGATTACTCTACAAATTATCCTGCCCCTTCTGAACAAGGGGTACTGGCTCTGTTCTCTGGACATGAAGGATGCAGACCTTCACATAATGATCCACCATGCTCACAGACGGTTTCTCCATATCTGTTTTCAGGATATTCATTATCAGTTCAGAGCATACCTTTTGGTTTGGCCTCAGCAGCTCAGGTCTTCATGAAGTGCCTTGCGGTAGTAGCGGCCACCCTTCAAAGGAGAGGCCACTACATTTTTCCTTACCTGGATGATTGGCTGCTCAAAGCTTTGTCCAGCCCTCAGTTGGAATCCACATTATCCCAAACTCTCCAGATGTTTTCCTCTCTAGGAATCACAATAAATATGCCAAAATCCAAAATGGATTACACCCAATGTCTTCAGTACATTGGAGCTGTCCTGAACACCTCCATAGGTCTAGCCTTCTTACCAAGAGACTGGGCAGACAAAGTAATCACTGGCAACAGAACTCAGCAACAGTTGGTTTGTCTCAACTTGAGACTACCTTTGTCTGCTCAGACACATGGCAGCGGCCATCCCAACCGTCCCTCATGCCAACCGTCCCTCATTCCAGACTGCACATGAGAGTCCTACAATGGACTCTAACAGTCCAATGAGACCAAAGAACAAATTATTTTGAGGCACAGGTTCTACTCTCTTCACCAGTACTCCATGAGTTACAATGGTGGATGTCTCTGGACAGCCTCTTATGCAGGGTTACGTTCCAGGTTCCCATTCCTCACCACACTCTGACCACCAATGCCTCCTCACAAGGCTGGGGTGCCCATCTGGCAGATCTTCAGACCCAAGGGAAGTGGAACTCAATGGAAGCAAGATTACACATCAACATCCTGGAGATGAGGGCAGTCCTGTATGCCCTACAGGAGTTTGAGACTCTTCTTTCCCAGGGTTGTCTTCAGATTCAGTCAGACAGTTGTTCATTACCTAAGCAAACAAGGAGGAATACATGCTTACCCCTTGTGCAGGGAATCAGTGAGAGTGTGACATTGGGCAATCCAAAGATGCATACACCTAACAGTGGTACATGTCCCAAGCACCAAAAACACTCTAGCGGATGCACTGAGCAGATCCAAAATGCAAAAACATGAAAGGGAGATTCTCCAGGACATTCTAGATGAATTCTTCTGTGAATGGGGCTGACCAGATATAGATCTATTCACCTCTCCTCACAATGCCAAACTGCCTTACTGTTGCTTGCTAGAGCCAGGTCCTGGAACATTATCTCATTCCTGGACAGACAAATTTATTTACACCTTCCCTCCCTTCCCTCTTATACAGATGGTTCTACTTATACTACTCCAAGAGAATGCCTCCATGATTCTCACTGTGCCTCTGTGGCTGAGACAGTTCTGGTTCTCATTGTTACGATTAACTGTCCAGGTCCCTCTCCCACTACCCATCTGCCCTACCCTGCTGACTCAAGCCAAGGGAACACTTCTTCATCCCAGTCTGTGCTCCTTGCATCTTCATGCCTGGCTCCTGAGGACATAGTACTATCCAGGTTTCAGGTCTCCCCGCATGTGGTGGAACTTTCACGGGCAGCCCATAAACCTTCGACCAGGTCCATCTATTCTATGAAGTGGAAAAGGTTTTCAATCTGGGCGAAGGATCATGATCTAGATCCATACAATTGTCCACCTCGACGCATCTTGGACTATTTGCTCTCACTATCAGATAGTGGCCTGAAGTACTCCTCAATAAAAGTACATCTTTCTGCCATTTCAGCTTTCACATCCTAGTAGAAGAAAAACCTTTGACTCAGCTGCAAGTGATGAAAACCTTTCTGAAAGGTATCCTTCACCTCAAACCCCCTATAAGGGTCCCTTCTTGGGATATAAAGTTTGTTCTTGAAAAACTTACATTGAACCTTTTCAAACCTGTAGCATCATGTGAGCCACAATATCTCTCCTGGAAAACTCTCCTTTTAGTTGCAATTATGTCAGGTAGACATATATACAAATTGCAAGCAGTTATGTGTAAAGAACCTTACCTGAATTTCCACAAGGATAGGGTGTCATTACATACTAATCCTAATTTTCTCCCAAATGTGATATCAGTATTTACTTTAAATCAATTCATACACTTACCTGTGTATTATGAGGAGCCTATTTATCCAGGAGAATCCTTGCTCCATACATTAGATATGTATAGAATTTTACATTATCTTCTTCGCACCAAACCCCAGCACAAATCAGAGCAACTTTTTGTTTCATTTGCCCCTGGTAAAGAGGGCAATCCTGTCTCTAAGCAGTGCTTGTCCACATGGTTGGTCAACTGCATTACTTTTTGTTATGAAAAACACAATAAGCCACTCCCGGGAATGATAAAACCTCACTCCACGTGGGGTATGGCTGCCTCAGAAGAATGCTTTAGAGGTGTTTCAGCAACTGAAATTTGTGAAACAGCAACTTGGTCAATAGTGTATGCTTTCACTAAACATTACAATTTAGGCATTGCATCCAAAAAAAGAACCAATTTTGGTAAAGCAGTCTTACAAGACCTGTTGTCCTAACTTCTTATTTAGCACACTGCCATCCTGTTTGCCTCCCCCAGCTGCTGGAGATTAATTCCTAGAGATGTAACCTGCTGCAAGAGATTTCCTCGATGAAGATAGTACAGTTGCATAAGCACTTACCATAACAGTAGATCTTTGAGAGAATCTCTTGCAGCAGATCATGCTGCCCCCCCCCCAGCTCCCTTGCTTCCCACTCTAAGAGGGAGATGTGTTCCTGCTCTCTGCAAGAAATATTAGGATAGTCCCACTACCTCCTCAGTTCCCCTGGAGGCCTCTTGACTTGTATTAATATATACAGTCACTGAGAGGGAAAAGAACTGAGGAGCATCTGAAACTCCCCCCTTTTATATGTAAAAGGACACAACACATGGTGTCATCGGGGGGGTGGTCCCAGGTTGACTGCTGATAAATCCTTCTGGCTGGAAATTATGCCTGTGGCTGGATCATTTCTAGAGGTGTGACCTGCTGCAAGAGATTCTCTTGAAGATCTACTGTTACGGTAAGTTCTTACACAACTGTACTTTATTGCTACTCTGCAAATAGGTTCTTTTGTGTATTGTTCCCTACTGTTGTACACTGTGTGTAACTAAATTCACTTATACTAGTGCTATCTCTTAGACTATGTGAAGTGTAACCCCCCTCTTATGTGGAGGGCCTACCTAGGCTGCCACCTAGGGTGCTGCTTTTCCTGCCTGTCCTCCTAGCTGGTTTTCCCACTAATCTTGGTCCATTCTCAGGTCCCTGCATGCTCCTGCCAGCCCTGTTGTGTTAATAAATCCTTTGGTGACCAGAGGAGCTAAGTAAAAAGTGAAACTGCCCACTTGGCAGTTCACCAACTCGGCTCGCAGCTTGAATGTGCGAGCTGGTGGGTCTGCTTTGCTTCCAGTTTGAGTGCTGTGGTGCTCAGCATGAAAGCCACTGTGGTAGTTCTGCCTAGTGGTTCCCTCCATGTGCTCTGACCCCCAGGGATCCCAGAGCATGAGTGGGGATGCGGAGGCACACCAAGAAGGGCAGTGAAGAAATAAATAAAATGTTAGAAAGCGCTCTTAATCGCTATGAATTTAAAGGGCAGCTTGTTTGTTTAAGAGGCAGCCGTGGCTGCTATATGTAATGGAGCTCTGCCAGCCACCTGTGAGGTCAGCGCTGCAGTGCTAGCGATGAGTGCAAGGAGCCCTGTTTTCTTTTTTTTTTTTTTGTATATTCTTTTTATTAATTTTCCAGCAGAATAAAAACATACACAGCCAAAGACATATCGTAAAAAGGACATCATTCATAAACAATTTACAGATGGTCCATATTTCATTACAAAGAAACTGTTCTTAACTTAGTGCTACTATCAACAATGGTACTTCCCAGGTAAAAACTCTTTAGTTTTACTATTCAGTGGTCCCACACATAAGGGCAGGAGGGAGGACCCCAGGACCATAAGGCAGGCACCTTTAAATAGACAAAGGGCAGGCAGGAGAAACCCTGTTCCTGAAGTATCGCCCACTTTCACCCATCCATTAATCAAAATCACATTAGCCCCTCTTTCAGAATGTGGGCTTCAGCAGGTGACATGGAGTTCAAGAATGGCTCCCAAACTAAGCAAAACCATTCCCCCTTACCTTTTATAAGATACAAAAGATGTTCCATTGCCAGAGTCAGAACAGTCAAAGCCCTCCATTGCTGAAGTGTGGGCGGGGTACATGATACCCAGGTGTTCAAGATGCAACAGTGAGCCAAAATCACCAGAATTCATATCCATCTAGGCAATAGCCCCCATCCCTCTGCCCCAAAATCCTCCATGCCAAACAGGTAAACCGGTGTCAGTGGGGTCTGTAGTCCAGACATTTTCGAGACTTCAAACGCCACCTCTGTCCAGACCTTTTGCAGGACCGGACACAGCCACAAATAGTGCATATAAGATCCCAGCTCAGCCTTGCACCTCCCACACATTGGTGAGATTACAGGATTAAATGTATTCACTATCAGAGGGGGACAATATAATCTACGAATAAATTTGTATAATGATTCCTTATATTTATTACATCTCAGAATGCCCATATGTGATCTTAATAATAGTCCCTAGTCTTCCTTCCAAAAGGGTACCTCAAGATCTCTCCTCCAAAATGCTTTAGTTTTGCATATGAGATCTGGTAAGTTTTGCCTATCCACCTGCACTGCCTTCTGAATGATGCCTCTTGAATTCAGCCTAGTCGTTTACACCAGCTGTTCCACCTAGGCCAGCTGCAATGTAGTAACCTGGTCCCTGTCCAACCCTTTCCCATAGGCCCTCACCTGCAAATAACAGAAGAAATGTGTATTGGGCAAGCCAGTAACCCCCTGCAGGTCTACAAAAGAGTGCATCCCTTCCCTGGTAAACAAGTTGCCCATGCGTAGGACATCCCGGACTTCCCATTCCCGGAATCCACCATCCGAGACACCCAACACAAAAAAAGGGGTTCCCCAATACAGGCACCAACAGCGTTTCTTCTTGTAGAACGTCTCTGCAGTGCCTCGGCAACTGCCATGCTTCCAACACCCAGACCACCATGGGGTTGGCCGAACCCAGCACTGTGTAAGCCCTACAACCTCGTTTGGACAAGCAGGCAGAGACAGACGACCAGGATGGCCCTCGTCTTCCTAGTCTACCCACCCGGCCTCGGGTGGCTGATTCACCCAATTTTGGATGTACCTACACTGGATTGCCAAATAATAACTTCTTAGGTCAGGGAAATTTATCCCCCCCCACCGAGATATCAGACCTCAGCCACTGTAAACTCATTCTTGCTCGCTTACCTTGCCACAAGAAAGTGGCAAATGCCCCATCTAGCCATTTCAAATCCGCATTTGTAAGACCCATCAGGAGCATTAGCATTGTGTACAGTATTTGGGGTAAGGGATTCATTTCTATAAGATTCACCCAGCCTAGCCAGGAATTAGACAGGGCTCTCCAGTGCCACAAGTCCCCTACCATAGTAAAGGACAGAGTAAAATTGAATTGATACAGGGACCCCAGCTCTCTACCTACAGTACCTGAATACCCAGATATTTAAAGGAGCTAGTAACCTCCCACAATCCCCACCCATTTCCCCTGCACCTTTACCATTTCCCCATCCCAGGGATAGTAGTTCTGACTTACCTATATTTATTTTATAGCCACAGAACACTGTAAAATCAATGATTAACCTTAGCAATGCTGGCATTGATTGCTGCGGCTCCATAATGTATAACAACATATCATCAGCATAAAATACTATTTTATGGGCCCGTCCTGATTTCCCCTGAATCCCATGAATATCTGAGGCATCCCAAATTTTAATTGCCAGGGGCTCAATGGCCTGCACAAACAGGAGGTGGGGGGAGAGGGGACAATCCTGCCTTGTTTCCCAAAAAAGGGAAAATTTATCTGATGAAACCTCATTCACCAGTATTCCTGCTCCAGGCAACTTATAGAGTGCCTGAACCAGCCCCACGAACTCATCATCCAGACCAAACCTCTGCAGCACCTCAGATACTGTAGATATTCCCATTCTATGTGGTCAAATACCTTCTCGGTGTGCAGAGACAGCACACAGGTCTGCCCCAGATGCCGAGAGGCCCCCCACACTACATTCAACAGTTTATGCATATTGTGGTAGGAGAGGCATCCTTGGACAAACCCAGTCTAGTCTAGGTGAATCAGCTCCGGGAGCAGCCATTCCAGGCAACTCACCAAGATCTTAGCTATGATTTTCAAATCACAGTTTAGTAAAGATATCAGGTGATATGACACTCATTCAGTAGGGTCCTTCCCTTGCTTCAGCAAAACACAGATTACCTCTTCATAACATGTGGCAGGAAGTGCCCTCTCCTCCCTCACCTCCTTCAACAACTCCGATAAAGGGTCCACCAGAGACTCCCCCACAGCCTGATAATATTCTGCTGTAAACCCATCTGGCCCACTAGCTCTTCCCTTCTTAAGGCCTCATATAGTTTTCTATATCTTCTCCCAGGTGATCTCCTCCCCCAACGAGGCTCACCGTGCCTCAGACAGACTTGGAAGGTCAATCTGACTTAAGAATTGGGGTGCTGCTTCTAACCCCTCCCCCACATTCTGCCATATACAACTGCTGATAAAAGTTTCAGAACTCCTCTATAATCTGCCCCTTAGTTCTAACCAAGTTCTCTTGTTTAGCCTTAATAACTGGAATATGGGTAGGTCCTCTCCTTCCCTTCAGTAAATTAGCTAAGAGTGGACCCGGCTGGTTACAACATTAATAGAGCTGCCTTCTTGCAAAAAAACATGACATATGAGCTTGCCCAGTTAGCAAGGCATTCAGCACCTCATGCACTGTGATCAACTGTTTCAAGGCGTCCCCATCAGCCCCCCTTGCAGCCCTGTGCTCCAATTCTTTCAGTTGCATTTCCAGGGTCACCATTTTTTCTCATTTCTCTTTTTTAATACGAGACATAACTAATGATCACCCCATATGTAGGCTTTATCAACCCCCCAAAACATCCCCTTTTTCATGGCCATGCTACAATTCACATCCCAATAGAGCTTCCATTGGTCCCTAAGGTAAGTCTGAAACTCTTGTCTCCCTAACAAATATGTGTGAAATTTCCATGGGGTGGACCCTCTTTCCCCTCTGCTATTGCCAGGGTGAGTATAACCATGGCATGGTCTGACACATATATAGGGCTGTCACCAACCTTTTCCATCCAATGATACTATGCATGAGGCATAAAAATGTAATCTAAGCGGGTCCAGTTTTTATGGGATTAGAATAAAAAGTATACTCTTTAACCTCGGGATCCACCAGGTCCAGATCGCAGATCCCCAGTTGCCACTGGGACATGACCCCCCCATGTCGACTCCTCCCCTCAGAATGATCCAGTTCAGGGTTCGTAACGCTGTCAAAGTCCCCCCCCAAGAATGGAGCAATGTTTTCTGTCTAGTCTGCTACCAGGTACCAGGGCAGAGGGGCAACTACCAGTTTATGGGGACATTAAATGGTAAAACCTTACTGTTTATCTGCAAAATAGTGTTAACATTGGGACATTATGTAAACTGTAATACAGCAGCCATATTGGCCACCTCTGACCTGCAAGCTAGCCAATGAGGAAGCCTGGAGCCCTGGAAGACTTAACTGAGGGACTTATGGGAGGAGGCAAGTACAATGTATTGGTGCCTCTTCCTGCACTAATCAGGCATCGAAGGCACCTAATGCATATTAATTTTCAGATGGACAGCCTGTTTTGACCAATAGGATGCTGCACTTATCTGCTGAAATCCAGAGGACAGATTGAGTTTAGCTGAGTTCGGCAGAGCCCCCTCCTGATGGAGGGAGGGGGGCTCCATGATGTTTTGTGGAAAAATGGAAAAGACCTGCCTGGAGGCTTGCACAGCCACCCACCCAGGAGGTGCATTGTGTGGTCTTTCAATGTCTGAAAGGAGCTGTTTCAGAAACAAAGTGTTGATTTGCTGTCCAGAGGCAACAAAGTTGCCGGAGAGCCTCCCCGTTGAAGAGGAAGCCTTTTTATGATCGTCGAGTGAAAAAAAAGACCTGCCTGCTCACACCACACCATCGACCGGGTTCGGGAGCAAGCTCAGGCCACTGGAAGTCAGCTGGAGGGAAGAAAGGCTGGGGCATCTGATGACAGCTCACCTTCTCCAGGGGGAGGGAGGGTTTCCAGACCAGCAAGCAGTGACCCCTGGCGGCGGTTGGGGACTCACTAGCAAGCTGGTGTTACTGGGACGTGATTGGTCAGGGGTGTAGGCCTGGAACCAGTCATCTCTGGGGGCAGCTCCTTCATGGAAGGAGGGGGAGGGACGTTGCGGGCATCGGTGTGCGTGTCTTGATGCTAAGGCATGCAATGTCGTATCGAAAAAGGGAAAAACACCCTCCGGAGCTGGGTAGATAGAGCACCGAGCCCAGTCCTGATGTGCCACCATCTGCCACTGTTTCGGGGGCCTGATGAGACACTAAGGTTCAGGGGTGTCCTGCCCCACCCTGACCCCTGCCCAGGGGCAATCCACAGCAGGATGGAGGCAGCCGAACAGCAGGCTAGATAGTGGCAGGGAGGGGTTCCATTGGCAACTCCCGAAGAAGAAGCTCCGGTAGGGATGTAGGTGGAAGAAAAAAAAAAGAAATAAAAAAAAAAGAAATAAAAAAAAAAAGAAGACCTGCCTGGGGGCTTGCGCAGCCACCTGCCCAGGAAGTGCTCTGTGTTGCCTTCCAGTGACTGAAAGGAGTTGCCACCTGACTGAAGGTGTTCCTACTGACCAGTGTCCCAGAATTGTCTGGGAGTTTCCTGAGAGAAAGAGGAAATTTCACTGTGATGGCTGAAAAGTTCAGAGGCCTACTTGGGTGCCTGCATTGCCAAATAGCCAAGGGAAGCCTGCCTAATGTTTCCAGTAGTTGGAAAGATCAAGTGAGAAGATTAATTCTTCAGTTGTGTCCGAGCTGTGAAAGTGAGAAGATTCATTCTTCTGTGCAAGTCTGAGTTTCAAAGTGAGAAAATTCATTCTTCTGTACAAGTCTGAGTATTGGAGGTGAGAAGCTGTGTCCCCATCTTCTGTATCAAGTCCAAGCCTGTTACGTCTGAAGCTGAGAAACTGGTTTTTATTTTATTTATTAGTAATATCGGAAGAACTTTGAGCATGAACTCTTTTACAAAGGTTCCATGTCAGGCTGGACAAATAACACAAGAGACAAATACAGTAGTTACAGGTTCAGAACAAATACAGTTATTACAAGGGTCCAGCACATTAGTCAATTAAACAGTAGTACATGAGAAGTTAGACAAACACTGGAAAACAAAGCGATTGTAAGAGGATATAGGTTATGTCTTGGATGATTCTCTGGGTGGCTCAGTCCTGGAGACCGTGAAAAGTCCATTGATAGACTATGGTTGGGAAAGTAGGAGAAGGGGGGTTTGGGGGAGCAATACGCAGTAATATTCAGTGGGAAATCCAGGGACTATGTTCCAGTCAAGAGAGAGCCACTGCTGACAACTGGCAGTGTGGCTGAAGCCATTTACACCCAGAGTGTCCTGAAATTCTAGAGAAAGAGAGACAGCCATTCGAGGTCAGTCTGGGGAATCAGTTAGGTGGTGTCACTGCTAGACATTACCTATGCATCTCCCCCTGAGGGTTTGTGCCTGGATGTGGTGGATGAGGCGTGTGACCCTGGTCCCAGCACTGTTTTTTTCCAGCCTTGTGATGACACAAAAAGGAAAGTAACCAGCTGCCAGAGAAGCTTGGAGGTTTCCGGCCTGCTAAAGCTACAAGAGCCTGCTGCAGGGAAGTCCCAAGCTGCAATGTGTCTACTGCTCATCTCAGCTTGTCAGGTGTCCAAAGTGATTCCAACCACCCCAGATCCACCGTCTGAATGTCATCAGTTGCATGGTCTGCAAACCATGAGTAATTCAGGGCTTTCCCTGAATCTGGGGAACTGTATGTAGTTGCCACCAAGGGTTTTGAATTTGGCCACCTGGTCATAAAGTTTCCAAGAGTCACCAACTTGTTGCTACAACCAAAAGAGGTTTAACTAAATTGTTATGAAAGTGCATCAACGCCAGCCAATCAGTTGCACTGTACAGGCCTGCAACTAGACCCTGGGTACCCAGATAGGACTCTTACAGGTTAGATTGGTACAACTTCATAACCAGGCACTCACCACCAATAAACACTGATGCTGCAGTATAAAATAAAGAGTTTATTATACAAATCACATGCCTGACGCATTTCTGGTCACAATGACCCTTTCTGAATGATCAAATTGAAGGCTAATATTAGCCCAGGTTTGAATTGTGGCATTGATATTAAACAATTTTTGATCAATAGGAGATGAAGGCAACTAAGTTTTTGCCTACATGCCATATTTTTGTGTTTATTTGCATTTATGCTAAATAAAATCTTTAGCCTTGTCTCCCCCTCTAGAGATATTTTTCTCCCCCCTTCAGCAAACCCCCCCTTCCATTTATTCTACCATTAATGTCTTTCTTGATTTATCAATTTGTTATCTAATTCTTGCTGTTTGACTGACATTTATACAGCTTCTGTGTCTTTAAGATATATTAGTGAGGTCTCTCTAAGTATGTGTAATTGATTCTGTGTGTTGTCATTGGTCTGTTTTTAAAAATCGTCAGTGTGAAACACAGTGATGCTTGTATATATTGATGTTAATATCATATGTATTTTTTAGCCATTGAGAAAGGGTCATTGCGACCAGAAATGCGTCAGGCATGCAATTTGTATAATAAATTCTTTATTTTATACTGCAGCGTCAGTGTTTATTGGTGGTGGTCAGTGCCTGGTTATGAAGCTGTAAAAGTTTTGATTTACCAAGTGCACCCCAGCCGAGTGTGAGCCCTTTTGTATGTTTTTTTTGGGGTGTGGTTAGACTGATACCAGTTGGGGAGAAGTTAATTTTTCAGAACCGGTAGGCTAAAATCTGTTCTGAAGTATATGCTGGTGGGAGGCGGGCACTGTGAATGTTTCTGGATAAAGTGATTATTTGGTGTTTTCAAAATGCTAAGATGTTGCTTGATCTCTACATCCATTTTCCCTTTTCCTAGCCCTCCCTGATGTAAATAAATTGATGGTCAACCTTTTTACAAAAGTCTCACGAGCATATTATTAGCAAAAGTCAATAATTGCAAGTATATTGAAATACGGCGTTGGTTTATGTTAATCCATCTATGAGGTGACTGTAAGTGGAGGTGGGTAAGTACAGCATCCCGGGGGTTGTGCCCTACAAACATCTGGCCTACTATAGTTACTCTGAGTGGAGGCACTGCACTATTTATTTTCTATTGGGAAAGAACCCCCATGTAACACCAGAACAAGAACCCAGGCCCCTCAACCTTGTTGGGCCCACAAGGCAGGTGTAGTAGCCCACTGGTACACGGCACCTGGGTTACAGACGTGTTAATTTACAGTATTGTCTACTGTCTATAATTTTAAACATAACTAATTCAGGGTCGTCACTGAAAAAGGCACATACTGCCTCAGTGGGCCTGCCCAGTTATCAAAATTCAAATGAATAAATAATGTTGTAAGTTGGCAAGATTCACATGACATACTGTATATCAACATGGGGATCCAGTAAAAGATTTTTAAAATATGTGACCCATGTTTCAGGCATAATATAAGATTCTATGTCTCTGAAATAGGCATTTGTGTCTTTTGCTACATATTTCCTAAAGTAGTATTGTTATCCATAATTGCTCCAAGCATTCTATTCCAGTATTCTTTTTGATAGACTTTGTTATGTTCTTCAAGTGATAATTTGTATCTTTTCATAGCTCTGTTCAGCACTAAAAGATTTTGCCTTGCAAGAACATTCTTACACCCCAATTAAATTGTTTAAGGATATTTTTTCTCTTCTGCTAAGTGATTTCTGCATGACAGATATAAAATAGATAGTAATAAGAGAAAATGATCACTCTCTGATTGAGCAATAACTTCCATATTTCTAACATTTGTTAAACCAGAAATATTTATTATCCAGTAGTCAATTACTGTTGCACAATTATGAGAGAAGAAAGTATACTTGCCATCCCTATCTCTGGTAAATCTATTGTTAACTTCTAGATCAGATTTTCCCATTAGGTCCATCAAAAGAACACCTTACAAGTTACATTTTTCATCTTTAGAGCTTCTTTCGTGTCTTTCAGGATCAAGACCAAGTATGAAAATTTCAAAGTCATTCAGAGTATTATAACCTCCAAGTCATGCGTTGAAATCGCCACAGAGATACCTTTCAGTATTGTGGTTAACTTGTCTATCTGACATGAAAATAAATGTTCTTACACAAATGTATTTATGAAGGCTTCATCAAAGACAAACTATTTCTATGAATAAACAACATTTAGATACATTTTATATTCATTAAACAACCCTGTGTTATATAATTAGAAAAAAATCAGAGTTTTGATGAGAAAGAACTGACAGCTGTGATACAGACAAGCTGATTTCTCACAAAGAAAGATTTCCACTTCTTCAGTTCAGCATTGAAACAGCTATGATAAAGACATATAGAATAATGCATATGTAGGTGGTTGATACGGAGTTTTTTACACGCGTAGCTCGAGAGGTTTTTTTATTATCACACATCGAGGGTGTGTAAAAAAAACCCCATGTTAACCACCCTTCATATGTTTTATTTTATATAATAACAGGCTATGATTACTATCCGCCTATGGTGCTAAAAACCTATTGCATCAGTACAACAAAACACACACTGCCCCCACATAACTTCAAATGCAGCGTTTATTACTTCAGGACATAGCCTTCTAAGCAACACTTGAACAGAATTGTATAACATTTATATTTGGTACCTTTTTCTATCTTCGTTTCTAGGTTTCATCTAGCAGAAGTATTGGGATTTTTTAAATACGAGGGAAAGGTCACAGTTCATTACAGTGCTAAACATTAATAAACCCACAAGATTAGCAGGAGAAAACTTACAACTTTTAACTGATTTTATGTTTTATTCTTTAGTAGCTATGTTTTTTAAAACTAAAATAACTTGTGCCTTGTGGAAATATTCGACCGTTGCTTCTTCAGTTCAGAGGTGAAGGGTCGTGCAACCTGTGAATAGAGAAAGGGATAGTGGTAAAATTACCTGTTTCAGAGAGATATTTTCTTGCTTTGTTTTTGCAGTTTAGGATATTTACGTTGTATTTAATACAGTTTTACTTTGCATACCTGTTAATCAGAATCTGAATCAACAAGCACACATGGATGTTTCTTGGTGGCGCCATGGAGTTGTTATATATATTTATGGATATTCCCTTGTGAAACATGCATTTTTTGCCAAACAAGGTCTGCAGGCTTCATGTGCGCTCATCGAGGGGGAGGCTGGAAGTTGAAAACACTTTTTGCTGGCCATTTCTGTTAGGATCAGGAGTCTAATCCTTCTGCTTTTCAACAACACATGAGGTACTTTCTTGGGCTTAGTTAAATAGACTGGAGATGTGTCTCTGCTTTTTTTCACTTAATACAGAGTAATTATTTATACTCTGTATATTCTTATGGCTTGAAATCTGCTGGACTTTGGTGGGTGGAATGTCAACATCAGTGAGTCGCTGAATGCTGGTTTTACGTGTACTGTGGTTAGTAATACATTTCTCATCAGGGAGCCCAGCTGAAAGTTTCATTTTTTGCATCATTTGCCGCAGTTTGCTCATTCCTATTCTCATGCTTCTGTACCAGAGAGAGACACCTGGTTTCTGATGTACATTAGGAGCTAAGTAAAATGGGGCATCATTTTACCAGCCCATTTACAGAAGAAAGGGTTCTGAAAGAACTCTTAAAACTGAAGGTGGACAAAGCAATGGAGCCTGATGGGATTCATCCCAGAATTCTAAAAGAACTAAAGGTAGAACTAGTGACACCACTGACTACCCTCTTTAACAAATTATGGGAGGATGGGGTGGTACCCGAGGACTGGAGGAGGGCAGATGTGATTCCCTTCACAAAAGTGAAGGCAGAAGCAGAAACTACAGACCTGTTAGTTTAACCTCAGTGGTAGGGAAATGATGGAATCACTTGAAGGAAAGAATTGTCGAGTATCTAGAGGCCAGAGGGGCACAGGACCCAAGGCAGCATGGATTCACAGCGGGAAGGTCATGCCAGACAAATCTGATAGATTTCTTTGACTGGGTGATCGAAGTAGTAGATCAGGGAGGGACTGCGGACATGGCCTACCTAGACTTTAGCAAGGCATTTGACACAGTCCCACACAAAAGATTAATATACAAGTTAGCCAGCCTGGGAGTGGGTCCCAAGATGACAGCCTGAGTAGGAGAATAGGACACAGAGAGTAATAGTAAATGGAGTCCACTCTGAAGAAAGGGGGGTTACTAGTGGGGTACCACAGTGTTCAGTATTAGGACCAGTCCTCTTCAATGTCTTTATAAGTGACATTGCAGAGGGACTGGAAGGAAAAGTATGTCTCTTTGCAGATGACACAAAGATCTGCAACAGAGTTGATGCACAAGGTGGGGTGGAAAGGATGAGAAGGGACTTGGCAAGGTTAGAGGAATGGTCAAATGTATGGCAGCTTAGATTCAATGCTAAGAAGTGCAAGGTAATGTACCTGGGAAATAAAAACCCAGGGGAAGAGTACACAGTGGGGGGTGAGATACTAACAACAACAAAAATGGAAAGAGACCTGGGGTAGTCATATCAGATAACCTAAAGGTGGGCAAGCAATGTGAGAGGGCAGCGAGGAGAGCTGGGGGGATACTGGGATGCATAGGGAGAGGCATCACCAGTAGAAAACAGGAAGTTATTATCCCTCTGTACAGACAGCTGGTGAGACCCCATCTGTAGTACTGCATGCAGTTCTGGAGACCCAGTCTCTGCAAAGACATAGACAGGATGGAAGCTGTCCAGAGGAGGGCAACTAAAATGGTGCTGGGTCTGCACCAGAAGACATATGAAGAGAGACTTAAGGAGCTTAATATGTATAGCCTCGAGGAAAGGAGGGAGATGAGGGACATGACAGAAACGTTCAAGTACCTCAAGGGAATCAACAAAGTCCAAGAGGGTAACATCTTTCAAAAAAAGAGGTGTGCAAGAACAAGGGGGCACAATTTGAAGATAGAGGGGCGGCTCAGAGGTAATTTAAGGAAGTATTTTTTCACAGAGAGGGTTGTGAATGCATGGAACGGCCTTCCGGAGGAGGTTGTGGAGTCAAAAACAGTGGTGGAATTCAAGCATGCATGGGACAGTCATAAGGCAATTCTAGGGGGTGGGGGTAGGAAGAAGTAGGCTGCTGGTTAACTAGGATCTGCAGCTTATCCATTAGGTAGGGAAATGGGCAGACTGGGTGGGTCAAGCGGTCCTTATCTGCCGTCAAATTCTATGTTTCTATGTTTCTATGTTGTTTGCATTGCCATAGGTCTATTCAACTTGTATTTATCATAGGCTAATAGTGGGTCTTTTTCTGGGTTGCTGTGATTTTCATACAAGCGGGGATTCACTGGCCTGACATCTCTGGGGTTTTCACCCGTACGTGTTTTGGTTTGACGCTCCCTATATTCTAGATACCTGTTTCCTTCAGTTTCTCTACACTCTATTATGCCGCCCCATGCTGAATCATATTGCTCTTTTGTACATACAGCAAAATGCATACCAATGTGAAAAAATAGAAAATTCAGTAGTGACACTGGGTTGCTTAAAGAAATTGTACCTGTGGAATATAGTAGATTGATGTCCACCTCGGACAGTGGCTGGGCTGTTAGGGGTCTGTTTCCTTTACCACGTTTCTTAAAAATTTTGATTTTGCTTTCAGTGTTTTTTTTTGTTTCTGGAAAGTCAGTTTCTAGGCCTTGGAAAATTGAGGCGGTGTATTTGTTACACTGTAAGTGGCAATTAGTGCTTGCTATGATACCCCTTATGCTGCCGGGCTCATACTCCAATCCGTCTGATTTGTTTTACGCAAAATATGAAATCAGCGATAATTATATCTAATTCTGCAGGTGGGATGATGTGGACTTTGACAGTCTTCTCTGTGAGCAAGATAGCTTTTAAAAATTCTGAGATCGCTAGCTGTCTTGCGAATTGTGTTTTGATTTGCTTGCTCGTTTATAAATGTTTCCCTGTCACTAGAACTAGAGGTAACAAAATGGTTCTCCATTGTCTTATCACTATAGATGGGGAGTCTCTGTTTTATTAGTGCTGCTTTCACAGTTAACGAACTGCCTGTGTGTTTTTTTTTTTCCGTACGGAACTGTCTCGCACTGCCTGTCAGCTGATTTTTCAATGATTCTCACCGTGAGGATGTGGAAGTTTTTTCGTATCAACCTACGAGTTGATACAACGTTTTAAGAAGTGAGAAAATGAGTTGTTATTGGCCATAGCCAGTTCCAGTACTTCAATTCAGCATTGAAACTCAAATGATCAACTTTTTATAAGAAGACAATGATAGAATTTAAGCCAAAGCAAACATCATGAAATTTTCAGGAAATGCTAATCATGACACAGGGACTTTAATGCAAACTTTTATTAACAATATGTACAATCCGTTGCACATTATTTACTTAAAGTGCATGTGCAACAGTTTTTAGATATTGTTAATAAAAACTTGAAAAGCTGAAATTCAAGGCTCTGTGTCATGATCAGTGTTTCCTGAAAATGTCATGCTGTTTGGTTTTGTGGTTTTCTTTAAATCAGTATTTGTTAGCTTGTTCTGCAGTGACTGAAAATTGAGTTATTTCTATCCCTCTCAGTCAGGCTTGGAGAACCATGCCATCATCTTGGAGTATGTTGATGCTTCAGATTCCTAATCAGAGCAGCAATCTGTAGAGTTAATGGTTTTCTCTCCAGGTTTCTTACAAACCCAATCTCTGGGTTGTGTTCAAATACATTAGCTTAAAATCTATCATTCTCTTCTTATAAAAAGTTGATTATTTGAGTTTCATTGCTGAACTGAAGTAGTGGAAATCTTTCTTTGTGAGAAATCAGTTTATCTGTATCACAGCTGACAGTTATTTCTCTTCAAAACTGATTTGAAAAAAAAATATATAACACAGATTTGTTTAATGAATATAAAATAAGTTTAATTGTAGTTCATTCATAGAAACAGTTTGTCTTTGATGACGCCTTCATAAATAAATTCATGTAAGAACATTTTTTTCATGTCAGATTGACAAACAGGTGCCTGACTCACTCTGCTATTTCAAGCACATGTACTGCCTGAACTCACACATTTTAGTTCTTTGGTGGTTTCTGTGTGAAAATCCATCATGTATGTATATAACTAAAAACACTATATGGCATCCTGATGCACCATGTCTCTTCCCCACAGCAAAAGCAGCTACACTCTGCTGCCACCACTCCCCTGCCCCACAAGCCTCCTGCCTTCTTCTCCACATTCAAAGCTGCTGCACCCTGCTGCCCACTGTCTTCTCCCACACAGTTGGGGATTGTGCACCCTGTTGCCTCCATCCCCTGCTTAAGGAGTCAGGGCTGCTGACCCCTGCTGCCCCCTGCTTGAACAATTGAGGTTGCTGCATCCTGCTGCCCTTTCTCCCCTAACCTCACAGTCAGGGACGCTGCACTTGTTGCCCCCTGTTTCTGTCTCCACAGTCAGGGCTGCTGTGCTCTGCTAATCCCTAGAGTCTCTGATCCCCCTGCCTCCGCAGTAGGGGCTGCTGCACCATGTTGTGCTAGGCCCCCAGAGGTGGGGCTTTTGCTGTACCCCTGCTATTCACTTCTATTGCCCCAAAGGGACAAGGCTACTGCACCATGCACACCCCATCTCACTGTCAGGGCTGTTGTACCCTGATGCCCCCCTGTGTTCTGCCCCCATAGTCGAGGCTTCTGCACTATCCTGTCCCCTGCCCCCCAGTCACCAGAGCCAGGGCTGCTGCACCCTGCTTCTATTCACACAGTTGGGGTTGCTGTGACCTGCTATGCCCTAGAGCCCCATGCCTCCACAGTAGCATGTCAGCACAATGAAAATAATACAGTTAAGTCCACCACAGTGACAAATCTTGGCAGGCCGCTGTGGTGGTCCGCTGTGCAATGGCACTGCAAATCCCAGTGTTTTTCCCCCAACCCGAACCAGCTCCAACTTAGAGTTGGATATTTAGAGATGGGGGTGTGGGGGGCAAAGCCCCTTCAAAAAAACATTTTGTCCCAATGGGAACAATGCCGACTGTCGGCATTGTTCCCATCGCTGTTCAGGGTGTCGACAATATTGTTGTCAATATTCTGACATGGAACCTGCCTCCACAGTTGGGATTGCTGCATCATGCTGCCACATGCCACATGATTTAGTGCATATGCTACACCCTGCTGCCCTCTCTCCCCCACCCTCAAACTCCGGGACACTGTACCTGTTGCCCCCTGTTTCTGTCTCCACAGTCAGGTCTGTTGTGCTCTGCTAAGCCTTAGAGTCTCAAGTCCCCTGCCTCCACAGTTGGGGCTGCTGCACCATGCTGTCCTAGGCCACCAGAGGTGGGGCTTTTGCTGCACCATGTTACTCACTTCTGTTACCTCAAATGGGTAGGGCTTCTGCACCACACACACCCTGTCTCACTGTCAGGGCTGCTGTACCCTGATGTCCCCTTGTGTCCTGCCCCACAGTCAAGGCCTTTACACTGTACTGTCCCCTGTCACCAGAGCCAGGGCTGCTGCACCCTTCTCCTGTCTATACAGTTGCGGTTGCTGTGGCCAGCTGTGCTCTAGAGCCCCATGCCTCCACAGTTAGGGCTGCTATACCTTGCTGCCACTTGCCACAAGATTCAGGGCATTTGCTGCACCTTGTTGTATGCCTCTGTAGTTGAGGCTTTGCACCCTGTTGTCCACCTGCCAGAGCTTTAAACAAGCATGGGATAGGCATAAGAGAGCAATACAGATGAGTATGAATAGATAGGCCATTGACAGAGTAAAGGTCTATGGTACATTTATAAGGTAGAAAAAATGGGCAGACTGGCTGGGCCTTGCAGTCCTTATCTGCCATCAACATCTGTGTTTCTATGACTCCAAGACCCCCCCCCCGATGCCTGTCAGTGTCTGCAGGGTGCGGGTGGGGTCTTAGGGTTGGAAACCCTAACACCCCATTTCCCTGCTTTTCTCACTTTAGTAACAACCCTAACAGATGCATTAATGAAGTTTTTCTGCAGTGAATATCCATTAAACAACCCTGTGTTATATTATTAGAAAAAATCAGAGTTTTTTTTAATTTTTTTGTCAATTCTTTTTTGCTTTGGTCACCGGTGTCCTGGGCATCTCTCTGGCAAGGTCCCACTCAGTGACACCTCTACTGTCCATCAAGCCCTTCCCATGACCAAGGAATTGGGTGCTGGGTCCCCATTCCTGCAGCCCTGAATGGGAGAGGTGGGGACCATGGAGAGTCAAATCAGGATCAGGGCCGGTACTGGGCGTGTGGGCTCAGCCACCCAAGCCCCACCATTGCCTGCCAGGAACTGAGGTTTTCCACCTTGGTTACATCCCAAATGAGGTGTGGACATGCAATGACATCTGCACCAAGGGCATACCCTTAGCTGACATCCACCACTGCCTCGCCCGTGTAAGTAAACACATTACTGTGGTACCTGTGGTCTCCAGCAGGGGCTGCTGCAGAGTGGTGCATCCCCAGATACCCACCCCAGGAGAGGAAAGCAGTCTTCTGGATGCTCAATTCTCCCCTCCTCTGCCAACCCCTGATGACCCAAGTCTGCTCCCGAACCCAGGGCACCAATGAGGCGCAAGGTGTGGCGTCCAGCACCTCAGCCCTCAGCACCACCAGGCAGGCTAAAAAATCAGAAGTCTGATGAAAAAGAAATGACAGCCATGATACAAACAAGCTGATTTCTTACAGAGAAAGAATTCCACTACTTCAGTTCAGCATTGAAACTCAAATGATCAACTTTTTATAAGAACAGAATGATAGATTTTTAGTTAATCTATCTAAACACAAACCAGAGACTGGTTTTATAAGAAACCTGGAGAGCAAACAATTAACTCTACAGACTGCTGCTCTGATTGGGAATCTGAAGCAACAAGCTACTCCAAGATGATGTCATCGCTCCCCAAGCCTGAATGAGAGGGACAGAAATAACTCACTGTTTTTAGTCAATGTAGAGCAAGTTAACACATGCTGATTTAAAGAAAACCACAAAAACAAACAGCATGAAATTTTCAGGAAGAACTAATCATGACACAGGGACTTGAATTCAAGCTTTTTCAAGCTGTTATTAGCAATACGTAAAAAACATTGCACATGATCTTTAACTCCTCAACCAGGTTTGACAGCTCGTATCATATATTCTGACCACTAGTACTGAGATTGTAATGGAAAAACATAAACATCTACTATAGCTATAATGTATTGATCAACTTGAATTTTACAATACAGCATATTTGAGTTCACATTCTGAAATTTCAGAATCTCATCTTTTTATTTATTTTTTACCTGATCAAATAAACCGCAAAATAACTGTCCTTTCTTTTTTTTCTGTTTTGGGTGGTAGCTGGTATGAAAGGTATCCATTAATAGAAAAGCTGCCCATACTGGAAGCCCAGGTTTCCTGGAAGCGTATTACATTTACTTTGTGAACTATCATTACAAAATTTGTGTCTGTTAGCTTCACTGATAAACCAGATATATTTCACGAGCACAGAATCCAGACATCAGCTCCAATTTCTTCTTTAGTTATTCAATTCTCTTACTTCCTGTAAACAATCAACCTTGTTCTGCACTGGTACTTAACAATCCTGCTTGTTTATTTGCCTAACTGTGGCTGATGACTTGAACTCCTGCTCATACTCTATACATTTTTCCTTTGGCAAAGTCACTGTACCCCAGAGTCCATTATAATCAAAAAAATGTATGCCCATGTAATCTAATTTCTCAGCTTCCCTTAAGATAGCAACCCAAACCATTTATTGCTTAGTAATATATCAACTTGCCCCTCATTAGAATATAGACTATCAACACATTTGCAAGCCATTCTTCCCAAATGAATCTATTAACACTTTTTTTTTTAAATTGGCACAGTTTGCCCCATTAAAGATTGCTCATTTACTGATTTTGTTTTGAAATACTAAAATCTGAAATGACTACATTCTCCTCTTCAGTTTTCTTAACTGATTGCATTTCTTCTCAAACCATTTTTTTCATCTTTCTTGAGTTGGTTCATGTACTCTGTTCCCAGCATAACCAGTAGCTTCCAGCAGGGGTAAGAAGAAATATGGTAGAGGTATGTGATGCCTTCTACCTGAAAGCAGCAGAGAGGAAGAGTTCCAGCTATCATGAAATTAAAACTTCTTAAAAATGGAAATAACCTTTTAAAATCTGCAAGAAAGAGATAGTCAACTCATCGGCCAACAAAGAACAACATACTGTATAAACAAATCGTATCAATCAAACAGCCATGAGGCTATAAATTAAGACAGCAATACTGGCACACTACTGAAAGTGAGATGACAAGCTACCAAATGTGACAGACTAGCGCCATCCCCAGACTTGTTACCAGCAGCTTGAAATGATAGAACCAGATAAATACATGGAGGAATTTGCTATTATAAAAAGTATACTGGTGGACTTCATTGGCGATATTTAATCTCTAAAACCTGCTTTAGAGGTTCTAACCAGGAGAGTGGGAGATATGGAGTGCTGAATCAGCTCCATAGAAGACTTGATGGAAAAGGAAAGCAGAGATTTCGTAATCGTTAAGAAAAAAACTACAGAAACTGGAAGATCGAATAATGAGCCAAAAGGAAAGGAGTAGAATAAATAATCTGGCCATAATGCAGTACTGAAGGCCACACCTTCACAAGGACATTAATCAAATTGAGGCAGTCCAGAGAAGGGCAAAAAAATGGTGCATGGACTGCATCAGAAAACATATGAGGACAGATTAATGGAGCTCAATATGTATACCCTAGAGCAAAGGAGGAAGAGAGGTGATATGATCGAAACATTCAAACACCTTAAGGGCATTAACAAGGTGAAAGAGTCTAACATGTTTCAATATAAGAAAAATAGCAGGGCAAGAGGATGCAGCATGAGATTAGAGGGAGGCCAATTAAGGGGTAATGCGAGGAACCTATTTTTCACAGAAAGGGTGGTGGATATGAACACAGTGCAGGGCTTCAAACAGGCATGGGATATGCATAAGGGAGCAATACAGATGAGTATGAATAGATAGGTCATTGACAGAGCAAAGGCCGATGGCACATTCATAATGTAGAAAAAGAAATGGGCAGACTGGATGGGCCTTGCTGTCCTTATCTGCCGTCAACTGCTATGTTTCTATGTTTCTATAATCAGACTACCAGAGAAAGCAGAAGGAAAAGATTACATCTTGTTTGTACAAAAACTGTGCCAGAAACTAGCTGGTCCCTCTCCCAATGGCCCCACATATGTCATTGAGAGAGCCCATAGGGCTCTTCACCCCCACCTAATTAAAGAGAGCAACCGAGGCCAGTCATATTCAAGCTACTGAACTTTCTGGACAAAGTACAAATACAAAGTCAAGTGCAGAAATTGTAATCAGTGTAGTGTGAAGGGAGAAGATTGCTAATATTCAGTGACCTGAGCCTGCAAACTAGAGCAAAGCAAGCCACCTATAAAGATATAAAATCACACTGGATGCTGTGGGGCTCCACTTCAGAATCAGCTACCCTGCAAAATTAGTGGTCACCATTCATGACAAAGAGCTCCAGTTTTTAGCTGCAGAGGAAGAGAGAGTAAAACTAGCACACCTGCTACCCAATCTGTTCAAATACCCTGTGGCAAATAAACTGCCCCCGGAGAGCTCATCTTGAACACCGGTGTGGTGCCTCACTTGTAGTTGATATTGTAATACATCACTTTCATGATCCTTGGACAAAGAAGGACAATGCATAATACCTGAGAACAAAACAGAATGAGTTTCATAGTTAGCAACTCTGCATTTTGGTATCAGTCCTCCTACAATATGACAATCTGTGAGCAATAAAATAAGTTAGAGTCTCAGTGTCAACAAAACCTGAGGGACTTAAACATGGACTGTACAGACAATGAGTTATGTGGGAATCAGTCTAAAAATTGAACCCTTTTAATTGAATGGTACAAGTTTGGGGGTTATGCAGGTAAAAGGAGGCAACCTCTTGAGCCAAACTCACATTAACTCATTGTGAGAGAAATCAAACTGTGTCACTCCTTCTATTTATAATGGGGTCATTTTTCCTTTTCTCATTTTTTGGCACCTTAAATAATTAATACCCATGGTGAAAATTGTATCCACTTACCTAGGGGATCGAACTCTGCTGTTGCAATGTTCTGGGAGCACAGCGGTCCAAAGGAGGCTCTGAGCTTGAGAGGGTCCATGCTGTAAAGAAGGCCAGAGACATGAAACAGGAGGAAGAGAGGCCTCAAATGTCAACAACTACTCACACTGAATGAAACAACATCACGTCTTACTGGGAAGGATCTGTGGAAGTCTCGAAAGCTACATCTGCCTGAAACAGGAAGCTAGACCTGTAAACAAAGAACTAAAATGGTGAACAATCCTGACTGGCGACCAGTTTTATTTTAACAAGTGAACCGGCTCAACTTTACTGTGCCCCTTTTCTCAGTGGACACCAGGAGTGATAGCGAAAGGGATTCTGAATAACTGGTGGCACATGGAGAGGTAGGAGAACTGGAGCTGAAACCTCATGGTGCTACAGAGTACTGTAATCCTAATTAATACAGAGACCACTTTCACTACTCACTTGACAAGCATTTTTAATGCGGCATGATTCTGGGCATTCACGAGTCTGGTGACTGGATCCCTTAGCTGCCAGTAACATTACTACATGTAGCAGACTTGGACAGAGAACCTGGAGTGGGGAGAGGTGAAGGTTGGATGCAGACATAATCCAAAAATAAAGCCACAAGGAGAGTGTCTTCCCCCTTTAATCCCTGCACAAAATTTGTTAAAGGGAACACTATTACCAAGTTGCTTCACCGAGTACGAGGGTATATGGTGTGTGGGGGGTTGGGGCAGGGATACGTGAAGGGATGTAGAAGGTTGGTATAAAGTGGCTGACTGCATGGACAACAAGCAATGAAATAAGATCTAGAGTATGAAGTCTGACATCAATTCCTCTAGCAAGATTATAGATTTGGTTTGAATAGTCTGTACCCTCAGAAAGTGGTTAAATCGGTTTGACATAAAGGTTCAAGGAGTGCCTAAGCCTTTATTGTTTATAAAAGGAAATGTAGGGCCTAACTGGAAGTTTATGATACTGTATTAGAACATATTAACAAGCTGATTGTTAAAAGGTTATATAAGGTCTTAAGAATTATAAAAGGAGTTGTAAAAATTAAAATAAGGACAGGCAAGTTGTTTACCTCAACTGCCAAACCTAACTGTATCACTGGTCACCTCTTTGATCACCAGGAAAGAACAGAAGTGGTCCAGAAAGAGAGGAAAAAGGAGGTGAAAATGCAGAGAAAACCAGGGAGTTTTCTTCTGTTACCTAATAAAAGAGTTTCATTGTTGAATATTGAAACAGTCAACTAGTATTGCAAGCAAGTTACATAGTGAGTAAACCAGTTTAAGATACACTTGTTATACCAATAAATTTACAAAGTTCTGAGGGTATATTTAAGAATTTTTTTTCTGTGGCTATATGTAAAACATTGGGCCCAATTCCAGAACAGTCACGCATGTTGCAAAGTGACCTGCACCAAACAAAATGACGCAAGTAGCACTTTGCGCCATGCATAACGACATTCAGCATTCCAGAAGGCAGCCTGTGCCAAAGTTGTCCTACACCACTGGTTACACCATAAACCTCCTGCGACATTGCACAAGGGGGTTTATGGCAGCAGTTACACCCTATTCTGAGAGGGTTGCTGTCGGAACAGCAAATGCGCTATTCCAAGACATCCCCGGAGGACATTGGTGTAAGTGTACTCTACGTCCAGTGGGGGTGCACCACTGTGCCAAGTGCCCCAACAGCCACCCCGATGGTCCCACATAAGCCCACTTCCACCTGTCCCCCATTGGTAGATGCCCTGAAAAGCACTCTGTGGGCTGCTGGCACCCCCAAGCCCCAATCCCAAGTAGTGCCCCACAGGGAAGATCATGTCATCTCCCCCTCTCCCCAAGTAGTGCCCCACAGGGCACATCATTTCATCCCCCCCAATCCCTGAGTAGTGCCCCACAGGGCAGTTCATGTCCTCCAGTCCCCAAGCTGAGATCCAAGGCTCACTGCTATTGGCATTCTTGCCATGCCACTTATTCTCTGGTAGTCCAGTGGCCCCCCCACCCAGCAGTGTCAGTCCACCCCCACCCATTTCCAGTTGGCGACTGGCACAACCCACCTCTGACCTCCACAGCCAGATACCAACTGAGTTCCCTCTGAGTGCATACTACTGTATATAATATGCGTTCAATAACTGATGGAGTGCATACTGTATACAGTAGTACATGCTCTGAGGGAGTTCGGTCAGTGGCTGGCTGTGGAGGTGAGAGGTGGGTTGTGCCAGTCACTGACTGAAACAGGTGTGTGGGTGGGTGGCCTGGCACTGCTGGGTGGGGAGGACCACTGGACTACCAGGTATCACAGATAATGGCTTTTCAGCGCTGGTGGGGGCTGTGTGTGGGGGCCTGTATAGCCCTGTGAGGCAAGGCAATTGTTTCAGGAGTAGGCCTTGGGGGCTGTGTGTTCGGGGTTACGGGGAAAGGGACCTGTGCCCTGTCAGAGGGCATTACTATAGCTTGCAGCACCCTGTTGCAGTGCGCCTTCCCTTTGGCGCACTGCCTGGGCTGCCGCAAGTCACAGAATGTAGCCACCAGGGACCCTGCCTGTTCTGGAATATGGCACAGGGCCCCTGGCATATTGGCATATGTCGCAACTCACAAGTGCCGACAAGTTGCACCATATGCCTTGGAATTGGGCCCATTGGCTTCTAGCATTACAGTATGTTTAATGTATTATTGTTTGGCTGTTTTAAGTGTGGGGGGAAGGTTGGGATGTATGTAGATGACGATACTGAAGGTACTTGGAAAGGTATTCAGAAATGTTGAAGAGTCTTATTGAGAGGGCAAAATATAAAATCCTTAGAAACCTTAATGAGAACTGACATCAGATATGTTACATGGAATATCAGGGCACCCCAGACAATGTCTAAGAGGTACCAAGTTCTGTGTCATCTTAAACAGTTGGGGGCAGGACTCTCCTTTTTACAGGAATCTCACTTTCTGGAATCTAGGGCTAACCTTTTTCATAGACAATGGGTGGGGCAGGCATTTGATGCTGGCAGGGACACCAACAAGAAGGGAATAATCATGATAATAGCTAAACATAAATTTACTGTAGAAAGGGAAGTCAGAGACCCAGAGAGTAGATTTATATTCCTGCAAGGAGTGTTGTTTAATAACAGAGTCATACTTGGAAATGTATATGGACCTAACAATGACTGTTTACTGCTATACTACATGCACTGAGTCAACTAGTGGGACCACCACTGCTGATCAGAAGGGACTGGAACCTAATCATAATGCCACATCAGAATAAAACAGGTGGAGCTAAAAAAGGCCTTACCCCAGCCCAAAGAAGCACATGAGACCTTATAGACCATCTGGGGCTTCTTGATGTTTGGAGAGTGCTACACCCACAAGAGGGAGAGTTCATGTTCAGGTCACTCTCACATGGCACTTAATCTAGAATAGATTATTTCTTGAAACATAGAATCTGACAGCAGATAAGGACCGCTTGGCCCACCCAGTCTGCCCATTTCCCTACCTGATGATTAAGCTGCAGATTCTAGTTAATCAACAGCTTACTTCCTTCTACCCCCCACTAGAATTGCATTATGCCAGTTCCATGCATTCTTAAATTCTCCCACTGTTCCTGACTCCACAATCTCCTCAGGAAGGCTGTTCCACGCATCCACAACCCTCTCTGCGAAAAAATACTTTCTAATATTACCTCTGAGCCGACCCCCCTCTATCTTCAAATTGTGCCCCCTTGTTCTTGCACATCTCTTCTTCTGAAAGATACTGACCTCTTGTAATTTGTTAATTCCCTTGAGATACTTGAAAGTTTCTATCATGTCCCCACTCTCCCTCCTTTCCTCAAGGGTACACATATTAAGCTCCTTTAGTCTTCTGGTGCAGACCCTGTACCATTTTGGTTGCTCTCCTCTGAATAGCCTCCACTCTGTCTATGTCTTTGCGGAGATGGCGTCTCCAGAATTGCATGCAGTACTCCAGATGGGGTCTCACTAACTGTCTGTACAGAGGATAACAACTTCCTGTTTTCTACTGTTGATGCCTCTCCTATGCATCCCAGTATCCTCCAGCCTCCTTATTGCCTTCTCATTGCTTGCCCACCTTTAGGTCATCTGATATAATTACTCCTAGGTCTCTTTCGATTTTTGTTGTTATTAACTCACCCCCCATTGTGTACTCTTCCTCTGGGTTTTTGTTTCCCAGATGCATTGCCTTGCACTTCTTTGCATTGAATCTGAGCTGCCACATATTTGACCATTCCTCCAACTTTGCCAAGTCCCTTTTCATTCTCTCCACCCCACCTTGTGTATCAACCCTGTTGCAGATCTTTGTGTCATCTGCAAAGAGACATATCTTTCCTTCCAGGTCCTCTCCAATATCACTTATAAAGACATTAAAGAGGACCAGTCCCAGTACCGAACCCTGTGGTACCCCACTAGTTACTTCCTTTCTTCACTGTGGACTCCGTTTACTATTACCCTTTGCATCCTGTTGTCCAGCCAATTTTTTTATCCAAGCTACCACCTTGGGACCCACTCCAAGGCTGGCTAACTTGTATATTAATCTTTTGTGCGAGACTGTGTGAAATGCCTTGCTAAAATCTAGGTAGGCCATATCCATAGCTCCTCCCTGGTCTACTATTTTGGTCACCCAGTCAAAGAAATCTATTAGGTTCGTCTGACATGACCTTCCTGCTTTGAAACCATGCTGCCTTGGGTCCTGAGCCTCACTGGCCTGTAGGTACTCAACAATTCTTTCCTTCAGAAGTGATTCCATCATTTTCCCTACCACTGAAGTTAAACTAACTGGTCTGTAGTTTCCTGCCTCTGCCCTGCTCCCACTTTTGTGAAGTGGAATCACATTTGCCCTCCTCCAGTCCTCAGGTACCACCCCATCCTCCCATGATTTGTTAAAGAGAGTAGTCAGTGATATTACTAGTTCTACCCTTAGTTCTTTTAGAATTCTTGGGTAAATCCCATCAGGCCCCATTGCTTTGTCAACCCTCAGTTTCAAGAGTTCTTTCAAAACCCTTTCTTCTGTGAATGGACTGGTATCGACCCCCCTATTCAGAGTTTCTCCTGTGTTTGGTTTAGGTACCTCCCCCTCCTCTTCCGTTGTGAATACTGAGTAGAAATATTCATTCAGTATCCCTACTTTTTCACTGTCACCCTCTGCCCACAATCCCTTCCCTTTATTAAGTCTCTGTATCCCTCCCTTGGTCTTTCTTCACTCCGTAATGTACCTATAAAAGGTTATCTTAACAGAGTTGGCTATCTTTTCCTCAGTTTGTGCCTTTGCTATTCTGACTGCCTTTCTTGCCTCCTTCTGCTTTAACTGATAAAGTTCTCTGCCCTGCTCCTTCTGTGTTTCCTTATGTTTCCTGAATGCTATCCTTTTCTCCTTAACCATCATTGCCACCTTTTTTGAGAACCATAGTGTTTTTTTCTTCGTTTTGTTTTGTCGATTTTTGTTTTGTCGATTTGCTTCACACAAAGGCTTGTTGCCTCTACAATGGCTGTTTTGATTATTCTCCATTGTTCTTCCACCCCTCTGTCGTGCCCATTTGCTAGTGCTTTTCTGAGGCACTCTCTCATTTTCCCAAAGTCAGCCTTCCTAAAGTCCAATACCTTCACTTTTGTATGGCTTGACTCTATGGCTGTGTTTATTGTGAACCACACTGTTTGGTGGTCACTTGTTCCCAGATGGCTACCCACATCTAAATCTGAGATCCTTTCTCCTTCCCCATTTGAGAGTACTAGGTCTAAGATTGCTCCCTCCTGAGTGGGTTCCAACACTAGCTGTCTGAGGCATGCCCCCTGTAGAGCATCAAGAATGACCCTGCTATTGGATGTGCCTGTAGCAAAGGTACTCCAGTTAACATCTGGCATATGTAGGTCCCCCATCAACAATATCTCCCCTTTTTCTGGCATTTTAAGGATGCCTTCTATCATTTCCTTGTCCAATTCCTCCCCCTGAGATGGGGGTCTGTACACAGCCCCCATGCGGATTGTGGTGCCATTTCCTGTCTCCAGGGTGACCCATAGTGACTCATCAACTTCCTGTTTACTCTTTAGTTCTGTTGCTTTAGTCCATTCCCTTATATAGAAAGCTACTCCTCCTTCTTTTTTACCCACCCTGTCCCTCCTGTAGACTGTGTATCCTGGTATGTTGACATCCCAGTCATGGTTCTCTGTGTACCATGTTTCAGTGACTGCCACAATATCCAGGCATCCCTCTTCCATCAAGGCCACTAGTTCAGGGAGCTTGTTGCACAGACTGTGGGCACTGGTACTCATCACCTTCCATGTCTTTTTTATGGCCTTACCCCTTTTAGCCCCATCCCTGCCCTTACCCCCTTTTTCTGCATTTATCCCTGTCCTGCTCCGTACTGACTTCTCTACCTTGGTGTTTACCTCTCTAACTACTGTGTTTTGTGGGGGGAGGCTGGGATTTCCCTGCTCCTTTTCAGTGCCTCTCCCCTTGGCTAGTTCAAATGTTTGCCAGTGAAGCATTTAAACCTCTCACCTAGGATCCTGGTTCCCCCAGGACAGATGCAGACCATCATGCCAGTATAAGCCTGCATCCCTCCAGGTGGCTCCCCAGTCCCCATGAAGCCAAAACCCTGAGCTCCACACCAGTTTTTCAACCATTCATTGAATCCCATGGTGTGGAATACCCTAGCATCATCCTTGCCATAGACAGGCAGCACCTCCAAGAAGGTTACCATACATGCTACTTGTCTAAGGCCCCTCCCCTACTCCACAAACTCCTCTTGCACCACTCTGGTCCTGTTCACAGCCAGGTCATTTGTTCCTAGGTGGACAATGACATCCAGCTCCCTCCCTCATGCAGCTGCTCCCACAATCCTGAGGATTCGCGTCCTGTCCCTCCAAGCCGTGGTGCCAGGCAGGCACCTTACCTCCCTATCCCCTTCCTTTCCCATTTCTACCCCCCAATGATCAAGTCCCACACCAGGAATTGTTTCCTTCCCCTGTGGGGTCTCATGCCACCCTCCTGTGGGTCTCCTTTGTGGAGGTTCCCAGCATCCACATCAGTGTCAGTGGCTCAGTAGGTAGCAAACTCACCCCTGAGGCTGGGAGATCAGTGGGCTGTGGGTTCAGTTCCCACATCTGATACTTGGGTTAATATCCCAGTACTGACACTGTAGTGCAGCATGAGAGGGGTGCTGCACTTCTGAGGTGACGTCTTTCAAATGAGACGTTAAACCGAGGTCCCATCAGCCTGGATTGGTGGTAGTTCAGGTGGATGTTAAAGATCCCATGGCACTTATCGAAAAGAGTAGGGGAATTTTATTTAGAAGGTTGGACTTCATTACAGAAAAATAACAGCATCCTATACATAAAAAACTAAATTCATGAACAGTAATAACAAAAGAAAATACAAAATAGGAAACAAAAAAACATAACAATCTATAGACAAAAGATCACAATTACGCCAAAGGAGAAGAAATTGGGGACCTGTGAGAACTTGAAAATCATGCAATTTAACTAAACAAAGAGCCTTACAAATATTAACAATTATTTCTTGTTTAGGAATCCATTTCTGATGTAAAACTAACATGCATCTAGTCTGCCATAGGTAATATCTAATAAGAATAAAAACAACATACAGGGTATCAACATGATATTTGGTACTCAAAGCAACATTTGTACAAAACATAATCTGTTCGTATGATAATTGAAGGAATAGAGGTTCAGACCATAAATCAGCCAAACTGGACCAAAGGTCAAAAGAAAAAGGGCAATCAAGAAATAAGTGTTGTTGAGTTTCTAGGATCTCATGGCAAAGATCCCGGGGGCCAAAACAAGCATTTAAAGCTTTATGCTTATGATTACTTTTAACCCCCAACCTGCCATAATTGCTTAACCATACCATATCCCATACATAAGGGGGTAGACAGGGATTACTAAGCTGTTGAAGAATCCAAGGAAAATGATTTAAAGGACAGAAGGGAAACACGACCGCTTCCTGGGCCTCCCTTCTCCAAACCTTGTCATATATCATACGTCTAGACAAAATACAAAATCCTGTGGGAAAACCCCAAGATAAAGCCATCTTAAAGGCTTCTTTCCATATAATGGGACTTCCAGAGAACGAGATATAATACTCTTTTGTCCTGAATTCCAATTTGTAAAACAGGATGACAACCATAACATTAAATAAGGTTTCCAAACCACTTCCCCAGGCTTTAAAGCTTTCCCAAAATTATAACTAAAGAATAAACTATAAAAAAAAGCAACAGGATGAATCATACCTACCCCTTCCTCCCGTATTGGTCTATAAGTCAGACTCGTTTAATAGGGTTAAGGCGAGACCCCAAAACCCATGAAAAATACCCATATAATTTAGTAAAAGTGCCATAGGCGGTGGAAACACATAACTAAGATACAGAAAAATGGGGATCACCAACGTTTTAAGCAACACCACTCTCTTTGTTTTTCCAATCAAAAACTGTTTCCACCCAGCAATCAGACCTTCTGCCCTCCTCAAGGCAAGATGCCAGTTGTAGGACAGCATATCACCAAATCCAAAAAAGATCCCTAAATACTTAAATAGAGCAACCGAAATAGGAATCCCAGCGTAAGTGCCAGCTATCGGGAGAGAGGTATGACCTATAGGAACTCCAACACTTTTCTCAAAGTTAACTCTAGACCCAGAAACGGATGAAAAAGTCCGAAAAACCTGGACCAAGGCCTCCTCCTCAGTATGTTTATCCACCAACCATTCACATTAGGAATGATCATGGCCCCCTTATATAAAGTCTGAATCCAAGAAAGAAACTTAACAGGAAGTCCAAAGGCCCGTAATACAGAGAACAAAAAACTTTGAGAAACCCTATCAAAGGCCTTCTCCTGATCTAAACCCAAAACCCATCCAGAAACTGCCTTCCTATCACCCAGGGCAAATAATTAACGCAGCAAAACTAAATTATCATGTTGGCATCTGCCAGGAATGCCTACACGCCTGACTGGACTTATATGAACAGCAACTTTAAGTAATCTTGATAACAGAATTTTTGCCAGAATTTTATAATCCACATTTAATAAACTAAGTGGTCTCCAATTATTCAAATCTGTAGCATCCCCTTTTTTGAAAAGTAAAATTAAAATGGCTTCTTTCATCGTTTTGGTCAAAGAGGCTGAGGCCAACATATCATTATATAACAACGTTAAAGCCGGGACCAAATCAGACATAAAAGTTTAAAAAATTTTTGCAGTAAGGCCATCTGATCCAGGAGCAGAATGCAAACATAAACTACCAATAGGCTGAGCAACTTCCCCCTCAACAATAGCAGCATTCAACACCTCCTGCTCCTGGGAAGAGAGTTGAGGGAGATGTAAAGAATCCAAAAAAGTCTCAGCAGACTCACAATCTGGTATAATACCCAATATGTCAAATACATGCTGTTCAACAACATTAACCAACGCCTCTGGTGTCGTAACCAAGTCACCAGAGGGAGACCGTAGACACCGAATTAATTTAGAGTCTACACGATTTTTACAAGCCTTAAAGGGATCCAACCCCCCTTTCAATGTTCGTGTCCCAAATCGAGCTTCTTGTCCTAAAGAGCTAGCCCGATCATACTGTAGTTTTTTCATCTGTGTGCAAATAACAGCAATTTGATCACTATAATCATTCCGAGTGGTATCAGATAAAGAAATCAAATGTTGTAACTGCTGCCTCAGAGCCAGATATTGTAAGTATTTAGCATTCTGAGAAGCAGCAGCCCTCTTCTGGAAGACCTGCTTCCACCTTAATTTAGAGTCTTCCCACCAGTCCACAACATTCTCATAAAGATCCGCCACAGATAGCCGTGCAGCCCATTCCTTCCGCCACAACTTCAAAAATGAGGGAACCTCCAAGAGGGAGTCATTAAACCACCAACGATTTTTCTTACAGCGGGAGCAGTATCCCAAGAAAAGGATACGAAGAGCAGCATGATCAGAAAACTCCACCCCACAGTCTGACAAGAATGAATCTGCAAGACCTTAGACAAAAACATAAAATCAATACGAGTTCGCAAGGGTCCCTTAAAAAAAGTAAATCCTCCAGTAGCATGACAATACCTGTAAACATCCATAAGCTGAGCCGTGGTTACGATCTCCGACAAAGCAATAGAATCACAAAATAGTTTAGGAGTTCTTAACCCTCTGTCATTTTGTTGCAAACCACAGTTAAAATCCCCAACCCACAGGAGTAACCTAGAGGTATGCAAAAAGGGCCTTACTAAATGAAAAAGAGAAACACGTTGAGCCTTAGTCTGTGGAGCATAGACCACAATAATTCAAAATCTCTCCAAAAAGTATGTAAAATCTAATAACAATGCTCTCCCTGGTAATATATCAACCAATCTGGAAACATACAAATCTAAATTTGAGAACAAAATACCAATACCATCACACGTATCTGGACCAGATGACCAAAAGAAGGGACCACAGGTCCATGCCCTGGAAGCCTGTTGTAGTTCACTATGGGATTTTAACCTCGTATCAATAAGACAAACAATATCACACTTAAAGTCTTTCACTGTCAAGAAAACACCCCCCAGTTTCTTCTGACCTTTAATGCTAGTCACATTTAAAGAACAAACCGAGAAGGAAGCCATTTAAATGCCAATGGGTGATTTACTCCTTCGACTTTGAAGGGTCCATTTAGCTATAGGATCCAAATCTTTACCTCCTTCCACATCCGGACAAGACCGAATGGAGGAGGTGTCTGTGTCATCCCCTCCAGAGTCCTTATCAGAGAGGTCTGTGGCTAATACAGCAAATTTATTATTTGATTGCCAGTTACAAACCCCAGCTTCCTTGCCCTGACTGACTACAGCCAGGCCTTTCCTAGTTCTCTTATGAGTGACTGGAATAAAAACAGAAGTATCCAAATCAGAGGCAGACTGCAGGGGAGGGGGAAGGGGAGGCATCCTATCATCAGAAACAACCATGTCGTCTACACTTAAGGGAGCTTCAGAGACAGACGGGGGAACTACTTCAGAGGGGGGAACTATTTCAGAGGGCGGAACAGGAGTATCCTGAACAACAACCACCGAAGGTTCCTTATATATTGTTACTGGAGTAGAGGAGGGTAAATCACCTTTCAAATATCGGGCAGCAACCCTCTGTGCCTGAATTTGCTGTGCTACAGTAATTAAACCTTCATGTGAAGGACAATCCTCCCTATTATGGGATGCCCAGGGCAACACCCATAAGCATGACCTGTACCTTCACAAAGGTTACACTTAAAAAGATTTAAGCAGGCACTAGAAGTATGGCCAAAATCAAACAATGACTACACTTCACAGTGTCACAAGTTTAACTGAGGTGAGTACGTGAACCGCACTTAAAACATGATTTGGGCTGTCCAGCATAAAAGATGAGCCCCTTATCTTTTCCTAAATAGAAAAAACTAGGTAAATGTCTGGGCTCAGTATTGGTAGAATATAGTTTAACTCGAACTCTCCAACCACCATACCAGATTTGTTCACTATCCAACGTGGGAGTGGGCTTATTAAGCACCTCACATCTTTGTTTTAACCAAAATAAGATATCTTCCACATCCACCCCTTCGTTTTTAAAAATAATCGTAATATTACAAACAGCAGGTTTGGTTAATGGAATAGCCTGAAAAGGAGACCAAATGGGAGAAGTCTGATATGTCGCATACTGTGCCCAAAACCTATCCAAACCTGAAACCTGTTTAAAGCTAATGTCATAATTATAATTACCCAAACTAATCAGGGCAAAAACCTCAGATGAAAAAAATTTCATAGACCCTTTAAGCAGTTTTTTAGCAATATACACACGATCTGGGGGTTCCTCTAACCCACCCTTATATAGCAACCGAACGGCATTACGCCTAGGTGCCGGTTCTCCCTTAGTGGAAAATAAGTCAGCTAGTTTAAAACCAACTGGGCGACCCTGGCTAGACTCCACAGGGTTTTGCAAAACTGGTGTAGGTCTAGGGCATAAAGGAACTATAGGTCCAGGGGGTATAGAAAGGGAAGAAACAGGAGACATACCATCTTTAGATAAAACATCAGCATCTTGAACAACAGGTGACCTTAAATTAAGAGAAACATCCCCCACATTAGTGCAAGAACGTGAGTCATTAGGCTGAATAGGTAAATTACCACCTTTCAGAAGTCCACAATCTGAATCAATACCCTGGGGTTCGTTGGAGCTCAAGATAGTGTCAGAGGCCTCAGAAGTAGCTGCTTTTTGCAACATTTTTAAATAAGTGGGGTCCTGAGAGTCCGGAGTCCAAACACCCCCCTCCCCTTTCTCCCAACCAGCACTTTCTAAAGCTTTTTCTGGTGACCAGGATGCCTTAGAGAAACTAGTTGTAGCCAGTCTCATAGATGAAGGCTTTACCCCCGATGCCAAAATCCCACCACGTTTACTCCACCCAGGGGCTTTATTAGCCAAAAAAAGAAATACCTCCGAAGTACAAGTCTGATGCTCAGCCGTCTCAGTCTGACTCTGGAGAGGCTTACCACAGGCTTTTCCCAGACTGTGCTTCATGTTTTCCAGAGAAAGTTGTTTTTCAGGCAAAAGAACAGGCGCGGGCTGTGGGCACACCGAGACCAACCTCGGAAGACTGCCAGCCCCATCCGAAACAGCCGCCAATGCGGAAGTAGTAGAAAAATGCGCCAAACCTTCAGCATCAGCAGGGGGCTTACTTATCAAAGCATCTCCTGGTATTGCACTCCCCATAGATGCCTGAGGAAGTGCCACAATTTTAGAATCCAATTGCTGCATTTGCTGAAGCAGAGCCGACCGTTTTCCTAACAATGCAGAATGAGAGAAATCCTCAGCATCTAAACAGGTAACATCCTGTTGCTCAGTAAAAGCTAAATCACACAGAACAGTAGAATCAATAATTGTATCTGCACAGACTGCAGCTACAGCAAGTTCCTCTTCTATGGCCTCAGAAGTTGCAAGCACAGGAGAGGAGGCCCACTCTCCTGTACTCCCGACGTCCATCTCCTCCGAAGGTTAATGCACACTGGCCATCTTGCAGCCAGTAGCAAAGGCTCCCCCTACAGAGAGTAGGGGAATTTCCCCGGTGTCCTGGCCAAATTTTCCTCATTCACTATAAATACCACCAACAGCTTAATCTGGTTCAAAGTCAGTTGGCATTCATCTGTATCCCCCTCCCGCGGGTCATGCCTGAAAATAGGCAGGATTTGTCTAGTGCACTTACCCGGTCAACAAAAACTAAATAAATGAATAAATCCTCCTTGGTCTCCACTGCAGGTGCCTCCATAGAGGAACCACTCTTTGCCACAACAGCATATGAATTGTGGAGAGGTACAACTGGAGGGATGCACCTCTGTTCCACCACCCTCTCCCTCCCTGAGCCCACCTTGGTCCAACCGTTCCTCTTTCTTGGCATCTTCTGAGGTAACGGTGGTGGCCCTGGTGGTCCCTGGGTGGGGGAAGAGGTTTCATGAATCCTAGCCAGGTCAGCCTGGAGAAGATGGGCAACCTCCTTCCTCAGACCAGAGAGGTGCTTGCAAACAGGGCAGCATCGCAGCCTCCAGAATGTCTCCCGGAACACTGTTGCCCCACAGCCACTGCACTGCACCACTCCCATCTTGACTTATTTCGTGTCCCCTCTCCTGTTACTTTGTATGCTTACTGTCTTCTTCCTCTGTGTATTTTTACACTTACTTTCCTACTGCCTATGTGCCCTTACAACTCTCACCCTTCCTGTTAGTCTTTAGTAGTCTCTTTCTTCTGTGCTTGGATTCAGACCTCCAGCAGCGGGGGACAGGGAGAAAAGTTATTTTTAGGTTCCTTCAACGTTGATGAAACTAATGTGTCTCAGTGATCCTTCCCGTCCTACTGCTAAACAGGAAGTTCCTGTTGTCAGTCAGAACTCAGAATTGCAACAATGAAGAAAAAAGAAAGAGAAAGAGAGCTAAGGGACACACATCTTAAAATTATTGAGTTAGAGAAATGCTTGAAACTGTCTACTCAGTGGCTGATAGGCTAAACCTTAATAATCTAAGAGATAAGTATCAGGAATTAATTAGAGGCGGAGCTGAGAGAGCCATGTTTAGAACCAAAGTGAAGTACACAGAACAGGAGAATGGGAGTGGGATTGTTGGCTCTCTACCTTAAAAATGGGAAGTTGTGCACAATATTATTGGAATATGCAGGCAAGGGAAGGAGGAATTGATAACGGGCGTGAGAGCGATAGCTCAGGAATTTCAAGAGTTTTATCAGACAATATACACGGAGGAAGATCCCCCAGATTTCAAGGATACAATTAAAACCTTTATGGAGGGAAGTATGCTTCTAAAACTAAATGAGAGACAACAAGAATTCTTAAATGCAGAAATTACAGTACGGGAAATTCAGGCAGCAATTAAAAATCAAGTCGCTGACAAGGCTTCAGGACCAGACAGGCATACTCCTAATTTTCATAAAACATTTGTTTCTCAGATATAGGTCCCTGCCTAGCTAAAGTTAACTTCCACATCCACAAAAAAGGCTTATTGGATTTCTCCCTAACCCAGGCTACGATAAGACTAATACCCAAACCAGGCAAAGACTCCCAGCAAGTGACAAATTATAGGCCCATTTCATGATCAACCTAGATATTAAAATCCTGGCAAAGGTATTGGCTACTAGGTTGGGAATAGTGTGGGGAAGCTTAATAGGGAACAAACAGATTGGATTTATGCATGGGAGAAACTCCTCAGACCACATTAGGAAACTGGAGCACTTAATCTCTGCGTCTGGGAGCCTGATACACCCGCAGTGTTAGTCACTCTGGAGGCAGAGAAAGCCTTTGAGAGGGTATCCTGGTCATACCGTCTTACCATCTTATAACAGTATGACCTCCTGGAAGCATTTATAGACTAGATCAGAGTTCTGTATTCAGGACTCTCAGCCAGGATACTCTAATGGAGTACTCTCACAAAACCTGAAACTAGAGTATGGTACTAGGCAGGGATGTCCCCTTTCACCATTGTTGTTTAAACTAGTCTTAGAACCATTGGCCAATAAAATGAATCAATCACCAGATATTCATGGTATCCCTTTGGAACAAGAGCAGTATAAACTGTCACTTTATGCCGACGACATACTACTACATGTTAGAGAACCAGGGACCTTCCTGTCTGTAGTGCTCAGGCCAATTAAAGAATTTGGGGTAATTTTTGTGTATAAGTCAAATGCCTCTAAAACAATAGTAATGCCTCTAAATGCAGGGATACAAAAAGCAAAACAGAAAAGTTGGGACTGCAGTGGTCACCTAATGCACTTAGATATTTAGGTATAGAAATTACTAAGGACACACATACTATGAGAAAGAAGAACCTGGATGAGCTTATGGGGTGATCAAATTAGACTTAAGACAAATGGACGAGGGTTCCTGGAAGGATCAGTGTAATTAAATGAATATCCTTCCAAGAGTACTGTATCCACTCTCCATGCTTAACATGGTTCTCCCTCAAACATGGTTCAAAAAGTTACATTCATTAATAACATAATTAATCTGGGCTGCGAAAGTGGTAAGGGATGTGTAGGCAAACTTAGCAGGTCCTAAGGTTTAAGGAGGCCTTAAACGTCATGATTTCTACCATTATTACTTATCAGCTCATGGCAGTAAACATCTGAAATGGTACAAGGAACCTACAGACCTCTCCATCAAAGGATACACACCACTTGGGCTAAAAATAGAGCAAGAGATGTGTATAACAGTAGGGGTAGACATGCATGAACTAATCCACAGTCTATGGAAGAAAGTGCCAGCAGGAATAAAAGAAACACCAATGGGTGAGTCCATAAAAGCACACCACCAGTTGTGTAAAGAATTAAAATTAGATCCCCACAGAGATGTCAGTCATCCGATCCTCAATAACCCTAATTTTGTCATAGGGCATACAAGAATAGGGGCAGCCCTCTGGAAACTCTGGACCACGCCTTCTATAAAGATTTTACTAAAGGATGGAAAAATAATGGACATTAGAACACTTTTTGAAAAATCGGGTAATGGAAAGGGCACCACTTTCCAATTTCTGCAGTTGGCACATGCGGTGATGAAACATATGGGTCCATATCCCTGGGCTGATACCCACAGAATGGTAATAAACCAGTTACAACAGTTACCAAATGGTCCAAAATGCAATTTCAAAGCTATACACTATTATATTGGCACGGTACCTTTCTAATAGAGCAGGTATGGGGCACTACTGGCCCCAAGCCTTACCCCAGTCAAGTACAAACTGGAACTGGGAGACAATCTGGACTAATTTATCTAAATATATTAAAATTGAGCCCTTAAGGATGACGCAATATAAAATACTCCTTAACTTGTACTTTACTCTGGAAAAACTTCATTAAATGGATAAACGTGCAGATAATCAATACACTAAGTGTAAAGAGTCAGAGGGCACTATTGAGTCAGAGGGCACCTTATACCACATCCTATGGGAATGTGTTAAAGCTAAGCCCCTTTGGGAAAGTATTCAAGCCAGATGAGATCCCTTTCTGAGCCTAGAAAATGCTTTTACTCCAGAGGTCTGTGTGGTAGGGCAATACAATGGGAAATTCTTTGCTACCCAAAGGTACCACATTGCGTTAATTACAGCTACAGTCAAGAAACTGATCCTTAGGCATTGGATGGATGATTCATTGCCATCTTATGCAGAGTGGTATAATGAGATTTTAGCCACGCTACGTATTGAAAAAAATCATTGCTTGTACTAACAATAGATATAACAGCTACCGGAAAACATAGAAAAAGCTCCACGTCTTGTTAACCTTGGATCCAGTAACAGTACAACTACAGAATGTCTAAAATATGGCAATTAATGTATAGAAAATTAACAATATGAAAAGCCCTTATGCCCTGCAGCTTTCCTTTCCTTTTCAGTATTCACTACAAGCCAGTATTAATAATTTATATGGTGTATGAAAATTGCCAGCATGCTTACCTGAAACTGTATTGTCATGGTGGGGGGGGCCGGTTTTGTAATTAGTTTGTTTCCTGTGTATGTTAGTCATGTGGTTGATGTGTACAACTGTGTTTGACATAAAAATCTCAATAAAATATATTTTGTTAAAAAAAAAAAGAAATATCCTATACCAAGATCCCTGAAGGTTTCCTCTATTTTCCAGAAATCTGGTGTAACTGCCTCACTAGCAAGAAATATTGTTACCATACCCTTATCACTGCTGTCCTTAATTCTAATACAGTACAGAATTTCTTCATCTTTCAGCACAAACTCAGACTAATTAATTGGCAAATACCTAATTATGGATAGCTTGGACACTTTAGTTTCACTTTCTTCAAATTTAAATTGGTAAGTTTTACAATTAGTTTTGTTTGAAGTCTTGAAGCTTCAGGAAAATGACTTCCATTGTTTTTATATTGGGTGACAAAAGTTTCTCTGACTTTTTTCTTTACTTTCTGTTTATCCCCCTCCTCTGCACCAACATTGTCACCCAACTGTCGTGCTCTGCTGCCTTGTCCCACCGGAGATGCCCCACGGAGCCTTAGCTTACCCACCAGGTGGGGACACGATGGGGGGCTCCCCCTTATCCCCTCTCCAGTCATCATCGAGGTCTCCAGGCAAGCCACAGCACTGGTAGGTGAGGGCCCACTATCAAGCCCTCGCATCGGTGTAGCACCGGGAAAGGAATTTTTCTTGTGTATGCCTTTCCTAGAGCGTGACATGCCTTGACACTAAGGCTTATACTGGCAACCATCACACTCTCCCTCCTCATAGTATGGGTTTGGGGCTGTGGTACCGCCATCTGTCGCTAGAGGTCAGACCCTCCCTGAGTCAGTGTACCCCCCTCCCCTGGAGAAGCTGAGCAGTACTTCGGACAATCAAGCGTCCTCCCCCTGGCTGGTCCTCTAACTCCTGGATCTGCTCCCAAACTCGGGTCATCGGCACCACAAGCAGAAATCTAACCACTGTGCCAGCAGGCCAGCAACTCAGACTTACTAGTAATATTTTCTGTGTTATTTTCCAGCATATTTACAGCATGAGGTAATTGTTGATCATGTATCTCCTGTGTTATAGGTAACTTAAGTGAGGTTATGCCATGATTAGATTCCAAGTTTGAGTAGTGAGTTTTTACCTTCACATGAGAACCATCCTGTGAAGAAATTCAAATAACCTGTTTAGGATTGCTGTTCAAATTATTCCAATATTCTTCTTTCCTTTTTACTTATTTTCCACTTTTCTGTTTTGTGTTTCCTTTTTTACAGTCATTATTGGTTGATATCGATAAAAGAAAAAATTGTCAGTATTTAGTATCTCTGCCTTCTTCTAATTCCTTAGGAGATTCTTGCCCTGGGTCCTCACCCTCCTGACTAGCTTCAGTTTGTTTCAAGAATATAGAGACTTCCAGTTCATTGAACTGTTGTCTAACTACTGACATTTCTTCTCTTACCACAATTAAGTGTTCAAGAAGGTTCATGTTAACCACATGCTGCACTGACCCATCTTTTTCTTACAGTCCAATATCATTATATAAAAAAAATCACCTTTTCCTTCCAAGAAAGGAGCATTACTCACAGGTGACTACGTAACACTGTTAATAGAAAAGTGACTTAATGGAGATTCCTCCCCTGATGTTAGACCTTTATCAAAATGTGGAGTCAAGGCTTTAAAGCCTTGTATTGTATTATGTAGTGACTCAACAATTGTAGGAGGAACACATGAATTTTTCATTGGAGAATCAGGAGCCAAATGATGGAATGGCCTGAAAACAGAATCAAATTCCTCAGTGGTAAGTTCCCACTCTGTGCGCTACTAATGTTCTGTTTAGAGCCGATTACATGACCCCTTTTGCAGCAGCGCAACCCGAGTGCTCAGTTTGCTCACTTGCAAAAGCAACCATGTCAACACCTAGCAAATCATGGTATAGTAAGTCATTCACTGCTCCGTTGACAGCTCTGCTTCAGTTCTGGGGATGTTGGTCGGAGAGAGTGGTGTAACCAGCTGTGTGGACAGGCTGCACCACCCACTCAGATGTAACCAGGATACTCCCACTCCACTACCTTCCAGGATTCCTTATTTCACAACAAGGAAATGAGCCAGCATGATGTGTGTTCTTTGGAGTGGTTAACTCATTTTGCAAACCCAAATAAAACTGCTTCTCATAAATTCAGTCTTGAGGTTAGTGTCCTTACTTGTGCATTGTGTTGCAGTCTGTGTGTTCTGTACTTCTCATTACATTGCTGTAGCAGTGCTAATGTAGTTTGAGAGGTCAGTAAACTGTTTTTGCAAATGGTGGCATCAACATTGGGAACTGCAAGTTTTTATTTTTTGTCCTGGACAGGGAGAGAGGAGAGGGAATCCCTGCAAGTTAGGCTGCTCCAGACCTGGGGTATGGGGCGGATTTAGTTCAAGAGTCATTCTGCACCCACCACCGATGGACATACAGCCCCTCTCCAGTGCAGCTTGTATTGGCACAAAGACGGGCCATGTGAAAGTACAGTTGTGTAAGAACTTACTGTAACAGTAGATCTTTGAGTGTATCTCTTGCAGCAGGCCATAACACATGGGATATCCAGCCGTAGGCATCGCTTTCTCCGGATGATTTCCCAGCAGTCTCTCCCAAGGGTCTCCCCTTCTGTTACCTGATGTGCTCTTGCACATATATAAAGAGGAGGCCCCTGATACTCTTCAGTTCTATTTTGCATCTTAGCGACCAATATGAAAAGTGAATCATTGATCTTAGATGAGGAGGAGAATAGCAAAAAGCAGTAGCTCAAGGCTTCCACGTGAGGATGGAGCAAGGTACCCTTCTGAAGCAGGAGCAAGGGGGATGGTGGGCAGGGCAGCATGGCCTGCTGCAAGAGATACTCTTGAAGATCTACTGTTACAGAAAGTTCTTGTACAACTGTACTATCTTCTTTGTGTCAATCTCTTGCAGCAGGCCATAACACATGGAAAGAATCCCAAGCATTTATATGCCCATGGGAGAAGATAACGAACCACAGCAAATTAGGACAGAAAGCCATTGAGGACGGCCTACCTAAAAGTGGCACGCTTCTTAGAAGCAATGTCTAGACTGTAATGTTTTGTGAATGTATGTACAGTAGACCAGGTGACAGCCTCACAAATCTTTGAGGCAGAGATGCCTTGAAAACACGCTGTGGATGTAGCCATGCCTCTAGTGGAGTGGGGTTTCACAGATCCTGTGAGAGATTCATCATACTTGTTATATATGAATGTAATGCAGTTGGCCAACCATGTGAAAAAGCACTGCTTAGAAACCCAATCACCCAGTCGTTCTGGGGTGAAAGAAACAAAGAGTTGCTCAGTTTTGCACAACTGTTCAATGTGGAGAAGTTAAATTCTCAGTGTTCTTTTCACATCAAGAGTATGAAGCAGGGCTTCCCCTGGATTCTGGGCTCCACAAAATATACTGGTAAGAGAATGGACTGATTTAGAGTAAATTCAGAAATGACTTTAGGTAGAAAGGAGGGGTTAGTATGTAAGGACACCCGATCCACATGAAACCTTAAATAAGGTGGGCTTGCACGTAAGTGCCTGTAACTCAGAGATATGTCTACCTGACATAATCACCACCAAAACATTATTTTCCATAACAAAAACTGGAGCTTGCATGTTTCAGTGGGCTCAAAAGGACCTTCAGTCAATTTTTCAAGTACAAAATTTAAATCCCACACTGGGACAGGGTCCCGAACAGGGGGATACAAATGTAGGATACCTTTCAGGAAGATTCTAATGAGAGGTAACTGGGACAATGGTTTGTTGCCCACAGGTAAATGGAAAGCAGAAATAGCTAATAGGTGTACATTTATTGATGAATATTTTAGACCAGCCTCTGACAGAGAGGAGGTGGTCCAGTATTCTCTGTGGGGAACAGTCATAGGGTTCTAGTTCCCTGGAAGAGGCCCAAAGGGAGAAACACTTCCATTTCATAGAGTAGAAGGCCCTAATACAGGGCTTCCATGCCACCCTCAGAATCTCCACTATCCCTAGGGTCACCTGATAACGGGAGAGGACTATGTCCTCAGGAGTCAGGCATGCAAGAACAAGGAGTGCAGGTCTGGGTGTAGTAGCTATCCTCCTGTGAGAGGAGGGCTGGACAAAGAGGTACAGGAAGAGGATCCCGATCCATGATTTGTAACAGTAAGGGGAACCAAACCTGCCTCGGCCAGTAGGGGGCTATGAGAATCATTGACCAGTTTCAGAAGTTCTCTCTGTATGAGAGAAAAGGGCGGGAAAGCATAAAGAAAGTTTCCTGTCCAGGAACAAGACAAGGCATCCAGCTATAAAGTTCCAGGACCTCGCTCTAGAGAGCAATAGAGAGGCAGTTTTGTGTTTGCAGAGAAGCAAATGGTTCTAATTCTGGGCAACCCCACCGGAGGAAGACATCTGCTAAGACATCTGGGTGGAGCTCCCATTCATGAGCCTGAGCATGAGTTCTGCACGGTGTCCGCCAGGGTATTTAAAACCCCTGGAATGTGAACCACCAGAAGGTGAATACCTCTCTGGATTGCCCAATGCCACACCTCATGGACTCCCAGTAGAGAGGGTATGAATGGGTGCTTTCTTGTTTGTTCAGGTAGTGAACAACCTTTGAACTATCTGATTGCACTTGAAGGCAACCCTGAGGGAGTAATATCTCGAATGCCTGTAAGGCATAGAGAACAGTCCTCAGTTCCAGGACATTGATGTGAAGACACAATTCCATCACCGTCCAAGAGCCCTAGGAGTAAACCCCTGGAAGATGGGCACCCCAACCCATCAAGGAGGCATTCATTGTTAAAATGAGGTCCGGGACCTGGAGATGGAATATCATGCCCTGCAGGAGATTGTCCCTGTACTTCCACCATTGTAGTGTGCGAAGTGCTGGGGAGGACAGAAGGACTAGGGCATCGAAGTCATCCCAGGTTTGATCCCACTGGACCCTGAGGTTCCACTGAAGGATCCTCATATGAAATTTGGTATGAGGGATAACGGGAATGGTAGCTGCCAAATGTCCTAGGAGCTGAAGGTAGTACCTTGCAGAGACATGATGACAAGGTTCCAATCAGAGAATGAGGATCAGGATGGCATCCACCCTGGATTTGGGGAGAAATGCCATGCCTTGGGAGGTACAGTATCTAGTACCAATCCAATATACTGAAAAGTCTGTGATGGGGTCAGCATAGACTTTGGAATGTTGACCATGATGCCCACCATGGAAAACATTGCCATGGTGCGGGTCAGGGTGTATTCCAGCATGAGGCGAGTAGACACCTTTAGTAGCCAGTCATCTAGGCATGGAAAGATGTACAGACCCTCCTGGTGAAGGGCTTCTGCTACTGCTGCCAGGCATTTGATGAACACCCTGGGGGCCGAAGAAAGGCCAAAAGGGAGGGACCAAAATTGAAAATGATGGCTTTGAAACTGGAATCGTAAGAACTGCCTGTGAGCGGGGTGGATCAGGATATGAAGATATATGTCCTGCATGTCCAGGGAACAAATCCAATCTCCTATGTTTTGCAGGGGAAGAAGGGTGGGCAACGTCACCATCCTGAATTTCTGGTACCTTACATAGAGGTCGAGGCCTCTGAGATCCAGAATGGGACATAAGTCCCCTGTCCATCTGGGAACCAGAAAAAACAGAAATAAAACCCCAAGCCTTTTTGGTGGGTGGGAACTGATTCTATGGCATGTTTTTGTAACAAAGCATGTAGCTCTGCTTGTAGTACTACAGCATTGTCCGGAGGGTAGTGTGAGACCCGAGGAGGTAAAGGAGGAGGAGGAAGACTTGTCAAGACCAATGTATGACCGTACTGGATCAGTTGAAGGATCCACTGGTCTGACGTGATCCTTTGCCAACCTCTGAGGTGCCGGGAGAAACTGCCCCCAATGGTTGGGGAAGGGGTCTCTGCCTCCACGGCCAGAGACACACCTTCAAGCTGAAGGCTGGCCCTGCTGAGGGACAGCAGGGACATTTCAGGACTTCTTTGGGGTAGGCCTGTCTTGTAGCACTAACTGAGCCTTGCATTTGTGAGCAGGCTGTCGCTGAGTAGTAGGTTTACCTTTAGAAGAACAGTTCCGAAAGGTACCCTTGTAGGCAGGCTTCGACTGTGGGTGATATTGGGTCAGAACAGACTGAAGGATATGACCCAAGTCTTGCAGGTCTTTTAGAATGTCTTGGGTCTGTGGTCCAAAAGTTTGTCTCCTTTAAAGGGAGCATTCAGAATGGATTGTTGGACATCTTGTGAAAATCCTAAAATCCTTAGCCATGCATGATGGGAGGACCAGGGAACGCTCATCAACAGAAGGACCAGCGGATCAGATGCAACTATCATCAGCAGCAGACAATGGCTGACAATGCAGGTTGGTGGAGGCAGCAGTGGAAGCTGCAGTACAACTGCAGTCGTCGATGGAGGAGCCGTCAACAACTTGGAGGGGCCCACTATCGTTGACAGTGGAGAAGAAGGTGGGTGATCAGTGGGAGCCCTCCTACTTGTCTTTGAGGAGCTTGAGGCCTTCAACAATGAATATGGTGGTGCAGGGGAAATGTTCGGTTTGGGAAGAATGTTTACTCCCAGCCCCATGCTCTGTCGATGATGAGGGTTCACCCTCGGAGGCTCCGAGGAGGAGGTTGAAGACTCTCCTGCAGAGAAGCATTGCTGCTGCTCCAAAAGGGCTACCTTCTGCTCCATGAAGTACTCCCTTAGCTGCTGGAGCCTTCAGCGCTTGGTGGCCTTGTTGAACCATCCACAGAGAATGCACTCCCTGGTGTGCTCTGGACCCAGGCACAGAACACACACTTTGTGGAGGTTCTCCGATGGGATTCTCTGACCACAGGAACACTTCTGAAACAAGGGTTTGAAGACATTAGTGGCTGAAGCTTCTTACGTGACTTGTAGAACTCGACATCGACAGTACAGGAGAAAGCTGGTACTCTTGAAGGAGAACTTGATGTGAACTCGGTCGTGGTTGGAAAAGAACTGAGAAACATACAGTATCGGGGCCTCCCCTTTATATATGTGCAAGAGCACATCAGGTGACAGGAAGTGGAGGCTCCTGGGAGATACTGCCGGGAAATCATCCAGAGGAAGTGATGCCTACAGCTGGATATCCCATGTGTTATGGCCTCCTGCAAGAGATTAACTCGAAGAAGATCAAAAGATGTAATCAGCTCTGGCAGTCAGTGTTACGTTAAAGCACTGCAGCAGTTGCAGTGCATCAGCCATGTAAACTAGGTCATTAAGTACTTAATCTCTGCTATTATCCATAGAACTATTTAAAGCCAAATTTGGGAATTAGTAAGCAAGGTAGGTAATTGTATTAATGATGGAATCTCCTTACTACTGAATACCTCTCAGATGGATTGAGCTTCAGTATTTGATCATTTTGTATTACACTTCCATTTAACTCATCAGTGGTATTATTGAAAATAGCATTTACAACACAGTCTTTCTAATTTCCCATTTCTTATTTAAAAAACATCTGTGATTTTGGACTCCATATCTTTGCCAGCCCTCCCCCTTTTTGTTTTTTCCATTTTCTTCTGCGGATTTGGTCCTTTAATAGAAGAACCCTTTTTTTCACCTTCTCCCTCCCTTTGTTCCTTTAGTTGCACTGTTTTCTTATGACTACCATTTTGCAAGAAAAAAAATTCCAAGAGTTCAGTTTTTATAATTTCATGCAAAAGCAGTGGTGGTCTATATTGAGTTCAAACTTTATAAGTCCTCCTGTGCCTAGCTTCAAGGCTTTCTGCTGTAATATGCGTTAAAAGTTTCCGCTGAAATTAGGTCCAACTTATGAGAATTTTTTTTTTTTTGAAATCTTGGATTACAAATACATTTGAACAGGAACTGCTTGTTTACAAAGGTTCCACATCGGGGAAATGGAAGGTAAACATACATACAAAGGTTGACATAATTACACATAGTTACACAATAGAAAGAAGCAAGAGGCTGAAGCTTAGTTAATTACAGCATCTCAAAATGAGCCAATGATTAGGCAGAATGAGACAATATCCAAGGGAAACCTTTGAAATAAGCGCTACTGAATATAAATGTGCAGATGCTTGAATAAAAGCTCTCAGTATCAGCACAAAATCTTTGCTGTTTCCTTTGGTGTGGAATTGAAAAACCACCCGCTTCAGGCTTCAAGATAATAAACCTGCAACATGAGAAGAACAGAGGCTAATAAAGTGCTTTAAAACATTTGTATTTTAAATAGAAATCATATATAGGCAATAGCTCCAGTTACAAGTCTATGTATAAAAGGGGCACTTATTTCATTATAAACATAAACTAAAATTCATTGTTGCATAAGTGAAGTGGTTAAGGCCTCGTTCCCTCAAACAGAGACAAAGAGTAAAGGGGTACATCAGCTCTGCAAAAGTAAGGTAAGGCAAAAAATTGATATGGCATCCAATCTCAGAGGCTCTGGGTGCCTTACAGAATCAAAAACAGGTGGATAAACAGTAGTGATAAACAAGGCTTTAAAGGGAAGAAATATACATTTTAAAACAGCTGTGGTTAGTCCGGAAAAGCCTGTTTAAAAAGATGAGTCTTCAGATCCCCCAAATGCCTTCACTGATGGGGCCTCCCTTACAAAGCTGGGAAGTGAGTTCCAGAGGTCCTAGCCGGCCACCTTCAATGCTCGATCACTGGAGGTTTTCAACCTGGCCCTCAGAACCGCAAAGAGACACCTGGTGGAGGAGCAGAAGGAGCGGACCAGAATGGCAGGGTAAGGAGATCCATCAGGTAGCCTGGGCCTGATCAACATAGGATCTTATAGGTAAGCAAGCCCACCTTGAAGATGATCCTCCACCTGACAGGCAGCCAGTGCAGATCTCGCAGGACCAGGGTCACATGACATGACCTGGGAAGGCCTGTCAGTAAACTGGTCGCTGCGTTCTGCACCAGCTGCAGCTGGCAGAAGGTCCATCCACAGACGTTGAAGCACAGAGCATCACAGTAGTCAAGCCTGGATGTCACAAATGCATGTTCTAGTGATGGCAGGTCCTTGAGCAGAATTAGCGGTTTAATTCAGGCGGTATACCTTAAGTGGTAAAAACCACTTTGGACAACAGATGACACCTGAGCAACTTAAGCAGAAATTATAATAAACTCAAAGGAAAAGCTAACATGCGTATCTAAATTTCAAAAAAACACCTTACCGCTTCTCAAAAATGTTCAGTTAATATTTCTAAAATCATAAAACAGCCCTTTTGAAGCTCACAGCACACCACATGGGAACAACAGCCCCTCTGTGTCGCAGTCCCTCTGTAACACTCAAGTGAGAAGCTTCATTATATGACATCAGACACCAAAGTGTCAGATCACATGACCCCTTATAACGTGAAATTTTAAAAAGCAGGGTTTTAAATTTTAAAAGTCCCGATATCAAACACTAAGATTATTTTTTTAAATGATATGCCCTGCACTATGTTTATAATAAGAACTTCATTAGCACCCCTGTGCCTCTGGTTGTAGAAATAACACACAATGCTCTTACAGCTCAATAAAAAGACAAAAGGAAGTTGGTATTTAAAGCAATAGTTTCATCCCATTTTATACTCAATTTCAAGTCCTCTACCTTTTCAATAACTTTCCTGAAACAATGAGATAGAAAGTTTGGATAAGCATCATATAATGTCAGCTGTCGTGAATCAGTTGTCTGCTTCTTATAAAGATCATTTTTAGTTTTTAATGAACAGGTCACTAATAAACATGTCTACCAACTCTCTTTCCTAATGAGATAGACAGCTTGGATCAGCATCATATAATGTCAGCTGTCAGGAATCAGCTGTCTGCTTTTTATAAAGACCATTTTTAGTTCTTAGTGAATGGGACACTAATAAACGTGTCTACCAACTCTCTTTCATAATAATTTCCTCCACACTGAAACTGACATTAAAATTTCCCTGCATCAGTTTCAAGTACGTCCACTCACCTCCTGTCTCCACACTAGCCCCCTGCTTACTCTCCCCTCCATTTTGCCTGCACGCCACTGTTCTTCTCTGTTCCCCGTTCTCCTCTGTCCCAAATTCCTCTACCTTCACAACTCCTGTCCTAGTCTTCGTCTTTTCCTCCAACTCTCATGACTCAAGACCTCTGCAGGGTGCAGTGAATCTCCAGACAGATCAGCACTCTTGGACTTACCTAGCAAAATAAACAAAGAACAGACCCTCCAAGTGCAGGCTCTTTTCCGTCACATAAAACTTTAAGTAGATGAAAAAAGATTGCAAAGAAGAGGTGTAGCAAATCCCCAATACAGTCAAGCATGTAATTGTTTGTTGAGAAGCTCCTCCACCACTCTCAGCAATGATCTGCCATCTTCATCTCCAGGTGTATGGTGCTATTGCTAAAGTTGTTCTCTATTACTCACTTGAGTGATTGAATGCACTCAGCCTCCGACCTCATGCCTCACAACACAAAGCAAGGCATGCATATATCAGAGCATGACAACATGCCCTGTAGTGGATAATCTGTTACATATACCATTTCTCATCATTCTGGGGAGTGGTGGGTGACGGTATTCAGGGATACAGAGGGCTCCCCATACCTTTATATGCCAAAACTGCCATACAGAAACAGTGTAACTCTTTGTTGGGATGAATTTTCACCTGTGACAGCAGTGCAGCATATACTAATGCAACCCACCTGTCTAGATGTTATTGGCTGCATAAAGGCTATGTGATAATTAAGATAGTGAACTGTGACATCTGCAGGGCTTGGCCCATGACATATGCCCCAGGCACTTGGTGCTACCGCCAAAGTCATTCCCCTCACTCTGTACACTGATGGCAATGTCAATATGAATATATACTGATGGTCCAATTGCTCTAAAATTTTGTCAAGTGGTTTCCATGTCCCTAGCATCCGTCAGATCCCCCTCCTAGCTCTGTTCCCTTCTGTTACTGTTGCCAGCAGCCCTCCTCCTGCTGCTGAAAACAGACATTTTGGTTTGTAAGGCTGTGACCTGTGCAAGCAATGGCTGGGGCCACTGTGCCTTGTAATGGGGGGGTGAGGGTACACACAGCTTCTACACACATACATATCAGTGCCCTCATTAAGATCGACATCCCTTTCCCTTTTCCTGTGCTGCTGCACTGACATGTGAGCTATTACAGGGAAAGACCCGTAAACCCTTTGTGTATAGCACAAAGGTATACAACACAGAAATGTTCCCTAAAGTGATTGCAAATTTACTCTTCCCTCATGGATTATATTTGTGTGACCCTGGCTAACCCTGCATACCCAAGATATCCCCATATAAATTGCATATAAGGACTTCTATTGTATACCAAATTACACACACCCACTGCAGCAAAACATAGTGTGAGGTTTAGGTAAATAACCACACACAGGCTTGCCATGATGCTTTATATTTATGAGGTGCATAACTCTGGGTATTTCTTTGAAACTTGACTTTGTCGATGCCTCTACAGAGTAAACTTGCTTTAGTGCTTTTGCACCGAAGTCGTTTTCTTTTAAATTACTTTCCAGTTTTGGGCTTACCATGACCCAAGTAAATAAGATCATGAGGCAGGTTTCTTCCATTTCCTGGGCTGAGATAACAGGAGCCCAATATGTAGATGGGGTTGTGTTATTTGGGGGAGAACAGGGCTCCCTATGCTGCTAGCCATTGAAATTACCATAAAAAATGGGTACTGCTTTGTGCAATGGATGGATTCTTCCCAGTGATAACAGGGTAGCAAACACACATGCAAATTGTCTTACAGAAGTTAATGGTCACACATAGGCTGTGCAATGACCACTAACATACTGAAAATGTGACATTCACAGGGGTAACTGCATAGCACCAAGGGTGCTACTGCTGAAGTTGTTCCCCACCATATTATCCCAGTATACTGAATGCCAAATCAATATGTATATACTGTATGCCATTGTGCAACAGTCTTCCTAGATGGTCCAGTGGCCCCTGAATCTTGTGAATTGGTTACCCACATCCCTGGCGTCCAGTGGATCCAAATTCCTTAGCTTCTTTCCATTCAGTTACTGTGGTTGGTTGTCCTGTGCATTGCCTAATACCCCCACCCCCCGCTGCAACAGGCATTCCAGCTCTCGAGGCTGCAACCCACAGGCATGATAGGGATAGCTGTGCCTTGCAACTGAGGGATAACAGTGCTGGGCAGCCACTGTGCACAGCACAAGTTCCTCCATGCATACCAGTGCCATGTTAGGTCAGACTCTCACAAACCCTTTCCCTGTGTTGACACTCTGACCTGTGCACAGGAAAAGACTTCTGACCCCTTTGTATATAGCACAAAAGGGTACAACAGCAAAACTATACTGCAAAGTGTTTTCAAATTTACCCTTCACTCATGGACTATATTTGTTTATAACATGGGTTTTGAAAATACTGTCTTCTGATTCATCCAAACAGGTCACCTGATCATTGATTAATCTCTGGTATACCAACAGTTGCATGTTCACAGGGTTTTATTTTACTATTTCTTTAGGTAAAACTCTAATATAACATTACCCATGTTATAAGAGGATTAACTCACTCCAGGGTATGGTTTACTGAGCATTAATCCATGCCTGGGAGGTTGAAGTCACTGGGCTTCGCCTCATGACTCCAACCCCCCCCGACATAGATTACTTCTCAGTAACCCCATACCCTGTCATGGGTTAATCCCTCCATGCCTCCCTCTAATGCTGCCTGCTGAAGAAAATCTCCATGCAAACTGCATTTCAGAAGTTACATAGTATACCAAATCACATGTAGCCCACTGGTATCCCATCATATGAGCGAACAAAAATGAGCAACTCAAAAATGAGCAACTCATTTTGGTTGCTTCAGAGTGAACGACAGTGAATGGAGAGCGAGGGGAGGGAATAACGAGGGAGGAAGGGAAAAACGGTGAGGAGAAGGAATAGCGATGGAAGGGGAAAGAAAGTTAGGAAGTGGTGATGAGCTAAATCGGACATGGAGCATGATGCCGCCGAGCTACCCGCCTAGAGTAGTAGGTTGGGACACCGTCAGCAGAGCTGATGGTCTTGGATTCAGGACTGCATGCAGGTACTTTTTTTGTCATTTTCAGATGTTTGTTTATTTTGGGGTTTTTTTTTGTAACATTTTGTTGTTCTTTCCTCCAGTGTCTGCCTCCCCCCCTTGGAGATGATTATATAAGTATGGTGGTGTGGGAGGCTTGCCCTCTGCAAAGAGGGGTGCGGGGGGGTATAGCCCCTGCACTAAACATTATTTTTCATGTGCGCCGAGTTTGTGTTCAGCGATTGGTGTGATGTGCCGCATTGGTTTTTGTTAAGGTTTACTCGCTCTTTTGTGAGTCACGCAAAATGGTTTGCCATTATGACATGGAACCTAGCCCACTAATGCAAAGCATCATGGGAAATATACATCAATTATCATGCATATACTTTCATGATGTTTTGCATTACTTACAGTAGGCATTTGTAATTTGGTATTTCTTAGAAACTTGGCTTTGTTCCGATGCTCTTCCAGAGTAAATTTTGCTGCACTCATTTTGCAATTGTTTTTTTTTGTTTGTTTCTATTTTTGAATTGCTTTTCTCTTTGGACTCACTGTGACCCTAATAGATGAGAGATCATGAGCAGGTTTGTTTCTGTTCCTTGCCTGATATAACAGTAAACCCACACACAGTTCTAGTAGTGGGTGGTGTTCTGGTGAAATGTAGACTATCTCTTTCTGCTATTCTCTAAAACTAATATACATATATGGGGGGTTTCTGTCGACAGGAAATATGTATTCTTCTGTTGGTTGGGGAGTATCAGAGCACTGACTACGGTATTATAATAAAGATTGGTATTTTCTAACTCAGCATGGAGTTTTCTGTTTTCCAGGGTTGATCTGGTGTAGCTGAATTAAGTGAGTAGAGATTAACATATGTAGATTGCTTGGCCACACGTTAATGATGGCAAGTAAGCAGTGTGAACATTATCATGCTAAACTGTGGCATTTTAGGGACTCTCCCATGACATAGATCTAGGTGCACAGTACATATTCCATTAATCACCAGTCTGGACAGTGGTGGGAGGTGCTATTTTATGAGCTACTATCAACCCAACAGGAGGCTTATTGAGGCAACAGAGGTCTCTGATCAGATACACTAGGGCTTTTAATAGTCCCATCAGCAAGACTGAAATATGTTGGAGACCCGGGCATTTTCCATGGCTGCTCCAAGATACTGGAATAATGTCCTGAAATCCATCTGTTCTGCTTCTTCGGTTGAACATTTCGTGGCAGTGAGAGGGAGAGCACACCTGTCTCCCAAAGGCACTGCTGTGCATTGGTAAACTCAATAAACAAAAAAGAACAGTGCACACACCAATCCTGGACAAAAATAACACATTTATTGGTGCATGTAAGGAACACCAGTCAGACTGCCCATACGTATTGCCAGAAATGTGGCTGCCTTGGAGGGGGGGGTAGAAAAGTTGCAGGATGTGTTGGCAGAGGGCTTTGACAGGCGCATATTCCTCTCCCACTGAGCTCTGGGCCCCTCCACCCCTTTGATTGCCCTCTGCTACCAGCTGAGGTTTACAGGCACTGTCGCGCCTTGGGGATTGCAAGGAGGCATTGGAGGGGTGGGGGACCAGGAGGGAGAGTGGAGCTGGGGGAACAATTTGGGGTGATGGGGTCAAGGAGACACACTGGGACAAAATGGACTCAGAAAAGGGATCCGCCCTGCTTGGTGCCCATACTGAAGGGCTCCATTTTTAGTGAGCATGTAGCTCAGTCAGCCTCGACTACTCATCCAACCTGGGTGGTGTTATGTAATGCCAGGTTGATTCGAAACAGGACAGCAGTAATTGCTGATCTTGTTGAGCCATCTGACCTGGCTCGCATCACTGAGACCTGGCTATATGGGAATGCTGGCCCCATTCTGGAGTCAGCTATTCCAGCTGGGTACTCAGTGATACACTCCCCGAGGTTGGGTCATAGGGGCGGGGGGGTAGCCATCTGTTTCAAGATGGAGCTAGGCCTGGTAGATGTGCCAGCTGGGGTCACTAGATCCTTTGAATGTATCATGGGTGCAGGTATGGGTTGTAGGATACTTCTCTTCTACCATCCATTCTGGAGCAAGAAGGAGTTCCTGTAAGAGATCACAGACTTCATCACCAAGATGGTATTGGAGGCCCCCAAGTTGTTGGTGCTGGAGGACTTCAGTGCCTGGGTTGATGATGAACTCTCACAATTTGGACAAGACTTCCTCTAACTGAAGGTTTTGTTGGGGTTCACGCAGATGGTTACCTCTGTGACCCACTTACAGGGTCATTCACTGGATCTAGTGTTCCTGCTGGGGATGGAGATCTTGGAGATGGTGGTGGAACCCATTGGATGGTCTGATCACCACACTATCGGGTTCTGCTTCATGGCCCCACCAATAGACCTGCCCCTATGGAAATGGTCCGGTACCACTCTTTACAGGGAGTGACCCCAGATGGTGTGATGGCAGTTCTGGACCTATCAGGTAATGCGAGTGTTAGCAGGGATCCAGAGAGTCTGCTATGAGCCTATAATAAGGCAGTTGGAGATGCTCTGGATGCCATCTCTCCAGCCCGTGTTCACCCGCTCAGCCTTCACCCTTGGTCCCCATGGTTTGATGGAACCTTGAGGGAGCTGAGGAGAATGGGAAGAAGGTTGGAGGGTTTTTGGCAGAAACTGGGCCTGAATGATGAAAAACTTAGACTGATATCCAATTATAAGGCATATCAACCTGTCCGGGGAGATTACAGCTACACGAAATCGACCTGCTCAGCTCTTCTGTACTGTGGACAGGCTGTGCAATCCAGCCTGTCCCCGGAATCAGAGAGTCTTTTCACAGAAGAAGTGTGAGGAGTTCTCTTGATTTTTCATGGATAAGATTGTAACCATCAGGTCAGTGATCCAAGCAGCTCGCTCAAATGGGCAGAGTGGAAATTGATGTGGGATCACTAGCACCCAGTTGGTCTGGTCGGACTTTGCCCAGTTGGTGATTGGTGATGTCGTGAAGATGGTCCAGGGCTTGTGACTGACTTACTGTAGTTTGGATCCAGGTCCAATGTGCCTCCTGAAAAACAATCTTCTCTGGACCTTGATTGTCTCGCAAACTACAGGCCCGTCTCTAACCTGCCTTTTGTAGGAAAGGTTAGTGAAAAGGCAGTCGCGTTGCAGCTCGAGGGTCATCTGACCACCCACGACATCTACGATACTCTCCAGTCCAGTTTCAGGAAGAGACATAGTACTGAGATGTCACTGGTCTGGGTACTTAATGATCTCCTGATTGCGAGGGCTTGGAGGAGCCATTCCATCTTGGTCCTTCTTGATCTCTCTGCAGCTTTTGACACCGTGGACCATGGGATGTTGCTAGAGCATCTATGGCTTTTCTGTGGGCTGACTGGCACAGTCCTCAGATGTTCCATTCATTCCTCACTGGCAGGACACAGAGAGTGGAGTCCAGGGTGTTTTTCTTGGCCCCTCTTCCCCTGCCATGTGGTGTGCTGCAGGGCTCTGTGCTTCCCCCATGTTGTTCGCGGTGTATTTGCTGCCATTGGGAGACATTATTAGGTGATATGGGTTTAGTTTTTACTATTATGCAGATAATACTCAACTGTACTTATCCTTTGTGCCCGAGCAATGTGATGCTGTTACAGTATTTAACAACTGTCTCTCTGAGATGCAGGGTTGGATGAGTGCCAGCTGGCTTAGGCTGAACCCAGATAAGACTGAGGTGTTGGCTGTGGATCCAGGTCACTGGGTGGAGGGATTATTGGCTGGGCAGCCATCCAGGCTTTGGCTGGGGGGCAACCAGCTGATGACCTCTGACCAGGTGTGAAATCTGGGCATCATGCTTGATAGCGGGCTGACACTTAAGACTCAGGTGTCGGCCGCTGTCAAGACCTCATTTTATCATCTGAGGAATGTCACCCAGATAAGAACCTGGTACCACCTGATGATCTTCTGATGTTGGTTCATGCCTTGGTGACCTCGAGCCATGATTACTGCAATGCCCTATTCTTAGGGCTACTGAAGGTGGACCTCCACTGCCTGCAGTTGGTGCAGAATGCGGCTGCCAGATTGCTGAAAAGTTTACATAGATCTGACCACGTCACACCTGTGCTCCGTGCCCTGCACTGGCTGCCGGTGCTGTGGAGGATCACCTTCAAGGTCGGATTACTGATTTATAAGGCCCTATATGGACATGGACTGCAGCACCTGCAAGAGCTCCTCTGTCTCTAAGACCTCCTTCACCCTCTCCACTCCGCTGAAGAGGGATTGCTGGAGATTCCCAAGGTGTGTTTGACTACTTCAGGAGCTAGATCATTTGCTGTTGCTGCTCCGACCCTGTGGAATTCTGTACCTCATCGGGTATGGGAATGCCCATCCATTGAGGCCTTCAAATCTGCCTTGAAAACTTATTTATTTGAATTGGCTTAAACTGATATTTAAACTCCTGCTTTGATGATTTTTAGAAATGTTATTCTGTTTTAAATTGTTTTATTGTATTATGTAAAACGCTATAATGTATTGTGGGATAGCGTTCCATAAATAAAGTTTGGTTTGGTTTGGTAGACAGGCTTTTCTGGGGAGAGACAGCTCATATAGTTATAGTTTTATGGTTATAATTTGAACTAGGTTTTATATTTGGTAATCTTATGATGTGATAAGATGTGTTATTTGTTTTAATTTTTAAAGTGCTTTGAGCCCTGGAAAGGTGCTATATAAATAAAACACCTATCTTATCCTATCCTGCTTGGAGGAGAGTACTGGGTTCAATGTACTGTACTTTCACCCACCAAAACTGTCCTACACAAATGGGCATTGCTGTTTGCAGGGGAAGACTGTCCCCTGTGAAAGCAGTGCTGTATACACTAATGCAGATAACCTGTGTAGATGTTAGTGATTCCATATAGGCTGTGCGACTACTAACATACCGGACTGTGTCAGTCACAGGGTTTGGCCCATGGCATATGTCTGCAGCTAATAATATAAATTATGCCTTCCAATATTTTCAGTCCAAATTTATGGCTGAATGGTATCATCATGCACCACTGAGGGCAAACAGTGTATTGGGCTATGGTCTTCCCTGGATATCAGCTGAATTGTTAGCTTGCTTCTGTACCAGAGATCATGCCTGATGAGCCTATAAGATCGCTGGCTTCCCAGCTGTTTTGGCCAACTTTTGGCACCTTCACAACACCTGTACTAAAGCCATCAAACTTGTGAAGTCTGGGTATTTTATGTCCTCACTCCAGAACAATCACTCCTCTAAGTTCTTAAAGGTCATCCATTCCATTTCTCCCCTCTAACACAGTCTCTCTCGGAAGCAGTTTAGCTTAGTGGCTAAAGCACAGAGCTGTGAACCAGCAGCCTGGGACTGAATGCTACAACTGCCACTTGCATACAGTATGACCCTAAACAAGCCATGTAACCCCAGTGTGCTTGATTCTCTCCTGAGTCCCACAAGAAAACAAGCTTCTACTCAGTGTGCCTTTCGGAGTAAAGTAAGTAAAAGTAGAAGGAAAAAGAGACTGCTATGGTTCTCTAGGGAAGTGGCTAAGGTGGTGAGGGGGAAAAAGAGTGGCATTCAGGATATATAAGGAAATGCAGATGGAGGAATACAGGGAAGTATACCAAATAAACAGAGGGAAGCAGGAAAGGTGGTGAGGGAACAAAGGTGCAGACAGAGGAAAGGGACAGCCAATGCGGAAGTTAAAGGGGATAATACTTTCTACGGGTACATAAGTGAGAAGAGGAAACAAGGGGAGGGATAGTGAGGATAAGGAAGGCGGTATGGGAGAGACTGCACAGAAGAGGATTAAGAAAAAGCTAACATCCTGAACAGGCACTTCTGTTCAGTCTTTACAGTGAAGGTAGGCGGGGCAGACCATCAGGGAACAGCAGGAACAAAGGGAGAGGGAAACTGGGGGGTGTAGACACAAGTTCAGTTTCAGAGGAAAGAGTCCTGAAGGGACTTGCAGCTCTGAAACTGTATTAGGTACACCCAAGGGTACTAAATGAATTCCGGGGGGTGCTGCTGCCCCACTGACAGTTGTATTCAACAGCTCTCTGGAAACCGATATGGTTCTGGAGGAGAGCAGATGTGGTCCTGCTCGATAAGAACTGCAGCAGGGAGGAGGCTAGCAACTATAGGCTGTCAGTCTCACATCAGTGGTGGGGAAATTATTGGAAACCCTGTTAAAGGAAAGGTTGGTAGAGTATCTTGAATCCAGTGGGCTACAAGACCAAAGGCAGCATGGATTCATTGGAGGAAGGTCATGCCAGATGAATCTGATTAATTTCTTCAACTGGGTGACAAGGGAAATAACTCATGGGAGGGCAGTGGCCTATCTGGAATTAACAAGGCCTTCAACACTGCCACACAGGAGACTAATAAAGAAATGGAGCAGCCTGGGGGTGGTATCCAAAGTGGTGAATTGGGCAAAGAACTAGTTAATGGATAGGCAACAGAGGATGGTGGCTAACAGCACTCATTCTAATGAGGGGAGCATGACCAGCGGGGTGCCACAGGGTTCAGTACTGGAACTAGTTCTCTTCAATGTCTTCATAAGTTACATTGCAGAAAAAAGGAAGGGAAGGTTTGACTTTTTGCAGATGACACCAAAATCTGTAATGGAGTGGACATGCTGGAGGGGGAGGACAGAATGCGTAGGAACCTTGGGAAACTCCAAGAGTGGTCAAGAGCATGGCAGTTGGGGTTCATTACCAAAAAGTGCAAAATCTAGGGCTAGAACCAGGGGCTGAGTGCAGGATTGGAGGGGGGGACTGACAGTCGCTAAGCAGGAAAGGGACCATGGCGTTATCATATCTGATGACCTCAAAGTACCAGGGCAGTGCGACAAAGCAATGTGTAGGGCCAGTGGGATGCTGGGATGCATAGCAAGAGGTATGTCCAGCAGGAGGAGGGAAGTGGTGTTGCCACGGTATCGCTCACTTGTCAGACCCTACCTGCAGTATTGTGTCCACTTCTGGAGGCCTCATCTCAGAAAGGACATAGAAAGGGTGGAGGCAGTCCAGAAGAGGGCAACTAAATTGGTGCAGAGGTTGCATCTAAAGCCCTACAAGGCGAGACTGAGAGATCTTAATGTGTACACCCTGTAAGAGAGGAGAGCAACAGTGGACATTATAGAGACCTACAGTATAAGAACCTCATGGGGTGAACAGAATGCAGGAGGTGAGTCTCTTTCAAATGAGAAAGAGCACAAGGACCAGAGGGCATGCGATGAAGTTGGCAGGAGCCTAAGAGGGATGTGAGGAAGTACTACTTCACTGAAAGAGTGGTGGATACCTGGAACTGACTGTTAGTGGAAGTGCTGGAGACAAAAACATTGGGAGGCTTCAATCATGTGTGTACAAACATAGGAGAATATTAGTAAATAGGCAGAGAGGAGGGAGGGTCACCAGAGACCAGGTAGGGTCTGTGGACACAGACTAGGCAGGGACTATCTGGGCTGACTGGGTGGGTAAGTGGTCCTTTTCTGCTGACAAATTCTGTCTCTATGTTTTCATGTTCTCTACCCTGTCCTCAAGGTTAATGACCCTCATCTCTGACTCTTCTTGGGTTGTCTCTTCCCTTAACTCTACTTCACCACCTGCACTCTCTCTCTCCCTCCCTCATATCCCATCCTCACCCTTCCCTTCCTCTCCCTCTCCTCTCTCTGCCTCCCCACCCCAACTCTTTCTCCTTCTCTCCTACCTCTCCCTTTACTTCCCTTAAGGCCCTGCTTGCCTTTAATTCTCACAAGGGAGCTACCCTTGATGGTCTTGGTCCTAAGCTTCAGCTTCTCTCATCTCCTGCCATCGATCTGCCTATCACCCAACTCCTTAATCTCTCTTTTTCCTCTGCCACTCTCCCTGAAGCCTGGAAGCAGGCTACTATCATTCCCCTCCATGAAGGTGGTGATCCATCTTCTACTGGTAACTTCCCGCCTTTCTCTCTCCTTCGCACTCTGGCTAAGTTGCATGAACACCTTGTTTTTTTCTCAATTCTTTTCCTTCTTTGACTTCTCCTCATCCTCCTTCATTACCCATTTGCAGTCTGGTTTTAGGAACTACTTCCACCTCTGGCTCACTGACCCTATCCTTTCAGTTATGGACCAGGATCTAGTCACCTTCACCATATGTGTCAATCTTGCTATAGCTTTTGACACTGTGGCACACCCTTGCTTCTGGACAAGCTTAAAGCAGCAGACCTCTCTGCTTCCTCATAGAAACATAGAAATATAAAATTTGATGACAGATAAGGACCGCTTGGCCCACCTTGTCTGTCCATTTCCCTACCTAACGGATAAGCTGTAGATCCTAGTTAACCAACAGCCTACTTCCTCCTACCCCCCACTAGAATTGCCTTATGTTTGTCCCACACATTCCTGAATTCCCCCACTGTTTTTGACTCTACGACCTCTTCAGGAAGGCTGTTCCATGCATCTACAACCCTCTCTGAGAAGAAATACTTTCTCACATTACCTCTGAGCCATCCCCCCTCTATCTTCAAATTGTGCCCCCTTGTTCTTGTACATCTCTTTTTCTGAAAGATGCTACCCTCTTGGACTTCGTTGATTCCCTTGAGGTATTTGAACGTTTCTATCATGTCCCCCCTCTCCCTCCTTTCCTCGAGGCTGTACGTCTTAAGCTCCTTTAGTCTTTCTTCATATGTCTTCTGGTGCAGACCCTGCACCATTTTGGTTGCCCTCCTCTGGACAGCCTCCACCCTGTCTATGTCTTTGCGGAGATGGGGTCTCCAGAACTGTACACAGTACTCCAGATGTGGTCTTACTGTCTGTACAGAGGACCAACAACTTCTTGTTTTCTACTGGTGATGCCTCTCCCTATGGATCCCAGTATCCCCCCAGCCCTCCTTATTGCCTTCTCACATTGCTGGCCCATCTTTAGGTCATCTGATATGACTACCCCCAGGTCCATTTCCATTCTTTTTGTTGTCAGTAACTCACCCCCCATTGTGTACTCTTCCCCTGGGTTTTTGTTTCCCAGGTTTGTTCCTCAGTCAGTTTATTCTACTCCTACCTTGAGCAAAGCCCTAAAGTTGTCTGAATCAGAAGCTCCCTCTCCTCCCACTCCCCATTTGTTCAAGTATCCCTCAAAGATCTGTCCTGGGCCCTATTTTCTTTTCCATATTCTTTAACAAACTCCCCTCTGCCTGTTCCTCTGCATCCATCCATGTGTGCACTGATGATATCGTACTCTTTGCATCTAGCTCCTCTTCCCATGACCTTACTTCCCAGCTACAACTGGATTTTGACAATATTTAGCACAGGTTCCAATCTAACCAACTATCCCTCAAAGCCAAAAATCTGTTTCCATGACTTTTGGCACCTAACAGAGGCTTACCGGACTCACTTCCCTCCCATCATTCCATACCCTTGAAGGTGCTGCAATAGAGGATATGTCCTTCTTTAAGGGCCTCAGGGTCTGGTTGGACCATCTTCTTGAGCTCTTAGTGCACATTGATGCCATGCACCATAAGCTCCACCCCACACTTGGTGTACTGTACAGGAACAAAGCAAGTATCCACTTCCTGCCTGCCATGGCATTGTTTTAAAGATGATTTTCCATATTTTTGACTATGGTGACATAGTTTAGAGCAGAGCTCTTAAACCCTCCCTTGCCAGGCTGGACCCCCTTGTTCATTCTTTTTCTCATTTTGCCTTGAACTGTCCCCCTCATACTCATCACGGGTTACTCTACTCTGTCTCTTCCCTCCCTTCTCTAGATGCCAGGTACCTTTTCCATTGTGCCTCCTTTTTTATCCAAATTCTGGTTTGGTTCCCTTTCTCCTACCATACCTCCCTACTGTCCTCTCCCCCTCATTCCACTTACCCTCCCCACAGCAATGTTTCCCATTCCCTTTCTATTCCATCTAGAAAATCTACTGTTGGTCAGGCTGCCTTCTTAGATCGCTTTTCTAAACTCAGGTCCACCCTTCCCCTGTAAATTGTCTCTGCCTCTTTCCTTTCTTTTTGTGACTTTTACTCCCACCTGCAACTGTCCATGACCCCTACCTCTTTGATCTTCTTTTCCCCCTACTCTTATTTCCCTGGCCACCCCCCACCCCACCCCCGCTATGCCTATATGGGTAAGTTACCCTTGCCTATCTAAACTCAATTTTATCTACCACAGGTACAGTACCTATTGTACTGTTTTGCCTTACTATGTTTATGATTATGCTCCTTTGATGTTCTGTGTTATAGTATATGATTACTATTTTTGTAATGCTGTTAATTGCTATTAATTTTTCCCTTGTACTATTTTCCATACACCTCACCCCCCAGGACTCATCTGGAAATGAGCTGTTATCAGCTCAGTAAGTCTTCTGGTAAACCTTTTGAAATAAATAAATATGCCCCAGGGACATGGTACTGCCACAAAAGTCATTCCACTCACACCATTCTATACATTGATGGCTGTCAATACCTATAAATACTGTACCATTCCTCACTATTCTGGTAGCACAATAGACCCAAAATCCTGTGACTTGGTTGTCCATGTCCCTGGCATCCAGTGGATTTAGCAAGCAATAAGACATGATGAGGTGTGGGTTATGGCCTGATAAAAGCACGCCCCAGGTGTGTTATGAGGCTTGAGGCGCTTGTGCCAAGTGCCTTTAGCACATGAGAAGTGCTCTTATCAGGCTATAACCCACACCTCAGAGTGTTTTACTGGGCTTATAAAAATGCCCCCCTCCCCCAGTAATTATTTAAAAAATAAATGAATAAATAAAAAATATAAAAAAATAAGTTTTAATAGTGGAGACTGTAAAAAATAGTCCCCCATTAAAGTATTTTGACAACTGTTTCTTCTGCAGTAGAGGGTTTTTCTATATGCCTGTCCATCACTGCTGCTTGTATGCTTCCTATACATCTGTGTATCACTGCTGCTTTTACTGCTTTTACACCACCCTTCCAAAGTCATTTTGTTTTCTTGTGTATTTGGTAGTACCAGACTGGCTGTTTGCCTGACAGCAACCATGCAGTTTTAGTGACAGCGAGCATGTCCTACTGCTGCAGTAGGATAGTTAGAGCCACCACAGTTACCACTTTTCAAACAGAGCTTACTACATGGCGCTTTTAACTTCAAGCACTCATCTGTAATGGATATTTTTCTGTTTTTTATGAATTGTGGATGAGAGTAGCGGTGGAGGAGCAGGTCTGGGTTTCTGTTTGAAAGCAGCTGCCCCGTCTGTTGCCACGGTCGCTGTAGTGGGATTGGAAAGCCATGACTTCTGGTTCTCTCACTGGATTCTGGTCAGCTTTAACATTAGCAGCACAGGTGAGGCTTTAGTTTCAAAGGTAAGTGATTTAGAGAATTACAGAAAGACAGAGTTTGTCTGTGTGTGTGGGAGGTTTTTTTTTTTTGTCACGTCAGACAGCAGTTACATGACCACTAGAAGGATCTGGAGATCATGGTCGTCAGGTTCACCTTGTTTTAAAATTTGGACATTGGGCACACTGATATTTTTTGTGTTGTGCGGCTCAGGTTGGCACAATTAGTGCTGATTGCAACATTATGTCCTGATAAGGACATGGCTTAAAAAGGGTTTCTGCCAATCATAATTTAAAAAATTATTTTGCCCATTTTATAACACTGGTTAACTGTAGTTTCAGGTAGGCAGGCTAGTGAAATCCTGCTGCAGAGGAGAGGCATAAGTGCATTCTGGAAGTCTGCACTGGCAGCTGTAGGCTTTATAACAGGAGCAGGCCAAGCAGAGGAGAGGATATTCCAAGTGACCCTCCAAAGAGGGCCAGTTCAGAGAGCGAAATACATTACAATGGTGCTCCCTAGATGGGGCTTTGGAAGAAAAACATCCAATTATATTGTAGAGAACTCTTAAGTTTGTTGAACACAGAGCACCTCAAGGATTGTAAGATGGAAGTGCCATATTGCAGGAGGGGAAGTAAGGAATTGTTTTTGATGACTAATCATGAGTCCCTAGTTAGGAAATTGCCAAGGCAGTAGAGCAGAGCAGTTTTTTGGTGGAGGGCCTCAGTGAGACAATCAGTATTGGTTCTAAAGGAAAGTTCCTGTTTCAGGGAAACCCCAAGGTATTTGTTGGACTTTACCACTTCTATGAGAGCTCCAGTAGAAGTAGCGAAAGGAGGTAGGTGCTGTCTGGTCAAATCCAGATTTCTAGGGCCAAAAAAGATTGCCTTGGTCTTTGTTGCATTAAGGACCAGTTTATTGGCTGCAAACCAGTTTTCCAGTTCTAAGAGGTCACCAGCAACCTGTGCATTGATACAGTTGAGATCACTAGACCATATGTAAGCACAAAGCTGTTAATTAGCCCCCCCCACCCCCCGGTCCCCGGCATATCAATGGCAAATAGTGAAAATAGAAAAAAAATAGCTCAAGATAGAGCCCTGAGGAACACTATCAGTAATAGGTCTTTTCTAGGAAAGTGAGCCCTTCCACCTTACCAATGGAGACCTATTGGTCAGGTAATGGGAGAACCACCATAAGGAGGGCTCATCAAGACCAAACAACTCTAGTGTTGTTAGGAGAAGACTATGGTTAACTAAGTCAAAAGCTTTTGTCAGGTCTGTGATGACTGCACCAGTTAGAAGCCCTTTATCCATGGCCTCCAGGATGTCAGAGGCTGGGTAACAAGTGATACCTACTACTGTTTTCACCCCTACCCTACCTGGTGGCACTGGCAAGTCTCTCTGAACTCCCACTGGCACTGACACCACAGCCCAGCTCACCACTCACAGATGCAGCAACATAACTCCTCCTCCTGATGACACTACAACAACCTACACATTGTCATCACCAACAAGCTCAACATGATCAGGTGTGCCACACAGCGCAGAGTGGGCATCCATTAAACAACACTCACCCACCATGAGTTAGACAGTGACAGAACTGGTGACCTGACCAGCCATGGGCAGGCATGCACAGTGAAGTTATCCAGTCTGACCTCTAGACTGTAGCTATATATTACAGTATATGCTGTCAGGGAGCAGTGTCTGTGTGCAAAGTTCAATTAATGTCGACAAAACAAAACAAAACAAAAAATTAAAAAGAAAATAAAGAAAAATCAAACAAACAAATAAAATCCATCCATGGATTGAAAATCTTGTGAAAGGCATTGTAATGCCATACATTTGATGTCTTTTCCTTTATTTTTATTTTTTTGTTTGCGATACACAGCATGTATTTTTGGGAGGGATATTATTATATAATTTGAAAGTCAATGGATCCCGAGAAAATATGCAGTAATTGGCAAGGAGGAAAAACAGAGACATCGAGGGTGGGGGAGGGTGGTACGGTGGGATGCAACCCAGTTTTCCTTTTATTATCCCCCCAGCATCAGATATCAAATAAGAAGCACCTGGGTAAAAGAATAAAATGGCACTGGGTCTAAACATCACCTACAAGAATAGCGCGATCAAGGATGGCGTGACAAAAATAGCGCTGGTTTTTTTTTCAGGGGGGCTTCGGCCCCAGCACCCCCCAGACTTAATTATTCACACTCCGGGGCGGGGAGCAGATCACGGGGTGGACTAAATGTCTGAGGACATGGAATACTGTTTACATGGCTCCTTGAAAAACTAGAAGTCCTAGAGTGTGTAAAATGAGTGGAGACCAGGATTAAAACCCTGGTCTTCAATAGCGCTGGCCGAGCTGCTCTATGCCCCAGCCCTCCACACCACAGGAGCAGCTCAGCCAGCTTCCTGGATTATGGTGCCCTTGTGTGCGATCGGGACCATGGACAGTGATGAGAGGAGCACTTACTGCAAGTGCTGTAAATCTCCTCTCGCTGTCTGGGGTAGCGCTATCTGGACTAGAGCTCAGGTAACTAGCACTATTCTGGTAATGCTCATCTAACTGAGTACTGAATAGAACAGGATAAAAGCTACTTTAAGTGGCAAGCACACTTACCTTATTCTTTTCTCTGCTGTACACAGCAAGTCTTTCTTACCTGTCCTTTCTTGCTTTCTGTCTTTGTTCCTCTAGCCTGATCAACCAGGGTATGCCTTGGTTTATTCATTCTTTTCTGTATGAAAACTGCACCTTGCAGTTGAAGCAAAATGTAAGGTAGGTGATAGGTAGTAGCTGGTGCTTATAGCCAGTCACTGTAAGTTGAGATTTAACTAGGGCCCTATGACAGTAAATTCATGGCTTCCTGGTTGGGGTTTTCAATGCCTGCATTCTTTCTGCTGGCTTGGTACCCTCTCCCTATGCCAAGTAAGCAATAAGACCCGACTGGTTGTGAGTTGTTAGGGGATACACACCTACCCAGGGCATAGTGAAGTCTAGTGCTGCAGGTGGAGGGCCTTACAGCTCTGGAAGGGTGGGTGTAAGCAAAGGAAGAAGGGAGACCAGTGTAGACCTCCCTGACCTGCAGTTCCTATGATTATGTCATGATTTGGTCCCCGACGTGGACTATTTATTATATGTAGTTAGTATCTAGTATAAGGAGTAGTGTTATTTACTTATGCTTAGCCATGATTTACTGACAAACTACTATTATGCTGCAAGTTACTGATACTTAGCCCTGATTTTCTCACATACTGTGTTACTGTGATTTACTGACATATTTGTAGGTATATTTGTGGTCTTAGCCTGCCACCTATGGCAATAAGCCATAATTACAATGTTTAGTATATTTAGCCATATTTACAATATATTTGTGGTCTTAGAGTGCCATCTATTGCCATTAGGCACACTGCCACAATCAGCATATATTATGGCTCGTTCTATTGTTCTAACAAATAGCTATAATCAGCATACTACTTATTACAATGTATAATGCAAATGCTAAGGTCTTGGTTCGAGCAGCCCACCATTTAGACCAATAGAAATGTTTTGTATAGCGTACTTAGTACACACATGAGCACATTGCATGGTAACGGGACCTTTTCTTATCTTACTATAAGAGCTTGTTTTTTACCAAAGCTCAATGAGAACGACGATTGCACCTGGTGTGAGGGGGTTCCCGACTCCCAGCAGGTAGGATATGCTGTCCTATTTACTTGTTTTTAGGGAATAAACCTTTAGTCATACCATCTGTTTTCTGAGTCATGTATTGCCAGACTATCTGGTCTAGAATCTGCTAGATGACTTCTGGTGATGACTCGATCATGATAAGCACCTTCTCACTGCGCTACACATTTCCAGCTGTAATTTTGTACTTTTTGCTCTGCTATAAGAGTTTTCTGGGGGAAACAAAGACACTTACATGTTTCTTATTAAGTAAAAGCAGCTTTTTCAGAATTTGATGGCTGGAACATGGAAACAGAAATGAAGAATGCGCCTGCCAAACACACGCTGCCACCAACTCCTGATAGGGCCAGCAGACAGAAATGTTCTAAACAGGCACCATCTAAAAACAATACAGCATCTTCAGAAACTATTACATCAACAGAAGACAAAATTATGTTGGCACTGAAGCCATTCTAGCCCTTTTGCATGACTCTAAAGTCATCAGAGCAAAAACTGAGGAGTTAAGCAAATGGCTAGGTGATGGCGAATCCAGAATCTCATCAGTGGAAGATTGGAGAGGGAGTCTGGAACCTGAATTATCAGCCCTCTGTTGCAAAATTATTAAGCTTAAAGCAAAATTAGAAGACCTGGAAGGAAGAAGTAGAAGGAACAATATTGTTACATATGACTTACCAGAATTGGCAGGAAGCTCAGATGCAGTCCACTTTGTGCAGATTCTGTGTGAAAATGTTGCTGGGGCTTCACCTAACAGCCATACATACATAGGTGTTGCACCTTTTGCCAGTGCATGGAGAACCACTGAGACCATTCATTATTAAATTCCTTAACTAGTTAGATAGAATGCACATTTTAAATAAATCTAAAGCATCATAGTCTCTTAGTTGGAATGATAAAAAGAAACGCATCTCTCAGGATTTGCCCTAAGCTGTCAGAATGAGTAGAAGAGAATTTACACCACTTATAAATGAGCTAATCACTGCTGGAATCAAAATCAAAATGCTTTATCCTGCCAGACTGTCAATAAATAAGAACAATAAGAACTACTCCTTTGATTCACCGGAGCGAGCCAGGAAACAATTAGCCGATCTTCTACCTGAACTGTTTAAATCAGGATGAAAGCTTGACATTATTTTCTTTGGGCTGGTTCATCTATATATTCTGTTTAAGTTAGCTATGGTTTTCAAATATATTGCTGTCGATTCATATATAATACTGAAATATGTTCCTCACCATTGCATGTTATTTCATGAACATCTTGTTCACAGCTTAGTTATGATAAACCACATTTGCATCTTTAACTATGGACATTACATTTAAGGAGATGTCTCATTAAGGAGATGTTTTCCCTTTCTTTCTTGGGAAGGGGCTGAGCTCTTTCATCTCCTTTTCTATTCCAACTATTTAGACGTGCTAGTATTGGTAGCTCAATGTCCGTTTGTTTTTTCTTGTTCGTTGAAGCAGTTGAGTTCAGCTTGTCAGTACTGCAAGTACACATGTTAAACTGAGCTCAATACACATGATGATTGGTTAGTTACCATGATTGCTTTAACCCTCTAATACTGTAGTATGAGTGTTTAGTGATGACTTCTTCTTCTACATTTTAAATCCTTTGCTTAATCTTGGTCCTAGTTCTTAATGTTTGATATGGCTGTTGGAATAGTAGTCACTGTAGGCTTCTCTGCAGTAGCAGTTATTCAGTCTGTAGAAACTTCTAGGGTAAGTTAACAAGTTTGGTATTTTACACTAGGTGTTAGTTCCATGCTTGATTTAATATAGTTAGGTGGCTTTAATATAGGGGTCTGAATTTTGGGGGAGAGCTGGTGTCAATTAGGTTCATAACAAAGGTGCATTTTTTTAACTTTGAAATGACACTATTACCCTGTTTTCTGCCTTAAATAATTATAATCAATGGCACACACTGTTTTTTTTTATTTTCGAGTAATGATATAGCTGCTCTTTCCAGAAATGCTCCGGATTTGTTCGTGTTTAATTTTCTCTAACACTTCTAGACATTCTAGTTCTAAATGTATTATGACCATTGCTGACTTCTCTGTTTCCTTACTGCAGTGTGCTTTGCATTAACATAGAGGTCCTATGGATGTTAATTTATACTAAACAAAAGTTAAAAGGACCGTCTTTAGTTCAACCAGGTTTTCTGCCCATCTTGATTAAAAATGATACTCAATGCACCAGTAATTCTCTATAATTTTGTTTCACTATTATAGCTCTCCCTTTTAACTTATAGTCTGAGCTGATTTAAGTTATTGCTAGCAGTATAAAGCTTTAGTCATTGCATGCAGTTGGAAGCTTAATACTGTTATACCAAAAATGGTGTGTTCCCCTTCTCCTTTGCTAGCAACATTAAAATTGTAGATCAGTATTTGTTTGTACTTTCTAATTCTATTTATAATGTTGCTTAACCCATAACACTCATAAACAACAATTTTTAAATCATACTCCTCTCTAGTTCTGGTTATGGAGTGGCAGGGAGACTAGAGTGAGAGCTTTGCATGGTTTGGATGTTGTTGCTAGTTCAGTCTTTGGGACTGGGGGCTGTTAGGCTAAGAATAACTTATATTGCTATAATCCTATATAATTTTTCTTGCCTACTTTCATGCCTTAGCCTCTCCAAATGTTTTTGGTTTTATATAGGGGTTTTGCTTATGGATTTAGGGTGGGAAATAGGAAGGCCTTGCAAGTTAAATTGTACACACATTTTAAAAAAGCAGATGGTATATGACACAAAGGGTAGACCTTTATAAATTTTATCTGTCAAGCTAATAAAGAATGAGTAATGTTATTAAGTTTGGTTCCTAGAATAGCAAAGGGGCTCGTTCCAAAGTAAAAAGGCTACACTTTCTGAATTATGTTATTACCCTGGATTGCAAAATGTTATTCCTCCAAGAAACACCTTTGTTATCAAGTGAAATTGATTTGTTTAGAAGGTTAAATTTCAACAAGGTATTTGGTGCTGGCAATAATACTACAAAGAAAGGAGTGGCTATTTTAATAAATAAAACAATTGATTTCCAACATAAGCAAACTATTTAAGATCCTAAAGGAAGATATATATTAGTGGCAGACAAATTAAGCAATATAAATGTACTGCTGGGCTCTATTTATGGGCCAAATTCCAATTCTGCAGCCTTTTTTATGCATCTTGTTTCTTTGTTAGGTCCTTTTCTGTTAAATAGAATAATTTTGGGAGGGGATTGGAACTTATCATGAGATCCATTTTTAGATAAATCCACATCACCAGGCACTGCCTTATATGCTGACAATAGGGCTCTACAAGATCTTATATATCTATGTGTTCTAGTGGATCCATGGAGAACAACTAATCCAGATATTAGAAAATATTCTTTATTTTCTCCAGTTCATAAATCCTTTTTAAGGGTCAATTACTTTTTAATCAGCAATTCTCTGTTACCAGGTGTAATTGTTGCCCAGACAATGACTAGGATACTTTCTGATCATTCACAGACCTGGATTCAGCTTATCCTGGACTCACCTTTCATCAAGCAATCTATTTGGAGGTGAAATAATAGCCTCCTTAGAGATTAATATATTGTCAGTTTTATTAAACTGTCAATTAAGAATTTTTTGGAATTTAATCTTAACTTGCCTGGGAAATTGTGTCATTGAGGCACAGGTCAGGAAGCATATGAAGACCAGGAGCAGGTATAAAATTTGTTAAGTAGCATTTTATTTTTCTCAATAACAGTAAAATAAAAATTATTCAGTATAACTATTTATAAAGGCAGTATAAACAGAGAAAACTAAGTCCATCTTCTGAGGGTATCTCTTAATTCCAAGTTTCAGTCTCTCAGTCTCTCACTCTTCTTGTCTCTCTAATACAAGCATTGCTGCTCTTTTTATAAGTCTTTGCAACCTCCTCTCATTAACAGACATCTTGTTTTTCCTAAAATATTCTTGTCAGTTTCTTTCAGGCACAGCAAAAAGAACATATTGACCCAGAACTGACCTCTTGTTTACAACTCTGCAAAAGGCTTAAAAACTGCATCTCAGGTTAACCCCTTGAGTTCAAAATAGCTTTTTGCAATCATTTCAACAGTATACCTATACAGTTTTAAACAAAGGGATCCCAGTATCAGTGACATTTCCACATAAAGATTCACATATATTTTTGTAACTGCAGATATGCAAGGGGGAAGAAAAGACAGAAATATCAAGGGAAGGCAGAGAGATAGTGAGAGGCAGAGAATTGTAAAACCATTGGAGTGATCAATTTCTAGGCGTCACAAGAAAATCTGGTTGCGCAACCAGACAGACAAGAGACAGAAAAGGAGAGGATAGAAACATAGACTTTGATGGCAGATAAGGACCACTTGGCCCACCCAGTCTGCCCATTTCCCTACCTATTGGATAAGCTGCAGATTCTAGTTAAACAACAGCCTACTTCCTACAACCCCCACTATAATTGCCTTATGTCTGTCCCATGCATATTTGAATCCCCCCACTGTTTTAGACCCCACAACCTCTCCAGGAAGGTGGTTCCATGCCTCCACCACTCTCTCCATGAAAAAGAATTTCCTCACATTACCCCTAAGCCATCCCCCCAACTTTAAATTGTGCCCCTTGTTCTTACACATCTCTTTTCTGAAAGATGCTACCTCCTGGACTTTGTTGATTCCTTGAGGTATTTAAAGTTTCTATCATGTCCCCCTGTCCCTCCTTTCATCAAGGGTATACATATTAAGCTCTCTCAGTCTCTCTTCATATGGTTTCTGATGAGACCCTGCACCTTTTAGTTGCCCTCCTCTGGACTGCTTCCATCCTGTCTATGTCCTTGCATAGATGGGGTCCCCAAAACTGCACGCAGTACTCAGATGGGGTCTTACCAATTGTCTGTATAGAGGGATAACCACTTCCCTTTTTCTACTTGTGATGCCCCTCCCTATGCATCCCAGTATCCCCTGGCTCTCCTTACTGACTTCTCACATTGCTTACACCTTTAGGTCATCTGATATGACTACACCCAGATCCCTTTCCGTTATTGTTGTTGTTAGTACCTCCCCTGTTATTGTGTACTCTTCTCCTGGATTTTTATTTCCCAGGTGCATTACTTTGCACTTCTTTGCATTGAATCTAAGTTGCCATATGTCTGACCATTCCTCCAACCTTGCCAAGTCCCTTCTCATCCTTCCTACCCCCCTCTTGTGTATCAACTCTGTTACAGACCTTTGTGTCATCTGCAAAGAGGCATACCTTTCCTTCCAGACCCTCTGCAATGTCACCTATAAAGACGTTAAAGAGGACTGGACCCAGTACTGAGCCCTGAGGTACTCCACTAGTAACCCCCCTTTCTTCAGAATGTGTTCCATTCACTATTACCTTCTGTGTCCTGTTGTGCAGCCAGTTTGCTACCCAGGCTACCACCCTGGAACCCACTCCCAGGCTGGCTAACTTGATTATTAATCTTTTATGCGGGACTGTGTCAAATGCCTAGCTAAAGTCTAGGTGAGCCATATCCACAGCCCCTCCCTGGTCAATTACTTTGGTCACCCAGTCAAAGAAATTGATTAGATACATCTGACATGACCTTCCTGCTGTGAATCCATGCTGCTTTGGGTCCTGTGCCCCACTGGCCTCTAGGTACTCAACAATTCTTTCTTTCAGAGGTGATCCATCATTTTTCCCACCACTGAGGTCAAACTAGCAGGTCTGTAGTTTCCTGCTTCTGCCTTGCTCCCACTTTTGTGAAGGGGAATCACATCTACCCTCCTCCAGTCCTCAGGTACCACCCCATCTTCCCATGATTTGTTAAAAAGCGTGGTTAGTGGTGTCACTAGGTCCTCCCTTAGCTCTTTTAGGATTCTAGGATGAATCCTGTCAGGGCCCCATTGCTTTGTCCACCTTGAGTTTTAGGAGTTCTTTCAGTACTCTTTCTTCTGTAAATGGAATGGCGTCAACCCCACTATCCAGAGTGACAGAGGACAGATTCTTGCATTTAGCTCTTTCTGCATAACAAATGGGACAGAGCCTTATTCAAAGCTGTCACATGCCCCCTCTTTAAGAGGGAACCTGTTTTCCAAAAACAGGTTTTCCAAAATGTTCTATTCTATTAAATTCTCATCTAACATTAGTTTATGACTTTTACAGTTCAGTGCATATGCAACATGGCAAACAAAGATGTTTCAACTCACATTTTTCAGCCTTCAGAGCTCTCAATTCCTGATCCATATCTTGACAGAAAATCAGCATTGACATTCTCAGGCCCAAATTTGTGCATCACTTTAAATTTAAATTAATGTAGTGCCAGGTACCACCATGTGATTCTAGAATTTTTATCCTTCATTTGATTAAGCCATCAGAGAGGATGGTGATCTGCTACAAGTACAAAGTCAGCTCCTAGTAAGTAAAACTTAAGGGACTCTATGGCCCACTTTACTGCAAGGCATTCCTTTTCAATGGCGGTGTACCTTCTCTTTGTCATGTAATTTCCTACTTATGTATAGAATAGGATGTTCTTTCCCATCTATATGCTGGCTCAAGACTGCACCTAGGCCTACCTCTGATGCATCAGTCTGTAACAGAAATTGTTTCTCAAAGTCTGGGCTTCTTAAAACATGGGCTGAACATAATGCAGCTTTAGTGGCTTGAAAAACCTAATCACATTCTGGGGTCCATTTCACATTATTTGAGAACCGCTTCTTTGTGAGTTCAGTGAGGGAGTAGCTAACTCAGCAAGGCTGGGAACAAAACTCCGATAATAACCAGCCAGCCATAAAAATGACCTGACATGTTTCTTGGTTTTGGGGACAGGGCTGTTAGCTACGGCTTCTACCTTTGAAACCTCTAGCTTGACTTCTCTATTACCCAAAACTTAGCCCAAATATCTAGTTTCCTGCATGCCCAATGTACACTTGGTAGGATTACTTGTCAGACCTGCTATTTTGATTGATTGAATAACTGCTCCAAGGTGTTCCAGGTGGCTCTTCTAATCTGGACTTTTGTTTCTGCTTCTAGTTTGGCTGTCATTCTTCTGGTAAGCACTCCTGGACTTGCTACTGCAGAATATATATTTTTCTTCTATGCTTCCATGGTACCAGGTCTAGTACCCATGCACAAAACTCCTGGCTTAGAGTATGCATGGCATAAATCCCACTCCTAACACTATCTGTCATCAAGGCACAGGTCAGGAACTATAACAAGGCCAATAGCAGGTATAAAATTTGCAAGTAGCATTTTATGTTTCTCAATAACAGCAAAATAAAAATTATTCAGTACAACTATTTACAAAGGCAGTACAGACAGAGAAAACAAAGTCCTTCTTCTGAGGGTATCTCTTAATTCCAAGTTTCAGTTCCTCACTCTCCTTGTCATTCTAACAAAAGCATTGCTGCTCTTTTTATAAGCCTTTGCAACTTCGGTTCATTAACAGACATCCCATTTTACCTAAAATGTTCTTGTCAGTTTCTTGCAGGTGCAGCAAAAAGAACATAGTGACCCAGAACTGACCTCTTGTTTACAGCTCTGCAAAAGGCTTAATAACTGCATCTCAAGTTAACCCCTTGAGTTCCAAATAGCTTTTTCCAATCATTTCAACAGTATAACTATGTACAGTTTTAAAGGGATCCCAGTATCAGACATTTCCACACAAACATTCACATATATATGTTTTATAACTGCAGATATGCAAGGGGAAGAAGAGACAGAACTGGTAAGGTAAGGAAGAGAGATAGTGAGAGGCAGAGAATTGTAAAACTGTCAGAGTGATCAGTTCCTAGGGCTCAGAAGAAAATTTGGTTGCTCAGCCAGACAGACAAGAGACAGAAAAGAAGAGGATAGGACAGATTTGTGCATTTAGCTCTTTCTGCATAACAAATGGGACAGGGCTTTATTCAACCCTGTAACAAATTTCACTTGATTCAGTCAGCATGTAAATGCTAGTTAAAAGAGGATTTCATAAGATTTGCTTCAAAAAGGGAAAAACTAATTCTTGCCAAAATGGGGTCCTTGATTTCAAAAATTGAGCATTTAGAAAACCAAGCTCCAAATTCCCTCTTCAATCAAGATTTGCAAGAACTAAACAGTTGAAAAAATGAGCTTGTTTTATTATCTAAAGAGAAAGCAGAATATTGTATTCTCAGAACCAAAGCTAAATACATTGATTTGGGGGAAAAAAAACAAGCAAAGGTTTGGCCAATAGACTTAAAAATCTTGAATAATCTAAAATCATTGATTCTATTATTTCTGAAAAAAGACAATTCAATTAAAACTGACCAGAAAGAAATGTTGTTGGAATTTTAAGATTTGCATGCTCACTCATATGGTCCTCTTTGAAACCCTCCCTCTCAGAAAGATTTGAATGAATATTTGGTTCAATATCTTATATTTCTGTCTCACAGCTAAAATTTTCTGTAACAGTATTTTTCCTCCCCATTTGACTTTTTTGTGGTACCCATCAAAGTTGTTCTCTATCCCCTATTTTATTTCATTTTTACCTTGACCCCCTTTTATTTTTTATATTTTTTAAATGATAACCCTCATATTAAAGAGATATGGGTGGGTCATTTTCATCTAAAAATGTCAGTATTTGCAGATGATATTCTGCTCCATGTTTCAGATCCAAAAGAATCAATCCAATCAGCCCTAGAAACTATTCAAGACTTTAGTAAATTATCAAATTACAAGCTGAACATGGATAAAACTACTGTTATGCTTTTAAATAATTATCTTTGAAGAACAACATTATTAATTTAGGACTATCCTGGTCACCCAATAGTATGAAATACTTATGTAATAATAGTTCTGTTGATCACAAACAACTAATTAACCTTAATTTGGTAATTTGGTTAATAAGTTAAAACAGGATATTAAAAGATGGAAATCAATTCCAGTATCTTTTTAGAGAAGAGTAAACATTATAAAAATGAATATTTTTGCTAGACTCTTTCATCCGCTTAACATGTTAAATGTTTTCTACCATCATCCTTACAAGCATCAGTTAATGATTTAATTTGGCAAGGCAATACTTCCATAATTGCTTTACACAAATTAATGTGACCTAAAACTCTTGGGGAATAAAAATTCCCAACTTCACTCTTTATTATATGGCTACCTATATGAACAAATACTTTCAAGGAAACAGGAAATCTGTGATAATTAGCAGCTGTTAGTAATGTTACTATTAACAGAAATGAATGACTTGCCTGTAAATGAGCCAGCCATATTGAACTGTACCTGAAAAAACATGGATGTGAAAATTATGTTTTCAGTTGTTTCCTTTTTATAGACAACATGCTGCTCAGTTCCCTTCGTGGAACCAATAATTTGGAGTTTTTACTGTGTCATGGTTTGAGTACAGAATGCTGAACATTAGCTATTGTCCTATCAGAACCATGTTTAGAGTTCTGTTCTCAAACCATGACATAGTTAAAATTCCAGATTACCAGTTCCATGAAGAGAACTATAACAGAATGCTGCCCATAAAAACAAAACAATGCAAAATGCAGTTTTTCACATCACTTTTCAGTTACATGTGGATCAATTAGGCTTATGGATATAACTTCTATGAATGGGAACATCATAAACAGCTGCAGATTAGAAATCATTTCCTGTCCTCTTTAAATGGATTCACCCTTCGACTAATGCAAACATTTATAGACCCATTTGGCTAGACATAGAACTTTCCTTTTTAAATAAAACACAAAATATCTCCTGGGGCCATATTATATACTAAATTCTCCAACATACCTACTGCTTTGAAAGACTCTGTTTTAGGAACCTCTTTGAAAGTTCATAACCAGATGTGTAAATTTGGGTGGGGGTTGTATCTTTAACGACATTAATCAGCCTATTTTTTATCATCCAAATTTTAAAATCATTAAACATTGTTTTACAAAAGCTTGGCTACCAGGTACTCAAGATATCACCATAGCTTCTGTGTTAGCCAATGGATACTTCCTTACATTTAATATAATACTTGAAAATTTAGGCTTAAATAAAAGATATACAAGAAACATTTTGTTAATAAAAATTGCTCTTATGGCTCATTTTGGTCTCCTCCTTTGGACTAATGATTTTCACGTATTCTTTGACAAACTCAAGCTTGTATGTACTAAACCTCATCCTATTGCAAACATTTACATGGCCTTATCATTCAAATTTTCAGGTATACCAATTCAACCTTCATATTGGCTAGCTGAAATGAACAATAATTCTTATGATTGGTCTCATTTTTGGTGTAACACCTACTACTATATCCCTTTGGACAACCTAAGGTTAATACAATTTAAAATCTTGCACAATGCCTATATGATGCCACAGAAATTATTCAAATGTGGTTTCATAAGTTCCAATAATTGTACCCGATGCAACTTGGCCACTGGATCTTTAAGTCACATCTTGTGGAATTGCCCATTACCTAAGACCTTGTGGCAGGAAGTTAAAAAGAAAGTTATAGATGATCTGTCTTTGCAGCAAGCTTTTAACTTGGAGGGTTGTATCCTAGGCAACCTTGACTCTTTGATTTCAAGCGCTGATAAAACTGTGATGGCCCTAGTAGCCATCTCCACTAAACAGGTAATCCCAAGGCACTGACTTGACAGTGATATTCCATCTTTCCAGGAATGGGCCACAAATATTTTGCACAATTTGCAACTCACTAAGTTAATTGTGAATATTCATAACAGGGTAAATTACTTTCAAAGTAAATGGGGTAAATTATACAACTTAGTCCTTATGTTATTTTATACTTATTGGAACGAACCCTCACTTGTAAACATCTCATTGTTGCTATGGTTGTACCTTTATCATGTTTCTTTTGTCTTTACTTCATTATGTTTATGAATCCATGTATGTAGAAGTATGTATTTAAATACCCTTCTTCTAATCCAGAATATTGCTTCTCATTAAGCTATATAGGGGGTACATATTTTATGGTGTTCTTTAGAGTTTTTATTTACCCTATATGTGACTTTTAGTATCATGCTACCTTTGTTATCTATTTTTTTTGCACAATTTCAACTATACCATTTTATGCTTATTCTTGGCCTTCAGAATTTAGTTTTTTTTGGGAGGGGGAATAATCGTGGTTTGGATTTTCTTCTTTTATTAGGGGATGTTTTGTTAATTGTTTTATATTGTTAGTTCTATTTTGTACTGCGCTATACTGTGTTGATGTTTTATTGATCAAAATCTTACTAAAGAAAATAAAATGTAAAAAAAAATACAATCTGCTAGATAACAATCTAACAAATGGCGACCGAAGCATGGACCAATTTGGTCTAAACTGAACAGTCAAGACAGACTGGAGTGCAGCTAATGGGAACAGGGATCTCTCAGCGTAAAATCCTGAGCCCACCTGTTCGACCAATATGGCCCAAGTCACAGTCTGTCTGCACCCAGAATGAGGATGGGACTCACAAAGGGACTCAAACCTATGCGCTTTCATTCACCCGCAGCTCTGGGCTGTGGAAACCCATATCCTGAAACTTGTAAATTGCCTAGGTGTGGAGTACAGGGTGCATGGATACACTCTGAGCTCTCAGCTAGTGCAGAAATAAGGGGAACCATCAAAATGGCCATAAGCACTGAGCTCAAACTGGATATTTCAAATTTTCTAACCTCCCATGGAGGTTGGAAGGATTTTGCGCCGGACATGAAAACATACGGTCATCCAATACAGTACATGTGCCTGCTGTATTTGGAGACCAAACATTTGGTCAAAAAGAAACAGGACCAAAAGGGAATGATGGTTGCCACTCTGTATTCCACACTTCAGGCAGTGGAATTGGAGGTCCTAGCTCTGAAACAGGAGTTGAGCTCCAAATCCAAAGAGATGTGCAAGCAACGGAGGGAGTTAGGAAAATAGGTTGAACGGTTTAAAAGTGAGTCTCGTGATGTAATGCATTGTACAGTACAAGAGAAAGACAGAGAAATTGTAAGATTAGAGAGGATTGTGAAAGGTTACAGCAGGATAAGAAACATCCATTGCAATTGAATGATTGGTTGACTGAATCAAAAGATACGATGTGGAATGAGCGTGCTGAAATGGAAGAAGAGTTAGCAAAATGTCAGGATAGTTTGGATAGGGAGCTCAGGAAAAAGGGTGAAGTGAGTGCCACATACAGAGTTTTGCAGAATCATGTTAGCCAAGGACAATGTAGGAACAGAACAGATCATTCTAAATATAATGCAAAATTGAAAAAGTTATGTCAGCAATTGACAGTCCTGAAAGGTCATGTGAAAGCTTTGCTACATGTACCGCCCATTGATCTGGCATCATCGAAGGGTGACAAGATTGATGACAGAGACACCATCTATGATGGCAGTCCTTGGAACACCGGAGGGGTGCAGAGACCTCACCTGGCTCCAGTAGGTGTCTTGACAAAACAAGACAGGAGAGACATTGAGGTTATGATCAAACAAATGGTCAAAAAGGCTGGAGTTCCCGGGTCTTGTTCTGAGGCAGTTCAGCAAGCAGAGACTGACTTGTTACATGATGAGGCCATAAAGCAGTGACTCCTTCAGTGTATGGCCACCACCACAGCCGAAGCAGTCATCAGAACCATGGACTTGCAATGTCCGACAACCACCCCTGAACATTTTGTAGTCTGCCCATGCCATCCAAAGCATTGTGGAGAAAACAGTCTGCATGTCCCCCGGCAATAATCTCAGTTGCCATTTGGAAAGAGTGCAGAGCCAGTGCAAAATGCTCAGCCTTCCAGCAAAGCATATAGTACAGGTCTTGAAGCAAACTGTGGACCCTACATTGTGGGTGAAACTGCCAGAAACTGTACGCAATGATGAAAAGGCTGAATTTCACACAGTCACAGCCAGCCTCCTGGTGACACAAACCCCCAATCTAGTCAGCATCATGCTAGCCCAAAAGGTAAAGCAGATCGCAAAAGAAACCCCAGCCCAGTACCATAGTAGATTGTGGCTTGCATATCGAGCAGGCAAAGATTTGGCTCACAAGACTGCAGGGCTAAATTCAGTTGAGTACAAAAGTTTGTTTTAAAAAAAATCTGCAGCCTGCACTGTGAGAAAAAGTTGAAGTGATGGTATATCCAAGAATGGATGCCTTTGCTGTAATCTTGGACAGAGTGGAGTGCACATACCAGATCTATGCACAGGACCTGGCTTCAGGTTCAAAGACCAAGGTGGCCGTGTTGCAAAGCAACACCGCACCATCCACCCAATATGTGGTGGAGGGAAAAATCAAAGGATTTCCAACAGGATGGTTCCTCTTAACAAAAAGCAGGGCTGGTCGAACAAGAACCAACAACAGTACTGGCAAAACCAACAGTACAACAAGGGAACAACAGACAAAAACAAAGGTCCAGCCCTTTTTATAAAGATCTTGCCAAAGAGAACAATCAGCTATGGGAATGGGAGGCTAAGGTTCAATCCCTTACAACAGCCCTTACAGCAAGGCCCATAGCAGCCTTCCCATCTGCACCCCCATTGGAAGAAGAGCCCGATGGGTACCAAAAAAACAAATCCCCATACTCTAAAGCAACAAAGATGATTCAGGCAATCTATTCCAACTCCAAACCCGAACAGGATAAATCAGACTGATGTTGTCAGGCCCAGTTCACATCATCACCACCCTGATGACTGATGATTCTGGCTGTTCATGCATAGAAGTGCTGGTTGGGGGTCACCAGCTTGAACTGCTTCTAGATATACTGTAGGTGCCACTGTTTCAGTACTACATCAAGAAGACCCACAGCTATCCAGTTGATCAACAGGAAGAGCAATCTCTGCCTATGCCTTTGAAGGGATCATAGTCATAACGTACAGGTCCAAACCCATACCAATCACTATTGGTATTTTGGAAGTTGAACATCGATTCGACCTCATGATATTACATCATCACCACAGCATCATGGGAATTGATTTTCTCAGATGCTATGGCTGAGTGGTAGATTTAGCCAACAGGCTATTACACCAGATACCAGGCCAATGCCGCATGCTTTGGATTTCTGACTCATACGTGGTAGCAGCAGTAAAGCCCAATGACATGGAGTATGACATTATCCTCGTGCTCCAGCACCATGAACTTTTTCCTCAGTTGAGGCCCATTTTAGTGAAGCATCAAAAAGCCTTTGGAAGAACAAGCACGATTGTGGAAAAATGGACACTCTCATACAGATCATTGGTGATGAGCCACCATGCCAAAGGCAATACCCTTTTCCAACAGAAGCAATACCCTCATTCAGAGCCACAATTGACTCCCTTACAAAACAAGGGGTCATTAAGTCTCATGTATCTACAGTCAACTCTCCCATCTCGCCAGTGAAAAAGCCCAACAGAGGCTTACCATCAACTACAGAAGACTTAATCAAGTCTCCCCAAGTTGTGCACCCACAGTGGCATTAGCCCAGATGTGCTAAAACTCCTAAAGCCTGAACACAAGTGGTTCATCACCTTAGACATTTCCAGTGGTTTCTGGTCACTCCCACTGGCTCCTGAGAGTCAATACAAGTTTGCTTTCACATTAGAAGGATGTCAATACACATGGAACTGCCTCCCACAAGTGTTCACAACAGCCCTTCCCTGTTCCACATCTGCATGAGAGATGCAATACATGACTTTTCCACATCAGAGTGCCTCCTTCAATATGTGGACAACCTACTCTTGGCCACAAAAGACCTTGAGAAGCACCTGGCACTGTTGGATGAGCTCCTGACACTCCTACAGAAGGCAGGCCTCAAATGCAGTCCTGCAAATGCACAACTGTGCCTCCCAGAAGTTTCCTTGCTGGGCCTATGCATCACTACAGAGGGCAGAGGCCCTGCCTTGGACAAGGTTCAAGGTATCCAGGACTTGCCACTACCCACCAGTGTGGCAACTCTGAGATGTTTCCTGGGAATGGTCAACTATTCCCAAGACTTCATATGCAATTTTGCACAAAATGCCACTCCACTGTATCAGCTCCTGAAGAAAGACATCCCCAGGCAGTGGGGACCTGAACACACAACTGCAGTCATTGCTCCTCCATTGGTCAACCCTAACCCAAAACTCCTATTCCATTTGGGAACTGCCTCAACTGAGTTAGGGATGTCAGCAGGCCTGGCACAAAAGGCACATGGCATCCTCAGGCCTATTGCCTAGGCTTCAAAAACACTCTCCCTTGTGGAACAAAAGTACACTCTCTGTGAGAGGAACCTGTTGGAAACCTTCTGGACCATCAAACACTTTGTCTGCCTCATAGGGTTTTACCCTATCATACTGCACACCGGTCACACCCCACCAACTTCCTGTTAACAGACAGGATCAAGGGTGGCAAAGTATCCAACACCAGACTCACCCATTGCTCTCTCCTGTTACAGGATAGAGACATCACTGAACTTCCCACCAAAATACCCTCTATTTTAGCACATGTCCTCCTTTATCAAGGAGATCCACATGAGTGTGGCATAGGTCCACCAAATCTGCCAGACCCAGGTCCTTTTTACCCTGCCACAAAAAGCAATATAACAGACCCTGCTTTATGCTGTGTCTTCACAGATGGATCTGACTCATACAATGGGGGAGAACTGGTTGCAGGATTTGGGATCCTGGTCATTTCTCCAGCAGAGGACACCTTCGAGGTGTCAAGGAAGTGCATCATTCTATCTTCACAGTATGCTGAACTTGCAGCAATTGCCTGTGTTGTGGAAGTCATCCAAGACCAAAGAGCTGAGAATACCATCATCTTTTCCAACTTTGCATTTGTGTGCAACACCCTTACAGAGTTTCTTCCTTTTTGGAAGACCCATGAGTTTGCCTCCGAAGAAGGCACCCCTGTCAAATACAGGGAACTCTTCATTTACATTGTCAGCCTTGCTGACCAACTGACATTCAAGCTGTATATACACAAAGTCAAGGCCCACCCCAAAACTGAACCCTTCTATGAGCACAATGATGAAGCAGATGCTTTGGCTAAAGATGGAGCTCGGGGTGCATCATTGGATCATGCCTCCTCCATCTGTCACTGTGCCACACCTAGTGTCAGCCCAAAAGAGGACCAAAGAGGTCCACCTGTATCTTCATGCTGTACAAATGACAGATCCAGAGATAAAACAGGTGTATGAATGCCTCTCAAAAGACACAGAAAAAGAAATGTCTGTAAACAACCCATTCAGGAGACACTCTGACAAACTTTATCTCTCACAGAACCAAAAACTGGTCCTCCTACATGAAGAGAGTCAAAAACTTTGGGTAATTCCTAAAGCACTCCGATAAGAATTTGTCCATCAGATCCATGGCACCTCAAAAGGTGGACACCAAGGGGTGGCTAATACCTTACAAAGAATGAAAACTGTAGGTGGTGTCCTGGAATGGCAAAAGACATCCAGGACTATGTGGACAACTGCATTACCTGTGCTCAGAACAACCCAATACCTGGCAAGAAAAATGCCAAACTGCTTCCTCAGAGGCAAACAGGCCCTTGTAATACAATTCAAATTGATTTCATAGGATATCTGCCAAGAACCAGCAACAACAAGTGTGTACTTGTGATCATGGACCTCTTCTCTAAATGGGTGGTGGCCTACCCATGCAAGGCAGATATGACAAAGACCATAGCCAAAATTCTGGTGGAGCAAGTATTCACCAGATGGGGCCCACCTCTCAAAGTAGACTCCGACCAAGGGACCACTTTCACAGGACATGTAATGCAGGAATGTTTGGTGTTACTGGGAGTTAGCCAAATGTTTCACATAGCATACCATTCTCAGTCATTAGAATGGGCAGAGATAGCAAACAGGCAAATAAAAGTAATGTTGTGTAAGCTTGTAGATGAGAATCCTTAAACTTGTGATACTCTTTTGCCCTTAATCCTTATGGCAATTAAAGCTACCCCATCTGCAACTACATGGTATACACCCTTCAAGGTGATGACCAGTAGGCAAATGAGACTTACAGAACATCTGTGGATTAATCTGGACACCCTCACTGCAGACAGAGTGTCGACAGACACTTACATTGCAAAACTGAAAGACAATCTTCTACAGAATCATCTTTTTACTGCAAGAAATCTAGGCCATGCCCAACAGCAATCCAAGATATACTTTGGTAACAATGTGAAAGAAGTTGACTGGCAAATAAATAATCAAGTGATGGTATTAAAATGTCCCACCCCAGCCCACCCATTTGCAAACAAATGGCAGGACCCTTTGAGATCATCAACAAACTGAGCCCTGCTGTTTATCAAGTTGAGGTACAACTTCCTAAGAAGAAGCCCATTGATACGTGGTTCCATGCAAATCAGCTAAAGCTATATAGAGGTGCTTAATTCTCCATTAATGCTCTTTCCCCTGGCCAGGGGAGGGAGGTCTGTTTGATTACCTTTTTATTCTTTTCATTTCAGAAATAAAAAGAAAAGTTTTCAAAGATGGTACTGATATGCCTACTTCTCTCTGGCATGAGGCCAGTCGTGCCAGAGCCAGCCTTCCAGTCCAAGATGAGTACCAGAGGAGCCTTCATTCTGTCCTCCAGGTTATGGAACCGTGGAATCCAGACGATTTACTTCTACCCTCTCAACCCCTTTCCCCATCTTCAGGAGTAGCTATTACCCTCCCATCTACCCACATCACTGTCCAAGAAGGAAGAGATTCCAATCTCTATGCCATGGTGGTGTCACCAGACCAATCCAATTTACAAATTGAATGGAAAGTTACGGACTCTACTGGTAAACAAATCCCAGTAACCCACCTTGCCTAAAGAACCTTTCAAGGTTGACCTAACACTCATAGTTCCCCTAATAGAACTTTGAGCATACACCAAGTTACCCAACAGAACTCTGGATTTTGTAATCTCAGAGCTACAATGAACGCTGACCTTCATACATGTTTCCACAACACAACCATGCAAAAACTTTGTTCTACTCACACTACTGCATCAGTCACTCTTTTTTTCTTTCCGCTGTTCTACAAGATTCAACAGAAGATTCTCTACAGTGCCCAAAATTGGAACCAGGTCCACTCAGCTGCCTGACTGCTATTTCTCTCCCTGGGACTCTAATAAACAATGTACAATTTATGCATGTACCTGTTATTTTAAACCTCACTCACTGAAACATGGCTGAGTTTGTCATTGTTCCAGTTCCAATGTTTCTACATTCCATACTATGATGAAGTTAGATTTAATGGCAGCATATCAGGCACATGCACAGGACCCTGTAGCTGGGCACCACTCAACTGAACACTGAAGGGTGTTCAGGCCTAAATGACAAAAGGGAAGTTTTAGGTATAGCTAACATTGCATGTGCACTAGGATCTGCTACAGGTATATTTGGCTCTGGAATGTCAATCGAACTGAGCTGATTTGGTAAAAATTAAGAGACATGCAAAATATTTCAATTCAAAATTAAGCCAGGATGTGATATAGCCCGTGCTATGTGATATTGCAGATATTGCACAAGAAGAAAGATTTAGAGCATATAGAATGCATGATATTATGCATATGTTTAATCAAACTAGACACAAACTTATTCAGTTGATACACCTAAATAATAAAGAAGTTAGAGGGCAACACATAGGCAGGGAAATTCTTTGCTCTGCTTATGGTAATTTTGCAATAACCACAGTAACAAATGTCTTCCAGGATTTGGAATCTGGGAGGAGCCCAGATTTTATTAATGATAGACATATGGCAAAATGGTATTTGTCCTCCTGCAAAACCTTATCATGTACTGCCAAGTGCATGGATAAGGCTGTGTCCTTGTCTTTGGCCACTGCATGGAACTTGGGCTATGTGACTCCTTGTCCGAATAAACATCCCCGCTACTCCATGGGCCAATGTGCTATCAGAGACACTATGTATGTTACATTCACAGTTTCCCTTCCTATATTTGACAAAGACTCTTCAGTTTTTGACAAGCTTTCCAGGGTTTCAAATTGGCACCCACCCACCAAATGGGGGTGGAGTTCACTCCGATTGAGTGAAAGTGTTCCAGTCACATGCCCACCAGGCGCCTTGCCATTTTAAAGAAATGAGCCGCTGTTTCCCTGATTGCCACTAGGGGCTGCTGCTGAGTGCCGCTGAAAACTGCTGAAATGCCGCCGAAGTGAGCTTCCAAAGATGAAACCATGCGAGAACAGGAGCTTTTGCTGAGAACAAGCCAGTGGTACATGAGGGAACTCCGTTTCTTGCTGGTGCCATCTCCATGTAGCAGGCTTAAGTTGAGTAGTCAAGTACTGTCGTTGAGAGTTCAGTCCGTGCCATGCAGTCATGCTGTGACCATTCCGATCCTTGGAGAAGGAGAGGCCAGGAGAGGGAGGACTGATCCAGAGAGGAGCGGCAAGCCCAGAAAAATGAAGTCACTGAAGGCCTGGTAAGTGCTGAGGGCTGGGGGAATGCTACTTGTGCTCACTCTGCTGCTCACAGTGACTTAGTGCCTGAAGAGATTGCCAGGTCCTGCTGCTGGACATTTGCTAAAAAGGTTCCTGGTGCCACAAACAGGTGGGGGGCAGTGAGTGGTGGGGGCAAGCACGATTACTGAGGGGGCAAGCACAATTGGCGGGATCTGTGAGTGACAGAGCCCTGAGAGAAAAATCTTCGACTCTGCTGGCAAAGAAATTCAGATAGACTCCTTCATGCTGCTCTACTGAGAGAGAGAGAGAGAGAGAGAGAGAGAGAGACTGTTTTCAGCAACTAAAACCAGGACAGCAGCAGATCATTATTTTTCTAAATAGGTGGTGTGATTTAGTGATCAGACTGACTCTCACTACTGTACTGGGTATGTGAGTGGCCAGCCAAGCCGGGTTGTATTGCAGCTCTGCATAAAACTTAGTCATTTAGCTATCTGAGGATTGTTGTGGATACAGCAAGTGACACACCAGCAACATTCAAGCAGGGTATTAAATATTTGCTAACTCCTGGAGATGTTGCTAACTTGATTGTTGTAAGCTGTGCTATTACTAGTGAGTCATTAAAGCTGCCAGATCATGTGTGTGAGGGTTGACTAGACAGGGAGCAGACTGGGCAGTCAGAGTAATGCTTGGGTATTCAAAATTGCTGCTTTGTTGAAGTAATATTTATTGCTCTAGTGCATAATAATCTTTGTTGTCAATAATTGTGAGCATTTTTGTCACTGTTGTGCCAGGAACTTAGACATTAATGTCATCTCATTCAATAACTGCACTGCTAGTTAACAGGTTAAGAAGCTTAAAGCAGAGTACTGACTGTTGTGCAAAACAGGGCTACCATTATTTGTGCCAATGTGATGTGTTTGATGTAACTATACCAGTTTGTGGTTACTCGCCTGAATTTATGGACTGGTCATATACGTTTGATAATGACCAAAATGCAAATGACACTGTTAAGAACATCAACAATGTTACCGAATCTTCAATCAAGCAAAACGTCAACTTTGCCTCAACAGCAAATGGACAATTCCTTACCAACCAACTGACCAACACCTCTGTGACCTGCCCGATCCAGCTTACCAAATGTCGGCTTTCTGAAGTTCGTGTGACCTACAATTGTGAAGGCCAATACTGTGTTGTAACCAATTACAAGACCTTTTCCTATGGAACTTTTGTGTGTAATGTCACTAGTCCCAACTTCTGTTTTGTACCTAATTTGTGCACTGTCTTTGGCCATATGGTTATCACTCTTGATTCCACCCCAGAATAAGATTACATAGCTAGTGACCCAAACTATCTAAATGATATGAAGCAGTATTTACCTCAATTTAATGTACACATTACTCAATCCACTCTACACCTCAGAAAATTATTACAAAGAAAAGATACATATCTTATTCATATTAGTAATGATGTTAATAAAGCTGAACAATCCCTTAACTCATTAAGACCTAGATACACCTGTAGGTGGCATCTGAAAACATACCCACTCAGGCCAATAACGACTATAGACATACTCAGCTGACTTTCACTCAGGCCTGAAAACATCTGAGAAAGTCAGCAGTCTTTACCTAAATATTAAACAGACTGGATCGCTTAGAATTGATTGCATAGCACCATTAGAAAGGTAATTTTGTGCTGAACAACTTTGCTGCTGATACTTTGTGTCTGTCATGTATACTTTAGGAGTTATTTGCATTTGTTTAAGGTAAGGTGTGCATGGCTGACATTTATCTCTCAAGCCTCACCTAAGCATCTCGAATAAATCTGAAAAAAACAAACAAAGTTTTTGGGTATTTCAGCTAGTATAAAATAAAAACCAAATTGATTACAATGGATTGCATAGCACCGTTAGAAAGGTAACTTTGTGCTGAATAACATTGCCACTGATACTTTGGCTGGGATATTCAAAGCAGTTGAGCATGACGCAACTGAGTTGCACTGGCACAAGTGCAGACTTGCGCCATGGAGCGATATCCAGTGGGAGTCATTGCATGGCACAAATCCCATTGCACCAATGCGCAACTATAATGAATGCAGGTGCAAGTGCAGGGGGTGTGCCCATGAATATCCAATGCAGTGCAATATTCAACCATGGAACCATGGTGCAAGTCTCAAGCAAATCTGAGATGTGCCGAGCAGACTTGAGCCTATAAATATAGGGCACAAGCACACAGACAGCACTTGCACCAGGTGAGAGGGAGGGAGAGAGAGAGAGAGAGAGTGACTGAACAAACAAAAGAAGAAAGGACAGACAGACAGAAAGACAGACTGAGAGAGACAGAGCGAGTGAGAGACAGGCAGACAGACAAAGGCAGCCACAGAGGGAGAGGGACAGAGGTGACAGTGGAGAGGGACACAGGGGCAGAGAGAGTGAGAAGGATAGGCAGGCACAGTGCCAGGCAGTGCACCAGGGTGGCACACAACCCAAGCAGCCAATTGCCCAGGAGGATATAGGACATCAGGGGCCATGGATAGTGTGCCCTTCTTGATGGAGGCCATAATGAGGGGAGTGAAGGGGCATTAGGAACAGCAACATGGCTGAGGAAGGGCCTATTGGCGGTATGCCCAGAACAGGTGGTATTGTGCCTGCACCACCTTTGAGAACTACTCTGACATGGAGATTGTGGGATGGTACCACCTGAACAGGGCCATTCTGAGGCAGCTCTGTGAGCTGCGCAGTGAGGAGATGCAGGCACCCACAAGACGGAGCCATGCAATGTCTGTGGAGACCAAAGTGACAGCTGTCATGTGCCTGCTCACCACAGGCATCTTCCAGAGACCAACAGGGGACACCACAGGCATAACCCAGTCAGCCACATCACACCTCCTCACACAACAGTTCCTCAACACTCTGCTGCCATGTGCTTCAGAATACATCCATTTCCTCAGCACACAGGTAGAGCATACAGCAACCATGCAGGACTTCTACAGGGTAGTACGTATTCCTGGCATGCTTGGGGCCATTGACTGCACCCACGTGGGCATCTGCACAACACCTGGCCCCGAGGGTGTGGCCTATATCAATAGGAAGGGGTTCCTGAGCATCAACTGCCAGGTGGTGTGCAATGCCATGTGGCTCATCACCAATATCTGTGCCACACACCCTGGGAGTGCACATGATGCGTTCATCTGGCACAGCTCTACACTGTTGCACAGGTTTGAGCATGGGGACATCCCCACAGGCCCCCTAGTGGGTAAGTATGGGACGGGCAAGGGGTGACGGGCAGAGCAGGCCATGGGATGGGGAGGGCAGGGTGGGCATGCTGGTGAGGGTGCCAGGGACAGGCAAGGGCACAGCAAAGGATGGCATAGGGCTAACCATGTCATTATCCACACAGAAGACAGTGCCTATCAACTGAGGCCCTGGCTGCTCACCTCTTACTGGCGCCCATTGTCCCCAGCAGAGGAACGCTACAACGAGGCACACGTGAGCACACACAACATTATTGAGCATCCATTTGGCATGCTGAAGGCACATTTCCATTGCCTAGACAGGTCTGGCAGTGCCCTACAGTACAGCCCCTTGAAAATCTGTGGCCTATTCCTGGTCTGCTGCATACTGCACAACATGGCCGTTGACCGTGGGATAGCTGTCGAGGCTGATGAGGGCAACAGTAGTGGGACAATGGAGGCAATGGGCCAGAGAGTGGTGGACAGCCCCCTTCTGGGCAGAGGGATCTCCAGCTGCAATGGATGGCATGCCAGCATCATGACACCATCGCACAGGAGCACTATGGTGCAAGCAGGTAGGTGACGCGAAACCCATGCATGAGCCACACACACAGGTATTGCACACAAGCAGGGGCATGCATGGCAACGGGTATGTACACACAGTGGCATGGTGCAGGGGTAGGGGAGTCAGTGGCACACAACCACACACAACTGCACACAGCATCACACACATGCACCCACACACCCGGACACTGGCATGTAGTGGGGATCAGATGCATTGCACTGGTGCACAGGCACAACAGGTGCTGAACTGCCCTCATCATGCCTATGCTACATGGTCCAGCAGCTGGGCAGGCATGCACACAGGCAGTGTGCAACATGACACACAGGTGCCACACTGCAGACAGTGGGCAGGGCGGCATGCACATCAGGGCCACTGCACAGAACCATGGCCACTGCAGCCATAGGCTGCTCATTGGCCACAGGGGGTGTTTGTAACAGCCCCCCAGGGTTGGAACTGCGGGACCATGACCAGGTCCAAGCGGGGGTGCATAGGCACCCATACAGGCCTGCCCCTTACATTCCTGGTATGCCTACATCAGAGCCCGGCATTGACAGTGTGAGTGTCGCCAGATGCTAGGATCATGGGGTCAATGGTGGCCGGCCATGCCCTGTGGCAGCCAGCAGTGCAAGGCCATCCATGATGACATTGGCAATGTGATCCTGGGATGCAGTTGTGGCCTCCTGCATGTGCTGTATCACCACCAGGAGCTGTGCAGTGCCCCTCTTGCACTGCTCGGCCACCTGGTGCACTTCCATGTGCAGTGCACACACCCCAGCAGCAAGCTGCACCTGTTGCTCCATGGAGGCCTGCAGCAAATGGGTGTGCTCAGCCAGCGGGTTGGCGTCCTGGGGTTTCCAGGCAGGACACCAACCCTCCTGTGGTGACCTGCCATGCTGCGCAGCCCCCTCTCAGGTGGATGCTGCACAGTGGGGTCTTTATGAGGTAAGTTCCTAGCTGGTGCCCCGGTGGCAGACCTTGCATTCGGTTGCCCTGTGGCACCCACAGCCTGCTGCTGTTGCCCGTCTGGCCTCTGAACGCTGCCCAGTGACTGCATGGCTGAACCACCATCATCACATGGCACAGATGTGGCAGTGCACACAGCTGCACCCACAGTGGCAGCAGGCAGCTGTTACCCCACTGTCAGGTCACTGGGCGTGCTGCCTGTGTTGGTGTCTGGTATGGGCATCTCCCCCACAACAGTGCCCATGTTGTCCAGGATTAAGGTGAGGTCATCACCGGCATCAGACCTCACCCCGATCTGTGCCACCACACAGAGGACAGCAAGACTGGCATCCTGTAGGAACACATCCAGGGCCTCATACAACCCCATGCCCAGGACATCCAGCTGGACAGTGGTGGAATGCTGTAGTCTATCAGGCCCCTGGATGCCCAAGGAGGTGAATGGCTGGTCCTCTGAGGCTGATCCTGCTTCCATGGCCGCTGCCAGCACCCCATCCTCCACATGCAGGCATGCCAGTGCTGCAAGAGAAAACAGGTGTGTCAGTGATGCAATGCCCACAAGTGCCCCACCAACACAGCCACTGCATGCTGTGCATGGCCAACATACTTACCATGCAGTGATGGGCTGCCACCTGTCTGGAATTCTCCTCCAGGCATGCCCTTCATGGTGCTGTGGTGCATGGTGTCTGCCACCAACTCCTCCTGCACCGAGAGCTGTGGCGCATCTGCAGGTCCCCCTCCAGTAACATTCCAGGCCGCACAGATGGCCGCCACCTTCTCCTTAATGTGCCTCTTGTCTGTGCCCATATTCTTGTGGCACTTCTGCACTGACTGCTGGTGGCTGCCCTGCCGGTTCACACATGCTGCCACCTCCTCCCAGGCCCCAACCCTGACTTGTGGTGTGCCTGTGGCACCTCTCAACAGTGGCTCCCTGTTGAGGTAGGCCTCAAATAGGGCCTCTGATTCTGCCTTAGTGAAGTTGGGCCTGCACTTGTGAGCAGGCCCATGCTCCTCACCCTCCTCACGTTCTGACATGTCACTTCCTGTGGGCATGGACAGCACAGTGTGTCAGTGGCAGCAGCATCCTATTCCATCCTGCCCTGCTGTGCTGGCAGGGCTCAGTGTGCTCCAGCAGCATGCGCAACTTACCTCAAAAGGATGCAATACCGGTCCATGGCCTGTGCCGATCCGTGATGCTTTTATAGCACATCGCATACAAATGAGCTTTGGCGCAACGGTAATGACATGCTAATTCCCCCAGTGTGCCACACATTGGCTAATGAGCTCATTTGCATGTGGTGGCTGAATATCACAGATTTTCTCCATACGTAATAGGATTGCTCTAGAGCAAGTCACGGTGCAATGCGCACACATGCACGGTGCACAGGACCACAGTGTGCATATGCCAGATGGTATACTGTCACCTAATGTGCACTGTGTGCCCACTGCGTGATAGGGGCCATGTCGCATGATGCACCATGCCTGCTATTGTGTACGTGCGCACTGTGCAGCAGCCGATCTCTGACCCCTGCTGTGACCTCTGTCCCTGGGTGACCCCCGCACTCATGACCCCGTCTGGCCATGCCCATGCCACGAATCTCTGAGACCACGTGATGGACGGACACAGCGCATGTCCCCTCAGCCCGTGCATCTGGCGCATGCAATAGACACATTCGCCGACCACTGCCGTATTGCTCAGTGGCTCACACCTGTAACATGGTGCAGCAACGAGCAGGATGAGCGGCCAACTGGACACAGGTTGAGCTAGTCAACCTCATGGCCTGTGTCCAGCCCCATGCACCCCAATTGTTTGGGTAAGTGCCACTGCAGCAGCCCCGGGTGGCTGTGTGGCAGGCCATTGCTGCCTCACTGAGGCAGCACACAGGGGTGGCCATGATAGGGGAGCAATGTCACCACTGCTATGGGAACCTGGCTCAGAGGGACCCAGAGCACCTCAGGAGGTTCAAGGCACAAGTCAGGCGTGTGGCTGTGCCACAGCCAGATGAGTAGGCCCATCATGCATGTGTGCCCTGGTGCTGTACTGTGGTGTTGGCAAGGCTGCCTGGCATGTCCTGCAGGGTTGTGTACTGCCATTGTGCACATTGCAGGGTGGCATCACCCTCCACCACTTGCATTATGATGCCACTGTGCTGGACGAGTTGGGCAGGGGCTCACCCTGTGCACAGGGATGGGGGTGGTGGGCAGCTGCTGTGGTTGGAAACTGATGAGTACCTGTTTCTATTCCATTCCCAGGGCCTGAAGACTGAAGATGGGCAGTGCTGGCAGGACTCCAGGCCACAGTGGACCAGGGTGGAGGAGCAGCTCCGGTACCAGTGGGGCCACAGAGGGCAGGTAGGCACTGACATTGTCTTTCGCACCATCATTGGGGGGTGGTGGGGGGTGTGGGTTCAGGCATGGCCCCCTGTGCCGTGTGCTGTGGCAGCTGTGTGCATCACACTGTGCGTGGTGCCCGCCACTGTGGAGCATCCATTGGACACATGTGCCGGCTGCTGGTGGGATGGGTGTGCACCCAGCTGCCACTAATGTTGCTGTGATGCTGCCAGAGCACTGTGCCATGTGACTGCCATGGTGCAGTCAGATGGCCACTGTGTGGCAGGGACCACCGCTGTGCGCTGATGTGGAATGCCACATTACTGGTGGGCACTGGCCGACACCCCTGCGGGTGGCCCATATGGGCCCTCTGGGGGGGGTGTTCCTGCTGTCCAGTGCGCGCTGTGGATGGGCATGGTTCCTTAGGACATTGCACTGATCACCTGTCCTGTCCCTTGTCCTAGGTGTCCAGTGGTGATGCAGGAGGCCCCTCTACTGCTGGCTCCTGAGGCAGTTAATCCTCATCACATCGACAATGATGGAGGCGGTCCTGCAGGTCTGGTGGCTGCTGTTGGCAGACAGGAGGCAGCGATGTCTGCAGGGGGCAGCAGGCTGTGGCCGCCACTAGTCAGGCCCTGATTTCCCCTGTTTCCACAGCCGTACCTCCCCCTTCAGTCCTTCTTCCCACTGTACAGTCCCTGTTCCTATCCCCTCCCCTCGCTTTCCTACCCTCCCCCACACCCTTCTCTTGTAAATAGTTATTTTGCACAATATATTACTTTTGACTTACCTGCCTGTGTCTGTGTCTCCTTTGCAGGTGGCGTGAGGAGCCATGCTGCAGTGGCCCAGTGCCTGTCTGTGTGGTGTACATCTGTTGAGGCACGTGTTGTGCTTCTGTGGATCAGTGCTGTGTGCTGCAGTGTGTCCTACTGTGTTGGTGTTCCTCCCCTTGGTCAATGGCTGTGCCTTTGGGTGCCCATGGGGTGGCTGTCAGGTTTGTGTGGTAGGTGTGTGCTTGGTTGCATGGTCCTGGGTGTGGCCTGCCCTGGTCTGGATGTGCAGGGGGGGCACGGACTGCAGCCTGTGGGGGGGCCACTTGGTGGCCCTCCATCCACCATTGGCACCCCCTGTTGCCTACTGTCTGTGCCACTGTTGTGTTCTGGGGTGGGGGTCTGGGTGCCTTTATGTGCCCTGCTGTGCCCAGCTGGTGGTGGCCTCCTGTGGCCTGTCACTATGCTTCCCTGTCTCTGTCCCTGGGTCACCTCTCTGTGCCATGCCCCCCTCTGTTGCTCTGTTGCTCTGCTCCCAAGGTTGCCCTGGGGCTTCTCTGTCTGCCCAAGGCACACTTTTGGTTGCGCCATGGAGCAACTGTACCATATTCAATCAGGTTGCGCTGGCACAGTGCAGTCAGTGCAACGTCTGAATATGGCTCCTGTTGCACTACGGCACATCGGATTTGCGCTGCCTTTGGCACATTTCTGAAAATCTGGGCCTTTGTGTCTATCACATAAACTTTAGGAGTGATTCACATTTGTCTATGGTATGGTGTGCATGGTTGACATTTGTCTCTCAAGCCTCACCTAAGCACCTTGAAAAAATCTGAAAAAAAAACCACAGTTGTTTGGTATTTTAGCTAGTATAAAATAAAAACTGAATTGATTACAGTTGATTGCATAGCACCAGTGAAAAGGTCATTTTGTGCTCAACAACATTGCCACTCGTACTTTATGTGTAGCACTTATGGTCCAAGAGGTATTCGCATGTGTTTGTGGCATGCTGATTATGGCTTGATTTTGCTTAGAAAGGCCCAGGATGCAATTCTAAGAGTATACAGGACACAAGTGGTGGAAGTTTCAAAGACCTCTTCCAGTGTGAATGAGTTAATTCACTGTTTCATGATGGAGACCTGAGCACAACTTTGTCAAATACTTGGCTGGAGCTTACATTCAAATCTTGTGTGGTTATTCAAGTGATCTTAATTGTCATTCCAATTTCTACCATGTTTTGCCTTTGTAAAACTCTGAAATTGCATAACAATCAACTGAAATTCCTATATGCTACCCACTCTGCCAGAGTGTAACTTACTCGCTTAACCTGTTTTAGTGTTGCCTCCTTATTCAGGCAACATGGGGGGAATATGCAGCTCTGCCTAACCTACAGTTTTTATTTTATTTATTTAGCTTTTGTTTACCAGGTAAGCACACTAGACAGTCACGTGCCTATTTTCAGGTGCGACCCGGGAGAGTTACAGAGATACAAGCAATAACAGTACAGAGGCTAGCATCAAGTTACATAAAGGTACAGTCAGAATACAAGCAAGAAGAACCAGCCGAAACAAAGTACAAAGGCACAAGCAATCATCTACAGTCAGGTAACAGGCAGAGAACAATTTTAGTGCGGTTCAGTATGAGGCAGAACAACCCAGGGAGGGCAGCCAGGAAAAATTAGAGCCAGTGTCAGCAGCAACAGTATTTCTGAATATTGCTTATTTGTTATTTATTTTTGGAATAAGTTCCTATGATGATGTCATGATTTGGTCCCTGACGTGAACTATTATATGTAGTTAGTAGCTAGTATAATGTGTAGTGTTATTTACTTATGCTTAGCCATGATTTACTGGCAAACTAATATTACGCTATAAATTACTAATATTTAGGCCAGATTTTCTCACACACTATGTTACTGTGATTTATTGACATATTTTTAGGTATATTGACGGTCTTAGCATGCCACCTACAGCAATAAGCCATAATTACAATGTTTAGTATATTTAGTCATGTTTACAATATATTTGTGGTCTTAGAACACCAACTGCCATTAGGCACACTGCAACAATTAGCATATTTTATGACTTGTTCTATTGTTCTAACAGATAGCTATTATCAGCATACTACTTATAATGTATAATGCAAATGCCAAGGTATTGGTTCGAGCGGCCCCCCATTTAGACCAATAGAAATGTTTTATACAATGTACTTAGTACGCACATGAGCCCATTACATGGTAATGGGACCTTTTCTTATCTTACTATAAGAGTTTGTTTTTCACTGAAGCTCGATGAGATTGATGATTGTACCTGGTGTAAGGGGGTTCCCAACTTCCAGCAGGTACTGTATGATGTGCTATCCTATTTATTTGTTTTTAGTGAATAAACCTTTAGTCGTACCATCTGTTTTCTGAGTCATGTATTGCCAGACCATCTAGTCTAGAATCTGCAAGATAACAATCTAACACTGGCATCTGCTATATTGTAGCATTTTTCATTAAAAAATAACTCCCAGCTATGACAAAAGTACTGAGGACCATGACACACTTCAATTAAAAAGTCTTCTTTATTAATAAATCATGAAAATTCTTGCCTAAGATATGTGCAAACCTCAGTACATCTAAGGGTGGGTGTCCCTCAACAATCCACACTGCAAAGGGTCTTATTGCACTTAGAAAATGGACTGTGTTGTCACAATACAACCCATTTCCTAACCATGATAGGATAGGGTTGTAATATTCTGCAAACAGCACCAAGCAGAGTGGAGGTAGGACTTTCAGAAGCAGCATAATCTGCAGCATAGAAGTGTAAGCCGCATACTGGTGCTTTTATTTTTTTACTGGGCAGTGTTGCTTGATACTCTCATACCTTGTGACTGCTGTCAACCAATAAGGTTACAGGATTTTTTCAACTGATTTTATAAATAAAATTAGAGAAGCAACTGAAGGTACTTACATGGAAAAAAACTCTAGGTTTACTTAAGCAATAATCCACAACAGGGTGTAGGTTATGGTGGGATTTACCCATGCCTGGTGTGTTCATGAGGTCACAGGCCGGGTGACTTAACCCCCACCAGAAGTCGGTAAATCCCACTATAACCCACATCCTAGGGGGATTATTGTGAGTATACAGTGGGATAATTATTCAAATAAATTTAAAAGAGAAAGAAAAATGTGTTCTATTTTCTTTTTTTAAATAAATATTTTTCTGCAGTGCTTAAAATAGTCCTTTGTTGCTGGGTAAATTATGATTGTCGGTGTTGTCTGCACCTGTCTTTCCTCAAGTTTGTCTGAGTTTGATTTAATGTTTTTTTGGGGGGAGGGGTTGTGGGTGGTACCATGCTGTCAGACTGATGCCCCATGTACTGTAAGTCATCTCGCTACATGACAAGGAACGGTTAATGAGTTGAATACCTGACAACTTAATGTGTATAAAGCCCTATCTGCATGGTATATAATTATACTGTTGCTGTCTTAAATTCTATATATTGTAGCATAGCTCCGCATCATTCATCGTGTGCTAGACCTTGTATGTTAGAACCTCCACTGTGTCTTGTTCTAGCCTTTCTATGTAAGTGGGTGGCCCCCTACATAGCCCTTAGTAGCTCCACTGTTGGTAGTTACTTGAAATGTCTGATTTGATACATGGCTGTAGAAGCATAAGTCATTGCTGTCTATTAGTCCAGTCTGGGCCTAATATCTATGAGGGCTATCCCTATGTAACCCACTACTAGTTTGCTATTCTCAGTAGTTAGTAGTGCTTTAGAAATGCTTATCCGCATTACTAGCCTTTTCCTGAGTTTTGTTTACTGCCTCTGCTGTTTCTGTGCATTGTCCACCTGTTGAATGCTACTGAATAGCACAGAGCTGACCTCCTGGATCTGGCAATTTGGCATCTGATTGTCTATTGCCTGTATCCTATCTGGGTGTACTGGGTGTCAGCTGTATTCCACTTTGTGCTTAGGATATGTTAATGTTATTCCTAATCTCTGCCTGGGAGCTGTATTACTCTATCACACTGTAGGGCAGCAAGGAGGGCTGGAGGGATACTGGGATGCATAGGGAGAGGCATCACCAGTAGAAAACAGGAAGTTATTATCCCTCTGTACAGACAGCTGGTGAGACCCCCGAGTACTGCATGCAGTTCTGGAGATCCAATCTCCGCAAAGACATAGACAGGATGGAAGCTGTCCAGAGGAGGGCAACTAAAATGGTGCAGGGTCTGCGAGAAGACATGTGAAGAGAGACTAAAGGAGCTTAATATGTATAGCCTCGAGGAAAGGAGGGAGGGGGGACATGATAGAAATGTTCAAGTACCTCAAGGGAATCAACAAAGTCAAGAGGGTAGCATCTTTCAAAAAAGTGTGCAGAACAAGGGCACAATTTGAAGATGGGGGCAGCTCAGAGGTAATTTAAGGAAGTATTTTTTCACAGAGAGGGTTGTGGATGCATGGAACGGCCTTCCGGAGGAGGTTGTGGAGTCAAAACCAGTGATGGAATTCAAGCATGCATGGGACAGTCATAAGGCCATTCTAGGGTGTGGGGGTAGGAAGAAGTAGGCTGCTGGTTAACTAGGATCTGCAGCTTATCCAGTAGGTAGGGAAATGGGCAGACTGGGTGGGCCAAGCGGTCCTTATCTTTTTGGTCCTTTTTGGACCTCAGCAAAGCTTTTGATACTGTTGATCACAAACTATTAGTCAATTGCCTTGCAAAGTTGGGTGCCACATACCATACCTCCCAGTGGTTCTCTAGCTACCTAACTGGAAGATTCCAAAAAGTAAAGGCAAAAGGCTTTTTTTCTGCTGCCTTGCCAGTTGCAAGAGGAGTCCCTCAAGGATCCATCTTAGGCCCTATCTTGTTTTCTTTGTACATTAATGACTTAGATGCTAACATATCTATGTCCAATCTGCACTTTTTTGCAGATGATACTGTGTTGTATACTTCTGGCTCATCGTTATCTGAAGTTAAGGGAGTGCTTCAAGCGGACTTCGCACAACTTGAGCATAATCTAATAAAGGCAAAGCTTCTGCTCAATGCTAAGAAGACTAAAGCGATGATATTCTCCCGCAGTGCTGTCACATGCCCCCCAATACCCTTGCCCAAGACTTCATTGTCACCACGCTAAACGAGCCTCTGGAAGTTGTAACCAAATTTAAATATCTGGGTATCTGGATCGACAATAAATTATCTTTCAATGACCACATTGAAGATGTCTCTAGAAGGTTAAAAGCAAGGTTAGGTTTCTTCTACAGAAATAGGCCCCTTACTACATGAGCTTCGAAACAAGCTTGTACAGGCCACTTTTCTCCCCCTACTCGACTATGGCGATGTAATCTATTCCTCCACCACTCTTGCAAATCTAAGTAAACTGGACATCCTTTATCACCATGTGTTATGGTTCCCCTTACTGTTCGCACCACTATGACTTATATGCAGCTGTTGGTTGGACATCCCTTACTACTAGACGCCTGCTCCATGCTGGGCTATGGACTCTTAAACTGCTCCTGAAGAAATTGCCAAGCTATCTCTCTTCCCTTATTAGTATCTCACATAGTGCATACTCATTAAGAAAATCTGACTTTATTATGCTTGACATACCAAGGACGCGGACTTCCTTTGGTAAGCGTGCTATGCATATGCCCTTCCCTCCATTTGGAACCAATTACAAACCGTACTGAAACTAACTAGCACAGTTTCAATAAACTTCTACAAATCGCTAAGTTCAGCCAAAATAAAAGACACCTGTAACTGTCATTAAGTCTCTTCCTTCCCATATGTGCCATATTTATCCACGGTAAGGTATAATTGATTTGTCATATTAACTGCTTTCCATTCCCCTTCTACTCCTGGCTTTATCTATGCTTCCTTTCCACTGCTACTCTATCAAATCACTCCTTCCATATCAGTTGTAGTCTGTTTGTTCTAGCTGCCAAAATATATGTATTGCACACACCAGTTATCATGTTTCATTTATCAGTATGCAACCTGTAAGTCGCTTCCCTTCTCATATCAATGTTTACCACCTGTGGTCACCCTATGTGGTACCCTTGTATGTATATCCAGCCTGTATCATGTAACGTGCATTTCATGTATATACTGTTATTACCTATCTGTGTTTGTACTTTAAGTGTTTATGTCACAGGACCTCCTTGTGAATGAGCTTGCTCAATGGAGTTTTCCTGCAATAAACTTGAACTTGAACTTATCTGCCGTCAAATTCTATGTTTCTATGTAAAGGGATCATGTACTGTTTCCCCTCTTCGTTCTAGCTGTTCTTGGAATGGACTCCATCATTATTGCTCCTCATAAACCCCAGCATGAGTATGGCTACATGCAGACCCTCCCTCTACCCTTTATCCTATACTCAAGGGAGTGTGATCCATACCTGCTAATTCTACATGGTATTTATATTAAAGGCAGCTACTATAAGTTAATTTGTCATGCTGGAAAGTAAGCTTAATTTCTCTGACTTCTCTTGATCAGGATCGTGTCTTTCTTCCAGCTGTGTCTATCTGGGTATATTGTGCTGAATCCAGATCACTTGCCTCCTAATCACAGTCTGTTCCATTTCTGATGTACTCTGGTCCAAATCCTGAAGCACGAAACTGTGGGAGACAGAAGGCTGGGTTAACTTATATGCCCCTGATGTTCTTGCCATAACTAAAACCTAGTTCAAGCCATCGATCCTGCCCCATGAAGTTGCAATATCTGGGTATTCTATGTTTAGGTCAGACAAGAGTCATAAGAAAGGAGGAGGAACATTTCTATATGTTAGAAGCTCTCTCGGTGCCTCTCTTGCAAATATTGGCAACTGAAATTAATGCTGAATATGAATCTATGATAATTAAGTTATTACTTGGGGGCACTAAGTCGCTATATGTAGGATGTGTTTAAAGTCCCCCTCAAGTGGCAACTTCCACCCTGGATTCTCTAAGTAATGTTCTGTCTGACAATGCCCTGGTTGAACTAATCTTGCTTGGAAATTTTAACATAAATTGAATCCCGGAATGGAAGGATGGACCCAAAACTATCCTTGTAGAGGCCCAGCTTACACAAATCGTATCAGAGTCGACAAAATTAAATAATAAAACAGGTAAACATATCCTTCTTGACTGGGCTCTTGTCTTCAAACCTGAGAGTGTTAGAGGCACTGAAATATTTGCCTATTCCTTAACAGACCACTCCCCTATAGTCTGCATTTGGAGTAATGCCTCGTCCAGACCCTCACCCAGAATTCTAATGGCCTGCAATTATTACAAATTTAATCTGAGTTCCTTCATTTCTACTTTATCAGGTATTCACTGGGCAATATGGTTTTATGTTGATCGGCTACAGTATATAGCATTTTAGATACACTTATTTGACATTAAAGCTGCATTAGCTTTTCAACAAGGGCTGTATAAGGTTTATGCCTCGGATTAATGCTCATTGTTTATTTATTACTATTTCTAGGTTAACTGGTTTTTAAAATTGAGGACTTACATACACAGGGGACATTGGTATATAAAATAATAATTATTGAATAACTCAGAACTTCACTAATTTTATTCTGGTCCCAGTTATTAGTTGTACAATTTGATCTTGCACTATACTTGTCATTGTAAGTTGATCATGAACTGTAAGGGCTTGATATGGGTGTGCATCTGCCTTATCAGGTGGGAATTAAGGAAACCTAGTGTGTCTGACAAATTTAATTTGGGGGTAACAGACTGGGGCAGGGCTGGGCACTCCGCTGCCCTAGTGACAGAAAAAGAGATTGGATGGGGGAAAATTTCTTCATCTGGACTTCTGGGCTATAGATTTGAGAATAACTTACTAAAGATGTTTTCACTAACAGCACTTGATAAGACTCACATAACTCAAATTTCTCAATTTATTAGGCTTATTGATAACTTAAATACAAGGGTAGTAAAAGAAAAAAGCATTCAGTAAGATCTTTAAAGGTAATAAAAACTGTATTCCTAATCTTTTTGGCTATCTGTGGGGATGTATACCCAAATCCAGGTCCACCTTTGTGTCGTTTAGGAGTAAAGGTCGCTGATGAATTTGATACAGAACCTTTTGCACATCAGAGTTTCCGCATAGTCCATTTTAACACAAGAATCATTCTAAATAAGTTAGATAAATTAAGACATTGATTCATAGTTATAGCCCAGACTTGGTTACAATTACAGAGACATGGTTAAACACTAAAATTGATGATACAGATGTTAACATTTCACATTACCAACTTTGGCAAAGAGACAGAAACAAAAGGGGGGGGGGAGTTATCCTATGGAAAAGAAGGATTCATTTTAACAGATATAAGTCCAAATTTAAAAGTGAAGGGATAGCGGTATTAATGTTAGAGCTAAAGGTACAACACACAAAACAGATGGTAATAGCTGGGACATATCACGCCAAATGTTAATTCAGGGGGTATTTAATCTCCTGCAAGACCTTATGCAAGATTTCAAGGACACCCATGAAATTACAGTAATAGGAGATTTTAACACAAACTGTAGATCCATGAAAGAAGGACATCCACTAGTTGACTTTCAGATCAGCTTGGGGCTCAGTCAGCTGATCAGGGAGTCAACTAGAATTAATATGAAAGATAGTAATTCATCCTCAATATTGGATCTGATATTCACCAACTTTCCATCAAACTACAATAGGTGTGGTGTCCTTCCAGAATCGGATCATCAAGTGACTTATTGTAATAGAAACAGGATGCAAAGCTTGAGTGGTCAAAACATTGATTATGTGAATTGTTATGTTAGAGTTGGAAAAGGTTCCCTGGGATATATTAGATCTAATACCATCTGTAACTGATGTCTGGTCTTTTTTGTTAGTGAATTTTTGAGAGTTTGTGATAAGCATGCCCCCAAAGAAAGTAAAGAAATAGAAAAAAATAATGAGCCCTGTACACCTCATATCTATTGAAACTTAGGAAGGAAAGGGATATTAGCTGATCTAAAGCCAAGAAGAAAGATACCAAACAAGACTGGAAGAAATACAGACAATTACGCAATAAATATGTTAAAGAAATTAAAATGGTAAAAATATTTCCTGCAGAAACTAGATAATAGCAGTTCACATAACCCTAGAGAATTTTGGAAACTAATGACAGGTTTATTAAAAGGTAATAATTAAATAACTACCAGCCATTTTCAGATAGAGGGCCAGACAGTTACATTATCACAAGAGGTAGCAGACAGATTTAATAAATATTTTGTTAACATGGGTAGCGTTGACTCAGTTGGAGATAGAGCTAGTCATTCAATTATACATCAAAAACAAACAGGTGGGGTGGGGATGCAGGAAACAGAGCAAACAATGGGGGTGGGGGAAGGGGGGACAGACCAGGTCAAGCAATTAAAAGTGGGGGCAAAACGGACAAAGTGGATGGTAGCGTCTCTGAATGCACGCAGCATAGGGGAACAAGATGGAGGACTTACAGGCCCTCTTGACCAAAGGCAAAGTGGACATTGCAGCCATTATTGAAACTTGGGACACAGTACATCATGATTGGGACCTCTCAATCCCGGAGTACCAACTTTACAGACAGGACAGGGAAAAAGGAAAAGAGGGGGTTGTGACATACATCAGGGATGGAATAGTGTGCATGAGGGAAGAGGAGATGGAAGAGGGGCAGTGAAGCATTGTGGCTGCAACTACAAAGCATCAGGGTAGGAAAATTAGGTTAGGGGTGGTATACAGACTGCCTAACCAGGGGGAGGAAATGGACAGGGTGCCGTGTGTGCAGTTGAGAGATATAGCAGGGAGGGGAAGTGATAGTAATGGGGGACTTTAACCTGCCTAAAATAGACTGGTACATTCCAACCATGACCTGTGCCAGACATCAGGTGATCAGTGATGCAATACAGGATGGCTTCATGACACAGTTGGTGGCAGGACCAACTGGGGGGAAGCAATCCTGGACCTAGTGCTAACTAATGGGGGAGCACATCCAGGAAATTGATATCAGGGAACCTCTAGGTGGAAGAGATCACAGTTCAGTATGGTTCAGGATAGATATGGGCAAAGAGGATATCCAAAAACGGACTAAGGCACTAGACTTCAGGACAGCCAACTTTAATAAGATGAGGGAAATGATCAGGGAGAAATGAGGAAACTTAGAAGAGGGGGTGGGGTGGAAACAATATGGGGAAACATCAAGAGAGCCATGCCATACAAATGAGCACAGACAGTTGAATAAAAACAAAGGGAAGAAGAAGAGGGCAAGACGGCCTAGCTGGTTCAATAAGGAAGTAGCTAGATCAATAAGGGAAAATACAGCAGCTTATAGGAAATGCAAAAGGACTGCCTGGGAAGAGAATGAGGAGGAATTTCACAGACTGGCCAAAATAGCGAAAAAGGAGGTCCAGAAGGCCGAGGTGCAGAAAGAGCTCCAGATAGCGGAACGGATAAAAAGAGGGGAAAAGGCCTTCCTTAACTATATATAAGAAAAAAGGGACTCAAGCAGGAGACAGATTGGGTAACAGAAGATAGGGCAAAAGCAGAAGTATTACATGAATACTTCTTCTCTGTCTTTACAAAAGAAAAAGATGGACTGATGCCACACATGGGGATTAGAAAGGAGGGAGCAGGGGAAGATCCAATAGGGGTCATTGGGATAGAAAGGGTGTGAGAGGGACTGAGGGCAATGAAAGTGGATAAATCCCCAGGGCCAGATGAGATAGACCCCAGGGTACACAGGGAACTGGCAGATGAATTAGCAGGCCCTATGTCACTTCATTTCACTAGTTCCCTGAACTCAGGGGTGGTGCCAGTGGAATGGAAAACAGCTAATATAGTGCCACTCCCCAAAAGTGGTCCCAGAGAGGACCCAGGCCTGTCAGCCTAACCACTATAGTGTGCAAACCTATGGAGTCCATACTAAATGAGGGACTGGTGAGATACTTGGAAGAGAACAGTTTGCAGGCTAGTAAGCAACATGGGTTTGTGGCCGGAGGATCTTGTCAAACAAACATAATTGAGTTCTTTGACTATGTCATGAAGGAGGTAGACAAGGGTCAGGCAATAGACATCATATACCTGAACATTAGTAAAGCCTTCGATTCAGTCCAACACAGAAGGCTGATAACAAAACTGAGGGAGCTAGGGGTAGGGGAAAGATTGGTCAGATGGGTAGAAAACTGGTTTGGGCAGGATGCAGAGGGTGGTAGTCAGAGGGGTAGCCTCCAGTACAAAAGAGGTCACTAGCAGGGTTCCACAGGGGTCAGTTTTGGGTCCAGTATTGTTAAATATATTTAAAAATGACATTGAGAAGGATATTCAATGTGAGATGTGCCTATTCGCTGATGACACCAAGATCTGTGGGAGGGTGGACACCCAAGAAGGGATACAGGAACTAAGGGAAGACCTAGCCAGACTGGAGAAATGGTCAGGGATTTGGCAGCTGGGCTTGAACGCCAAAAAGTACAAGGTGATGCATACTGGATCAAGAAACCCTAGCGCAGAGTATTATGTAGGAAAAGTGCAAGTAGCCGAGTCGGAGGAAGAAAAAGACCCCGGACTAGCAATCACTAGTGACTTGAAGCAGTCCACACAATGCAAAAAGGCGGTAGCAAAGGCCAACAGGATGCTGGGATGCATCGTGAGGGGAATCAGTAGCAGATACAGTGAGGTTATTCTGCCATTGTATAGGTCACTGGTAAGGACTCACTTGGAACATGGAGTGAGCTATTGGCACCCATACCAAAAAAAGACATTGAACTGCTGGAAGAGGTGCAGAGGAGGGAGACTAAGATCATCAGGGGACAACAGGACAGGTCATATGAAGAGAGGCTGGAATCCTTTTTTTGCAATTTAAAGTTTATTATTTTTAACTCACAATACCAACGTAGCAGACATAAATACAGAAATGCCATCTACATTAGACATATACAAATCATAAGTCTACTATGTCCCCCATCCACCCCTCCCTTTCCCGACATTCCCCAACCCTTATCTGCTAGGACAATAAAAAAAAAATAACGTGACCTGCTGAGATCTCTCCTTTCAATATCGTCTAGGGGCATTATTAGGGTCTACCATTTGGAGCTTAATTCTGCAATGAATAAAGGGTATGCAGGGGCCCATATTTTATTATATGCGGTCATGGTATTGCTCAAGTTAGCAATGGTCTTTTCTGTACGTAAGTTAGCTATGATTTCAACTAACCATTCGTTATAAGAAATCTCCTGTTGGTCCAGCCAATGTCGCAGGACCAGCTTTTTAACAGACATAGCAATGAGAGTTATGTGATATTTCCTGTTACGTATTCTTATACCTGAAAGATCCCCCAGGAGACAAATTTCCGGTATAAATAGGTCATTCAAGCCCAGAAGGGGGTCCGCGAGCTGTCTAATATTAGTCCATAAAGGGAATACTTTTGGACATGACCAAAAAATATGCACTAGGGATCCTTCCTATTGCTGGCATCTGTTACATAAGTTGGTGTCCTTTAAACCCAGTTTGACCAGTTTGACAGGAGTATAATAGGCGTTATGTAAAATAGAAAATTGCATCAGTCTTAGTCTATCCTGTTTAATAAAATGATGGCAGGCATGCCAAATGGTTGTCCAATTAATATTCTGGCCCGGAAAAAGAGATTCCCATAACTCGGGCCCAGAGCAACTAGGAAATTTCCATAGGTATAATGTATTGTAAATTTTGGAAATTGCCTTGGGAACCCCACTCCATTTACCCAACTCTTTACGAAACGGAATAAAATATCCATTCTCCGGTTTTTGATCAAATGACTGTGTCAGTGCATGCCTGAGTTGACACAGCCTGAAAATATATTTATTAGAAATGTTCCATTTGGCAGCGATTTCCTGGATTGAGAGCCAGACATTATGATCCTTTATCAGGTCCGAAATGCCCAGGTCCTTTAGGGAAGGAAACCAGGACAGGGGTATCAGTTTGCCTGCTATTTTGAGGTTTAGGTTGCCCATTATCGGTTGGTTAAGGTCCTTGGTGTGACTATAATTGAGAAATCGGGAAATCTGAGCATGTATTTTTAGGGACGTATAGATTGTCGTGTTATTAAGTTTAATCAGTAGATTACTTTCCCTTATATGTAGCAGTCCTCCGGGGTTTAATCCGGATGCCTGTATTAGTGCCAGTTCAATTTTAAGCCAGACCGGGGTTATACGAGGGTGTTCTTGGGAAATCCATTGCATATATTTGTTAGCATGTGATGCCCAAAAATAAAGACAAAGGCTGTGAAGCCGTAGGCCCCCATTATTGTTAGGGGCCATCAAGGTGCGATAGGCTATGCAGGGAGACTTTTTTATCCAGAAATTTAGTGAACAACACAAAGTTTCCTGAACCAGGACAAAGGGAGCCAAATGTCAAGCATAGAAAGCGGGCACAATAAACGCGGGAACACGTTCATTTTGATTCAATTTACTCTTCCCCATAATGAGATCGATAGGGATGCCCATCTATTTAAATCTTGAGTAATGTTGTTTACTAATGTATCGAGATTCAACCTGGCAACCTGCTTAGAACTACAGGATAACTCTATACCGAGGTACCTAAGGGAGTCTTGTTTCCAGTTAAGCCCGAAAGCCATGATATCTGATCTAAAAAGCCTGTGATTAAGCAGAAACACCATCGTTTTACCAACGTTTAGTTTGTAATTGGACATTTTGCTAAAGGTACTGATGATCTCCAGCATATATGGTATAGACGTACAGGGATTAGCAATTTGGAGAAGGAGATCATCAGTGTAAGCAGATACCTTTACTTCACAAGGGTAGATAGGAATTCCCTGGATATCTGGGCAGCTTTGTAATCTTCTAATTAGTGGTTCAAGGTATAAATTGAATAGCAATGGTGACATAGGACAACCCTGCCTGGTACCAGAATGAAGAGTAAAATTTTCGGAAATTACCCCATTTCCTGAAACTCTCGCTGACGGTGATTTGTACAATGCCCTTAACCAGCTTATAAAAACTGCTGGTAAACCAAAAGCTTTCAGGGCCAGAAAGAGATAATCCCAGTGTACCCTCTCGATTCCCTTCTCCGTGTCCAGGGAGACCAACGCCGCGGGGTAAGGTGCATCCCAGGTCACAGAGAAGACATGCGACAGGGTCCTTAAATGATCCACTGACGACCTTCTTCTCAGGAATCCCACCTGCTCCGGACCTATCAACACGTCCATAACCTTTTCAAGTCGGATGGCCAATAGTTTGGAAAGAATTTTGATGTTCTGATTTATTAATGATATGGGACAGTAATTGGTTTCCGAGTTGGCAGGCCTACCTGGTTTAGGGATCAGGATGATCAATGTCTCGAATAGTGATGGGTCTACATCTGCACCCAACAGGATGTGTTGGTAGAGCGGAAGAAGCATTGGGATAAGTTGAGTCTGGAATTTTTTATAAAAGAGAGCCGAGTACCCATCTATCCCCGGGGTTTTATGCAGAGGTATCTCTTTAATAACCGCAGCAATTTCCACGGCAGTTATCAGGGCCAGAAGTCCTGCTTGCTGCTCAGGTGTTAGCTGGGGTAGGTTAGTCTCCCGTAAATAATCCTGTAACTGTTGTTTTGTGGGGGGTGACTTCATGGGACTATATAAGTACTTATAGTAACAGGTGAACTCTCTTATAATGTCATCTGAGAGTGTTTTGAGAGAGCCATCTTGTAAGGAGATTATGGAGGTAATGTAGCAATATGATTCCATTTGTTTAACCCTCAGGGCAAGCAACCGGCCAGCCTTTTCCCCTTGGTCGGTATATGAAGCCTGAGTCATTAAAATGGAATAATCTACCTTCTCCCTAAGGAGTTCCATATATATGTAGCTTTCAATCTAATAAGATCCTGTCGTGACCCAGGAGAAGGATTCTCCTTGAGTGCTTTAATCTGGGCAAGCAATTGGGCAAATCTATGATTGGCGGTCTTTTTTCTATGTGTAGCTATGCTAATCAGGATCCCACGAATATATGCTTTGAATGCTCCCCCCCCCCGAATATCTGGTCTAACTTGGGAATCATTGTTGGTCTGACAGAAAATATCAATTTGTTCTTGTATCCTTTCGTTAAAAGGGGTTTCTTTTAATAATAAATCATTCAGCTTCCATCTGGAACCTCGTTTTGGAAGGGGAATCATTAAGACTGAACAGGACACAATACAGTGATCTGAGGGAGTCCCTGGTAGAATCGAGGAGTCTAATGTTCCAGATATTAGCGAATGGGAGAGAAATATATAATCAGTCCTCGATGAGGAGAAGTGCACAGGAGAGACGTAAGTGAATTTCTTATCTTGGGGATGTATGATCCTCCAGATGTCACATATCCCGGTTTGTTCAGTAAACTCCCGAATTGCCCTTTTGGCAGGAGAAAGGGCCGTTTTTCTGAGGACATGATCGGTCCCAGATCGGGTCAAGGACTAGATTAAAGTATCCCCCGATAATTATGGGAATAAAGAGATGGGGCTGCAGGACTCGTGTTAGTTGGGTAAAAAATTCAGGTGCATCCTTATTAGGTCCGTACACACTACCTACTATTACCTCCATGTTATATAGCAAGCCCTGTACAAAAATATACCTGCCTTTTGGGTCCCTAAGTGTGTTAAGAGCTTTAAATGGAATTGACCTGTGGACGAGGATCATTACTCCACAACTGTTTGTGGTTCCTTCTGCACTGAAAACTTGCCCAAACTGCTGCCTGCGAAATTGGGCCGCCTCAGTATCCAATAAATGTGTTTCCTGGAGACAAATAACATCTATATTTAATAACTTCAAATTATGTAGAACTTGATACTGTTTCTCCCTTTTTCTGCCCCCTCGAATGTTCCATGTAGCAAAACGTATACTATTAGCCATGATGTTTACATAGCAAAATCATACTCTTCTTCCCTAAGTCGATAGTCCGTAAAGAGCCTGATGTTAATAGTCTTGATATTAATGCAATCCTAGCAGATAATCGACCTCCCCCTCCCCAAATTATCAACATAAATTTTCCAATAGAAAAACATTATCCTAGGAGCTTTCAGTTCTTTTTCCCTCCTATCCTTGGTCCGTGATTTCGCTGGACCTGCGCTGGCCTCAGAGAACCCCCCCTTGCCACCCAGGAACCAGGATCAACGACCGCAAATTACCTGGCTAAGAACAGTAACTATTTACATTAGCCCTCAGCAACTAGGACTGTACTAAATCAAATCGTACGAATAAATACAACTATAACATGAATATCCGAACTCCCCTAGTCACAAGCATAGTTTCATGATGTCGTTGTCAGCTATAAAAGTTCCTATTCTGCAACTTTCTGCACCTTAATCCTTTCCTGTTGGGTCAGGTAAAGTCCCATTAGGTAGATCATTGGAACTCCGTGTTAACCTCCGTAGGCAAGTCTTCTTGGCTTCTTACTGTGTACCATTGGAGGGGGATGCCCTCTAATGGGAAAAGACACGAGTTACATTAGCAGGTCAACAGCAGCATGTTAGCAGCGAGTCTAATCACATGGGTAGCAACTACAACTCCTTTCCAGCCAAGCAAGCTGCAATAAGCACCTTGGGCCCACTATAACTGTTGAAAAGAACCCGCTCTGGTAACTAAAGGAGCAGGAATGTATGCGAGAGTACTCAGTGCCCCATGTCAGATCTAATGTGGGAAGTACTTATCTGCTAATGCAGGGGGAAAGTTCAGAGTTCCCAATTCATGATGAATTTACAAAGTATACAGAAATATTACCACTAATTTCCATCAGTCTTAACTGAGAAGTTGGGCATGTTATACTATTCAGGGTTCCCATCTGTGTACCGAGGGTCTCCGAGGTTCTGCACTTAGGTCACTTGAAGAGATCAGGGAGCTCTCTGTAATGCTTTTAAAGCGGGTTCAGCTTCATCGAAGGATGACCAGATACCTGCAATCATGGCTTGGAAACGGGCAGGGTATCCCATTTTCAACTTAATGCCCACGGCGATAAGTTCTGTTACTATAGGGTGGAACATGGCACGTCTTTGCCTCACAGTGGCCAGGAGATCCTGAGTTATACATAGCTTGTTCCCTCCCAGAGGACTTGGTCTAATTCTTTGACTTTCGAGAGGAGAAATTGTTTTCCCTGGAAGTTAAGGAATTTAAATATCAGAGGCCAGGGCAGTTGGCCAGGAGTAGGCATCGGTCAGAGAGCTCTATGGGCTCTTTCTATTATGTAGGGGCCTCCGAAGGGAGAAGGGCCGGAGAGCTTCTCGATTAGCTTCTGGACGAACAGCAGCGTGTTATTGCCCTCTTCCTTTTCCGGGATGCCCAACACCACAATATTGTTCCTGCGACTTCTCCCCTCGAGTTCTTCGACCTTCTGTTCTAGCTTTTTGATACGCTGTCGGGTCTTTATTGAAATGCTATCAGAACGATCAGCCCTCTTTTCCATGGAAGTGAGTCGGGTCTCAGAATCCGTCATTTGGATCGAGAGATCTTCAAGTGCCCCTGAAATTCGTTTAACTTCTGATGTCACTGAGTGTAGATCCTCTCTGAGTGGTTGTATTTCTTTGAGAAACAATTCTAAGGTAAGGGGAGTTGCCTCTGATATCAAGCTGTGGGACACCGTCGTGGTAGAATGCTTACTGCTCCCCACTGCCTGGGCCTTGCTACACTTGCCGGGTTTCTCTGGGGAGACAGGCGGGGTATGCCGGGGCATTGCGGATCTCATTTCAACCTCCATTTTCACTCTGGGTCACCCGTTTCAGGTTATAGATGTGGAATATCAGTTCAGTGATAGTTGAAATGCAGAAATACTCTAAATTAATGGGAATAAATGACCTGGGTAGCGGGAGTCGGGCTCAAATGCTGCTACGCAGTCTGCTGCATCACGTGATCTCCCGAGAGGCTGGAATCCTTGACGATGTACTCACTGGAGTAGAAGAGGCAGAGGGGGATATGATAGAGCCCTTCAAGTACCTAAAGGGAATAAACTAAGTGAAATGGGAGGGTCTCTTCAGCGTAAGAGAAAATACCACCACCAGAGGACACAGCCTAAAGCTGGTGGGAGGAAAATACAGGAGGGATGTGAGGAAGCACTTCTTCACAGAAAGGATGGTGACACCATGGAATGAGCTGCCGGAAGCAGTCGTGACATATAAGTCAGTGGGATCGTTCAAAAGAGCCTGGGGCAAACACAGAGGGATGATGTGGGACCTCAGAAATGGGAGGGGAGAGGGTGGGAAGGGGACACAGGCATCGGTGTTGGGGTAAAATACAAAAACTCAACACAAAATGGGCAGACACGATAGACCAGGAGGTCTCCTTTTGCCAGCTACTACTTATGTTCTTATGTTCTATATAAACATTATTGCTATCCCAATTTTCATTTGCCAAAATTACAGCCAAAAAAGTGAAGACAAAACTTTTAAAACTAGATATAGCAAAAGCTAAAGGATTAGACAACATTCCAACGAAATTGCCGAAACATGCATCACTAGTAATAGTTTTTCCCTTAGCACACATTTTTAATCAGTCACTGATTCTAGCAGAATTTCTGGATGATTGGAAGAAATCTAAAGTAGTCATAATTTTTAAATCAGGGAAGAAAACAGAAATGGGAAATTACCATATGATTTCTCTTCTTTCATAGGTATCAAAGATCTTCAAAAAATAGGTCTTGGACCAATTAAAGGACTATCCAGAACTCTGCAATAGGTTAAATGGTTTTCAGTCAGGATTTGGGCAGAAACATGGAACTGTTGTAGAACTGGTAAAGGTAGTGAGTGACATGCAATTTGCCCTGGACAGGAGGACACCAGTGGGTGCCATTTTTGTGGACTTGTCCAAGGCTTTTGATACCTTGGACCATGATGTCCTCCAGTCCAAGTTAAACTTAATGGGCATAACTGGGAAGAGTAACAAATGGTTCCAGTCGTACCTTAGTGGAAGGCAACAGATGGTAAAATTAGGGAATTTTTCATCTACCTTACTGCCAATAAAACCTGGAGTTCCACAGGGCTCCATTTTGGGTCTGCTACTTTTTAATTTATATGTGAATGGTTTAAGTTTTGTAGGTCCTTTAACATCATTTCATTTATATGCAGATGACACTGTAATTTACACGTCAGACACATCAGTAGAACAAATTCAATATAGGCTACAGATTGCATTCTGTGAATAATAAATGTTCTTCAGAAACCATAAACTGGTTTTAAATTCTAAAAAAACTCAGCTAGTTCTGTTTAACTGCAGTACTAAAATGACAAAGGGAAACTGAACATCAAAACATCTGAGGGAGTGACATTACAGCAGGTAAAGTCATATCGTTATCTGAGGATGTGGCTGGACAGCAACTTGAACTGGGACGTTCATACAAAACAAACACTTAAAAATATTGGGAAGTGACTAGGAGCCCTTTATAGGACTAGGTGGTGTATGACTAAAGAAATCAGGGAAAGAGTGGTTAACACTTTGGGCTGGATATTCAAACTGCGCCATTCTGTGGTGCAAGCCCTTGCGCTGCTCAAATAAGTTGCGCTGGGGTGTGGCCGAGGCGATATTCAACGGAGTTGCACTATTGAGCAACTCCTTTGAATATCACCCCCCCGGCCACAGCCACTGTGCATGGCGCAGTGGAACTTGCACCACTGCAAGTGGTCAGAGTGGAGCATTCAAGATGTGGGGGCGCAAGTTCCATTGTGCCATGCGCAAATTTCCGATATTCAAAAGGTGACATGCAAATGGGGCCATAATTCATGCAAGGTGCAGGGGGGGCCATTTGCATCTACTTATGGCCCCATTTGCATGCCATTAGCATGCAGTTGTGCCAATCCCTGATGACTTGCGCCTGGCGCCCTGCCAGGCAGCAGCCGTCGGGGACCGACACCCCCTGCAGCCCGATCGCAGGCATGAAGTAAATCCCCCCTCCCCCTGACTGGTCCGATCGCGGGCAAAACCATAGTAATCCCCCCTCCCCCCGACTGGCCCGATCGTGGCAAACTAGTAGTAATCCCCACCCCCACTAGCCGGATCGCGGGCAGAACAGAGTTCAACCCCCCAAGAACAATATCCCTGGTGGTCCAGTGGACCACGAAGCCCTAGTGTGGGCATTAGAGTCCACCCCAGGTCCAAGTACCCTGGTGATCTAGTGGCCCCCACCCACCCGCCACGTGGAGCCCTCCCACCATTCTGTTCCTCTGGCCAGCCGGCGGAGTGGCAGCACTTACCTGTTCGCTGCCCCGCCACCCTACGACTGACTGCTCAGTAGGGCTGCACGCTGATTGGTTCAGAGCAAGAGCCAATGGACATGCAGCCCATACCATACAAGGCAGTCCAGATATGGGCAGGCGGGTGGTGCTGCTACCCGCCGCTGACGGGGAGCGGGTGGTGGGGCTCCGTGAGTGGGTGGGGTGGGGGCCACTAGATCACCAGGGTACTTGGACCTTGGGGCACTCTAATGCCTGCAATCGGGCTTCGCAGTCCACTGGACCACCAGGGATATTGTTCTTGGGGGGTTGAACTCTGTTCTGCCCGCGATCGGACTAGTGGGGTGGGATTACTACTGGTTTGCCTGCGATGAGACTAGACAGATGGGGATTACTACTGTTTTGCCCATGATCGAGCCAGTCGGGGGATTACTACGGTTTTGCCCAGATTGGGCCAGTCGGGGTTACTATTATGCCCGCGATCGGGCTGCAGGGGGGCACAGGGAAGAAGTGGAGGGCCACCCACAGGTGGCAGCTGCTATGTTGCACCCTGCAATGCGGCAGCTCACCTGTGGGTGGCCCTCGACTTACTCCTTTTTTTTGCTCAAAGTTGTGCAGGCGCAGGTTGGGGGTTGCACCTGCACAACTCTGCAGAGCCCGGCTGAATATTGGGCTGTGCAGTTTATGCATGGTTCCTCCCCCTCCGGTTGAGCATGCCTTCATTAGCATTGCGCTGTTGCTCAGCATGACTTGGGGGGCGCAACTGCCTCCTGCTGAATATGGCAGAATGGCGCAATTTTGGACTTGCGCAAGCACAACCCTATTGCACATGGCGCAATCCTTTTGAATATCCAGCCCTGTGATTATACCAATACTGGACTATGGGGTTATCCTCTTTGTAATGCAAAAAAGAGGGAACTATTGAAACTGGATACCTGTTATAAAAGACTTGCTCGATACATATCAGGAGCACCTAGGTTAACACATAGCTGTTACATGTATGCGCCATCGGGGAGGCAAAAAATAGAGGAAAGGAGACATAGCCATATTCTAGCATTTATGAATAAAGCCATAAGAAGACAGGCACCAAGCTACATATTGGATAATATTGTAATCAGACAAAAATGTGGTTCATTAAGATCTGCTATGGGGATGGATATGGTGATACAGAAATGTAACCTGGGGATAGGGAGAGCTTCTGTTTTTTTTATAAAGGAGCAATGGCATGGAACAACTTACCTCCTAATTTAAAAATAATACGGGAGAAAAATGGGTGGAAAGAAATGATGGGATGTGGGAAAAAATGTAAACAAACACATCTGTGTTGTTCAGTGAATTAATTGTTGTCACTGGACGGTGGTGATGCTCAGCCCTGCCTCAGCCCCTGACACCTGACCTTTGTATTACCCAAGGATATGTATAATACAGTTTTACACCTATGTATAGATTAAGCCTATGTAATGTTCAATGTTTGAAAATGTGCAATGGGACCTCGTTGTAAATGAGCCTTGGCTCAATTGATCTTATCCTTGTTCATGTACTCATGAATAAAATATTTTACTACTACTACTACTACTACTAACTATCAGAGCTCTTCCTGAGGTAGATCCTGCCTTACAGTTCTTCGTGAATAACTTCCTATCTGCTGCCAATGCTCATGCCCCATTTATAAGGGTTAAGCATCAACAGTCGAGATTGCTGGATCACAATCTCAGGAAATTAATGAGGTTGAGAGATAAAGCCTGGGGAGTCTATAAATGCTCTGGTTTAATGGCGAATTGGGTCAAAGACAGAGAGCTCAGGAATGCCTGTAAAAGGGACCCGAAGGCTGCCAAGAGAAAATATTAAAGGCATCTGCAGGGTAGCAATTTATCTGAACCCTAGCAGTTCTGGTCACAAATAAATGCACTTATTTAAGGTAGTGCTCTGTTGAATGTGACACAGTGGCTGATGGGAAGCTCCATCTGGACCTTGTTGATGCTGCAAATGCCTTCAATCACTTTTTCACTGACCAGAATAGGTTTCAATCTCCCTCTCCTGGCTCCACTCCACACACTCTGAATCTGCCAAATTCTGGGAATTTACATCCAGAGTCCCGCTTCCAGAAAGTAAAGAGAAAAGATGTGTTCCCTCTATTACTTCCCTTAAAGACAGAAGGCTTGTCTGGGTATGACAAACTCAAACCAAAGCTTTTAAAGCTACAGTGAAGCCCACTAGGATGAAGCCCAACAGCTGTACCTACACCCTACACCCGCAATTGCCTCTATTGTTGCTATGTTTTTAACAAATCCATACTTGAAGGGAGAATTCCCGATGGCTGGTGGTGGTGTTAGTAGTTTCTGTCTATAAGGATAGCCCTAAGGAACCTATTGAAAACTATCGCTCCATTTCCCTGCTCAGCTCTTAGCCAAACTACTTGAAAGACTAATTTACAACCAGCTGCAGGAGTACCTGGAAAAGTACCACCTTTTGACAGATGGGCAGCATGGCTCTAGGAAACACACAGCACTGCTCAGTTTGTCCATCATTGTGCTAAGGGCCATGGATAAAGGGCAAGAAACTGGTGTTGTCCTTAATGACCTAACCAAAGTTTTGGATTTGGTTGACCACTCCCTCCTTTTACAAAAATCAAAGCTGATTGGTTTTGATAATCTATCCCATAATTGGTTCTCTCATTATCTAACAAAAAACTCTCCAATGGGTAAGTGGAAAGGAATCCAGTCTACACAGAAGCTGATACATGATGGAGTTCCACATGGGTCCATCCTGGGACCTCTGCTGTGCAATCTCTCTATTTATCAATGATATGCCTGTGAACAGTGACATGACTAGCTTATTATGTTATGCTGATGACGGCATCCTGTGTAGGTGCTCTGGTGATGTTACCCAGCTTGGTAGCCTGCTTACTAGTGACTTGCTTATTAGAGGAATGGTTCACTAGAAATAAATCCTGAATACCAGGAACACTAAAGCCATCTTATTTGGTCCTAGATACCTTGTTCCCTCTAGACCGCATCTGTTGCCAGTTGCTTTGACCTCGAGGTCTCAAACCGAGGTGGCTGACTCCATTAAATATCTTGGAGTATATATGGACCAGGATGCTTCCTTTAAGATCCTTGTGGATCATGTCATGAAGTCATTACACCAGAAAATTGGTTTACTTTACAGGCTGAGCAATTATCTGTCTAATAACTCCAGGTTGGCTGTTGTCAACAGTACTCTACTCCCTGCTCTAGTATATGATGCCCCACTTTCTCAGACTATAAGGAGTACAAAGACATATAAGCTAAGGGTCCTGTACCACAAAATCAATTGATTTGCTGCCAGTGCTTCACCTATGGAGCACCATTGTGATATATTACACTCATTAAATTGTCCTCCTTTGAAGGACTATACCACTATCCTCTCCTATACCTAGCTTACATACTAGTATTAGGTGCTACCCCCCTCAGCCTCAGTGATGTGTTGGCAGTACAAAGAACAAAGACCTGTGTGGGCAAAATATCCTTTGCCTACTCCACTCCTCATCTGTGAAATGCTGTACCCACACCTCTTCAAAGCTGTTTCTTTGTTTGGTGGTTTTTAAGAAAGGACTAATGACTTTTCTCCTTGAGTGCAGCCTCTGTACTGGTCTTAGATGACTGGTATCTGCTTGTTGAATCTGCTTCTTTGTAAATGGAGACTTGCCTCTTGTATTCGCACTGTATATTGCCTTTTGGCAGCAGAATCCTGGTGAGGTGGGCAGCAGGATGCATGCTACAGAGGGTCTGTTCAGCTTAAAATGAATGGTGCATTGGTTGATGAGGCAGTACTGGCTTCGAGGTACCACTGCAGAGGTAAGAGAAAGAGGCTCCCTCCCAGATTGCTCAAAGCTTGTATTAAGTTATTTTCACTATTTCAACATCCTGACAATATCATTATGTACATTACTGCAAATAGTCACCAAATAAAACAACACCCATTTGAGCTGTTGTGCCATATTCCTGTGCATCTGAGCCTTCTACTGAACCCCTTCACAAGGGCTATACTCTTTGAGGTCATCAATGAATAGCAACTATTACTGTAGCCCAGACAGGGGTGTGGTGGTCTTAGTGGGGTTTGCAGACTATGTCACAACACCCTAAATTGTAACCCTCAACAGATGTTGACAACAGCACCTGCTACAAGTAAACTACGGTAATTGACATCCATTGGTGACCTTAAGGCTTTTTAACCTCCTTATTTGCATTCTGCTTTACCCCATGTCATTTGCTACCTTGGGAACCAAAGTGAGTCAGCTGAATTATGAAATCTGAACTGAATTTATGGGCCCCATCTCAAACCCAAACTAAAGTTGCCAATGGCCCACTTCTCTCGGCCTTAGCTGGAACAGAGGATCCCAAGAGGTATAGCTCCAAAGGTTGGGTAGGTGGCACTGGCAGCAGCTGAAACACCTAACAGGTGGCCATGCAGGGAAAATAGAGTTAGAAAAATTCATTATCCATAATAGTACTAAGTCTCACTTTGTCTGTCACAGCCATTTATCATTTCTTATAGTCACTTATAATTAATTATAGCCACTTTTTTTTATTCATACAGTTTCTCTCACTTAATCAACACCTACACTTCCATACCCTCATGCTGGATTTCACTGGTATTGTACCATATTCTGCCTGCTAAGTGTGGAGAGATAGAAAAAAGGAATTAGCTCCCCCTTCCAAAAATAATAATAGTATTATTATTATTAAAAAGTTTGGCATTCTAGTTTTACACAGGGCTTAACTATAAAGGAGTTGTTTTATTTTTCAGATGAACAGTACATTTATAAAATTATATACTAATTTAATTCACTATTATTGGAGTGAACCCCTAATTGTCAAGATATTGAATCTGACTTTCTTCTGGGTATTAGAAGAGAGGGCAACCAGGACAATACTTGCTGGTCATACTAATATAACTTAAAGAAAAAAAAAAAAAAAACTAAAAAAACTCTCTCCACAAATTTCTTTCTCTCATGCTTTATATGAAGGATTTTTTTCTGCCTCTCTTTTGCTGAGTACACCAAAAGTGGAAACATGCAGGCTGCTACCAGCATGCTTAGAGGATCTGAAGCGAGAAGAGCCAACACCGCTGTTGTTCTGAACTTATCAGATGATTGGACATGCATTTTCCCACAATAGAACATCAGCAAGAGCCAACTTGCAGTCATCATTATAGAGGAAGACATTATTCATATTTCCTGCAAACAGACACCTTTGAATCTGTACCTAGAAAACTAAATAAAAGAAAGCTGACTGTAAACCGAATTTGGTGGCTAAAAGTGAACTACATACTTTTTATAAACAACTATGCATCTTTTTTTAATTTTGTACAAGTGCTCGTCAGAGCCATATTTTGTTTTTCATTGTCAGGTTGGAAAGTTAATATTCTTGTCCATTGTTTACTTATATATTTTAGTATAGCTGAAATCAGAAGTAGTAAGGGTACAGGCAAGAACTTTAATTTTAAAAAGAGTTCTGCCACTAAGAGTTCAGGTAAAAAATAGCAAAGAAAATAAACTGAAGGAAAGATTTCTGAAATGATTTCTGAATCATTAGCTGAAGGTAGAGTATCTAAAGCTAATTAAGATCCCCACCTACATGGGGCAGAACATTTTGTTAACAAAGTACCCCCAATACCACATCAGAATAATTACATTAATATCAAAACTTCTACCTCAAGGCTTTTTCAATAATCGTTATAAAATGCACACTAGGAATGCTGCTTTCTGATTGGCTAAAATGTGTTCTTACCCATTCTTTCTTGTTCTTACCCCTTTGTGCGTACCCACTGGATTAGGACAACACAACAATGGGTAAAACAATGGTCTGGCAATCACAAAATAGAAATCACTGTGCCACCTTTCAGAATAATCATTTCAAACTGTCAGCCATTTCCCCCCTTGTAAACCAATAGGCAAGTAAATAAAACAGTTTTATTCTTGTTTGGCCCTTCTTCATTCTTTTCTTTGTCTTCTTTTGTTTGTATTTGTTTGCTGATCATGTTTTGCCTGCCTGCCCACTCAGCCAACCACTCTCTGGCTAGCTCAAAGAATATCATACCACAAGAAGATATGCTACATATATGTATAAAAATGAACATTCTAATGATGGAATGGTAAGAGTAGCAAACAAAATTAAGATTGGCATGAAGTAAGAAGTGCTGTGATCCTAGAAGCCCTTTTGGATAAAATCACCAGTGCACCCACGGTAATAAATCACAGAAACTTTACATTGCATTTATGGATCTAAAAGCCACTTCTGATGCCCTGTCCAGGTTTCTGTTACGGAAAAAAAACAACTGTCATTGGGACTGCAGGCTAATTATATATTTGATATCTGAACTTTATTCTGCAACATGGTTGCAATGGTGCCTAGGGCTAAATGGTGAAACTATGAGTAAAATTAAAACAAATGAGGGGGTCAGACAAGGGAGTGATTGTTTTCCCCTTATAATATACTAAATATAATAAATAAACAAATTTCTTTCACCAGGCAAGGGGTGGCACTTAGTAAAGACTAGGGAGGTGGCAACAAATTCAACGTTTCAGAGCATAAAGGTGAGAATTTGGACCTAGAAACATCTGACTCTGAAGCCTCTGAACTTTCATGGTCATCCACGCATTCATTGTCAGTAAAGGCCTTTAAGTCCCAATCTAAACCAAAATCCCAGCCCAAGAAAATGAGCACAATGGACACAAAAATTGATAAAATACTATCAGAACTCACCAACTTTAAAACTGAATTTTGCACTTTCAAAGAGATACTAACTTCTTTCCGATCGGATGTGTCTGCCTTGGAGGAAAGAGTAAATACCACTGCAAAGTTATCTACAGAACAAACTGCTTACATTACTAAGATACAAAATACCTCCAGCAAGTAATTAAAGCCTGTCAACTCACAGCTGATTGCCAAGAGGGTGCTGAAAATAGGCACCATAAGAGAAACATCAGAATATACTCGGTGCCAGAGAACCATGTGGGGAATGATATTGTAGATTTTGTAGACACTTTACTGCATACCTCTCTAACCCTCAACTTAGACTTTCAACTGGAAATCAAGAGGGTGCACCGGCATTGGGCCCCAAGCCCACTAATCCTAACGCCCGATCTAGATCTATTATAGTACAATTTCTGAGATATCAAACCAAAGATCTAATTCTAAAGAAAGCTTGGGACCAAGGAAAAATCTTCTAAGGCACTACCAGGGTGTTTCTGGACAATGACCATATACCAACAACAATGCAACACTGGCAGGAATATATACCCCTGTTTGCAGTGCTTCACCAGAACAAGTTGAAATTTCAGACCCCATATCCTGCTTGACTGGTGATTCAGTACTCCAGTGGCCAACAGAACTATGATACCGCAGCCGAGGCCCTGCTGGACTTGCAGAAGTGTGGGTTTGTCATACCCTCTCGCATGAACCTGCTGCAAAGACTGACTCTCAGAGGCGCAGGCAAGAATCCCACCTTCTGGGGCCCAACAAACCTCTCTGGACACTCTGAAGCAGATGCTACAGCAAATTTCCACACCAGATAGCTAAGTACTGGAACAGAGGGGCCTTTACTTTGGTCACAGTGAGTAGCCTAGTGGGTTGATGGGGACCAGTCTGCCTCCCTGCACCTGGCCCAGGGGATGAGGGTAGGAGGATTAAGCAGTAGCTTGACAGAGCCCTACTGAGGCTGACCTTGGGACTTTGGATCCACTGGAAGGGGGGGGGGACTTCTCCAGGAGTGTAACGGCAAACACAGCCAAGTGTGCTGCGCTCAAGCTGACCCCACCTAAATTACACCACCCACTGGCAAAAGTGCCAAACCGGGAACTTGATGGTGCATTTGTGGGGCAGATGCTGGACCTGGAGCATACCACTTAAGATTTGAACTGGTGAACAGGGGATGATGCTTGTTAAATAGAGATTCCTCTTCACAGCTCATTACATATCCGGGGTTGATGACACTAGACCTGGAGCATAAACCTTAAGCAGAGAACTGGAGGTAGGGAGTTGATTCTCATTAAATAGGGATTTCCCCCTCCAGCCTCCTATATCTCATGGGGCAGATGGTGCACAAATACGATAATGTTTGGGCAGTGGCATGCGGAGTACTAGGAAGCTGGATTCGCCCACATGGGTCCCACATACTTTGCAAGACCCACGAAATAGGGTAATCTTAAACCTAGGTATCATCCCCCAGTGCATTTTCTTATCCTATTCTAATATTGTAAAGGTTGGAGCAGTGGTAGTAAGAGTGGATCGGAAGGTCGGCCTGGGCAATGGTCTCCACCCATTCAGGATCCTGCTAGATAGAGCTTTCCTGTTCCTGTCCTCTGTGCATCCAGGAAAGAGGCAGAGAGTTGCTGGGTCCAGTTTTCCAGTCTCATGGAGCACTGTTCTTCCCCACTAAACCTGCTGATGGGGGGGCGGGCGAGAGGGCCGCACACCATTACAGATTACGAACAGCCAGGTGAACGCTCTGGGGAGGTCGTCCCTCCTACTTGGACCTGAGCCCAGGGGGATCTTGACCCACAGTGTACCCAGTCATTGTTGCTAGTAGCTGCTTGTTAGTTCAGGGGTCCCTCTTTTAATTTGTGGGACCCATCTGGCCTCCTGTCTTGCTGGATGTCTCCCTCTGGAACGGCACCCGTGATACCCACAGGCACACTGAGGAGCACTGTGGTGGATAATTGCAACCCAGGATGGCTACACTAGCTGTCATCTTTATTTCCCTTCATTTATTTGAAAAACACTAACTTTTGCCCCTATTCAATTTTAATAGCGAGTCTTGGGAAGGGCAGGACACATGAAGACCTCACTGAAGTTAGGACATACAGAGTTATGTTTATTTCATCTTCATTTCTCTCCCTCTGTGCAGGAAGATTTATTAACATTGTAGAACTGCTGAAGTCAAGATTTTAATGGACCACTTTATGAACTGCAGATGCTGCCCCTGCATTTAAGAGGACCTTATGCTTTCACCTGTAAATAATGAGTTTAGATGTTGTTTTGTGGTTACCTTTCCTTGAATCTTATTTAACACCAGTCGGGAGAGGAGGTTGGGAAATCATGGGCTCAAAGGCGCTGACGCACCTTTTTTATCAGTTCTCTCCCACTTCCTTGATCTTCCTTCTCCTTTTATATTTTCTAAGAGATGATACCCTATTTCCCCTATTCATTCCAAAACCATCCCCTGTTAGGGGTCTATTGTACCACAAGGGAGGTACTTCTGCTACTTGAAGTACACTTCTCCCTAAATTGCCTTACCAGCCATCACAAATGAGGATGTTAAAGACTACATCTTTGCTGCTGGAAATCATGAATAGTTGTTCCAGAAACACGGGAGAGAGGAGTTCTATCCCGTCTACTCGAGGTTGTTAAAATTATGGCCCAGTTGGCCTTTATTTTCTTTTCCCCTAATAGGCCAGTTATGTTGTCTGTTCCCTCTAGTTAACAACACAGTTCAAAGTTAGATATGTTTTGTTTTTAGTTTGTGGTTATATGCAGGTAGGGGGACAAGGAATTATTATGTATTTTCACTAGACATCCTGATCAACATGTTGACACACAGCATAGCCATTGGCTGCTATTTGGGGGAGGGGAGTGGGGACATTGGAGACCATGGTTTGATTGGCACTTGACCTGCAGGGGGAAGGGAGGAGAGATAGCTGGCTTGATTAAACGGAAACAATGAATGTCCCCCTTAAAATACTTTCTTATAATGTCAATGGGTTGATCGGACTGATCAAGATACCGAACACTCACAGCATTAAAAAAATTGAGACCTGACATTTTGCTGCTGCAGGAGATGTACCTTTCAATGACTGAACACCAAAAGCTATAAAAATTTGGTTTCACCCAAGTTGTAGAGTCAGGTTACCAGAACGGTTGGTGCAGGGGGGCAGTTGTATTAGTACAGGAATTCTCCTTTTGTACTTACACATCAATATTCAGATAGGGAAGGCCAACTGGCTTTAGCAGTAGGTACTGTTCAGGGACAACAAGTTACAATTTGCAGTATTTACCTACCCCCGGCCAGTGATGCATCATCCATTCAACACTGTTGGATGTGATTTTATCCTACAAACAGGGCATGTTGATATTGGGGGGGGACTCTGAGCTGTTTATTAAATCCATCTTTAGATATCTCTGTGTCTAGAACCCCATCTCTTACAACTGCAAGAGGTATCTCAGAAGACTGCTCTGGGAGATGGGCCTGGTCAATGCATGGCACCATCTGCACCCGTCTCTACGACAGTTCACATTCTACTCACATGCCCACAGACACTACTCCTGACTAGATGATTTTTGTGTGGAGAGGGAGCATCTTGAGGCAGTGAAATTAGTAGAAACTGAGAATATTTATCTATCGTATCATGCGCCTATCCTTTTAGAGCTACATATTTTGAGAGAAAGGAAAAACACAATACGGCACTTCAACAATTCATTATTAAAGGACTCTGCCTTCATTGAGTTGTTGAAAACCCAAATCCCAGACATTATACAAAATAACACTTCCCCTTAGACCTCCCCCCAGCTTTTGTGGGACGCTCTGAAAGCTGTCCTGCAGGACCAGGTCATTGCTTACACTGCTAAGAAAAAATGACAAGCAGTGGCCCGCCTTCAGGAATTACAGAACAAGCTTAAGTTCCACCAAGATGCTCTTATGCAGGGGGGTGGCTCTCTGAGAGAACAAGTTTCCCAAACACAACAAGAAATCCAACTGATTTTAACTAACAAGACGGAACAGGCCCTATTGTGGCTCTGCCAAAAATATTATGAGGGGGAACATGGGCATCCAAGATCCAGGCATATTGCCTATGCAGGCAAACACAGCTGATAACTACATCAAAAATAAAAGACCCCCCGAACAGGTAGAGTGTCCGATACCACTTCTCAGATACTTCACATTTTTAGAAATTATTATAAAGATTTATATACAGAATCAACCCCCCCTGCACCACAGGCTATAGAAACTTTTTTGGCAGGCATAAAGCTCCCATCCCTAACCCCCACCAAGTTACTCAGGTAATACGCCCCATTTCAGAGCAGGAATTATGTACCACAATTAAAAATCTCCATAATGGAAAAAGTCCTGGCATGGACAGCTATAGTGCTGAGTTCTACAAGGAAACTCTACAAGTAATAAAGGATCCCTTGCTTGTGGCCTTGAGGGAAGGGCACACTTCAGCCGAATACCCTATCTCTTGGAAACAAGCTACTATATCTGCAATATTGAAACCAGATAAACCATCACACTTATGTGACTCATATCACCCAATATTTGTCTTAAATCAAGATTATAAACTCTATACCAGTATTTTAGCATACCACTTGGACAACATTCTTCTGCTCTTGGTTCACCCTGATCCATCAGGCTTCATAAAAACTAGGCAAACCACCAACAATATTAAAAGAGCCCTGTATCTGATCAGTCATGCCCACCATTCTAATATCCCACTAATGATCCTGAGCTTAGATGCTCAAAAAGTTTTTGACAGGGTATCTTGGCCCTTCTTCCAGGGGGCCCTTTCGAAGTTTGGTTTCCCCCAAAAATTCTTAAAAAACATTAACGGTATTTACTCTGGCCCGGAAGCCTCGGTGAAAGTTAATGGTTCCCATTCAGACCATTTTTCTTTGTCTCGCGGGATGAGGCAGAGGTATCCCATCTCCCCCTATCTATTTGCACTTTATGTTAAGCCAATTGCCCAATATTCATACCAGACAGAGGCAATACAGGGTTACACAGTAGGAGATCATGAACACAAGTTAGTATATTGGGCTGACGCCCTTTTACTATTTATCACGGAACCCAAGATGTCTCTTGCAGCTCTGGAAAAAATTCTAATTTTAATAGACCAACTATTGGGCTACAAACTGAACCAGAGTAAAATGGAAGTACTGTTAATACAGAACTCCCTCTTAATAATGCAAAAATACCCATGCAGTAAGGGAAAAAAGCCAGTCGAATACTTTTGGTTCCATCAAACTTCTTTTATTCTCCATCCAAGCGAAGTTTTACCAGTGAGCAGCAGATCTTGTGTTTCATCGTGAGGCTTCATCAGAGAATAATGTGCAATCAAAGTTAAACCTGTTATATGCTGTATACTTAATTAGTGCACCAATCACAATGGGGCAATGTCATTAGTAACATCTCAGAACAGGTTAACTCTTTCATATGTGGCACCAAAAACATTAGTAACAATAATATAAACTCCCCCATAAGTTTGACTTAATTTCTTTTTAAGGATATTTGTTTTCCCAATAGTGTCTTCTTTCACAGAGGTTGGAAGCAGGCATGGCATCCACCTGGCACATCTAAAAACTACACATAGAAATATTAATCACTTGAAATGAGCCAGACTCTGCAAGTTTATAATGCAAATACAACAGTTTTTTTCAAAATAGTTTTAGAGTGAGGGAGTGAGGAAGGGGGGGAAGGGGAAATTACTAAATTATTAAACAGAGTTCAGTCCATACAAGCGAATATCTTACCAGGAATATTATATTTACTACAAAAAATTCCCTCACCTTTAGATAGGAGGGAATTACATAGATGGAACAGGATGGTCTGCATGTACTTATGGCAGGGAAGAAAGCCTAGGATGTCCCTTGAGAAATTACAGCTACCTAAAGAGAGAGGAGGAGTAGCACATCCTAATTTTCAATTATATGGTTTAGTGTTGCCGGCCCGGTGGCATTGAGGGTTGAGGTGCTGGATGCCACACCTCATGCCACGCCAGTGACCCTGGGTCAGGATCCACCTCGGTGCTAGTGGTCGGCTGGGGAGGAGGAGGAGGAGGATAGAGCATCCTAGGGACTGCTCTCCTTCTCCGGGAGGAGGTGGGAGGGATCAACCATAGTTGTACTGGCTCCTGGCAGCGGCTGAGCACTGGTGCAAAGCCATGATCCTCTGTGGTGGTCAACACAAGCTGACATCGGACTTGCTGGGTGCCGGCGCATGCACAGAGAGTCCTTGGCATCCTTGCACTCCTGCACCATGGAGGAGGAAACACACAGGAAAAATCAAGCCAGTCCACCCTGCATGATGACAGTTGGATCTGGTGCTGCTGCATCAGGTCACACCCGCAGCAGCTCCCCTGGTGTGCCTGCCCCCAGTCTTCCATGGTGTGAGGGGTATGTACCCATGATTTGGCTAGGGAGGAGTGGGACATGGGGTCTCTCTGAGCTCCTGGCTGCGATGGGGGCAGTGGCTGCAGAGATAGCAGGATGGATAGGGGGGGAATCATAGGTACATCCCCCGCAGCTGAGGAACAGGCATAGAAAATGTATAACAAAAAAATAAATAATTATATGGTTTAGTGGCCCAGCTCATGCACCTGACACATTGGTTGAGTACCCCCTCCCGAACCCTGTGCTGGGTCCAGGTGGAGAAAGCACTTTTGATACTACCCTTAGACTATACCACGGTATTCCAGCCAGAGATCTGGAACCTAGAGTGGGAGTAATCCCAGTACACATTAAATATTATAAATAATTGGGCAAATTATCTAAGATACCCTGACAATTTGTCGGGGGCGAGATAGGTAGGCATATTGGCTCTAGATTCTACTTTCCTTTCAGTACATCTGGATCACGGATTTAAGAACTAGCTTAAAAGAGGCCTTATTCACATCAGTTTTACCAGGAGGGCACTCTCAAATCATTTCAACAATTGCAGGGAAGTTCTCTTCCCCAGCGAGATCTCTATAGGTATCTTCAGACTTGTCACTTTCTGATGCCACTGCCTTGGTGCTCCCTTCTTTTATAACATTGCTGCTGCAGATCCAGGGGGGAGGCTTCACTGAGACACTTAGTATCACATTTCTATAAAGCCCTGACCAACTATCCCACAAAATTAATGGATGGTGTCCATGCTATCTGGGAAACGGAGTTGGTGTTGGACTTGACACCTGAGGACTGACTCCGGATTTGGCATAAACAGCACCAAATCATGGGTTCCTATATTTGGAGAGAATTCAGTTGGAAGGTGGTGGCGAGGTTCTTCTGCACCCTGCAGATTACAGCCAAGTTCCTCCCTTGGGGTAACTCCACATGTTGGAGACAATGTGGATGTGAGGTCTTGACACATGCACGTGTCTTCTGGCTTTGTCCAGTGCACACACAATTTTGGAGAGCAGTGGGTGGGGTGATAAAGGAGCTCTTCCCCGGCATGGGTGAGCTGACTCCTGAAATAGCGATCCTGATGTATTTTCCTAAACAGTTTAAACAAAAAAAACAGACATATTTCGCTTGCGTTCTCCTTGCAGCAGCAAAAAAAGTTATCACTAGGAAAGGGTTACAGGCAGATCCTCCTTCTATACAAAGCTGAGAAGACACAGTGTATAATATTTATAGGATGGAAAGTATGACAACAAGATTGCAGGATAAGACCCCAGTACTCATGAACAAATGGGTTGTGTGGTTCATGCTTATGGCATCACGTAGACCAGATTTCACTTCATCGGAGGGGGGGATCAGAACTAAGACATGTATCCAGTCCAGTCCAGTCTACACCAGTTGATAAGATGTGTGGATGAGGGGCCAATGGTCTCTGGTGTGAAACCCCAGGGATCTTCCCTGCTTCTGATGAAGAGCCAAGGGTGACTTAACTTTTCCCCACTTTAGGGCCCCCCCAATGTTATCATTATGTATAATGTGCCCTTAAGCCCTAGTTTGGAAGCCTAGAATTGTAAAAATATGTAGATGTCTTTACATAATGTGATTTGATTATTTATTCATATGCTTCATGAAAATCAATAAACATTTCAATAAAAAAAAAGAAAGACATAGAAAAGCACTAGCAGTCTGTTAAAGTGCTTGGCATTATCACAGTATTTATATGCCCTAAAATAGGCATATTAATCTCCTAAGATATAGAGCATAATGTATGAGCATTGCCTGCATGTGCATGAAGTTCAAGAGGTTCCCTTATTGCCGCAGAAACCTCGAGATACGGACACTGACTTGTCTGTGTATGGATGCCCTGACATTATCTTTTATAATGGATGGGCATCCATTAATGTGACACAGTTGATCAGGTAGCTCTCAACTGACTGGGGGTGGTGTTGTAGGCGGTCTGTGGCTGCTGTGCTGCTCCTGATACCAATGCACTGCAAGACCACCTCTCTCTTACAGCAGCAGCCTATTGTGTTATGCTTCCTCTCTTTCTGGCTGTTCTCACCACTGCAACATGAACATTCACTGCTCAATTGCTGCCACAGAAAAAGGGAATAAATAAAATAAAAGGAGCTACAGAGCTCTCACCAGACTAATGACTAGATCTGTCATTTCTTCCAGATGTCCTCAGCTACTGCACCTTCCATCCTCCACCCATTTTGAGGGGACCGCTGAACTCAACTCGAGGTAAGGACAGAAAATAAAACAGCTGCTTTATTCATACAGAAAGAGGACAGCAGGGACTGCTGCTGAAGATAAAACCTTTGTTTCTGCTCTTGCATCCACTGCTTCCTCACTCCTTCACATGCCACTTCTCCACCACATGGCAGCATTCCATATTGTTGTGCTGTAGTACCGACATCCCTACTATAGCACACAACATATTGACATCACTATTGCTGCACAACAACCCTATTCTAGGCATAGATTTCTATGCAAAGTAATGTTCCAAAATACACTGTAAATTCATTTATTTTTTTGTGTGTCGCTGAATTAATCAAACCAGCTTGTATTACATTTACCTACTGTAAGTAAAATGAAGTTCAGTACAAATTTGTGATATGTACATCTTGATTGTCATTTATTGATTCCAAATGAGGGAACTGTTGTTCTAGTAGTCAGGAATCAAATTTGTTTTTCGTAATATATCTGACTAAGTAATATAAGATGTAGCAAAATCCTGAAATGTGTATTTTATTTGATACTTACAAATGCTATAGTGGTTGAATTGTTCTTCCAGCGTTTATTAAATAAGTTTTGTAAAAAAGAAAAAAAAGTTTTTATTCAGGGGCCTATATTCATGTATCATGTAGCTCTTTTAACACAGAATGTGTTTAATTTTTTTTTTTTTTAATTGTAAATAATTGTGATGGAATAAGATGTTAAACAATAACATTTGACATGGCTACCCATAGTGTGCTCATTGTGAGGCAATACGTCTTTACATCCAATCTTACCTATGCACCTTCAGTTCATCACAACATAGTGCAGGGAGAGATACAGGTAATGCCAAAAGGGGGTGTTTCACATTACAAAAAGTTTAAATTTTTTTTAAAAAACATACTAAGGGCTGGATTTTCAAAAAGGTAAGATGCAAATGCAACTATTTGATCCCCTTGTATTTGTATCTCCCTCTTGTGTCAAGCGTACTTGGCTGAATTCTAAAAGATTCATCCATGTCTGACAAAAAGTCAGAATTTCTGTAAAATAAATGATGCAAATGTGATTTTTTTTCACACTAATTTTCCCCAAACTTAGAAGAATGTAAATCTCTCTTAAATCCCTGCACTGAGGTACAGTAACTGGACTTGAACCTGACCCATTGACCCTACAGTCCTATAAATCTGTCCTGTAAATTTATCGCAGTACAGAACACCATTAAATCCTCAGTTAAGTTTTCTTTACAGATTATGGATATGATCTCTGAAGGCTCCCATCCCCTAACTTATGTATCTTTCACTGTGTTAGTAACTTTTATTGTGTGTGTTGATTTTTTTGTGTTGGGAGTCTTTAAAAGTTTGGGGAATTTTCTGTTTCATAGGTTTGTATTATGTTTGATAATCGTTTAATCTGTATTAAGATATTTTGTTTAGTGGTGGGCAAAAACAGAGTGATTCTAGATTTGGTTTTGCCAGACCACCACCACACACACACACACACACACAGGTTTTGGTTCTGGTTTTTAGTTTTGGATTCAAGTCAATCTCTTCTATTTGACTTCATTTTAAAAACGTTTTTCTTTCATAACTCTAACTGAGCCCTCTGTCTTTATGGGGAAAGAAAGCCCCATTAATGTATCTATCATCCTGCCAGTTGCACTCTCACCCAACACTTCTTTAATAAGAGCCTCCTCTCAAACCTCCCTCCCCAAAATGTAATTGGGTTTTATAGCACTTTTCATACACCATCTGATGTGCTTTACAAAGTAATACCCAGGATCCTGGTAGTGCAGAGTCTGTAGGATAGAATTTGGGTTTATACACTTCCTTTAGAGGGTAGACACAATGGTGCTGCCACTAGGAGCAGAGAAGATTATAATTTGCAATAGCATAGAAACAAATTACAGACAGATTAAGCTGGCAATTAAGTGACATGCTCGGGGTCAAACAGTGAGTAAGTGGTGGTGGAATTAATTTATTTTTACTATATTTACTATAAGACACTGTGGAGGTGGGGTGGCGGCTATATTGTCTGCATGCTACTATACACACAACAACAAATAATTGCAAGGTTTACAAACAAAACTAGGAGGATAAAATAATATATTTTATATTGTTTACTGCAGATGAAATCTTGCAGTTTAATTTACTTTTAAAACTGTATTCTGGTGCTGATGTCTACTTGCTTGCATAGCCATGTTAGAGGGGAAGAGAGTCTGAATTTGCAAGGATATTCTGTGTTTTTATCAGCCTGACCCCAAATTCTGCTTAATAGCAGACAGCAATGTTTAAAAGGCATGCTCTGCTTTTCTGTAAAATTTGAGGAGCAACTGATTTAGCTGGATGAGGCCCTTGCAGTTGTGCACTTTACTTACTGGTTTGTTTGTGCTCTAATTACTAGAACATCAGCAGGGTTGTCTGCTACTCACAGGTATATTCCAATAATCACCAACATGATTGGGGCAGTGGGATAAGAAAAAATAGGAATGTCATTAGTTTGGAGCTTGCAAGGAGATAAAGATGCCTTCTCATTGCAGCACCCAACTCCATTTATAGTGCTCTCCCGTAAATGTAGCAATTTGAGAGCCGTGTTGGCATGGTTCATATTACTGACTCTGTTCTGCCAGGAGCAAGGGACAGATACAGCTGTGTATCATCAGAGTAACAATCCAAACCCGTGTTATAATGCCTAGTGATCTCCCTAGGCAGCATATTTACCCTGAAACAGGTAAAAGGAGAGAACCTTTGTAAACCACAGCTCAGCTAGATGTGACAAGTGTGATCCAATCACTACTGGCAAAAAGTTCCAGTCTACATTACTCACTTGCTTTCCTACCGTACCCCCAAAACAGGGTTAAGGTCGACAAAAGGATTTGAATTTAATGTCCATAGAATGGGCTCTCATATAGGCCAATTATCCTTTGCATACAAAGGACCCAAGTTATGGAATACTCTTCCATGTGAGCTATGTGCTAATGCTGACAATCTTCCTTCCCTTTGTGTTTTTAAAAAATGATTCTAAAACTAACTGTCAAGTACATTTTGAAGCCTGTATGAATTCATGAGTTTTGCCGTTCTGTAATTTGTGTGCTTGGATGAGTGGAATCTGTTGGAATTCAAAGTAATTCTATTTATGGAAATGTTTTTAATTATTTTGTAATATTTTGTAACACTATAGTTATATTGTACTTTTTACACCAAATTTTATTGCAAATGTTACAAGAGGTCCCACTGTAAATTAGTTTTACTCAATTGGTTGATTACCATCCATTCCTCTTTCAAAGAAAAAACCTGAACTTCAACTTCGCTGTTCCCTCTTCACTAGGAAATACCTGAACCAGTTAGAAACAATCCTGGCCAGTCCTCCATATTCCCTATGTCAGTTTCCCAATTTCCAATGGTTCACAGCATCCAAGACAGATGACAGATCTAAGAGAATCAAGATGGATGCATCTTTCCAATCTCTGAGCAGGAGTAGATCATTACATACTCTGACAAGAACTGCTTCAGAGCCATGGCATCTTTGGGGACCAGATCAGAATGGCTCCAGGACGTCATTGCTTTCCAGGTGGTCCACTGAATGCTCAGCAGCCAACCTCTCAAAAACCTTAGCCAGGAATGGCAGGTTGGAGATACTGTAGGTCAACAATCTGTGAGATCTGCTGAATGTTTTGCTAACACATCACTGAACTAAGTAAACATAAAAAAGTACTAGTGGTACTGAAAGGCATCAAGCTCTCCCAAGCAGAAGAAGGACCCAACTGGAAATGTAACATGGCATCTCATTTAGACTATCCTGTGCAAATAAATTGCTAGTACAGCACTTTGGTATAAGAATTATGAAAAACAATACCTACAGTAAATGTGCATGCTATACTGTACTACCAGTATTTAATCAAAGTACCAATACTGAAAGGTGCCAAAGCCATCTTTCTCAGATTGCCTTCAATTTGTTTGAATCTGCTTAGGTTTCTTTCTTTCTCTGTTCCACTACATCTCCTAGACTGTAAAATCACGGTGAGCATGAACATGTTTGATCAACAGCAGCCCAATAGAAAACCATAACGAACAATCCACTACTGCCAGACCTACAAAGACCATGGCAATACAGTTCAGTGTAATCACTTCTTCCCAAAGATAGCCAGTCAAATACAGACCATTGTATGAAGCACCCATTGCAGTTGAGTGTATGATACTAGAAAGACAGTTTGGAAGAAGAGAAGAACATATTGTGTGATGCATTAACGATAGAAGAAAACAGATTCTGGAATTATGCAATTTCCCAGCCACCTACATTATTGGAGGGGACTTTAACTTGGTCTTAAACCCAATACTAGATAAATCTGTTGTTAGAATTGATTGGATCCCATCTGCAGCCATTAAAATCAAACAATTTATGGAACACTATAAACTTATTGAGCCTTGGCACTTTAAAATCCCATGATACATCAATACCCTTTTATTTCGACACCTCATCAGTCCTATTCACATATTGACGTAATGCTGATTTCACAATCTAGTGAATGGCAAGCTCACAATATTAAATATTACAATATTATAATTTCTGATCATGCACCAGTTGCCCTTACTATTCAAGTCCCCAGACATATAAAACTCCTCAAATTTAATATAGACCCTATTCTATTTAAAAAGTCCTTGTTCATTGCATTCATTAATAATGAAATAGACAACTTCTCAGAAAATACCTTACAAGATACCAACATGTCAACTATATGGGATACTTTTAAAGCATACATAAGGGGCTGTATTACAGCTTTCATGATTACTCTGAATAAAATGAGGGAAGCTAAGTTAAATGCTTTGGAGAACGAAATTACTGAATTAGAAAGGTTGCATATGCAAACTAATGATAACCAGATATATTGAAAATTTTTGTCATATAAAGAGGAATATAATGGGTTAATGGCTGAAATAGTTGAAAAACAAGTCCTATATACCAAAAGCAAATATTAAGCTAATGGAGAGTGAATTGATAAAATTAAGGCCTGGCAGCTTAAGACTTCTCAGCAGAAAATTATAACACAGATTCAAGGTCAACAGGGGAAAACCTTCACTGCCCCTGAATGCATTAACAAAGTCTTTCAGAAATTCTATAAAGATCTATATGCATCTCAGTATGGTGGCCCACAAATCAGCAGCTAGAATCTCTTGCAGGGATTATTTTTCCTACTCTTACCACAGAGGTGGCTGCATCCTTGGACCAAAAATTATCCATAGATGAAATCACAACACTGTTAAAAACCTGCCCTCAGGCAAAGCCCCAGGGCCTAATGGTCTGTCCATGGACTTTTATAAAATATTCACATCAAAGTTAGTCCCTCTTTTGAAAAACCTTTTTGATCACATATTTGAAACTCAAGCACTACCCTTGTCCTTGAAAGACGTGAATATCTCATTATTCTTAAAAAAGGCAAGGACACTTGTCTCACCTCATATAGACCCATTTCTCTTATTAATTCTGATTCAAAAATATTGGTGAAGGCCCTGGACACCAGACTTGAACCAGTATTACTGGACCTAATCCATACAGATCAAAATGGCTTTATAAAAGGGAGATCTCTGAGCAGTAATATTTGTCGCACTCGGTTGGGATAGTGACCTATCTATGGTTCTGTTAGAAGCAGAAAAAGCATTTGATTGAGTAGAATGACCTTATATTAATTTTATTATGGAAAACTATGGCTTCAGTCTGGGATTCTCTAGTTGGATGAACATACTGTACTCAGATCTGCTGGCCAGGGTCAGAACCAACTCAGACATATAACCACCAATATCACTACAGCATGGCACCCATCAAGGATGCCTGATGTCCCCTATGATATTTGCCCTTGCAATTGAACCACTGGCAATTGCAGTTAGGGCATCGCTAAAGATATGTGGACCAATTATTAATGGACAAGAGCATTGGGTTAGCTTGTAAGCTGACAATACCCTAATTTTTGAGAATCTTAACCATAGCTTCCCAGGGATTCTAGAAATTGTGACACAGTTTGGAGATGCCTCTGGATACAAGGTGAACTAGTTTAAGATGGAGGTGCTAGAAACAGCTGCACATTCTAATCCTTTTACACCCCCAACACTTCTCAAATCACATATCTTGGAGTAAAACTCGATAACAGACTCAAGGAATTGCATGCCTTGAATTATGACCCATTGTTAGAAGAGGTCAAGAAATTATTAAGGTATTGGGAAAGGTTCCATTACATGCTTATAGGCAGAATGAATGTAATTAAGATGTCTATCCTTCATAAATTTATGTTTTTATTCCAATCTGTCCCAATTATAATTGCAGATAAATTCTTTAATGGGTTGGATTCGGCTGTTAAGAAATGTTTATGGAAAGGAAGAAGGCCAATTCTTAAGATGGACAAGTTAATATTACCATATTCAGAAGCCGGGTTGGCCCACCCTAACTTTAGATATTACTGTGCAGCCAACCTTGCAGTTATTCCAAGTTAGTTCAACGAAAGTAAACATGATACCTCATTTTTTATTGAAACTTCCCAAACCCCATTCATTAATACTAAGCATGTCTTATATAGTATACTGATCCATTCAAACTTAAATTAGATCTTGCTCTACAAACTAACACTGTGACACTTGAACAGCTGGTTCTGATTAATCTATGCTTTTTGTAAAATAAAAATATGTTATTGAATGTCTCTCTTGAGACATGCTGTGTTCCTGGGATGACTCCCCCACCCCCCCAGGTTCCAACTACAGGTGTTAACCTAAAAGCCAGGAGATAACTACAGGCTAGAAGAGACACAAATTAAGGATCTCCTGTTTATCTGGCTTAATTGTAGCTGCCAGATGCTAGGATGGAAATTATAAACTTTTATGACGTTTAGAGGAAGAATACAGGTTATGTCACTTTGGTGCGAAGTCATGGGGGTTCTTTGATGTCTGTGAAGGGCAAAAAGACACACTAGATCAAAGGGTTATGGGGAAGTGATTTTTTGCTGATGTCACCTATTTAATGTACTTTCTGAATGATAAGACATCCTAGTTGTATGATTTTTTAATAAACAGAGGAGGAGCTAGGTGACATCATGGAGAAGACAGGTTCAAGACAGTTGTTTTAATTATGCTGTGACTGACCTTTAGGTATATACATGTTTGGACTCTGAAGAAGAAACATCTAGCAGCACTATTAGAAGATATACATTAGACAGACCAGTCTAAGTGTATGGTTGGTAGGAATTTGCACTTTTAAACCTTGTTTTAAGTGATTGTATGGTTTTGTGATCTATTGTTCTGTATTCACATTTTACATATTTGTTTATCTATTTTAAAGTAAACCTCTATTTTAACAGACTACTTGCTGTGCCTTCAAAATTCTTTATTTGACAAGTGAAGCATATATGGTTGAAGTTGACACTGTGCATAGCTTACTGGTTTACCAAATTGGGAAAAGGTAAGAGTTTATCTGAGGTCTTTAGGTTCATTTTTGTACACCTGGTTAGGTGCCCGTAGGCAAAAGATATCTGGCATTTCCCTGAAGAGCAGAATTATCTGAGCCCGTACATTGGGTATGCTAGCAAGAGGTTCACAGTTTGAATCCCTCCAGAACTTGAGACCAAAGGTTGATTCGAACCCACAAAACAGACAGGAGGGTTACCCTGTTTCTGTTCCTGTTCACAATACTGCACTCTGAGGTTAGCACTGTGGGAGCAGAGGGCCTGACCTGTTGAGTGGGGTTGTGAAAAACACTACTAGATATGTATGGAAATGTATTTTTGAGGTGAAACTTTTAAAAAATATGATTTCCTCAAAAGCCCCTATCTTCTTAAATACTGCTCTTCCACCATTGCAACAAAACCACATATTCAAAATATGGTACAGTAAAGGTCTCTGTGAAATGGGGCAATTTCTGGAGAATGGTCAGATTATTGATTTTGAATTCCTCAAAAATAAGTACGAAATTCCTAACACTCATTTTTTTGGATATCTACAGATCAGGGATTATGTTCAGAAAAATACTAATAAGGAGCATGATTAAAATTTCTTTGCCCTGGAGAATTACTTTAAACAATTGATTCAAGTGAAATCCATCTCACAAATTTACCAAATAATAGTACCCAATTCACAGATCACCATAAATCAATTAAAAGTGAAATGGGAAGGAAAAATGGGGCCCATATACCCTTAACAGGCTGAAAAAATCTATTAATATTAAACTTTGAGGCTTGAAATCAATTCCGATGTAACAGATTTTCTTTAACATCTTGCATCTTTCGTATCACCCTCTCCCCCGAATTTTTACATAAAATAAATTCAAGAATCTCCCCTTTCTGCCATAGATGCATATCAGAGGTTGGCACCCTTGAACATGTATTTATTTTATGTTCTAAATTATACTTCTGGTGGGAATCTATACTTGGCATAATGTCAGAATCAATAAAACGTATATGAACTAAAAACCATTATGGATGTTATTGAGAATCGGTGCTCCATACAATAATTTGCCCTGCCACAATAAATGGTTGATTAACATTTGCTTAGTTCAGGCTTTTAAGCAAATATTACTGAAGTGGAAAGATCCTGATCCCCTTCAATTTAAGGTGTGGTTAAGCGCCATGATGAATTTTCACTTTCTAGAGCAGAAACACTATGTGTCGGCTAAACAAATGAAATCTGAGCTGGTCTGGAAACCAATGCAAGGCAAGTTAAAATCATTTAGAAATCATTAGAGGTGCTCTACTTTGGTCAGAAAGGTTGTACCACCCTTTTTTGTTGTTATTTTTGTTTGTACCAGTGCCATGAACTGGTATGAAAATTGCTTGTCCGATGAGCTTGTGCTCTTTATTTTTCCTTTCTGTAACTTTCCTTGATGGTCACTTGTTATCCTTCATATATCATACTATCAGGATATGTGTCATATTTTATCTATTGGATGAGTGTACATTTTGGAGGAACTATCCCTCTGTATGTCCCTGTGCAAACGGAATTAAAGCTGAGATATAATAAAATTAAAAAAAAAAGAAGAAAACAGATACTTTGCCATTTGTTTGGTTTCTGTAAACCAAGCATGAAGTTTATAGCCTTAAATATAGCACAAAGCATCATGAGTGTGTAAATCTATGTGTGTGTTGCCACCCTTGCATAGTGTAACAATGGTGCATCTGCAAACACATTTTAACAAATAATAACAATTCAGTTTCTGCAGTGTTAGTATTATTTGTTTCTATTTATTTTTCTAAAATTGTTTCACTCTTCCCTAGTTTAGGTTGCACATGTTACGTACATAGGGCTAGGTATTCAAAAGTGCACCTGTCAATGACACAAGTGGTTGCTCCACACAACTGAGTTGTGCTGGAACAACAAAGGGATATGTTCAACAGAGATGTACCATGGTGCATCTCATCTGAATATATCAAAAATGCCAGCAGTGCAAATACAATGTGCCAGTGAATCCCCTGGACAGATCTGAATACCACAAAAGGGAAATGTGCCAGTGCATCAGAGATATGCTGTGTGCAAGTTTCTGATATTCAGACACAAACATGCAACTGGGGCCATAATGCATGCAAGGCACAAATGGGTCCATTTGCATGTCATTATGGACCATTTACATAAGTTGTGCAGGGCTGGCCAGCAGAATGCACCTGGTGCACTACACAGCATGCAGTGCTGTCAGTGCAGGTCCAGTGGTTCCCCCCTTCCTGCCTGTAACCCTGATCACCGTAATAAAGAAAGTGTTAATATCCCTGGTGGTCCAGTGGTACCCCCTCCCCACCTGTAACCCCAATCACTGTAAAAAAGAAAGTTTTAAAATCCCTGGTGGTCCAGTGGTACCACCCTCCCCACCCATAACCCCAATCATGTACTAAGTATAATTTAAAATCCCTGGTGGTCAGTGGTAACCCCACCCATCCACCCACACAGAACCCCAGCCCACCCAGCTCCCCTCCGTCATCAGCAGTCAGCAAACCCACCCATACCTCCAGCGGCTGTCCACAGAAAAGACAGCTTACAGTAACTGCTGCAAGCACATTGGTCCACACTGTTACCAATGACCTTGCAATGCATACTGTAATAGTCATTCACAACTTTGTGAATGAATGGCTTCATTCACACAGTTGTAAATGACTATTACAGTATGCACTGCAAGCCCATTGGTCCACAGTGTGGACCAATATGCTTGCAGCAATTACTGTAAGCTGTCATTCAGCGGGCAGCCATGGAGGTATGCGGGTGGGTTTGCTGCCCACCGATGACAGGTAGGAAAGCTGGTAGGGCTAGGGGTCCTGTGTGGGTTGGGGTTAGGTACCACTGACCACCAGGGATATTAAAACTTTTTTTATTACAGTGATTGGGGTTATGGGTGGGGAAGGATATACCACTGGACCACCAGGGATTTTAAATCATACTTTATTATGCGATTGGGGTTACATCAATGGCACCCATTACAGTCGGATGTAACATATCAGACAGGTAGCAAAACAGAGAGGCAGGCTGCAAGAAAAGCAATGAGCAGAATGTATACACAATACAAAAAGACAGATAACTGTCAGTTTTTTTGTTTGTTTGTTTGCTTGTTTCTGTACATCTTCAAGCCACACACATGCATTATAAAGCCTAAAACCCAGTGCAAAAGATCATGGGTATGCAAATCCTTCTGTATGGGTGAGGGAGTAAGCTGAAAGAAAATATCCCAGCTGCTACTACATTCTGCTAACCATGTCACTATGCAGATTGCACAGCAGCCAATTACACACACTAAAGGTAATACTATTTATTTTATTTTATTTATTTTGCTTTTGGTGACCGGGTAAGTGCACTAGGCAAACAATGCCTATTTTCAGGCACGACCCGGGAGAAAACGGTTTACGGACAAACAATAAACATGTGACGCAGCACATGAATGCAGTACAGATCCGGATGAAAACAGTGTGTAATAAGTACATTGACATACTGAATACTGAAGGTTAAGATACAGTAAATACAGGGAAAAACATGATTGGTAACAAAAGAAAATTCAACATGGGAAGGTAGTAAGCTTCAGGACAATAAGTGCCATGAAAAGTAGAGAGGGAGAGAGAGGGAGGGAGGAAAGAGATGAAGAAAGAGCGTGGCAGGTATAGGTCTTGAGGGGAGGGAAGGTAGAGAGGGGGTAGATAGGAAGGAGATGGGGAGAGGGCAAGAATGAGTGAGGGTTCAAGGTGGGTTAAAACAAGTGCAGGGATGTAAGGTGTGAAGGTGTTCCCGATGTAGTTTCTTAAAGACAGCATTATTCCAGACAACCAGCATAAAAGAGTATGCATGACAGCAATATGCAGCTCAAGTTATCAACAACAAATGTAAAGCATTCAATTTGTTGTTTTACAAATTATTAACATATGCAACAAATGTCACAATACCAATGTGTGCATCCACATGATTAATATTTAAAATGGTCAACACTGTAGCCATGAAACTGGAGGGTGACTAATTAGTACTAACATAGGGGAAAAATTATCACCTTAGCACATCTCTTGTATTGGCGGATTGAAAACAAAGATGCACGTTTCTAGCAGCACAGATTCCAAACCATTCATCTTGTTAATACAGATTTCAGTGCACAATGCAAACAAAATGTATTAAACTCTGCTCTTTCAGTCTATGAGCTACACAGTCACAAAAATACATACATACAAACAGTGAAGACCGCCAGGATGAAGCGCAGTGTCACAGGTTTCAAGCATGACAAAAGGGATTAACTTCCATTGAAACTGCTTTGTTTGCTGCAGTTACTCTATTGCAGAATTCTGCAGAGTTGGGCTTCATTCTGGTGGGGTTCACCCTATGTACGTACCTACATACTATATACATACATACATACAAACATGTACATGCATACATACTTAAGTATTTGTTTGTTTGCTTAAGTAGGTAGATGGGCTGAGCCACAGGCCCATTTTTAGCCATGCCTGGGGCCCATTTTGAAACAAGATTCAGATTTACTAAATGAATATGTGTGTGTGTGTGTGTGTGTGTGTGTGTGTGTGTGTGTGTGTGTGTGTGTATAGATCAATGGTCGATCAAGTTCCTCACTCCCACTGGCTCAGTGGGAATATTCTTCACCCCATGTTCTTCAAAGCACTTGTCTAGTCTGAGCTTGAAGGTTATAGTTTCAGATGATACCACTGCTCCAGCAGTCTATTTCAAGTGTTCACCACTCGTTCTGTGAATGTTTTTTCTGGTGTTTACCTTGAAGCGTCCTACGCTTCAGTGATATTTAGTGCCCCTTGACCTTTCACCCTTGTGCATCTTGAAGGGGTGCATGTGGTCTGGTGGTGTTATCCCTTTTAGAGACTTGAATATGGTAATCATGTCTCTCCTGACTCCTCCTTTTCATAGAAAGCAGTCCCTTTCCGTGGAAAAGAGTCCCAATTCTCCCAGTTAGTCGGCAAAGCCCAGGTTCTCCAAGCCATCAACCAATCTGGTCACTCTCCTCTGTACCCCCTCTATCATGTCAGTATCCTTTCTCAGATGTGGGGACCAAAACTGCACACTGTACTCAAGAAGGGGGCTTGACCAAGGATCTGCATAAGGGCATCATAATATCCCTAGATCTGCTTATAAAGTTTCTCTTATTACACAGTATGATGTTGTTTGCTTTGCTAGTTCTACCTCACCATACTGCTCACACTTAAGGGTTAAAGCTGATTGATACTCCCCAAGTCTTTTTCCTGCTTGAGTTCAGTACTGTCAATGCCACTCAGCTACTATTTTACATTTGTGTTCTTTGTTTACTAAATGCATATACCTTGAATTTCCCAGTGCTGAAGTTTATCTGCCATTTTGCTGCCCCTTTCTCAAAACTGTCAAGATGTTTCTTCATTTCATGATTAAATTATTCTTTATATATTGGTGTCATCAGCAAACTTAGCGATACAGCTACTGGTACCCACCTGAAGATCACTTATGAATACTGCATATTCAATATCAATATTTTATTGATCGGCAACTTAATGTCATTTCAATTAACAGCAGTTTTTACAATAGATCCAACACAATTTGTTGCAATTTATACTTTTAAAAACACATATACATCATATTTCCACAACAGTTAATAATGGATTCAACTGTTTACCAGCCTGTGAAGTACGCAAATATTTCATACATCATCAATCAGTAATAATGACTTTTTCTGTTGTTTAGTATTAATATTTCCCATAAGTTCCCCCTCCTTCCTTCTTGGGAATATGTCAATTCGCTCCCTGCCCTTCTTGCTCCGTGTTATTTCACCCCCGGTCAACTCACTCCCTCGCTTCCTTATAATGGTTTACTAACAGATGCCGCAGCCACAGAGAGCATATCCTGCCCCCACTAACATCATTTTCACTGCCAGGACCCCAAGGCTCAAAAATTAGTGGTGCTGTACAGAACACTGATTTCTGAGATAGAGAAATATCTCTCACTCCCTTATAATGGTTTACTAACAGATGTCCTGTGAGGATTTTGGTCTCAATTTCTGTTAATTTTACCTGCTGCATATCCCGCCACCGCCAACATCACTTTCACTGCCGGGACCCTGAGACTCAGAGGTTAGTGGTGCTGTACAGAGCACTGTGATTTCAGGGATAGAGAAGTCTCCCACTAAGAGAGGTGGGTGTGGGTGTGTGTGTGGGGGGGCGGTTGTCCGACTGCAGAACTTTAAAAAAATTGACTTTATTTTTACTGCCTCTCATGACTGGTTCCAGAGTATTTTTGCACTCAGTAGCAATGGCACACAGACTTTTATTAGTGTGTGCAATCATGCATGTTGGAAGGTTCAAAGGCTCAATTTGGGCTGCATAGTAAAGGAAAGTCAACAAATCACACCTATCCCAGTGAGAGGAGACAGCTAGTACAACATTCCAGTTTGCCAGAGCAATCAATAATCCAGCGTCAATTGGAAATACGCTGCTATTTGTTATATAAGCTAAACCATGAAAATCCAGCGTTCGCCACTACATGATTCATTTTATTACATTGGCACTAATGCAGAAAAGTCTTTAGAAAACTTGACTTACCGCCATACTATCTACTCTCAGTACAGCATCAGGTAAGTGAGAAAGCGAGCTGACCAGGAGTGAATTAACACGGAGCGAGAAAGGCAGAGGTGTATTGTCAGGAGCGGGTTATCCAGGGACGAATTAGTGGGAGCACATTATCCTGTACCCGATTTTACTGATGTGGGTCTTTACTTGAAGGATAGAGGTTGTAAGATAATATCAGAGATTTTACTGGTACCTAGAGTGTGAGTATGTAGAACCAAAGGTATAAGAAAGATCAACTATTGATTGAAAAAGTGGGCATCACAGGAAGGACACCACTTTTATTCACAACTGGGAGGTATATTTATAGACAGGAATGATGTGTACAGGAGGGATGGCCTTTGTCTTAACTGAATGGGGGCAAGAATTCTAGGAGAGTGACTTAACAAAAATATTGAGAAATATTTAATCTGAGTTTCCAGGAGTATGGGGGTGGGGCATCTGACCACACATCTACATCAAATACTTCCTATACCAGGGACCAATACTCAGTTACATCCATGTGGAGTCCTAGTTTTGGAGTAAACGTCAGTAAATTGAACTGCCCCCTAGTCAATGCAAGGAGTTTAAACAACAAATTTGGAGAATTAGAGGCATTAGTTGAGCTAAGAAGCATAACTTGCATCGAAATAATGGAAACATTGTGTCATAGGGACTAGGCATGAAACAAAGAGCTCAAAGGGAACAATTTATTTCAGAAAGATTGGACAGGCCCCATAGGAGGTGACGTAACTCTCTACGTAAGTAACAATCTTTGGGCTAAAGAAGTAAATATTAAGATTAGTCCAGAAAATGAAACCATTTGGGTCAGATTAGGCCAGAATAATCAGGAGTTTGTTATTATGGGCATTTGCTATTGACCCCCAACCCAAGCAGAGGAGGTGGATGATGAACTCATCAAAGTTATTGAAAATGTTATAGAAAGACATAATATAGTTCTTCTAGGAGACTTAATATACCAGGGATCATCTGGGATATGTGTGATGGAGGCAGTGCTTAGAATAATAAATTGACTACTTATATTAAAAATCTGAACTTAGAGCAATACATAAGGACACCTACTAAAGGAAACAGCATATTGGATGTTGTCCTTAGTGACATGGGTGACATCATTGGTGATTGTCACACCATTGAGCCACTAAGGGATAGTGACCATCAGATGGTCTCCTTCTGCACTGAGAGACAAACCATAAAAATCAGAAGATCTTCCACTGTAGAGTGCTAAAACAAGGCTAACTTTAACCAAATAAGGGAACACCTAAGGGACCGGAAATGGAGGGATACATTTGGTAACTCCAATATCAACATTATGTGGGAAACACTGGTTAGGAAAATTAAAGATCTGGAGAAAAGATGGGTACTTGAAAGGAAAAAATATATACAAAATGTGATTAAACTGATTTGGCTGAATAGGAAGGTGTTGAAGGCAGTAAAAAGGAAAAGAAAGTTATTCAGGAGAGCAAAGGTGTCTGGAGTCAGAGGACACTGGGAAGCATATATTAAGCATGCAAAAGAATACAAACCACTTATTAGGTTGACGAAGAAGAAGATAGAAAAAGATATAGCCAAGAACTCAGGATCCAGTCCAAAAATGTTTGGAGCATACGTTAGGAACAAGAGAGGGATGAACAGGACAGCTAGACCACTCAGAGAGGGAAATATAACTATTATGGATGACAGAACAGTGGAAGAATATTTAAACAACTACTTTGCATCAGTGTTCCAGGAATCCCACCTAGACACAGTTAATATACAGACTAGTGATGCCACAACTAGCAGTTCACTAGAAATTTCTGTAAGGGAAGTATATAATGCCCTGAAATGTCTGAATGTAAGGAAACCCCAGGGGTCTGATAACTTACATCCAATGATTTTAAAAAAAATTGGCCCTAGAATTAGTTGAACCAATAATGGAAACTTTAAGAAAATCCTTAGATCCGGGGGAGGTGCCAGACGATTGGAGGAGAGCCATTGTTGTGCTGATTTTTAAGAAGGACAGTGGGCACAAAGGGAAAACTAGAGGCCAGTTAGCCACACATCCATGCTGTGTAAAGTCATGGAGGCACTACTAAGAAAAATTATATAAAATCACCTGACTCTGGGGGGTTTGTGGGGCAAAAATCAGCATGGTTTCAGAAGTGGCAGATCATGCCAGACAAACCTGATTAGCTTCTTTGAAAAAGTGAGCAAGGTTCTGGACAAAGGGAGGCCAGCCAACATTTTTACTTGGATTTTGCAAAGGCTTTTGATACAGTTCACTTGGTCAGACTTGATGGAACACAGGTCCCCTTCTGCTATCATCTTCTATGTTTCTATGTTTCTAGTTCCCCATGCTGAACTAATTAAATGCTTACAGGACAACAGTCTAGAGAACAGAATTATAAAATGGATTGAGGAATGGTTGAACGATAAGTCACAAATTGTCAGGATAAATGGAGTTGATTCTGAGCAGATGGGTGTGAGGAGTGGGGTTCCTTTGGATTCAGTGTTGGGGCCTACTTTAACATGTACAGTATGTGACTAGTATGAATACCACAAAAGGAGGGTGAATAAGTAATTTCACAGATGACAGTAAAAGAGGTCATTTAGTAGAAACCAGTGAATAAATCAAAGATTTCCAAGAGGAATTAAATAATTTATGCATGTGAGTAATGGATAAAAAGATGAGGTTCGATCTGGAAAAATGTGTGTTGATGCACTCTGGGAAGAAAAATATGGAGGCGAGGTATACTCTCAGAAATTGCACTCTGATATCCACAGATAGTGAAAAGGATCTGGAGGTGATAGTGCCAAGGAACCTCAGGCCCGATGAACACTGCAACAAAATTATTGCATAATGTAATAAAATCTGTATGTGTGTCTAGTGGAACATTACGAGTAGGTACAGAAATGCTGTTTTGCCTACTTATAGGTCCCTGGTGAGACCTTACTTGGAGTACTGCATTAATCGTATCTGATGCAAGTGGCACCTGTTGCAAAATATTGCACCACCCACGATTCAGCAAGGCAGGCTGCGGCAATGTCGGGTCCACCTGCAGCAAACAGGGCCTGTGCCAGCCATGTGCCATAGCCAGGGGTGCACCACAGCACTAGGGGGCTTGCACCAATCAATCAATCAACCAATCGAAGTCTTTATTTAACCAAGCGATCACCCTTGAGCATGCTCATTTTTGAGGTGGACCTGGGTTTGTTAACAAGGAACAAGGGACAATATACATGGGATGCAACACACAATACAATAGTAATAGTACAAATAAAGTGAGATACAATAATACAGTATATACAAAGTATCAGCAGGTAGCATTGACAGTAGTATATGTTTGGAACAGAAGACACAGCTAGTTTTGGGTAGGACACAATTTTTCATAAAAATAAAGAAATATACATATCAGGTGCACCGAACACAAATAAAACCTAATATAAAAAGATACATAGTGATACAGTATGGAGAATTTAATGCTGGAACCAGGGTCTAAGGAATGTGGAAGGGACAGATATAGGGGTAGAAAAAGGGAAGAGGGAACAGTCGATTATAGATGTGATCAGTCTTTTAACAGTAGTAATTAGAGTGTGCTTGGACTTATAGGAGTCACTATTTAGGGTAGACAGGCACAGGACTCCTTATGATGTAGATATAGAGATTTAAAAGCTGCTAAGCTGATGGGGTGAGTTAATTTCAAAGTTTTTTGCAGCTTGTTCTACAGTTGAGGGAGCACAAAGCTGATGGCTGCTCTGCCAATGTGAGATTTTGCTTTGTAAACATAAAGGTAGATATATGAGGTGCTTCTCAGATGCAAGCCACAGTATTCCATTAAGAGGGCTTCAGTAACACTCCCACCCACCACCACAGGGTGCATGAGCCATGACAGACTAACCTGGTGCTGGTCTAATGGCCAGTGCACAACCTCCGTAGCTGTCACCATGTAGGAAAGGCCCTGTGCCACCACCCACCTGTGGTATCCCATGCCTCCACAGCACCCAGAAATGTCTGGGGTGTGGTGCCCACTGGGCCATGCCCCATGGTGCCTGGTATGCGGTGCCCCCCCAGGAAACCACAGGCATGGCTGTGGCAGTGCAGAGTCCCCATCTAGGAGCTGTTGTCACCCCCTGCCATCCATCCATCCCTACCTGTCCTCCTCTGCCCCTGGTGCTGCCCGCATGACCCCACCAGCCTCCAGATGGGTCTCCAGCACTGGTTGCTAATGCTGCCCTACCTTGCCACAGCTTGCAACAAACCTCTTCCATGAACCTTACCTTTGGCCCATGGCAACATGTGCCGCAAGCTGTAGAAGTTTGGCAGCCATGCCCCTCCTGATAGTGAATCAGGTGCAGGGTACCTGGTGCTCTGCTGATCGGAGCAAGTTGCTATTTGCCACAGCTTGCGCTGATCTACCTGGACCTTTCTGAATCTGGCCCATGGACTACAATACCAGGCTGAGTATACTGGATCTTTTCTCCTTGGAGATGAGGCAAATGAGAAGTGACCTAAAAACTGTTTTTAAGTCTCTTAAAAACAATGACTGAAGTAAATGCCTAGATATCGAACTGAGGGTTAGTAGTAGAAATACTAGGGGAATAAGCTTCAAATCAAGGGGGAACATTTCAGGACAACTAAAAGGAAGACATTGTTCACACAGAGGGTAGTGACTCATTGGAACATACAGTTCAAGTTTAGCTACCTTTAAAGACAAACTAGAAAGGTATCTACAGAAGTGTGGGTTTGTTAGTATCACCCAATAATTATGTGCAGACAGGCTAGATGGCATATTGCTCCCTCCTGTCGGTTTCTCTTATGTTCTTAGGTTCTTACAACAATTTCCCTGTCGTTTCCAGAAATGTTGTCTGATCCACATTACTGACCTGTGCTACTGTCCTTTCCACGCAATTATCGCTGCATGCTCTCTCCTTGAACCTCTCTCTGAATTCCATTTCACTCTTTTTAAAGTCTTCCTTGTTAGCACAGTTATGTTTCAATCTGATAAACTGACTGGTTGGTATGTGCTCTACAGTGTGTCTGGAGTGGCTACTTTGGAAGTGGAGGATAGAGTTCCTATCTGTTGGCTTTTAACAGAGATTACTATCTAATTCTCCTTCCCTGTTTTTCTTTATTGTAACATCCAGAAAATGCATGCACCTAGTATTGTCAATTTGTTGTAAACGTGGGATTCTTGTTACTCTCCTCTAAGAAAATTCCAAAGTCTGACAACTCCTCAGTGGTATCATGCCATGACAAAAAGAGATCAACAACATATCTCCTATAAAGAGATATTTTATTCAGAAACTTATTTTTATCAAGACTGAATATAAACTGGCTTTCCCACATCCCAAAATATACATTTGTGTAGTTGGGAGGAAATGATGCCCCCCATCGTGGTCCCTTTGATAACTAAAAAAGTTATCTTTGTTAAATTCTATAAACTTTGTGCCACAGCCATTAATCTTAACATCCAAAGAGTCTCTCACTAACACAGACACATCCTCATACAAGTACTTCAATATGATATGATCAGTAAGGCAATCAAAAATTGCCAGTGTACAAAGTCAGGTCAACTACTAACAGAATAAGATAGCCCATGTACTGTGCATGTAACCCATCCATTGTTTCCATAATCCATTCCACATTGCAAAATATACATATCAATCAATATCATTTTTACCCCCGTATACTAATGAAAAAGATTAAGAAATGCTCATTAACTTTAAATAACACTGTAGTTAGAATGGTACCAGTTTTAAAATATCATGCCAAACCTCCAGTAGCTCTTCCAGTTTTTACTTGTTGGCTCTATTCATGAAAAAGGGGCTACCAAAGTGTGACATGAGGGCCAAATTTCCAAATCACCTGTAGATGCAGGTGCATTTCAAGATACTGTGATCCAATTACAAAAAAAGAACCATGGGAGATAAATGCCTCAAAGCACCCAAGATAAAAATCCTTCAATGTGGTAAGTGTAACAAGAGACCCCACACACTCTTGTGAATGCAGCAAAGGACACCACACATTTTTTCAGTTATAAGAAGTTTACTGATCAGGCCTAATGACTAACATAATACTACAAAACATTAAAATATGTATATATTTACAGTAATCATATTCTTGGCAATTGTAATGTTTTTAGTTTTCTGCAGTTAGCAAAGACAATCCAAAATAGTTTAGTATCATGCTATAATGTAACATTTTGACTATGCCAAATAAATAAAAAGTCTGATTGACACTGATGCTGTTTGTTTGGAGTACCTCCATGAGTCCATTTGTAATATGCTGTGTATAAAAACATTGAATGGCTTCATTGTGGTGAATGTAACACAGACAACATCAGTTAATTCCAGTGCTATTTTAGATTTTCATATTCACTCTTGATTGTCTGAAGTTCACTGGGCTGAAGTTTAAATGTACCCTGCCCTGCAATGGTTACTGGGTCATAAAATATGCACCTTATCTTTCATACTATATCATTGCCTGGTGCTTCGGCCATATGAAGCTGCCAGCCCCATGGTGATGAAGAAACTTAAAATTACGTTTTTTCATCTCATCCACAACGGTTAGCTGTCTGGTGTAGAAGTTCTTAGAGTAGTATACTGCCTACAAGTTGCTGAACTATATGTGTTCCAATTTCCTTGTGGACTTCACAGTAGTTGAACATGCAGATGGAGGAGTGGCTGTGTTAGGACCCTTGCTGGTGGTGGCGTTGCACAATGGTGCAGCTGGAGTGTCAGGAACTGTTGACATTGTGTCTTTGTCAGGATGAGTAGGTATTATCATATCTGTAGGAACAGGAGATTGTGTGGGAGGCGATACAGAGGTCATATGAGTGTCTGGCATGTCATGGCTGGAATCTAGAGCACAAACATTAGAAGCGGAGGGCGAAGATGCCAGTTTGGTGGGAACATGGGTACCTTCCATGGTATCACTCTCCGTAACAGATGAATATCCAGAACATTTTCCTGAGTTTTTTCACTTTTCATGATTGTACATGACAAGTGTTCTCACATGAGTCATCTACTGTTTGGCATGGTCTACAAAAACAATGGAGTCCTCTTGTTGCAACCATGCCATCAGCCACAGACCTAACATTCTGGATTCTCTGTGTTCCCAGGATGGTTTTCACTTCTGGTCCTGCTCACCTTTTTATTTTATTTTCACCCACCCAAAAGAATGTTCATAGAAAATGGATGCACCCTTCAGTGTCAGGCTGCCCGGTTAGATTATTTTTGCAGTATTAGAACAGTTTTTCTACATAAAACATAGTGGAAGCCAGAAGTATGATCAGCTGAGTTCTGCTATGTGAAGCAGACAGCTTAGCAGCAAAAGAATGAGACTACAGTAAATTCGCCGGGAGATCTGTTTAAACCTTTCAACTCAGGTATGTCGAAGCAGTATCAGAGAGTCAAAGAAATAACCAAGTACTTCAAAGATAAATCTGGTATACGGAGGATGCCAACTTCAGAGATTAAAGAGCATTTCCCTGTAGGAGAGCACAGTGTTCATTTGAGAGAACAACCTCACACAGGTAATGAGACACTTAATTCAGATGCCTAGGAACAAGGTACATTTCAAATGATGTTTTTAAAGGATATAGTACCAAATATAGGGGGAGAGATCCAAGGCTCTGAATCTGTAGAGGAAGGCAGGAATGAAGGGAATTCAAATCAAAATTGTGACCCACAGGTGAAACTCCCACCGTCAAATGCAACCTATCCTACAATAAGGCAGCGCCAAGCCAATCCAAAACTGTTGCACCCCCAGCCATTAACTATTTAGAGTTCACCATCCTGCACTTTTGATATCCTTGAACTAGCACCTAAGGAGAAAGGTGGGATTTTGACCACTCCAAGTACAGATAATGGTGAGGGTATGTCATCATCAGTTAAAACATGGGAGGCCAAAGCTCTGGATAAAACAGATAAAGGGGGTAAAATCACAAAAGAAGGAGAAAAATTGAAACTAGAGAACAAGGAGCCAGACCCACTGGTTATAGACGGTATAATTACAGACAGGAGTGAACCCGCTAACATTGATAAAATTGAAGAAGTACACCAAACCATATTAAAAGAAATTAAATGGATTTGATACTATTAATTCAGCAGTGGCCTTTCTAAGTCAAAAATTCACTGAAGTAGCCAAAACATTTGAATCTTTATTACTACACACGGATGAGTGTGAAAAAAGAGTAAACTCTGTAGAAGATACTATCCTTAAGATCATGCAGAATTTAGAAAAACAAAACAAAGAATTAGAAGCACTTCAATTAAAAGTGCAAGATCTAGAGTCAAGATCAAGGAGAGAAAACTTAAAAATTGGTAATCTCCTGGAAGGGATTGAAGGGCTTGATGCAGTAATATTTTGTGAAGAAATGCTTTCCATGATATTAGGGTTACAATACCCTGAGCAGAAAGTGGAGTTGAACCAAGCCCACATGGCCTTTGGTAATCAGTTTAATCAGAACAGGCTCAGGTTTATGTTTATTAGCCCTCTGTATTATCAGGACAAGGAAAGAATTTGTTTAAAAGCCCAGATAGAAAAATAGCTTCTTTACAGGGGCCTAAAGCTCCAGGCATTCCCAGATATATGCTCCACAGTACTCACAAGGAGAAAAACATTTGATTTGATAAGAGATAAATTAAGAAAAGAAGGAATCTCATTTGCATTGTTGTACCCAGCAAAGCTTCAAATCAATTTAGATGGTAAAATATTGTTTTTCTATACTCCACATGAAGTGGAGGAAGCCCTACAAAAAGGATCACAAAATACACCTGAGGCATCAACTTCAAGATTCCAAGACTCTGTGATCTTAAACAGATAACAAATGTATAGACACTTCTGTTAGTCAGGTTCCATCATAGTATTCATGGAATATTGAGTTTGGTGGAACATATTTTTAAGGATGGGGGGGAGAGAGAGAACAGACTCACATAGATACATAAGAGAAGGAAGTAAGGATTTATAGGTAAAACAGGTTTAGGTTTATACCTTCTCTTTGTGAGTATGGATGGCGATAAAGTAAAAAATACAATGCTAAGATGAGCTAAGATTTCTTCTGCATTTCATCTTTTCACATAGCTAACACATTAACACTTTGAAGATGAGGGGGCCTCTAAATGTCTGAAGAGAATTGGACAGATAGGTACCAGCAACTTGGGGAAAGGGGGACACTAGGTAGAGCAAGAAAGACTGGAGTAGTTGGGAGTTTCCATTTGAAACTGGAAAAATGTAAAAAAGACTGAAAGGAGGTTGGGGGGGAAGATTTAGGAATAGGTGGAAAATAAAAAAATCAACAGAGTGCACAAAAAGACATGGGTGCTTAAAAAAAACAAAATAAATAAACCCAGTGCACCCTGTTGCAGCTATTTATTTTACCTTAATTTCTTTTTTTTTTATTAGCTCTTGGAAAATATTATATTTGCCTTCTAACAATTTTACCTAAAATGAATATCAAGTATAAGAAAAACTTGGCTGGTTAAGTAAGTGTTAGTATGAGAAAAGGGGTTGAAAAATCAGACAATGGCTAATATGAAAGTTATGACCTGGAATTTGAATGGCTGCAGAGACAGCATTAAAATTAGTAAAATCATAAATATAGCTAACAATAAAAAAAAATAAACTGCCTTCTTCTAAAGAAATTCATTTTGAACAAAAAGATGGGATCTATTTTGCAAACTTGCTCAAAGCTATAAGCTTCTTCACACTATATTCCAATAAGGCCAAAGGTGCTGCCATCTTCATTAAAAACATCTGAACCCCAAAATACTGAGATCATACATAGACCCAAATGGTCGCTTTGTAATAATCATACACTCGGTCTCTCACACACAGCTAACACTAGCTAGTTTATATGGATGGAATGAGGAAGATCCATACTTCTATGCCAAATTCTTCTTAAATTTTGCCTCCTTTGACTCTCCTTATGTGGTTGGAGGAGACCTTCATTTCACATTTAATACCTTTGACGGGGCATTAGCAATATCAGAACAGAAGAAGGAAGTAGTAAATCTAATACAGAGCTCTATGGAAGATTTTAATCTCATAGAGCCATTTAGACATTATTACCCACATCTGAAAAAATTCTGCTATTACTCACCCAGCTACAACTCATATTCAAGAACTGACTACTTTTTGGTCTCTCAACCTCTGTTGTATAAGATTAAAAAAGTCATATATGAGACAAATGCAAGCTCCGATCATGATCCATGCCATCTGAATCTATCTATAGATGCATCAACTATAGTCAATACTGGACTGTGGTCATTTGATAATTCATTATGGCAGAAGAAGTGCATGAGGAGATTCAACTTTTTCTTTCATGAAACAAGTTTGTGTACCACTCCATGCAATCTATTTGGGAAGTGTTAAAACTTTACTTAAGAGGATGGTTCACTCCCCAGGCTGGTGTCAGAAAGAAAAAGCTTAAACTAGATCAATCTGTATTGGAGGGACAACTAAGTGCAGCAGAATCTGAACACATGATTTCTGGGTCTGAACAGTCTCGACTTAAGTTCTTCAGCCTGAGGGACAGAATTAAAAAAAATATGCAACAGTACGCTGAAAAGGCAATGTATAGAACTAGGTAGGACAAAATACTTTTTTTTTTTTCAGATTTGCCTGATAAAATCCTGGCCTATCAGTTACAATGTGAAGAAAACTCAAATAGAACTGATAGGATTATAAAGGAGGCAATCAATAACTTTTAAGGACAACTGTTCTAAATTATATATATATATACCTGAATCCAATACAGACATTTCCAAAATTCAGGATTATGTAGGAGATCTAAATCTACCACATATCTCTGGACCCGGACTTAGATGCTTTACAGAAAGAGATAACTTGCTTTAAAGCCTCCCTATGAGGCTTCCTAAAATTGGCCTCAGCCTGGCTCTGTGCCAATCAGACCCTTGGCTGAGGCACTTTTTTCTCAGCTCAACTGCTGGGGGGGGGGTGAGAATCCTATTTATTGAATGCACTTCCTCCACTGACGATCTTGAAACTGTTAGCTGTGTTAATTGTATCAACATGCACTGGCTCTACTCCCTGCCCAAACGGTTCATTGAGGGATTGCTTAGAAAATTCCATTCCACTTTTCCCCTTGACTCTCTCTCTCTCTTTTTCTCCACTCCTCTTTAAACTCTCTATCCCTTCCCCACCTGAGGTTTATGGCTGAACCCTTTATTGAATGTAACTGACACCCACGCCTGTATCATGATGTTATTTATCTATCACTTAATCTGTCAATGCTTGATGTTCTTGTATGTTACCTTGACCTGCCAGATGTGTCTGTATTGTACCTTGTAAGATTGTATTTGTACCTTGCAACCTCCCGGGTCGCACCTGAAAATAGGCACTTGGCTGTCTAGTGTGCTTATCTGGTAAACAAAAGCAAATAAATAAATAAACTTTAGAGGAAATACTTTTAGTTCTTATCAACCTACCAAATGAATGTCTACAGGCCCAGACTGCCTCCCATTTGAACTTTATAAAAATCTAAAACACAGTATTGCACCTCTAGTTAAAGGATCTTTTTCAGGGCATTTATTCAACTGGAAGGATCCCCCTTCCTTTAATGAAACATATTTCCCTAATATGTAAAAAAGATAAATCACCTGAATTGTGCAAACCCTATAGGCCTATATCACTGCTGAACAGTGATTATAAAATACATGCAAAAATCCTTTCAAACACTAACAAAAGTACTTCCCAAGCTAATCCATTTAGATCAAGCAGGATTTATTGAAGGAAGGAGATTACACTATAACACAAGAAAAGCAGTCAACTTAATACAGGCTCAATTGGGAACAGTACAATGGTGATGTCATGTAGTGCAGAAAAGGCCTTTGATAGGGTCTGCTGGCCTTTTTTGATGGAAACTATGAAGGATTTTGTGATAAAAGGTATTTTTTTGGACTGGACTAGGCAAATTTATACAGAACCTAGAGCCAGAATAAAAAAACAATAAATGTCAGTATTTCAGTTTATTCAGGGGCACAAGACGGGGTTCCCCTCTATTACCTCTGTTATTTGCATTCTTTTTAGAGCCCTTAGTGACAAGGATTAGAATGCAGAAAGAGGTTCTTAGGGTAGAGATGGGAGATCACAGATATGTCATTATGCTATACGCTGATGACATTCTGTTATTTCTTTCTAATCCTTATATTTTCTTTCCTACTGTCAATAAAATAGTGACTGAATTCAGTCAGTACTCGAGCTATAAGATGAACTGGGAAAAAAGTGAAGCTCTTTATCTAGGAGAAAACCAGGAATCTTTAACTACCCTTTTACTGCAATCTATTCAAAAAAACTCTATTAAATATTTAGGTGTACAACTTTCAGTTGATATGAACAGAGTTGTACAACTGAGCTACAACCCATTTTTGGAAAAATTTAAGTCTGATATGGACAAATGGAAACATCTTCCTTTAATTATAAACTGGTAGAGTAAACACCCTTAAAATGAATGTGCTCCCCAGGCTGCTTTTCTTGTTCTATGCTATTCCCATAGTTTTGGAAAAACATTTCTTCATGGAACTGGAGAAAACGGTTAGAAAATTCATATGGAAAAAAAAACAGCTAGAATAGCTTTGAAGAAGCTTTATCAACCAAGACAAAAGGTGGATTAGGGTGCCCACATTTCTGGTGGTATTTCTTGACAGCCCAGCTTGAATGTACATATTCTTGGTTTCATACTCTGCTGAACAAAGTCAGCAGGTTTCCAAACAGAGGACAGTAAATTGCCAGGATTCACATTAAATAATTCTTTAATTGTCAATCTCTCCAGCGCTCCATATTATAAGTCAGTCCTTCCAATGACTAAATCTACCAATAATTCTTGGCAGAAGGCATAGAAACTCATGGGTGATCATAACCACCTTTCAAAGTATACACCAATAATTAACAACACTTACTTACCACCTTCAATATTGGACAAAACCTTTATGAGATGGTACAAAAGGAAAGGGATATGTCAATTAGAGGACCTATTTGAAGAGGAAGGATTTATTACACTAGAACATTTTAGTATTAAATATAAAATATAAAACTCACAGATGTTTCAATATTTGCAAATTAAAAACTATGTTTGCAAAAAGACAGAGTTTAAATGCTTTAACAAATTTAAAATTAGAGAAAGAGATACTAAATCTTGATTCTGATAAACATATTAATACCAAGATATATACAGCACTTAGAAACAGTACTAGCGACACTTTGTTAGAAACAAAGCAGTCAGGGGAAAGGGACATAAGACAAGAAATTGTAAGAGATGACTGGAAAAAATAACAAATCTAGCTAGTTTGAAAATAAAAAATAGTAGATTGATGCAGATTCATATTAATGTGGTACATAGAACATATTTAACTCCAGCCAGGTTAAACAAATTTGATGCAGCTGTTCCAGAGACTTGTCAGAGATGCAAAGCAGAAAGAGGGACACTATGGCATAGGTTAGCTAGTTGCACAGGCATTTGGGAATTTTGGGAGAATTTGTTTCTGTTCTAGGAAAAGTTCTTGGTCATGATTTCCTGTTTGATCCAGGAATTACAATGTTTGGGATAAGGAAGGGGGAAATCACACAAAGAAATGACCTGATATTGATGAATACGTGAATTTTAGTAGCAAAAAAAAAAAATATTGCAACACTGGAAAAATAATAAACCCCCAGACTTTATAGAATGGATAGGATTAATGTTAGACTCTAGCATAATTGAAAAGGCATTATACGTGCTTAAAGATGCACATAGTAAATATGAAGAAATTTGGATTCCCTTCACTTCAGCAATTGGCAACTAGAAGATTACATAAAAGTAATGAAATTATTTTAGCAACGATGATGAGCAAAGGCTTCAGGAGTGCATATAATGATTAAGGCACCCATGCTCTGAGCTAAAAAAAAAAAAAAACATAGAGCATAGAATTTAGTGGCAGATAAGGACCACTTGGCCCACCTAGTCTGCCCATTTTTTCCTACTTGTTTTTCATACTGTATCACAGAACCTAAATGATCTGCAATTTACCCTCCCTTTTCTATCACTAGAGTTCCTTTATGTCTGTGCCATGTGTTTTTGAATTCCCCAGCTATTTTTGTCCCTACTACCCCTGCCGGGAGGCTGTTCCATGGATCCACCACCCTTTCCATGAAAAAATACATTCTCACATTACCCCTATGTCTTTGTTAGTTTTATTTTTATACTGAATAGACTGTGAGCAAAAATGCCCATTTTCACTGGTGTCCAGTTACAAAACACATAACAATATACTTGTACAGAAATGTAACATAATAAAACCAGTACATAAACAACATTATTAAGAAGGATAAATTAAAACATTTACATTCGGAGTTAAAGAGAAAGTCTAACTCTACCCCCCTCTATCTTCATACCATGGCCCCTTTTTCTTGAACATCTTCTTTTTGTGAAAGATGCTACCCTCTTGTACCTTATTTACACCCTTGAGGTATTTGAAAGTCTCTATCATACTGCCCCTCCCTTTCCTCTCCTCCGGTGAATACATATTGAGATCCTCCAGTCTCCATTAATATGACTTTTGATGCAGCCCCTGCATCATTTTTGTCGCCCTTCTCTGAACCACTTCTACTCTATGTCCTTCCAGAGATGCAGCCTCCAGAATGGAACACAGTACTCCAGATGAGGTCTCACCAGTGTTCTATACAATGGCATCCACCACCTCCTTCCTTCTGCTGGAGCTACCCCTTCCTATGCACCCCAGCATTCCACTGGCTCTCCTCATAGCCATCTCACATTGTTTGGTAACCTTTAGATCATCAGATATGATTACTCCCAGGTCCCTTTCCTTTTTGGCAGCTGTCAGTACCTCCCCCCATCATGTACTCCTCTTCTGCATTTCTGTACCCCAAGTGCATGATCTTGCACTTCTTTGCACTGAATCTTAGCTGCCACACCCTTGACCACTCCTGAAACTTGCTTTGGTCCCTTCTCATTTTCTCTATCCCTCATGGAGTGTCAACCCTGTTGCAGATATTTGTGTCATCTGCAAAGAGACACACCTTCCCTTCCAGCTGCTCTGCAATGTTGCTTATGAAGACATTAAAGAGGACTGGTCCAAGCATTGATCCCTGCATGACCCCACTGGCCACCCCCCTCTATTTGAATTGAATTCCATTCACCACCACCATCTGTGTCCTATCACTTAGCCAATTTTTGACCTAGCTTACCACCATGGGACCTACTCCTGGGCTGCCCAGCTTGTTTACAAGCCTCCTATGTGGGACGGTGTTGAAAGCCTAGCTGAAATCCAGGTAGGCCACATCCACTGTCCCTCCCTGATCCACCTCCCTAGTCAGCCAAAGAAATCTGTCAGATTTTTGTTTGACAAGATCTTCCCACTGTGAATCCATACTGCCTCAGATCCTGTGCTCCACCTGATTTGAGATATAGCACAAACCTTTCTTTTAGTAGTGATTCCATTAGTTTCCCCATCACCAAGGTCAGGCTGACTGGCTTGTAATTGCAAGCCTCCTCCCTGCTCTCACTTTTGTGGAGAGGAACTACATTCGCCTTCCTCCAGTCCTTTGGTACCACACCTATTTCCATCAAACTGTTGAACAGGGCTGCCAGCACTTCCATAAGTTCTCTTAATATTCTGGGATGTATCCTGTCTGGACTCAGTGCTTTGTCCACTTTTAGATTAGCAAGTTCCTTTAAGACTCTCTCCTCCTTCTTAAATGGACTGGTGTCCACTTCCCTCCCAGTAGTACTTCCATCACCTAACTTTGGTCTCTCCCCTTCCTCTTCTTCTGTGAATGCTGAACAAAAATATTTGTTCAGGATTTCTGCTTTTTCTTGGTCTCCCTCTGAACACTTCCCTCATTCCCTTTTTAGTCTCACAATCCCACTCTTAGTCTTTTTTCTTTCACTAATGTACCTAAAAAAGTTCTTGTCCCCTTTTGTCATTGCTTTTGGCTATTTTTTTCTTCTGTTTGCGTCTTTGAGCATCTGACTGCTTTTCCTGCCTCCCTCTGCTTTTCCAGATAGTTGCCTATCTTCTTCCCTCTGTGTTTCCTTGTACTTCCAGAATGCCACTCTTTTTACTTTTACCTTCTTGACCACTTCCATCACAATTAGCAATCAATGCCTAATAGGATTGCACCGCTTGACTTGCAAACATGTCACACTTTTTCAGGTAAAAAAAGCAGCAACATGTAGGGGGGCATCCCCATCTCTCTCTCTATATATATATATGGATACGCTATGATCTAAAGTTATGTTATTTATCTGCACATACAATCAACAATCCGATTCAGTCAAAACACGTGACTAACAGTTTTTGATTTTTTTAAATTTTCTATACAATGTATGGTACACATTGGTACCCCCTTTTCATGACTAGATCCAAGTATTAATATTAATATCAATATTCACCCCCCAGTAGGGTGCCAAGTCTCTTGTAAACAAACAGTAGAGAATTTATTAATTCAAACCAATCTTTATACCTCAGTTTTGTGACTAGGCCCGCAATGTTTCAAGAAATTAAAGAGTGCGAGTGTTCAGGTAGAGTTCACTTTTTTCCCTTTTATCGGTCAAACCACAATAGTCTCAGCATTATTCTGTAGTCATTGATAGCCAGCTAATAGCTGAAACCTGCAGCAAAAACTGCATAATATGTGCATGCGAGCACATTCATATCAGGTACTTTCACAAAGACTTTCACTGCACAACAGATGTTATCAACCACATAAATCTCCATACTATCCATCATCTCAAATTGATTAGTCAATAGTGGCAAGTACTTGGGTGGTGATGCAATACAGAGCACTTATCACATATATTAAAAAGACGGTTGCACTTACCCCTCTCAAAGGAGATACGTTTAAGCAGTTGCTTAAAGAATCAGTGTTTTATTGAAACTGCAACATCATCAAATGGACAAAACAGCTTGCAGAGGTGTGGCGATGGTGTACCACCACCTCCCTTATGTTTCGCCCCCACCACTAGGGGGCTTCATCAGAAGATGAAACAATGTGTCAATGGTAACATTTTAAATGCATTTCAACCAATACCGTGCCACTATAATGTACACGTCATCATTAATCAATTGAAATCAACCAAAAAACACCCAGCAGTAAAACAACTTCATTTTAGAGTCCCAGTGAATAATTCCATGTCTCTATTTCATAGTTTTTCAAAAAGTTTCAAATGTATCCACAATTACAGGAGTGGCGACTCTGAAAAAGAACACATCAAGACATGTCAGGAAGAGCTGCTAAACAGAGAAATGATGTTGAAAATGCTTAAATTAAAATCAATTATACTTAGCAGTAACCAAGGATGTTGGGTGGGGGTTATGGAAACTTAGAATATAGGGTGGTTAGAAAACTTGCTAACCATTCTTGAAGTTCTTCTATTTCGTCCCCAAGAATGGTTTAATCTCTAACCTATCATTCAGTCCTGGTCTTTTCAAGGAATTCAGGCAGAAAACATCCCCCTGTTACTTTCTATTTAATAAGTACTCTAAATCCCCCCGGCATTCAAGGAAATTGCTTCTATCCCCAAAGCCTGCACTTTGTGAGTTGTATTAGGGGGGTGCACTGTGAATGTGGGCAGCAATAGGGTATTCCATGTTGCAATTTTTTATAGCCTGGAAATGCTCATTTAGTCTTAATTTGAGCCTTCTTTTGGTACATCCCACATAAAAACATCCATATGAACATTTCAGGAGTTATACAACTGCTTCTTTATTGCAATCAATTGCAGAATATATTTTTTCTATTTTCCCTGTGTTAGGATTTGTAAATTCCCTGCAGGGAATCATAGAAGGACACATTTTGCACATTCCACACCTTTTGTTTCCCACCCTTCTTTCCTTTGTTATGATTCTTGGTTATTTACTTTGATAGCTATTAACCAAAAATCCCTAAGATTTTTGGCCCTTCTATAGGAGACCATAAGGGGTTTGGAAAGTAAAGATCAAAGCAGCTGCTTCCTCTGAGGACAGAGAGGTTACGTCTGACAATTTCAATAACCTCCTTAGTACCTCCACCAAATGTAGTTACAAACATAAGTGCTGGATCAGCTTTCTTTTTTTTTTTTGTGGTGGGGGGGGGTAGAGCAATTCTTCCCTTTCCATAACATCAACATCATGTACTGCATGCTGCAAATCAACAATATCATACCCTCTTTCTAATATGTTCCCAGTACATTTATCTGCTCTCTTTCTGTACAATTCCTGGTTTCTACAGTTCCTTTTCATGCCTATATACTGCCCTTTTGGCAAATTTTTAATTACATGAATAGGACGACAACTTGCAGCATGCAATAAACTGTTCCTATCTGTTGATTTTTTGCACAGGTCTGCGCTTAAAGATCCCTCCTCTACAGTATTGTACTTATTGTTAGATCAAAAAAATGTATAGAGTGTCTATCTGATGTGACTTTGAATCTCAAGTTTTGATTGGTGGATTCTAAATTCCAAACAAAATCTGTCAGTTCTGCCTCTGTGCCCCTTCAAATAATATTCACATCATCAATGAATCTTTTATACAAGTCTGTCTTATCAAAAATACATTTTCTTATTTATTAAATACAAACATATCCTCCCATTCACTAAGATACATATTTGCCAGACTTGGGGCCAAAGAGGCCCCCATGGCTGTCCTCTTCACTTGTTTGAAAAGTTTATCATCAAACAAGAAAATGTTATTTTTCAAAACCAAATCTATTAAGTTTGAAAGCAAATAGATTTTTTCCTGGGATAAGTCTGTGTGCTTTATTAGGTAGTATACCAGAGAAGGGGCGATTCTGGACCTAGTACTGACCAATGGGGACAGAATTGCAGACATCCAGGTGGAAGGTCAACTGGGGTCCAGCGACCATCACATAGTGTGGTTTAGCATAGGGACCGAGACACAGTCTAGTCACATGAAGGCAAAGGTCTTAGATTTTAGGAGGGTGGATTTTGCTAAAATGGAGAGTTATATCAATAAGGCATTGGCAAGAAGGGAGACAGAAGGGGGAGCTGAGGAGCAGTGGGAACAACTAAAGGGAGCCATAGAGGAGGTGATGAGTCAATGCATCAGGTTGGTAAATAAGGGCAAGAGAAGAAGGAAACCACTGTGGTTCTCGAGAGAGGTGGCAGACAAGGTAAGGGCCAAAAAGGGCAGGTTTCAAGAAATATAAGGAGACTCAAAGGGAGGAGGACAAGGAGGTGTACCTAAGAAATCTAAGGGAATCAGGGAAGGCTGTTAGGTGAGCAAAGGTGCACACTTTCCCCCCCAAACAGCTGTAAAACACAGTGAGTTTGTCATGTGGGTACCACACTGTGAGTGTTGAGATGCTGGGAAGTTGTGAAGATAACAGTCTTTAAAAGTGGAGTGAAATACTTTCATTGGGGCCTAATAACTTCCAAACACATTGAACTTTTAACTTCGCTGCCTGGGCTCAGCTTGAAGTTTGGTGCAGTCCTGCCCAGGACTTAACCCCCTTTCACTGACTAGCTAGCTACCTAAATGCCAAAGAAGGTCCTCGGACCCCACAGCTCAGAGGTACTTACAGTTTGTAAATTCAGCAGGGGTTGCTGAAACTTGTCTAAATGGTACCATGCTGGTATAAGAGCTAGTGGTGATGCAGCACAATAGCAAGCCACAGAAAAGCAGCAGCTGGCTGCAGGAATAAAGAACGCTGGTCTTCAACTGTCAATCCTTTCCAAATTTCGCCTCTGAGGCCTTTCTATACAGTGTTAACCTGACAGGCCTCTTGACATTTTCCTCTTTGGCAATCTCTTTGTTGGTCTAGGGAACTGTGCAGGCTGAGTGTCCCCTAGACTTCTGGTTTGTACACAGCTTTCAGTGCACACTTGCAGTGGGGCTCTGGCTCAGTCTCTAGCCCAGCCACACAACTTCTCAGGCTAGGAGTGGCTAGCTGTCTCAAACATACTTTTCCCTCCGAGGGAATACCTGGTTTCCTCAGTATCTGTAGTCTCTGCTGTGAAATCTCTTAATTCTCTGCATGCAAAATATCTTTATTTATGCTGAAAAATCTTCTCCTCTGTGCTGCAACTTATCAGTCTTTAGACTTAGGCTGCAGCTCTCTCTGTTCTGCAGGCTGCCTATCACCGGTTGCAAATTCACAGCAGCAATTCGAATCTCGCTCAGGGAAATAGTCTGTGGCTTAGATTTCACCCCTGCTTACAAAATAACTTGCAGGTGCTACACATCTTCCTCTAGCACTGGGGCTGGACAGGTTATTGGGCAAATAAAACAGGCCTTGGGGGCTGAGTAGCCCACAGCAGTCTCTCCTGCCTGCTTTCCTTGGATCCTCTCCCACAAATCTCCCTTTAGCAGGCTACACTCTTTTTTTTATAGTTTTTTCAATCCCCCACTCTCATTGGATGCTTGCCTTCTGTGCATTTCGGATGCCCTTTCATATTTTCCCGGCAGCCCTCCTGCTGCAGGAGTCCGAAGGGGGTCACCATATTTATTTATTTACATTTTGCCCCAAACACATGGCCCTTAATATTTTATTATTTGCCCTTCTGAGGGCAGAAAACCGCTCCCTCTATGTCCGGGGGCATTTTCCTACTGATCCCCAGCTCCATTGCCTGCCCTGGAGCCAGGGATCATTTCAAACAGTGGCCACACAGCCGGATACACTTTGGGAGCCATGGTCCTTTAACTTTGGTGGTCGTGCATGCATAAAATGGCACAGTGCAGCCATTACTGTTTACATTCAGCCAGTCCAGCTTTTCGCTCCCCAGACTGTCGAATCACCCCCCAACTCACCCAGAGGCGAAGAAACTCAGTTTGGATCTCAGCCCCCTCACACTATGGGGCTGAGACACCAGAAGATGACAGTGACAGGGACAAGACAGGGCACCATGGCCCAAATCCCTCCAGAGCTGCTGCTGAGGACGCCTGTAGGGCCATTGCCCCCAACAAGATAAGCCCCAATTAGTGAGGGGCTTACATGTGTAACACTGAATTGTCTGTTCTTATCAACAGGGACCCAGACTGAGGTCTTCTGCAAAGGCCTGGAGATCAGGAAGAACTGCCTTCGTCTCCAGAACATTGATATGGAGATCTGAATCTCAGTTGGTTCACAATCCTTGGGGGTCTGGTATGGTGCCAAGTGTGTTAGCACTGCCCTGTATAACACGATGCCTCCTGTGAACCATATGGGCCTGGGCAACCAGGGCCTCAGCTCTGTCTGTTGACAGGAATGCACTGCCCACCGCCATTATCAGTACTACTCCAATGTACTGGAGACATTGGTAGGGAATGAGAATGCATTTTCGTACATTGAATGTGGCACCCAGGTCCTTGAACAATTGTTGAGTTCTGTATACTGTGTATACTGTGTACTGGACCACTTCTGCTTCCCTAGATGGACCCTGCATGGATCGTGGATGGACTCTGCAACAGCCAATTGTCCAGATAAGGGAAGACATAAAGCCCTTCCTTCCGGAGGAGTGCTGCCACAACTGTGAATCATTTAGTAAATACCCATGGTGCCTAGGATAAGCATACATATGCCTTACTGGTATTTTATTTATTTATTTATTGAAAAGTTTCACCAGGAAAGTCCCACTGAACAATTACAATTGTTCATCTCACAGAGCGTCCTGGGGGGAAGGGATACAGAGGAGTATGAATCTAACAACATACATTTGACATTTTTTTTTTATTTTTATTTTTTTTAAACAGGTAGGACATGAATCAAAAACCTACACAGCATTGAGCATCCAACAGATGCTCTCCTCCTTCAGAGTGGGTTACGGGGGTGTGCGCACCCGACATCTATCAGGGGGGCTGGTGAGCAGCGGCCTCAGGGCACCGGGCGGTTTGAATGGGGAGTCGGGGAGAGGAGGATGTTTATACTGGCATGCATAAGCACGCCTCCTGCCCAAGCTGGCATCCTCAGGGGGATGGAAGGGAAGCACAGTAAAGCGGAAAAACCACCTCGCCGGTCCTAGATGATGGCCGCTCCAGCCACCCAGTCCAGAAACCAAAGGTAGACCCTGCTGTGCATGGTGCTCCACAGAGGGAGGAAGGTAGGAGTCACCAGGGGCACTCTAGGGGCAGACTCAGTGTGTCGGGTGGGTGGCATGAGTGAGCCTGAAGGAGTGGAATGACGGGGCGATTAGGAGGATAAAAAAAAGCCTACCCAACATGGCTATTCAAGGGACTGACAAAGATATAAAACTAAAACAATGCAAGACCAAATACAAAAATACAAGAATAAGTGCATACAGTCAATTTACCCAGCATAGGGGTGAAATACATGGATTACAACATACAAAAAATTGTTGCACAAAACTTGGTTTACTAAGTACATATGTGCAGTACAACATTAGAGAATAACCTAAACAGAATAAGACTGCAATAGGAAGGGGGAAGGAAGGGTTGTTAGGAGCAATTGCAGGTAGGAGAGAGGAAGTTAAGGAGGGAGACTGAGATGGACCAGGGGGAGGAGGAGTGTCTGATTTGGCTAGGCAGGGCTTTCCACAGTTTTCAGAGCCTGTGTGAGAAGGCAGTTTGGTCTATTGTGGTGGAGCATCTAGGAACAACCAAGGTGTGGGCATCATCGTTTGATCTGAGAGAGTTGGGATGGAGATCGAGAGGCCAGGGAAGCCCACAGGTAAGGGGAAAGGGAACCAAACCAGAATTTGGAGGTGAACTTCAAACAGTGTAATAGGCGTCTGTTTTCCAATGAGGGTAGAGCAAGAGATCAATAGAGATAACAATGGTGGTTAAGAGGAGGAGAGTCTAGGGTGAAACGACAGAAGGCATTAAAGAGGGTATCCAATCTGGTTAAGGAGGAGAGCGGTGCAGCACTATAGACCACGTCACAGTAGTCGATAATAGGTAGGATCATTTTCTGAATGATCTCTCGCCTAGCTAGTAATGGTAGGCAACTTTGGTTCCTATATTGTGCTCCTAGTTTGGGTAGCAACTTTTTCAGGATGGAGTCTATAGCCCAGAAAAGTTGACATGCTGGTCTAACCAGACCCCAAAATAACCTAAATGAGGAAGTATCCTAGAAAATTGTATCATCAAGGATGTGGAGGAAGGGTAAATTTAGAGGGCTTCAAGGTTGCACGGTACCAGCGTCGCCTAGTTTTGGTCTGCCATCAGACCACCTCTACCCAATGCCTCCAGCTTTACGTCCATCATTCTGCTGTCTTTCATTTCCCAGTCACCATTCAGGAAAGCACTCCTCAGCAGATCACTCCAGCCAGCACCAACTTCAACTCGAACACTGCTTTCATCTCCTGCTTATACATCCAGCTCATCTCACCATCTAAGGCAATCCACAGTTCAGGTAAGCTGCATTGCTTCGGCACTACTCCTGCAATATCAAAAATTAGGGAAAAAAAGGAAATGAAAAACATCCAAGTGCAGGTTTTGTTTTAAATTTACAGAAACACAATTCAAGATGCTCTCAAAGGCAAGAATGCATACCAGATTTACTGTACAGTGAAGCAAAAAAAATGTTTGCTACTCAACCACTTTTCAGCTGCTCGGCACCTCTCCACCATCTTACTTCTGTGGGAATGGTCTGTCAGAAGAGGATGCAGGGAGGTCTGGGGAGTGATCTTACTTATACCATTAGTGTATAAGTATGGCTCACCTTTGGTTCATGGTTCTCATACTCTAAGAACGAAGTGAGACCACCTACAACTGTAATAGTGGTCTCAACAGGGGTATCAATATACATCAGGATTCACAGCACAGAGAAGGGGTCCCAAAGTGCAACTCCCTACAGATATCAAACCCCAGAGCAAATGGAAAAATCACGAAGGCGCCACCTAGACGTGAGAAAAATGTAATCTGACACTGTAGTCTTAATTCTGGAACAAGAAGCATGGGGCACAGCCACTATAGTAGCAAACAAGTTGCAGCTGGCATCAGCAGAACCCAACAACACGATCCCCCCTCCAATGGTTCTAATGTGATATTGGCAAAAATAAAATAGCGCCGACAAAAATGACGAAGACACAAGAGCGAAATTCAAAACCTCGAAGAGGACTACAGCATGCCCCTAAAACCGCGACCAGCTGCCGTGATGTTTTCTGCTGGGCTGTGCCCCCCACTGCCACACACATACCCTACTTAATATAACTACCATCGAGGGGAACGCAAGTCAGGGACAGGGACAACCTGAGGATGAGGATACTCCCAGGGAAACAGAGGTCGAGGGAGGAGAAAGTTGAGACAGTACTGACACAGTGCTGATGAACAGAGACACACGTTGGGGTGGGGGCAAAGGGCAGAGGACACCAAAGTCGGGACAGGGGACAGACTGTCAAGAAAGAAAAAAAAAACACCATACAGCCAGTCTCAAGCCTGGGCCAGACAATCACTAAAGCAGTGACTATAACCACTATGCTATGCGGCCAATCCGGATTTAGCACTGCAAGAAAGCACCTACCTAGTGAACACAGTAACTCCCGACTGCCGAAAGTAAATCACTGACCTTAACATGCGCTCTTATGTATGTCAGGTAGCTAATGTCACATTCACTGTTTTGTGCTCACCTAAATTGACTCGCTAAAATCTAGTCGCTCTTTTCATGGGATACCCCCACCTCATAATTGAATTTCAGGCCATTACATTATTTGTTTTTTAAGAGCTTTTGCAAAAAAAACAGCATCTTTGTTCTTTACAGTCTATCTACACATAATGCTTGTAACATGACAATAACTAGCATAGTGAAATAGTCTTCACATTGGCGCAAACAAACCTGACACAAAATGAAGCGGGCGTTAATTCCCTAGTAATGCCCGCTTTATCATGTAGTACTTTTTGTACCCACATTTAAATCACCATCGGATTATGTCTATGGACGTGCTGATTCCCACCCACCCTGCTGTAGTCTGACACTCGCACCAAGTCCGTTTCAGTTATAAATAATTTTGCCATAGTAGCCTGCTGCATGCCTAAATATTCTGCTGTGATCCTGAAGCAATAAAGTGTCTACCTCACATTGCATTCTCTCTCTTCCAACCATAAGACTGATGTGTTTCTGGCTGTGTGTGCTCTGTTTTCCGTCGGTCGCATTATGTAAATGAGTAATGCGAGAATGCCACCACAGTGTGCGAGCAATGTTTGTGAGCACTCTAGCTAAATAATTGTTGATCTTAATAACATTTCGATATTCTGTGTGTTAGTAATAGTCAGTGAGGTACAAAATGCAGATGTCTGTGCAATGAAGAAAAAAATATACAAACTGCAATATAAAAAATGTGTCAGCGGCAAAAAGACACATTAAAGTCGATTCAACTGTGCACAGCACTGTAAGTGTAATTATTATAAAATACTAAGGCTTTTTAGCAATTTTTGAAAGTGTTTGCCATGTTAGAAGCGCACTAACCCACTCCAGAGTCAGACTCTACCAGGGAATTAATGCCCGATTGTTGGTTGGAGGCACTCGGCTTTGGGCCTTGTGCCCCCCAACCGGGCGTTAATTCCCTGGTAGAGCCCCCTTTTGTCCTGCATTAATGCTTACTTATTGTTCCGTAGCTCTGGTTCTAACATCCTCAGTTGGTGACTTCCTGTTCAGTTTTATGTATTTATTTATTTGACTGTTTTCTGGTAAATGCATACTGAGCCAAGGCTTGTTTCCAGGTGTGACCTGAGGTGGGGGACATAAGGGGGTTCTAAAACAGTAAGTAAGCAATACCCCATGACAGGGTATGGTGTTATTGGCAGTTAATCCACACCCTAGGTATGCTGTGAGGCATGAGGCCACAGGCTGAGTGCCCTCGCGGCACCCGGGGTGTGGATTAACTGTCAATAACCCCATACCCTGGAGTGGGTTACTACTCTTATAACATGGAGTCATTCATAAAAACAAAATAATGAGCAGAAAGGGGTTTATTCCTCTTAAAATAACAGAAATCCTACTGTATCCTGCCAACTTCAGAAGTAGTCCCCAAGAACTAATGCATAGGTCACTTATGTTATGAACATACAAATACTAGAAATATACCAGTAGCATGATTTCTGACATTTGCTGTTCATAAAATAAGTGTCACAATGAGTTTTCTGCTCTGTACCACTCTCTCTACCACTCTCCCAGTGCTTGCTATCTCTCCCTCTCTCTCTCAGTCTCCCCCCCCCCCCACACACACACACACATGGTTCAGCAAGGCTGCTTGCTTTCTCTCTCTAGATAAGGTGCACAGTGAATCTTACAATTACAATTTAAAATACATGCATGAGCTCCAGTTACAATACCCTCTGCTCAGCCGCTGAACACTGCAGCTTCAAACTGTCTCTCGGGATATCAAACAGCAAAGTACCCACGCTGTTTCTTTCTCCCCCACCCCCACAGAGGGGGGAACAGTGCACAGCTTCTCAGTGGGTCTAGATTAAAAACCCTGACAGTGGATCGGAACTTTCTGTCCCTCATGCTTATCTGTGACCTGCTGTCACACACCGCTGACACACAACACCCTAGCCTGCACTCGGTGTTCACTAACTGCCACTTCTGAGGACAGGCTGTTCTGAGACCATGGAGGATGGGCAGCGGACATCAGCTGCAGGGGGGGAACAAGCAGGACAAGCTGTCAGGACCTAGGAATGCAGCTCAGGATGAGCTAGTGCACTGGATCACCCATGTCTGCCTTTTTCTGTGTCTCTCTCCCTCAAGCACTACAGGGGAATGAATCTTGTGGTCACTACTCTCTCTGTCTCTCTCGTGGACATGACCAGGGGAATGTTCAATGGCTCCCATTCTGCTTTCATTTTTGCAGCAGATAAGTGTTGCTCTGCCCTGGGATATTGGTTCAGGGACAATCACAGCAACTGTGCATTTACTAACACTTAATCCATGGTCAGGTGATGCTGTCTGACCAATTGGCTTTCTTTTTCTCATACCCCATTGTTATAAAACAAATTAATACAAGGCAATGAGGAGTGGAACAAAAGGTAAAAACAATAACAGGAAAATGAGGAATGCATAAAACTCATTCCTGCACCCTGTACTCCTCCCTGGTTTGCCTTTGCCCTTGCTCCAATTGTTGCTTTTTCAGTAAGGTTATTAGGTCTGGCACTCCTCCCTGTTTTCTGTTCATTCTACAGTCTCCTGACATCCTACAACCTTCGCTCTGGTGATGGCTTGCTTTTTCAGGAACCGAGGTGCATCTCTAGAATGGGTTTGGTTGCCTTTTCCTTCTCACTCCCAGGTTCTGGAACTGTCTCCCTCCCTGAATCTGGCACTCAGATTCCCATAAGCACTGCCATAACTTTCTGTTAACCATCCCACCCCCCTTGTAAACATAGATCTGTATCCCGTCCACCATCCCCATCCCGCCCCTGCTCTCATTTCTCCCCCCTTCCCCAATGTCCATGCCTCCCTAGATCAGTCTCTCCCATGGCTCCCCTCCCACCTCCTGTCCTTTTTTTCCTGATCCCCCTGACATTCCCCCTCCCCCATTCCTTTTTCTCCCCCTCGCTGTCAAACAACAAGGCCATTGTTGGTTGCTCTATGTTCACCTATTTTATACTTATTCCAAAATGTATTTTTATTGTCTACCCTTTAGTGCCTGTCAGAACATTGTACTTATGTTATTGTAACACTCTGGTGCTAATTGTTGTGTTATATTGTATAATGTTATATTTTATTGTATTTCTCTGTCAACGTGGAACCTCTGTAAAAGAGCCTCAGGCTCAAAGGTATTGTAATCCAAAAAACAAATGAATAAATAACTTGACCACCAGCACTTGTCCCTGAGCTATTGTATTACTTGTTCTCAAATGCAGTGTTCTATTGGATATGTATTGATCATGTTGCAGTTTTGTGATGTAATTGTTTACCTGTTGGTTTGTTCTGTAACTCCTGGGTTGTTCCTGAAAAGAAGTATTTTGTTTGCTCTGTGCACTTACCTGGTTAGCAAAAACTAAATAAATATAACACTCCTGTCCACCATCCCACCCTCTTGTAAACATAGACCTGTATTCCGTCCACCATTCCCATCCCTACCCCACTCTTGTTCCCTCCTCCCCACTGTCCATGCCTCCCTAGACCAGTCCTCTCCCATGGCCCCCCTCCCACCTTCTGTCCTTTTTTCCTGATCCCCCCTGACATTCCACTTCCCTCATTCCTTTTTCTCCCCCTCTCTCTACTGACCCAGGAGCAGACACAACAGGGAGCAACCAGCAAGGCTCCCTCCAGCAATCCTCCCCACTCACTCACTCCACTGACCCAAGAGCAGACGCAACAGGGAGTAGCCAGCTAGGCTCCCTCCAGCAACCCCCCCCACTCACTCGCTCCACTGACCCAGAAGCAGATACAACAGGGAGCAGCCAACAAGGACCCCTCCAGCAACTGCCCCCCATTCACTCACTTGCTCCAATGACCCAGGAGTGGACACAATGGAGAGCAGCCAGCAAGGCTCTCTCCAGCAGCCCTCCCCCATTCACTCACTCCACTGACCCAGGAGCGGACACAACGGAGAGCAGCCAGCAAGATAATCCATCCCCTGTAGGCCAAACAACCATCAGAGGCCTGCTTCTGTTTTCTGGGTGGAGTGTTAGCCCATCAATGCTTCGCGTTGACTGCCCTGCCCACCTCCAGCTCCTGACTTATTGGGAGGTCATGGTCACGTGACCTGTCATGTGACCCCTCAGTATCTGTTTTATAAAGTGTCAACTTTCCCATTTGCAGCTTATAGTCTCTGTTGTGGAAACATGGCTCTCTCCTAAAATTCCCGACTCTGCCATTGCTCTGTCTGGCTACACGCTCTTCAGAGAAGATAGGCTGGGGAAAAGGGGTGAGGGCTGTGCCATCTACCTCTGTGACCCCCTCCAAGGGCAGGTTCTACACACCACCTTACCTAGCCATGGAGTCCAGGCTCTGTCTGTCAAACTTGTTATTGGTAACATGGGCAAGTCTCTTATAGTCGTGGCCATCTACATTCCTCCCCGCAGCTCTAAACCTGCATTTGCTTCCATTCTCGACTAATCTCCCAGTTGCCCACAAAGACTGAGGTCATCATTCTGGGTAATTTTAATATTAACTGGTCAGCCTCCATAGTTGCGCCACACAGAGTTGCTGCAGTGGCCTTTAACCTTACTCAGGTTGTGTCAACGCCTCCGAGAATCGATTATAGAACAGGGACCAAGGGCTGGCCCACCAGCGCAGCAGTTGTATTTCCACTTGCGACACCGATGAACTGGGTTCAGGAACTAGCCCGGATCATCAGAGGGCAGGCAGGGGGAGAAGGATTGAGCATCCCCAGAACTGCTCTCCTTCTCCAGAGGGGTGGGGGGTTCTTGCACTCAGTGCAGGTGTGACGCCTAGGGGCAGCTAGGTGTATCACCCTGAGCACCAACACACAGTCAAGGGGCACTGGGGCGGGACAGACACCAGTGTCATTGCACTCTCCGCCCCAGCCTATAGGGATAAAATCCCTCTCTGCCAGATGTCTCTATGACGCCCTGCCCCCGAGACTTTGATCAGCTGCCTGGCTGAGGGCTCCCCCAACCAGATACGGTTCCACGGCACCGGTGCCCCGCCTCCTGAGGGGTAAGCCGGGAGTGACCGGGGGAGCGAAGGGCTCATTAGGCGGTGGGGTCTTGGTGGCACTATGACCAGGGCAGAAGCTCTGATGGATGGCAGAGGGGCAGAAAAAGCAAGGTAAATACAAAAAAAAAAAAAAAGAACAGGGACCAGTACCCTGATTGATCTCGTTTTTACAAACCATCCAGACAGACTCAGTGACACCATACTACCTGACTCCTTAAGTGACCACTTTCCTATTCTTTATAGCTGGTCTAATCATTCCTCGAACCTCCCCCCAAAGAGTTCTTGTATCTACGTTCCCTCAAGAAAGGCTCCTTGATGAAATTCAAGGACTATCTCCTTCACTGTGATTGGTCCCCTTTAGACTCGGCAACTAGCATTGACAGTGCTTTAGCTTTCTTCATTTCCACCTTTAACTCTGTCTGCAACATTTTTGCCCCATATACCAAGTGTCTAATTTATTTTATTTATTTATTTCAGATTGAGATTAATACCTTTGAGCCAAAAGGTTCCAAGTCGAGAGTCACAGGAACAAAACATTGATTACATGTAGTTTCGTATATGGCAGTATATACAAGTCAGGTTATACGCAGGCTACAGATAGATACAGGGATACTATACAATTAAGAGACAAGGATACACAGAAGGTAATGGTCCCATAAGTGCTATGGTGAGGATGACATCAGCACTCAGAGGTGCGGCACAGTGTTTAAGTAGTTTCATTATACAACTGGAGGCTAGCAAATTTCTAGATAGCAACAGTACAAATGTCAGCCACCATAGGAGGCTTTGTCTAGGGTTCTGCAGAGAGACAGCTATGATGGGGGGAGGAACCAAGAAATCAGAAGCATTTGGTAGGTACAATTGGAGTGTAAAAGGAGGAGCTGAGGAAAGAGAAAAAAACAGTCAGGGGTGGCAGGGTCAGAGGCAGGAGAAGAGATGGATGGGGTGCAGCCAGAGTGGACAAAGTTAGGGGAGAACAGTACAGAGGCAATGCAGCCAGGGTAGTCTGTGTCAGGAGGCAGAATGCGATGAGGGTTGGGCTAGGGGAGGACAGGGGAGGGAGGGGTAGGGGAGGAAGCAGGGAGAGAGCTATGATGGAGTGGGGCAGAGAGGGGGTAGAGTGGGGGAAGAGTGAGGCTTAGGTGTTTGGAGGAGGAGAACTTGAGATGAGGAGAGAAGAGAGGGAGATTACTCTGGGCCAAGTGTTAAGTGTGGCAACTGCAGACCATATCATGCGCTAGGTGGGAGTGTAGCCCTTGTTTGTACTGGCTGAGCTTGGAGCATTCAATGAGGGCGGCGGGTAGCTCATTGAACCACCTTGGTCCTTGGAAGGACAGGGATTTCTGAGCCAGCTTTGTACATTTAAATGGCACCAGGAGACTCCCTTTAGTCACACTTCTAGTGTGTTTTGTGGATTGTGCAGCTTTGAAGACACTGTGGGTAGATTCAGGCATGAGCCCTACCACTGATTTTTTTTCCAGCAAGCAGGTCTGGTATTGCACCCTGAGGTGAAGAGGGAGCCACCCAGTCTCACTGTATAGGGAGCGTGTATGGGCCAAATGATCAGCCCCTAGGGTCAATCAGCAGGCCTTATTAAGGAGTGTTTTTACACTTTTTAGGGCGGTGTCAGAACCAGCCCCATAGATTGGCAGGCCGTAGTCTATGGTAGCTAGGACCAAGTTGCTCATGGCAAGCTTCAGTGCGCAGGTGTCATAGAGTGTCTGTGTCAACAGAGCACACCCAGTTTTATATTAGCGGTTTTAACAACATTATCAATATGAGAGGAGAACTTGAGTGTATCGTCCAGGTGTACACCTAGGTATTTGAATGTAGAGACTTGTTCCATAGTATCACACTTGTGGCTTCATAGCAGCAGCGGTCCATATTTCTTCTTGCTCTGTGGTACAGTGAAGAGTGTGCTTTTGGTCTTCTTGTGGTTGAGCAAAGTTCTGTTCGGGGAGAACCACAGTTCAAGTTTAAGGAAGCTGTCTTGCAGCTCAATGGTAATTGCAGGTAGCTCTTTGCCAGAGGTAGAGATGACAGCATCATCTGCATAAAGCACGATGTGTGCCATGCAGACAGAAGGAAGGGAATTTATGAAGAGACTGAAGAGGAGTGGTCCCAGGATGGACCCTTGGGGGACTCCAAGATTCACCTCTCTGGGTTCTGAGCGAATGCCGCTAATTTTAACACGCGTTCTATGGGCGAGATAGCTGTTAAACCAAGCAACAGTGTCTGAAGACATGCCTAATAGATAGCAGGCAGTTTAAGAGATATTGGTGGTTGACTGTATCAAATGCCTTGATGAGGTCTATGAAGATAGACTCCACTGCCATCCCTTTATCCAAGGAATCATAAAGATGGAAGGTATACTCGACCAGATAGGTTAGGGTGGAATGATTTTTATGAAATCCATGTTATTGAGTGCAGAGTAGACTGTATTTCTCCAGGTACTCTGTAAGTTGGTCACAGATCACCCATTCCAGGGCCTTGGAAAGGGGAGGTAGAATGGAGATGGGCCTATAGTTGGAGGTGTTAGTTTTGTTACTGGCTTTAAAAACAGGGGAGACAATTGCTTCCTTCCTTCCATTTATCAGGAAACACACCTGATCTTAGCGAGGCATTGAACACTTATGTTAGTGGATCGGCTAGTTCGTTAAGTGTGAGTGCTACTAGCTTCATGTCAACTTGGTCACTCCCCATTCTAGTCTTTACAAGGACCATCTTGATATATTTAATTGTCTCAGATCCAGTAATCTGTTTGAAATAGAATGGTGGTGTACCGTTGTATAAGGAAAGAGGAGTATTTAGGCTGGAGGGCTGACCTGGTGGTGGGGGCATGAGGTATTCATGCGGTAGCACAGCGGTTAGGTCAGTGAATGCTGTATTAAAAGCTTCAGCAATGTCACTGGGTTCCTGGAGTGTCCCAGAGGTGGTTATGATCAGATCTGGTGGTACTCTTGAAGCCCTTCCAGTGAGTGATTTCATAGAGTTCCAGAGCTTCCTGCTTGATCCCTAGTTCTTCTTTAAGAGCTCAATGTGGTAGGTGGCTTTGGCTGACCGTATCAGCTTAGTACATTTGTTTCTGGCTGCCTTGTAAGCGGAGACGTCAGCCTGCATCCTTGCAACCTTGGCCTTGTTCCATAGATTGTCCCTATGATGCATGAGCTCGATGAAAGGGTCTGAGAGCCTAGGGTTAGCAGCCCCTCTCATTTTTTGGTCTGATATGGGGCAAAAATGTTGCATGCTGTAGTAAATGTACTAATCAAGTATTCCAGGGCTTGGTTCCCATCCTTTGTTCCTTCCAGGGGGGACCAGTTCGCATGTTTCAGGTATTACTTAAAGGTTGGCAATAACCCGGGTCTTAGAGATCGATTTTTAGAGACCTGGGGGGTTGTCAAGTGAACTTATTCATCCAGGTACATATTACTGGAGAATGGTCACTGAGGGAGTCTGGCAAGACAGAGACCTCAGCGATGCGGTCTGGGCAGGAGGAGAGGGCCAATCTAAGAGGGTACTTGTGCCCATCCTATAATTTTGTCTAGTGGGTTGCATAACCATCTGTGTGAGGTAGAGCCCAGCTATTTGGTCTCTGGCTGATGCTTCATCTTGGGATTGCCAGTTAGTGTTGAAGTCACCAACAATTAAATGTTCCCAGTTATGCCCCAGCTGCTGTTGGTTGCTGATAGACTGTTCCAGGCCAGTGCTGTGCTTACCAAGGGGTATGTATACTGTGGAGAACAGTAGTACTTTGTTTTGCTGGCCTATGGTGAGCTTTAGGTTTAGGATTTGGGCCTCTTTGGAGTGCAGACTGTTAGGCAGATTATGACCTGTGATGTCGCTCCTGAGATAGACCATACAACCACCCCCACCCCCAACCCCGCTTGGACAGTCAGTCCTGCTAGAGTGAGATATAGCCATCCAGGGAGACAGCTGAGTCAGCAATCTTAATGGAGAGCCAGATCTCTGTGAGAACAATGATGTCAGGTTTGACCATCTCCACCCAAGCCTGGAATTGCAAGAACTTGTCTAATAGGCTCCCTATGTTTAGTGAGATGATCTTGAGTTGTCCCCCACTGGAGTTGTGTCTTGTAGGAGGGGGACCCGAGTTCAGATGCACATTACCAAATATTAGGAGTAGTAGCAGGATTTGCTTCCTTAAGAAGCGTGACCAGAGTACCCAAAACGAGTGACAGGACTTTGTCTTTGAAGGTTTGGGATCATAGGTGGTAATTCAAAGGGAGCGGCAGAAAAGCAAGCTAGCTATGGGGATTTTAGGGGAAGCCTGAGGTTTGTAGATCAGTGGCAGGAATTTGGAAGCTTGAGGCAGGAAGGGATCGGCAAGCATCCCACTCTTGATGTGCATTACAGCCAAGGGTATGTCTGTTGTAGAAGGGTCCAGAGTGGGTCCAGCCCTCTTCCTATGTATTTCTGTTCCAGAGCAGAAGACAGTGGCTATTACAAGTAACAGCTTAAGGTGTCCCACAATTGTGGCTATTTTCAGAGTTCACTGGCAAATATCGGTGTTTGAACAATTTGTTGTGAAGATGCCATTTAGTATAGAGTCACTTAGTGGTAGGGTTTATGAAGAGAGTGTTTTTCACAGTCTGTTGCATTGAGAAGAGAGGGGATGGGGAGGTTGTTGTGGGACTGTATTCAGCCACTTAATCAGTGGAGTGTAAGGAGAAGATGTTTTTCACTATTTGGTTGGTGAAATGCAAGAGGGCAGCATATAGATGAGAAGGAATGGGGAAGGGACAGGAGCTTGAGCTGCAAAAGGCAGCAACCAATCAGAGGGAAGGGGGAGGAGGGAGGAGCTCAAGAGGATTTAGTATCGGTCGAGGTCAGGGTAAGGGTGGGAGGGTGGGACAAACTCAGGTGAAGAAATGCAATCGAGTTCACTGCACACAGCTTCTTGAATGGGACAGCTTTAGGCTTGGCAGCATGGGCCACTAGGGAGCCATGGTGCCAATTTTAAACACAAGAAAGTGGCTTCTCCTGGTACCTGAGGTGTGGGGGCTTGTGGGTGGTTGGCAACGCCAGTTCAAAGTTTGAACTGCTAGCACGGTTTGAGTCGGGGGGTGGGTGCACTTGCCCAGTCATGGTTCAGGATCCCCCAAGGAGAGAGAGAGAGACAGAGAAAAAGGCTGGAATTAGAAGGTGTCAAGAGAGGGTGGAGAGCAAAGGAGAACAAAGGGGGACAAAGGCAGGGAGAGGGTCACAGGTAAAACAAGGGATGGGACAGACAGAGGTGAAGCTGCTGGCTGCTATGGGGTCTGTGGAGTCTGGTACCAATTTAGCAGGGGCTGGAACCCTGAGCAGTTAAAACAGGATCTAAAACTAGCAGTTAAGCTCCACTAAGGCTAAATGTTGCAGACATTAAGCAGTAAATTCCTTAAAACAGGGTTTAAAATGAGCAGCTAAGCTCCATTAAGCCTAAATGTTGCAGGCATTAAGCAGTAAATTCAGTTCAGTTAATACAGGGTTTAAGATGAGCAGCTAAACTACACTAAGCCTAAGCTTTGCAGGCATGAGCATTAAATTCAGTTTACATAAAAGGCACTGGATCCCATGGATCACTCCTGCACTCCTCAACCTCATCTGCCCCCATGACAATCTCGGTATAAGGCCCTTGCATCTGGTTGCACTGCAGACAGGCAGAGCTACGGGGCTGCCAGAAATATCTGCACCAGAGAAATTCATTGTGCAAAAGTTGCCCACTTCCAAGCTAGCCTCTCATCTTCCTGGGGTGTGGGGAGGAAATTCTGGGATAATATTAAGGACCTGAATGGAAAACCCAACTCCCCCCTGCTGAATATCAACGGTGTTATTACCCAGGATCCGCAGCTCATTGCAAACACCTTCAACACTGCATTCTGTGACCTTAGTGTGGCCTTGGGGAAATCTAGATTTAGTGGTGATTCTCTGGATATGAAGCTCCTCCTACTGGCCCTGGATGTTGTTCTATTCCCCTTACCAAAATTCTTAATCTCTCCCTTTGCTTGGGACAATTCCCTTCTCAATGGAAATCAACTGTTGTTACACCTATTCTTAAGCGTGGTGACAGAACCTCCCACAGTAACTATCACCCAATCTCTATCCCCCCACACACACACACACTTTCTGAATATCTCTTGAATTACAACATTTAATGTCAGTAGCAGCATGGGTTCAGGCAGGGCCACAGTACTACCACTGCGCTACTGAAATATACTGACTTCATACATAAGGCCCTGAACCGTGGCCATTTAGTTGGGTCTGTGTACATAGACTTAACTAAAGCTTTTGATACAGTCAATCACACTCTCCTAACTGAATCCCTCACATCTCTAGGCCTCTCTCTGGATGCCATCTCCTGGTTCGTCAACTACCTGAGTGGCTGATCACAGGCGGTGAAAATCAATGATACTCTCTCCACCAGTCTACTGGTTCGTTCAGGAGTTCCCCAAGGCTCAATTCTCGGCCCGCTCCTGTTCAGCCTGTTCCTCAACACCCTTCCCCAAGCCTGCTCTGGGCAGATGTTACTTTCCATGAACGACGCTGTAATCTATTGTAGTCATCCTGACCCCAGTCCTTTGCAGAAAGATCTCCAAGTGTTTTTTTCAGAATCAGAATCATAGTTCTCCTGCCATCTTTGGGGCAGAGGGCTTTCATGTATAGGCCTCCTCTCTGGATCAGTGGTTTGCCCTCAGAGGTCACTTCTATCTGTAGACTAGGCCCATTCAAATATATGCCCAGACAGCATCTGCTTGCCTCCAGCCGATGTGACTGTTTCTAGTGACTCCTTTTATCTCACCATGTAACTCACCAAACCCTGAACTTCCGTTAAGTTAGACAATGTCTTCTCTGACTGCAGCTCTTCCCCCCACTACTCTCTTTCCTCCCCATCTTGTCCACCCTTCCTTCTTCCTCTTGTTCTCTGCTCTGCCCCCACCTCACCCTCTACTCCTCTCAATCCTGTACCATCTGTCTACTAGTCTTGTTCTGTTTTTTGTTTGCTACCTCTGCTGTAAGTTGTCTACACATTGAGTCTGTATTACATGCTTGTAAGTTGTAAATACCTGTTATTAACACTGCTTCTGTATATTATATACAGTAAATTTACTGCTTCATTTAATTGTACTCTGGTTGCCCCCGATTGCATCTTATGTATGTACTTCCTGACGTGGAGCCTTTGTAAATAAGTCTTCGACTCAAAGGTTTATAATTCTGATATTTTCAATAAATAAATAAAATGGTGACTGGTGCACATGCAACAAAGGTGCAAGGAAAGGGGACACCCAATCTGAAGCCACCACTGAATGGGGAGGGGGGGGTGTAGCAAAGAAACAGGTGGGAGGTACAACAGAGGTGTTATGCTGTACAGGAGCCACAGAGTGTGATGTCACAGGCAGGAGATTATGAGAAGATGAAATCTGAGACACAGAGATCCTGTTTTCATAAAATATCTTCAATAAACAAAAAATGGCTTGAAATTCAGATTTTTGGAAAGCAACGTAATTGAGTTCAGTTGATCCCAACTGACACCTTTTTGCTGATAGCTCAATCCCAGTTACAGTACAAACAAGCACCATTTGTTTTTATATGGATGCAGTTCAAAACTGTTCAGGACATACCATATACGATTCCATGCCAGGAAACAAGCAGCAAATCAAATACTTAGTTGAGCCTTTTCTATTCAATATTAAACCAAAAGCAATCTCAGTGAAGCAGGGAAAAGGATTCTAAAGAAACAGTCCTTGATGATTAAGGATGAGGAAACACCAATTCTAATTGTTTCAGCATGTTTGATTTTTAAAACTCAGAAGTTTCTCTTCAAACACTGTACTATTGACTGTCAGCAATAAAGCTTAATTTATTCTTGGTACCCTTTATCGCCTCAAAGATCAGCTGATCCCAGAAGCCAGGACTGCCATTGCCTCGTGTGTCCTCCTCCCAACACTCACCTATGCTGCCCAGATACTTCAGGAAATGGCCAAGTTCGAGTTCAATAGATTACAGGTCTTGTACAACAAGGTGGTCCACTTCGCCACTCAGTCCCACCCTAGGAGTCACCACTGTGACTCTCTAGCACTTATCAGCTGGCCTTCATTCAAAGCCCATCTCAGGTACCCAGTGCTCTGCCTAGCACATAAGCTAATTAGCCCAGCCCACCCCCAAGCCTGTCAGCGCTCATAACTGCCAAGCGAAATCCTCGCAACCTACGGACCTCAGGCCAAACTCTTCTCAAAGTTCTGAGGGTAAGGACTAAGGCAGGGGGCTTGTCCTTTTCCCACACTACCCCTTCCCTGTGGAACAACCTTCCTCTGGAGGTACGGGAAGCTTCATCACCTGGGAGCTTCTGAACAAGACTCAAGGCACACATGCCTTGAGTCAATGCCAATGCTATGTTACCTGACACTTCCCTCCTACCCTCCAGTCTGAGCACTTACCTCATCCTCAATCCTTTTCTACTGACTCTCCTCCTAACATACTCTACTCGGGTAAATGCAACCTAGGTGTTGCTCTGGCTTTCCTACATTGTTCACACTTGCTAATCACTGTAACCTGTTAATGTAATATGTTCATTGCTATATGATACCTGTACATGCTATAACCTACATCTGTTACTACTTGTGTATCCTACTTGTCCTGTAACTCCCGGGTCGCCCCTGAAAAAGGGACCTCCGGGGCCCAGTGGGCCTACCCGGTCATCAAAATTCAATAAATAAATTCTAAGTATGTTAACTGCCTATGCATGTATAGTCAGTGTATTTCTCTCAATTGTAGAAATTAATAAAAGAATTTTACCCCCGCCAAAAAAAATGGAACAAGGCTGAATTCCTGTCCCATACAGTAATAGATTCTGAAAGCAGATAAATACTGATTAGTGTATCCCATCTGCCCATTTCCTACCTGTGTGTCTAAGTTGGTGTCGGACCACAGTTAAGGGTCCTCGTACCCTTCCAGTTCCCCCCTCCCCACCTCTCTTAGGCCTTGTCCACATTAGGGAACTCAAAACGGTTTGACTGCCTTAAACCATTTTAAGCCCTTCAAACACGATTTGCAGCCACACTGTAACACAATTAAAACCATGCTAGGACTGTGCTCTAAAACCATGCTAAAACCCTGCTAGGGAGGAAGTCTTTTGCACAGTTTTAGGCAAACACAGTTGTCTTAATGCATGTTAATAGCAGTGTGGATGCAATCTGTGCTGTAACATGGGTTAAGGCAACCGTGTTTAAACAAAACTGATATTTTCACCTTCAGTGTAATAAAAAAATACATTACACACAGGGCTGTGCTCCCAATGCACTTCCAAGTCTGTCAATATAAATATCCCCTGATCCATTAAGGTGCCCAATTACAAGTATCTCAAAATGCATTGCGGCACCTGCAGTGCTTTGCACTGGTACTGCAGTCATGCCTGGGAACTCACTCGTGCCAAACACAATTGTCAGAGCACAGTGTGGACACTCCAACAACCATGCTAGGGACTGGTTTAGAAAAAAAAATTTAAAATGTTTGTCTAGTGTGTACAGGGCCTTAGGTCTTACTAGCCCCTAAAACTGGCCACTGATTTGGTTTCTAACATTGGTGTGATAGATTATTCCAGGTGTCCACCACTTTCTTCTTGAAAAAAACAACAACTTCCTAACATACCTTTTGAAACTCCTCCCACCAACCTCCACACATGTTCCTTGGTTACTGTGTTTTTATTCCTCATGAATAGATACCTGCAGTCTACTCTGCTGACACCCCTCTAGAACTTATAGGTCTCAGTCATGTCCCCACTCCCTTCTGGCGTCAAGAAAGTATATTATCAATTCTCCCAGCCTCCCCTCATATGTCCTGCCCTGCTGCCCCTGCATAATTTTTTGTTACCATTTTAATCAAGTTTTAGGGAAGGATAAAAAAACAGTACCACAGGGATTGCCTACGGAAGATGGGTTATGGGTTGATCCAGCTAAAGTTGTGAATGAATTCAATACTTTTTTTTAGTACCATAACGGCTCAGATTCCAAATATAAATGACAGTAAAACTGAGGTTAAGCATGAATCACAGAACAGTAATATTGGTAGGGTTTTTTTATTTTAAAATGTAACTAAAAGGGAAATTATGAAATCTCTAAAAATAATGCATCTTAAGACAAGAATGTGTAGTGATGGAACAGATACAATATTAAGCCTTTACAATTGGGAGCTAATAAAGTTGTTGTTCCTACAGTTGATTTTGGATGTGTGCACATGCCTGGGAGCTCCTAAATTTGTGCACACATCCGAGTATGCACACAGCCGAAAATGGCATCTGGACTGTCTGTGTGCGATCTGGAGATCGCGGTTAACAAGTGATGCAGTGAATGACAGCACTTTAAGCAGGAAGATGTTTGCAACGGTATGTTTAATTGGAAAACGACACACACATCAATTTAAATGCAGCATGTAAACTATTACAAGCAGTAAAATTTAAAAAAGTTTAAAAAATAGTGAAAGTGCAAGTGCTAGTTCGCATAACTGGAGTAAGTTTTGTAAAAGTCAATAATGCTTGCCTGCTTCGTATTGCGATTGCTGAGTGTCAATTTTTTTTCGAAACAGTAAAACCACCCAAAGTCTGTCTGCTCTCTTCGGTTAACGTAGTGCCTAGTCTTTGTTAACATACACCAGACTTCGGCAGTGGTAGGCACCTCAACCTCAGGGTCATTGTCTTCTCCGGTTTGCATACCGCTATCCCCTAGTACAGAAGTACAAATGTCACTGTCTGTCAGTTCACTGCTGGCTGGTTCGTCGATGTCCACAGCAACCAAAGCATCGAACTGTGCAGGTAGCATTCCCGAAGGGTGGGGTACATGCTCTAAGAGAAAGTCATCATCAAGGTGGTCTGGCTGTGCACTAATGCTGGCTTTTTTAAAACAGTTCTGAATTGTCTCCACTGTGACATCGCACCATGCTGCATGTAAAAGATGTATGGCTTTGAGAATGTTGATTGTTTTGGCTACAGCATTAAACTCAAATTCATCTTGTGAATCCAGCTCCAGCAGAATTTTATTTACAATCTTTTTTCGGTAATGCTGCTTAAGACAGTTTATGACCCCTTGGTCCATCAGCTGAATAAGGGCAGTGTAATTAGGGGGTAGAAAGACAAGCTGGGTGTTACTGAGTGTGATGACTTGTGAGCAGGACAATTGTCAATGATGATCACAATTTTCCTTCGCTGCCTCCTCATTTTTTTATCGATGTCCTTAAGCCAGTAATGAAAAATCATTATGGTCATCCAGGCATGAAAGTTTGCAGTGTATAGGACTGGTAATGCCTCGACATTTACACCTTTAAAACACCGTTACTTTTTGGACTTGTCAATGACCAGTAATGGGAGTTTTTTTGTTCCCGTGCTATTAGCACAAACCATTACTGATAATCTCTCATTTGCTTTTTTGTGGCCATAAATCATCTCCTTTTTAAATGATAGTGCCCCATCTGGTGTCGCTCGAAAGAACAGTGCTGTTTCATCAGCATTAAAAACATCCTGTGAGGCAAAATCTGAAGTTATTGTCGCCAGCACCTCCCTTAGCCACCTCTCAGATGTTTCAGCATCATTCTCCACCTTTTCATCGTGTACACGTTTATAACCAATGTTATTGGACTTCTTCCAGTGAGATAACCATCCCGCAGAGGGCTCAGATTGTATGCCCATGTTTGTGGCAAGACGTTTTGCCTTCTCCTGCAATATCTGACCGGACAATGGCACTCCATGGTCACGGGCAGCAGTAAACCACTGTAATAGGGCATCTTCCACACAGACATTTTTGCCTTCTCGCTTTCTTTTCCAGTTTTTGTTATCCTCAGCACTCCACTCCAACAATATTCCTTCTCTTTTTAAAATTCGGCCCACACAAGACACGTCAACTGAAAACTCCAATGCTAGCTCCTTTCTTGTAGCACTGGGGACAAGCGCCTTATCGAGCAGCTGCACTTTTGCTCCAGAGTGAGAACCATTCATGTAAGCTTATCCATTGTAACTTCTGCTACCAAATGGATTGCTGACTGAAATTAATTGAAGCTGAGACAGATCAGGAATAATCAGGTGATTAAGCAGCTGATTAAGCTGATGTTCAACACCTACTTACAACAACTTACTGAGGGACATGTGAGTACAAGGGAATAGGTGCTAAATTAGTCTGACAAGTAACTGACAATTACTGACAATTACCTTTCAAGTGCTGCTGAACTACAAGATTTCAGCCTGAAATGTGTGCACACATATCCGAAAATCTGTGTGCACAAAATTGAATTGTTTTACAGGGAATTGTATTGACAATGAATCGGGACAGCATAATTTTGTGCACATAAGCGGAATGTGCACATATCCGAATGGCACACAAGAGGAATTAACTGTATTTTGAAAATAACGAATCTGTCCTTATGTACACAAGAGGTCCCTATAGTCTGGAAATAAGCCATGGTAGTGCCTGTTTATAAAAAGAATGATGCCACAGTAGTGAATATTTATAGGCCTATCTTACTCCTGTCCCCACTATCAAAGGTGTTGGAAAGAATAGTCTATGGCCAACTGATGAACTATGTTGATAATTTGGGATTTTGACAGATACCCCACTTTGGCAAAAAATGTAGCACTACAACAGCTTTGCTGGAATACACAGATTTTCTGTGCGATGCATTGGACAGTGGGTACATCGCTGGTATCCCAGGAAATGGGTGACCGCAAAATCGTGACTGCAAAAACAGCGATCACAAAACAGTGCGACAAAAAGAGTGACCAGAAAAAACGGCAATCGCTTTCTCCCCTCCTCTAGTAGTGTCCCCGAGTTGAATTTATATACTAAGGGTGTGGAGGGAGCAAAGCCCCCACAGAGGGGAGCGCAGGTGGCGAAACCCCCCCATAGAAACTCAGTGCGGCAGTGTTGTCGCCATTTCGTCAATCGCTGATATTTACCGGTCGCGCTTTATGTCCGCACTGTTTTGCCATCACCCTTTTGCGATCTCCTATTTCACATGGAACCCATGGCTGGAGTCATCTATATGGACCTAACAAAGGCCTTTGATTTGGCTGACCACAGACTGTTGCTACAGAGATTATCTGGGTTGGGCCTGTCATCTGCGGCACATAGGCACAAAGCTTCTTTGTGAATAGGGACCATTAAATGAAGAAAGGTAATGTTAGATTGGGACTATTGTATAGAAACAAAATTAATTTTAATGAAGAAACATGAAGATTGGTTGCCAAAAGTATGATACTGTCCATCGTAGATTGTGCTAGCAATAATACCACACAGGGCGGGCAGTCTTGGGCTATACCAGACCACAAAGGGGCATAATGAGGTCCAACACCCACCCTGGAGGGTGTTATTGTGCTTAGAAAATGCTCATTTGTTGATATTTTATTAAAAGATTTAAAAATAAAAAAAATACTTAAAATGAGTATAAATGAAGAAAAATTATTTAATTGTAAAGTAGTCCCTCGGGTACTTCTGCCAGTAGAGGGTGCTGTTGTTTTTGAGCGATTGTGTTTTTTTTGTTGTTGTTTTTTTTCTTTTACTTTCGCTGTTATTCCCTGTTGCTGGTGAAAAATGAGTGCTGAGAATTGCTTTTCTCATTCCACCACCCTCCATAACCCCACCCCAGAACAGCAGTCCCTTTTTTGTTTATTTTTATTTAATCTTACTGGGAGGTGTTGAAGTCTGTCTGAACCTGATGGCTGCTATGGTGAGTGAGTAGTAGTGAGCGAGTGTGGTAGGCATGTAAACCTGATAGCAGACATTGGTTTGAACCTAACAGCTGGAGTATGATCGGGCACGGCGGGTGAGGGAATGTTAAAACACTCTAGCTGTGCAGTTACAGAAGGTGAGTTTCTTTTTTTTTTTAAGATGTTACTTTCTTTTACTCTGTTTGGTTAAGCAGTGGTGGAACCAGGGCAAGCCATGGAAGCTGTGTTGAGCAGTGCTGAGCACACAGCATGCTAGCGCTATTTGTTTAAACTACAAAAAAACTGTTTTTGTTTTAGAAACTGGAAAAAGATGCTAGAAAAGTGGGATAGTGTGTGCCAGGTGTTTTTTAAAAAAAAAGGTTTTGTATGAGCCGGCTGAACTAATCATTTTACTTGGGGGGGCTCTCTCTCGTGTTAAGCGAGAGAAGAACATGGCTGCAATTTAAAACTGAGTGTTACATTTCAGCTCAGTAATTTTTAATGTAAATACAGAGGCAGAGACTGGGACTCATTATCCCCCCATGACTGTTGCCTTATACCGGACCGAGTGGTTGGTGGCCTTAGCCAATCAGGTTCAATAATTTTCCACATCCATTTTCTAAGGTTTAATAGTCTATGCTTCAGCAACGGACAGTGCACTGATCAGATTCAAAGTAACTTTAAGCCTAGTTTATTGGTTTGTATTGGATGCCAAAAAAAGATGTTCAACACTGTAAACTCTATAGTCATGTTATAATTATATAGTATAATATAATTTAGAAAATGGGCAACTCAGAACCTCGACTTTGATTGGCTAAAATACCTCACTACCAGTGTTGTTATTTCTTAATGCCCGGTAAAAAACAAGTGCCAATTCGGTCCCCATAACTTAGAATATTTCTGGGCACCCCGAATTTTGAAACAGAGCACCTGCCATTCCTCCCAATTAGTGATCCCCCTGCCTCCGTTACCAATCCTCTGCCTCCTCTTTTAAAAAATATCACAGAAAACACAGAAATATACCTGCTTTATGCGGGCTTACTTTGCCATTTTGCTCGTACCTCGACAAAAGATATAGTCTCCACTGTAGCTGTTAGTTTGTAGCTTCTCCACGTGCCAGCTGGCCCGCCACTATTCCAGTACTGCCTGATTCAAAGTACCCGCGTTCTCACTGACTGGTATCCCAAGTACATTTTCTAGGATGTTTTCCAACTCAATTCACACATAACTAAAGGAAAAAAAAAACATACAGCCACAATTGTTCCCTTTTCATGACAGCCTTCCAATACAAAAACAAAAGCTTCAGCCACGCTACCCACCTGCTCCGTAACTCACTTCCTGCCACAAACTGTACACCAGCAGAATCTCCCCTCTCCCCCAGTGGAGTCTCCAGTAGCTCAAAAATCCATTCTGGCAGTGGGCCTACTTTACTACAAAATTATTACAGAACCCATTTTAAACTCTTGTTTTTTTTATAAATTTTTTTCCCTACACAATACCCATTTTCTAAGTGTAATAATACCCTCCAGGGTGGGCATTATGGGATATAACAGACCTTCCAGAGGTTATAAGACCCTCCGCCTGTGGCATCATGCCTCATTACACCCCTGGACAGTCCATTATGTTCCAGTAACACCTACCCTGTCAGGTATTATTACTTACATAATCATCAGGGGCCAAGCGAAGTCTGGTTCTATTAAAATGGCGACTGTTAATATCTTCAGCCTGTTAAGTAAACTGGACAGCCTCAAAGTTTGGATCACCCAGCAAAACCCTGATATCCTGTCAGTGGTAGAAACATGGCTTTCACTGAAGATTCCTGACATGGCAGTTGCTATACCTGGATACACCATCTTCCGGCAGGACAGACTAACTAAGCATGGTGGTAGTTGTGCCATTTATCTTAAGGAAACACTTTTGGGACATGCCCTGCCCTCAGCTGACCTTGGATGCTCCACCCAGGCACTAGCACTTAAAGTGCTGCTCAGTGCCCACAACAAGGCTCTTAAGGTCCTATGTATCTGTGTCTCTCCTAAAGAACACTTATCTGGCTTTTACAGTATTACGGACTATATCCGTAACCTGCACCATAATTCTGAAACCATAGTCTTCAGAGATCTCAATGTCAATTGGCTATCCCCAGACATAGGCTGCTACAAGGACGCTATCTCTGCGCTTCACTTTTCTCAGCTCGTTACTTCCCCTACCAGGACCAATTACAAGATGGAAACAAGTACACTCCCAGATTGGATTCTTTCTAACCACCCTGATCACATCCCTGATGTGATAGTACATCTGGACTCATTAAGCGACCATTCCCCCATTACCTGCAGTTGGACTAACAAATTCCACAAGCCCCCTCCTCAGACCATCTACAGCAGGATCCTGAAACATGGGCACCTTGAGACCCTCAAGCAGCACCTGTGCAACCTAAACTGGTCCCTGCTTGACACTACTGATGGCATCAGCCTAGCCCTGGACCATTTCATTAAGCAATTTAATGCTGCCTGCGAAATCCATGCTCCCTTAAAAAAGATGAAAGTAGGTTTGTGGGACCATAAACCCCTAGATAACCTCAGAGCTCATTAATATGATGAAAATCAGGGATCACCTCTTGCACCGTGCAAGAGCAATGGGCAAGCAGGCGGATGTTCAGGAATATAAGAGAGGGCAGGAACAACTGCACACAGGCAGTCTGCCTAGAAAAAGCCAAATACCATCGTGAGGCACTTACCAGTTCCTGGGGGGACAGTAAGAACTTCTGGAATAATTACAGAAAATCAGAACAGGTTGCTACTCATCACAATGCTGGTGCCTCAACACATACCATAATTGTAAAAGCAAAAAGTCGGGCAACATAGCAAGGCGGAAAAAAGACCTCCATGTTAGGTCTCTATAAAAAGCATTTTATTATGTACAAAACAGCTACATACAACAGGTAACCAAGCCAAATAGCAGCACCCCTTCGTACACTCACAGACGTACATTTCACGTCAGCAGACGCTTCTGGAATAACATCAAAGAAGTGAATAGCAAAGCTCCGAAGGTCTTGACCGCTATGCTTAACATCGATGGTACCTCTACCTTGGATCCCATTACCATAGCGAATACTTTTAACAATGCCTTCATCGACCTTAAGAACGTCCTCCCCCCAGACTTCTTTGAAGGTACCGACCCAACTTTTGCTGATGATACTTCCCCAACTTTTGCACACAGTCCTGAAGATAGGTCCCCGGCCATACCTCCTTTTTACTTTCGCAAGGCCTCACTGATAACAGCCAAGAAATATCTAAGCAAAGTGCTAAGGAAAACAAGATTTAGTGGAGACTCGTTGGACCTTAAAATTGTTGCTCTCACCTTAGACGAACTACTGGAACCTCTTACTGCAATTCTTAACCTCTCGTTACAACTCACACAGTTTTCCCAAATTTGGAAGTCAGCACTAGTAACCCCCATACATAAAAATGGGGATCGGGCTTCTCGTGCAAACTATAGGCCCATATCTATCCTACCACCATTATCCAAGGCACTCGAGCTCATAGTGGCTGACCAACTGGTGGATTACCTTGAAAAACACTCTATCCAATGCCCACAGCAACACGGGATCTAAAAAGGTCACAGCATCACCTTGGCACTATTGGAATTCACTGATTTCATTTATCAATCATTTGACCAAGGCAGCTTAGTGGGTGTGGTCTTCACAGATCTAACGAAGGCCTTTTACACTTCATCACACACTACTCCTTTGGCCACTAACTTCCATTGGTCTCTCATCCAATGCGATGCATTGGTTCAAGAGCTACTCAGAAGGTTGCTACCAACAGGTGAAAATAGCGAATGTTAGCTCTGACCCACTTCCCATCTGCTCTGGAGTGCCACAGGGCTCTATCTTAGGGCCGCTTCTATTTAGTATCTTCCTCAACAACCTTCCTCAGGCTTGTTATCAATGGATCCTCCTGTATGTGCATGATGCAGCTATCTTTTCTAGTCACCCTGAGCCAGTGCAGCTGGAACATCAATTGCAGAGGAGCTTTGAAGAAGTTGAAACCTGGTTCAACACTCACAAATTGGTCCTGAACTATAAAACAAACAAAGCCATGATGTTCAGTAGTGCCTGCAATAAGTACAAAACACAACTTCTTACCATCAGTAAGTGCCTGGGAGTACCACTTGAACAAGTCCAACATTTCAAATACCTAGGGGTGATCTTGGGCTGCTCCCTTTCATATACCATGCATATCGATGTCACCCAGACTGTCAATATCAAGATTAGTCTGCTCCACAGGCACAAGCACTGCCTGACGCCTGAAGCCCTCAGAGCTGCAGTTCAAAGCTCTGTCATATCTAGTGTCGATTACAGCCTGGTTATCTATGGTGCTGCTACTACATCATCACTCCATAGAATATCCATGGCATTAAATAAGGCATGCAGACTTCTCACTGCTACTGCACACCTCACCCACACATGTGTCCTGTACACTCAAACAGGTTGGCTGCAGCTCAGTGCAAGGTTACAACACAGGGTGGGACAAATCAGGTAGCCCGGTGGCCAATGGCTAATTAAAAAATGGTTTGGCTACCAGATTTTGAAAATTATTGGCCTACTTGGCTACCTGCCTACTAAGTGATTTTTTAGTGTTTAGAAAGGATGACTACTACAAATATTGGTTTGGCTAGCAGATTTTGAAAACTAGCGGCCAAATTGACCATCACCTCTCAAACGGATTTGTCCCACCCTGTTACAACATCAGTCCTGCTTGTTAGCCAAAAAAGCACTTCTTGGCCTCCTGCCCCCTTGAATCATTAACTTTCTTAGCCCTCACTACAGCTGTCAACATACTCGCAGCACTGCCTACCAATCTCTCCATGTTCCAGGATGCTGGACATCACAAGGGCAGCGCTCCTTCACTTACAGAACTCCTCTTTGGTTCAATGCTCTTCACAGAGACTTCTTGACCTTACCCAAAACTAGTTCCTTTCAAACATATGCTCCGTCAGCATCTCACGGTTAACAGTTCCTGTGACTGCTACTCCTATACCACTACCTGTGAGGACAACTAACCCCTTTTCCTCTCTCCTCTCCTGCAGCAATACTTTTTCCTACCCTGCTCACCGTCCTACCCCTGTCTTTCCCCCCCACTACCCCCTACCTCCCACTTATCCCCTGTCCACCGCTCTGGCAGAAACCCCCCTCTCACTAGCTCTATCTACCTAGGTTTTGACAAGGCCATTTGGCTGCCTACCCTTTCCTGCTCTCTGCTTTCCTCCATTGCTTTGTTCACCTCCCAAACTTAAGTTTTAATACTAGACATGAAGCATGTCATTTTAGCTGATTGTATATTTGAGATTTTGTCATACCACCTTTGTATGTTTGTTCACCTTCCCCACTGATGTGGAACCTTTGTAAATGAGCCACCTTGCACTCAAAGGTATTGTAATCAAATAATGAATAAATAAATGTTGGATGGTTACCTGTTGACTTAAGAATGCAGTATTTTGATGAATTATGGTGTTGGTAGCTATTAAATAATCAGAGTACAGTTAAGTGAAATAGTATATTGCATCACTTTATAATTAATGGGTCTCCCCTTTTTTACCATAGGGAGACCATGCCATAATTTGCCATTATAAAGAAGTGTTCATAATGGCAAACATGTGCACAGTCTCCTCACTCTGTGCATGCGCCCGCTGCACTGGCTCCATTCCTGGTTCATCACTTCCTTCTCACCAGCAACCCAGCCGTGAAAGAAACATAGTGGTAAGTCACTTTTAAAACAAACAAAGTGATGTTTTGTCCAAATGTGGGCTAGCAAAACTATATGTTCAACAAAATGAAAAACTGACAAAAGAAAATCTGTCAACAGATTCACCGGCCGAAAACCGAACTGGAGCACAGCCATGGGAATGGCTGTTATTTTATATAATTGCTGTGGCAAAAAGGAAAGACCCAGCAATTATACAAAAATAAAATATGGGGTGTTGTGTGTAAACTCGAAGTTTACACACACCCTTAAGGTTAGATGCTTTGCACAAGCTTCGCTCTCAGGGTTCATATAGCATCTAACCCCTCAGGTGTGTGTAAACTTCTCTTTACACACACCACCCCATACTTTATTCTATTTATCATAGTTCATATAATGCACAGTCAACTGTTAATCCACAACTGGAGTTACCCTGCTTTTGAACAAAACTGGGGCAGACATTTTTAGATACAGGGCCAATAGAATTTAGAATTTGTATCCACAGACTGTGATTAGGAGTCAATCCATAGGACAGTTTAAAAATGGGGATGTTAAAGTTGTAACCATTTTAAATAATTATTATGTTGGTTACTATTATTTGCAATTATTTCTTTTTTGCTCTGACAATGTATTATATACTGTTTACATGTTTGTATTGCTTGTGTAAATTTGCACAACTAGGTCACCTTTCACAAAAGGCACTTATTGCCTAAAGGTTCTTCTGAATAAACTGAACTAAAAACTAAGCAAAATCATTTTCGTTGCCCTTCTCTGAACTTTCTTCAAGTGGCCCCAGTCCTTCCTGAGGTGAGATGGACTCCAGAACTGGGCACAGTACTCCAGGTGCAGTCTTACCATGGTCAAAAATGTTATAAAAAAGTAAGATATAATCCAAAGTCCATCAAAACTCATATATTTATTAAACTCTTTTTCTTCACACCCATATACATGAGGCAACAGTTTTGTGGCTTAACGTCACTTCCTCAGGCCAATCGTATATGAACAGTGTTGACACTAAATTAGAAACAAATAAATCCATTCAGATACACAGTTTTTACATTTCTGCTCCTTTTACATTAATATGTCACATTGGTATATACTGCCAATAGTTCTTTATAATAACATATTGAATTAAGTCAAATTTTCAATTAAAATTTCATTTAGAAACTAATTATAAAACATCTTCTCTTTCTTAGTTAAATCCCAATCCATTTTATATTATTGTCCCTATATGAAAGTCAAATTTTAGTTCAGTGTAGTATAAACCTTATATTATTTTCAAATATGCAAAAAAATACCTTCATTTTCATTTATTTGAACTCCACTGATCTGGAAGTCCTGATATATTACTCAAAACGAGCACCATGCTGCCCTATTCCTATTACCATCTATTATAAAAAACATATAATTATTTCAGATGTTAATGTCTTTAAATCTGGTATAGTTCTCATTTAAACATCATGTTGCCAGTCACCTGGTCACACTCTAAAATGGGCCAGTTCACTTCTCAAAATTGTCATCCACTTAATAGTAATCTTACTAGGAAAACCACATCTAATGTATATTTGGCAATATTCCTCATGAATTGAAAGCAGCTACAAGGAAGGAAACAAACATAACAATTAATTTCTAACACTGTTTTACTCAATTTAATATTATTATTCATTTCTCTGTTAAACTTTGATTTTTGCTACGGTAATCTCTACCTGCTGTTGCCTTTTCTTACATGGAGCTCAACTGCTCATTGCTTTCATTAAACCATGTTCTGGGATAGAATTTAGTGTCTTTGCATCTTTTTCAACTTACTATAAGAAGGAAAAGAGGACATCAGTATTTGAAAACATTTCTGATGCCTATGCCATGGATTTAAAATAAACTTTAACTTTTACCTTACTCCACGAAATGCCCCTCATCTCAAGCAAAAGACTGCCCTCTGGAAGGACCCAAGCGGTCTGATCTGGGTTTTAAATACCCTCCAAAAGCTCGCAAAATTAACTAATTGATTAATTGAATTACCTCATTAATTACCCTGAATCCATCTATTTTCAGACTAGTATAGAGTAAAGACAAGTATATTGCTTGCCCAGCCTTATGGCTAAATGGTTAGAGTAACCACCTTCCTAGGTACACTGTTCTAGTCAGAAGTTCAATTCCCATCTCTGGTTTTTACCTAAATTATTTATCCCCCTATTTTCAAACTAGTATAGAGTAAACGCTTTATAGATGACATACTATTGTTGTGGAATGGGACAGAAAGTGAATTAGAGTCTTTCATTAGATATGTTAATAGTAGAGATGAAAATTTGAATTTTTCAGTAGAAAGTAATAAAGAAAAAATATAATTCTTGGATTTACAAATTTTTAAGAATAGAACAGTGTCCCTAGGAAGGTGGTTACTCTAACCATTATTCAATTTATTATTTAATTAGTTAATTTTGTGAGCTTTTGGAGGGTATTTAAAACCCAGATCAGAGCGCTTGGCTCCTTCCAGAAGTTTAACAGAGAAATGAATAATAATATTAAATTGAGTAAAATAGTGTTAGAAATTAATTATGTTTGTTTCCTTCCTCGTAGCTACTTTTAGTTCATGAGGACAATTGCCAAAGATACATTAGATGTGGTTTTCCTAGTAAGATTACTATTAAGTGGATGACAATTTTGAGAAGTGAACAGGCCCATTTTAGAGTGTGATCAGGTGACTGGCAATACGATGTTTAAATAAGAACTATACCAGATTTAAAGACATTAACATTTGAAATTAATATATGTTTTTTTAATAGATGGTAATTGGAACAGGGCGGCATGGTGCTCGTTTTGAGAGTAATATATCAGGACTTCCAGATCAGTGAAGTTCAAATAAATGAAAATTAAGGTATTTTTTTGCATATTTGAAAATAATATAAAGTTTATACTACACTGAACTAAAATTTGACTTTAATATGTGGACAATAATATAAAATGGATTGGGATTTAACTAAGAAAGAGAAGATGTTTTATAATTAGTTTCTAAATGAAATTTTAATTGAAAATTTGACTTAATTCAATATGTTATTATAAAGAACTATTGGCAGTATATACCAATGTGACATATTAATGTAAAAGGAGCAGAAATGTAAAAACTGTCTATCTGAATGGATTTATTTGTTTCTAATTTAGTGTCAATACTGTTCATATACGATTGGCCTGAGGAAGTGACGTTAAGTCACGAAACTGTTGCCTCATGTATATGGGTGTGAAGAAAAAGAGTTAATAAATATATGAGTTTTGATGGACTTTGGATTATATCTTCCTTTTTTATAACATTTTTGAACACTGAAGCCTATAAGTAAGATTGTCCAGAATTACACTATATGTATGGGCATCCTGTATCAATACCAGTAGCAGTCTTACCATGGAACTATAGATGGGTATTATACAATGGCAAGGAAATTTCCTGTATTCTGATTGGTCAGTGGGTGCCTGAGACAGTGATGTTATTAAACAATAACATCACTGTATGAATTTACATGAGCATATGGATCATTTCACTCAGCACTTTTTTCTCTTCAAAAACGCAAAAAAATGTACTAAAAACATTTTTAGTGTTTTGTTTATTTTGTATAACATCAAGCCATTGTATAATTGCAATAAGGCACTCCAAGGTGTGTGTTATTGTGTAATAACATCACTCCTGGGGTGGTGGAAGCACTCGGCTTCACCTCATGCTTCAACCCACCCCAGGAGTGATGTTATTGCATAATAACATACACCTTGCCGTGCCTTACTGCTTAAATATTAGCTCATTTCTTCTGCTGGTAAACATCCTACCTAATATACCCCAGCATTCTGCTCACCCTGCATTATGCCTTGTTGCATTGGGATAAGAATGTAAGGTTGTCTCTGATAATGACAGTGTCACATGGATTAAGGATGTATATATATATATCATATCATCACAATAAAACAATGCAATAAAATGGAACTGTGGTAATAGTATAGCCTTGATGTGGTTATATCTTCAGTGACCCAAGGAGCAGATCTCATCATTTATTAGGCCACAGACTGGTTTTATGTATTTGTGTTTGCATACCGTATGTGTTTGTATGCTTAAAATGACAACATACGGGGCTCACTATTTGTAACTGATACAGGGAGGCTCAATATAAATTTTTCCATTGGCCATACATGACCCCTGCTGTAGTGAACATGTTTAACCAAGGTATCTCCCCAGTGTGTGGCTGGTGTGGTGATGAGAGGCACATATATCTACTACTTCTGGCACTATCATGAACTCAGGCCCTTCTGGACCAAGACAGCACAATGTATCTCACAAACAATGCAAACCAGAGTTGAGGATGCTCCCTGGGATGTGCTCTTTGGGATTGAGTCCAGACAGGAGGAAGAGTGTGATTTGTACCCTAGAGTAATAAGAATTATGATAATCATTGCAAGAAGGTGTACTCAGAATACCTGGGTTTCGCACCTCTGCCCTACATTGCAGATGTGGAGAGACCTGCTCCTCAAAATGCTACAGTTGGAGTATTTAGCCTGTGAACTCAAGGGGTGTGCAGACAAGTTTGAGAGGCAGTGGGAACCCTAAGTGGACTTGTTGCCTGCAGTAGAACAAGCTACAATTAGATAAGGTGGCTATGGCTGGAAGATCAGCCCTGAACCCCAGCCATATATTGTGGCAACATGGGTATCCCATGTACAAGGTGACTGCAACTGAGCACTTTCAAAAAGGGTGACTCAGCCATGGCACTTTTACACAGGGCTACCTGTCATGGACGGTGACCAGATAGGGGGTTCGGCACATATAGTGACAGGATGTTACTATGTATACACACATGCAGGGGTTGGGGAGGGACCACGCCATGTGATGGGCAGAAGGGGAGGGAGGGTTTATGGGGTGTAGTGCAGCTGTGGGCTACTGAGCTAGCCACATGGCGTGGTGGGTTGGTGGCAGGCTGGGGTTGGGAGGGTGCGAGGTTCAGTTCTGGGTGAGCTCATTTTTGTGCTGGGTCAGGGATTTTTTTTTTTTTTTTTTGCACCCCCCTGACATGCACCCACCTGGAGCTGAGAATCCCTTAGTATAGGGGTATGGGGGGCAAAGCCCCCTGAGGGGTGGAGGTGCAGCCTCCCACATAAAAAGCCAAAACCCTACATGTTGGGTGCCGTCTTATTGTTAGCCACAAGTCTACATCACCGAGATTCATTTTCGACGATGTAAACTTGCCCAAACAGCGATCACTATTATGCGGTTGCCGTTATCACATGGAACCGCGACATGTCACCCAAACTTGACAAGTGCCAAGTAGAAGTACTGTGTGCATAATGTAAATGAGTTGATATGAATTTGTAACTCTACCATGCCAACAGCAATCTGAATTTGAACTGTAACTTTTTAAATTACCTGTGTCTTGTTATGTGTGATCATACTGTTTGTTTATTGTGCCCACATTTTTCACGTTGATAAAATAGGGAATATAGCTGTCTTTCCACAGATAAGTTTTTAAGTACAAATATTGTTCTCTCTCTACTAGAAAAAAAGCAGTGAACTAGGAAAACTACAAAGTTGGTTTTTTAGCTATGATGCTGTTTGTGATGACACAGACGACATCATTACATCCAACGCTGATGATGTCTCCATATTCCACAAGTGTGTGCACATGAGCCATAGGTAGACAGTGTAAGAGGCCATGTTTTACAGTCACACAAGCTCCTGCAATCTGGCATGTAGAACACTGGTTCCCATACTGCCTAAATGGGTGAGTATATAAGTTTACTGTCTTTGTTACCAAGCAAATTACAGAACAGAGGCGCTAAGAACATTAAATATCCTTCCTAAAAATCCACTTGCACCTTTTTGTTTCATACTAAGAGACTGATCAAGAGGGTCACTACTTAAATAAAATGCCAAACAAGCTTTAGATATTTTCAGAAAAAAAGTAAAAATGGATTCAAGCATGCGTCAATCTGTACCTGTGAAAGAAATAGAAAATTGTACTAAGCCTGACATCTTTCTTAGAGAATGTAGCTCTCAGTGTGTACCTGTGAAAGAAATAGAAAATTGTACTTAGTCTGACATATTTCTTAGAGAACGTACAGTAGCTAACATGTAAACAAGAGAAAGTTGATAAAATTATAGTTAGATAACTACCATAGGAAACTATGCCTGACATGATTTGATTACCAGTGAAGTACTATGATAGATTTATTGAAATGTTTCTTATGTAGAAACTGATGACAAGCCACAAATGATTGTATGACAGTGACACTGTTTCACAGAGGTAAAAGTTTACTGTACTAAACAATAGAAATGATTGATTGAAGCAGGAGATGAAACGTGTTTTTATTATTTCATTTAAGTGAAACACTAAGAGGGCTTACTATAGGCTATCTAGTGGATATTTTAAGTAATGTTAAATATATATGAATCAGCATTTTTTTAATTTAACTTTTATTGATTTTTTAATTTCAGCATACAATACATAAAATCACAGCAATATATTTAGTACATTTGCATTACTGGTTGATGTAATAATGATGGAAATATAGGGCCAAATATTCAAAGCACAGCACGGCACGCAAACCAATAGCATGGCAATAGCGCTGGAATAGCGTGGCAATAGCATGGAGCCGCCATATTCAAAGGACCAGTAAGCGCACGCTAACAGCATTAGCGTGGGGCAAACCACTAATGTATGCAAGGGGCAAAAGGAAGGGGGGGCCAAGAGAGACGCGTAAGGGGATATTCAAAGGCCCAGCGCCGCACTAGGATACATAGAGCGACATGTAGTGCGGTGCTAGATACCGCCTATAAAAGGCTGGTCTTAACCCAGGGCAAAACACAGAGGAGGAGGGACCACCACAGGAAGTGGGAATGTGTGCAGTGCCAGTAGCAGTGATGCTGCCATTGATGGCAGCTGTAGTGGAGGAGGAGGAGGAGGAGGAGGAGAGAGAGCAGGCACAACATGGGCCTAGCATGGCCAAGGAGGCGGTATTCTGCAACAGGTTGTACCGGCCCAGGGTCTCCTTCGAGACCCTGCCTGATGACCACATCATTGGCGGTACAGGATGAACAGGGGAATGTTGAGGCAGCTCTGTGAACTCCTGCATGAGCAGCTGCACTCAAATACCAGACGCAGCCATGCCATGACAGTGGAGGAGAAGGTGACAGCAGCGGTGTGCTTCTTTGCCACAGAGACGTTCCAACGACCAACGGGGGACACCATTGGGGTAACGCAGTCTGCCACCTCACGCCTCCTGACCCAGTTCCTAGAGGCTTTCCTGCCACATGCTGGGGAATTCATAGTATTCCCCAGCACGGTAGCAGAGCGCAGAGAAACAATGCAGCAGTTCCATCGAGTTGCGCACCTACCATCCATACTGGGTGCCATTGATTGCACCCATGCCCTCATCCATGCACCACCTGGCAATGGCAGTGATGTGTATGTCAACAGGAAGGGGTACCACTCCATCAACTACCAGGTGGTGTGCGATGCAGCTGGGCGCATCATTAATGTCTATGCACAGCACCCCGGCAGTGCCCACAATGCCTTCATCTGGCACCAGTCCCAGCTGTGCCAGGCTTTTGAGGAGGGCAGGATACCCAGTGGGCAACTAGTCGGTGAGTAGTAGCATACAAGGCATACACACAACAGCATGGATGGGGGCAGGCATTGTAGGCCAGGGAAGGGGTGTGGGAGGGCCACATAGAGGTGCAGAACAGCAGCTGACAGACTGCAGTACGGCACTAACAGGTATACATCTCTTGACAGGGGACAGTGCCTATCCCCTGTGACCCTGGCTGCTGACACCAGTACTCTGACTGGCCACAGTGGCCATGAAGATGTACAATGAGGCACATGCCAGAACAAGGAACATCATAGAGAGGGTGTTTGGCATCCTGAAGATGCGATTCAGATGTCTAGACACATCAGGCGGTGCCCTACAGTATACACCTCAGAAGGTATGCTGTATCTTCCTAGCCTGTTGTATGCTGCACAACATGGCAATGAACTGTGGGATACAGGCACCTGAACCTAAGGGATTGTCTGACAGTGAGCCAGAGCCAGCAGTCAGGGGGATAGTGGAGCAACTCGAGAGGAGGGACCCTCGCATGGCATGCAGGGCCATACAGCACAGGGACAACATCATCAGGACACTGCTACAGACAAGAGGGTAAGTACAGACTGCACAACAACTTGAAAGAGTACAATTAATTATCCATTTAATGTGCACAAAGAAACAGAACAGTGACACCAACAATCACACCAGTAAACCAACACAGTGGATCAGACAACATGTGTGCATGTGGTATGAGGTCGGATTGTGCAGGACACACGTGGGGGGACAGACAGAAATGGTGTAGTGTCAGTGGGGAAGTGTGATATGTGCTGTGAGGGTAAGGGGGGCAACTGTGGCAGTGGAAGTGTGTTGTGTGCACGCCTGCACGTGCATGTGGGTGATGATTGCACAGTACCGCAGACCGATTGTGGGCATCACCGACGCCTACCTCCACGCATGTGCCGTGCACCTGTACTGTGGGACACAGATCCTGGGGTGCACTGGGCAGAGGACAACGCCAAAGAGAAGGGTGATGCAGGCAGAGTCGGCCTCCTGTGCCCCCGGGGGATGGTGGAGCCTGACAGGGTGGGTGGATGGCCACGGCGCTGGGTTGCAGATGGAGTGTGTGATGCTGTGGAGCTTGAACCACTGGCAGCCCTGCGGCCATGGTGTGCCCACCTGTGTGCCTCTGTGCTGTCTGCACCACGACCAAGCATCCCATGCTGGCGACCACCAGGCACACCATGCAGGACATTCCCGATGGTGACCACAGCAGCTGTCAGACCAGAAAAGCCAGGGTCGATGGCACCCACCAGGTGGCCCAACCTGTCCTCCACCTGCTGTTCAGCATGGGCAAAGCCCACTGAGATGGCCTCTCTAATCTGTCCCAGCTCATGTCGCAGCTCCCTCCGCATGCCATGCAGGTCCATACGGGCCTCCTGTTGGGAGGTGACAGCAGCCTGCAGGAGTGGGCGGGTACCATGGCCATCCTGCCCCAGGGGCACAGAACCCTCAGCTGCAGCTGGCAGAGGTGCCTGCTGCACTGGAGTAACTGGATGCTGTTGCACACCAGGTACGTCCTGCTGCTGGCGACTACTGGTGGTGGTCTGTGGCACCATATGGACATGGACTCCAATACGTGTTGGAAACTGCACATCCTGTGGTTCTACAATGTCCCCCACACTGCCCACCACCATGTGCTCAGGTACAGCCACACTGGTGATGCTTAATACACCACTGGCACCCATCCCATGGCCTGCAAGCAGCCCCACCCCTGCATCCCCTTGCACAGGAACGGCCAGGTGTTGTGAATACTAGGACACATCAGTGTCATCGCCACTGGTGACAGTGACCAGTAGGACCTCCCCTACACCAACATCCTCTATCTGTGCAGCATCCAGGTGGCCAGTGTATCCCAAGCTCCCTAGTGAGGTGTGACCCCCTTCCCAGGCAGTTGCACCCCTTGTCCATGTGATTGCCACACATGCATGGTGTCTGTGCGGCCATGAGCTTCAAAGAGCCCGGATGTTGATGGGTGTTCCTCATCCACTTCCTCCACATCTGGAACCTGGCTGTACATCCTTGGCACCTCCTGTTGTGCTGCAGGCCTGGCAGACATCGCTGTGGAGACAATAGGGACAGGGTCAGTCATCCGTCCATGGACACTGTGGCCAAACACCACCACCACCACTACCACCACTACACCATGCAGACCTCAGGACACGTACCCCCTTCACACAAGCCCATGACCACATGCACCCACCCAACCCACAGTTACCATGGCTATGCCAGGCAGCTGTTCGGCAGCATACAGTGCATCCTGTGCAGGACACCAACAGCATGACCATGCACCCATGCCAGCACAACATACAGGATTTACACATGCGAATACAGACCTGTCCTTGGCAGTGCGAGGGGCATCTCACATCCACCACCTGGCACACCTGTGACTGCCACCGTCCTCAGAGTTGATGCCACCACAGCCATGTGTGGCTCCTCCACCCACTGCTGGTGTTCAGGTGGTCCACCACCAGTCCTCATCCTGTCCCTCAGTCGCTGTGCCTCCTCCTCCTTTGTACATCGCAGAAGGTCGTTCCATCTTTTGCGCACAGCCTCTGTTGTTCTGCCACAGCCTCCCACAGCATTAACAGCTGCAGTCACCTCCTCCCAAGCTTGCTGCACCACTGCATCAGTGGCCCTGTGTGTGCATAGCACCTGCTCCCTCTCCTTAACAGCATGTACCAGGGTGTTTAACTCCTCTTATGAGAATCTGTGGGCACGGATGCGTTCCTGGCATGCTACCACACCTATGGGATAGTCGAAAGGGGACATGTGTCATTGGCTGTGTCAGTGCTGCATTGCATTACACATTAGACATCACAATGCCACCCCCTACAGTGCCACAGGCCATATGGACATATATTGCTGCATGTGCATGTACGGTGCACACGGCCACATAGTCACTGTCCGTCCCGTGTATGGACAGCGAGCCTGTACACACATGTGCACTGCTGTTGCCTGCAGCTGCCATGTGCTCCCATGACTGGGCCCACCCCTACACTAACCACCTTGCACTGTAATGTGCCCCTCTTGAGCACTACAGTGGTCGCGTGGACAAGTGCGCTAGCAATGTCAGGACACCATGCTGCATGGGATGGCACATCATCGGGACACTGTGTACGTCCTGCAGAGGGGCCACAGCCCATCACGCCACACATCCAGGGAGTCATGTCAGTGGGCCAATGTCACAGGACACACCATAGTAGTGCACTAGTGCCCTTGGCTGGCAGACACATTGTGCAGGCAGTGCCACACGGAACAGTTCCCTGCAGGGGAACATGCACAGTGCAGTGGACAGTAGGAGTCCCATGCAGCCATCTAGGGCTGTACACCATCACACAGTACAGTGCATTCAAGAGTGTCCCACAGCGGTCATACATACCTGCCCCTCACTGCTCATCCCCCTGTTGCATCTCTCCACCAGTGTGTTGTTGCTGCTCACTTTCGTTAGTACGCTGCATTACCACAACACAACACTGGTGGTGCACTGCCTGCCCTTTTATAGCCCACCCAGGCAATCAAGCCTGTTAGTCATGTAAATTAGCGCATAATGATATGCTAATCACACAGTTTGTCCCTTGCATACACAAGTACCCCCATTTGCATACACCTGTTGAATATGGCCCTGATTAGCACCGTGCTAGCACAGCAGCGCTGTGCAAAGGCCAGTGCAGGGCTAATGGAGGGGCAGCGCCACGCTATCCAACTAGCGCAGCACTATGTGCATTAGCGCGGCCTACACACATGTTCGTGAGGCCCCCATGTCCGTGCTATCACCCTGTCTTAGCGCGACGTAGCGGCGCACTACCCAACATAGCATGGCGCTATATGCATGCGTGGTACATGACCTCAGGGTCATGGTAGGGGTCGCACATGCGCATTGCGAACACTTTCTGTTAGCGCGGCGCTACGGCATATGTCTGCGCAGCGCTAGACTGCAGTGCTTGGGAGTGTCGGGGTGTGTGGCCAGTCATTCACCAGTGGAGCGGTTTCTTCCCCCCCCCTCATATCAGCCATGTCTGGGAGACGTAGGCAAAGGGCAGTGGTGGGCCATGACAGGCGTTGGGATGAGGTGGAGATGGCCAACCTAGTTAAATTAACTGAAAAGTGCCATCGGCGCCTATTTGGACTGGTCCAGGAGGGTGACCGTCCCCATAGCCAGGTCTGGGCTTCAATTGCCCGTCGCCTCACAGCAATCACGGGTATACCCCGTGATGGTGAGAAGTGCCGCCACCAATATGTGAATATCAGGCGCAGGTAGCACCCACTGCTGGAACGATGCAGGGCGATGGTTCAGGAGGGGACTGTGCCTGTGCCAGGTAAGTGATGACTCTCACAGTGCTGATGTAATGGGTGGTGGGGATGTGTGTTCAGTGGTGTGTTTGTGTGCGTGTGTGTTGCTGTGCTGGTGGGGTCCAGCTAGAATCTACCATGCATATACTGTTGTGCACCTTGTGTAATGATATGTGACTCGGGTCACTCTCGGACATGGGTTCAAATCCCACTACCGTTTAACCATTCGCTACCTGTTCAAAAGTACACTTTAAATACTGCTCAGACATGTTGCTCTTATGCCATGGGGTCCCCCTATCAGTTGTGTGTGTACTGTGTGGGCCAGGGGGAGAAGGTATGCACTGATCCGTGTGATGCTTGGCATGGCTTTGGTGGTGCACTGCGCCTGTGTGCCAGTGATGCATGTGTTGTGCTACGCCACCAGGGTACAGGGTGGTTTTTAGCGTACCGTGGTGGCTGATATTGTAGTAATGATGCTGTACCATCTTTCCACTGCAGAGCACAGAGAACACACCAGAGACAGGAGGGGCGAGCCGTAGTCTGAACAGAGGCCATCCACGGACAGGCACAGGGTGCCTTCAATGGCACAGTGCGCGGCGGAGAGCAGTGACAGTGACAGGAGTGTGTTGCATGAGTACTGTGTGCCATTATGCTTTTCTACTATGTGTCTGAATTGCCACTGCAGGCACTGGACTGGAGTGCTGTGTCTGGTGTCGTGGCACAGTTGGCTAGGTAATCCAGGCCTGATGTGATTTAGCTGTGTTGCATTTGTATTCCAGGGTGCTCACTTGGAGGGACCCCTTAGCCATTGTGGCTACAATATGTACATCCACCTGGGGCTTCTGTGTTCACACTTAACTTTGTGCTGGAGGGGGCACTGGATGCTTGACACCAGTGGCACCATGCAGTGCACCCATGACCGTTACATCAGTGGGGCCTGCTATGCTGGCTGCATGCATTTGTGTTGTCTTCTGTGCCTCCAGTGCCTTGCCTTCTGCTGCGAAGCCTGAGACATGGCTGGCTGTATGTCTGATCTATTGTTGCCATTACTGTCATGTGCACTGCTATCTGCCTTGTACTGTCGTGTGTGACATGTTGCTGTTATGTCCACCATTGTGGCAGGATGCTGCAGATCTGTGCATGGCCGTAGGCCAGTCGTCATGCTTGGAGGTGGGGGATTACTGGGGTCAGCCTGTTGTGCTGGCTGTTTCTGCTGCTGCTCTTGTCCTGTCTGCCATGGCAACACTGTTCTCCCACGTCTCATGGCATGTCTCATTCATAGTACCATGTATAATGCGTCAGTATCTGTGCAGGACATGTTGTTAGTGCCTGCCAGGGCTATTCCCACTATGGTGAACAGGGGGCCACAGTGTCATGTGGTGCCTGTATCTCCCTACCAGTGTAATGCCATGGTGGTGAGGACATGGGTATGTTATTGTGTGCCTTTGTCTGACCTCCATGGCGTACATGCACAGGGGCTGTTGGGGGGAGGCTCTGGGACTATGGTGCCGCATTGTCCTGTGTGGCTGTGCATTTCATGTGTGCCTGTTGCGGCATGGGTGTAGGCAGGCATCCTCCAAGCACTCCATGGTGTGCTATATTATTTCTGGGGGGGGCAAATTGGCTCTGCACTGCTTCCTTTGTCCATGAAGCCTCACAGAGACAATGTTGTACCTTTCTGTGTTGTCATTCATTGGGGTATACACTAGAGGAACTGGTCACTATGACTGTCTTTGTCTCCCATGGAACATACAACTGTACAGGTTGGGGGCTGGTCTGTGAGTGTCTTGGGCTGCTATGCATGGCTTTGTATTTACCCATGCAGGGCATCGCCCATTGTCATGTGTTTCATGAGTGGTATTTCTTATGCCACTGGTGGCAACCTACACAGTCCTGATGTACTTTTGTATAGTATCTGGCTACACTCCAGGGTGGGGTAGCTCACCCTAACGATGGGGAGGGGGATAGCAGTGTGTCCACATGGTGTGCAGCTGTGACCACCCTGGCTACACCCCTGCCTGTTGGCTCCAGCTCTGTTGTGGGAGCCATTGTTCCCTACAGGGTGCTGTCCTTCAGTCCCTGCAGTGCATGGTATTTGTGTATAGGTTATGCAGATGTGCTGCAGGGGTTGTTCTGTGGTGGCATGGTATGCTGGGTGTCAGATCCTATGGCAGACGCTGCTCCCACAAGTGTGGGTGTGTGTCTTGCCATGCCTTGTCCACCAGGGTGACACTGTCCTGTGCATATCATTGGCCTACCACTGCCCTGCCACTGGTGGACCATGGCTTGTGTCCCTGTTTCACTTGTGTGTGTCTTCTTGCATGTGCACCTTCACAGTGCTACCACCTTGGGTGGTGGCACAGCCCCGTGCTATGCTCATTCCCAGTGTGGGCTCATCATCCTTCTGTTTTGGCCATGGGTGTAGGTGGGCATTGGCACTTTCCCTGTCTGTGTACTGCTTGATTACCTGTCCTGCAGTCACTACTGTACTATTGCCACTGTCGTTATCCTCTGTGGTCATTTGCTGTCTGTGGTCCACGTCGAGTCTCTATCTGTGTAACTTGCCACTGTTCCGCACTTATGTCAGTCACACACCTGTTCAGGGCTTCCTGCCATCATTTGTATAGTTGCTGTGTTATAGCATTGTGGGTGGCAGTTTGGCTGGGTCTCTACAGTTGTTGGGGGGGCACCAGTGAGGGTGGGCCACTGTTGGGGGGGTTGGACAGACATGTCTGGTTACACACCTGGGTGTGGATGTTGCACCTTCTCCAGGGGGTGTGATCTGCGTTGTGTATCATAGCTGTGTGCCTGTGGGCAGCATGTCCCACCATGTGTCATCCCATGTGCATGTCATTCAGTGTCCACTTGTTCGCATCTCAAGGGGTGGCTGTCTGTTTGCACTGTTACAGGCTGCACACCACTGTGCTGGCTGGATTCCACTGTGTGATGCTTCTCAGCATCCATCTATGCATATCCATGTACATTGGGGTGTTGCATGCTGCCTGTTACATACTGTCTTGTCCTGCAGGCACATGTTAGTGTGCATTGTGGTTTGTTCTGTACTGGCACATGGGCATGGTTGTTGGGGCATGCTGTCCACCATGTGGTGGTACATGGTGCCTTTGTGTCATCATCATGTCCTGATATGGTCCCTCTGTCTTCTGTAGGTTCACATCAGGTGTCACTGTGGGCCACCCATCCAGAGGAGGAGGATGAGAGCCAAGATGAGCTGCTGAGGTGGGTGGTGCGACAACAGCATACACTAATTGAGCAGCAGGCTGTTTTGATTGCAGAAGTGAGACGGGTGGCAGCCATCCTTGAAGACCATCTGCCAGCACCTGCCCGCCCCTAACTCCTACCTCCTATTGTTCTCCTGCTTCCTGTCCCAGGCCCACTGTCCCTAGCCCTATGTCTGCCATCCTGTTTCCCTCCATTCCTTCCTATGTCCACATCCCTCTCCCTTCCACATTCTTTCCCCATTGCACTGTACATATTTTTCACAATAGCCGTTTTTATAGTGTTACTATTTTCCCCATTGTTTTCAGTCCCTTTGTTAGGCCTGCCCTTTTCCCTTTCTTTGTGTTTTTCTTGTACCCCATTTTTGCATGCTGTATTCTGCTGTGTTTTGCTTTGTTTTTCTGTTTATTTTTTCTTGTTGCCTTTGTGCCTTACCTGTTCCCTTTTTGAATTATACTATGTTATGCTTGACATTCCTGTGTCCTGTGTCTTTTTTGGGGGGGTCGAGATTTGACAGTGTTCTGTGGTATTCTGGTTTCACTTGTGGGTCCAGGTTATACCATGCCTTTCACTAGTACTGCAGTTATGTCTGGCAGTGCTGATTTGCTTGCCTGTGTTCCTGGACAGCTGCTTACACCTCTGACACTTTGTTTATGTGGGTGTTTGCACTGCCTCTGTCTGATTGCTATGTTCAGTGCTGTCTTATCTGCTATGTTCAGTGATGTCTTGATCCCAGGCAAATTTTGTCCTGCACTCCTCGGCCTCTTTGCCCGGCTTCCTTGGCTTGCTATATTCAGCTGGTTTTGCACCGGGCTATTTCCTTTTGAATATAGCTGTGGTTTTGCTCCGGGCACTTTTTGCCCGCCGGGCAGTGCTAATTTTGCCCTGGGTCACAGCTTTGAATATCTGGCCCATAATGTTTACAATACATAAAAACTATACTCAAGTAAAACAAAAATAAAGAAAATAATGAATTACAGTACATGTATCAGGTACCTATTGGATTATATATAAACTGTACAGAAGTCAATTTTTCTATGTTCTATTTTCTGATAACCAGAGTCTCCTGAAAACCTGTTATTGTTTAGCATTTTAGAAAAAAACAATCAGCTATCAGCAGTAATAACATTTAACCAGGTCCATGAGAAGACCGCTAAAAGAAACACAGCACGGTCTATAAGAGCATAGATTAAATGTGCTGACACTGCAAACCACACTTTAGAAATACATCTCAAGCATCATAGCTAGAGCAAATGGGGTATGGAAAAATCAGGGGTCAAATTTACTATTATCAGCTCTAGAGGAGAATGTTGGGGGGCGATTTATTATTTCCGACTCCTGGAGAGAGAATTTTGGGGGGGAACGTAGGTTTGGAGTTACATGCTAGTATACCACCACGCTCTTCTGTACATGCCACCATTTTAACCAATGCTATTTCCTCAGCACGCATTTTACTGTGCAATTATTCCAACACTGTGTTGACAGTATACCTACTTAACCATACACATAGCATAAAATCTTGTTTAAATTTATCAATAAAGATTGCAACTCTTCTGTTGTGCTTTATATGCCTGTTCAACTCATGCAATCTCTACAGTTTAAACAAATATACAATGACATTTATCCCCAGGGTATGCAACTGTTGCTTACTGTTTGTCACTTTTACTGTTGATATTTATAGACTGGGTTGGAGTGAAAGATGATATTTTAATTTACCCATTTGTTAAAGTGTTGTGAATAATAGGTGTTTAGTGATGGGAACTAGGAGTTGTAAAACAGGTCTTATATGTTCAAGATGTGGGTGTGTTATGTTTCATCCAAGATTGCTATCAAGGCATCCAGTTGTCCATATTTCTTGAGGTATGTAATATTTGTATGTCTTAGATCGTGTGTTATTTTTTCCAATTTTAAAAGGAAAGTCCCCTCAACCTTTTGTTTGGTGTACTTGTGTAGTTTGTAGGCATGAACAATGATTCCCTCTCTTGCATCCCCCTAATTTCACCCTAATTTAAATATAAATTAGATTACTTAGCTCTGTTCTGCCCTGGTGTGAAAACCTGTTTGACTCCATTGCAAAGGTTATGACCCCACTCATGCAAGGCGTCATGAGAGTTAATGCAGATGTACACAAACCAGCAGAAGGTATGCTCTCAGTCAGTTCTGTTAGATGTGAAGTCCCTGTATTCTCTAAAAGTATTTTTTTCCTAACTTAGACACATTTTAAACTATAGAAAACAGCAGGGCATTTAATATATCTTGAAAAGTGACATAGCCAGCAAAAGACAAGAACATAGGGATTGCAGATGACAGCAATGGCACTGACCAATACAGTGTAATTACATGCAAAGTTTAGCTCTAAAATATCATAAAATTCCAGGATGCCTTACATGAGTTGGGTCATGACCTTTGCAATGGAGTCAAGCAGGTTTACACACCAGACTTAAGTAACTTCATTTACATTTAAATCCCAATGAACTTAGGAGGGGTGCAGGAAATACTTGTTAATGCCTACAAACTACACAGGTAAACAGAGTAAAAAGCTAAGGGGATCTTCCCTTTAAAGTTTCTAATGTGTCTTGTAGATATTCAGTATATGTAGGCCTTTGTTTGGCTAACCACAGTTTAAGTATTTGCCTCTTTGCAGTGTTAGCTACCAGGTACATACTGTGTCCCCCACTCACTGTTACTCCATTGTCAGTGAGCTTGCCCAGTGTACATATTTCAGGGGTGAACATATCTTGAAGGCCTAGTAGTTGGGTTAGTTTTCATTCCAAAACATCCTTATTACTTTACAGTCCCACAATACATACATCAGGGTTCCATTTTCTTTATCGCACTTGTAAGACAGTGGGGATGGAATGCTCTTTATTTTAAATAATTTATATGGGGTAATATGTAAGTTGTTATTGATTCTGAATTGCTGAATATTTAGATCCTGTATGGACGAGGCTTGTTTCAAAAGGACCAGATTTTTTTCCATTTCTGTTGATTGGTATCTAAGGTTCTGCTCCACCATTCTACTGTTTCTTCAGTTTTTCCATATTTCTTGTCTAGCAGACTTACATACCATTGTGACACCGAACACGTTCCCTCTACATTGTTGTTAAATCCTCTATCTCTGGAAATACCTCTTCTGCTAAATCTCTTCTTTTCCAGTGTTATCTAACTGTATGTTGTATTTGTAATAGTCTACAGTATATGCATCATTGTGTTGTAGGTCATACCTATTTTGCAGTGCACTAAAGCAAATACATTTTGCATCTGGCATTAGTTGTGCCACTGTGTTTAACACTATTTCCTTCCTGTGGGTGTTATGGATTATCTGATTATTTATTTGGGGTTTATTTCCCCATAAAGGTTGATTTAGGGTTTATCTGAGTGCAATTTCTGTTTCTTTCATCATTCTTGTTAATGTCTCATGTATAGTTCAGTGGCCAATCCTTTAGGGCAGGTGGTATATTATTACATATTAGTGTGTCAATGCCTATATTAGTGTCGAGACAGAGTTCTTTTTCTACTTGTACCCATGTTGAATCATACAAAATGCATGTTGATGATCTTCATCTGATGATGTTATCCATTTATTAATGCATCTCATTTGGTTGCCCAATTGTATATTTTGATATCTGGGAGCCTAAGATCTCCATTACCCATTGTTCTCACAAGTCTTTTAATGTAACATCTGGCTTTCATCCCCATCCAAGTGAAGTTATTAATTAGCCTTTGCATTTATTTTATCCATTCATTAGGTATGTGATCATGAAGCATACTTAACATAAATACAGTAGTACTTGAGGTAGGAAGTTAATTTGATAGAGTTGATTCTTTGTCTCATACTGATAGGAAGTTTACTCTGTCTCTCTGTATCATTTTTAAGCTTTTGAAAAAAGGTTTTTTTGTCTTCAATGCTACTGTTTCTTTCCAAATAAAACATACAGTAGGTCTATTCCTAATTATGAGATGCTTTTAGAGTGCCATTAGAGTCCCGTGCCTCCTATTGGGCTTTTTTGTTTGCAAAGATGATTAATGGCTAATATTTCAGATTTTCCTTCATTTAATTTGTAACCTGAGACTTTACCTAAGGATGTTATAACTTCCAGTAGTTGTGGTATAGCTTTTTCAGGGTTCATAACTGATACCATTACATCATCTGCGTAGGCAGTTATTTTGTGTTGCATGTCTTTGTAGGCAGTTCCTGTAATTCTGGCATCTTATTGAATTTTTAGGACAGGTCCTAACACTAGATTAAATGATGCAGGGAACATAGGGCAGCCTTGCTGTGTCTCTCTTTTGAGGGTAAATGCAGGTGAAACAGCAAGGAACAGATGTGGGTTCACCCACAGAGCCTTTGAGAAAAGACCAAGAAAGGTCCGAAACACATCAGGCAGGACGTGTAGCTGTTTTTGCTATTTCAATAAAATGAATTTTATTTGATTTTTGATGTCTGGCATCCCTCTTATGGGGTAGGTGTGTGCCTGAACCTTGTGGTCCAGTGTCTTGTGTTGTTTGGTGCTCCACCATACTTGTGCACACTCTCCATGACTGCACATAGCTACAAGGTGCAGACCAACAACATGCTATAGAAAACCAGAAGGAGTTTCATGCCCTTACAGTATTCTTATCATAAAATAAAGTGCTGTAAGGGCACGAAACACCATCAGGTTACCTGTAGCATGTTGTGTGTCTGCACCTTTTGGCTATATGCCCGGCACCTTAGCATCTGTCTTTTATGTGTGAGTATAATAAAAATATAAATTTTTACTGACCATTTTAGTTGTGAGTCTTATCTTATTGTAGTGGCACTGTGAGTTTGAAGCTTCTAGGTTTTCTTTAAATGTAGGTGACACAAGACCATTCATTAAGACTGAGGCTTGTGGATTGTTGTATAACAGTTTGACCATATTTATAAAACCAGGGGAATGTCATGTTTCTCTAAGACATTAAACAGGTATGGCCATTCCACCCAGTCAAAGGAAACTAGGGTCCCTTTATGTTGTAAGGGATTATTTAACTGATGAGACTAGGAGGGTTATCGCCAGAGCCTGCTTGATGCCCATAATAGATTATGGAAGCTTAATCTGGGGAGGTGTCTCTGAGAAGGTTAGGCATCAAAGAATTACCTTGTACAACTCTATCTGTGGAATTAAGCCCCATGAAGTCCAGGAGCTCTCACTCTAGCCTGCATAACAGGTTGGGTGATTATCCCTGGATTATAGCGATATATTACAGAGATGTTGTTTTGTATACAAAACAATTCATTGTACGGGATCTAATCCTATGCATAATTTTTTTCAGCGGAAAGCCTCATCCAGAAATTTGTGATCCCAAAATTCAATTCATCCGATTTGTAAAACTTCTAAATGTCAAATATCTTTGAAACAAAGTGCAATAAAAACCTGGAATGACTTACCTGCTGAAATGCAAAATGTTCCAAATTTCAATCAGTTTAGGACAATTTTAAAAGAAGTTTTTTATTCCAAGTCTGCATGTACTTGCACATGATTTTACTGTGCTGGATCAGCTTCTCATAATTTTCTGTCTCATTAATGATTTGCTGATGTATTTTTTATATCTCACCATATGGATTTAACCTTTTTTGTATTTATACAGTGTTACTTGTATTCTGGCTTCAATACTGCTATTTATTCCTGTTGTATTTCTGAAGCTGAAAGTCTCTTGACCCTCATCGGGTCAAGCCTATAAAAGGGCCATGTGGCCCAGTTGCGTTTTTACCCAGTTACCAAAAATGAAATGGCAACGCCATCTCAGCATCAAGTGTGACTAAAGAAGCCGGGATTTTTAGATTTTTAGCAATTGTTGTCAAATGTGTTATTTTCCTTGTGTTGTCTGATACAGTATACAGTATGTCTCCTTGTCATAAAGCCTGATTCATTAAGGTTGATGAGGCTAGGTAATACTATTTGGATTCTGGTGGCTAAGACTTTTGTGAGGATTTTTGTGTTCATATTGAGTAAGGTAATTGGTATGTAGATGTCACATTTTTCTTTACATTTATTTGGTTTCAAAATAAGTGTTATTATCCCTTTTATTATAGTTGTAAGTAATGATTTGCTCTTCATATCTTCATTTGCTACTCATTTGAGAATTGGGGCAAGTTCTACGGCAAAGACTTGGTAACAGTCTAGTGTGAGGCCGTCTTCTTTTGGAGCTTTTCCTTTTGGCAAACTTTTTATTGCTGCTCCTTTTGTCAAATGATTTATTGCTGATCCTTTTGTCAGACTATTTATCACTGTTATTTCTGCCTCATAGATTTCTTCTTGTAGTTTGACTGCCTGATCTTCCATCAATGTGGGGACTTGTATATCTTCAACAAAATTCTTTGTTTCATCTACTGTCCCCTCACTTTACATTATATACAGCTTGGTGTAGTAGTCTTTGAAGCAATCAGTTATTTTGTAAGGATTTGTTATAATCTCAGTGGGTTCCTTCTCTTCTATTGAAGTTATTTGTGAATTAGTTCTTTCTTGCTTGAGTCATTAATGCCAAGATTTTAGTTGCCTTTGGTCTGTTTATTATATAGTCTGTTTTTGCTTTTTTTAAAGGCCAGTACTGTTGCTTGTCTCAGATTGTAATTACATTTATTTTTTTACTTCAGCCCAACTGTTCCACACTTCATCTGTTATTCCTTGTCAGGGCTTCTTTAGCCTGTTTGGTCTCTTCTAGCAGTTTGGACTTTATGTTATTATGCCTCCTTTTGTTTCTCCTTGCACAAATAGATAATCACTTCCCTCTAATATTACATTTAAATGCTTCCCATACTGATGCCCAGCAGGTGTCTTCTGGTAAACTGTTTTGTAAAAAGTTTGTGATTGTGTTTTTAATGTCATCTTTGTATTCTTTGTTTTGTAGTATGGAGTTAATTCATTTCCAGATGGAGGTCCTAGGGCCTTGCATGCCCACTGTGATTATTAATCAGACTGGGGCATGATCTGAGATAGTTTTAGGTATGATGGTTGCTTCTGTAATACCAATCACATCATTGCTGGGTACAAACCAGTAGCTGATTCTTGAGGTAGTTCTGTGCATGTTTGATCTAAATGTATACTCTCTGCTAGTGAGTTGTAGTATTCTCCAAGCATCTATCATGTTATTTTCTTCCAATAGGGTGGGTAATTCTATGTCAGAGTACATCTAGGGTTCATGTTATCCATCACTGGATCCAATACCAGATTCATATCCACACCTATTATTATCATATAATCTGTAACTTGGGATAAATGTGCATTTATTTTGTTGAAGATGTTAGGGACTACATCAAATTTTCTCTCCTTAATTTGGTATGCAGAGGTATTTTCTGCATCATTTCCTGTCTCCAAACCCATGTATGTAAACTCCTCAATCTTTTTTTCTTTTTTCCATCCTTTCTCCTACCTCCCTCCTCCCTGCTTTGAACTCATCTCAGTAGTATGTTCCTCAGGGTGAGCTAAATGGATCATCCTTACTTGCACCTACTCTGCCTGTATGTATCTGCATTTCTGCCTGTGCTGTACACACTGTTTGTTTGTAAAATAATGCTGTATATTAATCTGCACTTTTTATTTGCATCTGTATTGCCTATGCCCAGTTGCTGCACACAAAACTGTATTTGTATTGTTGTTCTTTACCAAAATTGTATCCACCTATTTGTATGTCACAGGTCCACTTCGAAAATTAGCTTGCTCAGTGGTGTCTGCCTGGTTAAATAAAGATTTTGATTGATTGATTGATTGATGTATAGTACAGAACCAACCATGATCTCCTAGACCATGGGATACTCCCTGCCTCACATTCCCTCACTTCCCGTATATGCCTTTATTATATCACTCTTATCAATCTACATCTAACCATTTCTAATAACATACTGTACATTTCAGCCATTTAATAGCAATGGATGGTTGCATTCTCTATCTTGAAACAGCAGTGCTTGTCAGTGGCCATATTGCCCTTCCAGAAACTATGTTGGTCATGTTCATGCCAGGTCATTTTTTTATCCCCTCCCCCTCCTTCATTTCCTTACCAGAGCTCTTTACTCCCTTGATGTTTCCACTCTGGGAGGAAGGGGAGAAGGGAGAAAACATCTGTCTTGGCCCAGTGTTGTGCAGTTAACTGACAGAACCATATGCTAGCACCCATTTAGTATATATCTACAATGTAAGTCCAGCACCTACCCTCAGCAGATACATTCAGTGGGAGAGATCATTAAAAATGTATGAGTGGCTGTCATCACAAGAGACTTAGGTCATTGAGTATAGAATAGTTCTAAGGACATGTTGTCCATCTCTTAGAAGCTACAAGTATACCATGCAGGAGTATTATGATGTTTGAGACCTATTTCTGTCAAAAAGCTGCATGGTGAGCTTGCCATCTAACACTGCTGCTTCAGCCCCTATATGGGTTTACACCAAACTGAGCTAAATGAGTATGTTTTTATTATTTACAGGTATATCGTATATTCCATCATATTAATGAAATAATGCGTTAACAAAGAATTATAATGTATCTATAATCAAGTTCTAATATTTTAGTAACTACAGGCCCTGAGAAAGTGGAGGGGTCCTTGAAACATCAATTACTGATAGAAGTTGTTCAGCTTTGTGGGGCTATATATGTATAAATAAATTGCTATATTTAAAAACTTCAGAAAATGGTAAGTGAATCATTGTCCAACCATTTGTGTGCTGTTTATGAGCCTTCTGTTAGAACAGACTCTGTCCTCTCTTGTTTCTATTTTTATGCAAGGAATCCAGGACAAACTTTCCAAGTTGAGACTGGAACAATGGCTAGATGCCATCCATATTTGATTACACCTGACATCCAGTGAAAACAGTGGTATCTACCAGTATCCATCACTAGTAGATATTACCCATGCACCACTATTCAGGGCCAACAGGGAAGATCCTATGAGGATTGAGCTTGGGTGCTCAACATGTACTTTTTTTTTTTTTTTTGTTATGCCTCTATGAAAGTGAGCATTTGAGTGTCTAGGTCAAAAGAGTGAGTAAAATCTTGCACGGTCAAAATTTTCACAGGGAAACCAGCAGCAGATACAACAGCACTGAGCAAAAACAGCAACGGTAGAGACAGTGCTACGACTGGGGGTCAGTGAATGTTGGGGGTGGGCAGAGTGAACAATGGTACCGGGAGGTGCACTGAACTAGGAAGGGAGGCATATTTTACAGGCAAACAAGAAATACACAAACTCCATAGGGCACGTTAGTTTGGGCGGGGGGTAGATGCGTGTTGGACAATGTTGGGGGATCTTCGCACCCCCACACCCCCAACATGGGGCGGCTTCACCCCCGCACCACCCTTAATATAAATAAACATCCTCCACCACTGCACCAATCAACACACAATGAAAATATTACGTGGGAGGCAGGCGCCACGGGAGAAAAAAAGTAAAGGCAGAATAAGAGTAGAACGCCAGGCTTGAACCGCAGTCAAGCACACCACAGCCACTCACAGCTTGTTTCCCTAACTGCTACCCCACAGTGACAGCATGCTGACACTCCATACACTCACAAACTTATACTACTTGGCTGAACTGAAAAGAGCTACAGGTATAGCACTATAATATCCGTGTTATAATTTTCCTGTAGCTGTTTTCACCTACACTGTTTTCTCTGTGTGGTTTTTACCGTGCATTTGTACTCACGCGCTTTTGACCAGATCTGGGCATTTGATGCCCTCAGGGGTTACCCAGTTAACAAATTTAAGATAAAAAAGTACTTGCTGGAGGCCAGAAGGGAGAGAGGTAATATATGATAGAGACCTTCAAGTTCCTGAAAGGAACAAACAAGGTAAATGGTGAGGAACTGTTCAGCAAGAATGGTGAGCCAAAAACCCGGGGACATGAGGCGAAGCTGGCGAAGGGGAGGAGGGAGAGTCAGAAGGAATATGAGAAAGTTTTATTTTACAGAGAGAGTGGTTGAGCCATGGAATAGCCTACCAGCAGAAGTGGGCACAAAAACCATTAATGCTTTCAGTCATGGGTGGGGCAGAGTGAAGGGCTTAATGGTTACTCGGGGAGGGGTTAGCAGACAGGTAGGGGTAAAGGGGATGAGGTGTAAGCAAAAACTCTGTCTAGACAATTGGTCTCTGGGTATGATAGGTTATAACTGGGTGGACTGGGTGGACCAATGACCTCTTTTTGCTGACCTTTTCTATGTTTCTATGACAGCCATGAGCTAATTGACTGCCTGGGACGATTTGGAGGACTGACCAGTACTGTCTTAGTTTGGTTCCAGTCATTCATCGTTGGCTGCTGACAGTATGTGGTGTTGGATGCATTCTATTTCTTGATCTTCTATGAAATCTAGCATTCTTCAGTGGTTGATTCAGCCCCTGGAGCTGTTTGCAGGTTATATGCTGCCGCGTGTTACTTTCCCATGTCATAAGAAATGTTCATATTTGGGTAAATGTGCCATTCTTGTATCAGTGAGGAACAATTCCCCGTGTCAGGGAGAAAAAAAATACTTTTTCTGGTACTAATTTTGTGATACCAACATGTCCTTATCTCAGTGAAAGCATGGAAGAATGTTTAGAATACAGATGAGTTTGAATAGATAGGCTATTAACAGAGTAAAGGTCTACGGCACATTCATAAGCTAGAAAAATGGGCAGACTGGATGGGCCTTGCGGCCCTTATCTGCCATCAACTTCTATGTTTCTATGTTTTAAAACAGCAGCCTCACATATTTAAAGTGTACTGGACATACCAATCTCATTTTAGAAGGTATCTGTAATGAATAGCTCATTTAAAACTGATGCATATCATTCTGTGCATAAGATTGGATATGTATTCAACAGCTCCCATGTTGGTTTACATTCAAAAGATAAATATTCTACGGCTTCTGTCTGGGCCCACTGTCCCTGGCACAACTTTTGGCGCTATCTACACACATTCTCTGCTAGTTTTTGAACAACTTTTGTATCATTATTATTTCATTTGTTATTATTTGTGCAATATTTAGTACTTTATCATTTTCATGTACTGAACTGTATTGTTTGCCTGCTTTTGTATTTCCACCGTTGTGGCCCCTCCACCTGGGTTGCACTTGGAAACGAGCCTTGGCTCAATGGGCCCTCGCAGTAACCAGCACCTAAATAAACAAACAAATAAATAAGATTAGTAATCAACTTCATTTGTATTTTGACTAGCTTCTCAAACCCACTATTGTTCTCTTTATATGAAACCTTTGCATATTGGGTTTCAAAATGGTTGCCTTTAGGGTATGCACTGATGATCAAAGCAAACTATCTATTCAATGACATATGCAACATACATCCAGTATAAGCAGATATTTGGTCAGGAGCTACTTGTCTGCTAATTATTTTTCTTTATTAAAATCTCTGTACTGCAGGAGAGTGTTTTGATTGGAGTGCAGTGATAATCTGCCCAGGGAACTTTAAAAACCTGGCCAAAGATCAGTTTCAGAGTCAAATATGAATTATTTGTTCAAAAGGCTCAGTTTTGATTTATTGGGCCTTGCTCTGTAGCTGTACATTTTAACTATTCATCTAATCTGTTTCATCTTAAGGCAGGCAGTGTAAGTATGATGGCTTAAAAGCAGTTTTCATTTAAAGCAACATGACAATTTCTCTTCAGTACATGTTCAGTCTAGATAATGTACTCCCACAGCAAGGAGTCACTTTTCAACATCCCTGCAAAATGATTGACTATGCAATATGTAAACCTATTGAACAAGCTCCCAAATGAGGAAGTGAAAGTAGGGAGCATTATAACTGAAGATGGATCAGTTTCTCATAGAATAGAGAATCATATTATTGAGATAGTGACGTAGCCTGGGAAAGGAATTCTGCATTTTGAAGTACTAGGCTGTTCCTCAGGATATTGTTTTTCCTACTACAGATGTATGAGAAGAAGTAGGCACACAACATGTTTTAGGTACAGTAGCTTATTAATCTCTTTTTCTTGTGGTACTGCTGTTTTCAGTTCAATACAGAAAAGATGATCTCCTTGAAAGGGTAGGTTCTAGCATCACCCAGTGGTCCAATGGTAGCATCCTACTCTACCGTGCTCATGATCTTAGTTCAGGAGCAAGCCCAGAATGCTGGCAAATGAGAGGCTGTGATCTAGAAGTGCTGCCAGTAACAATGCATCCTCAATCATGGAGGGGCATCAAGCTTGTACAGCATTAGTGACCCCTATGGTAAAGCCCTGGAGGGTTTACCTCCAGCCACACAGAAGCTGCATCTTACTGTGGCCACCTATTAGTGAGAAAGGTGCCATCGTGGGTGAAGGGAACTGGGAGGACTAAAAGGAGAAAAAACATCTCCTGCTCCGACCATATTACAGCTGCCAATGCTCTCGGATCCCACCCCAGGGAAACTGTGTTGAGGTAATGGGGTTAGGAGATTGCTGGTTAGGAAGATTGGAGGAAGGCTTCATTGGCGTCCTCTTGAGAGGGGTAGAAGATAAAAACCTACATACAAAAAAAGAAAGGGTAGATTTTGGAGCTTTGACAGGTGTTTCATGTAAAGTGCTGATCTGCCTGTCAACTAGTATGGAGCAGACTACTGTAAAGAAATAAAGGAATTTAGTTTACTATAGTGCCTTTCATACACTCTGTATCCCAAATCCCCTAATGAGATAGAAAGAGTTGCTACAGCCATTGGGCAAGCACAAAGAAACAGACAGGAAGGTTACACAACTTTGTTAGGGTCACACAGTAAGCGCAGTGCCACCCACCAGGACCAAACACTTTGTATCACTTATTGCTGTGATATCTTGCAGAATACTGCAGGAACTCCATGTAATCTAATGGTAATATTTCCAATTTGTCACACAGGAAAGTGTGACATCTCACACAGAGTGCTTGATTCTGGTGGGCGGCACTGTAAATGGCAGTGGTCAGATTCAAACCTGGAAATTCAGGTTCATAGCCCTACACTCTAACCACAAGGCTACACAGCCTCCCATACTGTAGGTTAAAAGATCTTATTTCTGTGGTACTGCATTTTCCTTGAACTTAACACTTACTTTTGTCAGAGCCTTCAGCTACCATTCATTATATTAATTACAATGTTTGAGATGCAGGATTCTCTTCTAGTTGGCAAAGCTGTGCGAATAGCTTATACTGGAATTTTGCCAAGCAAACTACATAATTGGCAATTCTCATGCTTAGTTCGCTTCACAAAATACCCTTTCTTCAAACATGAATCCATCTTATTTTCAGAGTCCCTGCCTGAAATTTAGATCTTCAAACTTGTGAGGATATGCTGGAATTAATTATCTGGTCCTTGCTTAGAGATGTGAATAATGAGTCAGGATGCCCTTTGGGGACTCAATAGAATGTGTTAATCCTCACAAAAAAGCCAGAAACTGAAGTTGTTTCCCCTTAGTACTGAGAATTGGTTTCCAAAGGGCTTTGTTGATGAAGATCCTTTGAAATTCATTTGAATACTAATGTGCATAATTCTCTAAAACTCATAATTTCAAAGGCTTTTGAATAAGATTAGGATGTGCAAGAAGATATTTGTATTAAACTGGTTCCATTTCCTTCATCTCCGTAGACTGGGATCTAGGACTCATCTGCTAAATCTCACACACACAAACACGCACATGCAATAGATAGATAGATGTATGCATTTGAGATGTAAGTCTAGACATTAACTAAGACAGAAAGAGGAAGTAAAGTGAAACACACAATGGGAGTTCAGCTTCAGCAAAAAAATGCCGGTGGATATAATTTTATAGTTTTTTGTAAACTAGAGTGGTAATGTTCTCTAACTAGCTTGTATATGAATGTATGTTTTTGCCCTGAGATGTTGGTGGGTGTAAGTTGATGGTTGATTGAAGGGAGTGGTCAAAGAAGCTTAGCGCATTCATGAGTGAGTCACTGAGGTATAGTATCAAGGTGCCAACATGAGTATCAGTGAGCTCAGGTGTTAGTGAGTGAGTGGGAATACAGGAAGGAGTGGCCAGTAAGAATTAGGATGCTCACCCAGTTTGGAAGTGTAAACAGTTGGGGGGGGATACATAGGGATAACAAGCAGCAAAAGTAAAAGGAAATAAACTCCATACAAGGACCTCATCCTGAGTATGACAACGCCCAGGCAACTAGCACAGCGCATGCAAACTTGGATCTGGCATCCACTTTCACAGGGAAAATTCCACTACTCAAAATAGTTTTTTTTGTTTTGTTTTTTTAAAGTGCTTCATTTTATTTAGAGAGCAATATAAGACAGACATAGAGACATGCCCTCACAAACTGACCTGGCAACGTTTCAAATCCTCACTGATTATTTTGCAGTGGTCATCCTCTCCTTCACCTCTCCTTCTTTCTCCCGCCCCATCCAATTTCAAGTTCTCTGTTATATATCACCCACTGAAACCTATTCCATTCCTCCTTCCCAATCCGCTGATCTCCTTTTCCTTGTTGGCCTCTTCTGCACTAACCTCATCACTGCTTTGCCTTCATTATGTATGTTGATGCCTGTAGTGACAGTCTTGCCTCCAGCTCTCTCCATACTTGAGTCCCATGCCCTCTTCCAGTTTATGAACTTAAGTACACATGCTCCATGATGTCATGGTCCTACCCTTTGATCTCCTTATGTGTAACTCCTCTGTCCCACTTCCATACTCTGGTCTATATTTTCCCTTATACAATTACTCTGTGGCTGTTTTTGACTTTTGTTCATATTACTCACCCTCTCACGCCATCACCCATTCCTGACATCCACTTCCATTTTTATGTTTGCTTGCACGCATGTGCAAGAAACATAGTGCCATCATCCGAGTTTTTGGAGGTGTGGCAGCCCTCTTCCAATTCAGGCAGTGTGTTTGCAGGCACGGCCGCAGTTCTCCAATTCCTGCTGGAGCTGTCTATGACAGCTCCAAATGCAGTGGCATACAGTTGAAGGGGAGCTTCGCTTCGGTGAGCAGCGATAAGATATTGCCTGCTCATCGGCTCCTACACTGCAGGCACGCATGCTGCGTGCCTCGCCTACGCACACACTGTGTAGCCGACAGGGGTGCCTCAACTCTCAGCCAGCCGTGCTGCGCTCCCCACCAAAACAGAGTTCCTTATGCCACGCTGGATGCCCACTCCCAGTGTGGCTCATGTATAGCCGATGGGGTGCCCAGTCCCCATTGGCTCCACTGGTTCCCCCAGAGTACAGGGTGCCACGCTGGGAGCCCACCCCAGTGTGGCAACACATGCTATCACCGACTGGGGTGCCCAATCCCCCGTTGGCTCCACACCCCCCACCAGCCGTCCTTGTGCCATGCTGGGAGCCCACACCAGCGTGGCAAATTTCCGCCGTCCTCATTTTAAAAACCTGAAACGCAAAAAACAGTCCCTCACTGTGTCTGCCCCCACCCAGCACTCCACCCACTGCGCACCCGCCTCCCCACACCCCCACCCCATACTTACCTCTGGACTCGGCACGATTCGTGGACCGGAACACATCTGCACTCTTCAAAGCCGACTCACAACTGAGGAAATGCCGTAAGCTGTATAATGGGATAGATAGGGTTTTTTCAACTTTGCAGCATATCTCAGGCATTTTTTGGAATTTTTGCACCAAATTTTTAACATGGGGTTTTTGGGACTCATTCTTATGAATGCTCTCACTGTCATGGTGTTCCCCGCAGGTGATTTCGTAGTCACTGTGTGAAATCACCTTTCGCGACTAAGTAATGAAACAACACTGCCACTGTTCATAAGGCAGGCTTTCAAAGAGCCTATTTTGAAAATTTGGTGGAAAAATTCCTAAAAATGATAAAATAAAAATGTTTTACGAGTGTGCATTGCACAGTTCCTACGCACCCTCGTAAGTTTGCGAATTTTCAATATTTTCACTCCAGATTTTCAACTGCCATTTTACTACACCTCCTTATGAGCAGTACAGCTGTCATTTTTCACATCTTGCCCAAAACGTGTTTCTGCCCAGGTAGCGCACAATTGCGCAGTCGGTGTGCGCAATCAATGTATGGGACACATTAAGAAAATCACAGTGATACTGTTCATGAGCAGAGGTCTTAAAATATTTCGTTGAAAATTTGCGAAAAATTCCTAAAGTGACTTTTTTCTGGCGTGCTTGCGCGGTTCTCATGCGCCGCTAAGTAGTTCGTAATTTTCAATATTTTCACTCCAGATTTTCCACATTGCCATTTTATTACACTTCCTTATGAACAGTACAGCTGCCATTTTTCACATGTTGCCCAAAATGTGTTTCCGCCCATCTAGCGCACAATGGTGCAGTCGGTGTGCGAAAGCAATGTTTGGGACAGATTAAGAAAATCACAGTTACACTGTTCATGAGCAGAGGTCTTAAAATGGCTATGTTGAAAATTTGGTGACAAAAGTCCATAAATGACTGTGTTAAAGTGAGCATTGCGCAGTTTCCACACACTGTAAGTTCATTACTTTGTAATATTTTCAGTCCAGATTTTCACCAGTGGCATTTTCACACTTCCTTTATGAACAGTACAGCTGTCATTTTTCACAACATGCTGAAATGTGTTTCACACTTTCAGCCCAGAGATGTGGACGCTGTGGAAACCATTGTTCGGGACAGATAAAGAAAATCACAGTGACACTGTTCATGATCGGAGGTCCCAAAATGCCTGTGTTGACAATCTGCTGTAAAAAAATTCCCAAACTAATTACATTATGGGTGTGCGTTGCACAGTTTCTATGCACACTCGTGGCTTCACCAGTTTTTTTTTATATTTTTACTGCAGATTTGCAACATTGCCATTTTTACACCTCCCCATGAACAGTACAGCTGTCATTTTTCACATCTGTTCGAATGTGTTTTGCACATGTGGTGCTAAATGCAGTAGTCGCTGTGCCTAAGCAGCTTTCGGCTAACAAACTGATATTGCCACTGTTCATGAGGTGGGGGTCACAAAAAAACCATGCTGAAAATTTGGAGTGAAAATACCAACAAATGCCTGAGGTGTTAGGGTTTCCAACCATAACGCCCCACCCTGTAGAGAATGACAGGCATCAGGGGTGTGACTTGAGATTCTTGCCTGTAATGCTCATACCATTCCACACCCTGTAGCCAGTAAGAGGCATCAAGGTATGCCTTGGACTCTTCGGCCCCAAAGTTCACCCCATTCTCCTATACCACACCCATCTCACCGTATTTCCTGATGGAATGGGTGCGATAGGGCCAAAGACCCGGCACACCGTGACACTTGTCAGTGTCTGGATGGAGGATGTGGTGAAATGGAGCGGCCGTTATGCCTGATGACCCAAAGGCGCACCCCAATGCCTGTCACTCCCTGCAGGGTGGTGGTGGGGTTGGCTTCAGTTCAATACTTCATTGCCATTTCTATTTTGCAGCTCTGTAACTTCTACACTACCAATGCCAATGCCAGCAAGCAAACATTCGGCATTGACAAATGCTTGTTCTTTTTGAACTGCCCTCTCTGATCTGTCTTGGCACACTTATCCCCTTTTCTCTGACTCCTCCCATTCTGTTGAGTCCTATTATGGTTTCCTCTCCTTGTTCAGCAAGCTCTTCTTAGAATCTACTCTCTTTCTTGCGTAACCCATAGGTAGCGCTATTCTATGGGCTACTACCCCTGCCTGCGTGACTAGGCACATGTTGAGGGGCCTGAGCTCAGTGAATGGGTGTCTCCTCCCAGAGGAATGGTTTAGGGGTAGCATAGCTGCTGTTGGTATAGCCCTCCGGGATGCTATAAGCACCCACCAACCATTCTAGTGGCCTAAACAGTTTAGCAAGAGAACATTTATCTTAAGACAATAATGATATGCTCACACTCCTTGCAATTACCATCAGGGCTGGATCTTTTGCAACTGCCCTGAGGAACCCCCTGAAAAATAAGACCAGCAATGCAACAATACAGTAATACAGTAGTGACCCAACCAATAAGGTACATACTACCCAGGTTAAAAGTGAAAACCCACAATCTGGTTTATTTGGGGGAAGTGAACAAGGGTGGGGCATAAATCTAGCAAGTGATTGGTACTTCTGGTTTGATACAGATTGATTCAGCATGCACAGTGAGTCCCTTCAACACAGGCCCAAAACCCTGGTTACCCAGTATGTTAAACAGGCTAGCCTGAAGCATTGCCCAGGGCAGGCTGGCATTGCAGCTGTTGCTGGGGCCCTTAGAAAGGAAAACAATTAACATGCACTCAATCCAAATATTTGTAATCTGGAGCCAGATGGCTCAGTCCATTGCAATAAACCAAAACAAGAAAATCAGATGACACACAATGATTGTAGCTTATGTTGCAGGGAGCTACCCTGTTTTGTACTCACGCTACCCAGACCAGGATGCAGGACCTGGTGAGATGAAGACCTCATGGCATTGTACGGGATTGCCAAGGGAAGCAGGGCCTACATGACTCACCTCCTGGTGGTCACTACCTGTTCTGTGGTGTTGAGCAGGGGGCTGAATCCCCGAGCGGGTCTTTTGCCAAGAATGTCTCTGAACTGGGGGCAATGGCCTTGGCCGAGATGACAGGGCCCAGGCAGGAAGAACAGTTTGGATAAAGTTCGTGATGAAGTGCTGGAACAGTCTCCAGCTGGCGTAACAGAACTCGCTGTGGGGAACCAAATCATGACCTATGAAACACATCTAGCACATCTATAACACTAAGAACATTTCGGATAAAGTCTGTTTGCAAATTGCAGCTTCTCTGCATAGACCTTTCGATCTGAGGCTCATTTCGTTACCAGGCAGGCCAATCGCTGCTGGAGCAAGTTTTTGGTCCACTTGCAGGCAGCAATAACACACTTTCTCTCTTCAGATATAGGTCTCAATCTGGTAATCAAATAAATCTGACTTTCACACTTAAGGCAGTACTTCACAATGGAAGATGTGACAGGTAGGCCAGCAGAGCCTTCCTGCCGATTCTCCCGTGCTCCTAACAGGAGCAGCTGCTTGATGGCTTGAGCTGTTTACTCTCCAAACTCCAGCTCACGACTGACATTCTGCTTCAGGCAGTTCTGGGTATATCCTCTGCGATCCAAAAGGTTCAGTTGGTTAAGGGAACTGTCTGTTACAGAAAGGGCTCCCCCTCCAGGTCTATTTAGGCATCAAACCCTTAAAACTACAATTCCTACAGAATTTCAATCCCACAAGACCTCTGGGGACAGTCTCCATTTTAGGTCCCCTGAGGTTCAATTGGTCCGATACTGGCAGTCCAGAACCAAAATGGTGGCTCTATTCAAAAGTTCAAGCTGCAATTGAAAGCAGGTTAGATAAACACCTCTATTATTATTATCACAAATAAATAGAAAATAATCACTTTCCCCAACAGAGCTCCCTCTGCTCAAATAGTGACTGTGGAATGGAGCAGAAATATGGACTGTCTAGCTGGTCGCAAGCCCTAAATCACCCAGGCTAATTTTCTCACACAGGCTAAACATTCTCTTAAAGAGACAGGCACAGAGGCTTACTGGAGCACTCTCATGCAGACAGTTAGAACTACTGGACACAGGACACCATCTTGACAGAAGGCATTAAACAAGGAACCCCTATTTGTAAGGGGGTTACATTCCTCCCTGCCTGGAAAAACTTGGCATCCACGTCAAGTCTATACTATGCTATAATATTCTATATGGAAAACATTATATGAAAATACATGCATGTTTCATTAGGTATACCACAAAGAAAAGAAGACTGATGCAGCAGTAAAAGTAAATAGGTATTAAGCATTACTATACTTTTCATGATAATAACAATCTTCTGTAAGGATACAGTTTTCATGCTTTTGTCATACACATGTCAGCATATCCAAAATAATTCAAACAGATAACCACATTACTCTGATCATTCGGGTCTGTACTACTCCCTGTATTTTAACCAATATGGTTGGGAGCCTATCCCTATCAGCTGCATCATGGCCGCATGGGGCAAGGGCACCAGGGCTTGAGGGCTTGACTATTAATTTAGAAGTAGCATTATAGCTCAGTTTGGGAAGGGAGCTTTCAGAGATATACAGTCCTTTATACACAACATGTAAGGGAAGATCCACAGGCCTCCCTGAGGAGTCGTAAATGAGGCGTATCACTGATTTGGTGGCTCTTCCAGACTTTCTTGGAGGAACAAATACAGGTTCAGTGTTTTCAATATTTGCATTGGAGTCAGCTCCTGTAGAGAGGGTACCTCTGCACTGGTTGTTGGTTCTATATTAGAAGCACTTTCAGCTCCTTGTTCTGTTAACTCTGGTTCCACAACATTGCTCTCAATACTGGGGTCTGAAGGAGGCCTAGATTCATCATCCAGAGGGAATTCCATAGAATTTAAGTCTTGCAACACTTGGCTAATACACTCAACATCTTTCACTCCATTATTGCCATTGGTCATAGCATGTTCTGGATCATTATTTTCGCACAGCTCTGTATTTTCTGGTATGTCACTAGGAATGCTTTCTGTTGCATACTCTCTTTCTTGCAATTCAAAAAGCTCTACCAGACACAAAGAGCCAGCTACCTCAGAAGTCACACTTTGCACCTCACATTCAGGGGGCACAGGGTCTGTGGAGAAGGCTGGAGGGTTAGCCAGTCCCTAAGGTCCAGCTTCAGCTCCGACATTATACATGAGATTACCTTGGAACAACTGACTCAGTTCGTAAGATGGGTAATAGGATGCTTCACAGTCACTCTCATCAGACTTTAGACTGGCAATCAATGTCACTTTGGGCCTGCCTCAGGGGAGGCCTTGAATCATTGCTAACTGGAGAAGGGGTAGTCTGTCTCTTTTTGGCTGCAGCTCTAGTTATAGGCCCAGGAAGGGCAGTGTCTTGTGGTACAAAGTCAATGATTAGTTGATCAATAGGCAGCAAATGATTCTGGTGCATTGTCTTGATAGCCCATGGATTGTTCTCAGGGCGCACTTTATAGACTGGAAGATTTTCCAGTTTACTGACAACAACATAAGGGAGGTGGTGCCACCTATCAGCAATTTTATGCTTTCCATGCAGTCCCAAATTTCACAACAAAACATGGTCTCCAGGTAGCAGTTCTTAAGCTTTGACATGCCTGTCATGCCTTTCTTTATTTGACAAGTTTCTTTTTGTGGCCATGGTTTGTGCCAGTTGGTGGGCATGGTTTAGCTGGGCCTTTAAACATTTGAACATATTGTAGGTAATTCTCTGCTTTGACTCCATGCGGGGACACCCCAATGCAAACGTTTGCAGTCAACTGGGCTTCCCAACCAAACATCAGGCAGTAGGGGAAAAACCCAGTGGCATCACTTTTGGTGCAGTTATAGGCATGTACCAAGGTGCTGATCTGTTGGCTCCATCTTGACTTGTCCCAGGGATGAAGTGTGCCCAGCATGTCAAGTAGTGTTCGGTTAAACCTTTCAGGCTATGGATCCCCCCTCGGGGTGATAGGGGACAGTTCAGGATTTTCGCACTTCCCAGAGCGAGAGCATTTCCTTGATCAGATGACTTTCAAAGTGTCTCCCCTGATCAGAGTGAATTCTCTGAGGTGCGCCATAATGAACAAAGAACTTTTCAACTAAGACCTTGGCCACTGTGGATACTTTCTAGTCCTTAGTTGGGTAAGTCTGGACATAACGTGTGAAATGATCAGTCACCACTAGCACATTTCCAACATTCTTCTGGTCGGGTTCAAGGCACAAGAAATTGATACACACTAACTCCATCGGCACGCTGGTAGAGATATTGACCAAGGGTGCAGCCTTCTAGGGTGGAGCTTTTCTTAGGAGACAGCGGCCGCAAATCCTGATATGGGCCTCAATGTCAGCCCCCTTTTTGTCCAAAAGAATGGAGCACAGGCCAGGTCTGTAGTTCAGTCACATCCCAAATGTCCCATTTGGTCATGGAGGGCCCGTAGAACCAAATGTTAGAAAGCTGCAGATAACACTAGTTGGCAGTTTGTCAAGTTGACCTTGTTGATTTATGGTTTCTCTATGAAGTAGCTGGTTATGCAGTTCAAGTCAGGGGCCCTCTTTAAACAACAGAGTAGTCCATGGATCTGGGGATCAGAGTTTGGACACATCCTTTCCAGCATGTAGAGTATCAAGCATATGTTTAATCATTGGGTCCTGGATCTGTGCCCACTGTATGTTGTCAGGGGTGAGTTGAGGCAGTCGCTAAAGTCTAAGGCTGCAAGTTGGCAGTAGGCCACAGGAACCCAAGTGTCAGGAGGACCTAAACAGTCTACCAGGCAGTCAACTGTTTCAGGAGAGGAATGCTCATCTTTGTTGAATTTCTGGCAGAGGGCTTTGACAGACTGCTCAGACATTTTCACCCAGTTGGTATTAGAGTTAGGTCATCTGGAAAGGGCATCAGCATCAATATGGTTCGAGCCCGGTCAATACTCCACTGAACAGTCGTAAGTGGAAACGGCAGATAACCAGCGATGCCCAGTGGTATCCAATTTAGCTGAGGTCTGGACATAAGTGAGGGGATTATTGTCAGTTTTGACCAAAATCTTGGCACCATAGAGATATTCATGGAACTGGTCCGCCACCGCCCATTTTAGTGCAAGAAATTCAAGCTTGTGTACTGAATAATTTCTTTCAGATGGGGTTAGGCTCTGACTGGAAAATGCCACCGGGCATAGACCTTCCTCATACTCTTGATACAGAATGGCACCAAGTCCCTTCAAGCAGGCATCAGTGTGCAGCACATAGGGTCTGACAGGGTCAGCATAGGCAAGCACAGGGGCGTGGGTGAGTTGATGAATGATATCATAGAAAGCAGCTTTACACTCAGAAGCCCACCTGGCTCCAAACGGTTCATGTGTCCAAAAGTAAACCTCCTCTTCCTCCTTAACTGCATTTTTTTTAATACTTCTGCTTACGAATGGGGACAGGGTGGGTGAGGTAATGGTACAGAATAACCTAGGGTGTAGTGACCACAACACAGTGTGGTTCATGATGCGTGCATCAGCCTTGTGCCACCGGACCAAGGTGAGGGTGCTGGATTTTGGACGGGCTGATTTTGGAAAGATGAGGGAGTATACTCGACAGGCATTGGGGGGTTGGGGAACATAGGGGGGTGGAAGATATTTGGGCCATGATTAAAGGGGCGATCATGGGGACCATGGAACACTGTTCAAAGAAGGTAAGCAAGAGCAGGAGGAGGAGAAGGAGGCCACTGTGGTTCAGTAGGGAAGTGGGGATAGCATCAGAGCTAAGAGGTGAGCATTAAGGCAGTACAAAACTACACAGAGTGAACTGGACCACGTGGTTTACCTGGATAAGCAAAGGGAAGCCAGGAGGGTGGTCAGAAAAGGCTAAAGCAAGAATGGAGGACAGTACAGCCAAGGGGGTCAGGAAGGGGGACAAGACTTTTTTAGCTATATTAGTGAGTGGAGGAAAGGTGGGACTGGGATACCTGGCCTGCTAGCTGAGACAGGGAATAAGGGAGAGGGGGGCTGGGAGAAGGCGGAATTACTGAATAGTTACTTCAGTGCAGTACTCATGAGGAATGAGGGGGGGTGTTATTGGACTAGAGGGAGAGGAGGGGGTAGGGGTGGAAGTGGGGCCATTCTGGGAAGAGGAGATTTCAAAAGTGCTAAAGAGCCTCAGGTTGGACAAGGCCATGGGGCCAGATGGAATTCACCCAAGAGTGTTGAGAGAGCTGGGTGAGGTGCTGATGGCCCCCTTAACCTATCTATTCAATGAGTCCTTGCGTACAGGGGTAGCCCCAAAGGACTGGAAGTGTGCAGATGTGCTGCACCTGCATAAGGGAGGGGGGAGGCAGGTCTTGAGCAATTAGGCCAGTGAGTCTGACATTGGGGGTCAGAAAGCTCATGGAAAAACTCCTCAAGGACAGAATCACCGACTACCTGGAGGCAAGTGGTCTGCTTGTCCCAAGGCAACATGGCTTTACCAAGGGCAGATCTTGTCAGACAAATCTGGAAGGGTTTTTTGACTGGGTCACTAGGGAAGTGGATCAGGTGGTTCAGTGGACATAGCCTACCTGGATTTCAGGAGGGCCTTTGATACGTTATCGCACTGTAGGCTGGTGCACAAAATGGAATGCCTGGGGCTAGGGAAGGTGGTTATAGAGTGGGTGTGAAACTGGTTGGCGGGCAGAATGCAGAAGGTGTTAGTAAACGGGGTCCCCTCAGGTGAGTCGGGGGTCACTAGTGGTGTGTCCCAGGGGTTGGTGCTGTGACCCTTGCTGTTCAACATCTATGTAAGTGACATAGCAGAGGGGTTGGAGGGTAGAGTGAGCCTGTTTGTGGAGGATGTCAAAATCTGTAATAGAGTGAACATACAGGATGGAGTGGGAAGGATGCAGAGGGACCTAGGGAAGTTGGAAGACCAGGCCAGGAAGTGGAAATTATCCCTCAATATGGCAAAATTCAAAGTCATGCACCTGGGCAGAAGAAATGGGAGAACAGAATACAGACTGGGGGGCAAGCCGCTAGCGGTTACTATGGAGGAGAGGAACCTGGCCATCATCATCTCCCTAGACTTGAAGGTGGCCGGGCAGTGTGGCAAGGCAGTGGCAAAAGCCAGCAGCATGTTAGGTTGTATTGGGAGGGGGATCACCAGCAGGAAGAGGGAGGTCCTGATTCCCCTGTACACCCAGCTAGTCAGGCCTCATCTGGAATATGGGGTCCAGTTCTGGAGGCCTTACCAAAAGAAGGGTGTGAAGAGGGTGGAGCGGGTACAGAGGAGGGCAACCAAGATGGTGAAGGGGCTTAGTCGCCTGCCATATAAGGAGAGGCTGGGAGCTCTGGACATGTACCCTCTGTGATTGAGGAGGGAGAGAGGGGACATGATAGAGACCTTCAAGTACCTAAAAGGGATAAACAAGGTGACTACTGAGAACCCCTTCCAACTGAAGAAGTGTCCCAGGAAAAGGGGTCATAATCTCCAACTAGAGGGGGGCAGGTTTAGGGGCAACATCAGAAAGAACTTCTTTACTGAGAGGGTGGTAGACACCTGGAATGGGCTGCCTAGGGAAGTGGTGGATGAGAATACAGTGGGGGGTTCAAGAGAGCATGGGATAGACACAGAGAGCTGTTGAAAGGAGGGGAGAAATCAGGGCAGACCTAGGGGATGCTAGGCAAATGGGCAGATTAGGTGGGCATGGAGGTCCTTTTCTGCCATCACTTTCCAAGTCCTATTATCCTTTGTTCTTGTTGGTAGGAGGATAGCCTTGAGTTAGGTTGAGCAAAGGGCGAATGACTTTGGTGTAATCTGTTATGAACCAACGATAGTAACTGCAGAATCGCAAGAATCTTTACAACTCTTTTAGTTGTTAGGCTGAGGCCAGGTGGTCAAGGTGCTCAGGTCTGTCTGAATCCCATCAGCTGACACTATGTGACCAACATATTTCACAAATGTTTGAAAGAACTGACACTTGTCTATTGATATCTTAAGTCCGAAGTCCTCTAATCTGTCAAGAACCTTGAACAGGTAGACTTCATGTTCCTCCAGAGTCCGGCCGAACACAATGACATCATCAAGATACACAAGGCATTCTAATAAGTTCATGTCTCCCACTGCTTGTTCCATCAGCCACTGGAAAGTGGCGGGTGCACCCGAAATACCTTGAGGCATGCGGAGAAACTTATAGAAACCCAGGGGACATATGAAGGCTGTTTTTTCTTAGTCTTCCTGGGACTTCGGGATTTGATAGTACCTGCTCCAAAGGTTGAGTACTGAGAACCATTGGCTTCCACTGAAGCAGTCAAGGGCATCCTGGATACGGAGCATGGTGTACTGGTCTGGGACAGTTTGCCAATTTAACGTCTGGTAGTCCACACACATCCTCACCGATCCATTCTTCTTTCAGACTACCACAATCGGGGAGGCATAAGGGCTTCGAGACTCTTGAATAATTCCAGTGGCCAGCATTACCTTAAGGTGGCATCTAACATCATGTCAGCCGGTGCAAGGTGATGGGATCTCTCTCTTTGAATGACCTCTCATCATGAAGTCTGATATAGTGTTCAGTCCTGGTGATACAACCTACGTCCCACTCCTTCAAGGAGAATACTTGACTTCTCTGAGACAACTTCTGGCTAATCCTAGCTTTCCATTTGTCAGGAAGGGGGGACTCTCCAAACTCAGACAGGCCAGGGGTCACCTCATCACCCTCACCGGGGCACTTCTTGCTGGGCAGCACAGCAGTATCTGCACAATATACAGTGGCTAGTGTGCACCCTCGATTCACCAGTACCTCTTGATCTGATATATTCTGGACTTGTACCACTGCCCGCCGAGTGTAAGCATGGGCCCGAGCAGGTAGAATGCTAGGCTTGACCCTCAGGCAGTTTCCCCTCTTCTGGGGTGTCCAGCTTAAGGATCTTAAGTTTAAGATCTGTCTTTAGGCACACTTCACCACTGATGGTGCACTGAGCATTGTACAGTTGTACCAGTGAGTCAGGATCCTTTTTCCAGACCATCCCCACGGGTTCATCCTTCTCAATCTCCTGTGTTCACATCTGTAAGTCGTAGGCTCACTGTGTGACACTTGGACAGCTGGTTCTGATCACTGTATCATGTTTTGTAATATAAAAATGTGTGATGGACTGTCTGTCATGAGAAATGCTGAAACAGCATGTGAGTATGACACACACACACACACACACACACACACACACACACACACACACACACACACACACACACACACACAGGTTTTAGATACAAGGTGTTACCTGGAAGGCCATAAGCTAATTACAGACTTTAAGTTAATTATAGCTGTATTGGCTAAGAGGGAAATCAGTATCCCTTTTATGATGTTTCGAGGGGGAAACCAGGTTTGGTACACTGGTGCGAAATCATAATTGCTTTGTTGGTTGTGTGAGAGGGGATACTGCTCACAGATCAAAGAAATGTCATTTGAAAATGAAAATGAGTTGTGCTGAGGATTACTGAATTTAATACTTTCAAATGGCATACTGTTTTTATATAGATATATTTTTTATATATTCTGACAGTGGAGGAGCTAGGTGACCTCACACAAAGGGGTTGGCAAATACAGTTTTTTTAAGGAATATTCTGTTTTACTTCACAGAGAAACTTCTATCTAGACTCTGACAGAGAAACATCTATGAGCACTTTAAGCAGGTATTTAGAGAGAAAGAGAGACAAATCTAACTACTGTAGTAGGAATTGCACTGTTTAAACCTTGTTCTTTTAAAAGAATTGTATGGTTCATGTGATATTGGTTCTGTATTTTACATTTGACATATTTTGTTTCTATTTTAGTAAAATTCTATTTTTAGAGCCTACTTGGTCTGTCTTTGATTTCTTTCCTTTTTACAAGTGGAGTATATATGGTAAAAGCAGACACTGTACATAAGCTTGAATGCTGATACCAAACTGGAAAAAGGTAAGCGTTTTTAATCTGAGGTCTTTTATTACAGTTCTTAGGGGTTCATTTATGTACACCTGGATAGGTGCCCATAGGCAAAGATATCTGCCTCACCCCCGAAGACAGAATTATCTGAGCTTGTGCATTGGGTACACTAGCAAGAGGTTCACAGTTTGAATCCCCTCCAAGACTTGAGACCAAAGGTTGATTTGAACCCACAAAACAGACAGAAGGGTTACCCTGTTTCTGTAAACTGTTCACAAGACTGTGCTCAGAAGCTGGCACTTTGGGAGTAGAAGGCTGACCTGCTGAGTGGGTTTGTGACAGAGATTGGTTGGCAGCAGTGGCATAATTTTGGTATCACAAGCTTTTATTGTTCAGTGTGTCAGCTCGAGACCATTAGCTCACTTGCAAAGAAAGAAAAAGGCAGAGTTTTATTTTAAAAGGAAACAGAACTATATCACTTGGCGTACAGTCAAGTTCCTACCTGTTTTATTTTGTTTTCCTAAAGTGCAAGTCAGAGTACCAGTAGTGAGGGAAGAAGATGGCTTCTGACTACAGCAGGCACACTGTAGACTCCTTAAAGCAGTTGTGCAGGGACAGAGGAGTCCCGTTTGAGGTGAAAGCCAGCAATCAGAACCTCATAGATGCCCTGATGGTAGCAGATACCCAGAGCAGCGAGTTACAGACCGTGACTGAAAAGGACCAAACCACGAGTGTGGCAGGGCTAGCGGCCAGTGCAGTGTCCATATCCAGTGAGGATGACAGCAGGGCCACTGTCAGTGAAGAGCCACAGCAGCAGGGGATGGTCACCAGTATCCTGGATCCAGAAGTACTCAGGCTGCAAATTGAGTTGCGCAGGATGGAGCTGGAGTTCCAGAGAGAGAGGGACCATGAACAAAGGGAGGCAGAGGAGAAGAGGGAGTGAGAACATCGAGAGGCAGAGCGAGAACAGAGAGACGCAGACCATGAGGAGCATGAGCGCCAGCAAGCTGCAGAGGAGAAGAGGGAGTGAGAACGCCAAGACGCAGACCGTGAGGAGCAGGAGCGCCCGAGGCAACGTGAACTGGAGAAGATACGACTCCAACCAGCAGCACCAGAGCAGGTAGGCAGTATAGCGCAGTGGTCTAAGGCTCTGAGCTGCAAATCTGGTGACATCCAGCAGACCAGACCTGGGTTTGAATCCCACAGCTTCCACTTGCATACTGTGTGACCCTGAGCAAGTCACTTAACCTCCTTGTGCTCCCAGGTCACTCCTGTAAAAAAGCTTTCAGCTTAGTGTGCTATACCTGGTTAAACAACTAAATAAAAAAAATAAGGTAAGTGGCTTGTGTTTAACTGGGACTACAGGACTGGGTTACAAATTGAATTCCAAATTAATAGCCAAATTTAAAGAGGGAGAGGATATGGATGCCTTTTTAAATTCTTTTGAAAAAGTTTGTATTCAGGCTAAAATTCCTAAAGAGTCTTGTAGCTTCCAGCTATCCCCGCTACTTACCAGGAAAGCTCGGGATGCTTTGGGTCAAATGGACAAAGAGGACAGTGATGATTACAGCAAACATAAAGCTGCACTGTTAAAAAAAGTTTGAATTATCTACTGAATCATACAGAGCTAAATTCTGTAAGCTCAGGAGAAGCCCTGATATGAGCTATGAGGAGCTAGCCATGAAATAAAGTCAATTTTTAAAACGTTGGTGGGAAGGAATTGAGGCAAACTCTGTTAATAACATTGAAAATGTGATTTTATTAGAACAGTTTTATTGGGCATGCCCAGCCGAGCTAAAAACCTGGCTAGAGGACCGAGATCCCAAAACAGTGCAAGAGGCTGCTGAACTCTCGGACCACTATGCCAAGAGCAGACCTGCTCTGAGAGCAAATGGGGCGGGCATGGCAGTGCAGAAAGGGAAAAGTGCACCTTCAGGGCAGCTAAAACCCTCACTGCCTCCACCAAAACCAGTTAGCCCCAGGTTTCAGAGAAAAGATCTGGTACAGCCTGGTCAGCTTATACCCAATAAATACGTCACTGTATAGGACTTCACTGGTGAGGTGAAAAATTGCCCCTCACTAGTGTTCTCCTAGACTGGGGTGAAACAGGGGGAACTGTGCAACAGGTGGCTGTAGCTAAAACCTTTGCAGTGGATGTGATCCTGGGCAACAATCTAAAACAAGGGATGGTATGTGCAGTTACCTATAGCCAAGCGGCAAGGGAAAATTGTAGTTCCCTGAACCCACAGAAGTCATTGTGGAAACCACTGAGAGGCTGGTTCCCCAGCCTGTATCTCCAGATGGGGAAACTAACGAAAAGGGGGTAGAAATTTCCCCAGTAGCAAGTAACCACACAGCTACAGAGGGTTACTCCAAAGAGGGAGGGGTGACCCATTGTCAGAGGATTGGGACTGACAGTGATCCTGAGTGCCCTGATGCTAGTGCTAAGGACCCTAGTTTAGTGACTGAAGGGGACCTGTCCCATGCCTTGGGAATGTGTGAGGGGTTTGCAGCTGCTCAGAGAAGTGACCCTAGTTTAGAGAAGCTGAGGGCTTGGGCAGCCTCGGACGGTCACAGGAAGGTGATGGCAGACATAAGGTTTATTGGGAAAATGGACTTATGTATACTCAGGCAGTACAGAAAGAGGGGGAGGTGCTAGGCAGGCAGCTTGTCGTTCCCCAGGAGTATCGGGAGCAGTTGCTCAAGACTACACATAATATTCCCTTGTCTGGTCATCTGGGAATCACACGCATGATGCAGTGGTTGGCCTACTGGCCTAACTTCACCCAGCAGGTGAAGGAGTATTGCAGGTCTTGTCACCGGTGCCAAGAAATAGGGAAGGCAGGCAAGAAAACCCAAGCCGCCCTGATTCCATTGCCCATAGTGGAGGAGCTATTCCAGAAGGTGGGAATGGATATTGTGGGGCCTTGGAAGAGATTCATCCTGACTGTGGTGGATTATGCCACCCGGTACCCAGAGGCAGTCGCCCTATCCTCACTGAGGACAGACAATGGGGCAGATGTCTTACTTAGGATTTTCTCCCATGTTGGGTTTCCACAGGAGGTAATCACTGATCAAGGGGGTTCCTTCATGTTGGACCTGATGAAATGTTTATGGGAGAAGTGTGGGGTGGTGCAGAAATGCACGACACCGTATCACCCACAAGTCAATGGACTTGTGGAAAGATTCAATGGTACCCTAAAGCCAATGATCTGGACATTTGCTGAACAGCATGGGAGGGACTGGGAGAAATACCTTCCCCACCTGTTGTTTGCATACAGGGAGGTGCCCCAAGAGTCGACAGAATTTTCCTCCTTTGAACTTTTATATGGACGCCGGGTACATGGGCCCCTAGACTTGATCCGGGAGGACTGGGAAGGCAAGCACGCCACCCAGGGAACTCCCATTGTGGATTACGTCCTTAGGTTTAGGGAAAGGCTGAAGGAGCTTATGGGGACAGCCCAGAGCAACCTGGCAGCTGCCCAACAGAAACAAAAGTGTGGTATGGCTGCAGAGCCAGAGCTCGCTCATACATGGTGGGTCAGGAAGTCATGGTCCTTATTCCGGTCCAGAAAGACAAGCTGCAGGCTGAGTGGGCAGGACTGTACAAAGTGGTTAGGAAGGTAAATGATGTGAACTACATTGTGGAGTTACCTGACAGAAGACAGACAGAAAGGATGTACCATGTCAACATGATGAAGCCATATGCAAATAGTGCTGACATGGTGTTTGCAGTGTGTAGTCATGGAGAGGGGACAGACGAAGGAGACCCCCTTCTGGACTTGCTGGAGGAAGGCAAGTGGGAGTCCTCTGTGGAGGCAGTAAAATTGTCTCCCCAGCTGGCCCCGGACCAGATCCAGAAAGTAAGGGAGGTTTTAGCAGACTTTGCCCCATTGTTTAGCGCCAAGCCTGGACTGACCTCCTTAGCGACGCACAATGTGGAGACCAGGACACAGACGCCAATACGGTGGACAGCATATCGGGTGTCAGAGGCTGTCCAAAAGGACATTAGAAGGGAAGTGGAGAAGATACTGGATTTAGGGGTAATCCAGAGATCCCACAGCCCCTGGGCCTCACCCGTAGTCCTTGTGCCTAAGCCAGATGGTTCTACTTGTTTCTGTGTTGACTATCATGGACTGAATGCAGTCACAAAGTCAGAGCCCACCCAATGCCCCGGATGGATGAACTCCTGTACAAGTTGGGAGGGGCAACCTACCTTACAACTATTGACCTGACCAAGGGGTATTGGCAGGCAGAGTTGACAGACAGAGTTAGGAAGAGGTCAGCCTTCATCACTCCAATAGGCTTATTTGAGTTTAAAGTAATGCCTTTTGAAATGAAGAACGCCCCAGCCACTTTCCAAAGGTTGGTGAACCAGGTGTTAAATGGTGCTGAGGAGTACGCTGTGGTGTACCTGGATGACATTGCCATCTTTAGTACCAGCTGGGAGGAACACCTATCCCACCTTAGGGAAGTGCTGGGCAGGATACAGAGAGCTGGGCTCACTATCAAAGCTGAGAAGTGCCAGGTGGCCATGGGAGAAGTGGCACATCTCGGGCATGTGGTAAGCTGAGGACAGCTCCATCCTAACCAAATAAAGATAGAGGTAATCCAGGCGTGGCCCAGACCAGAAACCCAGAAGCAGGTCAGGAGTTTTCTAGGGACAGCAGGGTACTACAGAAAATTTGTACCCAATTACAGTGCCCTGGCTGATCCCCTATCTGACCTGACAAAGAAAAGGATGCCCAAGACAATTACCTGGGACCCAGCCTGTGAGAAAGCTTTTACCAGATTAAAGGAGGCACTGTGCAGTGCTCCTGTTTTGACAAGTCCTGACTATAGAACAACCTTTATAGTTCAGACTGACTCCTCAGACATGGGTATTGGGGCAGTACTGAGTCAGACATCCAGCCAAGGGACAGATCACCTAGTAGTGTACCTGAGTTGGAAGTTACTTCCCAGGCAGCAAGCGTACTCCATGGTGGAAAAGGAGTGTCTTGCCATAGTGTGGGCCCTAAAGAAATTAGAGCCATACTTATATAGGCAGCATTTTGTGGTGCAGACTGACCACAACCCCCTGGTTTGGCTGACACAGATGGGAAAGAACAATGGTAGATTGCTGAGATGGAGCCTTGCTTTGCAAGGGTATGATACGACAATATTACATAGGGCTGGAGCCAAAAATCAGAACTCAGATGGGATGTCCAGGGTCTATGAGGAGTGAACTGATTTGAGAAGCTCATCCCATGCAGGGGATAAAGCCCCCAAATTCAGTCTAGGTGGGTAGGAATTGTGACACTTGGACAGCTGGTTCTGATCACTGTATCATTTTTTGTAATCAGTATCCCTTTTACGACGTTTCGAGGGGGAAACCAGGTTTAGTACACTGGTGCGAAATCATAATTCCTTTGGTGTCTGTGTGAGAGGGGATACTGCTCACAGATCAAAGAAATGTCATTTGAAAAAGAAAATGAGTTGTGCTGAGAATTACAGAATTTAATACTTTGAAAAGATATGCTGTTTTTGTATAGATATATTTTTTTATATATTCTGACAGAGGAGGAGCTAGGTGACCTCACACAAAGGGGTTGGCAAATACAGTTTTCTTTAAGGAATATTCTGTTTTACTTCACAGAGACACTTCTATCTAGACTCTGACAGAGAAACATCTATGAGCACTTTAAGCAGGTATTTAGAGAGAGACAAATCTAAGTACTGTAGTAGGAATTGCACTGTTTAAACCTTGTTCTTTTAAAAGATTTGTATGGTTCATGTGATATTGGCTTTGTATTTTATGTTTTACATATTTTGTTTCCATTTTAGTAAAATTCTCTTTTTAGAGCCTACTTGGTCTGTCTTTGACTTCTTTCCTTTTACAAGTGGAGTACATATGGTAAAAGAAGACACTACAAAAGCTTGAATGGTGATACCAAACTGGAAAAAGATAAGCATTTTTAATCTGAGGTCTTTTATTACAGTTTTTAAGGGTTTATTTCTGTACACCTAGTTAGGTGCCCATAGGCAAAGATATCTGGCCCCCCTGAAGACAGAATTATCTGAGCCTGTGCATTGGGTACACTAGCAAGAGGTTCACAGTTTGAATCCCTCCAAGACTTGAGACCAAAGGTTGATTTGAACCCACAAAACAGACAGGAGGGTTACTCTGTTTCAGTAAACTGTTCACAAGACTGCACTCAGAGGTTGGCGCTTTGAGAGTAGAGGGCTGACCTGCTGAGTGGGTTTGTGACACACTGTATTAGGGCTGGAATGTGCAAGGCCCGCTCAGTTCACTTCGGCTTACTTTTCCTGACAAAGTTGAGCTAACCACCCTAACATATGTGCATTTGTACCAATTAGTAGAGGGACACCGTCGTACAGTCCAGTTGGCAGGTACACCAAGGCCAGGGTCTCCATTTGCTCATCCACACCTGCCACAGCAGCAAGGAAGGACAACCAGACTCATACATACCCTAGATAAGGATAGGATTTCTCATTCAACCCCCATACATGCAGTCCTTTGTGGGGTTGGAGTGGGAGGTCAGACAAGTGCTGGTCATACCAATCTCAAAATATAATGATGACTTGCGAGCCACTGTCCAACACAGCATGAGTGGAAATGCCACTGACTGTCACTGTAGTCTCCATGGAGGTGCCTACCATCTCGGACCAGTCTGGGGAGGTTGGTTTGGCAGACTGTCCCACAGCAGTTTTGGAGGAGTAAGATTTTTTTGGTGGGCCTGGCTGGGGCTTTATATTGCTTTGATGAACCAAGTTTAACAGTCTGGCTGTAACCTTCCTCAGGTTTTCTAGCAAGGTGCAGCCCCATCGGGTATTTCTGTCTTCTCAACACTGGTAGCAGAATACCTGTTCCCTGGAATCACTGGAGTGGCTGGGTTCTTCCTGAACTTTGTGCTGATTGGAAGAAGAAATTCTACTGTCTTCCTTTGACTATGATTCAGGTTCTCTGTCTCCATCACCTCTCCAGCAGGCAGAAGTATGGGTGGCATGTATAAGGTCCCCCACTAAGGCTCTCAGCTCTCTCATTTCTTCCAATAACTGGGACTCAACCCAGGGCTCAGGAGTGATGGCATGGGCCCCCACACCCCTGGAGGAACCTCACTTCTAGTCTCAGTTGGCAACAGGCAAGGGTGGGAGTTTCGGGCCACTTCAGTTGCAGCTTGTTGACTGGCTCACATTTCCTTTATCTCTTTGAGTGGTTCTTTGACTTGTTGGATTTTCAGTAGACTTCTCCCTTTCTTCAGATTGATCTGAGACTTGGCTGGTGTGAGCTACCCCGGAATAGCGTTCCCATCTATCTTCATCATTCTCAGCTTCTCGAATCTCCTTCATTAGCCAGCAGTATTCGAGAGGGTTAGTCTTCCTGTCCTGAAACTTCAATTTTAGCACGAGCATACCAGAATGCCAGGCAGATTTGAGAATATGCTCCAGTCTGACTCGGTAGCTCACTAGCAGGGACTCCCCCTTTCTTATGGGCCCTCTGCAAGTCCTGTTCAATTCAAGTGACAAAAGCAGACAATTTTTCATGTTTACATTGTTTAGCAAACTTGAACTTCCACATTAAGTCTTCCCCAGATTCTGTGCTGCCAAACACCCCTTCTAAGGCAGAGAGGTACTCAGCTGCGGTGGCTTCTGGGTTGGTGAATTAGAGAAATCAGATAGCTTCCAGTGCAGGGCACCTTAAACTTTCCATAAGTCTCTTTCTCTTCTCCCCCTCTGAGCATTGCCACTCTTGGACCAAGGGAGTAGCATAGTCCATCCAAGTTTCTAAGTCATCCTACCCCACTGGCACAGGAACTACACCAGAAAACAGTCTGAGCCTGTGAAAGGAGTCCAGGTGTACAGAAGGTATCACAATAGGTGAGGCCACAACAGGGGATGCTCTGGGAGTAGACGGGGAGGCTGGAGGAGACTGTATGGGAGTGGTCTCTTCTGAAACATCCAAAATCTTTAACAGTTCCTTAGCTGTCCAGCCTACAGTAGCCAGCAGCCTTAACAGTTTGTCGTTGAACCCTTCCACCCTCAAGGAACCCCCAGGAGAAGATGGGTCACTAGGCAAATGAATAACTCTCCACCCCTTCTGGGACCCTTCAGGCATGATAACAGGGGGTACCTTTTCGGGTCTATAGGGAGGCTACAAGAAAGGAGGGCCACCAGAGTTTGATCAAACAGATCTGAGTCTCGCCCCCATGCTTGAACCTTCCGCAGACATTTAACCTTCCCCACAGTTTCTTCAATCATGCCATTAGTGGTCCCCAGAGGAATATCAAGTAGCAATATGGTGTGCCAGGAATCTACCCCCTAGGCTTCACTACACCTCATCATACAGTGCACGACCAGCTTGTGGGGAGCAATTTTCCACTTGGGCATAGTAAGCGCCTCCATTTCAGTTTCTGTCTCAATTTTACCCTGGGTTGTAGTTCCCACTTCTGACCACTAGATGGAGCAAATCCCAGCAGTGCCTCCAAGCTGTAGCCCCTAGGTGGCACTATCCTATGGGCTACTACCCCTGCTTGCGTGACTAGGCACAGGTTGAGGGGCCTGAGCTCAGTAAACGGGTGCCTCCACCCAGAGAATGGTTATGGGGTAGTGTAGCTGCTGTTGGTATAGCCTTCCAGGATGCTATAACCACCCACCAACCCTTCTAGTGGCCTAAACAGTTTAGCAACAGAACATTCACATTTATCATATGACAGCAATGATATGCTCACACTCCTTGCACTCAACCATCGGGGCTGCATCTGCTGCAACTACCCTGGAGACCCCCTGAAAAATGGGACTTGCGATGCAACAATACAGTAATACAGCTAACTATTCTTACCCTGTCCCATTCTTTCTCATTGTTGGGAATATCCCTGTGTGATTTAACTGGCTGTCTTTTTATAGAGGACCTTTTGTAGAGGGTGAAAGTGAATTCCACTCATACCAAGGGTTGCATTCTTTTGACAAATTTTGTTTTCCAGTCTTTTGATTGGCAATAAATTAGAACACAATCCTGTATGTGTAGATTCGGTGGTCTCATGGTATCAATTACCTCAGAACTTTCTTGGATATATAACAGATGTAACATTCAATTTTGTAATTTTTCCTGTGTTTCCCTGTTAAGTCTGGGTATACCATAACTTACTAGTAAAAATTCGAAGTCCTCCTGATTTTCCTTGTTGTATTCTGCAAAGGCTGTTAGAACCTGTGATAAATTCTCCACTTTTAAAATTGTAGAGTCTGTTAATTCTTGTGCACAGTGTCCCTTATGACTATTACTTGATACATTCACTATGTTTCCCTGGGCAACATTTTTTTCCTGATCAACCTTATGAGGTACTGGGGAGGGGGTGGGGTGTTTTTAAAGTCTGAATTTCTTCTCCTTAATCTGATTTTTATTTCTATTTTTATTTTCAGTTTCTCTAGACAAGTAGTTAAATCAATGTTCAACTCATTGGCCATTTTTCCTTCGGTGTTTCTGTTCTCACTGTTTCCTCTGTTTTTCCCTCAGTTACGGTAATAGACCCTTTTCCTTCACTTCAGTATATTTAGCTTTCTGTTGTAAATCTCCTTTGAGCTTTCTTCAATGTTCTGAATTCTCCTGTTTTCTTTTCTTTCCTTTTTCTTTTGATGGTAATTTCACATATCATTCACAAATTTTGACCTTATCAAATGGGGTAGATTTACTTGTATTGCTTTATTCTCTTTTTTTTTACCTCTGTGGTCAAATTAACTTCCTGTTCCACGCAAGAAGATTGATTATCTTTTCCCAGTTTGTGTTTTCCACCAATTTTGCCCAGTACAATTTTATTGTAGAATAAATCAGAATTCAAATGAGTGATTTCATCCTTAATTACTACTAGATTTTCTAAAATAACAATATCAGCATAATAAATGTTTTCAATTATTTCTAGCATTCGCTTGGAAATCGTCAAACAAAAAGTAAAGTGTGCTGCATTAATAAAATGATCTTTATTATTTCTATTTTAGTCCTTTCCATGTCAACATTTCCTGTCTCGCTATATGTCCCATGACTTGGTTCTGTCACCTTAGTGTCCTTTTCAGATTCTCTTTCTTTTAATATATCTGAGCATTCCTCCCTTGTAAAATATCTAGGCATTTCATGCCCTTTATGGGGAAGTTCAAATCTTTTAATATTGTGTCCACTTCATTTCAGTTACCATTTGCAGACCTTTCCAGGGTCTTTTTTTTCTCTTTCTCCAAAGAGAGTGACTCTGAGTCATAACAGAAGGACATAAATGTGATCTGTTTTTTTTTTTCATAATGAGATATACTATATGGGGGAAAACTGCCAAGGGGGTGGTCATGTTTGGATTTAATCCAGAATCTTCTTTGGGTTCAATAGAATCTCACCCTTTGGTCATAATGGATATATCCTCTGTAGGTCTCTGGTAAAATTGAAATATGTCTTTTCATTAGTCATTGGCTATTCCCTCTGAGTGTTCCTCATCAAGATTGGAGTGGAAAGATATTTAGGTGAATATGAATGTATGCTCCAAAGTTATGTCATTTTAAGTTGTTTGACCTTATTATGACCTTACGGTCTCTTTTTTCATGTTTCTTTCTTTTGGGGTATCAGTGGAGACATTCCCTCTAGGAAGTTGTCTCCCTGCTCCAGGGGGCCGATCAATCTTTGGGCAATGAGTTTCTACCCTGGAGTACGGAAATGTTTTTTCCGCTTCTTGTGTGAACCATAATCATTTCTGTAATACACCAATCAGTATTATTGGTGTTCTGATCCCAAAATTTGCCAGCAAGAAAACAAGTCTAGGCACAAGCTTTACCTATACAGAGAGATAAAAGGGAAGAAAAGAAGGAATACTAATTATTTAATAATAATTTAGCAATGTATTGCACAAAACCAGAGAACAGGTGGCTTCAAAGTCTTTTATCTGCAAGTGTCTTTCTATACAGTTTGTTTCTTTACCCTACTTGGAATGGTAGGTTGTTTCCAAAAGAAGTGCTTCTGATCAGGACAATTTTCAGACTTGTATAATGTTTGTCAAAAGTCCAGCAGCTGTGACTTTCTCCCTGATAATATGATGCAAGACTGATGAATAGATGCAAATGGGTGTCTCCAATATCCTTCTTACTTTTGTGTGCAGATTCACTAGGGCAAAAGATATAGGAGGAAGTAATACATGGAACTTAGACACTTACTTCCCTATTGTGTTTTACTACTGCTATTACTCTGCTAGAGTCTACTTAAATCTAGATTCTGTTGATTTCCTATTAGTTCTTATAACTGTAATAATTTTAATACTTCTAATATTCTAATATGAAAAAATACAGAAAGCTACACGTGCCCAAAGCAGTTTCTAACACACTTAGAAAACTCCAGTCATTAAATTAAACTTACTTTCAAACATCGAAACAGCTCCTGGTGGGGACTCAATTATTGGGGGATAGAACTGGGGGGCAGGGAAAACTGAAGTAAGGTGCCTGCCTGGTGCCATGGCTTGGAGGGACAGGAAGCACATCCTTAGGATCATGAGAACAGTTGCATGGGAGTCTGAGCTTGACGTCATTGTCCACCTAGGGACAAATGACTTAGCTCATCATGAGATTAGAGCAGTGCAGGAGGACTTTGTAGAGTTGGGGAGTGGCCTAAGACAAGTAGCACACACAGTATCCTTCTCAGAGGTGCTGCCTGTCAATGGCATGGGTGACGCGAGGGTACTTTGCACCATGCAGTTTAATGAATGGTTGAAAAAATGGTGTGGAGTACAGGGGTTTTGCTTCACTGGAGACTGGGGTCCCACCTGGAGGGACACCAGCCTATACTGGCAGGATGGTCTGCATCTGTCCAGGAAGGGAACAAGTCTTTTGGGCAATCGGTTTAAATGCTTCATTGGCAAGCTTTTAAACTAGTCAAGGGGAGGCACTGATAAGCAGCAGGAAAATCCCAGCCTCCCCCTACAAAACAGGGTACTAAATGGGAAAAAGACCAAGGTAGAAAGGTCAGTGGGGGACGCTGCTACAGAAGGAAAACCATCAAAAAAATGGAGAGCAATGAGTACCAATGCCCATAGTCTGGGTAACAAGCTTCCTGAATTAGTGGCCTTGATGGAGGAGGAACATCTGGACATTGTGGCAATCACAGAAACATGGTACACACAGAACCATGACTGGGATATAAACATACCAGGATACACTATCTACAGGAGAGACAGGGAGGGTAAAAGAGGAGGAGGAGGAGTAGCTCTCTACATAAGGGAAGAAATCAAAGCAACACAACAAAATGGTAAACAGGGAGGAGAAGAAGCACTGTGGGTCAATTTGGAGACAGGCAATGGCACTACAATCCGCACAGGGGTTGTATACAGACCCCCTTCTCAGGGAGAGGAAGTGGACAAGGAAATGATAGAAAGTATGCTTAGAATCGCAGAAAAAGAGGAGATATTGCTGATGGGTGATCTGAATATGCCAGATGTTAACTGGAGTGCAGTTGCGGCAGCCACTTCTAAGAGTGGGATTATTCTAGATGCCCTACAGGGGGCATGCCTTAGACAAATAGTATTGGAAACCACTTGAGAGGGAGCAATCTTAGACCTGGTTTTCTCAAATGGAGATGGAGAGAGGATCACAGATGTAGAAGTGGGTAGCCATCTGGGAACTAGCGACCATCGAACAGTATAGTTCACAATAAACACAGCAATAGAGTCAAGCTATACAAAGGCAAAAGTACCGGACTTCAGGAGGGCTGACTTTGCCAAAATGGGTGAGTGCCTAAGGAATGCACTAGCAAATGGGCAGGAAGGAGGGGTGGAAGAACAATGGGGAATAATAAAAACTGCCATCACAGAGGTAACAAGCCTTTGTGTAAAGCAAATAAACAAAACAAAACGATGTAAGAAACCACTATGTTTCTCAAAGGAGGTGGCAGTGAAGGTTCAGAGAAAAAGAAAGCATTCAGGAAGTACAAGGAATCACAGAAGGAGCAGGACAGAGAACTGTATCAGTTAAAGCAAAAAGAAGCTGGGGAAGCAATCAGAACAGCAAGGCCCGAACCAAGGAAATGATAGCCAACTCAGTTAAGAAGGGGGATAAAACCTTTCATAGGTACATCAGGGAGCAAAGGAAGACCAAGGGAGGGATAGTGAGGCTTAATAACGGGGAGGGGAGTGGGCAGAGTGTGAGTGTGAAAAGGTAGAGATACTAAACAAATATTTTTTCTCAGTATTTACAGATGAAGAGGGGGAGGTACCTAAAACAAACAATAGAGACACTCTGGATACAAAAGTTGATATCAGCCCATTTACAGAAGAAAGGGTTCTGAAAGAACTCTTAAAACTGAAGATGGACAAAGCAATGGGACCTGATGGGATTCATCCCAGAATTCTAAAAGAACTAAGGGTAGAACTAGTGACACCACTGACTACCCTCTTTAACAAATCATGGGAGGATGGGGTAGTACCTGAGGACTGGAGGAGGGCAGATGTGATTCCCCTTCACAAAAGTGGGAGCAGGGCAGAAGCAGGAAACTACAGACCTGTTAGTTTAACCTCAGTGATAGGGAAAATGATGGAATCACTTCTGAAGGAAAGAATTGTCGAGTACCTAGAGGCCAGAGGGGCACAGGACCCAAGGCAGCATGGATTCACAGCGGGAAGGTCATGCCAGATGAATCTAATAGATTTCTTTGACTGGGTGCCCAAAGTAGTAGATCAGGGAGGGGCTGTGGGCATAGTCTACCTAGACTTTAGCAAGGCATTTGACACAGTCCCACACAAAAGATTAATATACAAGTTAGCCAGCCTGGGAGTGGGTCCCAAGATGATAGCCTGGGAAAGAATTGGCTGGAAAATAGGACACAGAGGGTAATAGTAAATGGAGTCCACTCTGAAGAAGGGGGATTACTAGTGGGAATACTTGAGTTCGGTGATAGGATGGGTCTCTTCAATGTCTTTATAAAGCGACATTGCAGGGGGACTGGAAGGAAAAGTATGTCTCTTTGCAGATGACACAAAGATCTGCAACAGAGTTGATGCACAAGGTGGGTTGGGAAGGATGAGAAATGACTTGGCAAGGTTAGAGGAATGGTCAAATGTATGGCAGTTTAGATTCAATGCTAATAAATGCAAGGTAATGCACCTGGGAAACAAAAACCCAGGGGAAGAGTACACAATGGGGGGTGAGATACTAACAACAATAAAAATGGAAAGAGACCTGGGGGTAGTCATATCAGATGACCTAAAGGTGGGCAAGCAACATGAGAGGGCAGTAAGGAGGGCTGGGGGGATACTGGGATGCATAGGGAGAGGCAGCACCAGTAGAAAACAGGAAGTTGTTATCCCTCTGTACAGACAGCTGGTGAGACCCCATCTGGAGTACTGCGTGCAGTTCTGGAGACCCAATCTCCGCAAGGACAAGGACAGGATGGAAGCTGTCCAGAGGAGGGCAACTAAAATGGTGCAGGGTCTGCACTGGAAGACTTACAGTATGAAGAGAGACTAAAGGAGCTTAATATGTATAGCCTCGATGAAATGAGGGAGAGGAGGAATGTGATAGAAACTTTCAAGTACCTCAAGGGAATCAACAAAGTCCAAGAGGGTAGCATCTTTCAAAAAAAGAGGTGTGCAAGAATAAGGGGGCACAATATGAAGATGGGGGGGCAGCTCAGAGTTAATGTAAGGAAGTATTTTTTCATGGAGAGGGTTGTGGATGCATGGAATGGCATGGTTGTGGAGTCAAAAACAGTGGTGGAATTCAAGCATGCATGGGAAAGTCATAAAGCAATTCTAGGGGGTTGGGTAGAAAGAAGTAGGCTGCTGGTTAACTAGGATCTGCAGCTTATCCATTAGGTAGGGAAATGGGCAGACTGGGTGGGCCAAGCGGTCCTTATCTGCCATCAAATTCTATGTTTCTCTGTTTCTATGACCCAACCAATAAGGTACACACTAGCCAGGTTAAACATGAAAACCCACAATATGTTTATTCGTGGGAAGTGAACAAGGGTGGGGCATAAATCTAGCAAGTGATTGGTATTTCTGATTTGATACAGATTGATTCAGCATGCACAGTGAGTCCCTTCAACTCAGTCCTACAACCCTGGGTACCCAATATGTTAAACAGGCTAGCCTGAAGCGTTGCCCGGTGTAAGCCGGTGTTGCAGCTGTTGTTGGGTCCCTTAAGAAGGAAAATAATTAACATGCACTGAACCCAAATATTTGTAATCCAGAGCCAGATGGCTCAGTCCATTGCAATAAACCAAAACAAGAAAATCAGATGACACACAATGATTGTAGCTTATGTTGCAGGGAGCTACTCTGTTTTGTACTCACGCTACCCAGACCAGGATGCAGGACCAACAAGATGAAGATCTCATGGTGTTGTACTGGATTGCCAGGGGACGCAGGGTCTACAGGACTCACCTGCTGGTGGTCACTACCTGTTCAGTGGTGTTGAGCAGGGGGCTGAATCCCTAAGCGGGTCTTTCACTGAGAATGTCTCTGAATCGGGGCAATGGCCTAGGCCGAGATGACAGGGCCCAGGCAGGAAGAACAGTTTGGATAAAGTCCGTGATGAAGTGCTAGAACAGCCTTCAGCTGGCATGACAGAACTTGCTGTGGGGAACCAAATCGCAACCCATGAAACACATTCAGCACATCTATAACACTTATGAGTATTTTGCCACAGTTCGGATAAAGTCCATTTGCAAATCACAGCTTTTCTGTGCAAACCTTTCGATCTGAGGCTCACTTCAGTACCAGGTGGGCCGACTGCTTCTGGAGCAAGTCTTCGGTCCACTTGCAGGCAGCAATAACACACTTTCTCTCTTCAGATACAGGTCTCAATCTAGTAATGGGATAAATCTGATTTTCACACTCAAGGCGGTCCTTCACACTGGAAGATGTGACAGGCAGGCCAGCAGAGCCTTTCCGCCGATTCTCCCGTGCTCGTAACAGGAGCAGCTGCTCGATGGTCCGAGCTGTTTACTCTCCAAACTCCAACTCACAACTGACACTCTGCTTCAGGCAGTTCTGGGTATATCCTCTGAGATCCAAAATGTTCAGTTGGTTAAGGGAACTGTCTGTCACAGGAAAAGCTTCCCTCCAGGTCCATTTAGGTGCCAAACCCTTAAAACTACAATTCCTACAGAATTTCAATCCCAAAAGACCTCTGGGAACAGTCTCCATTTTAGGTCCCTTGAGGTTCGCTTGATCCAACACTGGCAGTCCAGAACCAAAATGGTGGCTCCATTCAAAAGTTCAAGCTTCAACTGAAAGCAGGTTAGACAAACTCCTCTATTATTATCATTATTATGACAGATAAACAGTAAATAATCACTTTCCCTAACAGAGCTCCCTCTGCGAAAATAGCGACTGCAGAATGGAGCAGAAATATGGACTGTCTGGCTGGTCGTGAGTCCTAAATCACTCGGACCCAGCCCAGACTAATTTTCTCACACAGGCTAAACATTCTGTTAAAGAGACAGGCACAGAGGCTTGCTGGAGCACTCTCATGCAGACAGTTAGAACTACTGGACACAGGACACCATCCTGAGAGTGGGCATTAAGCAGCCCAAGAAGACATTATAGGAACCCTTATTTGTAGGGGGGTTACACTTGCACCTCAAGTTCACCCTTCTACTCTGACAAGCTCTTTATCATGAAGTGCACCTAATGGAAACTCTCAATATGACCTAGCTCCTGTAACACAAATTCATAGAAACATAGACAGTGATGGATGAGAAAGGCCAAATGTCCATCAAGTTTGCCCATGAGTCTCTATACAACCCCACGACCTAACGTCATGTCTAACCCTCCCCATCAGTTTTCTTATTTTTTTCCCCAATTTTGTTGCCACAAGCGAGCATTATTCCTTTTGCTCTGTCCCAAGCCCGTTTGAAGCCCCCCACGGTTATAGCTCCCCCCACCTCGGCTGGTAGACAGTTCCATGGTTCCACCACCTTTTCATTGAAATAATATTTCCTCACATCCCTTCTGAACCTTCCTGCTGTCAGCTTCCAGTCATGCCCTCGTGTTGTCGAACTGATGTTCCTACTGACTAATTCCTCAAATGTGGGAAGGGTCTGCACCAAAAAACCTGTATGTAAACTAGCTAACTGAAAAATAAACTTGCTCACTACATGGCATAATATTTATTTCTCTGTGTTATTTATTAAATCACCTACTGGGAGACAAAAATGCTAACAACATAGATTACAAGCCAATGTTTCATAACCAATTCATTACTTCCTCAGGGCACTACATTTAATCTAAAGGATATATGCATTGCATAAAAAGTAAGTGAAATTATTATATGTAAATCATATACTCAATGCTGTTGATGCTGTGTAATTACACTATAATAACTGGCTTCCCCTTTTTCCCATAGGGAAAACATGGCATAATTTGCCACTATAAAGGAGTGGTTTATAACGGCAAACAAGCGCATGGTTTCCCTTGCTCTGCGCATGTGCACACCACAACTCCACTGCTCCTGACCACTCACCACATCCATTTGCCTGAAACAGCACCACCAGAAGAGCTTGATGTAAAGTTATTTTTTTTAAAGTTCCTTCAACACTACACACTTTAGAAACTTAACAAAAAAATAAAAAGCATTTAAAAAATGTAGCAGATTGAATTTTGGCACCAGACTAAACTAAGCCGAACCACAGCCACACTGGAACATCTTTATTTTATATCATTGCTGAGGCGAAAAAGGAAAACCCTATCAGTTATATAAAATAAAATATAGAGTAGTGTGTTTAAACTCAAAGTTTACACACACCCTCAGGGTTAGATGTTAACATAAACCCCTCAAGCTTCACTCTTGGGGTTTATGAGCATCTAACCCCTCGTGTGTGTGTAAACTTCTCATTACGCACACCACCCCATACTTCATTCTGTATATAATAACTGGTTTATATTTTTTTCCATAGGAAAAGCTGTTTATAATTCTGCCGTTATAACCAGCTAGTTATAATGACATTCACGCTCCAGCTTTCCCTACGGTAGCATGTAGTACTAGTAGTTAGTAGCACGAGGCACACATACCTCACTGAAAAGCTTCTCGGTGAAACCCGCAGTCGGCATCTCGCAGTAGCGCTTTCCATTCCTCAAGCCATGAACAAATAAATTCCTGTACCAAAAAAAGATCAAGACCCCAGGTGCCAGAACACAATGAAGATGACTGAGATACATTTTGCTCCACATGTTTAATTTAGCACGATCCCTAACTCAAACTAAAACTCTCATTCTCTTCTCAACTACCGCAAGAGCTGCAAGTAAAATAACCATCATAATGGAAACAGGAAAAACAAAAGAAAAGAAAAGGACTAAAAGTTTTTAAAAACCTTTACTAATACAAAGTTAGCCATAGCTACTAACTATGTTACATTTTTTGAATGCCATGATATTATTTTTTGTTTTCGGTCACAGAGCACATTGCCGAACCGGACAAAGCCACGTAACTTGTGAGTAAAATATTTAAAAAAACTTAAAGAAGTTAAGAATTCAAAACAGTTGCATCAATGTTCTGTATTTACTGTGACACTTCCTGCCCTGTTCCCTAATCTAAATAATAATTAGTGCTTTAACAGCAGCATTCGGAACGATTCCTTAAATTATTTACATTAACTTTTATGTAGATAAAACTTGATGCTTTTTATGTTTGCTTGCACGCATATGCAAGAAACATTTTGTGGCATCTTATGGTAGTAGCAGGTTTCAGAGGTGTGGCTGTGCATTGGCCAATGCCGCCACTGCCTTTTTGGGCTCATCGGTTTGGCACCAATGAATGAGCATGCTGTCTATGACAGCAGTTTTGAAGCATGCCACCAACTTGAAAGAAATTCGCTGCTGCAATCAGGGAGCACCATGTTATTGCAGGGTGTAGCCACCGATACGCCTGGCACACCACGACATGCAGCAGACCAGCGGGTGGGCAGCAGGAGCCAGGTGGCGCATACACAAATTCCCTTTGTTCTGTTTTTTTTTTTTTGTCACGAGCTGTCCCAGGGCCGTAAAACATTCTACAATTTCAGGGGGGTCTCACCAGTGACGTCCATGCCCACGGAATTGCGGATCTGATTGAGACTGTATTCTGCATTCTCAATCAGGTCCACTTGTGAGGAAAAGAGGCATGGCTGGCAAGGAATGGATCAGTCGAGAGCTGCTGGGTGGTGGAAGCCAGGGAAGGAAGCTCTAGCCACTACCGCACTGGGAATTGGATCGTCCGTCTCATTTTTTTAGAAGATGTGGTTGCCCTAAGAACTTTTCCCTCACAAACATGGCCACTGCTGCCCTACCTCCTTCACTAACCTCACTTCCGCCCCGCGAGATTGAGCAACAACACCAAGTAGCAGGGCTGGTTGTAATTGACTAATTGTACCCAGCGGCTGGGGCCATGGAGCGTGCGATGTAAGGAAAGAATAAGTGACAGACAACCATGGCCAGTGGGACAAGCAGTGAGTCACAACATCCTCCTTCTCATTGTCACATCTGTGAGCCCAATCTGCACCCCCTACCCAACCTCCCGCTGCTGCTGCGACCAGGAAGACCTGAAGGGACAACAAAGCATCTTGGCATAGAAGGTAAGGCAGTGGGAAGGGGCTGTATTTTTAATGGTAACCAGTGCTGCTGATGGAGGTCTCTGCCTTTGCTGATGTGTCTTGCACGGCCCTCAGTTCAGTGCTTAAACCTCTTCTGATGGAGAAATTTTAGGTTTTGCATCGAGCAGCTCCCCCCCCCCACCATTCAGGTGCAACAAGGAGAAAATCAGACTGCGTCAATTAATTTATTTTTAGGACATTTTTTTTAATGCTAGGTCTTCAACACGGAGTTGCACTCAAGTCACCCGTCAAGTCTGAAGGTATTTATATACAACAGCCTGAGGCTACGATTTGGTGGAGTGAATGAGGTTTGTGCTTTTATTTCCTCTACTTTTTATTTAAACATTAGTTTCCATTGTGCTGTGTGAAAAGAAGACAGATGCACATATATGTTTGGGTGAAGTGAAAGTCAAAAACTCTTGGAGTTAAAACAGATCGGGTCACCTTATACCGTTAGTTACTATGTTGGGATTTTTTTTTTTAAAAGAAGGTTTTGGATAGGGCTTTCTCTTGTTGGTGAAAGTAAAACTTCTTGGAAAGTTCTGTTAAACTAAAATCCAGACAGTTTTTTTTTCCAAAATGTATGGTGATTTGTAACATTTATGAACCCACACGTTGACAGTCCCCTAAATCATTACAGTTCGAGAAGGGAAAACAGGATGGACTCGAAATCCTTATTACTGTAAAACTTGAAATTTTCACTGCAAAATTTTCACTATTTTTGCTAAAGCACTAATTTGAGCTAATCAGCAGTTTTTCCCATTATAGTGAATGATGTGCTAATGACTTAGCGCTACATTTAATTTACGCACTGATGGCTGTGTTTGTGTTTGTGCTAAAATTACTTTGCATGAAAATAACTAGTTTTACAGTATATCTCAATTTCAAATCTTTCTTTTTTTTTAACTAAAATCATGTCATTAAAATAGGGCGACTGCTGGAGAATTTGCTGTACATATTTACTAGGGATAGCACAACTGTGATACAGGTTTCTTGTTCTTAGTGGAGGTCTGCTTTTATTCATTTTTACAGCCAGGTGGAATGAAGTATAGGGAGGATAAATGACTTACTCAGGATCACACTGCATGCAAATTGGTTGTGTGGGATTTGAACCTGGGAATCTTGGTATCCACGCCTTGAGTGGGATTTGAACCTGGGAATCCTGGTTCCCATGCCTTTGCTGTAACTACTATCGGGGTACGCTGCCTCTTTAAATAATTTATTTTTTTAATTAGTTCAGAACGAAGGAAAATGTGGAGTGCATTTGGTTTGTACGTATACACAGAATTTTACTTGTCTTGCATATACTTTGTGCTCTGCTTGTGCTGTGTGTATTAGTGTGTGGTTGGGAAATCCAGTTGGTTTCTGTAAGTGGAAATGTTGTGAGGCTGAAACCTAGAGGACCCTTGTTGTGTGTGCGTGTGTGGTGTTTTTCAGCACAGCATTTTCCTGTCTTGGAACACAGTATCATAACACTGTAGTGCCAGAAAGACTTACAGGCATTGGGGGTGTGGCTTGGGGTCATCGGCCATAGTACTCATGCCATTTCACCTCCACCCCCACCATGCAGCCACTGACAGGCATCAAGGTGTGTCTTGGGGTGTTTGGCCCTTACATTCACCCTATTCTTCTATACTACACCCATCTCAGCTTGTTTCCTTATGGAATGGGATAAGCATAAGGGCTGAAGACCCCAAGGAACACAGTGACACATGTCAGTGTCTGCAGGGTGGGGTGAGGTGGAATGGCATGAACATTATGGCCGATGACCCAAAGGCACACCCCAATGCCTGCCAGTCTCTGCAGGGTGGGGGTAGGGGTTGGTGTTAGTTCAGTACTTCACTGCCATTCCTATTATGCATTTCTCTAACTCATGCAGTACCAATGCCAATACCAGCCAGCAAACATTCAGCATTGACAAATGCTTGTTTTTTGTATACTGTATATAAACAGCAGCTAACAGTACCATATGTCAGGCCATGCTAGATACAGTATGTTGCAAGATATGTTGCTAAGTATGTTGCAGGACCTTCTGCTAGTGCAGCCGGAAGGAGGACCCACAAAACAATCTGCTATTCTTGACATGGTATTCAACAACTTGGAAAGGGTAGGTGGAGTGCAGGTTTGGGAACCACTGAGGTCCTGTGACCATAATACCATATGGTTTGAACTGGTCCTGGGTACCAGTATACCCTTGCCAAAGGCTGTGGTTCTGGACTTCAGACCTGCAGACTTTGACCAGATGAGAGAATTAGTCAAGCGTAAGTTGGTTGAAGTGGACAAAATCAGGGGGGGATGGAAGAGAAGAGGGGAGAAACAAAAGGGGTCATTCTAGACCAACAAAATCATGCTTGAGAATGGTTGCCTAGGACAACAGGCACAGGAGACCAGTCTGGTTCTCTAAGAAGGTCAGAGAGGCAGTGAGAGCCAAAAAGGGCCTTCATTAGATACAAGGAGAAATGGGGGGACAATGAATAGAGTGAATATGAGGTCAAGATGAAAGAGGCCAAGAAAGTAATCAGGGAGGCAAAAGCAGATCGAATTGAAATGGTGAAAAAAAGTTCTTCAGGTACATCAAGGGAAACGGGAAACAAGAAGGGGAATGGTTAGGCTGATGGAGGGGGCCAGGGTAATAGAGGATGGCAAGCAGAAGGCAGCCATATTTAACAACTACTTCTGCTCAGTATTCGCAATGGGGGATAGTGGGCCTTTGTCAGGAAGCAGCATAAAGGCTGCTGCCAATGGGGTCTCAGAAATTAGGCAGGTGGTAATTACAGGAGAAAGGAATAGAAAAGGCCTTGTAGCCCTAAAACTAGACAAGGCTCCAGGGCTGGACTGGATGCACCCATAAGTGCTCAGGGAATTGGCACTGGAAAGGGTTGAACCCATGGCAGTGCTATTCAACAGCTCAGTACAGTGAGGGATGGTTCCAAGAGACTGCAGGATAGCAAGTGTGGTAGTGCTCCACAAGGGAGGCAACAGAGAGAAATCAGGTAATTATAGGCTTGTCAGTTTTACATCCATTGTAGGTGGATTGCAGACACTTGCCAAGCCAACCTGATAATATTCTTTCACTGGGTTAACAATGGTGGTAGATGAGGGACAAACGGTAGATTTACTCAGACTTCAGCAAGGCATTTGACTCAGTGCCACACAGAAAGTTGCTGAAGAATTTAGAGGATCTTGGAGCAGTGAAGAATAAACAGGGTCAAATCAGGGGAGAGGGATGTCATGAGTGGGGTTCCTCAGGGTCAGTCATGGGATAAGTCCTTCTCAATATGATGAATATGTTCATCAGCAACATTGGAGAATGAATTCAGGGTAAAATGTGTCTCTTCACAAATGACATTAAGCTCTGTGGCAGGGTAGACAACAAGGAGGAGGTAAAGGGAGTCGTAGAGGGTCCTGCAAAGGTTAGAGATAGTGGCCAAGATTTGGCAGTTGAAATTGGGAGAGAGTTTGATAGAAGGAGAAATGAGAAAATTACTACCTCTCTATGACCCCATCTAAGGAGAGACGGAGACTGGCTGGAGATGGTGCAGTGTAGAGTAACCAAAATGAGTCAGGGCTGACAGAGCAGATCCTATGAGGATTGGTTTAGGGCGCTAAACGCATACTTGCTAGAGACCAGAAGAGAGTGGCAACATGATAGAGGCCTTCAAGTTCCTGAAACTGAAGATTCTGCATTCAACTACTTGTTAGAACCACACACACACATAGGCTGCAGCTTAGTACACAATCCTTGGGACTCCTGTAGCTGTGAGAGAAAGCTCTCCCCTTCCCCCACCCATGTGTCTGTACTCCCAGGCTCCCTTTACTTTAAGGCTGCTGCTGAAACAGGGGTTCCCTCCATTTGGCCAGGTGTGCTGGTGGGGCTGGTGCTGATGGCACTGGTGGAGACACTGAGGGTCCAGCTCTGACATTAAAAAGATGTAAGAAGTCCACAAACAGTCCAAAGAGAGAGACCCCGCAACCCAACAACTAACTACTGGCCAAAGCACCCACAGCGAAGTTGCTCCTAAATACTAGCCACTGACAATCACTGCCCCATCCTGAGCCAGAGCCAATCAAAATACTGATACCAAATGATTCTGACTGAGAGCTAAAACAAATTGATCCCTGGCTCAGCCATCACAATCCTGAACCCAAAACCCTCCCTGAGTAACCTTTGAAAATTTCCAGTGGTGTTGGAAGATGACAGCGGATGATGGGAATTCCTGCTGGACGTGGGACAAGCGAGCTCCTCTTGCTACTGTTATTTACTCCAGAGATTCAGATCTGAGAGAACCTGGATATTATTGGGATTCAGACTACAAATGGGTTTTAGCACAAAGCATACTCTACATGCAGAATTGATATCTGATGTGCATTAGAGATCTGAAGTTCTCACTCACAGATATCACATCAACTATAGCCACGTTTGCCCAGTTATCAGGATAAAAAATCATAAATCTGAGCTCCTACATACTGGGGTGTAACAAACCTCTAGGTATCTGGCTATGTTCCCATTTTGGTTAGCCAAAGGATAACCTGCTTCTGCTCAGTTCTTCTATTACCCCGCAGGAACCTTTCATGACTACCTAGAGCCTTTCATCTTGGCTTTTAATTCTAAATTTTCCCAGTTTTCTCCATTGCTCCCTGTGAGGGTCATGCTAATTGAGAAATCCTTTGCATGCTTTTGTGCTGCCACTGGGGAACCTTTATCAAGCAGCAGGTGCAATAGGCTTTTCACTCTGACCAGGTACCTTGAATTCTTCCTTCTTGGGCACCCACCTGGGTAGGGCTGATCCGTGTTGAGGCCGCCCAGAGCTGTCCCACAAATTTCCTCCACTGTGCATACCAAACATTTATGGGTAGTCCAGTCTTCAAAGACATTGGTCACTGTGCTCTGTATGAAACAGCCCACACAAACAAGATATTATAGTAAAATAACATATCTTTAATGAATATTAACAGAGACATCCAGTATACAATGCAGTTGCTTTTTAGAAGATTTTGTTTTTTTTTAAATGGAAGAAAAAGTGCAGGGCTTCAATGCTTGGTCTGTAGCTTAAAATTTAGAAATCTCTGTGTGTGTGTGTGTGTGTGTGTGCATGTGATGGACTCCTTGAAGCACTTTACCCTTCGGCTACACCCTGCCTGTATACTAGAAACTCTTGTTTCACCTTTCTGGCAGCAAGTTAATGACCTGACTGTTTGCTAAGAGTCACCAGAGTTTGTACTTGTGGATCCCAGGGTAGGTAGTGGGGACACAGATGTCATTAAAGCAGCCAAAGCTGATTATGAGGAATAGATCCTAAAAAAGTAAACACAGCCTTTGGATACAGTCAAGACTGACCCACAATGCCCTGCATTTGGTCAGAGGGCATGCTGACAGTCAGTTAAAAAGGCACCAAGAGTACTGTGAGTGAAGCAAACTGGTGATTACTAGGACATACTGGCACTGAAACTGGGATGAGTGATCCAGTGAATCAAGAGAGAAAATATTGTGATACAGCCACACTTAAAGGGAAAAAGTGGAAAAGGCACAGCTTTACCCAGACACTACAAAAATACCTGATTAGTGCTTTCAGACAGTAAAATTTGTTAACAAATATCTCTAATTGGTTTTTTAGTGATTTAAACAGTGGCCTTCAACTTTGACTTTCTATTGCTGGCAGCCACCAGTTCATGAGTAGCAGAGAGCTTCCTGAGCTCACTTTATGCTAATGTGTCCTGCCCAGGGGTGTAGCCAGGAATTTCTGAACTGCACACCAAGTGTGAAGTCACTGCTACTACCCCCCTCTTAGGGTGAGCTACCCCTCCCCCAATCCATACCCCCCCTTAGGGTGAGCTACCCCTCCACCCAATGAGTTATTTGCTGTATTATATGCCAGCACGCCACTAGTCACACCACCAATAGGTTTCACACAGACTGGCTTTTGGTCACAATATTACATTGTGACAAGTCTCTGTACCACATCAAGGTAGCCAGTCCCACAGAGGTCCAGTCCCAACCAACATGCCACACCAACAGGTTCCACACAGACTGGCTTTTGGTTACAATTACATTGTGACAAGCCTCTGTACCACATCAAGGTAGCCAGTCACACAGAGGTCCATTCACACCACACCAACAGGTTTCACATAGACTGGCAGCCCAGGAATAGCCACAGCCATGTCAGTACCACAAAACGTATGCTATGTTCACTACTCCAGCTGAAACCACACAAGCAGGCACAGAGACACACACACACACACCCACACCCCAGAGAGCCAAGCTCCCAATCCAATTGGAATGTAGCCTTGTACTGCTGCAGCCCAGGAATAGCCACAGCCGAGTCAGCAACTCAGACATACCAGGCACTAGATTACAGTCAAAGAGGGATAGGGTAACCTCAGTGGTGCTCAGGTTTTGCTTCCGCACTGTAACCATCACCTAAACCATTCACACCACAGAGCCCATACCTCTGGGGTTGGTTCTGGACCAATTTTAAACCGCTTCGCCCAAAGAGCCCATTACCACAAAAGCATGCCATGTTCACTACTCCGCTGAAAACCACACAAGCAGGCACACACACACACACACACACACACACACACACCCCACCAGAGAGCCAAGCTCCCAATCTAATCAAAATGTAGCCTTGTACTGCTGCAGCCCTGGAATAGCCACAGCCAAGTCAGCAACTCAGACATACCAGGCACTAGATTACAGTCAAAGAGGGATAGGGTAACCTCAGTGGTGCTCGGGTTTTGCTTCCGGCACTGTAACCATCACCTAAACCATTCACACCACAGAGCCCATACCTCTGGGGTTGGTTCTGGACCAATTTTAAACCGCTACGTCCCAAAGAGCCCCATACCAAAAAAGCATGCCATGTTCACTACTCCGCTGAAAACCACACACACACACACACACACACACCACACCACCCAGAGAGCCAAGCTCCCAATCCAATCAAAATGTAGCCTTGTACTGCTGCAGCCCAGGAATAGCCACAGCTGAGTCAGCAACTCAGACATACCAGGCACTAGATTACAGTCAAAGAGGGATAGGGTAACCTCAGTGGTGCTCGGGTTTTGCTGCCGGCGCTGTAACCATCACCTAAACTGTTCACTCCACAGAGCCCATACCTCTGGGGTTGGTTCTGGACCAATTTTAAACCGCTACGCCCCAAAGAGCCCTGTACCACAAAAGCATGCCATGTTCACTACTCCGCTGAAAACCACACAAGCAGGCACACACACACACACACACACACCCCCGAGAGCCAAGCTCCCAATCCAATCAAATGTAGCCTTGTACTGCTGCAGCCCAGAATAGCCACAGCCGAGTCAGCAACTCAGACATACCAGGCACTAGATTACAGTCAAAGAGGGATAGGGTAACCTCAGTGGTGCTCGGGTTTTGCTTCCGGCACTGTAACCATCACCTAAACCATTCACACCACAGAGCCCATACCTCTGGGGTTGGTTCTGGACCAATTTTAAACCGCTACGCCCCAAAGAGCCCCGTACCACAAAAGCATGCCATGTTCACTACTCCGCTGAAAACCACACAAGCAGGCACACACACACACACACACACACACACCCAGAGAGCCAAGCTCCAATCCAATCAAAATGTAGCCTTGTACTGCTGCAGCCCAGGAATAGCCACAGCCGAGTCAGCAACTCAGATATACCAAGCACTAGATTACAGTCAAAGAGGGATAGGGTAACCTCAGTGGTGCTCGGGTTTTGCTTCCGGTCACATACATAGAATGCCGTCTCTTGTGCATTGCGACGTAAATCCACAATGCTTTTACGTGACATTTCAGATGTTGAGTTCTTGATCCACCAGTCCAGATATTACCCTAGGTTTGATCCCCATGCAAGATTGGCAGTTGTTACTGTGGCACAGCTCGATTGCTGAATTCCATTATGTGTTTGAAAATCTTCTGTCTTTGCACGGATCAAAGTCTTTGAGCACACGCTCTACATCAATGTCAATATCCTGATGTATATGCAGAAGAGCAAGTCCTGTAAGGCGTTCTTCGCACATGCTGCTTCTGAGCCAGGTCTTGATCCTCCGCAAGGCACTAAATGATCATTCTGCACTCGCCACACTGACTGGCATGGTGGCCAAGACTGATAAGGCGGCATTTATGTTGGGATAAATATCTGGATTTAGTTGTTGCAAGGTCGTCAGAATCGAATCTGGTCTTTCTGCCAAAGGTACGCCACACCACTTTGTGTTCCATAGTTCCAACTCCACTTCAGGTCCTCCAAGCTGCTTAGGTCCATTTGATAGGCAGCAAACAAGTCTGCCAGCTGTGCCTCCTGCAGAAATCCAAGTTTTTTGCACAAGGTACTGGGCAAGGAAACGAGGGTGACAGTCGATTAACTGCTCCTGCAATTCAGAAATCACATGGTCAAAATGGAATAAATATATTATGCCTGTAGTATTCTTCAGCAGTGGCAGCATTGATATTATTGCGTTCTGCGCTTTGCCTTCCGCATGTCGGGGCACCACGACTCTTCAATACATGCAGTATCTGCTAAAGCCATGATCTTGCGATACAGCTCCCAAATGTCTTCCGAACTCTCCTCATGTCCTTCATTCTTTCAGTAACTGTGGAGGTTTCTTCAGAGGCCTGAATTAGATCAATGCTGACCCGTTGCAGGTAAAGATGGAGTGGTTTTGTTCTGGTCAAAACAAAATCCACACTACACAGTGTCTCAAGAAATCAAATCTCAGTATTGCAGCCAATAGTCTGTCCCCTTCACTGTCATATTCAGCTATCTTTTCTAGAGTGCTGGCTACCACCAAAAACTTGTCTTTGAATCTTGACAGAGAATCAGTTTGGCTTATCCATCTGGTGTTTCCAGCTGCAGGAATTGATGATATACAGTCTGCTGGCTCATCATCGTAGTCAGATGGGAGATTGCGGAATTCTCTTAGCTCCGACAGAAAGGCATTGTGGCGCTTATATGACGATTTCAGTGTCGAGATTATTTTCTTTGTAGTATCAAACATATTTGCTATTTGCCTTGTGGAACATGAGTGGACAATTGCAGTGTTCAGGCTGTGAGCCTTGCAAACAGTATACATTGCTTCGGGGGCCACTGCCTTGATCTTTGCTTGCACGCCATTGAATCTACCACTCATGTTGCTGCCTTTGTCATAGCCTTGTCCTCTCATCAGTGTTGGATCCATGCCCCAAGCTGTTAACCGCCGCAGAAACAGTTCTGCGAGACCCTGACCGGTGCTGTCAAATCCTTCTGTGAATTCCACAAAATCTTCATAGGATTTCACATTCCCAGAAGGCCACTGCGCACATAGCGCACAGATAAAGATATTCGTTCCTTTGTGGAAATGTCTGTAGTACCATCTGCAATGAAGCTGTACCACTTTGCTTCTTTTGTATTGCTAAAATTTGTCTCTGCACCTGTTGTCCCATTACCCTTATCAATTCATTCTGAATTTGTGTGACATGTATCAGAATTCCTTGGCGCTGCTGTGATGTGTTCTTGTAGCTCTGGATCCATCGCTGCAGTGTACTGTACCATGGCATTAAAGTTGCCAAGCACACTAGATTTTCCCTGAGGGCAGTGTTTCGCCTTCCACAAAGAGAATAATCACACTTATGCGACGTTAGGACATGCAAGGTCCTCTCTGTCGTTTTGTTGGCACTCCAGAAGAGATTGGCTTGCTGTTCTTATCTTCCAGCACAAACTGAAAGAAATGCATCTGCCCGAGCAACAGCATTCCCATGGTCCTTTGCTTTGCTGTGCCTTTCAGAGTCTTCCCATTGGACCAATCCTCATTGGTGTAGATGCCAGAATGATGCTACTGGAACTGAATACAAAGCATGGAGCACAGAATACACCATCCAATGTCTTTGAATACCGTGCAAATCTGTAATCATTCAACAGCTGTGCATTAAAATGCCTGAAACGCTGGCTTGGGCCTTCAGGACCCATCAGACGCCCTGGAAAGGTAAAGTCTGGTGTTGGTAGCCACTGTGTTTCCAGAATTTGCTTCTTTTCAGCATCTGTAAGATGAGCCCAATTAAAACAGCCAAGGTCTTCAGTGCTGCAGGGATTCTGATTCAGTTCCTGGGGGATGTTAGTTGGGCCGTCTGCAGTGACTACTACTTCCAGTGGACAGTTGGTTGACTGGAAAGCTTCAATGGTGTGTTCTTCCTAGGAACTGCTCTGATTCTGGACAGCTTCCATCAGGTAGGTTCATCCAGGGAACAGCTGTCAAGGGCAAGTTCTTTGAGGTGTCCAATAAATGGCAGGTGACATTAGCTTCCTCGATATATGGCATGTAATGTTGAATCTTTAACTTCACTGTCATCTCTCATGGTAGTGCACAGTTATCCAATGCATTCTCTGTGGCACTCGGGGCTGTGGCTCTGTGTTACCAACCCTGAAACACACAAATGCTCCAGCTTTAAATGTACTCGTCAGACTGCCAATGCTCTGTACAATACAATGCATTGTCAAGTATGCACGTCTTACCCAGATGTCGAACCTCGAGTGAGGAAGGACTGCATCACCCTACACATCTTTGCAGTTTCCTCCATTCTGGCACGTTTTGCCTTTCGGACATGTGCTCCAGATGGTTGCTTGCGTTTTCCAGCCTCCATCTTGTCAATTAAGAGATTAGCCTTAGAAATGCAAGAATAGGGCTGTTGGAAAGACATGCAAATACAACAGATGCTTGAAAGGGAGATTGAAGGACTGTACTGTACCTTTATATAGTGGACAAACTGTTCTGACGTGTAGCTTCTGACCAATGTGTGTTCAACGCTGCTCCTGTGTAACGACACTTGACCCCTGCCTTTAATAAGCAAAAAAACTTATTAATAGCCTGCCTAGTACAAAGACTGACAAGAGATGTGAAAAGGCGAACCAGATGTACTGGGATCAAGCCAGTCAGCTCCCACTGCTGTGAGTAATGGTAGCTAGCCAATTCCAATTTTAGCTAACCACTGTAATGAACATTAATCCAAAGGGGGTACGTGCCCCAATTAAGCAGCATGTTTTTGTGAAATGATGGTGGCAACACAATTACCAACTGTGAGTTAATATACGGCTGGTACAGGGAGCCCATTACCAACTGCATTCCAAAGTTGTACAATGTTATACGATATGATGACGTTGCTTTTTAATGCTTCTTGAACGTCAATGGCATAACAAAATCAGTACAATCAAGATTCCTTTTTCAGAGGTCAAAATGCTGGTGAATTATGAATTAAGCCAGCAAGTTTATGTTAGCCGTGTGCACTTTGTACTACTGAACACATTTCAGTACATACACCAGCTTGGCTGATGGAAAGGTCTATGGGCCTATTGGGTTTTCCAGTCAGTAGCCCTGTTCACTCGTGGCCAAAAAACTATTGACCCATTTTTCTGACAGCACTTTTCACAAGTCCCTAGAGACTCCTCCAATGAGTATACAAAATTAACAGTTCTGTATGACTGAAATTTGTTCTCTTAGTGTCTACAATGGCTGCTATCTACTGGACATGCCTGTGCCAACTGAAATCCATGGATGCCTGTGCAGTGCTATTTGCCCATGAAACTACCAGTCAACCCATGAGCAGCCTGCACCAGACTAAGTAATGTGTTGCATTTACAGTTGTTATTGTCACATGATGTTTGTGTGACTGTTGTAATGCTGTGAAAATTCCCCATCGAATTAAAGACTGTACATTTCTTTATAGTATTAGCCGATGACAGAATGAAGCACTCATGTGTCAGTATTCAACTGCCTGGGCCAGTGCAACTTATTTTAAAATAAAATTACTGAGGTTCCATAACAGCAAGTAATGGTTAGACAGCGATTGTCAGCAGGAAACAGCATGATAGGCACCAAAGAACCAGCAGCAGTATGCAAATGAGATAGAGACTTGCAGGGTCAACGAGTGAAACAGCAATATGGCAGTTACCCTAGCAGCAGTAGCCCACTAGACGCTCAGAAATCTTGTAAAAGTACTGCAATTGTGAATTGTATAGTTGTACAGTTGTACAAGCACATTGAGACTGACATTTCATACATTGACCATTTATTCATAATACCAATATCATAAAATTATAACCAGCTGGCAAAGCGTCACACCCCTTGCCTCGAAATAAAGGGCACACATACAGTCCAGCTGTCCCATGTCACTTGTCAACAGGAGTATACAAGGTAGATGTTCTTCTCACCGCCTGGACAACAGAGTCCCTTCCCCAGAATAATCTGGGGCAAATGCACATTTCTGCAACAGACGTGAGTATCTTTACACCACTCCCCAGACCCCAATCACCTCAGTGGCACAACCACCAGCAGCAGAGCTGGAGTTAATGCAGAGAAACACATTACATGTCACCAAGCCAAGTACTGGGACTCCTCAGAATCTGCAGTGCATTACACCAATGACCTGCCTTTATAAATATTGTTAATTATACAATGGCAAGAAAGAATCCTGGTCTCCAATTGGTCAGCTTTGGGCTGGACCCGTGATGTAAACCAGTACAACATCACGGGTCTCATCTCAGCCTCACTGTGAACCTGTAGATGAGCTTGAGCTACTTGAGCATCTTGAGCTGGAACGTTTCATCTTCTCTTACAAAATATTGTTTCCCACAAAACATCTTTGAAATGACTTTCTAGTTCTGTATAACAACGAGCCACTGTATAATGCAATAATGCCCTCCAAGGTGTGTGTAGTTTGGGATAGCGACGCGTCTCAGTCATCAGATGCACTGGGACTGCGGCCTCATACCCAACCACCTGAGGTGTGACATTATCCCAGCACGACACACCCGTCAGAAGCTACTCTTAAACGCTACTACCCTCTGGCATCAGCACTTAGGTTACATCCTGACCTGCCACCATAGAATCAAACTGCTCACCTGACCGATTAATAAGCAACACTAACCTGCAGTGCATAACACTGCTGACCAGCCGTAATTACTACCATCATTTTAAACAAATTCACCTAGAGGTTACTGCAGTTGTGCCATGATTACAGAATGCAGATATCCCACCAGCAGTGTTCCAAGTGGTTTATAGAAAAAAACAGACCAGCCATTTAACATAAACATTCCATGGAGCGAGGTGCGCCATCCAGCACCTCAACCCTCAGCGCCACCAGTCCAGGCTACAATCTTCTTTTCTTCTGGGGGAAACCATTCAAGTTGATTAGGGCCCTTATCCACCCTGCCTGTCTTAGTCTTTAATTAAGCTGCACATCCCATGTCTGTCACTCTCCCAGTCACTGTCAGAGACCTCTCAGCTCTGAAATCACAATGCAGCTTATAGTGTAGCATGTGGCCCTACAATACTGGCAGCCAGTATTACCGACTGTATGTTGAGGCCTTCCCCAAATTTTGTCATCTCCTCCCCACTGGCCATAGCCACTCCAAGGCCAGGTGGTCAGAGGCCACTCAAACACAGGTCACCTACATGGTAGCCCAATGCACTGACTGGGACCTCAGGCTACCCCGTCTGTGTAATATCTGGAGAAGCTAAAACTGCTTTGGATAGCTCAGCTCACAAATGAGGTCAAGCTCATTGCAAAGCACCATGACCTAATGGCTAGATCGAGCTGTGGAGTAGCTGATCTCAGGTTTGAATCCCACCACTGCCACAGGTTTACTGTGGCACCCTGAGCAAATTGGTGGCAGTGCAGTCAGGAGTGGCTCATAGGGAGGGAAGATGTTGGCACTCTGCTGGTGCCGTACTGCACATGCTTGCGTGAGCGCGCTTGTGCACCCTTGCCACTGACATCCTAGGGAAAGGGACAGAAAAAGCAGAAAATGACCCATCCCACAGCATGGCAACCCTCCACGAAAAAAACAGAAATGTGGCATGCTGCTGATGGTCCCTTGTCGCCAAAATAGAGTAACAAAAACAGTGTTCTCAGACAGGAATATGAGACCCGTAGAAGCCCTGTAGTATGGTGCATGAAACTACAATACAATGGTAATCAAAGAAGTGGCATTCTGCTGATACAATGTTCACAAGTTGTAGTCCACCGTAAAGGTCCTGCAGAAGTGAAGGTAGGAATCCGGTCTCCCCCCCCCCGGTTCCCAAACAAAGACAACGAAGTCCAGGAGGAGTTCAAGAAAACATCCAGCCGTGTTTGCAAAACCAGAGTTGGGAAAAAAAAAAACAACAAGCTGCACGGACAGTTAACTTTTTGGAGACCCCAACAGCCAGCCATGTTTATCGTGGTTTATGTGCACACATTTTGCATCTTGTTTTTATCCCTCCCATTAAACATACACTTTTATTTATTTTTTCCATGATTTGTGGCTCCCTTCAAGGCAAAGTACTGTTTAATTGTTTTTTTTTCTTCTTTCTAGTTCAAAAAGAGATGCAAGCAACTGAAGTAAGAATGCAGAGGAGTACTGGAGCTGCTTTTTAGAATTTTTTTTTTTTTTTTTACTAAGCTAATCAAACGTAAGTATTAATGGGCAAGTCAAGTAACCATCACACAGCACGCTCCCCTAACTCACGTGCATTGAGCCTACCTAGTCACCAAATTTAAATAAATATTTTTCTGAACAAGAAAATAAAGTTAAAAAAGCAGCTAAACTGTGCCATACATCTGATGATCCTGTTTCCATGTAAATAATAAAATATTGAAAAACAAAAGGAAATGGAAATACAAGAATTAATAAAATACAAGATGAATTGTGTCTAATAGTACACGTTTCTCAGTTTGTTCCCAAATGCAACAAACTTGTGTCTATGTCTTCTGCTGGCACCCTTTGCAAACTGTGACAGGCCTTTCAGCACCATGCATTTCTGCTTAAATTTGAACCAGCATAATATTCTGTGGTGATTTGCATATGCAGCCCATGATGCTTTGCAGTGTGGGGACATGTGTGATTTTGTATTTCTTTGAAACTTGCGTTAATTCATTCTTACCTTTCTTACCATCATTTAACTATGCTGACCTGTTCTAAAAAGTCAGCACCTAAATCCACCCTGGCCAGGCTGGACCCTCTCCTTTATTCATTCTGTTGCTCTGCCACTGACTCCTTGCCACTAACTCACCACTGTCTCCTGTACCAGAACCTCTCTATCCCCTCTTGAATCCTGTTGTCTCTCTATGTGCTGCCTTCCTCTCAAAATATTGGCTTGCCTCTCTCCCCTCTTATCTCTGTGCTGCTCTCACCCAATATTTCCTCCTCATCCTCATCCTCTACTCTGTTTTTGAGACCTGCGCTCTTTCAGGAGCCCTCACTGTAACACCTTTGTTGTCCAATCTGCCTGTTTTTTTTTGGTTTTGGTACACTTAACCTCCTCTGGAACTCCTGTTCTCATTCCATCTGCCACTCCTCCTACCCCTCTCAAACGGCAACTCAGTGCTGTCTACTTCCCAGTGTGCTCGTGCCCCTCAACCCCTTACCTTAGCCGGCATATATTTACTTTAGTGGACACACCTTGGGGCGAAGTGCCCGAGGTAGAAATCGACCCGCATGCATAGCAGTCACTGATATGTCATGCTCCCCTGAGCACCATACATAAGGCCATCGCAAACTACTGAAGCCAAAACTAGGAAATGTTAATTATTAAAATATTTCAGAATATACTCCTGGACCCGAGGGTGTGTGGGGCAGAGGCGGAGCACACCACAGAACAAACATAAGGATATTGCAAACTACTACAGCGAATAGCTCATTTGGTACTGGAATATGTCACTTCCCATCATAGAAAGGCATGTTTTGCCACACTGTGTGATTTTTGACAAGAGAACGTCAGAATGAGTACGGCCTGAAGATAGTAATAAAATATAACTCCATTAAACTGCATATTTTGGTTTCGCATTTATTTGGGGGGTGGTACCAGTGCAGTTCAATAACACTTATGACCATATAAAATAAATAAATCCAATTTGGCCGATTGCAGATGAGGAACACTGACGTTTGAAAGGGGGCATGGCCAACAGCCACCGTTTGGATGAAAAAGTACCGTAATCCGCAGAATTCTACAACCAGGGCACTATGTCCCCTAATATAAATAATTGCCCCTCAGCCTACCAATCAACGAGAGCAAATGTTGTGATGCTACAGACCTGGGTAACTCTGGTGTATTTTAACTACAAGCTACTAGTTATTTAGTGGGTCGAATCCTTGATTCATCATCATTGCCTCTTCTGTCTGCTGCTACTAAGTAACAGTAACACGCTCCTCTTGTGTTTTAGGGAGGCTGTGCTTGCAGTTGTCACTATAAATGTATTTTATTTGCTCTTCACCGCCCCTAGGCTATCTACCCCCCAACCCCCTCACACACAGAATCAAGCTTTGGCTTAGTGCACGTATCCTGGTTATCAAGGTTCTAAACAAAAACTATGCAGATAAAATAGAAGTGTAACACAGTGGGTACCTGTAGACAGTTAATCACTTCTAGGCAATCCTCCCTACACAGTACTCATTCACTCTGCAAACATTTATACAATGCTTCCACAAATGGTTCCAATCAGACTTCTCAACAAACTAATGTTAATGGGGTATAAAACTAGTCTCCTACCCGAAGCAAGCTAATCTAAATGAAGCCTAGGAGTGCAAATGTGTGCCAAGCACCCAATCTGCAGTTACTGTATTTAGCAATTACCCATACAGACCTTAAATTTTGGATCACTTTGTCACCCAAAAGTGTCTAGGGTCAGTACATGAGGGAAAGGGCTGTAAACACTAGATTTCTTTCCCAAACCACAATTCAAGTCCTTTCAATTACAGACTGGGTTAACACTTCGGCTTTTTAACATTTGTCCCAACAAACATTTTTAGAGTTTAAAATCTTGGGAGAGGAATAGACAACCCCAGCAAAAATAGGGAGAGAAGGAGAGAGATATCCTTGCCAGCAGGAGTTTGTGGGAGATAAGGGAATTTGAGGGAGATGGAGCATGAAAGGGATTGACATACGTAAAGGGCAACCCCACCACCATGCTTGCCACAGTTCTGGTGCTGGAGGTGGAAATCAGGGAGCACTAAACTGATGTCAAGTACCCTGGAGGACAGTCAGGTTTCAGTAAAGCATAAAAGGTCAGGGGAGTACTGGAAGACCCTCAACTTTAAGGTTGTCTAGTTTGTGAAGGAGACTCCTGACACTGAAGTGGAAAAACCTGAGGCCTTTAGGCAGAGGGGGTGGAGTGGTGGAAGGAAGCGGAGGAACAGTGTTGAGCTGAACGTCTCCAGCTAGAAGAATAAGAAGGAGCATCAGAAGGAGAATGGAGTGAGAGTTGCACCCTTTGGACCAGTGGGATGTGGGGTGGAAGAAATGAGGGGAAAGGCCAGCAAAAAGAAGTAATTAAGGATTAAAGGAGGAGTATGCAGGCACCCAGGATGGATGTGGGGGGTAGGTGGAAAGGAGAGGAGGAAAGATGGTATAGAGGGTGGAGGGAGAATGGAGGTTAAACAGAGGATGGAGAGGACAGTGAGGGGTAGAGAAATTAGGGAAGCAGGCCAGCAGGGGAAAGGGGAGGACAGAAATAGGCGAGTGAGAAAGGCATTATGGGGAGGTGCTGAGCATGGTGAAAGTAGTAACTAGGTGAGGAAGCAGAAAGTGGGGGAGCCTTAGAATTACAGAGCGCTTAGAACAAGCTAAGAGGGTGACACACGAGGGCTACAACAAAGCAGTTGCCATGTGTAACTTGGGGTAGATGCAGCTGTAAATAAATAACCCTACCTAAAGGTTGGGGAGCAGGGCTAATCGCGGTGGAGTCGGTGGCTCTGCTGTCCAGGTGCATGACTGGTTGGCAAGTGACAGGGAGGGACAGTCGCCTAAGTTACTCTCTGACCCCCTAGTAGTCTTGTGGGTGAGTGGTGGGGGGGTCACCTATGTTGCAACAGTAATCCTTCCTGGACAGTCCACCCGTGTGCTATAGTAGAAATAGAAAGCTGATGGGAGTGAAATTGATTTATGTGGTCATAATGCTCCCGACTGTCTGCTGATTGAAGGAGTGTCACTAAGTCTCCATTACATGACTCATTCCCTGAGGAGCACAGCTATGCATCAGTTTAGTGATGCTAGCCTGGAGTCTCAAATTATGTTGAAAACCAGTCATTAAAATTAAAGCAGCCTCCAGAGCTGTTGGAGTACCACTACAGAGGCTGTATAGCGCAGTGGTCTAAGGCTCTGAGCTGCAAATCTGGTGACTCCCACAGCTTCCACTTTTTTTTTTTATTTGGTTGTTTAACCAGGTATAGCACACTAAGCTGAAAGCTTTTTTACAGGAGTGACCTGGGAACACAAGGAGGTTAAGTGACTTGCTCAGGGTCACACAGTATGCAAGTGGAAGCTGTGGGATTCAAACCCAGGTCTGGTCTGCTGGATGTCACCAGATTTGCAGCTCAGAGCCTTAGACCACTGCACTATCCTGCCTCCTGTGTGACCCTGAGCAAGTCACTTAACCTCCTTGTGCTCCCAGGTCGCTCCTGTAAAAAAGCTTTCAGCTTGGTGTGCTATACCTGGTTAAACAACTAAATAAAAAAAACCTCCATGGGAGACAGACATACTTGGAGAAACATACTGGGAAGGCTTAGCATGATAACTCCAATGCAGCCATGAAATGCATTGCCCAAGGAAGAGACATCAGAATCAAGCTTTGACTTAGTTCCAGGACTACCCACAATCCGACTGGGCCACTGAATGAAACCTGCTGCAATGTATGATGATTAATCAGGATTTCCAAATGTTGACAAAAGTGAGACAAATATAAACCTTATCCAGACAAATATAAACCAACCACATTTAAATGTGCAACTCATACCTAGCCAGGATAGCCTATTCATTTATTACAAATAAAAAATGGCCACATTGTCACAGTCACTCACCTTAGAAACAGGAGCTGAAGGCAGAACTTTTGGAGGATGCAGTGGTGCAGTCGTAATCAATTTGTCTCCCGACTCCTCCTAGATGTCTCCAGTGAGTCCCCTGCTTGCTCGCTCTCTCGATGCTGGACCGTGGCGTTAATTTAGCACCAGACAAGAGACACACAGGATGATTGGTGCTGATGGGCCGCACTCAGACTCACTCACCGCAGTCTCAAATCAGATTAGGGCCTAATCATTAGGCAATTGGCAATAGGCACGCCGCACAGCAGTAAGTCCTACTACCTAGGCTCTATGCTCGACTACTCACTCAACTGCTCAACTGCTACTGGGCCTGGCTCCCGACCGACTCTGCTGCTGGCTGACTGGTGACCGACCTCGTTCTCGGCTTGTAGTCGTCGTCACTCCTCTCTCTGTCCACCAACTGTCGTCTCTGCAGTGCAATCTTCACCGTGTATGTATGCTCAGTTGCTCACGCTGCCAGGACTCTTCTCTGACTCGTCCGTCTGACCCAAATTCCACGCCACAAAGCACCGACCGAAAAGAGCTTTCTGTGACTTCATCAGGCATTTAAAGAGCCCGCTACACCCCAACCCCACCCCTTATTTTGCATGACACGCCTCCTTTGTCGACCAGCGGACCTGATTGAGATATGAAACACCTTTCTCAATCAGGTCCTCCTAGCAGCGTCACAGCACGCCACGCTACAGCAACCCCCCACCCTCCTCCTCAAAACTTTTACTGAAGTGCCCAGGAATTGGGAAAGCCTGAAAAAACCCGAATGAAACAAAGGAATGCAGCAGACGACCAGCTGGCTCCTGCTACCCCAGCTGATAGCTGCAGCACACCGTGCCGTCAGGCGTATCGGTAGCTATGCCCTTGGTCCTGCCAACCAATAGCTGAGATCAAACAGGCATATTAGCATACAGTGAGCTCAGGAAGCTCACTGCTGCTCATGAAATGGCTGCTGCCAGCAACAGGAAGTGGAAGTTGTGGGTAGCTATTCTAAATCATTAAATAAAGTTGTTACTGTCTGAAATCACTAATTGAGAATTTCTGCAGTGTCTGAGGAAAGCTTTGTCTTTTCCATTGTTTCCCTTTAATGTAATTCTTAATCGTGTTTCCTTTCTTTCTAAATTCTGTTTTTCTCTCTTCCCCCTTCCTTAACTGTCTCCTTTCCTATATACCTTCTTCCACCTATTCCTTCCATTCCTCTGACTCTCACTCTTTTTCTATTCCTGCCTGTTTAACTTCTTCTAGGCAATCTGCATTCATGTGCTCACTCCCATCAACTTGCAGTCATCTTCCAACCTCCCTCCATCGCTCCCCTTTTATTTACCATTTAAATACTCACTCCAAAACTTTTTCTCCCCCTCCTGCTCTTGCTCTTAACCTTACTATACTCTTTGCCAGTCTCTGACCTTCTACTATTCTGTGCCAGTGACACACAACTTGTAGTTACTTAGCAACCCATTTTAATCCTTTTAGAATATTCTGTTTTTTTCACCAAACCTATTTCTCCTATACTTAAATTGATATTTGACCTAGGGTTGTAGTTTATCTATAATCATCTCGTAAATTATACTAGCTACTAATTGACAGTACTTGATTTCATAATTTACTTTGTACCCTCTGTTCCCTCTCCCCTGGGTCACACCTAGGAACTAGCCTTGGCTCAGTGAACCTTTCCCAGTTACCAAATTTCACATAAAATAATAAATAAATATGTGATCAGTCCAAAAGGGAGTGCAGTTTGTCACTGGTAGAGCCCAGCCAACCCCAGTGTTTCATTCAGATCGAGATTTGTGTTGGAGCTGAGAACTGTGACAGATTCTGCAGAGCTGCATGTGCCACTGAGGCCCTTAGTGCTTGGTTTTTGGCCGTGTAACACAAGTACAGTGTTAGACTCCTGAATGGAGAAAGCAGGAACCGAAATAGTCAATATTATGTTGTCATGACAAGTAAATACCTAACAGATGGTGATTCCTAGATGAAAATCAAAAAGGGGTAATTTTAGGTGAGCAGTGCATGTAAATTCTGCCCCTTGCACTACTACTCTGGACCTTGGATGACCACGGCCATCACTAAAGATCCCTATATAGTAAGGGCAGAAGAGGAGTTGGAGAGAAAGTCTACTTAGAAATATTGAAGACCAAAGTCCCCTCATGGGGTGAAGATTAACTGTGGCTGAGAGGTGGTTGTACAGCTCACTCCTGCACAAGTCCATCACATGCAGTGACCGTCATGCAAGCACAGACTATGCTCCTGGTTTTCCTATATTCAGCTCAGGCTCTGCAACATTTTGCATAGAACTAATTCGGCAGTAGTTATTTTGGGAGCCCTCAGCTGTGCAAAGGACTTTGTTAGAGGGGCATAATTCAGAGTGAAAACCTGTGCAGGAACCCCCGGTCTACAGACACATTTAAATTTTGTCTGCATTCTCCACTATAGTAACAGTCTTTATTCTGTCTACCCTGTATCAGTCCCAGCCCACACTGTATGTCAGCTGAGAGTAATTCTTTTTTTTTGATGACTACCCTTAGCAAATGTGACACAATGGCAACACCATGGCACCACAATGGCAACACAGTGGTGAGCTACAAAATGTGCAATGGTACTACCCAGTGGTACCATGGTTGTACTACGGTAGTTTACATTTTGATTATTTTTGTTGCTGTGATAGGACAGTAGTACAATGGTATTTTTTTTTTGAATTGTTTAACCAGGAGTGGCACACTAAGCTGAAAGCTTGTTTACAGGTGTGGCCTGGGAGCACAGGGAAGTTAAGTGACTTGCTCAGGGTCACACAGTATGCAAGTGGGGGCTGTGGGATTCAAACCCAGGTCTCCAGATTTGCAGCTCAGAGCCTTAAACCACTGCGCTATACTGCCTCCCTATTGAATTGAAACAAACCACTGTGATACCATGAAAACCTTAATGGTAGTACAGTGGTAATCACAGTGGTATTGCAATGGCAAATGAGTGGTATTACAGTGGTATTCCGAATAACTTTTTGTAAGGGTAGGTAAGTGCACAGGACACAAAGTCCTTTTAGAGACACAACCCAAGTCACGGAACTACATCACAATACAGTTTGGTTGCACAGTCACTGATGGCAGAGAGAGAGGGGGGCACAGCGGCCATCACAGAGACATTGGCCACACTTATTTATTTATTTAAAAAGCTTCACCAGAAAAGACATACTGAGCTTTAAAGTAGCTCATTTCCAGATGTGTCCTGGAGGTAGAGGGATAAACACAGAGATGAAGCTGCACATACAATAATACAATAAAACAGTAATTACACAGCTTATTACAATAGTACAGTATTATACATCCTTTACAAATAAGATACAGGTCATGAGGGAGAAAGTAATAACAGTGCACAAATGTGCAAAGGACTGCAGGAGTATCAGGCTCACACAAGATGTTAACAATAGTTTAAACCAAGCCAGAGCGTGGGGGAGTGGCTGGGGGGACTAGTATGTGAGAGGGGTGCAAGGGAGAGGGGAGGAGGTGTAGAGGTCAAGAGAGATCAGGAGTAGGTGGAAGCATGAAGAAGGAAGAGTGGAAAGAGGGGATGGGGCAATTAACCAAAGGGAGTTACAGGAGGTGGGGTGAGGGAGAGGGGGAGAGAGGGCCAGGAGTAGGTTGAAGTATGAAGAGAGGAAGAGTCAGGTGAGGGGGAGGGGTAATTAACCTCAACTGTGACATTGCAGTTCTAGGGTATAAACTATATAGGAAGGATAGGAGCACAGCAACGGGGGAAGTGACTCTGTACATGAAGGTAGGGATAACTTATACCAGAGAGGAAGTGGTGGCGGGTAACACTGAAGCACCGTGGGTACAGGAACAATCTACTAGGGGGAAGAAACTAAGGATGGGGTGGTCTACAGGCCGCCTTCCCAGAAAGAGAAACTGGACAGGGTACTAGGGTCTCAAATCTCTGAAATGGCCATAAGAGGGAGGTAGTAATAATAGGGGATTTCAGTCTATCTGGGTGGATTGGAAAGTCCCAGCTACCTCCTGTACTAGGGGTGAATTCAGAGTTGGTTCCTGCCCCAGGGTGTCTTGGAATCCGCTAGGGGGAGAACTGTACTGGACTTGGTCCTGTCCAACTGCAGGCATATTCAGGATGTGAAAGTGGAAGCAACAGTGCAGGTAGTGACCACCACACGATGTGGTTCCACCTGGACATGGGCATGGGTGTGGTCAGAACCAAAACAATGGTTTTGGACTTTAAGAGGGCTGATTTTGGTAGGATGGGAGAAATTTTAGTATGTTACCTTTCTGGGATCAGAAGGGAAATGGATGTAGAACAGAAATGGCAACAATGAAGGGACTGATGGAAGCCACTAATGAATGTGCCTAAATCAAAAGTAAGAAAACTAAAGCCAGAAAGCCCAGCTGGTTCAGAAAGGAGGTGGCAAAAGCTGTAAGTGACAAGAGGGCAGCCATGCAGAAGCACAAACGCACTCAGAAGGAAGAGGATAGGGAAAATTACTCTGCTAACTCAAGACAGGCAAGCAGAGCAGTTAGGTTACAAAGGCTAAAAAAGAAGTGCAGCTGGCACTGGTGGTAAAAACAGAGAAAAATACCTTTTTCCAATATATAAGGGAGAAAAGGAACACCAAGGATGAAATAGATTAAAAAAGGTGGTATGGCAGAGGGTAGTGAAAGAAAGCAGAGGTACTTGACAAGTACTTCTGTTCAGTCTTCACTAGACAGGACGGACCAGTGCCACAAGGGGTTGGGAAAGGGAGGGTGGCAGTCACAGATGAATTCATAGCTGCTGCCAGGGTACTTAAGAGCCTAAGGGTCCTGAAGGTGGATAAATCCCCAGGGCCACATGGCATGCACTCAAGGATCCTAAGGGAACTAGTGGAGGCTCTGGTGGATCCCCTGGTAGACCTAACACCTCTCTGGAGTCAGGGATCTGCCCCGAGATTGCAGAACTGCACATTATTTTTTATTTATTTATTTATTTTAGTCTTTGGTAACCAGGTAAGCCCACTAGGCACAAGTACCTGTTTTCAGGGGTGACCTGGGAGCACTGGGGTGGTTAAGTGACTTGCTCAGAGTCACACAGTATGCAAGTAGAGGTTATGGGAATCAAACCCAGGTCTGCTGGATAAATAAATAAATATACCAAGCTCATTCACAGCTCATTACTCTAACTTCTAGGCTATACTGCCAGTCTCTCCACAAAGGTGGGCTGCAGGATGAACCAGGGAACTACAGGCCAGTCATGCTGACCTCAATAGTGGGCAAGCTGATGGAGACTCTTCTGAAAGGGAGACTGGGGAACTTTCTGGAGGACAATAAGCTCCAGGACATAAGGCTGCATGGGTTTGCATCAGGGAGGTCCTGCCAGATTAGCCTAATTGACTTCTTTGAATGGGTCATTAGGACAGTGGACAAGGGCCAAGCAGTTGATATCCTGTATCTGGACTTCAGCAAGGCCTATGACTCATAGGAGACTCATCAGGCAGCTGGAAGACCTGGAGTTGGGGGGGGGGTCTGAGCTTGTTGTTGGGTAAAAAGTTGGCTATAGAACAGAATCCAAAAGGTGGCAGTGGTGGAGGAATTCTCAGAAGCTAGGCTACTGACCAGTGGGGTCCCATAGGACTCTGTGCTTGGTCCGGTGTTGTTTAGTATATTCATAAGTGACATCACAGATGGGATCAGGGGTAAGATATGCCTGTTCATGGATGACACCAAGTTCTGTGGGAGGGTGGACATGGAGGAGGAGACAGGAACTCAAGGAAGACCTGGCTAGGCTAGAGAAGTGGTCTGGCATTTGGCAAGTGGGGTTCAGTGCTAAAAAGTGTAACGGTATGCACTTAGGGTTGAAAACCCAGAGACCAAATACTGGTGGTGGAGGAAAAGAACCTGGGTGTAATTATCAAGAGTGATCTGCAATACTCAGCACAATGCAGGAATGCTATAACCAAAGCAAATCGGATGCTGGCCTGCATAGCCAGGGGAATCACCAGGAGCAAGGTGCAAGTCATTTTGCTGCTGCACAGGTCTCTAGTGAGACTGCACATAGAGTATAGTCTGTAGTATTGGTGCCCTTATCTAAAGAAGGATATAAACTTGCTGGAAATGGTACAGAGAAGGGCAACTAAGATGAACCAGAGCCAGCAAGGCACCTACGAGGAGAAGCTCAGGGAGTTCAACATGTATTTTCTTGAAAACAGATGGCGGGGGGGGACATGGTTGAGACCTTAAGTACCTTAAAAGTATATACAGCGTGACCACAGAGGGCCTCTTCTGCCTTAGTGGAAACAAGAAGGTTCAGAAGGGAGATGAGGAGGCACTTTTATACTGAGAGGGTGGTGACTAAGTGGAATGAGTTGCTGAAGAGGTGGTATCCCTAAAAATGATGGACAGCTTTAGGAGACGTTTGGACAGGGTGAAGGAGAAAGTTGCAAGTGGAGGGACAGGGGGTACTTTACAGGGGTCAGGAGGATATGGGGAGGGGGCAATTCCCTCTGTAAATGCAGTGGGAACTGCACATTTGAGCAGACCAGATAGACCATAAGGCCTTTATTTACTGACACATTTGTATATTCATATGCAACTGTATCACACTGTGAACAGGTTGTTTACAGATAAATCAGAGATAAGCTGACATACAGCTACTGCAGTTAGGTAGTTGGGTCCTATACCACAGGTTCAGTGGAAGCCTTGAGGTATGCAAGGACTAGATTGGAGAGCCATAGCTTAACCCACACCTATACTTTCCTATATTACTGTTCCCGATTTTCCCCAATAAAATGTATTCCTTGTTTTTATTTTCTGTGCTCAGCTGCCTTCCTACCTATTGTGTCATTTCTGTTACTGCTTGATTGCCAGTGTGGGTACTGCAGAGAGGGTCAGCAGGGCTCCAGATAGTAAACAAAGCTCAAAAACGATACGTCAGATCCAAGTAACTAATTACTTCTGCTCAATCCTGCTCAAAATTATGCAAAACTAGACACATCTCCCCAGAACATTTCAGCAGATCAGTGCTAAGCAACACAAATGACATGTTTCCATTTTGCCTTCAAAGAATTCTGAGACAGCCATGCACTTTCTCGGTTATACAAAATTTGCAAATCATGCTCAGTTAGAGCAATTACTGCCAAATTGTTGAGTACCTGGTGCTGGAATAATAGCCTGCATCTAGCCTGCCATAGAAAAAAATGTAATACATATAGACAACAATCTTACAGTACTACTGTCATATTTTATGTGGGATGAAAAGGAATCAAGAATAATCTCCTCATAAGATACTGTGGCCCAACTGACAGCTTTCCATCTGGCAGCCAGCGGGAACCAAAAACTTTCTGTGAAAGGTGTGACAGGGTTGAATAAGACCCTGTCCCATTTGTTATGCAGAAAGAGTTAAAAGCAAGGATCTGTTCTATCCTCTCCTTTTGTGTCTCTTGTTTGTCTGCACAATCTAATTTTCTTGTGAGACCTAGGGACTGATAACTCTGATAGTCTCATGATTCTCCCCCTCTCAGTATCTCCCTGCCTTCACTTGCTGTTTCTATCTTTTCTTCACCATTTCTTATCTGTGGGTATAAAAATATACATGGATCTTTATGTGAAACTGGGTTCTCAGGTTTGAAAATGTACATAGTTAGCTGGCCTGCTGGCACAGCGGTTGGATTTCTGCTAGTGACACCAGCAACATTGGGTTCAGGAGTGAACCCGGGCCACTGAAGGGCCAGCCGGGGGAGAAGACTTGAATGCCCCTTGACTGCTCGTCTTCTCTAAGGGGAGAGGGTGGGGACCAAGGTCCGCAACTTGCCTGACCCCGGGCGGAGGCTCGAGGTATGGCAAGTCCTACAGTCATAGGAGGGACTGGTCGATGACATGCGGTGGACGTCGGCACGCGGCACCTTGACGTCAGGGCGTACACTGCATGTAGGGAGAACATGGAGGAAAAAGCACCTTGGAGCGTGGATAGATGGAGGGCCAACCTGACCCTAATTACAGCTGCCTGCCTTAACCACTGGGAGACTCTATGAGATTTGAAGACATTGGGGCATTGTGGCGCCGCCCCATACCTGCCTGGGGGTGTAGCCACGGCTCCGTGGGGGAACCTCCAGGGACTCAAGGTAAGGCTAGCTGGGGGGGGCTAGGTGACTCCCGAAGAAGCGCAGCTCCGGGATAAGGGGAGGAGAATAAACAGAAAGTAAAAAAAAAAGAAAATGTACATACAGTAGTTAACTGTTGAAATGATCACAAAAAGCTATTTGGAACTTGAGGAGTTAACCTTGAGATGCAGTTTGACCTCCTCAGGCTTGTTTGCAAAATTGTCAGTATGAGACCAGCTTGGAATACAGTATTCTTTTTGTAAGCCTGCTCAGGAAAGAAACGGACAGAAACTCTGATACATTTTGTGAGAAACAGGATCTCTCTTTAGCTCAGAATGAAGAAATGAATTGTCAGGCAAAGACTTCTTATAAAAAGACAGCAATCTTTTGTTGGAGAGAGAGAGAGAGAGAGAGAGAGAGAGAGAGAGAGAGAGACACACTGAAATTTAGAATTAGAGATACCCTCATATGAAGGACTTTGTTTTGTTTGAACTGCCTATATAAGAGCTATCCTGCACAATTTTATTTTATTTTATGGATGATAATAAAATGCTACTTGCAAATGTTATGACTGCTTCTGGTTTTCCTATGCTTCCTGACCTGCACCTTGATGACAAAAGGGCAGGTCAAAAGAAAACAGTGCATGGTTTCCAACTCATCTCTAGGCCACATTCTGTCCTGTAAGCTTTTATGTTTCGGGTTGCCTTTCACTAGGCATCCATGGCAACTCAGCCATGCTATGTCCCAGATTCTAGAGGGAGTCCTGTTGTCCGTGAAATAAACTTCTCTTATTTTTTTTTCCATTCTATTTATCACCTGGAACTTCTTGGGGCATCTCTCAGGCGGACCCATTCAACTGCTGCACCTAACTCCCCACCTGAAACTCCCTGACCGAGGAGTACCTCACTCTAACTCCCTGACCACAGCTGCCCCCGGATCTATACCCCTCTGGGGCAGAGCCAATGACTTACTGGGTGTCCTCGACTGAAATCTAGACAGCCAGGCCAGGAGCAGTGCGTGGTCTCAGGGGAAGTCGGCCAGGAAAGTCCAGTGTTGGGGATGTGGGTTGAAGTCACTTGGGCCACGTCACCTCCTCTGAGAGCAAGGAGTTTTTCCTGTATTGGTTCCCTCCCCCTTTGGCTCAGACATGCAGTGTGTTCAGCACAGGATCGCTACCGCAGCCAATCCCCTTGGTTGCTGGACCGCGAGCTTGCTGTGCCCCTCAGCCATCGCTAGGTGCCACCAAAACACAGGATCAATGTCCCCCCCACAGGACAGGAGAACAGTCCTCTGGACACTCAAACCTGTCCTCCCCCTGTCGACACTCGGCGGCCCGCGCTCGCTTCCGAACCCGGGTAGCCGGCGTAGCGTGAAGTGTGGCATCCATCGCCTCAACCCTCAGCACCACCGGGCCGGTTACATCTGCCTTGTTATAGTCCTGACCTTTGTATTCCGATTCAATCACATATCCCTGGATTTGATAGTATCATAGAGTTTTGGTCTTGTAGCACAGTGATACTCCCTCCGTGGCTCATGAGTCACATACGGCTCTTCAAGATATAATTTGTGGCTCTTTTTGTGGCTCTTTAACACTTAATTAACTCTGTGTAATCTGCAACTCTTCAAGGTATCAAACTCTGGTTACAAGCCACGGGGGAACTGTGAGCGAAGCAAATGTGTCATTAGTGCAAATTAGCTGAGTTTCTCTTTTGAAGTTTAACTTATGGAGGTGGTCCCACTGCAAAACTGACACATGCCTTAGACTTGTCTCATAACAAACCAAATGCATTGTGATTACAGTTTGCTAAGAGTCACTGGTCTGTCACTGCGGTTTTACCAACTGCTGTCATAAACAGGTTTTTATTTTTGTCATCTGTGGCAAACAAGGTTTTGGAATTAGCTATCAGTTTGTCAGGCTACAGGAAATAGATCACACATCCAAGGCAGAACAGGCACTTAAATAGTCTCTCACACCACTGGAACAACTTTGAACATTTTACTAGTAGAGCTGTGTGAATGTGGAATTCTACCAGCATTCTGAAAAGCATTTCTATGTAGTCGGATTATGTGCAGTCTTTAATCAGCTCACGGTGTGCCATGTATCTAACTGACATCCATTCTAATAAAACACTGTGATATTAATAGTGAGCCAGAGGCTCACTTAAATATTTTCCACTGTCAGACTGTGCTATTACTTTTAGTAAATGAAATAAATATTTATTAAATTAATGTTTAGTATTCTTTTCTTTTACGTTGAAGTGCGTTTGAAGTGTGTTTGCCAAGATTTAGTATGACATGTATGTTGTGGCTCCTTGACCAACGTTGACTGCCCATGTGGCTCCTGAGTCGGCCAGGACTGAGTAACACTGTACGTAGCAGATCATACCTGCAAACTAGTAAGTTTCCCATTGTCTTAATTTATCTAAAAGTGGAACTACATATCCTGGAGTACCTGCAGTATTTTTCAGTTTATTTATGCCCACATTTCATTTCGCAATACATGGAGGTGGAAGTCTAGGTTTGCTGGCAAAGGCACCTAGCTTCACCTGATCTCTTTTCTTCTAGGTTGCTTGAAAGGACAGAGCAAAGAATCTTACCAGAGGAGCAAGGAAAAGGATTAAGGCTTCTTTTGGCTAGGCAGATTTACTGTGTGCTATTTTCTTTTGTACTCACAGGGATTGTTACTGTTTGTTGCTAACATTTTATTGCTTTATTTTTCTCTGATTCAAATTGTTGTTGCTGGGTATACCTTCTGCTGCATTATTACAGGGTGTGCCTACAAGTGTGTGCTTACAGATTACTGCTATAATCTTCTGATTCAAATTGTCTTTTGCAAGGTATATCTTCTGTTACTGCTTTATTTTTCTCTGTAGCAAAGTGTTTCTTACAGTGTATATCTTCTGTGAAATTATTAGAGGTGGTACTTTACAGGTTTTACAGTTTTATCTGTCATTAGGATAAGCTTTCAGGGCTACTGCATGTGTTGCTGACTGATTGTTTCTGCTCTTACCTCCTTGTTTCATTTGTCCGTGGTTCTTCTTTTTCAGCAGGGGAAGGGCCCAGCCTCCCCACACGACACTCCTTTTATAGGATAGCACAGTCATGACATTTCCTATAGCAAAGCAGGAAGGGGTGGATCAGAGGTGTATCCACACAGTGACCTCATTTACAGGGGCATAAGTAATTTAACTTGTTATAGTAAGTTATACACAAGCAAACAAACAAAACACAAAATCAAACTTTTGCTTTCATTTTCCTCCTAATTACTCTGACCAGATTATAAACCCAGCAACTTATCTGGAATGGATATTATTAACTACAGGTACTGTGGGACACTTTTCAGAAGGGCAGTTTTACAGGATTTAGGACACTGTCCTACATGCTGGGCCATTGGAGGTCTAATGGCTCAGCTTCAGGCAGCAGGGGCAGAGATTGCGCACTTCAAATCGCTTATTCAGGAGGAAATATATTATAAGAACCACCCGCCATTTCCACAAGATCCGACAGAATCACCTCAACCATAGAGGGTAGTTGGTCCAGGAGGTTGGCAGGTGGTTAGGAGAGGCCCCATCACTCGGTGCTCTCCAACATATCACCTCCACAAACCATATAAAAACTACAAACAGGTATCTGCCTCTATTTCCAAAACCAGAGGGGCAGAGGACACTGCAGCACAGGAGCTAGCACAACAAAACTCACCCAAAACAGGAACCAAAACAAAAAAAGCAAAAAGGAATCAAAAAAACTTCTGATCATAGGAGACTCCATGATTTGGGGAGTTGATTCCTATCTCCAGCCAGGGGTAATGGTCAGATGTCTCCCAGGTACATCAGCGTGGAGAGACAGTGACCGCATTGCTAAAATTGTACAGAAAGAAGGAGAAAACATTGACATCCTAGTACACATAGGGACAGATGATCTCACCAGCCAGTCAGTTGTGGAGACCAAGGAACACCTGACCAGGCTGGGTGACAAACTATCATCCATTTCATATGGTATCTCCTTCTCTGAGATCCTGTCAGTCTGGGAGAGGGGACAGATGGACAGAAGGTCAGAGAAGGGGAGATAGGGGAGCTAAACATGTGGCTGAAGGGCTTCTGCCAGGAAAAAGGACACAAATTTGTAGGGAACTGGCAACAGTTTTGGGAACAAAAGTTCTTTATATTTGATGGACTGCATCTGACTAAGGAGGGAGTCAGTGCATTGGGGCAGCAGTTTGACATCTTTGCAGAATATTTAAACTAGTAAATGGGGAGAGGGGTGCAGCACCCCATGCGTCGAATGGGAAGAACACCCCTCCCCCCCTCAGCTAGTGGTCAAACAGGGATTCAGCATGTTTGCAGTTCATTTGCATCACCAGGTAAGAAAAAGGTCCGTCTTCCCATATGGCCTTACGGAAATGCAAACCTCAACCAACAACTAACACACGAAATCTGGCCAATGGAAAATCATGTACACAAATGTTCACAGCCTGGGAAATAAGATCCCAGACCTGCAGTCAATAATGTCAGAGGCTAAACTGGACATAGTAGCAATTAGTGAGATGTAGTTTACCAGTAACCACACTTGGGAGACTTCAGTACCTGGCTATGTACTGTTCAGAAGAGACCATGGTGCAAAAAGGGGGGGAGTGGCTCTGTATGTCAATGAAAATATCAAAGCTACAGAAATTCAGAATACACATAAGGAGCCAGAAGAACTGTGGGTCACCCTGGAAACAGGAAATGGGACAGCCATATGAACTGGGGTTGTCTACAGGCCTCCAGACCAGGGAGAGGACATAGACACATTACTGTTAGAAGATATACAAGACATTACAGCTAAAGGAAGGTTCTGATAATGGGAGACTTCAACATGCCGGATACAGATTGATCAATACCAGCAGGAACATCTGCCAAAACTAGACATATAGTGGATTCCCAGCAGGGGGAGGGCCTCAAACAACTGATACAACAACCCACAAGAGACAGAATTATCCTAGATCATGTACTGACTGTCAGAAAAGGCTTGCCTGCTTCTGTTGGAGGCTGTGAAACTTGCTATACTGCAGAGAACAAACTAGAATGCATTTGAGGAACTGGGAACCTGGTAAGACATAATACCGTTGGGGACTTGTTAGGAAGGTAAGCTACGCTTTCTACAGAAAGTTTCATTTTTTCTTATTGGCGTTAAGAAGAGAATTGCAGGATTCCATTAAAGTGCAGTAATTTTATAACCAGAGGGGGTGAAATACAACTGAAGTTGCTTGATTCCTGTGCTAGAGACCTAGGATTTGGAAGGATATTTGTGCAACATTTTAGAAGTGTCCTGCTGGCTGAGCAGTGAGTTTATCCCTGGTTTCAGATAAGGGTTTATGTATTAGAGTCAGACATAGCAAAGTGACTACACTGAAAGGCCTGCTTACATCACAGGTGTCACTAGTCAATCAATTGATTCTGGGTGGGGCTTTTATCACTGAGCTGTCTTAGGCAAACTACACAGTGAGAAGCCACTAGGAAAAGACTTGCCTGCTTCTGTTGGAGGCTATGAAACTTGCTATACTGCATTGAACAAACTAGAACGCATTTAAGGAACTGGGAACCTGGTAAGACATAATATTGTTGGAGACTTGTTAGGAAGGTAAGCTACGCTTTCTACAGAAGGTTTCATTTTTACTTATTGGCATTAAGAAGAGAATTGCAGGATTCCATTAAAGTGTAGTAATTTTATAACCAGAGGGGGTGAAATACAACTGAAGTTGCTTGATTCCTGTGCTAGAGACCTAGGATTTGGAAGGATATTTGTCTAACATTTTAGAAGTGTCCTGCTGGCTGAGCAGTAACTTCATTTTTATCCCTGGACTCAGTAGAGTGGTTTGTGTAGGAGCAGTGGTCTAGTAAATTGTGGTGTTGGTTGACTTACTATAAAGGGTAGTACTCACCAGGGTGGTGGAGCAGTGGTGTATTTGATTGATTCTAACAGTCACCAGTGGTTGTGGCCTTCCCACCCACCCTTCCCCTCACCCCGCCCACCCCAGGCGTGGCATTTCCTTTATAGCCAAGGTTCTGACATCACTTCCTCAACAGGTCTTGGGGCAGAACTGTCACATTCTTAATAACCCAGCACAGTGCATAAAGGGTAAGTACACACCAAAAAAAAATATGTATATATATATTATATATTACTCATTGTATATTATAAGGAAGAGGGACATGTGGGGAATGGTGCAATGCACTGGCTGTGGGGCAGCAGTTTTCCAGGAGACATTCTGGGACCTGCGTTGCTGCCCTATTTTCAGGCAACTATCAGCTCTGAGGGAGGAGGTTGCCCACCTCAAGGCTTAACTGGCAAGGACTAAGGAGGCCTCCTCCACCCAAAGAGCACCAGTTCCACAACCACTGCCTCAGAGGTTGCCATATGTGAAGAGCAGATGGACCACAGTAGGTTCTGGGAGGGCGAGGGTGGTGGAACAGAGGCATAGCCCCTGAGTTGTACCTCTACACAAATCATATGTCAGTCTGGCAAATCAAGGTTCCTCTATGGTGACACCCTCAGTGGAAACCAAGAAGATGCTGGGACATCCACAAGGGAGACCCACAAAAGAGTGGCAAGGGACACCACAGGGGAAAGAAACAGCTTCTGATAGGGGACTCAGTTGTTAGGGGTGTAGACCTGGGGAAGGGAGAGGAGAGGGAAGTAAGGTGCCTGCCTGGTGCCATGGCTTGGAGGGACAGGAAGCAAATCCTCAGGATTACAGAAGCAGCATCACAGGAGAGGGAACTAGATATCATTGTCCACCTCGGGACAAATGACCTAGCTAGGCATGAGATCAGTGCAGTGCAGGATGAATTTGTGGAGTTGGGGAGGGGCCTCAGACAGGTAGCAAGCACGGTAACCTTCTCAGAGGTGCTGCCAGTCTATGGCAGGGGTGAGGCTAGTTCAAGTTCAAGTTCAAGTTTATTGCTGGAAAGACTCAAAACTGGTGCAGAGCACAGGGCTTTGGCTTCATTGGGGACTGGGGGTCCACCTGGAGAGATGAAGGTCTATACTGGCATGATGGTCTGCATCTGTCCAGGAAGGGAAACAAGTTCATAGGTGACAGGTTTAAAGGCTTCCTTGGCAAGCTTTCAAACTAGCGGAGGGGAGAGGTGCTGGTAGGAAACAGGAAAGTTCAAGCCTCCCCCCACAAAACATGGCAGGTATTAGGGTAAACACTGAGGTACAGAGCTTGACAGAGGGCAGAACAGGGGTAAATGGAAAAATAGACAAGGGCAATAAGAGCAGGGATGGGGTAAAAAAGGATAAAGCCAACATTAAATGGAGGGCAATGAGTACCAATGCCCATAGTCTTGGAAGCAAGCTTCCAGAGCTAGTAGCCCTGATAGAAGAGGAACACGTGGATATTGTGGCAGTCACAGAAACATGGTACATGGAGAACCATGACTAGGATGTCAACATACCAGGGTACACAATCTACAGAAGGGATAGGGAGGGTAAAAGGGGAGGTGGAGTAGCTCTCTACATAAGGGAAGGGATCAAAGCTACAGAACTAAAAAGTAGAGGAGGACAAGAGGCACTCTGGGTCACCTTGGAGACAGGGAATGGCATCACAATCTGCACAGGGGTTGTATGCAGACCCCCATCTCAAGGGGAGGAAATGGACAAGAAAATGATAGAGGATATTCTCAAAATGGCTGAAAAAGGGGAGATACTGTTGATGGGGGACCTGAATATGCCAGATGTTAACTGGACAACATGGACTGCAGCCACATCCAAGAGCAGGGTCATTCTCAATGCCCTACATGGGGCATGCCTTGGACAGCCAGTGGTGGAACCCACTCATGAGGGAGCAATATTAGACCTGGTACTCTCAAATGGAGAGAGGATCACAAATTTAGAAGTCAGTAGACATCTGGGAACAAGCGACCACTGCACAGTGTGCGTCACAATAAACACAACCATGGAGACAAGCCATACAAAGACAAGGATACTGGACTTTAGAAGGGCTGACTTTGACATAATGGGTGAATACCTGAGGAATGCATTAGCAAATGGCCAGAAAGGAGGGGTGGAAGAACAATGGAGAAAAATCAAAACTGCCATCATGGAGGCAATAAGCCTTTCTGTGAAACAAATAAAGTAAACAAAGCGGAATAAAAAAACACTATGGTTCTCAAAAGAGGTGTCAGGGAAGGTTAAGGAGAAAAAGGCTGCATTCAAAATGTATAAGGAATCACAGAAGGAGCACGACAGGGAACTTTATCAATTAAAGCAGAAAGAAGTGGGGAAGGCAGTCAGAAAAGCAAAAGCCCAAACTGAGGAAAGATAGCCAACTCAGTTAAGAAGGGGTATAAAACTTTTAGAGATACATTAGGGAGCATAGAAAGGTTAAGGGAGGATAGTGAAGATTAATAAGGGAGAGGGAGGTGGGAAGGGAGACAGTGAAAAGGCAGAGATACTGAATGAATACTTCTGCTCAGTATAGCAAAGAAGAAGAGGAGGAGTTACCTAAACCAAACAATAGAAGCACTCTTGGGTAGTGAGGTTGACGCCAGTCCATTTACAGAAGAAAGAATCCTGAAAGAACTCCTAAAACTCAAGGTGGTCAAAGCAATGGTGCCTGAAGGATTCACCCTAGAATCTAAAAAGAGCTAAGGAGGACCTAGTGACACCACTAACCACACTTTTTAACAAATCTTGGGAAGATGGGGTGGTACCTGAGGACTGGAGGAGGGCAGATGTGATTCCCCTTCACAAAAATTGGAGCAAGGCAGAAGCAGGAAACTGCAGACCTGTTAGTTTGACCTCAGTGGTGGGGAAAATGATGGAATCACTTCTGAAAGAAAGGATTGTTCAGTACCTAGAGGCCAGTGGGGCACAGGACCCAAAGCAGCATGGATTCACAGCAGGAAGGTCATGTCAGATGAATCTAATCGATTTCTTTGACTGGGTGACCAAGTAATAGACCAGGAGGGCTGTGGATATAGCCTACCTAGACTTTAGCAAGGCATCTGACACAGTCCACACAAAAGATTAATAATCAAGTTAGCCAACCTGGGAGTGGGTCTCAGGGTGGTAGCCTGGTAGCAAACTGGCTGCACAACAGGACACAGAAGGTAATAGTAGAATGGAACATTCTGAAGAAGGGGGTTACTAATGGAGTACCTCAGGGCTCAGTACTGGGTCCAGTCCTCTTTAACGTCTTTATAGGTGACATTGCAGAGGGTCTGGAAGGAAAAGTATGCCTCTTTGCAGATGACACAAAGATCTGTAACAAAGTTGATATGCAAGGAGGGGTAGAAAGGATGAGAAGGGACTTGGCAAGGTTGGAGGAATGGTCAGACATATGGCAACTTAGATTCAATGCAAAGAAGTGCAAAGTAATGCACCTGGGAAATAAAAATCCTGGAGAAGAGTACACAATAGCAGGGGAGGTACTAACAACAACAATAATGAAAAGGGATCTGGGTGTAGTCATATCAGATGAACTAAAGGTGGGTAAGCAATGTGAGAAGTCAGTAAGGAGAGCTAGGGGGATACTGGGATGCATAGGGAGGGGCATCACAAGTAGAAAAAGGAAGTGGTTATCCTCTGTACAGACAGTTGGTGAGACCCCATCTGGAGTACTGCGTGCAGTTTAGAGACCTCATCTACTCCAATAACATAGACAGGATGGAAGCAGTCAGAGAAGGCAACTAAAATGGTGCAGGGTCTACATCAGAAACCATATTAAGAGAGACTGAGAGAGCTTAATATGTATACCCTTGATGAAAGGAGGGATGGGGGGGACATGATAGAAACTTTTAAGTACCTCAAGGGAATCAACAAAGTCCAGGAGGGTAGCATCTTTCAGAAAAAGAGATGTGTAAGAACAAGGGGGCACAATTTAAAGTTAGAGGGGGGATGGCTCAGGGGTAATGTGAGGAAATTCTTTTTCACGGAGAGAGTAGTGGATGCAAGGAACCAACTTCTTGGAGAGGTTGTGGGGTCTAAAACAGTGGGGGAATTCAAACATGCATGGGACAGACATAAGGCAATTATAGTGGGGGTTGCAGGAAGTAGGCTGTTGGTTAACTAGAATCTGCAGCTTATCCAATAGGTAGGGAAATGTGCAGACTGGGTGGGCCAAGTGGTCCTTATCTGCCGTCAAAGTCTATGATCACAGATCTCCAGGTAGAAGGTCACCTGGGGGCCAGTGACTATCATATGGTATGGTTCAATTTGGCCACTAGAACTAAATAATCTCATTCCAAGGCAAAAATATGGGACTTCAGAGGAGTTGACTTTGAGAACTTGGCCAACAGAGTTAAGCTAGCCCTGGCAAAAAGGAATATAGACGAGGGGGTACAGGCAAAGTGGGCAAGCATTAAGGATGCAATACTTGAAGCAACAACCCATTGTGTTAGAGAGAAAAGGAAGTGCAAAAGAAGAAGAAGGAAACCACTTTGGGTCTCAAAAACAGTAGCAGAAAAGGTCACAAAAGGCTGGCCTTCAGGAAATATAAGGGAACACAGCAGGATGATGATAGGGAGGTATACCAAACTTCCCTAAGGGAAGCAGGAAGGCAGTAAAGCAGGCAAAGGCCCAAACCGAGAAACACTGAGGGCCACCTGGAGGATGCAGACCTATGCTGGCGATGGTCTGCATCTGTCGGGGAACCACGATCCTAGAGTGAGAGGTTTAAATGCTTCATTGACAAGCATTTAAACTAGCCAAGGGGGGAGGCACTGAAAAGGGGCAGGAAAATCCCAGCTTCCCCCAACAAAACACAGTAATTAGTGAGGTAAACACCAAGGTAGAGAAGTCATTAGGGAGCAGGACAGAGGTAAATGTAAAAAAAGGCAAAGGCAAGTAAGGACAGGAATGCAGCTAAAAGAGGTAAGGCCATCAAAAAATGGAGGGTGATGAGTACCAATGCCTGTAGTCTGTGTAACAAGCTCCCTGAACTAGTGGTCTTGATGGAAGAGGGTTGCCTGGATATTGTGGCAGTCACAGAAACATAGTACACAGAGAACCATGACTGGGATGTCAACATACCAGGATACACAATCTACAGGAGGGACAGAGAGGGTAAAAGAGGAGAAGAAGTAGCTCTCTATGTAAAGGAAGGGATCAAAGATACAGAACTAAAGAGTAAACAGGGAGCAGATGAGGCACTCTGGGTCACCCTAGAGACAGGAAATGGCACCACAATCTGCATGGGGGTTGTATACAGACCCCCATCTCAGGGGGAGAGAATGGACAAGGTAATGATAGAAGGCATCCTTAGGATGGCAGAAAAAGGGGAGATATTGTTGATGGAGGACCTGAGTATGCGAAATGTTAACTGGAGCACCTTTGCTGCAGGTACATCCAAGAGCAGGGTCATTCTTGATGCCCTACAAGGGGCATGCCTCAGACAGGTAGTGTTGGAACCAACTCAGGAGGGAGCAGTCTTAGACTTGGTACTCTCAAATGGGGACGGAGAAAGAATCTCAGATTTAGAAGTGGGTAGCCATCTGGGAACAAGCAACCACCAAACAGTGTGGTTCACAATAAACACAGCCACACTATCAAGCCATACAAAAGCAAGAGTATTGGACTTTAGGAGGGCTGACTTTGAGAAAATGAGAGAGTGCTCAGAAAAGCACTAGCAAACAGGCAAGAAGGAGGGGTGGAGGAACAATGGGGAGTAATCAAAACAGCCATCACAGAGGCAACAAGCCTTTGTGTAAAGCAAATCAACAAAACACAATGAAGGAAAAAAACACTATGGTTCTCAAAGAGGTGGCAGGAAGGTTAAGGAAAGGATAGCATTCGGAAATATAAGAAAACACAGAAGGGCAGGACAGAGAACTTTATCAGTTAAAGCGAAAGAGGCAGGGAAGACAGTCAGAACAGCAAAGGCCCAAACCAAGGAAAGGATAGCCAACTCTGTTAAGAAGGAGGATAAGACCTTTTATAGGTACATTAGGGAGGAAGAAAGACCAAAGGAGGGATACTGAGGCTTAATAAAGGGAGGAATGTGGGTAGAGGGTGACAGTGAAAAAGCAGGGCTACTGAACAAATATTTCTGCTCAGTATTCACAAAGGAAGAGGAGGGGGAAGTACCTAAACCAAACAAGAGAAACATTCTGAAGGCAGGGGTTGATACCAGTCCATTTACAGAAGAAAGGGTTCTGAAAGAACTAATAAAATTGAAGGTGGACAAAGCAATGGGGCATGATGGGATTCCCCCAAGAATTCTAAAAGAATTAAGAGTAGAACTAGTGACACCGCTGACTACTCTCTTTAACAAATCATGGGAAGATGGGGTGGTACCTGAGGACTGGAGGAGGGTGGATGTGATTCCTCTTCACAAAAGTAAGAGCAAGACAGAGGCAGAAAACTACAGACCAGTTAGTTTGACCTCAGTGGTAGGGAAAATGATGGACTCACTTCTGAAGGAAAGAATTGTTGAGTACCTAGAGGCCAGTGGGGCACAGGACCCAAGGCAGCATGGATTCACGATGGGAAGGTCATGTCAGATGAATCTAGTGATTTCTTTGACTGGGTGACCAAAGTAGTAGACCAGAGAGGGAGCTGCGGACATGGCCAACCTGAATTTTTATCAAGGCATTTGATACATGCAGCACACAAAGATTAATACACAAGTTAGCCAGCCTTGGGGTGGGTCCCAAGATGGTAGCCTGGATAAAAACTGGCTAGACAACAGGGCATAAAGGGTAGTAGTAAATGGAGTCCACAGTGAAGAAAGGAGGTTACTAGCGGTACATGAGGGTTCAGTACTGGGACGGTCCTTTTAATGTCTTTATAAGTGACATTGCAGAGGAACTGGAAGAAAAGTATAACTCGTTGCAGGCGACACCAAGATCTGAAACAGGGTTGATACACAGATGGAGTGGAAAAGGATGAGAAGGACTTAGCAGGTTGGAGGAATGGTCAAATGTATGGAACTTAGATTCAATGCAAAGAAGTGCAAGGTAATGCACCTGGGAAACAAAAACCCAAGGGAAGAGTACACATTGGGGGGGGTGAGATATTGACAACAGTAAAAATGGAAAGGTACATGGGGGTAATTACATCAGATGACCTAAAGGTGGGCAAGCAATGTGAGAAGGCAGTAAGGAAGGCTGGGGGAATACGGAGATGCATAGGGAGAGGCATCAATAGTAGAAAACAGAAAGTTATCCCTCTGTACAGACAGTTGGTGAGACCCCACCTAGAGTACTGTGTGCAGTTCTGGAGACCCCATCTCCGCAAAAACATAGACAGAGTGGAGGCTGTCCAGAGGAGGGCAACCAAAATGGTGCAGGATCTGCACCAGAAGACATATGAAGAAAGACTAAAGGAGCTTAATATGTATGCCCTTGAGGAAGAAGGGAGAGGGGACATAGAAACTTTCAAGTACCTCAAGGAATCAACAAAGTCAAGAGGGTAGCATCTTTCAGAAAAAGAGATGTGCAAGAACAAGGGGACACAATTTGAAGATAGAGGGGGGATGGCTCAGTTGTAATGTGAGGAAGTATTTTATCACGGAGAGGATTGTGGATGCATGGAACAGCCTCCCTGAGGAGGTCGTGGAGTCAAGAATGGTGGGGGAATTCAAGAATGCATGGGACAGACATAAGGCAGTCCTAGTGGGGGGTAGGAGGAAGTAAGCTGTTGGTTAACTAGGATCTACAGCTTATCTGTTTGGTAAGAAAATGGGCAGACTAGGTGGGTCAAGCGGTTCTTATCTGCCATCAAATTCTATGTTTCTCTGTAACCATTGAAAAGGAGTCCTTGACTCAATTTTTTCCGAATAAACAACGAAATGAATTGAAATGAAAATTAGTAGGGGTATCACAAGTCGGAAGAGGGAGGTAATAATCTCTCTTTACAAGACACTGGTTAGGCCCCATCTGGAGTGCAGTACTGGAGACCACACCTTCACAAGGGCATTAACCAAATTGAGGCAGTCCAGAGAATGGCAACCAAAATGGTGCAGGGACTGTATCAGAAAATATATGAGGACAGATTAATAGAGCTCAATATGTATACCCTAGAGCAAAGGAGGGAGATATGATCAAAACATTCAAACACCTTAAGGGCATTAACAAGGTGAAAGAGTCTAACATATCTCAATATAAGAAAAAACAGCAGGACAAGAGGACACAGCATGTGATTAGAGGGAGGCCAATTAAGGGGTAATGTGAGGAAATTCTTTTTCACAGAAAGGGTGGTGGATGCATGGAACGGCCTAGCTCAGGAAGTGGTGGATATGAATACAGTGCAGGGCTTCAAACAGGCATGGGATAGGCATAAGGGAGCAATACAGATGAGTATGAATAGATAGGCCCTTGACAGAGCAAAGGCCGATGGCACATTCATAAGGTAGAAAAAGAAATGGGCAGACTGGATGGGCCTTGCGGTCCTTATCTGCCATCAACTTCTATGTTTCTATGGACTGCCCAGATGCCAAATCCTACTAAAACCTTTCAAAACAGGTAATATATTCCAATAGATATAAAGATTATAGAAAAGGCTAGTAGATTTATAAGATTCAGACCCCATGTTTTACTGGAAGATACAAAATGTTCCTTTTTATCATGGGTGCTGGGACATGGGAAAAGTGTGTGTGTGGGGGGGAGACTGTTGTAACTACAAAAGAGACCATGGACCAGACTCACAAAACTTTGCCTGGACGTAAATACAGTTTGTGCCTGGGCAAAGTTGGGAGGGGGGCAGCAATGCAAATGAAGGGGAAGGGACCTGCATATCCCCGCAGTACTATTCACAAAGTTTTTGCTCCACACAAGGGTCTTTTGTGAAGGCCCTTGCATGGAGAAATTACCACCGACAAAAACCTGGCAACCCTAGTGGTTGGCAGAAGTACTGCGGCACCCAACCCCCCCTTCTGGTTCCGATTGCCCACCCAATATCAATCAATCAATCAATCAATATCTTTATTTATCCAGGCGGGCACCATTGAGCAAGCTCATTTACAAGGTGGACCTGCAGTCCTACAGTAATAATACAGAAAGACAAGTTACAATAGTACAAACAGTAAAAATAGCTGCTATTATAGCAAAAATGCACATTTACAGGTAATATACATTGAATATAGAACTACAAGGAGTCGTGGATAATGAACTTATGCTGGATCCAAGCCCAAAATCTGTGCATTTTGGAGTGGGAAATGCTAGGGAGAGGGTAGGCATACCAGATAGAAGATATCAGGAGCATAATGTAGGGAGAGGTGGGGAATAGAGGTGCAATGAAGAGGACCCAATTGTTAGAGGAGAGTGAGGGATTGGGAGGGCAGAGGACCGTACGAAAAGTGACAAAGCGATTTTTGCCCCAAAATGCGGCAATATATGGAGGAGAAAAGCTGCCGTTGTGCTAAGTGCAAGAGGAGGAATATAGTAGCAGGGGCATAACTGGGAGGGTCCTAGAGGTTGGGGCAGAGGTAGGTGTTGGATGGATGAGGAACCAAATATTTATGTGGGCGCAAGACGATAATTATCCCCAAGTGCGGTAGCATGTGCTAGAATCATTCTGCAGCTGTTCAGAGCATCAAAGAATAAGATATAAGAGTTCAGCAATAAATCCTGTGGATCAGTTGGTGGGCATGCTAGAGGCAGAGGCACACATTTCAGCTGAGGGGCCGCCGTTTGCGGGCCGACGTTTGAGGGAAGGAGGTTAGTTAGTGTCTAGTAAAGCAGTTGCAAATTTCCATAATGCCATCACGGTAAAGCCTTTTGAACAAAAAAGTACTTACTGGGGGTTTCAGTTTAAGTATTTTTGGGGTTTTATTCCATATTGATGGGAGTGCGAATCCAAAGGCGGCTCTCCTGACTCGTATGAGTGCCCTGGGTATATTTAGCAGGAGTTGTGAGCAGCTGCTAAGGGAATAATTCCTGGGCACAATCGGAGACAGACAGTCAATGATGTATTGAGGGAGTTTGCCACTGAGGGCTCTACGTGTCCAGAGTTGCGCCTATAGTGAAGTGAGGTCCAGCCCGTGGTGGCATATAGTGCACAATGATGGGCAGAGAAGGGGAGGTCAGTGATGAAGCATATAGCTCTGTGGTAGAGCGTATCCAATTTTCCAAGATAGGAAGCCACACAGCTACTGTATATGAAGTCTGCGTTGTCAATTAAGGACAGGAACGTGGCTTGGACTAGTCGTTTCTTTGCATCTGCTGTAAGAAGTCTTCTTATCCTGTAAAAAAGGCCAAGGCCTTAATTTTGTCAGCAAGTCTTCCAGGTGGTCAGTGAAGGAGAGTTTACAGTCAGTCCATTCCCCAAGATATCTGAATTTCGGAATGTACTCTAAGCATTCTCCCAGCATCGTGGTTATTGGGGATAGGGAGTCAGTAGCACTTGTGTAGTTTGCAGGGGAAAATAACATGGCTTTAGTTTTCTTAGCATTTAATAGCAGTTTTTTATTGATTAGTTGGAGTTGCAAGAGGTTGAAATCTTTTTGTAGGTCAGTACAAGCTTCTTTTGCTGTGGGACGACTCGGGTACAGCACTGTGGCATCCGCGAATAAGTGAACACTTGCATCCTTGATTCCCTCATCAGTGTTGTTGATATACACTGCGAAGAGGAGGGGACCTAATATGGATCCCTGAGGGACACCTCTTTGTAAGAGTATTAGGGCAGATAGTTTGGGATCCGCTTTCACCTGCTGGTATCTGTCTGTTAGATATTCAGACAACCAGTTTAGAGAAGTAGCATCCAATCCTAGTGTTTTTAGTGAGTCGAGGAGCAGGTCGTGGTCGACTGTGTCGAATGCTTTGCTGAGGTCAAGAAACACAGCACATACTGACTTTTTATGCTCCAACTCCAGTTGCCAGTCATTGGTTACTTTAGCTAATGCCAAGACTGTACTGTGGTTGGCTCTGAATCCGGATTGAAGGGGGTTTAGTAATTTTTCTCTGTCGATGAAGGATCTTAGTTGGCCATTTACTATTTTTTCCAGTAGCTTCGAGAGTGTAGGTAGGAGAGAAATTGGCCTATAGTTATTAAGGTCACAAGGGTCTCCAGATTTAAATAGCAGGATAACGTGTGCAATCTTCCATATTTGAGGGAGGGTACCTTGTGTTAGGGACAGGTTGAATAAATGAGTAATAGGCACTGCCAATACGTGGCATGCTATCTTTAGGAAGTATGGTTCAAGTGCATCTGCACCGGCACTTTTCTTAGTATCCAGGTGGAGAATCAAGTCCTCCACTTCCTTGACAGAAACCAATGAGAATGAGAAATGTTGACTAATAGAGCCAACATTTGGTGGGGTCATGCCAAGTTGGGTGCGCAGGCTACATGCAGGTGAGTTATCAAAGGCTAAGCCTGCTGTGGCGAAGTGCATGTTGAATGCCTGCAGTATCTCTTCTTTGTCATTGATTACTGTATTGTCAGAGGTAATTTTTGTAGGGAGCATATTTTGTTACGTGGCTCCCGCCAGTTCTTTGATTGTGGCCCAGAATTTGGAGGGACAATTGGCTGCAGTATCTAGTTCTGCTTGGTAATAGCAGGCTTTAGCTTCCCTAATCAGTTTGGTGCAGCGACTTCTGGCTGTTCTAAAGAGGCACCAGTCTTCCTCTTTTTGGGATTTGCGGGCAGTTTTCTAGAGTTTATCCCTGGACAGTAGTGCAGCCTTGAGATCTTGAGTGAACCAACGGCATATCTTAGCCTTTATGCATATTTTTGACAGAGGTGCATGTAGATTCATGGCATAGGTAATGATTTCATGTAGTACAGAATATGCAGTTTCCACTGTTTTAGCAAGGTAAAAACTCTGCCACAAGGGGGAGTTTTTTAGGTCAAGTAGGTATACCTTCGGGTCGAATGACCTGGTTGACCTTTTGGTGGAGAATTTGGCCATAGTTGGCACTTTGTTGGCTGCCCAAACTCCAGCTATTAGGCAATGGTCACTAATATCCACGTCAAAGGTTCCAACGTGGGAGAAGGAATGAGGTTTATTCACAAGCAGGACATCCAGAAGGGTACTTTTGGCTGTATTCTTTTTGTTAATATGGGTGGGCTGTTTGTTGAGTAGGTTGAAACCAAGGGAGTTGCAGAAAGATTTAAGCGGGTGACCGGCTTCCGACTGCCAATCGTAGTTTAGATCCCCGAGGATAATTGTTTCCAGGGAGCTAGTGTCCAAGATAGTTGTAAGATAGGACAAGAGCTGAGTATCGGCAGATGGTGGTCTATAGCATCCTATGACTCATAGTGCTAACAATGGGTATAGGTCGATTTTTATGTCCAGGCACTCAAATCCCGCTACCAGTGAGTTAGAATTAAGTGTTGATGCTACAAATCTATCTTCGATGTTGATGGCGACCCCACCTCCTCTGGATTGCCTATCGCATCTAAAGGTCTGGTAGTTAGGTATATTAATCACGCTATTTGGTGTAGCGGGCTGAAGCCAGGATTCTAAGAAAACAAGCACATCTGGCATTGCATGGGCGGTCCTGGATAAGGGTGAATTGTTTCAGCAGGCTGCACACGTTAATGTGCATAAAACTAATACCTTTAAGAGATAGTGACTCAGAAGGGGAGGTAAGTTTATTTATGGGCCCTGGATTAAGCTCAACATTGCCAGAGCAGAGTAAGAGGAGGAGTAGCAATTTTTTCAGGGATTCAAGTGAAAGGCAATGAGCTTGAGGCTTTTTCCGGCTTGGCATGGAGGAAGAACCAGGGTGCCAAGCTTTGTTTTTTAATTTTTGCAAGCCTAAGGACACTGAGGCTAACACTCTGGCTGTGTAACGCCAGTGGGAGTAACTCGAATTAATTAGAGATAAGGAAGGAGGCATAGACAAACCTGCAATAGTTGCTCTTCGAGGAAGGTAGTCCACCTGGATCAGTTGGCGAGGAGCCTTAGCATAACATGTGATGTGTAGAGTCAGATTGGGCTAGTAGGCTTCGGGATCAGAATGTGGTGTACCCCCAGTCTCAAATTTTTCAGATAATAAGCCTTACTGTAAGGGGTATGATACACAGTGCAGTCAGGAGGAGGAATTGCCATGAGGCTGCCATAATTGCAGTTGTTGGGTAAATGAGGGAATTTTGATAACAAGGGTAGCTCGTCGGCTGCTGGTTGCAGGATTCCCCTGGTGGAATCCTGGCAGTAACAAATTGTTTTAGTAAGAAAGAGAAGGCAGAAGATTCGTCAGGGATGGGAGTGGGCAGTGCTAACAGGTCTATATAATAGAACACAGGAGGGAGGATGAGCGGGTGGGTGAAAAATTGCAGCTTTGCCGTACCTCTCAAGTGGTGGAGTCCGATGAGGAGGTCTTGGGCGGCAGGCGCCCGACCACCCAGTATCCGGGTCACCTGAGGGCGTCTGAGCTGGGATCCCTAGCAGGTTCTTGGCTGGAGAAAGGAGAGAGGAGCTCAAATTAATAGTGGGGCAACACAAAGGCTAGCAGTCTGAGCAAAAACAGCTCAATTAGCAACTGAAAAGCCTGCGATTTCCTTGGTGCCTTGCAGTCTGGAGAGAGCTACAAAGTCACGAAGGGGCTATAACACTTGGTTGCTGGGAGCATTTTTAGACAATAAATACAGTTTTTTGGCAAATCAGTCACAGTTCAGTAATTTGCAGTACAATTTTCAAGTAAAACAGTGCCTTAGCAAGACAGGATATGCTAGTCAGCAAGACAGGATATGCTAGTCAGCAATAAGCAAACCTAAAGTACCAAAATGGTATGCCTCAGCAAGATGGAATGAGATAAAGCTGCTAGAAGGCTTAGTTGCAAAAAGGGGATGGGAGGAATTGCAGTTGTTGACAGTAAGTAACCAATAAATTGAAACATCAAATCGGAGTGGGCAGAGACTGTGTGCATTTAAACGAGGCCTGGGACAGGAGGGGGGGTGTGACGAAAAATCAAGGGGAAGTTTGCAGAGCTAGCACTGAATCAGTGTACATACAGTTGGAGAGAAACTGCAGAGGCGGAGATGGTAAGTTACTTTACACAGGCCAAGCAGAACAGGCTAAATTAAAATATGAAAATTAGAAACCGAGTACAGGGATGCAGGCTTACATTAAGCTACACGTGTCGGGTTCTTCTGTCTCAGGTGAGTGAGACCAGCCAATCAGGGAGCTCTACACAGGCGTGGAGCCAACAGAGCTACCCTGAGAAGGCGCTGAAATTGAAAACAGCAGATTGCAAGTGATGATCCGGTTCAGCGTTCACACAGCCCAGAGAAACTGTGGCAATTTTTAAAGCATCGTACCTTATCTATCTCTTTGGGGGGTAGGTGGATCAGGCTCCTTGCACTGTAGAGTTGCTGTGGCTGGATCGTGACCGCTGCCTGAGGGGGCAAGTGGCACCTGTAAGGAAGGAGACACCAGATTAAATAGGAACAGATGGGGTGTCTAAACAGAGACACACAAAGAGAGCTGAGCACCAACTTGAAAGACAAGTCATGGGGCAGTCTCAGACAGAGGCAAGGTGCCAGCTAACTCGGGAATCCAAAACAAGCACAAAAGAATAGACTGATGGGTGAGGGCAGGAGGGACAGAACAGAGACAGAGGAGGACAGGGGAACAAAGGAAGATGATTAAGAATGAAAGTCAAGGGCAGGAGCCTTATGCTCAAGACAGAGGCTACACAGATTTTACAATTCACTGAATTTTCTAAGTCCATAGTAGTAAGCATGTAAACCCAGTACAGTCTTAAATAGGATTAAAAAAAAATATAGAAAAAATAATTCCCATAATATAGCAGTCCCTTCCCATCCCTAATTGCCCATCCAATATGTGAAAATATGATTTTCCATAGTGTAGTGGTCCCTTCCCCCTTCCCGGTCCCCAATCTCCCACCCGATATTGCCAAACCATTTTTCCATAGTGTAGTGGTCCCCCCAGCCCCCAGTCTCTCACCCAATATTTCTAAACCATTTTTCCATAGTGTAGTGATCCCCTGGTCCCCAATCTCCCACCCGATATGTGTAAATATATCTTCCACAGTGTAGTGTCCCTCCCCAGCCCCAGCCTCCTACCCAATTTGTTTAAATACTTTTTCCATAGTGTAGTGTCCCTCCCCTTCCCCAGTCACCAATCATCATCCCAAATAGAAAATCCCATGTCCTGGTAGTCTACAGTCCCACCCCACCCCACCCCATCCAGTGTGACCCACCACCCTGCTCCCCTCCATCTCAACTGGTGATCAGTGGCCAGCACAGCCCTCCTCCTTCCACCATGGCTGACCACTGACTTAGCCCTCAGGAGGCGCGTGCACTGTATACTGTGCGGCTCCTTATTGCTGATTAGTCACAGTCAAGGAAACGTACTGTATACAGTAAGCACTCCTTGTAGGTGCAGTCGGCAGCCAGCTGCAGAGGTGTGAGGAGGGCTGTGGTGATCGCTGATCACCAGTTGGGATGGGAAGGAGCAGAGTGGTGGGTCACACTGGATGGGAGGTGGGGGTGGGACCCTAGACTACCAGGTCATGGTGTTTTCTCATTTGAGGATGGCAATCAGTAACCAGGGAGGGGGGAGGAACACTACACTATGGAAAGTTTATTTAAATATATCGGGTGGGAGATCGGAGACTGGGGAGGGATACTACATTATGGAAGATTTATTTAAACATATCAGGTGGGAGATTGGGGACCGGGGGGACAACTACACTAAAGAAAAATGGTTTAGCAATATTGGGTGGGAGATTAGACACTAGAGAAAAATGGTTTAGAACTATCGGATGGGAGACTAAGAACTGGGGGCACTGCACTATGGAAAATGGTTTAGCAATAGCGGTTGGAGATCGGGACCGGGGACCACTACACTATGGAATATTTTTTCTTATTATGAGGTCACTGATCAGGGTGGGGAGGGACCCTGGCCTCACCGGGGTCCATTACTGTCATTGAGGATGGCAACTGGAGGGCCGGGGAGGCACTACACTAGGAGACTACAGCTGCGTGGGTCATGGGCTGGTGGGGGGGGGCCACACTACGCCAGACATGGGCCTTGCAAATGGGCCCATAATGGGCATTCTAATGGCCTATTGCACCTTGCATGCCCAATGGGCTCATTTGCATGCCCACTTTCATGACTAGGATCTTAGCGCATGTGCTCTATTGTTGTCAGCCCATTCTCCTGGCTGGCTATGGGGGCAGCACTACTGTGGTTCCTGGTGGTTTTCTTTGGTTAGCACTGCTCCTGCCTGCCCCTATTCACAGTTAGATAGAGTACCACGCTATCCCACTGTGAATAGCAGGATTGCCCACCAGTGCAACCGTGGTACTTTTCATTTTTTTGTGAATCCTGGCCCATGATTCTGACTCTGCATGCATTAAAGGGGCATTTTGAATGCTCATGGGCAAAAGTGGGTGGGGGCTGCCACACCCCCTCACCCATAGGTTCCGGCACCTGTGCTTTTTATAGGATTCAGCCTGCTGCCAAAGATAGTCTGAAAGACAAGGCTCAGAATTTTGGTCTTCAACTCTGTGGATAGTAAATATACCACACTGAGGTATGTCAAAATTGAAAGTAAAAAAGGTTTTATGACAGCAACTTTTTTTTTACTTCGTTGCCATGTCTTCTCACACTCACTCAGTTTTACATCCCAGTTTCTTTTAGCTGCATCTGATTGCCCAAAAGAGGTTCCTTAAATTTGCAAAGGTTCATCATTGATAGGACTATCTGAGATATCACCACAAGTTTTGGTCCTGAACTAATCCTCCTACCCTTGCTTTGATTTCTACCGATTTTGCACCTGGAGACTGTCGTAAGCTCTTGTATACAGGAAATCCCATTGTTCCCTGACACCTCACCTTGTACATACTGTATAAGCAAATGCCATCTGTGTAAGCAGATGCAATAACAGTTGCTGTACCATCCATACATAGAAACATAGAATTTGACAGCAGATAAGGACCGCTTGGCCCACCTAGTCTGCCCATTTCCCTACCTGATGGATAAGCTGCAGATTCTAGTTGATCAACAGCTTACTTCCCCCTACCCCCCCCACTTGAATTGCCTTATGTCTGTCCCATGCATTCTTGAATTCTCCCACTGTTCCTGACTCCACAATCTCCTCAGAAAGGCTGTTCCATGCATCCACAACCCTCTCTGTGAAAAAATACTTTCTAACATTACATCTGAGCCATCCCCCCATCTTCAAATTGTGCCCCCTTGTTCTTGCACATCTCTTTTTCTGAAAGATGCTACCCTCTTGGACTTTGTTAATTCCCTTGAGATACTTGAAAGTTTCTATTATGTCCCCCCTCTCCCTCCTTTCCTCAAGGGTATACATATTAAGCTGCTTTAGTCTCTCCTTGTGTGTCTTCTGGTGTAGACCCTGCACCATTTTGGTTGCCCTCCTCTGAACAGCCTCCACTCTGTCTATGTCTTTGAGGAGATGGGGTCTCCAGAATTGCATGCAGTACTCCAGATGGGGTCTCACCAACTGTCTATACAGAGGGATAACAACTTCCTGTTTTCTACTGTTGATGCCTCTCCCTATGCATCCCAGTATCCCCCAGCCCTCCTTACTGACTTCTCACATTGCTTGCCCACCTTTAGGTCATCTTATATAATTACTCCTAGGTCTCTTTCGATTTTTGTTGTTATTATTATCTCACCCCCCATTGTGTACTCTTCCTCTGGGTTCTTGTTTCCCAGATGCATTACCTTGCACTTCTTTGCACTGAATGGGAGCTGCCATATATTTGACCATTCCTCCAACCTTGCCAAGTCCCTTTTCATCCTTTCCACCCCACCTTGTGTATCAACCCTGTAGCAGATATTTGTGTCATCTACAAAGAGACATACTTTTCCTTCCAGGTGCTCTCCAATGTCACTTATAAAGACATTAAAGAGGACTGGTCCCAGTACCGAACCTGCGGTACCCCACTAGTTACCCTCCTTTCTTCACTGTGGACTCCATTTACTATTACCCTTTGCATCCTGTTGTCCAGCCAGTTTTTTATCCAAGCTACCTCCTTGGGACCCACTCCAAAGCTGGCTAACTTGTATATTAATCTTTTGTGTGAGACTATGTCAAATGCCTTGCTAAAATCTAGGTAGGCCATATACACAGCCCCTCCCTGGTCTACTACTTTGGTCACCCAGTCAAAGAAATCTATTAGCTTTGTCTGACATGACCTTCCTGCTGTGAAACCATGCTGCTTTGGGTCCTGAACCCCACTGGCCTCTAGGTACTCAACAGTTCTTTCCTTCAGAAGTGATTCCATCATTTTCCCTACCACTGAGATCAAACTAACTGGTCTGTAGTTTCCTGCCTCTGTTCTGCTCCCACTTTTGTGAAGTGGAATCACATCTGCCCTCCTCCAGTCCTCAGGTACCACCCCATCCTCCCATGATTTGTTAAAGAGAGTAGTCAGTGGCGTTACTAGCTCTACCTTTAGTTATTTTAGAATTCTGGGGTGAATCCCATCTGGCCCCATTGCCTTGTCCACCCTCAGTTTCAAGAGTTCTTTCAAAACCCTTTCTTCTGTGAATGATCTGGTATTGACCCCCCTATCCACAGTGTGGTGCCATGATAGTGGATGACTGTGGATATGGTGCTCTTGCATATAACAGGGGCAAGGGAGGTGTCTGAGAACTGCAGACCAGTCAGCTTGACATCTGTAGTTGACAAGCTAATGGATACCATTTTTATAGAAAGGCTTGTCAAGTTCCTTGTGGTAAAGTGTTTCTCTCATTTGGTTTTGGTACCCCCCCATTGTGAATACTGAGCAGAAATATTCTTTCAGTATCCCCGCTTTTTCACTGTCACCCTCTGCCCACATTCCCTCCCCTTTATTAAGTCTCTGTATCCCTCTCTTGGTCTTTCTTCACTCCCTAATGTACCTATAAAATGTTTTATCCCTCTTCTTAACTGAGTTGGCTATCTTTTCCTCAGTTTGTGCCTTTGCTATTCTGACTGCCTTCCCTACCTCCTTCTGCTTTAACTGATAAAGTTCTCTGTCCTGCTCCTTCTGTGTTTCCTTATATTTTCTCAATGCTATCCTTTTCTCCTTAACCTTTCCTTCCACCTCTTTTGAGAACCATAGTGTTTTTTCCTTCATTTTGTTTTGTTGATTTGCTTCACACAAAGGCTTGTTGCCTCTGTGATGGCTGTTTTGATTATTCCCCATTGTTCCTCCACCCCTCCTTCTTGCCCATTTGCTAGTGCTTTTCTGAGGCACTCTCTCATTTTCCCAAAGTCAGCCCTCCTAAAGTCCAATACTCTTGTTTTTGTATGGCTTGACTCTGGCTGTGTTTATTGTCAACCACACTGTTTGGTGGTCACTTGTTCCCAGATGGCTACCCACTTCTAAATCTGAGATCCTTTCTCCTTCCCCATTTGAGAGTACCAGGTCTAAGATTGCTCCCTCCCGAGTGGGTTCCAGCACTAGCTGTCTGAGGCATGCCCCCTGTAGGGCATCAAGAATGACCCTGCTCTTGAATGTGCCTGCAGCAAAGGTGCTCCAGTTAACATCTGACATATTCCGGTTCCCCCATCAACAATATCTCCCCTGTTTCTGCCATCCTAAGGATGCCTTCTATCATTTCCTTGTCCATTTCCTCCCCCTGAGATGGGGGTCTCTACACAACCCCCCATGTGGATTGTGGTGCCATTTCCTGTCTCCAGGGTGACCCATAGTGACTCATCAACTTCCTAGTTACTTTTTAGTTCTGTTGCTTTAATCCCTTCCCTTATATAGAGAGCTACTCCTCCTCTTCTTTTACCCACCCTGTCCCTCCTGTAGATTGTGTATCCTGGTATGTTGACATCCCAGTCATGGTTCTCTGTGTACCATGTTTCAGTGACTGCCATAATATCCAGGCATCCCTCTTCCATCAATGCCACTAGTTCATGGAGCTCATTACACAGACTGCGGGCATTGGTACTCATCATCTTCCATTTTATGATGGCCTTACCTCTTTTAGCCCCAGCGCTGCCCTTAGTGCCTTTTTCTGCATTTACCCCTGTCCTGCTCCCTACTGACTTCTCTACCTTGGTGTTTGCCTCTATAACTACTGTGTTTTGTAGGGGGAGGCTGGGATTTCCCTGCTCCTTTTCAGTGCCTCCCCCCTTGGCTAGTTTAAATGCTTGCCGATGAAGCATTTAAATCTATCACCTAGGATCCTGGTTCCCCCCTAGACAGATGCAGACCTTCATGACAGTATAGGCCTGCATCCCTCCAGGTGGCTCCCCAGTCCACAGTGAAGCCAAAACCCTGAGTTCCACACCAGTTGTTCAACCATTCATTGAATCCCATGGTGCAGAATACCCTATCATCATCCTTGCCATAGACAGGCAGCACCTCCGAGAAGCTTACCGTACATCCTACTTGTCTAAGGCCCCTCCCCAACCTACAAACTACTCTTGCACTGCTCTGATCCCATTCCTAGCCAAGTCATTTGTCCCTAGGTGGACAATGATGTCCAGCTTCCTCCCTCATGCAGCTGCTCCCGCGATCCTGAGGATTCGCTTCCTGTCCCTCTGAGCTGTGGCACCAGGCAGGCACCTTACCTCCCTATCCCCCTCCTCCCCCACTTCTACCCCCAATGATTGAGTCCCCCACCAGGAGTTGTTTTCTTCCCCTGTGGGGTCTCGTGCCACCCTCCTGTGGGTCTCCTTTGTGGAGGTTCCCAGCATCCTCCTTGGTCTCCACTGCAGGTGCCTCCATAGAGGAACCGCTCTTCACCAGAACAGCATATGAATTGTGGAGAGGTACAACTGGAAGGATACATCTTTGTTCCACCACCCTCTCCCTCCCTGAGCCCACCCTGGTCCAACCAGTTCTTTTTCTTGGCAACCTCTGAGGTAGCGGTGGTGGCCCTGGTGGTCCCTGGGTGGGGGAAGAGGTTTCACGAATCCTAGCCAGGTCAGCCTGGAGACAGGCAACCTCCTCCCTCAGAACAGAGAGGTGCCTGCAAACAGGGCAGCATTGCAGCCTCCACAATGTCTCCTGGAACACTGCTGCCTCACAGCTATTGCACTGCACCACTCCCATCTTGACTTATTCTGTGGCTGAGGAGCTTAGGAGTACAAAAGCAGGTGTCTCCAATTACAGCTTCCTGCTGTTAGTTTTTGACAGAGGAGAATTTTGCTTTCAGAACAAGTAACAGCAGTCTAGAACTACAGCTTTCTTACTGATTGCCCTCCTTCCTACCCCTCCACCCTCCCACGCTAAGCTAGTTCTACTTTTATAGCCACTGGATTTGACTGACAACAGAAACTTCCTGTTTGGCAGTAGAAAGGGAAGGATCACTGAGACACTTTAGTTTCATCAACCTTGAAGGAACCTAAAAAAATAGCTCTTCTCCCCGCTGCTGGAGGTCTGAATCCAAGCACGAAAGAAGGAGATTACTGAAGACTACAGGAAGTTCCTGTCCTCTGTTTGAGGAAGGGGGCTATATCAGCTTAATTACCTTCACCCTCTGCTCCTGACTCAGCAAATTAAGCTGATACAGCCCCCTTCCTCAAACAGAGAAACACACAGTGACTTTCTTCTTTTTTTTACTTAAATGAGACTCCCTGCTTCTAATGAAGTATATGTTTGCTTAATACAAACAGGCACTGACTCCTGCTGAGATAGAAGTGATTCATTAATAAGAAAGCTGTAGTTCTAAACTGCTGTTACTTCCTCTGACAGCAGAATTCTCCTCTGTCAAAAACTGACAGCAGGAAGCTGTAATTGGAGACACCTGCTTTTGTACTCCTAAGCCACACCCCCAATTAGCTTCACCCTCTGTTCCTGACTCAGCAAATTAAGCTGATAGATCCCACTTCCTCAAACACAGAAACACACAGTGACTTGTTTCTTTTTTTTACTTACATGGGACCTCTTGCTTCTAATAAAGTATCTGTTTTCTTAATACAAGCAGGCACTGACTCCTGCTGAGATAGAAGTGATTTATCAGTAAGAAATCTGTAGTTCTAGACTGCTGTTACTTGCTCTGAAAGCAAAATTCTCCTCTGTCAAAAACTAACAGCAGGAAGCATACTGCATACTTTGCAGACCTTTTATCTCAGGGTGTCCATTCAATGTTCCAAGTAATGGATCCAGCCAAAACATGTACAATAATTTGCTAAAGGGACAGCCTTGTCACCCACCTCTCAGAAGATGGAACTCTGTACCCAAAAACCCATTAACGGACGGTACTATTTTTGCATTATTATATATTAAATGTTATATGCTTTAAACAGGATCTACCTGCATTTGCCACAGGAGGGACAAAAAAGGCTAGTGTTTTTTGGAGACAACATAGGTGGGGTAAGTTGTGGTGAAACTTGGTTGGATTAGTGTATTTCTTTTGGATGAAGGGTAAATTTGAGAGCAGCCAAAGTAGCCCACATTTAGGAGTCATATTATAAGAACAGTGTCTAGCCCTGTAGTTTGGGGTAGGGCTGCTAATTGCCTGGCCTGGAGCCTCACCTACTTAATAATTGACCTCCCACAGCCAACAGCACACCACCAGGAAAGGAGCAGGTTCTGCATAAAAGCAGCCACTGCCAACGTGTCCCACATGTTCATGTCCAGTGAGTTAGTGGAACAGCAAAGATGTGGAACAGGTGACTGGCACCATAGGTGGTGGCAGGCATTGGCAGAAGGAAGCAGAGAAGCAGGGGACTCTGCTGGTGACTTGGACAAGGCACCTGTTCACTACTGTATAACAGTCACTGCTAGGAAGGGTAGAAGGTCAGAAGTAGGCCAACACTGGGAAAAGGAACAACACCCTATCTAGGGTAGGAGTATATGAAGATTTAAACAAGGCACAGGGAGCACAAATAGAAATAAACAAAAAAGTGGAAACTAGAAATGCCCTATCAAGGGTAAGGGTACAAAAGTAACACAGGGAGAACAGAGGTTGAGAATGCTGGGAGTGGTACAGTGCAGTGGCTGTGGGGTGGCAGTTTTCAGAAAGGCCTTCTGGAAACTACAGTGCTGCCCCATCTGCACACATCTCCCTGGGTTGAGGGAGGAGGGCACCAGACTGCAGGCTGACTTGGCTAGGATTCGGGCATTCTCTCCTCCACCCAGAGGCCACCAAGTCTGCCACCATTACCTCAGAGGATGCCAGGGAGGAGAAGGAACAGCTGGACTATGGTAGGCTCTGGAAGGGTTGGGGTGGTGGGACATTACCACTACAAAATTCCTACACTGCTGTGGTGGGGAGGGACTGCCAGGAGGAAGCATCCACAGTAGTGACCAAGGGGAATGTGGGGACCCTGTGGCAATCCCAAAGAGGCTGGTGGAGAACCCCAGAAGAGAGGGAAGCAACTCAGTTGTCAGGGGTATAGACTTAGGAACAGGAAAGGGAGGGGAGAGGCAGGTTAGGTGCCACGGCCCAGAGGGATGGGAAGCAGATCCTGTGGATCACTAGGGCAGCAGGACATGAGGGAGAGCTGGATGTCATTGTCCACCTGGAGACTAATGAACTGACTAGGGATGGGGCTGAGATAGTGCAGGGGGAGTTTAGGGAACTGAAGAGGGGTCTTAGATAAGTAGCTCCCTCAGTGACTTTCATTGAGGTGCTGCCTGTCTGTGACAGAGGGAACCAGGAGCTTCAACTCATGGCTGAAGGAATAGTGCAGAGAGGAAGGATCTGACTACATTGGGGACTGGGGATCCACCTGGGGGATAAGGGCCTATACAGGGGTGATGGACTGCATCCATACGGGAGGGGAACTGCAGTTCTCAGTGGATAGTTTAAATGTTACTTCAATAAACATTTAAACCAGCCAAAGCGGGTAACAGAAGGAATCAGGGAGTCGGAAACTGCACCCCCACAGGCTGAAGTAGAGAGTAAGGAGAACTTGAGGGAGAGGAATCACCCAGGGTACAAATTAATAAAGGGAGCAGGGTGGCAATGATAAAGGAGGAAAGGAATGGGAGCATTAAAATGAGAGGTGGGAAGAAGGGAAGGCAAAAAGGAAAAAGGGGGGCAACAAGCAGAGTGGAAATAAAATCTGGAAGGTTTAGTGTGTGAATGCTAGAAGTCTAGGAAATAACATTCTTGACCTAGTGGCAATCATGGCAGAGGACGACCTGGATATTGTGGCCAGTACTGAGTCATGGTGCACTGAAAACCATGACTGGGACATGGCCATAACAGGCTATATTCTGTTCAGGAAAGACCAGGTGGAAAGGAAAGGAAGGGGTGTGGTGCTCTATGTGAGGGAAAGCAAAAAAGCCACGGAGATACAAGGAATACAAGTGGAGACAAAGGTAGTGTGGGTCACTCTGGAGATGAGGAATGGAGCTACTATTCACACTGGAGTGATCTGTAGATTTCCAGCACAGGGGGAGGAATTAGATAAGGTACTGGTAGAAGCCATTGGCAAGATGGGCAGAAAAGGGGGAGGTGTTGCTGGTGGGGGACTTCAACAAGCCAAATGTGGATAGCAGCCTCCCAGCAGCGGCTTCAGTAGAAGCAGGGACATCCTGACTCTCTGCAGGGGGCTTTCCTCAGGCAACTAGTCAGTGAACCCACTTGTGATGGGACAATACTGGACCTGGTACTCACTAATAGGGACAGTGTTACAGATGTCAAGGTGGGAGGCTACTTGGGGACCAGTGATCACCGTATGGTGTGGTTCAAGATAAGGATGGCTGCGGAATTGAACCACACAAAGGCAAGGGTCCTGGACTTCAGGAGGGCAGATTTTACCTAGATGGATGAATGCCTCAGAGATGACCTACTGTACTGTAGCAGGGGGTGGGTGACCTGGGTGAGGTGGAGGAACAGTGGGCAAAGATAAAAGGGAGCATAATTAAGGCAGCAAACCTCTGTGTCAAACAAGTAAGCAAAAGCAAGAGGAAAAAGAGACCGCTATGGTTCTCAAAAGAGGTGGCTGAAATGATAAAAGCTAAAAGGGTAGCATTCAGAAAGTATAAGGAGATGCAAAGGGAAGAGGATAGGGAGGTATATTGGTGGAAACAGAGGAAAGCAGGGAAAGCAGTAAGGAGTGCAATTGCACAAACTGAAGCGAGACTAGCCCGGGAGGTAGCAAAAGAGGACAAGACATTTATGTAAGTGAAAAGAGGAAGAAGGGGTGGGATTGTAAGGTTAAAAAGGGAAGGGGGGACAGTGCAGAGGGGGGACCAGGAAAAGGCAGACATCCTGAATAAATACTTTTTGTCAGTGTTCTCAGAGGAAGGAGAAGGGGAGGGGCCAGAAAAAAAAAACATTTCGGACTAGTTCTTTTTTGGAGGAGAGAGAGAGTCCTGAAGGGTCTTGCTAATCTGAAGGTGGACAAAGCAATGGAGTCAGATGGGGTGCATCCAAGGATATTGAGGAAGCTCAGGAAAATACTGGCTGTACTTCTGACAGTTATACAGCTCACTGGAAACTGCAGTGGTTCCGGAGGACTGGAGGAGGATGGATGTAGTCCCACTACACAGAAGTGGTAGCAGGGAGGAGACTGGCTATTATAGGCCAGTTAGCCTGATATCAATGGTGGGAAAGTTAATGAAATCACTGCAGAAGGAAAGGATTATGGAATATCTTGAATCCAGTGGGTTACAAGACCAAAGGCAGCATGTTTTTTTTTTGGGGGGGGTCATGTCAAATGAATCTGATAGATTTATTTGACTCAGTGACCAAAGAACTAGATCAGGGTGAAACGGTGGATGTAGCCTACCTCAATTTCAGTAAAGCATTCAAAGAAGAAGAAGAAATTGGTTAGGGGATAGACAACAGAGGGTGGCAAACAGAGTTCACTCCAAGGATGAGAGGGTGACCAGTGATGTGCCTCAGGGGTCAGAGCTGAGATCAGTCCTCTTTAATGTCTTTATAACTGACATTGCAGACGAGCTGAAAGGGAAGGTCTGCCTCTTTGCAGATAACACCAAAATCTGCAATAGGGTGGACACTCGGGGGATGGAGAAGATGAGCATAGACCTGAGAAAACTAGGAGAGTGGTAAAGGTTATGGCAGTTGGGTTTCAATGTGAAATAGTGCAAAATAATGCACTTAGGGCACAGAAATTCAGGGTGGAGTACAAAATGGGTGGAGTGGCATTGACGACCAACAAGCAGGAAAGAGTTCTGGGGGTATTCATATTGGATGACCTGAAGGTGGCCAGGCAGTTGCGACAAGGCAGAAGGGAGGGCAAGTGGGATGTTGGGATACATAGGGAGGGGTATCAGCAGCAGAAAGGGGGAGGAGGTGGTGGTGCCTCTGTATAGATAGCTAATAAGATCCCATCTATAGTACTGTGTCCAGTTCTGGAGACCACATCTCTGGAAGGACATAGACAGAGTGGAGGTGGTCCAGAGGAGGGCAACTATAATGATGCAGGGTCTGCATCAAAAGCCTTATGAGGAAAGACTAAAGGACCTCAATGTGTACACCCTGGACAGATGTGGGAGAGGGGAGATATGATAAAGATCTTTAAATACCTCATGGGGTAAATAAGGTAGGGGGGTACTTTTCAGAAAAAAAGGTGCTCAAAAACAAGGGGACATGCTATGAAGCTGAAGTGGGGTAGATTCAGGAAAGATATGAGGAAGTATGTCTTCACAGAAAGTGTGGTGGATTCAGTGGAGGTAGTGGCAGCAAAAACAGTGGTGGGGTTGAAGAATGCATGGGATAAGCACATGGGAATCATAGTGGAAAGGAAGGGGGGAGGGAGAAGGAGCTATATATAATAATAATAATGATAATAATAATAATAATATCAGGCATGGATGGCAGTAATAGCGTAGGCAGGGAGAAATGGGCAGACTGGATGGGCCAAGCAGTCCTTTATCTGCTATCAAATTCTATGTTTCTGTGTTATGCTTCTATTTTCCTTAGGCAATTACACCAAACAGGAGGCATACTATAGCATTGCAATACTTTGAACAAGTAGGAATGTGAAACCTTTCAAAAGTTTTTTCTTGGTTTAGGGACAGTACATACCCTGCAGCTGTCTATTTTCCCCTTGTTCCATAATTTCCTTCATCTGTATCAAATTATCATTAATGCTTCTCCCAATGCTCAAGCAGAATTGAACAGGAGATATGGGATGCTGAGCTACTACAGCTAATCTAGCACAAAAAAATCTTCATTAATATTTTTATATCAGAGTTTAACAGACATAATGGTCTCCAATTATATATGTTTGTAGACTTCTCTTTTTTTATGCATGAAAATTTGCATAGCCACTTCAAATGACTGCTGGATCACCATCAAATAAGATCCAATTATATGGAGTTTGCAATATAGTAGAAATGTCATTAATAAATATTTTATAAAACGTCATCAGTTCATCTGCACCTGGAGTTGTACATTTTTTTCACACTTTTAATAGCTAGTCTAATTTCCTCTGATGTTATACGTACATTCAACTTATTCATGTCATCTGGGGTGCCATAGGGATGGTTACCTTAGTTACAAAATCAAAAGGATCTTGTACTGCATTAGTAGTGGAGCCAAATAGGGTTAGACCATAATCACAAATAACCTCCATAATCCCTTCTTTAGTATATTTTAACTGGCCATCAGAATCTTCTAACATGTTCATATGTCTTTTCTTTACCCGTTCTTTGCAACTTTCAAATATATTGCCTGAAACTAATTTCCCTTGGGTACCACTTCGATGTTCCTTGAGGAGTGATGTGGCCCTATTGTATTGCAGTTTCTACAAATCGCTCTTAATGTTCTGTATAGTTTCACTGTAATCACCCAGCCCTTCATGTGTAACAGGAAGTATTGCAGTCAAGTGAGCCCTGAGAAACAAGTATTTCAAATAGTCTAATCACTTCTGTTTTCTACATAAAGACTGTAATAATAATTTGATTTCCTGCCTAGTGTCAGCCCACCAGACCCCAATATCATCATAGAGACATGTGACTGATTGCCTGGCTAGAAGTAAGTCATGTATCCAGATGAGTGTGACTGGGACGTCTGGAAGTTTATTATTATGTTTCAATATCCCTTTACCAGTTTAAGAGCTGGATGTGTCCTCTGTATGTCTCCCACTAGCAAATGGTCTGAATAGTCAATAGGTATTAGATTTACTTTAGTTACCATCAAATTGGCCAGCATAAAAAAGAAAACCAATGTGGTAGTCAGCTGATTAAGTCCTGGTAGGACGAAACACGTGTCTATGTCTTCTGTTAGCACCCTTTGCAAACTGTGTGAGAGGCCTTTCGGCACCATGCATTTCTGCTTAAAGTTGGACCAGCATAACATTCTGTGGTGATTTGCATATGCAGCCCATGATGCTTTGCATTGTGTGGGCTTGTGTGATTTTGTATTTTCTTGAAACTTGGCTTCCCAGCCAAATGCCCTTTGGTAACCCTTGCCTCAGTGTTTGTGCACAGAGGTTCTTTGTCTTTAAATAGTTTTTATTTTAATGGGTTCACCACAACATATCCAAGACACACTGTCTTAAGGGTAGCTGGTCCATTCCACTGGGGTGTCAAACAGACGCTGCATACTGATGAGTCCTGGTAGGACGAAACACGTGTCTATGTCTTCTGTTAGCACCCTTTGCAAACTGTGTGAGAGGCCTTTCGGCACCATGCATTTCTGCTTAAAGTTGGACCAGCATAACATTCTGTGGTGATTTGCATATGCAGCCCATGATGCTTTGCATTGTGTGGGCATGTGTGATTTTGTATTTTCTTGATTCCCATAGTATGTATAACCTGGTCATCACACTGTCTATAAGCACTCTGCAGCCTAGCATTTTTCACCATTTTGATTAATAAATTGGTGTCACAAAATAGCTTACTGGTTCATGTACCATGGTCATCTACTGAAGTTACACAGTTAAAGTTACCCCCCAGTATTAATTTCCTGGATGTATAACAGATTAGGCAGTAGGAAGTTGACCACGTCAACACTGCCTTTCTTTGTTTGTGGTGCTTATACTGTACATCAGTAACTTAACCTATCTATATGAAGGGAGATATCCAGCATCATAGCTCTCCTATACAATGTGTCTAAAACTCTAATGGCTACACAGGCACAAAATTCCAACCATATCACATTAGTCTTCTCCAAATGCCTCGATCGATGCTCCCCAGCACCATAATCATTTTGCCTAACTAATATTGGAAAGAGTGGTCAATCTTGCTTCTTATAACAAAAAATATCAAGAGAGATCTTTTTAATATTGGAAATAAAAGTAGTCTCCTTTTGGGGTTCTTTATGTTATTAACATTTAATGTAACTATGTTAAATTGCATAGTGGTGGTCATTTGTAGAAGTCAAAAAAGAAGGGGGGTGTTTATGCTTTATTTCTTTTCTGTTCTTTTTTGGCATAAGCCATGTGTGATATTTGAAAGATTGCTAATAAAATCTTGGCATTAAAAAAAAGGGGGGAGGGTGAAGCAATACAATTCCTGGAATTGTAGTGGGTTCGGAAGCTGTTTTCCACTTCTTGTCCTGATCCCCAGATAATACTTCTTCCTCTTGGTTGCAGTGAAGCTGTGGGAGTTGTCTTTCATTTCTGAAGAGGCCGATCTCTGAGAGGACCTTGTAGAGGAAGCTTCAGAGTGAGCCGTAGCATCTGAGTTCCCGTGATCTGAAGTTAAGGCCTCAAATTTATCCTCCAAATGGTTGAAATGTTCTGCAGTTTCTTTATGTAACATTTTAGACTTTTGTTGGTGTCTCTTTAAACCTCTTTTTCTAGTGACCATAGTCATCTCTGAAGGGGGGCATACTTTCTTCCTCCATCCTGGTGTGTAACTGATCTTCCTGTGGTGGAGCTATAGTTTGCAGTTCCATTTCGTCTGTATTCTCAGTAACGCTGCAATCCAGCAGTACATCGACCATTCCACTCATCAGCTGGGCACATTTTTCTTTTTGTTCAAAACTGTCCCCAGTTTCATATACCTGTTTCTGTACAGGAGGAACCATAGAAGGGGGAGAGAGTTCCATGTCTTCAGGTTGTGATTTCTCCCTATGGGATGCCAGTCTAGGAACTGCACTTCCTTTTGTGCAGTGATCTTTCTGCCTCTGGAATATACTGGCCTTTTGTGCAGTAGGCAAGAAATCTTCCTGGTTCAGCCTTTCCCCTCGATTATGAGAGACCCATCTGCAAGCTCTGAAGGAGTGGCCACGTTCCTTGCACTAATTGTAGCAAACCTCATTAGGGCAATAGTTCCCAATATAACTGTATTCCAAGCATAAATTACATTAAACATTGTCGCACACATTACTTAGGTGATTCAGGGATCCGCACTTGAAGCACGTCTTGGGTTGCTGTGGTAAAAGCACTGCCCCTGATCTCATCTGATAAAGATGCTAAATTCCAGTGTCTTTTTGGTGTAGTTTAACTCTAAACTTCCAACCTCCCATCTGTGGTTGTTGGCTGTTTATTATAGGATTAGGGGGCCCTAAGACACTGCATTTTTGGGCCAACCATTGCTTAATGTTGAAGACATTTACCCCCTCATTTTTGAATAAAATGGTAACAATCTTAGTAAGCGGTTTCGAAAGTGGTATGGCCTGAAACGGCATCCATAATTCAGTAAAATTAAATGCATTGTACTTTTTCCAGAACCTTTTGAGGTTGACTATTGTTTTAAAACTCACATCAAAAATAGCATCTCCTGCAGTATGAATGAGTGAGTGCCTATATTTTCGTCATGCAAAATCTCGTGGAATCTTTCAAGAGTGTTCTCCCATTGTGTTGTCTATCAGGTGGCAAACCCAGGCCTCCCCTGTACCTCAGACAACCACATTTTTCCTTTGTGCTGAAGCACAGGTGAAGGAAAACATATCTTTCTATCTGAAACTTTGCCATTTTGGTTTTTGCTGATTCCTGCTATTTTTTCCTATTCCGGATAACAAAATGTCAGGATCTACAGAATCCAAGGTTTGCTCAACTCTGTCTCCCCATGAAGATGTGCATTGGAGGTTCTGGGGCCTTCCCATTGTAAAAGCATAAGGTTCTTCGCTAGTGGTCCCTGGTAATCCAAAAAGTCACCTGACACCAAATGTTGTTTTAAATCAGTTACAATTTATTAATACCAAATAAGCCTTAACAATTTTACCTCTAGCATGATCAAATCTAAACAGTTGATGGCATTTTACCACCAGGGCTACAAGTACAGAAATGTGGAGTGAACCGCTCCCTTTTCTGGGTGTTTTAGCATCTATAGCAGCCATAGCTTTTCCTCTCAAAACACACTGGCCATAACATTTAGGTCCTGTATTTATACCCCAAAAATGCATGGTAGAAATTTCCAAAGCCTACTACAGCACATTTTAGCCTAGATACTAGGTCATCTGATACATCCTGAGGTTTGGGTTCAAAAATAGAGTGGCCATGAGATACCTCAGTCATAAGATACATTTGACACTTTGCCGAGACATGTGGTCATTCTTAGATGGAAAAACAAGTGATCAGGGGATTTTACATTTATCGAAAATAACTTGCTTTAGGATACAGAAAACATATGAGGGGACTTCACATTCACTTTAAATAACTTGCTGACTAGACAGTGGCCAAAGGATATAATTGTTTCTTATCAACTGTCTGTTACACATTTTTTTTTAAACACAAGAAATTATAAAATGAGGAACTGTATCTAAGCTGCAGTGGGTTGAAGTAGCTGGACCTTATCTTTGGCTATGACCTTGGATTGAAGGAAGGTTTTTGTACAAAATATCTCTGCTGAGCAAAGCAAAGCTAATTTTCTTTAAAACATTTATTTTTAAACACAGTTTACGCTCTTCACTTATTTTATACAGTTATTTAAAGGGCCCCAGCACCTTTTGAACCTGGGCATCTACACAGACATCAGTTTGCACAGTGGTATCATTATTTGCATGGTTTCAACAATTACTCTCCAAACACCTCTGCACTTATAAGGCACATCAATCTACATGTTGGTATCATGTAATCATCTACTAGCCACCTTCTCCTTTTACTAGCCCTTTGCAGCCTCAACACTAGCCATTTTACATCTTTCTATCTCCTCAACCTTTTGGTTAGCCAATTACATATTATTAATAAAAGTTTGGTCACTGGTCACTAAACTTTGGCCACTAGCCACTTTCAACAATCTCCAGCTCGAAGGCAAGGGACCAGTGTTGGGGACCCGAGCCTTCACAAAAGTAAACATAAAAATAAAGATGCTAATTATTAAATAAATGTTTTTAGAGCTTACTGCCCTGTGATTCTATCTTGTGATCTCTGATAATGGGCTGCTATTACATCCATTATTAGGGAGACATAAAATAAGTACACATTAGTTTGAATGCATGTTTAAACTCAGCCATATTTTAATGGGAGATATTTAAGACAACAGGTATATGCATAAATTGTACATTATTTATAAGGGTTTCAGGTACTGAAGTAGCAGTTAATCGGCTGGGGGGCTGATGTTAACTGGGAACACTTGTAACAATTTTGATTATGGGTGTGAGGGAAGACTGATAAGGGCAGTCTTGAACCCCCACAGATAATATTTTGATTAGTATATAAGTTTGGTATAACTAAACACATTTGATCTTAATCTGTTAATTGCATTTTAATACTTTTACCTTACATAATTTCTAAGCTATCATAATACAAGCTACAATTTTTTAAAGCTAGAAAAACAGTTTATAATTGATTACATGAAAAACCTTTTTTAAAACTGGTTGCCAGCATACAGATAGTCAAGGCAAGCATGAAAGGAATTATGTTCTGGAGTTGGTACAGGGGTGGTTACAGATAGAGCACAGATGGTGAGTTTGTAAAACATAGTGCAGAACTTAGGGATGTCAACACCACAATTGAAATATGTGAAAAGATAGTGAACATTTGATAACACATAATAGTGAATGTACAACAAAGCAAAACGTAACATAATAGCTGGTATTAACAAACAAAAAAAAGTTAATTGAATCCACCTTGAGAATGGATAAGGTAGATGCTACCTGGTGTTGAGGTGTGGCACACCCTTGGAGCTTGATTGAAGAATCTATTGATAATGTCTCTTGTTCGACAGGTCATTATAAAATGTATATGACCAGTTTAGGAAGTTCATACAAGTAACAGTCCATGAAATTAACAGTTCATAAGTTCATATAAGTAGCCACAAGTTGGCGTAGTTATAGTACAAGTGAAATGTCATTTGCAGAAAGTTGGTAACCCCCACAAGACACATGGGCAATGCAGACAGTAATTTAAAAACAAAACACCAGCATAATAGAAAAGTCAGTGTTTATGTTGCTGGCTGCCAGATGGCTAATTGGCAGACACATTGGCCAGGGGTGCATTAGATTGTGTATTGAGTCCTTTTAATGGAGTAGCCACACACACAATGGCATGGCATTTGTGTTGTGGTAGTTGATTACACCCCGGCACAAAGATTAACAGTCCATAAAAAAGTAACAGTTTACAATAAACCATTAAGAACACAGTCCATAATAGAGCAATAGGTTTGCATAAAGTACCAGCCATGTTTGGAACAAGCAGCAGTGAAGAAAATGGATGTCTTGCTTGAAGATCAATTGAAGAAGAATCTTATTGCTGAAGTTAGAGGATTGCCCCTACCCCAGACTTAACTTCATAGTAAGCAGAAACAAATAACCTTGTTTGCAGAGTCAGAACTGACTGGACCTTTTTCAGTTGATTTAAAGTTCTACAAATGGGTGTAATTTTGCTGAAAACATTACACTTGCAGAAGTAATAATAACTTGATTCATGCAATAGTCCTTATATGGAACTAGTCAGGCACATAGATGGTGATGACATTCAAGCTGTGGCAGTTGTTTTCTTTTCAGGAAAAAGATGATGGTCTTGGCAACTGGTGAAGGTATTGTTGCTGTTATGCTTGGGATGTTCGTGTTCCACCATGAAAATCTGCAAACTTGCAAAGTGTGTTAGGAAACTGAGTTAAAACATATAAATAACAATTTGCTAAATCAATAACCTTTTTGTTTTGTAAAGAGTGGTGTGACAGAGCCTAAATTTTGACAATTGTGGAAAGAGAAAAATTAAAATGGAACGTCAACCGCACACCTGGGGGTGCAGGCCGAGGTTCAGTTATACCATTTGACCATCTGTGAATCCATGACAATGTTATGGTTACACCCTGCTTTCAAATCACAGAAGAGGTTATGACAGTGATGAACATGATTTTCCTGTCTGTTTGTTGCTGGCAGGCCTAACTAAGACCTGTGTTATAAATGTTGTAATGTTACAATAACACACTTTAAACATATAGTTCATAGCAAAATGCCTGTTACACTATGCAATAGTGGGACAAAATACATGTATTGTTGGCCTGTGCCAACTAATAGTAGTGCCTATTGCACCTTTGACAAGTGAAAGGGTCTACCTTCTTTACCCTGTATAGTGAAATACTCCAAAGCACTGAGTGAGGTAAGGCTTGAAGCATAGGTATGGAGCACAAACTAAATTCTGCATATTATAATTGTTAAGATTTAAAATGACAAAACCTGCATAGAGTGCACTTATTTTTCAGAGGTACCTGTGAGTAATGAGACAAACAAAGCATTCATTTGTCTGGGGTTTTGCTTGGAACACATTGAAGGGATGGGTCAGCAATGCTGGCCCCAGTATCTAGGTTTGGTTATGGGCATTAAAAACATTGATAAATGTGGAGCAGTTTTCTGAATACACACTTGATACAGTGTAGCAAGATAAATATCAAAACATTATAACATAAACATAAAACAAACATTTTTGCAATAGAACAATGTCAGTATTGAGCATAATGCATAAAATACATTTTAAACAACAAATATAGACTGCAAATTTAAGTCAAAATTCAGGAATCTTAGAGCATTGTGAATTTACTTGTTGAACACAACCATGGAATAAGTTGCAGAGGCGGGGCACAGTTTAGTTTATAAGTTGCCGTCATTGGGACAAATTACTTAGTTTTGGTTGAAAGAATTATTTAAGCAATCCACCACTCTGTTTTTGTTAACTTGTAAGACTTTTTCAGGGTGTGCAATGCTTTAGAACTTTGAAATTATTAAAAAAACTTTGTTTGCACTTATAGAAAGCAGATGATTGCATCCATTGCTGTAAGGCTATGAGAAGTTGTTTTATATTTGTATTGACTGGATAAGAAAGCTGAAAAGACAATCAAAAGATATGAATATGTGTGGAAATACATACACACCCCGCCCCCCAGCTTAACTGATTACTTGCTGAGGGCAGAAGCCCTTGTACCAATGATAGATATGAGGTTTAACTGTTCGCACTAAAAAAGCAGAGGGACTGAACTGGATTATACTGTCAAAGTACATTGGGTCTTTTCAAAACTTGTAAATAAGAAACAATTATTAGCAAATACACATTTTCTGGTATTTACCCCTATGGGGAGACAGTAATGTACCTTGCAACCTTTGTGGGTATTACACTGGAAGGAAGGGTAGTATGCCCTCCCCTTCCAGCTCCTACTGGTGGAAGAGACAGCTTGACTACTGTAGCAATACAAATGTTAGCTGTGGATGGTGACGTGGCACTGGATAAATGGTAATGGGGTGGCCCCATTGCAGTTCCCACATACCCCACTTCAAATTATAACAGAATTATATTGCAACTAGTTTAGTAAGTTTCATACCTTACTATAAAGATGGGGAACTTCTTTTTCTCTAGAAGAAAGAGAAGAAACAAACAGACAAACAACAAAAACAAAAACAAACATCCACAAGTCTAAAAATAAAACAAGATTATTTTCATAGGATAAGAGAAGCCAAGCATCCCTGGGTTCCCTTATCCTAAGCATGACAAAATTTCAGCTAAGTTTATAAAAGATCCGGATTGATGGTAATACCGTACGTATGTATCTCTTAGAATGCATTTCAAAAAGAAAAAAAAAAATTATTACACCAACCATGGTCACACATGAAAACAAAGGCCATTGTTTTTTAACTGTAGATGGTAAACTCTCTCAAAAACAGCTGTAATATTTCTTTAATAGTATACTGTGTATATATATATATATATATATTGTGTATATATATATATATATATATATATATATATATATATATATAAAATGCTGGGGGTAGTAAGTGACCCCCCTCCCTTAAGCACCTTGCATAGTAGAGGAATCATGTGATATTGTTTAGAAACGAAGGAGCTGAACTACAACCAAATCTTCGTGGAGGAAGGCTTTGAGCCTTGTCTGTGTTGACTGTAAGCCCAGAAAGAAAATAAAAACACAAAAACGTTTGTTCATTTTTACTTAGAATGCCAGTTCTGTGATAAAAAGTCAAATTGTGTGGTTCACTCTTGGTCTGCTTCCATGAAAACATACATCTTGTGCAAAAAGTTGTGCTTTAAGTAGGGAATACACATCAAGTTTGAACTGGTAGTAACATAAAATGTTGAAACACAAGAAGGTCAAATAACATGCAAAAGGTCACGCAGTGTGCATGCAAGGGTCACTCAAACCCAGCTATTTTTTTACTGTCCTTGAGCACTACTGATAAGAAAGTATCTTTTAAAAACAAAAGAGCACAAAATAAAACTGCTGGCAGGACAGTACACACACATACACATACAAAAAAAGAAATACTTAACACAAAATAAGACTGACATTATTTGACACCAATTTGCTGAGGAAATGCCCATAGTTTTATTAGAAAACTGTTAGTGTTTTAGGTATATGCTGCCTCCTGCTTGTCTTGTAACACACTACAACTTTTTAAACCAACAAATTTATATATATTTATATATCCATGCCAAATCTTTTCAGAACAAAACATTTTTAAACACCTTCCAACTCTTTTAAAATACAGTACAACATATCATCTGTAAGTGGACACATCTAGTATAACATGGTTACACCCTTTGACGCATAGCCAAAATATGGAACTCAGCCATTTTGAAATCTTTGTGATGGACATTTTACTTCTCTTAAGCAAAAAGTTTCTTGTTTTAACTAGAAGTATGATAAAGCCATTCATAGCTGTTAACACATTACATTTTCACCTAGCAGTGGCTTGGCATGTTGCCTGCAAACTACAAATCTTTTTGCACATTGCAATCTATGACGTCATCTCTCTTCACCTTCAACACTACCTGCTCCGACCAACAACTACATACAAAAGTTCTTCTCTGACCCTATCTAGGCAGCACAAATCTTTTATTAAAAATAAAACTAATTAAAACAGTCAGATATGAGGCAAAGAAGCTTTTTTTTTACTGTAACATGTTTGCGCCAAAGGCAGTCAATGCTATCTTGCAACTTTGACAGCAGAACATAATTACAGAACACAGATATACACTGGAAAATATGAAAGAGAGAGAAGGAGCATTACCTTGTTTAGTATATGTATTACAGAAATAAAACAGATAGACATAAAAAAAACTTTAAATAAAACATTCAGACTTACCCTGTGCCAAGGTATTTTCCTTCTTCTTTCTGATACACCAATCTGATCCAGAAGAACAACTGCAGGACCTTCGTGATAATCTCCAAACACTGCAGCTATTAACTCTTTCAAAGGTTTTCTTTTGGCCATTTCAGTAATCTGCCAAACCAAGTCTTTTCCCAGAGCTCTGGTTTGCAGTTTAAAAATCTGTAGCAGTACTAGGTACTAGGTTGAGATCCAACTGGTGGAGTTCCCCAGTACCTGGGTTTGGGATCAAAATGTTTCAGCCTCTATAGGAGGCAAGGGAACTTGAAATTGATACAAAAAAAAACCTGAAACTGCACATATAGGGAACAGTGGGGAGGGGGAGGATTTTCAAATCATCCCATCTGTAGTCACACCTACTGTGCATACGTCCACAGTAGTTTATTTTTCTTTCTCTAAATGTTGCTTATCTAACGTTACTTGATTAGACACCACTTTTTTTCTAAAAGCAGCCTGAACTGTGAAAGCCATCATCGGCTCTAACAGTATATACTTCTAGCAAGCACAAATTACAAGGGCAGTTGCCCTTGCTTGTTTGAGAGACTTTTCCTTACTACATCTCTCTGCATATCCTTAAACCTGGGGTCCTCAGACCCCCACATAAATATACATTACTCTTACCCAGCTTTTAGCTGCACCATAGACCTTTTTCCTGTAGGTTCAAGTCCACTCAAACACTCAGAGTCCATTAGACTCTTTTTCCCAGCCCCACAGTTAGGTTATGACCCTTATCTGCACGTACCCTGTTTAGAGTACACTAGGCTTTACCAGATTTACCAAGACCAGAACCAAAACCACCTCCTGGCTGGCTCGCCAATTTGTAAAAGCACAAGGTTCTTGGCTAGTGGTCCCTGGTAATCCAATAAAGCCACCTGACACCAAATGTTGTTTTAAATCAGTTGCAATTTATTAATACCAAATGAGCCCTAACAATCTTATCTTTAACATGACCAAATCTAAACAGCTGATGGCTTTTTACCACCAGGGCTACAGGTACAGAAATGTGGAGTGAACTGCTCCCTTTTCTGGGTGTTTTAGCATCTATAGTAGCCGTAGCTATTCCTCTAAAAACACACCGGCCATGACATTTAGGTCCTGTATTTATACCCCAAAAATGCATGGTGGAAATTTCCAAAGCCTACTACAGCACATTTTAGCCTAGATACTAGGTCATCTGATACATCCTGAGGTTTGGGTTTGAAAAATAGAGTGGCCATGAGATACCTCAGTCATAAGATACATTTGACACTTTGCCGAGACATGTGGTCATTCTTAGATGGAAAAACAAGTGATCAGGGGATTTTACATTGCTCAAAAATAACTCGTTTTAGGATACAGAAAACATATGAGGGGACTTCACATTCACTTTAAATAACTTGCTGACTAGACAGTGGCCAAAACAAGGATATAATTGTTTCTTATCAACTCTCTGTTACACATTTTTTTAAACACAAGAAATTATAAAATGAGGAACTGTATCTAAGCTGCAGTGGGTTGAAGTAGCTAGACATTATCTTTGGCTATGACTTTGGGTTGAAGGAAGGTTTTGTACAAAATATCTCTGCTGAGCAAAGCAAAGCTAATTTTCTTTAAAACATTTATTTTTAAACACGGTTTATGCTCTTCACTTATCTTCTACAGTTATTTAAAGGGCCCCAACACCTTTTGAACCTGGGCATCTACACAGACATCAGTTTGCACAGTGGTATCATTATTTGCATGGTTTCACCAATTACTCTCCAAACACCTCTGCACTTACAAGGCACATCAATCTACATGTTGGTATCATGTAATCATCTACTAGCCACCTTCACCTTTTACTAGCCCTTTGTAGCCTCTACACTAGACATTTTACATCTTTCTATCTCCTCAACCTTTTGGTTAGCCAATTACATATTGTTAATAAAAGTTTGGTTACTGATCACTAAACTTTGGCCACTAGCCACTTTCAACACTATCCTGAGGAAAGATCAGAACCATTCTCTCCGCTGGATGCCTCTGAAAGCTGAAGGTCCATGTCAGTATTCTCATTCCCAGCAGTGCTAACAGTCAGTTGGAGTATATGTAACTCTGGTGCACCAGTAACCACTGGAAGTACTGAGTAGGGCACAGGAGGCTGGACAGTAGGCTGTATGGGGGTATTTAATTCCCTGTATTGTTAAACACCATGATATTATCATCAGTATCCTTCATGCATACTGTCTCTTGGTTCCATATTTTCTGTACTATCCCCTTGCATATTACCCTTCTCAGAAGACTGCTCTTAGTCTTGCACTCAATCCCAGGCTTCCCTGCCTCTGAAACAGCACCTTTGGGCACAGAGCCCTCTGTCAAACCAAGAGAACTAGAGGAACCGGCAGTCCACAGATTTCAGACAATCTTACTGATATTCATGCTCCCCCTTCCTAAACCAGAAAAATGGTTACATGAAAGTTAGATGAACCATATTTTTCTTTCAGCCCCTGAGCGTCCAATTTTCGTTGTTGCATCAACTGAGCCCCAGTATCAGAAAGACACGGTTTCGCCATTTGTTTCTCTTAAGTCAGCATTCGTGCTGCTGCTCCTTAAGGCCATCTTGGTTCTGCACAGGAACCATCATCTAAGGTATGGGGAGATCGTACTGCATGTGGGGAGTCCAACAAGGAAGGAACCCATTTACCAGGGCTCTTTTGCCAGCCAGTGCCAGTCAATGCCTTCTACACTGACCATGAGGAGATCTCCATTTCAGATGCAAGCTGTGAGCCCAGTCAATGGCAATGGCACAGACTCAGCTGCTTGAATGCATGCCATTTCAGTGATTTACTGGTACCTGCTATAGCCAAGTTTCAGGGACAGGAATTGTACTTTCAATGGCACTTGAAATACTGTATGAGCAACAGAAGTAGAAGGAAAGTTCTTGGGCTGAGTTCCAGGCCAAGGTTTGCATTTAGCCAGCTCCAACCAGCTGTCAACCAGTCTATTTGATGAACCTCCATCACCATGAACAGCTGATACTGGCATTTCATTTTGTAGTGCCATGTCTGCAGCCAGGGACATTTGTTGAGCTTCTAGGGATTCTCAGCTCCAGTGCTGCAATTCTACTGCTAGTAATCCAAAGTTCTGCTCAAAACTTGCCTCCTCTTCAGCCAGGAAGGCCATCAGGTAATTCTTCCTCTCTTTCATGGCTGTTTGCAGCTTACGTTCTTCAGACTGTAATTCCATATCAGAAAGTTCAGTGAGCAAACTTTGTTGAGTACCACTCTGTGGAACTGAATTGATGTCCATACCTTCAACCCCCAAATGGTTAACTGCAGGGAGGGAGGTTAGCTCACCTACATTCTCTCCATCTCCACCTCCTCCAGGGTCACCAGCAACCACCATCTTGGGCTGACAGCAACTCCCTCTACTGGTAAGAGTAGGGGTATATTAATAACATATCAGTTACAAAGTAAGCTTGATCAAACATAATACAGGCACAAAAACAGATAGTTCATCAAAATAAATCCATTACAATTCATCATATACTTCATCCTCCTTAGAAATAAAACTGTGACCATAATTCAACAAAAGTTGATCCTAGTTAAAGGCCCTGCTCCAACCTCCTGATGCCCCCAAACTTTTTTTCTATGCAAGCTATAAGATCTAACAGAGGAGTTTATTTTTGTTGCAGCACAAAGTGGCATCGACACTGCCAAATGCACAATCTGATGCATGCAAACAGAATATTTAATGTGCTAGCATTCCAAATTTTCCAAGGAGGATCTCTTCTTCCTAGTACTAAGGTATCATAGTTCATGTTCTCCAATTCAGGTATATTCCATCTGTTCCAAAAATTCTTAATATAACTGAGAAAAAAAAGATGATACATACTTTCTTGCGATAGGCACCCTTATCTATTGCAAAGTTTCTCCAAAACCTGCTTATGCTTAGCATTGCCTTTAACATTTAACCTTTTGTGATAACAAAACTGATAAAAAATATTTATTGCCTGTTGGTCTGATTGAATATCACCTAACATGAGGCAAATATCATCAGCATATGCTAGTGCTTTATAACAAACTGGGGCCCCCTCAACCTGTAGGGGTGCAATAGTCAGAACAGCTCCTAATTTCCATAATATAGTGTCAATAAAAAAGGCATATAATATAGGACTAAATGGGTATCCTTGTTTCACTCCTCTTTTAAGCATACACACTGAACCAACATGCCCATTTACAATAGGAGTTAATGTAACTAGTCTATACAACTTTTTAATCCAATGTATAAACTGTAATGGGATCCCATAATACTACAAAACTTGGTACATGTAGAACTTGGTCATAGACCTTTTTTATTTATTTTTTATTTAAAATTTAGTAACCGGGAAAGGCATACTGAGCTGAGGCTCGTTTCCAGGTGCGACCCGTGGTAAGAGAACAACATGAGATACAGAATTAAATTTCAGAATTTTCAAAAGCAGACTAGACAAATTTTTAAATGGGACACTAGCCATGTATAATTTGCCCACAAAGTTGTGGGAGACATTCTAGATGGGCTTCAGCCTCCTTATGTCTAATTACCTAGTGACCTAGTAAGTACAACTGTAGGTAAAAACTTGATATATAGTAGTACACGATTGAGATACACAATATACAAATCCATTAAGATAAATAGACAACATTTGTGTAACTTGCTAGACAACAAGATAAGGACAGAAAACAATAAAAATATATGGGTAACTAAAGCTTTTAATAACAGGAGGCGGGTTCACTAACCACCAGCTCCAAAGCAAGGGGAAGTCAGCAGAGGAAGCAGAGTGAGGGGGAAGATACTAAGATTGCAAGGGAGTTTGACTTAAACTGGCTGCGGTGAGGAGGGGTGTGAGCATGGTGGGGCGGGGAGAAGTCAGAAGAGTCTTTTGAAAGAAGAGATTGAGGGGGATAGGTGAAGATCAGTGTAGAGTTTGTTCCAGAGTTGGGAAAGCTGATAAGAGAAGGCAGACTGGCCAGCGGCAGAAGGGAAATGTAGAAGACAGAGGGTATGTGGGATGAGTCCCTTTGGCGAAGGGAGTATGCTGAAGGGTTTGTTTGTGAGAGATGGGAGGAGAGGTGGGGGGGGAAGGATCCCAAACCAGTACTTAGCAATGAGGGAGGCATAGTGAACCATCCTCCTGTGAGACAGTGGTGACAGGGAGAGAGCAGAATAGAGAAGACTGTGGTGTGTGAGGGGAGAGGCAGAGGTAGCAAAATGACAGAAATAATTTAGGAGGATATCAAGTCTTGAGAGGGATGTGGCAAGGGCAGTTCCATAGACCACATCAGCATAATCAATGACAGGTAGAATCAATTTTGTGACTAGCTCCCTTCTGGTGGGAGAGAGAGAGATTGTCTTTGTGACGGTAGAAGACTGTGAACTTTGGATGGAGTTTAGTACAGATGGCATTGATGTAGGTGGTGAAATCTAATTAGTTGTCTAGCCAGACCACTAGGTATTTAAAAGCGGGGACATCTGCTAGTGGGGAACTATTCAACGTACAGAAAGCTGGGATGGACTGGAGGGTAGCCAGTTTCTAAAAAACACAGACCAGGTTCACAGCCAGAATGACAAGTGCTGCTACTAAAGTAGGCAAGGAATCAGCAAAGTCACACATGAAGAGCAGCACTTCACAAAAAAAAAAAATCCAAATAAATTCAAAATTTATTAAGTAAGCTCCAAACAGTCAATGACCCCGGCACTTCAATGGATAAAACCATCTTCCTCAGTTTCTGTCTGGTGCCAAACATCATGGTAACAGGTTTTTTTTTGCGTTAAGTTTTAGTTGGTTTGTCTGGAACCACATCTGCACTCTGTCAAAATCTTGCTGGAGAGGGGATTGCACATTGGTCATAGAGGAGCCAGAGGTGAAGATGACAGTATTGTCAATGTACATGTGTATGTGGGAGGATTTGCAGATGGAGGGGAGGTTGTTTATAAAGAGGGAGACTAGGATGGGGTCTAATATTGAGCCTTGAGGGACACCTGTAAGGATGAGAAGAGGAGAGGAGAGGAAAGGACGTCCCCTATTTGGACTGATTGCTCCCTGTCTTGTAGATAGGAGCAGAACCAGTTGACTGTAGGAGCTGATAGACTAGTAGATTTTAGTTTATGTAGCAGGAGGGGGTGTGAGACTGAATCAAAGGCCTTAGCCAGGTCTGTGAATATAGCGGCAGTAATATGACTCTGGTCCGTGGCTGAGAAAATGGAATCAGTGACCCACATCAAGGAGGAGATGGTTGAATCTGTTTTCTAAACCCAGACTGCATGGGTGAGAGAATGTTGTTAGTGGAAAGGTATTCTGATAGCTCTGAGTAGATGAGTGACTCCAGGAGTTTGGCAAGTGATGGGAGGAGTTATATGGGCCTGTAATTCCCAGGTGTAGAAGGTTCTCCACCTTTATGAAGAGGTAGTACCTTGTCGATTCACTGAAAATTTTAGAAATAGTAGATAACTATGTACATAAAATGTTTGGCACTACACTACCATCTCCTGATCTAGTGCCAGAAGAAGGCCTATGGAGACCCCAACTACTGTCAAATTTCTCCCAGTATAAAAAGGTTATCCTGTACTTTCCAAGCTGGAATTTCACAGGTTTGAGATGTATCAATAACTCTCAGTAAAAAAAGATTATCTTATACTTTCCTAGTTGGAATTGCACAGCTTATCAATAACTAAAGATGCAGCTGCAGCCAGATGCTTGCTTAAGATTTTTGCTACAAGCTTTATATCCGTGTTTAAGAGTGTTAAAGGCCTCCAGTTCTAAATGTCTGACAATTCCCACATTTTAAAAATAAAGAATACAATCCCTTTTAATAAAGCAGATGTATCTTGCTCATCATTCAAAAAGGAATTCATTACTTTCACTAAGCCCTCCTCTAATTCATTCAGGTACATCTTAAAAAATTCCCGAGACAGCCCATCTTCTCCTTGAGGCATTGCATTATTTAAGGAATTAACAGCCTCTGAGATACCTTGTAAAGTAATGGGGGCTTCGAGGATTTGCAAAATTTTAGGAGACAGCAAAGGGATTTGCATTCCCTGAAAACACTGCACTGCCTCTGTCAAAGACGAAGTAGTAGTGCCAGACATGTTATGTACATAGTTATCTACTATTTCTAAAATGTTATGTAAATCAGTGTTTACAGTCCCCTGAGGATCCCTGAGCTTAGTCATGACCCTATGTTTTACTCTATCTGAGCAAGCATCAAGGGAATTTACCTGACCCTTTTTCCCTTGCATTCCAATCCTCTGCTCTTGTGTAAGGGAAGCCATTCTCTTATACTGGTATTTGATCATTTCTGACTTTATTGCCTCAGTCTGATGGCTGTAATTATGTGGGGAACCTTCTGCTAGAGTTAAAAATTTTTGTAAATGATGGTGCAAATCTAAATACTTAAGATATTGTGGACATCGTCTTTTCTTTGCAAGTGAGATGAAAATACTTTTAAAGTTCCCTTTTAAAGTCTTCCCACCATCTTAGAGTGGTTTAATGCATCTCTAGTAAAGTAATCTTATCCTTCATAAATTGCCTAGTATGTTCTTTTACCTGCGTATCCTGTAAAAGAGATGTATTAAGTCTCCACAGGCCCTGTTTAACCCAAGGCTTAGAAGAACCCTTGCTCAAAAGACCAGTGCTCTGTGATCTATTGTTTCTACTGGCAATGGCAAAAGACAGGCTAACCTGGTCTCCATCCAGGCTGATACAAAACTGTAATCAATTCTAGTTGATAATGACCCTTTGTAAAAAGTACTTCCCATAACCCCATGTCCAACTGCAGCTGCATCCAACAGACGGGCAGAGGTTATCATTTGAGACAAAAAATAGAATCACAGCCCTGCTTCTTACTGCTTGTTTTCAGAGCACCATGCACATACCCACAGCTGCAATTTCAACTTAAAATAATACCTTTAGAGGTATGCAAAAAAAGGTTGAATAATTTTAAATAACTTAATTCTGCCAGTTTTAGTTTGAGGGGCATATATATTTATTAGTCAAAATTCAAGATTATGAAAAATAATGTATAACAACAAAGTTCTCCCAGGAATTGTCTATTAATGATTTAACCGTAACATCATAGAAAGAGAACAATATCCCTAACCCCAAACAACGCTCTTCCCCCAAAGACCAAAAAGTGTGCCTCTTTTGCCATAAACGCTTAGTAGCTGTAATACCGTCTAAAGAATGCAATCTGGTATCGTGCAAACATATAATACAGTATCAGAATTCAAATCTCTTAAAAATGACAAAGTTGCAAGTCTCTTTTTGATATTACAAATACTATTTTTATTCAGAGTTGTTGTTTGAAAACCTGGTATGTGCATTGAGCCCAAGATGCCAAGCACAAGAAATAAAAACAATTGTCTAACAAGCATTATTTAATTTTCCCTCCCATTCTGCTGCTCCCTTTTCCGGTGATTTTACACTTTTTGGGCCGTGTAGCTGTGCTCATATCTGTTACTGATTCTTCAGCTTCCACTGAAGGGTCTTGCTGTGAGGTGAGGGCTGAAGAACTATCCAAATCTTCCCCTACCTCTCTTGGATGACAATACTTCAAAGTAATTATGTAATATCATGGAATCAGTCCTGGACTGCTTGGACTGAGGTTGACCTCTCTGTGAACTTTGCCCTGTCACCATACGAAAAGCCTCAGTTTCTGGAGTAGAAGGGGGAGGCATATGTGACATAGTGGAGTTAATATTGCTAGACTCCTCTCATCCTTGTGCATTTCGAGATTTTTTTTGGAAGATCATAGTGCCCGAATCCGGTGTAGAAAGCATGATGGGGCAGACTTTGAATCTGTGACAAACTCTTCTGCCGTTGGTGCCATACCACATGCTGGAGTTTCTAGAATAGCACTAGTGCTGGGAAAGTCAACTAAGGCATCTCTTCGAACTTGAATTGACTGTGCAGTATTGTCCAGTGTTATGCCTCATGGTAGAGGCAGACATTGTTGTCCTGTGACCTGCTTATTGTGCAGTGTTGGCATAAAAATCTTGCTCAGCAATGTCCATTTCATTATCCCTATTATGAGATGCCCAGTGACAGGAGCGAAAAGAGTCCCCTTCCTGCGCACACAGATTACAATGAATAGGATTCTTACAAGTCTTGCTAGTGTGGCCTATCTCCAAACACAACCCACATCTCACCGAATCACAAGCGCTATTCAGATATAGTTTGGAGCCGTATTTATAACATTCCTTAGGCTGACCATTGTAGAACACTATTCTCCTTTCTCTGCCCAGATAAAAGCAGTTGGGAACGTGCTTGACCTTGGCTTCAGTATACATCAATTTGACTCGGATACACCAGATCCCAGTCCAGATGTTTTCTGAGTCCACAATGGGCTCTGGGGAACCCACAACTGTGCATCTCTGTCTTAACTAATGAAGGATATCAACTATATTCACCCCTTCATTTCTAAAAAAGATTGTCACAGTTTTTATCTCATGCTTTGTATAGGAATAGCGTAAAATGGAGTCCTAGTGGGGTGTGTTTTAACTGATGATACTTAACCCAAAGGCATCCTTTGGTCCCATAGCCGCCATATGGCGTCGGAACCATCCATTGCTGAGCCCAACCCAAAATGGCCACTGGGAGAGAATGAGTTAAGGCTTTCAATCTTTTTAAAACTTACATCAAAGGTGGAGTCTCCCAGGGTATCAATGAGTGCATAAAGTTCCGAGGCAAAAAAACGCATACTGTCCTTGAGTAGTGTTCTGGCCACACAGATGCGATCTGGCTGACCTTGGAATCCACTCTGATATTTAATGCGACCGCATTCCACCTTTTAATGGGTTCTGTGTGAATATTTTTTCCGGGTGGGGGTGGCCTCTGCCTCAAATTGTGGTGCATTTACCTGCTCAGAATCTGCAGAAATGTGCTCTGTAGGTAAATTGTCTATAATATTTTGTTTACTTTCCAAATCTGGGGCCACACTGGTTTGAATTCATGCATCTCCTAATGTGTCATTTCCCCTGTGGTCATCTTGCATCTGCAATTCAGCTTCTGGGCCTATAACTGTATGCGTAGTAGTTTCCATATTCACATTACTGTAACTGCTCAAAACTACATGAAATATTTCAGCATTACTTATAATGCCTAATGCATCTGGAACTGATTTATCACGCCGGGACACGTCTAAAACTGAAACAGCACCCATGTACCCTTTTTTAAATAACTTAGGATCTGATAAATATGCAAAGTCAAAACTTGCTGGAAGCTCATGACTAAAAGTCACTCCAGCTGTACTCCCAGTTACTGATGTTTTTTCTTGCATCCTTTTACCTGTCTCTGTCTTCTGCTTCCGTGATTCTCCCCAGCAGTATCAGTAGATATACTTAGTGTGTGGTAAGACAAACATTTATTAGACTGACCTGCTGCACTTACAGGTCCTGGGGAAACCCAGCCTTCTCCATCCTCGGCTCTGACCCAGCCCACATTCTCTAGGGCTGTCTCCATTCTTTGTATATTAGCGGCTGTAACACCAGTCAGCCTTCATTTAGCAGTTTTCTCCATTCTCCCTTCTACTGTTTTGACAGAACTCCCAGCCAGCTGATTCATGACAGGCGCTGCAGGAGCTAAAACTGACAAACTGTCAGAGTGCCCTATGGAAGTCCTTTGATCTGCACCACTCTGTTGGTGCGAAAAAGTTGTTGAGGGAGTTTGAATGACAGCAAACTGCTCAGCATTACTGGATATCAGAGTCTGCTGCTCAGTAATTGTAGTCTTCTTGTCCAAAAACATGTTTGGATCTGCCTTTATACTTGAGGCTTTGAAACTATCTCCACACGCTGTCACTGACTCCCTTGGGTTATCCGTGCATGATTTTGACACAGCCGGTATTGGAACTGACAGTTTGTCAGATTCCCCCACTGGAACCTGACCACATTTGTCTGCTATCAATTCCAAATTTGCTGCCTGCTGTTCAAACACAATTTCTGTAACATTTCTAGGAGACACCATGTCATTTTCTGTCTTACCACCAGCTGTACATTGCTCTGCTGCTCCATCCCAGGAACCATTTGCGTGGCTAGAGCTATGAACGTCAGTACTGTTGGGAGGATTTTCTGAAATGCACTGTGCTAAATTATTAAAACCACCAGTTTGTCTCAGCCTCCTTTTCTCGCACCAACATTCCTCCTCTTCTTCCTGATGAAACGCTTGCTCTAACCTTCTCTCCTTCTCAGGGACAGACAGTCGTAACCCCACATCTTGACCAGTGAACCCATCAGAATCAGCATCATGAACATTTACTCCTTTCACATATCCACAAACATTACTTGTGCCTTTACGTTTTCTTGTTCTGCCATAGCCAAAAAAAATGTTCCTTTGTTCTTAGGTAGCCAGGTAAGGCACACTAGGCACAAGTGCCTGTTTTCAGGGGCAACCCGGGAGCACTGGAGTGGTTAAGTAACTTGCTCCAAGTCGCACAGTATGCAAGGGGAGGTTGTGGGAATCAAACCCAAGTCTGCTGGGTGTACCAATCTCATTCATAGCTCATTACTCTAACCTCTAGACTATACTGTCAGCCTCTCTAGGCTATACTGCCAGACCCAACTTGCTCTTCTATTGTCAAACCTTGGGCACCACAGTCTATTATAGCACTATCTGTGCTGGCAATTCCATCACCTGTCCCCTGCTCAGGAATAACTGGTAATGCTTCCGAAATACCCCAGGTGGGGAGGGAAGCAGTCTCCTCCACCTGGGTAGCCTTCTCTCCTTCCTCTCCTGGATCCTCTATTTCCCTCACAAGAAGCAAACAGCACCGCCTGCAACAGTAAGGGAATTTCCCCAATGTCATGGAGCTGCCTTGCTTTTTAAGCAGTGCCTGCCACCCAAGAATGAAAACACCACCATGCATTTCGGTAGGGTGGATAAACAGACCTTTATGGGTTCTATCCATGTGTATCTTATAGGCATCGACATCAGAGAGGAGAGACTGGTTTTAAAAGCAGTGTTGCCCCTCTTCTCTGAGATACATTTTACTCCCCTGTTGCTTACTGTGCCCATTTTTATTTCTCAGTGCATTGAATGCAGAATCCGAAGGCTGCAATCAACATGCTGGTGTCATGTTTGTCTGTTTTGTGTGTGTGTGTGTGTGTAGTTGTTTTTGTTTTGTTTTTTTGCTTGGGCTTTGAAACCTGTATCACACCACGTGCAGGGAGAGAGGCACATCTCAGCTGTAAATTTGCGCTTTCATGTCTTTTAGGATGTGTTTGGTAAGATCTAAACTGCTGGATGCAGTGTGTACTAGGAATGAATGCAACTGGATGCATCATGCCTCCTGAAGAAATCAGGAAAAGGCTTTGTTGTAATAACGTCTTGGCTGCTTCCAGATGTTTTTTTTTAAACAGATGTGCTAGTGTTTCTACTAAAAGCTGCAGTAGAATATGATAGATACAGATCTTAAGGTGTTGACACCAGAGAAAGATGTTCATTACCCAGGTGATCAGATTACCATAATTGGTTGTATGTACCCAAAACCCTGAAGTGATTTCTTGGAAAACAATAAGTTGAAACAAGGCAAACCGGCTGCACGTTACTGAACTTGAAAAAACTCCATTGCTAGGAGATGATAAAAATACATTTATTTGGAATATTTAAAAATGTAGTAGCATCCCCCAATACAGCACTGTTTCACATCTCACATACACTTTTTCAAGCCATGTTTTAGCCATCACAAGATGCCAATAAATAGCCTGCTGGGTACTGATGTAACAGAAACATCATCAGCACATATATCATGTGGTCTCATATATTACCCCTATTAATAAAATAATGCCCATAAACCCAGCAAGAGCTCTGGGAAAATACCATATGTAACTATAAATAACACCACAAACACGATTAAACTAACTCACATGAAAACAGATATAGACATGCTAAATATATCTAAAACCAAAAACTAAATATATTATAGAGTATTATAAAAGCAACAGTGAAACCACCTACTACTAACCCATTAATAAGGTAGTGAAAACCTGTGTACAGTGATGAACCAAGGTCAATGTTGTTAATCATGGAATTATTCCATACCATGTAATAGTGGGGATATATAAGTGGGGATATAAAAGGGAGGGCAAGGGAGGTGGAAAGGGGATGGAAACAGAGGGAAATTGGGATGGGAGGGAAGGGAGAGGGTGGAGGAAAAGAGGTGGGATGGGGGATAAGGTAGGAGTGAAAGGGTATGGGGAGGGGAAGGGAAGGAAGTGAAAAGGGGAGGGTATTATAAATACAGAGTATTTTATTCTAAGATTTTTGAGAAAAGGTCCCAGTTGAAACATCTCCTTGTATCCCGGTGGAATACAAGCTCATAGTTTATATTGCCAAAAGGCCTCCCTACACATAAGTTTAATGTCTAGATCACCTCCTCTCTCCCCCAATGTCACCTTCTCAAGTTCCATGAAAAGAAAGGCATGCCCTATCCCAATCTGGTGCAAGTGGAATGCCAAAGCATTTTCCAATTGGCCGAGTCTTATGCATCTCAAATGTTCCAAAATCCACACCCTAAATGTTCTCTCAGTTTTGCCAATGTAAGAGCAACCACAGGAACAAACTGCAGCATACACAACTGATTCAGTTCTGCAAGAAATAAACAATTTTACCTTGCATACTTCTCCCAGGTGACCAAGTATAAGCCTCTCTCTCTCTCTCTCTCTCCCACCTGTATGTGATTGCATGCTGCATAGTTTCCACCTTCATGATTTACAACAGGTAATGGGTTCCTTATATCAGGGCAACTTCCTTTCTGGTAACTGTGGACAAGGAGGTCAGCTAGATTCCTTCCCCTCCGGTACATAAATAATTCTGGGACCCTTTCAACAATTTCCTTTAATGATGGTTCCACTTTCAGTATCCAGTTCCAGTTTCCTGGATAATTAGCATCAAATATGGAATCTGTGTAGTAAAAGTGGTAATAAAATTAGGACACATCCTTCTTACTGTTCTGTTTCTTTTATGGTTTGGCTGCAACATAAGAGATCTGTCCATATTATCAGCTCTTTCCCTGGCTTTAGCCAATACTGACAATTATACCCCCTCTTAACAAACCTCTCAGTCAGAAGTACTGCTCCTCTAGCATAACTTTCTTGTGTACTACAATTTATTTTTCATCTCATGTATTGTCCTTCAGGTATGTTCTTTGCCACTGCCCAGGGTGGTGGCTACTGTAGTGCAGTACATCATTCCCATCAGTATTTTTCCGGAATAAGTCTGCAGAAAGCCCCCCCTTCCCATATTTGGACACTAGTGGGTACACCATATTATGCCACAAGGACCCAACATTCATCCCATAAAGTACTTACAGAGGTAAAATCGGATGGAATTTCTTGGAGTGAAGTGCCAGATCAGGGAAACCACCCCACCACTAGTCACAGAGGCCTTCCCAACTCATTCCACCCTATCCCGCCCCCTCAAGATCACCCTAAAAAGGCTAATTGATTACAGCCATTCACAGGGCCCTCCAAAATAGCTGGACATGGGGACCCAGGGTACTGACTTGCTACATAGCAGAGATGTGCTGGGGGAATCACCCTAACCACTGGACCCTGGGAAAACCGCTAACAGGGGAACTTATATGAGCATCCAACCATGGAGAAAACAGTACAAGTTATGAAATTAATCCAATGTACAACAGAATTTGTTATATGTGTAACTATGTGTCCTTGTAAGAAACTCTATATTGGCAGGACTATATGCCAGCTAAAAAAAAGAGGTTGCAGGAGCACATGAGAGACCTATACAGGGAAAAGGAAGACTCACGCTTAGGAACCCTTGACAAGGAATTGTATGGCTCTAGCCTAGCAAAGATGGTACGTATGGGTAAAGAGCACATAAAACAGCACCAGAGAGGGGGAAACAGATAGCAGAAACTATTGCAATGTGAGTCTAGATGGATTTATAGGAAGAAAGCCCTAAAGCCACATGGTCTGAATGATGAGCTGGACCTAAAACCTTTCTTGTACAGTAACTGGTGTGCTCCATTTGATTCCAATGGTACTAATATAAAACTGACAGACGTGATAATACTGTGCAGTGTATAAGAACGTAAATATATGTAAGTAGGTAACTTTTCAATTTTCTCTGTTTTTCAATGAACATGGGTATCAGCAGGCATGCTCAGTGTACTTTGCTGAATACAGTAAAATCTGAAAAATCCAGGGGCAACATGAGCCTCAGGCCAGGGCAACAAACACAAACAGAACCTGATATACCTGAAAAATTGTGTTTCCCCTCCTTGTATGCTTTAGTGTAAGTTTGTGAATGATCTTGAAGATGTATGGGTGCTAAACTTAGAGGTCATAGCTGGGGTGCTAAAGTTAGAGGTCATAGCTGTATGAGTGACCCAATCAAGTATATGTGCATGAGTGCTGGCGTGAATGGACTTCCATAAGGCTGGCTACCTTGATGTGGTACAGAAGCTTATTACAATGTATCCTAAACATTGTAACTAAAAGCCAGCCAACTTCTGACTAATTGGTAGTGTGTGTTAGATAAAATAAAACATTGTGAATCTATTAGGGTCACTCCAAGGAAAAGGGGGTGACGAGCGGGGTGCCCCAGGGGTCAGTTCTAGGACCGATCCTTTTTAACATCTATATCAGCGATATAGCAGAGGGACTTGAGGGAAAGATGTTCCTTTTTTGCAGATGATATGAAGATCTGCAATAGGGTGGAAACCCGGGTGGGGGGGTAGAGGCCATGAGGAAGGACCTGCAGATTCTGGAAGGGAGGTCGGACACATGGCAGCTTAAATTCAATGCCAAAAAGTGTACAGTAGTGCACATGGGGCATAAAAACCCACAAGCAGAATACACATTGGGGGGGGAGATAATTAAGCAATTGAAGCAGGAGAGGGATCTGGGGATTATAATTTCGGACACTCTGAAGGTGGGTGACCAATGCAGCAAGGCGGCTGGGAAAGCAAATAGAATGCTGGCATGCATAGGTAAGGACATAACAAGCAGAAGGAGGGAGGTGCTGATGCCTTTGTGGCCAGACCTCACTTGGAGTATAGGGTTCAGTTCTGGAGGCCTCATCTGCGCAAGGACATAGATGGCATAGAAAAGGTTCAAAGAAGGGCAACAAAGATGGTGCAGAGTATGCAAAAGAAGCCCTATGAGATGAGCTGGAGAGAACTGCATCTGTACCCACTGAAGACTAGACGGGAGAGGGGTCACATGATAGAAATTTTTAAGTACGTGAAGGAGATAAAAAAGGTGAAGGAAAGGAGTTTAAGAGGAAGGTGGTGGCCAAAACAAGAGGTCATAATCTAGGATTGGAGGGAGGAAGGTACAAGGGCAATGTTAGGGGGTGTTACTTCACAGAGAGGGTGGTGGAGCCTTGGAACAAACTACCTGAGGAGATGGTGGAGGCTGAAATGGTGGAGGGATTCAAGAGGGCATGGGGCAGACATAAAGAATTGCGCAGTGGGCAGAGGGGGATATCTTCTGACAAAGGTGTCAAGTGGGGGGAAGGGGCAGACTAGGTGGGCCAGAGGGGTCATTTTCTGCTGCCAGATTTCTATGATTCTGTGATTTACTACATATTGTCATCTGAAATGGTGGTGGAGCAATGTTTGTGTGGCAGGGCAGCACATCTTTTGGTTTGTGTTTACTGGGGGCTACAGTTCCATCAACTCTCAAGTGCAAATTTAAAATTCCTGGCAATATCCCTGTGAACGAACATAAATTTTTTCCATATCTATTTTTTCTGTGCCCCAGAAAGACAAGGAGTGACCTTTTGCAGATCCCAGAAGATGAAAGCAACAATTTAAGTATGGGTGTCACAGAGGCAGTGGACCCTGGGACTGTATTCTTCCCCATATTTCTTTACTATTATGATATTTGAATGATTGTTATTATGTCTCATTAACTATCATTTGTTGTATTAGGCATGTATGAGATCGTTATTTTAAGAACAATAGAATTGTTATATGCACCTTGAGCACTTTTTTTTTTAATGCACTGAATTAAGAGCCAGCACCCTTAAATAAGACAGTTTGGTAATAAAGTTAATGTGGTACTGTCCCTTTAAAGGAGTACTACAGTCAAACGTTGCAAAAACGTGCCGGCCTGGTGGCGCTGAGGGTTGAGGAGCTGGACACCTCACCTCGTGCCACGCCGGTGACCCAGGTTCAGGAACAAGCCCGGACCGCCGGGTGTTGGCAGGGGAGGGAAAAGATTAAGCATCCAGATGGACTGCTCTCTCTTCCCGGGGGAGGGCTTGGGTTGCGCTCACTCTTGGAGCGACCTCTGGTGGCAGCTGGAGGATCGCCGATCATAGCGGCATGGCGTATGCCACTCCATTGCCTTGCTGGCCGGGCTGCGCAGGGGGACAGACACCAACAAAAAGTATAAAATCCCCGGCTCAATGAGGAGATGACAAGGGCCCCAGGGATCTCCCTCTCATCTCCAATGCTGGACCAGGCCACACCGGGGATCCATGGCCAACCTCCCAGAGGGATGGACCCTCTAATATCAGACAGAGCCACCGAGGGAGGGTGGGCCATGTTCCGGTGGGGTGATCCAGAGCACTGGGAAGTTCCTCTGGGAAGGATGATTCGGTGTTGGATGGCCACGGTGGGGAGAAGAAGGGGTATGATTGGGTGGGCACCTTCGAAGGATGCCTCGGAGAACAAAAAAAAAAAAGTTTGCAAAAACATATGTTGTGCAGAGTGTTTTGATTCGTTGTGTGTAGTCCTGGTGTGTCATTCCCTTTATTTGCTATTAAGAGTTGTTTTTAAATTAGCCTCCTAGTTATATGGCAGTTTTATGGCACCTGGGGATCTCCATCTTAGAAAGGTTTATGGCTCTTCTTTTTTCTACGGTGTGTCTCCTGCCCAGTATGACAGTGATGCATCTGGGACCACTAATTCAGGAAGTACGAGAAATAGGAGCCTGGGGCCCGATGTTCAGTAAAGCACAAAGAGGAGCGCAAAGGTTTGCACCACGCTTTGCAATTGCCCAGGGGTCCAAGGATACTATATTCAGTTGGATAGGGCACCGGTGCTATCCAACTGAATATAGAACCGTATCAGAGAAATGCTAAGTCAAGTAGCGCTACCGGGACATGGCTCCTGAAGTGGGCCTCAAGATTGGATAGCACTGGAGTGCTATCTGTAATTTTCAAAGGAACCCATGCAAATGAGACCATTGGGCATGCAAAGTGCTAAGGGGCCATTTGCATGCCCAGTTTAGGCCCATTTGCATGGGTAGTGGAGGCAGGTTAGCATGGCAACACCCCCACTTTCTCTGGTCTAGACATATATGTAACTATCCCTGGTGCTAGTGGTCCCCCCTCCCTCCAATCGCCAGCACGTATCTAATAATAAGTTTCCCTGCTGCTAGTGGTCCCCCCTCCGATCGCCAGCCCATATGTAATAATACATTTCCCTGGTGCTAGTGGTCCCCCCCAATTTCCAGACCATATTTAAATGAACTTTCCCTGGTGTTAGTGGGCCCCTCCCGATCGCCAGCCTGTAGTACAACTCACAACCCTCCCTGGCATCCTGTTGTTCCCCCCAGCACTGATCCATGGTACCGCCACACACAATTTCCAAATCCCTGGCATCTTGCGGCCCCTCCCATGGCACCAAACACCCATCCCCCGTCACCTTACCAATACCCTCAGTGCCTCGGGTGCACAAACAGCAACTGGCATAGCCCTCCTCACACCTCCTCGGCAAACCGCCGTATATCCAGGCAGGGAGTGCACCTCTTATTTATAGGACAGAACACATCATGGCAGCACCAAGGGTACTGGGTAAGGTGACTGGGGGGTGTTCAGTGCTGCAGGGGGCTGCTAGATGCCAGGGATTATGGAATTTCAAGTGACAGTACCATGGATTGGTGCCGGGGGTAAACCACTGGGCACTAGGGAGTTTTTTTTGTTTTTTTTTTTAGTTACGGGCTGGTGATGGGGGACCACTAGCACTAGGGATTTCTTTATCACATTATGGGCTGGTGATCGGTGAGGGGGGATGCCATGGACCACAGAGGGTGGGTGTGCTCCCCAGCAGCCAACTGGCTAGGTGGCTGCATTACCTCCGGCAGCCACTAGGTTGCCCGGAGTAAGTCGGGGTTTTGTTCAGTGGTATTTGCGCTGTGCAAAAGGACTGTGCTCAACCCTTTTGCACAGTACAAAGCCACTGAATATGGAGTAGTGCAGCTATTCATGGCCACGTCGTTTGCCTTGCCCACCCGCATACATTACGTTTTGCTAGGTGCTAACCCACTTTGACTGCGCAACAGCCCTTTTTCAATATGGGGATCCAGTGCAGACGCCGGTTTGCATGGTCAAAGACCCATTAGCGTCCGCGAAAACTTTTGAATATCGGGCCCCTGATGTGCTGGCCTCCACTAAATAGCTTTAATTCAAAATCTTTGTTTTCTATGTGTGTGTCAGATTTTGCCAGCAGGAGTAACTGTTTGCTTTTAAAACTTTTCATTTCATCAAACTACAAGCAGCCATAAAAAGCACACAAATCACCCCAGATCACCAATGTAGTAATTAGTAATGACTCTAGCTGTTTTCTTACAGAATAACACACTCAATTAGCCCTGAAGTATTTGCTCAACTGTAAATATAACTATGAGTGCTCACTGGATAAGTAGAGTTACATAATATCACAGCACTGCTGTTGTAAAATTGACTCTAAGGAAAAGGGGAAATTGTTTAACCAGGAAAGGCACAATAAGCCAGAGCTTGTTTTCAGGTGTGACCTGGAAGCACAAGGAAGTTAAGTTACTTGCTCAGGGTCATACAGTATGCAACTTAGGGCTGAAGGGATTCAAACCCATGTCTCTAGGTTTGCAGCTCAATGCCCTTAACCACTAGGCTATACTGCCTCCATCTCTAAACCATTGCTTGCTGGATCCATGGGCCCGGATACTTCACTGTTACGTGGGGGACAGGAGCCATTGTAGGAACAAGTCCTTTTCATGAAAATCAATGAAGAAATATATGTAAAACAAAAAAAAAAGAAGAGCAATTAACCATGTTACTATGGAGATCCCCATGGACCATAAAACTACCATAAAACTAGCAGGCTAATTTAGGAAAAAAACTCCTAATAGCAGACAAAGGGAAGGACATGCACAAATCAAAACACACTGCACAAGAGCCGGGCCCAGTGGCTCGGAGGGCAGAGGCATGCATGCCTCACCTGCTGCCATGCCAGCAACTCGGGTTCAGTGGCAGACTCGGTTTGCTAGGGGATAGCCAGGGAGAGAAGGATTGAGCGGGAGGGTTGCAGGTCCCGGTGTCTGTCTGGCCACTAGTGGAGGCAGGGGGATCAGCAGTCAGTGCCAGCACAGTGGGGCATGGAGTGATGGCGGTCATCAATGTCCCACACATGGTAGCATGCATGGTGTGTCTGGACGGCATTGCACAGCCATCCTTCCACAGAAAATGGGATAATGGCTGGGTGCAGTGTGAGATGATAATGACCCATCACAGGCTCAGCACTGGTCTCAAGGCCTCTCCTGAAACCAGATCCATCTCACCATCAGTGAGGCATCCACCGTTGGCCCCCACCAAGGGGGGTAAGCCGTGGGTAGGCACCAGGAAGAGGTAAGTCCCTGGGCCAGGTGATGGGGCTGGGGGGTTGGTGGAGGGGTAAGACTGCATCACAGCAGGGAAGAATAAAGAAATTAATGGCAAAAAACACTCTGTACAACACGTTTTTGCAACTTCTGACTGTAGTACTCCTTTAAAAATTCTGCCTTTGTAAGGAGTGCCCTATCCCTCCATGAACCCATACCCTGATGAAGATTTGAGTGAGAGGTCTTACAGCACTTTGAATGCACTGAGCACTTTATTGTGGATATCTGTGGGCTAAGCACCTTTACCGTGATGGATTGTATCCATAAGGCTATATTGTGATTTGTTGCTGCTATGATGCCATGCTGACTTTAAAACTGTTTTTGTAGAGAAGAGTGCAATAAATGAGCCTGTGGACCACACACAAGCTGCAAGATGAGCCTGGATTTATTTACAATTTCTCACTCTGGATTTGAGTTCCATATTCCTGTGGAATTATTTTTTTCTAGACTGTGTAAAGGCTAGCCACCCTTTAGTGTGAGTTCCCTCCCCCCAACATCAAGCATGGCTATCAGGTTGTTGCTTAGCCACCCACAGGGCCCTCTAAAATAGCTGGACATGGGGGACCCAGGTGGCTGACACTACATGGCAGAGATGTGCTGGGGAGGGCTCACCCTACCTGCTGGACCTCGGGAAAACCACTTTATGAATGCACAGCTAATAAGTAGTACCTAGAGTTAGTTGTTCTTATGTCTGTTTATCTGGAAGAGCTCAGACAAACCCCAGAATCACTTACCCATGGTGTCACATGAAATTCTAATACAGTGCCGGGAAATGTATTAGGCAATAGATCACTGCTCAGAAAGGCCAATGACACAATAATGAAGCTACAGTTATTACCACTTATAGAAAGTCTTTATTCAGTCCTGGATGAAACAAAGCAAGAATAGACCCAGTGTTGTGCATGTAAAGAAACAAGTTAACAACTGTATTACACTCCTGAATAACTGCACTGTTGGGGAACAAAAATCAGAGTTTATTCCATGTACTGTTTGTGTAAAATGGAGAATCTTTCAATAACGACTTTATTTACAAAAAAAAAAATAACAATACTGCAACTTTAATTATCTGATCTGCTAATGTGGTGTCTCCTCAAGAAGTATTTTGACTGGGGGGGGGCACTAGAGAGCCATCTTCATGGTAGGAAGCACCTTTCTCATAGCCTCCCCCCTAACAAAAGTCTTTAACCTGTCAGTATGCTATGGCTCAGTTCCTAATATCTGGAAAACAGCAAAAATTACACCCATTCCTAAAAAGGATGCTCCTAAAGAAATCATTAATTACTGACCTATAGCTATTCTCTCAGTGCTTAGCAAAATCTTGGAAAAATTAGTGGCAACCCAATCCATAGATTATCTTCAGAAGCATAACCTTCTGTCTTGCTCCCAGCACGGCTTCCGCAAAGGTCACAGTACCTCTACCGCACTTCTAAAACTCACAAACGACATCTACGCCTCCATGGACTCGGGCCTCCTGACAGGTGCGGTTTTCATTGATTTAAGTAAGGTTTTTGACCTGGTTAACCATACCCTTCTCCTTGCAAAACTGCATTCCCTTGGCTTCTCTGCCGACGTAGTGGCCTGGTTTAATAGCTATCTGTCCAACAGGAAACAGGCCATAGTTTTCAACTCAGCCATATCTGACCTCTCGTCTATACACATTGGCGTTCTCCAGGGCTCAATACTTGGCACCTTGCTTCTTTCAATCTTCATTAATGACCTTCCGCAGCTTGCACCAACCTGTTCATCTCTGCTTTACACAGATGATCTTGTTATTTACCACAGTGCCAGAAATATCTTGAACATTAACCACTCTCTTGCCTCAGACTTTTCAAGTATTCAATCCTGGCTAACTGTGAACAACCTTGTTCTCAATACAAGCAAGACACACTCCATGCTCTTTGGCTCACCTGCTAGACTTAAAGCTAACCAAAACTCACTAAAAATATCATGTGCTGATGGTTCCCCACTGGTTAGCACTAGCTCCTTTTGATATCTGGGCATTCTTCTTGACGAATCTCTGGATTTTGCACATCACCACCACCTGTAAATCTGGCAATGCTAAGATAGGAGGTGCCTACTACACTAGCTATGCCCTCACTCCATTGGCTAGACTAGCTGTGGCACAAGGCTTTCTGCACCCAGCCCTGGCCTATGGCTCAGTCACCTACCTATCTGCCACATAGTCCGCCCTCCATAAATGGGACATCACCTATAACATTATCTGCCACTATGCCTCTGCATCTCCACGATACAAACACCACTGCCAGCTCTATACTGACCTAAAATGGCCCTCCCCCTCTGCCCATCGACTTCTGCCCTATGGCTCGCTAATTGATGGTATTGCCAGATCCGGCCTCCCCCAATCCCTCGCCTCTCTGCTTCACACACAACACCTCTCCTACAGACTCCGATCTACTGACCAAGCCCCTCTCCATATCCCCAGATGCAAAACCAATATGGGTGCATGTGCTTTCTCATACATGGCTCCAAAGTACTGGAACTCCATACCTCAAACTATCCATCAAGCTCCTAACCATGCTAGCTTCAAGAAACCTCACCGTGATTATCTGCATGCTGCTAGCCCCTGCACTTGCTTTCATCCACCTTAGACCATATCTTCTCCCTGCCCTCCATGCCCCCAGGCAACTACTCCACTGACACCTTTCTCCACCTCTCTTATAATCCTCCTTTAATGCTCTCTCTCTTACCTTACCCTCTTCCTTTGCTTCCCACCTCTCTCCCCTTCCCTCTCCTCCCTATTTCTACTCTCCCCAAGCCAATGGCAACATAATGGCACTTATTGTATGTCTGTATATTGTATATACTTTTCTTTTGCAATGCCTGTTTTTTCACGTTTTTCTGCATTCTTGTTTACTTTTGACTGTCCAAACTGTAATGTTCGTATCATGCTGAACAATGTTTCTCCTAACCCCAAAGTTGATTGTATGTGATCCCCCTCCTCACTGCGCTCATGTGCTACGTCACATGTATACTCATGTATTTGTAACTTGTATTCTCCCGGGTCATGCCTGAAAATAGGCATTCTTATGCCTCGTGCACCCACCCAGTTACTAAAAGCAAATAAATAAATACATTGACAGGCTCTCCACCTCCAAGCAGCTTTTTACTTAATAAATCAAACAAAATGTATAATTTGTTGTTTAACTCATGATATTTGATATTCTTACTGTCCGAGAAGTAGATTGATATAAAAATTGCCATGGGCAGAGCCAAAACCCAGAAGACAGGACTGTCTAAACAACCACCACCAAGTGCAAGCAAGGCCGCTGAAACCAAAGGAAGCGCTGGAGCCAGCAACCAACATTGACAACTGAGCTGCCATGGTCAAGGAAACTGACTTACAGTGATTAATGTAATGACATTCTGTTTTCAAGACTTGAAATTTCAGGAATTGCACAGGTGATTGTTAGTCTAATTTCTGGATTTTACCTGGATTCTACTGTCATTCTTTTAGTATGTGTTTAAATAATCAGAATAAAAGAAGGCTTAATATACACAGCTTTAAATGAAGCAAACTGAAAATAGTACAGGAAGCAATTATAAGAAAAAAAAGGTTCTGTAGATTTAGTGATCTGATATAAAATGCCGATTCCATTAAATTCTTTGTTTCTGCCGGTGTGCAAGCAGTCTGAATTCAGGAATTTTACCACATTTTCCGTCCTTGGCCATGGTACATCATGCATGAATCAATATGGGCCACAGATGCTAATACTGAAAAGACTTTAAGAAAATGGAGTCACATCATGCTGCCATCAAACAAATCACTGGAACAGTGGCCAGCTCCGACGAGCAATTCGCTACGGCACTTACAGTGGTATCTGCTTTTACCAGACAGAATTCCCAGTTGCATGGCTGCATAGAGGTCTTTTGAAAATTAGATTTATGTTGGGAACATCTGGATTAGGGGTGTGTGTCAAATCTGAAACAGCTGTTGACTACCTTGAATAGTGGGCGTATTGGACAAAAACCCCGAATACCAGGTTGTATTCGAGGTTTTCGACAGTCGCGTATTCGATGAGACTTTGAGATCTCGTGAGATCTCCTCAACCAATCCCCAGGCTGCTCAGAGGGCTTGCCAGAACTTTACTGTGTGACCTTGCCAGTGCACAGGGGCACTTGAGCTGAGAGGAAGCTGTTTCTCTCTTAAAGGGTTTTGTGGATGGGTTTCTGAAGCAGAGTGGAATAAATAGTCTTTACAGACTTTTTTGGACTCCTCTGTTTTTTTCTTAGACTGTGGTGCTCCACTTGAGTGACAGATTGATTGCTAAAAGTACTTTTTCAGCAGAACAAATCATGTTGTAATCTTCAGGTGAGGGCAGAGGGAGGAGGGCGGGAGAATTCTGTCAGCAGCAGGCTAGGCTAGCTCTTGCTTGCTGTCTGGCTTGAAAAGAACTCCCTGTTCCTGTGACTTTTTCTTAGTTCTTTATAGTGCTGAGATTTTTTTTTTATTTTGCAGAAAGTAAATAAATAATAAACATATTTTTGTGGGGGGGGGGAGGGAAGGCAAAAACTGTAGTGTATACTCACTGCTCAGCTTATTGTGCTGTGTTCTGAAGCTGGCCGCTGCCAGGTGCGTTTCTGCCTGTAGTTTAATTCTTTAAGTCATGATTTAAAAAATCATACTTTTTTCTCCTGGGACCCTGCAGTCTTTGTTTTGGTAGTGCACTTAGGCATTTGCTGCCTGCCTGCCACTAGTGCATTGAAAGCAAGGGGGGAGGAGCATCGCCTTCTTTTCTTTGCAGAACTTGTGACTTCGGGCTTACGCTTGTAGTTGTTCCTGACCTGTATCTGCAGTACTTAGCTGAGCAGTTATTTATTAAAACACCTAAAAAAAGTAGTGTAAGTCCTTTTGTATTGCCACAGACTTTGTCTTTTCTCCAGGGTAGGCAGGAGCCAAGGGGGCACCCTTGCTGCCCAAGTGCCCACCGCCCAGTATTAGCTGTCTGAGTTTCTGACTGTTGTTTGTAATCCAGACGCCAGATATCTAAGGGTTACTACCCCTGCCTGGGCAGCCACAAACCAGGTTGAGGGGGCCTAGGTTCCTATTTCAGATATTAAATTGGTTCTTTCCCATAGATAATATTTTTGTGCAGTGCCTCCACCCAGAGTATACTTTTAGTGGGTCTAATATTAACCTGGTACAACCCCCTGGGATGCTGTACCCACCGACAATACTACATTGCCACCCTACACATGGATCAATAACCAAAAGTCCCAAATTCAACATTTTAGAATTATTGACTCTCTCTAATAATATGCTCACACACAATATTCATAAAAAAATGGTTAACCAACATTTATTTACAAGGGGTGAGGGTTAGGAAAGGGTGAAATGGATGAAGAGGTTAGAGAACGGATTGATTGGCATTTCAGGTTGGCATTCTTGGCACTGCAATTAATATAATAATTTTTGCATATTTAACTTCAAACCCCTTTAGCATATTTGGCACCCACCAACCTTCTGATGGATTCAGAATATTATTTTCTCTGTCTATCTATCTATCTGTCTGTCTGTCTGTCTGTCTAGCTATCTATCTGCTTTAGATGACAAACACATACAGTATTAAATGCCCACAATAATACCAGTCCCAGACTATTACAGAACCACACAATTCTACACTTTAAACCTGGGCACCCAGTATTAAGTTCTTATTTGCAGGCCTGATAAGGTACAGTTGGTTGGCCGGCGTTGAGGCCCTTAAAAGAAAATTAGATTAGCAGCCTTCCTTTAGATTATTTTTAATAATTCTGGCTGATCTTGAAAAATCTAACTTTAATCTTTAACATTCTAGACTTGACCACTGTACTTGGCAGAACTAGGAATAACTATTTACAGTTTCTCTCAGGGTGGCAGAGATAGCTCTGCCTACTCACGGTTAGGACGTCATCATCAGGTGTAGAAAGGTAGTCATAATTCGTGCAATAGCTTTAGCTGAGGTGCAGGCAGGAGCTTTGGCTAACCCCTCTTTTACCAGGCTATTGCAGCTTGCAGGCTGGAAACATTCTCAGCTTCAAAGGCGTGCGCCCCTTTCTCTGGGCTTGAAGTCACCTTCCTGGAACAATTCTGGAAAACAGACCAGGCTGGGACCAGGGCCAGCACGCTTCTGACCCCCATGTTTAGGCTATGCCCCTCAGGGGGAAGCACACATGGCAGTGCACACTACCAGGCTGACTCCCAGACTGATCTAGGACAGTCTCTCTTTTCAATTCAGGCATTTCAGTTGCTTTAAGTCATCACAATCACATCAACCATGCAGCCAGCATGCAGACATGGTCAGTTTGCTAGTCAGGTCAGAGCCTGAACAACAGAGGTACATTCCCAGCGATTTTAGGGAAGACCCAAACTCCTCCACAGAGTGAATGACTAGAGCTTAAGGCATGGCTCCCAATGCTGATCACAGGAAACAGTCTCTTTCTTTCTTTTCAGACAGCTAGGTACATTTATCTAATTTGATCTTTCCAACCACACAGTTAGCCCAGCTGCTGTGGCTCTCTCAGAAGGCATAGTCTTTTACAGTAGCCAAAGGCAAGTACTGGAGCTTAAGGCAATACTCCTGACCAAGATAAGCACATTGATAATTGCAGACAATTCACTTTACTTTCTCAAGCTTCTCATAAGCAGAACAAACAGTTCCTTGTCCAGCTGGCAGTTTGCAGCTCCAAACAGAAAATCACATCTTAAAGACCTCACATGCAACTTTAGACAAAGCTCCGACCTCAGAATACTTTCCTTTCCATTCCTGTAGGCACATTAATCAGTCACATCAAGCATTTCACAAACACAGGACCCCTCTTCGTTCACTTGAATAAGCAGATGTCCACCTTATTCTTGGCGCAGTATAGATGCAGGGTGCAGACAGACACTGAGCACCTTCTGGAATTCATGGCTGCTTGGCTTCAAGAAGGTCCCTTAACAGCTTGCACTTTAAGTAGAGGTTTACTCACTCAGGATTATTCAGATAGCGTTTCATAACTTGCGGTTACAGGATCCATCAGCACTCTCACTGCTGAGGCAGAAACGTTCATGCAGCTCTCTCACCACTGCAGGCAGGATTTCTTGCAGCTCTCTCACAGCTGAAGTTAAATCAGACTTTTCCCTACACTTTCTTATCCAATGTGGGAAGGCACATGCTAGCCCTGGGGGACAATATCTGGCAACCCCCCAGGCCAGCAACTTCAATTCCTTGTAGCCACAATTTTCTCTCAGGGGGCCAGAGCCTGCCTCCCTGTAGAGGGGCTCACGCCAAACTGACTCCAGACTGAAAAGTCTCTGGGGTTTTGGGAGCTCTTTGCAGCTCCTGATTGGCTGGCTCAATTGTCTCTCTCAAAAATGAATATTCATTAGGCCTCCTCGATGCCTGATAGACTCCTTGTTTAGGTGCCAAGATTTATCCTTATTTTTTCCCCCACAAGTGTCTGGCACTGTCCTAAAAGTCTCTGTCCATAATCCTGGCTTTCCAATTGGCTGCTGAAAAGGTCAAAGGCTGCAACATAGCTGCAATCAGAATGCAGTCCCCTTGCAGTCCATCAATGTCCCCAGTTTAAAGTTCTGGTGCAGCCAGGTTAAACATTTTATTTAAATCATAGCCCCACAGTTTTGCAGTAACACTTGTGCCCTCTTAAGCACTGCCCATAATTTACATTTAGATACGGTCCTATGCCTGTTGCTAGCTCTAGAATATACAGTTGCCAGGCACAAGACAGGCTTGCTCATGAATATTAATGTTGCCCTCATTAATGTACATGAGCCCAAACACAGCGCGATTGGCGTTTTTTTATTTAAAATATCCAGAGGGCTCTCAGGGGCCTTATTCTGGTCACTGATCCCCACTTTGCCTTTTTCAGGACCCAGGACCACTGGGAAGCCATTCGGTGGACCACAATGGTGGTTGGAAAGTGAGTTGGTGCTTCTGTGTGAGTCCTGGCCAGCCTCAAAATGACCGGGGAAACACTGGTGGCCCGCAAATGCTCCTCCAGCCCCTAGCCAGAGACTGCCGAGGAGAAGCAGGGACCGGAAAGAGGCATTTGGCACACACCAGGGGCACACAGAGGACATGGGCTGTGGCAGAGCAGAAATGGGGGAATGGGGGAACACCACCAGAAATCAGAAGGTAACAGGAGACTGAGGGCAAATAAGGTAAGCCCCACGGGGGGTTACATGTTAAAACAGTAAAAAGTTACAAACAGCAATCTAAAATATTTTTTTCTCTTAGGACCCTGCAGTCTTTGCTTTGGTAGTGCATGTGGGCATTTGCTGCCTGCCTGCCACCAGTGTACTGAAAGCAAGGGGGGGAGGAGCATTGCCTTCTTTGCTTTGCGGAACTTGTAGCTTCGGGCTTACATTTGTTCCTGTACCTGGTCCTGAGGTACTTAGCTGAGCTGTTATTTCTTAAAACACCTATGTAAAAAATCATATAAGTCTTTTTGTCTTGCCGCAGACTTCGTGTGTGCCCCAGGGTAGGCAGGAGTCAGGGGAGCACCCTTGCTGCCCAAGTGCCCACTCCCCAGTATTAGCTGTATGAGTTTCTGACTGTTGTTAAAACAGTAAAAAGTTACAAACAGACTACAATATTAAAAAACATTCTACTTTTTTGGCAATTTAACTGATGAGTGAAAATGTCACTCAAGCAGTCAAGTACAGTCAAAAAGTGTCTGTGGACCAGCCCTTTCAAAAGTGATTTAGACAGGAGTTCAATGTTTGACATGTATTAGTCATTCTGCTGTCCCCTTCAGTCCAACCAGACCAGTTGCTTCTTCAACCATGCTAATACCACTGCCACCACCACTGTTGCAGTGCAAGTCTCTGCCTCTGTAGTGAGTGATATTGTTGCCACATTGACTGCCACCATCACCACCATCTCAACTAATGTTGCCAGTGCCACCATCAGCACTACCACTGATATTGCTACTACCACCATCACCATCACCTCCACTGCTGCTGCTACTGACACCATCACCACCATCTCAACTAATGTTGCCAGTGCCACCATCAGCACTACCACTGATATTGCTACTACCACTATCACCATCACCTCCACTGCTTGTGACACCATTACCACCATCTCAACTAATGTTGCCAGTGCCACCATCAGCACTACCACTGATATTGCTACTACCACCATCACCATCACCTCCACTGCTTTTTTTCAATTCAATTCAACTTTATTTTTAAAAGGCACTTTTCTTAAAACCAAAGCGCCTGTACAATTTCAAAAACAATAAATACAATAAAATTAAAACTAATATAAATCAGTAAAAGCTATGCTAAAAAGGTGGGTCTTCAAAGCTCCTTTAAAACTAAGGACGGTCGGGCAATTTCACACCTGACGAGGTAGAAAATTCCACAGGGTCGGTGCCATAAAACTAAACGATCTAGCACCAGATGTTTTCAAACGAACCCTGGGAATCTCTAGCAATCCCTCATCATTGGATCAGAGGAGGAGGGAGGGACAGCAGGGGCAAAGGAGCTCTTTTAGGTAGGTAGGTCCCAGATCATGTAGGGCTTTACAGGTCAGCAAACCGACCTTGAAGGTGATTCGCCAAAACACTGGCAGCCAGTGCAGTCCACGAAGCACAGGCGTTATATGGCTGGATCTAGAAGATCCAGTCAACAACCTGGTGCTGCATTCTGCACTAGCTGCAGACGCGCTAGGTTCAACCCCAATAGCCCCAGGTATAGGGAGTTACAGTAGTCAAGACGGGAAAGTACCAAGGCGTGGATCAACGTTGAAGGTCCTCTGAGGAACCAGGTGCTTCACCCTGGCAATATTCCTCAGATGGAAAAAGGAAGTTTTGACCACCGCTGACACCTGAGATTTAAGTGTCAGACGGTCATCAATTATTACGCCAAGATTCCGCACCTGATCCGAGGTCGCCAGCTGAACACCTCCAAGCCATAAGCCTGATGGTGATCCATCCGGCAGACCCACCTCACAGCGGCCTTTGTCCACGACCAACACCTCAGCATTCTCCCGGTTTAACCTCAGCCAACTCCCATTCATCCAGTCTTGGATTTCTGCAAGACAGTTATTAAATACTGACAAGGCAGCATCCTGGCCAGGCACAAAAGACATATACAGCTGGGTATCATCTGCATAGCAATGAAAACCCAAACTGTATCGTCTAATAATCGCTCCTAACGGCAGCATATACACCACAAACAACATAGGCGCTAAGATAGATCTCGCGGTACCGCAGGGGATAGGAGACTGATGCCGAGGAAAAATTCCTGACACCACTTTCTGAGTCCTACCCTCGAGGTAAGATCGAAACCATCTGAGGACCATATCAGATAGTCCACAGATAGACCGCAAACGCTCTAACAGCACACCATGGTCAACGGTGTCAAACGCTGCAGAGAGAGAGATCGAGTAGTACCAAGATGGATTGGGTCCTACGATCTCTCGCTATTAGGAGGTCATTTAGTACCCGAACAAGCGCTGTCTCGGTACTATGCCTTTTCCTAAATCCAGACTGGAGAGAATTGTAGATATTGTTGTTGGTCAGATGATCCTCCAACTGCACTGCAACCACTTTCTCAATAACTTTACCCACAAAGGGTAAGTTAGAGACTGGTCTGTAATTTGCTAGACAATCTGGATCTAAGGAGGATTTCTTTAATAGAGGCTTAACTATAGCCTCTTTAAGGGGATCTGGAAAGATCCCACTCTCCAAAGACTTCCAGACTATCAAAGCCAGGACTAGGTCTATTTTATCCACACAACCCACTAAGAGGCGTGTGGGGCCAGGGTCCAAATCACAGCTAGTCGGTCGCAGCGCTCGAACGATCATCACAACATCATCGATTGTGGGAAGGCTGAAGTCAGACCAACTAAACTGGGTGTTTGACATCTCCTACCGACCACCATCGCTCCCGTTGGGGAGGGAAGAGCGGATATCCGATCTGATTTTGACAACCTTATCTGCAAAGAAGAGAGCAAGTTCATCACACCATTCTTGAGATAAGGCTCTTCCGGGCTGAAGACAGACTGGATTGCACAGTCTGTCCACAGTCCGAAAGAGCTGAGCTGGTCTATTCTGTGCAGCCGCTATCTCTCTGGAAAGGAATTCTGCCTTCTTACGAGAGACTTCGGATTGATAGACCACATAATGGTCCATCAAAGCTTGTCATCATCAAGACCGGACCTCCGCCAACGCCTCTCCAGCCTTTGTCCAACCCTCCTCAACTCCCTCACGTCTCATCAAACCAAGGAGACCTGGGGCGAGGAGTGAGAGGACGAACACGAACTGATGCAATAGAATCCAGGGCCCCTGTCACTGCCTCATTATAAGCATGTACCAGGTCACCTGGGTCTAAGCAATCTATCGGTAGGCTTGATAGGTCTAATACCGCCATCAGGTCATCTGGGGATACGCCCCTCAAGGGGTTGTATCGGACCATCTCCAATGGGGCTGACCTAACAGGGGTGGCCTCAAAACTGAACCTAATGGGGTGATGGTCAGACCATCCGACCGGTTCCACCACCAAGTCGGATATCCCCATCCCCAGAAGGAACACCAGGTCCAATGAGTGTCCACCAATATGGGTCGAGGAGGAAACAAACTGTGTGAAGCCCAATGATATCATCAACTGGAGGAAGTCTTGACCAAATCGAGATTCATCTGCCGACCCAGTATTGAAGTCCCCAGAGCCAACCATCTGGGGACCCCAACGTCAGGTCGACAATGAAGTCTGCGACTTCCTGCAGGAAAACATTCTCGTCACCTGGTGGACGGTATACAAGAAGTATCCTGCACCCCACACCCTCACCCAGAATACACTCAAAGGATCTGGTGACTCCCGACAGTACCTCCACCAGGCCCAGTTCTGACTTAAAACATATGGCAACACCCCCGCCCCTATGATCCTGCCTTGGGCGGTGTATCACCGAGTACCCAGCTGGAACTGCTGTGGCTAAAACTGGCCCAGCATTTTCATCCAGCCAAGTCTCGGTGATGCACGCCAGGTCAGATGACCCAACAAGATCGGCTATAACAGCCGTCTTGTTTTTAATAGACTTGGCATTGCATAACACCGCCCGAGTAGGATAAACCTCCGAAGATGACCGCACTACCTGCTGACCCTGATCAGAACCCTGGGGTATGGACACAAGGCAGGGAGATCCCCTCTCCTGTGCCCATTTCACCAGGCGCCTCCTTGACCCCACTATCCCTATCTGCCCACTCCTTTCCATTCCCCCCAGGCTCAGCACTAACCCTCCCTCTCACAATCCCCAGAGCCCTACACTTCTATAGACTCCCGGTGACAAAGAGGGACAGGAGAAAGGACAGAGGTCCCTGAGCATAGAGGGGGAATAATAATCTCACCGCCTTATTATCGTTCCAGCACATAATTCACACCACAATTAATAATAATAAACCCTACTCAACTTATATAAAACAAAATTACAAATAAAACCTGAAAATACAACACTAAAAAAATCATAATATAATACAAAATCTATTAACAAATTTAGTGCTGTCAGATTATCAAAACGTATTATTTTTCTACCCACCCACAGTGCTCTCACCACTGCAGGGAGAGGAGCTTACCACCTAAAACCACAAAAATTGGCCCATCACTTTAATACCCTTTAATAAGTACCCTCGTTTTACCCAAAAGCAGAGTTCAAGGTCTTTTATACGTCCACACTTCTGTGCTCTCACCACTCAGTATGGCTCCAACATTTATGAGTCTCCTCTCACGAGACTGATAGTGCTGCTGCTACTGACACCATTACCACCACCTCAACTAATGTTGCCAGTGCCACCATCAGCACTACCACTGATATTGCTACTACCACCATCACCATCACCTCCACTGCTTGTGACACCATTACCACAATCTCAACTAATGTTGCCAGTGCCACCATCAGCACTACCACCGATATTGCTACTACCATCACCATCACCTCCACTGCTGCTGCTGCTGCCACCATCACCACCATCTCAACTAATGTTGCCAGTGCCACCATCAGCACTACCACTGATATTGCTACTACCACCATCACCATCACCTCCACTGCTGCTGCTACCATTACCACCACCTCAACTAATGTTGCCAGTGCCACCATCAGCACTACCACTGATATTGCTACTACCACCATCACCATCACTGCTGTTGCTACCATTACCACCATGACCTCAGTTCATGACAGAAGTATTCAGCCATGGCCTTGGTAGTTAAATCCAAGCATTTCTTCTGAGCATGATGAGGACAGTGAGGCAATGTCTTCTGGGTCAGAATAAGCTCCTACCCTAGAAGATTTAGAAAGGTTTAAAGAAGTGTTCTATGACACATCCTCTGAGAGCAACAACCTGAGTGAGTCTGAGGATGCTGAAACCAAGTCCTCACCTCATTCCAGAAGAAAGCACTCAGGTCAAAAGTGATCCAAAACAAATCTGCTGCTGAAGGCAGGAACAAAAATCTGCCACTGTTCCTCCTCATTCTTCACATAACCCTCCTGCTAAAAAAACTAAGCCGTTCATCCTAACTTTTGGTTGCCTTAGTGGTTTTGATTCTGTATCTGGTGTCAGTTCATAGCAAACTTCTACACCGGTCCAAACTGAACCTGGTGGTTGTGGGAATAAGCAGTGCACATGAGGGTTGACGTCAGGTACAAGTTCAATATCCAGTGATATCTGGACATATTTTACTCAGCAGGAGGATGGTAAAAGGAGAGCTGTGTGTTCACACTGTGGGCAGAGCCGCAGCCGTTGTTAAAAATGTTGATAAACTGAGCACCACATGTCTGGAACCACCTTCTGAAAAAAGCATCTTGAGGTAGCTAACTTGGATATAGCTCCTGCTGGAGTTGTCTCTTCATGCCACTGCATGCAGCATTTCAAAAAAAGTAAAACCAGTCTGTAACTCTTGATGGTGCATCTGGCAGTGATGGTGTCAGAGGCAGTCAGCACTAACCGAACCAGCAAAATCTCGTTGCCAGTCCTTGCACAAGTACTCCGACAAGCACAGCACCAAGTCCCTCACAAATCAGTTCAGATGGTGAGACAACAAATGTGCAGTTTGTGGTGCGACCCCCCCCCCCAACAGCCTAAATCACCAGCATTTGTCCATTCTGGAGCCAGGGCCAGGAGCAAAGCTATGCCATTTCAGAAGCCTATTCTCACAATAAAGGAAGCATTTCAGGCCTGCACAAAGTCCTTGCCAACTCACCCTACAGCTGTTCAGATCATGCAGCTCATAGGTGAGATGACTGCATTGGATTTGCAACCTTAGTCTATTGCTGAAGACACTGGATCTCATAGACTTCTACATTTCTTGCAACTTCGATACCACATGCCAATGCAAACTACTTTTTCTCGTACAGTCATTCCAAATATCTACAGTAAGAGGCATGCTGCAGTCAGGTGGAGAAATTGCTAAACCAGGATGTGGGTAGGGTTTTCCACTGTACAACTGATGTATGGACTAGTACAAATTCACTACACGCTTACCTCTCATTCACAGCACACTGGTGTTTACATATACCAGTTGCACATGGTGGCATAACTGCTGTTGACTCCTCCTCCCCCTCCTCTTCCTCTGGCCTTGGCTGTAGCATTACTCCATCCCACTGGATGTCTGCTCTCCTTGGTGTTGCAGTTCTTCTAAGTGAACACACCGGTGTTAACATTCTTACGTCTTTGCAAGAAATGTTTGACTCCTGGATTAGCACAACAGGTTTGCATGTTGGGTTCATTATTACAGATAATGGGAAGAACATGGTAAAAGTAGTTCATGATGGCCACTTCCAGGGAATCCACTGTTTTGCTTATACATTGAATCTTGTGGTTACTGGTGCTCTCCAGAGCAGTGAGGGTGCTTCTAATACTGTTGATACCTCAAGAGACATCTGTAGCCATTGTCATCATCCTGCTAAGGCAACCAGAGAGAGATACAAACTGTTCAGGACCAGCTAGGTTTACCATCCCATCAACTAATCCAAGATGTCAGCACATTTCATAAATTGTAGCACTTGCTGAAAGAGAAGCATGTTCTACATGAGTTATCCACTGAGCAGAATTTGGTGTAGCACAGCTACAGCAGGATTGGCGCATCTTTAAGGGCATGGTCCAGTCTTGTCTCCCTTTGAGAAATGCACCCATGACCTAAGCTCAAATACAGCTTCACTGAGTCAGGTCATTCCAGCTGTCCCATCTCCTCATGTCAACCATGGAGAGTTTCCAGGAGCACAGCACTATGGACTTGTTTTCAGAACCCATCAAAGAACTCACTCAAGAGTTTACAAGGGAGTTAAGATCATAGTTTGCAACCATACATGACATTATGAGCTACGTGTTCACAACCATATTAGACCTAAGGTTCAAATGTGAGGTACTGTGTCTGTCCATGCAGAATCACAGAGTGAGTGAGTACCAGCAGCAACTGTGTAGTGAACTTGAGGGAGTTGTGAGGGTTCTGTTCACAGGGTTCTGGGTGGTCAGACAGTTCTGGAACAACTGGAGTGAGTGACACTGGCAGCCCAAGTGACAGTGGTGTGGGTGATGGCTTGTCATTGACAATGAGGCTGATGTAGGGTGAGTCAGCAATACAAGCCTATGACACTGTGCCTCAGGTTACAAAAGCACATCATTATGACTGGTATCTGCTCATGTGTTCTCTATTGAAGAAGCAGCAGCAGAGGACATGTTTGTTGCCACATTCTGCTGAGCAGATGCTCCCTAATTATCTGGATGAGTCGATTGTGGACTTTAATGTTGACCCTGTTGTATACTGGAACACCAAAAAGCAATTATGCCCTGCTTTGTTACTGGTAGCATGTAAATATCTTGTGTACCCCCCTACAAGTGTACCCTCAGAGAATCTCTTCAGCACTGCAGGAGATATCATTCAGCCACATCACTCCCATCTGCAGCCTGAACACGTGCAGTAGCCTCTTTTTATTAAGTTCAACATGCATCTGCGTGAGTCTTTTAAGTGAATAGGGTGAGGGTGTAACTAGTCAGTCTGACAATGTGTTGCCCACCAGCTTTGAATACTGAATTGACCTTACGGCTTGCTGATCTCTGCTCTTGATTTTGCAAACAAAGATTCTGAATAATCTGTGTCGGATGTGATGTTGCACTTGCCGCTTAGAGTTTTGACTGACCTTATGGCTTTATGACCACTGCTGCTGTTAAAATGACAATGATCTTGGGAAATTACTGAAAATGAAACTGTTTTTCTCTTTTTATTTTTATTTATTTATTTATTTTGCAATGTAGCTTCTTCTATCCTGGTATATGCAGACACCGGGCTACAAAATTTACTTCTTAGTATGTCGTTAACTTTCAGGCCAAACAGCGAGCAAAATAATAATAATATAAACAAATAGAAATATCAATCTCAAGGTAATAAATAAATCTCAAAGCAGCCTTTGAAAAAGGAATTGTTTCCAAAAAACATCCAGCATTACAAGTATGGCGTGGTTGTCAGCACAGAGTAAATGGCTTGGATGTAACCCTGCAGAGCAGCATTCATTATTTTCTTAGCGGGTGAGAGCCCAGTTGTTATTGTCTTTATAAAAAAATAAAAAAAAATTAAAAAATACATATATTTATAAATTTAAAAAAATTTAAACATTTAGAAAAATTAAAGAAATAAAAAAGTTTGAAAATCTGAGTACTTTCTCCACTGGACAACTCAGCTTTGCTTTCCTGTCTCCAAAACAAACATAGTCTTTCATTTTTAATTCCCTCTTCTGCGTGCTGTGCAAGTCTTTGCTTCAGTGATTCCCTCCTGGTCTCCAAAACAGACATTTTCTTCATTTATTTTCAGCACACCTATCAGAAAGAGCAGAACATGTAAAGAAAATGCTTACTCTGTTAAAGGAAAATACCAGTTTCCTTTGTGCACTCTCCTGTTGGTGCATATGCACCCCAAATGGCATTTCTGTGTAACAAATAATATATTTTTTTTCTAACTCCATTTTTAGCATTTTGGCATTAAAACTTACATTTAAAAAAGTGCTTGAAAACTTCCATTTAGCAAGGCTGCTGGCAGCCATCTTGTGGGAGCCGGGATATGCTAATGTGTTCATGCTGAACGGTGCATTGGCCAGTGGGGGCACATTACCATATCCTAGGCGAAGGAGTGAGTGGCTCCCACAAGATGGCCGTCAGTGAGTGGCAGCATAGGTAAATGAATGTTTTCAGGCACTTTTGTAAACTGAAGTTTTAAGAAACATAGAAACATAGAATGTGATGGCAGATAAGGACCGCTTGGCCCACCTAGTCTGCCCATTTTCCTACCTAACAGAGAAGCTGCAGATCCTAGTCAACCAACAGCTTACTTCCTCCTACCCCCCACTAGGACTGCCTTATGTCTGTCCCATGCATTCTTGAATTCCAACACTGTTCTTGACTCCACAACCTCCTCAGGGAGGCTGTTTCATGCATCCACAATCCTCTCTGTGAAAAAATACTTCCTCACATTACCTCTGAGCTGTCCCCCCTCTATCTTCAAATTGTGCCCCTTTGTTCTTGCACATCTCTTTTTCTGAAAGATGCTACCCTCTTGGACTTTGTTGATTCCCTTGAGGTACTTGAAAGTTTCACCCCTTATTAATCGAGAGATTGCAGGAGATAGGTATTAGAGATGACCCTTTAAAGTGGTTAAAATCATATTTGGGTAATCGATCTCAGAGGGTGGAGGTACAGGGATGTTTATCAGAGAGTAGAAGTGTTAGTAGAGGTGTTCCACAGGGATCGATCTTGGGACCTCTTATGTTTCTTATATTTATAAATAATCCTCTACTGGTTGCGGAGCATACAGAGATTCGATTATAAGCAGATGATACGGTAATTATCGGGTCTGGTAAAACAGAAGACTTATTGCAATCAAATCTGCAATCTGATTTCTCGAGGATTGAGGGGTGGTTCACCAGGTCAAAACTGATTATGAACACAAAAAAAAATAAAATGTATGAAGTTTCCACAAAAAAAAAGTGGTGATGTCATTCATAAACTTTGTGTTTATACAGAAAACTTAATTAAATTAGAACAGGTTAAGGACTATAGTTACTTGGGGGTGATATTTGATGAGCAAATGTCCTTTTCTAGTCATATTACAGAGTTGGTAAAAAAAGTTAATAAAAGGGTGGGAGCTTTAAGAAGAAATACAGAATGCTTAACAATAACAAATAGGAAAAAGCTGGCCGATCAGTTAATTATTCCAGTGTTTAGATATGGTGAATTTATATACAGTATAGGAAAACTAATAAAGCACTTTTGGCCAAGCTGGATAAAATTTATCATCATGTGGCTAGATATGTTTTAAAGGGGAATTATCGTACTCATCATTGTTCACTGCTGAAAAAAGTGAATTGGTTGCCTTTGGATATAAACTATCAGTGTCATTGGTTAACTTTAATCCATAAAATGAAACATTTATCTTTAAACCATCCAATTTCATTACTATTGTTTCCAGTGAAACATTATTCTAAAAGTTAATTAACTAGATCAGTTCACTTAAATAAAATAACTGCAGAAAAATCACAAAATAAATATGGGGATCGGACTTTGATCTATCAAGCTGCTAGTTTTTGGAATCTTCTCCCTCTAGATGTAAGGGAAATCACAAATCGCTCTACATTTATTCAAACCATAAAGGAGTTAAATATTCATGTTTGTCAGTGTTGAATATTTTTAGATGTATTGTGGAAATTGATAAGATTTCTTCTTAGAATAATTTACAAGGATGTATTTTTTTTTACACTTTGTTGTTTTTTTGTGTCTATTTATATTGATGTATTTGTTAATGTCTAAATATGGAACTTTATTGTATGTACTTATATAGGGATTACACAGGTCTGTCTTGTAAACTGGATTTTGTCCAAATGACATGTATTACCTGTATAAAAATAAAATTCTACCTACCTATCATGTCCCCTCTCTCCCTTCTTTCCTCAAGGGTATACATATTAAGCTCCTTTAGTCTTTCTTCGTATGTCTTCTGGTGCAGACCCTGCACCATTTTGGTTGCCCTCCTCTGGACAGCCTCCACTCTGTCTATGTCTTTGAGGAAATGGGGTCTCCAGAACTGCACACAGTACTCCAGATGGGGTCTCACCAACTGTCTGTACAGAGGGATAACAACTTCCTGTTTTCTACTATTGATGCCTCTCCCAATGCATCCCAGTATCCTCCCAGCCTTCCTTACTGCCTTCTCACATTGCTTGCCCACCTTTAGGTCATCTGATATAATTACCCCCAGGTCCCTTTCCATTTTTACTGTTGTCAGAATCTCACCCCCCCATTGTGTACTCTTCCCCTGGGTTTTTGTTTCCCAGGTGCATTACCTTGCACTTCTTTGCATTGAATCTGAGCTGCCATACATCTGACCATTCTTCCAACCTTGCCAAGTTCCTTCTCATCCTTTCCACTCCATCTTGTGTATCAACCAAAATGCAGTTATAAAATATGTTTTTTACACAGAAATGCTAATCGGGGGCACAAGTATGCACTAACAGGACAGTTTTCCATTAAACTACCTTATTCTGTCTAACTCTGCATCAATAAAGTGTGTTTTTCACAGCCTAGTATTACCCTCTACCCATGCTGAACAGGAAACGTCTTATTTGTCTAGTTTGGGGTGTGGCTTTTTTTTTTCATGTCTACAGCATTTTACCAGCATAATCAAATACAGCTGAATACCCGAATACCACAAATCTTCCACAAATACCCAATTTATGTGTTTACACACCATTAGTCCAGACTGTGGGAGTCCAGGATGGGGCCAAGGGCACCAATCTAATACATTATCTTAAGACCTGTCTTCAACAGACTATTACACTTTCAAAACACTTTAACTGGAGTGCCCACAGACAGCCTAGAGTAAACCCTAGAGTTAGGCCCTCGACATCCACTCAGCTCAGGACAATCCTTCTCAAAATGGCTGGTTCTGAGGTACAGGATTTACTACTGATGGCAGCAAAGACACTTTATCCAGTTGAAATAAATGGAGCAGACATTAAGATGTATCCGCATCTTTCATACCAGACCAGAGCTTACAGAAAACAATTTGATGCCACCTGCCAGTGTTGCAGGGCCTTGGGAGTCATCCACTTCTTTACAGTATATGGAGGTAAGACGTAGCAGTTTAACAACCCCTAGGACACCGGCCAGTGGCTCACAAAAAAAACAGAGGCTGAATTTGCAATGAAATCAGCACAAAATGAAGCTTCATCAGAGGATTCAGAAGATGAGTGACTATTGTGAGAACTTTATTTTGTGAGAAATGTATTTTGTTTATTAATACCAATTGGACTACCAGCTGACAAACACTGTTTTTTTTTGGGCCACCTAAATTCATCCTGGGCTCTTTGTCATAAGACAATGCGTTTCGTCAACTTAACTCTGGAGTCAATTGGTCTCTAACACAATTTGTCCCTGGACAATTCGCTCCCTCTAGATGTCCTACTGGACTGCAAATAAAATTACAGTACAAGTTCCCCTTCTACTACCCTCAAGTGCAATATCTCATATGGTGGGTAGATTGTGCCCACCTGGAGTTTATTTCAAATTATTTGCACGGGGTGTGACTTGTCCGGGGACAAATTGTCTTAGGGATCGATTGACACTGGAGCTAATGTGATAGAGCACGTTGTTATACAACAAACTGCCCGGGACAAATTGACATGTAGCCTGTTTTTATTTTCCCCACACCCAATTAGTGGCATGGGATAGTATGTTGATTGCAACAGTATTTGGGAATGTATTTGTAAGATGGCGGGCTTAATGATCTGTTTTGTTTTAGACTTTGTGGCTTTTGGCCATGTGGCTGTGGTGAGTCCAGCAACCATAACGGAAGGCCCTACATTTGATACATATACAAACAGTTGGCGGGGGGACAAAGGTATGCCTTAAATCCCCACCGGAGGACTTTAAATACTCAAGTTCATGCTGGTCAGTTTGTGTCATCAGTTTGTTCGAATTGCAACTTTTCAATAAATGTATATAATGTTGAGAGCAGCTTGGAGGGGGTGGGGACTTTGATTATGGTCTGTTTTAGCTGGGTATTGTTCCTTTTTGCAGGAAAGGTTTAACTGGCAATCCTTTGTGGTTGCAGATGTTCTCCCTTCTGTGTTCTACCTAGAAAAGCACCTATAGCCACTGAAGAGGTAAGCAAGTTATTTTAAATGACTTTGGGACATTAATATGGAATACCTTCCCCTACTGTAAATGATTACAAAGAGATCAACTCTGTACATCATGGTTTATTGGGGGACAGTGCTCACTGTGTTACTGTATTGTCTGTACCTTTCTATTACCTTATATGAGTGTATGGTTACTGACTGCTGTATAACAGAAAATCAATAAGGTTTAAAAATATTATTTGACTGCAAAGCAAGTCTCCTCACACGAACTACCCAAACAAAATTAATTGCTTTATTTAAAGGTGTGAACATATGAACATACAAATGTGCCAGCAGAAACAGACCACCTGGTCTATTTAAGTCTGCTCGAGTGCGCAGCTAGCACCCCTAGTTTGCAGCTGCCCCCTTCCCTTTGTCATCCCACTGTCACCACCACCTCCCCCTTCCTCACTCTCCCCTGTTCCCTGTCCCATGCCCTTTTAAAGCTGTTCCCAGATTTACATGATACCACCCATTCTGGTAGTGCATTCCATTTTACCACCCTCTCTGTGAAATAGTGTCTCCTCATTTCCCTCCTAAATCTTCCCCACTGTATTCTTAGCCCATGCCTCCTGGTGTCCCTCCCCCTCCTTAGCTTAAAGACCCTGTCTGCCCCATCCTTATTGATTCCCCTCAGATACTTGAATGTCTCTGTCATGTCCCCCTGTCCCTTCTATCCTCCAGGGTGTTCATATTCAGGTCTCCAAGCCTGCTGTCATAGCCTTTCCTCTCCATGCCACATATCATCTTTGTTGCCGTTCTCTGCACCCCCCAGTAGCCTGATATCACACTTTAGGTATGGCCTCCAAAACTCCACACAATACTCTAAGTGCGGCCTTACCAGTGACTTGTAGAGGGGCAAGATCACCTCTCTTCACCTGGATGAAAAACCCCTTGCTATGCATCCCAACATTTTGTTCACTTTTGCAGCCACTCTCCTGCACTGGGCAGTGTTGTTCATGGTCCCTGTGATCATTACCCCTAGGTCCTTCTCCTCCTCAGTGATCCCCAGCTTAACCCCCTCCCAGCCAGTATTGTCTAATTGGGTTCTTCGTCCCAAAGTGCATAACGTTACACTTCTTTGCATTGAACTCCAGCTGCCACCTCTCTGACCACTCCTTCAGCTTGCTTAGGTCCCCCTGCAGCTGCTTCCATCCCTCCCCTCCATCCACCACTGCTCTGATTTTGGTGTCATCAGTGAACAGATTTACCTTGCTCACCACCCCATGTGCAATGTCTGATATGAAGAGCCCAAATAATACTGGCCCCAGCACAGAGCCCTGTGGCATCCCACTCATCACCAGCCTTGGAGTTGAGAGCTCCCCTCTCACCACCACCCATTGCAGCCTCCCCCTCAGCCAGCTTGTAATCCAGTTTGTCATTTTTGCCCCTGCCCCTACACCAGTTAGCTTCCCCCCAAGCCATGCATGAGGCAGCAAATCGAAGGCCTTGCTGAAATCGAAGTAAAGAACATCCAACACATGACCCTTATCCAGCTCACCTGTCACCTAGGTCATATAGAAATACAGAATATCATTTCATATTTCAAATGCCTTTACCCCTCTGTTTCCCACCTTCAAGTTTAATATCATTGTTACCTCTCTGTTTCTCCCCCCAGAAACTAATACATTCCAGGCATTGTCTAAGATGATAAAACAAACATACCCTGGATCAGGGCAAGCTGGTGGATGTCCTCTTTCTGGACTTCAGCAGGGCATTTGACTCAGTGTCACATCCCAGGCTACTGGGGAAGTTGGAGGATATGGGGTTGGGAGGGCTGATTGTCAGGTGGATAGGAAACTGACTAGCAGGGTGTATACAGAAGGTGAGGGTGCTGGGGAGGTCTCATCCTCTAGGAGGATCATTGGTGGGGTCCCTCAGTGGTCGGTACTAGGCTCACTCCTGTTTAATGCCTATATCTCAGACATCAGAAGTGGTATCAGGAGTGGGATGAGCCTCTTTGCCGATGACTCTAAGCTGTGGGCAGTGGTGGAAGGGGAGGAGGGGAAGCTGGCTCTCCAGGAGTATCTGAAAACTCTGGGGAGGTGGTCAAGAGCATGGAAGCTAAAGTTTAATGCTGGGAAATGAAGGGTTCTGTACCTGGGGGCCAAAAACCTGGCTCATGTATACACCTGGGGAAGGGGGGACACTGCAGGTTTCTATGGGGGAGAAGGACCTCGGGGTGGTGGTGGATGCCAAAATGAATAACTCAGAGCAGTGTAGAAGGGCTGCAGCCCAAGCAAATAAAATGCTGGGGTGCATAGCCGGGGGAAACCTCAAGGAATAGAGAGGTGCTCCATCCGCTGTACAATTGCCTAGTTAGACCACACCTTGAATACTGCATGCAGTTTTGGCATCCCTACTTCAAGAGGGACATTGCTCTTCTGGAGAGGGTCCAGAGGAGAGTGACCAGGATGATACTGAGACTAGGGGGGAGGCCCCTAGAAGGAGAGGTTGGAGGAGCTCAACCTGTACTCGCTGGAGGAGAGAAGGAACAGGGAGAATATGATAGATATCTTCAAATATTTCAAAGGCATAAACAGGGTAAGCCTTGAGGGAGTGCTTCAACTGAGGGAGGTGGGTGCCACCAGGGGTCACTCAATGAAGCTATTAGGGGGGATGCTGAGGGGGGAAACAAGTAGACACTACTTCACTGAGAGGGTGGTGGCACCCTGAAATGTACTGCCTGGGGACTTGGTGGCTGCTGCAGCTGTGGAGGGGTTCATGAAGGGCTGGGATAGGTATAGAGGGAGTGTGCATCCCAGAGCCCCGCTGGGGGGTGGGGGGGGGACCATGTAAGGAGGGAGGGGCAAACAACGGTGCCTGGGGAAGGCACTGATTATCAAGCAGACTTGATAGAACATATGGCCTAATCTGCTGGCTTCTTCTTAGTATGTTAGTATACTACTGGCTTGCTTTCCCACTGTGGCACAGTAGTTACTGTACATTTTATAATACACTTGACTAGACTTCCAGCTGACAGGAAGAGGAGAGTTTGAAAGGATGAATGGATGCCTTTTGGGTTTCATATTTGGAGAAAGTTTCTGAATATGAATGACCTACAGGAAATCTGGTCAGCTTCCTGCCTTGATTTTTGGCTGTGTTCTGCTTACAGTCTTCTTGGAAAGAACAGGAAGTGCTTCCACAACAGTATAGAAACTGTGATGTCAAGAACCTTTTCTGTTAGTTTCATTTAGTTATTTACTAATTTTAATTTGTTTGTGTCCAGTATGTTTTTTTTTGTAATGTAATATTGTTTAACTGTTTTATTATCTTTTTTCCATCACTTGATCTTTCTCCATTTCCCCTCTCCCCAGGGTGCATCTGCAAATGAGTTGTTAGAAGCTCAGTATGTCTTTCCTGGTGAAACTTTTGAAATAAATAAATGAATACAACTTACGTTTAGGTTTTGACACTCTGATCTTCATTTTGGTAACAATATTCAGCCCCAGAACCCACTGAGCAGCTGAAATTGAGGCAGCATGGTCTAGTCACTAGGTATAGGTAGCATGGATTTAAAGTTCACCAGATCCATTTGTATGTTCTATAGCTCTGAGCAAATCATTTAACTTTTCGGTGCTTCAGTACACCTAGCTGTAAAAACACAAAGAAGCAGGACCCTACTGAAAATTAGGTATCGAGAGGAGAGGAGAGGAGAGGAGGGGAGGTGGAGGTTGGTCCTAGTTGTTAAGGCATGTAGCTGTGAGTCTGTTGACCCAGGTTTGAATCCCACAACCACTCCTTACTGTGTGACCCTAAGTAAATCATTTAACCTCCCCATGCTAACCCTCCCTCTATTTCTCTCTATCTATGTGCTGAATGAATCTCCATGTGCTCCTGACATGGCCGTAGCAACATTCCCTCTCCTCTTACTCCTAGACAGTCAACTTTTTTTGTGATACAGTTTGCATGACATGCGCTATTTAAAAGCAAATTCCTTTCCTTCCATGATCTTTTTTTTTTGTTGTTTTTTATTACTTTTTGCCCCAGGCCAGCAGTCTGCTTACCTCTCACACGTCAGGCATTCTCATGAGGTCTCCAGCCGCCATCCCCGAGGACTCCTCAGTTCCACTGTTTGGGTTCCGCAGCTACCCCCGTGGCTTGTCCCCCATGGCAGGGAGGTGGAGAGCCCCCCTACGCTCTACCACCAGGTCCGGATCCAGTACTACTACGTACCCTTGGTGCCGAGCATGTCCCTCCACGGAGACGGCCATCATGCCGCCGCATCTGGTGCCCTTTTCACCTGTTCTCCCCTGACGTCTGTGGTGTGCAATAACGCCAGTGGTCAGGAGGCACACACTACTGCATGCACTCCTTTCCGGGTGTCAGCCTCAGTACGTCCCCTAAGTCTTGCCAGTGTCCTGCAATCGCCCCCAGCACACCAATGGCAACTCACCCCCCTTCCCAGAGAAGAAGAGCAGTCCTACGGATGCTCAATCCTTCTCCTCCCATGCCAACCCCCGATGACCCAGGCTCGTTCCCAAACCTGGGTCGCTGGCGTGGTGCAAGGTGTAGCATCCAGCACCTCAGCCCTCAGTGCCGCCGGGCCAACCCATGATCAGTTTTAATTCTATCTTTACATATTGCTACTGAGAGTGATGCACAGATGTCAGTAGTGTTAGGGAATGACACTGTAGCTCCCTGTTCCCTCCCCTTCCCTTGTCTTCCCCCAGAACACTCCAGCCCCTCTTCTGCTTTCTAATCCCCCTCCCCTTCCATCTTTTACCAAAACTCAGGTTGGAAAACAAGAGAAATCAAAAATAAGTTGTAATACTTTTTATATGACTAACAGAAACCTATATTATACAGTCTTTTGAGGCCACATACTCCCCCTCTTCAGATATTGTGAGAACCCAGCTACACGTATAATATTTTATACAGAGAATGCAATATTACGGTCATACGAACATACAAAAATGTCAGCAGAAACAGGCCTCATGGTCTATCGAGTCTTTTCGGGTGTGCAGCTAGCACCCTAAATCACCACCGCCCCTCCCTCCTCCCCATCCGCTCCACTGCCCTTTCCCCATATCTTATCACACCCCCTCTTGAAGCTGTCTACCATTTTGCAGGCCACTTGTCCACCACCCTTTCCATGAAGAAATGTCTCCTCATTTCTCTCCTGAACCTGTCTCCCTCCAATCTCAGTTGGTGACCCCTCATATCCCTCCTCTTCCTCCTCTGGAAAATCCCCTCTGTTTTCATCTTATTTATTCCCTTCCGGTACTTAAAGGTCTCAATCATGCCTCTCCTGTCCCTTCTCTCCTCCAGAGAGTACATATTTAACTCAGTCGGCCTTTCCTCGTAGGTCTTACGCTTCATTCCCTGGATCATTTTTGTGGCTTTACGCTGTACCCCATCCAACAATCTGAGGTCCTTATTCAGGAACGGGTGCCAGTACTGCACACAGTATTCCAGGTGGGGCCTGACCAGCAACCTATACAGGGGCAGGATAACCTCCTTCCTTCTTGAGGAGATCCCTCTAGCTATACACCCCAACATTTTGTTGACTTTTGCTGCTGCCTTTCTGCATTGAGCAAAATTGTTCATGCTCCCTGTTATGATCACCCCAGGTCCTTCTCTTCCGTGGAACAGCCCAACTGTACTCCATTTAAGTAATAATCCCTCCCCTGGTTCCAGGCTCGAAGTGCAGAACCTTGCACTTCTTGGTGTTAAATCCCCAGCTGCCATTTATACACTCACTCCTGTAGTTTATTCAGGTCCTCCTGCAACCTCATCCCCCCCCCCATGCCATCTACCACTGCTCCCATCTTGGTATCGTCTGTGAACAGACTGATTTTACTCTGGATCCCATTCAAGATATCTGCAGTGAAAATCCCAAACAGGACTGATTCCTGTGGTACCCTGCTTGTCACTGCTCTTGGTGATGAGAGTTGCCCCCTGCCACCACCCTTTGCTGCCTTCCCCTCAGCCAGTTTTTGATCCAGGTCACCATTTAGCAGTGTCAGTGGCTCAGTAGGTAGCACGCTCGCCTCTGAGGCCGGGAGATCAGAGGGCTGTGGGTTCAGTTCCCACATCTGGCACTTGGGTTAATATCCCAGTACTGACACTGTAATGCAGCATGAGAGGGGTGCTGCATTTCTGAGGTGCCGTCTTTCAGATGAGACATTAAACCGAGGTCCCATCTGCCTGGATTGGTGGTAGTTCAGGTGGATGTTAAAGATCCATGGCACTTATCGAAAAGAGTAGGGGAATTTCCCCAGTGTCCTGGCCAAATTTCCCTCATTCACTAAAAATACCACCAACAGCTTAATCTGGTTCAAGGTCAGTTGGCATTCATCTGTATCCCTCTCCCCGGGTCGTGCCTGAAAATAGGCAGGATTTGTCTAGTGCACTTACCAGGTCAACAAAAGCTAAATAAATAAATAAATAAATTTTTGGTCCTGCCCCCACATTCTCCAGCTTCCCCCTGATCTCCCATGCAGCACTGAATCAAAGACCTTACTGAAGTCCAAGTACAGAACATCCACAGCATGGGCCTTGTCCAGTTCCCATGTCACCCAGTCATAGAACTCCACCATGTTTGTCTGGCACCACCTGCCCATGACAAACCCATGTTGCCGGTCGTCCTGAATATCATTTGCCTCCAGGAAGCTCACAAGCCTCTCCTTTAAGATGGTCTCCATGAGTTTGCCCACGATCGAGGTGAGATTCACTGGCCTGTAGTTACCTGGTCATCCTTTGGCCCACTCTTATGGATGGGCACCACGTGAGCCATTCTCCAGTCCTGTGGTACACATCCTGTGTCCAGGGAGGTATTGAACAGGTCTGCCAGTGGCCCTGCCAGGACCTCTGCCAGCTCCCTCAGCACTCTAGGGTGGATGCTATCTGGTCTAGGCGCTTTATCCACCCTTATTGCCTTCAGCCCCTCCAGCACCCTGCCCACGGTAATCCTGACATCTGTCATCCTCTCCCCCCTTACTCACCCCCACTTGCCTCATGTAATTGCCCCTTCTCCTGTGTGAACACAGAGCAGAAGTAATATTCAGTGCTCCTGCCTGCTCTGCCCCTTCTCCACCCACCCCCATCCTTCCTGATCCTCACTAGCTGGTCATTGCTTCTCCTTTTCTCCCCTATGTAACTAAGTCCCCTTTTTTGATCCCCTGCACCAGTCTCTCGTCTCTAGCTGCTTTAGGCTCCCTGACCAGTCTGGTGACTTTAATATTAATTAAATTAATTAGATGTTTTTATTTTCTCTTTTTTTCCAATCAGTTCTACTCTAACATGGCACTGTGGTACTGGAACAATTTTTATAGTGGGGGTGCTGAAAGCCATTGAACAAAACTGTAAACCCTGTATAGGAAGCCATAGGGAACTGTACTTCAAGCAAGGGAGTGCTGCCGCACCCCCAGTACCCCTAGTTCTGGCACCAACCAAAAATCAGGGACAGAGTTGCCCATGACTTCTAGAACGCTGAAGCCCAACATCCTTGCCCTGCTGGTTCCTTCCTCCATCTGTGCTTTCTAGCTCACCCTCACTCCTTTTCTCACCCCCATCTCCTGATCATGGTGGCTCTGTCAGTTGGAAGTCCATTCAGCTGATTGGCCACACTGCTTTTTTTCCTCCTATCTGAAACTGTTAATTGGTGCAGGATTCCTTTGTAATGCAGCCCACCGAGGTTGGAGTGCACCTGAACATGAAATGCAGAAACACTGAATTTGATGGCAGATTAGGACTGCTTGGCCCACCCAGTCTGCTAATTTTTCCCTTCTTACATTATTACCGCAGACCATACTTGATCTATAGTTCTTTCTCCCCCCCCCCCTTCCTTTCTACTATGATTCTCTTGTGCCTGTCCCAGGCAGTCATGAACGCCCCAGTTGTTTTCATTCCCACCACCTCCACTAGAGGGCTGTTCCAGGAATCCACCACTCTTTCTGTGAAGAAATAATTCCTCATATCTTTCCTGAATCTACCCCACTCCAGCTTCATAGCATGTCCCCTTGTTCTTGAGCACCTTTGTTTCTGAAAAATACTTCCCTCTTGTACCTTATTTATCCCCGTGAGATATTTAAATGTCTTTCTGAAAAATACTTCCCTAATATACCTTATTTACCCCCGTGAGGTATTTAAAGGTCTTTCTGAAAAATACTTCCCTAATGTACCTTATTTACCCCTGTGAGGTATTTAAAGGTCTCTATCATATCCCCTAAAGGTCTCTATCATACCCCCCTCTCCAAGGTATTTAAAGGTCTCTATCATATCCCCCTCTCCCTCTCTTCCAGGGTGTACATATTGTGGTCCTTTAGTCTCCCCATGTAGGGCTTTTGATGCACACCCTGCACCATTTTAATTGCCCTCTTCTGGACTATATCCACCCTGTCTATGTCCTTCTGAAGATATGGTCTCTAGAGCTGGACAAAATACTCTAGGTGGGGTCTTACCAGCGATCTACACAGAGGCAACACCACCTCCCTCTTTCTGCTGGTGATACCCCTTCCCTATGCACCACAACATCCCACTAGCCCTCTCAACTGCCTTGTCACACTGCCTGGCCATCTTTAGGTCAACAGATATCATTACCCCCGGTCTCTTTACTGCTTGATAGTCGTCAGTGCAATGCCACTCATTTTGTACTCTGCTCTTGGGTTTCTGTGCCCTAAGTGCATTATTTTGCAGTTTTTCACACTAAAACACAGCTACCATAGGAGATTGGGTCCAAAAGGTGGTACAAATGCAATAAATGGAGCATATTACTTATTCTTTGTAATGAAGGCAGTCAGCATTCCTTAACAGATGGACTAGGTGGGAAATGTATGCTCCAGATAATATTACCACTGGGTCTTAGTTACCGTCATCACTTAAATGTATCTTTGGTTAGTTGAGATGATCTAATCAATCACTCATCATTTTCCTTACCTATATATAGTTTATTATTAGATCAATATATGATGACTTTATGGAATCATACACGGACCGACAGGGACTTTTATTCCCCTCTGGACCTGGCCTTAATTCATGGTGGTTGTTGAATAATGTGTTTATTTTTCTTCTTTAGAGAGGGGGGTTGAGTTATCCTTTAAGACTATATGAAGTGGCAGCCAGCCTAGTGGCGCTGAGGGTTGAGGCGCTGTATGCCACACCTTGCGCCATGCTGGTGACCCGGGTTTGGGAATGGACTCAGGTTGTTGGGGGTCGGCAGGGGAGGGAGGGGATTGAGCATCTGGAGGACTGCTCTTCCCTCTCGGGGTGGGTTCTGGGGTAAGCCTCACTCCATAGTGGCCACTGGTGAAGACCAGGGACCCTACGGGTAGCAAGGCTCGATGAAATGTCAGAGTGGAGCAGCGGCAGACATCTGCATGCTAGGTGCACTGACATCATTGCACGTCTGTGCTCTGAGGGGAGCAACACAAGCAATGCCCTGGTGACCCAGTGGAGGGGAAGGGAGCCCTAGAGACCTGCCCACATCCCGCTGCCGGACCTGCATCATTGGTTCTCCCATCCCTTACTCAATCCCACAGATGTCCTCTAATTCACAGAAAGGCTGCCAAGGATGGGCGGAGCGGAGGAGGGGCGGGGTGGGACTCCTCCTCCACCCGGGGGGGTGATCTGGGAGGCTGAACATGTTGCCAGGGTCAGGTGGGAGACCACTGGAGGAGGTTTCAGGCTGTGAGTAGCGGCGGCTGTGATGTGGGTATCCTGGAGAGATGTCCTGGATCTCCAGAGCATAAACTGAATTGACAAAAAAAAATAATAATTTATTAAGTGAAAAGTGTCTGAGATATAATAAGAGTTGGGGGTGTGTGGGGAGCGGCAGCAGTTATCTATTCTTGTTCTTCTGCTTTTAGTTGTTTGGTTGCTATAGCTCAATAATAAGTAGAGCTTCTTATGGATGTTTAAATATATTTATATTTCTAAAAAAGCACAAGAAACCATGGAAAGCTCCTAATTATGATATTATGGTGTATATAACTAATTAGCTATTGAATGCACTTAAAAGGATGACATTTTATGCATTACAATCTGCTATGAAAAATTAGGGTTATACATCCTTTATATGCTTTAATAAAGAAAATATTAAAAAAAAACACAGCTGCCATACCCCTGATCACTCCTCTAATTTTGTCAGGTCTCTGTTCAAACTTTCCACATCTCCTGGAGTGTCCACCCACCACCCTATTAAAGATTTTGGTGTCATCTGCAAAGAGGCAGTCCTTCCTTTAGAGCTGCAATGTCACTTATAAAGACATTACAGAGGACCAGTCCCAGCACTGATCCCTGAGGCACCCAACTAGCCACTGCCCCCTTCCTCAGTGTGAACTCTGTTTACCACCAGCCTCTGTCACCTATCTCCTAAGCAACTTCTTAGCCAATTTACCACCTTTGGACCCACTACTAAACTACCCAGCTTGCTTATTAGTCTCCTATGAGGAACAGTGTCAAAAGCCTTACTGAGCTCTAGGTAGGCCATGCCCACTGCTCACCCTGATCTAATTCCCTCGTCACCAAGTCAAAAAAATCTATCAGATTTGTTTGACATGACCTCCTGTCATGAACCCATGCTGCCTCAGGTCTTGTAACACACTGGATTGAAGCTATTCCACAATCCTTTCCTTCGGTGGTGATTCCATTAACTTTCCCACCACCGATGCTAGACTAACTGGTCTATAATTGCCAGCCTCCTCCCTGCTACCACTTTTGTGTAGTGGGACTACATCCACCCTCCGTCAGTCCTCTGGAACCACTCCTGTTTCCAATGAGCTGTTAAATAGGACTGTTAGAGGTGCAGCCAGTGCCTCCCTGAGCTCTATTGGATGCACAGCATCTGGTCCCATTGATTTGTCCACCTTCAGATTAGTGAGTCCCTTCTAGACTTTCTCCTCTGAAAATGGATTACTGTCCACCTCCCTCTCTTCCTAGCTTCTGTTACTTTTTTATGCCCCCCCCCCCCCCCCTTTCCCCTGTGATCACTGAACAAAAGTATTTGTTCAGGATGTCTCGCCTTTTGTGGTCACTCTCTGCACAGTTCCCCTTTCCTTTTAACCTTATTGTCCTGCTCCTGGTCTTCCTCTTTTCACTTACATACCTAAAAATTAACATTATAATCCCACCCCTTGTCTTCCTCTTTTTACTTACATACATATCTTACCTTCAGTAACTGTTTTAACCCTTTTACTTTCTGGCTGGGCAATCAAGATTTCATTGCCTGCAAATTCAGCTATATTCCCAAAAAGGTAACTTCAGTGGCTGGGTCCTCAGTCTTGTCCATGGCTAGGGGTACCCACAATGCCTTACATAAACTTTGGAAACCTGAGAGCAGGCAGAAATCATCTAAGTAATGTATCATGCCCTCTAGCTGGGTAATGCTCCACACTGCCAAATCCCAAAAAGCTACTGAATTTCTCAATAAGTTGCGCAGACGATAGGTATGGCTTTGTCAAAACAGTGTTGCCCCTGGAATATTTTATTTATTTATTATTATTTTTTATTATCAGATCATCGGTTTACAGACCTTATATATATCCTAATGAATTTCAGTCCTGGTTGTGTACTGGTAGTTCTGTCAAAGTGCTGATTCTATGTTGCTTTTGACCAGCCATGCCCCCTGCCCCCTGATCCTTACTAGCTGTAACACCTGATCCAAGATAGTGTATTGCAGAGCACTGTTGCCGTCGTCTATGTAGTTATTGAATGTTCCCCCTTCCTGGTACTAATGTTTCTGTACAAGCCTGCATTTCCCAGCTTCCTTTTTGCTAACTAAACTCAGTGGCAAACTCCTAAGGTCCATCAGGAGGGGCTCCTTTAATGTGACCTAACTGTTCTTGTCTTGCACTTTCTTCCAATTTTATCTTCTGCACCCCACCCCACCCCAATATTCTGCATTCAGCTGTGTCATTAGTGCCTTTAACCCCAGTAGAATTCAGAGATCACGGTTCACTTGGTTGTGTGGTAGATGCTGAAGCCTTGGTTAATGTAGTGAAGGGACAGCAACACCTGAACACAATTTTATTGCAGGGTCAAGAGGTAAGGCGCAGTCTCACACTATTACACATCTCAAGGCAAACAATGAAAGCGACATATGATACCAAAGCAAACTTGTGGGAAAGACACATAACAGGAAAATGTCTCCTCGCTTCACAAAAACTCCCAGTGTCTCCACATAGCTAAACAGTTAAGGTATTTGGGTCTTTGTTCCCTATGATGGGAAATGATATCACAGAAACAGGAAGAGAAAGTAAAATATGTGTCTCTACTAAATAGTATCATAAATGAAAGGGAGGAATTTCAGTGTAACAGAGCAGCCTCTTTAGCAAATGAGCTCTGTTGTTCTGGTGCACAAAATAAAACCCTATCACAGAACCCATATGAAGTTTGTAATGAGCAGACAACGTATAAACTGGTAATGGGTCTGAAGACTGAAACAGTGGTAATAATGATGGAAAAAGATGTATTCAGGGAAATTGTTGCGCTTTATTTACCAATCATTCCAAGCATACAAAAGAAATTCATAACTTTTTAAAAATAGTAATGGTACCAAAGTTACTAAATATTGTACTACACAAATGGACTGAAACAGCCCAACCACAGTAGCTAAGATTGAAGCTGGGCTAAACGAGCTGAATATACAAAAGGCCCCAAGAGGTGAAGGGCGCTATGGCACAATTTCATTAAGTGTTAGTGAGCTGATAGCTCCTGAGTGTAGGTATATCATTCTGAATTGTCAGTACAGTGCCCCCCAAAATCAGTGTGTGAGGTAATAACAGTGCTGTTATTTAAAAACGGAGATGTTTTAGTAATCGAAACTGTCTCCCCAGTTGTCTGTTGAATACAGATGTAAGAGTTTAGCTAAGATACTTAGTAACTAAATGCCTTATTGCTAAAACTCAAATATGCTCTGTTAAAGGTAGGAATTTACAGAGCGTTCTGTTTGGCCAAAGGACATTTTCGGACAAGAGAAGAGTGGGCACGTTTATTTATTTATTATTTATTTGAAATAATTCTAACCGTGATAACTTCATGAGATGCAGCATCTCATTTTCATGGCAGTCCCAGGGAGGATAGCAGCAGTTAACATAGTCCAGCAGGAATAGTTACATATAGGCTAAAACACACACAGGAAGAATGCCTATAAAACTATATCCAAGCTACTTCCTAGAGCTCCTGTGCAAAATCTTTTCACCAGTCCTTGACACATTCAATAGAATAAATCATGGCAATTTATGAAACTTAGAGAAAGACCCAAGAGGAGAGATTGTCTGATCTGAACACGTTCTCCTTGGAAGCCAGAAGGGAAAGGGGGGACATGATAGAGACATTCAAATACTTGGGGAATGAGCAGAGTGGATTGCCAGTAACTGTTCAGACAATGCAAGGGGTGTACAACAAGAGGCCACAATTATACATTAGTGTGAGGGGAATTTGGGAGGGCTGTGAGGAAGTATTTCCTCCTCGAGAGGGTGGTGGTTAGGTGGAACTGTCTACAAGGAAATATTGTTAATCTGAAAAGAATTACAGGCTTCAAGAGAGGGTACAATAAATACATGGGACTGGAGAAAAAAATGGCGGAGGGGGAGAGTCATGAGGGGTTCAGAGTGATATCATGCCGGCAAAGCTATCAGCAGGGAGCACCGCCAAGGCCCTAAGGGCACTAGACTGGAGGAAATAATCAGACTTGATGGGCTGCAGGTCTTTTTCTGCCTCTAAAATGTTATGTTTTTATGTTTCATGTCTTTGTCTTTGCCGGATACAAATTATGTCTTGGCAGCAGGACATCAGGGCTGGAACCAGGTGACTTTTCTTCTCTGGCTAAAGATGAAGATGCTGCCTCTCGCATGGGAGAGAGAAATGAGCACATGTGTAGAACTTTCCCCCTCTGCTGAGCTCAGATAGTTAAACTGCATGCAGTCTTTGTGGCCCATCTGATTTTGTCAGGTTTGAGCTTGTAAATACCAGTTTGTTTATTTCTTTCATTTATTTTAGTCTTTGGTAACTGGGTAAGGCCCACTAGGCACATGTGCCTGTTTTCAGGGGTGACCCAGGAGCACTGGGGAGGTTAAGTGATTTGTTCAGAGTCACACAGTATGCAAGTGGAGGTTGTGGGAATCAAACCCATGTCTGCTGAATGTACCAAACTTATTCACAGCTCATTACTCTAACCTCTAGGCTATGCTGCCTATATATAGATGTATATTTTAACTGTAGTACATTATCTTGGGTCAGGGTTTTTTCTAGGACCTCATCAGTCTATGGCACTTTGATGTGGTGGAAGGTCCAGAGTCCCTCAGTGCTGGTGACCACTATGTAATTCATTTGAATACTGTGCTGTACCCAGCTCCCAGGCTTTTACCGTGTTAACAGCCCTGCCTAACGCTTTCCTTCTATGGTTAGTCAGACACACTGGATTACTCTTCTTAATGTGCACAGCAGTGGAGCTCAGATAGTTGCTTTTAAATTCGGATACCTCTGATTCTGATCCTAAAAGTTAGGAATTGGGATTTTTAGATATAGCTACCAAAAATTCTAAATCCTAATTATTAGGATTGCATATTGGATTCAACTTCCAAAATCAAATATCCGATCTGGAATCCAAGATCTTCCTGTTTAAAACTGATTTGAAATCTCCCCTTGCACAAATCAGTGTCCACCCACCTCCACCCCCCACCCTTTCAATGTCCCTGACTCCTGATACATCAGACAACACCCTACCCTCATACACCTAACTGCCCTCCTTACCCTCCAAGCTCCCTACAAAGTTTACTTTTTCAATAAGGCCGCTGCACAAGTAATACATTGTAAGTAAATCTTGTCCCTCCACCCACATCAAATTATGAACCACCCACCTCCACACACTCAACTACCTCAACCCCCTCCACCCTGCTCAACCTCTAGCACCCAACCTCTCTCCTTTACCCCCAACCCCCCAAATTATAAAGATATATTGCCTTAGGCACACTCAGGGTCCTGCAGTGGAGCGATTGCCATGCTTGTCTTCAATCGGTGTCCCAACTAGTAAGAATGAATGATGATGTCCTCCTATAGTAACACCTGACCAGCCACTTGTCAGCATTCAGAAAAGCTGTGTTTACTGTTCGTGTTCATCTTCTACAATCTGTTTAGAGCTAAGTGCATGCTTACTGGAGATGGTGTGGCAGTGTGTGTGTGGGGGGGGCTATGGGAGAGGTGACTAAAGTGGGGAGGTGCAGCATGGGTTGTAAAACTATTTCCCCACACCCACTATAACCAACCAACCTACCTACCTTCCTTCCTTCCTTCCTTCCTTCTCCTAGACTGGAACACTCTCACTTGCCCAGGAAAACCTAATGAGCCCAAGAGTTGCCTTGGCATGTACAGCGACCCGGTGGCAAGCACAGCTGTTGGAACCTGTGTCCTGAAGGCATCTGAGAGGGTACCCACCTTAAACATGATTGCCTTGAAGTGATGGCAAGCATGAAACATACAAATATGAATTCACAGTTTTGTCCAGGAACATTCCATGCATCTTGTGGCTCACCAACTGACTACATATTATGCCCTGGTTTGGGTGGACAAAGCCCTGGGAAGCTCCTGTGTCTAATGGTATCAGGATGGTAAAACTCACTGGGAGACCCACTGCAAACAGTTCTGGCACCAGTTGCCACAATCACTCACTCATTTCTTTGAGACAGAACTTAAAATAGTAGCTGTCGAAATGATTGCCCAATACCCAGGGTTGTGATTCATCTGTGATCATGTTAATTTATAGGTATGCATTTCTCTAATCACATAAAAGGAGTCACAGAGGCCCTATAATTCATCTTGTACTCTTTGTATTACAGTAATTCATGAGGCTGCATTCAGGGTCTGCCTTGGGGTCCCAGCCACATGGTGGTCGTGGCTCAGTCACAGAAACAAATGAATTATCCCATCCCTTGTCCAAACAAGACTCTCAGAAGCCAAATGAGGGTATCCACTACCCTTCAAGCTCAAACTAAGGAAACTGCAGCTTGGGCACAAGCTGTAAAACTTTTGTCATGCATGGGGCTGAATAGCATGCCAGCAAGATGCCCTAAAGTCCAGAGGTATTATTGATATTGCTTGAGCCACCAGATTAACATTCCATAGCCATGCTTTGGCACCTTAGGGACTCCAATGCCCTCACCCATCTCTCATGGTGCAGCCTCTGCCAGATCCCCTAAAGTGCCTAGACTCACCTCAGGATCTTCCACACAGGTAAACAATGCAGTTAGCCTGGCCTCATATTAAGAGAACTAACACTTTTCCTGGAATCATTCTCTTCAACTACACCTTGGACCTCACACAGTGCATAGCTCCATCCCATTTTCTGCACAGCCTCAAAGCAATGTTTGTCCTCAAAATTGCACCCAAAATCAGATCCATATCCTTTTTTTGTGGAATCCCTTCAGGCCCAAAAGCTATCGATGCGCATTTCTTGAGGAGGTATCCACCCAGGATTTCCAAACCCTCCCCTTTGACCCGTACACTGTTCCCATCTGGGATGATCCCATACATAACTGTTCCCGGTGCATAGTAATGGCAGAGAAAATCCAGTACATCCTGAATGCCTGAGGCCCAGCCACTGGCCACCTGGGACCTCATGCCCTCTTCAAGCACCAAGGATGGCATGGCACCCACACCCTCAGTTGAGACACCACACAATGGAGAACTGTGCTACCCAGACCTAAGTCCTGCAGACAGCCACTCAGCAGGACACATCATGTGCCCACTCCCCTGGCACACCCAGCTCCCCAGGCACCCAATAATTAAACGCAAGAATATCGCCACTGTGTCTCCCAGCTGACCTGCTACCCATCCCCATGGCACTGAATCAGAGATCTCGGAGTTGGGCCATCCCCTGGGCCTCCCTGGTCAATAAGGGCACCAGGCCAACTGACTCTCAAACTGCATTGCTACCTATTCAGACTGACTGTCTTACACTCTATAGAACCATCAAAAAGCCTGCCTTTTGGGTATGGAGGCCCCTAATATAGCTGATTCTTACAACCCTTCCCCACCACCAAAGGCAAAGCAATGGTGCCAAGGCACCCAGTGCTCTGACGGTATGACTAGTAACAACCCTATCCCCCACTATAATGGGAGGCTGCTACAATCTCAAAATGAAATGATGGGGTATTTACATGTAGAATGCCCATTACATAACAGTTTTGGAATCACTTCTCCCAGGTTTTGGAGATGGAGCCCCTTAAGAATCCTCCCTTTAAACGTATACTGTAGTTTCTTCCAGTCACACATTAACAAAGTATGATAAGCCGGCCTAGTGGCATGGAAGGCTGAGGCACCATGCCTTACCTGCCACCACGCCAGTGACCCAGGATCGGGCACAATCTTGGGGTGTCAGGGATTGGCCGAGGGGAGGAGGAACGAGCATCCAATGGACTGCTCTCCTCCTCTGGGGGGGAGGGTGCGGAAGCACTCGGTGCTGGACCAGCCCCTGACGGAGACCAGGGGCAATTGCAGCTGAGGCTTGAAGGTTCCGGAAGGTGTGCCAGAAGTCAGCGTTTCCACCCTTATGTCATTGCATGCCACACCTCCCAACAACAACAGGGAAAAACAGGACTCCGACCATGGCAGGATGACACCCAGCCCTACCAAAGCTCCAGGCACCTACCTAGGCACTCCACCACCAGACTAATCACATGGCACCATTCAGGGAGTTACAAGGCCCGACCCTGGGGGGCAAACCAGGTTGAACGCCGGTTGACAGAGGTAAGTCCCAGGGAATAGGGCAAGGCGGGGCCAAGACCAGTGGATAGCAAGCCGGAGACCAAAATAATAATATTAAAAAACAAGTATGACAAATGTATACTAGTACTAGTCAACTTTCACTTCTGAAATATTTATTTATTTTAGATACGTTTTACCCAGAAAGACCTACTGAGCTAAATGATAACTTGTTTCCAGAGGTATCCTAGGAAATGGTACAGTGGAAGATACACAGTACAAGAAAACATACATTTTAGTAATATTTACAAAATAAGTAAAATAATTTCCAATTGTACAGATAAAATGTTTGAGCTATACAATGCCTGTTGCAGCAAGCAAGGGGCGAGGTTTCCATTAAACAGGTAGAAGTTCCTGTGGTGCAAGTAATGGGCTAAATTGTGGACTTTCTATGATCAAGGAGAATAAAGAGCTGAACCAGAGTAGATTGCGAAGTTATAAGGAAATGTATGAGCACCTCATAAATGGTGACACATTGTTCATCATTTATGGGGGATTCTCCTTGCTGTGCTCTTTGTTAGGAGGATGGGTTAAAGAGATTAAGACGTTTCTCTTTGAATACTAAATTATAGTATAAATGGTTATGGTATTGTTAATTTTCAAGTATTTGCCCATAATGGACAGCTACTGGTTACCAATGCTGAGCTCCTCTATGTTTCTGTCTGCACTGTAATACCAGATTATGTTGTTATGTATTGTATGATGTGTATACACTGATGTATTTAATGTAGTCTGTATTGCACAAAAGTGTTTTCGTTTTTTGCTTTGTTTTTATTAAAAACTGCAAAGCAAATGCATGTACTGTGATACAAATAATAGATAGCAGTGCAACAGGAAATTCAGCACAGCATGTCAACAATAGTCAAAAGTACAGATGGTCCATGCAAAGTCCAGGGAGGTAGGGGACAGAAAGGGGGCACAGCATTAAGGAAGGAGATAGACACCCCAGTGTCCCATTCACAACAACCAACCACTCTGGTTGCATCAGACCAGCTTGCATATTTAAGACACAAATGAGGGACCTCTACCCATGATGCACAGAACCCACCTGTTCCAACATTAATTAAATTGTTGAGTTTGTCATTTAGAGATTAAGTTATTCTTTCCATTTTATAGGTTTGATTTATTATATTCCTCCAGGCTCCAACAAATTTCTGCATTATCCCCCTACACTCCCACCCCATCACAGGTGGCATTTGCAAATAAGCAGTTTTCTGCTCAGTGTGCACAAAATTAAAATAAATAAATTATCTCCTTTGTTTCTCTGTTAACTATTGTTAATTCATCAAAACAAAATCTTTAAAAAAAGTGTCACTGCAACTCTTACTGTACATGGATGAGAACTACAGATAGGCAGAAGCCACCTCAGATTAAAATCTCACCCAAAGGATGTCATGTTCAACACTGCAGCACCCCCCCCCCCAGTTACTGCACTACAGTGTCAGCGTTCGAATCAAACCCATGTCCTAGGCATGAGACTGGAAACCACAACCTTGTGGCCCAGAAGAAAGATCTACGATCTGAGCCGTCAGACTTACAGTTTATCTTCTGCAGGATCATGCAAAACAAGGGTGTTAGCTTTCTTACATCCAGTATTTTTATTGCATTATACAGTGAGTTCCAACTCCAGTTGCACAAAATGCAAAGACAAACATGCCCTCCATACTTAATCCAGGTATAAAATATACATTTCTGTACTATTTTATACTTGCAACACTTTGTGACACCAACCATGAGTCATAAATGAGTGCCTGAAATCTATGTGCCGTATGTCACTTTTCTCTTTACCCAGTTTTATGCAGGTCTTATTTCCAGTTTATTAGGCAGCCATCACATGTGACCAAACTGAAGTAGCAGAGCTTGTTACACAGTGGAAAAAAATCATTATATCTTATATCTGCTATCCTGAAATGTTTCACTGTGGATACGTTGAATTCATTCATACTTTTTGAGGAGAGTTTTCTGAAGTAGTGTTTTGTGATTGGATTTTTGAATCACTGAGAAACAGAGTACTTATTGATGATTTTAATTTGTGAAAGAAGACAGAAGAAGCATTTGCATGGGCCTTTATTATCTCATATATTGTTTCCCTAGGAAGGCGCAGAGACAACAGGAAGGGTGTGTAGAAAAAGATTAGACGTGCTTGGCCTGACAGATAACAAATGTGTCTAGAGATTTAAACTGGATTCCTTTTGCAGTCAAGATGGCAAGCACATTGGTTTTCTTGGTCTCTATATCCTTTCTGATGGTGATTCTAGAGAACTGTCTAATAAAATGGCCTGGTGTTGCCAGATGCCATTCCTGTTTCTAATCAAAGTACCAGTAGTACAGAACAGTGGCAAACCATTCCAAACAGAAGGAGTACCCCACTAGAAGGTCAGGGTGTTATCTCAGCTAGGCTAGCCTGTGTAAATGGAACTGCTTGTAAATATCTTTAATATATAGTATATGCAAGGTACTGTATATATTATTGAACTGGTCATAGACAGCAAATGTTGGATTAAAATACTAATTTTTTTTTTTATTTGCTGTACTTTTTTGCTCCCCATTTGCCATACCCTGCACCATCATCCACCCCCCAAGACTTGCCCGATCCGGAGGTATGCCCTGGATTGTCCCCCAGGGTGGGGCCTTCTGTTGGACGATGGTATACAGCTCCAGTGGTGCCAAAGGTCAGTGGTGCAGCACCTGTGGTGCAAGGTGGGCAGCATCCTGCACAGCCCAAGGGTTTTTCTGTTTGCTCCCTGGGAGGCAGGATGTGCAATGACATCAGGGGTGCATATGCCGACGTCTGCCCAACCTCCAGCAACTGTTGCACCAGCTGTCAGGCCCCTGGCATTCACCAGGGGTCAGATGAGCGCCAGGAGAATCCCCCTCTCCCCCAGAGGAGGAGAGCAGTCCTCTTAAAACTGAAGGTGGACAAAGCAATGGGGCCTGATGGGATTCATCCCAGAATTCTAAAAGAACTAAGGGTAGAACTAGTGACACCACTGACTACCCTTTTTAACAAATCATGGGAGGATGGGGTGGTACCCGAGGACTGGGGGAGGGCAGATGTGATTCCCTTCACAAAAGTGGGAGCAAGGCAGAAGCAGGAAACTACAGACCTGTTAGTTTAACCTCAGTGATAGGGAAAATGATGGAATCACTTCTGAAGGAAAGAATTGTCGAGTATCTAGAGGCCAGAGGGCACAGGACCCTAGGCAGCATGGATTCACAGTGGAAGGTCATGCCAGACGAATCTGATAGATTTCTTTGACTGGGTGACCAAAGTAGTTGATCAGGGAGGGGCTGTGGACATGGTCTACCTAGACTTTAGCAAGGCATTTGACACAGTCCTACACAAAAGATTAATATACAAGTTAGCCAGCCTGGGAGTGGGTCCCAAGATGACAGCCTGGGTAAAGAATTGACTGGAGAATAGGACACAGAAAGTAATAGTAAATGGAGTCCACTCAGAAGAAAGGAAAGTTACTAGTGGGGTACCGCAGGGTTCAGTATTAGGACTGGTCCTCTTCAATGTCTTTATAAGCGACATTGCAGAAGGACTGGAAGGAAAAGTATGTCTCTTTGCAGATGACACTAAGATCTGCAACAGAGTTGATGCACAGGTTGGGGTGGAAAGGATGAGAAGGGACTTGGCAAGGTTAGAGGAATGGTCAAATGTATGGCAGCTTAGATTCAATGCTAAGAAGTGCAGGTAATGCACCTGGGAAACAAAAACCCAGGGGAAGAGTACACAATGGGGTGAGATACTAACAACAACAAAAATGGAAAGGGACCTGGGGGTAGTCATATCAGATGACCTAAAGGTGGGCAAGCAATGTGAGAGGGCAGCAAGGAGGGCTGGGGGATACTGGGATGCACAGGGAGAGGCATCACCAGTAGAAAACAGGAAGTTATTATCCCTCTGTACAGACAGCTGGTGAGACCCCATCTGGAGTACTGTGTGCAGTTCTGGAGACCCAGTCTCCGAAAGACATAGACAGGATGGAAGCTGACCAGAGGAGGGCAACTAAAATGGTGCAGGGTCTGCACGGAAGACATATGAAGAGAGACAAAGGAGCTTAATGTATAGCCTCGGGGAAAGGAGGAGGGGGGACATGATAGAAACGCTCAAGTACCCTAGGGAATCAACAAAGTCCAGAGGTAGCATCTTTCAAAAAAAGAGGTGTGCAAGAACAAGAGGGCACAATTTGAAGATAGAGGGAGGCGTCTGAGGTAATTTAAGGAAGTATTTTTTCACAGAGAGGGTTGTGGATGCATGGAACAGCCTTCCGGAGGAGGTTGTGGAGTCAAAATCAGTGGTGGAATTCAAGCATGCATGGGACAGTCATAAGGCAATTCTAGGGGGTGGGGGTAGGAAGAAGTAGGCTGCTGGTTAACTAGGATCTGCAGCTTATCCAGTAGGTAGGGAAATGGGCAGACTGGGTGGGCCCAGCGGTCCTTATCTGCCGTCAAAATTCTATGTTTCTATGTTTCTTAGGATGCTCAGTCTTCCTCCCCTCCCCCGGCCTGCCCTCCAACACCCGGGCTCACTTCTGAACCCAGGCCATCAGCATCGCAAGCGGTAGCACTACCATTGCATTGGCGGGCCAGCCCTAAATACCAGTGTTACTGAGAGGTACTAACTACCTTTCTCTCTTTGACCTGATTACTTCAATATCTTCAGCACTTCTTTTCAAACTTGTTTTCCATTACATCTTCTGGAATTTGGCAGCCATACTGACAGAAACATAGAATTTGAATCTGACGGCAGATAAGGACAGTATGGCCTACCTAGTCTGCCCATATCCCTACCTAATGGATAAGCTGCAGATTCTAGTTAACCAACAGCTTACTTCCTTTGTCTATTAATCTTTTGTGCGGAACTGTGTCAAATGCCTTGCTAAAGTCTAGGTAGGCCATGTTCACAGCCCCTCCCTGGTCTACTACTTTGGTCACCCAGTCAAAGAAATCAATTAGATTTGTCTGACATGACCTTCCTGCTGTGAATCCATGCTGCCTTGGGTCCTGTGCCCCACTGGCCTCTAGGTACTCAACAATTCTTTCCTTCAGAAGTGATTCCATCATTTTCTCTACCACTGAGGTCAAACTGACAGGTCTATAGTTTCCTGCCTCTGTCTTGCTCCCACCTTTGTGAAGGGGAATCACATCCACCCTCCTCCAGTCCTCAGGTACCACACCATCATCCCATGATTTATTAAAAAGGGTAGTAAGTGGTGTTACTAGTTCTTCCCTTAGTTCTTTTAGAATTCTGGAGTGAATCCCATCAGGCCCCATTGCTTTATTCACCTTCAGTTTTAAGAGCTCTTTCAGAACCCTTTCTTCTGTGAAAGGACTAATATCAACCCCTTATCCAGAGTGCTTCTATTGACTGGATTAGGTATCTCCCCCTGCTTTTCCATTGTGAATACTGAACAGAAGTATTCATTCAGTATCCCTGCTTTTTCACTGTCGCTCTCTGCTCAACCACCTTCCTCTTTATTCAGCCTCAGTATCCCTGCCTTAGTCTTTCTTTGCTCCCTAATGTACCTATAAAAGGTTTTATCCCCCTTCTTAACTGAGTTGGCTATCTTTTCCTTGGTTTGGGCCTTTGCTATTCTGACTGCTTTCCCCGCTTCCTTCTGCTTTAACTGGTACAGTTCCCTATCCTGCTCCTTCTGTGTTTCCTTATACTTCCTGAATGCTATCTCTTTCTCCCTTACCTTCCCAACACTACTTCTTTTGAGAACCATAGAGATTTCTTCTTTCATTTTGATTTATTTGCTTCACACAAAGGCTTGTTGCCTCTGTGATGGCGGTTTTAATGTTCCCCCATTGTTGCTCCACCCCACCTTCTTGCCTGTTTGCTAGTGCTTTTCTGAGGCACTCTCCCATTTTGACAAAATCAGCCCTCCTGAAGTCCAGTACCTTCACTTTTGTGTGGCTTGACTCTACAGCTAAGTTTATCGTGAACCACACTGTTTGGTGGTCGCTTGTTCCCAGATGGCTACCCACTTCAAGATCAGAGATCCTCTCTCCATCCCCATTTGAGAGTACCTGGTCTAAGATTGCTCCCTCCTGAGTGGGTTCCAAAACTAGCTGTCTGAGGCATGCCCCCTGTAGGGCATCAAGAATGGCCCTACTCTTGGATGTGGCTGCAGCAAAGTTGCTCCAGTTAACATCTGGCATATTCAGGTCACCCATCAGCAATACCTCCCTTTCTCTGCCATCCCAAGGATGCCTTCAATCATTTCCTTGTCTATTTCCTCCCCTGAGCCAGGGGTTGTTATACAACCCCGTGTGGATTGTGGAGCCATTTCCAGTCTCCAGAGTGACCCACAGTGCCTCCTCTCCTCCCTGTTTACCCTTTAGTTCTGTTGCATTGATCCCTTCCCTTACATAGAGAGCTACTCCTCCTTCTCTTCTTCCCTCCCTGTCCCTCCTGTAGATTGTGTACCCTTGTATGTTGACATCCCAGTCATGGTTCTCTGTGTACCATGTTTCTTTGATTGCCATGATATCCAGGCATCCCTCTTCTATCAAGGTCACCATTTTGGGGAGCTTTTTACCTAGACTATGGGCATTGGTACTTATTACCCTTCATTTTTTTATGGCTTTATTTCTTTTTGTCCCATCCCTGTCCTTACTGCCTTTGTTTTTTTCTCCATTTACCCCTGCCCTTCTCCCTATTGACTGCTCTGTCTTGGTGTTTGCCTCACTAACTACCCTGATTTTTTTTGGGGGGGGCTAGGATTTCCCTTCTCCTTTTCAGTGCCTCCCCCCTTGGCTAGTTTAAATGCTTGCCCATGAAGCATTTAAACCTATCTCCTAGGATCTTGGTTCCCCTCCTGGATAGATGCAGACCATCACACCTGTATAGGCCTGCATCCCTCCAGGTAGCACTGCAGTCCCCAGTGAAGCCAAATCCCTGAGCCCTGCACCGGTTTTTCAACCAGTCATTGAATCCCATGGTGCAGAGTACCCTAGCCTCATCCATGCCATAGACAGGTAGTACTTCTGAGAAAGTTACCGTGTGTGCTACTTGTCTAAGGCCCCTCCCCAACTCCACAAACTCCTGTTGCACTGCTCTGATCCCATTCTCAGCCAGGTCATTCATCCCTGGGTGAATAATGACATCCAGCTCCCTCCCCCTTGTAGCTGCTCCCATGATCCTGAGGATTTGTTTCCTGTCCCTCCAAGCCATGGTACCGGGCAGGCACCTTACCTCCCTTTCCCCTCCCTCCCCCAGTTCTACCCCACTAAGAATTGAGTCCGCCACCAGGAGTTGCTTTCTTCCCCAGTGGGGTCCTGTGCCACCCTCCTGTGGGTCTCCATTGTGGAGATTCCCAGCATTCTCCTTGGTCTCCACTGTGGGTGCCTCCATAGAGGAACCATGCTCCGCCAGAGTGATGAATGAGTTGTGGAGAGGCACAACTGGAGGGATGCACCTCTGTTCCACCACCCTCACCCTCCCTGAGCCCACCGTGGACCAACCACTCCTCTTTCTTGACAACCTCTGAGGTAGTGGTGGTGGTCTGGGTGGTCCCTGGGTGGGGGAGCAGGTTTCCTGAATCCTTTCCAGGTCAGCATGAAGACGAACAACCTCCTCCCTCAGACCAGAGGGGTGCCTGCAAATAGGGCAGCAATGCAGTCTCCAGAATATCTCCCAGAAGACTGCTGCTCCACTGTCAGTGCATTGCACCACTCCCCACATGTCTGTGTGCCTTCCTGTTACAGATGCTTTTCTTTTGTTTTTTTTTGTTCTTCTTTTATTGTGTGCAAGCTTGTGAGTGTCTCTACCCCCTATTCAGTGTGCTGTGCCTTTAAGGATATGAACAGGTGTATGTTGTTAGCAGTTTTGGGAAGTAATGTCAGAACCCCTAGTATAAAGGAAGTTATGAGCTTGGGGTGGGTGGGGTGAGGGAGGGTGGGAGGAAGTAAACCTATGCCATCCAGAAACAATCAACTACAACTCTGGCCCTCCACCCCATGGAGTGCCTTCCTTCCTTTCAGACACCTATTTCACAGAGGTTAAGTACCAGGGCTAGTCACAAATGACTGCAAATATCTCCCAGCTACAGTTCCTCTCTGGCAAATTAAAGTTAAAACTAAGCAAAGTCAAGCACAAAAACAAAATCAATACTAGTTACTTACACAGGTCCAAAAAAGTAATAATTCAGTTCAGTGTAGTCTAGAAAATAGCCTCCTTAATTCAAGGAAGCTGTGGCTGCTTTCTCCCTCTCTGTGTCACAGTCAGTTTGTTCAATCAGCAACCAAGGACAACAACAAGCAATCAGCTCAAGTAACCACTGCCAGAAACAGAGAACAAAGGCAGCATTTGATAATGCATCCTCTTGGTAGAAACCTGCCATATATCTCAATTACAGACTCATTACAGGAAGCAAAGGCATATAGAATTTGATGACAGGAGAAAACTGAAGGTCCATCAATTATCTCCTTAATATACTATCTCACTCCACCTACCTACTGCCCCTGGAGGACTGTACCCCTCCCACTACCCCACCCCTCAGACATTTGGCAAAAATGGCAATATGTAGAACTCACAAACAATAAAAGATGACAGATCGTTTTGAGTATGTTTGGTTTTTTGTAACTCTCACTCTCTCCAATGTACATTTGCATATTCTAAATGATAAAAAACAAGTACAAAGCTATTCTGCTGACCATACCCCTGTTCTGACCCCACCACAGCCAACTCGCAAACTAAACATAAACAAACATTTACATTTGCACAAACAGCACACATTATGAAAATCATGCACTACCATTAATGAGAGTTCAAGAGGTGCTGAGAAATGCCCAAGTATTCTTTCTCATTTTGCATTACAGTCTTTCATTCCATTTCCTGTTTTGATGGCCCACACTGACTGACAATCATCTTGATCACCACCAACATGGGACAAGATTGAGCAATAGGCTCATGTCATCACTGCCAGCAACAGAAAACCAAGGCAGTACTTGAAAATAGATTTTCTTCTTACAAACGTTCACTACCTTTTGATTAGAGGCCTATTCTCGTTGGCATGGCATGCATAAAATGCAAAGGCAGTTTGCAAAATGGGCAGTATGCAGAATGCATAATCAATATCAGAAGGCTGATCATGGTTTCATAACTCTGCAGAATGCATAGTTTATTTTATTATTTTAATTATTTTATTTAAAATTTTGTTGACCAGGTGGGAAAGCAGGGGGCCATGTAGCCCTATTACAGGCTTGCCCTGAGTATGGAAATAATAGACTGAAACATACAGCAGAACACACTTACACAGTTGTACAAAATACATACATCAAAAGGCAAAATACAAATGCATTAAGCAAATAGTTACTATATACTCACAGCAACAGATCAACTCAATAATATCATACTAAAAACAAGTACATCGATCTTCCATAAAAAGAGTTTCTCTGTATTTAAGTTTAAAAAGATCAATGTTGGCAACTTTTCTAATCCCCAAATCATTACTATTCCATAGTTTAGTGGCTGTCTAACAAAATGATTTTTGATTTTTTGTTGTTTTAAAAAAAGGTAACTGAACAGATTCCGTATCATCTGACCTCAGGGTTTGTACATAAATTTTCAGGGCAAATAGATCTGCTAAAGGGCTGTCATTACCTTTTTTGCAGTACTTTAAAGGCAAAGCCGCTTTTACACAGTTTGTCCAATTGATCAACCAATAACCATTTCAGTATCTCATAATGAATACAATGATGCTCGCTAGACTTTGCTCTGAGGGCAAACCGGCAGATGGCATTATACATACAAGTACATTTCAATACTTTCTCAGAAAACCCTCCCCACATAAGGCTCCCATAATTAACAGCTGGCCGGAACTAAGATGAAATATTTTTTTCCAGCGGCAGAGATAATTCAGCTGCTGCTGATTTAAAAAAATGATGTGCAAAATTTTCCTTGCTTCATCAGTCAAAAAATACTTGACTGCATATAACATTCTCAGTCTACAGCATTATTCAGTTGAATGGAGGTTTGTTCCACGTTTTTCAAAATTCAAATTGGAGTCTAATGTAACACCAAAATATCTGAACTCACTAACTACTTCCGGTGCCTGTCTCTCCCCCCCCCCCCATCACAACCTGAAACTCTGTACTGCGGATTGTTTTTTATGAGTAGTGCAGAACGTAATTGCTTTAGTGTTTTTTAATTTAATATGTCTCTTTTTTAATCCATTCTGTTAACATTTTATATTCTGCTTCCATTTTTTTGTTTAATGATGATATATCTTTGTCTTTGTCTATGTACATCACCGCATCATCGGGGTACAAGACAGTTTTTTTAAATGGTAGGAGCCTGGGAAGATTGTTGAGGAATAATGAGAATAATAAAGCCCCCAATATTTCTCTTTGGGGCACATCACACTCAGCCTTCCTTAGTTGGGACATTACTCCATTAATCTTAACCTGCTATGATCTACCTGTTGGGCAGTCACTAACCATTCCACCACAGGTGTTCAAAAAACCATTTTCCCCAGCTGTGACTTCAGGAAAGAGTGATTCATAGAAACATAGAAACATAGAATTTGATGGCAGATAAGGACCGCTTGGCCCATCCAGTCTGCCCATTTCCCTACCTACTGGATAAGCTGCAGATCCTAGTTAACCAGCAGCCTACTTCTTCTTACCCCCAGCCCCCAGAATTGCCTTATGACTGTCCCATGCATGCTTGAATTCCACCACTGATTTTGACTCCATAACCTTCCTCCGAAGGCTGTTCCATGCATCCACAACCTCTCTGTGAAAAATACTCCTTAAATTACCTCTGAGCCGCCCTCATCTTCAAATTCAGGCCTCTTGTTCTTGCACACCTCTTTTTAAAAGATGCTACCCTCTTGGACTTTGTTGATTCCCTGAGGTACTTGAAAGTTTCTATCATGTCCCCCTCCCTCCTTTCCTCGAGGCTACATATTAAGCTCCTTGTCTCTCTTCATATGTCTTCCGTGCAGACCCTGCACCATTTTAGTTGCCTCCTCTGGACAGCTTCCATCCTATGTCTTTGCAGAGATTGGGTCTCCAGAACTGCACACAGTACTCCAGATGGCGTCTCTCACCAGCTGTCTGTACAGAGGGATAATAACTTCTTGTTTTCTACTGGTGATGCCCTCCCTATGCATCCCAGTATCCCCCAGCCCTCCTTGCTGCCCTCTCACATTGCTTGCCCACCTTTAGGTCATCTAATATGACTACCCCCAGTCCCTTTCATTTTGTTGTTGTTAGTATCACACCCCCATTGTGTACTTTTCCCTGGGTTTTTGTTTCCCAGGTGCATTACCTTGCACTTCTTAGCATTGAATCTAAGCTGCCATACATTTGACCATTCCTCTAACCTTGCCAAGTCCCTTCTCATCCCTTTCCACCCCACCCTGTGCATCAACTCTGTTGCAGATCTTAGTGTCATCTGCAAAGAGACATACTTTTCCTTCCAGTCCTTCAGCAATGTCACTTATAAAGACATTGAAGAGGACCAGTCCTAATACTGAACCCTGCGGTACCCCACTAGTAACCCTCCTTTCTTCTAAGTGGACTCCATTTACTATTACTCTCTGTGTCCTATTCTGCAGCCAATTTTTTACCCAGGCTGTCATCTTGGGACCCACTCCCAGGCTGGCTAACTTGCATATTAATCTTTTGTGTGGGACTGTGTCAAATGCCTTGCTAAAGTCTAGGTAGACCATGTCCACAGCCCCTCCTTGATCTACTACTTTGGTCACCCAGTCAAAGAAATCTATCAGATTCATCTGGCATGACCTTTCCGCTGTGAATCCATGCTGCCTAGGGTCCTGTGCCCCTCTGGCCTCTAGATACTCTACAATTCTTTCCTTCAGAAGTGATTCCATCATTTTCCCTATCACTGAGGTTAAACTAACAGGTCTATAGTTTCCTGCTTCTGCCTTGCTCCCACTTTTGTGAAGGGGAATCACATCTGCCCTCCTCCAGTCCTCAGGTACCACCCCATCCTCCCATGATTTGTTAAAAAGGGTAGTCAGTGGTGTCACTAGTTCTACCTTAGCTCTTTAGAATTCTGGGATGAATCATCAGAGCCCCATTGCTTTGTCCACCTTCAGTTTTAGAGTTCTTTCCAGAACCCTTTCTTCTGTAAATGGGCTGGTATCAACTTCTGTATCCAGAGTGTTACTACTGTTTGTTTATGTACCTCCCTCTTCATTTGTAAATACTGAGCAAAAATATTTGTTTAGTATCTCTGCCTTTTCACAGTCACCCTCTGCCCACCCTCCCTCCCTCTTTTAAGCCTCACTATCCCTCCTTGGTCTTCCTTTGCTCCCTGATGTACCTATAAAAGGTTTATCCCCCTTCTTAACTGAGTTGGCTATCTTTTCCTCGGTTTGGGCCTTTGCTGTTCTGACTGCCTTCCCAGCCTCCTTTTGCTTTAACTGATACAGTTCTCTGTCCTGCTCCTTCTGCGATTCTTGTACTTCCTGAATGCTTTTTTCTCTTGAACCTTCACTACTTCCTTTGAGAACCATAGTGGTTTCTTACATCGTCTTGTTTTGTTTATTTGTTTCACAAAGGCTCGTTACCTCTGTGATGGCAGTTTTATTATTCCCCATTGTTCTTCCACCTCCTTCCTGCCCATTTGCTAGTGCATTCCTTAGGCACTCACCATTTTGGCAAAGTCAGCCCTCCTAAAGTCCAGTACTTTTGTCTTTGTATGGCTTGACTCTATTGCTGTGTTTATTTGAACCATACTGTTCGATGGTGTGGTTCCCAGATGGCTACCCACTTCTACATCTGTGATCCTCTCTCCATCTCCATTTGAGAGAATCAAGTCTAATATTGCTCCCTCTCGAGTGGGCTCCAGTACTAGCTGTCTAAGGCATGCCCCCTGTAGGGCATCTAGAATAACTGCACTCTTCGAAGTGGCAGCTGCAACTGCACTCCAGTTAACATCTGGCATATTCAGATCACCCATCAGCAATATCTCCCCTTTTTCTGCCATTCTAAGTATACTTTAATTCAATTGGCTGAATGCCATGGTCAGGTCCACGAACACCGCCCTGTGATCATACCAGCCTCCATGTTCTCCTGCAGGTTGCTTGTGAACCTGACCAAGGTAGTGGCCGTAGTTCAATCTCTCCTGAATCCATGCTGGGCTCCCGTCAGTAATTCATGTTCTTCCAAGTGCTCAGTAATCTGGTTGTGTAAAAGCGCTCTACAATTTTGCTGATTAGTGATGAGTGATATTTGGCTTATAATTATTTGCACTGTTTGTTTGATCCCCTTTGAATACTGGTATAACAACAGCCCTTTTTCCAAAGTTTGGGAACTATTTTTGTGCAGAGAGATAAGTTGAAATTTTTTTCCAGCAGCAGTGGTAATTCAGCTGCTGCTGATTTAAAAAACGTTGTTTCCAATTGGTCTAATCCCATTCCTTCAGACTCTTCCAGTTTTGACAACTGCTCTTGAATTTGCTTCCTGATCATGTTTTTAAAACAGAACAGTGGTCTCAAACAGTCCAGACATTCGTTTTCAATATTTGGCTGCCTATTTAAATATTGAGACAGGTCAGCAAAAGTTTTATTTAAAATATTGGCTATGTGTAAACTATCAGTTAATTCTAATTATCCCTTGACTACACTTTTTATGTCATTTTTATTTTGGGGGCTTATAAAATTGTTTAACCATTCCCAAAAGGATTTTTTGTTTTTAAAATTATTCAGTTGCTCATTTTTGAAGAAAAATCTAATTTTGTATTTGTATTAATCTTTGACATATATTACACTGTTCTCTGTAGTGCACCCATTCTTCAGTTTTGTTGGATGTTTTAAACTTTGCACTTGCTAAGTCCTTAATTTTTATACTGTCCATTACTTCTCTGTTCAACCATTAATTAAGTAAGTTCTTAACTCATTTCATTTTTAGTGGTGCATGAGCAGCTATGATTTTATTATATGTTTCTATAAAGAACTCCAAAGCTTGATTAGGCTCTTCAAACCTGTCCAGTGCTAACCAGTCTGCTTCTTTAAAATTAATTCTCATCTTCATTAAAACTTCTTCTGTAATTACCGTTGAGATTTTTTTACCCTGCTCTGCCCTTTTTGTCTTTTGTTACTCCATACACAGAACACTGGGGCATAGTTACTGACTGAATCTGGTAATATACCAGCACTTATAACATTTTTGTTATTATTTACTAGCACCCAGATGATCAGTCAGCCTGCACCCATTCTGTTATCTTTTCTTGTAGTCTCTATAACTATTTGTTCTGCTTGAATTTTCTGGAATATGTTCTTGTTGGCATAAGGCCCCAGCCAGTTCAGGTTTATTTCACCTAACAAAATCAGTTCTTGGTTTTTTTTTTTTTTTAACATGTCACTATTTTCGCCCCGGCATGCCCCATTCAGCCTGACTGCCCCCAGCTCCGACACCCGGAATTACTGGGACTTACCTTATGCCCAGCCTGGGAGCAGTGCCTGCAGAGGGTCAGGCATCATCCTGCCTGCCGGGTGTTTTTCTCCCCATTACCTGGGGCTCCAGGAGTAGAGACACATGTGCATGGAGGTGTGAATGTGCTCTACAGCCCCAGTAACAGCCCCTTCTGCCCACCCATTGGCCTAGCGCCATTGCACCCCTCTGGCTTGTGCTGCAGTTCATCTCACCAGAGGTGATCGCGCCGAGGGATGGAACCCCATCACCCAGAGAGGAGAGCTGCCTTCAGCCACTCCTACCAGCTCTGCGCCTCCCTCCCTCCCTCCTGCCAGCTCTCCAGCAGCCATGCTGTGCCCAAACATGGGTCGCCGGCATGGCGCGAGGTAAGGCATCCAACGCCTCAGCCCTCAGTGCCACCAGGCTGGCTAGTTCTTGGTTTTTAATGTCCTCCACTGTGTTTATTAGTTCCTCCAGCCCTGCTGGTTTATATTTAGATGGGTTGAAAATACAGTGACATATCAATTCACTCCGGTCAATGTGCTCTGCGACAAATTGTGTCAGACTATTAGCTCCAGCGTCAATTGACCCCCTGCACAATTCATTCCCAATTTGTGTACCCCAGAGTTTATTTTATTAAATTTATATAAGGGGCGAATTGTCCAGGAATGATTTGTACAGGGGGCTGATTGACAGCAGAGCTAATAATACAGTGCAAATTGACGCAGAGCACATTGACCAGAACAAATTGTCATGTAGCCTTGTAAATACACCCTACTATTAACTTCTTTGTGTAACCTAAGATTATATCAGCAAATAAACTTTCACAGCCTGGTACAATGGTCTCCAAATCAAGATATTGTAGCCTGATGCACTGTCTTATATAAATAATAATTCCTCCACCCCTTTTTTTCAATCCTGTCCCTCCTGTAAGTTTTATACCCCTCCGTAGATACTAAATTATCTACTCTTTTTGTTAACCAAGATTCTGTGAAAGCCAGGACGTTTGGTGTGTATGTTTGCATCCATGTCTCCATTTCATGTTTTATTGGCAGCAGGCTGCAGACATTTAAATTTGCTAGCTTAAGCCTATGAGCCCAAAGCAAATTTTGTAAGTATGGCCAATCATTAATTGCTCTGTAAGGTGGACCCGAGTTTTCTTCTATATCCCCTGCTCTCAGTAATTTTAAAAATGAAAAAAATACAATGTGTTTCTGTTTCTTAGTATACTGCAAAAAATAACCAAGATTTTAATCATTATTTTTCTACAGCAGTCCTAAGCTAGTTAGCCTATATATTATATGAAATTCTCATCAATTATCAGTCAGTTTTCAACATTTTCCTAATTACCATCTTTTTCTATCAGAGTAGTTTGCTGGATAAAAGCTTGTGCCCCACGTAATACAATGAAGCAATGCAGGTATGTTACAAAATCTGTGTTTAGTGACTGTGTGTATTGTAAAGGATAAAAAAACAAGTTCAAAGCTCTGTGGGTATGCAAATCCTTTGGTGGAGCTGTGCAAGAAATCTCCTCTTTCTGTTGGCCATGTCCCTGCTCAGACCTCACCATAGCCACAAACTAAATTGAATGATATTTTTGTTAAATTTGCACGAAGAGTACACATAACAGTTACACACTACCATTAATCAGACTTCCAAAGGTATCAAGAAATGCCTAAGGGCTCAATCCACAAAGGAGCCATGCCTGTTGTGGGGTGCCTGTGCATGCGGGGGTGCACAAAGTCCCAGCTCTGCACATGCAGAGGCCTCCATGGATCCACAGCTCTGGCTGTGCACCCCCCTCCACATCAGATCCCTGGCCATGTGCCAGTGAGATCCTGTACTGATCTGACTCCTCCTTATATCACTGCCCAACAGCCACTTGTCACTCACAGCCCCCCAGGTTCCTAGCAGGGTTTGAAAAGTCATCAATATGCTGTCACACTTTTTCCCAGTGAATCTGCATTGAAACTTAGTCTGAGAACTTTGCTGACTGGCCATCCCAGAGGTCAGCAGGTTAAGAGATGACAGCCCCCAGGGCATTCAACATTTACTCCAGTAGCCAAATATTTTAACCAATCTCTCCTACCACAGATCCTCTGCCTCACACCAGGCATTCTGGGAGTCAGCACAGTTCTTTAACAATCCCAACTCTAGAAGATGTGGGTTACAGACAGGAATTATTTTTCTAGTTAGCAAATATGGATAAATTGAACTGCATGCCAAAGTTAGGAGTTATGGGCCAGATATTCAAATACGGGCAAAGAGGAGCACAAAAATTTGTGATGTACCGTGAGCTTGCCTGGGTACCCAAAGATGCTATATTCAGTCGAATAGCGCACCGGAGCTATTAAACTAAATATAAGGCCATGTTGGCCCAGCGCTAAGCCATTTAGCACTGCCCCAACAGGGCTGCCAAAGTACACCACAGAATGGATAGCGCCAGAGCGCTATTTGAAGTATCCAAAAGGATCCATGCAAATGAGCCTATTGGGCATGCCAAGGCATTAAGGGACCACTTACATGCCCATTATTGGCTCATTTTCATGGGTAGTGAAGCAGGTTAGTGCAGTGCCACCTCCCCATTGCCTAGTATCAGATGTGTGGTGCTAGTGGTCTCCCTAATCCCCAGCCCTGTATGTAGAAAGAGATGCCCTCTTGGTAGTGGTGGTGGTGCTCTCCTTCCCTTCAACCCCAAGCCCTGACATAAAAGTTTATATCCCTGGTGGTAGTGGTACCCCCCATCGTCAGCCTGGATGTACAAACAACCCCTCCCTGGCATCCAGTGCCTCCCCCACAGCACTAAGCATCCCCCACTCACCGTATTCTCAACAGTGGTGCTGCTGGTACATATGGCAACTGGCACAGCTCTCCTCACACCTCTTCTGCTGGCCACCATATGTACAGGCAGGGAGTACATCCCTTATTCATAGGACAGGGTGTGTAACCCTGTCGTATAAATAAGAGGCATAGTCCCTGCCTGTACAAATGGAGGCTGGATGAGGAGGTGTGAGGAGGCCTGTGCCGGTCACCGTATGCACTAGCGAGACCACCAATGAGTATACAATGAGTGGAGGGGTGCCTGGTACCATAGGGGGAACCTAATGGACACCAGGGAGTGGTTGTTTGTACATCTGGGCTGCCGATCACGGGGGGGGGGACCACTGCCACCAGGGATATAAACTTTTATGTTTGGGCTGAGGAACGGAGGGAGGAAGGGAAGCACTACTCACCAGGAAATTTAATTCTACTTATGAGACTGGGGCTCAGAGGGGGGGCCACTAGCACCAGGGATATGTATACATACTATGGGGATGGTGATGGGGGGGACACCACTACCACCAGGGATGTTACTATATGCGGTGAGGCTGATGATCAGCTGGTGGGGACAACACTAGCACCAGGGTTATTATGTTCTACATAATGGGCTGAAAACTGGCTTAGGGATGCCAGGGACCACAGGAGGCAGGTGTGCTCCCCCAGTGGCCAACCGGCTAGTAGTAGTAGTAAAAATGTTATTCATTACATACATAAGATGAATGACTTGGATAGCTCAGCTGAGACAAGCTCATTTCCAGTGAGGTCCTTTGTGCAAAATTAGGTGGCTACATTACCTCTGGCAGTTGCTAGGGTTGCCCAGAGTTATATCAGGGTTTTGTTAGGCAGTGTTTGCACTGCACAAAAGGACTGCGCTAAACCCTTTTGCGCAGCACAATGCCACTAAATATGGGGTAGCACGAATATTCAGGACCACGCCCTTCCCCTTGCCCACATGCACACATTATGTTTTGCACGGGTGCTAACCCTCTTTGCCCGCACTACAGCCCCTTTTGAATATGGAGCTTCAGTGCAAACCTCGGTTTGTACAGGCAAAGATCTGTTAGCAACCGCGCAAACCTTTGAATATTTCCCCATGTGTCTAGATAGCCACAGCTACATGTCTATTTATTAAATATGTTGGACTTTGCATCTCAAATCATCAATTTGGAATCATAAGTACAATAAAACTCATTTCAACTAAAGTGCAAAAGGTGAATAAGTGATCACTAAAGAAAAGAAACAAAGGAATGAATGGATAGAATTTCCTAAATTGACATTACTGATGAGAGTTTTGTTTTTGTTTCTTTCTAGAGCTGCATGAATTTCTTTTTTTTAATTCTGATGACCTGTTAGGCCCACTAAGACAGGACTGTCCCTTTTTCAGGGGTGACATGGAATTAGTTACATACATTAAGTGAGAAGCAAATACAAAAACCTTAGCAGAGTGGAATAATAAACATAAGAGAAGTCATCATACATACAAGATACAGCATAATAGTTACAATCAGGAGCATCAAGTAATATACATCCATAAATAGGTCTCAGGATGAAACAGGTAAAGTTGGAGATATCCAGGATCCATCCAGAGGATGGTGAACATCCAGGCCCAGCCCAGAAAGATAATTCAGGTGAGGACGGCACTGGTCATTGATTGCACTTGCAGGGCGTCACTCCATTGGAGAAGGCTTTGAGCATCTTTTTAAATTGTGCAAGAGTGAAGCAGCTAAGGATCTCATATGGGAGCAAGTTCCAGAGAGAGGGAGGCTACAACTGAAAGTGATCTCCTATCAGCTGCTGTTTGCACCCTTGGAATTTCTAGTAATGGACTAGCAGTGGATCTCAGGTGCCTTGCATGCTGTTTAAGCCTGATTAGTCCATTAAGGCTTGGGGGAGTGTTGTGGAGGCACAGTCAGGAAGCACAGGAAAACCAGGAGCAATTATAGTTTGTTCCAGTCTGTCATAAGCTATACCAATATCTTCTTTATCAGTTTCTGGTAATACTAGCAAAGCAGCCTTTGGAGTTTTTTTAACCCATTTCTTCAGGAGGTTAGCACAGTACATCTTGGTAGGAGTTTTCCTATCAGGGATCTCAATCTCATAGTTAACTGTGCCAGTATATTTAAAAACTTTATAAAGCCCTTGCCACTTCATTAACAGTTTATTTTCTGTAGTGGGTAACAGTAGCAAGACCTTTCCACCTGGTTCAAAAACCTTTTCTTTTACCCCATGGTCATAATAGACCCTCTACTGGTTTGGGGCCTCTTCCTGATTACTATGGGCAATTTCAACATTATTTGCCAGCTTCTTTCTCAGGACACACACATAAGATGCAATAGATTTTTTCTGAGTGGGGTGATCTTCACATGTTTTTTATTACATCTACTGGCCTTCTAGGTTGTCTACCATACAGCATTTCAAATGGTGAAAACCCTATTGATGCCTGTGGCACTTCCGTGTAAGCAAAAAGCAGGTAAGGTAAGTATTGGTCCCAATCTTTCCCTTCCCCTTTTATAAACCATTTTAACACACATTTTAAAGTTTGGTTAAAATGCTAAACATGCCCATCTGTCTGAGCGTCACAAGGGAAGGTTCTTAAGGCAGTGATGCCTGGCAGTTGGTACTGCTCCTTCAGCAATGCAGCACCAAAAATATTACCTTGATCAGTAATAACCTCTTTAAGTATGCCCTCCCTGCTGAAAATGTTGGCAAGTTCTGCTGCCACTTTAGGGGCTGTGACAGTATGCATTGGAATTGCCTCTGGGTATCGAGTAGTATAGTCACATACTACCACAATGAATCGACTACTCTTTTTACTTTTGTCTAAGGGGCCAACCACATCCATTGCATGTATCTCAAAGGCACATCTATCATGGGTAGGGGCACCTTGTCTTTTTTAGTCACTGGGGCTACTTTCTGACATTCAGCAGAAGAAATGCAATAGGTAGCAACATCTTCATGAATCCCAGGCCAGGAAAATCTGTACAGCAATCTGGCAAGGGTGCAGTCCCTCCCTGAGTGACCAGCCATAGGACTATCATGTGCTCTCTGTAACAACTCAGTTCTATACATTTGTGGTATAACCAATTGTTCTGTCTGTCCCTGCATCTGAGGATTAACACAGACCCTGTACTATAGTCCATTACATTTTTTAAACATTGGGTCACCCTGTTTTTGTTTCACCCCCAGCTGCTTAAAATGACCTTGGAGAGGAACATTGTTAGCTTGCTCAGAAACAAAATCACAATCAGTTATCAGTTTGGTTTCAGAATTTTCATGTATCAATCCCTTATGTCCATCAGTCTTTTGTTGCCACTGTTGTTTCAGGTGTCTTCATTCTTTCCTGGACTTTCAGATATTGGAGCTGGGCTCAAACAAGTCTGAATCAAAATCACCAAAAGGAAAAGTGTCCCCACCATCTGAGATTTTCTTTGCCTGTGCTCTTGTTACCACCACTGCTGAAACTGCAGGTTTCACTTCCTTTGAGATTAACTCAGTAAATCCTGGAATATCATTTCCAATAATCACAGGTACAGCTAACTTTGGTACTATCCCCACTTTTATTTGGTGTGAGATTCCATTAATATTCAGAGTCACTTGGGTGGTGGGACAGTATCGAGTGTCCTGGTGGTAGGATAGTATTGAGTGTCCCCGTGGATGCAGATGACACCAGTACCTGATCCTTTTGCACAGTGTTTCCCAGCACTTCAACATGCACTAGGGTCTGTCTGCTTCCCAAATCAATAAGTCCCTTCACAGTCTTATCTCCCACCTTGACATTTGTTAAATACTTGCCCCAATATGTGAAGGACAAATCTGCTCCAGTGTTACCCTCCTTATTTTTATGGCAGTTTCTTGCAATATGGCCTGACTTGTTAGTTATAGCAAATAAAGTTTTTGAGTGCAGATTTGTTACCCCCACCAGAGTTCTTATCTGATCTGGAGTTAAATCAGAAAAAAGAGGGTTTTACCAGTCCTTGGCTGTTACTTCACTGCTGCATGGTCTGTCTCGCCATCTGATAATCCTCAGCCAAAGAAACAGCCTTTTTCCCATTTTACGGTCAGTGTTCTTTTACCCATAGCTGCATGTCTGTAGGCAGGATGTTGATGAATTGCTTCATTGAAAATATCTCAGTGATATGTGGAACAGATTTGTCCTCTGGTTGGAGCCATTTATGAGGAGTTTTCTGAGTTGGGTGAAGGCTTCATGAGGATTGTTAAATGAGTGGTACTTCAGGGACCAGAATCTTTGCCTGTAGGTCTCTCCTGAGATATCATATCTTTTCAGGATTTCTCTTTTCACAAGGTCATAGTTTTCTGACTGTGCAGTGTCCATCATGCTGTAGGTAAGTAGAGCTTTACGTGTCAGGAAAGGTACCAGCCTGATTGCCCATTGCTGCTTTGGCCACTAGCAGGCTGCAGTAACCCTTTCAAAACTTGTCAGGTATGCTTCAGCATCATCCGTGGGACCCAATTTTGTAAGTTTAATGTCTTTTAAGTTGTTTGTGTTTTGTTACTCTGCTGGACCAGTGCCAGATCCTCCAGCTTTGGTACCTTGCAAGGCATCCAGCCATTGCTGCTCCAGTTGCTGCATCTCTTCTTTTCTCTGCTGCTCCTGTCAAGGCATTTCTCCTCTGCTGTTCCTGTTGTTGCATCTCTTCTCTGCTGCTCCTGTCACTGCATCTCTTCTTTTCTCTGCTTCTCTGTCTCTGTTTGTTGTATAGTTCACCATCTGAAAAAGGCAGACAGGTTTTCAGGTTTTGTCCCTGCCTGTTCTTTTTCTTCTATCACTGGTTCCAGTTGTGTTTCTGCTTCTAGTTTGGCTTCCATTCTTCTGGTAATCACTCCTGTGCTTGTTGTTGCAGGCTCCATACCTTTCTTCTATGCTTTCCTGGTACCAGGTCTAGTACCCACACACAAAACTCCTGGTTTAGAGTATGCATGGTGCACATCCCACTGTTAACACCATCTGTTGTTGAGGCAAAGGTCAGGAAGCATAGGAAAACCAGAAGCAGTTATAAAAATTCATAAGTAGAGTTTTATTATTACCAATAACAGTAAAATAATAAAAGAATGTGCAGGATAGCTCTTATACAGGAAGTTCAAGCAAAATAAAGTCCTTTCTCTGAGGATATATCTAAATTTCTCTCTCTCTAACAAACATTGCTGCTCTTTTTATAAGATGTTTTTGCATGGCAGTTAATTTCTGCATCTAGAGCTCAAGAGATCCTGTTTCTCACAAAATGTATTAGAACTTTGTCAGTGTCATTCCTTGTAGGTACAACAAAATAGAACATTTTGCCCCAGAGCTTATCTCCTGTTGACAACTCTGCAGTATAGTTTGTGGATGTCAAACTGCATCTCAAGGTTAACCCCCAAGTTCCAAATAGCCTTTTGCTATCATTTCAACAATATATGTGTATATATATATATATATATATATATATATACACACACACACACATTTTCAAACTAAGGGTTCCCAATTTCACACAAACAGTTTCACACAAAGATCCACATACATTTTTTATAACCACAGATAAGCAAGGGGAAGAAAAGATAGAAACAGCAAGTGAAGGCAGGGAGCTAGCAGGAAGGGGAGAATCATAAGACCATCAGAGTGATCAGTTCCTAGGTCTCACAAGAAAATGTGACTGCGCAATCAGACAGACAAGAGACAAAAAAAGGAGAGGATAGGACAGATCCATGCTTTTAACTCTTTCTACATAGCAAATAGGACAGGGTCTTATTCAGCCCTGTCACAGGAAAAAGTAAGTTTCAGCAGCTTGAAGATAAGGCAATACATTGAGTAAAGGAGTCTTGAATCAAAAGTGAGCCAGCCGAGTGCAGTAAACACTCCACAGTGCTGGACTCTCAAGTGGGCACCAGCTGCATATCATCCAGTTCTGTTATATAGTGTTTTTCACCTGCACAGTTCAGAGTTGCAAATGGACTGTAATTACAGGGGTGCCATAGAAGAGTGAAGATATTAAGGTGTTTTTAGCAATGGTTAGTTGGGCTTCCTTAGAAATATATGGGATAAGCATGTGGGGGAGTCCAAGCATCTAATGCATTGTTTTGACTATGGTATTAATATGAGGTACAAAGGTCATGTTTTGGTCTAGCACCACCTCAAGGTATTTAAGTGACTCCACCACTTTGAGATGAATACAATCAGTGGTGGATAACTTGAGAAAGTGTTGCTGCTCAGCGCCAAGTCTCCTGTTCCCAAAGAGCATGGTTTTGGTCTTTTTAACACCGAGTACAAGTTTGTCTGGAACCAGTTTTCTAATTGTTGGAAGTCATTATACAGATTAATGTTTATCCAATTAATGTCTGCTGAGGATCTGTATAGAATGGCATCATCTATATATACTGTAGTTGTACTGTTGCCCCACCACAGTTAAGGGGCATATCATTTATGAAAAGGTGGAATAAGAGAGGGCCAGGAATTGAACCTTACAGTAAACCAACAGCTATAGTCTATCACCCTAAGATTAGATGTGCTGCTTTGCCATTTTACATGTTCTTTCCGGTCAGTCAAGTAGTCATGAAACCAGAGGCAGGAGAGGCCATGAAGACCAATTGCCTTTAGTTTGTTTAGTAGTACACTGTGATTAATGAAGTCAAATGCCTTAGTGAGGTCTACAAAAATTGCACCCGTAGCCATACCATTCTCCAAGGCATACAGGATGTCAGTGGTCACATGCATCAATGTGGTGTCAGTGCCATAATTCTTGCAGAAGCTATCTGGGACACTAGTCAGGGAGTTATTATGCTCCAGGTAGTCCTGGAATTGGTCATACAGCAGCCTCTCATGGATTTTGGCAAGTGTAGAGAGAAGAGAGATGGGTCTGTAATTTTCAATTATTTCCTTCTGCCCACCACTGTACATGGGAAAAACAAGTGCTACTTTCCATTTTCCAGATACAGTCCCAAAAAGGAGAGAGTTATTGATTAGATGTTTGAGTATGGTGACAATAATGGGTGCTGCAATTTTGAGGAACTTGGGTTTCAAGTCATCAAAGCCAGGTGAGCCTATGCTTTTTATTCCTTTAAGGCAGTATGGCTTGAGTTTTCATTGCTATACAGATGATACTCAGCTATACATGTCCTTTGTGCCTGGCCAGGATGCTGCTGTTTTGGTTTTTAACAACTGTCTCACTGAAATCCAGGATTGGATGAATATGAGCTGGCTGCGGTTAAACCCAGAAAAACCTGAGGTGTTGGTCGTGGACCCAGGTCACCGGGAGGCGGGTTTGTTGGCGGGATCTCCTTCAGGTCTGTGGCTTGGGGGTGTTCAGCTAACTACCTCAGACCGGGTGTAGAACCTGGGCATTATGTTTGATGACTGTTTGACACTAAAATGTCAGGTATCGGCAGTTGTCAAAACCTCTTTTATCATCTGAGGAATATCACCCAGGTGAAGCACCTGGTTCCTTCCGACGATCTTCCAATTTTGGTCCACGCCTTCGTTACCTCCTGCCTTGACTACTGCAATTCCCTTTACCTTGGGCTACCGGGGGGTTGATATCCGCCACCTGCAGCTTGTGCAGAATGCGGCAGCCAGGCTATTAACTGGTTCATCTAGGACTAGTCACATAATGCCTGTGCCACATGGACTGCATTGGCTGTCAGTATGGTGGCGGAGCACCTTCAAGGTCAGTTTGTTGACCTATAAGGCCCTACACGACCAGGGACCTGGTTACCTGCAAGATCTCCTTCATACCCACTGTCCCTTCCACTCTCTCCAATCACTGGTGAGGGATTGCTACAGATTGCAAGGGTTCATCTAAAGACATCCTGGGTCAAGTCTTTCAGTTTTATGACCCCAACCCTGTGGAATTCTCTTCCTCATCTGGTGAGAGATTGCCCGACTGTCCAAAGTTTTAAAGTAGCACTGAAGACATTTCTTTTTAGTCTAACATATACTGAGTTATAATGCTGTAGCTATGAGTTTTAATCTGTTTATTTATGGTTTTAATTATTTGTTCCTGATTTATTTTAATGAATTATGTACAAGCGCATTGGTTATGGAAAGGTGCTTTTTATAAATAAAGTTTCTATTCTATTCTATTCTATAAGGAGCTTGAGGACTTCCTGCCTGGACACTAGTCTAAAATGGAACTTAGGTTGGGGTCCTGGGGTGGGCGATTGGTAAGGAGGCAGAGAGTTATAGGAGTTGCCCTTAAGGGGGTCTTAAACTGATCTAGGTCCGTGAAGCATTTATTAAGCTCCAAAGCAATGGAGATAGGGTTAGAGAGGACTTGTCCATTGGCAGTTACTTCACAAGGGACCAGCCTTTAAATAAAATGGTTTACTTGGGTTCAGAAATGTTTGGGATTCAACAGATCTTTAGTCTATAGGGACTTTAGGCAGGACCTTTTGGCACCTTTGAGACTCTTTTTACAGGTGTTTCAAAAACATCTGTAGGTATTTCAGTCAGATTATAGGTCTGATTTCTTATATTGTTCCCAGACCTTATCACGAAGATGCATGGCCTTCTGCTGGTCACTATCGATCCATTTGGCACAGAGACCTTTGGCCCTTTTTTCTCTTTATGGGGGCATGTTTGTTAACCATGCTGTTGAAGTTGTTGATAAAATAGCCAAAGGCTTGGTCCACATCTGGGAGATCTATTATATTTCGCCAGTTGATGGCTTTTAGACAGTGGAGAAACGCAGCCTCTTCAAAGTGGGACATATCTCTAGCTTCTATGAATTTGGGAAAATTATTTTTCCAGACGCAATACACTGATGAGTGATCACTGAGGGCATCTAGTAGGATCACAGCAACTTTTTTTCTATTGGTTCTGTTAATGAGGACCCAGTCAAGGAGCGTGTGATTCCCTGACTTACAGTTTAGCTTAGTGAGTTCCACTATTAGCTAAGCAAGGTGACCATCTGCTAGAGTAGATCTGTACCATTTCTGGTTTGAGCTGAGCCAATTTAGGTTAAAAACATCACATACTATCAATTCACCAAGGGATTGATCAGCAAGACACGTGAGGGAGGTGAGCGCTAAGGGAGTGACATTTGGAGGATTGTATATACACCCTATACAAAGAGATTTTACCCCACCCAGGGTTATGTATACAAATATAGAGTAACTTGGTAAGTTCTTTAAGGTAGGCAGATAAAATTATCTGGCCGACAGGACAGATCGAACATCGAGTAGGACAACTCCCCCATTTCTTAGTAGTCTGTCTCTCCTAATGGTTGTGAACCCTGGAAGTTCAATCTCATAGGACTGAATACTTGGTCTTAGCCAAGTTTCTGATATGCCAATTATATCTGGGGCATACTGCTGTGCCCAAGCTTCAAGCTCATGCAAGTTTGTTCGTAGACTGTTTATATTCATATGTACTGTTTTCGGTCCCCTAGTATTAGCCCAGCCAGGAACAGTTGGTTGGATCACCCTGGTGTTAGCTATACTAGGGCCAGGATTTAATTCAACATGTCCTGATAGCAATAGAATAATTAGGGACATAACCCAGGAGTGGAGCACTGGGGTTGAATGCCATACAGCCATATGGCATTGCTGAATGCCTGTCATGAGTTCATGACAGGAACCATTTTTGTAGAAGCCATGCAGAATAAGCATATTAGAGGTATATCTTAATGACCCTGAGGATTTAATAGTATAGGGGAGAAAATCTTCCTTGCGGGGTCATACAATTCGCAACTTGGAGATTACAGCAAATAAATACAGCAACATATATTGAAGCTAGTGTAACTTCTTTTGGGCCATGTTAAATAAGGTAGGGGGGTTGTTCCCATACTTGATAACAGAGAAAAGCAAATATGTGGCAAAAGGAGCCCTAGATTATATTCACACAGTAGTGGGGTTCTCACAGGAGGTAATGCATACTTAACTCCAGTCAGCACTAGAATGCCCAGGCTAGATGGGAAGGGTTAGATATATGGCTAGAGCAGGTGCCAGTTACACCATCAGTAATAAGAGATGTGTCTTATGCTGGAAGATATGCCAGAAACAGTTGAATATACATAAAATTAGCAGGTCCCAGATCTAGCTATGCCCCAGGCAAGACAAGATGGTTCAGTGCAGGTAACAGTTACTCCAGCAATAATAATGGTATCAGCAGTAATGGTAGCAGTCAAGTGGTATCCTAAGCTGGAAAAATATACCAGAAAAAATTAAAATACACAGGAATTGGCAGGTACCAGGGCTAATTATTGGTTACTTGAGAGTAAAGATTATTATTTTTTGTTTGTTTTAGCAGAGTAGAATAGGCTACAACATGTACATTTTGTAGCAAAAAGAACTGCCAATGCATAGGAATACCCTCTGAAATATTAGTGAGACAACAGCAGCACTCAGGGGATGCTGTTTCAGCTATCGGCACAATTTATCAATGCATTGGTCATAAAAGCATCTAATTCAGCAGTATGAGGAGTAAAACAAGCCCAAGACAAAATGGAGGATAGTAAACAGAGCAAAAAATTTACCACATTAAATGAAACAGGACACAAGTTTAGAAGCTTCGGTACTTAATAGTGGGCCATAATCCTAAAGTACAAACACGGTCAGAGGATTAGAGTTAACCATAACTTAAACAAGGTACAAGTGTGGCAGCTTCAGCATTATACAGAGGGCCTCAAACCTGAACATAAACTTAGTTATAGGCTTACAGCACAGCATTATCTTGAGGAAAGCTAGTTAAAATCAGATCTAGTTATGGGCAATGTACTTACAGGGCCCTTCCATAGGAGCACAGAGTTCAGGCAAAGTCTCCTGGCATCTCCCTTCTGGTAACTCCCATCAAGGACTACCACTCCTGCTGTGCCACTCACATTGGGACCGTTTACATGGACTGTGAAGAGGCACAGCTGTTATGATGAGTGCTACAGCTACTAACTGGACAAAACATGGTCCTAAGTAAAAGCAGCTTCTGTTGGGTACTGGGGGGAGTCACCTCTTAAACGACACCCCAGATAGCTGGCAACGGTATCCTCCTCCTGGCAACTGATCCATGGCTAGGGGCAGGCAGCACAGGTAATAAAAAAGTCCCTCTTCCAGACAAGCACTACAGCTGCTAACTGGGCAAAACACAGTCTCAAGTGTAAAAGCAGCTCCTGCTGCTTGTTGGAACAACCTGCTGGTGATCATGTTGAGTGGTGGGGGAGTCACTTCTTAAGATCACTCACACAGTGCAATGAAATTGGGCAAAACATGATACACTACCTATCTTCACCAGAAAAGATTCAGGCATCTTCCAGTTTTATTTGGTAGTAACATTTTCAAGTTCTACCAACATGTGACTATCTTATAAATATTTTAAGTTAGTGTTTTCTCATGAAAAAAAAGATGGCCACCAAATTTGGTTATGAAATAACACTGTAAACGTGGAAAGGACTAGGACTGACAAAATAATTGAAAAAAAAAAACTTTTGGTGTGCCACATAGTAGGTACCTAGAAATGGGGATTTGACAGATATGCTAATATTTTTATTAAATGAAGATGAAACTAGCTTTTTTGGGAAAACATTTTTTGCTGCACTGTTGCTTTAACACCATGTAATAGTGGGGTGGACAACTATCACCCTAGTTTATTTAATTACATTTAAACTGTTGCCAGTATTTATTAATTATTCTGTTAGACTGCTGTTAATAGTTTTTCATGATACTGCATGAAGCAACATCAGATGCTACGGCCGTTCGTTCATTCCTTTATTTATTTGCTTTAACTATCGCCTTTTTCACAATTTGTATTTTAACATAAGTGAGTTTTACTTATGGCTGTATCCCATGTCAGAAATTTAGTCAGAAACATGATAATTAAACAGAACATTTATGTAAACTGTTAAGAAGTATGGATCAATTTTTGATTCTCATAATGGGTTTCTATGTTTCAATGATTCTATTTTGTTTCACATTTCAATGATATTTCAATAATATTGCACAAATTTTGCACTGTCATTTGAATCCAAAGCATATTTATTGAATGAGCACTGCAGCTGTGCTGACTCCACCACCTGGCAAAGTGGCAGCATGTCAAGATGTACCAGGCATCTTGCATCATGATTTAAGAGAAAACTCCTCTACAGCAGGGATGCAGAAAAATAGCGATGGGGACAAGAGAGAAGAAAGGAGGGGTAAAACTCAGGTCAGACAGGGGAACGGATTGAAGGAGAGAAGGAATGAAGAAATAAAAAATGTAGGAGGAAAGCTGTCCTGGTGGCACTGAGGGTTGAGGCGTTGAATGCCACACCTTGCGCCATGCCAGAGATCGGAGTTCAGGCAAGAGCTTGGGCCACCAGGAGTCGGCATGGGGGGAGGGTGCAGAGCAGGATCAAGATGACACAAGGCAGCTCTCCTCTCCAGGGAGGGATGTGAGGGTTCCCTAGCTTTTGGCTGCCAACCAGTGGAACCTAGGTGGTAGCGCCAAGTCAAAGGGAAACCTGGCATTAGGCTGGGTAGTTGGAAGGCACCATCACTAGAGCTGCAGAGCATGTGGCACACTCCGCAGCATGTGCAACCTTGATCTGGGGTAAGGGGGAGATAATACAGAAATATGTCTCCCCCATTGCCAAGAAGGTGCAGGTGGTAACAGGGGAGCAAAAAGCTATATGGAAAAAAAATGTAGGAGGAAAGTAAGGGAAACCACAATCAGGAATGGGTGGAGGAAGCAGGGAAGAAAGGTGTGGATAACCATCTTCACCAATGCAAGGAGTCTTAAAAGCAAAATTCTGGACCTTAAAGCCATCATGGCAGAGGCTAACCTGGATTTGGTGGCCATTACAGAGTCATGGTGCACTGAGCACGTGACCTACTGGTCTACTCTATGCTCAGGAGAGACAGTGCATGGAGGAGGAGTTGTTTTACATGTGAGAGAGGGAATTAAGGGCATGAAGGTACAGGGGCACCAGGTAGAAAAGGAAGAGCCGGAGGTGCTGTGGGTCACCCTGAAGACAGGCTGTGGGGCCGTTATCTGCACTGGAGCAGTGTACAGGCCTCCATCACAGAAAGAGGAGTCGGATACAGCACCTGAGGAAGCCATCATCAGAATAGTGAATAAGGAGGGGCTCTATACTAGTTGGTGACTTCAGTCTGCTGGTTGTAGTGTAAAACCTTCTAAATGCAATTTCCACAAGGAGTAGGGCATCCCTGACTCCCTACAAGGAGTTTTTCTCAGGCAGGTAGTCAAGAATCCACTAAGTCAAGAACCCACTAGGGACAGGGCAATGCTGAACCTGGTGTTTACAAACAGGGGCAATGTTGTAGATGTCACAGTGGGCCATCCCCTTGGTACTAGTGATTACCATATAGTATGGTTTAACATTCAGATAGGAACAGAAGCTAAGCACATGAGAATGAGGGTCCTGGACATTAGGAGGGTGGATTTTGAAGAAATAGGGGACTGCTTCAGAAACAGCCTCGGGGGATTGCCAGGGAGGGATGAAGGCATAGTAGGCAAACATAAGAGAGGGTATAAGTAAACCAACTAACTTCTGCATGAGGGAAGTGACTAAAAGCAGAAGGAAAAAGAGACCATTATGGTTCTCTGAGGAAGAGGCAAAAGTGGTGAAGGAAAAAAGGTGGAAATCATGAGGTATAAGGAAACACAGAGGGAGGACAGGGAGGTATACTTAGCAAAACAGAGGGAAGCAGGCAAGGTGTTGAGGGAGCAAAGGCACAGACAGAGTAAAGAATTGCACAAGGTGTCACTAAGGAGGATAAGATTTTCTTCAGATACATAAGTGAGAAAAGGGAAAGCAAGGGGAGGGGTAGTGAAGATTAGAAATTAGAAGAGCGTAGGGCAGAGACTGGACAGAACAGGACCAAGAAAAGGTAGACTTCCTGAACAGGTACTTCTTCTCAGTCTTCACAGTTGGGGGAGGAGGCCACCAGGGAGTAGCAGGAACAGGGGGGAGGCAGACATAGGTCAATTTTCAGAAGAAAGAATCCATAAGGGACTTGTAGCTCTTAAGGTGGACAAAGCTATAAGACCGGATGGGATACATCCAATGGTTCTAAAGAAACTGAGTCAGTGAGGTACTAGCTGCCCCACTGACAGCCTTGTTCAATGGTTCACTGGATGCAGGTGTGGTTCTGGATGACTGGAGAAGAGCTAATGTAGTCTCTCTACATTAGAGCAGCAGCAGGGGTGAGGCTAGTAACCATAGACAGGTCAGTCTTAAATCAGTGGTGGTGAAATTAATAGAAACTCTGTTAAAGGAAGGACTGGTTGACTATCTTGAATCCAGTGGGCTAGAAGACCACAGGCAGCATGAATTCCTGGGGAAGGTCATGCCAAAAGGATCTGATGGACTTCTTTGACAGGAAAATAGATTAGGGGAAGGCAGTGGACATGGTCTATCTGGATTTCAGCAAGGCCTTCGACAAAATGCCACACAGGAGGCTGATAAAGAAACTGAGCAGCCGGGTGGTGGGATCCAAAGTGGTGAACTGGGTTAGAAGCTTATTAATGGATAGGAGACAGAGTGAGGTGATAAATTGGACTCACTTGAATGATGAAGGAATGGATTAACCAGTAGAGTGCCCCAGGGCTCAGTGCTGGGACCAGTCCTCTTCAATGACTTCGTAACTGATATTGCTGAAAAACTGGAAGGGAAAGTATGTCTTTTTGCAGATGATACCAAAATCTGAAAAAGGGTAAACACTCAGGAGTGGGTGGAGAGAATGAGAAGTGATCTGGGGAAACTTGAATGGTTTAAAGCATGGTAGTTGGGGTTCAATGCCAAAATATTCAAGTTCATGCACCTAGGGCATAGTAAACAAGGCACTGAGTACAAGGGTAGGGGGAGGTACTGGCAGTCACTAAACAGGAAAGGGAACTTGGGGTTACTGTATCTGAAGGGGCAGGGTAGTGTGGCAAAGCAGTGGGAAGGGCTAGTGGGATGCTGGGGTGCATAGGGAGGGATATATCCCCTGCTCACAGATGTCCAGCATGGCTTTCGAAAGCATCATGGCACCAACACAGCCTTAATATGTCTCACTACAGACTCCATTAGTGCCACAGAGGGAGGCAAAGCCATTGGAGCCATAACCATGGATTAACCAAGGCCTTTGACTTAGTAAATCAGGAAATCCTGCAGTCCAACTTAAGGAGCCTGGGTCTAGATCACCTCTCCTTCTCATGGTTCAGATGCTATCTCATGAGCCATAACCATTCTGTTAAATGGAGAGCCAGCCTCTCCTCCTTATGTGAGATTTTAGATGGAGTACCACAGGGCTTTATCCTAGGGCCCATACTTTTCTCATTATTCATCAATGAATTACCCTCCAGCAGTGGCAAAGCTAAACTACTACTTTATGCCAATGATGCAGTGCTGTATAAAACTGACTCTAGCCTCAAACCAACTTAAACTGGACTAAGGGAGGACTTCAGAGAACTTGAAAAATGGTTTATGTCAAACCAACTTGTCCTTAACTTAAAGAAAACAAAGGGCATGTTATTTGGGTCTATAAAACTGGGTTCAGACAGGAAAGAGCTCTTCTACTGTAGATTGTTACCACTAGGGGTACTCGGTTGGAGGTTGTGGTTACTATAAAGTACTTAGATGTCATGCTGGACCGGGAACACTCCTTTAGACCACACACTGAACACGTAACCAAGTTTCTCACACAAAAACTAAGCTTACTCTACAGGTTGAGAACCTATATCACAAATGAAGCCTGTCTGTCTGTAGCTAACAGTATCCTAATTCCTACCCTTCTGTTTGGGGCAGCAATTCTCTCCTCACTTAGGGGAACAGAGCTCAATAAACAGAAGATACTGTACCATAGGATAAGCAGGTTTGCAGTGATTGCAGGTAACAGAGAACATCATTGTACTGTCCTCACCTCCCTTAGCTGGTCACCCCGGAAGAGAGATTTCGCTGTCTTTTGCTATGACTGACCTATAAAAATATGAGACTACTTCCCAAATCTCAGGGATGTACTGGATCAAAGACCTCAGAGGAGGCCCCTTCATTCCTCTTCTTAACCGTCCCTAGTGGTACTCAGGGCCTTGACAACTGCTGGTCAATGATCCTTTGCATACAAAACCCTGCATCTATGGAACAAACTCCCTCCTCCTATTCAAGAGAGCCCCACATTTCTGACATTCAAAAGGCAGCTCAAAGGGCCTTCTCCTTCTAATAACTGCTGTACCTGTCTCTGCTGAGACCTGTGTGTCTGTCGTCAGCATACGATGCATATCCTCTATATTCTATGCAACATGCAAGGTCGAACACACCTATATCTACATGATCTCTGTATATACTGTCATCCACATGTGATGAAATACACTGTCGACTGTTGGTCTGTATTTGTAAGCACCAGGACCTGCACATCTCAAAACAAAGCTATTAATAGCTCCAGCCATAGCACTATGCTATACATTCTCACGAGGCTGCTCCCCAGCTCATACGTCAGACTCAAAACAGCCACGGGAGGTTGTGGAATGCACCTCTAGTGGAGCTCATTACAATATGCAGATGGGCGGGACGTCAGGATCCACCAGATAACCTATAAAACAAGAAACCACAAATGTTAAAGCTTCGTGTGTTTATGCAAAACTGCTAATCATGTGCTACACCATACTAAGGTGTGAGGCTTTGGGAAATGGGTGTTTAAGCAATAATGCATGACAGGGTGTGGGTTGTGCTGTGATAACCTCACGCTGGTGGTTGGGCAGGGCGCAGGCCAGAGTCGTCAATGTCCAAAGTGAGTATCTACACAACCCACACCTGGAATGCATTATTGCTATTATACAATGGCTTGTTGTTATATATAAAATAAAAAAATAATTTTAAAGAATGTTTTTATTAGTGTGGAAAAATATTTTTGTTTCTTAAGAGGAGATGCAAAAAAAAAGGGCTGCTCCATAATGACAGTAGACCTGTGAGGTTGTGCTGGGATAACCTCACTGTGCCAAGGACCTACTGACCAATCAGAGTCCAGGAAATTTTCTTGCCATTGTATAATTCCCTTTAATTGCTAGTGGTTGTGCTGAGAAATAGTTTTGCTTCCGTTTGCTGTCACCATGCATCCAGCAATCTCATTAACATTCATGAACTCTCGTGTGCCCTTAGCTACAGTCCATTACTCATTGTTTCAGGATATTAAAACCGTTACTGAAAGTACACATTTCTGGTTGCCAACCACAGGCTATGAAACAGTTTGTTCACACCGTCCTGCCCAATATGTCAAACTCAAATATCTAAATTAAGGTTCTTTTATTGATTTAATTTTATTTATTTCTTTTAAACTTTGGTAACCGGGTAAGGACTAATAGGCGCAAGTGCCTGTTTCCAGGGGTGACCTGGGAGCACTGGGGGTTTAAGTGACTTGCTCAGAGTCACACAGTATGCAAGTGGAGGTAGTAGGAATCAAACCCAGGCCTGCTAGAAGTACCAAGCTCATTCACAGCTCACTACTCTAACTTCTAGGCTATACTGCCAACCCCACAGGGGAGGTTCATCAGGGTTATGCAATGGGGGGGGGCAAACAAGGTTATGCTATATAAATTGTGTTTTCATGGCTATGTCCCTGCCTGTTCCCAACTGTTCTGTTTGAAACATTCTAACATCCTGATTTTTTTTCTTTACAATTTATCCAGGATAGCCCAGCTGAGATGCAATATATTGTTTACAGTGGGGTCCTGCTTCTTTTTAACATCTTTATTTTCCTCCACTTGGCCCAACAAACTAGACCTCCTTCCGCTGAAGTCACTAGCCTGCTCTCTGACCACAGAGTCCCCTCCAGCCTCCTGCTGGACTACCTCACCCACAGCTGTGATATCCCCCCCCCCATATTTTTTCTAGGGTAGGGCCCTGCCTTACAGCACCATGGCTGGTGTTCTCTTACTTATCTGGTCAGCTACAATGGAGTTGCTAGGAGCCAGCAATGTGGTACATGGGTGGAACGAGGGCCAGTGATGTTTTTTGCAGGCTGGCACAGCTTCATCTGCCCCCGGTCACAGCTTTTCCTTGATAAAACACTGGTAAAGGATGCAAAACATTGGCCACAGGTGTAGCGTGCTCACCAACCACTGCATTTTGCCTTGCACTCACATAAAGCTTTTTTGCATGTCTTCCAGCATCAAGTGTGCATTTTTGCAGGCAGCGCAACATAGAGTGTGTGTCCAGACGATGGGTGGGTAAGTGCTGGTCTTTGTTTGTGTGGACTGAGCTACAATTTACTGAGCACCCCGCCACTCCTATGTGCTGCTTTAAGGATTTACAGATTTACTGTCATGTTTCTCTTCCCCAGGTGTGCACACTTGTGACATTCTCAAGTGACATCACTAGTGGCACACTGATGTCCACGAATGCTCTCCACCCCGAGCAGGCGTAGTTTTACACCTGCACCATTAACACCTGTGGTCACCCAGGTGGCATTTGTGTATTGTGAAGATCATCCTGTCCCCCCCCAAAAGGAAGAGAGTATCCTCTGGGGTGCTCAGTCCCCCCTCCACCCTGGCCCTGATAACCAGGCTCATTCCTGAACGTGGGGTGACAGTGTCAGAAGTGAAAACATTGCTGCCTTGCCATCAGACATGCCGGGGTCCTATTTTAACCTATTTCTGCAGCTGGGTGGAGTGCAGCACTGTGAGGCTAGTGACTTGCCCAAGATTACACAGTGAGTATTTGGTTCTAATAGGGTTTGAACTTGTTATCTCCTGATTCCCAAGCCAGTGCTCAAACTACTGGAGCACACTGTCTCTTCTCCTTGAATCCTAGTGTCGTAGGGCAGCTACTGCTATTCTTTTGTTGTTTTTTAGGAAGGGATTGGGGTACAGATGGTAAATGGTACTGCCATGATAAGGCCTTCCCCTTCCCCAAGTCACTGGTTAAATAGCATAGGAAGCCTTGCTTCAGTAAAGTCACCTAACTCTGAAGAAAAAAGTAACCACAATCCTAAACAAACCTGTTTTTATCTGTTTAGCTGTGCAGCTTCTACTTTGTATTTCCTTTGTTCTCTCCAGGTTTGATCACCCAGAGAGCTCTCTTCGGTCTGTTTTTCCTCCTTTCTCTTCTTTCACCCTCTACTCCTACTTATGGAAGGAAAGACAGTTACTCGCCTGAAATTGTTTCACTACTGGTACACCTTCTACAGTCACATGTGCAGTCATCTTAGCATGCTCAAAGTCCATGGAAAGGTGATTGGCTACAGCTTCAGCTCTTCCCCTTTGATCTCCTGCCCTCATCTCTCTATGCCGCAGAGCTTTCAACATGAACAACTGGAATATGAAGCCATACCAACAGGTAATCAGAAACCAGTGAGGGCTAGTAGCCAGGTGAGGCCGGGTGGGTTAGTGTAACTGTAGCAGGAATACCGGTAGGGAAACAGTGATTACAACTGAGTAACTTTGTCTTACAACTACTTGAATTCCTTCTATATAGTTCCAGCTGTGCAGACCACTAGCAGTACCCAAGCTGGAGGAGGCTAAACAAAGCAAGTTCAAGCAAAGAGGGAGTTCCGGACAGAAGACTCAAAGGCAGCATCCCTCCTGGACTGGAGGTCTAGGCTCTAGTGGGTCACAAAAGTATGTGCAGATGCCTAGGCAACAGCCATGCATAGTTCACTAATCAGGGTGACACTGTCAGTGGCCATATTCCAGGCAGATGCACAATGCCCCAGGCAGTGCACTGGAAGCCAACAGATAACACTGGTTTATACATAATACAATCCATCTAGCCATGGCCTTCTTGAGCCAGGACAACTTCAGAACTCTGCAGAATGGGTAACAGAACAAAAGGGCACACCTGCCAATGACATCCAGTCAATGTAGTATTTCCTTGGCAGGGCTAGCATGGTTCTTAAGAAAATACACCCACAGATTGAAGGATTGGAGGAGATGGAACTCAGAAACAACCATGGGCAGTAATTTTCTATTGGTGTATAGCACAGTCCTAGTGCAACACCATATTGGAAAGGTCAGCTGAAAGGTCTTGAAACTCACTGACCCATCTGGCTGAGGTGATACTGACTAGAACTGCTTTTCAAGACAAGAAACCAAGGTCACTGTAACAATAATTTTGCAGTTATTTTAAATTAATTCTATCTGCACTGATTTCAGTTAGAATCTAATCATCTAACGAGAAAAAGTGGGCTTCCTTAAAATAAAAGAAAGATTTTTATCAGAAGACAGACCAGCTGCCTCTGACGGTAATTTCAGTTTCTTTGTCCTGTAAACGACTGGACCACCTGATAATTTAATGGGAGAACTTCAAATTAGGAAAGTCTCTTTCATGTCGAGAAACTGTCTTGGCCTCTCAGGTGATTTCCTGTAGAGCAGGCAGCAAGTAAAACAATTAGAGGTGCCCTCGAATACACAAACTCCATGGGTCCAGTTTCAACTAGTTCCTTTAAAGGGGCTGTTAGAACAAAAGCACTGGTTCTGGAAATGATGTAAGCAAACACAGGTAACGAGGGTGGGTGGAGACAGGCTTGCAAGCAGGCTTAAGTTTGAACGTAAGAAATGTAAGTCAGTCTGTGCTGGGACTCCGTACACATACTATCTAAGAGATGGAGTCTGCCACAGCTCACTGAGGTATCCTGTGTAGTAAGGATCTTTTTACTCTGCTAGAGTTAAGAAGCTATAGAGATTCTGTTTAATTTGCTGTATGCAAACCATTTCCTTTTCATTTCTATAGTAACCTTTTAATTCACATAGTCTTGTGTATGTGTGATACCCTATAGAATGTGTAAATATTGTGAAGTAAACATTATTTTTATATATTTCATGCCTCTGTGAGTGTATCTTTTAGGGGACTAGATAACTGTCGATGTTGACAACTCCATGATCTGTCTCTGAAGCAAGAAGAAGGCTACAGTTACCATATTCTGATATGTAAAGTGTTTTCTCAGAAGTTAGTGACAGGGAAGGCCATTTGCCCTTAGCCAAAGGAGCACAGTACTGTGTGGGCAATGACTGTAGTGGGATTCAGACAAAGAAAGTCTGTAGGGAAGAGAATAACTTCTGAGTGGTGGCAGTTACCCAGGTATACTTACAGGTGTTGAGGGCTCAACAACTTGGCAGCCTGTTGCAGACTGAGTCCTGGGTGAGGACAGGGTGTAACAAACTTGTGGCAGTGGTGGGATTTTAAAAGGATTGTCAATAACTTGGTTAACTATCCAATCACAGAACAGGACATTACATAAGGGAACACTATATACTACTGCTGTTATTTTTGTTTTGAGCAAGAACAGTTAGAGAGGAGGACATTATTTCTGGACCATAACAAAAGTGCACTCTACTAAACTTACAAGAGTTGTGCCAAAGGAGAGGGGTGTTTTATGAGAAAAGTCAATTAAGGGTGGAACACTTAAACATCCTCAAGGAAAGTGACCAGGAAAGCACTGTAAAAGTGGTCACTGCTAGCTGAAGTCATGAGACAGAGGCTAGAGAGCATAAAAGTGAGTTACAGCCAGGAAGTGGGGCAGCTATGCAGGTGCAGGCATAGAGACTGAGGCTGGAGCTTGCCCTGGTTAAGACAAAGGCTGAGGCAGAGCTTTGGAAGATGCAGCTGGAAGCAGAGGAGTGAGAGAAGGAGGAGAAGCAAAAGGCTGACGAGGAGAAGCGACAGGCTGATGCAGAGAAGCAAAAGGCTAAGGCAGAGCTGTGGGGCTAAAGCTGGAATCAGAGGAGCAAGAGAAAGCACCAGCATGAGAGAGAGAGAGATGGAAATTCTGCACCAGAGGACAACATCACAAAGTATGAATAACGGCATGAGGGATTTGATCCAGGAAGCCAAAATTAATTCTAAAATGTTTCCTAGATACCAGATGGGGGGTTATCTTGATTTATTTTTAAGATCTTTTGAGAGACTCTGTGAGCCATTTGAATTGGGCAGGACTTCTTGGGCAACTTACCTTTTGCCTCTACTTACAGGCAAGGCATTAGAAGATTTTGCCAGAATGGACAATGAGGACTGTATGATCTATGATAAAGTGAAAACTGCCTTGCTAAAACATTTTGAATTTATCCCGTGACCCAGGGTTAAGAAAGGCACCAGGAGATATCTATGCTGAAATGTGTGTGCAGCTAAGTAATTTGTTAGAACGCTGGGAAAAGGATGCAAAAGCTTGTTCTGCAGAGGAAATAGAAGACTTTTCTTATGGAACAGTTCATAAAAACTGCACCAGAGGAACTGAGAACATGGTTATTGGATAGAACTACTGCCTCCAAGAGGGAGGAAGCTGAAGGAGCTGATCGGTTCATATCCAGCCAACCATACTGTCATCACAAGGGTAATTGGGGAGGGACATCAGGTGGGTTTAAGGGAACCACTGGGGGGAGCTACCTAAAGGATGCCAGCCTAGACCATACCCAAAAGGGAAGCCAAGTGGTTTCAGAGGTAAAGAGTCAGGGGAACGAAGGTGTTATATTTGTCAGAAACTGGGGCATTCATCATATGATTTATGAAAAATGTAACACAAGGGGCCCGTGCAATGGAAAGGTGCAGTTTGGGAAGCTCCCAGCAGATAGTAGCTTGTACAAAGAGTGCAGTGTTGTTTAACTCCACTACACATATGCACCCAGTGGTGGTGAATGGATTGGTAACCAAGGGATTGGGGGACACTGGGGCTCCATTTCTATGGTGAAGTAGGATTTGATTCATGAAGGACAGCTCCTGCCTGGCCAGTTTTCTTGGATTAAAGGGATGATGGGTCCAGAGGTCTCACTGTCAATGGTGGTCAGGGCATAGTGGAGGTGGGTGGTGTACCAGACCTGTCCGTGAATGTGATTATGGGGAATGACTCTTATAGCAGAGCCAATACTGTGTGTGTCACTACCTGTAGTAAGACAAGGAAACTGGTTCCTGTAGATACAGTGCAAGAGGATGCAACTCCTACTTCTGTAGTAGGGGAAGTTGTAGCTGAAAGACATGCTGTGAACAACAGTTCTGAGTCACAGATACAGACAGAGGAGAGTCCAAACATGGGTGGCTGGCCCACAGAAGAGTGTGTTTTAGAGAATGACAGGTGTCCAGATCTGGGGAGAGCTCAGCAGGCTGAGACATCCTTCCAGAGATTAAGGGAGTTAGCCACTAGTCTAGAAGGTGACTCTCTGAGTTCTGAAAAAGGGGAGTGTACTGGGAGAATGGGCTCCTGTACCATGAGTAGGTTCCCAAGGGATGACCGGAGGAAGGGGTATGCCAGCAGATAGTGGTTCCTAGGGAATACAGGAAGCAACTTCTGGTCTTAGCCCATGACATACCCTTTTCTGTACACTTAGGGGCCATAAATACAAAAAGGTGGCTGAGTAAGAATTTTAACTAGACTAGTATTTTTAAAGATGTGGCAAAGTACTGCCAGACTTGTCCATAGTGCCAGAAGGTATGAAGGGTTGAGAACAAGGCTAAGGCGGCTTTGATTCCCTTGTCTATTACTGAAGAACCATTTAGGTGAGTTGCTATGGACACTGCGGGGCTACTTAGCACCCTAAGTTGCACTGGCAAGCAGTACATCTTGGTGGTTGTAGACTATGCTACAAGGTACCCAGAGGCAGTGCTCTTGTCCTCCACAGAGACTGGGAAAGTGGCAGACAAACTGCTTGGGATATTTAGCTTGGTGGGTTTTCCCAGGAGATTCTGTTGGACCAAGGCACCAACTTCATGTCTGGTTTGATGACTAGTCTTTTTGGAGAAGTGTGGAATGAGGCAGCTCAGGGCCTCCCCACACCATCCTCAGACTTACAATCCTGTCAAGCAATTTAATGCATCTCTTAAAGCTATGTTGAGAGCATTTGCAGACCAGCATGCAATAGACTGGGACAACTACTTACCCCATCTCTTATTTGCATATAGGGAAGTCCATCAGGAATCCACAGGGGTAGCTCCCTTCAAACTCCTATTTGGCCATAGGGTGAGATGTCCCCTTGATTTAGTAAGGGATGAATGGAAGGGTAAGCTTACTCCCCAAGGGGTGTCTGTTGTGGAGTATGTCCTGAATTTCAGGTCTACGTTCAAGGAGCACATGGGGTTGTCCAGAATCACCTAGCCTCTACATGACTGAGAGAAGACATGGAATGACCATGGGGGCCGGAGCCCGGGAGTACAAAGTCGGGCAAGGGGTGATGATGCTCATGCCCATCTGGTGGCATAAATTGCAGGTAGCATGGGAGGGTCCGTACTCAGTGGTCAGGAGGGTCAATGATACTACTGTATGTGGTGGAGCTACCTGACATGAGGTGCAAGCAGAGAATCTACCATGTGAACATGTTGAAGCCCTACCATGACCCAGATGAGATGGTCCTGGCTGTGTGCAGCTACTCAGAGGAAGAGACAGAGGCAAACCCACTAGTGGATTTTTGAGAGAGGTTAAAGGAGAATCCTCAGTGGATGCCATCACCCTCTCAGAGAGCTGACACCAGCCCAAGCTACTGAAATGTATGGGGTGCTGTGAACATTTGAGGGGATGTTCACGGGAAAGCCAGGGTATACCACACTGGCCAAAAACCATGTGGATACAACGTCCCAGGCCCCCCTGAGGCAGCCACCCTACCAAGTCCCTGAGGGTGTAAAACATGCCATAGAGGAGGATATGCTGGCTCTCCAGGTGATCTAGGAGTCCAGTAGTCCCTGGGCCTCCCCTGTGGTACTGATTCTGAGAAAGGATGGGACCATGAGTTTCTGTGTAGACTACCACAAGATCAATAACTGTACAGAGTCAGATGCATTCTCCATGCCCAGGACAGATGAGGTCTTAGAGAGGTTAGGGGGTGTGATGTACATGACCACCATAGACCTGACAAAGGACTATTGGCAGGTGTCCCAGGCCACAGAAGCCAGAGAGAAGTCAACCTTTATCACCCTATTTGGGTAATTCGAGTTCAGAGCAATGCCATTCAGGATGAAGAATGTGCTGGACACCTTTCAATGGCTCATGTATCACATTCTGAATGGGGCAGGAGCTTTTGTGCTATAATACATGGATGACATTGCCATCTATAGCCAGACCTAGGAGGATCAAGTCAGACATGGGGCAAAGGTATTCTGCTAACTACAGGCCAGTGGGCTGACAGTCAAGGTGGAGCAGTGCCAGATAGGAATGGCGATGGTGTCATACATTGGGCACAGGGTGAAGAGTAGTTACATTCAGCCTGAGCCAGTGAAAGACCATACAGGGATGGGCCACATCCACAACTAAGACACAAGTATGGGTCTTCCTAAGGACAGCATGGTACTACCACAAGTTGATGGCAAATTTCAGCAGCATTCCAAACACCTGTCTGATCTCACCAGAAGGAAAATGCTGGACAAGGTTCAGTGGATGGAAACTTGTGATACTATGTTCTGCCAGCTGAAGGTGGCACTGTGTCAAGCACCTGTGCTCGCCAGCCTAGACTATTCTGTAAGGTTTTTGTGCACATAGATGAATCTGATCATGGGCTAGGCATGGTTCTGAATCAGGTTACGCACTTGGGAGAGGAACACCTAGTCGTGTACCTGAGCAGGAAGCTGCTGCTCAGAGAGGAGACCAATGCCACAATTGAAAAGGAGCATCTAGGTATTGCCTGGGCTTTGCAGAAGTGGCAACCTTCTGTTTATGGAAGGCAGTTCACTCTAACTGACCATAGACCCCTCACATGGCTACATAGGACCAGCAGGCAAATCCCAAATTGCTAAGGTGCAGCGTTATTGCTGCAGTCCTATAATTTGGACATTAGGCACCACAGTGGGTCACAGTACAGAAATTCTGGTGGGTTGTCTAAACAACAGCTAGGACCAAGGGGAAAAAAAGAGGAGAGGTATAGTTAGGAACTAGTGTGGGGCAGCAAGACCAGAGGAGCTGTCTACTGGCCGCATCGGCAGCAGCAGGAGGGACACCGGAATTCCAGCCGCATTGGCAGCAAGACCGGAGGAGGGACAGAGGAAGGTGCAGAGAGGAGGAGGCTGCTCCACCATTGGGAGCCAATCAATGAGAGGGCGTGCAATTTAAATCCAAGTGGCTGGGCTTAAAAGCTGAGAGCCCAGCCACGCTCAGGACTTCACCGCTAGGAAGCTGTGATTGCTTCTTTGTTTTTCTCCCACCCGCCCACACCGCACCACCTCCATTATTAAATTAACTTACTGGGCTCCACCCAGTGGGGGACTGCACCTATCAGAGAGGGCCATGGGGCTGTGTGACTAAAGGCAAGGGAAGTAGTTACCTTGGATTGACTTTATCACTGTTATGACTGTTTTGTTTTAATTGTATGTTTTAATGATTTTTTCTTTTATTGTTCTGATTTGTTATTTATGTACGGTGCTTTGGTAATCGAAAGGTGCCTTATAAATAAAATAATTATTATTATTTACACAAGGGAGTGGTTCTTGGTATTCCGGTGGGGAGGGACTTTGTGGAGGTGTTTTAACATATACTTTAAATCTTGTTTGAATGTGATTTTAAGCTGTGATACTCTTAGTTGCAGAGTGGTAGAGTTGTTACCTATATAGCTATGTACTGAATAAATGCTTTAAACTGTGAGCAGGGAACAGAGAGGTTGTGGGGAAGAGCTATACTGGGAACTGAATTCTTGTAGGGCTATCAACAAAGGATGGGGACAGGGATGAGGCAGGGGCCGCACATCACTAGGGCCAGCATTTTTGGTAGGGTGGTGGGGTGTACTGGGTGTGGGTCTGCCATGGTTCTGGGCTGGGCTTGGAAGATGGGGGAGTGTATGGTTTGTTGCCAGTTGGCTAAATTAAGGGAGGAGCTATGGTGGTTAAGAAGGAACTTAGTCGGGAGGGGTGGGGAGGACAGGGCTGTCCTGGCAGGGGAGGAGGTGATGGAGGCCGGGGGGCGGAGTAATGGGGTAGGCTTAATGGGTCCAATAGCTGCACCTGGGATCATAGACATGAGCAGGAAAGTAGGTGGAGAATACGCAGGCTGTCCAGGCAGGGGAGATGTGGATGGGGCTGGGAGGGGCGGGGAGAAATGTGGCAGGCCAAATGGGTCCAGTAGCTGCCCCGGGATCAAAGACACTAGCAGAATAGAGAATGGAGGTGATGGAGGGCAAAGGGCAAAAGAGGGCCTCGGGGGGGCAAATTGCAAAAAGGGCCAAAGATGCTGGCAGATGGTTGGGGGCAGAAGACCAGGGGAGGCACAGACAGGAGCAAGTTGGGGGCCTCTACCTTTGGGGGAAGCAAGGAATTAGGCATAGAGCTTAAAAACAGATTCACACCTCTACTATTAAGGAAGGAGGGGGGAGGAGGATGAAACTGGACTGGAGGTGGATAAGGGGTGAAGGAGGTTGGATATGGGGATGGCCATAAAAGCAAGGAGGGCAGGGGTGAAGGGGTAGCAGGACCCCCTCCACTGATAGGGGAATATAGGGAGTTGGCAAAGGGTGTTCAGGGGGCTGAGAGTGGAGGGTTGGGGTCACCTCAGTTCTGATCTGACCAGATAGGGGCCTCAGAGGTCAGGGAGTGCAAGGAGGAGGACCCAAAAGAGGAGTCAACCTCAGTTGGGGCCAGGTAAGCACAGCATATAGGAACTCAGGAACACTCTGGGGATGCAGGAAGGACAGGAAGGGCACTACACAGAATCCAGATTTGTTGAATTCCAGGAGAGGCACCAGGGAAAAATATTGCACCATGAAGACTGAATATGGTACCATGAGGACTGAAGGTGCCTTAGGCAGACATAAGGAGCAGGCACCAGCAAGGGTGGGTAGGGCCACAGGGGGCCTGATGGTAACAAACATCACCGGTACAGATGCAAAAAATGGGAGAAGGGGGAGACATCCGTAGCACAAAGACCATGATAAGGGAGGTGGCTGGACCACGGTGGAACAAGGACATGGACACAGCCACAACACAGGAGGTGTCAACATGGGACCAGGATTAGGTGCTTGGCACTGACAGGGGGCAAGGGGAGCTAGAAGGTGAGGGGGTGCTGGGGACACAGGGTCTAATGCAGGCTGCCACTGGAGGGGTCAAGTTGCGAGGACCAAGAAGAGTGAGTCAATTGCTAGAAAGGAGGTTCCAGGGACTGAGAAAGCATGTTGCAAGAGGGGGGAGGATGCAGGGGAATGGGCAGGGAGTGGTACCAATGTAGGCAAGGTGGAGGATAAGGTCATGAATGTTGGGGACTCCATGGTTAGGGTATTAGCTGGGGAGGGAAGGATGAAAGGGGTAGCAAGGTTTTGGTCAGTTGTTTGCCAGGAATGACAGCTGCAGAGGTCATTCACTACATCCCTTCCGTGGGAAGCAACAGGATATGAGAACCCACCTGGTGTTCTATTTGGGAACAAATGACCTTGCTGAACATAGTCTGATGGAAGTATAAGCAAGGTCTGAGGCCCTATCATGGTTCTGTAATAGCCTGTGCTTTAATTCAGTGGCGTTCTCAGAGGTGCTTTCAGTCCCAAGAGCTAGCATGGATAGGAAGCAGAGGATAGCAGAGTTCAACTGCTGGCTCTCCAAATGGTGTACTCAAAAGAGCTATGGGTTGGTGGGCCACTGGGGGACCATCTGGAAGGATGACAGCCTCTTTGCCCCAGATAGGCTACACCTAAATAGAGAAGGTAAGGAGGTGCTTAAATGGAAACTGGAGGAGTTCATTAGTACACACTTTAATTTAAACTGAACCGGGGGGGGGGAAGCTGCCAGCGACACCAAACAGTGCATATGACAAGGGGGACAATTGTCCCCCCCACCAGAAAGCAAGCCAGCCAGTTGGGGCTAGGAATGATATCACACGAAAGATGAGAATCATCAAGACAGGGGTGGGGGTTAGGGGAACTGTATACTGGAAGACCATGTGCAGAAATGCCAGGAGCCTTGGTAACAAGGTCTCAGACCTGGCAGCAGTCATGGCAGAGGAGGATTTAGACTTGGTGGGAATTATGGAGTCTTGGTTTCATGACAGACAGGACTGGGACATGAACATTCCAGGGTATACGCTATACAGGAAGGACAGGGTTGACAGGAGAGAGGGCGGTGTAGCACTATATGTGAGGGAGGGGATCCCAGCATTGGAAACGCAGGGTAGGTGGAGGGGGACACAGAGGCACTATGGATCTCGACCACAGAGAGGGGTGAAGTGGTGCACACTGGAGTGGTATACAGGCCACCAGGGCAACCAGAAGGGGTGGACAACCAGATGGTTGAGGAGATGCTTAGGATGGTGGCTAAGGGTGAGGTGCTGCTGATGGGAGATCTCAACCTGCCAGATGTGGAATGGGAATTAATGACTGCAGCCTCATCCAGGAGTAGAGCGATTATCGACTCCCTTCAGATTGCTCATCTCAGGCAGCTGGTCAAAGAATCAACCAGGGAAGGAGTGGTGTTATATCTGGTGCTTACAAATGGAGACAGGATGGGAGAGGTATCAGTGGGGGATAACCTAGGCACAAGTGACCACGGCAGTGTATGGTTTACGGTACACACATTGGCCTCGCGCAACCAGACCAAGGTGAAGGTTCTTGATTTCAGATGTGCAAATTTTGACAAGATGAGGGATTATGCTCTCCAGGCAATTAAAGGGATGGGGAGCTGGGGGGTTGAAAACATATGGGCCATGATAAAGGGAGCCATCATGGGGGCCACTGACCACTGCATAAAGAGGGTAAGCAAGAATAGGAAGAAAAGGAGGCCACTGTGGTTCAGTAGGGAAGTGGGGGCCAGTATCAGAGTCAAGAGGCGAGCCTTCAGACAATTTAATACAACACATAGTGATTAGATTGGGTGGAATACCAGGAAAGGCAAAGGGAGACAGGGAGGGTGGTCAAACTGGCAAAAACAAGGATGGAGGAGAATATCGCCAAGGCGGTCAAGAAGGGGGATAAGACCTTCTTCAGGTATATCAGTGAGCAGAGAAAAGGGACAAATGGGACACCTAGTCTGTTAGCAGAGACAGGGAAGAGGGTGGAGGAGGACTGGGAGAAGGCTGAAATGCTGAACAATTACTTCAGTGCAGTATTCACGAGGGAGGAGGTATGGATGGGAGGCAACACCAGGCCAGTTGATATGGAGGGGATAGGGGTGGATGTGAGTCCCTTCCGGGAAGAGGATATATTGAGAGAACTTAAGGGCCTGAAGGTGGACAGGGTCATGGGGCTGGATGGGGTTCACCCAAGAGTGTTGAGGGAGCTGAGGGAGGTGTTAGTGGCCCCCTTGACAACTCTGTTCAATGAGTCCTTACACTTAGGGGAAATTCTGAAGGACTGGAAGTGCGCGAATGTACTGCCCCTACACAAGGGAAGGGGGAGGCAAGATGTGAGCAATTACAGGCCAATAAGCCTGACTTCTGTGGTCAGCAAGTTCATGGAAAAACTGCTCAAGCACAGAATCACCAACTACCTGGAGGCAAACAGCCTCCTTGACCCAAGGCAGCATGGCTTTACCAAGGGCAGGTCTTGTCAAACAAATTTTGTCGAGTGTTTTAACTGGGTCACCAGGGGGGTGGATCAGGGTGGGTCAGTGGGCATAGCTTACCTGGATTTCAGGAAGGCTTTTGATACGTTACCGCACAGAAGGCTGTTGTACAAAATGGAGTGCCTGGGGCTGAGGGGTGGTTATAAGGTGGGAGCAAAACTGGTTGAAGGGCAGAATATAGAGGGTGTTAGTAAATGGGATTCCCTCAGGAGTGTCAGAGGTCACCAGCGGTGTTCCCCAGGGGTCAGTACTGGGATCCCTGCTGTTCAACATCTTTATATGAGACATAGTGGATGGGTTGGAAAGGAGAATGAGCTTATTTGTGGATGATGTAAAGATTTTCAGTAGAGTGGACATGCAGGATGGAGCTGCGAGGATGCAGAGGGACCTGGGGAAATTAGAGGAGTGGGCCAGAAAGTGGAAGTTATCGCTCAACAAGGTAAAATGCAAAATCATGCACCTGGGCAGAAAAAATGGGAGAGTGGAATACAGATTGGGGGACAAGCCACTGGCAGTAACCAAGGAGGAGAGAGACCTGGGCATCATTATCTCATAAGACTTGAAGGTGGCTGGGCAGTGTGGTAGGGCAGTGGCAAAAGCCAGCAGCTTGTTGGGTTGTAGTGGGAGGAGGATCATCAGCAGGAGGAAAGAGGTCCTGATACCCTTGTACACCCAGCTGGTCAGGCCTCATCTGGAATATGGGGTCCAGTTCTGGAGGCCTTACCAAAAAAAAGATGCGGAGAGGGTGGAGCGGGTACAAAGGAGGGCAACCAAGATGGTGAAGGGGTTCGACCACTTGCCATATGAGGAGAGACTGGGTGTCCTTGACAGGTACTCTCTGGAGCAGAGGAGGGAGAGAGGGGACATGATAGAGACTTTTAAGTACCTAAAAGGGATCAACAAAGTGCCTACAGAGAACTGATTCCAAATGAAGGGGTGTCCCAGGAAAAGGGGTCATGATCTCCAACTCGAGGGGGAGTAAGTTTAGAGATAGCATCAGGAAATACTTCTTTACTGAGATGGTGGTGGACACCTGAAATGGGCTGCCTAAAGACGTGGTGGGTGAGAATACATTGGTGGGGTTCAAGAGGGCTTGGGACAGACATAGAGGGCTGTTGAAGGGAGGGGGAAGGAAATCAGAGCAAGCCTAGAGGAAGCTAGGTAAATGGGCAGACTAGGTGGGTCTGGTGGTCCTTTTCTGTCATTACTTTCCTATGTTCACACAGACAGTGAACTGTTGGCATAACAAGTGGAGCCAGCTGGCTCACATGAAAAAAGATAAAATCCTTTAGCAGTACTAAAGGAATGTGCTTTTCATTTCTCCAAGGTGGGGGAAGAGATGTAACAATTTTGTACTTTTTTTTAATGAATTCTGCCTTCACTGATATCAGTTAGAATCTAATCAGCTGAAGGGACAAATTGGGCTTCCTGAAAATAAAGGGAAGATATTCATCAGAGCATAGACCAGCTGTCTCAGAGGGTAATTTCAGTCTCTTTGTCCTGTACATGACAAGACCCCCGGTCAGTTAATGGGACAGTTCCAAAGTAGAGAAATCTCTTTTATGTCATGAAACTGTCTTGGTCTCTCAGATGATTCCCTGTACAGCAGACACCAAGTAAAACAATGAGAGATGTCCTTGAGTACACACAGTCCATAGGTCCAGTTTCAACTAGTTCTTTTAGAGGGGCTGTCCCGAGAACAAATGCACTGGTCCTGGATATGATGTCACCGAGCATGGGTGACAAGGATGGGTGCAGCCAGGCTTGCAAGCAGGTGAATATGAGAACCGTAAGTCAGTCTGTGCTGGGATTCTGTACACACGCCATCTTAAGAGTTGGAGTCTGTCAAGGCTCAATAAGGTAACCTGTGTGGTAATGATTTTTCTACTCTGCTACAGTTAAGAAGCTACAGTATAGGGAGGTCTTCCATGTGTTTCTTTTTCTGTGTACAAATCGTTTGTTTTTAATTGCTGTAGTAACTCTGTAATTTCTACAGTCGTGTGTATGCATGATATCCTGTAGAATGAGTAAATATTGAGAAGTAGTAAATTAAATGCAATGCCGGTGGTTTGCTCTTCCACGAAACTCATTTTGTAAGCAGATGACACTGTTATTTTTGGTTCTGGCAAAAATGTACCTGAGTTACAAAAAACACTGCAGAAGGATTTCCTTACTATGCATAGTTTGAATTTATAAAAAGGTCAATGGATTTCTCACATCCCGACAGATTGATTTCTCAGGATTTTCAAATTTTTGATCTGTTAGCCAATTTGATAGAAAGTGTTGATAGTATTTATTTGGGGTTCATCTTGATAACATTTTCACTTTTGAGACTCATGTAAATTGCTTAATCAAGGCACTATACAACAGACTTGGCATGTTATTTAGGATCAATCAGTTTGTAATCCCGGAATCAAAAAATTGTAAGCCTCTAGCCTTTTGATGTCTAAATTTGATTATGGAAGTCTGTTCTATTTTTCTGTTAGTGAAACATCATTTAACACACTTAATACAGTATATAATTGAATTTGTAATTTTGCCACCAGAATGGGTTGATTGGTTCACCGTTGCGCTCTCTATAGAGAATGCGGGTGTTCATCATTGAAGGATCATTTCAATTACAAAGCTGCTGTCTTTTTGCATAAGATTACCTTGGGAACTATGCCTTATTCTGTAATGGAAATCTTTCCCAGAAGCAGTGATACATTTTTCACCAGAATGCAAAAAATATTTTTTTTTCTCAGTTTCTCTGTTTATATCTTCCTTTGACCAAAGATCTTTCAAATAAAAGGCTATAAGTAACTATAATAATTTGCCTGAATCTCTGCTAGGGTGTGTAAAACTGACTATTTAAAGCCTGACTATGATATGGTATCTATAGGTCCAGACTGCTTGTGTTTTAAGTAATGCTGTAAATTTGTGCATTCTATTTTTTATTGTTATTTATGTATACTGGTCACTGTGAAAAATAACAGTTCAGCCAATCTGCTTACTGGTTAAAACAATAAAAATAAAAAAAATAAAAACATGAAAATCATTTTTATATACTTCATGCCAATGTGACTGAATCTTTTTTTGGGGGGGAACAGATAACTGCTGGTATTGACAAATCTGGGATCTGTCTCTGAAGTGAGAAGAAGGCTATGGTTACCACATTCTAAGAGGTAGAGTGTTTTCTCAGGAGTCAGTGAAAGGGGAAGACCATTTGCCCATAGCCACAGAAGGCAAGGCAATTTTATTTACAGGGTGCTCATTCCCAGAGTCTCTGAGCACCTTAATAAAACTCAATACAATAGAAAGACACATTTAAAATACAATACCCCCAAAAAAAGAAAAAAAAATACATATTATAATAATAATAAATTCAGCAAGTTTAAAAACTTTGGTTTGCCACAAGGCAAACTGGACATAATAGATGGAGTTCAGCAACTTTAAAAAGCTTCTGATTTCCAGAGGTAAAGTGAACATAACAAATGGAATTCAGTGATCTAAGACAGCCAGACTGGAAAGGTGGGCCTTCAGCTTATGCTTGAACACTTCAGTCGAAGGCGCATCTCAGATAGCAGGTGGAAGCAAGTTCCAAAGGGTCAGCCCAGAAGCACTGTACTGTGTGGGGAGTGGTTCTCATGGGATTCAGACCAAGGCAGTCCCCAGGTAAGAGAATCACTTCTGAGTGGTGTCAGTTACTGAGGTAACCTTATAGGTGTTGATGGTTGAGAAACTTGGCAACCTGTTGCTGACCAAGTCCTGGGTGAGGACATGTTGTGGTAGTCAAACATTGACAAAGGCTTAAAAGGTTTTTCCATGAGTCGAGACAGGACAAGTTTCAGGTCCCATGCAGGAGGAGACTCATAAAGAGGTGTGTGCAGATGGTCAAGGCCCTTGAAAAAGTGGCTGATTACCCATTCCAAAGTCAAGAACGGTAGATCCACTTTACCTCAGTATCATCATCATCATGATCATTATTATTATTATTATTATTATTAATCAATTTATTGGAAAGCAAATTGAGAGAAACTCTCCTTTACAATTGCATCCAAGTACAAAAAAAAATTACAAAAATATTACATTACATGACAATATAGAAACAAGTAATATTAGTAATATAGACACACACAGGATGGTACATATTAATACATTAATAATACTGATAAATAAAAAAAACATATGTTCAACCATAACAATCACATTGTTTCAGAGAAAGCCCAGCAATAAGAATTTTAAAATGTGAGATAGGGATTAAAGCACCAAATTTAAGTTTTTTCTTAAGTTCTTCCCAAGTCCGAGAAACAGAAACAGATAAAATACAGTCACCAAATTTTGAGCATATTCTAGGGGTAACACACTGTAGTAATGTGCTAGACCTAAGACTATATCTAAATGTCTGTTTAATACTCAGTGAATTTAAAAGAAATAAAGGGAGTTTGCCTATAGCAAAATTATATACAAATAAATACCAGTGTTGTTGTCTTCTACTAGATAAAGAGCCCCATCCAGCAGAAAAATATAAAAGGCAATGATGAATATTCCAGGGTAAGCCAGAGATAACCCTTAATGCATAATGATAGAGGAAATCAAGAACATCTAATGCAGATTTAGCTGTGTTTCTGTATATACAATCTCCATAATAAATGACAGACAACAATAAAGAATTAACAAGACATTTTCTTAGAGGAAAACTAAAGTGAGATTTGTTCTTATAAAGAAAGGATAATAAATGTTTTAACTTTTATGAAATATTCAGAACATGAGGTTTAAATGTAAGTTGGGCATCTAATATAATTCCCATATATCTATAAGTGGGGGTCCTAGCAATTTCAGTACTATTACTCGATATCATCCTTAAATGAGAAGTGTCTATAATCTTTTTGGAAAAAAATCATCCTTTGTGTTTTTTTAAATTAAGTAGTAACCTTAAATCCAGAAATGTAGCCTGTATTTTGTAAAAATCTTGCTGTATGTTTTATGACTTGTATACAAAATAGCGTGATCTGCATATAAGAAAATACTGGTTAATGCAGAACAGTGTTTTGGAAGTTAATTTACTGTACATATGTCAGAAACAAAAGGGGGCCAAAGACTGTGCCCTGTGGAATCCCCGGGCCCAAGGACTGAGCCCTGTGGAACCCCCTGACTAGTTATTAACATGTACAATTTAAAGTCACCTGTCTTAACATAATGTTGATGTAAAGACAAATAAGATTGGAACTACAACAATGCAGAAAGTCCTAAACTTGTGTTTTTTAACCTATTTAAAAGAATAGTGTGATCAACAGTATTGAAAGCTTTCGATATATCCCAAAAAATAGCAGTAGTAGCCTAAGTAGTAGTGACCAAAAATAAAAGAAGTGAAAATATCATTAGCTACTTTTGCTACTACATTAGTTGTATTATACACTTTTTTTAAATCCAGATTGATAGTCTGTCAAAATATTAAACTTATCAAAATAAGAAGTGAGTCGTCTGTGAATTAGCTTTCAAAAATATGTATTATTGGAGTCAAAATTGATATTGGGCGATAACAGCTAGGGTCTGACGACCCCCCCCCCCTTAAATATAGGCACCATAAAAGCAATTTTCCAATCTTTTGGTAAATATAAAGTATGTGAAGACAAATTATAAAGATACAGGGTAAGTTATATGTGGGGCTAACATTTTTGAAGCTACTTCATAGAAGATTGGGTCAATATTATCATAATCAGCACTTTTTTTTAGTATCTATTTTACTAAGCTCTCTATAAACTTCTCTCTCTCCTATCTCATGAAATGAAATGAAAACAAAGACCTCTGACATGGGGACTTAAAATCAGAATGCAAGGTAACTGCCGACATATTAGGAGGCTCTTTTTCAAAGGATAAACTGGCCTCCAAAAGAAATGTATTAAATGCTTTAACCTGCTGTTTTGAATCATGGATCACAGCTTTGTTATAAATTGAGGTATTGGGTAGGGTATGATTAATGCCCGTCCCTTGTAAAGATTTTATACCATTCCAGACTTTCCTGGAGTTAATAGAAAAAGTAGAAAATAGTTTCATACAGTATCTTGATTCAGCTTTTCTAATTTCCTGTGTACAATTATTTCTAATGTTTCTATAGGCTAGTTTACAACTATTAAGTGTAGTCATGTTGACTTTATTCCACATATGCTCTTTGTCCTTTATGAGCTTTTTCAAATAATTTCAAATCCATTAGGAAAATTTACTTCTGATCCTTTTTTTGACCATGGGGCATACCTGTCAATAATTTCCAAAAAGGAAGACTTAAAAAATTCCCAGGAAGTGTCAACAACAGGACAAGCATACATAAAAGGCCAATTATTATTATGCACATCATGTAAATAAGCCTGGTCACAAAATAAGTTAAAATTTCATGAAACAGAAATACAAATAGGTGAATGAATTTTCATGTTATGTCTTACACAAGCAATATAGAAGTGATCACTAACATCCGGATCAAATACAGAAGAAACATATTTGTGAGGCACAGTTGTTAAATTTATGTCTAACAAGGTATCTTTATCACTAGATAACTTATGAGGCCTAGCAGATTTAGGAACTAGTTGGGATAAATTTAAAGCTGTAAACTGGTTGCATAATTCAATATTAAGATGCATCATGTTCCAATTTAAATCCCACAGCAAACAACATTCCTGACTTAAATAAGGGGCAATTAAAGAACTCAGTGTATGCAGTGTATCAAAAGGGGCTGAAGGGGGTCTATAACAAGCAGCTAAATGGAAATTAAACATTTGTGAACTAGATATTTGTAAGACTAATAAATCCATGTATTGAGGTATGGATGTAAATAATTTAACCTGGCCCCTAAGGTATCCTTAAGGTAAACTGCAACACCACCCCTTTTTTGTCCTATCTTGTCTAAAAATAGTGTAGCCACAGATTGCTATTTCAGCCAGTAATCTTATAGTTTAACCAGGTTTCAGATAATACAAATATATCAGGGTTAGCAGCAGCTATCCAGGTCTTCAAATGCTCAAGTTTTGGGACCAGACTCCTAATATTTAAATGAACTATACCTAAATTATAATGTGATGAAAAATCATGTAGCGAAAAATTATTCTGTAAGTCTAGTGGGCCTGGGTTAGAGTGTATATCCCCAGATGAAACGAGCAATAACAGAATAAAGTGTCTAGTGAAGGGCATAACTAACTTTCTTAACTTAGTATTCAATAAAGAGTGACAACAAAGTTGTTTAATATTAACAATATATAATTGGATATAAGAGGCAGTTGCTTTAAATGTTTCATGATCCAAGACCAACATGGGTTCAAAATACTATTCTGTATAGGCATTTGGTAAGAGCACTTCAGATTTAATCAGATGCATTTCACTAGCATCATTTAAATTCACACTCACCCTACCCATAAATACCATCAATATCCCAAAGATAAAAACAAAGGCCATTTGGACTTCTGGTGATGCCTGCTAAGGGGTACATCAGCTCTGACTCCAAACTCCTTTTTAGAACCTGTTCTTCAGATATTTCATCGGGAAAAGACCAAGTGTTTTTTTTTTTTTTATATAATAGCAGGTTCTACAACATTTAAATGATAAAAGAGAAAAAAAAATCTCACCATGGATTCTGAGATGAAAGCGGCTGGTCCAAGGCATACTCCACAGCTGACACCTGATAGACTGAACTCAAGCAAAAAGTCTAACCAAGAGCAATTGAAAGGCTCGCCTCAGGCTAACTCTTTGAGCTACCTCACAGAGGAAAAATTCCTCCTGGAATTATCCCCTTTGAAAGATGCAATTAAAGAACTGGTGGAGGAATCTAAAAAAATTAGGGATTTACTGGAAGGGATGAACAGCAATGCCAAAGTACGAGTATCATCACTGGAAGACTGGAGATCCAAAACAGAGGCTAAACTTCCTTCCATCAGACAGAAACTTAATAAATTTGATCAAAAATTAGATGACCTTGAAGGGAGGTCAAGAAGAAATAATATTGTGGTCTGTGGTTTACCAGAATTAACAGAATGAGGGGACTCTATTCACTTTGCCCAAGTTTTGTGTGAAAACACTGGGGGCCCCTCACCAAACCACCTGTCCTATATTGTTGAAAGAGCTCATCGAGTTCTGTGACCATTGCCAAGTAATGAAGATTTACCAAGGACATTCTACATAAAATTTTGGAATTTCTTCAATAGAGTCCATATTCTTAATAAAGCTAAATCAAATCCGAAGCAGTCATGGGATGGAAAAATATAAGAATATTGCAATATCTACCTCAAGCAGTTCATCTTCACCAGAGGGGATTTTCCCCTATCGTCACCAAAGTCTTGGCTGCAGATATCCGGTTCCGAATGCTTTACCCAGCTAAGTTATCATTAAAAAAAGAATGTCACTTACTCTTTTGAATCCGTTGATCATGCTAAAATGGAATGAATTAAAATGTTCCCAGATCTGTTTAAACAAGGATGAAAACTAATTTGAATACATATGTCTCTTTTCACCCAAATGTGAGGCTGGTGCAGTGGCTGGAGTACTTTGGACAGTTATATGGAATTCATGGTTTAATGTGGCTGTTACTGTACATCTAAAAGCTTAAATGACTTGATGTGATTTAATTCACAGGGGAAAGAAGTTCAAAAAGAAAAAAAAATCATTATTATGATGTCGCCCCTGTAGTTGGATAAGACTTGAGGACTGGGGGGTTTTGAACCCACATTGTTGGAATACTAATAGTGCCTGAACAGCTCATTACATTACTGTTTTTTTGTTGCTTGAAAAATACAAGGTTCACATTATAGAAACTATAAAGACCCTTTCTATAGACAGTGTATTAGTTTAGTAATCGCACAGTTTGTTTAAATATGACACCGAGTTCTTTTCTCTATGTCTTTTTGACATGGTAGGGTTTCTGAGAAGATGGGAAAAGGGCTGGGCTTTGTTTGTAGTTAAGTGGTATTTCTGATACTTTTCCATATATACTAACATACTAAAAAGCCAGCAGAATAGGCCTAATGGTCTTTCGAGTCTGCTCGATTTTCAGCACCCGCACTGAGGGCCGATTTTGGTGTCCTCCCCTCCCCCTTGGATTATACTGTCCCTAGTCCCAGATGTGCCACCTGCATTGGACCTGGTCAGATCTACCCTCCTCCTGTACCTGTCCCATCCCCTCTTAAACCCATCCACATTCTCTGCCTCTACCAGCTTCCTAGGCAGCACTTTCCATGGCTCCGCCACCCTTTCAGTGAAATAACATCTCCTCCTCTCCCCCCCCGAGCCTGCCCTTTCCACCTTACACCCATTCCCTCATTTGCCCCTCCTCCTTCCTTTGGTGCACCCTGACTGGCCCCCTTACTGATCCCTTCATATACTTAAAGACCTCTATCATGTCCCCCCATCCCTTCTCTCCTCCAGGGTGTACATGTCAAGCTCCTTGAGCCTCTCCTCATAGGTCCTCTCCCCCAGGCCCCAGATCATTTTGGCTGCCCTCCTTTGGACCCTCTCTAGGAGTGTAATGTCTCTCTTTAAATGTGGTCTCCAAAACTGCACACAATACTCGAAGTGTGGCCTAACCAAGCAGTTGTAAAGGGAAAGGATCACTTCTGCCTTTCTGGAGGTAATCCTCCTGGCGATGCATCCCAGCATCCTATTTGCTGTTGCTGGTGCCCTCCTGCAGGTCTCTAAGTTGTTCATTTTGATATCTACCACTACCCCCAGGTCCCTCTCACCCTCTGTGACTTTAATTTTGTCTCCTCCCAGGGTATACCCCTGGCTTGGATTTCTGACTCCCAGGTGCAGAACCTTGCACTTCCCCACATTGAATTTTAGTTTCCATTTTCCTGACCACCTTTCCAGAGCCTCCAGATCCTCCTGCAAGGCCACCCTACCCTCCTCCTCATCCACCACTGCGCCCAACTTTGAGTCATCTGCAAAGAGACTCATTTCACTCCTGATCCCTTTCCTTACGTTTGAGACATAGGCGTTGAACAGGAGTGGCCCCAGCACTGACCCCTTGGGCACCCCAATAGTAACCCACCTTGGGGATGAGGCTAACCCCCCCAACCACCACCCTCTGAGTATGCTCAGAGAGCCAATTTCCTATCCTTCTTAACAACTGTCTCCCTACCTCCATTTTCTTCAGTTTAATCATTAGTCCATTATAGGGTACTGAGTCAAATGCCTTGCTGAAGTCCAGAAAGAGGACGTCCACTGGCCTACCCCTGCCCTCATCACCCAGTCATAGAACTCCACAAGGTTTGTCTGACATGATCTTCCTGGGAAAAAGTCATGCTGCCTATTGTCCAAATACCCAGTTTGCTCCAGTAACCCCCCCCTAGCCCTTCCTTGACGATACCCTCCATCACCTTGCCAACCACCGACATCAGGGCAATGGGCCTGTAATTTCCCGCCTCCTCCCTTGACCCTCTCTTGTGGATCAGCATGACATGGGCCACCCTCCAGTCCTGGGGCACCCATCCAGTCCTCAGAGAGATGTTGAAAAGCTCTGCCAGGGGGACTGCCAAGACATCCACCAGTTCCCTCAGCACACTGGGAGGTATCTCATCTGGTCCAGGTGCTTTCTCCGTCCAAAGGGACCTGAGGGCTTCCTGTACTCTCTCTACCAAGATATCCATCTCCACCTCCTCCCCCATTGCACCCTGTACTTCTGGCCCCCCACCTGTTTGTGGTGGCCACTCCCTTTCTCCAGACCCGTCAGGGCTCTACCGGTCCCATCCCTTCCTCCGATTGGCCCCGTTCCCCCCGAAAGACATAGCCCCTCCATCCCCCCTGGTAAATACTGATGCAAAGCACTCATTTAGGACCTCTGCTTGTTCCCCCACCTCCTGTGCCCAACTCTCCCCAATTCTTATCCTGCTGATCTGCCCCCTTACTTTAGTTTTTTCTCTTATATAGCTAAAGAACCCCTTGTCCCCCCTCTGGATCCCCCTGGCCAAGGACTGCTCCTTTTTCACCTTAGCTACTCTCACCACCCTGGTGACTCCCTTGGCTGTCAGCTCATACTCCTCCTGATTCCTTTCACTCCTTGAGCGCTTGAAGCGCTTACAGTCTGCCTTCTTGTCCCTCACCACCTCCTGAACCTCCTGGGTCCACCAGCAGGGTTTTCTGGCCTTACTGAACCTACGCCTTTCCCTTGTGTAGGATCTGGTAACCTCCTGTATTCCCCTCTAATGATCTCCCGCCTGCTATCAGCATCCATATTGGGCCTTATCCTGACCAAATGATCTTTAAGGATCCTTCTCATCTCCCTGAAGTCTGCACCCCTAAAGCCGGTTACTACCGTCCTTGTTTGGCTCCCCCCCCAGGTCCAGGAAGAACCAGACTGTGGCGTGATCACTCCCCGCCAATGGGTCCCTCACCTCTAGGCCCCTAATCTGATCACTGTCCACCAGGACCACATCCAGTGTCCAGGCCTCCCTAGTTGGCTCACCCACCTGCTGGGTCAAGAATGCATCCTGGAAGACATCCAGCAGCCTCTGCTCCCTGGCCACTGGTGACCACATAGTCCCCCAGTCTGTTCACAGCATGCTGAGGTCCCCCATTACTACTACCCTTCCCTTTCCCAAACTACAGTGTCCCTCGAGATTTGCCACCAAACTTTCTTCCAGAGCCTCCGCCATTGCAGGTGGTCTGCATACCACTCCGACCTTTACTCTTTTAACCCCCTGTGTCAGCAGGATGACCCAAATAGCCTCCACACTCCCCTCCACCTCCTCTACCCCTCCAATACTGATGCTATTTCTGACTAACAGTGCTATACCACCCCCTTCCTTCCCCCATATCTTTTCTGAACATAGTGTATCCCTCCAGATTTAGGTCCCACTCATACCCTTGGGTGGCCCAGGTCTCTGTGACTGCTGCCACATCCACCATCCCCTCAATTAGCATTGCTTGGAGCTCAGGCATCTTGTTTCCTAAGCTCCTGGCATTTACCAGGACCACCCGCCCACCCTTTCTCCCTCCTCTCCTCCCCCACAAGATCCCGTTTATCAGCTTCTGCACCTTACCTGGTGATCTATTTCCATATCTCCCTAGCCCCCCTAGAGGAGTTGTATACTTTTTAACTGGATGCAGCTTGGTTACCTTCTGGAATTTTCTTGGACTGTTTTTTGGGGTTTGATATGAATATTCATGTGGAGAGATCAGATAGCTGGAGGGCATGATAAGTGACGGCAGGACAGAGGTCACTGGAACTTCAGAATGCAGACAATGGTGAAAGGGCAAAGATTAGCAGCTGCTTGTGTTTCATGTTTTTTAGGCTAAGAGGAAAACATCTATAGGTAAGCAAATTCTAGTCCCAAGATTTAATGTTCATACTGAATATAGATTAAATCACAGAAAATTGGAGCGTGTATGAACTTGAACAGTGGGCTGATTACTGACAGAATCTTGACATTACATCTTTCATTATGTTTTGGCCACATCTGACTAGGTGACCGACATTGTAGTTAACATAAGGGGCGAACTACAGTAAGTCAGGCTTTATGATGGAGAATGCATCATTCCGGATCTCTTAGCACTCTACCATTTCATATGCAGCCTCAATTTACCCATTAAATAGGGGGGAGGAATGAGATGGTTTATAGACCCAATATGCTGGTACCCAATAGTATGAGGAATTCCGCTAAACAGGAGTTTTCCCATAAATATTTCATTCTATCAAAATGGAAATCTTTTTAAAATGTAAATTACATATTTTTTTAGATATCTGGTTTTACACAGGGCCATTACTCAGATCTTTGGCTCTTGCCAAATACGGATGATGGGGCTCAATTAAGAGGTATCTGCAAAGAAGTTCTGTAACATGAAAGGAGCAGTGGCAGCCGAATGCATAATGTTTGATATAAGACTCTGCCATCATTTGCTCACTCATAAACCCTCCATTACAGAAGAGGTACCATATGGCGATATCACAAGGTCATAGCTCGTTCTGAGGCTTATCTGGTTTAATGAGGGGTGCTAACAGAAATGCTGTGTGGGGAAAGTGCTCTGACTTTGATACCCTGACATGCTCCCCACATTATCTTTCTGATACAGGTGACCAAGACTAATCCAAATAATTTCCTGAGATACCTTATTTAGTATCTGCCCCCCCTTGCCATAATATAATATTTTAATTCTACATTCATGAATGAGAGCACATAATGACTCTACAACTGCATACAGGGGTTGGATGCTCGATTTGGGCATTCATGTGGCAAAAATGTTTCATAACGTTCCTGTTAGATAGATATATGATTGGTTACCTTCAATAAGTGAAAACTTTACAAGGGGGTATGATGAGCCACAAACTTAGAAGCACTCCTCACACTGAAATACTGTATAATATAAAAATGATATTAATCTAAACATCATAGCATATATCAGATGTGTTAAAATTTTGAGGCGATCCAGTTTATACTTCTCCACAAGTTAAGGCCTACATGACTTAATTCTGGATGCATTTGCTTAAATGGCCTGCAAGAAGGTTTAAAGGAACCTAGACATATGAAAGGAATGAGATCCGAGATTCCCACCATATGCACGTGTTATCTCTCGATTTTTCTAACTCCCTGTTCCTCACTAAGCCTTGTTACCTCTGTCAAGTAAACAGCCTGCTTTCAGTCTGAATTCCTTTTTTTTTCTTTTCTTTCTTCTCTCATTTTCTTTGCCCAGGATTCCATTTAAGTAATCATAGTTTTCTTTTTTTTAAGGGCAAGTAACCAAGCAAATATCTGTAAAATCACAATTTACTGGGCAGATGTTCCAAAAGTGAAGTTTTTTCCTTTTTAACTTAAAAACATGGAGACTTAAAGAACACATTGTTTTCTTTTGGGGCTTTTTAGAGTTTTAAGACTTAGACAAGTTGTTCATTAAATGTTGTTTTAAGTGAATAATGTGTCTATACAGTCCACAGGACTTAAATGCAGTGTGTGTATCAACCAAATAGGGTATTCACATAGGATATAGGTATTACATTTAGTACATTGTGTGTATAAGCTAAAATTAGTTGAATAAGTAGAGAGATTGCTTTTTATCTTATACCTAGGGGATCGCTTTCATAACTTTTCTTTATTAGGTTTTCTCTTTTTCGTACATTTAGATAAAGCCAGAGCTAAATAGAGGCTTAGGATTAGACTCTCAGTTTTTTTCACAGAGTTAAATTAGTTAGGAAGATAGTCTTAAGGACTAGGGTTAGGACTGTATATACTTCAGTTATGTTTAAACTACAGATGAAGGGGTTAGGTTGGTGGGTGGGGGAAGGGCAGAGCATTGGAACATTTTTCTTTCATGTAATTAGTATTCAAGCCCAATCTCTGAATTTGACTTATATTAGAATTTATAAAATATGAATGAGTATTGCTAGGATAAAAGTAGCATTGTGGAATGTAAAGGGAATGCGATCTAAGGTAAAAAGGGTACAGATTCTTAATTACTTGAAAACCTTAGGTTATAATATAGTATTCCTTCAGGAAACTCATTTATTATCCAATGAATCAGACTGTCTTAAAATGTTCAATTATAAATTAATATTTGGGGCTGGTAAATACACCTCAAAAACAGGCATGGCAATCTTATTAGACTCCAAAGTGGATTTCCAACTTACAAATTTAATTATTGATCCCGAGGGAAGATTTATTTTGGTGATAGGAAAATTACTCCATACTGACTGTTTTGGGGGCTATTTACGGTCCTAATGTTAATGCTGTACCTTTTTTCATGAATCTGACTACAAAACTCTCTTCTTATATTTCTCACTTAATAATTCTGGGAGGAGATTGGAATACCTCACTAGACCCCCTACCTCAAAAAATCACACTCCTCTGTCCCAACACTTGTACAGAGAACAAAGCATTAAATGATATCTTAAAGATCTGTAACCTGGCAGACCCTTGGAGAACATCTTTCCCAGACACAAAGGCATGTACATTTTTTTCACAAGTACATACATCTTTTTCAAGGATTGATTTTTTCTTAGTATTTAAACTCTACCTACCCATTATAGAAGACCCTCATATATTGCCTTGAACTTTACCTGACCATTCTCTCATTCAAATTATTATAAAACCTTCCATGCCTCATAACAAACCTTTTTTTTGGAGATTAAATAATAGTTTATTAAGGCAGGAATATATTGTAAATCATATTAACCATGCTATATCTACCTTCTGGGAGCTTAATTCAAAATCTATATATAAAGTAGATCTGATCTGGGCCTCTTGCAAATGCTTCTTAAGAGGTGAATTCATTAGATTTGAGACCAAACTCAAGAAACAGAATTCAGAAAAAATACTGTCCTTAACTAATAGGCTAAGCCAATTGGAAGCATTTAATTCCAGCAATTCAACTTCTCAAATAAATCAGGAGATACAGGTTTTAAGGGAGGAACATTCATGCATAACAATGGAAAAAGCTGAAATTATGACCATTAGATCTCGAGCTACGTACACAGACCTAGGTGAGAAACCAAGTAAACTTTTAACTAATAGGTTAAAGAAATTGGAACAAGGCAATTATTTCAAAGCCATCATCTCAGAAAGAGATGATAGGGTATTAACAAACCCTGTAGACAGTTTATTTATTTATTTATTTTTTAACTTTCTATTTTATCCCCCCTCCACCACACCGCCTACCTTCCCTCAGGGACTCCCAAGGCATTGTGCCTGCCAGGTCTCCAGGACTGTGAGCCCCTCATGCACCTGCCTTGCCATCAGCCCTCGGATTACCCCCCAAGTGGGGTGGGAGGCCTACCCCAAAGCCTCCCATCCATCATCCAAGTGTTGGCCAGACTTGTGCAGCCCCTCTCCGGTCCTGGTCTTGTGATGCCAAGGCCTGTCTCCAGGCATCGCTTTCCACTTTTCCTGGGGAGTGGTGTACATCTGATGTCAAGGCATTCCTGCTGATGTCCACCACTCCCAACCCTGTCTGTTTGCTCTGCACACTTGCTGTACCTCCGGCTTCTTCCAGAGGCCAGTCAGGTGCCAAGACTGTACCCCCCTTCCTCCCAGGAGAGGAGAACTGTCCTCCGGATGCTCAATTCTCTCCCTCCCTGCTGACTCCCGATGGCCCAAGCTCGTTCCCGTACCTGGGTTGCTGGCATGCCACGAGGTGTGGCGTCCAGCACCTCAACCCTCAGCACCACCAGGCTGGACTATAGACAGTTTAAATGAGTTTTTGATTTTCTATTCAAAACTATATGGTCCTATTACTAACCCACCCCATCCTGGGTTAATAGAATAATATTTATAAAATGTTAAATGTCCACACTTAGAAGAATCATAAGCTAATATGCTCACAGACCCATTATCAATACAAGAAATTAGGGAAGCCACAGAAAACTTTTCTATTAATAAAGCCCCAGGATCTGACAGCTTAACGGCAAATATTTTATAAAACTTTCTGTATTCCGTTGTGCCCTATTTCACAATCAATCTTTTCCTATATATTATCTAAAGATATTTCTAAACCTTCCCCTTTAGAAATTATAATTCTCCTACCCAAACCAAACAAACCCAAGAATAGGGTCACTAATTATAGAACAATCTCACTAATTATGATATTGAAATACTAACCTAGAGAGGAATCTGCGTAGAGGAATAAGATCCTCTGGCAATCATTTATATGAAAAGAGCAAGTAGGGTTCAACCTCTTTAAGGCAATCTTCTGACCATATAAGGGAACTCTGTCATGTATTTTCCACGTCCAGGGAATCTCGAGATCCTATGATCTTGGTCTCCCTGGATGCAGAAACAGCTTTTGATTGGGTTAATCATACTTTTTTATTTGCCACCTTAACTAAATTTGGTTTTCCAACATTGTTTACTAACTGGCTTAAAACATTATATTCCAACCCCACAGCTAGAATTAGTTGTAACAAATTAATCTCTTTCCCCTTCAGATTATTCCAAGGTACTCGCCAAGGCTGCCCCCTTTTACTGCTTCTGTTTAACTTTTATTTAGAAACTCTCCTGTTTTACTTAAATTCCAACCCACACATAAAGGGTATCCAAATCATGAGTTTCAACACTAAAATCTCAGCATTTGCAGATGATATCTTGCTCCATCTTTCAAATCCAATTCCTTCTAGCAAAGCCACCTTAGTTACAATTGAGAAATTTAGTCAGGTTTCCAATTACAAGTTGAATAAGGATAAGACAGAGGTGATGCCTCTTAACTAAGTTTATTTAAAGGATGAAGTTCATCAACAAGGTCTAGTATGGAAACCTGAGGGTATCAAATACTTGGGTAGTTACCTCTTAACGGATATAAATAACATGATTAAGCTTAACTTAGATGAAGTGGTGTTAAATATCTCTCAGGATTTAAAAAGATGGAACATGCTCTCTATTTCCTTTTAGGTAGGATTAACATAATTAAAATTAATGTATTCCCTAGGATTTTCTTCCCTCTAAATAAGCTCAATGTATTTCTTCCTTTAACCTGGTTCACAAAACTTATCTCTATCATTAATGGCTTCATCTGGGCACACAAATTTCCCAGAATTGCTTTGGAAAAATTAATATTCCTGAAACATCAAGGTAGCTTAAAATTCCCTAGTTTCACATTGTACTATATGGCTTCACAAGCCAATAAGTACTTAAAACGGTCAGATAATCCACAACAATGTAACATCTATACTCCTTCATGGGTCCATCTAGAAAGGAACATGTTAAAAAATTATAACGCAACCCCAGAGGCAATTTTATATGTTAAATTACATGTCATATCAAAAGGATTAAAAAACTTGGTTATTGGTACATCTTTAAAAGTACACAATCAGATTTGTAAATACTTCAATTTAGACCTGAGTAGTGGTACCAAGCAACTGATTTTACATTCCATGGATCCCCGTTCACCTTTAAATTGATCCTGTGTAACCTTAAATTAAAAGTATAAGATTTGTTAAAGGACAGGGTCCTTTGCTCCCTGAAAGATTTGACACATAAATGGTCTTTAAGTAAAAAGCATACCCAGGACCTTTTTATAATATCCCTAATACTAAAATACCATCTTGGGGACTTTCAATGGCCTGTCAAAGGGGAGATAGACTATTACTTATGCAAGAACTTATAACCAAAAATCACCCCATTTCTAAATTATATCAATACTATTTGAAAATAAGGGTTAAGGAGTCACCATTTCAATCCCCCTTTTGGAATAAAGTAGGCCAGCCTGAAGTTATACCTTGGATGGAGGTATGGCAGAATATATATAAAAACTCCTCCCACTAGATAATTTAAAAGTAATACATTTTAAAACTCTTCATAATGCTTATTTAACCCCCTATAGACTTTACAAGATGGGCTGGAAAGATAATAATCTCTGTCAAAAATGCTCCAAAGAAATAGACTCTTTGGAACATATGTTCTGGACATGTCCTCAGATACAGAGCTTATGGGTTGATATAAAGGATAAAATAGTGGACCGTCTATTTAGGCAAGGCAAGGCATGGCAAGGCAAATTTTATTTTTTCAGGCACCCAATCCCAGAGGCTCTGGGCACCATTAAATTAAAATACAACAGAAAACAATTAAAATACAATAATTAAAATACAAAACAAATCTATTAAGCATATTTAAAAACAGACCGCCCAAAACGGGAGGCCTGACCTAGCAGTAGATTCCTGATGGGGCCATACTTTCAGAGTATCCAAGAAAATAGTATCTAAAAGAAAGTGTCTGGGAATGCCTGGCTGAATAAAAAGGTCTTGAGGTGGGCTTTGAATACTTCAACTGAACGGGCCTCCCTTACTGGTGGAGAGAGCGAATTCTACAGGACGGGGCAGGCGATACTTAAAGCTCTGTCGACGGCAGTTTTTAACCTTTTCCTGGGAATTGCAAGGAGGCCCCTAGAAGAGGACCAGAGGGAACAGACCAAGGCAGCAGGTGTTAGAAGGTCAGACAGGTAGCCAGGGCCCAGTCCATGTAGGGCCTTAAAGGTGAGCAAGCCCACCTTAAAGAGAACCCTCCACCGAACCAGCAGCCAGTGCAGTTCACGCAGCACTGGAGTGGTGTGGCAGTATTTTGGCTACCCCATCAACAACCTGACAACTGTGTTCTGCACTAGCTGCAGTCAGTGGAGGGTACCTTCAGAGACCCTGAGATAGAGCGCCATTTCAGTAGTCAAACCTTGACATCACAAAGGCGTGTACCAAGGTGGGGATGTCCATGGGCAGAACTACGTGTTTGATCCTGGCAATATTCCTCAGATGGTAAAAACTGGTCTGAACAATGGATGACACCTGCAATTTGAGTGTCAATCCGCTGTTGAGGATAACGCCAAGATTGCACACCCTAGAGGAGACCTTCAATGGCACAGACCCGAGAAACAATCCAGTCTCTGCGCCAGAGGCCATCCTGTCACACCCCCTGTTTGACTCCACCACCAGTACCTCCATCTTAAAAGGGTTCAGTCGCAACCAGCTGGAGGCCATCCAGTCACTGATCTCAGCCAGGCAGTTGTTCAGTACATCCACCACATTGGATGTCCCGAGGGCCAAGGATAGATACAGCTGGGTATCATCGGCATAGCAATGAAAATCCAGACTGTACTTCCTAATGATCTCACCCAGGGGCAGTATATACACAGCAAACAACATTGGTGACAAGACCGAACCCTGAGGTACTCAACAAGACAGAAGGCTAGGGGAGGAGGAGAAATTCCCCATCACAACCTGTTGCATCCTGTTTGTAAGATAGGACTCAAACCAGCAGATGACAAGTGCCAGTGAGTCCACAAAATTCCCTCAGGCAGTCAAGCAACACACAATGGTCCACCGTGTCAAAGGCTGAAGGCAGATCAAGAAGAATGAGAATGGTCCCCTCTCCTTGATCTCTTGCCCTGAGGAGATCATTATGCACCTGAACTAACGCAGTTTCCATACTGTGCCCAGCACAAAACCCAGACTGGAGAGGCTCATAGATATCAAAAGCCACGTGGCGTTCTTCGAGCTGCTACACCACAATCTTCTCTACAACCTTTCCCACAAATGGAAGATTGGAGATAGGATGGTAATTCGCCTTGACATCAGGGTCTAAAGATGGTTTCTTCAGAAGGGGTCTCACCAGTGCATCCTTCAAGGCATCTGGAAAGACCCCCAACAAAGAGCACTGGACAATCAAGGCGAACACCAGGCCTATCGAGTCAATACATCCCATTAAGAAATGAGTTGGCACTGGGTCCAGTTTGCAATATGTTTGCTTCAGCCTAGAGACTACCTCAATGACCTCAGCCACCTCCACTGGTTTAAACTCCCCCCAACCAGGCGGAGTGCTCCTCGGACAGCCAGGGCAACCAATGTCAGCCAAATTGTGGCTCACTGGCAGAATTCCCTGCCTGATAGTGGACACCCTGTCTGAGAAGAACCAAGCAAGCTCATTGCAAAAAGCATCTGAAAAAGCTGTTTTTGGCTGTAGACAAGCTGGATGTAACAACATGTCTGCAGTCTGAAAAAGCATAGCTGGTCAGTTCTTCCTGGTGGCAATCTCTCTGGACAGGAACACTGCCTTCTTATGGTTGATTGCCCCCTGGTATACAACATAGTGTGCATGCAGGGCCAGTCAGTCCTCCTCCAGCCCGTTCTTCCACCAGCAGCGTTCTAACCTCAGACCCTTGATCTTCATCACCTTGAGCTCCCCATCAAACCAAAGGGACCTCAAGTGAGAGGATCTGGGTCATACACAGACCAGTGCAAGGGAGTTGAGTGCCTCAGACATTGCCCTATTGTAGACGGCGACTGCTTCACCCATACCCCCTATACATGCACTGCCCACACTAGATAGGTCTACCACTGCCAGAAAACTCTTCGGGGTCAAACCCCTCAAACAGCAGTAGCTTACCATTTCTGCAGGGAGAGGGCTCACAGTGGGGGCCCTGAGTAAGGACTCCACTGTGCAATGATCAGACCAGATGACTCGATCAACCTTGAGGTTATTAATCTCAAGCCCCAGAGAGAAAACCAGGTCCAACATGTGACTGCCCTGGTGGGTCGCAGAAGAAACTTCTTGTGACAGGCCCAGAGATGACATCATCTGGAGGAGGTGGTAACCCAGCCTGGATGATTTGTCTTCGGCCCAAACGTTGAAGTCCCCCAGAACTAAACACCTGGGGCCTCCAATGTTTCATTGACAACAAAGTCGGCTACCTCCTGAAGGAATCCTCCTGCTGCCTCAGGGGAGCAGTAAATCAGGAGGATATTGCAACCTGTGCCTGGACCACCCTGGATGGCCACACATTCAAACAAACTCAGTGTTCTCACTGGGTGCACAGTGAAATATAATTCAGCTCTAAAACAGATGGCCACTCTCCCGTCCCTGTGCTCCACTCTGGGGCAGTGCACTACAGAGTACCCAGGAGGGACGGCTGCCTCTAAAGTCAGGCTGGCATTGTCACCTACCCAGGTCTCTGTGATGCAAGCTGGATCAACTGATGAAATCAAGTCTGCTATAATTGCGGTCTTGTTTCTGATTGATGTGCCATTGCAAAGCCCTGCCCTCAGGGGATTGGTGGGTTGTGCAGCCCCTCTAGCTGCCTGCCCAGTTGGTCTAGTGGAGACCCTGGGGACAGGAACCAAACACATCTGGCCTCTCCCAAGGACCTGTCGAGACCCAGGGCACCTTCTGCACCTGACAACCTCTATCCTACCTCCCCCCCGATATGTCCGAGTCACCCCGCCATGACCGGCCAATGTGACACCTTCTAATCTCAATCTCCCGACAGCGATGAGCTGTGGTGGCAGAAACTGGGAGGTAGGTGAAGGGCAGCAGGTCAAAAAGCTGGGATGCCTCGTACACAATCCTGGCCCACTCCAGACTCCTGGGCACCCCCAGACACATCAACTAAGTTTAAAGCCCCAAAACCATCAACTAAAACTTGTTAACCCAGACTCTCACACACTCACACACCCATACAGCCAATATACACAATCAGTCACCACACACACAACCACTAAAACCATCCCCCACACCCACAAGCCTCCTACCAACCCTCACCAAGGGCAGCAGAACAATGCAGCTGAATAAAACTTAATATCTAGGAGAACACAGTCTCAGGGATCTCACTAATGAAGCCCTACTAGACAGGGCACACAATATGGAACTAGAGAAAAAAAAGAACAGAGTCTGCAGAATTAAACCTCATAGCCCCAAAGTTTAAGGGACTGGGGGCCCTCTCACTGACCCCGGTCTCCAGGCAAAGAAAATATAGTGAAGCAATCAGCACAACAGAGTGCTTTTAGAAGAAGGAGACTATATATGGAACGTTAAAATGTTGGGTTTAGGGGTCTTTCCTAATGAGTTCCCCTTAAGGAATAAATGTATTTTCTCACTCATAGGGGTTACAACCAGACAGAACTTACTTAAACATTGGATAAATAATGATACACCATCATTTTCAGAATGGCTGTCACAAATTTGACTGAATTTACATCTTATTAAAGTAATTAACCATCTTAATGGTAAGGTAAAACAAAATTAATCTATTTGGAATAAAAAAGCTCAAATATTAAATTCAATTTAATTAAGGTATTTTAACTGCAAGCAGATATGATCGCATTCCCTACATATGAAAGTTTTTTTATGTACAAGATTATGCTTTATAATTATACTTCAGTTGATTATTTCCTCTTATTATATATTGGGTTATATTTTTACAAGGCCCTATTCATTTGGTATAAATGATACACTGCTACTTTAACTGTTTTAAGGACCGGGAGGTGGTTAGATTCACTTTTATAAGAGCAATTTTGCTTAAATAATCTTGATTTTTATAACATTTTCAAGGCTCAAGGGTATGCAGAGGGGTTATAGGGAGAGGTTACTTGAAATGTATGTACTTAAATGTCAAATCCAGGAGTTTATTTTTTTTATCTATACTGTACATGTTTTTGGTTTTTGATTTATAATTCTGTTATAGTTTGTTGGAAAATTTAAATAAAGAATGGAAAGAAAAAAACAAAGGTTCATCAAATAAGTTCATTAAGAATGAGATAATATGTAGAACACCTAATAGATAGGAAACATTTTTTAATTTAAGTTACTTCTTACCAGTTATAGTATGTTTTTTCCTTTCCTCTTTTTTTTTTGTTTTATAAGAAGTTAATAAGGGAGAGCTATACATACAGGAGTTATGTGGAATAGGTGGTATAAGCTGGATAAACCAGAAGTATGGACTTTAATAGAAATACTTTTGCAAAGGATAAAGTGATCCAGCAAAATATGAGCTTGATTTCATTAATTTTGTACTGAGGGGAGGCAACTGAAATTCTACATTCTTGATAATCTTGGAAGGATAACAGCAAGGTTACCTGAATTAATGGAACCCATGAGGGACCGGTTCTTTATCTTTATTTTCAAATGAACTAGGTATTTGATACTTTATTTATAATTTGATGGAATAACATCCTGATTTGGTAATTAAGATGTATCTACTATGGTTAATTGTGATTATCTACCCATTGTATCTCTGCAGAGTTATTTTGTGATATATCTAAGACTCTCAATAAAATCACAATTTATAAAAAAAAAAAAAAAAGCCAAGGGCCATTTTGTAACGTACTGTGACTCACTTAAAAACTGTTAAAACTACTTACTAATCCGACTAAACTCCCTAGACAGCAGTGGCGTCATGCCCATAGGGCCTGAGGGGGCATGTGTGCCTCCCCCCCCCCAATATTGTTGTGCAGTCTATTAAAAAATAATTCATTTAGAATTTTATTTTATTTGGAGGGCTGAAAAACAACACTGCTGTTTTTCAAAGTAATTTTGGTGGGGGGTTGGGGTTCAGGATTCTATTGGTATAGGATTGAACTGAGCGCCATGCGTAGCCACCGGTGATGTTAAAAAATGCACTAAATGTCTGTCTTTGCATGCATCTGACTTGCATTGCTTGCTTGCTCCTGCTAGCAACTGGCTTTGGGGCTGTACCTGTAAGAATAATTTAAAGAACAGAGACAGATGATTGGTAGTCCAACCATGCTGACAACAATCTGCTCCAATCATTTCTCCTTTTTGTTTGCCTTCTTGAGCCACTGCCAGCCAGCCAATCACCACGAGGCGCGAAGAAATATCTCGCGTGGCAAACTGGTTTGTTGATTCATTCCTTTATGTGCCATCTCAGTCAGTCAGTGACCGATCAGTTGTTCCTTCAGAGTCAGATAGGACAGCGTGGTGAAGGAAGCAGTGCCCAGCTGCTGAGGATGTGAGGTGACCCAAGCAGATGGCCAGTGAAGGAAAATCAGCTGTAGTTCAATTGCCTGAGTGTGAGTGTGTGAGGATCAGGAGTGGGACTGAGATTTGGGGTCAGGGAAAAAAAACAGTGCCGAGGCCTGGCTGGTGGCCCGTGTCCTGTACAGTCCACACGGAGTTTGATTGGAGACAAGTGCATACTACAACAACATGTTCCCTATTTTTCACAAAAAAGTATTATAAGGGAAACATTTTAAAGATAATTATTTGTAGTCCTTGCACAACTGAACAAAGTGTTTGTAGGACGAAGAAAATATTTTCAGTACACAAGCTTTCAGTCCTTACAGTGCCTGGCAGAAGGGTACTGATTTGCGAGGCTTGAAAGTTTGTACACTGAAAATTTCTTGTTGATCTCATGAAAGATCACATATTTGTTCATCTTCCATGATGGTGAAGCCAGTATGCATGTATCTATGGTGGGAGAAATCTCACGACAACTGGCCTGCTCTTTGTTGTGGTCCATGGTGAAGTTCTGATTGGCAATTCAGCAGCGCTTTATAGGTAACTGGGGTCGTGCTGCAGGTTGTTACAGAACATAAATCAGTAGCAGTTGGTTGGGTATAAGGTGCAGGATCTATCTAGAGAGCTCACGTCCACTGTGTGCATCATACTTCTCAACTTTTCGTCAACAAAATTTGTGATAAATGGGCAAAATGTGTGACATAGCAAACCTGACACTGTAAGCTCAGAACAGTGGATATCAGAGCATTAATGTTTATAATGCTTGCTTATAACTGAACATCTTTTGTTTATTTTTGCTCTGGTCTGTGTGGAGTATTGTGTTGTCAATGAGATGTCGAGTTCAGGATAGGTAAAATGAGTGATGTACCTTGTAATGTGTGACATTTGAGGGCTGTAACTACGTGGAACAGTGTCATGTAGAAAGATGCGAATGGTGAGGCTGGAATTTGTGCCTTGGGACCTCAGCCAGTGTCCCAGACTGTTGATCCACAACATGCACCAGGAATGTTCTATTTTAGGTTTACTTCCAGGAAGTCCAAGAACAGCATCCATCCACTTCTTTCTTGGCATATCTCTGCATGGTTTGTAGGGTGGCATAGTTTCTAGGGAACAGAAGAGACATAAACTTTGTGAATGGATTGCTCTGTGCAGCATCCGAGGAATGGAGGGTGTAATTTTGAAGTTGGCCAAGTGATCAGCTGAGCTTTTCTTGCTGCTCTGGACTCACTTGGTGATGACTGGCACACACCATGAAGAATGATGTTATTGTTGGTGCATATTAAACATAGACTAATCCATTCCAGTGCCCTCTGTAGTACTGGACCCAAGCCTAGGAAATTTGGTGTTTGAAGAGTGTATCCACTAGAATTATTTACTGATGGAAGATGAACACATATCCTTATCTGACTGAGTACAACTAAATGTAATTGTTTGCTCATGCCCATCGCTGACTTTGCAGTACCGGGAGGGGGCGGGATTGAGCAGTGTTGCAGATGCCATTTAATTTTCTCAATCTGCACTGGGAAGTTAGAAGTTAATGGATCAGCTAGGAGTGGACTAAGTAGTTAGCTGATTATATATGATAAAACACTCACAACATGCACAAGTTCTGACTAATTCTTTAAAAAAATGTTAAAATACAAAAGGTAACACTGTAAGTAGAATGAACAAAGGACAAAAACTATTTATCATTGCTCTAACCTATATCAGTATTATGGCATTTAGCTTGTTGGGGAACAGCTTTCTGGGATGCTAAAAATCACCAAAATGCACCACTTGACTTCAATTTTTCTAAATATTTCCGGGGGGTGGGGCATGTCCCCGGACCCCCCTACAGAGGTTGAGATTTTGTGTCGCTCCAGAATCTCTGACTGCATGATGCTGCTGCTAGACAGTCACTTTTTCTTGTTGAGTGGTGCTTGTGCCACTCACGTTCACACTGTACAGTGGCGTGAGCTTTTAAAGTGCCATGCTGTGCCCCTCTCAGCTGGCTCCCCTCTTTGTTTGGGCTTGCCACTGAGCGTCCTTAACCAGCGGACAGCAGCAGGAACTGAGCAGGCAACAAACAGATCACTTCTCTATTCAGGTGGTCCGGTAGCAGGTTTGCTACAAAGTCACTGGAACCTCTTTCACTGTAGGCAGATGAGCAAGCAGCTTCAGCAAAGATACATGCAGAGTTCTTGCAGCCAGATGGAAAATGCCGAAATCTACCTGCTGTACAATGGCACAAGCTTTTAAAGCACTGCGCCCTCTGATTGGGCTCACTGCTGAGCCCACCCTAACCAGCAGACAGTGATGGGAACTGAGCAAGCAATAAACAGGGAAAGTTCTCAGTTTAGGTGGTCTGGTAGCAGGCTTGCCACAAAGTCACTGGAACCTCTCTCACTGTAGGCAGATGAGCAAGCAGCTTCAGCAAAGGTAGATGCAGAGTTCTTGCAGCCAGATGGAAAATGCCGAAATCTACCTGCTGTACAGTGGCACAAGCTTTTAAAGTGCTGCACTCCACCCTTCTCAGCTGGCTCTACTCTCTGATTGGGCTTGCCGCTGAGGACCCCTAACCAGCGGACATCAGCGGGAACCAAGGAGGTAGCAAACAGGGACTGTTCTCAGTTCAGGTGGTCCAGTAGCAGGCTTGCCACAAAGTCACTGGAACGTCTTTCACTGTAGGCAGCTGAGCAAGCAGCTTCTACAAAGGTAGATACAGTGTTCATGCCGCCAGATGGAAAATGCCGAAATGGAAGTATGCTGAAATGGTCACAAAATGCACCTTCAACAAAATAGTGTGAGTTGGTTTACAGGATCCAAAGGTAGTAGAGTACAGATCTGAAAGGGAACTCCATGAGTACCAGTCCACTCTTCTGGTACCACACCTAGAACCTCTTCCACTTGAATGGATAGGTCCATCAGGTAGAACTGTTCTGTGAAGCCTCCAACACTGTCACAACCTCCTCTGAGAGACTAAGAGACACAAACGCTAACTTCTCAAGAAGCACGCAGCCAAATGCAGGGACTGGAGATCAATGTATTGCATTCTCCCCTTGGACTGAGTGAAAGGGTCCAACCTGTGCAGGCTCTTGAGACAACGGTCTATGCTGAAGTGAAAAGGTTTTTATACCAGAATAAATAAGACCAGGCAAGAACTCTATGAGTATCACCTAAGCTATTTTAAGCATGCCTTCAGCAAGACCTTGGGCACCAGTGCCAGCTTGTCAGTGCAGTGGCAGAACTACTGCTTGCAATGCCAGTGACCTTGGTTAAAGAATGAATCCGGGTCACTGGAGGGATGGCTGAGCATCTCATGGATGCTCACCTCCTCAGGGGAGGAAGGGCTCTGGTCTACCCTATTCTACGGTCACCTGGGTGACCACAGGAGGCGGTACAGGCAGGAACTAGTATGTGGAAGGGGAGCGTCACTGCACTGATGTCGAGGCCTAACACTGCACCACTCCACCGATGCTCGAGGGTGAGGCACTAATAAGAAAAATTCCCTCACCCATGCAGGATGCTGTCCACTGCCCTGCCACAGGTCCCACATCACTGACCAAGGCTCTTGCTCCTCATCAAAGCTCAACTGTGTCCACAGGTTACAGGTGGTGGTCCCCAGGCAGCAGTCCTCTTGAGGGGTCATCCACAGGGATAACGGAGTGAGGTTAGTCTAGGGGATGGTGGGTGACAGGACTGGGCAGGGCAGAGGATCAAAGGGGGCCAGGCGGGGTTCATTGCAGGGCAAAGGTCTCCTACTAAACTGTGCCCCGATATGGGGTATGTGCACAAAAGAGTGGCAGCTTGTGGTTGTCCCAAGATGTAAAAAGGTCTATGCAGAGAGTCCCCCAGTGTCAAAACAGATCAAATTCAACATCCTGGTGCAGAGATCTGTTGTGGGACTTGTCTCTCAAGCAGCTGAGGCAGTCTGTCAGCTCACTGTCCACATCAACAATGGGGGTGACAAACAATGAGACACTGAGACTGGACATCAGTGACCACGTCCCCAGAGCTTCTTCACAGAGTCTGAAGAAATGGACTCCCCACTGCTCATTCACAGAGAATGTGCCATGATGTTGTCCATGTAAACAGAGATTGGATGACTAGCCACTGTTGAGGAGAAAATGTGCAATACCAGATGAATTGCTCTTAACTCGAGCACACTGAAGTGCAGCTGCTGCTCCTGCAGAGTCCACAGCTCATGCTCCTGCAAGTCATCCAGATATGTCCCCTAACCCGGGAGATTCAGATTTAAATTATTTTATTGATCGACACAAAAGTCATGACAATTCATTCAAACTTAAGAGAAGCACATTATGCTTTACTGTTAAAAATAATCAATGTGGGAGTTGTGCAGACATTTCTGAGAAATACAGTATACATTTTTTAAAACACAGTGCAAGCTCTCAGAGACAAACCTGCTCCCCGGGAGCCTTCTGGGTCGAGAGGGCAACTAAGCAGCCCTTCCCCACAGCCGACAGACTCTTCCCAAGCCCCACGCTGATCGCCCCCTGCAAAAGGCATGGAATTCAAACTGAGAAATCTGCACAGGTAAAGGAGACCAGGACGAGCGAGGAGTGCAAACGGCAGAGCAAGGACCCCACCACCCTTGGTCGTCACTCCTTTTTATAGGATAAAGCACCTGACTGAAATTAACCGATCAGGTGACTTTTCCATTTGCAGGTTATCACAGCTGTCCACTAGTGGCCGCTATAACAAAAGGAGCTTCTGGCTACCATGCCCAATACAAAACTCCAATACCCCCTCTAGTGGCGTTTAGCCATCACTGCACCTGTTTTCTCTAATTCCAGCCTTTTTGCACCACCTGCAAATTACTGTGCAACTCGGGACCTAAAGACTCCCACCTGGGGGTTGTACTATGCTTAGAGTGGGTGATTGGCCAGTCCTACTGTCTGTCCCCTGTGGGGATCAAATTTGGGAGGGATTAATTCTGTCCTCACAACTCTAGGGGACTACTTGTATTACGCTGCTGCCTTTTTCCCCCTTCTCTTCCATACCTATTGTGGCGGTGTTGTCTAATCTTCTGGGTGGTACAGATCTTTATAGCTGATCTTTCTCTGCAGTCATCTGTGGTCTATAAAGTTGTAGTCAACTGTAGTCACTAGCCATTGGTGATGTGTGTTTATCTTACTGTCTGCCCTTGTCTCGCTGCTTTACCATGGGCTGCTTGCTTGAAAATTACTGTGTTGGGCTACAAGTGTGAAATAGGCTTCCCAGCGGTACTCTGCTCCTGGTGGAGTGACGGCTGTAGGTCTAACTGTTCTTTTTGACTGCTCCTTAGTACCCTCCAGGTAGCCTAGGGGGTCTGGTCACCCCTATCTCCCTCATTTCTCCTGGGCCCCGGTTGTATTTAAGTCTGACTCTGGTGTGCATTTAGAGCTATGGGGGCCCTGAAGCATTCCAGGAGGGGGTCTGCGTCAGTCCCCATCTCTAACGCCCTCGCCATAGGGCTGCTCATGGTATTGTTCCTCCCTATTATCACTCTGGACTGTGCTCCCCACATGGGGCAACTCGGGTTCTCACCAGGATTACTTGATGAGTGGGACTTTACTTTTTCTAACCTAATAGCCACCAGGGACAGACAGACTCCCTGGCCCATCTGCTGCCTTAACCTGTGGTGTTTCCTGTACCTTATCAAAGTGGTCAGGCGCATCGGCCGCAGGACGTCCACGAAGGCAGGCACTCTCCCTCTGAGGCATTTCCTCTGGCTCCTACTGGTGACACTCGTCCTGGCAGGGGATGTGGAGTTGAACCCAGGTCCTACATGTCAAGCCCTCTCCTCTCCTGTGGGCTGGCAGTCAGAGAATGGGCTGAAAATAGCTCATTTTAATGTCCGTAGCTTTCTTCCCAACATGGCTGAACTCCATGCCTGGGTCACCCACTACAAGCCTGACATCCTAGAGATAACCGAATCTTGGCTTAAACCCTCGATCCCAGACTCTGCTTGTGTGCTTCCCGGCTTTGACTTCCTCAGGCAGGATCGTCCAGGAAAAAAGGGGGGGGGGTGGTATTCTGGTTTACTACAGGAGCCACCTTAACCTGTCGGTGCTGACCTGCCCTCAGCCAGAGCAGTCTTCCTGTGAGCTGTTGCACACTGTTCTGCTTCTTGGGAATGCAAAGAAACTGCACATTATATGTACCTATAATCCCCCCATGAGTGGCGTACTGGGCTTATCCTCCCTTCTTGAATCTGTTGGTTCCAGGACAGGAAACAATGAGGTAATAATCCTAGGGAATATCAACCTAAACTGGCTTGGAGGCAATGTCAAGCAGTATGAAACTCTGCTAGCTGGCTTCTCAATGTCCCAACTCATTCAGGAGCCCACCAGATGGCAGTCCATAGGTGGTAACAGCTCTCTCCTGGACTGGGTCCTGACCAACAGGCCTGAGCGGATTAGCTCCTCAGGTACCCTCCCAGACTCCATCGCTGACCATGCCCCGGTGTACAGCATATGGAAGATCTTCACCCCCAAGATCCCTCCCAAAATCATCCAGATCAGGGACTTCTCCAGGTTTGACCCGGGGACTTTCCAGGAGGATCTCATGTTCCTTGACTGGTCTTCAGTGATGGATGCCCAGAATGCTTCCTCGACAGTCTGTCACTTCAATAGTATCTTCGGGATGTTACAGGATAAGCATGCCCCCCCCCCCCCGGTCAGACGGAGGGTAAGGGGGGCTGTCACAAAATGGTTGCATGGGAGCCTCCTTGCTCTCATGAGGGCTAGAGATAAATGTTGGGCCAGTTTCAAGGTCTCAGTGGACCAGATCATATTCCAATGCTACAGGAGGCTCAGGAATGAGTGCAAAAAGGCTATCAGGGTTGCCAAAAGCGACTTCTGTAAAGCTGCCTTGCAGACCTCAGCTAAGGACCCTAGGAACTTCTGGAGGAATATTAAAAACATAGTGAGTGGCTCCTCCTCCTGTGAGGCTCCGGACATGCTCATTGATGGTGCTAGCTGTAATAATACGCTAACCATTGCAAATGCATTCAATGCTCACTTCTCAGACCTGTTCATGTTCACCTCACTATTCTTCTTCACTGGTCATGATAGTCCTATCCAAGTCCCTCTGCCTCAAATGGCACCTTCCCCCCATCCTCCATTTTATCTCAGGGCTGTGAAGGTAAAAGAAATGCAGAGATTGCTAACTGGTCTCTCACCCTTTTCTAGTGCTGGCCTTGATGGCGTGGAACTAAAGCTTCTCTGCCTTGCCACTGCCTACATTGCCTCCCCTCTGGCCCATATCATCAACCTATCCTTAGCCTCTGGGGTTGTCCCAGAACTGTGGAAGGTGGCACGGGTTGTCCCTGTGCTCAAACAGGGCAACCCCAGGATCCTTGACAACTATTGTCCGATTGCCATTCTGCCTGCCATCAGCAAACTCCTTGAGAAAGTTGTGGAGGGACAACTCTTGGATTATATCCAGGCTCATGAGCTTCTCCCTCACAGCATGGCTTTCAACAAGGGCACAGCACCACCTCTGTGCTGGTCTCTGTCACTTCTGGGATAAGGGCTGCTATGGACCAGGGCGGACTCTCTGGGGCCATCTTTATTGATCTCTCTAAAGCCTTTGACCTTGTTGACCATGCCTTGCTATGCTCTCAACTTGGGTCTTTGGGCTTATCCCCTCTGGCCCTGAGTTGGTTCTCTAACTACCTTCATGGAAGGCAGCAACTGACCAAATATAGTAAGGTAAGCACTGGACAGTAGTAAGGAAACCTTCCCCCAGGCCACACTGGACAGTAGGAAGGGAACCTCCCCCATCCAGGGAGCACTAGCGCCACCACCACTACCTCAGAGGTTGCGAAGAAAGCACAGCAGTTGGACCACAGTGGGCTCAGGGAGGGTGAGGATGGTGGAACAGAGGCACACCCAGTCAATTGTTCCACTCCACAATCCATACACCATTCTGGGGAGCATAGCTCCCTATGGATGCACCCGAGAGAAGACTGATGCACAAATGTCACAAGGAGGCCCACAGGAAGGAGGCAGAGGACACCACAGGAAAGGAAGCAGCTCCTGGTGGGGGACTCAATTATTAGGGGTATAGAACTGGGGGGGGAGCTGGGAAAACTGAAGTAAGGTGCCTGCCTGGTGCCATGGCTTGGAGGGACAGAAAGCGCATCCTCAGGATCACGAGAACAGCTGCAAGGGAGTCTGAGCTGGACATAATTGTCCACCTAGGGACAAATGACTTGGCTCATCATGAGATTAGAGCAGTGCAGGAGGACATTGCAGAATTGGGGAGGGGCCTAAGACAAGTAACACACACAGTATCTTCTCAGAGGTGCTGCCTGTCAAAGGCATGGGGGAGGCGAGGATAATTAGCACCATGCAGTTTAATGAATGGTTGAAAAAATGGTGTGGAGCACAGGGGTTTGGCTTCATTGGGACTGGGGTTCCACCTGAGGGACACCAGCCTATACTGGCAGGATGGTCTGCATCTGTCCAGGAAGGAACAAGTCTTTTGAGCAATTGGTTTAAATGCTTCATTGGCAAGCTTTTAAACTAGTCAAAGAGGGAGGCACTGAAAGCAGCAGAAAATCCCAGCCTCCCTACAAAACAGGGTACTAATGAGAAAAGACCGGTAGAACGGTCAGTGGGGGATGCTGCAACAGAAGGTAAAACCATCAAAAATGGAGAGCAATGAGTACCAATGCCCGTAGTCTGGTAACAAGCTTCCTGAATTAGTGGCCTTGAAGGAGGAGGAACATCTGGATATCATGGCAGTCACAGAAACATGGTACACATTAAAACCATGACTGGGATGTAAACATACCAGGATACACTATCTACAGGAGGGACAGGAGGGTAAAAGAGGAGGAGGAGTAGCTCTTTACATAAGGGAAGGAATCAAAGCAACAGAACAAAAGGGTAAACAGGGAGGAGAAGAAGCACTGTGGGTAAATTTGGAGACAGGCAATGGCACCACAATCCGCACAGGGTTAGCACAGACTTCCTTCTCAGGGGAGGAAATGAGAAGGAAATGATAGAAAGTATACTAGAATGGCAGAAAAGGGGAGATATTGTGATGGGTGATCTGAATATGTCAGATGTTAACTGGAGTGCAGTTGCAGCAGCTACTCAAAGAGTGGAGTTAATCTAGATGCCCTACAGGGGCATGCCTTAGACAACTAGTACTGGAGCCCACTTGAGAGGGAGCAATATTAGACTTGATTCTCTCAAATGGAGATGGAGAGGATCACAGATGTAGAAGTGGGTAGCCATCTGGGAACTAGCGACTATCGAACAGTATGGTTCACAATAAACACAGCAATAGAGTCAAGCCATACAAAGACAAAAGTACTGACTTTAGGAGGGCTGACTTTGCTAAAATGGGTGAGTGCCTAAGGAATGCACTAGCAAATGGGCAGAAAGGAGGGTGGAAGAACAATGGGAATAATAAAACTGCCATCACAGAGGTAACAAGCCTTTGTGTGAAGCAAATAAACAGAACAAACGATGTAAGAAACCACTATGGTTCTCAAAGGAAGTGGCAGTGAAGGTTCAAGAAAAGAAAGCATTCAGGAAGTACAAGGAATTGCAGAAGGAGCAGGACAGAGAACTGTATCAGTTAAAGCAAAAGGAGGCTGGGAAGGCAGTCAGAACAGCAAAGGCCCAAACCGAGGAAAAGATAGCCAACTCAGTTAAGAAGGGGATAAAACCTTTATAGGTACATCAGGGAGCAAAGGAAGACCAAGGGAGGGATAGTGAGGCTTAATAAAGGGAGGGAGGGTGGGCAGAGGAGACTGTGAAAAGGCAGAGATACTAAATAAATATTTTGCTCAGTATTTACAAATGAAGAGGGAGGTACATAAAACAAACAGTAGAAACACTCTGGATACAGAAGTTGATACTAGCCCATTTACAGAAGAAAGGGTTCTGAAATAACTCTTAAAACTGAAGGTGGACAAAGCAATGGGGCCTGATGGGATTCATCCCAGAATTCTAAAAGAACTAAGGGTAGAACTAGTGACACCACTGACTCCTTTTAACAAATCTTGGGAGGATGGGTGGTACCTGAGGACTGGAGAAGGCAGATATGATTCCTCTCACAAAAGTGGGAGCAAGGCAGAAGCAGGAAACTACAGACCTGTTAGTTTAACCTCAGTGATAGGGAAAATGATGGAATCACTTCTGAAGGAAAGAATTGTCAGTATCTAGAGGCCAGAGGGCACAGGACCCTAGGCAGCATGGATTCACAGCGGAAGGTCATGCCAGATGAATCTGATAGATTTCTTTGACTGGGTGACCAAAGTAGTAGATCAGGGAGGGCTGTGGACATGGCCTACCTAGACTTTAGCAAGGCATTTGACACAGTCCCACACAAAAGATTAATATACAAGTTAGCCAGCCTGGGAGTGGGTCCCAAGATGACAGCCTGGGTAAAGAATTGGCTGAGAATAGAACACAGAGAGTAATAGTAAATGGAGTCCACTCAGAAGAAAGGAGGGTTACTAGTGGGTACCGCAGGGTTCAGTATTAGGACTCGGTCCTCAATGTCTTTATAAGACATTGCAGAAGGACTGAAGGAAAAGTATGTCTCTTTGCAGATGACACAAAGATCTGCAACAGAGTTGATGCACAGGGTGGGGTGGAAAGGATGAGAAGGGACTTGGCAAGGTTAGAGGAATGGTCAAATGTATGGCAGCTTAGATTCAATGCTAAGAAGTGTGGTAATGCACCTGGGAAACAAAACCCAGGGAAGAGTACACAATGGGGGTGAGATACTAACAACAACAAAATGGAAAGGGACCTGGGGGTAGTCATATCAGATGACCTAAAGGTGGGCAAGCAATGTGAGAGGGCAGCAAGGAGGGCTTGGGGATACTGGGATGCATAGGAGAGGCATCACCAGTAGAAAACAGGAAGTTATTATCCTCTGTACAGACAGCTGGTGAGACCCCATCTGGAGTACTGTGTGCAGTTCTGGAGACCCAATCTCCAAAGACATAGACAGGATGGAAGCTGTCCTGAGGAGGGAACTAAAATGGTGCAGGGTCTGCACCAGAAGACATATGAAGAGAGACAAAAGGAGCTTAATATGTATAGCCTCGAGGAAAGGAGGGAGAGGGGGGACATGATAGAAACGTTCAAGTACCTCAAGGGAATCAACAAAGTCCAAGAGGGTAGCATCTTTCAAAAAAAGAGGTGTGCAAGAACAAGAGGGCACAATTTGAAGATAGAGGAGGGCAGCTCAGAGGTAATTTAAGGAAGTATTTTTTCACAGAGAGGGTTGTGGATGCATGGAACGGCCTTCCAGAGGAGGCTGTGGGTCAAAATCAGTGGTGGAATTCAAGCATGCATGGGACAGTCATAAGGCAATTCTAGGGGGTTGGGGTAGGAAGAAGTAGGCTGCTGGTTAACTAGGAACTGCAGCTTATCCAGTAGGTAGGGTAATGGGCGGACTGGGTGGGCCAAGCGGTCCTTATCTGCCGTCAAATTCTATGTTTCTATGTTAAGGTGCTCTTGGACACCACCCCCATGTCCTCAGGGGTCCCCCAAGGGTCAGTCCTTGGGCCCCTGCTTTTTTCCATCTTCATCAACGACCTTCCCTCCTCGGCAGCCTCCTGCAGGGCTGTCCTGCATGCTTATGACCTTGTTATCCTCACTCATTCAAAGGATATTGGGGTCATTAACCACCAGCTGAGTGAGGGTTTCAGGAGTGTCCATTCCTGGATATCATCCCATAAGCTGGTCCTAAATCTTAAAAAGACCCAGGCCATGCTGTTCGGTTCCCGCTGAGTTAAAGGCCTCCTGTTCCTATGTGCATCTCGGTATTGATGGCACTCCTGTTCTCACCACCAATTCTGTCAAATACCTTGGGGTGACACTTGACCCGCAGCTCGATCTTGGTCAGCATATCCAAAATGCATGTAGAGCTGTTAACTGGAAATTGGGTTTGGCTTACAGGGCAAAGAATAACCTTACTCCGGCTGCTCTTCTAGCACTGTCTAGAGGGGTGCTTCTACCATCCCTCTGTTATTGGCTCCTTTTGTTTGCCAATACCTCTAAGATCCACCTCTCTAGATGGACCATTGCCTATAATAACATCTGCCGTTTTGCTCTTGGAGTCCCTCATCTCACTCACCACTGTGATCTGTACAGTAAGCTCAGCTGGCTCTCCCCACCCAATTGTTTGAATTTTGTTGTGAGCAGTTTCACGGGTAAGGTACTGGGTACTGGCACCCCCCTGGACTGATGGAGTTCCTTGTGGCAGCAGCCCCCGCTACCTACCCCCAAGGTTACTGGGCCCTGCTATCCTTAAGGTCCCTCCCACTATACCAAAATGGGGACAGAGACTTTCAGGCCACGTGCTCTCCAGACTGTGGAACTCCTTCCTGTCCAAGTCTCGACTCCCCAAGTCGGGCCTACACCTCCCTGTGGAACCACTTGAAGCTCTCATCAGTATGTGACTGTCTTAACCTCCTGATTAGCCTGGTCCTCTGCATAGTATACTTGAGTGTATTCATTCCATGTATCTTGCAAATGTGCAAATTTTGTATATCTGTATATATATTGTCAGGACGTTGTGTCAGTGACGCTGTACCTTAGCATATTGACTATGATTACTGTCGTGACCTGAGATATTTTACTATGTATGTTATGCTTCTCCTGACATCTGTGTATCTGCCCTACTTGCTTCAAATTGTACTCTGTATGTTCTTTGGTTTCCTGTACTCTCCCAGGTCGTACCTGAAAATAGGCATGTGTTTGTCTAGTGTACTTACCTGGTTAACAAAAGCTAAATAAATAAAGTGTTAGCTCAATAATGATATATGTGATAGAAAAATTCCTTCAATAAAACTTTTTTAAATAATTCTTCCATTTTCAGTTTTATTTTCCTTATTTTCATACATTTCTTTAAAGAAAAAATTATTCACCGTAGTAATGTTGTTTCTTCCAAAGGGATTCTTCACTATGCAAAGGCAGGTAAAGCTGAGGGTGAGCACAGGAACAGTGGTGCCAATTCAAATACGGACAACCACAGAAAAATGAAGAACGGCACTCACCACTTGTCAGTGAAGAATAAAAAATTAAAATAGAAGTGCAGTTAATTTCTTTAATTCATTTCCTGTCTGATGAAGCCCCTAACTGGCTGGGCAAAATATTAGGTCATTGGGCATCTCCATGTCCGTTATTCTAAACTCCTGTTTCTTGCTTTTTACTTATGTCTATCATTGGAAAGTGAATTACAGAAGTCAGTCGCACTTCTACTGCCTTTGTTTTTTGATTCTTCACTGACAAGTGATGTGTGCCATTCTTCATCTTTCTCTGAATTCCTCACTTATGTTTCACAGCAGCAATCATTTCCCTAAAATGAGCAGCCCTGGAGAGTTAGAATGTTATGCTAATGATGAAACTTTAGAATGAAATTACAATTCTGCTGTTGGTCATGCTCACCCCTGCCTTCCAATGTCAGATTTATTTCTAGAGCTAGAGTGAACTGTGACCACTAAAACTAGCTAAATGGCTACCAAAATAGTTTTAGATTTTCTCAAAAAAAATGTTTTACAAATGTTTGAAACAAGGCAGAGCCAACGTATTTAGTCTGAGAAAAAGAATTTAATTCAGACCAATGAGAAACAATTGTAAAGGCATAGTAACAAGTAACATAGTAACAAGCAAGGCTCAAGCAAATGGTAAATAACTGATTTGTGTCTGAACCTTTTATCAGGTTCCGGAAGGGAGGCAGCGATTAGGGATTGTTAAAAATAGTGAGAGGTCCCTTTGGAAGAAACAACATTACTATGGTGAGTAACTTTTTCTTCAATCCCCAGGAATCCCTCACTCACGTTTAACAACAGCAGACTCCATAGCAGTACCTTGGGAGGCTGGGTACAGAACCTATTTGGGGAAAAGGTTCTGCAAGACAGCAGTGCCAAGGCTGGCATCCCTTCTGGACTGTATGTCCAGAAGTAGTGCTTTGTGAAAGTGTGTACTGTTTTCCCAGTAGCTGGTTTACACATTTCTTGCAAGGGAATACCCCTGGATGCTGCCACAGAGGCAGAGATGTCTCTTGTAGTGTATGCCCTGAGACTGCTGGGTGGAAATTTGCCAGCTTTGCCATAACAGCACTGTATGCAGGAGACAATCCAGTGAGAAATGGTTCTTCTTCATGCTGGTTTGCCTTTCCCCACTTCACCATAAGTGACAAACAGTTTAGTGCTAGTGGACCTGACAGCCTTTGTGTGCTTCAAGTAGTAGTTTCCTTTCAACAGCCAGACTGCTCCTGAGATGGATTTTTCTGTAAAGAAAACAGGAAGGGCAAGTGACTGATTCAGATGGAATTCAAACGCCACTTTTGGGAGGAATTCCCTATTTGTCCATAGGACTACCTTGTCCCTATGGAAGATTATGTAGTTAGGATCTGTGCAGCGAGCTTGTGGCTCATTCACTCTTCTGACAGACGTCATCACTATGAGGAAATTGTTTTCCAGGTGACATACTTCAGTGCAGCAGTGGACATGGGCTCGAAGGGAGCCTCCATTAGCTGAGTTATGCACACATTCAAGTCCTTAGGAGGAACAGGATCCCTCACTGGAGGGTACATGTGATTAAGGCCTTTGAAAAACTTTCTAAAAATAGGCTGTGAAGCCACTGATCTGTCCTTGCCAGCTGATGTGTAAACTGGCACTGCTGCCAAATACACCATCAGGCTTGATGGCCTTAAACCCATAGACTGGAGGTGGATTATGTAGTCTAGGATTGTATATAGAACTGCCTGAAAGGGGTTAATCTGTCTAGGGATACACCAGAGGGAAAATATTTTCCATTTTGAAGCATACGTTCTCATTGTTGCTGGTTTCTTAGACACCTTCAACACATTCGTTAATTCTTCAGAAAGATTTAGCCCAGAAAGCTCTAGGTCCTTAAGAACCATGCTCTGAGGTGAAGAGTTCTCAGATCTGGGAATGTTATTCTGCCCTGAAACAGTGTCAGCAGACTGTATCTCAGAGGTAGGTTGATAGAAGGCCTGTTGGAGAGGGACAGGAGCAGGGAGTACCAGATCTACCTGGCCTAGTCTGGAGCTGTGAGAATCACTGTTGCTGACTCCCTTTTCAGTTTTATCAGTACTTTCAATAAAAGTGGGAATGGAGGGAAGGCATACAAAAATTTCCCTGACCAGTTGAGAACTAGAGCATCCTCTAGGATTGAACCACCACTGGGGATCTGCAACAAAAGAGTGGGAGCTGGAGGGCATGGCAAGCAGCCGACAGCATCGGTCGCACTCCAAGGAGCTCCTACACTACCTCTGGGAATACCTTTTAAATTCCGTTTTTTTTCAAGTGGGACCTGTAATATTTGATCACAAATCCTGAGATAGCGTAGAACCGGAGCTACCCAGCGATTTTTGAGACTGTACGCAATGGGGAATCCTCATAAGACGGGACAAGAAGATTCGGGCCAAGGGAAACAAGGCAAGAGGCCTGATGGTACCGAACAACGCACCTTCATAGCTGAAGTGACTGGAGAGCATGAATCTTCAAATAGTGCTGTTCTACAGGCGGTTCAGGCCCTTGATAAATCATTGCAAGCACTCGATGCAAAAATTATCTCTTTAATACAAAGGTATCTGATTTGGAGACTAAAGTTACAACTGTCTCAGTGGAGTCATGAATGGTGAAGAAATCTGCTGATAAAACTTCCGCAGTGACTGCAGGGCTTGTTTCTGAGAACAAAATCCTTCAGCTCCATCTAGAACATCTTGAAAACGGAGCTCGGTTGGCACATGTTCGTCTCCTCGGCGTCCCTGAGGGTTACGTAGGGGATGATTTATGCAGTTTCATCTCCCAGTTACTTTTAACTAATTTTGGCCTCTTACTCACTGACCTTATTTTCAATGCCTACCGGATCACACCATGGAGGAAAATTGCAGATCAAGATCAACCCTTCGCTATCCTGATTGTTACAGCAGGGCAGCATATCAGGGACAGAATCCTTCACGCTGCAAAAAATAAGGGCCCTTTACAGTTGTCAGATGGCTCCAGGATCTTCTATTTTCTGAATCTCAGTTATAGCACTCGTCAGAGAAGAAAGGTCTTCAATGCGGTCAGAGGGGAGTTAAAGTCTCTAAGGGTTAATCATTCATTATTAGTGCCTGCGAAGCTCAGAATTTCATACTCAGGTAAAACTTATATTTTTACTGATCCATCAGAAGCAGGCAAAAGACTGGCTAAGATCAAAGAGGACTTTATGCAAAATGCATTAAACCCTGAAGAGACAGATGAGTGCTGAAAAGAAGCTCTAAGTACTGATTTGTAACTCAGTAACTTCCTTGGTATGGTTACTGATTATCAGGAAAAGTCTCTAGGTTCCTAAGACACAAAAGGTTTTTCTTCATTCCCTGTATATAATTTTACAGTTCCCTAAGTAATGTTATATTAAGGAAAATACTGGTTGCTTCAGGGGTGTGCAGACTCCATTGTTTGCCCCAATTATAGAAATGATTATCGAATGCCGAGATTATCAATCAATCAATCAATCAAAATCTTTATTTTACCAGGTGAACATCATTGAGCAATGCTCATTTTCAAGATGGACCTGGACAGAACATATAGTCATAAATTACACTGGACAAAAGGCAAGGGGTAAAATAGCATAGAATTACAGAGACTATGTGATACAATCAGCAGGACTAGACAATATATTTACAGTGTATAAACATTTACTGGTCAATTGCAGATTAAATGGTACAATCAGCAGGACTAGACATAATATTTACAGTGTATAATCATTACATTGGTCAGTGCTAGACTAAATGATACAATCAGTAGGACTAGACATACTTACAGTGTATAGACATTTCAGAGGTCTATGTGCTGGTTGAGATAACTGTACTCAAGCATAAGTATACAAGCCTAAAGCTAACAGAGGAGGAAGGAGGAGGGACTACAGTACAACACCAGATGTTAGGATTATGACCCGTGGAGGAAAACAGGGCAGGAAAAAAGGTATGGAGAGGAAGGGCCAGTAAGTGAGGAGGTATAGAAGCCTAGAAAGTGCTGGGGCACTAGAGCAGTTTTTAGAGCATGAGCTAGGAAGGGGTAACTGAGGGGAGAGGAAGTTGAGAAGCCTAGAGCGCTGGTTCAGAGTAGCAGATTTTCGGAGCATATACTTGATAGGTAACCGGGGGGTGGGGAGCCAGATAGTACTATGGTCTTGGAGAAAGATTTGGTGCTAAGCCCATAAGCCACATTTGGATGGAGATAAAACACAGAGGGGATAGAGAATACTGGTAAGTGCTAGAGGTGTGGGAAGGGAAGATAGAAAGGCGTATAACCAGCATTTTGACTCCAGTTCTCCATAGCGGGAACAGGACAGGTTCAATGATAACAATTACAGGATTCATGGAAGAAAGCATAGCTTGTTTTGAAAGCAGCCACTGACAAAGGGTGGACCAGTTTCAAGGATTTTTGTATAGTGTATGGTAGAACGCTGTTCCGCATGGAAATCCATGCCTGGAACAGCGTTGTTTTCTGCACTCAGGTCAACATGATTCATAAAGCTGCACCGGCACGCCACCGGTGCAGCAACAAGATCGAATACATTTGGCGCATGCGCATCTGAGTGGCGACGGCAACGCCGAAGCGAGCGTGGGGGCAGAAACCGGAAGTAAGCCGCCTTTTTACAAAACTTGTCCCGTGTACTGCGATGGTTGCCCATACACTATAAAGATTGTGTAGGCAGCAAAGACACAAACAAGACAGTTGTGCGATCTTGAGGTTTCCTGGTACGACCTCTCGAAGCCACGCCCGAGGTCTCTGGTTACCACGGAAACCCTCTCGATCGCAACTGTTTTGCTGTGTATGCTTACATACACAATCCTCTATATATCATATTCCATAGTAGGGGAAGCACATAACTTATTGAAGCCCTACCGAAGCGAGATCTTACCTTGGGTACAAATAGCGAAATATACAGGGTAGGAGGTGCTTCTTAATGAGTACTTGCCTACTGTACATAATGGCAAGCAATCTGATATATATTAAGGCAGCCTGCTGGAAATGGCTCTGAACGTCCAAATGGCTACATTTCTCTGCCGTCTGTACTTAAGAGACAACCATTCCACCGCTGTATATAAGGAACAATGATGGGTCGAGTAAGGGAGACCAGTGATAAATCTTAGAGCTCTGTGGTAAAGGATATCTAGCTTTGAGAGTGCAGCAGTCAGGTTCTGACAGTACAAGAAGTCTGCATAGACTAGTCGAGAAGGGAAAGAAAAGTGGACTGAACCAGACTCATCTTGGTCTCTCTTTCAGGAACTGGTTTATCCTGTAAAAAATACCTAGTCTCCACCTGAGCTTTTTTAGCAGCTCTTCTATGTGGTCATTAAAGGATAGCATTTGATCAATCCAGACACCCAGGTATTTGAATTTAGACATGTATTCCAAGGGTTCTCCCAGGAGTGTAGTTATCTGAGGGGATGTTATGGACATGGCATCTTATGCGCGAGGCAAGAATAACATTACTTTGGTCTTTTTGCATTTAGTAATAGTTTCTGATTTAACAGTTGTAATTGCAGCAGATTAAAATCACACTGCAGGTCATCGCATGCGGCAGTAGGAGAGGGTCCTTCAGAGTAGAGCACCGTGTCATCAGCGAAGAGGTGAATGTTGGCAGCTTTGCTGTTGTTGTAAATTCTATTAATATAAATTGCGAATAGTAGAGGACCCAATATGGAGCCCTGGGGAACTCCTCTCAATAGAGGTTTTAAAGAAGAAAGTTCCCCTTCCGCCTTGACCTGCTGGTACCGGCCTGTAAGGTAATTAGAGAACCACTTTTGGGATTGATGGTCCAGGCCAATGTTCCTGGGTGATGTAAGAAGCAGATTGTGGTCTACAGTATCAAAGGCCTTGCTTAGGTCCAAAAATACTGCGCATATGAAGTTTTTTTGCATCCAGTCCATGTAGCCAGTCATTGGTCACTTTAGCAAGAGCAGTGACAGTACTATGTCGTGCCCTAAAACCAGATTGTAAGGGGTTAATTAGAGTTTCAGTTTCTAGATATATTTTGAGCAGGTTACTCACAATCTTTTCCAGGAGTTTGGATAAGATCGGAAGTAAGGAGATGGGCCTGTAATTATTAAGGTCAGCAGGATCTCCGGATTTAAACAGGGGATGACATGAGCGGTCTTCCATAGTGGTGGCAAGACAGCCTGGGAGAGTGATAGGTTAAAGAGGTGAGTAAGTGGGACCGCTAGGACCTGATAACTAATTTTCAGGTAGTAGGGGTCGAAAAAGTCAGCTCCAGCACTTTTCTTGACATCCAGCTGTAACAGGAGGTCTTCGACCTCCTTCAACGAGACCAATTGCAGGGGGAATGAAGAGTTAGATACCGTGATTCCTTGGTCCTGGACACCAAGTTGGGATCATAGGATACTGGCAGGAGAGGTGTTGAAGGCTAGTCCTGCAGTGGCAAAATGATCGTTGAGGTGTTCAAGGATGGAGGGCTTATCAGAGACGGAGGTGCCACCAACTCGGATTTTAGCGGGTAGTGAGTTTCCAGGAGTGTATCCTTCTAAATCTTTTAAGGTTTTCCAGAATTTGTTGGGGCACTTCGAGGATGCATTGAGTTCCCTATGACAAAAAGTGGCCTTTGACTCTCTGACCAGCTTGGTGCAGAGGTTCCTCGCCCTCCTAAACAAAGTCCAGTCAGTTGGGAACTTAGATTTCCGCACCATTTTTCAAAGTGCATCTCTGTTTTGTAAGGCAGTCTTTAGCTCTGAATTAAACCAGCGGCAGGATTTCACCCTATTACGGACTTTAATCAGCAGAGCAAGGTTATCCAGGGCTCCTGTTACGATTTCATGAAAGATGTCATAAGCCGTGTCCACAGATTTTGCAAGGTAAAAGTCCTGCCAGCGTAATGAATCTCTTAGTTGGTAATAAATGTATAGGGGTTGAAGTTGCGGTGGCTTCTTTTTCAGGTAAATTTTGAAGCTGATGTGATTGTTTTTAATGCTCTTACACAAGCAATGTAACAAAGATCACTTGTATCTGCGAAAAATACATCAGCATGAGTAAATTGATATGGTTTACTTACTAAGATAAGATCCAACAGAGCGCTATTGTTTGGGTTCTTTGGATTTGGTCTCATGGGTTCATAGATAAGTTGTGTCAGCCTGAGGGAGTCACAAAAGGCTTTGAGAGGTGCAGAGGCAGTGGCAAGCCAATTCAAATTGAAGTCTCCTAAAGTTATGACTTCTATGGATAATGATCCCAGAGTCTTATTCAGGTGACGCAGCAGCTGCAATCCAGCTGATGAAGGACTGTAACAACCAGCTACACATAGCGAGACCATAGGTGAAGTCTTGACCTTCAAGGATAGGCATTCAAATTAATTTTGAATAGAGGTCGAGTCAATGACGGAGGCTTGAAATTTATCTTTATTGTATATGGCTACTCCACCTCCTCTAGTCTGTCTATCAGTCCAATAGAGAAGGTACGATGGGATATTCACCTCATGATCAGCCATTCCAGGTCTTAGCCATGTTTCAGTGACCACTAATATGTTAGGATTAGTATGATGTGCCCAAGCCTGGATGGAGGTAAGCTTCTTTAGAAGACTACACACATTTATGTGCACAAAACGTATCCCCTTGAGACTGGGAAGGTCAGAAGGGGAAGAGATACTGGCTGGAGGTCCTGGGTTGAGCTCCACGTTGCCCAAGCGGAGCAACAAAAGAAATAGTAGCTTCCTGATAGCCCTCAAGAGAAATCGAAATGCCTTTACGCTTTCATGTTTAGATGGGTAGTTAGAGGTCACTGCTGGCATACTAATACTATTACCCAGCTGACCTATTACAGCAAAGATCAGGGTTCTAACTGTGAAGTACTTGAGATAATGCAGGGCATCAGTAGTGGGTGAGGTGCCCGCCTTGGCTATAGATACAACTGTTCCCCCACGCTGGTGTAGCTGTAGAGCCTGATCCAGTGTGGGGAACAGAATGGCAGAAGAGTAGAAATTCCAGTGCTTGGCTGGGCATTGGGATGCCTCAGCATGCCTAATTGCAGAGGCCTTACTGGGTGGTGTATAAGCAAGCCTGAACAGGGGACAAATGCAGATCACGAGAAGGGGCATATGGGGGAATGACAATATAACCCCCATTGTGTCCTACCCTACTGACCCCTACAGCTTAGATATTTTTGAGTCTAAGACTCAGAGAGAGAGGAATATTCTTCTAGAGTTTTACGTTTGCCCTATGGACAACGAGCTTGTTTTAAGTCCAGCCTAAATACATGTCTAACCTAAATAGTTTAAGGAGACAGGCAAGGTCTGAAAGAGTTGCGCCAGTTATATGCACAGTATCCCTTTAAGACTGAGCAGTCAGATACTTGTAGGCTTAATTGCTTGATTGAAGTCCAAGCCTGAGGGTCGGGGCAGAACACTTAACTGCGCAAGGCCAGTCTCCCTGCCTAATGTCCATAGTCACTCTCCTAATATCCTCAGGGGACAAGCAGTATCTGCAAGAATTACCACAGATAAATGTGCAGTATCCCTTTAAGGACTGAAGAGCAAGATAATTACAGTCCTAACTGCCAATGGATAAGAGTGTGATATACAGTGGGCGGAGTCAGTGTGCATTTAAGGCTGGCCTGGGAGGGGGTGGGGGGGCGAAAAATCAGGTTCAGCACTCGCTAGTGAGTGGGAGGGCTCCGAGTTGGCAGATGGACATGGCATAGACTTTATTACAAGTCACTGGTTGGTTTTAATGGGTCTTGCACCCCGGGACATTTTCGGACTTTAGATCATTTGGTATTTAGTCCATGGTCATGGCTGCTTTTTAGCACTTTGTTAAACTTGTTTTCAAACATGCTGAGTATTCAGTAGTACTTCCCCCACCTATGCTGTAGCCTTGGGTGAGAAGTAACATATCCTGATTTAATTGCTGTACCTTTAATAATTACTATTACTTTGAACCAAGTAAGATTCTATATCAGCTCTGATATAAGGTATACAAATAAAAGAGCGGGAGCTGGTTGTTCTCTCAGGAAGCAAACATATCTATCTCTGGTGTACCCCACCATCTGAACACTGATACCAGCACTTGCTGGTTCAGGATCCATTAATTATTTCCCTGGCTGATACATAGACACTGTTGGCAGATAAGGGCTATGCCCCACCCAGTCTGCCCAATTGAGCTTGTAAGTTCCCTTTATTTTTTTCTAGAAGTCTGTTGCCCCATGCCCCTGACCTCCAGAATTCCCTTATGTCTATCCCATGCATTCCTGTTCAGGGAGTCTGCCAGCACATTTTCTTTCCCTGGCAGGTGCACAGTGGACAGCTGGACTTCCAGTGAGTAGGCTAAGTTCCAGATCTTCATAGCTTCTGTGCACAGCTTTGAAGATCTTGCTCCTCTCCACTTGTTTATGTAATACATGGTTATGGTGTTACCTGTTCTCATTTGGACAGACTGACCTTTGATGTGGGAGAAAAAAGTACGCATTGCCGGGTACACTGCCCCTGAGTTCCAGGAGATATATGTGCTCTAGAGTCTCCTGTATGCTCCAAGTGCCACTCACACTAAGATACTCCAGGTGGGAGCCTCATCCTAGGAAGGAGGCATCTGTTTCGAGTATAGCTGTGGGGGACTGTTGGAGGAAAGGAATTCCCTATCTGAGGTTGTCTTCTTCCTTCCACCACTCTATTGCCTTTAGTAGGGTTTTTGTTACAGGCACCAGTTTGGACAGACCAGTGTTCCCCTAGGTGATACTGAATACTGCTCATTTGGAACCTGTCCCCTGGTCCCACTGCAGTGGGTGAGGCCATGTGCCCCAGTAACCACAGAAAATCCCTTGCAGCTCTTGGCTGACCTGCCTTGAGAGATTCTGCAGTTGGAATCAGATTTGCTATGCTTACCTGCTGAAGGAATGCCTTCCCCTGGAGGGTATCTAGCTTTGTACTGAAAAAGTCCAGAACTTAAACGGTTCTGTTTGTGAGTTCTTAAGGTTTATGAGGAAGCCCAAGTCCTCCAATGTATTGGGACTTTGCTTCCTGCTGGGGTTTTCCTGAGACCAATTAGTCGGCCAGGTAGAGAAAAAACACCACCCCTTGCCTTCTCAAATGTGCTGGCACCACAGCAAAGTACTTAGTAAAAACTCTTGGAATTGAGGTGAGGCTAAAGGGAAGGGCTGTGAACTGGTACTGTCAGTTCTCTAACCTGAACCTGTGGCACTTTCTGTGACTGGGCCTGACTGCTAAGTGAAAGTAGGCGTCTTTCAGATCCAGTGACCCCAGACAGCTTCCTGTTTGCAGAAATGATGTTAGCATTTTGAATTTTTCTTTCTTTAAGTGTTTGTTCGTATCTCTCAGGGTCTAACATGTGTCACCATTTCCAATTTTTCTTGCAGCCCAGGAAGTGTCTGGAGAAGAGTCCTTTGTTCCATTGTGTGACAGGTACCTTCTCCACTGGATTTGCTTGCAGCAATTTCTTTACTTTCATTTCCAACAGGATTTTTTTCTGTTGGGGTGTGAGGCTGAAAAACCTTTGGGTTCTGCAGTTTGGGAAATTCTCTGAACTGCAGTGACAAAAATTGTCTCATTAATTCCAGGACACACTTGTCTGTGGTGATCTTTGATCATTCCTGGAGTGTACAGGACCAGCCTCCCCACTAGCAATAGATGGGCGACCTGGGCAGAGTTGTCAGGAGTTTTGTCTCTGCTTTTGCTTAGGGGTGGAGTTGCATCTACACTCCTAGTGCTTCATCTCCCCTTGCCTCTAAAGTAACCTCTTTGTGGAGGGTACTCATAGGAACCATAAGCATGGGGGAGTACCCCCTCCCCCTTCTTCTCCTTCCATAAGGCCTGTAAGAGAAGTGGAGGCCTTTTCTTTCTCAGTATTGCTCTTGTAGGTGGTTTTGTACTCATCCATCTTTTTCATGTAAGCTTCTGCACTGGCTGCCGGTCAGGTGGAGGGTTATCTTCAAGGTGAGTTTACTCACTTATAAGACCCTACATGGACTTGGCCCTGGCTACCTGGCTGGTATCCTAACACTTGCCACCTCAGCCCGTTCTCTCTTCTCCTCAACCAGGGGCCTCCTTGAAGTTCCAAGGACCAGACTTAGAGCTTCCGGTGACCGGGCCTTCAGTGTCGCCGGACCAGTCCTATGGAACTCTCTTCCAGCTGTTCTCAGGGAGGCCGTCGGTTTGACCAGCCCTAATTAACTGCTAGGCCAAATATAAATTGCTGTATGTGACGATTTTATTGTTTTGTCTGTTTTATTTATGATGCATATCTTTATTTAATACCCTGCTTGTTTTTATGTAAGGCGCTCAGAACCTTCGGGACTGGGCACCGTATAAATAAACTTTGCCTTGCCTTCTCTCTTGTCACCAAATAGGGAACTTCTTTCAAAATGAAAATCTATAGCGTTTATCTGACTGCCTGTGAGAGACATTCTTAAGGACACAGCATGGACCATAACCCCAGAGGCAGTGTCATTTGTGTCCACTGCCATATGGAACTGGTATTCTGTAGCATCTGTGTCTGATCCTGCTGTTGTCAGCCACATCCTGTGATAAGTCACCAGTAGCATTTCACTCAGTGCTAATATAGACTTCCACAGTGCTTTCTAATGCTAAGCTGTATAAGCCAAGTAAGCTGCTTGCCTGAGCAGCAGGGAAGCTGACATGTATGCTTTTTGGTCATACTGTCCAGCTTTCTGGAATCTTGCTCAGGAGACTGGAAGGAGAGAGGCACATTGGCCTTATCACAGGTGGCAGTCTGGACCACTCCCTCATGACCAAGGTGAGAGTAGAGGTATTCAGCAGCCTGCCTATCCACCTGGTATTTTTTTCTCAATTTTCTTCTCTATGCCAGCAGCTAAGGTAGGTGCTAATATGACACTGTGGCTTTTTTAAGGGGTTTATGAATGGGCAGAAGCAACCTCGTGTGGGTTAATTCCATCATATTCTTAAATTCTACTTCCTCTTCATCCTCCTCAGTTTCATGGGAGGGAATGTTGAGGATATTTACCATATGCCTTACAAAGGTACAATGGGAGGTATAGTCCTCTGAAGGCCTAGGAGGAGAGCAAAATTCCTACTCAGGAGAAACCATCTGGTTCTATGGGTTCTCCTACCTCTTCAACTTCATAATAAATTTTAACTTTCTCCTCCACAGGCACTGGGAATGGAACTGGAGCCTGGGGAGGGGATAGGCATATTCATGAAATTTCCCATAGCTTGAAAAGCCTGGAGAAATTGCCATGCCTTAATCTTGTCCGCTACTGAGGGCATTTCTGTTAAGTCAACTGATGGCTCCTTTCCTGTTTCAGGAGGAGAGACAGAGACATGTTTTTCTTTTTCTTTCTTGGCAGGCACTATTTCTGGTGTCTATTGAGAGACTCTTTTATTTTTACTGGATTCAGAGTTCCCCTTTTGGACACCCTGAGTTCTGTGCTATCTTTATTAGCTTTATCTTTCTTCTCTGTCACCATTTAAAATAGGGGCTGTTGCTTATTTTGAGAGGCTGAACCATCATCTGAGCCTTTTGGTGAGGTGAAGGCAGACTGAGAAGCCATCAAATCTTCTAACTTTTAGCCCTTTTCTTTTGTGTTTTACAGCAAAACATTTTACAAGGATCACAATTCAAAAAACTGTGGTCTGAACCCAGGCATCTTAAACAAAATTTGTGGTAGTCTGCCTTTGCCAAAAGATGGAAACAAATAATACAATTTTTACAGCATGTAGGTCCTGTTTTCCTTTTGGGTCTGTCAGTCATGTTAAACACTGCAGACCTTGAAGATGTTTCCAGTTTCCAATTTAAAAAAAAGACAATTAAACAGCAAGCCCAAATAATGTAAATAAAGTAAGAAATATGGTTCAGTCCCTCAAATGAGAACTGCAGTTTGAAAAATTACCTCAAAGGAGGTTCGTGAGTGAAATGCAACAGAAAGTCATCTTGGTTCCCTGAAATTGGAACCAAGCATAATTAGATTAAAAACCACAAAACTGGTTACACAATAATACATTTTTATGTAATTTTTTAAATATGATATATTGGTTCCCTAAAAGTAGGACCACATTGAAAAGGATTCTTCTCTGGTTCCTTGGAACCAGAGAAATAACCAAAAAAACTCACAAATACAAATAAATAACACTCTAACTAACACACAGTATCGAGAAATAAACAAAAACAAACACCTACAGGAATTAAAAACAATAAACCGGACAGAAGTGTGAAGATGACTTTGGGACAACTGCTCTCTTCAGTGGAGAAATAAATCTGATGTTGGAAGGCAGGGGTAAGCATGACCACACATCAGACATTGAATTTCATTCTTGAGTTCTGTCATTAGCACAAACATTGAAATCTCTGGGGCTGCTCATTCCAAGGGAATGATTGCTGTTGTTAAACATAAGTGAGGGATTCCTGGGGTTTGAAAAGGTTGTTACTTGCAGAGCCATTTATTTTTTCTTCGGGGTTAAATATTATATATATATATATATATATATATTCAACATTTCTTCCAGTAGGATATCTGCATAGCCTAAATATAGAAGTTACGTAAGAACTTACTGTAACAGTAGATCTTTGAGAGAATCAATTGCAGCAGGTCACACCTTAGGAGCTACAACCATCAGACACCAGAACCACATGGCAAAATTTTTTGCTAGCAGTCTATCTGGTACTGCCCACAGCAATGTCACCACGTTGACATCCCCCTATACAGCCATGGGTAGCCCCATGCCACCCTCAGTTTCCCTGCCAAAGACCATTCAACAGGGACCCACTCCTGAGAGAACTAAAGGACAGCCAGAACGACTCGCCAGAAGGAGAATGGGAAACAGAAGGTCAACCATCCTGGAGAAGGGAGAATAGGAAAAGAAGACTCCAAACTAAGAAGGAATGTGGAAGGAATGACCTGCTGCAAGAGATTCTCTTGAAGATCTACTGTTATGGTAAGTTCTTCCGCAACTGTTCTATCTTCTTCAAGGCTATCTCTTGTAGCAGGTCACACCTTAGAAATGAGTCCCAAGTAGTACTGCAGAGGAGCCCAGACTGGGTGGCTGGAAAACAGGGATCTATGAAAGAATGCCCTGTAAGACAGCTAGGCTAAAATTTGCCCACCCTCTAGAGGTGATGTCCAGACTGTAGTGCCTAGTGAAAGTGTGGACAGTAGTCCAGAGGGACTGGAAGGAAAAGTATGCCTCTTTGCAGATGACACATAGATCTGCAACAGGGTTGATACACAAGGAGGCATGGAAAGGATGAGAAGGGACTTGGCAAGGTTGGAGGAATGGTCAGAAGTATGGCAGCTTGGATTCAATGCAAAGAAGTGCAAAATAATGCACCTGGGAAACAAAAATCCAGGGGAAGATTACACAATGGGGGGGAGGTAGTAACAACAACAAAAATGGAAAGGGACCTGCGGTAATCATATCAGATGACCTTAAGGTTAGCAAGCAATGTGAGAAGGCAATAGGGAGGGCTGGGGGTATACTGGGATCTATAGGGAGAGGCATCAGCAGCAGAAAACAGGAAGTTGTTATCGCTCTGTACAGACAGTTGGTGAGACCCCATCTGGAGTACTGCATCCAGTTCTGGAGACCCCATCTCCACAAAGACATAGACAGGATAGAGGCAGTCCAGAGGAGGGCAACTAAAATGGTGCAGGGTCTGCAAGAGAAGCCATATGAGGAGAGACTAAAGGAGCTTAATATGTATACCCTTGAGGAAATGAGGGAGAGGGGGGGGACATGATAGAAACGTTTAAGTACCTCAGAGGAATCCACAAAGTCCAAGAGGATAGCATCTTTCAGAAAAAGAGATGTGCAAGAACAAGGGGACACAATTTAAAGATGGGGGGGCAGTTCAAGGACAATGTGAGGCAGTATTTTTTCACACAGAGGGTGGTGGATGCATGCAACAGCCTTCATGAGGAGGTTGTGGGGTCTAAAACTGTGGGAGAATTCAAGAATGCATGGGACAGACATAAGGCAATTCTTGTGGGGGGTAAGAAGAAATAGGCTGTTGGGTAACTAGGATCTGCAGCTTATCCTGTAGGTAGGGAAATGAGCAGACTAGGTGAGCCAAGCAGTCCCTATCTGCCATCAAAGTCTGTGTTTCTATGTTTTTACTCCAGGTGGCAGCAGCGCAGATCTCAGCTGCAGAAACCCCTCTGAAAAAGGCAACAAAAGTGGCCTGGCTTCTGGTTGAGTGGCCCTTAACAGCCCCAGGAAGTTCCTTACCATTCTTCCTGTAACAGAAAAAAAATACAGTTGGCCAATCATTTGGACAGACACTGTTTAGAAACTGGCATGCCCTCTTTCCCAGAGGCAAACAAAATAAACAGCTGTGAGGACTTCCTGCAGTCCCTCATGCGGTGAACATAATATCTAAGAAGTCTATGTACATCCAAAGTATGGAGCAATGCTTTCCCTCGATTGGCATGTTCTGGGTAATAGACAGGTGGGTGGATGGATGGCTTGATTCAGGGTAAACTCTGACACCACCTTCAGTAAGAACTTAGGGTTAGTGCGCAAAGACACCCTATCTTTATGAAAAATCAAATAAGGTTGCTCACACATACTGTAAGTGCCTGAAGCTTGGAAATCCTTTGAGCAGAAGTAATAGCAACTAAAAATAATGCTTTCCATACCATAAAGCATAGCTCACAAGTCGTGGCAGGCTCAAAAGGAGCAAAAGTAAACTTTTCAAAAACAAAATTCAAGTCCCACGCCGGGACAGGGTTATGAATGAGAGGCTTCAAGTGTACGATGCTTCTCAGAAATGTACAGGCCATGTCCAGCTGGGACCCTATATTGCCCTCAATGGGCACACGGAAGGCAGATATGGTGGACTTTAGAGAAGAGTATTTAATTCTTGCATCAGACAAGGACAATAAGTACTCTAGAATACGGTTCAGTGGCAGGTGAAGGGGTCCAGGTGATGGGAAGCTGCCCACAAAGCAAAACATTTCCACTTCATGGAATAAGTTGCCCTGGTGGAGGGTTTTCTGGCAGCTACCAGGATGTCAGCCATTGTAGGGTAGACACCAGACCTGGCAATGGCTATGTCTTCAGGAGTCAGGCATGCAGGTGAAGGGACCAAAGGTTTGATGGATGAGGGTTCCCTGTGACAGCAAGCCCAGACACAGAGAAAGGGGCACCAGAGGCTCCCCTGCTAACTGCTGCAACAGTGGAAACCAAATCTGACGAGGCCAAAAGGGAGCCACCAGAATCAGAGTTTCACCCTCCATCTGGAGCTTGATCAGCACTCTTTGATTCAGAGGAAAGGGGGGGGAGGTGTAGATGAATCTCTTTTTCCAAGAGAGAGACAATAGATTTCACCAGAAAACTCCTGGCCCTGGATTGTGCGAGCAGAAAAATGGCAATTTTGCATGGTGTGAGGACACAAAAAGGTCCAACTCAGGATGCCCCTACCTGTCAAACAAGTCTTCTATTTTTTTTAATTTTATTTAGTATGCTTTTTGCTGTGCTTAGCCATCGATGTCCACCCTGGTCACGGACCCCCGTACCTCCACTTCCAATTATGCCTGCGATTTCCCAGTCACCCCTGGCTTTTCCCCCAGAGGGTGGGGTTGCGGCACCGTCCCTCTACCAGTGCTGCAATGCTAATATCTAGTCGGGGAGCCAGTTTCTGAGGCTAACTGATGCCTGGGGGCAGGGCTTCATGGAGACAGCCAGGTGCAAGATTTTCTCCCCTGTAGGCAGGGGCAAGGACATGCAATGATGACCGGCGTCCGCCCCGCCCCTGAGTTCAGTAGGCGTCAGTGCTTGCAACAAACCCAGCTCCTGTTGGGTGTCGCTGCTGCACTGAACACACATTCCCCCCCTACCCCCAGAGAAGGAGAGTAGTCTATGGATGCTTGATCCTTCTCTCCCCTGGCCGTCCCTCCGACAACCCGGGCCCATTCCCGAACCCAGGTCGCCGACGTCGCAAGCAGAAAGACAAATGCTGCACCGCTGGGCTGGCTTTGAACTGGTCTTCTATGACTGAGGTCAGCAGTTCCCACACATAACCACAGAATCCACTTGAGGGGGCCCCGCGAAAAAGGGCTTCCAAGACGGGGCCTGGTACAGTTTGTCCACCTTCCTGGGCGCAGGAAGGACCAGATTGGGCCTGTACCAAGTGGCCATAGTGGCATCCTCATATGCATCAATCATGGGAGGGATAATAATAAGAGGGGTATCTGACAGGCCTAGGTAGTGAGTCAGGTTCCACCTGGTAATGTCCTGCTCTGTGGCATCAAACCCCATGGTGGCCTGCAGTTGCCACATCACAGCAATGAAGAAGGGTCATCTGGGGGCACAGGATGTATTTGGAGGAGTCCTCCCCCACTAAAGAGACTATGGAGGTGTTAGAGAGACTACTGTCCTCAGCACCCTCATCTTCCTCATCCTCCTCAGGAAGTCAAGGTAATAATCATCATCATCCCCTGGCTTAGAGAGGGGCGCCGAAGAAATTGACAAGTAAGAGGGGGCAGGTCTTGATGATGCCTGATGTAATGGCGCCAAAGCCGGCTGAGAAGGCCCCACTGATGACAGGGCCTGAGGCAGGATGACCTTCTGCACGAGGTCCAGGAAGGAGGAGAACACAGCCTCAATGGTTACCAACGTCGGTATAACGCCCTGTGGCAATGATGGGGGTATTGAGGCCCTGGCATTGGGAAGAAACTGTGACCTTCCTGGCTGAAACAGTGATGAGATGGGGGCAGGTTGAGTGACCAGCATCCCCAACATCGCAGGGGCAGTCAGAGGCATCGAATGAAAAGGCCTGAAGCTTGACGATGCATGACCATTGCCACCACAAGCAGATAGGCAACACTCCCTGTGAGCACTGAGGAGGAAGGGAGGGCGTTCAGCAGGGGCAGGCACATCAGTGGGGGGTGAAGAAGGAAACCCCAGGAACCAAGGGCCAGTATCGGTGGAACCGATGGGCCACACCACCAAAGTCCCCCCATAGCAGACAGGGTGATGGAGGCAGTGAGAATCATCAAGGGGAAAAAGTAAAGGCTCGCTGACAATGAACTACCACCAGGCTAAACAGCTCTGGCAGAGAGGGTCACCAAGGCCGAATCTGTAGGTGAGAGGGTGCGGGCAGCAACAGAGGGTTGCCGCCAGTCTGGTCAACTCCAAAACTGTCGACGCTGGGAGCAATGACCGAGAATGCTCCCTGGAGGACCGGTCTTTCTCCCAGTGGTGATGCTTCCCTGATGACTTGTCCCCAGCCTTGGCATAATGAGAGCCCCATGATGGGGATGGGAAAGTGGAGGAGCTCCTAGCCTGAAGCTCCTTCTCCAAGGTGGTGACCTTCTGTTCCATGAGGAAAAATTTTTAGCTCTTTCTGGCGACAGTGCCGGGTAGCTTGATTGAAGCCGTGGCAAATCTCACAGGCCTGAACATCATGGTGCCAAGATAACGAATGTAGGCCTCATGGAAATCCTTATCATAGATGATCTGTCTGCAGCTACAGTGACAGACAATATCATCAAATCCAGGCATCAATAAAAAGAAAACTGAGGACTCACTTTAGGGAATAAAGTGACTGAAGAACTAGGGTGAGAAACAAAAAACAGAAAGTTCAAGAAAAAAAATGGCACTGAAGCGATGGTGCTCCGTGGAGCCTGAAGTGCGATGGTTGATGACAGAAAAATAATTGATGAGGGTGTGGGGCCCCCCATGGCTATACAGGGGGATGCCGACTTGGTGACATTGCTGTGGACGGTCCCAGATAGACTGCTAGTAAAAAACATTTCCATGTGGTCCTGGTGCCAGATGGCTGTAGATCCTAAGGTGTGATCTGCTGCAAAAGATATCCGCGAAGAAAATTTAGATAACTAGCATGTCCTGATTATACCATTACAGACACAACAAGAACTACATGGTTTATATCTGCTCTATTTCTGAGAGCCTATAACTATATACAAGGTCCACAATGAGTAATTTTATTGAATCTGTGTTCAACAATTTTCATTGGGAATAATCCCAACTGAAATAAGGTAAATACACACCTTCCTATAGCACTTTTAAGCTAAAAAAAGATAGGGTTAAAATTCATGATGTATTTTAATTAAAAGGTACTATAAACAAAACTTCGATTTTTGAGTTACTTGTAAATCTTCATCTTTACTTTTGGCTATTAGCCATGAATTAATTTATTTTCCATTGCTTTTGCTAATAGCTGCCCTTTAGAAACAGTCCCATAAGTAATTAATGTTAATAGAATGTAACTGTTCAAGTATATTTAATGCCCATTTAGATTTATAGCCTTTAGGTAGATAAAGGATTTTTTTTCTCTCAGGCACATGCTTGGCAAATTATCTTTTTGCACTGCTGTAATTTTAATCCAGTACATTGGAGATCTAAGATTAGTAAATGAAGACAGTTTAACTTTGCCTATTTCTGCCTTTGCATAACAATCTGGAGATGAAGATGACATACATAAAAGAGATTTATAGTAACTATTTAATATTCATCAAATCTTTTCCGAAAGGTCGCCCAATGGCCCAGTGGAAGTGCTATGCGATCACATGCCTGCGACCTGAGTTTGGGAGCGGACCTGAGGAGTCAATCAGGTAGCTGGGAGGTGCCCAGGTTCTGGTGCCATAATGACCCCCACAGTAGGCAGAGAAAGCTAGTCTCCTCCACAGGATGTCACTATTTGTGGCTGAGGGACATGCACAGGGATGCACAGACTGCACCATGGGAGGAATACCAGAAAACCTTGGTCGTCAATGATGGCGCTGGCATCCTCGGGTCTCTCCCCATGTCGGTCCTTGCTGAACAGACAATGGGGGAGTAGTGTTTGGTACTAGAAGTGCCAACAGTAAGCATGAAGCAGGTGGAAGAGGCCACCATTGGCCAAAACCTGCATGTTAAAAAAAAAAAAGCTTTAGGTAAGTCATAGGATCAAATTTTAGCATTACATAAAAGAAGCTAGTTTTGCATCTCCAGCCAGTAAAGCTTATTTATGGGAATATCCTCTTTTCATACATACGAGGGAAGCAGTATAGCATAGTGGTTAAGAGCACTGAGCTGTAAACCTGTAGAACTGGGTTTGAATCCCACAGCCACCACTTGTATACTGTGTGACAATGAGCAAGTCACTCAACCTCCCTGTGCTCCCAGGATGCACCTGGAAAACAAATATCAGCTTAGTGCATCTTTCCTGGCCAAAAATTGTAAAATAAATATGATGACTCAGTTTTAAAGACCCCCTTAATACAATTAGCTCAAGAATAGATATAATTAAAATGCTTTGTCCATTTAATGTTTGTAGAGTGGGTTAATCCTAAGTAAACATGGGCCCGATTCTAGAAAGCATACGCCACAGCGCAAGTAAGTTGCGACTAAGTAAATGTTGGAACTCGCAGTTACACCATGCAGTTGTGACAAACGGGATTCTAGAAAGCAACATGAGCCATATTGTAAATCATGTACGTCAAAATCGAATTACGCCACAGCTGCAACATTCCCACAGCTACGCCACCGCGTAAATGGACATAGAAACATAGAAACATAGACTTTGACGGCAGAAAAGGACCACTTGGCCCACCCAGTCTGCCCATTTCCCTACCTACTGGATAAGCTGCAGATTCTAGTTAACCAACAGCCTACTTCCTGCAACCCCCACTATAATTGCTTTATGGCTGTCCCATGCATGTTTGAATTCCCCAACTGTTTTAGACCCAGCGACCTCCTCAGGAAGGCAGTTCCATGTATCCACCACTCTCTCCGTGAAAAAACATTTCCTCACTTTACCCCTGAGCCGTCCCCCCTCTATCTTTAAATTGTGCCCCCTTGTTCTTACACACATCTTTTTCTGAAAGATGCTACCCTCCTGAACTTTGTTGATTCCCTTGAGGTACTTGAACGTTTCTATCATGTCCCCCTGTCCCTCCTTTCATCAAGGGTATACATATTAAGCTCTCTCAGTCTCTCTTCATATGGTTTCTGATGCAGACCCTGCACCATTTTAGTTGCCCTCCTCTGGACTGCTTCCATCCTGTCTATGTCCTTGCTAGATGAGGTCTCCAAAACTGCACACAGTACTCCAGATGGGGTCTCACCAACTGTCTGTATAGAGGGATAATCACTTCCCTTTTTCTACTTGTGATGCCCCTTCCTATGCATCCCAGTATCCCCCTGGCTCTCTTTACTGACTTCTCACCTTGCTTACCCACCTTTAGGTCATCTGATATGACTACTCCCAGGTCCCTTTCCAATTTTGTTGTTGTTAGTACCTCCCCTGCTATTGTGTACTCTTCTCCTGGGTTTTTGTTTCCCAGGTGCATTACTTTGCACTTCTTTGCATTGAATCTAAGTTGCCATATGTCTGACCATTCCTCCAACCTTGCCAAGTCCCTTCTCATCTTTTCTACCCCCTCTTGTGTATCAACTCTGTTACAGATCTTTGTGTCATCTGCAAAGAGGCATACCTTTCCCTCCAGACCCTCTGCAATGTCACTTATAAAGATGTTAAAGAGGATTGGACCCAGTACTGAGCCCTGAGGTACTCCACTAGTAACCCCCCTTTCCTTGGAATGTGTTCCATTCACTATTACCTTCTGTGTCCTATTGTGCAGCCAGTTCGCTACCCAGGCTACCACCCTGGGACCCACTCCCAGGCTGGCTAACTTGATTATTAATCTTTTGTGCAGGACTGTGTCAAATGCCTTGCTAAAGTCTAGGTAGGCCATATCCACAGCCCCTCCCTGGTCTACTACTTTGGTCACCCAGTCAAAGAAATCAATTAGATTAGTCTGACATGACCTTCCTGCTGTAAATCCATGTTGCTTTGGGTCCGTGCCCCATGGCCTCTAGGTGCTCAACAACTCTTTCTTTCAGAAGTGATTCCATCATTTTCCCTACCACTGAGGTCAAACTTACAGGTCTGTAGTTTCCTGCTTCTGCCTTGCTCCCACTTTTGTAAAGGGGAATCACATCTGCCCTCCTCCAGTCCTCAGGTACCACCCCATCCTGCCATGATTTGTTAAAAAGTGTGGTCAGTATGCCAGGAAATGTAGTCGGAAACGCCATGGAGTGATTCTGGAAGGTTCAAAGTGACAAGTTATGTCAATGTCAAATGGCGTAACTTACACAGTATAAAAGGAGGCCTCCCAGGCAGACTGCAGAGACTGTTGCACATTTGTGTAAACTGAGACAGCAGTGTGTGTGTGTGGGAGAGAGAGATGCCAGAACCTGCAGCCATACTAAGTGTACTGCTACTTGACAGGTGGCACAGGCACCGCAGACAACACATTGTCTGGAATCAGGGGAACAGGCAGCAACCAGTACAGCACATAGCTGTCAGACACCATGTGCCATGGGTGTACAGGGCAAGGAAGTCATTCCTGGATCTGTCCAATGAGCACTGCATTGCACGCTACAGGCTGCCAAGGGCCATCATCACAGGGATATGTAATGACCTGCAAAAAGAACTACAGAGTGCCACCTGTAGGGGGCACCCTGTCCCTGTGGAGGTGAGGGTCAGTGCTGCAATATGCTTCCTTGCAACAGGAACATTTCAGACACCGACAGGCAACACTATAGGCATGTCACAGCCTGCAATGTCCAGGTGCCTACGGCAGTTCCTTGATGCAATGGTGGGGCGCATGGGGGAGTACATTGCCTTCCCACGGGATGCATGTCAACAGCAGGCAGTGATTCAGGGATTCTATAACATTGCACAGTTTCCCCGTGTGATAGGCACCATTGACTGTACCCATGTCACCATAAGGGCACCACCGGGCAAGGGGGACATGTATGTGAACAGGAAAGCCTACCATTCCATGAACATGCAGGTAGCATGTGAAAGCCAGTGCCGCATACTGGATGTGGTAGCCCAGTACCCTGGTTCCACCCACGATTTGTACATCCTCCGCAACAGCGGCCTACAAGAGGCATTCCAGAGGGGCCAGCTCACTGGTGGATGGCTACTAGGTATGTGCAAAGGGCACACAGCAGCACAGCCATGTAAAGTTACTGACCATGGTCCCACATGTGGAACACATACCAAGCAGACTGATGCTGTCCCATTCATTCCACAAGTGACAGTGGCTACCCACAACTGCCATGGATCGTGACACCGCTATGCCACCCACACACCCCAGCTGAGATCAGGTACAATGATGCACACAGCAGTACCAGGTGTGTCATTGAGCACACCTTTGGTGTCCTGAAGGCACGTTTTCATTGCACCGACAGATCTGGAGGAGCACTACCATACAGTCCTGAGACAGCATGCATGATATTTATGGTGTGCTGTATACAGCACATCACAGTATAGAACCGTTTGCCACCACCAGACATGGATGTGGATGAGGAGGAGGATGAGGACAACACCAACATGCATGTATCTAGGGGTGCAGTGCGTGACTGTAGCGGCACACATATGGCGTGTTATGTTCATGTGGCACATAGGAGTGGTGGAATGTGTGTGCCCCATGTTTGCAGACAAGCATGGCAGCGTGGTGCAGTAGATGGGTGACATTGTGGAATGTCCACAGTGGCAGTGGCTGGTGTAATGCACAGGCACTGTGTGTGCTACAAGAACACTGCATCCCCGTGACAACAGGTATGGTACATTGCATAACCTGTGCTGTGACTGAGCACTGATACATGTACTGTTGCCATGTTACAGGTGCCATATACGGAGGTGGCCGACAGCACCCACTTCCCCGACACAGGGTACTCCTGTGTGCCATGAAGGAGTAGAAACAGAGGAATGCACAGAAGTATGCCCTGCGTACATGATGCCATCAGAGGACAGCGTGACCACTGCCACTGGAGAGTGAGGGGGAGGAGGTTGAGGAGGCTGCCACAGACATGGCACAGCAGGAGCAGGCTGGATCCAATACCCTGAGGATGAGCCACAGCAGGAGGATGCCAGGATGGCTGGTCCAGTAGCTGGGGCTGGCCCTGATGGAACATGGCTGGGATGTGGATGACACTACAGAACAGGACAATGGCAATACCAGTCAAGGCGGTGTTGATGTGGTGGAGGCATGCATGGACAACAATGGTCAGGGCATGCAGGAGTGTGTTGTTGCATGGGAGGACGTGGTGGATGCGGGACAACAGGTGGTGGCTGGAGGTCCTGAGGACAACAGAGGCAGTGTGGAGGATACACCAGGTCGGGATATTGTGCCTGATATAGGAGTGGACCAGGGTCAAGCACAGCAGGCCGAGGTCCAGGAGGATGGGCATCATGGCCCTGTACCACCACCACCACATCCACACAGGGACAGGGACCAGGTACTTGCCATACTGGTGGGGGGGATTATGCTGGATGTGGCCCACCTGCATGGCTTCTTAGCGGCACTGCTGACTGCCCTGCAGGAACAGTGAGCCCACAGATGTGACCATGGTGTATGGTGTGAAGGCTGGGGTAAATTACTGTGGCCTGTAATGCAGGTAGATGCTGTTCTGTGGTGGGGGGTGGTTGTGGGTTTGGGTGGAATAACTGTACATATGTTGGATTGCTGACTGTTGTGGGGGGGGCATACCTATACATCCATGTTATGCTAATATTTGTTGTATGGGTAGTGGGCCATATCTGTACATATGTTATGTTGCTGTATGTTTTGCCGGGGGGGGGGATAACTGTACATATGTTGTATACAGTACACATGTTGTTTCAATAAACATTTGTTTAGTAACACATACACTGTGTCCGTGTTCAGTCTTCATGATGTTACCTGTGTGTAGTGCATGAGTGGCTAACACTGTACACCTGTGGTCACCTGCATGCAGCACCATGGTGGTGTTGAATGTCTGTCCACAACAGCCATATGGCCAGTGTGTAATGGCTATACATTACACAGCTGTCACAACACATGATACGTGGCAATATGGTGCACACAAGCAATGGCAGTGGTGCACTGATGTCTGCCATGTACACATACCCCTTCACCAAGCCTGCTGATACATTGTGCTGGCCTATATGGCACCACCCCATCTGAGGACATCTATGGCCCTGCAGGTGGCACCAATGGCACCTGGTCTTGGTGCTGCAGGCCACTGTCTATCACATGAGATGTGCTGCTCGGTGCTGTACACCTGTCGTGGTGACACTGTAAATAAAACTCTGTGGCCTTGGCTGGTGCATAGTGCCTGATGGCAACAGTATCCAGGTCAGGTGGTACTATCTGGTGTGTTTACCACACAGTCACGTTCTGTGGATGATGGTGGCATTGGCTGTTGTATACACACACCACATAGCATGCTAATGGTGATGTACAGCACATGATGGGTGGTGTGAGTGTGTGGCATTGGTTGGTAATGTTGTGTTGGTGTGTCACAGTTTGCATGTGATGGATGTGGTGGCCATGCACTGTTGATACCTTGTTCGTCTACCACTGGTGGGTGGGGTATGTGTCCTATGTACAGTGTGTGATACTGCTGCCATTGTGTCTGTGTGTGTTGGTGTCTGCAGTGCCAATATGTGTGGTGGATTTGCTGTTTGGGGATGGTGAACTTGTGTGTGACCCCCATGCATTTCCCCGGCACGTGCACATATCCATCACCATCCATGGCCAGTGGGTAGGGGGCTGCATGTGAATGCCCATTAGAGTCACCACCTTTGGATGAGGTAAAAACCAGATGCTAACCCACACCCCAAACTCCGCCTCTGGTTCCACCCCCTTTTCATGACTGGCGAGTACATTGCTCCTCCTCCAAAGCCATTTGTAATGTTGGAATAGACATTACTAGTGATAGGAAATCATTTTTAAACTGTTATTTATTTGACTTATTTATTCAGTTATTTTTAATTGGCAACCAGGTTACCTCCCATAGGCCACATAGCCCATTTTACAGAAGTGACCCAGGAGCACAGGAAGGTTAAGTGACTTGCTCAAGGTCACACAGTATGTAAGTGGAGGTTGTGGGAATCAAACTCAGGTCTGCTGGATGTGCCAAGGCAAGCTCATCCACAGCTTATTGCTCAGCCCTCTGTTAAACACTCTCACATTTTCTTTTCCATGTTAGTCATGTATTCTGATGCTTTGACCAATTTTTGATAACTTAATTATTGATGTTTGTGGTACCCTTAATACTGCACTGTTCCCCTTTACCTCAGCAGCTACTGCTGTTTCTTTTCATATTTCTAAGCATTCCACAATTCAGATACACCATTCCATGCTGTTTATCTGAATGACCTGTAAAAGTGTAGCTAATATCATGGAATGTTCAGGTAATACAAAAAATGAGAGCAAATATGGTGATAAAGGCAATAAAAGTTAGATTATTAATTTAACAAAAATGGGTCTAAGACACAACAGAATATAGGGCAAACAAAAAGAAACAATGGCTGTCACTCCACAGAGGGAAGAGTGACCAGTGGGGTACCACAGGGATTAGTGCTGGGACCGATCCTATTCAACATCTTCATCAGTGACATTGCGCAGGACCTAGAAGGCAGAATTTCACTGTTCGCTGATGACACAAAGCTCTGTAACAGAGTAGACACACCAGAGGTGTAGACAGAATGAGAAGGGACCTGCAGAAACTTGAAGAATGGTCAGGGGATTGGCAATTGAAATTCAATGCAAAGAAGTGCAAGATAATGCATATGGGGGACAAAAACCCTGGCACAATATATCAGTTGGGGGGTGAGGATATAGCATGCACCAAGCAGGAAAGAATCTTGGGGTTATCATCTCTGATGACCTCAAGGTAGGGAAACAGTGTGACAAGGCAGCAGGTAAAGCAAATAGGATGCTGGGATACATAGGCAGGAGCATCACCAGCAGGAAAAGGTAGGTCATAATTCCACTATACAAGACACAAGTGAGGCCACACCTGGAGTACAGTGTACAGTTCTGGAGACCTTACCTACGTAGGGACATAGGGTAGAGAAGGTTCAGATGAGGGCAACAAAGTTGGTACATGGATTGCATCACAAGTCCTATGAGGGCAGGTTGAAGGAATTGAATATGTACTCCCGGGAGGAGAGGAGGGAGAGAGGGGACATGATAGAGACATGCAAGTATCTTACAGGGAGAAACAGGGTGCAGGAATACACTATTTTTAAGCGAAAAAGATGTTTCAGGACTAGAGAATATGGGATGAAGTTGGAGGAGGCGATTCAGAGGAAACATGAGGAAGAATTTCTTCACAGAGCGGGTGGTGGACAAGTGGAACACCCTGCTGAGAGAAGTGGTGGGGAGTGAAACAATCACGGATTTAAGAATGCATGGGATAGACATAAAAGGAATTCTGGAGGTCAGGGGTAAGGGGCAACAGACTTCTAGGAAAACATAAACTGAACTTACAAGCTCAAATGGGCAGAATGGGTGGGCCATTGGCCCTTATCTGCCGACACTGTCTTTGTATATACTGTATGTAAACACATGAGAGCACATAAAGGTGTAAAAGCTATTTCCTTTCATAGCAGTAAAAGACCATACTTAAAATTCAGAGTGGAAAATATTAGGTTAATTCACTGCTAATGATCTTAATGGCCATACTTTACACCTCCCAGACAGTCTGGTTTTACAAACAAAGGCAGGTCTAAATGACTGTGACATCAGAACTTCTTTGTAACATGGACATGCAATGCAGCCAAAATAGTGAATGATTTGATACAGTAGTTTTAAGAGTATATGAGTACTCAAAATGGCCCAAAAACTGGACTGTATTTAATCAAAACTGGATGACCAGATATGTACCCTAAAAAACAGATTATCCTGTCAAAAACCGGATAGGTGGCAACCTTAATGCCCATGGCCCCCCGCCATGCAGCCTGAAGGTGTGTCCTGTATGTGACTGCCCCATTCTCAAACATCACAGCAGCCAGCAACATTCAGTTGTACAGTCCCACCTTGGGCAACCCAACCCATGGCCTGCGGCTTGGTATTGTACATATGAGAGAACAGACAGAACACCAGGAGGAAGGAGCTACTGGTATAACTAAAACTTCTCTACTGGGACTAACAACTAGATCTATTGTACTGGGACCTTCAATTTAGGGTAAAAAAAAAAAGGAGTTGGTGTGTTTGTCAGAGGTAGTTACATAGAAACATAGAATTTGACGGCAGATAAGGACCGCTTGGCCCACCCAGTCTGCCCATTTCCCTACCTGATGGATAAGCTGCAGATCCTAGTTAACCAGCAGCCTACTTCTTCCTTCCCCCAACCCCTAGAATTGCCTTATGACTGTCCCATGCATGCTTGAATTCCACCACTGTTTTGACTCCACAACCTCCTCTGGAAGGCTGTTCCATACATCCACAACCCTCTCTGTGAAAAATGCTTCCTTAAATTACCTCTGGGCACGCCCCCTTCTATCTTCAAATTGCTTCTTGTTCTTGCACACCTCTTTTTTGAAAGATGCTACCCTCTTGGACTTTGTTGATTCCTTGAGGTACTTGAAAGTTTCTATCATGTCCCCTCTCCCTCCTTTCCTCGAGGCTATACATATTAAGCTCCTTAAGTCTCTCTTCATATGTCTTCTCCGTGCAGACCCTGCACCATTTTGTTGCCCTCCTCTGGACAGCTTCCATCCTGTATGTCTTTGGCGGAGATTGGGTCTCCAGAACTGCATGCAGTACTCCAGATGTGGTCTCACCAGCTGTCTGTACAGAGGATAATAACTTCTTGTTTTCTACTGGTGATGCCTCTCCCTATGCATCCCAGTATCCCCAGCCCTCCTTGCTGCCCTCTCACATTGCTTGCCCACCTTTAGGTCATCTGATATGACTACCCCAGGTCCCTTTCCATTTTTGTTGTTGTTAGTATCTCACCCCCCACTGTGTACTCTTCCCCTTGGTTTTTGTTTCCCAGGTGCATTACCTTGCACTTCTTAGCATTGAATCTAAGCTGCCATACATTTGACCATTCCTCTAACCTTGCCAAGTCCCTTCTCATCCTTTCCACCCCACCTTGTGCATCAACTCTGTTGCAGATCTTTGTGTCATCTGCAAAGAGACATACTTTTCCTTCCAGTCCCTCTGCAATGTCGCTTATAAAGACATTGAAGAGGACCGGTCCTAATACTGAACCCTGTGGTACCCCACTGCTAACCCCCCTTTTCTTCTGAGTGGACTCCATTTACTATTACTCTCTGTGTCCTATTCTCCAGCCAATTCTTTACCCAGGCTGTCATGGGACCCACTCCCAGGCTGGCTAACTTGTATATTAATCTTTTGTGTGGGACTGTGTCAAATGCCTTGCTAAAGTCTAGGTAGGCCATGACCACAGCCCCTCCCTGATCAACTACTTTGGTCACCCAGTCAAAGAAATCTATCAGATTTGTCTGGCATGACCTTCCCACTGTGAATCCATGCTGCCTTGGGTCCTGTGCCCCTCTGGCCTCTAGATACGCAACAATTCTTTCCTTCAGAAGTGATTCCATCATTTTCCCTACCACTGAGGTTAAACTAACAGGTCTGTAGTTTCCTGCTTCTGCCTTGCTCCCACTTTTGTGAAGGAATCACATCTGCCCTCCTCCAGTCCTCAGGTACCACCCCATCCTCCCATGATTTGTTAAAGAGGGTAGTCAGTGGTGTCACTAGTTCTATCCTTAGTTCTTTTAGAATTCTGGGATGAATCCCATCCGCCCCATTGCTTTGTCCACCTTCAGTTTTAAGAGTTCTTTCAGAACTCTTTCTTCTGTAAATGGGCTGGTATCAACTTCTGTATCCAGAGTGTTTCTACCGTTTGTTTTAGGTACCTCCTCTTCCTTTGTAAATACTGAGCAAAATATTTGTTTAGTATCTCTGCCTTTTCACAGTCACCCTCTGCCCACCCTCCCTCCCCTTTATTAAGCCTCACTATCCCTCCTTGGTTTTCCTTTGCTCCTTGATGTACCTATAAAAGGTTTTATCCTCTTAACTGAGTTGGCTATCTTTTCCTTGGTTTGGGCCTTTGCTGTTCTGACTGCCATTCCAGCTTCCTTTGCTTTAACTGATACAGTTCTCTGTCCTGTTCCTTCTGTGATTCCTTGTACTTCCTGAATGCTTTCTTTTTCTCTTGAACCTTCACTGCCACTTCCTTTGGGAACCATAGTGGTTTCTTACCTTGTTTCGTTTTGTTTATTTGCTTTACACAAAGGCTTGTTACCTCTGTGATGGCAGTTTTTATTATTCCTCATTGTTCTTCCACCCCTCCTTCCTGCCCATTTGCTAGTGCATTCCTTAGGCACTCACCCATTTTGGCAAAGTCAGCCCTCCTAAAATCCAGTACCTTTGTCTTTGTATGGCTTGACTCTATTGCTGTGTTTATTGTGAACCATACTGTTCGATGGTCGCTAGTTCCCAGATGGCTACCCACTTCACATCTGTGATCCTCTCTCAGCTCCATTTGAGAGAACCAGGTCTAAGATTGCTCCCTCTCAAGTGGGCTCCAATACTAGTTGTCTAAGGCATGCCCCCTGTAGGGCATCTAGAAAACCCCACTCTTAGAACTGGCTGCTGCAACTGCACTCCAGTTAACATCTGGCATATTCAGATCACCCATCAGCAATATCTCCCCTTTATCTGCCATTCTAAGTATACTTTCTATCATTTCCAGTTGAAGTAAATTGTTATCTGTTATCTGTGTACTTATCTAGGTGCTTGTCACAGGTGTCAGAAGGGAACTGTTATCTGTGAAATTAACTAAGTGTAGAAAGATTTGCAAAGTAGGGGGAGTGGCTTAGCTAGAAGGAGCCAGGTTAAAGGGACACTGTCAGCTTTTCTCCTTCGTTTCTGGCCACAATCACACAATGTGCCTCTTGGCTCTAACCTGTTAAAGATATGCTGCAGAATATTCCCATATATGAAAAAGACGGCATATTTTAACAGTTTGGCAAAGTTTTACTTAAATACCTTATTACTCGTCCACAGTAAAGCCCACCATTCCGGGCACATGCAGGACAGGACCCCGTTGGGACTGCGCTTCTGCCATGAGCGCGGTCCTGAAGAACAGTTTTTTCATACACAGCATACTTAGTCATAATGTGCCTGTACCCCACATGATTTCAAAGCGTTCCATTTATCTGAGCCTGTAAACCGAGCACTGGAAGTACTTTAATTCATATTTTGAAGTTGTGGGTGAAATCCCACGCATGCGCATAGACTGCATACTTAAAGATCCCACGCATGCCCACAAGTGTGCCGTCAGTGCACATGCGTGGGATTTCGGCCACAACTTCAATGTATGAATTAAAGTACTTCCAGTGCTCGGTTTGCAGGCGCAGATAAATGGAACGTTTTGAAATCATGTGGGGTACAGGCACATTATGACTAAGTATGCTGTGTATGAAAAAACTGTTCTTCAGGACCACGCTCGTGGCAGACGCTATGGTCCCAACGGGGTCCTGTCCTGATGTGCTTCCTGAATGGCGGTACTTACTGACGCTAGTAATATATTTCAGTAAACTTCACAAACTGTTAAAATATACTGTCTTTTCATATATGGGAATATTCTGACGGATATCTTTAACAGGTTAGAGCCAAGAGGCACACTGTGTGATTGTGGCCAGAAACAAAGGAGAAAAGCTGACAGTGTTCCTTTAAGACCAGATATAAACACTGCCCTAGATAGTTTCTGCCAGAGAACAGACAGAACACCAGGAGGAAGGAGCTACTGGTATAACTAAAACTTCTCTACTGGGACTAAGAACTAGATCTCTTGTACTGGGACCTTCAATTTAGGGTAAAAAAAAGGAGTTGGTGTGTTTGTCAGAGGTAGCTGAAGTAAATTGTTATCTGTTATCTGTGTACTTATCTAGGTACTTGTCACAGGTGTCAGAAGAGAATTATCTGTGAAATTAACTAAGTGTAGAAAGATTTGCAAAGTAGGTGGAGTGGCTTAGCTAGAAGGAGCCAGGTTAAGACCAGATATAAACACTGCCCTAGATAGCTTCTACTAGAGAACAGACAGAACACCAGGAGGAAGGAGCTACTGGTATAATTAAAACTTCTCAACTGGGACTATATTGCCCTCTTTCCCATCCCCCATCCTAAACCAGTCCTACTTTTATAGGCACGTGATTTAACTGACAACAAGAACTTCCTGTTTGGGAGCAGGAAGTGAGTGATCACAGAGCCACCAAAGACTCACCATCCTAGAAGGCAAGAGTAGCTCTTCGTTCCCCCCTAGCTGCAGGAGGTCTGACTCTGAGCAAGTAAGGAGACTACTGAGAAATATAGGAACTTCTTGTCTCAGAACAGGAAGATCAGGAGCTAAAACGGTGCATAGGCAGTAAGTAAGTAGGGAGAGAAGAAAAAAAAAGAAATAAACAAAGAGAGGAAAGAGTAAGTATTCCAAATAACAGTTAGGGGGCCCAGAAAAAAAACATGATCGGAGTGGTGCAGTGCAAAGGCTGTGGAGCAGCAGTCTTCCGGGAGATGTTCTGGAGGATGCAGTGTTGTCCCATCTGCAGACACCTCTCTGGGCTGAGGGAGGAGGTTGCTCATCTCCAGGCTGAGTTGGCCAGGATTTGTGGGACCTCCTCTCCCACCTAGAGACCACCAGGGTCACTGCCATTGCCTCAGAGGTTCCCAAGAAAGAGGAGTAGTTGGACCACAGTGGGCTCAGGAAGGGTGAGGGTTGTGGAACAGAGGTGCATCCCTCCAGTTGTACCTCTCCACAATTTCTATGCCATTCTGGAAAAGTATGGTTCCTCTATGGAGGCACCCACAGTGGAGACCAAGGAGGATGCTGGGAACCTCCACAAAGGAGACCCACAGGAGGGTGGCATGGGACCCCACAGGGGAAAGAAACAACTCCTGGTGGGGGACTCCATTGTTAGGAAGGTAGAACTGGGGGAGGAAGGAGAGAGGGACGTAAGGTGCCTGCCTGGTGCCATGGCTTGGAGGGACAGGGAGCAAATCCTCAGGATCGCAGGAGCAGCTGCACAGGGGAGGAAGCTGGATGTCACTGTCCACCTAGGGACAAATGACCTGGCTAAGAAAGGGATCAGAGTAGTGCAAGAAGTGTTTGTGGAGATGGGGAGGGGCCTTAGACAAATAGCACACAAAGTAACCTTCTCGGAGGTGCTGCCTGTCTATGGCACGGGTGAGGCTAGGGTGCTCCACACCATGGGATTCAATCAGTGGTTGAAAAACTGGTGCAGAGCTCAGGGATTTGGCTTCATTGGGGACTGGGGGTCCACCTGGAAGGATGCAGGCCTATACTGGTATGATGGTCTGCATCTGTCAAGGAAGGGGAACCAGGATCCTAGGTGACAGGTTTAAATGCTTCATTGATAAGCATTTAAACTAGCCAAGGGGGGAGGCACTGGAAAGGAGCAGGGAAATCCTAGCCCCCCCCAAAAAAATATCAGGGTACTAAGTGAGGTAGACACCAACATAGAGATGTCGATAGGGAGAAGCGCTGGGGTAAATGGAGAAAATGACAAATGCAATAAGGACAGGGATGGAGCAAAAAGGGGTAAGGCCATCAAGAAATGGAGAGTAATGAGTACCAATGCCCATATTCTGGGCAACAAGCTCTCTGAATTGGTGGCCTTGATGGAAGAGGGATGTCTAGATATTGTAGCAGTCACAGAAACATGGTACACAAAGAACCATGACTGGGATGTTAACATACCAGGGTACACAACCTACAGGAGAGACAGGGAGGGTCGGGGGGAGTAGCTCTCTATGTAAGGGAAGGGATAAAAGCAACTGAACAAAAGAGTAAACAGGGAGGGGAGGAGAGGAGGCACTGTGGGTCACCTTAGAGACTGGAAATGGCACCACAATCCTCACAGGGGTTGTATATAGACCCCCATGTCAGGGGGAAGGAATGGACAAGGATATGATAGAAGGCATACTTAGGATGGCAGAGAAAGGGGAGATACTGTTGATGGGGGACCTTAAGATGCCAGATGTTAACTGGAGCACTTCTGCGGCAGCCACATCCCAAAGCAGGGCCATTCTTGATGCCCTTCAGGTGACATGCCTCAAACAGCTCGTTTTGGAACCTACTCATGAGGGAGCAATCATAGACCTCGTACTCTCAAATGGGGAAAGTGAGAGGATCTCAGATCTAGAAGTGGATAGCTATTTGGGAACAAGTGACCACCAAACAGTGTGGTTCATGATAAACTCAGCTACAGAGTCAAGCCATACAAAAGTGAGGGTTCTGGACTTCAGGAGGGCTGACTTTGGCAAGATGGGAGAGTGCCTTAGAAAAGCACTAGCAAACAGGCTAGAAGGAGGGGTGGAGCAACAATGGGGAAAATATCAAAACTTCCATCACAGAGGCAACAAGTCTTTGTGTGAAGCAAATAACCAAATCAAAATGAAAAAAAAAGCCACTATGGTTCTCAAAAGAGGAGGCGGTGAAGGTTAGGGAGAAAAAGATAGCATTTAGGAAGTATAAGGAAACACAGAAGGAGCAGGACAGAGAACTGTACCAGTTAAGGCAGAAGAAAGCAGGAGGGTAGTCAGAATAGCAAAGGCACAAACTGAGGAAAAGATAGCCAACTCAGTTAAGAAGGGGGATAAAACCTTTTATAGTATATCAGGGAGCGTAGAAAGACAAAGGGAGGGATAGTGAGGCTGAAGAGAATGGATGGTGGGTGGGCAGAGAGTGACAGTGAAAAAGCAGGGATACTGAATGAATAATTATGTTCAGTATTCACAAAAGAGGAAGTGGGGAAGGTGCCTAATCCAATTAACAGAAGCACTCTGGGGTGGGGGGGTTGATCCCAGTCCTTTCACAGAAGAAAGGGTTCTGAAAGAACTCCTAAAACTGAAGGTGGACAAGACAATGGGGCCAGATGGAATTCACCCCAGAATTCTAAAAGAATTAAGCAGAGAACTAGTGACACTACTGACTACCCTTTTTAACAAATCATGGGAGGATGGTGTGGTACCTGAGGACTGGAAGAAGGCAGATGTGATTCCCCTTCACAAAAGTGGGACCAAGACAGAGGCAGGAAACTACAGACCTGTCAGTTTGACCTCTGTGGTAGGGAAAGTGATGGAATCACTTCTGAAGGAAAGAATTGTTGAGTACCTAGAGGCCAGTGGGGCACAGGACCCAAGGCAGCATGGGTTCACAGGGAAGGTCACGCCAGACGAATCTAATTGATTTCTTTGACTGGGTGACCAAAGTAGTAGACCAGGAGGGGTTGTGACATGGCCTACCTAGACTTTAGCAAGGCATTTGACACAGTCCCACACAAAAGATTAGTAGTCAAATTAACCAGCCTGGGGAGGGTCCCAGGTGGTAGCCTGGGTAAAACACTGGCTGAACAACAGGACACAGAAGGTAATTGTAAATGGAGTCCACTCTGAAGAAAGAGGGGTTACTAGTGGGTACCGTGGTGTTCAGTACTGGGTCCAGTCCTTTTTAATGTCTTTATAAGTGACATTGCAGAGGAACTGGAAGGAAAAGTATGCCTCTTTGCAGATGAGACAAAGATCTGCAACAGGGTTGATACACAAGGAGGCGTGGAAAGGATGAGAAGGGACTTGGCAAGGTTGGAGGAATGGTCAGAAGTATGGCAGCTTGGATTCAATGGCAAGACGTGCAAAGTAATGCACCTGGGAAACAAAAACCCAGGGGAAGATTACACAATGGGGGAGTGGTGTAGTAACAACAACAGAAATGGAAAGGGACTTGGGGGTAATCATATCAGATGACCTTAAGGTTGGCAAGCAATGTGAGAAGGCAGTAGGGAGGGCTGGGGGGATACTGGGATGTATAGGAAGAGGCATCACCAGCAGAAAACAGGAAGTTGTTAACCCCCTGTACAGACAGTTGGTGAGACCCCATCTGGAGTACTGCGTCCAGTTCTGGAGACCCCATCTCCGCAAGGACATAGACAGGATGGAGGCAGTTCAGAGGAGGGTAACTAAAATGGTGCAGGGTCTGCAAGAGAAGCCATACGAGGAGAGACTAAAGAAGCTTAATATGTATACCCTTGAGGAAAGGAGAGAGAGGGACATGATAGAAATGTTTAAGTACCTCAGTAGAATCAACAAAGTCCAAGAGGGTAGCATCTTTCAGAAAAAGAGATGTGCAAGAACAAGGGGACACAATCTGAAGATGGGGGGCGGCTCAGGGGCAATGTGAGGAAGTGTTTTTTCACAGAGAGGGTGGTGAACGCATGGAACAGCCTTCCTGAGGAGGTTGTGGGGTCTAAAACTGTGGGAGAATTCAAGAATGCATGGGACAGACATAAGGCAATTTTTATGGGGGGTAGGAAGAAATAGGTTGTTGATTAAATAGGATCTGCAGCTTATCCTCTAGGTAGGGAAATGGGCAGATTAGGTGGGCCAAGCGGTCCTTATCTGCCGTCAAAGTCTATGTTTCTATGTCTGCCACCCCACTGCAGATCATCTGGGTGCTGCACACTTGTGCATCTGTGCAGGTCATGCAAACCCCCATTGTGTATTTGGTAATGGCAGCACATGGCTGTAATGACCCCTCCCGGCCCATGGACAGCTGGAACACCCACAGCTGGGACCCGCACATGGTGTGGACTGATGCTGTTGAACGCCACATGATGCAGCACACACTACACATGACAACACTGTGTGATCAGAGGTACTTTATTCAACGTGTAATCTAGTGGTTACTGATGTGCACCACACACACTGCTATACTGAGCCCCATAAATACACACACACACACACACACACACACACACACACACACACACACACACACACCCACACCCACACCCGTGTAGTGCACTGTGCGATCCCCCCATCCCATTGTACATTACATTATTGTGACTGCCCTCTGCCCATCCATCGATATAGTCCCCACCCATCCAATGCAGCACCCAGCTGTGCATCCTATTTCCATTTCCCACGGCCGCGCAGTGTTAGCACACCAGTGGCCAGGCTGTTTGAGGTTCTGGTGTAGACATTCCGGTTCCTGTGTGCTGTGTATCCCCTTGCAGGGACACGCTTGGGTTGCTGCCATGTGGCCCTGTGTCTGCCCCCTCCTCAGCAGTGTATCTCCTCTTCTGTGCCCTACTACTATGCCTTATCATCATGGACACTGATGGTAGTGCTTCAACACTGCTGTGGTTGCAACCCCAGTGCGGACTGTACGGCTGCATGTCCAGTTTGTGTGCCCATGCTCTCCGGATGTGTGCCATGCAGTGCATGCACAGGGCTTGACAAGGTGGTGGTGGGACTGTTAGTACATGTACTGGTGGCAGTTGCCTGTGGTGCTGTAACTGTGACAGGTGGTGCCATGCTGTGTGTCATGGCAGGTGTCATGACAGGGCCCCTGATGCCAGTGTCTGTGACCATTGTGCTATGGCTGGCATGGGCCAACACATGCATGGGTCTGCTTGGTGCTGCTGGTGTTGCACTCGGAGGCAGGTGGGGTGTGGTCACAGGTGTCTGGGGGTATGCCAGGGCCATTGTAGGTAGGGCCCATCACTGCGGCATGTGAGGCTGCTGGCGCAGCACATGCAGGGCACCCACTATGGCCAACATGGCCATGGCTTCATTGTTGCTCTGTTGCTGCAACAGCAGCTGTTCCATGGCCATGGTGCATCATTCCACGACAGCAACCTGCCCCTGGGCACAGTGCCATATGCCATGGACCAACTTCTCCATGTTGGCCATGAATGCTGTATTCTCCACAGCACATGTCTGCATGTTGCTGGTTATGGCAGACAGGTGTCCATCCAGGCTCTGATGTTGTTCCTGTATGGCCTGCCTGATAGTGTCTAGAATCTGCCTGATGTCCCCCTGCCCAGACAACACAGACTGGCAGTAATCCCCAATGTAGACCAGTGGAGACATCTGGTCCTCCAGCTCCTGCACAGCATAATCAAGCTGTGCCTCAAGTGCACTACAGTTTATGGGGCTCACGTCCCCTACCACTGTCCCCTGTCCATGTGCTGGCACAGTTCCGGTCCCAATCAGGACAGCATCAGTTCCTTCACCATCCTCTGCTGGTGGCATGTTGACATTGTCACCTTCATCGTGCCCCTGCTGGGTACTGTGCTGGCTGGCTTCTGACCCTCATTAATGTCTGTCTCATCGCTCACTGCCCCGGCACTGCCTGCACTGTCATACACCTCCACCACATTAACAGGTGTGTCAGGAGATTAGGTGCTTAGGGTTGGGCATCCATGGCTTGCAGGAGTGCTGCTGCTTGCCGTAGTGCTCCTGGCCTGGCTGGTGCCTGTCTCTCCCCTGCTGTGCGGCTGATGTCCACTTGGTCCAGCTCCAGTGGGCCCGCTGTCACCTGCTGTTGCTTCAGCACCTGTGGGATGGACATTCTGTCAGAGTTTGCTATACACATACCCCTACTGTACCCCTGCCCTGCCAGCTGCTGTGCTACTTCATTCTGCTTTGTCCACACACCACCCCCTGCACGGCGCATCATGTCCTGTGACTGTTAGGTGGTCACTTGCATCCAGCAACACCCCCATGTCCATTGTTGTGTTGAGACACATGTCCTCCTGCCCCACCCCCAGTACAGCAGGTTACTCAGCATTGCCCCTGTACCCCCACCTCCCAGGACTGCAGGTAACTCAGCATTGCCCCAGTACCCCCCCAGGGACTGCAGGTAACTCAGCATTGCCTCTGTACCCCCACCCTTCCCGGGACTGCAGGTAACTCAGCATTGCCCTGTACTCCCACCCCAGGGGCTGCAGGTAACAACATTGCCCCAGACCCCCCAGGGACTGCAGGTAACTCAGCATTGCCCCTGTACCCCCTTCCCAGGCCCCATGTCCACTGCTGCACACATGCACACACACAGTGCAGCCTTTCCATGCACAGACAATCCATGTCTCACATGTTACATGCACTGCACACCCCTCTACATACCTGAGCCACTTTGCTGCCTGAAGGTGTCAAGGTTAGTGTCCCACTGATTCTCTGTTGGCTCAGGTGTCCGGCTATCTTCTGCTCAAGACTGTTGAGTGGCCGCTGCTGGGTAAGTCTGCCCCCTCTGGCCTGGGCACAGCGACGGTTGTGTGCCAGCTTCTGTTTGATCAGGTGCTTCAGGTCATTGTACTTCTTCTGCAGGTCCCATACTGTTCTTTTCTGGGGAGCAACTGCATTGACCCTCCTGGCCACAGTGTCCTATGCCTTAGAAAAATAGAATTTCACAGCAGATAAGGACTGCTTGGCCCACCCAGTCTGCCCATTTCCCTACCTAATGGATAAGCTGCAGATCCTAGCTAACCAACAGCCTCCTTCTTCCTACCTCCACCCCCTAGAATTGCCTTATGCCTGTCCCATGCATTCTTGAATTCCACCATTTTTGATTCCACAACCTCCTCAGGAAGGCTGTTCCATGCATCCACAACCTTCTCTGTGAAAAAATACCTCCTCACATTACCACTGAGCTGCTCCCCCCTCTAGCTTCAAATTATGCCCCCTTGTTCTTGCACACCTCTTTTTCTGAAAGATGCTACCCTCTTGGACTTTGGTGATTCCCTTGAGGTACTTGAAAGTTTCTATCATGTCTCCACCTCTCCCTCCTTGAGGCTATTATTAAGCTCCTTAAGACACTCTTTTTTTTTTTTTTTTTTTTGAGATTCTATTTTCTCCCCTTTCCCTGGCTCCGGATCTTGCCACTCCTTCAGGCATCCCTAGGTTCCCTGCACCCCTTCCAACTTCCCCGGGTACCCTTACCGCCTCAAATCGCAGCCTTACCTTGAGGTAGCTCGGCGTTACCCTTTGCCGAGTGGGTCCCTCTCCTTCGAGGGAGAAGGCACACTATTTTTCCTATCGGCCTCTTGGTGCTGCTGAGGCGAGGGCTGACCCCGCAGAAAGTCTTTGGACTTGACTCGAACCAGGTGCTGTCATCCGGCCAATCCAGAGCGTTTTTTTTTTCTGTGTTCTGGTGTTATTGTCCCTCTTGCGCCACTACCTGCAGTGCCCCTAGTCTCCACCGGGAGCCACTACTGGAGTGAGGCATCCCACCCAACCCACCCCAGGAGAGGAGACAGTCCTCCAGATGTGCAATCCTCTCCTTCCCCTGCCAGCCCCGTGTCCCGAGTCCGCTCCCCAACCCAGGTTGCCGGCGTGGTTCGAGGTGTAGCGTCCAGCACCTCAGCCCTCTGCACCACTAAGACTCACTTGATATGTCTTCTGGTGCAGACACTGCACCATTTTAGTTGCCCTCCTCTTGACTGCCTCCATCCTGTCTATGTCTTTGTGGAGACTGAGTCTCCAGAACTGCACGAAGTACTCCGGATGGGGTCTCATCAGCTGTCTGTACAGAGGGATAACAACTTCCTGTTTTCTACTGGTAATGCCTCTTCCTATGCATCCCAGTATTCCCCCAGCCCTCCTTACTGCCCTCTCACATTGCTTGCTCACCATTAGGTCTTCTGAGTGACTACCCCAGGTCCCTTTCCATTTTTTTTGTTGTTAGTATCTCACCCCCACTGTGTACTCTTCCCTGGTTTTTGTTTCCCAGGTGCATTTGTTGTTGTTAGTATCTCACCCCCCCCCCCACTGTGTACTCTTCCCTGGGTTTTTGTTTCCCAGGTGCATTACTTTGCACTTCTTAGCATTGAATCTAAGCTGCCATACATTTGACCATTCCTCCAACCTTGCCAAGTCCCTTCTCATCCTTTCCACCCCACCTTGTATATCAACTCTGTTACAGATCTTTGTGTCGTCTGCCAAGAGACATACCTTTCCTTCCAGCCTCTCTGCAATGTCACTTATAAAGACATTAAAGAGGACCAGTCCTAGTCCTGAACCCTGTGGTACCCCACTAGTAACCCCCCTTTCTTCAGAGTGGACTCCGTTTACTATTACCCTCTGCGTCCTGTTCTCCAGTCAATTCTTTACCCAGGCTACCATCTTGGGATCCACTCCCAGGCTGGCCAACTTGTATATTAGTCTTTTGTGTGGGACTGTGTCAAATGCCTTGCTAAAGTATAGGTAGGCCATGTCCACAGCCCCTCCCTGATCTACTACTTTGGTCACCCAGTCAAAGAAATCTATTCGATTCGTCTGACATGACCTTCCCGCTGTGAATCCATGCTGCCTTGGTTCCTGTGCTCCTCTGGCCTCTAGGTACTCAACAGTTCTTTCCTTCAGAAGTGATTTCATCATTTTCCCCAATCACTGAGGTTAAACTAACAGGTCTGTAGTTTCCTGCTTCTGCCTGCTCCCATTTTTGTGAACTGGAATAACACCTGCCCTCCTCCAGTCCTCAGGTACCACCCCATCCTCCCATGATTTATTAAAAAAGGTAGTCAGTGGTGTCACTAGTTCTACCCTTAGTTCTTTTAGAATTCCCATCAGGTTCCACTGCTTTGTCCACCTTCAGTTTAAGAGTTCCTTCAGAACCCTTTCTTCTGTGAAAGGGCTGGTATCAACCCCTGTATCCAGCATGTTTCTATTGTTTGGTTTAAGTACCTCCCCCTCTTCATTTGTGAATACTGAGCAAAAATATTTGTTTAGTATCTCTACCTTTTCACAGTCACCTCCGCCCACCCACCCCTCCTCTTTATTAAGCCTCACTATCCCTCCCTTGGTCTTCATTCACTCCCTGATGTACCTACAAACGGTTTTATTCCCCTTCTTAACTGAATTGGCTATCTTTTCCTCAGTTTGGGCCTTTGCTGTTCTGACTGCCTTTCCTGCTTTCTTTTGCTTAAACTGATACAATTCTATGTCCTGCTCCTTCTGTGATTCCTTGTACTTCCTGAATGCTCTCTTTTTCTCCCTAACCTTCCCTGCCACCTCCTTTGAGAACCATAGTGGTTTCTTACATTGTTTTGTTTATTTGCTTCTCACAAAGGCTTGTTGCCTCTGCGATGGCAGTTTTGATTATTCCCCATTGTTCTTCCACCCCTCCTTCCTGCCCATTTGCTAGTGCATTCCTTAGACGCTCAGCCATTTTGGCAACGTCAGCCCTCCTGAAGTCCAGAACCTTTGCCTTTGTTTGGTATGACACTACTACTGTGTTTATCAGAAACCATACTGTTCGATGGTCACTAGTTCCCAGATGGCTACCCACTTCTAAATCTGTGATCCTCTTGCCAACTCCATTTGAGAGTACCAGGTCTAAGATTGCCCCCTCTCAAGTGGGTTCCGATACTAGCTGTCTAAGACATAGACCCTGTAGGGCATCTATAATGACCCCACTCTTAGAAGTGGCTGCTGCAAATGCACTCCAGTTAACATCGGGCATATTCAGATCCCCCATTAGCAATATCTCTCCTTTTTCTGCAATTCAAAGGATATTTTCTATCATTTCCTTGTCCATTTTCTCCCCAAGATGGGGGTCTGTATACAACCCCTGTGCGGATTGTGGTGCTATTGCCTGTCTCCAAATTGACCCACAGTACTTCCTCTCCTCTGTTTACCCTTTTGTTCTGTTGCTTTGATTCCTTCCCTTATGTAGAGAGCTACTCTTCCTCCTCTTTTACCCTTTCTGTCCTTCCTGTAGATAGTGTATCCTGGTATGTTTACATCCCAGTCATGGTTCTGTGTGTACCATGTTTCCGTGACTGCCACAATATCTGGATGTTCCTCCTCCATGCACCTTTTGTCCCTTTTCCTATTATCCCCACCATGGCTCAGGAGTAGGGCATGTCACTTTTCCATCTTGGTCACCAGTATGTCCACCGCATCGTGGGTGAAATTCCTCTTGCACCTCTGCCTCCCACTTGCTGGTTGTGGCATGTTTTGGTTGCCTTCTGAGGCCCAGTGTGGCTGCATTTCTGTTTGGCATTATTCCCACCTCTCTTGTGTGTTGCTCCCTTTAATATTGTGCATGTCACGGTTTGCGACATGCGCAATTCCCATCGGCATATGTATTGTGTGTTCTAGAATATGGTGCAGTGTGCATGTCGCAACTATATTGGCATACTTTGCGCATTTGCATAACTTGCGGCGGATGGATCTTGGCTTTCGAGATTTGGGCCCACAGTCTTTATCTTGCTGTAAAAACATATTTCTCAACTTTCAGACATATTTAGTTTTCCTAGACCCAAATGTTACTTTTCTGTGCGTTTACAATAAGTTTGTATTGTTCTGACAACTTCTCTAACGTTACTGGTTTCCTACGTAATCCTATGAAAGAGATGTAAGAAACTGTCAGCATATAATGCTGCACACATTGTACCACAAATTAAGGAGGAATGAAATTCTGGCAGATCAAAGCTTCTTAATATTTCATCCAAAAATAAATATTGGTGTTAAGGAGCACCCTTGTTCAACCACTTGATTCCCTGTAACTGCATCTGTTAATTGACCATCTAATGAGTCAAAAGACTAAGTTGCTAAAATCTCACTCAAATACTTATTGAGCCCATATGATTCAATACTCCTCTGTCCAACCACCTAACTGGTAGATTGGGTCCTCTCCTTCCATCCCCACTGCATAATGCTGCTGGGACACTACCTGATGCCTTTAGTGACAACTATATGACTTCCTGCATTAAGAAAATTTGTCTCCCTTCTGCCCCTCCTAAATGTATATGGGCCAGGTCTCTTCGCTCTCTAAATTTTGACACCCTACTCTGTGAACTGGTAGCTGATTGGTCCCCTATCCTCGGTGTGGCCCTCTCCTTTTTTCATGCCAAATTTCTTCAAGTATTGGATAGGCATGCCCCTCTAAGAAAATCCTGTGAAAAGAGCTCCTACCACCCATGAATCAGAGCGGACCTCACTGATCCTTGTAAATCAATACCTGATCCCACTTCAGAGTGTCCCAGTCTCTTTCTGACCTCCTCACCTACAGTAGACTGGTAAATTCCTGCACATAGACCATATGGGCAGCTAAAATGAAATACTTCAACTCCGACCCCCTCTCCAGTGATACTCTACCATGGTTTGCCTATCTCTATCCCCACCCTGGTTGTCTCTCACTATTGTTTTTACCACCTGCACCCTTCCTCCTCAATCGCAGTCTCTGGCTTCTCCCTCCCCACCTCAGTCATCCACTCCTGAACCCTCATCCAAATGCTTCTACTTATCTCCTCATTCTTCTCTGGACACCCTTCATGCCCTTTCTTCCCTCATCTTCTCTATGAGATTTTGTTCTGATGGCTTGACTTCAAACTACTCCACCTTTCCACTCCTGCTATCACTGTACCCTTTACGTACTTACTAAATCTCTCATTCTCCCTTTGCACTGTTCTGCAGTTCTGGAAACAGGCCAAAGTACTCTCGCTACACATACCTCTCACCTGTCCTGGATTTTCAGGGACAACCCTGATTTGCCTCAACATTTTCCTCTATCCCACGTAAACTTGGCGTTTTTCTGATCAAACAGGAGGAATTGAAAGCATAAAATAATGCCAAACATTAACGTTACAGACTTTTTCTTCTTCTTCAGAAAATGCATCATACACTAATCCTCTTATTCCATCAGCTTTCTCAGTGAATACTACCAATTTTTAAGATGTGTCCCTGTTTTTGAGATTTTGTCCAACATTTATTTAAGCCTTGTTCCTGATTTAAGAAACCAGAGGTTGAGAAGTATACCACTACACAAGGGTGGTGACCCTACCTCCCTTGGCAACTATCATCCTATCTCCCTCCTCCCTACACTCGCTAAACTATAAGAAATGCTAGTCTATTCCCAACTTCGTATGCCCGGCACATGGATTGGTGATCTGAATCAGGCTCTGTGGGTACAGAGGGAGTGGGAGAAGCACAGCAGTATAAAAGGGGACTTGTGTGGCCCAGGAGGAGTTCAATGGCAGGAATGTAAAAGGCAAAGGAGTGAAGGGATACATGAACAAGGGGCTGGGAGAGGATATCACAGGTCAGGAGCTTTACTGGAGTTGAGGAGCCAGCACAGTGCCTTAGGCCAGGGTGCTGGCTTGAGGGATGCTGAAAAGCATGCGCCTTCCAAACTGGATATGCAGAACACTGAGATGCTCCCTATGTGACAGGTAAGAAGACTGCTCAGCCCTGCGACTGGCCCCGTAACACAGTCCATGGAGTGCAGTACCCTAATCATGTTCCCACCTTGAACCAGAGTACTTGGTCACCCTCAAGCCAGGGATGTCATCAGGTCTATACCCCCCACCGTAAGTCAGGGTTGTGCCATAAATATGGGGCCTGGCTTTTTCAGGAAAGAACCAAGCCTCAGACATTCCTTGACCAAAGGTTCGAAGGAAGAAGTTGTATCTAAGGCTTTAGTAGGAAAATATAAGACGGCTCTGCTGGGTAAGGATCTTGTGTGGCACACAACAAAGGAGTACTGCCTGATGCCCCAGAGGCAGGAGTGGGATTCCTGAGAAGCGGTGTTTGTTAAGGTATGTTGGAGGGGGCGGCCCACCAGTGCAGTAGTAACTCTACTGCCCATGACGCTGCCGACCTCGGTTTGGGAACAAGCCTGGGGAGCTGGTGGGTCGGCCAGGGGGGGAGGAAGACTGAGCACCCGAGGAGCACTCTCCTCCTCTGGGGAGGGAGGGATGCCGCTCCTGGTACAACACCGCCACCTGGGTGCACACAGGTGAAGGTGCAGTGGAGAGCACCACATGGGAGGGGAGAACATTGGCTGGAGTCCGGAGTGTTGTCACGTCACAGTGTGTGCGTGTCTCCGTGGACCTCCTTGACCACCAGCGTCCTCAGGGGATAACTGGGAGAAAATGGAGAATGACCCCATAGTTGTGCCTGGCAACGGGCCCCGGTGGGTGTGCAGTACATTCCTGGATCAGAGGGAGGCCTGACACATAAGGTGCAAGTGGGGAGACAGCTGGATCTCCTGCTTCCCTGCCCTTGAGTAATCTGTAGCAAAATGGGGTCCGAGAACCGAGTTATGGGGCTTAGGCTGGCCCCCACTATGGGAATCCCCAAGGAGAGGTAAGCTGTGGAGAAGGGGGTATAAAGCATAAAGAAAAATGGTATATATGGGGGGGGGTAGTGTCATGTAGCCACTTGCAGCCATGCGATCAGGAAAAGAGAGGACATTCGTAACTGAAGACCAGAGCTGAATGCTAAGTCCATAAGGAGAGAGTCTTCAGGAATCAGTTGGGGGGGGGGACAGAGGCTACTTCCATCTAGACAGGATGTGCGTCTCTTCAGCTCCTGCACAGGATAATCCAAATTCATAGTTTAAAAACTGAAACCAGGAATTATAAATATTTTAGTCACAGTGTTGTTACTGTATAGAAGTAGCAGCTGCAAACCAAGTCTGAGATCTTTTACCAGATGTGTAACTCAAAGAAAGGGAATTCTAATGGTGAAGGAAAGCATGGCCAGCACACTGCTGGAACAAGCAGCGGCTAGAGGGTGGCAATGACCTCCGACACAATGGATCCAGAGATGACTCTCTATAAAGTGCTGCAGGCTGTAAAAAATCTTGATCCCAAAGCATCAGCTCTAGGTCAAAAAAATGTGAACTTTCAAAGTAAAATACTGGCATGCTTCTAGGCAAATAACAGTCCATCCCCAACTAACTATTTGAGTAAGCCCCTCCTCCCTCATAAAAGGAAGAAAGAGCAGTTACATAAGAACTTACCGTAACAGTAGATCTTTGAGGGGATCTCAGTCATCAGGTCACCGCAGGAACTTCACCGTCGGTGAAGCAGGATCCATACGGTAGATTTTCAGCAGTACAACGGGGCCGCCCACATCATCAACATCTGTCAATGTTATAAACCCTACAAAGGCGTGAGTGGCCAGTTTCCTCCTGAGTTCTTTCCCCCACAGACAAAGGGAGCAAAGCTCGTGCCATGGGGGACTGAGGAGAGAGAGGTGCCCAGGCATAAACGAAAGGCTGGATACATCATATAAGCCAGTTCCAGAAATGGGCCGCAAGAAGGGGGATGGTGGGAGGGAAAGCAGACCTGATAAATGAGATCCCATCGAAGATCTACTGTTATGGTAAGATCTTACGTAACTTTCGTATCTTCTCTGGGGGTATCTTAGTTATCAGGTCACACCATAGGAATGAGTCCCAAAAAGTTATAGGTGCAGACAGTCTGAAAGAAAAGCCAACCATAAACTTAAGACAGTAGGCCCTGCAGCACAGCCCTGCCAGAACCTGCACGGGCTCTAGAGGCAACATCCAGACTGTAGTGCTTGGTGACAGTACTCCATGTAGCAGCCGCACAGATGTCAGTGGCTGAGACCACTTGGGAACAAGCCACAAAGGTAGCCATGCCTCTTGTGGAATGAGCTTTAACCACTCCAGGCAATTTTTTGCCGTACTTGTTGTAGCAGAACACAATGCATTGTGCCAACCATTTAGATAAACATTGATTAGAAACTGAAATGCCCTCTTGACCTGGTGCAGAGGAAACAACTGCCTCAATGTTCTACATTCCTTGGTGCGAAACAGGTAGTACTTCAAAGTTCTGCGTAAATCTAACGTATGGAGCAGTGCTTTCCCTGGATTGGCACGCTCGCGAAAATAAAACAGCAAGGTGGATAGATTGGTTGAGTGTAAACTCAGAGACCACCTTAGGGAAAAACTTAGGATTTATGCACAAAAACACCCAATCTTTGTGAAAAATCAAAATAAGGCTCCTCGCACCAGTGGGCCTGAAGCTCTAAAATTCTTCCTGCAGAAGTAGAAACAGAGAAACAGAGAAACATAGAAGCTGACGGCAGATAAGGATGGCAAAATCCATCCAGTCTGCCCATTTCTTTCTCTACCTTCTGAACGTGCCATAGGTCTTTGCTCTGTCAATGGCCTATCTATTCATACTCATCTATATTTCTCCCTTATGTCTATCCCATGCCTATTTGAAGCACTGCACTGTATTCATATCCTCCACTGCCTGAGGTAGGCTGTTCCATGCATCCACCACCCTTTCTGTGAAAAAGAACTTCCTCACATTACCCCTTAATCAGCTTCCCACTAATCTCATGCCGTGTCCTCTTGTCCTGCTATTTTTTTTTTTATTGAAACATGTTAGACTCTTTCACCTTGTTAATGCCCTTAAGGTGTTTGAATGTTTCAATCACATCACATCTCTCCCTCCTTTGCTCTAGGGTATACATATTGAGTTCAGTTAATCTGTCCTCATATGTTTTCTGATGCAGTACCTGCACCATTTTGGTTGCCTTTCTCTGGACTGCCTCAATTTGGTTAATGTCCTTGTGAAGGTGTGGCCTCCAGTACTGCACGCAGTACTCCAGATGGGGCCTAACCAGTGTCTTGTAAAGAGGGATTATCCCCTCCCTCCCTCCCTCTTCCGACTTGTGATACCCCTACTAATACACCCCAACTTCCCTCTAGTCTTACCTACTGCTTTAGAGGTCTGCTTGGATGATTTCAGATCATTGGTGATGATGACGCCCAAGTCTCTTTCTTCCTTGTGACTGCCAGCAACTCCTCCCAGCCTATAGGTGGCTTCAGGGTTTCTCTTCCCTATGTGTATGATCTTGCACTTCTTTGCATTAAATCCCAGTTGCCACTCTTCTGACCATTTTGCTAGTTTATCCAGATCTCTTCTCATTCTGTCCACCCCATCTGGATCATCTACTCTGTTGCAGATCTTGGTGTCATCTGCAAACAGACAAACCTTACCCTCCAGTCCATCTGCAATGTCACTGATGAAGATATTGAACAGTACTGGTCCCAGGACTGATCCCTGAGGTACCCCACTTGTGATTTGCATATTTTCTGACTGTATACCGTTTACCACTACTCTGTCTTCTGCCCGTCAACCAGTTTGCCACCCAGTTGACCAACGTCTTACCCACCCCGAGCCTACCCAGCTTATTACTCAATCTTCTATGTGGAACAGTATCGAAAACTTTGCTGAAGTCAAGGTAGGCAACATCAACTGCTCCCCCTTGGTCCACCACTCTGGCTACCCAGCCAAAGAAATCTATGAGATTAGTTTGACAGGACCTTCCTTTTGTAAACCTATGCTGTCTTGGATTCTGTGCTCCTATGGATTCCAGGTGTTGCACTATTCTTTCCTTAAGGAGTATCTCCATAATTTTGCCCACTACTGAGGTAAGACTGACTGGTCTGTGGTTCCTTGCCTCCTCCCTGCTACCACTCTTGTGGAATGGGATCAGAAGAGCCCTTCTCCAGTCTTCTGGAACCTCTCCTGTGCTCAGAGACTCATTAAACAGTTCTGATAATGGCTCTGCTAGTTCCACCCTTGCTTCTTTAGTACCCTGGGATGTATGCCATCAGGTCCCATTGCCTTGTCCACCCTGAGCTTATCCAGCTCTTGTAGGACCCTTTCTTTTGTGAAAGGACTAGTGCACACCTCCCCCCCCCCATGTCCATGGTGCAGAGCTGTGGGCTCTGCCCTACCTTCTCTTCAGTAAATACTGAGCAGAAGTATCTGTTTAGGATAGATGCTTTACATGGTCCTCCTCCTCACACGCCTTATTCCTTTGATCTAGCAATACCCCTCTGGACTTTCTCCTTTCACTAATGTATCTATAGAAAGTCTTGTCACCTTCTTTACTGTTTGTGCTAGTGTTTCCTTGGTTTGGGTCTTTGCCTGCCTTACTGCCTTCCCTGCTTCACTTAGAGAAGTTTGGTATGCCTCCCTATCTTCATCCTGCTGCGTTCCCTTATATTTCCTGAAGGCCAGCCTTTTGGCTCTGACCTTTTCTGCTACTATGTTTAAGAACCAAAGTGGTTTCCTTCTTTTGCACTTCCTTTTCTCGCTAACACAATGGGATGTTGCTTCAAGTACTGCATCTTTAATGCTTGCCCACTTTGCCTGTACCCCTCACCCGTATTTCTTTTTACCAGGGCTAGCTTAACTCTGTTGGCCATCTTATCAAAGTCAGCGCCTCTGAAGTCCCATATTTTTGCCTTGAAATGGGATGATTTTGTTCTAGTGGCCAAATTGAACCATACCATGTGATGGTCACTGGCCCCCAGATGACTTTCTACCTGGAGACCTGTGATCCTTTCTCTGTTAGTCAGTACTAGATCTAGGGTAGCCCTGTCTTTTGTGGGTTGATGTACCAGTTGTTTGAGGCCCTTCCCCTGCAGGGAATCCACCATGTGTCTAGTTCTGGCAGATGTCCCCGCTGGTATTGACCAATCTGTATCTGGCATGTTGAAGTCTCCCATTATCAGAACCTCCCCTTTAGCTGTCGTGTTTTGTATATCTTCTAACAGTAATGTGTCAATGTCCTCCCCCTGGTCTGGAGGCCTGTACACAACCCCGATTCGTATGGCTGTCCCATTTCCTGTTTCCAGGGTGACCCACAGTTCTTCTGGCTCCTTATGTGTATTCTGAATTTCTGTAGCTTTGATAGTTTCATTGACATAAAGGGCCACTCCACTCCCCCTTTTTGCACCTCGGTCTCTTCTGAACAGTACATAGCCAGGTACTGAAGTCTCCCAAGTGTGGTTACTGGTAAACCATGTCTCGCTAATGGCTACCATGTCCAGTTTAGCCTCTGTCATTATTGCCTGCAGTTCTGGGATCTTGCTTCCCAGACTGCGAGCATTTGCGTACATGATTTTCCATTGGTCAGATTTTGGTGTGTTAGTTGTTGGGTGAGGTCAGGCATTTCCCCTGTGCATTGTATGGGGAGCTGGACCTTTTTCTTTACCTGGTGATGCAAATGAACTACAAACATGATGAACTTCTGTTTGACCACTAGCTGAACTAAAAATAAAGCTTTCCAAGAGAGAGCGCGTGGCTCGCAAGTTGTGGCTGGCGTAAAAGGAGACAGGGTCAATTTTTCAAAAACAAAATTCAAATCCCAAGCCAGGACAGGAGAATGGATTGAGGGTTTCAGATGCAGGATGCCCCTTAAAAAGGTATGGGAGACATCCAGCTGCACTACAGTACAATCACCCACGGGCTCGTGAAAGGCCAAAAAAGCCAAAAGGAGCACCTTGAGGGAGGAGTACTGGAGACATGAGTCAGACAGAGAGATCAGGTAGTCCAGAATCTGGTTCACCGAACAGGCGAAAGGGTCAAGATTATGCTTGGCAGCCCAGATGGCAAACCACTTCCTCTTCATGGCATACATGGCTCGAGTGGAAAGCTTCTGGGCAGCCACCAGGATGTCTGCCACACTGCTGGAGACTCCAAATCTGGCGATGGCTGTGTCCTCAGAAGCTAAGCATGCAGATGGAGGGACCTGAGGTTGGGATGGACCAGGGTCCCTTGAGCCTGGGTCAGCAGATTCCTGCAAAGGGGAGCAGAACCAGAGGTTCCTCCACCAGCTGCTGTAGCAGGGGAAACCATACCTGGTGGGGCCAGAATGGAGCTACCAGAATCATGCTGCCCCCCACACCCATCAGCAGTTTGATGAGCACCCTCTGAATTAGAGGGAATGGAGGAAATGCATTTAGAAACCTCCCTCTCCAGGAGAGGGACAACGCGTCTCACCAGAAAACTCCAGGCCCTGGACTGAGTGAGCAAAAATTGGGCAGTTTTGCATTGAGTGGGGATGCAAAAAGGTCCAACTCTGGATGACACCATCTGTCAAACAACTCTTCTGCGATGGATAAGAGGAGATCCCACTCATGCATGTTGGACTGAGTCCAGCTGAGGCTATCCGCCAGAGTGTTTAGCATGCCTGGGACATGGACCACAGAGTGTGCCAGACCATGATCCAATGCCCAATACTACATTCTCATGGCCTCCCTGCACAGGGGGTATGAATGAGTCCCCCCTACTTGTTGATGTAGTAAACTACACTGAGGTTGTGACTGCACCAGCAGCTGACCCAGAGCAAGGTGGTTCTGAATGACCTGCATGGCATACAGTACCACCCGCATCTCCAGGACATTGAAATGTAGGAATACCCCGACCTGAGACCAGGAGCCCTTGGTTTGAAAGGGACCCAGGTGAGCTCCCCAGCCCAAACTGGAGGCATCCATGGTGAGGATCTGCTGCAGAGAAGAGATCTGAACTGGGACTACCTGCAGCAGGTTCAAGGGGTTCATCCACCAGTGGAGCACTTTGCAGACTGGGGAGGAGACCAGCACCCACTGATCTAACTCATCTGTGCATTGCCCATTGCACTCAGAGAGTCCACTGGAGAATGCGCATATGGAGTCTGGCCAGTGAAACAGTGGAACTGGCTGCCGACATTAGACCCAACAGTCTCAGCTACACCCTGGCAGGAATAAAGGATCTCTGGGCCACCTCCTGAGCCAGAGCTATAAGGCACTGTGCCCTGTTCTGAGACAGGAAAGCCTTCCCCTGTGCTCTGTCTAGAACTGCCCCTATGTATTGCAGTCTTTGGGACAGCACCAGAACCGACTTGGGCAGGCTGACCATTATGCACTAGGAGTGGAACAGATGGAGAGTTCTCTCCAGAGTCCACAAGAGCTGCTCCCTGGATGGGGCCTTTAGGAGCCAATTGTCCAGGTAAGGGAAAACATACAGTCCCTCCTTTCTGAGGGCTGCAGCTACTACTGCTAAGCACTTGGTAAAGACCCACGGCGCAGAGGACAAGCCAAAGGGCAGCACCTTGAATTGATAATGCTTGCCCTGAAACAGAGAATGGAGAAACCTCCTGTGAGGAGGGAAGACTGAGATGTGCAGGTAGGTGTCCTGCATGTCCAGTGAACAGAGCCAGTCGCCTGTCTTGAGAAGGGGCATCAGCCCTGGCAAAGTTACCATCAGGAACTTTTGGTACTGGATGTGCAGACTGAGGTCCTTTAGATCCAAAATGGGCCTCAGATCTCTGGTCTTTCTGGGGACTAGGAAAAACCTGGAATAGAACCCCTTGTTTCTCTGGTGCCTGGGTTGTGGCTAGATGGCCTACTCATGCAGAAGGGACTGTACCTCCTCCTGGAGAACAGACAAGTGAGCCAGAGGGGTAAGTGGAGGGCAGGGGAGGGGTTTCTGGAGGCTGCTCGAGGAGCTCCAGCGTGTGACCTCTTTCTGTGATGTGCAGAATCCAGGCATCTGAAGTTATGGTTCTCCACTGATTTAGATGGAGGGAGAACCGACCTCCGACCACCACCTCTTGGTCAGGGACCAGACAAAGGGGGTCTGGCAAGGAGTCAAGCAGAGGTGGATCCAGCCACTGGGGCTGATCCTTCACTTCTTGGATGCTTGGCTGTGGCTCCTGCTTTGGAGGGGGCGGGCAAGGCAGTGGAAGCTTGTTTGCCTTGGGGCAGAGAAGCTGCACCGGGTCTATTAGACATCTTGGGAAAGGGAGGGCATTGTCTACCTTTAGGCTGCAAATGGTAGAGGGAATGGACAGATTTTATGGCCCTGAAGGATGCCAGCAAACCATTATCGTTGTCCTGGACATCAGGGCCAAAGAACTTAGTGCCATTGAAAGGGGCATTAAGCACTTTCTGTTGAACATCAGCAGCAAAGACAGAGACCCTCATCCAGGATTGCCTCCGTAGGCCAATGCCAGTGGCAGCAGCCCTAGCAATACTGTCTGAGATATCATAGAGGGTCTGAGGAGGTGCTTGCTAACATCCTCAGGAGTCTACAAGCACTTGAGAACCTCTTGCTTCTGTGTGCCATCTGGGATGGCCTGAGCAGCAGCTTTGCCCTTCTTCCAGTTGGAGTTCTTGTATTTCACCATGTGAGACAGGTAATTGGCAATCCTAAGCCCAAGGGTTGAGGAGGCATAAACCCTCTTGCCCCAAAGGTCAATTCTATGAGACTCTTTGTCAGGGGGAAGAGAGCTACTGTAAGGTGCTTAGGTGCCTTAGACCTGCCATGAGCTGCCTTAGTGACCACTGAACTGGTTTCTGGCTGGACAGCATGGTAAGGAAATTCCTGGGGGGCATGGCAAAGCTTGCCCACCCTGCAGGGCACAGCTGGCACCATGTCTAGCCTGGGCCAGGCTGCAGTAGCAGCATTCCTCAAGGCAGGTAAAACAGGAGGAATGTTCTTTAGGGGAAACTCTGGGACCTCCAGAAAGTCCACCAGATCCTTTCTAGTGATGTCTTCCTCCTCAGTATGGAAACCCATAGCTGAGGACAATTGTTTCATCACATTGAAAAATGTGGGGTCCTAAGGACGAGACCTAGGGGCATGCTTAACAGAATCCCCACTAACAGAGGAGGCTGTGGACCTGTCTGAGGTAAAGACCTCCTCTTCCTCATCAGGAAGAATTAGGTCAGGGTGATACTCCTCCTCGATGTCGACCTCTTCTACATCTAGGTTCAAAGCCGGAGGCACTGACAATGGCTTGCGGGGAGCTTCCCGTGGCCTATGAGAAGGAGTCGAAGACGCAGCTGCCGTCAATGGTACCGATGATGAAGGCCTATATGCACCTAGCTGGTGAACAATCACCGAGGTAAACGTGGTTAAAATTTTGTTCGGGTCAAAGGCTGCATCAATGGGAGTGGGGGGGGGAGAGGAATTGACGGTGTATGGATTGATGACCCACTGGATGGGCCCAGTGAACCCGAAGAGCATGTAGCCCAGGTGGAAGAGGTCAGGCAGAGGCAGGGGCAGAGGACCTGGAGGTTGACGACCGTCCGCCCTGAGAATTGGGTGGGCACGCTGTCAGCATGGGTCTGACGGGCAGAGAGACCTGGACAGTGGCTTTGTGTGTCAGTGTAGCCGCAGCCAACAAGGAACTTCCAGCTGTAGCAGGAGAGGCTGTCAAAGAACAAGGCTGCCGTCGGGGGGAGCAGTCCCGATATTGGTCCTTTTTTATAACTCCCCACCCCTCCAAGGAATTGTCTCGGGGCTTAGAGCCCTGGGAGCCCAATGACCCTGCCGGTGATTGCGAAACTGGGACCCCGGAGGACCCCTGCCAGGAACTGGCTACCCGTTGCTCTGTCAGGAAATTTTTTAAAGCCTTTTTGAGTCATCAGAGAGTTGTTTGGCTAAACTTCTGGCACAGCTCAGTCAGAGACTTCACGTTCAGGCCCAAGTCAGCAGACACAGTGAGAGTGTTCGTCTGTGGAGGTGTGACGAAAACCCCACACCAGGGACCTAAAGTTCACTGCCACCACCGTGGTTTTTTACCAACAGAACCCATGGAAACATGTTTCTTACCTCCTCCTCCTTTGCACAAGGTCAGGAAGGTCAAACACAATAACTGTGGGTAAAGTGCCCCTTCAGAGATGGACTGCAAACAGAGTTCAGCAGAAATAGTAGAATTACCCTTTTAAATAAAACAAGCTGTCACTGATTCTATAAAAATAGTGCTTTATTAAAAGAAGCATTTACAATAGGATTTATGTACAGTCAGACAAAAGGATTACAGTTTACTTGAAATGAAAATAAATGGGAGTTACACAAGACAGGCTGCAGATAGAAGAATCTGAGCTATTCTCACTTTAAAACCTATTCATTTACCTGTTGCTGTCTGACGAAAGCACTATTCCCTAAGCGGTCTTTCTTACCAGACCTCTAGCTGCACGGCTCAGGGGTTTCAGATGTTCCAAGTCCAAGAGGAAGTGCTTTCTTATAGTACCTCAGTTTATTTCTTTTCTGTGGGAGGTGGTTTTGCCCCTTTGAATGACAGTTCACCACTGCCCCTCCCCCACCAAATGGGTGTACCTGTGTATGGGCGTGTGTGTGTGTGTGTGTGTGTGTGTGTGTGTGTGTGTGTGTGTATGGATGGATGACATCATTCAGGCCAGCTGGCTCACTCCATACACACCATGCTCTGTCCACTTTTACGATTCTGTTTTGAGAATATCCAAGGTGTGTAACTCAACACTTCTTGCTTTTTAAGCTGAGGCGCTCAAACTGACACTCCTCCATCTGCCTTACAGAATCTGTGGCTGAAGGTTCCCAAGGGAACATTTCCCTGATCAACTTTAGCTAATGTTTCTCATAAGACCTGTTTGGTCATGTGACATCAGAAGTCACGTTTTGTGCCCATGTTTTGCAAATAGCACAACTTACAACACAAGCATGACTATACCAAGGAGATTAACAAAAAATAAATTAATACATTACTCTGGTCACATGTCCGTCACATCTCCCCCCATTGGGAAATGAAGGCGTGTCTCTTTTGGGCAACTCCCAAGAGACACTGCCATTCATGCAGGGCCTAGGAAGTGCCTAAAGGAACATTTTATGCATTTAGACCACCTCGACAGTCCATCTGCATTGGCATTCTGCACACCACTCCAGTTTCCCTGTGGGCATATCCCCAAATCTTCGCAGCACCCCCTCATCTCATCGGCCTGGGTCAGTGTTAGCTGCCCTGAGAGGGTGAGGTTACTCACTGAGGATCCCTCTTAGGCTTCCCCGAGGAGGTCCACCAGGGGATCAGCCTTTTTCCCCTCTTCTGGCGTGTTGCACACAGCAAGGATAATTTCCTCCCCATCATAGTAGGGCATCATGTTCGCATGATATACTCTCTGCTGGCACCTTCTGTCAGGCAGCCCTACAACATAGTTAACATCACTCAGGGTCCTGATTATAGAGAATTGGCCCTCCCATACTGCCTGTAGTTTGTGTCAATTTGGGACAAGTACCATCACTCGCTGTCTGACTTTGTACTCCCGGGTTCTGGCCCCACAGTCATACCAGGCATCCTGTTGCTGTTGTGCAGTGGCTAAGTGCTCCTGGGCAAGCCCCATGAACTCCTTAAGCCTGGCCCTGACATTTAGGATGTACTCCACAACAGACTCACCTTGGGCAGCATGGTTACCTTCCCATTCATCCCTGACTAAATCTAAAGGCCCCCTCACCCTGTGACCAAACTGGAGCTCGAAGGGTGAGAACCCCATGGACTCCTGTGGGACTTCCCTGTATGCAAACAGAAGGTGGGGCAAATATTTGTCCCACTCCCTTTTGTGATGGTCAGCAAATGCCCTGAGCACTGTTTTAAGGGTCCAATTGAATTGCTTGACCAGGCCATTTGTCTCGGGGTGATAGGGCAAAGCATGGAGCTGCTTCACCCATTTTTCCCCACAAACTGGTCATTAAGGATGACATGAAATTCATTCCCTGGTCTGACAAAATCTTCTGGGGAAATCCCACTTGGTTAAAGATTCCCTGTAGCTCATCAGCCACCTTTTCTGCCTCAATGGAGGACATTGCCATTGCACTGGGGTACCTGGTTGTGTAATCCACCACAACCAGTACGTATCATTTGCCTGTGCGACTTGGGGTACTTAGGGGCCCCACTATGTCCATGGCTACCCTCTTAAAGGGTTCATCAATAATAGGCAGGGGCACCAAAGCTGCTTTAGCCTTATCCCTGACCTTTCCAACCCACTGGCACTGTGGACAAGCCTGACAGTAATTTGCCAAGTCTGTGTACATGCTTGGCCAAAAGAAATTGTTGGCAAGCCACTTTTTTGTGCAGTTAATATCAAGGTGGCCTTAAACAGGAATGCCATAGGCCAGGGCCAGAAGCTGCTTTCGGTAGTCCCGGGGGACTACCATCTGATGGAGTATCTCTCCTTCGAGCTCCCTCTGTGGAGTACACTCCCTGTACAACAGCCCATTCTCCCAATAACCTGACCTTTTACTCCCTTGGCAGGCCTCAGCACTATCTGCTCTCTCTCTCTCTCTCTCAGTTTTTGGAGGGTAGAATCAGCTCACTGTGCCCTGCCCAGCTCCTCCAGTCTGATCCTCCCTAGTTCCTCTTCAGGAGGAAAGCTGCCCCCAGTGGCAACCTCCTCTACTTGCAGCTGGGGCTCAAGGCTGCTACTTCTAGCTAGCCCTTCACCCACATTAGCCACTTCCTCAGCTGCTGAGGGATGGGTCTGCACAGGCTGTGTCACCCCCTCCTCACCCTCTGAAGCTTGCCCTTTTGCCTGGCTATGGGTAGTAACACATACTAGGTTTTCCCTATGGTCAAAATCATTCCCCATAACATCCACAGGGAGATCAGGTACAACTCCCACCTCCTGTACATCATGGCCACCCTCCCAGCTCAGGAAGACCCGAGCCATTGGCACTTGGACCACTGGACACACGACTCCCCGAATCTCGGAGAATTGCCTCAGCAGAATCTGCTCTGCCAGGATCAGATCCTGCCTTACCATGGAGATGGAAGCACCAGTGTCCCTCAATCCCTGTGTTACTGTCCCATTGACTAGAATAGGGTGCATATGCTCGGTGGAGTTTGCACAGTTTACCAACTGCAATGTACTGTCTTGGTCACCCCCCCCCCGGTTGTTGCCCTTTACTCCTGTTTTCAGGTCAGTCATAGGAAAGATGCCCCACCTTTTGGCAAACCTAGCATTCCCTTGCCCCCGGCTCCTTTTCCCCTTACAACTGGTGGGTTCTGTTTTGGGATTGGGTACAGGCTGGTTCCCTTTAGGCTGCCCTCCCTGGGTCTCCTTAAAACCATGTGCTGCCCCACCCTCATAGTTCTTATGCTGTGAATGTGGTCTGCTGGCCACGTACAAATCAACACTTTCTGCTGCCTCCTTTGCAGAGCTGCATGCCCAGTAGCCAAATGCGCTGGTCATTAGGTACAATTTTAAAAAACTGTTTCCTTACAATTAAATCTTTAATTTGCTCTACAGTCCTTGCCTTAGCCCCATCTACCCAATGGTCTAAATAAGCACACATTTGGACATGCAGTTCTACATAGTAGTCTCCTGGGCCCTTTTTTAATTCTCTAAATTTCTGTCAATAAGCCTCAGGAGTCAGTTCAAAATGTTTTAATAAGATTCTTTTAACTTTATTATAGTATAAGCAATCATTATCATCCATTCGAGCAAATGCACGCAAAAGCATGGCCAGTAAGCAGTGGGGTCAGGTGGATCATCCAAGAAGCCTTGTCTAATTTAAACTGCCCATAAACCCTCTCAAATGATTTTTATAAACAAATTCAGATTGTCTCCCTACCAGTATTGCAGGAACAGTTTAGAATTAATCATGGCTTCATGGGTAGAACCCCCTTTGACATTAACTATGGTTTGCCACGGTGTTTGCTGGCGCAGTTTCTCCATCTCAATCTCATGCTGTCGTTCTCTCTTTCTTCTTGCATAAGGATCTCATGTTGGCGAATCTTTTCTCTTTATCTCCAGCCTTGCTCTCTCCTCCTGCAAGCCCTCTCTCTATCCTCAGTCTCCAGCCTTGCCCTCTGCAATTCGGCATCCCTCAGTGCAATCTCTGCTTTCAGGATCTCCAGCCAAGGTTGACTGGGCTGCACAGCTCCCCCACCTTGTGCCACAAGGTGCAACCCTTGCTCAGCTGCTGGGACCGCAGTCTCGCTACCTGGGTCACAGTCCTCAGTGACCGCCTGCTGACCAGGTATTGGGCAATGCCCATCTGAGACTGTCTGCCCCTCCTGCAGCCAGTTATGTATCAACAGGGTTTCCATAAGTGCCCTCTTTTTCATGCCCTCAAGGACAATCCCCCTCTCTGTGCACAGCTCACAGGGCTGCTATACATGAAATTTGACATAGCCTAAAGGGCTCATATTCTCTACCTATGCTGCACTAAGCTGTCTAGAAATAATAATAAAAAAAAAAACAGTAGTAAACAATGCAACCTTTTGAAATCCTGTTTCATGACTGTTAAGGTATATTTCTGCTGGCACACAGTCACCAGTGTGCTGTCTCTCTCTCTCTCTCTCTCTCTCTCAGTGGTATGGGAAATGATGGAATCACTTCTGAAGGAAAGAATTGTTGAGTATCTAGAGGTCAGAGGGGCTCAAGACCCAAGGCAGCATGGATTCACAGCGGAAAGGTCATGCCAGACAAATCTGATAAGATTTCTTTGACTGGGTGACCAAAGTAGTAGATCAGGGAGGGGCTGTGGACATGGCCTACCTAGACTTTAGCAAAGCATTTGACACAGTCCCACACTAAAGATTAATATACAAGTTAGCCAGCCTGGGAGTGGGTCCCAAGATGACAGCCTGGGTAAAGAATTGGCTGAAGAATAGAACACAGAGAGTAATAGTAAATGGAGTCCACTCTGAAGAAAGGGGGGTTACTAGTGGGGTACCAGCAGGGTTCAGTATTAGGACCGGTCCTCTTCAATGTCTTTATAAGCGACATTGCAGAGGGACTGGAAGGAAAAGTATGTCTCTTTGCAGATGACACAAAGATCTGCAACAGAGTTGATGCACAGGGTGGGGTGCAAAGGATGAGAAGGACTTGGCAAGGTTAGAGGAATGGTCAAATGTATGGCAGCTTAGATTCAATGCTAAGAAGTGCAGGTAATGCACCTGGGAAACAAAACCCAGGGAAGAGTACACAATGGGGGTGAGATACTAACAACAACAAAATGGAAAGGGACCTGGGGGTAGTCATATCAGATGACCTGAAGGTGGGCAAGCAATGTGAGAGGGCAGCAAGGAGGGTTGGGGATACTGGGATGCATAGAGAGGCATCACCAGTAGAAAACAGGAAGTTATTATCCCTCTGTACAGACAGTTGGTGAGACCCCATCTGGAGTACTGTGTGCAGTTCTGGAGACCCAATCTCCGCAAAGACATAGACAGGATGGAGGCTGTCCAGAGGAGGGAATTAAAATGGTGCAGGGTCTGCAACTGAAGACATATGAAAAGAGACTTAAGGAGCTGAATATGTATAGCCTCGAGGAAAGGAGGGAGAGGGGGGACATGATAGAAACTTTCAAGTATCTCAAGGGAATCAACAAAGTCCAAGAGGGTAGCATCTTTCAAAAAAAGAGGTGTGCAAGAACAAGGGGGCACAATTTGAAGATAGAAGGGGGGCAGCTCAGAGGTAATTTAAGGAAGTATTTTTTCACAGAGAGGGTTGTGGATGCATGGCACGGCCTTCTGGAGGAAGTTGTGGAGTCAAAAACAGTGGTGGAATTCAAGCATGCATGGGACAGTCATAAGGCAATTCTAGGGGTGGGGGTAGGAAGAAGTAGGCTGCTGGTTAACTAGGATCTGCAGCTTATCCATTAGGTAGGGAAATGGGCAGACTGGGTGGGCCAAGCAGTCCTTATCTGCCGTTAAAATCTGTTTCTATGTTTCTCTCTCTCTCTCTCGAGTTCCTTCCTCACAGGAAAGCACACTGTACGCTGCTCTGCTTGCACTGGTACCAGCTGTCACATGGATCCCACCGCTCTGCCACCAATGTGACAAAAATCCCACACCAGGGGCTCCAAGTTCACTACCACCACCACTGATTTTTACCAACAGGACCCATGGAAACCTGTTTCTTACCTCCTCCTTTGCACAAGGTCAGGAAGGTCAAACACAATAATTGTGGGTAGAGTGCCCTTCAGAGACAGACTGCAAACACAGTCCAGCAGAAATAGTAGAATTACCCTTTTAAATAAAATGAGCAGTCACTGATTCTATAAAAATAGATGCTTTACTAAAAGACAAGTATTTACAACAGAATATATGTACTGTCAGACAAAAGGATTACAGTTTACTAGAAATGAAAATAAATGGGTGTTACACAAGACAGGCTGCAGATAGAAGAATCTGAGCTATTCTCATTTTAAAACCTATTCATTTACCTGCTGCTGTCTGAAGAAAACACTACTGCTTAGCTGTCTTTCTTACCAGACCTCAAGCTGCAGGGCGCTGGGGTTTCAGATGTTCCAAGTCCAAGAGGAAGTGTTTTCTTACAGCACCTCAATTTATTTATTTTCTGACTGAATTCATTCACATATCTGGACTGCCTTGTACGGTAAGGGCTGCACGCCCATTGGCTCTTGCTCTGAACCAATGGGTGTGCAGCCTCTATCCGCAGCCAGTCGAAGGGCGGTGGGTGCTGCTGCCCGCCGCTGACGGGGTGGGGTGGTGGGCCCGTGGGTGGGTGGGGCTCCGTGGGTGGGTGGGGTGGGGGCCACTAGATCACCAGGGTACTTGGACCTGGGGGTGACTCTAATGCTCACGATCGGGCTTCGCAGTCCACTGGACCACCAGGTATATTGTTCTTGGGGTTGAACTCTGTTCTGCCCACGATCGGGCTAGTGGGAGGGTGGGCATTACTACTGGTTTGCCTGCGATCGGGCTAGTGGGGGTGGGAATTACTACAGTTTTGCCCACGATCGGGCCAGTCGGGGGATTACTACAGTTTTGCCTGTGATCGGGCCAGTCGGGGGTTACTATTATGCCCGCAATCTGGCTGCAGGGGGCACAGGGAAGAGGAGGCCACCCACAGGTGGCAGCTGCTGTGTTGTGCCCTGCAATGCGGCAGCTCACCTGTGGGTGGCCCTCACTTACTCCTTTTTGCTCAAAGTCGGCAGGCGCAGGTTGGGGGTTGCGCCTGCACAACTCTGCACAGCCCAGCTGAATATTGGGCTGTGCAGTTTATGCATGGTTCCTCCCCCTCCAGTTGAGCATGCCTTCATTAGCATTGCACTGTTGCTCAGCATGACTTGGGGGGCGCAACTGCCTCCTGCTGAATATGGCAGAATGGCTCAATTTCGGACTTGCGCAGGCGCAACCCTATTGCGCATTGCGCAACCCTTTTGAATATCCAGCCCACTGTGTTTTCTTTTTTTTCTTCCTTATACCCCCTCCCCACAGGTCACATTTCTAAATGAGATTATCCTTGTATCTCTATATGCTTATCTGGTGAGACAGTTTCAAGTAAATAATTCGATGGCGCTGCCCTGGTTAAACTGTGGCTATCCAGATCCAAAGGGGTGGTGCATAGGATTTACTCTGTACTGAGGGACTCTCTTCCCTCACAGACAGTAGGGGTGCAAAAGACATAATAATGTTAAGAAGTTCTTCACTGGGAGGGTGGTGAACCCATGAATTGTGGTGGAGGCCAAAACGGTAAACTGATTCAAAAATGCCTGGGATAGGCACAAAGTTATCTTTTCACAGAAAAGATGGGGAGGGGGGTTAGTTACCCATATCTGGCAGACTAGATGGATCTTGCGGTCCCCTTCTGCCGTCAATTTTTGTTTCTATGAATAAGACTTAAGGTTCACCCTGACTTCTCAGTAATGGTCGGCTTGCTGGCACCAAGCTCATGTAGCATGTCAGGATATCAGGGGCACTAAATTCAAAATGAAGTGCTCCACCAGTGGTACAGGACCCCTGTTTTACACTTCATAAGGGCTTTAGCGGGATGATAAATGCTGGTGTTGCAGTTCAACATAGGCTGTCTGCCTCTCCTTTTGTGGGAGTGTGATCTCCTCAGCCCTTCTGAAAGGGTGTCCAGGCTAGGCAGTAGCTAAAAATTAAAATTACGTACCTACCGTAATTCTTGATCTTCTTGGACGAAGTCTTCACCACTCATTCACACTGATGCAATCTACGCCGGAGGCGCTAGGACCCAGCGGGAGTAAACTTTATTTGCAGGAGGGCTGGCACCGGAGATGGAGCAGCGAGGAGGGGCGCCGCGAGCCTCAGCTCGTATGGCAAAGACTATCTCGGTGTCGACCCTCCAACCGCCTCAGTACCTTTTTTCCGAGGAGGTGCAGCGTAACTAACCTAGAAGGATAGCCTAACAAAAACTGGACATAAGATAGTCCGGATGACCCGTATAAGAAGGGTCAACAAAGAAGTCTTCACAGCCTAAAGAGTGAGGGAGTGAAGACCAACAACAGAGGTGAGCTCGGGGGATGGTGGGTGGGCGTGTGAATGAGTGGTGGAGACTTCGTCCATGAAGATCAAGAATTACGGTAGGTATGTAATTTTAATATCTTCCTGGACATAAAGTCTCCACCACTCATTCACACTGATGGGAGAGTACCGAGCTAAGAATCCCCCTAGAGGGCGGCAGGAGAGACCAAGAGCTCACAATTTTAGGACAGAAATCCATTCAGGATGGTTCTGCCAAATGAGAAATGCCGCCTGGCATGGCCATCCAGGGCATAGTGCTTGATGAAAGTATGCACTGAGCTCGAGGTAGCTGCACTGCAAATATCTGCAAAGGGCACGTTGTGGATTTCTGGCAGGGATGCCGTGACTGCTCTAGTAGAGTGAGCATACACTCTGCCCTCCAGCTTAACCTGCGCCATGGAATGACAGTGGCGAAGGCATGCCACCAGCCATGCTGAAATGCATCTGATAGTAACAGGCTGACCCAGCCGAGTCTCGCTGAAGGAAACAAACAGTTGTTGAGCTTTGCGAATTTCTTTTGTTCTATCTAAATAGAAGCACAGAGCTCTTTTGACATTCAAAGAATGAAGGGTATGCTCTCCCTCATTCTGGAAGTTTGCAAAGTAAGTAGGTAGGACTAAAGGTTGGTTTAAATGGAATTCTGAAACAACCTTAGGGAGAAACTTAGGATGGGTCCTAAGAACTGCTTTGTCCTTACGAAACACAGTATACAGAGGGTTTGTGACCAAGGCATGTATTTCAGAGACCCTGCGAGCCGAGGTAATGGCCACCAAGAAGGCCGTTTTCCAAGTGCGAAATTTTAGCTCACAGGTTGCTAAAGGCTCGAAAGGCTTTCAAGTGAGCATGTCTAGCACAAGGTTAATGTCCCAGGCTGAGACTGGATGTCTGATAGGGGGTCTGGTATGCAGAATACCCTTAAGAAACCTCTTAACTACTGGTAACTGAGCCAGCGATAAGGAGAGTACTGGCTCATGGAAAGCTGAAATGGCGTAAAGGTGAAATTTGACTGTAGAGTATTACAGACCTGAAATTGAGAGGTCTAAAAGGTACTCTAGAACTTTATTTGGTGGACAGGAAAAATGATTCAAAGAGGACTTTGCACACCAGAGAGAAAAATGCTTCCACTTGGCTGTGTAAGTTTTTTTAGTGGCCAGCTTGCACCCAACCAAGAAAATATTCAAATTCCCTGAAAGGCATTGAACCTGTTCACTTTTATCTCTTCTGGAGCCAGGCGTGAAGGTAAAGCGACGTCAGATTGGGATGGACCACTGGGCCTTGAGTCAGAAGATTCGTCTGAAGGGGAAACACTTTCGGCGAGGTTAGCGACATACTGTTGAGTAACAGAAACCATATCTGTCGAGGCCAGAAGGGCGCAATGAAGATCATTTTGTGCCCCTGGGACTCGAATCTGAGAAGTACTCTCTGAATTAGAGGAACAGGAGGAAAGACGTATAGAAAGCATCTTGTCCACTGCAGCCTGAATGCATCCTGACAGAAAATGCCAGGCCCTGGAGTTCTGGAGCAGAAGAGAGGCAGTTTTGTGTTGAGTGGGGATGCAAAGTCTGTGTACATCCAGGTCTGGAGTTCCCCACTCTGCAAATAGTGACTGAACTATGGCTGAGTCTAGAGACCACTCGTGAGGATCTGTCTCTGTTCTGCTGAGATGGTCTGCCAGTTCGTTCTGCACTCCCGGTAGGTAGACCGCCTGAATTAGAGCTTTGTTCTCCAGGCACCATTCCCACACTCTCATTGCTTCCTTGCATAAAGGGTAAGAGTGTGCACCGCCCTGCTTGTTGATGTAATACATCACTGCTTTGTTGTCCGTTTGAAGGAGAATGTTATTGTGACAGAGAATGTCCTTCAAAGCCCGGACTGCATAAAGGACGGCTCTCATTTCTAGGACATTTATGTGCAGCTGGGACTCGTCCTGAGTCCACCTACCTTGGGTGTGGAGATTCTGACAGTGACCTCCCCATCCTATCAGGGACGCGTTCGTGGTAATGGAAATCTGATGATCCAGGGGAGCAAAGGGATATCCCTGTAGAAGCCTGTCCTCTTCAGTCCACCAAGTGAGAGACCTCTTCAGAGGTTCTGTCACCTTAATGAGAAAGGACTGAGGGTGAGTGGTTGGGGACCACTGAGTACTGGGCATTCATTGAGAGGTTCTCATGTAGAGGTGAGCTAGGGATACAGTGAACACAGAGGATGCCATGAGACTGAGCATCTGTTGCATCGAGATAGCTCGAACCGAGCTGTTTTCTCTGAAGTATCAGGCCATTTGTAGGATATTGCTCCTTCTGTCCTCTGGTAGAAAAGCTTTTGCACAGGAGATGTCCAGAAGAGTTCCTCTGAAAAGGAGCTTCTGGGAGGGTTGCAACAGTGATTTCTTGAGATTTAGCAGGACTCCCATGGACGTGAGAAAGTCCAAGGCCGTGACTATGGCTTCGAGAGTGCCTTGCCTGGAAGGGTTTGCGAAAAGGCAGTCGTCCCAGATAGGGGAACACTTGAATACCGATCTTTCTGAGATGCGCTGCGAGAACTGCACACTTTGTAAAAACTTGCGCAGCCGAGGACAGCCCAAAAGAAAGGACTCTGAACTGATAATGCTGGCCCAAAGCCACAAACCTGAGGTATTTGTGATGGTTTCGGTGAATAGGAATATGCTGGAAGCATCCTGCATGTCCAGGGAGGCTAGCCAGTCATGTTGATGAAGCAAAGGTAATAGAGTTCCTAGCGAAATCATTTTGAACTTTTCCTTGGGAAGAAATTTGTTCAATTGTCTGAGGCCCAAAATGGGACGCATGCCCCCAGTCTTCTTTGGGACCAGGAAGTAACTGGAGTAGAACCCTGTGTTCCTTTGATCCAACAGAACTATTTCTACTGCCCTGTTGTTCAGAAGGCCTTGTATCTCAGAAGCGAGAAGCTCTGACTGAAGTACTGACAGCCTGGGCTGACGTCTGGGGGGACGATCCAGAGGGGTCTCTGAAAAATTGAGTGAATACCCCTCGCGGATTATCTGTAGGACCTATTTGTCCGAAGCTATGGACTTCCACGGGTCATAGAACTGAGTCAGATGACCTTCTACCACCGAGAAAGAGTCCCCCTTTGGCAGCTGAGGTGGGACTTGGGCCAGAAACACAGAAGGCGGCACTGGGCGCTTTGGGCCCTTGTGCTTTCTGCTGCATTTTCTTTTGAGGCTTGGGGGTCTGATTTTTATTAAAACCTCCCCTGCCCTTGCCTCAAAAGGATTGATGGTTGTGAAATTGGCACTTATTAATGCCCCCCTAGAAGGGGCGGGAGGGGGCAGAGCCAATTTAATGGCAGACCTAGTCTTTTAAGTGGCCTCTAGAGCTTGCTCCACTTGAGGACCAAAGAGATACACACCGAAGGGTAATTCCATGACCTGTTGCTGGGCATCATTCGTGAAGCCTGAGGTGCGCAGCCAGGAGTGACGGCAGGTTCAAATACCCGCTGCCGCCACTCGGGACGCAGTATCGAAAGCCCTGAAGACTGGCAGATGAAAAACCAAACCTTGGCGCCAAACAGGAGCATGGTGCCGCCTGACCCAGTGTGGAGGGCGGCGCCGACAATCTCAACGGTGCCAAGGATGGTGGCAAAAAGCTGCACGGCGCTGAGGACGGTGCCGACAGGCATATCAGTGCCAACAGGTGTATTGGTGCCAAGGACGGATGCCAAATGAGCCACTGACGCCGACAGCGCTGAAACCAACACAGAGCTCTGAAAACTAGGATTTGAGGAGAAAGAAGGAAGAATACCAGAAGATAGCAGCATTGGTGTGGCCCCCTGCACCGCAGCCATATGAGGCGGGAAAACATCTGAGTGCGGAGTCGACGGCACCGAGGAAGGCGCCGCACGACAAGGGAGGTCCAACTGCCCTACCCGACCCCTCGGGCCCCGGAGTGACTGGGCCAGGCAGCTGGACTAACCTCCGAGCCCATTGCTCCATCAGAATGGCCCACTGATGAAACTGCTCATCTGAAGCCCTACCAGAAGGCGGTGTAGGGCTCCGATATCGAAGAGGGTGGTTACCAGGATCAGAAGCCGGTGACTCCGAAGGAGGAGACTGGCAACTGACCCCAATGACCGACCGTCGACGTGCAGACATACCAGAGGGTGACGAGTGATGCCTTCTCTTTCTTGACCTGCGTGCCGAAGAAAAGCTCGAGGCTGAACGGTGCCGAGAATGCAACCGCTTTTTATGCTTCCAGGGGACCGCCTCACCCCGGCATTGACTGTCCAGTGTCAGACCCCCGAGAGGGCGGTGGACCGACCCAGCCCGACTGACTGAACAGCTTTTATATGAAGTCTCCCTACCATCACCTGACCCACTTATGGTCGACTCCGTCAATGTAGGCTGAGACTTCTTTCTTTAATAAGAATAAATTATCGTAAGTGGTACTTATTCGAGATATACTATAAAGTAATAAAAACTGAAAACTATGCTGTTAGTTTGAAGTTTGACTTCCGGCAGGCGAGCGACATCATCATTGAAGTGCACTCGACGGTGGTGAAAAAAGGAACTGAGGCGGTTGGAGGGTTGACGCAGAGATAGTAATTGCCGCACGAGCTGAGGCTCGCGGCTCCATCTCCAGCCCTCCTGCAAAAAAAGTTTGCTCCCGCTGGGTCCTAGCACCTCCGGCGTAGATCCCATCAGTGTGAATGAGTGGTGAAGACTTTATGTCCAGGAAGATTCTCTATTCCACACCAAGGCTCAGGATGACGCACTTTTATAAGGCATCGTTGATGGACTCCTGTTGTTTGAGCTACAATGGTTCCCTATCTTACGGATGGCAGCGACAGGAACACCCACATATGAGAGAATGAATCACTGGGTCATGCAAAAAAAAAATGAACCAATAACAGGAATCCTGGAGTGCCTACCTATCGTCTTCTTTCTACAAGCCCTCGTAAGCCATACAATCAAACAGGATTTGGGGCAAGGGGTTGTAGGAAAATGCTTTGATATTCTGCATTTAATGTACTCTGTGATGTATATACAATGGCATTCGTCTCATCACAAATTATTTATGGACTGTCCTATGTAGCAACCTGTGTAATGTTTGTTGGAATACTGTCTGTTGTTGAAATACTGGTTGCTGTATGTTACTACTCTGATTACTGCACTTTGTCTTCTATTGCTATACTGTAAGACAATAATTTTTAATTAAAAAAATTACCTTCAAAAATCTATAGCCAACTACTGTTATCTAAATATCCACTATGCACAAATAAGCAACGGCACAATCACAATTTATCACAAATTTGTTTTATTATATGATCAGACACCAGTACAGAGAAAAGAAAAGCATACCTATGACCATTATACTACAAACGCAAGTGCTCTGCATTTTAAGCTATGAATTGTCCACTGATATGCCAACTTGTGGAGCCGGCCCAGCTGCACTAATCCTCCTGTTCTGGGAGTTTTTCTTACAATGATGCATCCATCTGGAGGATTTCAAACTAAAACTACTTCTGCTTCTCTAGCCCCAATACCCACAAGGCCTCAATTCCACAAACTGCTTTGTATCTGGTTTATTTTTTTTTTGGGGGGGGGGGAGAGGATGTGTACTGTACAATATTAGAAAGCATCAGAAATTTTGTTTTTTAAATTTTGGGTTGCCTTGACTGAAAGGTTTGTTACCTGTAACAGTAGGTAATTGATAGGCTCTCCATAGAGCTGTAATACACTGGACTAAACAATCGGCATCAGGAACTTGCAGGAAGCTTTTGCAATGACGGGGCTGCCTACGTGCAACTCAGTGTCGCATGCTGTCACCAAAATAGTGAGGGTAGGCCTCATTTATTGCAGTTTCCCATAGTCAGTGAAAGGATTTCTAAAAACATCCACCAACGCCAGAACTGTGGTTGCCCCAACCAATCACTCATAGAGTAAGGTTGCGTGAATGTAAAAATTGGCAACTTCAGATTCAGTTTGGGCCTCCTGGTTCTGGTTCGGCTTTAACACTTTGGCACAAGACATTTCAGGTCCTTTGTATGGGGGTCTAGCAAGCAAGACATAGGGAAAAGAGGCATCCCTTGCCCACTCCAGTCAATTACATCCTCTTACACCCACCCCCATTCCTCCAGCTTTAAAAACAATGGCACCTGACACAGCGCCAGGAGCAAGAATGTTTAAATAAAAAAAAAGTCTGAAGAAGCAGGACAAATGTAGAAAGTGACTACAGTGGGGCAAGGGGTCGTAGCAGGACAAGGCCTGGCCACCTGGGTCAGAGTGTTTTTATTTTTTTTTAATTGTTTGGCTGAAGGTTGAAGTGATCCAAAGTGGCACAAAAATTCAATGATCACAAATGAGGCATCAGCTTATTCTTAGCACAGAATGGCAGGGAAGCAAGTAAAACAGTAAACACTTCCCATCACAGAATCAGTAGAGCCAGGATCAAGCCTGCTCTGGCTTGCCCACTTCTAATGCCTGGTAGTTGGCAATATGCAAGTCTAGCTAGGCTGAGGTGAAAGTGCATTTGCCCCTGATATTCATTTACTGGATTCCTTATCAAGAGGTCGAGTGATCATCCACTGAGGGGCCCATGGTCCACCATGTGCAGCAATGACAACCACAAAGACTGTCTCAGGCTCAGTGAAATAATACTTTGTGTCTCTTGAGGCTAGACATTGTTCCTCAGCCTCCCTAAGAACATCCAGCAGGGTGCTATGCCTGTGCCAGGCAGACAGGGTGGTATCCTCCAGGACAGCATAAAAGGGAGGAAAAAACACAGAGAAGGCTCTCAAGCTCCCAAAAGTTACAGAGGTTGTTTTTGAGGAATCCTCTTCCTCTAGAGAGAAATTCATAATCCCCTGGATCTCCCACATCAAAGCCTGGAAGGCAGAAACCTCAGGAGGAGAATGAGACCTGTACAAGACAGTGTCCTCATTACCAGAGAAGACAGCAGAACCAGCTGAGTCTTCCTGTCCCTGGTTGCAGAAGAGCTGAGGGTCCTTCCCCTCAACTTCCTTCTTCTTCAAGGAGGTAAGAGTTACACTCCTTCTCCTCAAGAGGAAGAGGCTGAGGAGTCACAGACCTTTGAGGAGATGCGTAAGGAAGAATTGTAGGCACAGCTGGCAGCACCTATGGTGGTGACTAAGGAGTGGCCTGACTGCCAACAGTGGCAGTGTTGGCAATAGTTTCTTTATCAAATCAGAGAACTCTTGTCAGTACAGCACAGGAACGGTGATGATGGCTGTTTATGCTGGGTCGGTGCCAGTCAACAAAGTTCCAGTGGTGAAAGTAATAGACTGCAGTACCTTGGATATCATATCCTAGCCATCAACAAAAGAGGATCTGGCTTTTCAGGAGCTGAACCTGCCTGCTTGACCAGTGGACTTGCCATCCCTTTTGGAGAGTGGGGATCTGGATTGCTGATGAGGAGGAGGCAAATGCTGTTGACACACCAAGCAGTCTGACTCCTACAGACTGTGGTGGCTCACTGTCAATGAAGAGGACCCCCACTGGACAACAGCTTTAATCTGCAACCACACTGTGGATTTACACAATGAAAGTGATGGACTCTCTTTTGCCGTCAGCGACTCTGGTGTTGATGGCTTCGGCAGTTTCTGCAATTTGTCAGGCACTGCAGTATCTTTGTCCATTTTCTCTAAAGGAACTGCTCTGAAGCTTTATGTCTGTGTCGCAAGGTGACCTGGTTAAGCCTCTTTCAAGTCGCAGTTTTTCACAATACTGCATAGCCCTAGACAGCAGATACACAGGTTATCTTCCCTCTAAACTGTCTGTCTACAATGACAGTTTTGAAAAAGTGTCTTATTCTGTGTCTTCATACACTGGCAATCAATGATTTCAAAGGAGTAGCTGCCAGAAAAGAAATTCTTAGCATAAAATCAGCTAAAAACACCTTCACCTGGTCCGATGTTTACGCTCAATGGTGGCAGAAAAAGAACTGAAGTAGGTGGGCCCACTAATGTCATATAGGTGAAGCTAAGTGCCACTGATGTGCACGTGGGTGATGCGTGTGTGAGGCCCAGTTGTTGCAAAAGCTTCCCGAGACGTCCTGATACCGTTGACTTAAAGTCCGATGTATTATGACTCTATGGAGATGCCTTTTAAGAAGTTCTGGAGATTTCTTTTAAACTCAAACTTAAATCAACACTGCATGAGTATGTGACACCCCAGTGGCTATATCCAGCAGCTCTTTACCTGCCTCTTCCATACCTTCGGGCCCCTACAAAATGTTATACTCTGATGAGGTGAACGTGCACAAAACATTGTTGAATAGTGCCCGACACAGCTTTGAGCAGTTTTTTGACAAAGGAAGATTGGTACATATGCACTTCTTTTTTTATTTAAGATTTATAAGCATGCAATTTATTTAAAAAACTTAAAATTAATGAAAAATAACACATGTGGAAAGGAAATTTAGGAAGGTAGTCTGAGAGGGAATGTGGTCCTGAACATTTCTTATCTCATTATTACCTGGGCGGCCATTTTGTGTCAGGTAAACAATGGATAGTTCGGACTTCATATGAAGCTAATGGAAGTAATGAGTTAAACTGAATAAAGGCTGTGGAATGCCAGCCCAGTTTTACAACTTTTACTGGCAACACACGAATATCTTTGTGCAAGCCCTTTAATCACTGTTCCAGATATGATGTGTATTGACTTTTATGCTAGGATCGTCTTGCTGATTTTGCCAGTTTACCTGGGCACTCTTCATACAAAGTTGTATCAGTGGCGTCAAACTGGAAAGATACTGGGGTTTGGGGGGACTGAATATATTATCTTAGGGAAACGCATATTAAACCACAGATCTGATGAGTACAATACTCAGCAAATGATTTAATCGGGAGCACTGCCAGTGCCACGCCTGTTATATCCTTACTGTATATCAAGCTTTGCCCTACGCACGTGAGACAGAGCTTCTCATTTGTCATGAATTTAAGAAAAAAAACACATCTACTGCCCAAAAGACCGTGACAAAAATATGATCATCCTTGGGCTTCACCCTCTTCTAATCCTTTTTAAACAAAATCCCCCCCTCCTTTTTTTTAGTGTGTTGTGCACGAGCACTTAGTGCAACATCACGCTGAGAGAGGCCAGTGTCAATGTAGTGCAGACTGGATGGGCCTCAAGGCCTTTATCTGCCGACAATATATATGTTTCTTTGTTTCAATGATAAAAATGTTAAACCAAATTTTATCCTGGACTACAGTTATTAGTAGCTTTTGTTTTTATATTCACAAATTTAAGCATGAATGGGGATACATTAAATTGTGCTCCAGAAAAATCCGAGGATCAAGATTTTTTTTTCTGTCCTGACAATATGTATTTTCAACTTCTGATTGCACTGTGTGTCCACTGGCTATAATAATCATCTAAAAGTCTCTGTTTTCTTTTTTTTTTCTTTTTTTATCAGTAACCTAAACTTGGATTGTTTGATAATCATATGACGCAAATGACTTGATTTTAAATAAGAGAGTAATGTAGACATTAGTGTCATGCACCAGAGGGTAATGCATGAGTCCACACTTCTGCACTGCTGTTAGGGGCTATACCAACATTTGTACGTTAGTGTAGCATGTTTTTTCCCTAGCTTTGGCTGCACCAGTTAGGGACGGCCTTCAATCTCACTGGGACGAGACAACTTGGCAACCAATGCAGAGTGCCATAAGGCATGCTTGCAAATTAGGGAACCGAGGGGCTCCTAAGAGGGATATGGAAAGTCAGTGGAGATATAAAGAAATAAATAACTGCCATGCTTAAAAAGCAACGGTCTCCAACTCACAATTTTTATGGGCTACATGTTGACTAAATGGGATGGCATAAAATGTACAAACCTGAAGTATCTGTTTGGCCTATTGAGTCTGTAGCCAGTCTGACAGATCAGCATCCTCTCCTCAAGACTGTGCATCCTCAGTAACGTTCCAAAATAACTCAAGTCCTTAAAATGAAAGTTGACAGTGCCAAGTATTCCAAAAATCAATGAGCTGCACAAGATACAATGTAACGTCAAACCCTTTGACCAGTACTGGGACAATGCTGATAGAAGTCTTCCATTGCATGGACCTGTTGTATATTCCAACAAGAACAATCTGATGTTTAGAACATGTAACGCTAGGCTATGCATTGCCTCTTCCCAAGCCCATGTTTATTTCAAGGCTACTATGAAATGCTAAAAAATGATTGAAAATGTACCTCAGTCCAAATAGTTTTGAATAAATACAAACATGAATAAAACAGCTCTTTCCAATTATTTACGCATAAACAAAAACAACAAACCTGCAATCATTTACAGCAGCAGTTAAAGCAAAGTACACTTCTTTGATGCTTCTTTTATGAATCAAAGGCTTTCAGGAAAGATCTTCAATGTATCCTTCAACTTCTGTACCATAATTTCATCAGTGACTACAGACTAGGAGACTCTCTGCTCTAATACTTGCATATGGGATTCCCAAGGCTACTCCGGAGCAGTTACAAAGCATCGAGGCCACATAGGTATCAAACACCTGAACAAATTACCTACGCATTCCAGGGTTGGGGAGATAGAAGGCAGAAAATATACTTCTTAGCACAAGCTTAGACATACCTTTACTTACTGATAAGAGAATGTAAAGGTCATTTAAAGCAAACTCAAAGCTTGTGAAGTCCTTCTTAAAAAGGAGCATACACAATACAAGAATATATTACATAAATTTAGCACTTAAAAAGTCTCCTTTAATAACGTTTTTGTGTGATTTCATGAAGGACTTCATGATCAAAGTGTTACCTTACAAATTTGTGTCTTGGGGGGGCTATTTAAATTTTTTAATTATTGCACTATTTTGAACCATAATGCACTACTGCTCTTGGACAATACTCTTCCTAAATGTGTCTTAAACCCTTATTAATGCCTTCAGTTCTGCACAATTTAGTATGCTCATGCACTTAGCATTAGCACTACTGTTCTTTAATACCAGTAAAAAGGTCTTCAGTTAAAAGGTGCTCCACAACTTATTGCCCCAGCTATTATTTTGTGAAGTTGTGGTGCAAATCTTCTACTTGATCTTAGTAATTTGCAAGAAAATGTTTTTATAGCCCTGAGTATAACAACATTAAACACCTAATTTTGAATGATTCCATAAAAAGTATCTACTGGGGAAACACACGGTAATGGGGCAAGACTACATTAAAAAAACACAGTTATTGATGATAAATTATGACTAAGAAATATATTACTCATTAACAGAATTCTGTTGTCCCTGGATCAATGTTCCATAGAGCTTCATCGTAAAAACAGGGCCTCGAGAAACCTTGTACCCACCATGGGCCAGTCTTTTTGATATTGTAGCTGTAGTATAGGATTTAAATGACTTCTCTCTGGTACCCGCACTCTGTTTCAGAATGAATACTGCAGAGCAGGCATCACTGGAGAGCAATCCAATTGCAAGTATTTAACGGTAAATATTTTATGCACCTTTCACCCACCCCCCCCCCGAAATACTTTCACATCACAGTTTCCCTACTGATTAACTATGGGTGCTACAACAGATGAAAGTGTGGGGAGTTACTAGAGCAAAGGCATTGTTTCATTAACTACTTAGAACATTTTCATATGATAAACAAACATAGCATATTTCAATGTTCTTCATTGTCTTGTTCCACAGAAATCCCTGTAATCAGTGATTTGTTTGTAGCCTGGTACAGAAGTAGATTCTCATCTCAGTCTTGATGAACATCGTGTCTTTAATAGCATTTTAGCAAGTTGCTGCCACCACCTGTAAACTGCAGGTATAGAGTATACATAATAGTTCCATCTAATCTTGCTGCCCCATTTTCTTTTTTTTTTTCTTTATAAGAGGCTGTCCCTTTAAAGTTTCTCACTCAACCCGAGTCCATGGTAAAGAGCTGGATTTCCTGTGGGTTCCAATACAGCCCTCCTCCAGAGTTATACACCAGCGACCACACATATGGGATGAAGAACTCCTCAGGCTGCTCCTCTTCCACATACTTAAACTTCAGTTCTGGGAATTTCTAAAAGAGAGGGTACAGCAGTGTTAAGATGTACTCATCTAAGTGTGGCAAACAAAAAGCAAATTAACTGATAAAGCACCAGACAGTCTGCATTTACTAATTTTATGTATCTCAACATACAAACCTGGAGACCAGAGAATTCAGCATGGTGACTATTCATTACTTGCTTTATGGGATTCTATGCAAAACATGGGCCAGCACACATAGTTTGTGCATAGCCAGTCCGCTGATCAGCACCTCAGGCTGGTTCTTTCATAAGGCTCACAGATGGCATTAACAGACTCTGACCACACTTTATCATTATCATGGAGTTTCATGCTGGGCGGGGGATTATACAGGGGCATCAATGTGGAAGCCCAATTTTTTAAGGAGTAAGGGGGTATGTGTAAGCTACCATTACAGCCACACACACACACACACGCACGCTGGGCAGTCTACACACCTCCCCGATACATGAAGCCAACTGTACCTGGCTTCAGGTGTGCAGTGCGTCTTGGGCAAAGCACCCCTCAAGCATGCCCCCAACTGGGCAGCCCATGTAGCTCCACAGGTGGAGTGGGATTTGGGTTGGGTAGCGAACAGACTGGAGGAGGGAGTGGTACATGCTGTGGATGAATCAGCAACCACAGATGACCACCCTGTTCAGTATGCTTCCCAAACCGGGCCAATTTAAAGGAAAATGTACAGGCAGTCCCTGAGTGCAAAGCACTGTGGGCAGCAGTAATGAAATCACAGTGGGGGGATATTATATGCTTCAATAGTACAAACAGTCACTGGAAACAGAATTCTACATTAAGTCCCCACTAAAAGGAGCACAGACACACACATCCTTCACTCAGACAAATTCAGCAGTTGAGCAGTTACTGTCTCAGACAAGACCAAGTCATCCTTAAAAATAATGAATAATGATAATAATTAAAAAACCTTAGTGATCACTCAGCCTTGGACTGAGACAAGTGCAAACTGCTGATTCCCAAGACTGATGAAACCCATGTCCTGTCTGTGGTGGCTGTTCTGAGACTAAATGCAGAAGCCTGTTTCAAGTGACCTTAGTCATCATATGTGAGGTACACCAGCTTGTTCCCACACTGAACTGCAGGGTGCTACCCAAGAAGCTTTCTACTGGGTACATCTTGTATCAGAAACCACTTCCTATGTCTTTACTGTGAATGTGCAAAGTGTGCTTATGGGAAAATGTACAGTTCTTTGTAACATTACATAATATCAATCATTCTTTACACAAACTCTAAAGCCCAAGTCAAAGGATTGGATCTGCTAGGGGATACCTAGAATAATAAGCAAATAGTACTTTTTTAAGTTGGTGACCAAAGAAATTCTCTAAGAGGCGATACATAGATAAATTAGGGCAACGAAAACACTTAGTCCATTGAGTCTGCCCTGAAGCCCTATGTTGAATTACCACCACCCTTCCCTTTCCTCTCCTCAGTCGATCGTTTGAAACACACTTCAGAATGTGGTTAGGCTGTGTAGCTGCACTCAGTCTTGATCAGAGGGTCTGCACACCCGGTAACAAAGTGCTCTCAAAGCTTCATACACAGGAATAAACAGCAGCAATTGATTAGGCATCCAAATCATTTTTAGTTTTAACCAAAAACGTGGCCCTCCTCAAGACAAAAAATGATTAAGTTTATACAAAGGAACAAAAACAAGCTAAGATTTGATCTGGAATTTGATTTGATTTGGAAGGCCAATCTGTCTCCTGAAATGTCAATCTGTGGTATCGGAATGTCTCAACTATTTGTGTGACACACAGTAATTGTATACTGCTGGAGTCTACAGTATAAGAAAAGTAAACCAAGCAATAGTTTTGCTTTTTAAAGTTCCTGAACTGATTATGTTGAGGGAACTCAAACTCTTATTTAATTTTTTTATTTTTATTTTAGTCTTTGGTACCTGGGTACAGTCCACTAGGCACAAGTGCCTGTTTTCAGGGGTGACCTGGGTACACTGGGGAGGTCAAGTGACTTGCTCAGTCACATAGTATGCAAGTGGAGGTTGTGAGAATCAAACTCAGGCCTGCTGGACGTACAAAGCTCATTCACAGCTCATTACTCTATCCTCTAGGCTATACTGCTATTGTTTCTGGGAGGTCCAGCTTTTACACAGTGGTGTAGCTGGGGAGAACGAAGAAACAGAGATCAAGCTTACCCAGTTACCAAAAGACTAAAAAGTGACTTGCTTAAGGCCATTCATAGAATAACTGGCTGTGGTCAGATCTGAGACTGGTATCTCCAGGTTCACACTTCCGTGCTCTGGGGTCGGACTGTGCTATAGGGAGCCCACCTGGAAAATTTGCACTTATTTCGGGCCCATCTGGATTGGGGGTATTGGGGCAGAGGGTTAACACACTCAGAAGAGTCTGGTGCTTCAATATGGCACTCTAGGTCTGTTTACATATTAAAAGAACCAGCACAGGTAAGAAACATCTTGTCTATTCAGAAAACAGATTTTATGAGAAAGAATGCTTAAAGCTTGTATGTTGATGAGGGCATGGGCACTCAATTTGGGTGGGGGGGCACGTGGCAAATTTCCAAGTATCTAGGTGGGCCTGTCCAACACTGCTGTGCTTTTACCATGAGATCCCACTACCATCCAAATACTAATTCTAAAGAAAAGTATGTGTCCAAGGAAAGGGGAAATTGTTTAACCAGGAAAAGCACACTAAGCTGGAGCTTGTTTCCAGGTGTGACCTGGGAGCACAAGGAAGTTAACTGATTTGCTCAGGGTCACACAGTATGCAAGTGGGGGCTGATGGGATTCAAACCCAGGTCTCCAGGTTTGCAGCTCAGTGCCCTTAACCACTACACTACACTATACTGCCTCCAAGAAATGTTGCATTCCAATTTAAAGTAGAGGCGTTTAGCTAGGATCCTAAATCAGATCTACTGGATTTTACTGATTTTTTTGATTTTGGAATTGCTGATTTTAACAATCTTACTTGTATTTCGGGGTGTTTAGCGAATAAACAGATAGCAGGCAAGTGTTGTGACCACCCTTCTAGTGTTTGGTCCCACTTATAATGGTGCGCCCCCAGCACCCAATTGGCGCTATTCTGTCCAAGAACCTTGTATCCCATTTACTAGTTATTATGCATACTCCCATTTAAAATTGTGTAATGCTACAAAAAAGAAAAATGGACCTCTTTGAAAAAGTCTATTGACATTTTGATTGGCTGAAACTATTTCTGCTGACTGCTATTGAGGGGTGTCTCTCTCTATTGAGAGACACTGAGCTTTACAGCGTGTTGCTTTGACATGTCCTGGGTGGTCCACACGGCCGGCTGGCGTCTGATGTCATGGAATACCTAACTTCATCACATCGTGACACATGCTCGGTGCACAGCTATACGGAAGCAGTCTGCATTCCACTCAAGCATGGGTGCCCTGCAGAACTGCGTCTCTGTGAGTGTTAGGCCACACTCACATGTTCTGCTTGGGACCACATCCACCTAAGTATAAGGCATGGAAACAGGTTTATATTCTGGATTAGAACTGAATGTTTACCATCAACTTAATTTTAATCACAATTCATTATAGTCCATCTCATTGTACACAAAATATTTCCTACTGTATTGTGTATACTGCACCTCTGTCAATCTCAAATGGAAATATGTAATATACCTTATTGATGCTAAGTTGTTGTATACGACCCTAGACCCTTTGAAAATAGGCCCTGCCTAAAGGATCTTGTGTGTAAGAAATAGATAAACTGCGAGGCATAAGCATTTAACTCAAATGAATTAAACAATGCCTTAAGCTGAAGAAGAGCGCTAAAACTTAATTTGTTTACATTTTAGGATCATCTCCCTTGAAAAAGAAGTAACTTTTACTGTGAAACATTGGAAGTGTAAATGTGTACATGACTGAGATTTGCTTTTATGTGTCTGCAAGAAATAATACATTTTATTGGATAAGTGACTAGAACTTTTGCTGTCACGTGGTGGTGTTTGGACTCACCACTGCCTCCATTTTAAATTTAGGGTCATAAATTAGAAAGTTGGGCACCCAGACAGAAAGCAGCTCTTCTGAGAGTAGTGGATTGAATTTATTTTCTGGTTCCATGAGGGGAGTAAAACACATGGTAGAAGTCAAATATGGCACTCTTAAAGGGCTGTGCCTGCTCAACGGGTTGTAATGTATGTGTCAGGAGAGAGGCAGAGCTGTGCAGGCTGAATGGTTCTGCTCCATTCCCCGACTCAGTGCCATACCTTTAAGCAGGAGCAATAAAAGCACTTACAGTGGGCTGGACAACGTTTTTCAGCTCAGATGGAGTCAGAAGGTTGCCTGAGCAGGTGGAACATCTGGAGACAATGTGAAAATAGGTCAGGGTTGCACAGGAGCCCTGAGATTAAAGCCCTTCTGAGTCAGTGACCCACAAGTGCATGTAAAGCCCTTAGTGGAGAGTTGGGCAGCGTAGGTGAACTCTCAATGTATTTGGGCCTGGGTTCAAGTTCCACCATCAGGTACTAAAAGTACACCTATGAACGTAAAATGGTCAGGAAGAGTCATCTTGAGGTGAAAGAGACGGAAAAGAGCCCACCTAAAGACTGTTATTATGACTATCTGCTGAACAGTGATTATGAGTCAAGACTTATGCAATCTATAAGAAACCAGGTACCTCAGAAATACGTTCACTTGTCACTTATAAACTCCTGTGGACTTTAATAATTACCTGTGAAAACTACATGCATCTGTCTGACTGGTTACTGGAGTCATGGTTTCTGTTCATGGCTCATTCAGTCACAGTTTACTGGCCCTCTCAATCCACAAAAGGGGCAGTTCGAGGTACCATACTAGCCCCGTGACTAGTTGATCTACTTGTCAGTACGTCCACCACTGCAGTGGGGTACCCAGGTTCTAGCCACTAGCTCCCCAGCTGGCACCCCACAGTTTCTCCCTAGGGTCTAGTGGGACCATCTATGTGAGACAGCATTTACTGTACTACAGCTGCAAGGCAGGCTGCTCCAACACTGGCCTGCCTATGGCAACCATGTGCCTGACATAGCTTTGTGAGTTTAAGTATGGTCAACTAAAAGCATTCACTACTGCCAATTAGTATGGCATTAACTGGCACTAAAGGTTAGTGTCCGTTAATGGCATTCAAAGCAATGTTACGCAGGTGCTAACTGTTCAAATATTGGGCCCTCTGTTTGATATGGAGCATTACTAGTCCCCTGTGTGCCCACACTTGCAAATACTGTATACACAATAAGAAATTTACATCTAAATCACATCCAAATGAGCTTTCCTCAGTTCTGAATGATAAACCATGACAAAATTCTTAGCCAATCAGGACTGTTAATCTAAGCATTCCAGGCACTCTTGTAACCATTATAAAAAAAAAAACAGCTATAGAATACTGCCTCCTGATTGGTTCCTCACATTCCAAAAGCCTTATGTTAATTTCCAGTCAATATAATATAGCTCGAGAAAGTGCTCCCACCCAATCAGAGCACTCTTTCCTCTTATTTTGGGAAGACTGCCTCACGCCCAGCTGTCCTGGAAGCAAATCCGCTCAGGAATGTTTTTTAAAATTTAGTATATTATTGACCAATCTCGATCAATAACATATTGATACTGTTGTCGAGACCACTCTTATGGTTGCAAGCGTTGTCTCACCTACATCCTTAAGGAATGAGAAACACTCACCATCGGTTCTCAGTTCTCATGCTCTAAGAATGCCCATGAAACCACCCTTACAACCATAAGCATGATCTTTGCGGCATTTACATACACTTACAGAACCTTATGACACAAATACATCCAACAACTCACTAAACTTGAAGATAAATTCTTTTTTCACTCAACAAAATGTTCATAATAGCAATGAGGCACTTACACAGGTTACATAACCAGTCAATCATCTGCTGTGGGCATGTGCCACCTGGCTGCACCATGTACCACATTACACCCCTAGGGTTGATTAACAGACTGTTAGTGCAACCCCTAGTCATGCCTTACTGCTAAACAAGAGGCTGCCTCATGCTAAAAGTCTAAAATATAGAAGTCATGTACTTACTGAAACTGTTGATCTTCCTGAATATATTCTCCATAGATTACCACTAATGGGTCTGAGTCAGAGGTGCTAGGACCCCATGGGAGCCAGAACTTTTCTGGAGGACTGGCGTTGTGAATAGACACTGTGTGTGCCATCACTGCATGCATCAGCTAGTATACAGCAGCACAAGCCCCACCAACCGCCTCAGTATCTTTTTTACTGAGGAGGTGAGCAGCATGAACCTAATTAGTAACCTATGCATGTAACCTAAAGGCATAAGACAGCCTTGGTGGCCTGTGTAAGAAGCAAGCAATAACACCCGACAGGGTGGGTGGTACTGGGCAATACTGGACCGCCCAAGGGCGTAATGAGGCAAGACGCTGCAGGCGGAGGGCCTTATAGCCCCTGGAAGGTCCAGTATTGCCCATACCGCCCACCCTGGAGGGTATTATTGCACTTAGAAAATGGGCTAAATGTAAAGGTTTTTTTTTTAACATTTAAGAATTACAAAAAAAATTATAATAAAATTACTACAAATTACCTTAAAGTTGATTTGCTAGTAAAATAGTCCCTCTATTGATATAGTTACCAATACTTACCAGTAGAGGGCACTGCAGCTTTTTTGTGGCTTTCTTACTGCTGTGTAGGATATGTCCCTCCTTGCCTCTTGAACCATCATCCCACCCCCACCCCCAACTGGCAAGGAGCGTGATCAGGGAAACAGACTGAAGAAGTTAGCAGTAATGCCATCAGCTTCGTTTTGTTAAAAAAAAAAAACACATGTAAATATTTTCATGGAGCTGAAGTGGAGTTGGGGTGAGTGTCAGAGACAAAATTTACACAGTGCTGTATGCAAGCAGCGCTGAGCACACCACCTGCTAGCACTACTCATTTAAAATGAAAGAAAGCTTTTTTTTTTTTTACCGTTTTCTGAGAACTGTGCAGGCGGGGATCAAATGATTGCAGTGGGGCTGTGGCAGGATTTGCCTGCGAATGAACGAGGGGGAAGAGTCCCTCACTAACTGACATGGGAACAACTGCGGTGGTTCTTGTGGCACGGTGTCACCTGGAAGTTGAGGAGTCCCCCCCTCCCCTACACACACACACACTACCGTGGCTATATTTGGAGGGTAGACCTTGAAATGTCCAAAGCTGGGGACTGAAGGCAGAGATTATCGCTGTGTCAGCAGAGAGTGTGAGGGCACTGGGAGAGACGGCCTTGAAGTTGATTGTACTGATGGCAGGGAGTCTGTGGAGAGCCAGATGCACTGGCAGTAATGCACTGACAGCTTTAACAGTATGACCTTTTTTTTTTTTTATTAAATGCGGACATTTGGGATGTTTACCACACAGGATTTTAGTGCAGAACTGTACGGGGCTACAGTGAAGTCAATCTCAAGCATGGTGTTCGGTTCACTAGCGAAGGTTGTCTCAGAATTTGACTGCATTATCTGTGTGATATCTAGACACTGTAGATGTAACTGAGCCCCTGGTTGGTTTGTGCTGTGTGTGTGTGTGTGTGGTGGGGATGAATTAGACTTCAGTCTCCCTTAGCGAGCAATAACAAAAAATATGGCGGTTAGTTAGAGTGCGGTCAGCTATCCGAGATTTGTGACATGAGTGAGAGAAAACAGCAAACTGACTTGTGAGAAAGCGCTATCTCATACACAGCAGTCCTACCAGATATAGCGCGCTCACTAGTCAGTTTGTGGTTTTGGAGCCGATCGGACCAACTAATAAGAAAAAACTAGCAATTCCTTGCAGCAGTAGGCTAAATGGGCAGGCAGAAAGGTGGAGAATGGGGGTTGAGTGTCGGCTCTCGCTTCCCGAGGGAAAAAAATGGCAGCAGTTTGAAATTGAGTACCCAGCACTTCAGCCAATGAGGAAGCAGGGTGCTGGGCACACAGATACTTTGCTGGCTATCGGGCAGGCTTAGGATGGGGCTTTTTATTTGGTGGTCTAAACTGGACATAGTAGCAATTAGTGAGACATGGTTTACCAGTAACCACACTTGGGAGACTTCAGTACCTGGCTATGTATTGTTCAGAAGAGACACAAGGTGCAAAAAAGGGGGGGGCGGCCCTGTATGTCAATGAAATATAAAAGCTACAGAAATCTAGAATACACATAAGGAGCCAGAAGAACTGTGGGTCACCCTGGAAACAGGAAATGGGACAGCCATAAGAACTGGGGTTGTCTACAGGCCCCGAGACCAGGGGAAGGACATAGACACATTACTATTAGAGGATATACAAAACATGACAGCTAAAGGGGAGGTTCTGATAATGGGAGACTTCAACATGCCAGATACAGATTGGTCAATACCAGCAGGAACATCTGCCAGAACTAGACACATAGTGGATTCCCTGCAGGGGGAGGGCCTCAAACAACTGGTACAACAACCCACAAGAGACAGGGCTATCCTAGATCTAGTACTGACTAACAGGGAAGGGATCACAGATCTCCAGGTAGAAGGTCACCTGGGGCCAGTGACCATCACATGGTATGGTTCAATTTGGCTACTACATCTAAATCATCCCATTCCAAGGCAAAATAGGGGACTTCAGAGGAGCTGACTTTGATAAGATGGCCAACAGAGTTAAGCTAGCCCTGGCAAAAAGAAACACAGGTAAAGGGGTACAGGCAAAGTGGGCAAGCATTAAGGATGCAATACTTGAAGCAACATCCCATTGTGTTAGACAGAAAAGGAAGTGCAAAAGAAGAAGGAAACCACTTTGGTTCTCAAATACAGTAGCAGAAAAGGTCAGAGCCAAACGGCTGGCCTTCAGGAAATATAAGGGAACACAGCGGGATGAAGATAGGGAGGCATACCAAACTGCCCTAAGGGAAGCAGGGAAGGCAGTAAGGCAGGCAAAGTCCCAAACTGAGAAAACACTAGTACGAACAGTAAAAGAAGGTGACAAGACTTTCTATAGATACATTAATGAAAGGAGAAAGTCCAGAGGGGGTATTGCTAAGCTTAATGGAGAAAAGGGAGCATGTGAGGAGGAGGACCATGTAAAAGCATCTATCCTAAATAGATACTTTTGCTCAGTATTAACTGAAGAGAAGGTAGGGCAGGGCCCACAGCTCAGCACCATGGACACGGGGGGAGGGAGGTGAGCACTACTCCCTTCACAAAAGAAAGAGTCCTACAAGAGCTTGCTAAGCTCAGGGTGGATAATGTAATGGACCTGATGGCATACATCCCAGGGTACTTAGGAGCTAAAGGTGGAACTAGCAGAGCCATTAGCAGAACTGTTTAGTGAGTCTCTGAGCACAGGAGAGGTCCCAGAAGACTGGAGAAGGATCATGTGATCCCGCCTCCACAAGAGTGGTAGCAGGAGGAGGCAGGGAACTACAGACCAGTTAGTCTTACCTCAGTAGTGGGCAAGATTATGGAGGCACTCCTTAAGGAAAGGATAGTGCAACACCTGGAATCCATAGGGCACAGGATCCAAGACAGCATGGGTTTACAAAGGAAGGTCCTGTCAAACTAATCTCATAGATTTCTTTGACTGGGTAACCAGGTGGTGGACCAAGGAGGAGCAGTTGATGTTGCCTACCTTGACTTCAGCAAAGCTTTTGACACTGTTCCACATAGAAGATTGATAAATAAGCTGGGTAGGCTTGGGATGGGGCAGAAGTTGGTCAACTGGGTGGCAAACTGGTTGACAGGCAGAAAACATAGAGTGGTGGTAAATGGTATACAGTCAGAAGAGATGCAAGTCACAAGTGGGGAACCTCAGGGATCAGTCATGGGGCCAGTCCTCTTCAACATCTTCATTAGTGACCTTGCAGATGGACTAGAGGGTAGGCTTGTCTGTTTGCAGATGACACCAAGATCTGCAACAGAGTAGATGATCCAGATGGGGTGGGCAGAATGAGAAGAGATCTGGATAAACTAGCAAATGGTCAGAAGAGTGGCAACTGGGATTTAATGCAAAGAAGTGCAAGATCATGCACATAGGGAAGAGAAACCCTGAAGCCACCTATAGGCTGGGAAGGAGTTGCTAGCAGTCACAAAGGAAGAAAGAGACTTGGGCATCATCATCACTGATGACCTGAAATCATCCACGCAGACCTCTAAAGCAGTAGGTAAGGCTAGGAGGTGTTAGGTGTATTAGTAGGGGTATCAAGTCGTAAGAGGGAGGTGATAATCCTCTTTACAAGACACTGGTTAGGCTCCCATCTGGAGTACTGCGGCAGTATTGGAGGCCACACCTTCACAAGAACATTAACCAAATTGAGGCAGTCCAGAGAAGGGCAACCAAAATGGTGCAGGGACTGCATCAGAAGACATATGAGGACAGATTAACAGAGCTCAATATGTATACCCTTGAGCAAAGGAGGGAGAGAGATGATATGATCGAGGCATTCAAACACCTTAAGGGCATTAACAAGGTGAAAGGGTCTAACAAGTTTAAATATAAGAAAAATAGCAGGACAAGAGGACACAACATGAGATTAGAGGGGGGCCGATTAAGGGGGAATGTGAGGAAATTCTTTTTCACAGAAAGGGTGGTGGATGCATGGAATGGCCTATCTCAGGAAGTGGTGGCTATGAATACAGTGCAGGGCTTCAAACAGGCATGGGATAGGCATAAGGGAGCAATACAAATGAGTATGAATAGATAGGCCACTGACAGAGCAAAGGCCAATAGCACATTTATAAGGTAGAAAAAGAAATGGGCAGACTGGATGGGCCTTGCGGTCCTTATCTGCCGTCAACTTCTATGTTTCTATGTCATCTACTGTCTGATAGATGCCCACCTAAATAAGTGTCTCAGCCAATCAGAAGAGAGAATGATCTTTGCCCATTTTCTAAGGGCCATTAAACCTAGTAACACAGTGTCTTCACAGCCCAAACCAAGTACAAAGGGATGAAGACCAGTACACTAATACTGGACTGTTAACCTGAATGAACCATAGGATAGCAGTGGCAAAGACAGTTTACAATTCAGGCCGAAATGCAATTGATTGTGACAGGATGTCCTTTTTGAATATGATCAAGAGAGACAAAGAGCTGTTTTGACTGTCTGAAGTCCTTAGTCTGTCCAGGCAACACCTAAGGACCTTCTTAACATCCAGTAAGTGGAGAGTTCTTTCTCCCTCATTCTGGAAGAATGGTAAAGAAGGTAGGAAGGATTATAGCCTGATTATGATGGAACTCTGACACCACCTTATTTAGAGATTTGAGATGTGTACAAAGAGCTTCCGTATCTGTATGGAAAACAGTATACTGAAGATTTATGGCCAAAGCATGGATTTCAGATGCTCTGTATGCGGAGGTGACAGCTACCAGAAATGCTGCATTCCAAATAGAAACTTCAAGTCACAACAGGCTCCAAGGACTTGAAAGTGAGCATACCTAGGACAAGGCTGATATCCCAAGGAACCACCGGCTTCCTGATGCGAGGTCCTGTGTGCAGAATACTCCTGAGGAACCTCTGAAACAGCAGGAGTTGCTACAAAGGGAGGGTTCCTACAGGTTTGTGATATGCTGATAGAGCATATAGGTGGACCTCAACTGTGGAATACTGCAGGCCAGCATCAGAAAGGTCCAGTAAGTACTCCAAAACCTTTTCAGGTGGACACCTGAAAGAGTCCACAAGGCTTTTGGAACACCAGATGGAAAATCTTTTCCACTTTGCCGTGTATTGCTGGAATGTTTACGTGCAGCCAAAAGTATTTCTGAGATACCTTGAATCTGTTCATTTCTAGCTCTTCAGGAGCCAGGCCAGAAGGTGAAAGGAGAGCAGGCTGGGATGGATTAACTGATCCAGGGTAAATAAATCCATCTGGAGTGGCAGAACCCTCAGTTTGCTGACTGAAAGTTGATTCAACAGAGGAAACTAGATCTGCCAAGGCCAGCAGGGGGCACTAGGATCATCTTGCCCCCGTGCACCTCCAATCTGAACACCACTCCGTGGATGAGAGGAACTGGAAGAAAGCATACAGAAGCAGGATTCTGCCATAGCAGTCTGAATGCAACCAGACAAAAAACACTATGTCCTGGAATTCTTTTTTTTTTTATTATATAAATATTTTATTGCCCATCTGCCAGCAAGGCTTGCAGAACTGAGGCAGTTTGGCACTGAGTGGGGATGCCAAAAGTTCCACATCTGGGGTGCCCCACTCATCGAATAGCAATCTCATGATGTCTGGTGCTAGTAACCACTCATGAGGATCTGTCCCTGTTCAACTTAATTTGTGTGTCACAACATTCTTGACCCTGGCAGATAGATTGCTTAGAGCAAGATCCACTACTTCAGGCAACATTCCCATGCTCTACATGCTTCCCTGCAGAGAGGGTAAGCATGTGCTCCTCTTTGCTTGTTGATATAGTGCATGGCAAACTTGCCTGTCTGGAGAAGAACTATCTTTTGGTTAACCAAGTCCACTAGGGCTTTCAGACCATAAAGAAATGCATGCATCTCCAGCAAATTTATGTGGAGATGTGTTTCTGACAAGTTCTAGACACCTTGTGTCTGGAGATCCTAGCACAGGGCTACCCACCCAGCACCCAGCAAGGGGGCATCTAAAGTGAGAGTCACCTCCAGTTCAGGTGGAGACAACAGGAGCCCTGAAGGAGGATTTCCTCCCGAGACAACCAGAGCAGGGACCTCATCTAAAAAGGGTAGTATCGAGAGCTTAAAACCTGAGGTTACTGCTCACTGAGTTTGAGTTGTTCTCATATACAGCCTTGCTAGGAGGACTGTGAACAACTAGGGTGCTGTGAGCCCCAACATGCACTACATGGAATGGTGTTCCAGATAAGCATGTTTTAACAAGACTGCTTATATTCCACTGTCTGAAAGATAGGGCCTGAGTTTGCATCAGATCCAGACCAGCTTCTATGATGAGGAGTATCCCCATGGATGCAATACTGAGCTAGCAGTGACCACTACTCCTTGATGTAGCCTGCCATTTGAAAGGAATCACTTTGCCTTGTTACCTGGGAACCAGAAGTTTCCTGGCAGGGTTCTCAACATCCTGAAGAGGGAAATCAGGAAATGGCTACCTCTCCTTCTCATATTCAGTTCTTGCCTCTCCCCCTCTCTTCTCCACCTGCCCTTCTGGGTCACCAGTGTGAACAACCTTACCCCATCCTTTTTACTCCAACAGCATTGCGTACTACCTCGAGCCTGCTCCTGGTACACTCATGCACTATAAATGGTTCTATCGCATTATTACTGATTTGTACTTTATATGTTCTTTTATACGATTTTGGACATGTAATTTACTCAATGTTCCATTACTGTTTATTGTACAATACCTTGTGTTCCAACTGTTGCATAATCTTACAATGCTGTATTGTTTGTACTACCCACATACTATTGTAACTGATCATCCTTCACAACCTTATGTAACCCCTCCCCCAGGTCACACTGTGAGACGAGCAACTTGTTGTTCAGTGTGCCCTCCTGGTGAAACATTTCAATAAATAACTGAACAGAGGCTTGTGGAGTGAACAAACTGAAACTTCAGTAATGTTTACACTGAAGCAGTCTCCACTGCTTGCCTTGAGCCGAGCCTGGTTAGCCCTACAAGAGCACTCCAGGCATGACAAGTGAAGGCAGTGCTGGTAAGGACCATCCCAACACCAAACCACAAAAGGGAATGGTGGTTGGGGTTTACCAGGATGTGCTAGAGTATTCAATATGTCCAGCAGACATAGCCAGTGCTGGGGATAATGACTAAGCAGGGATCTCAAAGGCTATACAGATTCTCTTTTGACTCAAGAACACAGAGAGCCACAACTGCCCAGGAGGTGGGCTGGCTGCTGTTAGAAGCTCTAAAAAGGGATCCCAGAGGGAATCCACTGCAGAAGGGCTTCAGTGGTTGTTTGCTAGCAAAAGAGATGGATCCTGAACTGCCCACTAATGAAACCTGCTTAGAGGAGAAGAACAGGCTAGTCCCATGCGCTGCATAAGTCTAGTCTACCTGGCACAACATGAGAGACCAAGTTTGATCCAAGCAGCCAATGGGGAATGTTGGAAAAGGCCAAACAGCATACCCAAGACACAGGCATGCTAGGTACATGAACTCTCCAACTGGAAGCTCCTTGCCTGGCCAAAGCCACTGACTCAGAGATAGAGGAATTCTGACCAGTGCTAAGCGAGAAATCCTCCTGAGGTGCCTAGACAAGGGCTGAGTCAGGCATCGTAGGCAGAGGACACTCACTATTATTACTGGAGATTGCCAATAATGACATGGACAGGAAGGCAGTTACTGAAGGATGCCACTGAATGGCGTTGGCCTTGATGATGCTGGTGACACCCCACACTAAGGCTGTCCTGGATGGTCCCTCCTCAGTGTTGAGTGTGACACTGCATTTGACACTGGTATCCCAAATAGCCCCATACAGATGTCAGTCTACAGCGGTAAGGCTGAGAACAGCACTGGTGTCACAGTCTGATACAGAGATCCACCTGTGCACCAAGGGTGGATACAATGCAGGGGGTGATACCAACAGAACCCCCTGGAAACAAGGCCAACCCAACAGAGTCAGGACCAACAATGCCACCATACAGGGTTTTTCTAGGCCTAAAATTAGAGTAATCGTTGGTGTGTTTAAGAGCAATGGTGGTGAGAGTAGCACTGGCTCCAATCTCATTGGCACACAAGCTGTAGGAATGAAACTGACACTGCTAATGGCAGCAGCCCCTTAATGCTGAACCACTGCTCGATGGACAACTGCACATTCCAGAGCTCGCTGGAGGTCAGGGAGAGCCTCGAGGATGGAAACATCAGGCCCACAGGCCTCAGAACATCCAATTCCATTGACAGGAATGACATTGGAAAGTCTGGACCTGTGGACACAGACAATCTCTGCACAGAAGGCCTAAGCATGACCTCGACCTGTGCCTAGCCCTCTCAGAGAGAAGAGGTGAAGGTCAGACAGTCAGCAGAACCCACCACAGATGCGTAAGCAGAATGTGGACTGTCTTTTGCAACACCAGGAGGACTACCCTTCCTCCTGGGTGCAGGACTGCCTGTTGGTTGTACATTTGCACAGAGTGAAGTGGTGACCAGAAACAGCCCTGTTGCTGCAGCAACAATCCTATACAGGCTCCCTATCTTCCATGGTCGTGAACTGTTTCCCCACAGGGAAGGGCTGAGAGAAAAATTGTAAATTTTTTTGTGCTAAACTATTTAAAGAGGCACAAAAATAACAAACTCTAGTGTATTTAAACTAAAACAAAGAACTGAACACTGTTGCCATATAGATGGTGAAGTTCTGACCCCAACATGAAGAGCGGCGATACAGCTGCTGTACAATCAATGATGGTAAAAGGGAACTGAGGTGGTTGGGACTGGCACTGCTGTACACCAACAAGTGCATGCAATGATGCGTGCCCGGGGTCTACTCGCATTGCCAGCACACCTCTCAACTGTCCCTGATTTTAACTCAAAAATGTCCTTGCTCCCTCCTAAATTTGTAATTAAAAAAAAAATGTTTCCCTCCTGGTCATCGGGGCAGCAGCCTCTCTCAGTCATCGCCCGGGGGCATCTCCTGCCCAGCATGAAACCTCTATCCTGGGTCCCCTCCCGAGCTCTGCTGACACCGACCTACCTGGTGAGGGACCCCCTGACTTGTACCCCCCAGGGTGGGCTGCCACGACTCTTAGCACTCCAGACATCTAATATCATCCAGGTGCGGTGGGTGGAGGATTGGGATCCACGTGGGCGGGGTCCGGCGATGGGTATGGAAACCAGGGGGTGTTGTGGCCTACCACCACCTTGGGGTTATCCTTGTGCGTGCCCCCGGAGACTCGAACATGCAATGACGCCCCTGCAGACCCGCGGCGCTCCCACACACGCCTATGGCGGCCTTGCTGATGCCTCCCATGCCTCCTGCTTGGCTCCTGACTGCAGTGCACCACGCCTCCGCTTGGTGTCGCTGACGCCAAGCGAGCCATATCCCACCCTCCCGAAGAGGAAGCTGTGCTCTGGATGCTCAATCTCTTCCTGGTCAACCTCTGGTGACCAGCTCGCCTCCTGACCTCCGGGTCATCAAGGTGGTAAGAGGTGCTACCGTGCCCAGCCCTCTGCCACCACTGGACTGGCTTAAATTTGTCATTTTGATGCTAAAAAGTAGGGATATGAAGCTTACATTATTGCAGACATTAATACTACAGTCCAGTTCTCCTTCAGAAAATGCTGTTCACACCAAGCCTCATAATATAACAGGTTTCTTGAGCAGATATTTCCTTTTTGTAAGATGTGTCCCTGATTATTTTCAGCCCTGTCCTATATTTGCAAGAAAGGAGGTTGAGAGGTGTGACCGCCGGCCTCCAGAAAAGCTCTGGCTCCGGTGGAATCCTAGCACCCATAGCTCAAACCCACTAGCAGGACTTTATAGAGAAGATTGATTCTTGGAAGATTCTGAAGTTTTATGTTCAGTGGACACAGCCCAACACAAGGGCTTCTCTAATTTTTTGTTAAGAACAACATTTTTATTTGAACTTCAAATTCTATTTTTAAAACAGAAATCTTCAACATGATTTATATATGTTTTTATGTACAGTTACTGTGGATTTTGTGGTTGTCAGTGTGCATCCTCGAGTTCTTTGGGGTGATTTTTTTTAACTTACTGGTATTTGTATATGAACTGGAGTTTAATTTCAAGCTATGGAAGGAAAATATATTACATGTTGCTATCCTACGGTTTCTGAAATCCAAGGAAGGGGTATTATTTATATTAAAAATGTTTTGACGAATGATATCACGCACTTTATACCATGCTTACCTACACACTGCAACAGCAAAACATGCACAAAGTTCACTTTCCATTTTTTTTAAGAACCCTAACCTTCAGTGCCTTTTTTATGGATGACACCCACTGCAGTTAATGACACGTTAAAAGTATCCCTTCTACTGGGAATCTTTTTATCACTATCTCACTGCTGCCTCTGTCCCCAGTTTGGCAGGTCTTCAGATGAAAGTTACACTGCAAGTGATCACTGGCGGAGATAAAACACAGAGCATTTCATTATTTACTAGGATGTGGCTCAGACTAAGAATAAACTGCCACAGTGTGACATGATTAGAACAAGGATGACAATGCCTGGGGAGCATCTTTGCCCATTAATAATGGAGGAATGCCCGATCATTTTTCTGTAGTTCACAGTGTCAATGTTTCCTTGTGTTGGGCCAACAATCTGCTCTTATCAGAACCTATATCTCCCAGACTTGTTTTTTCTCAAGAACAGGTTTTGCTTTTTTTTTTTTTTTTTTTTAGTTTTTAGTTTTGTGCTTCATAGACACAGTATAAGTTGATTTCCTCCTTTGAAGAACTGCACACAGCACATGGGTGGAAAAGGCTGAATGTACCTCTTTCTACAGTTCCCTCTCCAAGCCATGCTCTTGGAATGAAGAATGACAATGGTTTAGTGTGCAGGCCCTGCTTCCCATCTGCAGTTTTAAACTAAACCCACAAATAAATTCAACAGGTAAGTCCATGCACCACCTGCTGGCCAACCATGGCCATGCAGATAGCGACTCTCCAGACTTGGGGGGGGAAGTGGTGATGTCACAGCACACACAATATATAGCGCACTCTGCAGCTGCACATGGCCCACCTCCTCCATCCAAGAGCTGAGGGGCCTCTTAAGAAACTTCATATGTCCAGTTGACCTCACTTGCTCCCATTTTTCTGTATCTCTAGTTTTATTTTCTCACTCCAACTTTTTCTCCTACACTGCCAGTCCTCCAGCCATTCTGCTCTTGTGACCTTCCAACCTTGTGACTGCTACCCTCTTAGGCTCAATGTGGCATTGGGCCCAAGAGTGCCAGTGGTCATCATCGAAATAGCTGCGTGTTTTTTACCCCACTTTTCTATGCTACTTCCAACTTCTCAGCTCCCTCGGTGGTACTACACAACCACTGAGGGCCTTGCTGACATATAGGGATTCCCCTATGACAGGAGGGTAATCACTCCTGGGCCCCACCACTGGGATAACTGATGCTGCAGAAGTGCAGCGCCTCTCTTGCAGTCGGGGATGGGTTGCCACCAGCAACACTTTCTGGCCATAAATGCCCATCTGCCTGTGTCCCAGCTTCATTCTCAAATCCAGGTCACAATTAACGTAGCAATAAGCATGGTATGGTGGTACCACTGGGCAACAGGTAACCTTTGTCCAGATTTCTGAAGGAGTCAAATATATATATATATATACAAGAACTAGTAAGAAGCTACATATTTTTTTAAACTTGCATTTTATTAAACACATGTTGTGTATACAACAGCATTGTTAACAGTATACTATACAAGACCTTGAACTGCATAATTAAAGTTAAATGCTCCTTTAATAGGACTGGTTGTGTTAACTGTCCATCAGTCCATCCTTTTTTTTTAATCTACGTTTTATCCCCCCGGGAGCTGGCATGGGGCTCCTTGCATATGTTTCTGACCCGCGACCCCATCACCGGGATCTAGATGGGATTTCATGGAGCATGCCAGTTCCATTTGCAGATTTTCTCCTCCCCGTGCCTCGCCGTGTGTAAGGCGCAGTGGAGGCATGCGACGAGTGGTACCAAAGCACCTCCCTAGTCATGCTGCCTGATCCCCTCACTACCCTCAGGCCTCCACCTGGGGGCAGTTGGACTGTGGGGGTAACAAGGTCCCTCCCCGGGAGAGGAGAACTGCCTTCCGGCTGCTCAATCCAGCTCTCTCCCTTCCTCCCCCGGCCGACCCCTGATGACCCAGGCTCGTTTCCGAACCCAGGTCGCCAGCATGACACGAGGTGTGGCATCCAGTGCAACCCTTAGCGCCACCAGGCTGGCTGCCATCAGTCCATCCTGAGGTGTAATGATAAAATAAAAAACATTACACAGAAAATACTGGTGCTCAATATTCTAAAAAACTTTATTCAAACTGAGTATGAAGATTTGAGACGACTGCAAGGATGGGGATTTTTCTTGGGACTTTTCTCTCCCATTATGGGGCCCCAGTAAGAAAATCTGGACAGGGCCCATGGAATGTAAGGGCCACTGGTAAGCTGCAGGGCCCTTTATATGTGGGGTGCTGAACGAGGGAAACACATTGAGGGAGGGTGTTGGGCACACAAAAATTAGTAAGTTATAGATTTACGTGCTCTCTGATGCCCAAGAAAGATTATGCTCAACCACCTCCCCTTAGCCTGCGTCTCCTCAAGCATTCATACATAAGTAGATGACACTGTACACCTTACTTTGGGAGTATCAGTCCCTGAAATGGAAATGTCACTTTAGCATGACTTCCATAATGTCAAACTTTGAGTCCACTAAAGCTAGCTCGTCCTTAGTGCCAGAAAGACTTTCCATCACTTTGGTTAATAGGAAGGGCTGATAAAGCTCTAAGCAAACCCAGTCTTCAAGACCCTTCATGACATCCTTCTTGAAAAAGCCTCCCACTTCATGTGCTTCGGTGTTTGGCTGGCTCAAAACTTTGATTACACCCCCCCACAGAAGCCATGACTAGAAAACGTCATCCCAAGCTTGGCTCTCTTTCTAGGCGCAGGTCCTGCCTGCCACTGCCAGTCTGTAGCGGGATCGCCACCAGGCTGATCCTGCCATGCTCCCAAAAACCAACTTCAGACTGGAACCCGTTTTTCATTGCTTTCGCCACCTCACTCTAAATGCTTCACCTCTAACCCAGTCAGCAATGTTCTCTTTACCTTAACCTCTTCTCCTCAGTCCCCTGCTCTTCCTATGTTTCTAAATACTAGTTCTCTTTTTTCTGATTCTACCTAGCTACCCTGCTCTTCTCTATAATTTGCTCCTACTGTTTTTTTCTCCTCTGATGCCGGCTCCTTTTCCATCCTTCACTGTACAACTGTACTGCCTAGTGGTGCTTGTTTTCATCTGCTTCCTTACTCCATAGAATAACTTCCCCTCTACCTACTCTTTTCCTCTATTCCCTGTCAGGTCTCTCCTGTGGGATCATTACTCCTCTTCTCGTCACTCTCCAGTTCTCTACTCCCCTTTCCAATCTCATGAACAGAGAATTTGTATAACAACTGTAAGATAAGCTTTTTTGACTATACGTACATTTAACTCCCCAGCTCATTGATTCTTGCACCACCCTATGTTATTCAGTTTTTACTTTGGTTACATTTATAATTTCTGCACATCGTTGTTTTTTTGTATTGTTGTCTCTGCATCTATGGTGCTTTGTTTTGTACTCTTTAGTGAATCTATCACACTACTGCATGAATGTTTTGCACTCGACTTCTTGTATTCTGTACCATCTCCCTGCTCCCCCTCTGCCATGGTCACAACTGTAAATAAGCTTCGACTTTGTGAGTCTAGCCCTGTCACCAAATTTTTAAATAAATAAAGTCAATCAACAACTAAATAAATAATTAATTGCAGAGAATATGAACAAGCTGTAACACAGTCTCTGGGGAAAAAAGACAATGGCTGGACACTTCTGGTGAAATTGAAACTGTCTTTTTGCTGAGTGGTGCAGACTTTCACCTTTAGTTTTCAATACTTTTTAGAAGGGCACAGTTTTACAGAGGTAAAGGCAGTTTGCACTTCAAAAATATCCTTCAAATGTAGGTGACAGCTCATGTTCAGGCAGCTACAAGCTTTCACTCAATACCAACTAACATGTACCTAGTCGTACAAGTGTCCAAATATGGCGCCCTCCTTTTGTGCACTGCAGCGCTGTCTCATACCACATTACTCAAATGGTACAAACAAAAGAAAGCAGAGTTGGACATTCTGCTATCTGCTGGTAGACTACCCACAACCAGACAAAAAAAAAATTAAGCCCTTGCGTGATCTGTGAGCAGAAGTTTGACTTCAGTGGTTTGAGCAGGGTTAAACTAGACAGACATGAAGTTGCCAAACTGTCTAGAGTGGGGGTCATGTGATTTGATGAAAAGCCACAGGAAATCCTACTAGCAGACACAGCTGTATATATCATTAATATAGTTACCAGGAAGCTCTATATGAGGCAGCAGACACACATGCAAAGAAAGCAAAAAGTTTGCATTTAATAGCCGATTAAAAACAAATTGAAACACATGCAAACAAATCATTTGTGACTATATAAACAAACACAAGTATATATGTAAGCACTAACACATGGTAGGGTGTGTGTTCTTTGGGAAATGGAAACACTGAAACAAAATTTGTCAGCAGAAAAAGACCACTTGATCCACCCAGTCTGCCAAGATGCTCCCTGCCTAATCTGTCTCCACAGACCCTAACTGGTCTCCAGCAGCGACCCTTCCTCCTCCCTGTCTATTTTCTAATATACCCCTCCATCTATCCCATACATGCTTAAAGCTTTCTACTGTTTTCACCCCCACCACTTCTGCTAGCCGTCTGTTCTAGGCTTCTAACACCCTTTCAGTGAAGAAATATTTCCTCACATCTCTCTTAAACTCCATCACCCCCCCTTCCCACTTCATCACATGCCCCCTGGTCCTGGTGCTTTTCTCATTTGAAAGTGATATAGACATGCCTTTGTTATGTGCTTAGGACTTCTGAGTTGAATGTTTGCTGCCCAGGGTACAGTGAAGTACAATGAAGTAATGCACAGCAATACAGTATATTATGTGCCTTGTATTCTATGTCATCAAATGTGTTTCCTTTTACTGTAACTGTGTAACTGACGTGTAATCAATAGGACACCACTACAAATGAGCTATGCTCAGTGGTTTTTATCCCATAAAAAAATTGAAATTGAAAACTGAAAATATGTGGGGGGTCAAACAAATAAAACAAAATATTCAGAAAATGTGAATATCAATATGAGAGAAGAGCACATTGCCAGAAGCAAGTTTTCAAGCTGAATACTGTAGTACTTACTCCTCAGAAAACGATGCTCACACATGTGTCAGATTTCTGATCCCTCAGCCCGGCTACTGCAGTTCAGGCTTGCAGCCTTGGTAAGAGCTAGTCGGACACCCAGGGCATTCACTTGGCCAGCAGTTAATTATACTGCTTTGACCTTATCTGTGTTCCAGCTGGGTCAAGGGTTCAGCTGTCTGGAGCACAAGTGCTAACAAACAAGTAGGAACTGTCAAACGAATTCACTGGCTTGTTTGACAAGAGACCTGTGTTAGGAAATCTATGTGAACCTAACAGCACACGTTAAAATAATACTAACAAGTCTTTAAGACTTGAGTTTTACTGGGAGGGGGCAGTGCGACTTACATATGTTCACAAAAATATTTTTTTTACAGCTGTTGTCAGGATAGGTTTAATCTTTTTTTTGGTTCTGTAAAGGTGTTTATCCTCGTTTGGCAGGGACAGGCTGGCTCCCTTCGGCTCCGGACCCACAGTTCCCCAGTGTTGATCACCTCTGCAGGACTTAACTGTTGGCTGTGTTCCTCTACAGACTGCCCCCATGGCAGGGCCAGGAGTGGGAAGGCCATCCACACACACAGGAGACTTTCATCCAGATACTAGCCGATAGGGATCCTGAAAGCGGTAGCGCAAGTGAGGATCGGTTTGTAGAGCATCATGTATACCTGCCTCACCTTCCATTTTAATCTCACTCCCCCACTGCTGGGGCACGGACTTCATTGTGCATGTGTAGAGCCATGCACGTGTCACAGAGTCCTGCAGCTCCCTTCTCTTACGTCTTAGTCCTGTTTTGCACTACCACAAGGCCTCCAGCTAGTGGCAGTCTTGGGCAGTGCTGACATGCCCTCGCTCTCCGGGAGCAAAGAACAGTCCATCAGTTGTTTGATCCTCTCCCACCCTGGCTAACCCCCAGCTAGCAGTGCTTGTTTTCGAACACAGGTTGCCAGCGTGGCTGGAGGTAAGGCATTCCATGGTTCAGCCATCCACACCACTGGACCAACAGGACAAGTTTATTCTATTAACATTATGATGCTACCTTATTCTAATTATTTTTTTCTATATATAGTAAGTTTTTCTCCTCCTGAGTACACCGACTTGCCCCTGTCAGGTCAGTTCCTTCAGCCCTGTCAAATACGTTCTCTAGGACTTACCACTCTTCTGTGCTCCCACAGCTTACCTCCCTCCATGGCGGTGCTGCTGAGGTTGACCAAGCCCCTCCAGAGTCAGATCCAGCTGAGGAGGCCACCTGGTTGGTGATGTGGGGCCCGCAAAGGAATGGACTGTCATCCTGCTGCAGTCAGGGGAGTTTCACAATTTTTTTCCATCCCGAGGGGTGCTGCTGAAACAGGACCTCTAGGGCACATGCAGGCACGGACGTGTAGCTGTGCTGTCATCAGACAGTAACTCCCTCCCTGCTATGTGACTCCAGTTACATTGCTAACAAGGAACTCCAATGAGCACACTATCCTCCCTCTTTGGAGGAGAGCAGTTCCTGAGACACTTGGTTCTCCTCTCCCCCAGACAGTCCCCAGCATTTAGGGCTTGTTTCTGAATCTGGGTCGCAGGCGTCGTAAACAGCACTACTGCCATGGCACCAACAGGCCAGCCTTTTATTTGTCAATCAATCAATCAAAATCTTTATTTAACCAGGTGGTCACCGTTGAGCAAGGCTCATTCTCGAGGTGGACATGGATGTAACAAATACAGAATAAGGTATAATACACAATAATTACAATACAATAGCATAAACCATGTGGAGATAAACAGAGATAATAGTATGCGATACAGGTTAAATAGAAACATAGAAACATAGAAGTTGACGGCAGATAAGGACCGCAAGGCCCATCCAGTCTGCCCATTTCTTTTTCTACCTTATAAATGTGCTATCGGCCTTTGCTCTGTCAGTGACCTATCTATTCATAATCATTTGTATTGCTCCCTTATGCCTATCCCATGCCTGTTTGAAGCCCTGCACTGTATTCATAGCCACCACTTCTTGTGGTAAGCCATTCCATGCATCTACCACCCTTTCTGTGAAAGAGAATTTCCTCACATTCCCCTTAATCGGCCTCCCTCTAATCTCATGCTGTGTCCTCTTGTCCTGCTATTTTCTTATATTTAAACATGTTAGACTCTTTCACCTTGTTTATGCCCTTAAGGTGTTTAAATGTCTCGATCATATCACCTCTCTCCTCCTTTGCTCAAGGGTATACATATTGAGCTCTGTTAATCTGTCCTCATATGTCTTCTGATGCAGTCCTGCACCATTTTGGTTGCCCTTCTCTGGACTGCCTCAATTTGGTTAATGTCCTTGTGAAGGTGTGGCCTCCAATACTGCACGAGTACTCCAGATGGGGCCTAACCAATGTCTTGTACAGAGGGATTATTACTTCCCTCTTCGACTTGTGATACCCTACTAATACACCCTAACACCCCCTAGCCTTACCTACTGCTTTAGGAGGTCTACTTGATGATTTTAGGTCATCAGTGATGATGATGCCCAAGTCTCTTTCTTCCTTTGTGACTGCTAGCAACTCCCTCCCAGCCTATAAGTGGCTTCAGGGTTTCTCTTCCCTATGTGCATGATTTTGCACTTTTGTATTAAATCCCAGTTGCCACTCTTCTGACCATTCTGCTAGTTTATCCAGATCTCTTCTCATTCTGCCCACCCCATCTGGATCATCTACTCTGTTGCAGATCTTGGTGTCATCTGCAAACAGACAAGCCTTACCCTCTAGTCCATCTGCGAGGTCACTAATGAAGATGTTGAATAGGACTGGCCCCAGGACTGATCCCTGAGGTACCCCACTTGTGACTTGCATCTCTTCTGACTGTATACCATTTACCACCACCTCTGTTTTCTGCCAGTCAACCAGTTTGCCACCCAGTTGACCAACTTCTGACCCACCCGAGCCTACCTAGCTTATTTATCAATCTTCTATGTGGAACAGTGTCAAAAGCTTTGCTGAAGTCAAGGTGGCGACATCAACTGCTCCCCTTGGTCCCACCACTCTGGTTACCCAGTCAAAGAAATCTATGAGATTAGTTTGACAGGACCTTCCTTTGTAAACCCATGCTGTCTTGGATCCTGTGCCCTATGGATTCCAGGTGTTGCACTATCCTTTCCTTAAGGAGTGCCTCCATAATCTTGCCCACTACTGAGGTAAGACTGACCGGTCTGTAGTTCCCGCCTCCTCCCTGCTACCACTCTTGTGGGTGGGATCACATGAGCCCTTCTCCAGTCTTCTGGGACCTCTCCTGTGCTCAGAGACTCACTAAACAATTCTGCTAATGGCTCTGCTAGTTCCTCCTTTAGCTCCTTAAGTACCCTGGGATGTATGCCATCAGGTCCCATTGCCTTATCCACCCTGAGCTTAGCAAGCTCTTGTAGGACCCTTTCTTTTGTGAAGGGAGTAGTGCTCACCTCCCTCTCCCTGTGTCCATGATGCTGAGCTGTGGGCCCTGCCCTACCTTCTCTTCAGTAAATACTGAGCAAAAGTATCTATTTAAGATAGATGCCTTTACAGGGTCCTCCTCCTCACATGCTCCCTTTTCTCCATTAAGCTTAGCAATACCCCTCTGGACTTTCTCCTTTCACTAATGTATCTATAGAAAGTCTTGTCACCTTCTTTTACTGTTACGTGCTAGTGTTTCCTCAGTTTGGGACTTTGCCTGCCTTACTGCCTTACCTGCTTCCCTTAGGGCAGTTTGGTATGCCTCCCTATCTTCATCCGCTGTGTTTCCTTATATTTTCTGAAGGCCAGCCTTTTGGCTCTGACCTTTTCTGCTACTGTATTTGAGAACCAAAGTGGTTTCCTTCTTCTTTTGCACTTCCTTTTCTGTCTAACACAATGGGATGTTGCTTCAAGTATTGTATCCATAATGCTTGCCCACTTTGCCTGTACCCCCTCACCTGTATTTCTTTTTGCCAGGGCTAGCTTAACTCTGCTGGCCATCTTATCAAAGTCAGCTCATCTGAAGTCCCATATTTTTGCCTTGGAATGGGATGATTTAGATGTAGTAGCCAAATTGAACCATACCATGTGATGGTCACTGGCCCCCAGGTGACCTTCTACCTGGAGATCTGTGATCCCTTCTTTGTTAGTCAGTACTAGATCTAGGATAGCCCTGTCTCTTGTGGGTTGCTGTACCAGTTGTTTGAGGCCCTCCCCCTGCAGGGAATCCATTATGAGTCTAGTTCTGGCAGATGTTCCTGCTGGTATTGACCAATCTGCATCTGGCATGTTGAAGTCTCCCATTATCAGAACCTCCCTTTAGCTGTCATGTTTTGTATATCTTCTAACAGTAATGTGTCTATGTCCTCCCCCTGGTCTGGGGGCCTGTAGACAACCCCAGTTCTTATGGCTGTCCCATTTCCTGTTTCCAGGGTGACCCACAGTTCTTCTCGCTCCTTATGTGTATTCTGAATTTCTGTAGCTTGATATTTTCATTAACATACAGGGCCACCTCCCCTTTTGCACCTTGGTCTCTTCTGAACAATACATAGCCAGGTACTGAAGTCTCCCAAGTGTGGTTACTGGTAAACCACGTCTCACTAATTGCTACTGTGTCCAGTTTAGCCTCTGACATTATTGCCTGCAGGTCTGGGATCTTATTTCCCAGGCTGTGAGCATTTGTGTACATGATTTTCCATTGGCCAGATTTTGGTGTGTTAGTTGTTGGGTGAAGTTTGGCATTACCCCTGTGCATCGTGATGGGAGACAAACCTTTTTCTTACCTGGTGATGCAAATGAACGGCAAACACGCTGAATTCCTGTTTGACCACTAGCTGAGGGGAGGGTGTTCTTCCCATTCGACGTGATGGGTGCTGCACCTCTCCCCATTTGCTAGTTTAAATATTCTGCAAAGACGCCAAACTTCTGCCCCAATGCACTGACTCCTCTTTAGTCAGATGCAGTCCATCAAATTTAAAGAACTTTCGCTCCCAGAACTGTTGCCAGTTCCCTACAAATCTGTGTCCTTTTTCCTGGCACCAGTCCTTGAGCCACGTGTTTATCTCCCCTATCTTCCCTTCTCTGACCTTCCGTCCATCTGCTCCCTTCTCCCAGACTGGCAGGATCTCAGAGAAGGAGATGCCGGACGAAATGAACATGTGTCGGGTCAAGCAGAATACATTAATGTTGAGACACAAGGGAAACAAGGAGATACACAACATTACAATATACTAGCAAGAAAGCAGGGGCGAGAGCAGGAGTTGATAGAATAAGTGAACAGCCAAACAACTGTCCAAACAGTCAGTAATGCAGATGGCTTACGCAACTAAGGTACAAAAGCATGGGTAGTAAGGGGGAGGTGAGCTGACTGGAGCCACAGGGTCACATAGAAGGCTCACAAGGGGTATGGGAGGGACGGGGTGGGGGAGCAGGGGAGGAAGAGGGAAGGGGTGGTGTTTACGAGTAGGGTGCACATTGCAGATTGTGTTATGAGGTCTTCTAGTAGGAAGAAGATGAAGGGCAGGGCGCAAGTGAAGCCAGTGCAGTGCCGGAGCAGGTCGGGGGAGGAAAGAAGAGGAGAGAAGCAAAGAAGGGGAAAAGGTGGTGCGAGAGAGAGAGAGAGAGAGAGAGGGCCAGGCTGTGGCTGGACCAATTATTAGGGAAGGTTGCAGCGAGGTGGAAATGGGCCCAGAAAAATGGGGTACATGATCAGGATTGGCAGACACAGGGTTCAGTGACATGATTGGAGTAAAGTGTTTTGAACGTTTCTAAGCTGATGACATAGTTTAGCTTTAGAGATTTTTACAGTTTATTCCACATTGATGGCAGCACATGGCTAATGGCTGCGCAGTCAAAGGGAGAACTGGCCTTACGCACCTTCAAGGAGATATAGGAGGCACTTCTCAGAGCATACTTACTGATGGTGTAAAATGGTAAGCAATCAGAAATGTAGTTTGGGAGTTTATTTAGGATGACTTTATATGTCCAGATGATGGCACTTCGTTGTCGCCTGAAGTTGAGGGAGGACCACCCTACGGCCGTGTACAACAAATAGTGGTGGCTGGAATAGGGAAGGCCCATTAAGAACCTTGGGGCTCTGTGATAAAGCGTGTCGAGTTTAGAGAGAGCTCTGGCAGGCCCTTGGTTGTACAGAAAGTCGGCATAGTCCAGCAGACAAAGAAATGTAGTCTGAACTAGCCTCTTCTTGGCTTCCCTGGGGAGGAGGTCTTTTATCCTGAAAAAAAGGCCAAGCCTTTGATGTAGTTTCTTTATCAGCTCCTCAATATGAACCCAGAAGGAGAGTCTGTTGTCGAGTCATACCCCCAGATATTTGAATTTGGTCACACACACTAGCTGCTCACCAAGTATGGTAGTGACCAGGGGGAAGAGTCCCAACCGAGGCTGGATTAGGTAGGTTGGGAAAAGGCGAGAAGAACATTGCTTTGGTTTTCTTGGCGTTCAAAAGTAACTTCTGATTTATGAGCTGATGTTGTAGAAGATTAAATTCTTCCTGGAGGGCTGAGTATGTAATGTCAGGGGAGGGTCCGCTGACATAAAGCACTGTATCATCCGCAAAGAGGTGTATTTGGGCCTTTTTTATGGGTGTTGTCTATCCTGTTGATGTAGATTGCGAATAACAGGGGTCCCAGGATGGAACCCTGAGGTGCTCCTCTCAGGAGAGGTTTTAAGGGAGAGATTTCGCCTTCTGCTTTTACCTGCTGCGATCAGCCTACGAGGTAATTCTCGAACCATCTGGTAGATATTGTGTCTAGGCCAATTTGTCGGAGGGACGTGAAGAGCAGGCCATGATTGACAGTATCAAATGCCTTGCTTAGGTCCAAGAATACAGCTCCAGCAAAGTTCTTGTTGTCCAACTCAATCTGCCAGTCACTGGTCACGTTGGCTAGAGCAGATATTGTGCTGTGCTGTGCTGTGATCTGAGCCTGACTGTAGTGGATTTAGCAGTTTTGCCAATTCCAGATAGTTCCTAAGCTGGGTGTTCACAACTTTTTCCAGCATCTTAGACAGGGTTGGTAGAAGGGAGATTGGCCTGTAATTGTTCAAGTCGCTGGGATCTCCAGATTTGAACAGTGGAATAACATGGGCCATTTTCCAGATAGAAGGGAGGTCACCGTCAGAGAGGGAGAGGTTAAACAGGTGAGTAATGGGCACTGCCAGAGCGTGATAGCCCAGCTTTAAGAAATAAGGACCAATTTGATCGGCTCCTGCACTTTTTCTAGGATCCAACTGGAGTAAGAGATCTTCGACTTCCTTCAAAGTTGTAGGTTGAAAGAAGAAAGATAGATTTGGGGGTTGGGATCCTTGATCATTGGGTCCAAGCTGGGTGTGAAGTGTGTTAGCGGGGGAGGTATCGAATGCTAACCCTGCGGTGGCAAAATGGTTGCTGAAAGAGTCAAGGATTGAAGATTTATCAGTGGGTGTAGTAGTGCCAATTGAGATTTTTGTCAGCAATGAGGCACAGGTGGAGTGGCCTTCAATTTAATTAGTGATTCGGAAAAGACCTTTGAGCACAAGCTCTTTTACAAAGGTTCCACGTCATAGATTGCAAAACAAAGTACAATAGGAGAAAGCAAAGGTACATTACAATGAACGATACAGCTTGGATTCAGAACTTACAGAATAACTCAAAACATAGGTACAAGTTAAATAACAAGAAAAACACTTTATGAGGGTGGGGGGGATAAGCAGCCACAAAGTGCCTTGTCAGTAGTTCAAAGGGACGGGGATAGCTGGCAGTGGGGTGAAGAAAGGAGGTACGAGAGACAGGTATGTACTGCAGTGGAGGTGAAGGGTGGGGGAAGAAGGGCGATAAACTATAGGGAGAAATGGTGGGGTGAGGGGAGGCTGAGCGGAGAGGACATGCTAGAGTAAATGGTGGGGTGTGAGGGGGCATGGTCAGGCAGCCTGCATTAGTAGTGACTGTCAGGGAAACTCACGGGACTGTGAGTTGGGGGTGGTGGGTGCCAAAAGAGCATGACACAAATGGATTGCTGGGGCAAGTCATGAGAAGGGACAGAGGAAGGGGGTACCTGAGGCCTGCCTAGTGCTTGCTGGGGGACAGAGAGAGCAGGTGTGGCTGGACTCAGGGGTAGGTGCACTTAGAGAGTGTTATTAGGTGCTGTTTGAGGTCAGTTTTGAATTGTGCCAGACAACGGGTGGCCAAAAGGTGCCCAAGGAGTTCATTCATCCATAGGGGGGGCCAGGTAGGCAAATGTGCATTGCCCAAGTGAGGTGCAATGGAAGGGGATAGTCAAGGCCCCTCTAGTCCTCCCTCTGGTGACCTGTAACGAGTTGGCCGCCTTGATCAAACTGCCTATGCAAGGTGGTGTTTACCCATTAGAGCCATCTTCCCTAGGATGCAAGTCTGGAATTTGACCGTTTCTTAATTACAGCCAATTTGCACGTTCGTACAGAGTACAGGTGTGAGTGCCACGCTCAGCATCCAGGGTGAGTCTGTAGCCTAGACTACTTATTTTTAAGACAGGGGCAAACAAGTCAGGAGACCCATACCTGAAAAAGCAGTTATCTAGTATCTTACAGGGAGGAACAGGGTGCAGGAATACACTATTTTTAAGCGAAAAAGGTGTTCCAGGACTAGAGGGCATGGGATGAAGTTGGAGGGAGGACGATTCAGAGGAAATGTGAAGAAGAATTTCTTCACAGAATGGGTGGTGGACAAGTGGAACACCCTGCCAGAGGAAGTGGTGGGGGCTGAAACAATCACGGGATTTAAGAACGCATGGGATAGACATAAAGGAATTCTGGAGGTCAGGGGTAAGGGGCAACAGACTTCTAGGAAAACATAAACTGAACTTACAAGCTCAAATGGACAGACTGGGTGGGCCATAGGCCCTTATCTGCCGACACTGTCTATGTATCTATGTATAAAAATGTTTGAAGAGTACCTTTCTCAGAGCACTACGGAACAAACAGGATGCTCACTTACCTGAATGGGAGTTTCTCCATTGCAGTTTAAAAACACTATATTTAGCTCCATAAGGAAGGGAAGGGAAGGGATCACATTCTGGTCCAGAGAGGGTAGCTGCTCAATCACTTCCAGATATCTGACATCGCCTTGCACTCCGACGTTTTGTGATGTAGTTCTAGGACCAGTGCGGGGCCATGCTCCATGAAAGAAAGTGTCATTTTAAAAGCTATTTTCCCAATTTTAATCTGACTTTTTATACAACTCGAAGCCAGTATTCAAGTAACAAGACTCTTGACACTACGTCAGCGCACGGGGGCAGTGTCGGAGATCAGGAAGTGGAATGGATCAAACATCTAGCCCCTCGAGGACAAAACACAATACCTTCCCTTCCTTAGGGGGCTAAATATAACATTTTAAAACTGCAATGGAGGAACTCCCATTCAGGTAAGGGAGCCTTCTGTTTCTTCAATTTGCTCACTGTAAACAGTGAGAAAGGTGCTGTTTAAATACGCTGTTTATAGCAACCATTTTCAGTTCAATGCCTTCTAGTACACTTATCCCACTGTCTGTTTCAACAATATCTGACCGTCCTGGACTGACCTTGCAACGGCTGTGTTTGTGACAGCCTGCTGTTGTCTTGGCAAGCACCACAACGTCATAACAAGTGCACTGTGAAACCATAAAATCCTGACAAAAGCTTCTTTTATGCATACTTCATGGATAAGCTGGCAAAAAATGTAATGCAAAACCTGGGAAAAGACACGTGTTTTCTCTAGTAAATTGTATTACCTGAACCAAGTATGTTGATGAAATGATATAGTAAATTGGATAATACCTGCTCTTTAATGTTGCAGTACATGTTGAAGCAACACTGCTTCTGGCATTTTTTTTAGTTTAGTGCTCTTGGATTTATAACAGAGATGAACAACAATGTTCAACCTCCCCTGAAGCTTTTTAGAAATAATTTTACAGCATACCAATAAACTGAGCTGAACTCCTGCACCTGTCTAATTTCGACTCCCAACAATGTGCCTTAGCAAGCATCCAATCAGAGAACCGATCAGGGAGGAATGGGAAAATCAGTGGCAGACAATCCTCCGACCCGTTTTCCACGAATAATGGCAGACCTAGCAAGGGGTATGGTGGCAAATTTTTTTTTTTAGTTAGATATTTATGTTCCTTTGGTGTGGTTGTCCTTTTAAAACTATGCTCCCCGGAAGTCTCCTAAGCCCCGACACCAAACAACAAGACCGCTGTTGCATCCTCCATTCACAGTGCCTGAGTGCGCTAGGTGCTATCATCCTACAGCCAATCCATTTTTTCCATTAGGTCCTACTCCCACAACCTGTAGGGGCCTGCCCATATCATACCATCCTAAGCATCATGCCACTCCCATCACCTAAAGAGGGGCTGTTGCAGTGTGGCACAATGGAACAAAAGCACAACTTCAGCCATACTGTCAACTAATGTATTACCATTGTAGAGGTTTAGTCTGGGGTCTACAACATCTATCCATGGTGTCTTGAAAAAACACTACTCTACAATTTGTGCCCATCCCCTTCAACTTTTTTTTTTTTAATCAAAATTACTCCACTGCTGAAAAATGTTTCTCACTGACCATAAGCAAAGTTGTAACCCATCCAAATTTAATCCTTCATGATGGGCTAGGCAAGGGGACAGAATTTGTTTTTTTATTTGAAAGTTTGTGACTGGGACAGGCACACTGAGCTGTGGTTCGTTTCCAGGTGAGACCCGGGGGCAAGGGAAGGGGACTAAATGTACAGATTTAAAGTGACTTACAGAACCAGATTAAGCTGTTAGTGGTATTTTTAGTGTATGGTAAATTTGGTCAGGACACCGGGGAAATTCCCCTATTCTTATCGAGAAGTGCCATGGGATCTTTAATGTCCACCTGAACAACCACCAGAACTGGCATACAGGACCTCGGTTTAATGTCTCATCCGAAAGACAGCACCTCCGGAGTGTAGCACCCCCCTCATGATGCACTACAGTGTCAGTACTGGGATTTATCCCACATTCCCAATGGGATGCTAGAACCCACCACCTTCTGCTTTTCCGGCCTCAGAGATGAGTGTGGTACCTGCTGAGCCACTGACAGAAGGATGAAAAAATATTTCAAAAACACCCATCTTTATATCCGGAATTATGTAGAATGGAAAGAAAAGAATGAGTTTGTCAGAAATTTTGTTTTAACTGGCAAGTGAAGTTACATTATATTTCATTATTATTTTTTTGCTTGTTTATTACACTGCTGCTTTAATCAGTTGTATGTCAAGCACCAAGCTGGAGTTCTGGGCCTCTCAATTATCACTTGCCTTAAAAGGAAGTTCTGTGAAGAGAAGAAAGAATGTGGTTTATTGTAGAAAATGTCTGTGTTATAGATAGCATCTCCCGGCATGCTCTGCCGACATGCAAACACAAACTCCTGTGAGACCTGCTGCAGTGTTTTTCCCATCTCAACACAGACACCATCCAACCGCACAAACACAAATCAGATAAAAGGCAACTCAGGTCAACCTGCCCAGGCATGAACACATTATCACATCATAAAGCACACTGACAGTTAAACAAATTCAGCCAGAATACACAAGGAAACAAAACAAACAAACAAAAAAAATATTTTTGTGGCGCCTGTCTAAAAGTCCTTTGATTCTCAAAATGTAGCTTGCTTCGATTAAGAGACTTTCTAATATTAGTGAAACGATAACAATAACTTAAGTGCAGAGACAGACATGCTGTCACCAATCATTAACTTTGGGATCAGATCAGCTTAGAAAGCAACTCTTATCTATGGGTACATTCAAGACATGTTGACTGGCACCTCAGTTCACTCAGCAGCTCTCAGACTGCGTAATCTTTGTGCACAGGGAGAAGTACAGGATGAATGACATCTTCCCCTTTGCCTTTTGAAATGTACCCCGGTACAGCTGACTAGAACAAACTACAACGTCCCTCGGACTAAACCACTAATATCCATGCTTTCTGACTGGTGTTGGGGCAGTTCGTGGACCCCTGTAGCTCTCTAGGTTATTATCACTGTAGGATTAGCTACCCCAGTTTACCCCCACACTCATCTCACATTTCAGGCTCACTAAACCCCAGAATATTCATACAAGGCATCTAATCATAAATCTCTTCTCTAACTTCCATTCCCCAACCCTTCACTTCAACAGAAGAGATGAAATAAGCATGCTGTGCACTGTGCAAACATGTCAAGGTGGGCCAAATCAAGTAGCCAGGTGGCTAATGGCCATTAAAAAAATTGGTTTTGCTGCAAGATTTTGGGTTACTGGCCAACTGTCTACCTGCCCACAAAGTGATTTTTTGAGCACTTAAAAATGATGGCCACTAAGAAAAAATTACTCACTACAGTAATGTTGTTTCTTCCAATGGAGTCTTGCTGTATTCAGACATAATGCAGTTAGCCCCAGCACTTGAACTGCCCCGGAGAGGAAAAAGTTAACTCTATGCAGAAGCATAGAACGTTGAGCTCGAGCTTGGTTTTCAAACCTCTGTCTGTGGTACTTCCCAGTGTAACCGTCAGATTCTTACGAGCAATCTAACTAATATACTATAGTATGGAAGTTGTTCAAAATATAGCCAAAGGGCAAAAGATTCCTCTTGGGCCCAAAAGACTCAAGCCAAGAACCCAAGAAGGAAAGGTAGTGACAATATTTAAGTAAAACGTCAGAAAAATAATAACATCTACCCCATCCAAGAGGGAGGGTACAAGGTACACCCCTGAGGTGCAACACTGTACCTACCAGCCCACTTCCCAAAACCAGGTTCTGAGAGGGGAGGCGGGGGGTGGGGTCTGAATACAGCAAGACTCCATTAGGGGAACCAGGATCCTAGGTGATAGGTTTAAATGCTTCATTGGCAAGCATTTAAACTAGCCAAGGGAGGAGGCACTGGAAAGGAGAAGGGAAATCCTAGCCCCCCCCCAAAAAATAATGGTAGTAAGTGCGGTAAACACCAACATAGAGGTGTCGATAGGGAGAAGGGCAGGGGTAAATGGAGAAAGTGACAAAGGCAAGGAAGGACAGGGATGGGGCAAAAGGAGTAAGGCCATCAGGAAATGGAGGTAATGAGTACCAATGCCCGTGAGTCTGGGTAACAAGCTCCCTGAGCTGGTGGCCTTGATGGAAGAGGAATGCCTGGATATCGGTAGCAGTCACAGAAACATGGTACACAGAGAACCATGACTGGGATGTTAACTTGCCAGGGTACATAACCTACAGGAGAGACAGGCGGGAGAAAGGGGAGGAGTAGCTCTCTATGTAAAGGAAGGGATAAAAGCAACTGAACAAAAGAGCAAACAGGGAGGAGAGGAGGCACTGTGGGTCACCTTGGGGACTGGAAATGGCATCACAATCCGCACAGGGGTTGTGTACAGACCCCCATGTCAGGGTGAGGGAATGGACAAGGATATGATAGAAAGCATTCTTAGAATGGCAGAGAAAGGGGAGATACTGTTGATGGGAGACCTGAATAAGCCAGATGTTAACTGGAGCACATTTATACGGCCACATCCAAGAGCAGGGCCATTCTTGATGCCCTACAGGTGGCAGGCCTCAGACAGCTAGTTTCGAACCCACTGTGAGGGAGCAATCTTAGACCCTCGTACTCTCAAACGGGGGCAGTGAGAGGATCTCAGATCTAGAAGTGGGTTGCCATCTGGGAACAAGTGACCATCAAACAGTGTGGTTCACAGTAAACTCAGCTATAGAGTCAAGCCATACAAAAGTGAGGGTATTGGACTTCAGGAGGGCGGACTTTGGCAAGATGGGAGAGTGCCTCAGAAAAGCACTAGCAAACAGGCTAGAAGGAGGTGTGGAGCAACAATGGGGGAATCATCAAAACTGCCATCACAGAGGCAAAAAGCCTTTCTGTGAAGCAAATAAACAAATCAAAACGAAAGAAAAAGCCACTATGGTTCTCAAAAGAGGTGGCTGTGAAAGTCAGGAAGAAAAAGATAGCATTCCGGAAGTATAAGGAAACACAGAAGGAGCAGAACAGAGAGCTGTACCAGTTAAGGCAGAAGGAAGCAAGGACGGAAGTCAGAATAGCAAAGGCCCAAACTGAGGAAAAGATAGCCAACTCGGTTAAGAAGGGGGATAAAACCTTTTATAGGTACATCAGTGAGCATAGAAAGACAAAGGGAGGGATAGTGAGGCTGAACAGAATGAACGGTGGGTGGGCAGAGGGGGACAGTGAAAAAGCAGGAATACTGAACGAATATTTCTGCTCAGTATTCACAAAAGAGGAGGGGGGAAGTGCCTAATCCAATTAACAGAAGCACTCTTGATAGGGGGGTCGATCCCAGTCATTTCACAGAAGAAAGGGTTCTGCAAGAACTCCTAAAACTGAAGGTGGACAAAGCAATGGGGCCTGATGGAATTCACCCCAGAATTCTAAAGGAATTAAGGGGGGAACTAGTGAAACCACTGGCTACTCTTTTTAATAAATCATGGGAGGATGGTGTGGTACCCGAGGACTGGAGGAAGGCGGATGTGATTCCCCTTCACAAAGGTGGGACTAAGACAGAGGCAGGAAACTACAGACCTGTCAGTTTGACGTCTGTGGTAGGGAAAGTGATGGAGTCACTTCTGAAGGAAAGAATAGTTGAGTACCTAGAGGCCAGTGGGGCATAGGACCCAAGGCAGCATGGATTCACAGCGGGAAGGTCATGTCAGACGAATCTAATTGATTTCTTTGACTGGGTGACCAAAGTAGTAGACCAGGGAGGGGCTGTGGACATGGCCTACCTAGACTTTAGCAAGGCATTTGACACAGTCCCACACAAAAGATTAATAGTCAAATTAACCAGCCTGGGAGTGGGTCCCAGGGTGGTAGCCTGGGTAAAACATTGGCTGGACAACAGGACACAGAAGGTAATTGTAAATGGAGTCCACTCTGAAGAAAGAGAGGTTACTAGTGGGTCCAGTCCATTTTAAGGTCTTCATAAGTGACAATGCAGAGGGACTGGAAGGAAAAGTATGCCTCTTTGTAGATGACACAAAGATCTGCAACAGGGTTGATACACAAGAAGGCGTGGAAAGGATGAGAAGGGACTCGGCAAGGCTGGAGGAATGGTCAGAAGTATGGCAGCTAGGATAAAATGCAAAGAAGTGCAAAATAATGCACCTGGGAAACAAGAACCCAGGGGAAGAATACACAATGGGGGAGAGGTAGTAACAACAACAAAAAAGGAAAGGGACCTGGGGATAATCATATCAGATGACCTTAAGGTTAGCAAGCAATGTGAGAAGGCAGTAGGGAGGGCTGGGGGTATACTGGGATGCATAGGGAGAGGCATCAGCAGCAGAAAACAGGAAGTTGTTATCCCTCTGTACAGACAGTTGGTGAGACCCCATCTGGAGTACTGTGTCCAGTTCTGGAGACCCCATCTCCGCAAGGACGAGACAGGATAGAGGCAGTCCAGAGAAGGGCAACTAAATGGTGCAGGGTCTGCAAGAGAAGTCTTATGAGGAGAGACTAAAGGAGCTTAATATGTATACCCTTGAGGAAAGAAGGGAGAGGGGGGACATGATAGAAACTTTTAAGTACCTCAGTGGAATCAACAAAGTCCAAGAGGGTAGCATCTTTCAGAAAAAGAGACGTGCAAGAACAAGGGGACACAATTTAAAGATGGGGAGGGGTTCAGGGGCAATGTGAGGAAGTATTATTTCACAGAGAGGGTAGTGGATGCATGGAACAGCCTTCCTGAGGAAGTTGTGGGGTCTAAAACTGTGGGAGAATTCAAGAATGCATGGGACAGACATAAGGCAATTCTTGTGGGGGGTAGGAAGAAATAGGCTGTTGGTTAACTAGGATCTGCGGCCTATCCTGTAGGTAGGGAAATGGGCAGACTAGACGGGCCAAGCGGTCCTTATCTGCCATCAAAGTCTATGTTTCTATGAAACAACATTACTATGGTGAGTAATTGTTTCTTCAAACAACACGAAGTCTTGCTGTATTCAGACATAATGCAGACTACCAACCAGTTCCCTATGGAGGAGGGAATGCAGAACCTACTTTGGGAAGAGGCTCTGCAGTACTGCTGTACTAAACCTAGCATCACTCCTAGCCTGGATGTCCAGGGAGTAATGCTTGGTGAAAGTATGTACTGTTTTCCAGGTGGCTGCTTTACAGATCTCTAACAAAGGTATATCTCTGGCCTCAGCTAGAGAAGCAGCGGTACCCCTAGTCGAGTGAGCCCTCAGGCCTGAAAGAGGTGTCCTACCCAACGTGTCATAACAAAATTGTATACAAGAAACAATACACCTGGCAATAGTTCTTTTAGTGGCACGCTTACATTTCCCCACTTCACCATAAGTGAGAAATAATTGAAGTCAGTCATTTCTATGTGCCTTAGTATGCTCAATGTAGTAGCTAAGGGCCCTCTTAACATCCAGACCGTGTAACCTTCTTTCACCTGAAGAAGAATGGTCAGTGAAAAACACAGGGAGAGATACAGACTGGTTCAGATAAAAATCTGAAACCACTTTGGGCAAGAACCTCCTATTGGTTCTTAGGACCACTTTGTCCCTATGGAAGGAGATGAAGTCAGGTTTAACTGACAGAGCCTGTAACTCACCAATCCGCCTGGCAGAAGTAATAGCTACCAGGAACACAGTTTTCCAGGTCAAGTACTTCAATTTGGCCAAGCCAGAGGTTCAAAGGGTGGCTGCATTAGCTGAGCTATGCAGACATTAAGATCCCAAGGCTGAGTGGGCTCCCTAAAGGGAGGGTTAATGTGAACCAGACCTTTGAAAAACTTTCTGAAAACAGGATGAGATGCCAGGGAAGAGCCCTTCCCTGCTGAGAGGAATGCAGAGACAGCTGCTAGCTGAACCTTCAGAGTGGCAGGCCTAAGGCCTAAACCATTGAGGTGAACTAGATAGTCTAAGGTTGTGGAAATGTCTGCAGAATCAGGCAGGATACCTCTCTGAGAGCACCAAATACTGAACCTTTTCCATTTGGAGTTGTAAGCTTTTCTAGTGGAAAGTTTCCTGGAGACCTTCAGAATATCCAGAACTCCCTGAAAAAGATGTAGTGCCACATATTCTAACTCTTCAAGAGCCAGGCCTTGAAATTGAGAGACTGGAGATTGGGATACCAGATCCGCCCCTGGGAGGAGGACAGGAGATTGTATGTCCTGGGCAGAGACAGGGGACGTGACACTGACAAGGACAGCAGTAGAGGATACCAAGGCTGTCTGGCCCAATCTGGAGCCACCAGTATCACAGTGCAGGGCTGAGTCCTGATCATGATCAGAACTCTGAACAGCAGAGGGAAGGGAGGAAAGGCATAGAGAAACCTGCCCTTCCAGTCCCAAAAGAGAGCATCCTGGGGAACCATCCCCAGGACTGAAGGTCTGCAACAAAACAGAGGAAGTTGATGACTGTCTGGTGCTGCAAAGAGATCTATCGCTGGAATGCCCCCACCTGGAGAAGATTATCTTCAGGATGTGAGGATCCAGGGACCATTCATGGTGTTCCTGTGAAATTCTGCTCAGAGCATCTACTAGTACGTTGTCCTTCCCTGGAAGGTGAACTGCTACCAGATAAGTCTGAAGAGAATAGGCCAGAGACCACAGCTTCATGGCTTCTGTGCACAAGGCTGAGGACCGAGTGCCTCCCTGCTTGTTGATGTACCACATTGTGGTGGTGGTGTCCGTTCTGACTTGGACCACCTTGCCCTTGACTGAATCCGAGAAGCTCTGCAGGCTAGGAAAACTGCCCTGAGTTCCAGGAGATTGATATGAAGGAGAGACTCCTGTGGAGACCAGAGCCCTTGAGCTGTCAGGGCTCCCCACCCTAGGAGAGAAGAATCCGTAGTTAGAGCTACTGATGGGACTTGAGGGAGAAATGGAACCCCTTGTCTGAGGTTGTCCTTGTCCAGCCACCACTGGAGAGCTTGGACCAGAGTCTAAGTCAGTGGAATCAGTTTGGTAAATGAATCCTTCTTTTGAGACCAAAAAGACTCAGATGAAACTGAATGTCCCTCATCTGGAACCTTGCTCCCTGCACCACTGCCGTGGAAGCTGCCATGTGGCCCAGGAGCTGGAGGAACTGTCTTGCTGTGCGGGAGACCCGAGGTCGTAAGGAGGAAGCGAGATGCACTAGGGCCTTCACTCTTGCCAGGGGAAGGAAGGCTTTTGCTTTTACAGTGTCCAACTTTATGCCTATAAAGGTGAGAAGTTGAACTGGTTCGAGTACAGACTTTGGAAGATTGAGAAGAAACCCCAGGGAGCTGAGTAGGTCCTGGGTAGTTTGAAGAGCTGACTTGACCTGTAAAGGTGACTGACCCACTAAGAGCCAGTCGTCCAGATATGGGAAGATGGTGATACACTGTCTTCTAAGGTAAGCCACAGCTACTGCAAGGCACTTTGTGAACACCCTTGGAGCTGATGTTAGGCCGAATGGCATGGCTCTGAATTGGTAATGGCCTGAAGGCAACTCGAATCTGAGGTATTTTCTGTGGGAGCACCTGATAGGAATATGGAAATAGGCATCCTTGAGGTCCAGAGATGCTAGCCAATCCACTGGCCTTAGAGAGGGAAGGATTATTCCCAGAGTTACCATTTTGAATTTGGGCTTTGAAATGTGTTTGTTCAAATACCTTAGGTCTAGAATGGGTCACCACTCCCCTGTTTTCTTTGGGGTAGGGAAGTACCTGGAATACAGTCCTTTTCCCTTTGCTGAGTAGGAACTTTCTCTATAGCTCTGAGAGCTAGAAGAGAGGAAACCTCTGCCTCTAGGACAAGGGTTTCTGAGACTGATGCAGATGGAGAAGACTTGGCCCCCTTTTTTGGAAATTTTTTGAAGCTGAGGGCCAGTCCCTTGCTTACTACTTCCAGGACCCACTTGTCTGAGGTCACAGACTTCCAGGCCTGAAAGTAGTAAGCCAGCCGGCCTCCTACTGAAAATGGGGAGTCGACCCAGGCTGACACATCAGGGTGTCTGCTTGGTAGGAGCCTTAGACTGGGAGGAGGAGGAGGAGCAGCCTTGCTCATCCCACTCCAAGCCCTCCCTCTGAAGAACCCCCTCTGTGGGAAGGGAGAGGAGGCCTGAGCTTGGTAAAAAGGCCTTTGAAAGGGTCTGCCCCTGCCCCTAGACTGCTGCTTGTGCAGAGTGGCCTGCCTTTCCTTGGCCTGTGCACTCCTGTACGTGGTCCTGTATTCATCCCTTTTCTTCATGTAAGGCTCTGTCTGCTCCCCAAACAGACAGTTACCTAATACAGGAAAATCCATGGCCTTAGTCTGGGTATCCTGTGAAAGGCTAGTACATCTGCGCCAAGCAGGTCTTCTGAGAGACACAGATGTAGCCATGACTCTAGATGCCACAGCATTGGAGTCCTCAGCAGCATGAAATTGCATTCTGGATGCCTCAATTCCATCAGTAGCCACCACCTCCAGCTCCTTGGCAAGCTGGGGAGAGGCCTGTTTAGCCAGTTCCAGAACCGTGTTCCATCTGGATTTCTGGTACCTGGCTGTAAAGGCCATATCAGTAGCCTGCCTGAGTCCCAAAGAGGATGCCAAATACTGTTTTCTGGCCATGGCATCCACTTTCCTGGAGTCCTTATCTGGGGGGTGTGAAGCCAAAGGAATGTTAGCCCTGTCACAGGCTGCAGCCTGCACTACCCCAACATGGCTGCAATGACTATAAAGGAACTCCGCTGCTAAGCCTGATAACGAATACCTCCTGTCCATTCTCTTATCCACAGGAGTTACTGAATTAGGAGTTTGTAAAATTCTGTGTGTGTGTTTCCCCAAGGATTTATGAAGAGGGATAGACAGCTTTTTGAACTCTGGGATGTCCATCATTTCCACAAAATCAGGCTCTTCCTCCTCCTCTGTGGCTTCAACCAAGGGAGGCTGCAGGGTTTGTGCCACCTTTTTGAGGAACAAAAAGTTTGAAGGGGACTCAGAGAGCCGGGGAGGAGAGACACCTGAGGGCCTGTCTGGGGAGATGTCCGGTTCAATAGGCACATCCAGACCCCCCCTCATCATCATCTTCATCGCCATCATCACGGGGATAGTCTTCGTCTCCCTCCCACTCCTCATAATAAGCATCTGGGTCATAATCCGGAGGAGACGGATCCGACCGAACCGGCGGTACCAGTTCAGACGGAACCGGTCTAAGCAATTGAACAATACTAATCGCTTTGGCTATTTTGTCTGCGGTTGGAGAGTGGGATACAGGATCTGAACTGACAGACTTGCACTTTTTCTTTGACGGAACCGACCCCTTGGGGTCGGCTCTCCTTTTGCCCGAGGAGGTATTGCCTAGGTCAGCAGGCACCTCCTCAAGTTCGACTGCAACCGAACCGGGCTGGTCATCCGAATCAACGGACTTCTCGGCCTCCCTTTCCTTCAGCCTACTCAGTCTTTTATCTAGAGTGGATTTAGGAAAGTTTTTACAGATTTGGCAGTCTGACTTGAGGTGGTCAAACCCCAGACAATAAACAAAGATGAGGTGGGGGTCAGCCTTAGCAAAGGCCTCCCCACAGTCAGTACAGTGTTGAAACCCAGTGGGACCGGTTTTCTTCTTGGGTTTCTCAGACATGGCCAACCTAACAAATTACCCCATTGAAGCTTTCAAGCCAGGTAATATAACAACTGATCAGTTACAAACCGTGTCACGGGCTTTTTAAAAGAACCAGCAAAAGGTCCGGTTCTTCTGAAACCGATCAGTACACCACACTAATCTCAGAAAAAATAAAATTTAAATTAAAGTCGATTCCAAACCGGACCGACCGAGAAGAAACCTAAGAAAAGGACAATTTCCACTTTTTCACCAAAATAAAACAGTCACTACCTATCTACACACTACCTGTACTGTAGACAGAGGCTGGAAATCAGAAAATAACAAAAAAATATGCGGTTAAAACCGAACGCTTTACTTTTACCGAACCGAGCAGAGGAACTCTCCGGAGCGACTTCACTGTGAGGCGGAGTAAAGAATCTGACGGTTACACTGGGAAGTACCACAGACAGAGGTTTGAAAATCGAGCTCGAGCTCAACGTTCTATGCTTTTGCACAGAGTTGACTCTTTCCTCTCTGGGGCAGTTCAAGTGCTGGGGCTAACTGCATTATGTCTGAATACAGCAAGGCTTCATGTTGTTTGAAAAATGATTGATTTGGCTACCAGATTTTGAAAACTGGTGGCCAAACTGCTCACCATCTCACAAACTGCTTTACTCCACCCTGAAACACGTACCAATTTATAGGGATTCCCTACCAACTCTACCACCCATGGCGATTCCCCTGGTAAATAGCAATTTGTCCTAGCTTACCTCGAAGGCTGATACTGTCTTCATGTCCACTGTCCCTGCTGGCAGATTGTTCAACTGGTTCACCACCCTCTGGGAGAAATGCACTTCCTAAAGTTACCCCCGAGTTAACCATCCCGGGCTTCACGGTGTCCTTGCATCTTGCTGCACAACACTCTTCCTAACAGCTCTGGCAGTTCGATCTTGACAAAACCAATGAATATACATGTAACCCCCTGCAAATGGGGGTTCCCAAAAGTCTTCCAAGAGCTTGCCTGAATGCTCCAAGTCTGGGCGGTGTTCGGTGTCTGAGCTGTTTAAATGTGGTTCCAAGTGAGTGCTATTTGAGCCTCCACGTACTGTCTCTTTAAGAGCTGTCTGCCTGCACACATAATTAATTTGGATGGGGATCTGTGTGTTTAACTGCTTGAGTCCCGCTTGAGCTACTGCTAAATCGCTCCGTTTCTGCAGTCGCTAAGAGCGCAAGGGAGCTCTTCTAAAGATGTAACTGTTTACCAGAACTTAGAGTTATAATGAAAATACAGTTTGTCTGACCTGCCTTTTGTTTCAGCACGAACTCTGTCTGCTTGCTACCTCATTTGGGTCCAGAACTGCTGAATGGGACCAATCAGTATTTGGGACCTTTGAACTGGAGCCTACTTTGGGCAAATCAGAACTGGGACTCTCACTTGGAGCCAGCCACAAGGGGATTATATGAAGAGAGCTTCTGGGAAACGTAGTTTGGACCTTGGCGCCTTTTTACATCAATAGAGGGAACCTGTTGTGACTGACAAGGAGGATCAGCCAACTGGAACCTTTTGGATTTGGAGGAAATGCCCGGCTCTGTTACTGGAAAGAACAGATCAGTTGTGACAGCGAAGAGAGAAGGAGCTCTGTACTTCTCGCGTGATGTATAGTTTCGAGGGGAAGCGCATGGAGGTCTTCTGAGTTTCAGCCTGCGGCCGTTGTTAGTGCCAGTTTGGACTGAATCCAAGTTGTGAGGAGAAAGAAGCACCAGAAGTGTGGAAACCAGGCTCACCCTGTAGAAGACTGGAGAAATCGCTGAATCGCGCTCCGTCTATCAGGAACTGAAGCTGCCTTGTGTGCTCCCGGGTATTTTGCAGTAAATGCGATCGGGATCGAGAAGCAGCCTGCCTGGTATAATACTTTTCTTTTACATATGAATGTGCATAGTGCTTGTGAGGAATCACTATTTCCAATCCCCTGTGCTGTGTGTTGTGTGTTGAAGCTGGAAGCAAACTCCAGCTTGTCTCGGACTAAATCCGTTTGCTATCAACTGCAGTGGGGTCCAGTCACAAGGACCTTGTCTCCATGCCCTGTTGTTTCTGACAATCCAGAAGAACATTCACCAGCCGGTTCTCAGCTTGGGTATTGTGAGTACAAATCAGGGTATTCCCCTGCAGCCTGTTTTCAATCACAAGTGTGTCATCTAATTCTTGTTGTTTTACTGCTTCATGGACTGAGCCATCTGGCTCCGGATTACAATTGGGTGTTGTGTATATATTTTCTTCTACAGGGCCCTATCCATCTGCACTTGCCGGCCAACCCCGCGCAATGGACATGGCTAGCACCCCCCCCAACCTGGGTACCCAGAGTGCGACTTTTCAGACCCTGTATGTGTGCACAGTACTGTGATTTAATGCCACCAATTAACCTGATTTCCCCCTCCAGTGTTGCTGTCCCCTAAATAAATCAGATTTGTTGTTGTTATACTATATACTGTCTGTGGTGTTGGTACTTATGAAAACAGTATTGTATTTCGCTGTGTATGTTGTTTAACCTTATTTTACAGGGGGTCCTCAGAGACGTGCTGCAGAATCAGTCTCAAGGGTAAGTGGTGCTTTATGAGTGAACAGTGTGTATACGTGGGGTATTGGGGCTGTAACTCCTGTGTTGAGCCACTAGAGGGAACCAAAGGGGGTCACAGTGTCCCAGAGGGCTGTGATCAAGCTAGTCTAACCACTACAAACCCTGACCTCTGGGTGGAGGCACCCGCCATAGAACCTAGGCCCCTCAACCTGTCAGTAGTCAAGCAGGCAGGGGTAGTAGCCCTTGGGATTGTGCTGCCTGGGGGTTACATACAAAAGACTGAGATCATGTCCCTCTCAGCTTCCTTTTCTGCAGTGTGAAAATGCTTAGGGTCCCCGGCCTCTCCTCATAGCTTTCATCCCTCATACTCCTAATCATTTTGGTGGCCCATTGTTGTACCCTCTCGACAGCCTCAATGTCCTTTTTGCATGAGAGGCAAAACCTGCATGCAGTACTCAAAGGCGGGTCTAATCAGGACCTCTTAAAGTGGCAGGCAGGGGTGTAGTGAGGAATTTTAAACCTGTGCTCAAAAGCTGACGGAACTGTTGCCCTTCCTTAAAGAGCAGCTTCTTAGCTGCCGAGCTGTTGCTCCCCCAAACGTATATGAAAGCTCACCTGGCCCAAAGTTTATTTCCATAAATAATTCCCTTTTTTCTGCCATTCAAAAGAGTTATATCCCTCGTAATTTTGGAATTGGACATCCCAGCCAAAAATGGAGCCACTTCCTCAATCTGCCGACATGCCCCCCATGCAGTCCCGATTTGTGATGTCATAAAACGAATACCGCGTGTGTGCTCCATTCAGTTCAATGGGGGCGAGTTTTCTATACATTTTATTAACATTTAGAGTTGAGATTTTAATAAATCAAAGTGACCACTCGACTAACATGTTCGTCAAGTGGCTGCTTTGATTTATTAAAATCTCAACTCTAAATTTTAATAAAATGTATAGAAAACTTGCCCCCATTGAACTGAATGGAGCGCACACGAGGTGTTCGTTTAATGACATTACAAAACGGGACTGCATGTGCCTGCATGGGGGCGTGTCAGCAGCTTGAGGAAGTGGCTCCATTTTTGGCTGGGATGTCCAATTCCAAAATTACGAGGGATATAACTCTTTTGAATGGCAGAAAAAAAGGGAATTATTTATGGAAATAAACTCTGAGCCAGGTGAGCTATCGTATACGTTTGGGGGAGCGGCAACTAGGAAGCTACTCTTTAAGCACAAAACAAAAGATGTGCTGCCCCACCATTCAAACTATGCCCAACCCCCCCCCATTTCAGTCAACTATATGTGGTAAGCCAACAATCCTAATAGATTCACAATATTTTATTTTATATACACACGCTACCATTAAGACAGAAGTTGGCTGGCTTTTTGTTACAATGTTTAGGATACACTGTGATAAGCTTCTGTACTACATCAAAGTAGCCAGCCTTATAGAAGTCTGCCAGCTGAATCCCTGGTCACAACTCAGCCAACAGGCATACAGGTGACCATCTTCATTCTCAAAAACAAACAACAACAAAAAAAACAATCAAAGGCACTCAGGCTAAAACCTGAAAGCCAATCACTAGTGGACATGGGGCAGGCGAGTACAGATCGGAGCTCTTGTACTCACTGACTCCACTTCAAGCTCTCCCGAGTTACCTGGCTAAAAGAAAAAAAATGCATGGAGCCTGACTCTTCCAATTCCAGTATGCACACTCAGCATCTGGCATGTAGCCCCCCATGAACACTACTCAGTATTCAGCTCTTTCAGGCTATCCCGATTTACCTGGCTCCAGTAAGTTGAAGTAAACAAAGGAACATGGGGTCCAAGTTGTAGCATGGAGCCCCCACTCCACTTCCACTCACTGTGATCACTCACAAGTTCACATGAGTATTTGCTGGCTGCAGCATAATTCCCACAGTCACAAGAATGGAAAAGGAAGCTTTGTTATTTCACTCAGGCTCTATTTGTGTTTGTTGCCCTGGTCTGAGGCTCATGTTGCCCCTGGATTTTCCAGATTTTACTGTACTCAGCAAAGTACATGGAGTATGTCTGGCGATGCCTATGGTGGCAAGACTATTTTCCTTGTTCTGCTGGTCACCTGCCCCCCCACCCCCACCCAAAATACCCATCAACATTCTGCTGGCCCTGACAGCAGCCACACCACTGCTTGTCCTGCTTCAGACCCTGTTTTATTATGACCTACAGGTGCTTTTCCTCCACAAATGCAGCAAGAGGAGCCCCACGCCGTGTGAAGGTCCTGCCTCTGTTATTCCTCCCCAACTGTAATACCAAACCTCTGAAAGAATTCTGATTACGAACCTGAGTATTTATACCCTTGACCCTATCCCTTCCCATCTCATTCCTTCCTGCATTCTCACCCTAGCACCCTACATCACAGCTATTCTTAACCACTCCATTGTCGAGGGCACTGTCATTAATGCCCTCAAGACTGTTGCTATTATTCCCCATCCTAAAAACAAAAAAAAAAAAAAAAAAAAGAAAACCCTTCATGGTGATATCCACTCCAGCTACCATCCAATCTCTAGCCTCCCCTAACTCAGTAAAATCCTTGCTAAAGTTTTTACCCATCTCTCTTATTATCGTTTCCTCTTGACTTGAGCTCACAGTCTGACATTGTTGGCCACCTCATCCTCCTTGACACTCTTTATTTATCACTGCGCTGGTGTCTTTTGTACTCATCTTGGTTTCACTCCTCCTCTTCACACGTGTCTCTGGTAATGGCTTTACTTCCTCTCCGGCTGCTACTTTATGGTGTCTTTCCAGGCTCTGGTCTTGGTCCACTTCTCTTCTCTGTCTTCTCTTGGGTCATATCCTCTCTGAAGTTCACGTCAGGTATAACTTCTATGCTAACAATCCTTCTCTGATCAGCCTCCCTTCCCTTTCCTACTGTTTTGACAGGAGTCGCTAGATACTTCGAATCGATACCTTTTAGAGGAACACTATCCTGCCTTGACAAAACCAACCCCTGGCTCCAGCACAGCATAGCTTCTTCAATCTAATGTTGCTACGAACGATACCTTTGTAATTTGCAAAAAAAAAAATTAATTCCTCTACCAGAAATTGGCTTCTTCTGTTACCCTCCTTGCCTTCTGCCTCTTTGTTGCTCCTCCTGTCAAAAAAGAAGTTACTCACCAGTAACACTTGATCTTACTGAGTATCAGCTCCATACAGCCACACTCTTTGGGGTTTTAGAGTAGGAGACACAAGGCTGACTGCACCGATGCAAGATGGCTGCACACAGTGTCACATGCAGGCCATCACTTTATAGTAATGTCAGCCCCACCCCCACAGTACAATTTTTTCAAAGAAAGGAGGAAAGAGAAAAAAATGAGTAAACAAATAAAATAAAGGATTGAGAAAAGGAAAAATAACGCAAAGTGGAAATATCAACTGCAGAAGGACAGCATAAAGACAGACAGTGAAGATGATTATGCATCCCTCCTACAAAAGTGGAGGGATATGAATACTGCAAATACAATGCAGAAACACAAATAATAACCAGATATGTCCAACAGAATAATGTGCAACAACCTGTAAGGCAAAACAACAATATGAAACATGCCTACTTTGAGTATGTATGTTTATATTATGTGCAATTATACACAGTGTCTATATCTGTAAGTTGCAAAAACCTTTGTTAATGCTCCAGTTAGAGTCAAAGCGACAAAAGTTGGGAAATGAGGCACTGGTGTTTCCCTAACACCCCCTTCCTCTCAAACCAGGCAGGAGAGCAGGTGTGGAGTGTGCCTTGGGCTCTCAACCCCAACACCCACACCATTCCATCTGTAAATAAGGTCAGATGTGTAGGCTTTATGAGAATGGGGTAAGCGTTAGGCTCGAGAAGCCCAAGGCACACCCCACACTGCTTCTCCTGTCTGGTTTGGGAGGGTGGGGTGTTAGGGAAACCCTAACGCTTCATTTGCCAACTTTTGTTACTTTGAACCTAACTGGAGCATTAACAACATTTTTTGAAACTTATTTCCTTATTTTTTGAGACAGTATAATAGTATCTGGACCCTGCGCTCCCATCCCTCCGTAGATATGTGTGTGTATATATACACTACCGGTCAAAAGTTTTAGAACACCCCCATTTTTCCAGCTTTTATTGAAATTTAAGCAATTCCAGTCCAGTGAATAACCTGAAATGGTACAAAGGTAAGCGTAAACTGCTAGAGGTTAAAAAAGTTTACGTTAGCAAAAACTGCTTTAGAGAAATTGCAAAGAAAGCCAAGGTGTCAGTGAGTACAGTTTCCTACACCATCAAAAGGCACTTGGAAACTGGAGGAAACTCTGACAGGAAGAAGTCTGGCAGACCCAAAGCCACAACAGAATCAGAAGACAAGTTTCTGAGAGTCAACAGCTTGCGTGCTAGGTGGCTCACAGGACAACAGCACAGAGTGACTGGCACCCTGAACCAAAAGGGCTACCACAGCATTTTGCAGCGCCATGCAATACCCTCTGGTCTACACCTAGTTGGTCAGGGGTTCATCCTACAGCAAGATAATGACCCAAAACATACCTCCAGGCTAAGTCAGAACTACCTTCGAGGAAAAGAACAAGACGGTAGGCTTCAAATCATGGAATGGCCAGCACAGTCTCCAGACTTAAACCCCATCGAACTGGTTTGGGATGAACTGGACAGAAGGGTGAAAGCAAAGCAACCTACAAGTGCAACACATTTGTGGGAACTTCTGCAACAGTGTTGGGAAGAACTTCCCGAACAATATTTGATGTCCATTGTAGAAGAATGCCACGAGTGTGTTCGGCGGTTACAGTATATCTGCAAAAGGTGGCTACTTTGATGAGTCAAAAATTTAGATTAAATTTTGTTAAACAAAATGATTCTATGATTTCTTTTTTATCTCCAATTGTTTATTTGTTCTATGCTTTAATTTCAGAGTACATTGAGACATTAACCTTCGTAAATTCAATAAAAACTGGTAAAATGGGGGTGTTCTAAAACTTTTGACCGGTGGTATATATATATATATATATATAGCTGTGGAAGCACAGGTGTGTGTGTATATATATATATATATATATATATATATATATATATAGCTGTGGAATTTCAGTTATAGCACAACAGCGACCAAATTGTCAGCATAACCACCCCTTATTACCCCACCTCATGTACCTGGTATAGAAAATGTTCAAATCCCCACTAAAATGTAATTCTGCGCAACTGCAACTCCATTCCATGCCACAAGTGTGAAAACTCGTTTTGGCCAGGATTTGAAAAATGACAGCTGTGACATACATGAAGTGGGGCAATAAGAAGGTTATAATGAAAATCTGGTGTCAAAATATTTAAAATTTCCAAAGTTATGAATGTCCGTAGCAAAATTGCAACAAATGGTCATAACTTTGCCATCTGTACTAATTTTGATCCCAAATTTTCAATGTAGCCTTCTTATGACCCCACCTCATGCACAAGGTCAAGAAAAATTGTCAAATCCCACCGAAAGGTGACTTTGCCAACTGACCATGAAAACACATTTCGGGCAGGAGTTATGTAATGACAGTTGTATTGTTTATGATGTGGGGTTCCCAAAAGGCCATGCTGAAAATTTGGGGTCAAAATCTAAACAAAATTGCAAAGTTATGCATAAAAGTTGAAACCCCCACTGAAATACATTGAACCACATTTACCTTAGTTTCTCATACTGCAGTCGCCGGTTCCAGCAGTAAGACGTGTCTTTGATCAGAGTGTGGAACTTGAACCTGGGACCTGTTCCAGGTAAAGTAAGGGTGTGGGGGGTGTACTGGGGCTGTGGTGGTGGGTGCTGAGGTGGGGTTGATCGGCTTAGGACCTTTAAAAAAAAAAATTAAGGGACTGCTCTCTTTATTTCAGTTTTTTTCCTTCAATGGGAGGATTGGGGTTTCCACTAGACACCAGGGAATACAGTATAACACAAAGGGAATGGCGATCGGCGGGTGTGTGGTGCCACTAGACATCAGGAAAATGGGCAACGGTGATCGAAGGGCGGGGGAAGGGACCGCTACACTACAGGAAACAATGTAATGTGTAATCGGTGACCAGGGAGGGACCATTGCACTGTGGAAAAATTTATATTCATATGGGATCGGTAACTGGGGAGGGGGGAGGGACCATTACACTATGGAAAAATAATGTTATATATATGGGATTGGTAACTGGGAGGGGGGAGGGATCACTACACTATGGAAAAAGTATATTTTATAAGGGATCTGTGACCCAGGAGGGGGGTAGGATCACTACACTATGGAAATAGCAAATTAAGGGGAAAGGCTGCGAAAAGGCTTTGTTCTGTGTGTCCCAAATCCTTTTTTATCATTCATGATCCTTGTTCATTTGATCGAAAAAGGATTCATGAAAATGGATCTTAGCGAGTGACGAAAAAGGATTTAAAACGTAGGGAAAAAAAAAAACATTCCACAATAATTTTGGTACCAGACAACTGCAGAATCCACTAATGGAGTTTAAATGAACAAGATTCATTTCCTGGTATCCATATAGAACCTAATTTTCATGGGTTCTCAATATTTTTATTTTTTATAAACGGAAAACAAGATGGTGGCTCGAAAAAAAATATTTTTTTCTCGCGAAAAAGGATGAGCCCTCGTGAAAAAGAATCCTTTTTTGTGAGGCCAAATCCTATGTCGAACTTTATACCTCTATCCTGAGGCATGCTCTTCCCATTGAAAATAATGGGGACTTAAAAACTGAATAACTTTGCAACAGATTAATATTTTTCCACCAAACAAATGCATGGCAGTTCTGTTACCTAAGCTGTTTCTACCATAAAAAAAAAATCACACCGCAATTTCACACCATCTGGGTGCAAGGCGATGAGGAAAAAACTGCAAAAAGTGGCGACCAGGAAGGCACCCCACAGGACCCCGCCTGCCCCTTTAAATTATGGTATAAAGTCATCATCTCTTTGTGCCATGTATCACACCCATCTCTGCCATTTAATCCTGAAAGGCATCAGCCAGTCATGGATTCCTGCTGTCAAGCTTTCAAGCCTATATATATATATATATCCAGGCCAATATTGTGGAAATAGTGGTGGACATCCATTTACATGTTATTGCTTTCTTTGCTGCTAAAAGATATAAAGGCAGCAGAGTTCTATGCCACGACCGGGCGATGCTGTGGAAAAATCGACATCAGCACCATTTCGGCTGAGAGTTCTATCCACTCCCCCAGACAGTCCAGTAACTCCTCCTGTAAGGAATACCGAAAAAGGCATTAACAAGGGCACAACCAAAAAACATGTCCCAGGTCTGCCAAATTACATCTGCATCCCCTCCAACAAGTTCCATAAGAAGCTGGGAGGTATTCTGCAAGGACCGTTGGGGAGCGGAAGAATTGAGAAAGGCACTTCCACACAAATTCTCTCCATATATTGGAGGATGTGATTTTTATAGCTGCCGTTGTGGACTCTGCCCATGCTTCAAAGGAGGCCAAAAAGCCCAGGTCCCCATTCCAAGCATTCAGAACTGTTCAAGATGAATCTCTCAGCTTTTCTCTCATGATCTTATATAGGTATCCTATTAAATGACCTCAGCGGTGGCCAGCCACTAAATTCTTTAGCAAGGTCGAGAGGGTGGGTAGGGGGTGTAGGTAGTTTAGTAACATCTGAATGCTGTCGTAATATATAGTTTTTAACCTACAAATATTGGAATAGGTCCTGTTCTGGAAGCCCATAGTCCCGTTGTAGGTCAGTAAAGGAAACAATATCCTTTGAGGTTACAAATTGATAAATATAGTTAAGCCCTAGCCGCCACCAGTAGGAAAAGGCTACATCAGATTGAATCAGGGGTAAATATTTATCCTCTGATAACAGTTTGCAGAAAAAAATATATCTTGTAAAGTTCGTTGCTTTTTTAAATAGGATCATGTTCTTAAAATATTAGCTGTAAATGTAGTAAAGAGACTAAGTTGGGTAGACTGTCCCCTAGTAGAAAACAGTATCCTTTCCACATCATGCAGGTCATTAATTAAAAACTCAATGTCTTTCCATGGGGCTGAAAAGAAGGGAGACAACTGCAAAAGCAAAACCGTAAGAAATACTGTCTTGGCATAGCACTCCAAATTAGGTAGGCTGACCTCCCCCCCCCACTTCCCGTGCAGTGGAAAGCTGAAGGGGAGAGAGAGAGAGAGAGAGACGCACCTTAGGTCTCTGGCCTCCCCAGATAAAATCTGATATCAGTCCAGGATTTAAAATAAAAGGCCGGTGGAAATATTGGGATATTCTGGAATAAATACAGAAGACGGAGAAGAATTTTCATTTGGATTATTTCTATCCACAGGAAAAAAGTAAGACATAATTTTCCCCACTTAGACAAATCATTCTGTACTTGGATCGAGAGAGGTTCATAACTAACTATGTCAATATTATTGTTGTCCTTAAGTATTTGGATGCCTAGACATTTGATTGTGGTACGAAACCATTTCAGGGGATAGGATTTTTTTTTAAAGTTTCAGAGGGAACAAAGTTTAATAAGAGGACTTCAGTTTTGGTGATACTGAGTTTAAAATCAGCCACTCTTTCAAATTTATATAGGATTCCCAAATTGCTGGTATCGACGTTTTCAGGGGACAATATGGTGAGTAGGACATCGTCCACAAATAAAGAGATCTTATACTCTTGTTGACCCGTGGGGACTCCTTCAACTTGTTCCTCCCCCCTTAAGGCCGCCACTAAAGGTTCCAAGTAAAGGGCAAATAAAAGTGGAGAAAGATGGCAGCCCTGGCGTGTGCCATGCTGCAAAGGTACTGGAGGGGAGAGAGCACCATTTATGCGAATATAGGCTTGGGGCGGTGGTAAATATTCTGAATCCATGAAATGAGAGGTGGACAGGGTGTCCCAGAGAAAATCCCAGGACAATCTGTCAAATGACTTTTCAGCATTCAAATTAAGCAGGGCAGCTGGAATTTGTCTGGATAGGATATATTCCATCAATAACAAAGTACGGCAGGAACTCTCCACAGTGTTTCTTTGTTTAATGAAACTGGCTTTGTATGTATAAGTAAGGGAAGAAGAACTTCCATTCTTGAAGGCCATATTGCCATATAAATTTCATAATTGACATTAAAAATGGAAATTGGGTGGTAAGATGTTGTTTCTAAAATATCCTTGTCTGGCTTAGGGAGAGGTGTTAAGATGGCACATGCCTGGGGGGGGGGCGCACCCTCTGAAACTGCTCTGTAAGCTAAGAGCATGGTGGGAAGAAGTAACTTAGAGAACGTCTTGTACCATTCGGCTATGAAGACGTCAGGACCAGGACATTTTTGTGTCTTCGTAGGTTGGATGTGTTTCAGGGCCTCCGTAAGCCTCAGGAGCTGCAGCTGGGCTAGAAAGTGGCTTCTAGCTTCTATAGTTGTGGGGGAGCCAGCCTGGTATAGGGTTTTGTAGAAAGATACAAATGCTGAGTGGATCTGCTCCTCCTGATGTGTTATTTGTTTAGTAACTGGATTTTTGATTTTTTAAAATAGTGGAGGCCTGTTTACGCATCCGAAGCCTACGAGCAAGCATGCAGGTTCCCCTAGTCCCTCCTTCATAATTGAAATGTTTAAGGTATATTAAGGTCTGGTGAACTTTTAAATCCATTATTTTCTGTAATTTAACTTCAGTATCACTAATTTTCTTTTGTAGTTCTTTATCCCCCTCCCTATACAGAAGTTGACAGTTCTGGAGAAGCTGGAGTAGGGAGTCATATTTGGCCTTTATACCACACTTCCTTTGGACCACAAAGGCTGTGGTTTGGCCCCTTACCACTGCTTTTAGGGTATCCCACAGAACTGGCTCAGGAACTTGAGCAATATTGTTATCCTGCGAGATCCGTGGAATATGCTTTTGAATGCATTCAATGTATTGTGGGTCTCATAAAAGAGAGGGGTTAAAACACCTTGTGATGAGTGGCCAGCTGGTTATGATTGTTCTATGATATTTGTAATATAGAATGTGGTATGTGAGTATCTCACATGAGACATCCTGTGCTATGGGTGCTCCCCCCTGGGGTCAGTGAAGTGACAAGTGACCTGAAACCAGGAGGTAATTAAAAGACTAGAGAGACTTAATTAAGGGTCTCCTGTTTTCCTGTCTTAATTAGAAATGACCCAGCTGCCAGGATATAGGGCTCGAAAACTTTTATGATGTCTTAGAGGAAAAACATGTTATACCACCATGGTGTGAAAAGTTGTAAAATCTTTGACCTGCCTCAGGAACAGGAAACCACACAAGATCAAAGGAAAGGCTTGATTAAAGACTGTCATAATTTGGGAAATTAGTTTTTGCTGACGTCACAGTATTTGAAATATCTCCTGACAGGAAGATCATTGTTTGTATATTTTTTATATTCTAAAAAGGAGGAGCTAGATGACATCATAGAAGGGGTGTGTGAGAGAGACACAGTTTAACTAGGACTTGTGTCTAATCTTTGTGACATATCTTATTGGGCTCTTAAGAACAAGATCTATCTGTAAGCACTACTGAGGTAATACATTAGATAGAGAAAGTCTAACTGTATGTTGGTAGGAGTTTGTCTGTAGTTTTCTTTTCTTTTAAGTGATTGTATGTTCTTTGATATATTCTGTGTTTATGATTTTCATACTTTTATCCATCTTTAGTAAACATATTATTGGAAAGACTGCCTGGGTGTCTGCTCAAGTTCTTTTTTTTGCATGTGACGTATAGAGGGTTAAGACTGACAAAAACTGTTCAAAAAGCTTGATGGTGTTACTAAATTGGGAAAAGCTAAGAATATACCCAAGGTCTTTTAAAGAGTTTTAAGGGTTCATTTTGGATACCTGGTTAGGTGCCCATAGGCGAAAGATATACTGCATCCCCCAAAGAGAATATTTTCTGAGCCTGTACATTGGGCATGCTAGCATGAGGTTCACAGTTTGAATCTCCCCAGAACTTGAGACTAAGGGTGATTCAGACCCACAAGTAGACAGGAAGGTTACCCTGTCTGTTACCTGTTCACATTATTGAGCTCGGAGATTGGCACTGTGGGAGCAGAGGGCCTGACCTGCTGAATGCATTTGTCACACACCTTAGCATCTAGTTTTTTTTTTATGTTTATACAGCTGTTTGGTCCCTGTCGCCTCCTCCCACCAAATGGCGATGGGGACACATGCATTTTTTAGATTTTCTCCTCTGACCCCCCCCCCGGAGGCTCTGGCACATGGCCGTGCTAGCACGTGGAGGCATGCTTCTCACCCTGTGGTGCCAGCTCAGCCCCTTCCACTTCCCATTACTTTGCCACCTCCTCTCTGCCTACACTACTCATCGGACCTCCACCCGCTGGGAGCGGAACTATGGGGGTGCTAACCCACCCTCACCACCCTCAGGAGAGGAGAGTTGCCTGCCAGCATGCTCAATCCTGCTCATCCCCCCCCCCACACCAGCACCCCAATGACCCAAGGTTGTTCCTGAACCCGGGTAGCACGAGGAAAGGTGCCAAGCGCCTCAACCCTCTGCATCACCGGGCCGTCTATAGCGTCTGTTTTTTTGACTTCCCCCAGATCAATTTTAATGAGCAAGGGATGCTGATCCAAGAGTAGTCTAGGGGCTATAGAAATATGCTGAATGATGGAGAAATGCTTGCAGGTTGTAAACCTAATCTGGAGTGGGTATGATGGCACCCTGAATAATAAATATAACCTTTAGAGGAAGGGAATAGCTTTCTCCAGCTATCCATTATGCTTAGTTGCTCAAAAGTCCCCTTTTAAATATCGTACCACATTAGTAGTCCTATATGCCTGAGGGTTGGAGGAATCTAGCTGTGCAGAAACAGCTAAATTGAAGTCCCCCGCCATTATCAAACAGCCCTGTAACATGTCTAGGACCTTACGTAAAAAATATTTTATAACTGGGAGTTACCAGCGTAACCTCCTGGGAATAGAGCTTAACCTGCAAGATAATATACCCCCCCTGGGTATCTGCATACCTCTTGTGAATTTCCAGGGGTGTTGAGGCAGGTATCAAAATGGCTGCACCCCTCCTCCACCCACTAGACTGTGATGACGCAAACACCTCGTATCTCTGTCCCCACCTCAGCTTGAGGTGTTCTACTTTGGACTTATGAGTTTCCTGGATAACATATACATCAGCAGTTTGATTTTTAAGCTATTGCATGAATAAAGTTCTTTTTATAGGGTTATGAAGTCCATTAATGTTCTGTGAGAATATTTTAACAGGGTTTACAGTCATTTTAAGAGCAGGAGAGAAGGGCGCCTTCCCCACCAGAGAGAAACCACCCCCCCATCACAGCTTCTGTTGCAACTGAGGTAATCGGAGGAACCTGAGCATCGCTCGCCCAGACCCAGCCAACCCGAAGGAGCCAACGCAGAAGACTGGGAGAGAGAGACAAGAAATGTGGTATCGGGACCATCCCGTCCTGCAGTACAGGGCTCTGCCCCCCTGCAACTGTAATAAAGAGTAGCTTGAGACCATACCTGATCTGGGGTGCTTTGTAGTTTTTTTTCCCCAATAAAGTGAAAAACTTGACCTGAAAATAGGTCAGAACAAGGCCGGCCTGCCGGTGCAGCGGTGGCGCTACTGAATGCGGCACCAGTGACTGCGGTTTGGGAGTGAACCCAGGTTGCTGGAGGGTTGTCCGGGGGGGGGGGATGATCGAGCATCCGAGGGATGCTCTCCTCCTCCGGGGAGGGATGGATGCCACTCCCACTTCAATACCACCATCTGGGTGCACACTGGTGGAGGGGCAGTTGGGAGCACCACATGGGGGGGCGGACATCGGCAGGGGTCTAGAGCAGTGTCATGTCTCACCGTGGACCATCTCCATGGACCCCATTGCATGCTGACGTCCTTGGGGAGGGGAGTAACTCAAAGAAAAATGGCCCTGCTTCCTTGACCGGTGCCGGTGCTCGGATCGGGAGCAGCCCGACACTAGGGTTGATTGGTAGGGAAGACTGAGCCTCTCCTCTCCCCTGCCCGGGGGCCCAAACCGTGGCAGGATGAGGGTAGCTCCGTCCGAGCTGCTGGCAACCGTGAGGAGGAGAGGAAGGGGCACCAAAAATCAATCAAAAAAAAGCCAGCCTGGTGGCGCTTGAGGGCTGAGGCGCTGAACACCTTACTCGCTGCACCAGCAACCTGGGTCTGGAACAAACTTGGGTCGCTGGGGTGCCAGCATGGGGGTGGGACAGGATTCAGTGAAGGTTCTCCTCTCCCAGGAAAGGGGGGTCGCCTGCCCATAGTCCCGTCGTCACCAGATGGAGGTCCGGAGATAGGCGCAGGCGACAATGGTGCGACCAGAAGGTTGGAGGGATGTCCCGCACAGTGTGCGTATGCATGACTCCACATGCATGCGTGATGTCAGGGACACACGGGGAGTGGGACTAAAAGTGAAAAATCCAAAAAGTACATATGGAGAAAAAAAAAAGGCCAGAACAAAATCAAACCATCCAAATGGTTAACATCAACAGTAACATACCCCAAATCCCACCCTCTCCCAGATAGAACATCACAACGTTACCCTCATTAGCAATACAGAAAATGTGAAACACAAAAAAAAAAAGAAGTATGGTTTATGAAATATTGAGACGTATCTCCAAAAATATATACATTATTCCCAGTTAACCTCCTTCCCACCCCAATCAGGAAATATAGAACCAGTATGCACCCATGAGGGAAAAACTGCGTGGTGTAAGAGCTGGAACTTATACACATATTGACTTCACCATGGAGATGGGAAAGATCATTCACCTCCATTGTCCCCTGGGGGGAAGTCCAAATACTATGGACCCCCGAGGCAGAGGGCGTAGGCCACACGCCTTGTGGGAAAGGCTCTCTGAGGGACTAATAAGTCCCAAAAGAAAAGAAAAAACCTTGCCAAATAGCCAAAAAAAAAAAAAAACTAAGTGGTGGCACCATGTGTGCAAAACACAGGGCTCGGAGAGCCCCCCTCCTCCGTCATGTAAGAGTTGTAAAAGCTATCTTCAAGATGAAAATCCTGTACCTCAACGCTGCATACTTGAGGACCCCTAGGTCACACTCCCAGGCTTGTAAAGGAAAAAATAAAGAAAGATAAAGGACCCTTCAAAACCCTTTAAGAGGGAGACAATAATTATAAACAACAAGGTGGCTCAGTCTGGAAAACGCCACTGGATCCTTTACACATGGAATGAAATGTGTCCCCTAAATGGGAAAACTAGGGGCCAAAAGAATACCTAGGCCCCTATTTCCATCATAGGGAGCCAGAGGTACAAAATACGAAAATTACGTACCTACCGTAATTCTTGATCTTCTCTTGTATCTTCACCATTCATTACTGCTGGGTGTAAGCTGGAGGTGTGCACCTGCCACGGGAGGTTTTTTTTTTTTTTTTTATTAAGAGGAGTCGGTGTCGATGGTGCCGCCCCCAAGAGTGACGCACCGTGTGATGTGCGAGGGGCAGCCGTTAGGTGCCGAAGACTCCTCCTCCATCCCAGTTCTGTTAGCCGGAGAGGCGAAATAAGCATAAGAAAAAAGAAGAGTGAGGCAAGAGAGCCGAGGGATAGAAAAAAGGAAAGGAAATAAACTGAAAAAGAATTAAGCCAGTACAGGACAGAAAAAGATGCCTACCCTAAGGAACCGCAGGGCCTCACTCCTGGGGCAGCTCCAAGGGAGGAACAGATAAAGGAGAGAAAGAAGAAGGTAGAAGCAAGAGGAAAAAAGAAAGAGGGATGTAGGGAGGGAAGAAAAAAATCTGTCAATTGAGGAAATGGTCTAAGGCTTATAAGCTCGGAACCAAAAACAAGGGAGCAAGGATCCCATTTGGTAAGACTGAAGAGGAGGTTCAACCGAACCACTTGAACCGTGTGGACACAAAAGGCAGAGTCTCTACACCTCCCACCATCCTCAACCCTTAAACTCTAGCAGCGAGCTCACAGACTGCCAAGGCAGAAATCCTGTGCCGAAAGGAGAGCGCTCAACTAGGAAGGGGAGAAGCTCACTAGCACCTTGTTAAGTACTAACACAGAAGTGTGTGTGTGTGTGTGTGGGGGGGGGGTGCCCTATAGAGGACATCCCTTTATGTAACGGGTAGAGTGGGAACTCAATCGGACTCCCTGGAGGCAAGGCAAAGAACAGCAACTCAAGAAATTGTAGTGCCAGGACAGCGCCAAGTAGCCGAAGCTGACACAGTAGGTGATTGAGACCTGCCACAGGGTACCTGGAAAAAGGGGACCGCACCGAGTAAAGAGCAGTCTCTAACTGTGAACTGAACAACATGGCTAAAAAGAGCCAAGAGGTCACCCCTAAGGGTAATCAGAAAGAGTTCCCCCAGGACAGATAAAATTCCACTCATTCTCTGTTCCCCAGAAGGGAGGGATCCGTTCAGAAGGACAGAAGAAAAAACAAGATAGGTTTTTTTTTGGCTTAAAGGCCAAAGGAGAAGGAGGAGGAGGAACAAGCAGGGAGGGGGAGATGCCGAAGTAGGAGGCCCGTGAGGGGATGGTGGGAGGGAATCAGTACTGAATGGTGAAGATACAAGAGAAGATCAAGAATTACGGTAGGTATGTAATTTTCATATCTTCCCTTGTCAGTCTTCACCATTCATTACTTCTGGGTGAGTACCAAGCCCCCACCCCCCGAAGGGGGTCTGGATAGACCCTGAGGGAACAGATCCCTCAGCCTCCTACTGGTGAAAAGCAGGAAGGGGAAGACCCTAACCAATACACTAGGAAGTCTAAGGTGGATGAGGAGGAGGAGATGTCCTCCGTGGGCTGGGAGAGGGAGGTTGCCCCTGAAGAAGCCTCCTCACCCTGTGGGAAAAAAAGGTGGGTTCCCCGGAAGGCAGAGTTAGTCACCCTATGCTGGGCAATGGTTGACAGTCTGGAGAGATGAAGCCATGCTATCCGCCTAATGCAGATTGCTGTCCCTACTAGTCTGGACGCCACCTTGTTGGCATTGTAGGATGTCCTCGCTTGGTGCCTTGCAAGCTCCAGACCCGGTGCAGAGAGGGCAATGGCTTGTCTAGACTGTTCTGAGTCAGGCAAAGAGGCTAAGACCTGAGCCAGCATTGACCATAGATGCCTGTTTTAAGCAGCGTGGTGAGCCTGATGAGATGAGATGCATAACAGTGCATGACCGGAAGAGAAAACCTTTCGTTCCCACTGGTCGAATTCAGCAGAATCCGAATCCGGAGGCCTGTCCTGCACCAGGTGCCGAAGCCCGGAAGGACTGTCTAGGGACGTCAAACCTAGAGACTCGTGGGGGACACAATACCATCTCCTGCAGTCTCCCGGGGCTGGAGAAGGAGTGGCTGGAGACTGCCAGGTGCAGATGTATGCCTCCCGGAAGGGGATTGGCCAGGAAGGCACCACCAGATGCCAAGCACTGAATTCACTAAGAAAACCACGCGTCTGCCGCTCAGTATTGTCCCTACAGATGTAAGAGATACAAAGCTCTGAAACCATCCTCGAAAGGAAACGCTGATAGTCTGTGAAATCAGCATCAGAGGAAAGGTGGACAGAAGGTTCCTCCTCCTCAGAGGAGGAAGACGAGGAGGAAGTGGAGCTCGAATGGTCAGAAGACTCCTGCGGCGGGGGAGACAGGCGGGGAAACCTGTTCGTCCATGGCCCTGACATAGGACGGGAAGGCCGCCGCAGAAGCTCTGAACATCTCCCATGTTAATGGCCCAGTGGGCCCCACATGGTCTGGGAGAGAGGGTGGTGGTTGCAGAGGGATGGGTGAGGGCACTTAATAGCATGTGTCCAGCCTCTGCCAGGGCTCTGGAATCCAGTAATGACACTGCCAAGACTGGGGACCCTGAGATTGTGCCGGGTTGTATAGTAGAATGGGTAAGAGACAACTCTGGAAAGAGCCCTGAAGGGGAATCTCCCCTGTGATGCGGCTGGGATTGCATGAGTCCAGAAGGGCAACCCTCAGAACTGCCACCAGAAGGCACTTTAGAGATCTTAAGAGAAAGGCGAGGATCAGCGCAGCGACTCCTCCCCACACCCCGCAGGGTGGGGGGGGGATTGTTGCCGCTCTTGACCTCTGCCCCTCAATCCTTCAGACTCCGAATCAGCCCTCTTCCTCGTGACCAGTGGTGGAGGTCCCTGCCCAGTGAGACCCCGAAGGGGAACTCGCTGAGGCACAGTCCTCCCCCTCTGCTGAAGGACCCAAGCAGCACCAGGAATGGCAGCTGCAAGGGACCTGTGAGAAGAGGGTATCCTCTCAGGAACACCAGAAGGGTCCACCAAGGAAGACTCCAGGTCACCCCTAAGCATGGAATCATCCAGGCTAACTAGCTCTGGGGACTCTGGGAGAGGAACACTGGAACGTCTAGACCTGCGGCCTACAGGAGGTTCTGAGCCTGAGTACTCTAGCCGTACCATGGCCCAGCACGGCACTGCCAAAGTCCCCGGGGCTGCGAACAGCGCTGAGGCCCAAGATGGCACCGCTGATGGCGCCGCCCGAGTCCCCAGCACCGCGGAAGGTGCCAAGGCCCAGTGCGGCACTATCAACGGTGCCTCCCGAGTCCCCAGCACCGTGACCCAGAATGGCACCGCCAGCAGCGCTGTCAGAGTCCCCAGCACCATGAGCTGCGCCAGACTCCACGACAAGGGCAGACGGGAACGAGGGTCCACCAGAACCGGACCCCACAACCGGGGGCCGCGACACCGAGGGAGCCTGCACCTCCACGGAGGTGATTGCCAGGAAGGTGCCAATGGCGTGACCCCGGGAGGGATCACGCTGTTCCTCTGGCGCCGAAAAATAAACCTCCTCCTCGGTAAGGCTGGAAGTGGAGGAGGCTTCCTCCTCACTGAGCCGTATAGATCCAGGAGGAGACCTGGAGGAAGGGTCAAGTGATCTTGCCTGGGAAGCCCTCGGACGATGTCGTCCTCCGAAAGTCAGTGGAGCTCGTCCAACTTTAAACGTGCGGACTTTCAACACACGGCAATCCATGGAGAAGCAGGTGTCGCAATGATCCATATCATGGTAGGGTCCCAGGCACTGGAGACAAATATCATGACAGTCTGTGATGGAAAACTGCCGGCCACAAGGGCACCAACGCATACGGGCACAGCCCACCTTAGACTAGTGTTTTGCCCCCGAACCAGACATGATGCTAAACAATTAAGGAAAAACACAGAAAAGCTCTCGGCGTCGTTGAAATAATATAGAAAAACAGAACGGTCTTACCGGTTGACGACGTCGAGAAAATGGGATGAAGACTTCGAGAAAAATGTAGCCTATGACGCGGTACTTAATTCGGCTCCATGTAGCAGGTGCAACCTCGACGGCGGGAGAAACAGAACTGGGATGGAGGAGGAGTCTGCAGCGCCTAGCTGCCGCCCCTCGCACATCATGAGGTGTGTCACTCTTGGGGGTGGTGCCTTCGGCGCTGACTCCTCTTAAAAAAAAAAAAAAAATCCCATGGCAGGTGTGCGCCTCTGGCTTACAGCCAGCAGTAATGAATGGTGAAGACTGACCAGGGAAGATCAAACAGACTCTCCATTCCCTTTGCTAACAAAAGCACAACATTCTGTTTGCATAAAATAATAAACCTATACAAGAAAACTGATGTAAGATATTGATCTCATAGCCAGCATTAAATCTCCAAAAGAAGAAGCAGATTTATAAGTTTATAAAGGAGGTCACAAATAAGTCAAAACCTTGCAATAACAAGAGAGCCATAGCTCCAACCAACAGCTGCTTGGGATGTCCAGAAATGAAGTGCCAGTAAACAAAAGTCATGAAAAGTCTGCCAATCTCAGACATTATTCATTTGTATCAGAACCAGGACCTCAGGAATAATGACCAGGTCTATATGAGAGCAGGGCTCTTTACAACGTGGTGGGCAAGCCACTACTTTACAAGATGTTGCCCACTAAAGTCCCCTGATAGGGGTAAAAGTTGTACCTGGTCTCCCATTTTCAGTTCAGAGACCTAAAAAAAAGATCAGTGGCTGGGATAGTGGTGGGGTAGACCAGAGGAGTGGGGTGGGCAGATGACCCAGAGGCTCACAATAACGTAAAGTCCCTGAATTCCAGGCCCCTAATCTCTCTCCCAGCTGGACCGATCAGGCTCTACCACCTGGAGAAGACACAAACAGCTGCACTGGGGCCTGAGAGACTATAAAGGACCCCGCCAATCGCAGAGCCGAGGCCGCCAAGGTCGTCAATGTTCTTTTTTTTTTTATATATACTTTCTTTATTGATAAAGTGCATGATATACAGACAGTCAATATCCTTGCATTTCTTTCTTTACATACAGTGGTTTCCAAACTGTCTGTTATTATCAGAATCACTTTTTGCATGAAATATACACTTAATTAATGTATAACTTTAACAGTCAAAACTCTTGGCACTCAAAGGATAATTTCATTTTATTTTTATTTTTCATACTTGTTAGCCAGATGAGCAAACTGCCCATTTTCACAAGCGACAAGTAAACAAATAATTAGTACAAAACATAAACATTAAAAACATAAGACTTACAATGTAAAATGGAATACATATTAGAAACAATTACAATCATTTTGACTGTTTAACCATTCAGAAAAACTTTTCTTAAACATTTGTACAGTCCCTGCATTAATCATTTTGTGTGGGATACCATTAAAGATTATTATTGTCCTATATATCACTGACTTCTGACCAATAGATTTTTTATAAAGGGGGATTCTAAATAAGCCCTTGAACTTGGACCTAGTTTCAATATAACTCTGCTGAGAAGGGATAAGATCCTGAATTACCTGGGTTCTTTTAAACAAAAAGTTCAGAGTTTCAAATTTATTCTATCAGAAAGGGAAAGACAGTTAGCTTCTCTTAGTAGGACACAATGATGTGTTCTCATGGGACAACATGTCATGAAACGTAAAATACTATTATATGTTATCTGTAATTTCTGAACCAATTTATCACTATTCCAGAATAAATCAAGAGACCACAGTCAAGAACGTTTAATAAAAGACTATGACAAAGAAGTCTGCGAGATTCAGGGATGATAAAGGATTTAATCCTTAATAACATCCCGATTCTCTGATTAATTTTTTTTAATAGTCTTGGCTACATGTTGATCAAATGAAAGGTGAGAATCCAGGGTCACCCCCAGGTAACTGAAACTATCTACAAGTTCAATACGATTCCCCACTAGATCAGTGATCTGAAAATTTGTCACTATTTTTCCTGGTAACAGTAAAAAACATGCATTTAGTTTTCAGTGAATTCAATATAAGGTGGCGGAAAGACAACCATTTTTGAACGTTTTCAAAGTCCTGCTGGACTATATAAAGGGCTTGATCTGGAGTGTTTCCTTCAGAAAAAAGTACCACATCATCTGCATACATAATAAGTCTAGACCCTGTAATTGATGAAAGAGCAGCGTTAACAAAAAGGGAAAACAATAAAGGGCCCAAAATTGAGCCTTGGGGTACCCCACAGGATATCAAATGAGAATCAGAACTACACTGACCAATAATGGTCTTATGCTTCCTGTTGTTAAGATAACCTCCAATCCAGATAACCTCCAATCCAAGAAATTACTTCCTTGGAGAGATAAACTTCGTTTAGGGCCCTCAACAAGAGGGTATGGTCAACTAAATCAAAAGCCTTGGTGAGATCCACGAGTATTGCAGCAACGGAGTGCCCTAAATCAAGGGAGCCCCGTATGCTGATCGTGAATCCCAACAAGGTGGTCTCAGTATTGTGAAATTTTTTGAAACCATGTTGACAACTTGACAGCAGATCATAACCTGTTAAAAAAAACTGAATTTGGTCGAAGACTATTCTCTCCAGGATCTTTAATAGAGGCAATAAAAGGGAAATGGGTCTATAGTTGGAAACAATGGTTTTACTACCAGATTTATTTATGGGTTTGATAAGTGCTAATTTCCAAATCTGTGGAAAAAACATTATGACATGAAGAATAATTGAAAACAGAAGTGAGAGGAATAGCTAAGGCTTTAATTCCTTTTTTAAGTAATCTGAAATCAATCCCATCCTGGCCTAACAACGGTTTAGGTCTATTCTTAAGTACATCATTAGTGACCATTTCAGGAGTTAATACGTGAAAACAGAAGAGGGGATGATTTTTAATAGGTTCCTCCTCTATAACTGGATATATGTTTAGAAAATTTAAAGGGTTTTGAAAAGTTTTGAGGCCCCCAAAATAATCATTGAACATTTTAGCTATGCAGGTAGGGTCACTAATTAATTGTTCACCATCTTGAAGAGTTTTAACAGTTTCCGCAGTAACGTTTCCCAGGAGATTATTCAATGTTTGCCATGTTTGTTTTGGACTGCCAAAGAATTATACTTATTTTTGGAAAAATCCATTTTTGCCTTTCTAATGGAAGCCTTGCATCTATTCCTAAGAATTGTATAACCAATCAAAAGATTAGGATCATTATCTTTTTTAAAAAGTTTCCATGCTTTATCACCTTGCTTCATTAGCACCCTTAATTCCTTGGTAACCCATTCTTTTTTGTTTCCTCTGATTCTCATTTTTCTGAGTGGGGCAAGTTGGTTAGTTACCTGATTAAATAACTGACTAAAGGTTATTAGTTTTAAATTAACAACATGAATATTATCAAGACAAGACCAATCAATTTGTTCACAAGCACTAGTCATGATACAAGGGTGACCCCATAAATGTTTCTTGTTTCGATGTAAATTGGGGGCAAGAATGCTGTTTTGAAGTCCACCTACACTACACAGGGCTGTGGTCACTAATTACATCAGATAACACTCCAGAATAAATTATTTTGGTTGGATGGGTTACTACAACCCAATCTAATATGGTCCCCCCACCAGTCTTATAATTAAATCGAGTAATCTGAGAAATTAACTGCTGTACTCCAAGTTCTTGAAAGCAATCTAAAATATGAGAATTTTGATCAATGTCCCAATTACGGTTAAAGCCTCCCATTAAAATCCATTCCCTGTTAATTGGTATCAATTTCCTAACTTCAGATACAACCTCAAGTCCCTGTTTAATACAACGTGGAGGAATATAAAGGGATGTAACCGTGAGATGTTTATTCCGGCCTAAGAGCAAATTAACAGAAATTATATCACATCCTGATCCACAGGGATGGGGGGGCCAGCTCCAATGCCTTAAGACTAGTCTTAATATAAACCGCAACCCCCCCTTTTTTTTCCTAATCTATCCTGTTTGAATAAATTATAATTTGGAAAGGATATCTCATTATTGTGTATCCTGTCCGTTAACCAAGGTTTCTGAGAGGATTATGACATCATAGAAACATAGAATTTGATGGCAGATAAGGACCGCTTGGCCCACCCAGTCTGCCCATTTCCCTACCTAATGGATAAGCCACAGATCCTAGTTAACCAGCAGCCTACTTTTTTCTACCCCCAACCCCTAGAATTGCCTTATGACTGTCCCATGCATGCTTGAATTCAACCACTGTTTTTGACTCCACAACCTCCTCCGGAAGGCCGTTCCATGCATCCACAACCTCTGTGAAAAATACTCTTACATTACCTCTGAGCCGCCTCCTCTATCTTCAAATTGTGCCCCTTTGTTCTTGCACATCTTTTTTGAAAGATGCTACCTCTTGGACTTTGTTGATTCCCTTGAGGTACTTGAAAGTTTCTATCATGTCCCCTCTCCCTCCTTTCCTCGAGGCTATACATATTAAGCTCCTTTAGTCTCTCTTCATATGTCTTCTGGTGCAGACCCTGCACCATTTTAGTTGCCCTCCTCTGGACAGCTTCCATCTTGTCTATGTCCTTATGGAGATTGGGTCTCCAGAACTGCACACAGTACTCCAGATGGGGTCTCACCAGCTGTCTGTACAGAGGGATTACAACTTCCTATTTTCTACTGGTGATGCCTCTCCCTATGCATCCCAGTATCCCCCCAGCCCTCCTTACTGCTCTCTCACATTGCTTGCCTACCTTTAAGTCATCTGATATGACTACCCCCAGGTCCCTTTCCATTTTTGTTGTTGTTAGTATCTCACCCCCCATTGTGTACTCTTCCCTGGTTTTTGTTTCCAGGTGCATTACCTTGCACTTCTTAGCATTGAATCTAAGCTGTCATACATTTGACCATTCCTCTAACCCTGCCAAGTCCTTCTCATCCTTTCCACCCCACCTTGTGCATCAATTCTGTTGCAGATCTTTGTGTCATCTGCAAAGAGATATACTTTTCCTTCCAGTCCCTCTGCAATGTCAGCTATAAAGACATTGAAGAGGACCGATCTAATACTGAACCCTGCAGTACCCCACTAGTAAACCCCTTTCTTCAGAGTGGACTCCATTTACTATTACCCTCTGTGTTCTATTCTCCAGCCAATTCTTTACCCAGGCTATCATCTTGGGACCCACTCCCAGGCTGGCTAACTTGTATATTAATCTTTTGCATGGGACTGAGTCAAATGCCTTGCTAAACTCTAGGTAGGCCATGTCCACAGCCCCTCCCTGATCTACTACTTTGGTCACCCAGTCAAAGAAATCTATTAGCTTCGTCTGGCATGATCTTCCCACTGTGAATCCATGCTGCCTTGGGTCCTGAGCCCCTCTGGCCTCTAGGTACTCAACAAGTCTTTCCTTCAGAAGTGATTCCATCATTTTCCCTATCACTGAGGTTAAACTAACAGGTCTGCAGTTTCCCGTCAAATTCTATGTTTCTATCATCGAAATCATGTTGTTCAGCCCATGCCTCAAATAATGACCATTTAGCTGTTAAACGTTGGACATTTAGATATACTATCTTAAGAGAGGACTTCGATACATTGTCAAGGCCAACATATTGTGTTGGACCAGGGTGAGGGTGTGCAGAACCTGACAAAAGAAGCAATAATAAAATCATACGTCTAAGGAAAGATTTCCATTTTAGTTGATCTGATTTTTTACATAAACCCCTCAAGTTTTTTAGACATAGTAGGGATACCCAGTCTACAGAGGACAATTAAGTCGCTATAATCAAATCTAAATAATGTGTGTACTGGCTCATTTGCCAGGACTGGGTTTAACAAACTGGGGGATTTGGAACTAAAACTCCCTCTTGTGTAATTTATATTGAATCCATCAATGCTTTCATTTAATAACCCAGAGTTTACAGGTGACACTATCCCCATGGGCCAATGAACCACATAGAGAAACAATACAAACTCCAAACCCCTCATTTTTCAAAACAACAATCACTCTCATATAACTATAAAACAAATACTAAAATAAAATGATCAACCTGCAAGTCTTATTCTAAATGAAATATAATTTTAAACTCAAACATATGTATTCCCCTTATAATATACAAATAATAAACTTCTAAAGAACACTATTAAAATGCTGGCATATCAAATAACATGATTTAACAAACTAAACCAATGGTCAATTACGGTATGTCAGCTAATACAAATAAAACTATCTCACTAACTGATTACTACTTTAGCTAACCTAAAATATTTTCTATGCCGAGTGGCGCTCACCACTTACGCTCGCGCTACTGCGCTCGCATCGGGAAGTCAGGTTTCAACCATTTCCTGGGGATAGCTTTATTGTATGCCACCACCGTTATAGACCATATATATAGGGAGTGGGGATTCTTGATTTACAAAGGTGAGAACCCCAGAACCAGGTGCTGCAGGCCTAGGGGGTGTTGAAGGCCAAAAAGGGAATTAATTTCTCTGTCTATTCCCTGTTGAAAGGGGTCCAATATTGGGCATTGAAAGAAAATATGCGAATGTGTGCCGTTTTGTTCCCCACAGCTCCTCCAGCACCTCGCCTCCGAGATATTCCCCCATTTTAGTTGCAGTTTTGGGGTTATAAAATATCTTACTTGCACCTTCCAAAGATACTCTCTCTATAGTGGGGATGTTACCCTTGTGGTACCCGCACATATCCATAGCCATTCCTTATCTGTAAGATGGAAACCCGCCTCTGCCTCCCATCTAGCAACAACTGTGGTGGCTGCCCCAGATTTATGATCATTTAGGAAGAGCTAGATAGAAGATATTACCTTCTTGGGTGTTGTGAGTTTTAATAAATCCCCTAGTCATGGTCCCTGGGGCAGTAATGAGTCGTCTGCTCTTCCCTGACGTAAACGAGCCTGTATGTATGTTTGCATTTGAAGAAAATATGTACTGTCTCCTTCCATCCAGCCAAAGGTCTCCCTACATTCCTTAAATGACTTTAAGCAATCTCCTCTCATCAGCTGAGCTGGGCACTGAACTCCCCTCCTAGCCTGCCTGATATACCACTGGTCCAGAGTCCCTGGTGCAAAGTCTTTTGTTTTAATAAACCATTTATATTTCCATATCTCTTCTTTTACCATTGGGTACTAGCTAAAGTTATCCCGGGCATAAAGAGAAGTCTGCATTGCCTTGTAGAGGGTAGGAACTCTGTCCTGTGGTTGCTCAAACAATAATGATCTGACCGAACAACCTGAAACAGGCTCCCTTCCAAATCCTGCCAATGTGCCTGTACTCCTGGCAAATCCCACAACAAGGCCCACTTGACTTAAGCAGCCAGCCAATATTCCCCAAGATCTGGAAAAGCCCACCCCAAACTGTTTCCCAGCCATAAGTAATGCTCGTCTTACCCTCGACTTCTTATTGGCCCATATGAATTTAAAAATCTTTCTTAAGGTTTCAGCAAACCACTTCCTTGTAACCATTGCTGAAGCACATTGGAATATATATAAAAATCTGGGTAAGATGTTCATTTTAATGGCCTGTATCCGCGCATACATTGGCAATGGTAAAATAAGCCATCTTCTCATATCTTTCTCCACCTGCTTTAGAATGGGGGCATAGTTATCAATAAATATCTCTTTATTGGTAGTTCTTAAGACTATTCCAAGGTATCTGAGGGACGGCATCTCCCACCTCATCAGGAATCTCAACTTAAACCCTGCAGTGGGCTTAAAATGAAACCTCAATATCTCAGTTTTAGCAGTATTGAGTACATATCTTGAAAGGGGGAGGAATTGTTCGATGACCTTCATCACTTTTGGGAGCGATGTCTCCAGATCAGTCAGATACAGCAGAATATCATCCGCATATAATGCAATTTTATATTCTGTCCCCCATATTTTAACTTCCTGAATATCTGTGTCTAGCCAAATTGTCTAAGCCAAGGGTTCGATATAGAGGGCAAACAACAAAGGTGACAGCGGGCACCCCTGCCCAATCGGATTACCCTTGACAGAGTGCCATCTGAAAGGGCATATGCTTGGGGGTCAATTACAATCTTCTAACCAATGCTACAAACTGCGATGAGAACCCAAACCCGACAAGGACCTGATATAAATATTCCCAATCAACTTTATCAAAAGCTTTTTTAGCATCTAAGCTCACCATCAGAGTGGAAGTCAAACCATTATTAAGATGGTCTATTATATGTAAAGTGCGGCGTACACTATCTGCTGCTTGTCGGCCCTTTATAAAACCTGTTTGATCTCTATGCACCACCTCTGTGATGATATTTTCTAATCTTCTGGCAATGACTGCCATAAAAACTTATAATTCACATTTAATATAGAGATTGGTCTGTAAGAGTTGCACTGGGTAGGGTCCTTGCCGGGCTTGGGTGTCACTGATATCATAGCCTGCCTCCAAGAGGGGGGAAGGTTTACATCTTCAATCAAAACCTCCTGATAGGTTGAAAGAAGTAACGGCTCACATCCTCCCTAAATTGTTTTATAAAACTCAGCCGGTAGGCTGTCCGAGCCCGGGCATTTCCCTGTTTTACTTAAACCAATTTCCAATTGTACCTCTACTAATATTACTGGTTGCATAAGAGCCTGTTCCATGCCTCCAAGATGTTCGAGAGCTGCAAATGGGCTCAAAAAACTGTTGTATGTGATCACCCCCTGGGCTCTGCTGTCTAGTATAGAGTGAAGCATAGTAATCTGCAAAAGCAGAAGATATTCCCAGTAGGGCCTTTATTTTACTATGGGTGAATGGGTCTATTATATACTGTATACGTGCCCTTGCCCTCCTAGCTCTGAGATGGAGGGCCAACAATTTCTGGGCCCATGGGCCTCCTTCATAATACCTCTGCTTTAGGAACTGTAAGTTCTGTTTTACCTTATAATCTACATATTAAGTTCCCTTTTAAGTCTCTTCAATTCCTGTCCCCTTTTCCTCTCTAATCTTTTTTTTGTTGCTGATTCTCCAGTTCCTGTACCTTTGCTTCTAACTGCTTTTGTTTTTCCTGTCTCTGCTTTTTTTTTTTTCGCTGAGGCCATAGCAATGAATTTCCCTCTCAGAATAGCCTTGACGGTATCCCATAGTATTCCTTTGCTCACTTCCTCTCTTGTATTATCCATCACTGCCTGTCTTGTAAGAACTGGAATTTGTTCCACCACTTCAGGGTCATTTAGCAGAGATAAATTTAATCTCCAAAATGATTGTTTCTTGGGCATCTGTAGGGTAACATGGAGAGTGAGTGGGGCATGGTCTGAAAGGTCTATTACACCCCGGAACATTTTTGAACCTGTGCGATAGATTCTTTTTTTTTTTAAACTTCAAGTTTATTAAATGTCAGATAATAACAACCTCTTTTACAAATTAATAAAATTACATCTTTTCCATCTGACTGAAAAACATAACCAAGTAATCCAAAACTGCACATATAGTATATTTTCTGATAGTTAAAAGTATGAACTGAACAGGATATCCTTTCACTACTGTATGTTCTATTCTATATTACATCCATCAACATATAATAAAAAAAGAAAAAACAGCAGTACAATACAGTGCATGTCCAACTTTACATAAATACAACCAGACACCGGCATCTCAGAGTTTCTTTCCTATCTTTAATAACCTTTACAACCTGGTGTAGAACTCATAGGTCCTCTTGGGGGTATCTAATATCTGTTGTAAATATTCGTGCCAAGGCGACCATATGTTAACAAATGTTTCATTCTGTAGTCTCAGAGTATAAGTGATATGTTCCATTGATTCTAGTTGAGTCATTCTGGACCTCCAGTCAGCGAGCGTGGGAGGGGATATAGATAACCACTTTGACGTAATGCACTTCAATGCTGCCACCCTCATCATGTGGGCCAATTTAGTGGACTGTCTAGATCCAAAAAGTAAGGTCGGGAGCCCCAGTATCAGGTCAGTTCCCGTAAAAGGGACCTGCAGGCCTGTTATAAGTTGTGTGTGGGTGTGTATTTCCTTCCAGAATGGTTGTAATACCGGACACTCCCAAATTGTGTGTGTTTGGAACCCCGTGGTTCGACAACCCCCCCAGCATATCTCCGACTGTTGAGGACCAAAATGTTTTACTACAGCGGGGGTGAGAAAGTATCTCAGGAGAATTTTCCAACAAAATTCTCTCCATGTTGGAGAACTGGTTACCTGCCACCCTCTACTCAATCTTCTTTCCCAGTGACTGGGAGATATTGTTGTGCCTAACTCCTCCTCCCATTTATGTTTCAGTTGTATTAAGCCTGTTTTGTTGGTATCAAGTATTATTTTATAAAGTTGAGAAAGAGGGTGGAAGCCATCTTTGATTATGATATTGAGATAGAAGAATTTTTCAAGTTCTGTTTTGTCTCTACATCTCATTTATAATCTATTATCTGATATTATGTAGTGGCGAATTTGGAGGTATCTAAAATGGTCTTTTCTTCGAAGATTAAATTTGTCTTTTAATTGTGCAAAGGATAAACAGTTTCTATCCCTTATACATTGTACAAATGTGGAGAGACGTTGTGTAGCCCAGTAACAGTATCCCGAGTCTGACCTGGGTGGAGTGAAAGAGGGCTCGAATCTTATCAAAGATAGCGGGCCCAGGCCTTCCGGGGTCCGGGTTAGTTTTCTGAGTTTTTTAAGAATTACCAAAGAGTGACCAACCCATGGGTTCGTTACTGGGATTAGTGCATTTTTCGGTATATTATTAGTAGGGAGAGTCCAAAGGGCCCAGCCCCTGACAGAAGACTCCTCCAAGGGGTACCACCCTGATTCCTCCCTGCGCTTGGCCCATGTGCACAATTGTGCCCCTTGGGCTGCCAGAAAATAGAAACAGAAGTAGGGAAGGGCAATGCCACCCCTTTCTCGGGGAGCCTGAAGAATGTTCCTGGCTAATGTGGGACGCTTGTTGTTCCATAGGAATTTCTGGGTCACACCCTGCAATGTTGTCCAGAACTCTCTAGAGGGCTGCAAGGGGAGGATCTGAAACAGAAACAGGAGCCTGGGTAAGGCATTCATTTTAAGCACTTGTGATCTCCCATATAATGTTAAAGGCAATATCTGCCAATTAGCCATGTTTGCCTGAAGGTTTTGGAGTAGCTATAGATCATTATTTTTGTAAAGGTGGGTCAAGTCTACCGAAATATTTATACCAAGATACCGGATCATATTTTTTTCCCCCATGTGAAGGGGAAGGATCTTTTACATGCACTGGAGAGGGACCCACTTAAAACAAGAGTCTCTGACTTGGTGAGATTGATCTTATAGCCGGCAAGAGCACCATATACCTCAAGCATCTTAAGAAGTTCTGGAACTGAAGTTTCTGGATGAGAGATGAAGAGGAGGGAATCGTCTGCATATAACGCAATTTTTTGGGTATGACTCTCTACCTCCACTCCCTTAATCCGAGGGTTTGTTCTAACATCTATTGCCATTGGCTCGAGGGAGAGGGCAAAAAGCAGAGGAGAGAGGGTGCAGCCCTACTTTGTCCCCCGCAACAGGGGAAACCTCTCCGAGAGATGACCATTGACCTTTACTCTGGCCTCCAGAGCCTTGTATAATGCTTTGATAACATTTAGGAATTTATCCCCTAGACCAAATTTCTTCGATGTCTCTCCCAAAAACACCCAGTCGGCCCTGTCAAATGCCTTCTCAGCATCCATACTTATAGCTAGTTGGGGATCTATGTTACCCTTTTGGGCCAAGATTACATTCAACAGGCATCGTATGTTGTCCTGTAGGTAGCGGCCTGATATAAAACCTGTTTGGTCCCTATGGAACAGGGACCCGACTACCAGTTGGAGCTGGTCTGCCATGATCCCCATAAAAAGTTTTAAATCTGTTGGGAGCAGGGAGATTGGTCGATATGACTTGCAATCAGCTGGATCTTTACCGGGTTTCAGGATAACTGAGATCTGGGCCTGGTTCCATGATCTAGGTTCTGCCCCCTCTCCCCCCAACAATTAATTGAAGGTATTAGATAATACCGGCAGGAGGGGATCCAGAAACTCCTTATAGAATTCTGCCACATATCCATCTATCCATCCCTGGGGCTTTACTATTCTTTAATTGTTTAATTTTCTGCGTTATTTCCAAGTTGGAGATGGGAACTTCTAGCCCTGCTTTCTGCTCTTCTGTTAGTGTGGGGAGTGGTAGCTTATCTAGATAGGCCGTAGTTGCTTCTAAGTGACCCTGGCCTCTCTCTGCTTGATATAAAGAAGTGTAGTACTTTTGAAACTCAGTCGTAATGAGAGTAGGGGTTAGAATTGTTGCACCATCTCCTTCAGATCTAAGATTGTGGAACTGCTGTGTAACTGAACTTCTCTGCTGGGACTAAAGTAGAAGAACTTTTGTATTTGACTTTTAATTTAGGGTAAAAAAACTAACATACAAAAAAAAGTGTGTGTTTGGGTTAACTGAACTGAATGGGTATCTGAAGAGTTATCTAGGTGTAAATCTCAGGTGACTGAAAGGACTTAACTGCTGTGAGGTTTAAATTACTTGTAGAAAGATCTGGTAAGTAGGGGGAGTGGCTTAGCTAGAAGGAAGCTACATTTAAAGACTGCCTTACAAAGTTTCTGCTAATAGCTTGGCATAAGACACCAGGAGAAAGGACTGCTGTGTGACTGAACTTCTCTGCTGGGACTATATTGCCCTCCTTCCTCCCACCCAAAGCTAGTTCTATTTTTATAGGCACAGAATTTGACTGACAACAGGAACTTTTGTTTAGTTGCAGGAAGTGAGTGATCACAGAACCACCAAGGACCCACCATCCTAGAAGGGCAAGAGTAGCCTCCGCCCCCTCTAGCTGCTGGAGGTCTGCCTCTGAGCAAGTAAGTGGTCTATCATGAAATATAGGATATTCTTGTCTCAGAACAGGAAGATCAGGAGCTTAAAGGGCACACAGGCAGAAAGTAAGGAGAGAGAAAATAAAACAGAGGAAAGAGTAAGGATTGCAAACAGTTAAGGGCCAGAAATAAGTCATGATTGCAGTGGTGTGCAGTGCAGTGGCTGTGGAGCAGCAGTCTTCCGGGAGATGTTCTGAGGATGCGGTGTTGTCCCATCTGCAGGCACCCTCTGGGCTGAGGGGGAGGTTGCTCATCCCAGGCTGAGCTGGCCAGGATCTGTGGGACCTCCTCTTCCATCCAGGGACCACCAGTGCCACTGCCGCTGCCTCAAGAGGTTGCCAAGAAAGAGGAGCAGTTGGACCACAGTGGGCTCAGGGAGGGTGAGGGTGGTGGAACAGAGGCGCATCCCTCCCATTGTACCCTCTCCACAACCCCTATGCCATTCTGGCAAAGTGTGATCTCTCTATGGGAGGCACCCACAGTGGAGACCAAGGAGGATGTTGGGAACCTCCACAAAGGAGACCCACAGGAGGGTGGCAGGGACCCCTGCAGGAAGGAAACAACTCCTGGTGGGGACTCCATTGTTAGGAAGGCAGAACTGGGGAGGAAGGAGAGGAGGTGGCGTTCTGCCTGGCACCATGGCTTGCAGGGACAGGAAGCTTAACTCAGGATTGGCCGGAGCAGCTGCACAGGGAGGGAGCTGGATGTCATTGTCCACCTAGGGACAAATGACCTGGCTAATAAAGGGATTAGAGAAGTGCAGGAAGAGTTTGTGGAATTGGGGAGGGGCCTTAGTCAAGTAGCACGCACGGTAACCTTCTCGGAGGTGCTACCCATCTATGGCATAGGAGAGGCTAGGGTGTTCCAGACCATGGGATTCAATCAGTGGTTGAAAAACTGGTGTGGAGCTCAGGGGTTTGGCTTCATTGGGGACTGGGGGTCCACCTGAAGTGATGCAAGCCTATACTGGCATGATGGGCTGCATCTGTCCGGGAGGGAACTAGATCCTAGGTGATAGGTTTAAATGCTTCATTGGCAAGCTTTTAACCAGCTAAGGGGAGGCACTGAAAGGAGCAGGAAAATCCTAGCCCCCCAAATAATCACGTAGTAAAAGGCAAACACCAACATAGAGGTGTCGATAGGAAGAAGGGCAGGGGTAAATGAAGAAAGTGACAAAGGCAAGAAGGACAGGGATGGGGCAAAGGGAGTAGGCCATCAGGAAATGGAGGGTAATGAGTACCAATGCTCGTAGTCTGGGCAACAAGCTCCTGAGCTGATGGCCTTAATGGAAGAGGGATGCCTGGATATCGAGAGTCACAGAAACATGGTACACAGAGAACCATGACTGGGATGTTAACATACCAGGGTACATAACCTACAGGAAAGACAGGCAGGGGAGAAGAGGGGAGAAGTAGTTTCATGTAAAGGAAGGGATAAAAGCAACTGAACAAAAGAGTAAACAGGAGGAGAGGAGGCACTGTGGGTCACCTTGGAGACTGGAAAGGGCACCACAATCCGCACAGGGGTTGTGTACAGACCCCCATGTCAGGGGGAAGGAATGGACAAGGATATGATAGAAGGCATTCTTAGAACGGAAGAGAAAGAGGAGATACTGTTGATGGGAGACCTGAATATGCCAGATGTTAACTGGAGCACATTTGCTGCAGCCATATCCAAGAGCAGGGCCATTCTTGATGCCCTACAGGTGGCAGGCATTAGACAGCTAGTTTCGGAACCCACTGTGAGGGAGCAACCTTAGACCTCGTGACTTCAAACGGGGGCAGTGAGAGGATCTCAGATCTAGAAGTGGGTTGCCATCTGGGGACAAGTGACCATCAAACAGTGTGGTTCACATTAAACTCAGCTACAGAGTCAAGCCATACAAAAGTGAGGGTACTGGACTTTAGGAGGGCTGACTTTGGCAAGATGGGAGAGTGCCTCAGAAAAGCACTAGCAAACAGGCTAGAAGGAGGTGTGGAGCAACAATGGGGAATCATCAAAACTGCCATCACAGAGGCAACAAGCCTTTGTGTGAAGCAAATGAACAAATCAAAACGAAAGAAAAGCCACTATGGTTCTCAAAAGAGGTGGCTGTGAAAGTCAGGAAGAAAAAGATAGCATTCCGGAAGTATAAGGAAACACAGAAGGAGCAGGACAGAGAGCTGTACCAGTTAAGGCAGAAGGAAGCAGAGAGGAAGTCAGAATAGCAAAGGCCCAAACTGAGGAAAAGATAGCCAACTCAGTTAAGAAGGGGATAAAACCTTTTATAGGTACATCAGCGCGTGAAAGACAAAGGGAGGATAGTGAGGCTGAATAGAATGAACAGTGGGTGGGCAGAGGGGACAGTGAAAGCAGGAATACTGAACTAATATTTCTGCTCAGTATTCACAAAAGAGGAGGGGAAGTGCCTAATCCAATTAACATAAGCACTTTGATAGGGGGTCGATCCCAGTCCTTTCACAGAAGAAGGGGTTCTGCAAGAACTCCTAAACTGAAGGTGGACAAAGCAATGGGTCCTGATGGAATTCACCCCAGAATTCTAAAAGAATTAAGGGAGGAACTAGTGAAACCACTGGCTACTCTTTTAATAAATCATGGAGGATGGTGTGGTGCCCAAGGACTGGAGGAAGGCGGATGTAACTCCCTTCACAAAAGTGGGTCCAAGACAGAGGCAGAAACTACAGACCTGTCAGTCTGACCTCTGTGGTAGGGAAAGTGATGGTCACTTCTGAAGGAAGAATAGTCGCAGTACCTAGAGGCCAGTGGAGCACAGGACCCAAGGCAGCAGGGTTCACAGCGGGAAGGTCATGTCAGGACGAATCTAATAGATTTCTTTGACTGGGTGACCAAAGTAGTAGACCAGGAGGGGCTGTGACATGGCCTACCTAGACTTTAGCAAGGCATTTGACACAGTCCCACACAAAGATTAATAGTCAAATTCAACTAGCTGGGAGTGGGACCCAGGGTGGTAGCCTGGGTAAAACATTGGCTGGACAACAGGACACACAAGGTAATTATAAATGGAGTCCATTCTGAAGAAAGGGGGGTTACTAGTGGGGTACAGCAGGGTTCAGTATTGGGTCCAGTCCTTTTTAATGTCTTCATCAGTGACATTGCAGTATGCCTTTTTGCAGATGACACAAAAATCTGCAACAGGATTGATACACAAGGAGGCGTGGAAAGGATGAAAAGGGACTTGGCAAGGTTGGAGGAATGGTCAGAAGTATGGCAGCTAGGATTCAATGCAAAGAAGTGCAAATAATGCACCTGGGAAACAAGAACCCAGGGAAGAATACACAATGGGTGGGAGGTGTAGTAACAACAACAAAAAGGAAAGGGATCTGGGGTAATCATATCAGATGACCTTAAGGTTAGCAAGCAATGGGAGAAGGCAGTAGGAGGGCTGGGGTATACTGGGATGTATAGGGAGAGGCATAAGCAGCAGAAAACAGAAGTTGTTATCTCTCTGTACAGACAGTTGGTGAGACCCCATCTGAGTACTGTGTCCAGTTCTGGGAGACCCCATCTCGCAAGGACATAGACAGGATAGAGGCAGTCCAGAGGAGGGCAGCTAAAATGGTGCAGGGTCTGCAAGAGAAGTCGATGAGGAGAGACTAAAGGAGCTTAATATGTATACCTTGAGGAAAGAAGGGAGAGGGGGACATGATAGAAACTTTAAGTACCTCAGTGAATCAACAAAGTCCAAGAGGGTAGCATTTTTCAGAAAAGAGACTTGCAAGAACAAGGGGACACAATTTAAAGATAGAAGGAGGGCGTTCAGGGCAATGTGAGGAAGTATTATTTACAGAGAGGGTAGTGGATGCATGGAACAGCCTTCCTGAGGAGGTTGTGGGTCTAAACTGTGGGAGAATTCAAGAATGCATGGGACAGACATAAGGCAATTCTTGTGGGGGGTAGGAAGAAATAGGCTGTTGGTTAACTAGGATCTGCGGCCTATCCTGTAGGTAGGGAAATGGACAGACTAGATGGGCCTAGCGGTCCTTATCTGCCGTCAAAGTCTATGTTTCTATGTTTCTATGATTGGGCACCGCCCTGGAGGTTCTCTCTCTGCGAAGCTGCATTGCTAGCAGTTTCCCTGCCTATTACCTTGTTTGTAATATTTTTGTTTTGCATAACGCAGTTGTCCCTCCTCCTCCGAGTCCAAAATTTTGTTCAATTTGGCTTTAGACATATCTAGCTCTGTTCGGACATGCTTGTCTAGGGACGTTTTATGAATTTGTTTTAACTGGGCTATCCTTCTTTCCAGATCCATTCGCTCTTTAATTCTGGTTTTCTTATATCTAGAGGCATACTGAATGATAATGCCTCTCAAGTAACATTTAAGGGCATCTCATCTGACCCCTGCCTCCGTGTCTTCTGCTGGATTAAATTCTAAAAATTGTTTAATGGATTCCTGTATTAATTGTTTAAAGTCTGCGTGGTTTAGCAGGCTAACATTTAGGTGCCAGATGGATTCCGGTGGTCTGGGGGGCAATGCTATCTCCACTGACACGGGTTCGTGATCTGATATAGATATAGATATATTGCCTATGTTTGCTTCAGTTAGATACTGTAAGGTGTTACTTGATAACAGAAAACAGTCAATTCTGGAATATATCATATACTTATGGGAGTAATACGTATAGGCCCGCTCTTTGGGGTGTATGAATCTCCAGGCATCTACTAATGATAATTCTGTGTATAGTCTAGAAAGAACTTTACTAGTACTTACTGGTCCTGTAGTTTTAGATCCTGTTCTGTCTAGACCTAGATCCAATATGAAGTTAAAGTCCCCCCCAATAAAAATCAAACTATTAGGATCTAGAACAGAGTCTGTGAATGTTTTGGTTAGGAACGTTGTCCTATCCTGCTCTTCATTCGGAGTGTAAATATTTAATAAGACATACTTCTGACCCCTGTACTCTCCCACCAATCTAACGTATAGTCCCTCCGGAGCTAAGTCTGCTTGTGTGATCGTAATGGGTGTGTCCCTCCTAGTCAATATAGCTGCCCCCCTTCGATTAGTTTGTTGTAGATTTTCAGCAGCATACACCTCTCCTACCCAGCCTCTGCGCAACTTTCTGTGTGTGATCTTATTCAAATGGGTCTCTTGCAAAAATGCAATGGTGGTATGTTTCTGTTGTAATTCCTGGATGATCCTCGCCCTCTTAATTGGACTATTTATACTCCTTACATTCCAAGAAACTATTTTAAGGTCTGCCATGATAGCCTATTATACCCACACCTGATCGTATTCAGACATCTGTGCGCCTGAGGAATTAACTCAACTATTTGGACATACACTTCAAACAGTAATAACTGACTTAAACTAGGTACAAATTGCCACCTTACTAGCAGCATACTCATTATTTAACTTCAAGGTGTGTATATACCCTAGTCCACACCTCTGGATACTTCTAGGAGATGTGGTAGAAGGCTAAGTATCTAGCCTCCCTGTCAGGACTAAGCCACGGAAAAATTATGGGATGTCCCAACTGGGTTGTATCTGGTTGCCTCCAAGATCACCAAACAGTTCACCAATGGACTCCGACTTGTTGATCTAGTTGGGAAAAGGCAAGACAAAACTAAGGGGGCAGTAATAGCGGGGGCCGGGACATAAAGCTCTCCATCCTTCCTCCCCCGAGGGGGGACCCAAACCCTACAGCATCGCAGGGCAGGCCCAGGTGACCAAAAGGTGTCCCCCTCCAGGCTATGGAGGATCAGAAATAGGTACTATCTAAAGGTCCAAGGAGCATCCGCATCAGCCACTCAAGACAGTCCCCTGCCATCGGCCCAGGGAAACCCTAGGACCCCCCGCAGACCCCCACCAATCCCCCGTAGACACACCTTGATCCCAAATTAGTCAATCTAGACATCCTGATCCAGAGAGGTCTGGCCCCTTAGCCCTCTCAGGTTTCACCTGTATTTTGTTAGGTCAGTCTACTTTACCAAGGTATGTCTTCTGGTGTCCTTTCACCCTCTAGAGACTTTGTGTTATAACAGGGTTTTAGCCTGACATTGAAAGTCCTACCCAGCCACCCTGTTGGGTCTAGTCATGGAGAAATGCAGCAGAGGGGTTCCCCTCAACTTTCAATGTGTGTCCCCATGAGGGGCTAGGCGAGGAGCCACAGTGAACAAGCTGGGCCCCTATCCCCCCAAGTCTAACAACAGAGCCACCTCCCACCATCGGTGCCAGTACTCCTCGGCTGTAGCCACTGTCCCCAAGTCACCCTCCGATGGGTCCCCATCCACCGCCACCCCCCCTTGACAATCAACCCATCGGAACCAGCTCTGTTATTCACTCTTGTTATCGAAGTTAAAATTGAAACCAAAGATAAAGTTAAGATTTGCTGCAATTAGACAAATTGAAAAGGGAAATAACTGTGCGATTCTAAGTCTCCCCTTCCAAACAATCCAGCTCATAACCATGTTCAATTATCACAGCAACAGTATGTTCATTTCTACAAAAATATCTTGTTATGAAGATAGAAAACATAAGCTGTAAGGATCCAAATCTATATATCCCTCCCCGTTATAGACCGGACCTAGAAAGCTAGGTCCCACTTCTTATTCAGAAGGATACAGCTTGACAGAGTCATCTATTGAGACGGACAAAAGAAACAAGCTTATGCAGCTTGATGTACTCAGCCAGAGGATGTCGCAGCTGCATCCAAGGTCGGGTCGGGACGCAAAACTATATATGGGCTCGTGTCCTGAGACCTGCTTTGCTATACACACTGTCCCACACTTGATTGAAGTCCCCTGTTCCTGTAGTCTGCGCATTCTTTGTTCCCTGCATCTGTCACGATTTTTTCAAGAGCGCTCTGTATGGAACTCTGTCACCCTCTTCAGGAACTGCAATTCCTTGATTTTTGGCCCGACCGATTGCATCAGCCAACTCCAGGAACCTTCGCCAGCCTTCCGAGGTAGTGATTTTTATTCTTGCTGGGTATTCTAGTTGTGCAGCATGCCCAGTCTTGTCTTATTATTTTGACAATATTATAAGACTTTTGTCTGCGTGCCACTGTCTGAGGGGCATAGTCCTGATCAAAAAAAAAGACGAACATCGCCAAAGAGAAATGGAAATTACATACTTACCGTAATTCTTGATCTTCTTGGACGAAGTCTCCACCACTCATTCACACTTATGGGAGAGTACCAAGTTAAAAATCCCCTGAGAGGGTGGCAGGAAAACCAATAGCTCATGAATTCAGGACAGAAGTCCGTTCAGGATAGTCCTGCCAAACAAAAGGTTTCATCTGGCATGGATGTCCAGCGCATAGTGCTTAATAAGTATGCACTGAGCTCCAAGTAACCTACATTTCAGAAAATGTATAATGGGCACATTGCAGATTTCGCCAGGGATGCCACCGACTGCTCTAGTAGAGTGAGCATACACTCTGCCCTCCAGTTTGACCTGTGCCATGGAATAACAGTGGCGAAGGCATGCCACCAGCCATGCTGAGATGCATCTAATAGTGACAGGCTGACCCAGCTGGGTCTCGCTGAAGGAGACAGTTGTTGAGCTTTGTGAATTTCCTTCGTTCTATCTAAATATAAGCGTAAACTCTTTTAACATCTAAAGAATGAAGGGTACGTTCTCCTTAATTCTGGAAATCAGCAAAGTAGGTAGGTAGGACCAAAGGTTGGTTTAAATGGAATTCTGAGACAACCTTAGGGAGGAACTTAGGATGGGTCCTAAGAACTACTTTATCCTTGTGAAATATAGTGTACAGAGTCTGTTACCAGGAGCATGTATTTCAGAAACTCTGCAGGCCGAGGTGATGGCCACCAGGAAGGCCGTTTTCCAAGTGAGGAATTTCAATTTGCAGGTAGCTAGTGGCTCAAAAGGTTTTCTAGTGAGCATGTCTAGCATGAGATTAATGTCCCAGGCTGCAACTGTACATCTGACAGGGGATCTGGTATGCAGAATACCCTTAAGAAACCTCTTAACTACCAGTAACTGAGCCAGAGATAAGGAAAGTAATGGCTCATGATAGGCTGAAATGGCACAAAGGTGAACTTTGATTGTAGAGTATTGAAGACCTGAATTTAAGAGGTCTAAGTGCTACTCTAAAACTTTGTTGGGTACGCAGGAAAAAGGATTCGAAGAGGATCCTGCACACCAGAGGGAAAATCGCTTCCATTTTGCAGTATAAGTCTTTCTGGTTGCTGGCTTTGGTGCAGCCGGAAGAATGTCAGAAACTCTCCGAGAGGCATTGAACCTATTCACCTCTATCTCCTCAGGAGCCAAGCATGAAGATGAAGTGACCTCAGACTGGGATGGACCAGAGGACCCTGGGTCAGAAGGTTCATCTGAAGGGGAAGCGCCTTTGGAAGGGTTTCTGCCATACTGTTGAGTAATGAAAACCATATCTGTCGAGGCCAGAAGGGAGCAATGAGAATAATCTTGTGTCCCTGAGACTCAAATTTGAGGAGTACCCTCTGGATTAGGAGAAGAGGAGGAAAGGCGTATAGAAAGCGTTTTGTCCACTGCAGCCTGAACGCATCCTGACAGAAAATGCCAGGCTCTAGATTTCTGGATCAGAAAAGAGGTAGTTTTGTGTTAAGTGGGGATGCAAAAAGGTCCAGGTCTGGAGTTCCCCACTCTGCGAATAGCAACTGAACTACGGCTGAGTTGAGAGACCACTCGTGAAGGTCTGCCTCCATTCTGCTGAGACGGTCTGCCAGTTCGTTCTGTATTCCCGGCAGGTAGACCGCCTGAATAAGAGCCTTGTGATCTAGGCACCATTCCCACACTCTCACTGCTTCCTTGCACAAGGGATAAGAGTGTGCGCCGCTCTGCTTGTTGATGTAATATATTACTGCCTAGTTGTCCATCTGAAGAAGAATGTTCTTGTGACAAAGAATGTCCTTCAAGGCCCGGACTGCATAGAGGATGGCTCTCATTTCCACGACGTTTATGTGAAGCTGGGCTTCGACCTGAGTCCACGTACCCTGAGTGTGGAGATCCTGACAGTGAGCTCCTCATCCCAACAGGGACGCGTCTGTGGTGATAAAAATCTGATGATCCAGAGGAGCAAAGGGGTATCTTTCCAGAAGATTGTCCTCTTGCAACCACCAGGTGAATGCCCTCCTGAGAGGTTCTGTCACCTTGATGAGAAAGGACTGAGGATGAGTAGTCGGGGACCACTAAGTACTGAGCATCCATTGAGATGTTCTCATGTGGAGACGTGCTAGGGGCACTATGAACACTGAGGAAGCCATGAGGCCTAACATCCGTTCCATCGAGATAGCTGGAACTGAGCTGTTTTCTCTGATGTGTCGGGCCATCTGTAGGATATCGCTCCTTCTGTCCTCTGGAAGAAAGGCTTTTGCACAGGTGGTATCCAGAAGGGTTCCTATAAAGAGGAGGTTCTAGGAGGGCTGTAACTGAGATTTCTTGAGATTTGGCAGGACTCCCATGGATGTGAGAAAATCCAAAGCCATAGCAATGGCATCGAGAGTCTGTTGTCTGGACGGAGTTGCTAAAAGCCAATTGTCCAGATAAGGGAACACTGGGATTCAGATTTTTCTGAGATGCGCTGAGAGAATTGCACAACACTTTGTAAAAACGCGTGGCACCAAGGATAGCCCAAAGGGCAGGACTCTGAACTGATAATGTTGGCCCAAAGCCACAAATCTTAGGTATTTGTGATGTTTTGGGTGAATAGGAATATGTTGGTAAGCATCCTGCATGTCCAGGGAAGCTAGCCAATCGTGTTGATGAAGCAAGGGCAACAGGGTTCCCAGTGACATCATTTTGAACTTTTCCTTGGGAAGAAATCTGTTCAGTTTTCTGAGGTCCAAAATGGGGCACATGCCCCCAGTTTTCTTCGGAACAAGAAAGTAGCAGAAGTAGAACCCTGTGTCCTGTTGATCCAACAGGACTATTTCTACTGCCCTGTTGTTCAGAAGACCTTGTATCTCGGAGGCAAGAAGTTGTGACTGAACTGTCGACAGTCTGGGCTGTCGTTTGAGGGGAAGATCCGGAGGGGTCTCTAAAAGATTGAGGGAATATCCATTATGGATTATCCGGAGGACCCATTTGTCTGATGTTACAGATTTCCACTGGTTGTAGAATTGAGTCAGACAACCTCCCACCGCTAAGAAGTTCCCCTCAGGCAACTGAGGTGGGACTTGGGCCAGAAACTCAAAAGGCAGCACTGGGCACTTTGGGTCCTTGCACTTTCTGTTGCGTTTTCTTTTGAGGCTGAGGGGCTTGATTTTTATTAAAACCTCCCCTGTCTTTGCCTCAAAAGGACTGACGGTTATGAAACTGCCATTTGTCAAGAACCCCCCCTCCTCCCCGAGAAGGGGCGGGAGGAAGTCGAGCCATTTTAATGGCTGACCTAGTCTTCTGTGTGGCCTCTAGAGCTTGTTCTACTTGAGAACCGAAGAGATACACACCATCGAAGGGCAACACCATGACCTGTTGCTGGGCATCATTCGTGAAACCTGAAGTGCACAGCCAGGAGTGGTGGCGAGTACAGATGCCTGCCGCTGCCACCCGTGAAGCAGTATCGAAAGCGTCCATAGCTGCTTTAACCTGCTGGTTGTTGGACTCGATACCTCTGGTTATGGTTTGAACTAGCTCCGAATTAGTGTCCAACTCCAGCAGACCTTCTACCATTTGTTTGAGCGAATGCCAAAAAACACACTCGTATTGAGAAAAATAGCCCTGGTAGCTGGCAATATGCATACCCAGGGTAGAGGCAGCAAAGACTCTTTTACCTAAGATGTCTACCTTGCGAGATTCTTTGTTTATAGGCCGGGCTGAAGATGTCTGAGGGAGGCTGGCCTTATCATTCTCCGCCAGGACTACAACAGAGTCCGCAAAGGCCTGGGAGACAAGATGGGTCGATCCTTGGGAGCAGCATACTTTCTATCTATGGACTTAGCCACAGAAGGAATGAGAGCGGGATTATTCTGTACCATTTGAGAAAGCGTTTCAAAGGAGGGCTGTACCAGAGGAGTCAAATCCATAGGGATCTCCGGAACATGGAAGTATTGGAGTCTTAACAGCTTCCCAGGATCGATATCTGTAGTCTGGAGAGAAAGAGTGGAATTTAAATTTTTCAGCAGAGACTTAAAAGACAGGTCTTTGACCAGAGGCTCTGCTACAGGATGAGATCCTTCCACATCATCACCCAGGCGAAGGTGTGGGTCAGGCTCAATGTCATCTCCTGACAGCCCAGGAGGGACTGCGTGAACAGGAAAGGAGTGAAAATCAGAAGGAAATGAAGGAAAAGAATTCAGAGAAGAGGAGCCCTGAAGACTGGATGACACCCTAACAGGCCTTGGCGATGAAGGGCATGGCGCCGAAAAGCCGCACGGCGCCGAAGATGGCACCAAAAAGCTGCACGGTGCCGAAGACATCACTGTCGAGGCACACGGCACCGACAACCCCAATGGCGCAGAGGATGGCGCAGACAGTTGCATCGACGCCGAAGGCAGTGCCGAACGAGCTATTCATGCCGAATGCGCTGAAAACATCCCAGGGCTCCGGAAAATAGAATCTGAGGAGAAAGAAGGAGGAATACACGGAGATAGAAGCATCGGTGTGGCCCTTGCACCGCAGCCATGTGGGGGAGACACCTGCGAGTCGACAGCACTGAAGACGGCACTGCATAAGGGAGGCCAACCGCCTCTACCCGATCCCCCGAAGAGCTGAAAGGCCCCAGAGTGACCAGGCCAGGCAGCTGGACCAACCTCCGAGCCCATTACTCCATAAGAGCAGCCCACTGATGAAACTGCTCATCTGAAGACCTACCGTAGGGCGGGGTAGGGTTCCGATGTCGAAGAGGTCGGTGACCGGAGACAGAAACCGGCGACTCCGAAGGAGGAGACCGGCAACTAGTCCCAATAACTAACAGTCTACATGCAGACATACCAGGGGGCGACCTCGAGTGATGCCTTCTCTTTTTTGACCTGTAGGCCGAGGAAGAGCTTGAGGCCGAACGGTGCCAAGAGTGCGACCATTTTCTTTCATGCTTCCGAGGGAACCGCCCATTCCCTCAGGCATTGGACTGTCCGTTGTCAGACCCCCCCCCCTCCGGAGAGGGCGGTAGACCGGACCCAGCCTGGCTGACTGAACAGCTTTCATACGAAGTCTCCCTACCACCACCCGACCTGCTCATGGTTGACTCCGTCAATGTAGGCTGAGACTTCTTTTCTTTAATAAGAATAAATAAACTAAGCAGTACTTATTTGAGATATTATTACAAAACAATAAAAACTGAAAAATTATGCTGCTAGTTTGAAGTTTGACTCCCGGCGGGCGAGCAACATCGTCACTGAAGTGCACTCAACGGCGGGAAAAAAGGAACTGAGGCGGCTGGAGGGGCGATGCCGGGATAATCACTGCAGCACAAGCTGATGCTCGTGGCGTCGCTCCTCGCAGCTCCATCTCTGGCACGACCCATAGAAACATAGAAGTTGACGGCAGATAAGGACCGCAAGGCCCATCCAGTCTGCCCATTTCTTTTTCACCTTATAAATGTGCCATCGGCCTTTGCTCTGTCAGTGACCTATCTATTCATAGTCATTTGTATTGCTCCCTATGCCTATCCCATGCCTGTTTGAAGCCCTGCACTGTATTCATAGCCACCACTTCTTGTGGTAAGCCATTCCATGCATCTACCACCCTTTCTGTGAAAAGAATTTCCTCACATTCCCCTTAATCGGCCTCCTCTAATCTCATGCTGTGTCCTCTTGTCCTGCTATTTTTCTTATATTTAAACATGTTAGACTCTTTCACCTTGTTTATGCCCTTAAGGTGTTTAAATGTCTCGATCATATCACCTCTCTCCTCCTTTGCTCAAGGGTATACATATTGAGCTCCGTTAATCTGTCCTCATATGTCTTCTGATACAGTCCCTGCACCATTTTGTTTGCCTTCTCTGGACTGCCTCAATTTGGTTAATGTCCTTGTGAAGGTGTGGCCTCCAATACTGCACGCAGTACTCAGATGGGGCCTAACCAATGTCTTGTACAGAGGGATTATTACCTCCCTCTTGACTTGTGATACCCCTACTAATACACCCTAACACCCCCCTAGCCTTACCTACTGCTTTAGAGGTCTGCTTGGATGATTTTAGGTCATCAGTGATGATGATGCCCAAGTCTCTTTCTTCCTTTGTGACTGCTAGCAACTCCCCTCCCAGCCTATAAGTGGCTTCAGGGTTTCTCTTCCCTATGTGCATGATTTTGCACTTCTTTGCATTAAATCCTAGTTGCCACTCTTCTGACCATTTTGCTAGTTTATCCAGATCTCTTCTCATTCTGCCCACCCCATCTGGATCATCTACTCTGTTGCAGATCTTGGTGTCATCTGCAAACAGACAAGCCTTACCCTCTAGTCCATCTAGAGGTCACTAATGAAGATGTTGAATAGGACTGGCCCCAGGACTGATCCCTGAGGTACCCCACTTGTGACTTGCATCTCTTCTGACTGTATACCATTTACCACCACTCTCTGTTTTCTGCCAGTCAACCAGTTTGCCACCCAGTTGACCAACTTCTGACCCACCCCGAGCCTACCTAGCTTATTTATCAATCTTCTATGTGGAACAGTGTCAAAAGCTTTGCTGAAGTCAAGGTAGGCGACATCAACTGCTCCTCCTTGGTCCACCACTCTGGTTACCCAGTCAAAGAAATCTATGAGATTAGTTTGACAGGACCTTCCTTTTGTAAACCCATGCTGTCTTGGATCCTGTGCCCCTAAGGATTCCAGGTGTTGCACTATCCTTTCCTTAAGGAGTGCCTCCATAATCTTGCCCACTACTGAGGTAAGACTGACTGGTCTGTAGTTCCCTGCCTCCTCCCTGCTACCACTCTTGTGGAGCGGGATCACATGAGCCCTTCTCCAGTCTTCTGGGACCTCTCCTGTGCTCAGAGACTCACTAAACAATTCTGCTAATGGCTCTGCTAGTTCCTCCTTTAGCTCCTTAAGTACCCTGGGATGTATGCCATCAGGTCCCATTGCCTTATCCACCCTGAGCTTAGCAAGCTCTTGTAGGACCCTTTCTTTTGTGAAGGGAGTAGTGCTCACCTCCCTCCTCCCTGTGTCCATGATGCTGAGCTGTGGGCCCTGCCCTACCTTCTCTTCAGTAAATACTGAGCAAAAGTATCTATTTAGGATAGATGCCTTTACAGGGTCCTCCTCCTCACATGCTCCCTTTTCTCCATTAAGCTTAGCAATACCCCCTCTGGACTTTCTCCTTTCACTAATGTATCTATAGAAAGTCTTGTCACCTTCTTTTACTGTTAGTGCTAAGTGTTTCCTCAGTTTGGGACTTTGCCTGCCTTACTGCCTTCCTGCTTCCCTTAGGGCAGTTTGGTATGCCTCCTATCTTCATCCCGCTGTGTTCCCTTATATTTTCTGAAGGCCAGCCTTTTTGGCTCTGACCTTTTCTGCTACTGTATTTGAGAACCAAAGTGGTTTCCTTCTTCTTTGCACTTCCTTTTCTGTCTAACACAATGGGATGTTGCTTCAAGTATTGTATCCTTAATGCTTGCCCACTTTGCCTGTACCTCCTCACCTGTGTTTCTTTTTGCCAGGGCTAGCTTAACTCTGTTGGCCATCTTATCAAAGTCAGCTCCTCTGAAGTCCCATATTTTTGCCTTGGAATGGGATGATTTAGATGTAGTAGCCAAATTGAACCATACCATGTGATGGTCACTGGCCCCCAGGTGACCTTCTACCTGGAGATCTGTGATCCCTTCTTTGTTAGTCAGTACTAGACCCTCTGCAGAAAGTTTGCTCCCGCTGGGTCCTAGCGCCTCCGGCATAGATCCCATAAGTGTGAATGAGTGGTGGAGACTTTATGTCCAGGAAGATCCTGCTTTCTGGACCAGGCTGTTTTAAGTATTTCCTCTTTGACCCTATAATCAGCAAAGGCCATGATTATCGAGTGGGGTATAGCTTTAGGTTTGGCTACAAGGGATCTGTGAGCATGAATGATGCCAAGATCCTTGCTACCTTCTAGACTCAGAATCTCCTTGAGGAAGCTGTCCATAAACTGTACCATTGCTCCGGATTCGGTACCTTCTGGGAGGCCATGTAGTCGCAGATTGTTTCGCCAGTTGTGATTCTCTAGGTCTTCTAGTTGTTGTTGAAGAGTAAGTTCTCTATGGTGGAGATCCCTTATTGCGGCGTTGTGCACATCTGAGAGATTCGTGTAGTCAGTCATGGATTCCTCCAGTTGTACTGTGCGCTCGGTCAGGTCTGTGATGCACTGCCTGTCTTCTTTGGCTCTTCGCTTCAGTCTGATGACTGTTTCATTTATCTGTTGTAAGGTACTGCACAAAGTCTTAGACGTAAATGTAAATTCTTGTTCATTACCAGGTGAAGCTGTGGGAGTCTGGTTGATTAGATCTGTTATCTCGGCGCGTATCACGGCCTGTTGATGCAAACTTAGTGAAGGAAATTTCAACTTTGGATGTAAATTATGTGCCCCATCTTTTTGTTTAAGTTTTGGAGGCATGTTGAGTTGCAATATATGTTGATTCCTTGACTATCAGCAGCTGTGAGCTAGATTCCGATGGATTAATCAGTGCTTTGTCAGGTGTTCACAGCTTAGGCTTCCATCTATCAGGCAACCAGAACCGGAAGTTGCGATAGACTCTTTTGATAAGAAAAAATAATCTAGAATAGATTTGGTGTGTGGGGGGGTGCGAGTAGCAAGTATACCCTGGAGTGCCCCCCTCCATTTGTCTCCACACATCTTGTAAGCCTATCTTATTTAACAGGGCCTTAACCTGCTTTGCTGTCTTGAAGGTTTTCCTGGGAATTTTGGAAGTAGTATCCAGCCCTGGGTCTAGTTTTACATTCCAATCTCTCGCACATAGCAGTAATCCCTCTGCTTTTCCCGCTATCAGTAATAAGATCTTATGATACAGGTCATATGGTGAATCTGGGGAAATATACACGGACACCAGGGTGAGGACTTGCCCATTTAATACACCCCTCAATATCGCATACCTCCCTTCCCCATCCTGAATCTTTTCTTTAACCTCAAATGGGGTATGACTGGGTACTAATACGGCTACACCCCTTCGCCGACCCCCCTTATAAGAGGGACAGCATGTAACTCCAAATCCCTATCCCTCCAGTTTTTAATGTTCTGCTACTGACAAGTGAGTCTCCTGCAGAAGAGCAAAATCTGCTTTCGGGTATTTAATATACGTGAGCACTTTTTTCCTTTTAATGGGGTTCGTCAGGCCATTGACATTATACGTCACCACTTGTATAGACATGGTTGAAGTTTAGAGTACTCACCTTGGTATCCAGAGCTCCTCCCCCCCAGGTCTGAGATATTTCTATGACATCCCAGCCCCTCTCTCAGGTTCCCAAGAGCCTCCAACAATAACTTTATGACAAATAGTAAACCGTATAGCTTGCAAACTTTTTCAACTATAACTATCTTACATGTCCCTTCAAGGCAGGGCAACTCAGTTACCCGTTCCCTTTCTCCCTGTGCGAACCATACTAGATGCTTGCCCCAGGAGCTGTAGTGTGTTACTTGCCCCTCACTATGGGGGTCACTACAAAGGCTGCAATTGCTGTTCGAAAGGTGTACATGTTCAGCAAAATTCAGCCCGTTTTCTAAATTAAAACTGTGCCACTTTAATGTCTGAAAACACATATGAATATTCCCTCTCCCCCACCCCCTTTTGGGGCCGTACGTTAAATCTTGGCCATGTACATTCCTATTTTACAATTCTTAGTTTTAAGGTCCATTTATAGCATGTCCCTTTAACCCAGCACATATTGCCACAAACTATAGACAACTTCAGTTGAATAGTAATGTAGTTCCAGGGAGCTAAGCTGGTTGAGCCACAACAGGATTTCCCAGTACTGTCCCTTTAACTGTATTACAGCTGGTATGTGTGGCTATCTGATTGTATTCCAACAAGGACTAATTTTGTTCCACGCAACTTGTCTCTCTATTATACACATAAGCATAGCTTTCCTTAAATTGCTCTCTATAAACAAGGTCAAACAAAAGGGACAGAGCTTAGAAGTAGTCTGGATGTTCCCCATATGGAGTCTATTCCCGCACCATCATAGCGTGGTCCCTCTCCACCGAGCAGCGGTAAATGTCCCTTCAACCTACCATTATATTGTAGGTATGCATTGGAAAATCTTACCCTCCCAAAGTCTGTACCAGATATTTTCATGAGGGGGTTTCCCGCTGCACTCCGCTGTTGCTCTGGGCCACTACTTGTTGCAGTTGCTCACAAATCTCCTCCAAGAAGTCTGCCATACTCCACGTCTGGTGTTCTTCTTGAAGCACTCTGGGAACTGACTCCTCACAGCTTGGTTCCTGTCCCGTGTGGCAGATGTAAAGGTCGGTCTCTGTTTCAGTGGGAACCCTCTCACCTTTAGTACTTCTTCCGCCTCTAGTGGCGATGCATACATCTGCACCACATCTTCCCAGAATATGCACATTCAGGCTGGGTAACGTGTTTGAAATTTTATTTGTTTGCTCTTTAACGCCCGCATTATTGGCCTGTATTGCATCCTCACATGTTGAATTTCGGGGGTAATCTTGATCAAGATACAGTCGTACCCCACTGTAGGTCATTTCCCCCTGCCTCCAGGCTTGCCGAAGGACCTCCTCTTTAGCCGAGTAACTGGCAAATTTCAGAACTATTTGGTAAGGAGTTGCATTGGGGTCTTGTGGTTTCGGGAGGAGCGAGCAATTGGCTCTCTGATTTTAATATCCAATGTGGCAGGAATGTCTAATATCTTGCTGAATAAATCTTGTAAATAGAGTGCCATATTACTTGTCTCGGCCCCCTCAGGCAATCTTGAGAGCCTCAGATTATCCCGCCTGGAGCAGGTCTCCAAGTCTGTTCATTTGTTTTGCAGTGTCTCGGTAAGATCCAGTAATGAGATTAAAGCAGCTCCCATATTTGTAGTGTGTGTTTCCATCTGGTCGACCCAGGCCTCCATCTGCTGCAGATGGGAGTCAAACTCTCTACAGTTATCTTGTATTTTTTTTTTTTTTTTTTAACTCCGCCCAGTTTTCTTGTTGCATAGCTTTGATTTCAGAAAGTATCGTGTCTCTTTTGGATCCCAGTAATCTCTCTTCCATCTGAGTGGTTAGGTCGCCTTGCGCTCTGGAGCTGGTCAGGGATCGGCTACGACTCTCCTCATGTGGCAGTAATCTGTATCGGGTGCCATCGATTGTTTGGACCTTTTCCATTTCAACTTTGGCACCTTTGCCGCTTCCTTTATCCCTTGGTGGGATTATCACTGTTTTGCCCATCACAAAGTGTGATTTTTAGTATTTGATGGTCCTGAGGGGAAGACAGCTTCATCTAATCTGCTACCTGATCTGTGGCCGGAACTGGAAGTCAAGGTCATCAATGTTCATCAGTCCTCCCCTCCTCCATCCCCTTCCATCCACCTAAACCACCAACCTGAGGAGCCTCAATTTATTTAGGTCTTAGTTCGAAAGGAGCCATACTGCCATTCAACAAAGAAAAGACTGTGGCCGAAACTGCTGCAGTTATTTAAGGATATCCCCCAAGGGGAGGTCTGGTACATGCAATCCTCTCAGGTTTGCTGCCCTGTCTGACTGACGAGAGAGGCCTCGCTATCTTTCTCCTGAATCCTGAAGACTATTCCCTCGATCTTCTAGAAGGCCCCGAGCCTGAAGATCCAGTCTTGCCTCTTCATCTGTCGCACAGATCTGTTGTCCTATTGGAAACTGTACCACATGCTTGGAGGGATATGGCGTCTTAAATTTAAGATTATTCTGATGCAGACAGGGGAATAAAGGTATATAGTCCCTGCATTGTTTCTGTGTAGTAGGCATGTAATCATTATCTATAAAGATTCTTTTAGAAGCGTATTTCAAGATTTTCTTCCCCCAACCCTTCTGGAGCAAGTCGTCCTTTATGGCATAATTTAAATAACAGACAATGGATCTGGGCCTGGCATCTGGCACAGTGGGTTTGGGGCCCAATGCCTTATGGGCCCGTTCAATATCTATCGTGTACTCTGGCCCCAATTGCAAGATGGTACGGAATAAATTGCTAAGGAAGGGTGTCATATCTTGGCCCTCCTCATTTCCGGGAACCCCGCAGATCCTGAGATTTTTCCGACATCCTCTGTTCTCCGTGTCCTCCTCACGGAGGAAGATTCGCAACTGCATATGGGCTAAGTCTGTGACCAAAGATTCTAGGGAGTCAAGGCAGACTGAATTTACAGTGATTTGGCAGTCCGCCTCGTCCATCCTCTGTTGCAAGGAACCCAAATCAGTTTTTAGTTCCTTGATCGATTCTTGCATTTCTGCCCAGAATTGTTGAATGGCCAGAAGGATCATGTCGAGCCGTTTTTTGCCTGGTTGTATTTTAGAAGGACGGCCCTTTTTATTGTCACTGGGGGCTGCCATCACTGTCTCCGAGTACGATATACCGCTGTCGCCCACATCTGCTTCGTCCCATAGAGCCTGGAAGTGATTTCTGGTAAATCTTGCCATTGTTTAACTGGTGACACAAGTCTTGCTGTATGATATTAGCAACTGAGGCAATTTAGGATGAAAAGAGCAAGGTTTTTATATATTTAAAATTAAATTGAGGAGGGAGCTCTCATGTCAGCCTGCTCAGAGCTCCATAGCACCACCGGAAGTCCCACATTATTAGCCAATTTCCTTTCTTTTTGAGATAGTGGAATTGTATCCTCAGTCACGCAGATCCCTTTGGGATCTGCGTGAACAGATGAAGATGCCCTGTGTGAAGAGAAGACTCTGTCCACCTACAGTAGTGCACGTCCTACAAAACACATGCCCTGCAGTTCAGTGCAATGACAGATGTGAAGAATTCAGGGGCTGTCTAGTGGGCTGTGGAAGTAAAGGGCCCTGTGGTCCGTGCACTTGTATGAGGCCACAGCTACAGATGCAGAGGGAAAAGAGCATCTGTTAGCCAATGTACTGGGTTCTCTGCCACCCAAGAGGGAATAGGTGTAGGGCCTTATGCCAAGAGGACAGTTATCTTCACTATATGGTACCCAAGCCTATGCGGAAAACCCTACAACTTTCATTCCCTGGCTGGGGGGGGGGTGTTGCATAACCGTACCATCCCCCCAACCTCACCACATCCAGCCAGGTCACCAAACTCACCCCCAAACTCGGCTCACCAGCACAGGATCACAAAGCATACTCATTGGGTTCAAGAGCGGCACTACACACAGTTTGTTAGCAATTACATATATATATATATATTTTTTTTTTCAATGTTGACCTCAAATTTTCATGATACTCATTTTTATGATTTGCCTTATAAACACATGTACCATTTATAGTATAGTGACTGAAGTGTCATTTTGCACCCGAATCCAGGATTTAAAAAATGACAAGTCACATTGATCGGGTGGTGTGCAAAATGGGTATGTTGAAAGTTTGGAGCCAAAATAGTGAAAATGAGTGAAGTGATGAGTGAACGTTAAAAAACTGGTGTCAAAATATGCAAAAATCAAAGTTGAAAACCCCACTGAAATACACTGAACCGCAATTACCTTAGTTTCTCATATCGCAGTCAGTGGTTCCAGCAGCAAGACGTGTCTTCAATCGGAGAGTGGATCTTCGTCCTGTGACCTATTCAGGTGAGTGAAGGTATGTGGGGGTGTACTGGGGGATGGTGGTGGTGCTGAGTAGGAAATGGGGGTGGTCAGATTGGCAAGGGATTGTTTTATTCTTTGCAGGTGTTAAAAAAAACATATAGCGGGACGATTTTCTTTATTACAGATCAGGCCAACGATCAGAGGGTGCCACTAGACCACTAGACACCATGGAAAGACAGAAACATAATGGGGATGGCAATTGGAGTGTGCGGGGATGCCACTAGACGCCAAGGAAAAACAATATTAAGCGGATGGCAATTGTAGGGTGGGGGGTGTGCAACTAGACATCAGGGAACAATTAAAAAAAGATAGGGATGGCGACTGGAGGGTTGGGGTGCCACTAGACACCAGGGCAACATTACACACATGAAGGGATGGAAATTGGGGTGGTGTTCCACTAAACACTAGGGAAATGGTGGCTCACTGCTCTCACTGCAGCCCGCAGCACAAGTTCCAGCTGCAGAAGTCATGAAAGTCCCGCTGTTCTCATACAGAGAATGCGGGTGAATGGCTCCTTTCACTAAGCCGAGTGCCCTAGATTTTGGGTGCCCAAAAAAGTATTTCTGGCAACTTTAAAAACCAACCCCAGAATCTAGCTAAACGTGTCCTGTTTAGCTAGGTTGTGCGTACTCAGAGCTGCTAACTGTTCACAGAACTGTCAACAGGAAACCAGATCTGGGACAGAATGCATTATTTTGTTGCACCTGTTAAGACTAGATGTGCTCTTCAGACTGGCTTCAGGAAGGAAACTGACAAAGTTTTGGTACATTTTGAAAGAAATGGGAGATGCAATTTACAACATCCAGATACAGAGTTTAAACTGCCAAGAGAAGACAAAAAAGAGCAATGTTTTGTTTAGTGAGAGACTACGATTTAAATTGAGAGAGAGACTCTGATGAAGGATTTTTTGTTTGTACGGTCTTTAAGAAAAGCTACCCTGTATAAATAGAAAAAAAATATTTTTCTATTTATTGTTTATTGCTAATCATAAAATGCTACTTGCAAATTGTATAACTTCTCCTGATCTGCCTATACTTCCTGACCTATGTCTGTATGACACACAATGTCGAAGGCCTTTTTGTGTGAGAATACTGATGACTGTCGGCAGAAGCACATGTGTGTCACTTGGGCCAATAACCACTACAGACACTGTAACTGCCTCAGTTCTGTTGGCAGAGAGAGTGGAAATAAGCACCGTGTAAGATAGAAGAGAAATAGAATAAGGATACAGACAGGGAAAACAACCAAAGGGTAGCTGCACCCACCACTTCTGCTTCCAGCTGTCTGTTCCATGGTTCCACCACCCGCTCAGTGGAGTAGAACTTCCTCAAGTTTCTACTGAACTTATCCCCCACCAATATCCAGTAATATCCCTAGTGACTGCACCCCTATTTCCTACATATAGGTCCTCACTGTTTACCTTGTTTATATCCCTGAAAAACGTGTTTCAATCATGTCCCCAGCAAAACCATGTCCTCAGCTCCTGCCTCTCCTCCAGTGAATACATGTTTACAGCCTCCAGCCATTCATTATAGGATCTGCCCTGCTGGCTCCAAATCATCTTGGTGATCCTTCACTCTACCAACTTTAGTCTGTTGAGGTAAGGACTCCAGAACTGGGCACTGTACTCCAGATGAGGCCTCACTAAGAATATGTACAATGGTAGAATCACGTTGCTTCTCCGACTGTCAAAACTCCTCCCTATATAACCCTGCATTTTGTGCATGTTGTGTAGCCATTGCAAACTGGCTGCACAGCAGGACACAGAAGGTAATAGTGAGTGGAACACATTCTGAAGAAAGGGGGGTCACTAGTGGAGTACATCAGGGCTCAGTACTGGGTACAGTCCTCTTTAACATCTTTATAGGTGACATTGCAGAGGGTCTGGAGGGAAAGGTATGCCTCTCCGCAGATGATACAAAGATCTGTAACAGAGTTGATACACAAGGGGGTAGAAAGGATGAGAAGGGACTTGGCAAGGTTGGAGGAATAGTCAGACATATGGCAACTTAGATTCAATGCAAAGAAGTGCAAAGTAATGCACCTGGGAAACAAAAACCCAGGAGAAGAGTACACAATAGCATGGGAGGTACTAACAACAACAAAAATGGAACGGGACTTGGGGTAGTCATATCAGATGATATATAGGTTGGTAAGCAATGTGAGAAGTCAGTAAGGAGAGCCAGGGGGATACTGGGATGCATAGGAAGGGGCATCACAAGTAGAAAAAGGGAAGTGGTTATTCTTCTGTACAGACAGTTTGTGAGACCCCATCTGGAGCACTGTGTGCAGTTTTGGAGACCTCATCTACGCAAGGACATAGACAGGATGGAAGCAGTCCAGAGGAGAGCAACTAAAATAGTGCAGCGTCTACATCAGAAACCATATGAAGAGAGACTGAGAGAGCCTAATACGTATACCCTTCAGGAAAGGAGGGACAGGGGGGACATGATAGAAATGTTCAAGTACCTCAAGGGAATCAACAAAGTCCAGGAGGGTAGCATCTTTCAGAAAAAGAGATGTGTAAGAACAAGGGGACACAATTTAAAGATAGAGGGGGGACGGCTCAGGGGTAATGTGAGGAAATTTTTTTTCATGGAGAGAGTGGTGGATGCATGGAACTGCTTCCTGGGGAGGTTGTTGGGGCTAAAACAGTGGGGGAATTCAAACATGCATGGGACAGACACAAGGCAATTATAGTGGGGGGTGGCAGGAAGTAGGCTGTTGGTTAACTAGAATCTGCAGCTTATCCAGTAGGTAGGGAAATGGGCAGACTGGGTGGGCCAAGTGGTCCTTATCTGCCGTCAAAGTCTATGTTTCTACATTTCTATGCATTCCTTGATGCCTTCCTATCTGCTTTGTTGCATTGATCTGTTTGCATGAAGGAGTCACGGATTATGGCCATGGCAGCTAATGCTCTAGGAGGCATATAGTGGTAGTCTCTAACTACCATGCAGCAAGTTGCGTGGAGAGAAACTGAAAAGGGTGTAACACTGATGCAGCTACACTGAATGAATCCCAAATTGCTGTAGTCATTTGCAAACACAGGTTGCCAGAAGGTCAACAGAAATTGAGATTAACCTGAGAAAGACAACACATGGAAGCAATGTCCCAGAAAGGTTCCACTCCATACAGTGATGTCAGGTGAAAATGCATTTAATGGTACCTACCCAGAAGGATTCCTAACACATTTGGTTCAGGACCCTACTAGGCAGGGAGCATTACTAAAGATGGTACTCAAAAACAGTGAGCAGGTGTATAATATGGTAGTTTGGGAACCACTGGGGTACGTGACCACAAAACGGTACAGATGGAAATCTAGTAACCAATAAGGGAATAACTGCATTGTTACTGTGGGACTTCATCAAGATGTGGAAGATGCTGGAGGTAAGCATGAGGGGCACAGCAGGGTGAACAGGAGTGGAAATTAAATGAGATACATTCAGATTAGGTGTATTTGAAGAAACAATTACTTACCATAGTAATTGTGTTTCTTCCAAGAGAATCTTTACTGTATTCTGACATATGCAGTTAGCCTTCACCATTCAACTGCCCCGGAGAAAAATGAGTTAATAGAACCTATGCTAATAGTGGAACGTTGATAGGCTCAAGTTTGGTTTTCAAACCACTGTCCCTGGTGCATTCTATGCAACTGTCAGATTCTTATGAAACATGCATGAAAAAAATCCTAACTACACTATCCTAAAGAAAAACAAATTCACCCACCAACAAATAATCCCCCCATTATAACAAGGTGGCATCCTAAAGACTCAAGTCACAGATGCTCAAAACAACCATTTCAAACAGGTTTAATCAACAACATGGACAGCTGAAATGCAGTGCCCACTAGGTTCTAGTAGGGGAGGTAGGGTGGAAGCTCAGAATACAGTAAGATTCCATTGGAAGAAACAAGATTACTATGGTAAGTAATTTTTTTCTTCAAGACCTAGGAAATCTTTACTGTATTCTGACATATGCAGATTACCCAAGCAATATCTTTGGAGGTGGGCATAGAACCTGTTTAGGAAACAAGCTCTGCAGTACTGCTGTGCCAAACCTGGCATCACTCCTAGCCTGGGTGTCCAGTCAATAGTGCTTAGTGAATGTGTGGACAGTTTTCCAGGTAGCTGTCTTGCATATTTCTAACAAGGGACTGTCTCTGGCAGCTGCTATAGAAGCAGCTGTACCCCTGGTGGTGGAATGAGCCCTAATGCCCACAGGGATTCCCTGCCCACTTTGCTGTAGCAAAATTGAATGCAGGCAACAATCCAGCATGCAACAGTACTTTTTGCAGCTGGCTTTCCCTTCCCTTCCCCACTTCTTCATCGGTCAGAAAGAGCTGAGTGTTGTCCTGCGTATGGCCTTTTGTGCGATCCAAATAATAACTGCTAGACCTCTTGACATCAAGGCTATGCAGCCTACATTCCCCTGAACTGGAATGGTCCGTGAAGAAAACAGGCCAGGTAATGGACTGGTTGAGGTGGAAGTCAGATACCACTTTGGGGAGAAACTTCCTATTGGTCCTAAAGACCACCTTGTCCCTATGGACTGAAATGTAGTTAGGCTCTGTGGACAAGGCCTGAAGTTCGCTAATCCTCCTGGCTGAAGTGATTGCCACCAGTAATACTGTTTTCCAGGTCATATACTTGAGCTCTGCCAAAGACTTGGGCTCAAAAAGGGGTTGTATTAGCTGTGCAATGCATATATTTAGGTCCCATGAAGGGGTTTGTTCCCTGTGTTGGGGGGAGGGGTGTGCAAATGCAGTAGGCCCTTGAAAAACTTTCTGAAAATCGGATTAGAAGCTAGGGAAGAGCCCTCCCTAGCCAAGAGATAGGCAGCTGCCAAATGTACTCTGAGGGTAGCTGGCCTCAGGCTCAGCGAATAGAGATGGGCCAAATAGTCCAACAGTACTGGCAGACCAGCCTGGTGGGGAGCTATGTCCTTCTGCTGACACCAGATAGAGAACCTCTTCCACTTGGAAGCGTAAGTTACGGCGCACTTTTTGTAAACATGCGTGTAACTCTTTTGTTCTCATTTTCTTATCCCCTCCCCTTTTTCCTTATTTATGTATAACAATATTTTATACTGGATGAACAATAAAAACTCTGATGATGATGAAATATAAGTTTTCCTGGTGGAGGGTTTTCTAGAAACCCTAAGGACCTCCAAGATCCCTTCAGAGAGATGCAAGTTAGCATACTCTAGGTCCTCAAGAGTCAGGCCCTGAGCCTGAGAGATTTGAGTTTGGGGTACAGGATCCTGCTCTGGGAGGATGTCAATAGGTTGTGCCTCCTGGGGAAGCAAATAGGGCTGATTATTGACAGGGACATGAGCTAGGAGTACCAGGTCTGCCTGGTCCAGTCTGGAGCTATGAGGATCATTGTTGCTGGCTGAGTCCTGAGCTTGTTCAGTACTCTGGGTAGCAGGGGGAATGGAAGGAAAGCATACAGGAACTTCCCTGTCCAATCCAGCAATAGTGCATCCAGTGGCACTGTGCCCACTGTAGGAGGTCTGTAACAAAACTGTGGCAACTGGTGATTTTCTGGGGCTGCAAAGAGGTCCAACTCTGGAGTGCCTCACCTCCTGAAAATTGCTTGTAGGACCTGTCTGTTCAGGGGCCACTCATGGTGGTTTTGGTTGATCCTGCTCAGGGTGTCTGCCAGGACATTGTCCTTTCTTGGAAGATGAACTGTTGAGAGAGATTCTGAGTGAGTAGGCCAGAGTCCAGATTTGCATGGCCTCTGTGGACAGCATGGTCGACCTTGTGCCCCCTTGCTTGTTTATGTAGTACATGGTGGGTGTATTGTCTGTTCTGACTTGAACCACCTTGCCCTGAAGCACTGTGGCAAAAGACTGCAGACCCAGAAGAACTGCCCTGAGTTACAGCAGATTTATGTACAGCAGTGACTACTGCTGGAGCCATGTACCGTGAGCAGTGTACTTCCCCAGGTGGGCACCCCATCCTAGTAGGGAGTGTGTCGGTTGCCAACACTACCATCTGGGACTGCTGCAGGAATGGCACACCTTCTCTGAGGTTGTTCTTTTCCTGCCACTACTGGAGTGCTTTAAGGAGAGTTCCTGTGACTGGTACTAGTTTTGACAGGGAGTCCTTCTTCTGGGACCAGTGAGATCTAAGGTGAAACTGGATGTCTCTCTCTTTTGGAACCTGGCTCCTGGCACTGTTGCTGTAGAGGCTGCCATGTGACCCAAGAGTTACAGGGAATGTGTTGCTGGCCTGAGGGTGTGTAGCTGGAAGGAGTTGCCAGCTGCACCAGACTGTCCACCCTTCCCTGAGGGAGGAATGCTTTTTCCTGCAGTGTGGCCAGCTTTGCTCCTATGAACTCCAGGAGCTGAAATGGCTGCAAGACTGTCTTTTTCATGTTTATCAGGAACCTGAGAGACTGTAGGGTCTCTTGTGTGAGAGTTAGAGCATCTCTGACTTGCTGAGGAGACTGTCCCACGACTAGCCAGTGATCTAGGTAAGGGAACACTGTCATCCACTGCCTTCTCAAATGTGCCACTACTACTGCCAGGCACTTTGTGGACACTCTTGGGGCAGAGGTCAAGCCAAAGGGCAGGGCTCCAAACTGGTAATGACCTGAAGGCAATCAGAACCTGAGATACTTTCTGTGGGATTGCCTGATAGGAATGTGAAAGTACACATCTTTGAGGTCTAGTGATGTCAACCCATCTCCCTGTCTGAGTGTGGGGAGAATGGTTGCCAGAATGACCATCTTGAACTTTGGCTTTGTAAGGTGTCTGTTCAAGTGTCTGAGATCTAGTACTGATCGCTACTCCCCAGTTTTCTTCAGTGTGAGAAAGTACCTGGAATACAGACCTTTTCCCTTTTGGGCCAAGGGGACAGGTTCTACTGCCTTCTCTAGCAGGAGGTTGGCTACTTCTGCCTCCAGTTGTACTTTCTCTGTTGGGGTGGCAGGTCTGAACAGCCTTGCCCTCAACCTTGGTATGACCTTGAAGCCGAGTGCAAGACCCTGGCTTACTAAGTCCTCCAGGACCCACTTGCCTGTGGTAATGGCTTGCCATGCCTGGAAGTAGTAAGCCAGCCTGCCCCCTACTGGGACTGGGGAGGCAATCCTGACATGCATATCAGGAGTTTTGTTTTGCTTGTTCACTGGGCTGGGGGCTTGGACCAGCACAATTGCTGCGCCTTCAACCCCTGCCCCTGAAATATCCTCTGCTGCTGCTAGACTGGGAAGCCTGGGTCTGGTAGAGAGATCTGGAAAAGGGCCTTCCCCCTACCACCCCTACTCTGGTACATCTGGGGAGTGGATGCCTTTTCTTTGGCAGTAGCACTCTTATAAGCCACCTTGTACTCATCCATCTTCTTCATGTAAGCCTCTGTCTGCTCATCAAACAGAGAAGCGGGCTCACAGGGGAAATCCAAAGCCTTAGTCTGGGTGTCCTGACCAGCAGCCCTAAGCCAAGCAAACCTTCTCAACAACACTGAGGATGCCATTAGCCTGGCAGCAGTGTCATTAGTATCCACTGCCACATGGAGCTGGAATTTGGATGCTTCGATCCCACGCTTTGCAGCTTCCCTAAGATCAGCTACCATAGGTGGAGGAGCTGTCTTAGCTATCTTCATGACTAAATTCAAAAGATCTTTCTGGTATCTGGAGACACAGGCCATAAAAAAGGCCCACAGCATTAAAAATCATAGCACTGGCCTTCAAAAATCACAGCAAATGGCCAGAATGTGTAGCACTTTCTTATTTTAAACAATAACATGTCTACAAATAGTGGGCCCCATATAATTAGTGCTAAGGAATGTTTCTATCAACTTAGTGCAATGATTTAATACTTTGTGTGTCCAGAAATAGCTCTAACATTAGTAAGAACAACAATAAACCTATGCGGAGCAAGGGTAAATTTAAGGGTGAAAATCATAGCGCTATGGGAAATTCATAGCAATTGAGAGGTATGAAGAGGCCTGCCTGATAGCCAAGGAGGCCCCCAAATAAGCCTTCTTGGCCATGGAATTCATCTTCTTAGAGTCCTTTTCAGGAGGATGGGATGACAGGGGCATGCCCGTTTTATCACAAGCATCAGCCTGTATCACCCCCTCATGACTGGGATGGCTCAAGATGAATTCAGCTCCCCCTTTGACCACCAGGTATTTCCTGTCCATCTTCTTGTCCACAGGAGGGACAGAGGCAGGAGTCTGTAAACTTTTGGTGGCTTGTCTTTTCAGAGACTTGTGGACAGGCAGAAGCAACTTTCTTGTGGCTGGCACATCCATCATCTTCATATAATCTAGCTCCTCCTCCTCAGTAGCCTCTTGAGTGGGGAGGTCCAGAATCTCAGGACACCTAACAGGGGATTCGAACCCCTGGAGAATCCTCCCCCTCCCCCTCCATCATCATCATAATAAGGGTCCTGTTTAAATGAACCGGAAACCACTGTAGCACTCGGTGTTTGAACCGGGGGCTGTTGAGGCACTTGCTGTGGAACTGGAACCTGAACGCTGGACTGCAGCAACTGAATAATTTTAATTGCATTTGCAATGTCCTCAGTAGTCGGAACTGATGGTACCATTGGTTGAGGTTCCTTCGCTGTACGCTTCTCTTTCCTTTTCCTTTTTGTAGCAGTAGCCGGTTCAACGGCTGGTTCTGTGGTCCATTTGGATCCTGAAGAGGTTTTGTCCTTGTCAGAGGGCTTGCCCTCCGGTTCCTTCGTTTATCTTTGTTTTGAGGAGGAACTGCTAGTCCTGAGGCCGGGTCAGCAGCCTTATCGGACATTTTTTTCTTTCAGTCTGTTCAATCGCCTATCAAGCGCCTACTGAGGAAAATGTTACAAATTTCACACTCTGCATTCAGGCGGTCAAACCCTAGATAGAGGATAGAGGACACAGACTGACTGTGGATCTGCTTTAGCAAATGTCTCACCACACTTAGTGCAGTGCTAGAAACCAGTAGGGCTGGTTCTCTTTTTAGGCTTCTGTGACATAACCCACGAACACTTTAAAATTGCGGGTTCTGAGAGCAAAACAGTGAAAAAACAAGAACTCAAAGTTCTGCTTTTTTTTGTGTGTTTTTTTTTGCGCGTTCGGTTCAGTGACTGGTAAAACAACCAAGAAAGTCTCAGTTTAAAACCACCAAAGTGAGAAGAAACCGGTCCACAGAGAACTAAGTCAAATTTAGTCACAAACTAATAAAACTTTACCTCAGAAAAACAAAGAAAATCCAGTTCCTTACCGGGTGCGAGGAACCAAAAAGGAACCACAAAACTTACCAAAATAACACTGAATCTAGACTAGTCTACCTGTAAATCAAGTACAGTGCTTCAAAAACTAAAAGAAATTGATTGGTGACTTTGAAATTGAGAGAAAAATAAATATCTTCAAGAAAGCTGAAGGAGAAGTCTCTGAGGCATCTTGCTAGGCAGCGGAGTAAAGAATCTGATGGTTGCATGGAATGTACCAGAGACAGTGGTTTGAAAACTCAGTTCGAGCCTATCAACATTCCACTATTAGCATAGGTTCCATTAACTCATTTCTCTCAGGGGCAGTTGAATGGTGAAAGCTAACTGCATACGTCGGAATACAGTAAAGATTTCCTGGGGCTTGAAGCTGCAGACAGCTGTATTGATACGGCCAGTAAGGGGAAGAGGGCCAGAAAGCCAGTGTGGTTCACATTGGAAGTGACGAAAGTAGTGAGAGAGACAAAAAGGGCATTGCAAATACGCAAGTGTAGCCAAAGGGAGGAAGACAAGGGGGTTATCTAAGGTTAACAAGAGAGATCAGTAGTATAGTCAGAAGTGCCAAAACTCAAACTGGGCTCAGAACAGCAAGAGGTAACAGCTGGGGGGAATGTTGTTCTTCAGCTGCATTCTGGAAAAAGTCAAAGGGGTTACTGTGCGACTTAAAAAGTGGGGAGAATGGGAGGAAGTAGACAGGTAAAGCAGAGATTCTAAACACATACTTCAGTTCAGAATTCACTAAGGAGAAGGAAGGGCCATTATCAGAGTGTGGGCTAGTGGGTAAAAGCAAGGAGATATGGAGCTCTGTCAAGCACAGCCATGTCACAGAGGTAAGACTGCAAGGAGACTGTGGGATGACAAATCAACTGGACCAGACGGGTTGCATCCTAGGATGCTAAAAGTAGCAGCTAAGTACTAGCAGCTCCACTGGTACATATTTTTAACTGCTCATTGGACACAGTAGTGGTCTCCACGGATTGGAGGATAACCAGTGTGGTTCCTCTGCATAAAAGTAGCAAGAAAGATAAGCCAGGAGACTACAGACCAGTAAGCCTGACATCTATAGTGGGAAAAGTACTTAAGCCCGCACTAAGGAAAGACCTGCTGGGCTGCGTTGAAGTGACTGCCACACTCCCTAAGTATCAGTTATTTCTCCCTGTTCCTAATATTTTGTTGTGTTGCTTGCTATTTAATGTTCTTTTGCTCGTTATGCAATTTACTGCATGTCAATTTTATTCTTCAAGCATTCTTGTAATTGTATATTTTGTTGTATTTATTTACATTGTATTATTTTCAATCACTGTACATTGTTCTTCTCCCTTTCCCCCATGACACACCTGGAAATGACCTGATACCAGCTCAGTATGATTTTCCTGGTAAAACTTGAAATAAATACATACATAAATAATGGGTTACAGAATGAAAGACATGTTGGGTTCACAAATGGTAAGTCATGCCAAACAAAGCTGATAGAGTTCTTTGACTGGGTGACTACAGCAGCAAAGGGGAGGTGGTTGACATATTAAATCTGGACATTAGTAAGTCCTCTGACTCAGTCACCTGCCAAGGAATGACTGAAAAATTGAGGGACCTTGAGGTAGAAGAGTGTATTGCAATATGGGTAAAAAGCTGACTGAGAGGCAGGATGTAAAAAGCAGAAGTGAATGGAGAATTATCAGAGGTTTAAGAGGTATAAGTGTCTAACAGCCCCCATCTGGCACCTGTTTAACCTGTACATTAGCTCCAGCACGGTACCTGATGCATGGAAAATAGCACACGTACTCCCATTATTTAAATCTGGCGACCCTACGGATCTAAATAATTACTGCCCTATATCCATTCTACCCCTGCTCTGTAAACTTCTTGAAATTTAGTAAAGGCTAAAGTAAGAAACTATATTGGCAAAAACGACTTAATTAACCCAGCACAATCTGGGTTTAGACCAGTCCATAGCACCACATCAGCACTAGCTTCAGTCACGAATGACTGGCTCCTTGCCTTGGATAAAAGACAAGTCACAGGGGCCGTATTCCTGGACTTCAGTAAAGTCTTCGACATTGTCGACCACACTTCGCTCCTCGATGCACTAAGTTGGCATGGCATTATTGGCAGTCTTGGTTCAACAGCTATCTGACACATAGGCTACAACAGGTAAAAGCTGATGGAGGCCTTTCTCAGCTCCTCCTGCTCAAGAGACGAGTCCTGCAAGACTCAATTCTTGGACCTCTCCTTTTCATTATTTACATAAATACTATCAGGAACAACATTAGCAAAGCAAAATTGCACCGGTTTGCGGATGATACAGTTATATATACATCCAAACCCTCAAATATAGAAGCATGTGCAGAGCTCCGGTCCCAGTATGACCTGCTACAGCTCAGCCTGACGCAGTCCAAACTCCTCTTAAATGCTAAGAAAACTAAAGTTATGTATTTCCAATCCAACTATATGTCCTTCATCATGAAAGCTCTGGAATCCCTTCCTCCCATCAAGACTCTTCTTAATAACGACCTCGAAGTAGTCAATACTTTTAAATACCTGGGCTGCGACCCTGATCAGCATCTAAAGTTCTCAGCTCACATTGCCTCTCTTGCACAAAAACTGCGACAAAGACTTGGCTTCTAGAGAAACAAATCCCTTTTCCCTACTGAAGCCAGAAAACGACTGGTCCAAACCACTTTCATCCCACTCTTGAACTATGCCAATATACCATACACTCGCTGCCCTGAATCTCTGCTACACCAGTTAGATGCACTTTACCATCAAGCAATTAGATTCATTTCTAACGCCCACCGGCATACACATCACTGTGATCTGTACGCCTCCTTAGGTTGGTCCTCTTTAGTGACCAGACATCTTATCCACTCCCTAACCTGGCTCTACCAAAGTTCTTCTGTGCAAACTCCTCCCTTACATCTCTAATCTCTTTCGGCGGTCTGCCTACTTATATCCCCTACGCAGTCATTCGTATATTATGCTAGATGTACCAAGCTCTCGCTCCCGTTTCAGAGATATGGCCCTAAGTCATGTGCTACAGGCTGCCTGGAACAAAGCCCAGGCTAAACTCAAGCTTCAACATCTAATTATCCTGAATAGCTTCAAAAAGTTAGCTACCAGCAGATTATCTGATACATGCACTTGTCACTGATTAAGACCCAGTTACTCTAAACTTTATGCCTCTTTCCACTTCTGACCCTGTATTGCCCTCACCTTCCAACCCTCACCCATCCTCCTCCTTCACAATCTCCATTCTCTGCTTTCTATTTTCTTCCGGTCTCCCTTCTTACCTGCTTTCTACTTCATTGCCCTATTCTGTCTACTACCTCTCTATTTACAGTTGACTGCTGCTATATCCCGCAACCCGGTTTTGTGACTGCCTTGTGTTCGACCATATATTACTGCTTAGTTCTACTGCATGGAAGTTCACTTGTATATATTGTTGACTGTATATAGATGTACACAAACGCTGAGTGTTTCTTCATATATTCTGTATAATGTTATCTATATTTACTATGTACAGAGTATGCCTTCTTTACATTTTCTTATGTATATGACTTATCTGCTCAGGACCTCCTGTAAATGAGCCTGCTCAAAGCAGTAGTTTCCTGCCAATAAACTGAACCTGGTTATGAGTGGAGCTTCACATGTTTCAGTCTTGGGCCCCATCCTCTTTAATGTATTCATATATGACACAAGAAAGAGCACACAGAGCAACATCTTCCTATTAGCAGATTACACTGTATCTGTTCAAGGGAAGATCTGAGGATCAGATTAGGGCACCAAGGGAGGACCTGGAAAAGATGATACAATGGTCCAAAATCTGGCACCCATGCTGGTAAAAGGGATTCACCCCAGAAAGGAGCGCTGAGGGCCTTAAAGTGAGCAACCAGACCTAAAAGAGAAAGGGGTAGTCATGACATCCGCCTGGGAGAGATGGTCGATGATGCCAAGTGGAAGACCACCTCAGAAGCATATTAAAAAACCCTTGCCTGGTACCAGGCTGCTTATATAAACTTAGCAGCTATGCCAAGGCCTGGCTCTGGCTGTTTTTTGTCACATGACATCAGCTCTAACAACAGTGTGTGCATCTGAGACCATAAATGGCACTGTTATTCCAGCATGTGTACCTAAAATGATGATATGGTTATTGAAGACTTGGCCTAGTGCACTTCCTCCTCCACGAGGCATCCATCCGCCTGGAGTTCACAAACAGTGGTGCAGCCTAGCAACAGGAATGGGTCTGCTCACAACAGGTGTCAGGAGAGATGTCAACCCAGCAGTAGGGTGACTGAGGTCTCCTACGGACCCAATAGGAGCCTGGTAACGTGTCAGGAGGCCCCTCAGGGCAGGGAGTGTGGCATAGGGACACCAGCAGATGGCCATGAAGCCATTTCGTAGAGCAGTATGCCTGGGAGGGATCACAACTGTGTCTTGACTGAGCAATATTAGGAATCTCAGCTGCAGCCAGCCCAGTGGTGGGGAGGGCTGAGGTGCCATGAGTCTCACCTCCTGCCATGCTGGCAACCCAGGGTTGGAAATGGATGCAGGCTGTTCGGAGGCTGGCCAGGTGAGGGAAGAGTGAGCATCCACAGGACTGCTCTCCTCCCCCAGGGAGGAGGGTTGCTGTGGCTCTCTGTTTGACTGCACTCCAGTGACAAATGGGTGGTAGTGCATGTGACGCCTCCAGGAGAGGGAAGGGAACCCACGTTTGGGGTACCAGGGACTTCTCCACAAAGGTGGTGCTCACACATTGCACCCACTACACATCCTGTGGGCCCAGGGAGACAACTGGTGGAAAAACATCCTGGTTTCAGGATGAGGACTGACCCCTCGCAGACCCTGCATAGGTAACAAGGTACCCCCTAGAGTCCTGTGGCAGAGAACAACAGTGGGAAGGTAAGTCCTGCAGAAGACAAGTGAGGGGGGCTGGGGAGGTTGGTAGGAAGGGGGTAGCTCAGGAGATAAATAGATTATGGAGAGAATCCCAGTGGCATGGCATTAGGGTTCTCGCCCTCCAAGAAGGGTCATTTCAAAGCTTTCTGGATCTCACTAACAAATCACTGAAAGAGCATGTCATCAGCAGAGAAGGAGAGATGGATGGAAGATTCATTGTCCTCTAAAGGGGACATTAAAAGAAGCACTGGAAACAGCACCGGGATAGTCTCCTTAAACCAGCCCTTAATATTTTCCATCCATTGGTGGATTTGTTGTTGAGGCAGTCAGAGGTAATAATCTTAACCATCTCCAAAGAACAGTGAGGGGACCTGGGGAACCTATCCTGAGACTGCCTGTGTTAATGCCTGCTCCTGTAGTCTGGGACAGGCTGTCCCAACTTCACAGACTGAAGCTCTAATGGCCAAAAATCAAAGGCAACGAAGGCCTCCATGTCATAGGGGGGTCAAAGGCAGGAGAAGCAGAATGTATGTCCATTAGTACATAAGAACATGCCAGCAGATAAAAACCTTATGGTCTATCGAGTCTGCTCAAGTGTGCAGCTAGCAACCCTTATACTGCAGGTGCCCCTCCCTCCCCTGAGCCTCCCTCTTACCCTATCCCATCCCCTTTTGAAGCAGTCCACTGTTCTACAGGATACCACTTCCGCAGGCAATGTGTCCCACCCAGACACCACTCTGTCTGTAAAAAAGTATCTTCTCATTTCCCTCCTGAACCTTCCCCCCTCTAATCTGAGATCATGACCTCGAGTGTCCCCTTAATCTGAATAGTCCCTCCATATACTTGAAGGTTTCAATCATATCACCCCTGTCTCTCCTCTCCTCCAGTAAGTACATGTTCAACTCCCTCAGCCTGCTCACGTAGAGTATGTCCCCTAGTTCCTGGATCATCTTTGTTGCCCTGCGCTGCACTGCACCCCTCCAGTAACTTAATGTCCATCTTCAGGTATGGGAGCCAGTACTGCACGCAGTACTCCAGATGTCGCCTAACCAGTAACCTATACAACGGCAGGATCACCTCCCCTCTCCTTGAAGATATACCCCTGGGAATACAACCCAGCATTTTGTTAGCCTTTGCAGCTGCCTTCCTGCACCGGGCTGAGTTGTTCATTGAGCTCATTATAATCACCCCAGATCCTTCTCCTCCTCCTCTGTCACAGCTAGCTGAACACCTCCCCTCTCAACTGGTAGCTCCTTTTTTTTTTTGCCCGAAAATGTAGCACTTTGTACTTTTTGGCAGTGAACCCCAACTGCCACGTGTCCAACCAGGTCTCCAATTTTGACAGATCATCCTGCAACCCATGCCGCCCTCCTAGGTCATTCATTACTGCTCCCATCTTGGTGTCATCTGCTAACAAACTGTCCTTGCTCTTGATGCCCATTGAGATGTCTTACAGTCATGGCCAAAAATATTGGCGCCCTTGCACTTTTTCAAATAACTCACAATTTCCTCTAAACATAAGTTGAAATTAACAACAGTACAGTATTTGGTTTCCACAATTCTTTATTTCTCTGTTAATATTACAGAACCTTTGTTTTTGATTCAGAATTTAATATACCCTTTTAAACAGAAAATGAAAATAAATGGCATTGACAAAATTATTGACACCCTAGACTTAATATTTGGTAGCACAGCCTTTGGTCAAAATAACTGCAATCAGCCGCTTCCTATAGCCATAGATGAGCTTCCTGCACCTCTCTACAGGCAGTTTGGCCCACTCTTCTTGTGCAAACTGCTCCAGTTCTCCCAGATTTGAAGGGTGCCTTCTCCCAGCTGCTGTTTTCAGATCTCTCCACAAATTTTCAATGGGATTTAGATCTGGACTCATTGCTGGCCACTTCAGAACAGTCCAGCGTCTTGTCTTGAACCATTCCTGGGTGCTTTTTGAAGTGTGTTTGGGGTCATTGTCCTGCTGGAAGACCCATGACCTTCGACGGAGACCCAACTTTCTGACACTGGGTTCAACATTGCGCTCCAAAATGGCCTGGTAATCTCCAAATTTCATGATGCCATGCACACGTTCAAGGCACCCAGTGCCAGAGGCAGCACAGCAACCCCAAAACATCACTGAACCTCCTCCATGTTTGAATGTAGGGAAGGTGTTCTTTTCTTTGAAGGCTTCATTTTGTTTTCTGTAAACATAGAAATTATGTGCTTTACCAAAAAGCTCTAATTTGGTCTCATCTGTCCACAGGACATTCTCCCAGAAAGGATTTTGGCTTGTTCAGGTGTGTTTGCAAACCCCAGTCAGGCTTTCTTATGTCTCTCTCTCTCAGCAGTGGGGTCCTCCTGGGCCTCCTACCATATAACCCCCTTTCATTGAGTTGGCGATGGATGGTGCGAGTTGAAATTGTCGTACCTTGGGTCTGAAGGTCAGTTTGAATCTGTTTGGCAGTTGATTGAGGTGCTTTCTCCACCATTCGAACAATCCTGCGCTGCAATCTTCGATCAAGTTTTCTCTTGCGGCCACGTCCAGGGAGGTTGGCTACAGTGCCATGGGCCTTAAACATCCTGATAACATTATGTACGGTGGAAACAGGAACATCAAGGTCTCTGGAGATTGATTTGTAGCCTTGAGATTGTCCATGCTTGGCTACAATCTTCTGTCTGACCTCCTCAGACAATTCTCTGGCTGTCTTTCTTTTCTCCATGCTCATTGCGGTATGCACAGTGACACAGAACAGGAGAATGAGTCCTTTTCTCTATTCAAACTAGTTGAATGAGTGATTTTTATATTGCAGGCACCTGCAACTCACCACAGGTGAGTTCAATTCCAAAGTGAAAGGAATCACCTGCTTGAAATCTAATTATTTCTAACTACTTCTAAAAGGTGCCAATAATTTTGTCCAGGCCATTTAAGAATTTCTGTGTGGAATAAGCTAAGACTTAGTAAATTTTTCTGCTTTTTGTGTTTTATTCCACTGCAAACCAAAGAAATACATATGTGGATAACAAAATATTTTTTTAATTTCAACAATTTTCTGGAAGGAATGGTGCATTATTAGAAAAAACTGCAAGGGCGACAATATTTTTGGCCACAACTGTATATGAACAACCCAAATAACAAAGGGTCCCAGCACTGAGCGCCGCGGTACTCCGCTTGTCACTACCCTCAGAGATGAGAGCTCCCCTCCCACCACTACCCTCTGCTGCCTTCCTGTAACCAGTTTACTACCCATCCCACCATTTTCACCCCTGCACCTGTGCCTGCCTGCTTACTACCTAGCCTCCCATGCGGCACAGAGTTGAATGCCTTACTGAAGTCCAGAAACAGGACAGCCACTGCATGGCCCTCAGTGTTGGCAATGTCCTTCCTGTACTGGAAATAATGTAAAGGTAGCTCCGCAGGGGTGGGCTTTTTTTTTTCTCCCCAATATTACTCTTGGAAAAAAAATAATACTAAATTCAAACCAGAGTGCAGATGAACTGAGACAGCGCAGTGTTCACTCCCATGGTGGGCACGCGACGTGGAAAAAAGACTTGAGACAGTTAATGCATCAATGCGGCTATTTGCTGGTGACATGAACATAAAAAGCTTGCTCTCACGCAGTCCTAGGACCTCCGGCCCCAAGACCAAAGAGTGGTGCTGTGTGGAAAAACGTGATAGTTGGAAGATTTGGTGCTGCTGTAGACAAGCATGCTGTAAACAGTATCTGAAACATCTGACCATGTCAGATTGCTGTCAAATTAACAGCAGCTGGAAGTTTCCCAGACACTCCCAAAGTCACATTAATGGACACTACCAAACTAGGAATTATCCCTTATCTAGCAGAGTATGGAAGAATAACAGATGAGTCCACATTTTATTCCAAAATGTGAGACACCATCTCAGTCCCAGAACAGAACTGCTGCAAGGAGACATTGAAACCATCAGGAGAGAAAAATCTACTGCTATGGACCATGGTAGGACTGCGTTAGAAAAGGGACAGTTAGAGATGCCTGATGGCCCAGCAGAAGGGCACAGCACTTCTGTGCCAGGGACCCGGGTTCAGGTGCAGAATCAGGGAGCCGATATTGTGGCTGTGAGGGCTGAGGAGTGCAACAAGCACAGCACAAGCCAGCCTAGGGAATGAGACAGCTAAGTTCCATTGTCACAGCAGCCTTTCACTGCGGGCTGGAGAGCCTGCCACCTTGAGTATTTCTGCTGTCCAGGACCGGCTACCCACTAAAAGCTGTGATCATCATACGGTGTGGTTCACTATAAGAAATGGGTAAGAATCAAACCACACTAAAACGAGGGTCCTGGACTTTAGGAGGGACAATTTTAAGAAAATGGGACAGTCCCTCAGGGATAGGGAAACTGAGTGGAGTCAAAAAAAAGCTTGCATTTAGGAGGTGCAAGACAACACAGAAGGAGGAGGAGTAGGATAGGGAGAGATATCAGGATAAACAAAGGGAAGCAGGAAAGCAGTTAGGAGCACAAAGGCACAAACAGAGGAAAATACTGCCAAGTCAGCAAAAAGGGGGATAAAACATTCTTTAGGTATAAAAGCGAAAAGAGGAAGACCAAAGGAGGGGCAGTTAGGCTAAAAAGGGAAGGAGGGGTTTGTGTGGAAGAGGATCAAAAAAAAACGCAGACATACTGAACAAATACTTTTGTTCAGTATTTACGGAGGAAGGGGTAGGTGATGGGCCACAGATAAGGGACAAGGGCATTAAAGTAAGGGAGTGGACACTAGTCCTTTTACAAAAGGGACAGTTCTCCAGAAACCAGCACAATTAAGAGAGGACAAGGCAATGGGGCCTGACAAGGTACACCCTAGGATACTGAGGGAGCTCAAGGAGGTGCTGACTGCACCTCTGACAGCCCTGTTCAACCTATCATTAGATATGGGGGAAGTTCCGGGGGGCTGGAGGAGGGCAGATGTGGTCCCACTTCAGAAAAGTGGTAAAAGGGAGGAGGCAGGAAATTACAGACCTGTCAGCCTGACTTCAGTGGTGGGTAAAGTAATGGAATCACAACTGAAGGAAAGAATTGAAGAATACCTTGTGACCAGATTATTACAGGATCCCAGGCAGGATGGTTTCACGGGGGTGGGGTGGGGTGGGGGTGGAGATCTTGCCAGACAAACCTGATCCGAGTTCTTTGACTGGGTGACCAGGGAAGTGGATCAGGCAAAGTGGTGGATGTGGCCTACCAGGATTTCAGTAAGGCCTTTGACACCATTCCCCACAGAAGACTGGTGAGCAAGCTGGGCAGCCTAGGAGTGGGTCCAAAAGTAGTAAAATGGGCCAGTGCCACAGGGATCAGTACTCGGGCCCAGTCCTCTTCAATGTCTTTATCAGCAACATTGCAGGAGGGCCAGATGGGAAAGTATGCCTGTTCTTGGATGACAGAAAAATCTGTAACAGTGTGGACACATCGGGGCCGGGGTGGAAAATATGAGGGACGATCTGAAAGAAAAAAAAAAAAAGACAGGTCAAGGGTTTGGCAACTAGGTTTCAATACACAAAAGTGCAAAAACATGCACTTGGGACACAGAAACCCAGGGTTAACATACCAACTGGGCGGGGAGGTATTGTCAACCACAAAACAGGAAAGGAACCTGGGGGTAATCATTTCTGATGACCTGAAGGTAGCAAAGAAGTGTGATAAGGCAGTGGGGAAATCTAGCCGGATGCTCGGGTACATAACGAGGGGTATCACCTGCTGAAAGAGGGAGGTAGTGTTACCCCTGTATAGATCGATGGTTAGGTCTCACCTTTAGGACTGTGTCCAGTTCTAGAGGCCCCATCTCTGCAAGGACATAGACAGAGTGGAGGCAGTATAGAAGAGGGCAACCAAAATTGTGCAGGGCCTGCATCTAAAGCCCTACAAGGAAAGACTCAAGGAATTACACATGTACTCTCTAGAAGAAAGAAGGAAAAGGAGGGACATGATAGAAATGTTCAAATACTTTAGAGGTATTAATAAGGTACATGAAGGTAGCATTTTACAAAGAAAAAGATGCTCGAGGACAAGGGGTCACGCTATGAAGCTGGGGGGGGGCTCAGAGGAGATGTGAGGAAATACTTCTTCATGGAAAGGGTGGAAAAAGGAAAATTACGTACCTACCGTAATTCTTGATCTTCTTGGACGAGTCTCCACCACTCATTCACACTAGTGGGATTGGCGCCGGAGGCACTAAGACCCATCGGGAGCAAACTTTTGCTGGAGGGTGTGGCAGAGGCGGCGCCGCGAGACAGCGCCTTGCATGAGCAGCGGCTCGAGCGGGTAATGACCATCTCGGCGACGACCCTCCAACGCCTCAGTACCTTTTTACCAAGGAGGTGCAGTTAATTCAACGAAAAGGGTAACCCAACATTAAAAGCGGACATAAGATAGTCCTTATGACCCGTGTAAGAAGGGTCAGCAAAGAAGTCCTCCACGGCCTAAAGATTTGAGGGTGAAGACCAATACAGCGTGAGCTCGGGGGATGGAGGGTAGGCGTGTGAATGAGTGGTGGAGACTCGTCCAAGAAGATCAAGAATTACGGTGGGTCGTAATTTCCTATCTTCCTGGACATAAGTCTCCACCACTCATTCACACTAGTGGGAGAGTACCAAGCTGATAATCCCCCAAAAGGGCGGCAGGAGAGCCAGAGCTCACGCGTCTAAGATAGAAGCCCATTAAGGATAGTTCTGCCGAATGCGGAATGTCGCCTGGCATGAACATCCAGTGCATAGTGCTTAACGAAAGTATGCACTGAGCTCCAGGTAGCGGCGTTGCATATATCTGCAATTGGAACATTGCGAATTTCCGCTAGGGATGCCGCGACCGCCCTAGTAGAGTGAGCGTACACTCTACCTTCTAATTTAACTTGAGCCATGGAATAGCAATGACGAAGGCATGCCACTAACCATGAAGAGATACATCTAATAGCGACAGGTTGACCCAGCCGGGTGTCGCTGAAAAGCGAACAGTTGCTGAGTCTTGCGAACATCCTTGGTTCTATCTAAATAGAACATAAGGCTCTTAACATCCAAGGAATGAAGCTAGTTCCCTTCATTTTGGAAATTAATAGTAAGCGGGAAGTACCAGAGGTTGGTTCAGATGGAATTCTGACACAACCTTGGGAAGAAATTTAGGATGAGTACGGAGAACTACCTTGTCCTTATGGAATACAGTATACGGAGGGTCCGTAACCAGGGCATGTATCTCAGAGACCCTGCGGGCTGAGGTAATGGCCACCAGGAAGGCAGTCTTCCAGGTAAAAATTTTAGCTCACAGGTAGCTAAGGGTTCGAAGGCTTCCAGTGAGCATGTCCAGCACCAGGTTAATGTCCCAGGCTGCAACTGGACGCTTAACAGGGGTCTGGTATGGAGAATCTCTTAAGAAATCTCTTCACCATAGGTAACTGAGCCAGAGTTAAGGAAGAAACCGCTCATGGAATGCTGAGATGGCACTAAGGTGAACTTTAACTGTGGAGTACTGAAGACCTAAGTTTGATAGGTCCAAAGATACTCCAGAACCTTGCCAGGAGGACAGGAAAAGGATTCCAAGAGGATTAAGACACCAGAGAGAAAACGCTTCCATTTGGAAGCGCACGTTGCTGGGTGGCTGGCTTCCCGAGCAGCCAGAAGGATGTCTGAGACTCTACGAGAGACGTTGAACCAATTCACTTCTATCTCTTCAGGAGCCAAGCATGAAGGTGAAGTGATTTCAGGTTAGGATGGACAACGAACCTGAGTCAAAAGACTGATTTGCAAAGGAAGTGGTCTCGAGAGGCTGCCAACATACTGTTGAGTAGAGGAAACCATAGTTGCGAGGCCAGGAAGGAGCAATGAGAATCATCTTGGGTCCCTGAGACTCGAATGAGGAGTACTCTCTGGATTAGAGGAAGTGGTGGAAAGGCGTGAAAAGCGTTTTGTCACCGCGGCCTGAACGCATCCTGACAGAAAATGCCAGGCCCTGGATTTCTGGAGCAGAAGAGAGGCAGTTTTGCGTTGAGTGGGGATGCAAAGGTCCAGGTCTGAGTCCCCACTCTTTGAACAGGGACCGAGCTACGGCTGGATCGAGACCACTGTGAGGGTCTGTCTCCGTTCTGCTGAGGTGATCTGCCAGGTCGTTTTGTATACCTGGCAGATAAACCGCTTGAATCAGAGACTTGTGCTCCAAGCACCACTCCCACACCCTCATTGCTTCCTGCAAAGGGATAAGAATGAGCACCGCCTGCTTGTTGATGTAATACATCACTGCTTTGTTGTCCGTTTGAAGGAGAATGTTCTTGTGACAAAGGACATCCTTCAGGCTCGGATTGCATAGAGGACGCTCTCATCTCCAGGACATTTATGTGGAGATGAGTTTGAAACTGAGTCCATACACCTTGATGTGGAGGGAGAGACAGTGAGCTCCCCATCCCATTAGCGATGCATCTGTGGTGATGGAGATCTGATGATCTGGGGGAGCAAAGGGGAATCCTTCCAGGAGATTGCTCTCTTGAGACCACCAGGTGAGAGACCTTCGAAGGGGCTCCGTCACCTTGATGGGATAAGACTGGGGGTGAGAGGTCGGGACCACTGAGTGGAGAGCATCCATTGGGTGGTTCTCATGTGCAGTCGGGCCAGAGGGACAGTGAAGACCGAGGGCATATGAGACCCAACATGCGTTGCATCGAGAGAGCTGTAACCGATTGGTTCTCCCTGATGTAACGGCCATATGAAGGATGTCGAGTCTTCTGTCCTCTGGAAGGAAAGCCTTCACTGAAGAGGTGTCTAGAAGCGTCCCATGAAAAGGAGCTCTGGGAGGGTTGCAGTTGAGATTTTTCAAATTCAGCAGAACTCCCATGGACGTGAGAAGACGAAGTCGTTTGCACGGCTTCAAAGTCCCTTGGCGGAAGGGCTTGCTAGAAGCCAATCGTCCAGGTAGGAAACACTCGAGTCCGACTTTCCTGAGATGCGCCGCGAGAACTGCACAACACTTTGTAAAAACTATGGCGCCGAGGATATGCCCAAAGGGCAGGACTCTGAACTGATAATGCTGACCCAAAGCTACAAACCTGAGGAATTTGGCGGGTCGGATGGACGGGATATGCTGGTAAGCATCCTGCATATCGAGAGGCCAGCCAGTCGTGCTGATGCAGCAAGGGTAACAGGGTACCTAGGGAAATCATCTTGAATTTCTCCCTGGGAGGAATTTGTTTAACTTTCTGAGGTCTAGAATGGGGCGCATCCCCCCAGATTTCTTTGGAACCAGAAAGTAATGGGAGTAGAACCCTGTGTTTCGGAGATGCGGGGGCACCAGTTCTATTGCCCTGTTGTTCAGAAGGCCCTGGATCTCCGCGGTGAGGAGGTCTGACTGAGAGGCCGACAACCTGGGTTGTCGTATGGGAGGACAATTCGGGGGGGTTTCCAAGAAATTGAGAGAATAACCCTCGCGAATTATCCGAAGGACCCATTTGTCTGAGGTTATGGACTTCCACTGGTTGTAGAAGTACATCAGATGACCTCCCACCGGAGGAAAAAGTTCCACCTCGGGCAGAGTGGATGGAACTTGGGCCAACGAATCATAAGGTAGCGCTGGGAGCTTTAGGTCCCTGCGCTTTCTGCTGCGTCTTGTTTTGAGGTTGGGCAGGTTGGCTTTTATGGAAGCTTCCCCTGCCTCTGCCTCGAAAGGACTGACGACTATGAAACTGACGTCTGTTCACATGCCCCCGAGAGGGGGCAGGCGGAGGTCTGGCCAACTTAATGGCCGATCTAGTCTTCTGAGTGGCCTCTAAGGCTTGCTCCACCTGAGGGCCAAAAAGAAAGGAGCCATCAAAGGCAGCGCCATCACCTGCTGCTGAGCATCATTCGTGAAGCCAGAAGTGCGCGCAGCCAGGAATGGCGCCGAGTACAAATCGCGGCTGCTGGCGGAAGCAGTGTCGAAGCGTCCATGGCGGCTGACCTGTTGGTTATGGACTCAATACCTCTAATAACGGTCAGAAGAGCTCTGACTTGGAATCCGAATCTGGAAGAGCTTCAACCATTCTTTTCATAGAGTGCCACAGGATATACTCATACTGAGAAAAATAGCCTTGATAACTGGCAACGTCGCATACTTAGAGTGGAGGCAGCAAAGACTCTCTTACCTAATGTATCAATCTTACGAGACTCTTTGTTAATAGGTCGAGCTGTAGCAGTTTGAGGAAGAACGACCTTGTCATTCTCTGCCAGGACTACAATAGGATCCGAAAAGGCTTGGGATGCCAAAATGGGGACGATCCTTGGGAGCTGAATACTTCTTATCAATGGATTTAGCCACTGAGGGAATAAGAGCAGGGTTATTCCATACCATTTGAGACAGCGTCTCGAAGGAAGGCTGAACGGAGGAGTCAAATCCGTGGGATCTCAAGCATGAAGATACTGAGTCTTAATATCTTCCCAGGATCGATGTCTGTAGTCTGGAGAGAAAGAGTGGATCCCAGGTTCTTCAACAGAGACTTAAAGGACAGGTCCTCGACCACAGGCTCTGTAGCAAAGAAAGATCCTGTTTCCTCCACTTCATCACCCAAATCAAGGTCTGGGTCAGGCTCAACATCATCTCCTGATGGTCCAGAAAGGACTGTTTGGACAGGAAAGGAGTGAAAATTAGGAGGAGAAATGGCAGAAAAACAAGGAGAGTCCCAGGGCTGCAGGGCGAGAGCGGCCAAACGGGCTGAAGCGGCACCGAGGAGGCGCGCAGGCGCCAAGAGGCACGCTGCCCCGCACGCCCGTGGCGCCGCGGGCTGACGCCGCGCGGCGCCAAGACGGCGCAGGCGCCGTGGCGGCGCGCCGCGGCAGCGCGCCGCAGGACGGCAGCAGCGAATGGCGCCGCCAGATCCAGCGGCAACCCCGTCGGCACCGCGACACCACGTGGCACATCGCGGCGCCGAGACCCGCGACCCGCCAACGGCGCCACAAGCTCGGCGGCCCAAACGGCGCCGACGACCACCAGATCCTGCAGAAGGCGGAAAAGCCGCGAACCTGGAAAGCAGAGAAGGAAAAAACCAGGAGATAAGGGCATCGGTGAGGCCCCTGCGCCGCAACCATGTGAGGGAAACACCTAAGCACGGAGTCGCTAGCACCGAAGAAGGCGCCCCAGCGACTAGAAGGTCCAACCGCCCTACCTGATCGCCGAGGAGCCCGAGGGCTCCGGTAACCGAGCCAGGCAGAAGAACCAACCTCCGAGCCCATCGCTCCATAAGAGCGGCCCACTGATGAACTGCTCATCTGGAGCCCTACCTATAGGCGGGAGGGCTCCGATGTCGGGGCGACGATTATCGGAAGTTGGCGACTCCGAAGAGAGACCGGCAACCCACAGCGATAACACCGACCATCGGCAGCGCCAGACGCCTGAAGGCGACCTCGGTGATGCTTCTCTTTTTGACCTGTGGGCGAAGAAGAGCTCGAGGCGAACGGCGCGAGAATGCGACCGCTTATTTTTATGCCGGGCGGGGACCACCCATCCCCGGCATCGGACTGACCGTAGTCGGAACCCCGCTGAGGAGAAGGAGGCTGACCGACCTCACCCGGCCTGGTCAGAACAGCTGCATTTAAGTCTCCCTACCGTCACCTGACCTGCTCATGGTCGACTTCGCCCAGTAGGCGAGACTTCTTCAAGTAAGTTAAATTTAAATATTAGAAAATTTTCGAAAAACAGAATAAAACAAGCGATACTACTATCGTGATAATGTTACAAAAACAAACTGAAAACTATGCGCTAGTTTGAAGTTTGACTCGACAGGCGGCGACGTCGTCACTGAAGCGCTACTCGACGGCGGGGAAAAAGGAACTGAGGCGGTTGGAGTGGTCAGCGAGATGGCCATTACCGCTCGAGCGCTGCTCAAGGGCGCTGCGGTCTCGCGGGCGCGCCTACCGACCTCCAGCAAAAGTTTGCTCCCGATGGGTCTTAGTGCCTCCGGCGCCAATCCCACTAGTGTGAATGAGTGGTGGAGACTTATGTCCAGGAAGATCACCTGGAACAGCCTCCCAGTGGAGGTGGTGAGTGCTAAAATTGTAACCAGATTCAAGCATGCATGGGACAGACACAATGGGAGATTGGAAATAAGGCAGGGGGGCAGGAGATCATGTAGGGTCTGCGGTGGCACTGTAGATAGGGGAAATAGGGCAGACTAGCTGGGCCAAGAGGTCCTCCTTATCTGCTGACAATTTCTATGTTCTATGTTTGAGAAGTGTAATGTTTGTGTGACAGTGTTTTGCAATGCACTAGGTCAACAGGTAGAATGGCCTGCTGTCAGCGAGGGTGGGAGGGAGTAACAAAATGGAAGCATACAAAAACACTGAAAAAGAAAAGCGCTGCAGGTAATCTCAAATCTTCACAGCGTCTAATGGGGAGCCAGTCCTGGACAGTAGAACTACGCAGGGAGGTGGTCGGACCGCTTACATGGGTTCTGACAAAATCCAAGAAACTGCACCGCTGCATGAATCTTTTATTCAAATATTTCCGCATCATGACATGTTACCTTATTAGTCTTCCTCTGGGGACCTTAAAATAAAATTAATATGACTACACACCAGTAATAATCTCTGTCTGCAACTCCAATACATTTTAATGCTGTTAATAAACTTAGATTCCTGTGAAATGTGTTACTATGTCTCATACCTATATCAGTTCTTATAACTGTCTGCTATCGTGCAGTTTAGATTAAATAATCTACTGCCTTCCTGCATGTATACAAGAAATTCTTCATTAAAAATTATTATTGCAAAGAATTTGACTAAGTTTGTGCATTGAACTGCCCCCACACAGTCTCATAAAGCAGTTCTTGGCCAATACATTTTATTGACTTTACTCTTATAACGCACCTGCCAGACATGCTGTAGATCTGGCTGGCTCTAGTAAGATAGCAGGTCAAAGACATCGGCGAGTCTCTCAAAGAGATATATCAGGCAAGCAAAGCAACATACTGGCCTAGTCAATGCTCAGAGATGCAGCTGTATGTACCTTTTCCTCTAATGCAGTCTCTGACAGGGTGGAACAGGACCCTATCCCAGTTGTTATGAAGAAAGTGTTTAAATGCAAGAATCTGTTCTGTTATATTCCTTTCCTCTTATCTGTCTGGTTGCGTAACCAAATATTCTCATGAAACCTAGGACTTGATCACCCTGACAGTCTCACAATTCTCTGCCTCTCACCGTCTCTCAATTGTCCTTTGCTATCTGTTTTTTCCTCCCTTGCATATCTGCTGATATAAAAATATATGCAGATCATTATGTGGAAATGTAACTAATAATGGGATCCCTTTGTTTAGAAATCTGTAGTGTTACTGCTGAAATGTATATAATTATATTTTGAGATGATTGCAAAAAGCTATTGGGAACTCAAGAGGTTACCTGAGGGCAAGTTTAAAGCCTTTTGCAGAAGAACAGTGAAAAGAAGCCTCAGCTCTGGTACATTGCGTTCTAACTGTACATGCCTGATACTTACAAGAACAGGATGCTTGTTAAGAATAGGGGTTGGAAGGACTTATAGGAGAGCTGAGCTGTAATTGCTTGAAGGAGAAAAGGGAACAGATTGAAGGACAACTCTGATGGATGTTCTCTATTTTATTTTGCCTTTGTAACTAGTTATACTGAACAAGTTTATTTTTTATGTTACTGCTAGTGTAAATAAATATTTTTGGTGTATTCTACAACTGCTCCTGGTGTCCTATGCTTCCTGACCTGTGCCTCGATGACACAGTCCTGCTTCTTAGACTCCTTGTCAGTGTCCCGTCTAACTCGCCCTTCACCTTTGCCTTACAAAGCATCACATCTGCTACTACCCCCTCTGGGAATTGTATGTTCCGAAAATCTGGACAATCTGCCTAGGGGGACTGCATACTTGTAGTGGAGCCTGGTAGGAGGCTGAGTGCTATCAAATACTAGGTGCCAGGCCCAGAATGACAGGTGTGATAGGGAAGGCTAATCATGGTGAGGACTCTCACTCAAAAATGTCCATTGGTGAGTAGATCTCTTTCTTCTGGATCTCTTCTGACAAAGTGTCCAGAGCCATGAACATCTGTTTCATGAAGACAGTGGAGGAGAACTGCTTCCTGTGGGGAGGGGGTTGTCTGTCTACAAACTACTCTCCCAATGATGCAAAACTGATGGGATGGACTATGTCTCTGAATCCAAGTCAGGACAGAAGGACGTCAACCATCGACATGGGGTGTGTAAGGCCTTCTCTGATGGGTAACCACCACCAACAGGAGCTGAGGAAGATTTAACCTGGGCCTAGAGTCCTTAGTCGGAGCCTCCCTCCATGAGCTGTGATGATGAAGGCTCCACTTGAATCAGTCACTGCAGCATGGTTCTCAATGCAAGGGGTTGGGGAGCTATGGGGTAATGACTGGAATTTGTGCCAAGAGACACAAGCAAAGCCAGGCTGGATCGACAGGCATCTCTGGTCAACCTAAACCCTTGGCAAAATCTCCATAGATCCATTGCTGCTGGGATGCTCTCTTCTATTTGAAATTTGTTCGATGCAGGTGGCAGGAGCCAGCCAACAATGAGGAAGAACTCGAAGTCAGTCATCAACAGTGATAGTGTTAATGCTGAGCGTGAGATCAAGAGTGTGACCTTGATGAACATGGCATCAGGCCCTCTGGGTCCAGATACCCCTACTGAGTGATGCCAGATACCAGATAATTAGGAGACAGCAGCGGGGACAGGATGAACAGTGGTTGCTGAATCAGAGGGGTCCTGACTAGGAGCTCCAACAGGCCTGACCCACCCTGCTTGGGCGGAGTCATGGTCAGCACCAGGGTCCAAGAAATTATGGAATCTTTTCATCGACAGACGCATCCTCAGTGGGGTCCACTGACAGATTCACAAGCATTGACTCCATTGGCTGTCCGTACGGAAACTCTGTTGGCAGACTGACAGACTCCACATGTGGCCCTGCCTCTCTTGAAGGTTAGTGCCCATGTGAATCCTCCAGAAGGAGGACCCTAGAATGATCCTTAAAGTGACAGAGATTCCATGACTGGCACTGACTCCTCTTCTTGAGGGTCAGTTGATGAGATTGGAATTCACCTTTGAAGTAGTGAAGAGACAGAAAAAAGTTTTAAACCCTTTGTCTTCATTAGGAGTTGGTAGATCCAATGCATTCTCCTCCTCAGTCACTGACAGTAGGTCCAGGATCAGAACATCGTTATCCACCTCCATCATTTTCTGGGCCTGCAACTACACAGTGGACCTAATAGTCATCGATGGCAAGTGCAGTTTCATCAGCATGTCGTGGATCACCTGCTGCTAGTGCTCTTCAAAGGCTGACTTGCACATAGACTGACAGTAGGAGCAATGTGCCATGTCATGGCCAAGGCCCAAACAGTAAAAACACGTGTTTTGTGTCTATCAGTCACAGATACTGGGTACCTGCACAAAACACATCTCTTGAACTCTGGCTTCTTCCTGCATTCTCGTAATGCTGCTTTGCTCTGGAAATGTAGAACTAAATCCTGGTCCTCCTGCACTCACTGCAGCTCCCTCTGATCTAACCCAGGTAAAAGGCATTAACTTCTTACACATTAATGCCTGCAGCTTACTTAAAAAGCATGATATGATACAGGCATGGGTTCTTCACACCACATCAGATGTGTTGCTGATATCAGAGTCTTTGCTATGTGGTTCTACCCCCGACCATAAAATCAACATTCCTTCATATAATGTGTTCAGAGCAGAGAGGCAATCTAAGGTGGGGTGGGACTGTAATATGCATACTGGATAAAGTCACAGCTTCAGTCCTTAACTCTTCATTGACACCCAAAGAGTCTGAATGCCTCATCCTAAAGCTCCTCCTATTTTCTGACGAGTCCATCTATATAACAGGTTGTTATAGACCTCCCTCAGGGGCCTTGAGATACTACAACATCTACACAAAACTACGTAAGCTACTAACTCAGAAACTATCATTTTGGGTGACTTTAACCTTGATTGGAACTCCCCTTGCTCCAAACCTTTTAAAGATCTATGCGATGATTACGGTCTTATACAGCTTACTCCTGATGTTACCCGCCCCAATACCAAAAACCCTGCACACAGCACCCTTCTGGTTTTGATCCTCGTTAATAAATCTCATAAGATTTCACATACTGGAGTCTTCCACAACGACTTTAGCGATCACAGAGCTATTGCACGTGTAAGGCTTGTATCTAAACCCATCTCCACTTCCAATTTTTTCTACAAAAAAAGTCACCGCAACTTTAATAGCACTGATTTCTTGTCTGACCTAAGCAAGATCAGATGGCAGGACGTCTATCTTGCACCCTTGGTCACAGAGGCCTATAATCTGTTTCAGAACCTTGTTCTAAAGGTGATTGACACACACGCTCCTCTTGCAAAAATTAGAATAAGAAAAAGATCTTAGTCCCTGGTTTACCAGTGCATTAAGATCAGCCTTGCACAGCAGAGACAGTCTATCGAGGAAGGTACGAAAAACCAATCTAGCAACTGACTGGGTGACCTTTAGAACTTCTAGGAACCACTGTGTTAAAATAATAAGGGCCAAAAAAATGAAATATTTTCATACAGCACTGGACTTCTAAAAATAACGCTGCCAAATATTTGCAAATTCTAAGGGAAACAGAAGGGCATAGTCCCTTGTCACCTCTACCTACCAAAATAATCACAGGGGGATAGCACCTTCACAAGCAAACTAAGCATATTAGAACAGCTAAATAATCACTTTGTCATTGCTGGTCTAGCCTTTGACACCTATCCAGCAAGTAAGCAGATCCCCTAGCCCTGCACTAATGACCCTCTATGTTCATCCACCAATGCCTCCATTCAATCAACAAAATTTAGTTTTAGCACAATTACCCTCAAATAGGTTAAAGACCTCCTAATTACCCTGGACACCAAAAAATGTGCAGCAGTTGATCAACTTGATCCTTTCTTCCTAAAATTAGGCTATCATCACTGGCACCACCAATCACCCACCTTTTCAACTTGTCCCTTTCTCAAGGGGTTCTTCCTTCAGCGTGGAAAATAGCACACATTATCCCACTTTTTAAATCCGGTGATCCAAGCGACCTTAACAATTACTGACCAATTTCTCTGCTACCTATCTTGTCAAAACTACTTGAAAAATTAGTCAATTCCTAATTAAGAGGACATCTGGAAACCTCCAATTTGCTCAACCCATTACAATCTGGCTTTAGGCCCAAACATAGCGTGGAATCTGCCCTGGCCAAGGTAAAAAAATGATTGCCAAATTGTCCTAGATGCCAAAAACCACATCTGTGCACTCTTCTTGGACCTAATCAAGGCGTTTGATATCATATACCATGATTTACTCCTGCTTATGTTGCATAACCTAGGACTAGATGACACTGCCTTAAAATGGTTTTCCTGCTACCTCATAGGTAGACAACAACAGGTCAAAGCGCAAGGCGGCCTCTCTCTTCTTAAAACACTACAGAGAGGGGTTCCTCAGGGGTCAATCCTGGGGCCCCTACTATTGGCTATATATATTTATACTGACTGCAAAATTAGCACAGCAAGTGTTCACCTCTTTGCAGACGACACTGCACTGTACGTTGCTCGGCCTACCCTTGAGTCGGCATGCCTAGACTTGCAGCAGAATTCAGTCTCTTACAGCAAACCCTGCTTCACTTGAAATTACTACTTAATGCCAAAAAGACCAGTCATGCTCCTCTCCCCTCAAATACTAAGCTACAGATTACAACCATCTTGGAGGAATCACTCAAAACTGTGGAAAAATTTAAATATTTAGGATTTTGGCTTGATTGTGAGCTCTTTTTCACAACACATACTGAGGAACTTTCAAAAAATCTAAGACAAGGTTAGGACTACTCTTTCGTATTAAGCACCTGCTTATACACGAAGCAAAACTAAGACTGGTTCAGACATTTCTCCCCCTTATTGACTATGAAGACTTTATTTATAGCCATTCTTCCAAAACAGCTTTAGCAAAGTTGTACACACTGTATCATACGGCGCTGAGATTTATCACTAACGCCCCATTTAATACACACCACTGCTCCCTTTATACGTAACTAGATTGGATCTCGCTTGCCACAAGGAGGCAGCGTAATGCTTCCCTCTGGGCTTATAGAGCCATCACCAAGAAACTCCTCCCCCACCATCACTGTCCTGTTCAAATTTACCCCGTGTGTACTCACTCAAAAGATACTCATATATTCTGCTTGGCATCCCTAGGACAACACCCCGCTATGGTGCCTCATCCCTAAGCCATGCTCTACCTGCCCTATGCAATACCCTCCAAAGTTCACTAAAACTGACACAAATTGTTGGTATGTTCTTCTTCAAATCGCTGCTTTTACTGCTAAGACACTTACTGAAGGAAAGCTGTTCTATTGGCTTAGGAAACCTTGTATCATCCTTGAAATTTGAATGTACGCAATAGCTTAATTTGCTTGAAACCTTTGTACCATACTTGACTCTGGTTTGTTTTACCCTCTGCATTCAGATGAAACATCTTTCAATGTATTGTGTGTTATCTTTGTACCATACTTAACTCTGAGTTGTTTTACCCTCCGCATTCATTTGTAATATCATTCATTGTATTGTCCATTTCTCTTGTTATGTACTACTATGATGTGGAGCCTTTGCAAAGGAGTCTCTGACTCAAAGGTTTGTAATTCCGATCTCTCAATAAATAAATAAATAACCAAATGTCACTACCATTCCTAACTTGCCTCCCTTCCTTGAGGTAGCCCTATAGCACTTACTTTTCTGCCCAAGGCCAACTTGCCACCCCTGTAATTGCCCCTTCCCTATGTTTCCTCAACCATTTTGTCCTTCACCCTCCTCCTCCTCCCTATGTTCTCTATCACCCTTCTCTTCTGTCCAGTTCATGCCAGATCTCCCCTTCCCCCAATCCTTGTTTTGTCCCCCAACGCACCTTACTAACTGTAGTGTCCTAATGTACCTATTATTGTCAAATGATTTTAGATGTTTTTGTTAGGTATACTCAATATATAACATGTAGCGTCATCATGTGTAAAGTGTAATCCTCTGGTTGTAATCGTATTGTTGTTTGACCTTTTTTGCCTGTGTCCACCCAGGACCACCTTGTAAATGATGTTTTTCCTCAATGGTGTATTTCCTGGCAAAATAAAATTGAACTGAATTGCAATGCAAAGCAGCAAGCCAACATTAAATGTACAGCAAAGAGTTGAAAAATCAAAGCAAAAGACTGAAAAAAAAAATCAATAAAAAAATTTAAACTAGCAGAATCCTAATTCACTAGCATGCATAGTGAAGGTGGAGTCCTGTTCTTTCTACCCATAGAAAAGATCTTAGTGCAAATGGGGGGTAGAACCAGAAGACAACATGGCTGGGTGGTAGGTGAAGTCAAGCTTGAACAGTGCTCCGGTGACTGAGCATGCTCAGTGAAAGACTGCCCAAGTGGGGATAGTGAACTGAATCTAGGTATTTAAAAAATTTATGTATAGAAGTGTGGGAGTGAAGGTTATGGTTTGATCAAAGTGAAGTAGAAATAGATTCTGGGTGATGTATCCAATCATGGTTTGCAAGTAAAAGTATTACAGATGACACAATACATGTGAATGCATTTTGCTGCCTGTCATATACAGTCAAAACAGACCTACTGGGTAAGAAAAGTCAGGAACTACAGTATGTCAGGCCCAAACTATTTCACGTACGTACAAGAAGCCAGGTTACATTTGGGTGAGAGGCAGTGATGAAACATAATTTTGTCTGCTTTAGGGATCCTGCCTTTAAACTGAGGTCCCCAGTCTCATGATATATAAAAGGCAGCAGTGTACGGACTACTGGAGCCCCCTGCTTAAGTGCGGGAGCAACGCTGGTAAAAGGGCTGCTGGAGCTGGCTCACAGTACCACACTCTTTAAAATGAGGCTTCAACCACAACATCTTATTGACACACTGATATACTGCTGAGAAAACCCCTGCTAGAAATGCAAAGACGACGTGAGAAGTCTCATGTGAAGGTGTAGGGTTTTGCAAGCATGTGCACTAAGTGAAGTCTTGCACCTAATGACCCCTGCAGTTGCTTCCCTAGCGACACCACAATGCACTACCACAGTATTTGTGCAGCTGTTAAAGAGGAACTGAAAATCCCTTCCTCTAAAAAGGCTGCTTGAGAATAAAGTGCACAAGATGCTATTTTGACTGAAGATATGATGAAAATAGTGAATCCCTAAACAGTGGCTGGTAAAAGTGAGCAAACTAAGAGTAAAGAGTCGGATGGTTCTTTAAAAAAAAAAACTCTCATTTAGGTTTTGCTAAAAGGTGCCATTCAACCTATTGTGGCTAAAGACTCAAGTGACTATAAAGCTGTGTGTATCAAAGTCAATGTTTAAGATTCTGTTCATCCCTTCCCAGCACAAGTGACAACCATTTAGTTCTACACCCCACTAGCACCTGATGGTTCCAATGCTGCTTATTTTGACTCCTCTATATGTGCTCTCAGGCTAGACACTGACCAGGTAAAAACATCACAGCAATTTCATTCACAGCAATTAATTGGTTCCATTTATCCTTTAGTTACTATGCCTTCAAGCCCTGGAGTGGCTGGCCAAGGCACTGAGATCAATTGATTCTTCTTCTGTTTTTAAAGTAAAAGGAGTACCTGCTTTTAAACATTCAGCATAACTGTTTTACTAATTAATTAATTACAGCACTATCTCCTACTCTATTCTCTAATGATATGAAATATGTTTTTTGTGAATATTTGTATAATCCTGTTTATCTCTGAAGATAAACCACTACCAGAATCCTTGTAGTGAATGTCCCTCTCTAAAGCCAACCCTCCAAGCGGCCCTCTGCGCTGCGGTCCGAGGCGCTAAGGACCACAACGCAAGGGACATTTACATGAAGATTTCTGCCTGCAGTCAGCCATCGGACGGCCATGCTGGCCCCTTGAACTGCCACTCACAAGCCTACTTCTAGCCTACTCCAGAACTGTAAGTGTTATTCCTCTTATTTCTACATTTGCTAACCGAGCTCTTGTGGGTGGCCCCACACCGGCATTTGGGACATTTGGACTGCACCTACTCCATTAGCCTTCTGTTCAGCCTGCTAGCATTGTTAATGTGCCTTAATTTCTGGATATTCAAGCTACACCCTATCTGGGTACACCTTTATTTGCAATTCACCTTATTTAACTGGTTGTTTCTCTGCATCTCTGTTGTTTTTTACCTGCATTAGCCTACTAGCTAGTATTATTCCACTTGCCTAAAGTTCTCAGATTTGTTTATCTTAACTCAGTTCTACCATTACAGTGTTTTAATTTATAGTTTACTGTATACTGCTGTAGGCCTATTGAGCTGAGTCTTGTAGCTGTGCTAGCATGTTCTCTCTAGCTAGTCACTAACACTGCTGTTCAGCTAATTAGTTGATGATTGTTACATTTCGCCTCCTGGTCATTAGGCACCTTGCTCGCCTCTGCCTTTTCCTTCACTATCTCCTACTCCTGATCCCACTATCTCCTTCCCTCCTCCCACTCTTCTACCCACTCTCTCCCCCCTCTCCACCCATCGGTTCCCCACCCTCCCATTCTCCCCTTCTCCCTTCCTATTCATCCTGGTCTCCTCTCCTCTCCTCACCCTCTCTGAACCTTGAGTTTCTTCACCAAGCGCTCCTGTCTCTTCTGCGCTCCGCCCTCTCCTCCCCGTTCCAAGGGACGTAAGTACTATCACATCCTTCTGCTCCTTATCTTGCTCCTCCTCCTATTTGGAGATGTGGAATCTAGCCATGGTCCCTCCCCTCCTCTTTCCTCCACCTCTGCAAGTCTCAAAGGCCTTAGCATCTTTTATCTCAATGCTGGGAGCCTTCTCCCCAAACCTGACCTCCTTAATGTCTGGGTTTCACAATACTCTCCTGATTTTCTCTGCATTTCCGAATCTTGGCTCTCAAGGACTTCTGACTCTAGCCTGACCCTTCCTGATTTCCACCTCTTCAGGCAGGACTGGGGCAAATATGGCAGTGGTGTTGCTCTCTATGTCCGAAAGAGCCTGTACACTCTTCCCATGAGTTTCTCCTTGTCAGACGTTCCTCTTCAGGCAGGACTGGGGCAAATATGTCAGTGGTGTTGCTCTCTATGTCCGCAAGAGCCTGTACACTCTTCCAATGAGTTTCTCCTTGCCAGGCTTTCCTTTCCCTCCACTGTACCCATCTTCACTGGGTATTTTTATGCTTCACCTAAAAACCTCACTCTCCCCTCTGATTAACACTCTCTCTGCCATAGCTTCACACTCTGCTCAGGTGAACTCATCCTCCTTGGGGACTTCAACATTAATTGTCTCTCCCCAACCTCCCTCAGGATGAGTCCCTTGATCTCTCCCAGCTCATTACCGAACCCTCATGGCTCAATCCCCACTCCCTTAATCATACTTTTCTGGACTGTGTGCTCTCCTCCCACCCCCGCCACACTGTTGCAGCACGTATTCTGCCAGATGCCTTCAGCAACCACTGCATGACGTTCTGTGTCAGTTAAGTTTGGTGCCCTCCCTTCTCCCCTAAGTACCTCTGGTCTAGGACCCTCCAGTTTCTTAAAGGAGTAGTGCACCCAAAATTTTCAAACAAAAAATATGTTGTGCAGAATGTTTTGATTTTTGTGTGAAGTCCTAGTGTGTCCTTCCCTCTGTCCACTATTAGAAGTTTTTCCTAAATTAGCCTGCTAGATTTATGGTAGTTTATAACCCCTGGGGATCTCCATCTAAGCAAGATTTATTGCTTTTCTTGTTCCTACAATACATCCTGTCTCACATGACAGTGATGTAGCAGAGGCCATAGATCCAGTTGCAAGCACTGCTTTAGAATTAGTTCACAACAGCAGAGCTGTGCAACTTTTCTTATCCAGTGTGCACAAATGGCTACATGAACAGTTTAACAAATACTTTAGAGCTGAGTGGGTCTCTTTAAGAAAACAGCTACTATATGACTCTAATTCAATATTTTTGTTTTCAATGTGTGTCCAGTCTAGCTAGCAGGAGTGTTTTGATTTTAAAACTTTTATTTTCATCAAACTACACACAACCAAAAAAAGCACCGAAATCACTACAGATCATCAATGCTATAATTAGTGAAGACTCTGTTTTCTTACAGAAAACCCCATTCAGTTAGCTCTCAAGTATTTGCTAAACAGTAAATGTAGGTAGCAGCATTCTATTAGGTAGAATTGGCAGTTAGTGTTGATTTTGCTCTGTCACATGATTTCAGTTTTTTTTTGTTTTACAAATGTGAAATATTTTTTAATAATATAGTTTCTTATTAAAGATAAATGTGTGTATGTGTGAGTTATTTATTTAGATTGCCGTGCAAGTTTAAAATCAAAACACTTACTCCTGCTAGCTAGACCTGACACGCATAGAAAAAGAAATACTGAATTAGAGCTATTTAACAGCTGTTTTCTTACAGAAAACCTACTCAGTTAGCTCTCAAGTATCTGCTAAACTGTACATGTAGCCATTTGTGCACACTGGATAAGAAAAGTTACGCAGCTCTGCTGTTGTGAACCAATTCTAAAAGCCGTGCTTGCAGCTGAATCTACGGTTTCTGCTACGTCACTGTCATACGAGACAGGATGCATTGTAGGAACAAGAAAATAAATAACACTGGCTCACTTTTAAATCCCCAGGAGTCGTAAAACTACCATTAAGCTAGCAGGCTAATTTAGGAAAAACTCCTAATAGCAGTCAGAGGGAGGGACACACTAGGACGTCACACATAAATCAAAACATTCAGCATAACATATGTTTTTTGCAAATTCTGGGTGTACTACTCTAATATCGATGCTCTCCTGAGCGATCAAACTGACTAGTCAGCCATCCTCTCCACCCCTGATATTGATGTGGCCCTCCTCCTGTTCTATCCCAAATTTTCCTTCATCTGGGATAAGCAAGCCAACTTAAGAAAGTCCAGGGTTAAATATTCCCACCACCTTTGGATTACTCCCAATTTGACTGACCAGTGTAAATCCCATGGTCACACGAGTCCATTACAAAATTATCCCGCTCCCTGTCTGACCTTCACTTTTACAGGGTGCTTAGAAATTCATGTACTAAGGCTGTCCATGCTGCTAAATCCCTCTATTTTAAAGTGACTCTCCAGAAAAACCTCAATTCCCCAGCCAAATTCTGGAAAGTGATTCACTCCCTCTTTGATCCCCTTGCCCAGTCAGCATGGTTAAACTGTTCAACTGTCACTAATCTTCCCTCTGTAGTGGCTTGCTTCAATGAGTACCTCACTGCTTATAGAAAATACAAAATCACACATGCCCCCACAATGCAAAGCATCATGGGTTGCATATGCAAATCACCACAGAATGTTATGCTGGTCCAACTTTAAGCAGAATTGCATGGTGCCGAAAGGCCTCTCACACAGTTTGCAAAGGGTGCTAACAGAAGACATAGACACGTGTTTCGTCCTACCAGGACTCATCAGTATGCCTCATCTGTTTGACACCCCAGTGGAATGGACCAGCTACCCCTAAGGCAGTGTGCCTGGGATATATTGTGGTGAACCCATTAAAATAAAAAACTATTTAAAAGACAAAGAACCTCGTGCATAAACACTGAGGCAAGGGTTACCCCAAAGGGCATTTGGCTGGGAAGCCAAGTTTCAAGAAAATACAAAATCACACATGCCCCCACAATGCAAAGCATCATGGGTTGCACACTGCCTTAGGGGTAGCTGGTCCATTCCACTGGGGTGTCAAACAGATGAGGCATACTGATGAGTCCTGGTAGGACGTAAACACTTGTTTATGTCTTCTGTTAGCACCCTTTGCAAACTGTGTGAGAGGCCTTTCGGCACCATGCAATTCTGCTTAAAGTTGGACCAGCATAACATTCTGTGGTGATTTGCATATGCAACCCATGATGCTTTGCATTGTGGGGGCATGTGTGATTTTGTATTTTCTTGAAACTTGGCTTCCCAGCCAAATGCCCTTTGGGGTAACCCTTGCCTCAGTGTTTATGCACGAGGTTCTTTGTCCTCACTGCTTATGCTGTCCCCTCCTCCTGGCTCCTCTCCTCTCCCCTCCTGGGTTTTCATTTCACCCCATTACTATCCAGGAAACCTTGCTTGCCCTTTCCTCCCTCAACCTTCCTAAATCTAGGCCTGATGGGCTAGATCCTAAACTCCTCCACCTTTCAGCTCCTGGCATTGTTTCCCTTCTTTCTCACTTCCTCAATGTCTCCTTCTCGTTCTGCACTACTCTTCAGTCTTGGAAGACTGCCAGAGTTCTCCCCCTTCATAAAGTATGTGACCCCTCCCCACCCCTAGCAACTTCCATCCTATCTCCCTTCTCTTGCAAAGCTGCAAGAGAAACTTGTCTACGCTATGCTTGCTGACTTCCTTTATTCATCCAACTTCCTCTCCAATTTCCAGTCTTTTTTTTTATATATAGATTTTTTTTATAGGTTTTTCTGGGTTTTCTCCCTATCTCCCAGACCTTGGTACATGGCCGTGCGTCCCGTGGTGTGCCGCACGGAAGCTAGCTCAGCCTCATCCTCCTACCTGCATTGCCGCCCCTCACCACGCTACTCCCATGGACCTCCACCTGGTGGGGACGGAACTACGGGGCCCTAAACCCACCACCCCTGGGAGAGGAGAGCAGCCTGGCAGTCGCCTCAGTCCCGCTCCTCCTGCCTACCCCATGCTGGCACCCTGAGGACCCAAGGTTGTTCCTGAACCCGGGTCGCTGGTGCGGCGTGAGTTAAGGCATCCAGCGACAACCCTCAGCACCTCTGGGCTGGCTTTCCAATCTGGTTTTCAGAACCACCACTTCACTGTCTCCTGCCTGCTGCGTGTTACTGATGCCATCCTCACTGGATGGATCAGGAGCACATCACGGCAGCCATTTTCCTAGATCTAGCCAAAGTCTTTGATTTGGTGGCCCATCCACTCCTGGACAAGCTGAGCTCTTCTGGCCTTCTAGTTCCTGCTGTAGAATGGTTCCATTCTTAATTCACGGGCATCAGCAGTCGGTACAGGTATGAGGTGTGTTCCGTCACCTCTGCTACCGATCCAAGCCAGGGTCTCAAAGGGCTCCATCCTGGGTCCCATCCCTTTCTCTATTTTCCTGAATGACCTCCCTGTTGCCTGTGCCAACTCACATATTCACATGTATGCAGATGACAGAGTTATCTTCACCTCTGGCCCCTCAACTGCAGCAGTGGAAGGCTTGCTCTAGCAAGACTTCCACAATGTCCTGCGCTAGTTCCACGCCAATTAACTCCAGGTCAACACTGAAAAAACAGTGTTCATAACCCTTTGGCACCAGCCAGAGATTGGCCAGGATCTCACCATTTCCTATCTTCTCCACCCTGGCTGGTTCCCCCTCAAACTGGTTTCAAGAATGCATGGGACAGACATAAGGCAGTCCTAGTGGGGAGTAGGAGGCAGTAAGCTGTTGGTTAACTAGGATCTGCAGCTTATCTGTTAGGTAGGAAATGGGCAGACTAGGTGGGCCAAGCGGTCCTTATCTGCTGTCAAATTCTATGTTTCTGTGTTTCTATCCTTCAAGTATCTTGGTGTGTGGCTAGATAGTAAATTTGATTTCTCTGCCCATATTGATGCCATCCACACCAAGCTCCGTGCCAAACTCGGTGCCTTGTATTACAGCAAAGACAGCTGTCTCCTCAGGTCCTCTGGGAGATTATCAAAATGGTGATCCCGATCTTCGATGATGTGGTTGACGGCACCACCCCCTCCACTTCCCTTACCAGAAAGGGCACCTTCTGTAATGCCTTTTGCCGCTTTGCTATTAACTCCCCCACCAAAACTCACCACTGCTCCCTATCCATCCTACCCCTATCTTCATATCGCCAGTTCCACTGCACTTCCTACATCACCAAGTACTAGCTAGAGTCCCTGCCTTCTTTATTCTCACTCCTGTCTTCCATTCTTTCTGCCTCATACTCTAGAAACTGCTCTTCTCCTCTTTCCCCCTCTCCCAGCTCCCTTAAGCACCAGCTAAAACTCCTCCCCACCCCCATCTACTCCTGTCAGCCCTCTCCCTGACCCTCCCCTGTTGGAACTTCTACCACCCCTGTTGTCGTGCCTTCTCCTAGGTTCTATATCAGCTTGTATTAAGCTCCATCCTATTGTACATCCTGTTCTACATCTCCACTGCCATCATTCCTTCTGCTCCGTATGTATTATTGTACTTCCCGTGCCCTTCCCCCAGATCACACTTGGAAACAAGTCTTGGCTCAATGTGTCTTTTTCAGGCACCAAGTTTCACATAAATAAATAAATGACTAAACAAACAAATATATAAATAAATGTAGGAGACTGATTCTTGATTTAACTATTTCCAGAGCTCCCTTCTCCCCACTCTAGCTAAACTGTAGAAGCTGGTTGTATTCAAACTCTCCTCCTTCCTTGAGTTTTCCTCCCTTCTCTCACCTTCCAGTCTGGCTTTTGGAAGGGACACTCCATAGTCACATCCCACCTCTGTCACCTATGCCATTCTCAAATGAGGGGACCCGGGTCACATCACCGCTGCCATAGCTAAGGCTTTTGAGTCTGTGGCTCACCATACTCTCCTGAAGAAACTAAGTGCTGCAGGACTGTCCTACTCCAAGATGAACTAGTGTTGTTCCTGTCTGACTGACCAGCCCCAGTCGATCTATGTTGGTGATACGTTCCCCCTCCCCTTCCTATCTCGTTGACAGTGCATCAAGGCTCCATCATGGGACTCCTGCTTTTCTCTCTGTTCCTCAGTGACCGCCCCACTGTCTGTGTCTCCTCCAACATACACATGTACCCTGATGGCAATGTCATCTTTGCCAATGGTGCCTCATTTCCTGAGCTGTAATGCTGCTTCAGAGCGAGTTTGGCTACATCCAGTGCAGGTTCTGTTCAAATCACCTTTCTCTAAACTTTAAAAAGATGATCCCCAGCCAGCCCAGTGGCGCTGAGGGTTGAGGTGCTAGATGCCACACCTTGCGCTGCACCGGTGACCCGGGTTCGGGAACGGACTCGGGTCAGTGGGGGGGGGAAGGGAGAATTGAGCGTCCCAATGGATGCTCTCCTCCCTTTGGGGAGGGTTACTAGGGGTGCCTTGTGCACCCGCTTCCCGAGGAGAGCCGGTGGAAGCATGGGCTCTCCCAGGTTCTGACAGCTCCGTTCACTGGAGTCGAGGAGGGGGGACGCTGTCTGGCGCTTTGGGAGAAGGCGTAGTCAGCACGCCGCCTCTGATGTGTACTTCCTTGCACCGGGCCCCAGGGGAGGGCTGGGGAACCACAGAAAAATGGAAAATGCCTCACTGAGCCTAGATGATGGCCGCTCCTCATAGCCATCCAGGTCCAGAACCCACGGGCAGATCTCTGCTGTGCAGGTGCTCCACAAGCAGGAGTAGGAGGTAAGGAGTTACCGGGCACTCTAGGGGACAGATACCGTGGCAGTGGACCTAGGAGGGACATGAGCAATGCCTGAAGGAATGGAGCACTGAGGGGAGTACAGGAGGGGGTATAAATGGGGCAAAAAGGTGTCCCAAAGCAAAAAAAAAAAAAAAGATGATCCCCACGTCTTTTGGCATCAGGCATGCCTTGTCAGGCTCAGTCACCCCCAGGTCATATGAACCCTAAATGGTAGCCCACTCGCAGAGATCTCCCAATTCAAGTACCTGGATGTGTGGCTGGACAGGAAGTTAGACTTTTCCACCCATGTCGATGCCATACATACAAAACTCTACCTAAAATGCAGAGCCTTATACAGGAATCTGACCTGCCTGCCTCTCCCATTCTGCTGAGACATCCTCCTAAAGAAGATCACACTGATATTTGACTATGTGGATGTGGTCCACAGTGCCTCTCCCTAAATCCACCCTGGACTGACTGGACCTCTTCCATTCCTTCAGCTGTTTTGCCACTGACTCCCTTCCATACACTCACCACAGTTTTCTCTGCCACAACCTCTTTATTCCCGCTCTCCAATCATGTAGACGCTCCCACAGTGTTGCCTTTGTCTCAAAATACTGGCTAGCCTAAATCACCTCTTACCTCATTGTGCTGTTCTCACCCTATATTACCTCCTCCCCTACTCACTCCACTCTTCGGACTTGTGACCTTTCCGCATCCCTTGCTGTTACTCCTCTGATGGCCAAGCAACCTCCTCAGTACATTTTATTTTCCTCTGGAACTCCCTTCCTCACACCATCTGCCGCTTCTTTTACCCTTCTGTCAAACAGCACCTCAGAGCTCACTAATCCCCAATCTGGTTATGCCCCATATCTCTACTTTAGTCTAACTCTCACTTAGGGCACACATGCCCTGATGTTACAAGCCTGGTTCGCTCAGGTTTATTTATACTAAAATCTGCTGATTATTTGATGGCTCTAATCTTTTTTTTTTTTTGTAAAACTCTCTCTCCTTCCTACTGCTATTTAGTAATTTACACCACACAGACCTCTCATGTAATCGTAGATATGCTATTGTTGATTTAACTGTGTTGTTACTATACTTCCACTCCCACTGTGTAACCCCCCCCCACCACCACCACGGGTCACATTTGGAAACAAGTCTAGGATCAGTGTGCCTCTCCATTTTACTGATTTATTTTTTGCAGTTAATCATGTTTCTCTCTGTCTAACACCAACAGTCCCCTTCATGCCAGTCACCCCAGCTCCATCACCCTGACTTTACCCAGGACCTACGGTTGCACAGAGGCAGCATGGCATGAGTAATCGGGTGCAAAGCCTGCAGGAGGTTGGAGCCATCCTGCCACTGGTGCACCTTCTTTTCTCTGTTCTCCCTCTCAAGGAGTGGCGTGCAATGATGCCATTCCCGTGTGCACTGTATACTGGGCATCTGCCCCTCCTCTTCCCAACTGCTTGCGGTCTTGGCATGCTGCCCGGCAACCCCTCAGCCACTGCTACGGCCAGACAAGCACTGAGCTCCCCCCCCCCCCGGAGGGGATCAGTCCAACGGATGCTCAATCCTCCTCCTCTGTTGACCCTCTGACTCCCCAAGCTTGTTTCTGAACTTGGGTCGTTAGGCCCGCAAGGGGTAGCGCTACCACTGTGCCAGTGTGCCTTTTTGAATTTCTAAATTAATTAAATAAAATAAATTTTATAGTATGTTTGTCTACTTTATGTCCGGGTCACCCCTGTAGAAGGAACCCGTGTTCCAGAGAGTCCGTACTTGGTAAACAAACGTAACTTTTTTCTTCAGTCGTAAAATCTTGGCCTCCTAATTAACAACTAATAATCATCCATTCTTTTCACGCACATACTGTTAAGGTTTATATATTGAGAATATGTTGGGAGAATAAAGGACCTGTACACACTGGCACCAAAAGGATTGAGCAGGTTAAACTGTTTAAATACATTTATCACAGCTTCCACCCACAATATTTTCATTTTTAACCATGTTTAAATCCTGCACTGGAGGCAGTTTTTTTATACACAGTTTCAACCCCTGAAACAGTCCAAATATGATTTGCTTGCCAGTATAGATGTGTCTACGTATCATCATGGGTTAGTCATGCCACTCACAATTCCTGGGGGCTGTCTGGTTCACACTGGCCACATTTCACCAACAAACAGAATTTAAACTCAGAACAGAGATAATGTGGATACACTTGCACTATGATTGAACCCAGACGTTGCAGTGTAACTGGGTTAACACAATTTTAAAAAATGTCTTTGGAAATGTGCTATATAGAGGTCCAAAAATATGGTTGGAGCATTTTTGGAGGCGAGTTTATCATAGATGTCCCAAGAACAAAAGTGCTAACATTCGTTTTTTGCCAAGATGATTATAATACTCGAGGCACTGTGTTGACTTTGTTTTTCTATTTTTGTTTCTCCACCAGATCTGAAACCATTAATTTTGCACTCTGCCCTGCGTCACAATCCATAAAGCAAGGACAAGACATAACGGCACCTCTCTGCATAGCTGGCATGTTGGCACTGTGCCAGAATTTAGAAGTGAAGAAACATTTAGGGATGGGTGGGGGAGATTGTTGGGATGCACTTAACACAACGTACAGAAAATGCAGTAGTTTTAGGGTTAGTCAGCAACAGTGCCAGAAAAAGAACTACTGGGTATTGGGGAAATTATTTAATGAAATCTAAAAGATATTTCAGGCATGCAAATGTTGTCCACATTTTTTTTTTAACAGCAAAGGGATGAATCACAAAAGCTAAAGCAGCGGCAGTATTGCACAAGACTTTGTTTACAGAGTCCTGTTATAAGATCTGATGTAAATTAAATGAAGATGTTTTCAGTTGCTACTGCATATCAATGAGTGTAGCAACCACTTCCACAATGCTAATAATTACCATATGTATGCTGTGCCTTGTACTTTGGCTTGTTAATTCCATACACAAATGGGCCACAGTAACACACAAAATGCAAGAATATCGAAGACTCTAGTTCTCTTCAGTCTAGAGCAATGAAATATTTACCTGGATTAAGATAATATTCTGTTTAAAATATGAATGCTACTAATCAGTTATAAAATACCTTATAAACTGCAACAACAGTGAAGCATTTGCTGCTCTGGTTATTCACGTTTTGACTTTTCAAAGTATTACTGAACATAAACAGCAAAGCCCATGTGACTCAAGATCTTCAGGGAGGGTCAAAATAAAATATATCAGTTTCCTTCAGTGAAAGACTTGCAACACTGTTGACCCATTAGGACATACAGTATGTTCAGAAAGGTGATATAAGGAAATTCACCACCCCACACAGTCATAGGATGCACAAAAGCAAGTGCAAAGCTGCTTAGAGGGACAGAACTGGAATCCTGTTTCAGCTAAACAGAATCATTCATATCAGGGACAGGGACACAATCTGTGTCCTGGTGGTTGAGGAAGTATCCTATTATATATCATGTGCCTACACCCCTATTATCCATTGAAGGGCTTATTTAAATTTATGTATTTAAAAGGGATGAAAGCCTTTTTAGGAGGGAGGAAGTAAAGGCTACACTCCTGTCTCACCATCCTGCAGGCTGTCCTCGCTGATATGGGATTTTGAAGACTGGCATACCAGTGCATAAATGCTGGTCACTCCCCTACCAGCCTCTTATTTGTGTGTTATACAATTACATAAAGAAAATCTGGTGAAAAGTGGGTGTGACCTCAGCAGATGACTCCATCACAACCCCTTCATCTACCAGGGCTACATGAGGGGAGCCCTGCCCCATCTCTTACCAGAATGCCGTCTTAGCTGGAGAGCAGTGTGGTGCGCGGGGGCTTATGAAGGCTTAGATAGGGCCTATGGCTGTTCCTTAATGACTGCAGACTGTGGACAAGAGAGGATGTAGCCAGGTGCTTCCTTCCACCCATTAATTTCTTTATTGGGAGGTTACATCGAGATGTTGCTCGTGGAGACAAATTTCCATTTTCAGTGAGGTCTCAAAAATAGACACAAAGTTGCACAAGTGAACAGGATAAGAAAGAATAACACTATAAAAGGTGCATAGGAAGGATACACAAAAGGCATGCACTCTCATTTTGAGACTGTTGAGGCATACAATAATACTGATGCATTACAGCAGCTTCAAAATCATGGAATGAACAGTGCTGTATCAGTACACGGCCTTACATGTACAGCATTTTATTGAAACTGCTCTGATTAAAGCAACTAACAACATACGTGCAGCCAATGATTTTGAAGTGTGCACTATGTTAATTCTTTTGGCCCTCTGAATGGCTTCTGATACACATATAGTTGACCACAAGCTAATACTGGATCACCTGTATTCTCGGGGGGCCCTCTACGTACCCTGTTACATAGTTTACCTCATATTTGCTCCTTTGTTGTACAGAAGGGAACTATGCAGTCTACTTCTAAGGCTGACTTTGTCTGGCGTCGCATGAAGATCATTACTTGGGCACAGCATGTATGTTTAATATCTATATTTTCCAATTGCCCAATTTTATAGGTAGATTTCATTTACATGTTGATATATACAGATGAATACCACATTTATTTTTTGTCAAAGCATGGTCAAATTATGCTTTTGGTAACTTTAAGGCCTCTATCTGTACAAGTAATTCCTGACTGGCAGGAAATACTTTACAGTACAGTACAGGCCAGCTTTGTATTATTTCATCTGATCCCATACTGGTGTCTGACCGTGGTTGTTATCTACAAGTGACCCCCATTGTGAAAAATGTTGGGGTCATTTGGATCCCAGTTTATTCTTTGAAACCCACATTAACTCCATAAGGAAATCTGCATTTTTCATACCTGTAGGATTTCAAAGATAAAGGACCATGGCCATCTTGCCCGTACAGTCTGGAGGGACATGTGCCCCATCTAATTATTCTCCAAGTATTGCCTTTTGAATGGAGGAAGGGCCGTAAAAGTGGAACTTTGTACACTCCTTTGATTAAATTGTAATTGTATAACCCCCTCCCCCCAAGAAATTTCCATAGCATAACATCCAAGTACTGAAGAACTTACAGTATGGAACTCCTGACTACAAACTCTATTACATTTGAACTATGGTTGTCAGAAAGTATTTACTACTTTGTACCAAGTTCTAAAAGTGTCAAGAGTAGTCATGCCTTTGTGATCAGTGTACCAGTTATGGAATGCTATGCCTACCCAATTGCACCTATGTCAAAGCCCTTTCCTACCATTGTGGTCTCATTTTCAAATGGTTAAAGGATAGGGAGAAGAACCTGTACGTGTATTATCCTTAATATTCATTGACTGTAACTAGTGTCTTACTACTTGCCTTGTAATGTTTTATTCTGTGATATCTGAGTAAAGTAAAAAGTATCATAATGCAGCCTATGAATTAATTGGCTGTCACTGAAAAGAAGTACTTGTGGGTACGCATCATCCTGGTTTGTACATTTTTAATACACAAAATTCTGAATTGGATATTGAAAAAAAAAATCACTAATTTGGATCAGTTAAAAATGCTAGTTAACTCCTTTATTGTCTCAGGGATGGTTTACTGCAATACGCTTCTTTCAGGCCTCCCAAATACAAAACTAATAAAACTGAAGTATGTTCTAAATGAGGCTGCTAGAGTAGTCACAAATTCTTCTATCGGTGACCATATCACCTGAATTCTGAGAACTTCTTTGGTTACCAGTTCATTTCCAAATTGATTTTAAGGTGCTTCTTTTAACATATAAGTGTTTACTTGACTGTGGCCCTCAGTGCCTTTCAGATGTGTCACTTTTTGAAGATTCTTCAGCTGGACCCTTGAGGCCTTCTAATTACGGGATGTTGTTCCTAAATACCATCTCAAATCTATAGGCAGTAGGTCTTTTTCTGTTAGGGCTCCCCTTTCAAGGAATGCCCGCTTCCTCCTGCCCTTCAACTAAAGTACAATTGTGAAAGAACTTACCATAGAAGTAGATCTAAGAGAGGATCTCTTGCTTCAGGCCACACCTTTGGAACTATAGCTGTCAGGCACTAGGACCACACAGAAACTTTTTTGCTAGCAGTCTTCTAGTGGCTGCCCACGATGACATCAGTCGCCAACGCTGCTCCTCTCATATAAACATGGACAACCTCATGCCCTCCTCAGTTCCCCCGCCAGAGAACATATGCAGAAAACCTCCTCCTGGGGAACTGAGAGAGAGCTAGAGGTTCCCGCCACCAAGAAAGGTTAAACAGAAGGTAAACCATCCTGGAGAGAGAGAAAAACAGGAAAGTAAGAAGTACTGAGACTAAGGGGGATGGAGGGTGGGATGGCATGGCCTGATGCAAGATCCTCTCGAAGGGATACTGTTACAATAAGTTCTTATGTAACTGTACTATCGTCATCGAGGGTATCTCTTGCATCTGGCCACACCTTTGGAATGAGTCCCAAGCAGTACTGACATAGAGACAGTTTGGGTGGCTGGCAGTTATAAGCCTAGGGCAGGAGGCCTTGAGGCACAGCCAGGCTGAAGCCTACTCTTCTCCTAGAGGCAATGTCCAGGATGTAGTGCTTAGTGAAGGTGTGCATAGTACTCTAAGTGGCAGCTGCACAGATGTCAGCGGCTGACACATTTCTGAAGGAGGCAACAGAAGTGGTGATCCCCCTTGTGTAGTGGCCACACACAACCCCAGGAAGTTCCTTACCTTACTTCCTGTAACAGAAAATAATACAGTTGTCCAACCATTTGGAGAGGCACTGTTTAGAAAGTGGTGCGCCCTCTTTCCCAGGGGTGAAAGAAAACAGGTGCGAGGACTTCCTGCAGTTCCTTGTGCGATGAACATAATATCGGAGTAGTCTATGTACATCTAACATATGGAGCAATGCTTCCCCTGGACTGACATGCTCTGGGTAATACACAGGCAGGTGGATGGCTTGATTCAGGGTAAACTCAGACACCACCTTTGGTAAAAGCTTAGGACTGGTATGCAAAGACATTCTGTCTTTGTAGAAAACCAAATAAGGAGACTCACATAAGAGCCTGAAGCTTGGAAATCCTCTAAGCTGAAGTAATTGCAACTAAAAATAAGGCTTTCCATGATAGAAAGCGTAGCTCACATGTCACGGCCGGCTCAAAAGGAGCCAAAGTAAGTTTCTCTAACACGAAATGTAAGTCCCAAGGTGGGACTGGACTGTGGATGGGAGGCTTCAGATGAAGAATGCCTCTCAAAAATCTATGGGACACCTCCAGTTGTGCAACCATACAGCCATGAACAGGTGCATGGAAGACTGAGACAGCGGCCAGATGCACCTTAATGGAGTATTGTAGACCAAAATCTGAGAGGGACAGCAAGTACTCCACAATCTGATTCACCGGACAAGTGAAGGGATCAAAGTGATAGGAAGCAGCTCACAGAGTAATGCACTTCCACTTCATGGAATAGGTGGCCCTGGTAGAAGATTTTCTGGCAGCCATCAGGACATCAGCCACTTTTTGGGACACTGCAAATCTAGCAACAGCTATGTCTTCAGGAGGCATGCATGAAGGTGGCGTGCCCTGTGGACCAAATGATGTGATAGCAAGCTAGTGCACAGGGGGAAGGGCACTGGAGGTTCCACTGCCAACTGCAAAAGTAAGAGGAACAGTTTGACAAGGCCAGAAGAGAGCCACAAGAATCAGAGTTGCTCCTTCCATCTGAAGCTTGATTAGCACCTGAATTAGAGGGAATGGAGAGAAGACACAGAGAAACCCCCTTTTCCAGGAGAAGGACAACACATCTCAACAGAAAACTCCAGGCCCTGGATCGTCCAAGCAGAAATGCTGCATTTTTGCATTTTGTGGGGATGCAAAAAAGTCCAACTCTGGATGACCCTGCCTGTAAAACAGGTCTTCAACCACCGAGGTCAGCAGCTCCCATTCGTGCACTGGACTGCGACCAATGTAAGACTTTCTGCCAAAACGTTTTGGGTGCCTGGGATGTGGACTGACAATAGTTCTAGACCAAGGTCCAGGGCCCAATACCAGACTCTCATCGCTTCCCTGCACGGGGGTATGAATGGGTCCTGCCTTTCTTGTTGATACAGTGCACTACACTGATGTTGTCCGTCTGCATCAGCAGAGGTCCTGGGAACAGGTAACTCTGGAAGGCTTGAAGGCCATAAAGGACTGCCCTCATCTCTAGGATGTTTTTGTGGAGGGAACTCTCCACGGCAGCCCAGGTGCCTTGGGTCTGGTGAGGTCTCAGATGTGCCCCCAAGCCTATCCCCTATGTGTCCACTGTGAGGCTCTGATGAGGGGAAGGGATCAGGAAGGGAACTCCTTTAAGCAAATTGCTGGGTTCCATTCACCACTGAAGAACCTTCTTTACTGGCTTAGACACTAGAAATCTCTGTTCCAAGTTGTCGGTATGCTGATCCCATTGGACTCTTAGAATCCACTGGGGGATCAGCACGTGCAGCCTTGCCAAGGGCACCATGATGGCTGCCACCATCCAGCCCAGTAGGCACAGAAATTACCTGGCTGTAGTGTACCAGCTGCTGGGCCTGGGATATCAGGCATTCCGCCTTGTCCTGGGGCAGGAAGCCCAATCCCTGAGTCGTGTCCAGTTTAGCCCTGATGTACTGGAGCAGACTGGGGGTCAAAACTGACTTGGACAGGTTCACCGTAATCCCTAGTGCATGAAACAACTGTCTGGTAGGCAGCAGGGTGTGGATCAGCTGTTCCCTGGACTAAGCCTTGAGTAGCTAGTTGTCCAGTAAGGGGAAGACATACAGTCCTTCCCTCCTGAGGGCTGCTGCCACCACCACCAAGCACCTGTTAAAGACCCGTGGCACAGAACACTAGCCAAGGGGCAAGGCCCTGAACTGGCAGTGCTCCCCCTGGAACAGGAACCTGAGGTACTGCCTGTTGTGGGGGGCAGATCTTTATATGCAGGCATGCATCCTGCAAGTCTAGGAGGCATAACCAGTCTCCCTTGTTTAGTAGAGGCAGAACGCCTTGCAAGGTTATCATCCGGAGTTTCTTGCACAGGATGAAGGAGTTCAGGTTGTGCAGGTCCAGGATGGAACGCAAATCTCCTGTGGATTTGGGGACCAGAAAGAATGAGCAATAGAAACCTCTGTTCCTCTGAAATAGGCTCTATGGTTCTTTTCTGCAGCAACACGTAAATTTCCCCCAGCAGCACTGGAACGTAGTCTGGAGGGTAGTTTGAATGAACTGGAAGTAGATACTGAGACCACTCCAGAAGTTCTAGTGCGTAGCCTTGCTCTGTGAGCTGCATGACCCAAACATCTGTTGTGATCTCCCTCCAACTGTCCAAGTGGAGAAAGAAACGGCCCCCTTACACCGCCTCCTGTAGTGCTGGAGGGTGGGGGCCTGGCAAGGAGTCATGCTGAGGTGGCACCAGTGACCGGGGCTGCACCACCTCCTCTATGGGCTTTTGAGGTGGTGGAAGAGGGAGTAGGCATGGCAGTGGCTGATTGGTACTTGCCTAACTGTCGGGCACCTGGCTTGGGCCAGTGGGAGGCCTGAAGAAACGTCATCTTCTGTCCACTTCTGTGCTGCATATGGTAAAGAGTGTGGACCAACCACAGAGTCCTCCCAGAGGCCTACAGGTCAGAAAGGATGTTCTAGACATCTGCCCTGTACACCTGCCAAACCTGCTGTCCCTAATGTGGACTACCATTTACTATTATGCAACATAAGGTATAACATTACTTACTGATGTTTACTGTGATGTACTGACAAACTACTACTTAGCAGAGATGTATTTGTGGTCTTAGAGCGCCACCTACCGTTATTAACATTATTACTATGATTAGCATAATTAGTCATGTTTGCGATATATTTGTGGTCTCACAGCGTCACCTTCAGTCAGTAGTCATGATGCTCTGATCAGCATATATGATGAACCATCCTATTGCATTACAAAGTAGCTGTAGTCAGCATAATACTTATCACTGTACAACTGCAACATATAACGGCCTTTGGTGCAAGATGCCCAGCCCATAGACCAACAGAAATGTTCTGCTTAGCATCTATACTATGCAAATGAGCCCGTTACCAGGTAATGGGAACTTCTTATCCTTAATACATAACTTTGTGTAAGAGTAATGTTCTTCGAGTTTCTTCTACCACACACCAGGTGTTCGGATGTTCCGGACTCCCACCAGGTATATTTTGCTGTCCTTTTATGCACGTTTATGAGAATAAACCTTTATCCTATACACCGGTCTCCTGCATTGTTTTGCCATCAGGTTTAGATCCTCCCAAATCCAACAGCATCGAAGAGCTTATAGCCTTGGAAGGGAGCATTCAGGATAGACTGCTGCACATTAGTAGCGAAGTCAGGTACCTTGACCTAGGAATAACATCCAAGACAGATGCCTGCCACAGTTGCTCTAGCTGAGGCATCTGCCACATCAAAGGCAGTCCTCATGAGGTGCTTGCCTACATCTGTGCCCAACTGGAGGGCTTTGAGCAGCTCCTGCTTTTGTGTACCCTCTAAAAGGGGCCTGGGCCACAGCACTGCCCTTTTTCCAGCGGGTCCTCTGGAACTTGACCATATGAGAAATATAGTTGTTAGCAACCCTGATGGCCAGAGTGGATAAGGCATAAGTCCGCTTGTGGATAAGTTCCAGCTTTCAGGACTCCTTATCCAGAGGGAGACAGCCAAGGTGCTGAGGTTCTTTGGTCCTATCATGGGCAACATTTATTACTTCAGAATCTGCCTGTGGCTGCTCAGTGGGGAACGGCTTCCCTGCAGGAGCCTAATACAGTTTGTCAGCCTTTCTGGGCATTGTGAGGATCAGGTTTGGCCTGTACCAGACAACCATGGTGTTATCTTCAAAGGCAGGCCACAGAGGAGGGATAATCAGAGGGGAAGAATCTGGCAGCTCAAGCTATTTTGTCAGATTTTGCTTAGTAACATCCTGCTCCTCAGCTTCAAACCCCATTGCTGCCTGCAGCTGTCTCATCACAGAGATGAATGAGGGCTCATCCGGGAGGGACCTAGGAGTATACTTAGGAGTCCTCACCCCCTGAGGAAATTGTGGACACTGAGCTAGAGGGAGTCCTAGCCCCTTCATCCTCGTCTTCCCCCTCTTCATCTTCATCAGAAGGGTAGAGGTCTGGATGGTACTCCTTCTCAGCCCCAGCTCTGAAATGAGCACAGAAGATGTTGACAACCAAGAGAGCAGGGGGTGCTATGTCGTGATGGGCTGTGGTGTAGCGGCTGGCCTCATGGGAGCTGCGTCGACAAGCCTGGAGGGGCCGCAACCTGGTGCACAAATTCCCAAAAGGAGGCGAGCATAGTCTCGACATCTATGGATACTGACATAGCAGGAGCAGGAAAAGGCATTGATGGGGGGGCTGCGGCCCCAGCGTCGGCAGGGAGCTCCCGTGATGACGATGGGGAAGGTGGGGTCCCCAACGTCGAAGAGGTGGCTCACACAGGTGACAGGGGTGGTAAGAAGCCAGACATCGAGGGGCCAGTGCCTGCTGAACCTCCTGTCTGAAGCCCATGGTCTGGGAAGGACTGTGACGGCAAGGGGTCCCGAAGCGTCAATTGGGGTGGTTGAAGGCCTGACGTTGATGAAGTGGGCAAAGACATATAGGGTCTAGGAAAAATCCAATGTCAATGGGCCAGCACCAGCCAAAGGTGGTCCAGCATAGAGACCTGTCTGTTACCCCTGGGTGGAAATGGATCTAAAGGATAGGCATTGCAGCATTGGCGGGGGCGTAAGCAGGCCTGACATCAACAAGGCATTGCCAGAAGGACAGGTGGGAAGCACTACCAAGGTCGACCCTGTGGAAAAAAGGGTGTTGTTGGCAGTGGAGGTTGCCGCCGAGGTGGCAGATGACCCATCCCCAGTCGTTGTACGGCATAGCGACGGAGAGCGCACCGAGGAGAATTTCTTCTTGCTCTGTTCCTTCTCCCGGTGCTTATGTTTACCAGATGACTTGTTCTGTTCCTTGGAGGAGAGAGAAAGCCCAAGGATGGAGCAGGTGAGGCACAGAAGCTTCTGGCCTGGAGCTCCTTCTCCATGGCAGTGACCGTCTGTTTTAGGAGGATGTTTTCTAGGGCGCCTTCTCGGCGACGATGGGTAGCCTGGTTGAATCCGTAGCAAACCTCACAGGCCTTAACATCGTGTTCAGGACCTAGACAGCAGACGCACATGCTATGGTCATCTGTGTTGTAGATCTTGTTACTGCACTCGCAGTATCTGAAGAGTTTCTCAGAAGTGTTCGGCATAAACTAGTGTGAAAATCACTTTATAAAACAAAGTAATGAACAGACAAGGGTGAGAAAATAAAGAAAAGTAAAATTTGGTGGTCGACTAAAGTGGCGTTGTCTCCATGGAGTCTGATGTGTGATGGTCAACAGTGGGTAAGGAACTGAGGAGGGTGAGGACCACCCACGTTTACATAGGAGGCGTGACACTGGCGACAGACATCATCATGGGCACCCCCAGAAGACTGCAAGCAAAAACGTTTCCACATGGTCCTATGTGCCTGATGGCTATAGTTCCTAAAGTATGACCTGATGCAAGAGATACCCTCGATGAAGATCAAATTCCACAGATGGTTTAAAATCACATGCATGTGTATGGCATTTAGGCAAAGTCTGTAAAAATACCGATGGGCATCCAAGATACTGACATGAGTATATTTCCGAACATAACAGCAACAGTATGGCAGTGGCAGTGCAGCGTCGTCATCTCACGTTAGTAGGAGCGAGATCGGACCAGGCGAGGAGAGCCATATTTAAATATGCTGGCTACACTGGGGGCTTAACTAAAGTTTACGAGCCTTAAAGTAATTAACCTTTTATTTTACATGGTGAGTGCTGGGGGGATTAGAGGAGTAAAGCCACGATCTGTACAGCGGTCTGGGCTTAAAACATGCCGGTAGTTCTCATCTAAATAATTATTGGCTGTTTCTCCCAAAAATTAGCTCAGAAAGAGTAATTACATAATAAACAGGGGTTCTGGTTTCCAAAAATTAGCACTAAAAAGGCTTTTTATTACCTGGTTCTCCCAAAAACTAATCCTTACAAGTTTTTTTTAATCTGGTTCCAAAACCAATTAGCACATTAAAGGACTTTTTATCTTCTTCAATCTGGTTCTCCGTACATTAGCCCTGAAAAGCACTTGGTTTATTCTGTCTGGCTCTTCCAGAGATTTGCCTTTTTAGGTCTGTTTAAATATTGGATCTGGATCCTCAGACATCAGCTCTGAAAAGGGTTTATGCTAAATTTGGTTCTTCTTCAAGTAGGCCTGGTACTGGATTGTTAATACTGGCTATGGTTTTTCCAAACACTGATGGGGGATCGCCCTGACCCGCTGGTGACCTGGGTTCGCAACCTGAGCCCGGGATGTCAGGAGCAGTGGCTGGCAGAGAGGGCTGGGAACATCCACTGGATGCTCTCCTCCAGGAGGGTGCTCAGTGCACTGCTCTAGTTGTGGCTTCTGGTGATGGTGTGGTGTAGGTGCCACAGATGGCGTGGGTGATCAGGCGCAGTCAGGCACTCCCCTAGGCCAGTCGCTAGCATGCATAAGTCAATGGGGAGGAGGGGTTGGAGAAAAGCAGCAGAAATGCCACATTGACATTCTGGATAAGTGCCCTCATGCAAGCAGCCCTCCAGAGTGCTCTCAGGACCCCTCTCAACAGCACTCAGGTAGATAAGTGATCCCTCCTCTGAGCCAGGGCAGGCCCTTGAGAGGCACAAGCAGGCCATGGAGGATGTCAAGGTGAGGACACGATCCTCCACCACGCCAGAGGAGGCGACTGGCAGTGAAAAGACAGCCCCATGGGTTGCTAACAATACTGGAGGTCTGGGTAGGCTCCTGACAACAGTGGGGAGTAACACTGTTGGTGTGTGGAGGCTGCTATGGGGATGGAAGGAGTGGGGTGCTGGTGGGCACTAGAGGAGACAAAAAAATATATATATGAAAGGTTTGGTTTTTTGATTGGGTTCTCCCAATCAATTGGCAGTTAACCCTTAAAAAATATTTTATTGATGAAGTTTGCCCTCTAATAATTTTGCCTTTAAAAAGGCAATTTTTGTTAAATTTGCAGAGCCTGCAGTAGCCCCATGCTTCTTCTGCCTGCTGCCATGGTGCTGACTGCTTACTGCACAGTTTACATGCTCTCTACTGCAGCCTCCCCATTTCAGCCAGCCTTTTGGATGACTGTCAGACAAATCCAAATAATATTAGCACTCAATTGCATCAATGTACTCACACCAGAGCACATATCCAAAAAATAGCTTTAATGCCAAAATAAAGGTGTGATACAAAATGAAATCGCACCACAAACTTGTCCCAGGGCTTCAAGATAAACCCTTTGTAAGGGTACGATCTGATTTTGTAACATACCTTTATTTTGGCATTAAAGCTATTTTTTAGATATCTGGTCTGGTGTGCAACGGTGTGTGAATATTATTTTGATTTGTCTGACTTTGTTTTGGGCTGGCCGCCATAAGTGTCCGCACCGGTCCTGCACCAAAGTATTTGTGGTCTCTGTGTGGAATTTTGAATCACTCTGCCAGGGTTGGAGGGAGCTTGGTGGGAAAGTGGGGCTGGGGGTAGAGGCTGTATGATTCTTCTCCGCAAAGGGGCAATAACATTACTTCCGGCACAGGATTAGGTTTGAACAGAAAATGACCAGTTTGGTTCACCCCAGTCAGACAGAGCCAAACCTGGTTGTCCAAGTCCTCTCACCCAGGCCACTGCATACCCCTAACTGCAATGACTAAGAACCTACGTAACATTTATTAACCTGAATTCCGCTGGGGCCAGCCCCACAGTTCACTGACAGCACTGCTGCTTTCCAAGCAGAAGACTCAGTGTGTGCTTATAGCCTGGGTCTGCTGCTTCAGGACAGCAGGAGGTTGGGAAGCATCCCACAGGAAGCTCACCCTATACAGGGTGGTGGACACATGTCATCAGCACTCAACTGCCTCCTGGTGGCGCAGGGGTAATAGCAAAAAGCTGGCTGTCAGGCAGGAGGTGCTTTTCACTAGTGCTTGAAGTCAGTATCTGACTGCACCTCCCAGATGTGGGGGACTTAAACAGGGGCCATACACTGCTGGATCAACAGGAAAAGGACATAAGGGTCCTCTCCAACCTTAGGCTCCTGGTGAGTATCCTGCTGGCCCTCTGAGAAGGCTGAGTCGCAGGGTCAGGTGTCTGATAAAATAACTGAGAAAGTCAGCGGTGGAGGTGGGACTGGAAAAATTATAAACAGAAGAAAAATAACATCCAAAGCCAAACCTGAGTTTATGTGTAAGGGCATTTCCAAAAACCTGACATCGGCCCCCAGTAACAGCAAGTTATTAAGGTGAAAGGGCAGACTGAATGGTGGTGCTTACTACCTGCAAGCAGGCCCCCAGCCTCTCAAGCTCAGATGCATATCAGAAAATGCCTGCTTGCAAACTGTAAGTCTGAACCCTGCAAAAAAAAAAAAGGCTCCAAAATTCATGTGTGATTATAAAAAAAATGTTTATTGGCTACTCAAGACAAAACCATTGGAGAGATGAATAGCAGCAAGTCATGCAGTCATTTGTGATCCTGCTAATTCTGAGTCCAACAACAAACCAGATTTCGTCAGTGAGGTTTGGCAACGTGAGAAACTCTGTGACCAATTTCATTTCCTGATAAATGAATGGTCTGCAGCGTAAAGTCAGCCAGAGGGTTTCGGAACTGTTGAGTACTCAGACATTGCTAAAAGGCTCCTTGAAGGAGCCAGTCTGTCTATTGCTTATCACTGCGGAGCCAAATAGCACCATGCAAACATCTGAACTGCCGGATTCCAGTGAGTGCTGTCACTGAAGTACAACTTGGACGGTGCTCCCATAAGTTGCAGCATCCCTTTATAAAGTGAAAACAGCTGTCTGAATGTTCAGTTCTTGTGCCTATTAACATTTCAGCCAATTTGCTATTTATTTTGCACTGCTAGTAGAGGCTCCAAGTAAAGAGCTTTATCTCTCGGAGCCTTCGGTTTCATCTCAGGGCAACTGAAGCATTTCAGTTACGCAACATACTGTACTGTACCTCACAAATACCTACTTTGGGAACGCTAACATGACTGACCTGAGTAGGAGATTTCTACCTGATGGAAAACGTGAAAAGAAAAACCTGGGCTTAAATTTTTAAGTATCAGTCATTTTTTTAATCTAAGCAAACCTGCAAACCACTTGATTTCACTCTTCTTTCTGTTTTAAGCCAACAGAGCTATAGATCGTTAGTGATGCACTGCATCATACATACAGAATAAAGGATGGGGAAGTGTGTGATATAAACATAGAAACATAGAATTTGACAGCAGATAAGGACCACTTGGCCCACCCAGTCTGCCAATTTCCCTACCTACTGGATAAGCTGTAGATCCTAGTTAACCAGCAGCCTACTTCTTTCTACCCCCACCCCCCAGAATTGCCTTATGACTATCCCATGCATGCTTGAATTCCACCACTGATTTTGACTCCACAACCTCCTCCGGAAGGCCATTCCATGCATCCACAACCCTCTCTGTGAAAAAATACTTCCTTAAATTACCTCTGAGCCGCCCCCCCTCTATCTTCAAATTGTGCCCTCTTGTTCTTGCACACCTCTTTTTTTGAAAGATGCTACCCTCTTGGACTTTGTTGATTCCCTTGAGGTACTTGAAAGTTTCTATCATGTCCCCTCTCCTCCTTTCCTCGAGGCTATACATATTAAGCTCCTTAAGTCTCTCTTCATATGTCCTCCGTTGCAGACCCTGCACCATTTTAGTTGCCCTCCTCTGGACAGCTTCCATCCTGTCTATGTCTTTGTGGAGGTTGGGTCTCCAGAACTGCACACAGTACTCCAGATGGGGTCTCACCAGCTGTCTGTACAGAGGGATAATAACTTCCTGTTTTCTACTGGTGATGCCTCTCCCTATGCATCCCAGTATCCCCCAGCCCTCCTTGCTGCCCTCTCACATTGCTTGCCCACCTTTAGGTCATCTGATATGACTACCCCCAGGTCCCTTTCCATTTTTGTTGTTGTTAGTATCTCACCCCCATTGTGTACTCTTCCCTGGTTTTTGTTTCCCAGGTGCATTACCTTGCACTTCTTAGCATTGAATCTAAGCTGCCATACATTTGACCATTCCTCTAACCTTGCCAAGTCCCTTCTCATCCTTTCCACCCCACCCTGTGTATCAACTCTGTTGCAGATCTTAGTGTCATCTGCAAAGAGACATACTTTTCCTTCCAGTCCTTCTGCAATGTCGCTTATAAAGACATTGAAGAGGACTGGTCCTAATACTGAACCCTGCGGTACCCCGCTAGTAACCCTCCTTTCTTCTGAGTGGACTCCATTACTATTACTCTCTGTGTCCTATTCTCCAGCCAATTCTTTACCCAGGCTGTCATCTTGGGACCCACTCCCAGGCTGGCTAACTTATATATTAATCTTTGTGTGGGACTGTGTCAAATGCCTTGCTAAAGTCTAGGTAGGCCATGTCCACAGCCCCTCCTGATCTACTACTTTGGTCACCCAGTCAAAGAAATCTATCAGATTTGCCTGGCATGACCTTCCGCTCGAATCTATGCTGCCTAGGGTCTTGTGCCCCTCTGGCCTCTAGATACTCGACAATTCTTTCCTTTAGAAGTGATTCCATCATTTTCCCTATCACTGAGGTTAAACTAACAGGTCTATAGTTTCCTGCTTCTGCCTTGCTCCCACTTTTGTGAAGGGGAATCACATCTGCCCTCCTCCTATGAGAACGTAATGCACACCCGTGGTGTGGGATGCTACATAAACCCCCAAGGATGAAGCCAGAGGGGTTTATTTAAGCATCCCACACCGAGGGTGTGCAATAAATTCTTATATGTATCCTGCAAATGCCCATCTTAACATTTCCACCGTTCCAGCTGTACATGCCCCAGCACTTACAATCAGTCTTTGCACCCCTAGCACCTTACCTGTCTTATTCCCTCAACAAGGCCCCCTGGCTGCACTGTCTCCCGCCCTCGCCCACCTCCTCCCCTGTATCTCCACTCCTGCCCCTTCCCCCAACCACCTCCTGCACTCCCCCTACCCTCTGCACCTCCTATCCCCCAATCTCCTACCCCCGACTTCTGCCTCGCCTATAGCTCAAGTCTTTGTACTGGTTATTACATGTCTGTAAGTCAGTGACTATATGTTTGTAACTAACAATGATGACGGTTGCACACGTTGACATGGTACCTTTGTAAAAGAGCCTCGGCTCAAAGGTATTGTAATCCTAGATTGAAATAAATAAATAAAATAAATAAATAAAATATGCACACTTTCCCATCTTTTATTTTATATAACTGCTGGTGAGCAATTTTTTCCAACCAGAATGCTGTCACCCCCCTCTTTTTCTCTCTCGTTTACACACACACTTACTCTCTCTCTCTCTTTCTCTCTCCCTCCGTCCTTTTCAAGAAACCCCCCGTGGCACTTTCAGTCTAGTTCTTTGGGGCACCAAATGCAGCAGCACCTTGCAGCTCCCCCAGCTGCGGAGCAGTCTCCAATCCCTCTCCCTCTTGCCCCACAGCACCCTCCAGCTCCCTCTGCTCCCAGTTCAATTTTTTTTTTTTTAACTTACTGCTGAAATGGCAATTACGATCACTCTTACTTCTATCAGGCAGTCAGACAGACCCGTTCCCACTGACGGTGTGTGTCACCTGAAGCTGGCGAACTGCAGGATCAACCAGATACTTTAAAATAAATAATGGTAGTATTTAAGGTAGGATCAACCAGATATATAAAAAAATGAGTATGGGAAGGTGAGGGTCTTACTGTGGCTGCTCCTCGCTAACTAAGATACAGAGACACTATGTTTTAGGAACTGTTTAGCCTGCCCACACACAAAATGGGAGCCAATGACGCAGCACATGCTGTAATAACTGACTGGTTATTACGGCAAACAACAACTGATTGAGCCCTTTGAAAAAATTGCTCACCAGTAATTATAAATAGAATTCATGATGATGTGAATGTAAAACCTCTTACGACATACGTTTAAACAAAAATGTGTTTCCACAATTTAAATTCATGATAAGCATTTTTTTTTGCTCCTCCTGGAGCCCCACTCCTTTAGGCTGTCAACGCTCATCCTCTCTGCCCACCAGATTCAACCCCCGATACCGTCACCTACCTCCAGGCTCCTGCAGATCCTACAACACCCTTGGGGTCCAGTTTATGCCTACCAGGGGCCCCCCTGCTCCCACCAGGCATTTGGGTGGTGTGAGACGACTCGCAGGGGGCCATCATCTGATGCTACCGGGGTGGGCCATTTCCCATTTTCTCCAGCATGTGCCACCAGGCCCAACAGACCATGGAGGTGCATGCTGCCATGTAACCCAGAAAGCGCAGAACGTCCCGGGCAGGGCACAATTGCCCAACCAGAAGTGACTGGGCAAAGAAGGAGAGAACCTCCATCCTGTCTGCAGTGAGCCGAGGTCTGGCTTGACGAGAGTCGAGCTCTGCCCCGATGAAGCACATCAACTGAGATGGCACGAGTTGCAACTTGGCCTCGTTGATCAGGAGGCCGAGTTGAGAGCAGGTCTGGAGGGCCAAATCCCTGGACCTCTCCACCTCCTCTTGGGTGAAACATAGAAGTTGACGACAGATAAGGACCGCAAGACCCATCTAGTCTGCACATTTCTTTTTCTGCCTTATGAATGTGCCATCGGCCTTTGCTCTGTCAAATGGCCTATCTATTCATACTCATCTGTATTGCTAATCACAAGACCTGCTAAGAGCCAATCGTCGAGGTAGGGGTAAATTCTGCCCCCCCCCCCCAGATGGGCTGCCAGCACTGCAATGCATTTGGTGAGGACTCATGGGGCCGATGACAGGCTGAACAGCATGGCTCGGAACATGTATAGGGTTCCTTTGACTCTGAAGCAGAGGAACCACCAGTGAGATGGACAGATTGGGACGTGAAAGAACGCGTCCTGCAGATCCAGTGAACAGAACCACATGTTTCGCTCCAAGGATGGTATGATCTGGGATAGAGTGACCATCTGAAAGGTGTGTGACCTGAGATACTGATTCAGGTCATGCAGAGCTAGAATGGGGTGCCAGCCCCTATCCACTTGGGAACCAGAAAGTACCTGGAGACAAAGCCTGGGTCTGCTGAAGGATCTGCCACTGGAGCTACTGTCTCCTTGAGGAGGAGCTGAGCAATGTTGTCTCGAAGAGCCAACTGAGTATGGGCGGACACCCTCTCCTCCTGTGGGGTGTGGGCTCGGCCTGGACGGTACTGCTTGAATTACAGAGGCAGTCCCTGGCTGACCACTTCCAAGACCCACCTATCCCTGGTGATAACGGACCAGGCAGAAAGGAAGTGGTGGAGCCGGCCCCCCACAGGAGGACCCACAGCTGGCATGATGGGAGTGGGGGTGGCAGCCCCTGTCCCATTACTGAGCAGGCTTGGAGGAGGAGAAGTAGGATCCAGAACCTGAACCTCGGCCTTCTTTATGGACCTGGGAGGGCTCAGGCTTGGGCTTGGGCCAGGTGCGCCAAGCTTGAGCCTGCTGCTGCCGCTCCCCCTGGAAGGAGGGCTGCTAGGCTGCAGGGAAAGAGTGCCGAAAAGGCTTCTTCTTCTTTGGCTGCTTCTTACCAGAAGACCCTTTAGCAGAAGTGGCATCCAAGGTGGCACTGGACTGCTCAATACGCTGAAGGGGACCAGCCACACCTGGGCCGAAGAGATTGGTGCCCAGGAAAGGCACAACAGCTGGTTTGTGCTGAGTATCCACTGGGAAGGAGGAGAGCCTCAGCCAAGCCCTGCAGCGAGAGGCAACTGCGGCTGCCAATGAGCAGGCACAAGAGTCCCCAATATCCAGGGCCTTGGTCCCGGACTTGCTTGACCGTGGTCTGCACGTCCGCAGGGAGGTGTGGGAGTACTTCAACCAAAGACTCCAAGAGGGCTTGGAAGAAGTGTGCCATGAGGACGGCTGAACTTGCCTGACGGAGGCCTAATGACGAGGCCACATAGACCTTCCAAGCCGATAGATCCAAATATTTGGATTCCTTCTCGGGAGGTCGATCAGTATCGGAAGAACTGCCAGTACACCTGGACACAGAGGTAGTCACAAGGCTCTCGGCCGAAGGGTGCTCTGTGAACCCCACAAGGGACCTCATGGGCACCACATACTTGCGGGCCACGCGGGCAGACAGAGCTGGACAAGAGGCAGGGTGCTTCCAAAGTTCTAAGGCCAGGCCAACGATGGCCTCGGCCACAAGAAAGGCTTCCGTTGGGGTATCCCCTCTCTTGAGGATGTCCGTGACAGGGTACTCCACCTTTTTCTGGATAGGCTCCAGGGGCATCCCTGTAGACTCAGAGATAAGGTGAAGAATGCACTGAAAGGACGAAGGACCTTCCTCCGTCTCTATCCCACCAGCCAATTCATCATCCCCTGGATGAGAATGGAGGCTGGTTTCATTCGAATCCGAAGAATCCAGATACAATGGTTGTCCACCCAGATCACCTTCGACCCACTGAGGGTGGTCCTGGGTGACCGTGACTGAGGTGGTTCCAGAACAATCGGTGAAGAAACCAGTTTATGCCGAACTGGGAGTTTCGCTGGCTCTGCGGGTGGAGGAACTGATTTGATCAGCTCCAAAGGAGTCGGCTTCAGCCTGGAAGGTGAGAGCCAAGTGATGGCTGGGGGTAGGCTTGTGCCCCGTCAAAATCATCTGTTGCCACATGATGTCCTCGTAGCACCAGCGGAGTTTCCCCTGGAGCCTCTCCTCATCCGAGGAGGATGAGGATGACCGATGGCGTTGCCTCTTCTTACAGCGCTTATGGCTCTTCCTCAGCCTGTCGGTTGAGGGGGTCCTGGACCTCGATCGAGATTGGGCAGGCCGACTCGGTCGATTGGGAGACACCGACGGGACTGGTGTTTTCCCAGGGTCGGGGACCACCCATCCTCGACAGGATTCCCAGCGGGCTGGGTCTCCTTGTCGGGAAAGCTAGGACCGGAGTCCGAGTGAGACAGTCGTCGATTGGAGTCGGCGACAAGGGGTCGATCGGGTTGAGAATAATCTCAACATCGTCGACTGACACTTTGGTCGACTGGCCAGATGGCAAGGCTGAGAAGCCAGTGTCTGAAGAGGCAATTTCGACCGAGGTCGAAACAGCCAGTCCCTGGGACCGAGATCTCTCCTGATCCCAAGAGAGTCTTCGCCAAGACGAAGACTGTCCTGGGTCCTTTTCCCGCTTACAGGACAGAGAGGAATGCATGCCTGCAGGACTCTCACCCTTAGTCGGGAGAGACTGGCACAACTCTTGGAAAGAACTGGAGAAGGTGGAGCCCAGGCTGAGCAGAGCAAAGATGTTCCGAGAGAAAGATTCTGCGGCACGAGTCGCTTCCTCCTCGAAGACTTGCATGCGCTCCAACTGCTCGGCGGATCCTGTGGCCGCGGAAACCACCCACTGGGACTCCTTGGATTTCATCGGATTCCGTTTTTCAGGCCTCCCCAACTTAAGGCGTGCAAGACGGTCATCGAGGACATTAGGTTGAAATGCAAGGCAAAAATCGCACTTCGAGGTGTCATGGTCAACACCCAAACAGTAGACACACACACGGTGTGCAGGTCGGCGCGCGACATCTTCTGGCCGCACAGACACCAGCAAAATCTGGGGAAGACTTGTCTTCCATAGTCGAAGAAAAACAGTCACAATCGTTAATGCGAACAAGGCAAATTTTTAGAATAACCGAAAGTTTTGAAGCCAGCGCCTACAAAATGCGGGAGCACGAAGGAGGCAACCTGAATCTTCCAGCGGAAAGGAACATCTGGCGTCATGGGGCAGAGCCGAGGGTTATACCACCCAGGTGGGTGGGAGGAGCCAGCTTGAAGTCCATCTGGTGATCCTTAAAGGGGAAAGGGACATGCCAATAAGTGTGGATGAACAACATTTCCACGATCCTAGAATACTGAATTTATTTATTTATTGAGATTTGGAATTACAAATCTTTGAGTTAGAGACTCTTACAAAGGCTCCACGTCAATAATACACAATAATTACAAGTATGAACAACAGTGCAACAGTCAAGTACTGTACAATAATAAAACAGTTCACAAGGGACAATCAGGAGAGGGAGAAATAAAAGCAAGAGCAGTACACTTTACAAAAAGAAAAGTTACAATTGAAACTGGCAGTAACAATATGCAACTAAAATATTAGGAACCTACAATAATAGAGGAGTAAAGGGGTCTCAGGAATTGTAGTAAGAGTAAAACAAGAAGGGGGAGGAGATAGTTAGCAATAGGGAGGACAAGGGGACTGAGAAATGCTGGGAAGAGGGTGGAGCGAGGAAATGAAGTAGTGGACCAAAAGAATACAGGGAAGGAGAGGAGCAGCAGGCGAAACATGGTATGCAGTAGAGGTGGCAGTCCGTAGGACATTGTCAGAGTGCCAAGTGGGTGATTAGTAACAAGAAGACAGAGGGGAAAGAATTACTTAAGTTAGGGAACAGTCAGATGATGGGAAAAGAGAGGGAGAGGGAGTGAGACGGAATGAATACGTCTGTTCTGTATTCACAAAAGAAGACGACGGGGAGGTACCAAATCCAAATAATAAAAGCACACTGGATGGGGGGGTTGATACCAGTCCATTCACAGAAGAAAGGGTCCTGAAAGAACTCCTAAAACTGAAGGTGGACAAAGCAATGGGGCCTGATGGGATTCACCCCAGAATTCTAAAAGAACTAAGGGGAGAACTAATGGCATCACTGACTACCCTTTTTAATAAATCATGGGAGGATGGTGTGGTACCTGAGGACTGGAGGAGGGCAGATGTGAGTCCCCTTCACAAAAGTGGGAGCAAGACAGAGGCGGGAAACTACAGACCTGTCAGTTTGACCTCAGTGGTAGGAAAATGATGGAATCACTTCTGAAAGAAAGAACTGTTGAGTATCTAGAGGCCAGTAGGGCACAGGACCCAAGGCAGCATGGATTCACAGCCGGAAGGTCATGTCAGATGAATCTAATAGATTTCTTTGCCTAGGTGACAAAAGCAGTAGACCAGGGAGGGGCTGTGGACATGGCTTATCTAGACTTTAGCAAGGCATTTAACATAGTCCCACACAAAAGATTAATAAACAAGTTACCAGCCTGGGTGTGGGTCCCAGGGTGGTAACCTGGGTATAAAACTGTCTGGACAACAGGACGCAGAGGGTAACAGTAAATGGAGTCCACGCTGAAGGGGGGTTACTAGTAGGGTACTGCAGGGTTCAGTACTGGGGCCAGTCTTTATAGGTGACATTGTGGAGGGACAGGAAGGAAAAGTATGCCTCTTTGCAGACAACACAAAGATCTGCAACATGGTTGATACACGTGGCACCTAGGAAACAAAAACCCAAAGAAAAAGTACACAATAGGGGGGGCTATTAACGATAACAGAAATGGAAAGGGACCTGGGGGTAGTCCTATCAGATGACCTAAAAGTAGACAAGCAATGTGAGAAGGCAGTAAGAAGGGCTGGGAGAATACTGGGATGCATAGGGAGAGGCATCACCAGTAGAAAACAGGAAATTGTTATTCCTCTGTACAGACAGTTAGTGAGACCCCATCTGGAGTAATGCTTGCAGTTCTGGAGATCTCATCTCTGCAAAGACATAGACAGGATGGAGGCATTCCAGAGGAGGGCAACTAAAATGGTACACGGTCTGTACAAGATGCCATACGAAGAATGACTAAAAGAGCTTAATATGTACACCCTTGAGGAAAGGAGGCGGGGGGGGGGGGGGAACATGACAGAAATTTTCAAGTACACTACCGGTCAAAAGTTTTAGAACACCCCCATTTTTCCAGTTTTTATTGAAATTTAAGCAATTCAAGTCCAGTGAATAACTTGAAATGGTACAAAGGTAAGCGGTAAACTGCTAGAGGTTAAAAAAAAAAGTTTAGGTTAGCAAAAACTGCTTTAGAGAAATTGCAAAGAAAGCCAAGGTGTCAGTGAGTACAGTTTCCTACACCATCAAAAGGCACTTGGAAACTGGAGGAAACTCTGACAGAAAGAGGTCTGGCAGACCCAAAGCCACAACAGAATCAGAAGACAAGTTTCTGAGAGTCAACAGCTTGCATGATAGGCGGCTCACAGGACAACAGCACAGAGTGACTGGCACCCTGAACCAAATGGGCTACCACAGCATTTTGCAGCGCCATGCAATACCCTCTGGTCTACGCCTAGTTGGTCAAGGGTTCATCCTACAGCAAGATAATGACCCAAAACACCTCCAGGCTATGTCAGAACTACCTTCGAGGAAAAGAACACGACGGTAGGCTTCAAATCATGGAATGACCAGCACAGTCTCCAGACTTAAACCCCATCGAGCTGGTTTGGGATGAACTGGACAGAAGGGTGAAAGCAAAGCAACCTACAAGTGCAACACATTTGTGGGAACTTCTGCAACAGTGTTGGGAAGAACTTCCCAACAATATTTAATGTCCATTGTAGGAAGAATGCCAAGTATGTTCAGGTTACAGTATATCTGCAAAAGGTGGCTACTTTGATGAGTCAAAATTTAGATTAAATTTTGTTAAACAAAATGATTCTATGATTTCTTTTTTATCTCCAATTGTTTATTTGTTCTATGCTTTAATTTCAGAGTACATTGAGACATTAACCTCGTAAATTTCAATAAAAACTGGAAAAATGGGGGTGTTCTAAAACTTTTGACCGGTAGTGTACCTCAAGGGAATCAACAAAGTCCACGAGGGTAGCATCTTTCAGAAAAAGAGATGTGCAAGAACAAGTGGGACGACTCAGGGGCAACGTGAGGAAGCATTTTTTCACTGAGAGGGTGGTGGACACATGGAATGGCCTTACTGAGGAGATTGTGGGGGAATTTAAGAATGCATGGGAAAAACATAAGGCAACTGTAGTGGGAAGTAACAGGAAATAGGCTGTTGGTTAAACTAGGATCTGCAGCTTATCTGATACATACGGAAATGGGCAGATTGGGTGTGCCAAGCTGTCCTTATCTGCCATCAAAGTCTATGTTTCTACAGACCATGTGGTAAAAAAAAAAAATACAAGACTGGGCTTGTTGTAGAGAAACAAAAGAAACTTTAGTATGGATGCACGAAAACTGGTTGCACAAAACCTATCGCTTTCAAGTACTGACTATGGTTTACTGGTTTATGCTATGGCTGTGGACAGTGTGCTATCCACACTAAGAATGGCCTACAGTATGCTGTGCAGATTGGTCTGGGGTGCCAAAATGGATGTTCACCATTGTATCCGCCACCTGCAGCTCGTGCAGAACGCAGCAGCACGACTATTGACGGGACCTTCTTGAGCTTCCCATATTATCCCAAAGGCGCGATCTGCACTGGCTGCCGATTAGGTGGTGGATCACCTTAAAGTCGGTTTACTGACTTATAAAGCCCTCCACGGACTCGGCCCTGACTACTTGAAAGAGCTTCTTGTGCCTTACCGCCCGGTGTGACACTTGCGTTCGGCTGAAGAGGGGTTGCTAGAGATTCCGAGGGTGTCTTTGAAATCTTCAGGGGCCCGTGCATTTATCATGTGGCCCCGACCCTCTGGAATTCTCTACCCTGTCAGCTTCGGGAGTGCATGACTGTGGGGGGTTTAAACAGGCGCTGAAAACCTTTTTATGGTGCCATGCCTTCGGTGGCACCGATTAATTTGGATCCTCTGTTGATTTTATTGCTATGTTTAAAGTTTTATCATGATCTTTTTATCTTTTTGTAAAGCGCCTTGATGGCTGAAAAGTGCTTGTACAAAATAAAATTTATTTTATTATTATCTCTATGCCCAGTTGGGATGGCTCCCACAGGATCACGGAATAAGATATTATGATGGATTTGGTTGTGGAAAATATTGAATGGTCAAATGTCCGGGCGGTCTTACATTATGTTGACTACGTGTCCAAATTTACAGAAAACCAGATCTACATACAGTATGCAACTGGTTACGCCCAGCTGCAGAACAAACCTGGAACAGCCGTTCTTTAGATACAGGGCAAGTAAGGCATGTAATTCATACCCTTTGAATATTGTAAACAGAACAAAAAAAAAATAGGGCACTTTAAATGTGGTTTGCAATAATATTTGAATGATACTGCAAAATGTAACTGTTTTAAATGGTTTGTATTTTGTTTTTTTACTCAATCTGGCAAAGTACTTTTCATACTGTATATCCTGTTGATTATATGTTGTTCACTGTTGACTGGGTCACTTGAAAATAGGCACTTGTGCCTCAAGGTCTTTCCCTACTAATAAAACTGAAATTGAAAATGGACACTGGCGCCTCTGGTCGCACTGTCCTCTTACCAACCCCATACCAAGCCTCTCATAGTACTGGCAATGAGGAGCACAGCAACACATGCTGGCCTCTTTTACTATTTTTGCTTTGTCTGCTGTGGCTGGGAAACCAAGGGAGTAAGGGTGCTCGGAATCCGAGACACGGAACTGGATTTGTTGGATTCTGACTTTTTTTTTTTTATTTGTTAGGAAACAGGATTTTTGGAATTGAATTCTTTTAAAAGGGGTTGGAATCTGAAACTCCCACCACCCAGTTATACATTACACACAGCCACACAATGCAGTATAACTGATGATGTAGAAATCTACCAGGTGCTGTTGACACTGCGCCTGTCCACTTGCATCTTAGACCCAGCCCCCTCCTTTTTGGTTAAGGCAGGCTGGCAGGTGATAGCTCCTGTAGTGGTGGAGATTGTAAATTCCTCTCTGAAGGAGGGCGTCTTCTCTGACCCCTTTAAAGAGGCTACTGAGAAGCACCTCCTAACCAAGACAAGTTTATATCCAAATGATCTCGCAAACTACAGGCCCATCTCTATCCTTTCCTGTTTAGGGAAGATCATTGAGAAAGCAGTAGTGCTGCGTCTGACGGAAAAACTGGAGAAATTCGAACTCTACAAGCCTCTCCAGTCTGGTTTCTGGTCTCACCACAGCACAGAAACTGCTCTGATCTGGTTCATGAATGATCTGCTCCTGGTAAAGGAGCGAGGAGAGCTATCAGTTTTAGTTCTCCTTGATCTGTCATTTGCATTTGATACTGTGGATCATGGAGAGTTGGTTGAGCATCTGAGGAGTTTCCGTGGTTTATCTGGCACAGTTTTAAACGGGTTTGGATCTTACCTGGAAAATCACCACCAGGCCATAATGCTGGGAAATTGCCATTCTGATCCCTCCCCGGTCCTGTGTGGCATGCCCCAGGGCACGATACTCTCCCCTCTGTTATTCACAGCTTATATGCTTCGGCTGGGAGATGTGATCTGAAGGTATGGCATGAATTTTCATTGCTATGCAGATGACACTCAGCTTTGCCTCTCATTTAGAATTGGAGATAAGGGACTTGATGATTACCGCTTTGCTGAGACTCAAGCACACAAAAAAAACAGCTCACTCACCTGTAACAGTAGTTCTACGAGTGGTATATGGTGTTCATCCACACTTCAAGTAGTGTTCCTTTCCCCTTTAAGGCTTGCCGGAATGTCTTCAAGCTGGCTCCTCCCACCTACCCGGTGGTAACTTCCATCGGCACCACCCCGTGATGTCAGATCTTGCCCACTGGAAGCAAAACCAGTGTGCCACTTGTCAGGAGAGGTCAGGTGGGTCAGTGCGGATGAAAGCCATATACCACTCCTAGAACTACTGTTACAGGTGAGTAACCTGTTTTTCTAGGGACGTGGATATGGTATTCTATCCACACTTCATGCAGACTTCTAGCAGTTCTCCAGGAGGAGGGAAGCAAGGTGCACACCCCCTACTTAGGGAAGAGAGATTGGAGAACTGAGGCTGCGAAACCAGCATCCCGGAGTAACTCAAGGTCGATGTGGTAGAGGGAAATGAAGGTGTATGTTGACTTCCAGGTAGCAGCCCTGCAGATTTCCTGGATAGGGACATCCCTAGAAGCAGTAACTGAGGCAGCAGTATGAGTCCTTAGCCCTATGCGAGGCTCCCTACCCACTAACTTATAGCAGAGATCGATGCAGGATACAATCCACCTGCCAATCGTCTGCTTAGCTGCCGGTCTGCCTGGTGCGGCTTCAGTGTAATTGACAAATAGTTGGTGAACCTCTCTCCAAACACCAGCTGTGCGCTCCTTTTAATAGGCCAGTGCTCGCTGCCGGTCCAAGGTATGGAGCCTGTACTCGGTCTCCGAGGTGTGGTTGGTGAAGTACACTGGGAGATTAATCACTTGGTTAAGGTGAAAATCCAGCCGGCCCGGTGGCGCTGAGGGTTGAGGTGCTGGACGCCACGCCGATGACCCGGGTTTGGGAACGAGCCCGGGCTGCCAGAGGTTGGTAGGGGGGAACGAGATTGAGCTTCCAAAGGACTGCTCTCTCTTCCCCGGGGAGAGTTGGGAAGATGACCACTCAAGGAGCAACCTCCGGCAGAGGCTGGAGGTTGCCAAAAGTAGCTTATGCCGGGGGTGGTGGAGCTGCAGCAGTAGGTTGCTTCACAGCCGGGCTCCACAGGGGCGTAACCAAGTACTCAAACAAAAAAAAACATCTCTACCGATGGGCAAAGGCACCTCCCTCCGCAGTCCACACTCCCAGAAATGGACTTGGCCCCCTCTGCTGTCCCTCCCCCCCTCCGGCCCGGTGTCTCAATACTTAAAGAAAGAGTGCCCAGGGTGGGGGTGACCCTTCACCGGAGGGGATGTCTGGAGCCGGAGAGGATCTGATGGGGCAGCTGCGTCACGTAGGGAGGTAAAGACTGCGGTCCCAGAGGTCGCTGGAGAGAGTTTGGTGGCATGGTAGAGGCGAAAAAAATAGAGTTGAAAAAAAAAAGGTGAAAATCTGACACAACCTTTGGGAGGAACTTTATTTATTTATTTAGCTTTTGTTAACCAGGTAAGTATACTAGACAAGACATTTGTCTATTTTCAGGTACGACCCAGGAGAGTACAGGAAATACAAGAAGATACACAGAGTCAGTAAAACAGAAGCATAACATATTCAGCAGGTACAATGGTTAAAACAAATACAATGAGACACCAAAGCTGCAAGTAGTGGAATATATACAAGTCAGTTATACAGTATGAATCAATTACGTACAAAATTATATACAGCATAAGCCCCCAGAAAGGGGGACATCATCAGAGCAAACCCAGTACATAGGGTGTGTAACTTGAGTGCAGGACCAAGTCCATGCAGACAGGCAGAACATTAGGAGGGATGTTCAGTGCAGGGTATCAGAGGGAATTATGGAGGCTTGAGACAACCACACACCGATAAGAGCTTCAAATGTCTCCACACGGAGGTTCGGAGGCAAGCCTGGGAGTGGAAGAAGCGTACCTGGGCAGGAAGGAAGTTCTATAATCCAAATTGGGTGGCAAGGGGACATTCATGCCTCTTTATTGAATATCCATATTGAGACAACTTTGATCAAATGGGTGTATATGGGTAGTGAACTTCTATGTGGCTGGGGACATAATGCTGTTTTAGAAAGTGCCAAATCTAGAAATTATTTAGTGAAGGGGAAATGTTTATATTTTAAAATGCCTAGAATGGGTAAATGGTTTGTAATTATAGGATTAATGTTAAGTGGGGGATGTTCAATTAAATCCTGGGCCTGTTGCTGATTTGAATCATGATTATACATTTGAAATGCTGAATGAAAAAGGATTGAAAATTGTGCATATTAATATTTGTAGTTTGCTTAAGAAAATTGAGTATCTAAGAGAGTGGGTGGTTTATTATAAGCCTGATATTTTAATAATTACTGAATCATGGCTGCATACAAAAATTCAAGATAATGATATAGCCCTGGAAAATTTATATATATATATATATATATATATATAGAAAAGACAGATCCAAAAGAGGAGGGGGAGTATTAGTTTATGTTAAAAATTGGATTGATGTTAGGGAATTGCAAGATTTGTATAATTGGACTGATTCAGAATTGTTACTATTAGAATTAAAGCTACCTTATTCTAAACCCATCTTATTGATTGGCATTTACCGTCCACCTAAAAGCAGCTTAATGGTCTTCTCTGAAATATAGGATGTACTGAAGAATTACCAAAATTCACATGAAATTTTGATAATTGGGGATTTAAATGTTGATTGGGGAAATATAGATGCCCATCATAGTCTAATTGATATGGCTACTACATTGAATTTGGTGCACTGATAAAAGATGTTACTAGGTTAAATGCAGTAAATCCCAGTAATTCAACTATGTTAGATCTTATTTTTACTACAAATCCAGAAAAGTTTATAAAGAGTGGGGTGTTACCAGACTCAATGTCAGATCATCAGATCATTTTCTGTATTAGAAATCAGAAATCTAGAAAGACATCTAAGAATGTTGTACAAATTAGAGTCTTTAAACAGTCTGATTATGTTCAATTTATGCAGGAATTAGAAAATTATAACTGGGAGAGACTAGAACTAATTCCCAGTGTGGGGGATGCGTGGGATATAGAAACATAGACTTTGACGGCAGAAAAGGACCACTTGGCCCACCCAGTCTGCCCATTTCCCTACCTACTGGATAAGCTGCAGATTCTAGTTAACCAACAGCCTGCTTCCTGCAACCCCGCACTATAATTGCTTTGGGTCTGTCCCAATCATGTTTGAATTCCCCCACTGTTTTAGACCCAACGACCTCTTCAGGAAGGCTGTTCCATGTATCCACCACTCTCTCCGTGAAAAAGAATTTCCTCACATTACCCCTGAGCCGTCCCCCCCTCTATCTTTAAACTGTGCCCCCTTGTTCTTACACATCTCTTTTTCTGAAAGATGCTACCCTCCTGGACTTTGTTGATTCCCTTGAGGTACTTGAACGTTTCTATCATGTCCCCTGTCCCTCCTTTCATCAAGGGTATACATATTAAGCTCTCTCAGTCTCTCTTCATATGGTTTCTGATGTAGACCCTGCACCATTTTAGTTGCCCTCCTCTGGACTGCTTCCATCCTGTCTATGTCCTTGCGTGAGATGAGGTCTCCAAACTGCACACAGTACTCCAGATGGGGTCTCACCAACTGTCTGTATAGAGGATAATCACTCTTTTTCTACTTGTGATGCCCTTCCTATGCATCCCAGTATCCCCTGGCTCTCCTTACTGACTTCTCACATTGCTTACCCACCTTTAGGTCATCTGATATGACTACTCCCAGGTCCCTTTCCATTTTGTTGTTGTTAGTACCTCCCCTGCTATTGTGTACTCTTCTCCTGGGTTTTTGTTTCCCAGGTGCATTACTTTGCACTTCTTTGCATTGAATCTAAGTTGCCATATGTCTGACCATTCATCCAACCTTGCCAAGTCCCTTCTCATCTTTTCTAACCCCTCTTGTGTATCAACTCTGTTACAGATCTTTGTGTCATCTGCAAAGAGGCATACCTTTCCCTCCAGACCCTCTGCAATGTCACTTATAAAGATGTTAAAGAGGATTGGACCCAGTACTGAGCCCTGAGGTACTCCACTAGTAACCCCCTTTCGGAAAGTGTTCCATTCACTATTACCTTCTGTGTCCTGTTGTGCAGCCAGTTCACATCTAGGCTACCACCCTGGGACCCACTCCCAGGCTGGCTAACTTGATTATTAATCTTTGTGTGGGACTGTGTCAAATGCCTTGCTAAAGTCTAGGTAGGCTATATCCACAGCCCCTTCCTGGTCTATTACTTTGGTCACCCAGTCAAAGAAATCAATTAGATTAGTCTGACATGACCTTCCTGCTGTAAATCCATGTTGCTTTGGGTCCCTGCCCCGCTGGCCTCTAGGTGCTCAACAATTTTTCTTTCAGAAGTGATTCCATCATTTTCCCTACCACTGAGGTCAAACTTACAGGTCTGTAGTTTTCTGCTTCTGCCTTGCTCCCACTTTTGTAAAGGGGATCACATCTGCCCTCCTCCAGTCCTCAGGTACCACCCCATCCTGCCATGATTTGTTAAAAGTGTGGTCAGTGGTGTCACTAGGTCCCCCTTAGTTCTTTTAGGATTCTGGGTGAATCCTGCCTGGCCCCATTGCTTTGTCCACCTTGAGTTTTAGGAGTTCTTTCAGGACTCTTCTTCTGTGGAATGGACTGGTATCAACCCCCTACCCAGAGTGCTTCTATTGTCTGGTTTAGGTAACTGCTCCTCATCTTCTTTTGTGAATACTGAGAAAAGTATTCATTCAGTATCTCTGCCTTTTCACCGTCTCCCTCTGCCCACCTCCCTCTCCTTTATTAATCTTCACTATCTCCCTTAACCTTTCTATGCTCTCTAATGTACCTATAAAAGGTTTTATCCCTTTTGACCGAGTTGGCTATTTTTTCCTCGGTTTGTGCCTTTGCTATTCTGACTGCCTTTCCTACTTCTTTCTGCTTTAATTGATACAGTTCCTATCGTTGCTCCTCTGTGATTCCTTATACTTTTTGAAAGCAGCCTTTTTCTCCTTAACCTTCCCTGCCACCTCTTTTGAGAACCATAGTGGTTTTTTACTCCGCTTTGTTTTCTTTATTTGTTTTACACAAAGACTTGTTGCCTCTATGATGGCAGTTTTGATTTTTCTCCATTGTTCTTCCACCCCTCCTATTTGGCCATTTGCTAGTGCATTCTTCAGGTGTTCACCCATTTTGCTAAAGTCAGCCCTTCTAAAGTCCAGTATCCTTGTTTTTGTATGGCTTATCTCCATGGTTGTGCTCATTGTGAAGCACACTGTGCAGTGGTCGCTTGTTCCCAGATGTCTACTGACTTCTAAATTTGTGATCCTCTCTCCATTTGAGAGTACCAGGTCTAGTATTGCTCCCTCCCGAGTGGGTTCCAGCACTAGCTGTCTAAGGTCTGCCCCCTGCAGGGCATCGAGAATGACCCTGCTCTTGGATGTGGCTGCAGTACATGTCCTCCAGTTAACATCTGGCATATTCAGGTCCCCCATCAACAGTATCTCCTTTTCAGCCATTTTGAGAATGTACTCATCATTTTCTTGTCCATTTCTCCCTTGAGACGGGGTCTGTATACAACCCCAGCGGACTGTGATGCCATTCCCATCTCCAAGGTAACCCAGAGTGCCTCTTGTCCTCCCCTTACTTTTTAGTTCTGTAGCTTTGATCCCTTCCCTTATGTATAGAGCTACTCCACCTCTTTTGCCTTCCCTGTCCCTTCTGTAGATTGTGTACCCTGGTATGTTGACATCCATTCATGGTTCTCTTGTACCATGTTTCTGTGACTGCCAAATATCCAACTGTTCATCTTCCATCAAAGCTACTAGCTCAGAAAGCTTGTTTCCCAGACTACGGGCATTAGTAGTCATTGCCCTCCATTTAATGTTGGCTTGATCCTTTTTTCCCCCATCTCTGCTCTTATCTATTTTACCATTTACCCCCATCCTGCCCTGTGTTGAGCTCTGTACCTCAGTGTTTACCCTACTACCTGTCCTGTTTTGTGGGGGGAGGCTTGACTTTTCCTGCCTTTTATCAGTACCTCCCCCCTTATCTAGTTTAAAAGCTTGCCAAGGAAGCATTTAAACCTGTCACCTAGGAGCTTGGTCCCCTTTGTGGACAAATGCATACCGTCATACCAGTATAGACCTTTATCTCCAGGTGGACCCCAGTCCCCAATGAAGCCAAAGCCTTGTGCTCTGCACCAGTTTTGCAACCATTCATTAAACTGCATGGTGTACAGTACCCAGCCTCATTCCTGCCATGGACTGGTAGCACCTCTGAGAAGGTTACTGTGCTTGCTACCCATCTGAGGCCCCTCCCCAACTCCACAAATTCATTCTGCACTGCACTGATCCCATGCTTAGCTAGGTCATTTGTCACAAGGTGGACAATGATATCTAGTTCTCTCTCCTGTGATGCTGCTTCTACAATTGTGAGGATTCGCTTCTTGTCCCGCCTAGCCATGGCACCAGGCAGGCAGCTTACTTCCTTCTCTCCCTTCCCCAGTTCTACCCCCATAACAATTGAGTCCCCTATCAATAGCTGTTTCCTTCCCCTGTGGTGTCCCTTGCCACCCTTTTGTGGGTCTCCCTTGTGGATGTCCTCAGCATTCTTCTGGGTCTCCACTGAGGGTGCCATCATAGAGGAACCTTGCTCTGCCAGAATGGCATCTGATTTGTGTAGAGGTACAACTGGGGGGCTTCACCTCTGGTCCACCACCCGCACCCTCCCAGAACCCACTGTGGTCCTACTGCTCTTCATACTCCGAAACCTCTGACTCAGTGGTTGTGGCAGTGGTGCTCTTTGGGAGGGGGAGGCCTCCTTAGTCCTTGCTAGTTCAGCCTGGAGGTGGGCAACCTCCTCTCAGAGCTGACAGTTGCCTACAAATAGGACAGCAACGCAGTTTCCAGAATGTTTCCGAAAACTGCTGCCCCACAGCCAGTGCATTGCACCACTCCCCACATGTCCCGGCCCCTTATTCTATACAATATGTAATTATATATGTATTATTATTTGTTTTGTGTAACTACTCTTTATGCACGTGCAGGGTTAGTTGAATATGACAAGCCTGCCCCAAGACCTGTTGAGGAAGTGATGTCAGAACTGTGGCTATAAAGGAAATGCCACGCTGGGGTGGGTAGCACAGCCACCGTGACTGTTAGAAACAATCAGATACACAACTGCTCCACCACCCTGGTGAGTACTGTCCTTTATAGTAATACAACTAACACCACAATTTACTAGACCACGGCTCCAACACAAACCACTCTACTGAGTCCAGGGATAAAAATGAACTCACTCCTCAGCCAGCAGGACACTTAAAATGTTACAAAAATATCCTTCCAAATGCTAGGTCTCAACCCCTGCACTCAAGCAAATTCAGTTGTATCTCACTCTGGTTATAAAATTACTACCCTTTTAAAGGAATCCTGCAATTCTCTGCTTAATGCCAATAAGGAAAAATACAAAATAAAACTTTTTGTAGAAAGTGTATCTCCTTCTTACCCAGTGCTCTGCAGTATTATGCCTTAATCAGGTTTCCAGGTCCTAAATGGAGTTGCAGTTTGTTCTTTGCAGTAAGTTTGAGCTTCCAACAGACACTTTAAAGTCAGTGTGACTGGTTTCTAACTGTGAAGGATGTCTAAGATATTCACAGTGCTGAAACCCCACCCAGAGCCAATTGATTGACTAGTGACACCTGTGATGTAAGCAGGCCTTTTCAATGCAGGCAGACTGCTATGTCTGACTCCAATACACAAAACCTTTCAGTGAAACCAGGGCTAAAAAATTAACTTCTCAGCCAGCAGGACACTTAAAATGTTACAAAAATATCCTTCCAAATGCTAGGTCTCAACCCGCACTCAAGCAAATTCAGTTGTATCTCACTCTGGTTATAAAATTACTACCCTTTTAAACGAATCCTGCAATTCTCTGCTTAATGCCAATAAGGAAAAATACAAATAAAACTTTTTGTAGAAAGTGTATCTCCCTTCTTACCCAGTGCTCTGCAGTATTATGCCTTAATCAGGTTTCCAGGTCCTAAATGGAGTTGCAGTTTGTTCTTTGCAGTAAGTTTGAGCTTCCAACAGACACTTTAAAGTCAGTGTGACTCTTGATATGTTTCAAAAGGATTTAATACAAATTTGCAATAAACATGCTCCTATAAAAACAAGGTTGATAAAATCAAACAAAGCGCCATGGTATGATTCAGGTTTGTTTAAAATTAAAAGAGCTAGAGATAAGGGGTGGAAACAAGCTAAATTAGTAAAGAGAGACCAGGACTGGCATAAATATAGGCAATTAAGAAATTTATATACAAAGGAAATTAGAAAGGCTAGATTGGCCTATTGTAACAAAAATTGTCTAAAGAAATGATGGAAAACTCAAGAGTGTTTTGGAACACAATAAATAAGATGCATAAGGGACTTAGCTTGGGATATCCTAATCATTTCCTAATTAATGGTAATAAGATGGATTTGGGAAAAGGTGGTTAATGAGTTTAATACTTTTTACAAATATGGGTATTAATGAATTACAATTGGGTGGAGGAGATGTAAGTCAGGTTCTACAGAGAAATTCCCAGGTAAATGATACAGATAGAGTTTATGTACAATCTGGTATACAAGTTGAGTTTAAGTTTACTTCTATTACTAGAGGAGATGTTAGGGATTTATTATTTCAAATTAATACTAATAAAGCAGAAGGTATGGATGGTATCCCTAATATCTTATTAAAGTATGCAGCCCCTATTACTGATTTACCCTTAGCAAACTTATTTAATTTGTCTCTCTCTCTCTGGAGTTACCTCAAACTTGAAGACTGCCAAGATTGTGCCAATTTATAAGACAGGATCTAGGTTATTATTAGAAAATTATAGACCAATTTCTCTTTTACCAACAATTTCTAGAATTTTGGAGAAAATAGTTGCAAAACAATTACAGGTATATCTGAAAGATAATGAAATCCTTAACAGTTATCAATCCGGCTTTAGACCCGAACACGGAACAAACACTGCCCTTATAAAGGTCACAGGAGATATAATGGAGAGCATGGACAGGGGGATGCCAGTGGGAGCAATTTTTGTTGACCTTTCTAAGGCCTTTGACACGCTGGACCATGGCATCCTCCTGTCCAGACTAAAAACCTGTGGTATGTCTGAGTCGGTTATAAATTGGTTTCAAATTATCTTGACTCAAGATTGCAGCAAGTGACTATTAGAGAATGGTCATCTGATTTGAAATTGATTGTGTCAGGAGTCCCACAAGGATCCATTTTGGGTCCTATACTATATAATTTATATATGAATGATTTGGGGTTTGAACAACCAATGCTACAATACCATCTTTACGCTGATGATACAGTTGTATATTTTGCTGATTCATCAGTGAGAACTATTCAAATAGTATTACAACAGGCTTTTGATCAGTTACAGGAATTTTTGCTTAGATCTGAATTGGTTTTGAATGAAAAAAAATCTCAGGTAATGGTGTTTCATAGGGGTTACGAGTCTAAAACTGAATATGAGGGGTTACAAATTAAAACATTTTCAGGAAGAATCTTGCAACAAGTTGTTAGTTATAAATATCTGGGGTGTATTTAGATACAAAATTTAAAATGGGACAGTCATATAGATAGTACCTTGACTAAAGTTGGTAAGTGCTTGGGGTCATTATATAGAGTAAGAAATAGTATATCTTTGGAAATTAGAAAATTAGTTGTAACTGTTGTTGTACTACCCATATTGAAGTATGGTAATTTGATATATATGGGTGCGTCTAAAGAGCAACTATATAAGCTTGATGTTATGTATAATAAATTAATTAGATTTATACTGGGAGCTGCAAAGAGGGCACATAGAGTAGATATGTATAAAGAATTAGACTGGCATACTTTGTCTCAAAGGCGAGCTCTTAGTACAATTATGTAAATGTTAAATGTATCTCAGGAAAAGTCCCAAATATATGGCTGAGTCCATTAAAATAAAAAGACCTATTGAGGGTCTGGCGCCTGCTAATTACTTGACTGTGCAGTCCCAAGTCAGAGAATGGCTTGGGGATAAGCATTTTTAATATCGGACCTTCTATATGGAATAAATTGCCTGGGAAGCTTAGACCCTTGAGGAAATTTCCAGTTGCACCAAATTAAACAAAGGCTTATCGAAATATTAGTTATGATGGGAAATAGTTTGAATCTTAGGATGGTAGATTGTAACTTGTATTAAATGTATACTGTGAATTAATTATTGTTTTTGTATGTTTTTCTTGTCCTAGTTTGTTTTATGATTTGGAACTGTGTTATATTTATTGATGTATAATTATAGTGTATATGTGTTTTCCTTCGATATATATTGTTAACTTATAAGAGTAACTGGAAATGACACCTGGATCTCACTGTAAAGGAGCTTCGGCTCAGTGGAGATATCCTCATTCATTTTTTGTATGAATAAAAATTTTTTACTACTACTACATAATCTGTGGGTGCATGAGGCAAAGTCTCTGTCCCCCATTTGAGTGCATGTGGCAGGGATCCTTAGAGCAGCAAGGCCCAGGGATCTAAGGAAGTACGAGAAGGGGGCTGCTGGCATGAGGAGCTCCGCCAACCCAGGTGGGGTGCCAGTACCAAGGACCTTGCCCATGAAGCAGCCCAGGAGAAAACTTAAGTGATTGGACGGGGACAGCCAGTTAAGCCTCCTACACAGGTCGCAGTCGTGGGCTAGATGAGGGGCAGCAAGCGCGAAGCGGCAGATGTTATAGGCAACGGTCCACCTGGTGAGGTGGGTTTTGGATGTACGAGCAAACAGGAGAAGACCATAGAAGAGGGAAGGGAGAAACACACCTCTTGCCAGCGCAAGGCGAGCTGTGGGAGTAAGATTGCTCTTAGCGCAATAGGTCAGACCCAGTTTGCAGTTAATGGTTCTGCAGACAGTAAGGATATGGGGTCCAAGGTCGAGCTGAGGGTCAAGAGTGATCCCAAGGTATCTGATGCAATCGGTGAGGAGGACCAGGGTTCCATCAAGACCAGTAATATGCAAGGGGGCAGGAGAGGCTTTTATCTTGGCTAGGAACCCAAAGAGCATGGCCTGAGTTTTTTGAGGTTAAGGACCAGCTTGTGGGACGTAATCCAAGATTGGACCCTGCTGAAGTCCTCGCTCAACTGGTGGTTTATGACCCCAATGTCCCGGGCGTGGGTTAGGATAACCAGGTCATCTGCATAAAGGATGGACCTGGAGTAGGACGAGGTAGCAGGTAAGTTGTTAACAAAAATGGAAAAGAGCTGAGGCAAAGAACAACCTTGTACCTGTGGAAAACCAGATAAGGAGACACCACCGAGTGTGCCTGGAGCACTGATCCTTCTGGCTGATGTGATAGCCACCAGGAAGGCAGTCTTCCACAACAGGTGAGAGATGTTACACCTGTGTACTGGTTCAAATGGCTTGCCAAAACCAGCAACAAATCCCATGGTGGTGGTGGTTGACGCACAGGAGGGGAAATGTGGTTGAGGCCTTTGAAAAAGTGCCACACCACCTTCACCTGAGCCACCACCTGCATACCAGGCCATGCCTGGTAGGAAGAGAACTCCCAGGAGTACCTTAAGGGTCATCGACCGAAGGCCAGACTGGGAGAGAGACCAGAAGTAGCTGAGAATTCCCGCCACCGGACAACATAAGGAGTACAGCCCCTTGCCCTGGCACCAAAATGAGAATCTCTTCCATTTGAAGGCATAGCATTTTTGGGTCAGCTCCCTCAGAGATGCCTTGACTACAGCAAGGACATCTTCAGAGAGACACAAAGCCATAAACTCTAGCTGCTCAGGAAACAGGCTGTCAGGTGCAGGGAATGAAGGTCTGGATGGAGTACCTTCCCCTGACTGAAGGAGAGCAGGTCCAGGGGGAGAGGAAGACACCTCGGGGTCCTGCAGTGGAGGCTGAGAAGATCGAGGTAACAGAACTGGTGGGGACAAACCAGAGCCACCAGGATCACCCATGCCTTGTCCCTCCTCACCTTGAGTAACACCTTGTAGATCAAGGGAAACAGAGGGAAGGCACAGAGGAGGCCTGGGGTCCATGGCCTCGAGAAGGCATCCCCCTGCAGTGTTCCCTGCTGAGGGGAGTGGGCACAGTACAGCCTCAGCTTTGTGCTCTCCCTTGAGGCAAACAGGTCCACCAGAGGGGTGCCCCACTGGGAGAACAGGCTCTGTACTACCTCTGGGTGGAGAGACCACTCATGAGACACCTCGCCCATACAGCTGAGAGCGTCTGCCAGCTGACTGGAGACACTGGCCACAAGGATGTCATGGAGATCGGCCTCCAGAGTGTGCATGAGGGTCCAAACGCAGACAGCTTCCCTGCACAGAGGAAGGGAGTGCATCCTACCCTGTTTGTTGAGGTGGTACATGGTTGTGGTGTTGTCCGTCTGGACCTGAATGACCTGACCCCGAATATGTGGAGCAAAACCAGTCAGCACCATCTGAACTGCCCAGAGCCCCAGCAGGTTGATATAGCACTGGGACTCCTCGGGGGTCCAGAGCCCATGGACTCTGTGTTCCCCCAGATGGGCGCCCCAGCCCACGAGAGAGGCATCAGTTGTGAGGATGACTGTTGGCTCTGGGCAGACAAACAGGATCCCTTCCTGCAGATGTTCCGGGGCTAACCACCAGTGGAGGGTGTCCCACATCAGCTGGGTGACAGTGATCGGCTGGTCAAAGTGGCTCTTGCACTGAGACCGCTAGCAGACCAGCACTCACTGCAGAGTCGCATTCTTCAGCGGGCCCAGTGGACCATGCTGGTGCAAGCCACCATGTATTCCAGGAGGTGCAGGAAGTCCTGAGCAGGGTGCAACTGCTCAACCTAAAATGATTGGGCCAAGGAGGAGACAGCCTCTGCGCTGTCTGCTGGGAGTTGAGCCCTGGCTCTGCAAGAGTTGAGCTCTGCCCAATGACGTTGATCACCTGCAAAAGCATGAGTTCCCATTTGGCCTCACTGACCAGGAGACCAAGAGAGATGCAGGTCTGGAGGGCCAGATCCCTGGACTGCTCCCCTCCTGCCTGGAGGGACCCGCAATAAGCCAGTCATCCAGGCAGAGATATATCTGGACTCCCTGGCACCTCACGTAAGCTACCACTACTGCTATAAATTTGTTAAAGACCCCGGGGGGCCGAGGACAGGCCGATTGGCATGGCCTGGAATTTATAGAGGATCCCTTCTGCCTGGAACGTGAGGAACCGGCAGTGGGACAGATGGATTGGGATGTGAAAACCTGTGTCCTGAAGATCCAGCGAGCAAAACCACATGTTTTGCTCGAGAGATGGTATGATCTGCGACAGTGACCATCCTGAAGGTGCGTGACCTGAGAAACTTGTTGAGGTTGTGCAGATCTAAGATGGGGCACCAGCTACCCATCCATTTTGGCACCAGGACATACCTGAAAACAAACCCTGTGTGTTCCGGAGGGTCCGAGACAGGAGCCACAACCTCCTTGCGCAGTAGCTGGGTGATGTCATCCTGAAGGACCAACAGGATGTCTGCGGAAACAATGCCTTCCTGTGGGGCACAGGCTCAGCAAGGTGGGCACGCCCTGAATTCCAGAGGCAGATCCTGATCGACCACCTCGAGAATCCACCTGTCAATGGTGACAATGGACCAGGCGGATAGGAAGTGGTGTAGCCGGCCCCCATGGGAGGACCTAGGCGAGACACCCCTCATTCCATCACTGGGCAGGCATGGAGGTGGCAGAATGCCTGGCTGAGGAACTGCCCGGGCCCTAGCCACCAAGCTTACGGACGACCGTGGCCTCAGACTTCGGTCGAGGTCACCAGGCCTCAGCTTGCTGTCCAGCCCGAGGCTGGGCTGGTTTGGCCACAGGGGCAGAGAGGGGCTGAAAGGGCTTCTTCTTCTTTTGCTGCTTAGAGCCCTTGGGGTCTCTCTGGGCAGATGTCACCAAGTCCAAGGTGGCACTGGACTTCTCAATGAGGGTGAGGCGACCCTCCATCACTGGCCCGGACAAGTCGGTACCCAGGAAGGGAACATCCACCAGCTTGTGTTGGGTATTTGCTGTAAAGGTAGAGATTCTCAGCCAAGCTCTGTGGCGCTTAGCCACTGAGGCCACCATGGACCAAGCGCAAGAATTACCAATGTTTATGGCAGTCTGGAGCTGTTGCTTGGCTACTGCTTGGCCTTGATCCTGGACCTGTCTGACTGTGGTCCGGAGGTCTGCTGGGAGATGAGGAAGCAACTCATCAAGCATGCCAAGAAGGGCATGCAACAAGCGGGCCATCAAAGGGGCCGAACTCGCTTGCCGAAGGCCGAGAGAGGAGGCTGCGTATATCTTTTTGGCCATACAGTCCAATTTCTTGAACTCCTTATCAGGTGGTTTGTCAATGACCCTGATGTTGCCGGTGTGGCTGAACAGAGTCAGCAACAAGACCCTCAGCCGAGGGGTGCTCTGTGAATCCCAAAAGGGACTTGGTAGGGAATGCATACTTGCGGGCCATCCAGGTCAACGGCTCAGGGCAAGAGGCTGGGTGCTTTCACAGCTCCAAGACAGAGTCAGAATGGCATCTGCTACTAGGAAGGCTTCCCAAGGGGAAATGCCCATGTCAAGGATCTCAGTGAGCAGGTACCAAGCCCTCTTCTTAATGGGCTCCAACGGAAGACAGGAAGATTCTGAGATGAGATGGAGAAGATCCATAAAGGAAGCAGGGCCCTGCTCTGCTGACAGATCCTCAGCTGACTTCAAATCCACCAGATGGGAATGCAAGGAGGAATTCTCCGAATCCAAGGAGTCATGGATGAGAGGCTGACTGCCAGACTTCCCGCTGACCCTCCGGTGATGGTCATGGGTAACAGTGACCGACAGCCAATGGGGAAGACCTGAGGCCGGGCAGACCTCCTTAGTCGGAGCGCCAGACTTTGGCTGTTTCAGTGGCGGCTCCACCAGAATCAGCAGAGGGGCCGGGGGAGGCTGAGCCGGGACCCAGCGAGTCGGCTCCTACCGAGGTGGAAAAGGCTGCGGCCTCTGTAGCGAAAACCAAGTAACGGCCAGGGTCGAAGCCGGGATGGGCTTCACCCTGGTAAAAATGAGCTGTTTTCACAACAGGTCCTCGTAGCGCCAATGTAGCTTGCACTGGAGCCTCTCTTCGCCTGAGGAGGATGAGGAACAGCAGCAGAGCCGCTTGCCTGAGTGTCGAGAGCGCGAGCATCGATGTTGACGTGAGCCACTCGACTCTGGACTCTGAGAGTGGGACTGCAACCTCCATCATCAGGGCCCTGATGGCGGGTCTCAGGGGGACGGCTAGAACTGAGTCTCCTCCGGGTCTGGAAGCTCCTGGATGAGAGGAGGTGGTGGATCAGTGGACTGGTTCATCCCTCCTTGAGTGAGCGGTAGGACAGGGGTCCTAGACAGGAAGGTGTCAGCCTCTTCTGGTGACAACCGGTCAACTGGCTTGAGAAATATCTCAGCCAGAAAATCGACATGCGTCTCGACCAACTGGCCTGATGGGAAGACCATGGGTCTGGCGGCCTGGGCATCAGAACTGACCGAAGTTGGAACCTCATTAGAAATGGAGGAATCAGAGGTCCCAGAGTGGTCCCGATTCCACAATCGATGGCAAGACCATTTCTTGGTTTTTCTTTTAGATTTGGTCTTTGACTTAGTGCCCAAGGGACACTGCCAGTGGGTGGGAAGGGCTTGGTACAATTCTTTGAATGCCCCTTTGAAGAAGGCACCAAAGGAGGGCGGCAAAAAGGCCAAAGCTGACAAAGCTTGAGCTGTGACTTGGGCCACAGCTTCCTCAAATGCCATAAGGTGTTCAGTGGACCCCACAGCCTCAGGGACCACCCAACTGGCATCCTTAGATTTGACGGATGGATACCGATCATCCGGATGACAAAGAAGCAGGCAGGCATGGTGATTCTTTAACGCAAACAGATGAAAAGTGCGGCACAGGCTGCATGCCTGAGGATTGTGCTCGAGGTCTAGGCAGTAGATGCACACGGTGTGTGAATCAGTCTGAGATATCTTCTGCCTGCAAGCACATTTTCCGAATCCTGGCGCTGACTTCATGTCATCCATACCAGAGACCAGAAGGAGTGAGCCTGAAGATGAAGTTTTTGGGAAATTCAAAGCTTTAATACATAAAGGGCCTTCTCAGTGCAAAAGTGGTAAGGAGGGAACCTTCTTCCAGTGGAAAGGAAGATCTGATGTCACGGGGCAGTGCCGAGGGAGTTACCACCCAGGTGGGTGGAGAAGCCAGCTTGAAGACATTTTGGCAAGCTTTAAACGGGAAAGGAACACTGCCTGAAGTGTGGATAGAAAGTATAGTTACGTAAGAACTTACCGTAATGGTAGATCTTCGAGAGAGGCTCTTGCAGTAGGTAATAACTTATAGCACTGCACCCTCTGGCGTCAGGACCAACACAGAAATTTTAGCTAGCCGTGTCCGTCACCTGACCGACGTCAGCATGACCCTATAAAGGGGGCGGTCCCCACATCTGCTTTACAGTTCTCCTGCTCGAGACCTTCGAGGAGGTGCAACAGGAGAAAGGAAAAGAGGCTCCTGGAGCCGAAATAGGCTCATGGAAAAGGAGCAACAGAAGTACGGGGGAAAGAGGAAGGGAAAAAGGTTACCTACTGCAAGAGCTTCTTGCGAAGATCTACTGTTACGGTAAGTTCTTGCGTAACTGTACTATCTTACTTTGGGAGGGCTCTTGCAGTAGGTAATAACTTAAAGGACTGAGTCCCAAGCAGTGAGAATCGAAGGGACTGCAAAAAACATGGGAGGCAGGACAGGTTTGCGTAAATGCATAGCAGTTGACAGGAGGCCCTGCAGGACTGCTAGTTCAAAGCATGCTCTGCGCCTGGTGGCAATGTCCAGACTATAGTGTTTGGTAAAATTGTGGACAGAACTCCAAGTGGCAGCTGTGCAGATATCAGCTGCTGACACATTCCTGACACATGCAGTAGAAGCAGCCATGTCCCTGTTGAATGCTCTTTGACCTCCCCCGGGAGGGCTTTATCAGGTTTCTGGTAACAAAACACAGCGCAGTTTGCCAGCCATTTGGAAAGGCATTGTTTGGGAACCACTGCACCTTCTCTCTTGGATGCAAAAAACCCAAAAAGCTGGCCCAATTTCCGGACAGATTTAGTGTTGTCAGTATAACGCAAGATTCTGTAAACATCCAGGGAATGCAGAAGCGCCTACCCCTGATTGGAATACTCAGGGTAATAAATTGTCAGATTGATCTATTAATTCAATGTAGTTTCCGAAACAACCTTAGGAAGAAATTTAGGATTAGTGCGCAAAGCCACCCGGTCTCTGTGAAAAATCAAATAAGGCTCCTTACACATCAGGGCCTGGAGCTCAGAAATCCTTTGAGCTGAAGTGACTACAACCAAAAATAGTGTTTTCCAGGACAAACAGTGAATATCAGAAGTACTGGCCGGTTCAAAAGGAGGCAAAGTCAGTTTCTCCAACACAAAATTTAGGTCCCATGGTGGCGCTGGGCTGTGCACCTGGGGTTTCAAATGAAGGATCCCCTTCAGGAAGGTTTTGGACACTTCAAGTTGAGCCAAGCTTTTGTCCTCTACCAAGAAGTGGTAGGCAGAAATATCAGACAAGTGGACCTTCAGTGAGGAATAACTCAGGCCCAGGTCAAAGAGAGAAAGGAAATAATCCATGATCTGCGAGGGGGGTACTCAAAGGGGTTCCAACCCTTCGAGGTGGCCCAAACAGAGACCCACTTCCATTTCATAGCGTAAGTAGTCTGTGTAGCAGGCTTCTGGCCTCCACTAGGATCTTCGCCACTCTGCAGGAAACTCCGACTCGGGAAGCGATTTTGTTTTGAGGTGCCACGCATGAAGGTGAAGGGACTTCAGCCCTGGATGAACCAGCGTGCCCCCCCCCGTCTGAGGCAGAAGATTGTGACACAGTGGCACAGGTAACGGGGGTTCCACCCAGAGCTGCTGCAGTAGCGGAAACCAAATTTGCCGTGGCCAAAAGGGGGAGATCAGAATCATGTAAGCCCCTTCTGCTTGCAGCTTGAGAAGAACCTTCTGTAGTACTGAAAAGGGAGGAGAGGCATACAGAAACCTTCCTGTCCAGCAGAGTGACAGTGTGTCTCACCAGAAAACATCAGGTGTGGGATCGAGCGAGCAAAACCTAGGTAGCTTTTTTTTTATACTTCCTTTATTGCCAAAGAATTCAGGTACACATCAATACTGCAATGATACAATACCATTACTATCATGAATAGTACCAACATGCGGCTGTTTCCAACTACAGCCTTTCCAGTACACTGTACAGAGAAAAGTACATCAAACTTGTATATAAAAGTATAAAAATAAAAAGAACAAATGAACTGTAATGTAATGTGGCCAAACAGGTATAAAGAGGATAAATGGATACAGTACTCTGATATATACATAGCGGACAGTATTCCCGAGGTACCCATTGAAAAGCAAGTCCTTCCCTTTCAAATAAAAAGGGCAAGTAGCATACAATCCTCACCCAACAACAGATAGGTAACTGATATTAATACAGCATGGTAGAGATCTACCACTTCTAGTTCAGATGTTGCTTTATTCCCACTTTAGTCTCCATCCCCAGGGTTCAAATCTCAGCATCTCTGCCTGTCAGGGAGTCCACCCCCCCACTGGATTTGATCTTGCGTTAGCTCCCAACTAGCCCAACGAGAAGCATATGCCTCCATTCTATCCTGCAGGGCAAAAGACATCTGCTCGTTACACTTAATGGTGACCATTAAGGACCTCCATTCCGAAGTCAGGGGAGGTGTCTCTTGCAGCCACCTTTTAGAAATGGCATTATAAGCTGCACACAACATGATAGACCATAAGTATAGGGTTGCTTTATCTTTAACCCCCATAGGTGGAGTGCCCAGTAACAGATTAATCCCTGAGGGGGGTGCTGTAGGTTAAGCACTAATGTTATACTTTGAACCACCTGGTCCCAGAAATTAGATATTTTGGGGCAATCCAGGAAAATGTGCTTATGGGATGCCCTTTCCTCCCCACACTTCCTCCAACGCCGGGAGTGAGTCCCTAGTTTTCTAAGGGCTACCATGGTAGGTACAATGAAGAACCTTATTCTGATCTTCCAAACAAATTCTCTCCAGATAGGAGATGATGTGGTAGACCAAGTGCCTTTCCACACTTTGCTCCACTCCAGTCCGGGAATCACCTGGGCAAATTCTTTTTCCCATCTAGATTTTACTGGGTCCATATAATGTGCCTTTAGCTGGATTAGAAATTTATAAATAATACAGATGGCTTTTTCTCCTTGGGGGGAGGTCCAAATGTTTGAAAATGGGGGGAGGTCCTCGCTTATTTCAGCCCTATCCTCCCGGTCCCTAATTTGTTTGGATATATAATCTCAGATTTGATAGTAATATAGCCTATCTCTCTCTGTCCAAAGGCATCTCTTCTGAGCCTCCTCAAAGGTTATCACTGTGTTACCCCTAAGAAGTTGTTTGGATTACATACCATTGTCCCTGGACGGAGGACCTAAAATGGGGTATCATTATGAACCATTGATATTTCCATGTTTGCTGATGTATAACTTTACTTTTATAGCCCCAGTCTTTCAGTATTGTGGCTGTAGTGTTAGGAACAAATTGAATCATCTGTTTAAGTAGGGGAACCGAGAATAGACACGCTGGCAGTGGAGGGTTCACTGATCTTGACAGATCTATCTGTTTCCATGCAGCTACATAAGATTCTGTGCCCCATAAAAGCGCTAGTCTCATCTTGTGTAGCTGCCCAGTAGTCTATCAGGGAAGGGAGGGCCACACCACCAACAGTTTTGGGCAGGAATAATTTATGCATATTGACCCGGGGTTTACTGTTACTTCACAGGAAGGCGCCCATAGCTTTTTGCCATGCTAAGAGTTCTTTCAGTAATAGAGCACATGGCACACATTGAAAAAGATACAGAAAACGTGGCAAGATGTTCATTTTAAGAGAGAGGGTACGTGTATAAAAAGAGGTCGGGAAGAGATTCCACCTTCTGAGGTCCTGTTTGATGGTGGACACTAATGGGGTGTAATTCTGGGAGTGTAGGAGGGACAGATCCTTAAGAATCTGTATTCTCAATGGTTTGGTAGATTGCTTATCTCATTTGATTGGGTATCTGGATCTGAGGGCGGGGGTAGGATCATATCCAACAGAGAGAGCTTCTGTTTTAGATATATTAAGGGAATAGCCAGATAGAAGAGAGAAATCCTGAATCTTTTGGAAGAGGGCCCTCATGGATGAGTCGGGGTTCGACAAACATATCAATAGATCGACAACAAAAAGAGCTAGTTTATGTTCTGTTTTAGCCATCGATATTCCCTTAACATCAGAGGAAAGACAAATGTACTGAGCCAGAGGCTCTGTATAGAAAGCAAAAAGCAGAGGGGTAAAGGGGCAGCCCTGTCTGGTCCCCCTGTATAAAAGTGAAAGCTTTCTGATATATGGCTATTTGACCTGATGTAACCAGTAGGTCTGCTATAGAACTTGAAGATGGTATCCGAGAATTGAGCCGGGAAGCCAAAACAGGCAAGGACCCCCTTCAGGAAGCTCCAAGAGACCATATTAAAGGCTTTTTCTGCATCCAGCCCAAGAAAAAGTGCAGGTGTCTTCTGCGTCTGTATATGTTCCATTATATAAATAGTGCGCCTGACATTATCTTGTGCTTGACGGCCAGGAATAAAGCCACACTGATCTATATAAATTTTAGTTGAGGCTACCTGAATAAGTCTCTTTGGCTAACATAGACGTAAAGATTTTATAGTCTGTGTATAGTACTGATATAGGTCTGTACGATGTGCACTGTGAAGGGTCCTTGCCTGCCTTTGGTATAACAGAAATTATTGCTTCAGTCCATGAGGGAGGGATTGCACCCTCTTTTGTTGTTATGAATGAAAATACTCTGCCCAAGAGCGGAGTTAGGTTCTCAGAGAAGGTTTTATAAAATTCGCCCAGGAAACCATAAGATCCCGGGCATTTCCCTGCTTTTAAACCTCCTATAGTCAATTTTATTTCTTTCATAGATATTAGGGAGATTAGTTGGATACTTTGATCTTTAGTCAGGGAGGGTAAGTCTAGGGAAGAAAGGAACGCGTGGATCTTATGGTCAGGGGGTGGGGAAGTCGCTGTATAGAGTGACTTGTAATAATCCAAGAAGGATTCAGATATTCCTTTTATATTACTCTGAAGTTTGCCTGAAATAGGGTGTCCTACCCTCAGTATGGTGGATCTGACTCTCTGGGCCCTCACTTGACTCGCTATTAATCGCAGGGAACGGGGTCCACCATCATAGTATTTATGTTGTAGGAATGTTAATTTCTGTTCTATTGCATATTCAAGGACAATGTTAAGCTCTTTTTTTTTAATACTGCTAGTTCTCGGCTTCTAGTTTTAGTGACCCTGACTTTCTGAAGTTCCTCAAGAGCTTTAATTTTGGCTTCTAAAGAGTGTCGATGCGACTCTCTCTGTTTGTTTGTTTTTTTATGGGAGGAAATTCCAATTAACTTCCCCCTGACTACTGCTTTTATAGTGTCCCACACAACTGACACCGGGGTATCCTGGGTATCGTTATCGGAAAGGGCCTGAGATATTGTGTCCTTCATCGTCTCCTGAATTTCCTTGTCCCTCAAGAAGGAAAAGTTTAATCTCCAGAAGGCTCTCTTCCTCAGTGTTTGTGCCTTAAGGGTACAGAAAATGGGGGTGTGAACAGAGAGAGTGAAATCCCCCATACTTATCCTCTGAACCACATTTAGTTGTTCCCGAGGGAACAAGACGAAATCTAAACAGGAGTATGAATCATGGGCTTGGGAATAAAAGGAGTGTCTCCTTGTGGAGCCTTGCATGAATCGCCAGACATCCTCATAACCCAATTCCTAGAGAAGTTTCTGTACTTCCCTGGTGGTTTTGTTTACCCGACCTAGGGTAGGGTGACCTACAGTCCACTCTAAAATATTTATATTACGGTCCCCTCCACATATTACCTGGCCTTCAGCCCATTCAGCTAGGTTTGTAAAAAATGTTCTATATACTTCAAAGTTAGACATTGGGGGTATATATACTGAGGCTATTGTCATAATTTGCCCATCTAAATAGCCCTTGAGTAATACGAATCTCCCCTCTGTATCAATAATCTGGGCTTTGCATTCAAATTGCATCCCTTGTCTAATAATTATACTAGTCCCCATTCTTCTACCTCCTTTATAGGAGGAAGTTGCCACACAAGAGAAACCCAGCCTTTCAAATTTTTTATGTTCCACCTTAGAAAGTTGGGTTTCCTGTAGTAGGATAATGTTGGCACCCTCCCTTTTTAAGTATTGCAGAATTTTGCTACGTTTAATGGGGTTAGTCACCCCATGCACATTATATGTGCAAATGGTGTATATCTGTGACATAATTATGTCTTACTTAATTAGAATGCTTAATCGTTCCCATTGAGTTACTATTTTGTCTATTGTGGCAGCTCCCCTCCTCTCCCCCAATCCTGTCCACCTTTGTGGGGAGATGCTACCGCTCTTAGATTCCATTTGCCCATAAGAAAGAAACTTAAAGGAAAGCTGTCCTAAACAGTGGGGGAAATCACCAGGGATGCAAAAACGCCAGATTAAAACAACCTACGTGGTTTAAAATAATTGCAGCTAACCTTTCTCGAGTTATTCAGCTTTTAAATGTTGCTCCTGGATGCGCCATGTCAAAAGTGCCGCCGCACCGGAAGCTGGAGTGTGCCCCGGCATCCTGTCTTGTGCCGGAAAGGCTCGTAAAAATGACGAGCGAGGCGTATCTACACGGAATTAAAAGAAACATTGTGGCATGTAGAGGTATGTTAACTGAACCTCTGCATCCAATTCCTGGTGAAAACAGAGCCATGCAATGTACTTAAAATCATTATTGAAGTTGTAGCTTCGAGTTCGGTCATGCGTGTGAAACCCGCTATCCCCCACCTTATATATTCTGTGTTTAGCACAAGAAGTTCCCCAAAAGGAGATGACAACAGCTGGGTGCAGGAGGGGAGCGGCAACCATAAACCCTTTCCATGTTTGGGGTTCGGATAGATTTTGGTTGGTCTGGGCCTTCCCTTCATATTTTAATTCAGGAAGCTGTCAAACTGGGTCGATATCAATATTACCCCCACAGCAGTAAAAGATTAGGTCAGCCTTTTCCGTCCCCCAGCCCTCCCCCTGAATCCATCATTTCAACTGAAGAAAGTCAGGACCCTGGTAGGTCTAATGATATTGAAAGAGTACTTAGCTAAGAATCCGTTCGATGATGAGAGCTGATATAGGATCTTCGATCGCAGAAGGATTTATTTTGCTGATTCATGATTTGTCTGCTTGGTTGGTTCTCTTGTTGAGTAGGTTCTGGATTCTATGCATTCCCTCGGAGTGCAGAAGCATTTCTGGCTCCCCCTTGCTTCCTGCTCGTGGTTCTGCTAACTAGGATCTGCGGCCTATCCTGTAGGTAGGGAAATGGACAGACTAGATGGGCCAAGCGGTCCTTATCTGCCGTCATAGTCTATGTTTCTATGTGGTGCGCTGCCATGCCTGCCCGCTCCCTCCTGCGGGTTGGTTCCGGATATCTGGTACTGGAATTTTCCTTTCTTTTAAGGCCTCCAATGCTTCTTCCACCATGGAATAGACCTTAGCCCCGCCCTCCCAGAAAACCCGCTGCCTAGAGGGGTAAGGAGTATGAAAGCGAATTGCGTCCTCCCGGAGAGATCGCAGAATTGGCAGGTAACGCATCCTCTGTTGTTGTATGTCCTGGGGATAGTCGTGATCCAAGAAAAGGTGATGTGACAGATATTTTATTTCCTTTTTGGCCCAAGCCTGTCTTAGAATGTCCTCCTTTACACAAAACGAGCTAAGCTTGAAGACAATAGATTGTGGGCGAGTGGCGGGGTCAGAAGGTTTTGTTTGAAGGTATCTGTGTGCTCTCTCAGTGCAGAGTTCCTATGTAGCAGGGAGCTCTAGGATGTCTTTTAATAAATTTTATAGAAAGGGAGCCATCGGAGTGCTCTCCATATCTTCCGGGAGCCCATACAACCATAGATTCTCATGTCGGGACTGCCCCTCCAGGTCCAGGCATTTAGCTTGTAGTTCCCCAGTTTGATGTAGCAGGGCCTGGACTATCTCCGAGATCTGTGTAGACGCATCCTCTGTCTCCGAGAACCGTTCTTCAATCGAGCCAATGTGCGTTTCAAGTGTGGTAAGTTGTTTTTGCATGGCTCTAAACTCCTGCTTGTTTTCTTTCCTAGATTCTCTGATTTCGGTTAGAAGTGTTTCAAACCTGGACTTAGAAAGTTGATCATTCTCTCCATCTGTATAATAGGCCTCCATGTGAGAGCTCGCAGGCGAGACGGATCTGCTGGGAGGGTTTGTATTACATCGGTTGCCATCTCTCTCTTTGGCTTTACCCTCTGACTTGCTTCTGCCTCTGTTGTTTGCTGTAGGCATTCCTCCTGAGCTCCGAGACATTTTAGAGTGAAATTACTTAGTTTTTGGAGGATTTAGTAGGTCGAGGAGTACTGATAGTTAAGCTCCTTGCAGCCCCGTGATGTCACCAGAAGTCCTCCTGTGTCGTTTTGCATTGAATGGGGAGGCGAATAGATGGAGTTCCCCACTGATCGAAAATCTGAATGCCCATGTCTTGCTTGAGGTCTCATTCATGTGCTCTGACCCTGGTGCGGCGGAGACTGTCTGCCAGGTTTTGCACACCGGGGACGTGGACTGTGGAGAGGTGAACTCGATGCTGGACTGCCTAATTCCAGATCCTCACTGCCTCCCTGCAAAGGGGGTAAGAGCAGGTACACCCTGCTTGTTGATGTACCAAACTACGCACATGTTGTCCGACTAAACCAGCAAAGTGCCTGGACGAAGGAGATGTTGGAAGGCTTGTAGTGCATAGAGAACTGCTGGCATCTCGAGCACGTTTATGTGCAGGAGCAATTCCTCTGGAGTCCACAACCCTTGTGTCTTGTGGCGCCCTAGGTGGGCACCCCACCCTGACACATCTTTCGTTGGAGTCTTGGGGGGGGGGCTGAAAGGGAACTCCTCTCGTGAGGTTGGCTAGATCCTACCACCAAAGCAGGTCTCTCTGCATCAAGCTGGAGACCAAAAGCAGATAGTCGAGATCGTCCGACCTCTGATCCTATTGGATTCCGAGAGTCCACTTTGAGATTTGCATGTGGAGCCTGGCCAATGGGACCATAGGTATAGCCACTGCCATTAGGCCAAGGAGACGGAGAACCGACCTGGCCGTGATCCTTCTGTTGGAGGCTACCAACTAAGCCTGTTTCTGTAATGTTTCTGCCCGATCTGAGGGGAGGTAAGCCATGCCCTGGTCCGTATCAAGCCCCACCCCAAAAAACTGCAGGCGCTGGGAAGGTGTAAGCTGGGACTTGGGGAGACTGACCAAGACCCCAGCTGGTCGAAAAGTTCCAGTGTGGCAGATAGTGAGAGCTCCAACTGATCCCTCGACGGAGCTGACAGGAGTCAGTTGTTGAGGTAAGGAAAGACACAATGGCCCTGCTGTCTGAGGGCCGTCACCACCACTGCAATGCACTTGCTAAAGACCCTGGGGGCCAAGGAAAGGCCAAAGGGAAGGGCTCTGAACTGAAAATGCTCCCCTTGGAACACAAATCTGAGGAAACGGCGGTGGGCCCGAAAGACCAGGATATGAAGACAGGCTTCCTGCATATCCAGAGTACACAGCCACTGCCCTTTGGACAAGAGAGGCAGCAGGCCTTGAAGGGTCAGCATCTTGAATCTCTTGTACCTTATGTACAGGTTCAAGGTACTGAGGTCCAAAATAGGACAAAGATCCCCCATTTTCTTTGGGGCCAGAAAGAAGTGGGAGTAGAACCCATTCGCCATCTGATCTGAGGGAATAGGTTCTATGGCCTATTTTTGAAGAAGATCCGACACCTCGTCCCTTAGTAGGGGAATGTGCACCTCTGGATACCAAGAAACCCTGGGAGGGTGACTTGGGGTATTTTCTCAAAATTCTAGAGTGCGTCCCTGCCTTATGAGCTGAAGGACCCAGGAGTCTGCAGTGATTCTGATCCATCCTTCCATATGTTTGGCGACTCTAGCGCCCACTGGCTCCATCGACAGCAGAGGTGTAGGGAGGATGGGTCACCAATCAAGAGGCAGAGAGAGGGCTGGGCAGGGCTGCCCCTGAGGCTCTTTGGTTTTTGGTTGGAGGGGCTGCAGCTATATTGGGTGCCCTGTGCTTGAACTGGTGTCTGAGTCCTTGCTGGGGTTTCACTTGGCGTCTCGCCTGCCTGTGAAAAGGGCAACTGGGCCGGGGTTTTGGGAGGTACATAGTGTGCACCGACCTAAGAGCTGTACCTTTGTCTCAGAGGCTCGTACTAATATTCTGGTATTCTGGACATCCACTCCAAAGAGGACAGAGCCCCGGAAAGGGGCATCCTGGAAGAGGAGTCTATAATCCGGAGCCTGCTGAAGAGTGGTTGGAATCAGATTCCATATCCAAGGAATCCAATGGTCCCCCAGGCGACTCAAGAGGTTCAAGTCAACCATCCGGAACCTCTACCGGCATCCGGCTGATGTCTGGCCTTCAACAGCCTGACGTGATGCCGCTGAGCCAAGGGAGAGGCAAGTTGAGGAGCTGGGTCTGGCCGAGGTACTTCCCGAGGTCGGCGGCTCTCCAACTCCGAGACCAACTGGCCTTTAGTCTCGGACCACCACGACCTAAGGATCTCCCTGAAGTCCGCCTGTGGCTGAGGAGTAGGTGGAGGGGGGTGGTAGAAGGGTTGACACCCCAGGTAGCATCCGGGAGTAGTGCATTCGGATGAATGAAATCCAAGCGGCACGTACCCCAGTGTAGAACAGTACAGGGTATAACCCGGTGTCCGATAATGAGGTGTCGGATACCCCAATGGCGAGTAACCCAGAAACTGCTGATAGCCCGAGGTGCAGGGGTTCGGTGTTGGGAACCTCAACGGAGGCCCTGATGGCAGCCCTGATGAGGTCCCCATGGGTGGAAAACCTGACAGTGGCCCCAACTGCAGATAGCCAAACGGAGGCACCACCAGAGGAACATTGCCTGAAGGGGGCTACAACGGCGGGGGACCTGATGGAGGCCCCAATGGGGGGGGATCCCCAATGGAAGCCCTGACAGAGGGATGACTGATGGAGGCTCTGACAGAGGATTCACAGGGACCAATGGGTGATCCTGAGGAACCTGGTCTGGCACCTCATCTGGCGTCAGAACCGTTGACAGGTCCGTGGGCACTACCGGAGGAGTGCCTGATGAAAGATCTCCTTCCACTGGGTCCTGCGGCTCTGGAGAATGTGGCAGGGGTTCCAGGGGTGGAGGAAAGGGGGAAGCAACCTAGGTCACATCCCTGGGAGACCTACGCTCGTTGGCCGGGAAAGAGCCGTCGTCCGGCCGGGCATTGTCAGAACCCACGCTGGGGCCCAATGGCAGAGTGGTGGTCAGGTAATCATCAGACAAACCGGTGATCAACTTATCGACCACAGTCAAGCAGATGTTGGAAAACCGACACCTGACTTACCACCGTGGCCGGGCGCTTACTGGAGGATGCAGTGGACAGCTTATTGGCCCCGCCTGTCACCTTACAGCACGTGGTGGATAAGGGCCTGAGGGTGGCGGATGCCTTGGATGTGGCCGAGGTGCCTGCTGCCACCATAAATCAGTGGCAGCAGTGAGAACGACGTCAGCTCCGAGGGAGGGGCAGACTTGGTCGTTGCGGCGTCTTCCCGGAGGAAGAGGGCCGCTGCTCACCTGGGGGCCCGAAGGTGGCCTTGGGTGAGACGGGGACTGTTCCTGGTGCTTCTCCTTGTCCCTCTTCTTTTTCTTGTGGGAGTCCAACAGCGAGAAAGAGGCACTTCTAAGTTTTTGCAGCTCCTTCTCCACGGATGCCAATTTTTTCTTCAAAAGGTGGTCCGTCCAGGGACTGCTGGCACTGTTTCCATGTGGCCGGGCTGAACTGGGAGCAGACCTCACAATCCTCAACGTTGTGGTCCGGTCCCAGAAAGACGAGACAGAGAGTGAAGGTTTTTATGCGGTAGTTGGACACCACAAGAATCACACTTGTTTTTATGCGATTCAACTGAAGAAGTCGAAGACGTACAAAATATAAAGAAAAACACTGGAAAATAAGAAAAAATGATACCCATCCAAAATTAGGCAGTTGAACTGCTGCGACGATCTCCGTGAGGTCCAACATGTACAGGTCAATGCCGGGAAAGAACTGGAAGGCAGGTGTGGGGACCACTCACTTCATAGGGTCATGCTGATGGTCAGGTGACATCGGGGGCAGTCCCCCGCCAGACACTGTTAGCTAAAGTTTCCATGTGGTCCTGATGCCAGGGGTTATTACCTACTGCAAGAGCCCTCTCGAAGTAAGATCACCATATCCACATCCCTAGAAAACCAAGTTGCTTCTGGTAGTCCCAGACTGCCTGGTATGTGCAGCAAAAAATTATTTTACTCTCCTGGTTATCAGCATAATAGAGCTGCAGATAAAGGAGGATGTTCACAATCTCGGTGAAATTTTTGACAGTCAATTGACATTAACTTCTGAAATTTCTATCATTTATAGTGGTTTTTATCACCTAAAAATGTAGCTGGATTGTGTCCTTTCCTCAACGAGACCAACCTGTGCACACTAGTGTAACCTTTCATTACCGCACAAATTGAGAACTCCAACACGCTCCATTTTGCCTTCCTGCTACTACGTATTGCGGACTTCAACTGTTTCAACATTTGGCAGCCAGGATGTTAACAGGGACATCAAGATTCAATCATATTATTCTCGCTTTGCAAGGGTTACACAGGCTGTCAGTAAGATGTCATTCTGAGTTTAAAATTCTTTTGCTGGTTTAGAAGGCCATAAATGGACTGGGCCCCTTCTACATCTGAGCTGCTGTCAACCCACCTGGATGATTCTCGAGGCAGCAAAGTTTTTCGCTCGTTATCTTAGGGAATTCTGATTGTCCCCTCAGCGAGACTGAAATCTGTTGGGGATCGAGCATTCTCTGCTGTGGCTCCAACATTATGGAATACTGTTCTGAGTTTGACCAGTTCTGCTCCTTAAGTTGAAAATTTAAATCTAAACGCAAGACCTGGCTATTTAGACAGGTTTTTTCTGGTGACCAGTAAGTAATTGTTGATTTAACGTTGCTTAATAATAACTGGCCATCAATTTTTTCTATGATTCAAGCCAGTTGATATTTGCTGTAATAACTGGCCAGTTATTATGGCATTCATGCGCTCACTGTGTCTCAACAGAGCGTGAGCCCTTCTTACTGATGTGTACACTCTCACAGTACTGTACATCTACCGGTCAGGAAGTTACAAATTCACATCACAAAAACCCAGTATTTTATACCAAACAAAACATTTTCTTTTGTACTTTATCTAATCACTAGGTCTATATTACAATCTTGAGTTCTTGATCTTCTGTGAGTTGAAAAAAAAAAAGTTTGCTTCTCCGTAGTGTCATTACCTGCCATTTCGCAGCACCTTGTGACCAGCTCTCATCTCCTTGGCAACGGACTGCCACAAAGACCCATAATAGCCTCACAGCAAGCACCAAAATAGTTTAGAACAATTTATTTCTAAAATGTTTGCACCTCTTAAACACTGAAATGCTATTTTGCATTAAAAAAAGTTATTTCACAGAGTTTGAAAATCGCTAGTTTTGATCTCTATGTACCAGTTCTACCACTTCCTGATGTCACTAAAAGGGCACAATACATTGTTGTTTTCATTAATTAAATGTAAAAATTGAAAACATTTTTATTTTATTTAAAATTTTAATGACCGGGAAAAGCACACTGAGCCAAGGCTCGTTTCCAGGTGCAACCCGGGTGTAGAGTGTACAGTGAAGAGACAAAGAGCAACAAATAGTGAGGAAATACAACAGTATGCACAGACATTTTTACAAATGCAAGCAGTATGTACAGACATTTTTACAAAGTGAACAACACAATATCAATATTGTACAATTAATTACCGTGCAGAGTGAATGAACGGAATGAGGCAAGGTTACTATCGGGGGATTGGAATAAGTAAGCAGAGGCTGTGAGGGGTCTCTGCGGCGTGCTGGGATCACTGGAGCATTTAGGGCAGTGTGGGGTGGGTAGGAGCCTGAGGAGTTGAGTAAAGGCAGGATGAGAAGGAGCCAGGTGAAGGTTGGAGGGAAGGTTATTCCAGAGAAGGGGGAGATGGTACGAAAAGGCAGCTTGGTATGTGAGAGTGTGCGGGCGGGGCAGGTGGAAGGTGCGTGGGTCCCTGTGGCGAAGAGGGTAGTTTAGGGAGGTGGCTGGGGTAAGGCAGGAAGTGGGGTAGGGAAGGGAACCAAGTCAATATTTTGCTATGAAAGAGGTGTTGTGGATGGGTCTCCGTGGGAGAGGGGGCAATGGAGAGTGTAGCGTACAGTAGGCAGTGGTGAGTGAGTGGGGGGGGGGGAGGCAGTAGTGAAGTGGCAGAAAGAGTTGAGGAGGATATCTAGTCTGGAGAGAGAGGACGTTGAGGCCATACCGTAGATTATGTTGGCATAGTCTATTACAGGCAAGACAGTTTTACATACAAGCTCGCAACGGGTGGGGATAGGTAGGCAGGTTTTGTGGAGATAGAGTATGGTGAGTTTGGACCGGAGTTTAGTGCAAATGGCCTCTGCGTGAGTGGAGAAGTTGAAGTGGCTGTCCAGCCATACTCCCAGGTACTTGAAAGCAGGGACAAGCTCCAGGGGTGAGCCATCCAGGGTGGTGATTACTGGGGCTGGGAGGGTAGCAAGCTTCTGCCTGGAACCAAAGACCATGGTGACAGTTTTTTTTAGCACTGAGTGTAAGCAGGTTCTCACAGAACCAGGATTGGACTCTGCTGAAAACATTTTGGAGATTGGGGAGGACACTATTATAGGAGGGGCCCGAGGCAAAAATGATAGTATCGTCTGCATAAAGATGCACAATGGAGGAGAGGCAGATAGAGGGAAGGTCGTTTGTGAAGAGAGAGAAGAGGACTGGACCACGTATAGAGCCTTGAGGGACATCTGATAAGATAGGGAGAGGAGTGGGGAGAGTGTCGCGTATTTGGACAGATTATTGTCTATTATAGAGGTATGAATGGAACCAGGTGATGGCAGGTTGGGAGATGCCAAAACAACTAAGTTTGTGGAGTAGCAGCGGGTGGGAGACAGAGTCAAAAGCTTTAGCCAGATCTCTGAATATGTTAGCTGTGGCTTGGCTTTTGTCCATGGCAGAGAGGATGGAGTTGGTTACGTGTAGAAGGGTGGTGATGGTGGAGTAGTGTTTTCTGAAACCTGAATGTACGGGTGAGAGAGAGCAGTTGGAAGTGAGAAAGTCTGACAGTTTGGATAGTATGAGGGATTCCTGGACATTGGCAAGGGAGTGGAGGAGCAAAATAGGCCTGTAATTTCCCGGTATGGAGGGATCACTGCCTTTGTGCAGAGGGATGATTTTGGCCATTTTCCAGGCTTTGGGGACAGTGGTTGTGGCTAGAGAGGGGTTTAGTATGTGAGTCAAGGGGGCCAGAATAGTGGGGGCAGAGATACAGAGTAGTTTGGGGTGAATACCGTCGGGACTGGATTTGGACGTGGTAAGGGAGGACAGTGTGTTGTATACTTCCAGTGGTGTGAGGGGTGGAAAGAGGAAGCCGGAGGATGGTTTGGCCGAGTTGGGGGAGGGGAAATCGGGGCAGGCACAGGAGATGAAGAACTTATTGAAGAGTTCAGCCATGGAGGCAGGATCCGAGATGGTACTGCCGTCTATATTAAGGGCCGGGTATGCCTGTTGAGTAGGGGGGTCAAGAAGGGAGTTGATCGTCTTCCAGAAGGATGCGTGGGGTTTTTGGTTCTGTGTGAACTGCACTTTAAAATAAGAAGATTTAGATTGCCGAATGGCCTTAGTGCATTTATTTCTAAGATGTCTGTAAGCTTGTAGATCCTGTGAGGCATGGGAGGCTTTGTACAGTCTCCATGCCTTGTCCCTGGAATGACACAGGGCAATAAGGTCGGGAGTGATCCAGGGGTGATGGAAGCGTTTTACCCTGACTTTCTTGAGGGGTGCATGTAGGTCCCAGATATGCCAGAAGATAACGCAGAACTGGGATAGGGCGATGTCTACATCAGATGCAGAAAGGCTGGTAAGCAATCTGCATTTGTGAGGTCTTGCAGCAGGGCAAAATCATTTAGAAGGTGTAGGGGCGGGACCAGATGAGTTTGGGATGGGAGAGCGGGGAGTGGATTTTACGAATGCAATAAGTAACACAGTGGTCACTAAGGGCATCAGAGAAAATGCCTGAGGCAGCAATACAGTGGGGGTGGATGGATAAGATCCAATCCAGAAGGGTGTGGTTTTGGGACTGATGGTTTAGGCAGGTAGGTTCCTGGATTAGCTGGGAGAGATTTAGGGCTTCAATCCTTAGAGTGGTGGGTTTGGTGGGGGAGGAGAGCCAGTCAAGACTGAAGTCACCATCCTGGGCCCCATTCTATTCAGCCTATTTCTCAACACACTCCCCAGCTCCTGCTTGGGCAATATATTATTCTATGCCAATTATGCTGTTCTCCTTGCCTCCCACCCTGACCCCGCATCTCTACAGGAATCCCTGCAGCACACATTCAACCAAGCTTAAAAGTTGTTCCTTGACCACCGGCAGGTCATTAACTTAAAAAAAAACTAATCTATGCTTTTTTCGCATCACCACAATAAGGCCAAAAATGCCCCCCCTCTGCATACTCCCCAGTAATGCTCATCCTCTCGAGCAAGTGTCATCCTACAAGTACCTGGGCATCACCTTCGACTCGGCTCTTACATTCCACACCCACATCAATACCCTGTCCTCAGCCATAAACTCTCGGATTGGCCTTCTCTATCGCCACAGAGATTACCTCCCCCAAACCACCCTCCGACTGGCCATCAACTCCTCCGTCTTGTCCCTAGTGGACTACGCCTACCTATCTACACCCTGGTGACAATACTGCCCTCACCAGAATCCAGACCTCAATAAACATGGCCTGCAGGCTCCTGATCGGCACATCCCTCCGCACCCATACTTGCCTGCTCTATTTCACCGCCAACCTGCTCACCTTGTAGGAGCACCTGCCTACCGAACCTTCTTTCTTGCCAAAAAATCCCTGCTAGGACTCTCCCCCTCCAGGCGTCACCGTGTCCCTGCTGTTTGCATCCCCATCTGTTGCCACCCATAGCTCAGTTAAGGCCACCTTTCTGGTGCCCCGTACCAAGACCTCCCTAGCCCAAAGGTCCTTCCACTACCGCGCCCACACATGGTTAAACTCCCTCCCGCCCTCTGTCACCAAGTCTACCAAAATTGGTCCCTTTAAAGTCACTCTCTGGAACCACTTCTCTGGTGCCCGAAGCTGTAGTTGCCCTTAACCTAATGTTGGGGTCCCTCCCCGTTTCTGGCCCATAGCCTTGACAATGTCCATTGGACTGCTCCCCCCCTTTTTTCCCCCTTTTCCTCACCCCTGTTTCCCCCCTCACCCTTCCACATAGGTATTTGCCCAGTATGACCAGGGTTGTGACTTCTACTATTGTTATACTTTATACGACTGCTATTTACTGCATGTAACTTTATTCCGTAAACCACTGTTACACTGTGTTCTTTTGTTATCTGTATTGCACCTGTATGTTACCACTGTTGTATCTCACACTGTAACCACATCTACCCTCCCTGCCACGAGGTGCCTTTGTAAATGAGTCCCTGACTCAAAGGTTGTAAATCCGACTTTCAAAATAAATAAATAAAGAAGCACAAGTTTGTCGTTTGATGTTTTGGAGGAGATTGAAGAGATGGCCTTGACGAAGTAGTCGGGCGAGGTCTTTGGTGGGGCATATAGAACCTCTATGTAGAGGGGGTGGAGGAGGGAAAGGATAGGTGCACAACAATGGATTCATGGGAAGAAGGGCAAGATTAGTTGAAAATGATAGAGCACGGGAATGACTGCCTGACGTATAGTGCCATGCCCCCTTCTTGCTTGCCCCGGTCCTAGCAAAATAAGTTGTAGTCAAAAATGGCAAGAGAGGAGTTAGGAATTTTGGCAGATAGCCATGATTCCATGATGCAGAGAATGTCGGGGCAGTACTGGGTGGCCCATACTGTAAGGGCTTCCAATTTAGTGAGTAGGCTGATGGCGTTGAGATGGAAAATGCGAAGGCCCTTGGGAAGCGAGTCAGGGGGTGGGGCAAGAGGGCAGACCAGGAGAGGTAAGGGGGTGAGTTAGGGGTTTGCCTGGATGCAAAGGGGCCAGGGTGTATGTCACCTGCCAGAGGCAAGAGGAGGACAAAGTAAGTAAGGAGTGGGGAGTGTTTGGATGCGCCGGAACAGCTCTTGAAGAGTGGCGCATAGAGGTTCAAGCATTGTAGTAGAGCCTCCATGTGGAGGAGGTTGGAGTGAAGCAGAGAGGGGCGAGTGGTTGGGGAGGATAGGAAGGGGTGGATAGGGGGAAGGATGGTGGGGAGAAAGGGAGAGGGGAGAGGAGAAGTTTAGTGCAAATTAGCACTGGGGTGGAATGTGTGGGTAGGAAGGAGTGACTCCAGAGGAACGGAGAGAGAGAGAGAGAGAGGAGGATTCTTGGGTGAGGGGAGAGAGGTCATCAAAATGAGTATTAAGGGGGGGTGCAGGTCCCGAAAAGGAGATAGTTAGTACAAGGAGGCATCTTAGTACAGACATCAGCATTTTGGCTTAACTTTGCTTGGACAGAGCTGAATATATAAGAAATAGTAACAGCCGCTAGAGGTGAGAGTTGACAAACTGCAGATGGGAAAGTCGCCTGATAGGTTTTGGCTGTCACGTGATAGCAGCTATAAAAGTCAGCGCCGACCAAGGGTGGTAGTGGGGGCGGCAGGGTCCTTCTTGGCCATTTCTGCCGAGCACAAGTGGAGCTCCTGGTTCGTACCTTATGCCACAAGCTGCCCTCACGACCTTCAGGGGAAGCCTAGAAATGAAGTACTGCAGCCTCTTTATTTAACAATTTCTAGCAGCTGCATTTGGAAAAGGGGTTCATAACTAACAGTTACAGGGGTCATTTATAAAAATGTTACTAAAACGCTGGAATCTGTGAGGAAAAAATTGATGACCAGCAATTATAAAAAATAAGGCATGGGGTGGTGTGGTTACTCGAAGTTATACACACACTCGGTGTGTGATGTTGAATAAACCCTGAGAGCCATCTCAGGGTTTGTAGCATCACACACCTCAGGTGTGTATTAAGTAAGTAATAATACCCAACAGGGCTGCGTTATTGGATATAACGGACCGCCCAGAGGGTAATAACCTTATAGTCCCTGGAAGGTCAGTTATATCCCATAACGCCCATCCTGGAAGGTATTATTACACTTAGATAATGAATTAGAGATACTATTTTGGGGAAGAATATACAAGACAAAACTTTATATATAAAAAAAAAAATAAGCAAAAACTAAGTGGAAGTAGTGTTTGTTGTAAAATAGTTCCTATAATGTGAAGTGCTGGAATCACCACAGGAGGTCGCTGCTGTGTATTTTTTTTTTATGGTCTTTCCGATTAGCTTGCCCTCCTGCTTTGTGTCTGTCTGTGCCTCTCACACACGCAAACATACCCAAACTGAAAAATGGTGTCTCAGAACGAGAGAAAAGTTGAGTGGTGAGTTTTAGTAACAGGTAGTTTTATTTAATGTGATATGGACTAGAAGTGTGGGAGGAGTCTGTCGCTGTGTTTAAAAGTGAGCACAGGATTTAGAGGGAGCACAGCAGTGAAGGGGAGCGGAAGACTGGGAAGTTTCTTTTACGCGAGGTGGAGCAAGCCGGAATGTAAAAATGTAAAAATGGATGTTTGGGTTTTTTTTTGTGGTGGCGAAGAAGAAGAGAGTCAGTTCAGGAGGCAGTATGAGGCTGTCTGTGAAATTTTATTTTAGCAGCGTGCTGGGCTTCGGGTTGGGGCTGCGATCTCGGTAAGTGGAGAATAAGATGGCGGCTGGCAAGCCTGTGGTGCCGAATGATCGAGCTGGCACTTTTTCTCACCAGGTGTTGTTGAGAAATAACAGCCCAGGTGCCAGGCTCTTTTAGCCAATCAGGATCTTAGTTTTGTTTTCAGCATTATCTAAATTCTTGTAACACACACACCACCCACCCCATGCATTATTCTTTATTTATAACTGAGCAGAGATGTACTGTATGTAACCCCGCTGCAAATGGGGGTTCCCAAAAGACTTCCAGGAGCTTGCTTGAATGCTCCAAGCCTGAATGGTGTTTGGCATTTAAGCCATTTATCAGTGAGTGTTTTTAGAACCTCTGGTACTGTCTCTTTAAGAGCTGTCTGCTTGCAGACATAATTAGTTTGTATGGGGGACTGTGTGTTTCTTTGATTGAGTACCACTCAAGCTGCTGCCAATTCACTCCATTTTGCAGTCACTAGGAGTGCAAAGGAACCTATCTGAAAGATGTAACTGTTTGCCAGAAATTATTTAGAGTAATAATGAAATTACAGTTTGTCTAACCTGCTTTCTTTGCAGTCAGAACTGTGTCTGCTAGTTCCCCATTCTAGTTTTGAACTGCTGAACTGGACCAATCAGTGTGGGGTAAGCTAGCTCTAAAATGGTGCCTTGGACGAATCAGAACTTGGACTCATAATCTGAGCCAGCCACAAGAGGATTGTATGGGCAGTGACTCTGGAGATGTAGTTTAGACTTCAGTGCCTTTTGGACCAACAGCAGCAGTCTATTGTGAGTGACAGCCAATCCAGTCAAGAACTGGGAGGAACTCAAAGGAAGTGCCCGTTTTGTCGGTTGGAGTTTCAGTTGAGCTTGGCAGTGAAGAAGGAAGGAGCCCTGTGCTTTTCAGTGTGCAGTTTTAGTCAAAAAACGTGTGTAAGGCCCAGAGTTCCGGTCTGCAGCTTGTGTAACTGCTTGTTAGGACTGAATCCGTCCTGTGACAAGAATCAAAGGATCTCTGAAGAGTAGAAACCAGGCTCACCCTGTAGAAGACTGGAGAAATTGTTGAAATGCACTCGGTCTGTCAGGAACTGAATCTGCTGTGTGTTCTCCCGGGTATTGTGCAGTAATTGCGATCGGGATAGAGAAGCAGCCTGCCTGGTATAGTACTCTTTTTTTTTTACCATATAAATGTGTGAAGAGTCTCTTGGAGCTCAAGAGTAGCCCTGCTGATATTGAAGGACCCTATCTTATTTGGAGGTCGTGAGTACTAATTCAGGGTCGCCTCCTGTTGAATTGCCACATTAAATCCAAATGGAATTACTGTACTGCTGACTGTTTAATTTTCCTTTTCTCTGTGAAAGGGCCCTACCAGCTGCCACGGTTTGGACTAGCCACTAGGGCTTGGGTACCCAGGACAGTAACTGATAGGATAGGCCTGTGCACAGAGCCATAGGTAGATTATTAGAGTGATAAGCTAATTAACCTGATTTCCTGTCCTTGTTATATCCCCTAAATAAATCAGAGCTGCTTGTTTCAGCAAAGTTATACTGCCTGAGGTATTTGTCTATGTTAAAGTACTGTACTGTGATTGTTGCACTGTATCTCATTTCACAGGAGGTCCCAGTGCCGGAACCAGACCTGGGGGTAAGTGTATACTGTGAAGGTAATTCTGATATATTGTGTGGTCACAGTGGAAGAAAGGGGTTGCAGTGTCCCAGAGGGCTGTGACCAAGTTAGTTTAACTATTGCAAACCCTGACCTCTGGGTGGAGGCACCCGCCATTGGATCCAGGCCCCTCAACCTGTTAGTGGCAAATCAGGCAGGGGTAGTAGCCCCTGGGATAGCGCCATCTAGGGGTTACATCTTGGAGGCTCACCGCTGGGATTGTGTGTCCTCTAGTGGCCATATTTACGAACCACTGTTAAGAAAAAAATGGGCACCCCGACAGAAGTGGCTGTCACCGCTGGTGGAGTGGTGTACTGGGAGGAGATCGACCCCAAAATGCTATGCTTATCCTGGACATCCCCTGTATCAATACGACACTGTGCAGGGAGTACTTTCCAAGGTGGAAGGTTTAAAACCCTGTGGTGGTGGGTCGGCATGCTAATCTGCTCACCCACACTTTCCTGGCCCTAGTAGAGTTTAAGGATCCCATAGATAGCTCCAAAGTGCCACAGACCATTACCCCAGAGGGAGCCTCACTGCTTGGAGAGTGATAACTAAGGACAGAAGACCGGGGAATCAGCCCCCACCACTATCTGAAACTTTGAGGAGAAATTTGCTGAATGGTTGCTGGGAGAGGAAAACTGTGGAGGACTTGAAGAAACTATTCTTGCCACCTGGGGTGTTCCTCCCCAACACCTCTCCTGCTCCAGTGCCCGTAATGGTGGCTGAACCAATGCAGACTCCTATTTCTGCACCTGCCATTAGTCACGACTCTTACCAAGGTTGAGGATCTTTCTGGCACCTCCCACCCCCAAGGGGAGGATGACTGGGAGACCTGGATAGACTATGTTGCCCCAAGTGCTAGAATGGCAATGCTCGGAAGGCTAAAAGCTAAAGAGGGTTAGTGAGAGCCTCCAAGGTCCTGCCCTGCTACCATCCGTGCTAAACGGGCCAGTAACCCTGAAGCAACTGCACAGGCCTATCTTGAGGCCTTGGAGAATGTGTATGGGAGCCCAGATTCTGATGAGGACCTATGGTGGAGAGTAAGAGATGCACAACAGTACCAAGGGGAGTTGTTGTCTGTGTATGTATCTCGGCTGGAAAAATTGTTGCAAGAATGCCTCAGAAAAGGTAGTTTGCCAGCGACTGAACTGGACCGAACCAGGCTGGACAGGATCCTTAAGTCTGCCCCCTTCTCAGAACTGCTGTTGCTTCAGTTACGCCTGGCAGATCGACTGGAATCCCCACCCTCCTATGATGAGTTAATGAGAGAAATTCGAGGAGTTGAGAAAAGACGACCTCGGGAGGGACCTGCACCAATAGCTGCGGCTACGACCCGAGTGACTGAGGGTGACCCATCAAGTGAAGTTCAGGGCAGAGGTTGGCAGTCAATGAGTGCTCTGACAAGGAAAAGATATGCCACAATGGGGTAACTGTTGAGAGATCTGGGAATTCAAAACAGTCCCTTTATGAAGGCCACGCCTGCAAGTACGGGCCCTGACCTATATCCGACTGCATCTGCCATGGGGGTGGGGGTACCCACCCATGTATCTCCTGCTGATAACAGCTCCGAACTCGATTCCTTGACCATGGAAGTGGAGAAACTGACGAGATGTCTCCAAATGCTTATCACGCGAGACAGAGATGGCACCAAGGTTTCCAGTTAGTAATACCCCGCCCTGGCTCCCAGTGTGGCGCCTCGGCCAGCTCAAACTCCAGAAAGTATGTTTGCTATAATTGTGGGAAAGATGGGCACATGAAGAGGAATGCCAGTCCCCAAAAGACACTGACAAAGTTGCATATAGGCTACAAGGAGAGCTTGGAGAAGAAATCAGTGGTTAAGAGGTGCACGACATGATCCCAGTGAGGCACCAAAATGCTAATCACGCCCTTGTGGTAAGCAAGCAGTTGCCCAGGCCCCCACTACCGCCTCTCCAGACTGGTCCAGAATAGTGGGTCCTCCATGGAGACCACTGTAAAGGTGAATGGAGTGTCTACAAGAGCTGTATTAGACAGTGGCTCCCAAGTGACAATTATGTTCCAGGATTGGTATCAGAAGCATTTGTCAGACGTACTTATCAAACCATTAGAAGGACTGCATGTATGGGGGTTAAGTGAGAAGGCCTACCCCTATTCGGGTATATCCGAATTTGGCTGTCTTTCCCCACCTCCGTGGCTGGAGTGGCCGAACAAGTAGAGACCCTAGCCTTGTGTGTCCCCCACTGGACTGTATGATGGTGTCCCTTGTTGATTGGAACAAATGCTCATATGTTCGGAAGGCTGGCTACAGTTGTGTTATAGAAAACAGGGTCAAAGACTAGTAGAGCTTTAAGAGTTCCGGCTTTAATTAAGAAGGCCTATGAGGCACAGAGAGATGCTGAAAAACAGAACCAGAGGAACCGGTCGGAATTGTATGGAAGAAGGATCCTGAGTCTCTGATCCTGGCGCCAAATGCCCAGTGTACCTTACAGGAGAGGTCCGTATCAGAAAGGATGTTAAGAACAAAAAATATTAATGTTGGATGCACCAGGCGATGGAAAATTGCCAGAGGGACTGCTGGTCAAGCCTAGTATTTTGTCCGCTAGAGCCCATGCTTATGCCAGAAGGGTAATGGTCCAAGTTCATAATGTGTCTGAAAGAGACATTCGAGTAAACAGAGGTTGCATCCTGGCTATGCATTGTGCAGACACTGCAGTGCTACCCAGCAGCAAGAGTTCAAGGAAGAATGACAGAGTAACGCCTGACTTGTTTGATTTGCGACTCCGCTGCCAGCTGAATGGAAAGTGAGGATCAGTGAGAAGCTTGCCCAGAGAGACCAGGTGTTTTCTTTAAAGGAATGGGATGTAGGATGCGTACAAGGAGCTGAGCACAATATCCGGCTGCATGACGAAGACCATTTCATGAGAGGTCTCGACGCCTGACACCTGCTGACATAGATGATGTGAGACGGCATCTGCAAGAGATGTTAGCTGCTGGTGTAATACAAGAATCCAGAAGCCCTTATGCTTCCCCATTGTGGTAGTGAGGAAAAGAATGGAACAGTAAGGATGTGTGTGGATTATCTGACTCTAAACCGGGGACTATCCCTGATCAGTACACAATGCCCCTATCTAGGATGCTTTGACTGCTTCAACGGGAGCAGTGTTCTCTGTGCTGGATCTCTCCGCAGTGGGTACTACCAGATCCCGATGGCCCAGAGGACCGTGGAGAAGACGGGCCTTTATCTGTCCGCTGGCTTCTATGAATTCATGAGGATGCCTCAAGGGATTTCAGGTGCCCCAGCCACTTTTCAACGATTGATGGAGCGTGCAGTGGGGACATGAACTTACTAGAGTGCCTGGTATACCTAGATGATGTTATTGTATTTGGCAGCTCACTGGAGGAACATGAGAGCAGATTATTTAAGGTATTGGACCGACTGGAGGACTTTGGCCTTAAACTGTCCATTGATAAGTGTCAATTCTTTCAAACATCAGTAAAGTATGTGGGACACATAGTATCCACCGAGGAATAGAGACGACCCAAGTAAAGTTGAGGCCTTGACCACCTGGCCACAGCCCAAAAATCTAAAAGAACTGCAAAGATTCCTGGGATTCTGTGGTTTATCGGCGCTCATCAAGGACTATTCAAGAGTGATCCGCCTTACTTAACCTTACTCAAGGGTATCCCCAACCCACAAAAATACCAAAGTCAGCGTCCTCAAGACTGAAAGAGTGTATTTTCATCCGAGTGAAGTATTTGGGGCCCGCTGGACTCCTGATTGTGAGACTGCTTTTCATGAGATCATATATCAACTTACCCATGCTCCAGTGCTGGCCTATGCCGATCCAAGAAAACCTTACGCCCGCACACTGATGCTAGCTTGCAAGGGTTGGGGCTGTGTTGTACCAAGAGCACGAGAATGGCCTGAGACCAGTGGCCTTTGCCAGTAGAAGCCTGACCCCATCCGAAAAGAACTATCCTGTACATAAGTTAGAGTTCTTAGCTTTGAAGTGGCTATTGTTGACCAATTCCATGAGTACTTGTATGGGGCTAAAATACTAGTAAAACTGACAATAATCCTTTGACCTATGTGCAGACCTCCAGCTAAGTTGCCACTGGCCATAGGTGGCTTTCTGCATTATCTACATATGACTATGCTCTCGAATACCGAGCAGGTCTGAACCACATAGATGCTGATGCTCTCCCGGAGGCCTGTTCCCCAAAATGATTGGGTCCGATTGGCAGAACCTGACATTCGGCACTCTGCCGGAAGTTTGACAGGAGGAACAAATGTCCACGGACGCAGTGGACTGCATGGTGGATTGCTTGGGAGCTCTCTGAGAATTGCATACCTGCTGCTTATTGCCACTTTTCTGCAATAGACATTGGTGCACTGCCTCAGCTGGACAATGACAGTATTCGCGGCTCAATCCTCGATCCCATGATCAAAGCAGCTTTAGAAGCCCCTATGCAGGAAAAGATGTGTCCAAATTACGCCCACTGATTTGAGAACTGCACTGTTATACAAAGAAGGTCCTAAGTTGAAACTGATCAATAAACTGTTATACAGAGAAACAGTAGACAGAGGGGACAAGTAGACAAACAGCAACTAGTGCTGCCCACTGCCTTCAGACTCAGTACTGAGGTCCTTGCACAACCACATGGGGCACCTTGGTATAGACAGAACACTTGACTTGGTGAGATCCAGATTCTATTGGCTCAAGATGGGGCTGATGTGGAGCAACACATTCAACTTGTAGTCGCTATACAGAGGAAAGCTTTGCCCAGAGGGCTGCCCCTTGTTAACATCACCACCAGTGCACCCATGGAGCTGGTCTGTATTGATTTTCTGAGTTTGGAGTCAGATCAAAGAAATATCAGTAATGTGCTGGTGGTCACTGACCATTTCACGAGATATGCCCAAGCTTTCCCCACCAAAGACCAGAAAGCATCCACTGTGGCCAAAGTACTTGTAGAAAACTTTTTGTTCACTATGGGCTCCACAAAGAATCCATTCTGATCAAGGGAGAGACTTTGAGAGTCGCCTGATCAAAGAGATGCTTTCTCTGTGGGGAGTGCGAAAGTCCAGAACCACCTTACCACCCCAGGGGGACCCACAGCCTGAACGCTTTCAACCGCACTTGCTAGATATGCTAGGCACCCTGCACCCAAAGGACAAGCCTAGATGGAGCCAACAAATTAGCACCCTGGTACATGCTTATAACTGCACCAAAGTGATGCCACTGGATTCTCCCCTCACTTGATGTTTGGAAGAGAAGCTCGACTACCAGTAGATGTGTGTTTTGGGTCTCTCCTGATGGGGTTCAAGCTGACAACTATTTACAGTATGTGCAAAAGTTAAAGGCCCAGCTAACTCATGCGTACTAACTGGCTCAAACCATGGCTGCCAAAAGAAATCTGGCCAACAAAGAAAGGTATGATAAAAGGTGAAAGCACAGGAACTCCAGGAGGGAGATCGGGTATTGCTAAGAAATCTGGGACTGCATGGCAAGCACAAGATTGCTGACAGATGGCACCATCTCCCTCACATTGTAGTGGGCAAACTAGATGATCTGCCAGTGTACAAAGTAAGGCCTGAGAATAATTCAAAGATGTAAAAACAATGCATAGAAATCATTTACTGCCCATTGGACAAATCTTAATTGAGTCTGAGCCCCTAGAAGATGCCCCTCTGGACCAGTGACTAGAGCTGCTGCTAAGAAAAGATCAAGAAAGTCTGCACCTACAGAAGCAAAGTTAAAGTGTTCCCTCCACAAGTCCCAGTTGAGCATGACTGTCAGTCCATATCGGAAGAAAGTGAGAGTGACTTTGAATACTATCCTTCTTACTTAACTGAGTCAATTGTTTCGGGCAATCCCTAGTTAATACTGGAGATGAAGCTGGGCCTTCTGGACTGTCCAAGCCCCCAGCTTCATTCCCTGAAGCCAATGCTCCCAGAAAGTGAAGTGCAAAGCATCAGATCAGATGAAATGGAATCATTGTGCATGGTTGAACTGTTTGAGCTTTCAGGGGAGGAAAATGATGGATTGGGTCAGACTGGTGATACACCAGAACAAGAAGAGTATTTTGAGTGCCCTGACAGTCCAGTGCCAGTGTCCGAAAGCTCTCCCTGCGAGCCAAATGTTGTGGACTCAGAAACTGTAACTCCTGGAGCTGAAAGTGCCCCAAGTTCTAGCCTCTCTACCCCCATGGAGACTCCCCTGACAAGTGAGGACAATGCTGAAAATGAGGCTCAGAGTGCAGAGACTATAACAGTTCCCCCTAGAAAGACTGGTCGAGCTGTAAAGCCTGTGGTGCACCTCAGTTATGATTCCCTTGGGAGGCCTGTGGATTTGCCTCTCAATGTTGTCCATAAAGGAGTGTATGTGTCCCCGAGCTCATTGCCGAAACTGAGCGTCAGTGCTAACTCAAGTTACTTGTGTTGTCTTTCAAGTATGGTGCCCTTGCCCGTCCCAGCCCCAAGATAACTGATAGGAAGGCCCCTCTCAGGTTTCATGTACAAGAGGTAATAACTTGAGTTATGGTACAATGTGTATGTAATACTGTGTAAAGAGTGACGTACTGCAATGTTTCAGAAATGTGTTCTTGGTAAATGATATATTGACTGATGATTACATGTGCGAGCCTAATGCAAATGTATATGGTTGCAGTTGAAACTTATGGGTACTTGCTTGACGCGACGCCAAGCTTTCCCAGGCCAGGAAGGGTGTAACCCCGCAAATGGGGGTTCTCAAAGACTTCCAGGAGCTTGCTTGAATGCTCCAAGCCTGAATGGTGTTTGGCATTTAAGCCATTTATCAGTGAGTGTTTTAGAACCTCTGGTACTGTCTCTTTAAGAGCTGTCTGCTTGCAGACATAATTAGTTTGTATGGGGACTGTGTGTTTCTTTGATTGAGTACCACTCAGCTGCTGCCAATTCACTCCATTTTGCAGTCACTAGAGTGCAAAGGAACCTATCTGAAAGATGTAACTGTTTGCCAGAAATTATTTAGAGTAATAATGAAATTACAGTTTGTCTAACCTGCTTTCTTTGCAGTCAGAATTGTCTGCTAGTTCCCATTCTAGTTTTGAACTGCTGAACTGGACCAATCAGTGTGGGGTAAGCTAGCTCTAAAATGGTGCCTTGACGAATCAGAACTTGGACTCATAATCTGAGCCAGCCACAAGAGGATTGTATGGGCAGTGACTCTGGGAGATGTAGTTTAGACTTCAGTGCCTTTTGGACCAACAGCAGCAGTCTATTGTGAGTGACAGCCAATCCAGTCAAGAACTGGGAGGAACTCAAAGGAAGTGCCCGGTTTTGTCGGTTGGAGTTTCAGTTGAGCTTTGGCAGTGAAGAAGGAAGGAGCCCTGCTTTTTCAGTGTGCAGTTTTAGTCAAAAACGTGTGTAAGGCCCAGAGTTCCGGTCTGCAGCTTGTGTAACTGCTTGTTAGGACTGAACTGCCTGTGAAAAGAATCAAAGGATCTCTGAAGAGTAGAAACCAGGCTCACCCTGTAGAAGACTGGAGAAATTGTTGAAATGCACTCGGTCTGTCAGGAACTGAATCTGCTGTGTGTTCTCCGGTATTGTGCAGTAATTGCGATCGGGATAGAGAAGCAGCCTGCCTGGTATAGTACTTTTTTTTACCATATAAATGTGTGAAGAGTCTCTTGAGCTCAAGAGTAGCCCTGCTGATATTGAAGGACCCTATCTTATTTGGAGGTCGTGAGTACTAATTCAGGGTCGCTTCCTGTTGAATTGCCACATTAAATCCAAATGGAATTACTGTACTGCTGACTGTTTAATTTTCCTTTTCTGTGTGAAAGGGCCCCTACCAGCTGCCACGGTTTGGACTAGCCACTAGGGCTTGGGTACCCAGGGACAGTAACTGATAGGGATAGGCCTGTGCACAGAGCCATAGGTAGATTATTAGAGTGATAAGCTAATTAACCTGATTTCCCCTGTCCTTGTTATATCCCCTAAATAAATCAGAGCTGCTTGTTTCAGCAAAGTTATACTGCCTGAGGTATTTGTCTATGTTAAAGTACTGTACTGTGATTGTTGCACTGTATCTCATTTCACAGGAGGTCCCAGTGCCGGAACCAGACCTGGGGTAAGTGTATACTGTGAAGGTAATTCTGATATATTGTGTGGGCCACTAGTGGGAAGAAAGGGGGTTGCAGTGTCCCAGAGGGCTGTGACCAAGTTAGTTTAACTATTGCAAACCCTGACCTCTGGGTGGAGGCACCCGCCATTGGATCCAGGCCCCTCAACCTGTTAGTGGCAAATCAGGCAGGGGTAGTAGCCCCTGGGATAGCGCCATCTAGGGGTTACATGTATGTTATTGTGATACCTGTATTTATTAGTTTCGCTGTGAAGCGCTTTGAGCTCTTCAAAGATGCTATATAAATAAAGTTCTATCTGTAATGCCCCCCACCACAGTTTAAAGATATCCCCTGTTCCCCCATCCTCGTATTGTAACTTACTTTCTATTTTTGAAGCTGTTGTTAATACTTTCAGGTGTGGTTCACTGTATTTTGCATGTCAGCCAGTAGTCAACATGTTAATTCCTACTAGTCCAAATGCCCAAGTCCCATCTAGCACGCAGGCTCAGTCCACTGCCATGCAGCGAATACCGTAGTAGTTAGATGAGTTACCCTTGCACCTTGTCCCTAACACAGTACCCACGTTTTACCCAGTGCCCCGTTGTGCTCTGTGTCCACCATTACCATGCCTTCCTCCTAGTCCCTGCCACACGCCAGGACTAAGCCCTGCCCAACTGTGCACCTCACCTCCCCATGCTTACTGGGTAAAATGACTGGGACAGGAGAAAGTCGCTCTTGGCTGGAGGCAGCTTCAGCAGAACTAAATGCTGGCTTTGTCTCTTGAACTAAAAGGGCATTTCTGTCTGTAAGCTTAAACATCTCTATCCCTTCTTGATCAATCTCTGGTAATGGCTATGACCTAGAGTGGCTAGAATTCAGCAGCAGCCCAGTCATATCAGTGTGACTAGTAGCACTCTGGACTGGGCTTCAGTCTTGAGTCTTGGTGGGAGTCTGAAGTACAGTGGTAACGGCCTTATTTATGGGCACACTATTAGGTGAACTGGGTGACAGACTACTCCCTTGCTTAGTAGGTAAGGGACATCTTGTCTACGTTGATCTAGCTATTCTCCAAAACTTTCAAAGGGACTTGAGTGGTTAAATTTACAAGCAGGGATGTCCTAGTAGCTCAAGAGACAAAGCCAGCACATTATTCTGTTGTCACTGTGTGGCTGACAATGTTCTGATCCAGTGTAAATCTGTTTGCTGCTCTAGCACTCCCCCATATATTTGTTTTGTGTTGATGTTTCCTGGTCCTTGTGGTTCTGTGATCAGGGTCTTGAGTTTACAGTAAATGACAAGCCGCTCAGAGGGTTCAAGGACCGATCAGGGGGCAGGTAGGGATCAAGCAGGGGGTTATTATTTATGAAAACAGAATCTCACTGTGCTCATTTACCACTTAGACTGTGGGATTTAGAGACAATACGGTGTTCAGTTCCAGGAAATCAGCAGTAATGTGCACAGTGGAAGTTACAACTTCTTGCAGAATAGTACTTCCCTAAAGGTGCTTTTTGAACATTTGTTTGAAATCCATAGCAAGGTCTTCTCTCTTTTTTTTTTTTTACTCATTATGCTTTTATCTTCTGGTGGCATACCCCTTTACCCACTGAACTGGGAATTATCCCAGACGTAGTGCTCCCTAGATTACCTCTCCCCCCAGGGTGGATCCATCTGAGCCTCCCCACTGCAGCCCCGATGGTGCTCTGTCATGGGTGCGCTTGAGAACCCCCATATCCACTACAGGCGGGAGGCATCACCAGGCATGCCAGAGGCCATTTTTACTTTTTTCTTGGGGGGTACGTGTTCATGCAGACGCTGTGATGCAACCGCGTCATGTGTCTAACACGCCCCCAAGGAGCGATGCTCAGAGGTGCTCCAGTTGCTATGCGTCCTGTGGTCACCCAGGAGCACCAGACAAGAGACACTCAACCCCCCCCATCCCCTTGGAGGTGAAGAGCGCGCAGTAGCCGCTCAATTCACCCCCGCCCCTGGCCGGCCCTCAGGTGTCCCTGAGTCTGTTCCTGAACCCAGGTCGCCTGCGCCACAGCAGTGAATCTTACCGCTGCGCCGGCGGGGAAGGCCTGGCAAGGTCTTTTGTTGTGAGAGGGCTAACCTCCTCTTCAGTGCTATGCCACATCCTTAAAATAATCAACATAGACTGCTGTGTCACAATTGCAAATTTAATTTAAGAAATGGTGCAACACTCCAACATTCGGTTAACAAATGTAACCATGAAACGTGTCCTTTTGTAGCGTGTTAATGCCTCAGTCCTAGACCAAAAGAGCTAGTAGGTAGCTCTGAAGATGAACAGTATTATCTTACGAAACATCGTCCATTAGTCTATGCGACTCACAGCATGGAAAATGGATGCATGCATGCATGCTGTACAGCTACAGTAAGCTATGACGGGGGGGGGGTGCATAAAAATTCCTGCATTTTATTTCTCCAAGCATCAAGCTAATGCAAAAGCAACTATTGCTGGCTCCAGCCAACTCTTTTATTTAATCTTCAGCTACAAAAGCACCACAGGACACATTCTAACTTGGTTACTTGGACTGATCCAATCTAAGTGCTGAATGCTGGGGCATATACTGTCAGTAAATGGGAGAAACAAATTGGAAAGAAAGGTTTTAAATCAGACTGACAATGATCCACATGGCCTCCAGTATGAAATCAAATACAGTACTGCGATTAGGTGATCCCAAATTAAGACAGGAAAACCAGGAACTTAGCAGTTCTGCAACTGCATCACTACAAACTTAGACATCCTGAAGTTTTCACAGCATACAACTGAGTACTCTGATACTTCAGCAAATATTCATTTAAAGGGGTAGTACAGTCACAACCTGCAAAAACTTACACTGTGCAGAGTATTTTGATTTGTGCGTGTCTCTGTAGTGATGTAGTCAGACACATTTTTTGGTCACAAGAGTGTGGCATGCATATTTATGGAACATATACACACACAAACAGAAGAGAGAAAGAAATAAGTGCCTCAGCTGGGACTTGAATCCAGGCTGCCCCGAATACTGTGCCCAGCTGAGGCACTTATTTATTTCTCTCTTCTGTGTGTGTGTTCCATAAATATGTACACCATACTCTTGAGACTGAATAATGTAATTATCTGTGCAGCACCAGGTGGTACACTGTAGAAAGTGTAATGTGCTCCGGGATGGCCCAGGTTCTAGTTGCCTTCGTGGCGCAGCTGGTAGTGCAACCGGAAAGGCATTCCGGGTGTCTTGGGTTCAAGTCCCAGCTCAGGTACTTATTTCTTTCTCTCTTCTGTTTGTATATGTTCAGCAAAACATAATCATACTTATGGGGGAACAGTTCTACCAAAGGCCCCCACTCTCTAGAGTAGTGCTAGTCCCAATCTGCACTTTGTTTGCAAAAACATTTTGGTTTACTTACTGTTCACTGTAGCATGGCAGACTGTATCAGACTAATTTTGCTTAGTTGTAGGTTGACATCTTCTGTTACTACAAATCCCAGAATCCCCTGCAAATGACATCAGAGCAGTGGCCAGCAGTGAGAACATTTAATAGCCTGCAGTGCATGTCAGAGTTTATATAAACTCTAATCTTTTGCTTGCTAATCCTGCTGTCCTCCCTTTGCTAGGTACAGTCACAGAGGACTGTACTTAACCCCTGAAGAAAAGCAGTCCTGGAAAACATCTGATCAGAGATTAGAAAAGTTCTAACATACACTGCAGGCTACTGAATCTCCCACTGCTGCTTACTGCCCCGATGACAGCTGCACGGGACTGTGGGATTTGCAGTAATAGATTATGTCAACCTACATCTAAGCAAACTTGATCTGATATTACCTACTACATAACAATAAACAGTAAGTAAATGAAAATGTTTTTGCTCACATGGTGCACACTGGGGCCAGCCCCACACTTGAGTGCGGGGTCCTTTGTGATGCCTGCTGCTCGTTAAAGACTGCAATTACTGTAGCAGAAATGCACAGAAAAGAAAATTCTTTGCTTGCAGATACAACAAAACGTTTCAGAGACTAGCTTTTGAAAGTTATACTTCATTTATCAAGTATTCGTTGACTTTAAGTCTGCATACTTTAGGAAAGTTTACCCACAGTAAACGAAAACAAGCTACTGTACTTGGAGCATGAACGAGAAATCCTTTCTGCTCCTGTTTGGTACACTAACCCTCATCTACTCTGTCCTGTATGGGTTGCATAGGCATAACTAGACAAATTTAGTAGGAAGCAGAATCTTTCTAGCAAAATGATTGGCAACCCTTATTTAAACAAAATGTGAAATCGTTACGGTTGAGAACCACTGCCAAACCAAAAAATGTGTTCCTTGGAGTGCTGTCAGTTTGGGGGAAAAGTCTGCAAACCTCTGGTCATGAAAATATCATCCTTAGCCCTCTCATATGCTTCAGACACCTGGTGAGGTGCAAATGGCACACTCCCATTCAAATGTTCAAACCTATTATACATATATACAAACTGCATATAAATATGGCATCTGTTACAATATTAGCCAAGTCTCTGTGGGGGCTACAAAGAAAGGTTAAGGCTGCTATGGCACAGTGTCACTGCTCTAACTAGTAATTCTTGATGCAAGAATGCATTTTCATATAACTAGGACCTTATGTTGTGAAGGGATTGCTTTTTCTTGCACAAAATGAAGCCAAATTCTTGGAAGGAATATCTGGCGCCAGATAAGACATTCAATTTAGAAGAAATGAACAATATTTTCCATGAGGTTTATTTCTGGTTTTATTACAATTAAATTAAACAGCTAGTATAAAAATAATATGCTTTGTGACAGTTTATGACTTAGCACATTTCACTAAATACCAAAACATCTTTAAATGGAGGATGACACCATGTGAATCACTGTGCTGTGGTAAGATATATTACTTAACTGTTTTAGTTTGAGGATTCTTTGTTTTTGGGTAAGTCGTGAAAAGTACAGTTGCATAATAACTTACCGTAACAGTAGATCTTTGAGAGGATCTCTTGCAGCAGACCACGCTGGTAGGACTTAGCCGCCAAGCACTAGGACAACACGGAAACTCCCTAGCTAGCAGTCTACCAGAGGGGGCCGCCCACCACCGACATTACCCTCTGACGTCGGCCTATCCTATGAGAGTGAGCAGCCCCCATAGCCTCCTCAGTTCTCCCGCCAGAGACCAAAAGCAAAGACCCATTAGGAGAACCGAGGAGGAATCCAAGATAACCACAGAGGACACAGGAAAAAAAGCAGAAGGCTCTCTTCCATGGAAAGGGAGAGCTAGGCAGAAGGCCCAAAAGGTCACAAAAGAGGAATAAAGGGGGAAGGAGGGAGGGGAAAGCATGGCCTGCTGCAAGAAATTCTCGCGAAGATATACTGTTATAGTAACTTCTTATGTAACTGTACTATCTTACTTTGAGGGTATCTCTTGTAGCAGGCCACACCAGTAGGATGAGTCCCAAGCAGTTCTGGCAAAAACTGACAGACAGATCGAGAGGTTGACCATTTTGGCCTAAGAGAGAAGGCCTTGTAGAACAGCCAGGCCGAAATTGGCCCTGTGCTTAGAGGCAATGTCCAGACTGTAGTGTTTGGTGAAGGAATGGACAGTGCTTCAAGTGGCAGCTGCATATATCTCTGCAGCTGAAACATCTCTGAAGCAGGCAATGGAAGTGGCCATACCCCTGGCTGAATGACCACGAACCACATCAGGAAGTTCCTCACCATTTAATGTAACAAAAAATAATATAACTGGCTAACCATTTGGATAAACACTGTTTGGACACCGGAATGCCATCTTTTCCAAGGGAGAAGGAGACAAATAACTGGGAGAACTTCTATAGTCTGGGGTGTGTACAGTATCTCAAGATTCAATGCACATCCAAAGTATGGAGTAATGCTTCCCCTGGACTGGCATGCTTTGGAAAATAAACAGGCAGATGAATAGATTGACTGAAAGTAAACTCTGACACCACCTTAGGAAGAAACTTAGGCCTCGTACACAAAGACACCCTGTCTTTGTGGAAAATCAAATAGGGCTGCTCACACATGAGCGCCTGAAGCTCGGAAATCTTTCAAGCAGATGTAATAGCAACTAAAAATAATGCTTTCCATGACAGACAGCGTAGCTCGCAACTCACGGCCGGTTCAAACGGAGGTAGGGTGAGTGTCTCCGAACACAAAATGTAAGTCCCAAGCTGGGAAAAGATTGCAGATTGGAGGCTTCAAGTGTAAGATGCCTCTCAAAAATGTGTGGGACGGCCGGCCCGGTGGCACGGAGGGTTGAGGTGCTGGACGCCACACCTCTTCACCACACAGCGACCGGGTTCGGGAATAAACTTGGGTCACTGGAGGTTGGCAGGGGGAAGGAGGATTGAGTGTTCCAACGGATGCTCTCTTCCTTCGGGGTGGGTTTCCAGGGGTGCTTCAGGCACAGGATGTCCCCAAGGGTCGGTGGGAGCACCGACTTTCGGGGCTTTGGCGGCTCCCATGGGGATGGAGTCAGAGAGGGAAGGACGCAGTTAGGCACTTGGTAGCGACATGCGTCAGCACGTTGTCTATCCAAGTCGGCGTCCTCAGGGGTGGAAGGGAATCACAGAAAAGCGGAAAAAAAAACCTTGTTGGTCCTAGATGATGACCGATCCGTGCCTCCCAGTCACCACCCCACAGGCAGAACCCATTGTGCAGGCTCTCCTCTGAAGGCTGAGTAAGGGGGTCCTTCCTTGCCCCACCTGGAAATGGAGAAGCCTGGCATTCTAGGGGCAGACTCCATGACGGTGGTCTGGGAGGCTGACCGGTCCGAAGAAGTGGACGGTGAAGGGTAGGCTAGGCAGATAAACAGTAAGTTAAAAAAAAATGTGTGGGAAATGTCAAGTTGAGCCACAGTACATCCATCTACAGATACTTGGTAAGCAGAGACAGCTGAACGATGTACCTTGATAAAGGAGTACTTAAGTCTGGAATCCAAAAGGGAGAGCAAGCAGTCCAAAATCTGATTCACTGGACAGGTGAAGGGATCCAAGTGTTGCAGTACAGCCCACATAGCAAAATGCTTCCATTTCATGGAAAAGGTGGCCCTGGTGAAAGGATTCCTAGCTGCCACCAGAACATCCACCACCTTAGAGAACACCCCAGACCTCTCAATGGCTACATCCTCAGGAGCCAAGTTCGAAGATGAAGAGATTTGAGGTCCAGATGGACCAGGGTGCCCTGCTCCTGGGGAGAGCAAGCCTCTGCAAAGGGACAAGGTCACTGGAGTTCCCCCTGCCAGCGGCTGAAGCAAGGGGAACCAGACTGGATGAGACCAGAAGGGGGAGATTAGGATCACTGATGCCCCTTCCATCTGCATTTAGATCAGAATCCTTTCAAGGAGCAGGAAGGGAGGGAAGGCACAGAGGAATCTCCCTTTCCAACAGAGGGAACAAGGCATCTCACCAGAAGACTCCAGGTCCTGGAGCAAGTGAGCAGAAAAGAAACAGTTTTGTGTTGAGTGGGAAAGCAAAACAGTCCAACTTTGGGAGACCCCACTGATCGAACAGATCGACCATGGAGGGCAGGAGTTCCCACATGTGTGCCTGTGACTGAGACCGGCTTAGGCTGTCCACCAAGATGTTTTGGATGCTGGGAATATGAATGGCTGAGAGTTTCAGGCTGTGATATATGGCCCAATACCAGACCTTCATGATTTCCTGGCACAGAAGGTATGAGTGAGTTCCTCCCTGCTTGTTGATATAATGAACCACACTGTTGTCCATTTGGATCAACAGTGGACCTGGGGAGAGCTGTGTCTGGAAGGCCTGCAAGGCATACAGAACTGCTCGCATCTCCAAGACATTGATATGGAGTTCGCCCTTTTTCCTGGACTATGTCCAGGCACACCCTGGTGTGCCCCCCAGCCTAGACCTGAGGCATAGAAACACAGAAGTTGATGGCAGATAAGGACTGGAAGGCCCATCCAGTCTGCCCATTTCTTTTTCTACCTTATGAATGTGCCATCGGCCTTTGCTCTGTCAATGGCCTATCTATTCATACTCATCTGTATTGCTCCCTTATGCCTATCCCATACTTGTTTGAAGCCCTGCACTGTATTCATATCCACCACTTCCTGTGGTAGGCCGTTCCGTGCATCCACCACCCTTTCTGTGAAAAAGAACTTCCTCACATTACCCCTTAATCGGCCTCCCTCTAATCTCATGCTGTGTCCTCTTGTCCTGCTATTTTTCTTATATTGAAACATGTCAGACTCTTTCATTTTGTTAATGCCTTTAAGGTGTTTGAATGTTTCAATCATATCACCTCTCTCTCCCTCCTTTGCTCTAGGGTATACATATTGAGCTCCGTTAATCTGTCCTCATATGTTTTCTGATGCAGTCCCTGCACCATTTTGGTTGCCCTTCTTTGGACTGCCTCAATTTGGTTAATGTCCTTGTGAAGGTGCGGCCTCCAGTACTGCACACAGTACTCCAGATGGGGCCTAACCAGTGTCTTGTAAAGAGGGATTATTACCTCCCTCTTACGGCTTGTGATACCCCTACTAATACACCCCAACATTCCCCTAGCCTTACCTACTGCTGTAGTAGTCTGCTTGGATGATTTCAGGTAATTGGTGATGATGATGCCCAAGTCTCTTACTTCCCTTGTGACTGCCAGCAACTCCCTTCCCAGCCTATAGGTGGCTTCAGGGTTTCTCTTCCCTATGTGCATGATCTTGCACTTCTTTGGTTAAACCCCAGTCGCCACTCTTCCTACCATTTTGCCAGTTCATCCAGATCTCTACTCATTCTGCCCACCCCATCTGGACCATCTACTCTGTTGCAGATATTTAATCCTAACTTATATACTGCTTACCCCAGGGCCACCCAGTCCCCCTCCCCCCAGCTCCTGAGGTGCCAATTCAAATCTCAGGTCTTCATACCACCTCATTAGTCTCTTTTTGCCCCATTATAGCACTTATTCCCCTGCCCCCTTTTTATCTTCTATCACTCCTTCCCATTTATCTTTGACAAATGCCTCTGGCTGCATCTTCATCCCCCCCTCTCCTCATGTTTCTCTGCCGTCCCGGGCGCCTGACCCTACCCATTCCTTGTTGGCATATGCATCCTAGCTGTGTTCACCATTTTACAATAGCTGCCTCAGTTAACTACCTACACTTCTTCCTCTTCCTCTACACCTTAATCTTCCTATAATTGACCTCTTTCAATAGCACTGTTTGTACATGAATCGTTTACTGCCATTTCACTGTTGCTTCTTTGTTGTTTGTTATTTCTGATGTGGAGCCTTTGTAAAAGAGCCTTGGCCCAAAGGTACTTGTAATCCTAGAAATAAATAAATAAAAAAATAAAGATCTTGGTGTCATCTGCAAACAGAAAAACCTTACCTTCCAGTCCATCTGCAATGTCACTGATAAAGATACTGAGGAGGCCTGGCCCCAGGGCTGATCCCAGAGGTATCCTACTTATGACTTGCATCTCTTGTGACTGTATACCATTTACCACCACTCTCTGTTTTCTGCCTGTCAACCAGTTTGCCACCGAGTTGACCAACTTCTGACCCACCCAGCTTATTAATCAATCTTCTATGTGGAACAGTACTGAAAGCTTTGCTGAAGTCAAGGTAGGCGACATCAACTGCTCCCCCTTGGTCCACCACTCTGGTTACCCAGTCAAAGAAACCTATGAGATTAGTTTGACAGGACCTTCCTGTTGTAAACCCATGCTGTCTTGGATCCTGTGCTCCTATGGATTCCAGGTGCTGCACTACCCTTTCCTTAAGGAGTGCCTCCATAATCTTGCCCACTACTGAGGAAAGACTGACTGGTCTGTAGTTTCCTGCCTCCTCCATGCTAGCACTCTTGTGGAGCGGGATCACATGAGCCCTTCTCCAGTCTTCTGGGACCTCTCCTGTACACAAATCACTAAACAGTTCTGATAATGGCTCTGCTAGTTCCACTCTTAGCTCCTTTAGTACCCTGGGATGTATGTCATCAGGTCCCATAGCCTTGTCCACCCTGATCTTATTGAGCTCTTATAGGACCCTTTCTTTTATGACGGGACTAGTGCACACCTCCCTCCCCCCTGTGTCCATGGTGCTGAGCTGTGGGCCCTGCCCTACCTTCTCTTCAGTAAATACTGCTGTAAGGATTTGCTGCAGGGGTGGAATGAAGAAAGGCACCCCTCTCAGGAGGTTGCTTGGCTCTAGCCACGATAACAACACCTTCATGACTGGGCCTGAGATCAGGACTGGCTGCTCCAGGTCATCTGTATGCTGACCCCAATGAATCGGCAGCATCTGCTGAGGAGTTCTTATATGCAGCCTGATTGGGGGAACCATAACTATGGCTGTGGCCATGAGTCCCAGGAGGTGTAGTGTAGGAAGACCGGTCCTGGGATGTGATGGCTGGACTAGAGCTGACGAGCTTGATCCATCAAGCACTCCACCCTGTCTTGAGTAAGAAAGGCCATCCCTTGGGCTGCATTCAGTACCGCCCCGATGTACTGAAGTCATTGGCAGGGGATCAGGAACGACTTGGGCAGGTTGATTGTGATCCCCAAATTCTAGAACAGGCGGCAGGAATAATCCAGGATTTGGTGCAGATGCTCCCTGGATGGTGCTGCCAACAGTCAGTCATCCAGATAAGGGAACACACAGAAATGAAAATTACGTACCTACCGTAAATCTGATCTTTCTGTGTATCTTCACCATTCATCACAGATGGGTACTGGCCGGAGATCAGGACCCCGCGGGAGCTTTTAGCTTTTTTTTTTTTTTTTAAAAGGGGTAGGCGGAGCCGACACAGCATCGGCGCAGCCCTCGAGGCCGACGTACTGCGTGGTGCTCAAGGGTTGGCCGTTAGGCTGAGTCAACTCCACCTGCCTACCAGTTCTGAGTCGCCGGAGAGGTAAGAGGAAGGGATGGAGGGTGGGACAAGAGAGTCCAGGGGACAGAAAAAGGAAAGGAAAACTGAACTAAAAGGAGAAATAACGACTGCGAGGACAGTAAAGAAGAGATGAGACTAAGGGGATTGGGTAGGGGCCCCAATCTCTGGAAGCGGAAGAAGGGAGGGGAGAAAATTTAGGAGAGAGTGAGAGGTAACAAGGTGTCCGAGACCCTTGTCCATCACCAGATGGACTGCATCTGACTAAGGAGGGAGTCAGTGCATTGGGGCAGAAGTTTGACGTCTTTGCAGAATATTTAAACTAGCAAATGGAGAGAGGGGTGCAGCACCCCATACGTCAAATGGGAAGAACACCCCTCCCCCCTCAGCTAGTGGTCAAACAGGGATTCAGCATGTTTGCAGTTCATTTGCATCACCAGGTAAGAAAAAAGGTTTGTCTCCCCATACGACGCACAGGGGTAATGCCAAACCTCACCCAACAACTCACACCCCGAAATCTGGCCAATGGAAAATCATGTACACAAATGCTCACAGCCTGGGAAATACGATCCCAGACCTGCAGGCAATAATGTCAGAGGCTAAACTGGACATAGTAGCAATTAGTGAGACGTGGTTTACCAGTAACCACACTTGGGAGACTTCAGTACCTGGCTATGTATTGTTCAGAAGAGACCGAGGTGCAAAAAGGGGGGGAGGAGTAGCCCTGTATGTCAATGAAAATATCAAAGCTACAGAAATTCAGAATACACATAAGGAGCCAGAAGAACTGTGGGTCACCCTGGAAACAGGAAATGGGACAGCCATAAGAACTGGGGTTGTCTACAGGCCCCCAGACCAGGGGGAGGACATAGACACATTACTGTTAGAAGATATCAAAACATGACAGCTAAAGAGGAGGTTCTGATAATGGGAGACTTCAACATGCCAGTTACAGATTGGTCAATACCAGCCGGAACATCTGCCAGAACTAGACACATAGTGGATTCCCTGCAGGGGGAGGGCCTCAAACAACTGGTACAACAACCCACAAGAGACAGGGCTATCCTAGATCTAATACTGACTAACAGGGAAGGGATCACAGATCTCCAGGTAGAAGGTCACCTGGGGGCCAGTGACCATCATGTGGTATGGTTCAATTTGGCTACTACATCTAAATCATCCCATTCCAAGGCAAAAATATGGGACTTCAGAGGAGCTGACTTTGATAAGATGGCCAACAGAGTTAAGCTAGCCCTGGCAAAAAGAAACACAGGTGAGGGGGTACAGGCAAAGTGGGCAAGCATTAAGGATGCAATACTTGAAGCAACATCCCATTGTGTTAGACAGAAAAGGAAGTGCAAAAGAAGAAGGAAACCACTTTGGTTCTCAGATACAGTAGCAGAAAAGGTCAGAGCCAAAAGGCTGGCCTTCAGGAAATATAAGGAAACACAGCGGGATGAAGATAGGGAGGCATACCAAACTGCCCTAAGGGAAGCAGGGAAGGCAGTAAGGCAGGCAAAGTCCCAAACTGAGGAAACACTAGCACGAACAGTAAAAGAAGGTGACAAGACTTTCTATAGATACATTAGTGAAAGAAGAAAGTCCAGAGGGGGTATTGCTAAGCTTAATGGAGAAAAGGGAGCATGTGAGGAGGAGGACCATGTAAAAGCATCTATCCTAAATAGATACTTTTGCTCAGTATTTACTGAAGAGAAGGTAGGGCAGGGCCCACAGCTCTGCACCATGGACACAGGGGGGAGGGAGGTGAGCACTACTTCCTTCACAAAAGAAAGGGTCCTACAAGAGCTTGCTAAGCTCAGGGTGGATAAGGCAATGGGACCTGATGGCATACATCCCAGGATACTTAAGGAGCTAAAGGTGGAACTAGCAGAGCCATTAGCAGAACTGTTTAGTGAGTCTCTGAGCACAGGAGAGGTCCCAGAAGACTGGAGAAGGGCTCATGTGATCCCACTCCACAAGAGTGGTAGCAGGGAGGAGGCAGGAACTACAAACCAGTCAGTCTTACCTCAGTAGTGGGCAAGATTATGGAGGCACTCCTTAAGGAAAGGATAGTGCAACACCTGGAATCCATAGGGGCACAGGATCCAAGACAGCATGGGTTTACAAAAGGAAGGTCCTGTCAAACTAATTTCATAGATTTCTTTGCCTGGGTAACCAGAGTGGTGGACCAAGGGGGAGCAGTTGATGTCGCCTACCTTCACTTCAGCAAAGCTTTTGACACTGTTCTACATAGAAGATTGATAAATAAGCTGGGTAGGCTCGGGGTGGGTCAGAAGTTGGTCAACTGGGTGGCAAACTGGTTGAGGGCAGAAAACAGAGTGGTGGTAAATGGTATACAGTCAGAAGAGATGCAAGTCACAAGTGGGGTACCTCAGGGATCAGTCCTGGGGCCAGTCCTCTTCAACATCTTCATTAGTGACCTTGCAGATGGACTAGAGAGTAAGGCTTGTCTGTTTGCAGATGACACCAAGATCTGCAACAGAGTAGATGATCCAGATAGGGTGGGCAGAATGAGAAGAGATCTGGATAAACTAGCAAAATGGTCAGAAGAGTAGCAACTGGGATTTAATGCAAAGAAGTGCAAGATCATGCACATAGGGAAGAGAAACCCTGAAGCCACCTATAGGCTGGGAGGGAAGTTGCTAGCAGTCACAAAGGAAGAAAGAGACTTGGGCATCATCATCACTGATGACCTGAAATCATCCAAGCAGACCTCTAAAGCAGTAGGTAAGGCTAGGGGGGTGTTAGGGTGTATTAGTAGGGGTATCACAAGTTGTAAGAGGGAGGTAATAATCCCTCTTTACAAGACACTATTTAGGCCCTATCTGGAGTACTGCGTGCAGTATTGGAGGCCACACCTTCACAAGGACATTAACCAAATTGAGGCAGTCCAGAGAAGGCAACCAAAATGGTGCAGGGACTGCATCAGAAGACATATGAGGACAGATTAACAGAGCTCAATATGTACAGTATACCCTTGAGCAAAGGAGGGAGAGAGGTGATATGATCGAGGCATTCAAACACCTTAAGGGCATTAACAAGGTGAAAGAGTCTAACATGTTTAAATATAAGAAAAATAGCAGGACAAGAGGACACAGCATGAGATTAGAGGGGGGCCGATTAAGGGGGAATGTGAGGAAGTTCTTCTTCACAGACAGGGTGGTGGATGCATGGAATGGCCTACCTCAAGAAGTGGTGGCTATGAATATAGTGCAAGGCTTCAAACAGGCATGGGATAGGCATAAGGGAGCAATACAAATGAGTATGAATAGATAGGCCACTGACAGAGCAAAGGCCGATGGCACATTTATAAGGTAGAAAAAGAAATGGGCAGACTAGATGGGCCTTGCGGTCCTTATCTGCCGTCAACTTCTATGTTTCTGTGTTTCTATGTATAGGAACTGCAAGGAGTAGCAAAGCTCTCTGCCAGAATTCAAGGCACAGAATAACTGGCAAATACCCCAGAAGCAGAGCCGGCTATTCTGGAAGAAGGACAAGGTACAGGGATTTAATACTCTCTCAGGAAAGATGTTTGGTGAAAAAAAAGGGATTTTTTTTTTTTTGAAACAGTTGGATGGAAACCAGAAGGAGAACAGGAGGAGGGCAACCACCAACTCCCACCCCATCGGGGTGAAGACATGTAGTAGAGAAGGAGTGCCGCTCGAGCTGTACCCTTTAAAGGAGAATACCCCCCTGTGTGTCCCTACTTTACCCCGCTCCAAAAGGAGAGGGGGAGCCAGAGGGAGGAGGGCCCAGAGACTGAGGCCCCAGGGGGATGGTGGGTGGGGTTGTGATGAATGGTGAAGATACACAGAAAGATCAGAATTACGGTAGGTACGTAATTTTCATATCTTATCTGTGTCAATCGTCACCATTTAACACAGATGGGTGAGTACCAAGCCCCCCCGAAGGGGGTTGTTTCTTTACACCCTAAGGGACAGAGTCCCTTAGCCCTCAGTGGGTGACACAGTAAGGGGGGGAACCTTCCGGGCCTGGGGAGGCCCGAGAGTGGGGAGAGCGAGACGGGGTCCCCCCGGAGGGGGAAGGAAGCTGCCCCGACAAGTGCTGTCTCGCTCTATGGGAGAAAAGGTAGGTTCCCTGGTGGGCAGAGCAAATCACCCTATGCCGGGCCAAGGGTGACAACCGGGAAAGACGTAGCCACGCCGATCTCCTGGTGCAGATCGCTGTCCCTATGACCCTGGTAGCTACCTTGTTGGCGTCATAAGATGCCCTGGCTTGGTGCCTTGCTAGCTCCAGGCCACGTGCAGAGAGCGTGATGGCTTGTCTGGTTTGCTCCGAGTCAGGCAAAGCTAGGACTTGACCTAGCGTGGACCACAAGAACCTGTTGTAGACTGCATAGTGGGCATGGTGAGCGGAAATAGAAAGGAGCAACTGTGCCGAGTAGAAGGTCCTCCTCCCCCAAAAATCAAAATCCGAGGAGTCTTGATCCAAGGGCCAGTCACGGTGGAGGGCGCGAAGCCCATCAGGGGTGTCCAGATGCGTCAAGCCGGACTGCGGATGAGGCACAGAACCTGGAGACTCCGGGGGAGCACAATACCTCTGGCTGAGGTCCCTAGGGGCAGGAACTCCGGAGAAGGGCCTCTGCCAGAAACGCAAGGACACCTCCCGAAAGGGAGCAGGCCAGGGCGGCACCACAAGGGTGGCCTCGCCATAATCGCCTAGAAAGGCGTGCGCCGCATGCTCAGGATTGCTAACAGAAGAGGGAGAAAGGTGCAAGTCCTCCAACGTCCTCACGAGGAAGCGCTGATACTCGGAGAGATCAGCAGCCGGAGAGATGTGGACAGAGGGTTTCTCTCCCCCAGAAGAGGGGGATGAGGAGCTGGAGGTCACCATATGTTTCGAGGGTGGCTGCATGGGGGGAGGTTGAAAAACCTGGCTGTCCATAGCCCTAACATAGGCAGGGAACCGGGCAGCCACCGCTCTGAACTGCTGCCAGGTGAGAGGGCCACTAGGATCAAGAATGCCTGGGAGCGCTGGAGAATGTGGCAGAGGGATGGGGCAGAGTCAAGAAAAGAAGTCGTCTGACCTCCGCCAAGGCTAGGGAGCGGATCATGAGCACCCGAGGGGGTGCCCCGAAAGACTCCACAGCCGACAGCTGTACAACCACGTTGGCACTGCCTTGGCTGCGACCAGAAGAATCCCCCCAGTGAGGCGACCGGGGCCGTAAAAGTCCAGAAGGACGGTCCCCTGCCTCAAAAGAATGGGACTCCCTCAAGGAACCCGAGGGGAAGGGTGGAAATCCGCACTTCGGCTTCGCCCAGGGCCCGGGTGGACCCCAGAGAAAGGCCGATCGCTGACCCCACACCCCTCGACCCCTCAGAGTCTGAGAGAGTCCTCCTCCTCGAGAGGGCCAGCCTAGGTAGCTGGCATCTCTGGGCGGCCCCCGAAGGGGAGACCCAGGGAACAGCACCCTCCCCTCCTGTAGGTTTCTCAATGGGCCCCAAAGTTGGGCAATCAAGACACATCACCGGAGGGGGTACCACCACCGAGGGGTCGATGAAACCCCCAAGGCCAAGGCCAGGCTGCAGAGCAATGGTGGCACGCACCACTGCCTGCTGGTCAGCACCACTGACCCTAGCCTCGGGGGACACCTGACTGTCCTCAGTAGGGGGCTGGCTTCGACTCGTCAATGAGACCATGGGAGCACCCTCCTCCGCAGACAACCCCGAAGGGTGTGACTGCCCGTCTGACTCCGAGCTCGACTCCGACTCCGAAGAGGTAGAGTCCGAGGCTCTGAGCCAAACAGTAGGAGGGCTGGCGAGACCAACTTTGCCAGAGGGCCCGGCAGCCACAGCTGTGTCTGAGACGACACCCGTGCCCTCCGCAACCCCGCGGGTGGGACCTGCAGAAGGCACCAGGGCAGCTCGGGCCAAAGGTCCAGAGCTAGGGCCAGACGTGGCGCTGTCAAATCCACCAGCACCGGGGGCGGTACCAGGGACAAAGACGGCACCGACAGCAGCCCCAGCAGCAACCTCGGCACCGGAGACGACACCGCCAGACCCCTCGGCGCCGCGAGCGGCACCGAGGACCGAAGCGGCGCCGACGGCCCTGAGGGCAGACTCGGCGCTGAACACAGCACCGACCGGCCCCTCGGCGCCACGAGCGGCACTGAGAGCATGGACGGCGCCGAGGATGGCACCGACAGCCGGAGCCGAAGGCCCTATGGCACTGAGCCGCGCAGGCACGGCGCTGTGCTCAACCTCGGCACCGAGGCGAGACATGGCGAAAGAGGACGCCGGATCTTGTCCCACGGCACCGTGAGCAGTGTCGGTGCCGTGAACGGCGCCGACAGGGCCCACCGGCGCTTAGCGACGAGTCGGCGCCGACGAGCGCCGATAGGGACCATGGCACCGCCGAACGGTGCCGGAAGTCTGACGGCGCCGACCTGGCCTTCCGAGCCGCTGAGCGACACTGGGAGCCTTCACCCCTGAAGGGGCGCATTGCCGCGGGCGCTTCCCGCCCGCTCCCGGGAGGAAGCGGGATGGGCCTCCTGCGCCGCGGGAGGAGCCTCGGCAATGGCCAGGCTACAAGTAGCCGAGGCTCCCTCCTCCTCGGTCCATATAGAACCGGGAGGGGACCCGGAGGAAGGGCCGAGAGAGCGCGGCTTGGCCCGAGGAGTGCTAACCCTACCCCCGAAAGTCGGCGGAGCTCGCCCCACTTTCAACGCGCGCTGTTCGAGGACGCGGCGGTCCATGGAGAAGCAGACATCGCACGAATCCATGTCGTGAAGCGGGCCAAGACACGCAAGACACCGGTCGTGCTGGTCGGTGACGGAATATTTTCGGCCGCACGGGCACCGACGCATGGGGGGCCGACCCGTCTTAGAAGACTTTTTGCCCTCCGACCGAGACATGACCTACGGAGAAAAAAACCCACCACAAACAGACTTGACGTCGCAGAATTTCAAATAAAAGGAAAGATCTTACTGGCGACGTCGAGTGGAGGCAGAACCCAGAACTGGTAGACGACCGACGGACTGAACGTCGATTTTTTTCGAACAGGCTGAAGGCCTAAAATTGTAGAGAAGCATCCCACAAGGCAACCTTGACGGCGGGAGATGAAGAACTGGTAGGCAGGCGGAGTCGACACTCAGCCTATCGCCAACCCTCTGTTACCAGTACGCCGGGCTCCTCAGGGCGGTAAAGGAGTGTTGTGTCGGCTCCGCCTACCCTTTAAAAAAAAAAAAAAGCCCCGGAGGGTCCTGATTCCTCGCCAGTACCCATCTGTGATGAATGGTGAAGACTGACACAGATAAGATCCCCTGCCATCTGAAGGCAGCTGCCACCACTGCCAAGCACTTGGTGAACAACCAGAGACTGAAGATAAGACAAATGGCAGAGCCCTGAATTGGAAATGAACTCCCTGAAAATGAAATCTGAGGAAGCACCTGTGGGAAGTGCATACCCTGATGTGCAGGTAGGCAACCTGCATGTCGAGGGAGCAAATCCAGTCCCCTTGGTGCTGAGGTCCAGAATGGGCAGAAGATCCCCTGTACATTTGGGAACCAGGAAGAAGTAGGAGTAAAACTCTTTTCCTTGATGGGATTGTGGAATGGGTTCTGTAGTTCTTTTGTGGACCAGGGCATGAATCTCTGCCAAGATTAGAGGTATGTGACCAGGAGGATACAAGGATGGAACTGGAGGATTGTCCAGAGGCCACTCTAGGAGTTCTAAGGAGTGTCCGTGCTCTATGAGCTGCAGCATCCAATTGTCTGAAGTTATCTCCTGCCACCTGTCCAGGTGGAGGGAAAAGTGACTCCTTACAGCCATTTCCTGAGTGCCTGGGGGGGCCGTCAGTTGCAGCCAGGCCTGTGGGACCTCCCCCAGAGCCCTTGCTGGTGAGGGGTGCAGGGGTGGACAGGGCCAACACCACCACCCACTGCTTTCCTTTTGGGATTAGCAGACACTTGGGCTTGCTTATAGACAGCCAGACGAAAGGGAGCCCTCTGCCCAGACTTGGGCTGTGTGTGATACATGGTATGGACAGACCTTAGGGTGCATCCAGATGCCTAAAGTTGGGAGGGGATATCTTCCATATCTCCTCCAAACAGTTTGCACCCTCTAAAAGGGGCATTCAAAATAGACAACTGGACATCCTGGGTGAACCTGGACACCCGAAGCCAAGAGTGCCGGCACATGCATGTGCCAGCCACTGCTGCCAAGCCAACGCATCTACAGCATTGTAAACTGCCTGGAGCAAGTGGGTATCAATGTCGGAGGCTGACTTAAGGGTACCCAGGGCTTGTTGCTTGGCAGGGTCACCTAGCAGGGACTGGACAGCATCCCTGGCCTGGTCCTACAGGGCATTTTAGTACTACAGCACGGGCACCAAGTAACTGAGGGCACGGATCACCAGGGTAGCTAAGGCAAATGTCCACTTGCCTAGAAGGTCCAGCCAACGTGATTCCTTGTTGGGTAGCAGGGAGCTAAAATGCTTAAGCCATTTAGTGCGGTCATGAGTGGCATTTATTACTATGGAGTCCGCTTGTGCCTGCTCCCCAAGAAATGATTTACTCAACGGGGCATGGTACAATCTAGCAGCCTTTCTGGACATGTCCGGAACCAGACTGGGCCTATGCCAGGTGGCCATGGTGGTATCCTCGTAGATATCTATAAGGGGAGGGACCAGCAACCAAGGAGTCTCTGGCTGGCAAAGATAGGTAGTAAGCCAGTGTGGCTCTGGGTTCTGCTCCTCTGTCTCAAACCCCATGGCCTTCTGAATATGGCACATGGCGGCCGTGAAAGAGGGATCATCTGGTGGGGATTTGGGGACATATCTGGGGGTCCTGTCCACTGAAGAGGAGCCCATGGAGGGGGTAGATGAACCACTGATATCACCACCAGCCCCCCTCATCCTCGTCCTGATCATCATCAGGCAGATGCAAGTTTGGGTGATACTCATCCCCCTCATCAGTGGGCCACTGGGGAGGTGTGAGTCAACCTAGAAGGTGGGATCAGCCACGGTGGCACTGGATTGGACATCCCGAGGAAGGTCCCTGGGGGGAGACAGAGGTACTGGGTCCTGAGGAGGAAGAACCTGCAACCGCATAAAGCCCCAAAGAGATGACAGCAGGCCTTGAAAATCGACAGTGATAGGCACCGGTCCAGCAGGCGCCAGATAAGGATAGACCAGCGCCAGCCATCCAGTCATCATCTGAGGAAAAACTGGCGCAGGCTGTGGACAGACCGGCGCAGGCCGGAGAGGCGCCAGCAGTGGTTAGCTCGGTGCAGGTCCAACAGACATTAGCTACAGGTATCCTGATGCAGGTCTGACAGGGAGACAAGGATAGGCTGGAGAGGGTACAGAGAAGGGCAACCAAGATAATCCACAGGATGCAGGGGAGATCATATGGGGAGAGGCTAGAGGAGCTCAGTCTTTGTGCACACTGGAGATGAGGCGGGATGGGGGGACATGGTGGAAACCTTCAAATACATGAAGGATATAAATAAGGTTAAGAGCACTAGCATCTTCAGACTGAGTGAAAACAAACCCACTAGAGGTCATGTATTTAAACTAGAGGGGGCATATTTAAGGGGAACATGAGGGGGTGTTACTTCTCAGAGAGGGTTGTACAACCCTGGAACAGATGGCCAGAGTGGGTAGTGGAGGTGGATATGGTAGAGAAATTAGACAAAAAACATGGGATGGCTATATGGGACTAGGAAGGGAGGAGGGGGAGGGGGCAGGGTGGGAGATAAAAGGGTGATGGGGGGCTATCGGGCAGACTCGATGGGCAGTAAGATCCTTTTCTGCCAGCACGATTCTATGATGAGGTGTGCCTCTCATGGTCAGGGGCCTGAGCAGCAGGGGCTGAGGGGCACAGAGCGAGCCACCCGAGACCCTAATAGTGGCAGAAGGCAGTGCTATTGTAGCCCTGTGGGTGAGAGGGCGTGAGCAGCAGTCAGGGCCAATCCCCTGGAGGAGGAAGACCCCTTGGCAGCCGAAGGATGGTGGGGAGGCCACGAACAGGAGGAGAAGAGTCTGGGCCTATCCCAGTCCTTGTCTCAGTGTTTATGATTCCCATTGGCCTTGTCCCTGGACTTCCAAGACTGGGAGCCCAAAGACTTGGCCGGGGAGACTGAGGAGCTCCTGGCCTGCAGCTCTTGCTCCATGGAGGTGACCTTCTGCTGCAGGAGAAAGTTTTCTAGGGTCCTCTGGTGGCGGCGCCGGGTGGCCAGGTTGAATCTTTGGCAGACACAGAAATGTAGACTTTGACAGCAGATAAGGACTGCTTGGCCCACCTAGTCTGCCTATTTCCTTACCTACTGGATAAGCTGCAGATCCTAGTTAACCAACAGCCTACTTCTTCCTACCTCCCACAAGAATTGTCTTATGTCTGTCCTATGCATTCTTGAATTCCCCCACTGTTTTTCACCCCACAACCTCCTCAGGAAGGCCGTTCCATATATCCACCACCCTCTCTGTGAAAAAATATTTCCTCACATTACCCCTGAGCCATCCCCCTCTAACTTCAAATTGTGTCCCCTTGTTCTTGCACATCTCTTTTTCTGAAAGATGCTACCCTCTTGGACTTTGGTGATTCCCTTGAGGTATTTAAAGGTTTTTATCATGTCCCCCTTCTCCCTCCTTCCCTCAAGGGTGTACATATGAAGCTCCTTTAGTCTCTTCTCACATGGCTTCTGTTGCAGACCCTGCACCATTTTAGTTGCCCTCCTCTGGACTGTCTCCATCCTGTTTATGTCCTTGCGGAGATGGGTCTCCAGAACTGGAGGCAGTACTCCAGATGGGGTCTCACCAACTGTCTGTACAGAGGGATAACAACTTCCTGTTTTCTACAGGCGATGCCTCTCCCTATACATCCCAGTATCCCCCCAGCCATCCCTACTGCCTTCTCACATTGCTTGCTAACATTTAGGTCATCTGATATGATTACCCCCAGGTCCCTTTCCATTTTTATTTTTGTTACTACCTCCCTCCCCATTGTGTACTCTTCTCCTGGGTTTTTGTTTCCCAGGTGCATTACTTTGTACTGAATCCAAGCTGCCATACTTCTGACCATTCCTTCAACCTTGCCAAGTTCCCTCTCATCCTTTCCACCCCCCCCCCCCGTGTATCAACTCTGTTGCAGATCTTCGTATCATCTGCAAAGAGGCATATATTTCCTTCCAGTCCCTCTGCAATGTCACCTATAAAGACATTAGAAAGGACCGGACCCAGTACTGAACCCTGTGGTACCCCACTAGTAACCCCCTTTCTTTAGAGTGGACTCTGTTTACTATTACCTTCTGTGTCCTGTTGTCCAACCAATGTTTTACCCAGGCTACCACCATGGGACCCACTCCCAGGCTGGCTAATCTGTTTATTAATCTTTTGTGTGGGACGGTGACAGATGCCTTGCTAAAGTCTAGGTAGGCCATGTCCACAGCCCCTCCCTGGTCTACTACTTTAGTCACCCAGTCAAAGAAATTGATTAGATTCGTCTGACATGACCTACCCACTGTGAATCCATGCTGCCTTGGATCCTGTGCCCCACTGGCCTCTAGGTACTCAACAATTCTTTCCTTCAGAAGTGATTCCATCAGTTTCCCTACCACTGAGGTCAAACTGACAGGTCTGTAGTTTACTGCCTCTGTCTTGCTCCCACTTTTGTGAAGGGGAATTGCATCCGTCCTCCTCCAGTCCTCAGGTACCACATCATCCTCCCATGATTTGTTAAAAAGGCTAGTCAGTGGTGTCACTAGTTCTCCCCTTAATTCTTGTAGAATTCTAGGGTGAATCCTGTCAGGCCCCATTGCTTTGTCCACCTTCAGTTTTAGGAGTTCTTTCAGAACTCTTTCTTCTGTGAAAGGACTGGGATCGACCCCCCATCCAGAGTCGTCTACTGATTGGATTAGGTACCTCCCTCCTCTTCTTGTGTGAATACTGAGTAGAAGAACTCGTTTCAGTATCCCTGCTTTTCACTGTCCCTCTCCGCCCACCCACCATCCCCTTTATTCAGCCTCACTATCCCTCTATTTGACTTTCTACGCTACCTAATGTACCTATAAAAGGTTTTATCCCCCTTCTTAACTGAGTTGGCTATCTTTTCCTCAGTTTGGGCCTTTGCTATTCTGACTGCCTTCTCCACTTCCTTCTGCTTTAACTGGTACAGTTCTCTGTCCTGCTCCTTCTGTGTTTCTTTATACTGTACTTCCTAAATACTATCTTTCTCCCTAACCTTCCCCGCCACCTCTTCTGAGAACCACAGTGGTTTTTTCTTTCATTTTGATTTGTCTGTTTGCTTCACACAAAGGCTTGTTGCCTCTGTGATGGCAATTTTGATGTTTCCCCATTGTTGCTCCACCCCTCCTTCTTGCCTGTTTGCTTGTGCTTTTCTGAGGCACTCTCCCATTTTGACAAAGTCAGCCCTCCTGAAGTCCAGCACCCTTGCTTTTGTATGGCTTGATTCTGCAGCTGAGTTTATTGTGAACCACACTGTTTGGTGGTCACTTGTTCCCAGATGGCTACCCACTTCTAGATCTGAGATCTTCTCTCCGTCCCCATTTGAGAGTACCAGGTTTAAGATTGCTCCCTCCCGAATGGGTTCCAAATACTAGCTGTCTGAGGCATGCCCCCTGTAAGTCATCGAGAATGGCCCTGCTCTTGGATGCGGCTGCAGCAAAGGTGCTCCAGTTAACATTTGGCATATTCAGGTCCCCCATCAATAATATCTCCCCTTTCTCTGCCATCCTAAGGATGCCTTCTATAATTTCCTTGTCCACTTCCTCCCCGTGGGATGGGGGTCTGTATACAACCCCTGTGCAGACTGTGGTACTATGTCCAGTCTCCACGGTGACCCACAGTGCCTCCTCTCCTCCCCTCCCTGTTTACCCTTTTGTTCCATTGCTTTGATCTCCTCCCTTACATAGAGAGCTACTCCTCCTCCTCTTCTACCCTTCCTGTCTCTCCTGTAGATTGTGTACCCTGGTATGTTAATATCCCAGTCATGGTTCTCTGTATACCATGTTTCTGTGACTGCCACAATATCCAGGCATCCCTCTTCCATCAAGGCCACCAGTTCAGGGAGCTTGTTACCTAGACTGCGGGCATTGGTACTCATTACCCTCCATATTTTGATGGCCTTACCCCTTTTTGCCCCATCCCTTTCCTTACTGCCTTTTTCTTCATTTATACCTACTCTTCTCCCCATCGACGTCTCTACCTTGGTGTTTACTTCACTAACTACCCTGATTTTTTTTTTTTGGGGGTGGGGCTAAGAGTTCCCTGCTCCTTTTCAGTGCCTACCCCCTCACTGCCTCAGACCTTGCAAGCTTGGATGTTGTGGTCTGGGCCTAGGCAGCAGACACAGGCAGAAGGGCCGTCCTTCTCCGGGATTTGTTTGCAGTAGGCACACTTTGTTTTGGAACGATCCAAGGTTGAGGATGGTTTAGAAGACATAAAAAAAGGAATAATGAAGAAAAAGAACTACAGTGAGAATTTAGACATAACAATGCTGAAAGCGTGTGAAAATAGCGGTCGACTGAAGCTGCAGTGGTTTCCAGAAGTCCAAAGTGCACTGGTCGATGGTGGGAAATTAACTGAGAAGGCTATGGGGGCCACTCACTCATAGGATAGGCTAACATCAGAGGGTGACATCCGTGGTGGGCGGACCCCTCTGGTAAACTGCTAGCTAGAAAATTTCCATGTGGTCCTAGTCCCTGGCGGCTAAGTCCTACCAGTGTGGCCTGCTGCAAGAGATACCCTCGAAGTAAAATCTAACATTTTAGGCAGATATTTCATTTGATCTGCTGTCCCTTGCAGTGCTGTCTTTTATTATTAAGTACAGTCTAATTGCAAAAGCCAAGGTACATTGATCAAAATGCATGGTCTCCTAAAGCACTGTGCTGGCTTTTCTGCTGGGGGATAGGAATCTCTTAAATCCCATAATGGCATCAATAAATTAATTTGTAATGAATAAAAAAGGTAAAAATACCAACATGTGTGGTACAAATGGTAAATTTATGATAACTTTTATAAATTTGTATTGGTACAGGGAATATGCAAAGCCTAACTCAGATTATAAACTGGGACAAAAGTCTGGCCCTTTGATTAGTGGAATCTGATCAGATGACCGTGCAGTGACTGAGTTCGCCACATGGCTGTGTAAACAATGTTCTGTATCTCAGCAACGTCAACAATAATAATCAAACTGTTTAATAGATCTTTACGGTGACAGTGCACTCACACTCTAAAAAGATAAACTATACCATAGCAATGTGAACAATGCAAGTTACTATATAAAGAATAATGCATGGGTTGGTGTGCATTTCGAAAATTTAAGGCACACCAGAAGTGTGTGATGCTACATAAACTCCAAGAGTAAAGCTCGAGGGGTTTATACCAGCACAGAAACATAGAAGGAGTTGGCAGATAAGGGCCTCATAGCCCACCTGGTCTGCCTTTCATTTCTCTTTTATCTCAATGTGACACTGTAAACCCTACTCTGCCCCCGGTTTCCCTCTCTCCTTTTTTACTTCCAAGATCCTCTTGTGCCTATCCCATGCTTTCTTGAATTCTGTAACTGTTTCCAACCCCACTATCTCTGCCAGTAGCATGTTCCACACGTCTACCACTCTTTCAGTGAAGAAGTGCTTCCTCATGTTTCCTCTGAACCCCCCCCTTCTAATTTCATAGCATGATCCTTTGTCCTTGAGCATCTTTTCCTTTGTAAAATGGTGCCTTCCTGTACCTTGTTGCTCCCTGTGAGGTATTTGTACATTTCTATCATATTCCCCCTCCTCCTCCTCTTATCCTCCAGGGAGTACATATTTAATTTCCTAAGCCTTTTCTTGTACGTCACACACTGAGAGTGTGTATTAAATTCAACATTACACACCACCCTGTAGTTATTTTTCATAATTTCTGGCCATTAGTTTTTTTCCCCACTGTTTCTGTGATTGTGTCCTGTTTTAACTCCTCTCCTACCCACCAAAGCGTAATTCATACTTGAACTAAACTTTAAAATTAGTTTAAAGAGCTGCTGATGCCTCAAAGAAAACTTTGAAAAATATAACAATTCGGTACAATTCAGCTTGCATTTCATATAGATTCTATAGATTGTCCTCCCCACTATTTATTACTGAGGACATTTGCATCCAAACATGATCTTTATCCCTTAGAGTCTGTCTCTACAGCCTACTCCCTATTTCAAGTAATAATCCTCTTTTGTGACATCATAATCTGTTGCCAGAGGAGTAACTGTGATGTCACAAACAGTGCATTATGATCTCAGGTAGGAAAAAAAGCAACAGGAACAGATAAACTCTTCAGGAGCAGAGGTCCTGTTTTCATACAAATGACCTCAGTAATAAGTAATATGAAGGAGGAATACAGACCTAATGGCAAATACAAACTGAACTGTGTCTAAATACTGTGTTTTGTGAAAGTTCTCCTAAAGGCATCAGCTGCTCTTTAAAAGATAAGATGAACTTTGAAATTAGTTTACCTGAGAAGCCTGTTTTTGACTTAGCAACTGGGTTGACATGAAAATGTTCTCTCAAAAGTCATGGGTATGAGGTCACAGAGAAGTTACCTTTTTTTTTCCATGTCTGCTGCTGAATTCAGAGCACGAAGAACAAATGGTGGCTTGGAAAGGTAAACTTTATGAGCTTCTCTCAATACCACCATACAAATGATAATTTATAGCAGTGTGAAAGCAGAACTTTCTTTTTTCAAGGCGTGTCTTTAACTGCGAGTATGAAAAACAGAAGGAGCCACTTAAACCTGTTTTGAAACAGTGCACATCATTGCCAGTGCACATGAATGCTGTAATAGCTGGCTAGTTATTATGGCAAATAAATAAATACAGGTTACTCACCTGTAACAGGAGTTCTAGGAATGGTATATGTTGTTCATCCACACTTTCTGGCAGGTATCCTTGCCGCTTTAAGTCTTGCCGGAAGGTCTTCAAGCTGGCTCCTCCCACCCACCAGGGTGGTAAAACTCTCGGCTCCGCCCCATGACGCCAGATCTGGCCCGCTGGAAGCTCAGGTTGTGCTACAAGAAGCCGAGAGGGAGTCAGGATGAACAACATATACCATTCCTAGAACTCCTGTTACAAGTGAGTAACCTGTATTTCTAGGGACATGGATATGTTGTTCATCCACACTTTCTGGCAGACTCCTAGCAATTCTCCGGGAGGAGGGAGGCAAGGTGCACACCCCCGATACTTGGGAAAGAGACTGGAGAACCGAGGCCCCAAAACCAGCATCCCGACGTGACTCAAGGTCGATGTGATAGTGGGTAATAAAGGTATGTGCCGACTTCCAGGTAGCAGCCCTGCAGATATCCTGGATAGGGACATCCCTGGAAGCAGCTACCGATGCAGCGGTATGGCGGGTAGAATGAGCTCTTATCCCTCTGGGAGGCTCCATGCCCACCAACCTATAGCAGAGCTCTATGCAGGAGGTGACCCACCTGCCTATCGTCTGCTTGGCTGCAGGTCTGCCAGGTGTGGCTTCAGCGTAGGTGACAAACAGCTGGCGAACCTCTCCCCGAACTTCAGCCGTCCGCTCCTTATAATAAGCGAGCGCTCGTGCTCGTCTAGGGTCCAAAGTATGGAGCCTATACTCGGCCTCCGAGGTGTGATTGGGGTAGAACACCAGCAGGGTCAACACCTGGTTAAGATGAAACTCCGACACCACCTTCAGAAGGAATTTCGGGTGGGGGTGCAGGACAACCTTGTCCCTGTGGAAGACCAGATAAGGAGACTCGATGGAAAGCGCCTGGAGCTCTCCCATCCTTCTGGCTGATGTGATAGCCACCAAGAAGGGGGTCTTCCACGACAGGTGTGAAATATCGCACCTGTGCATCGGTTCGAATGGCTTGCCCATGAGCTTGGCCAATACCAGCAGTAGATCCCACGGAGGTGGAGGTTCTTGCACCGTAGGGGAAATGTGGTCAAGGCCTTTGAAAAAGCACCCGACCACCTTCTCCTGCACCACCGACTGCTTCCCGGCCCATGCCCGGTAAGCAGAGATGGCTGCCAGGTGCACCTAAGGGTCAGTCGACCGGAAGCCCTTGCTGAGAAAGGGACCACAGGTAGTCCAGAATGCTTGCTAAGGGACAGTCGGAAGGGTCCAAGCTCTTTCCTGACACCAAATGGAGACTCTCTTCCATTTGAAGGCATAGTATTTTCTGGTCGACTCTCACTGGGACGCCTCAACGATGTTGAGGACCTAGTCAGAAAGACCCAAGGCCTGGAACTCTAGCCACTCAGGAACCAGGCCGTCAGGTGCAGGGATTGAAGGTCCGGATGGAATACCTTCCCCTGGTTGACTGAGATCAGGTCCGGGCGGGCTGGAAGCCGCCTCGGGAGCCTGGAGCTGAGGCTGAGGAGATCTGGATACCAGAACTGGTCGGGCCAGTCTGGGGCTACCAGAATCACCTGCCCTTGTCCTCCTCGCCTTGAGAAGCACCTTGTGGATCAAGGGAAAATGGGGAGGCGAGAAGAGGCCCGGGTCCACGGCCCAGAAGGCATCCCCTGCAGCTGGCCCTGCTGAGGGGCGGGCATGGAACAGACTCAGCTTTGCATTCTTCCTGGAGGCAAACAGGTCCACCTGAGGCATGCCCCAGAGGGAGAACAAGTCTTGTACTACCTCCGGCAGGAGAGACCACTCGTGAGACGCAGCCCCTATCCAGCTTAGGGCATCGGCCAGGGTGTTGGAGGCTCCTGCCACGTGAATGGCTAGGAGACCCGCCTCCAGGCTGCGCATAAGGGACCATATGCGGAGAGCTTTCTTGCATAACAGCATGGAGTGCGTCCCGCCCTGGTGGTTCAGATAGTATATGGTCGTGGTGTTGTCCGTCTGGACCTGAACCACTTGACCCCGTAGAAACGGAGCGAAGGCAGTGAGAGCTAGACGGACCGCTCGGAGCTCCAGCAGGTTGATGTGGCATCGGGACTCCCGAGGGGACCAGAGGCCGTGCGCTCGGTGTTCCCCCAGATGGGCACCCCAACCCATCAGAGATGCATCAGTCGATAGAGAGACCGTTGGCTCGGGGCGGACGAACAGGATGCCCTCCTGCAGATGTGCGGAACGATCCACCATTGGAGAGCATTCCACATCTCCTGGGTCACTGTCACGGGCTGGTCCAACGGATCGCAGCGTTGTGACCATTGGCTGGCCAGTCCCCATTGAAGGGGACGCATGTACCAACAGGCCCAATGGACCACGCTGGTGCAGGCTGCCATGAGGCCCAGGAGGCGCAGGAAGTCCCGGGCAGGGTGCAATTGCCCAACCAGAAATGACTGGGCAAAGGAGGAAAGAACCTCGGCCCTGTCCGCCAGGAGCCGTGCTCTGGCTCATAGAGAGTCGAGCTCTGCCCCGATGAATAGTATCACCTGCTTTGGCACGAGTTCCGACTTGGCCTCATTGATAAGGAGGCCAACCTGAGAGCAAACCTGGAGGGCCAGATCTCTGGACCACTCCGCCTCCGCTCTGTAGGGGGCTGCAATCAGCCAGTCGTCCAGGTAGGGGTACACACGGACCCTTCGGCGCCGCAGGAACGCTGTCACCACTGCCATGCATTTGGTGAAGACCCTGGGAGCTAGGGAGAGGCCGAAGGGCATGGCCTGGAACTCGTAAAGGGATCCCTCCGCTCTGAAGCGGAGGAATCTTTGATGGGACGGATGGATTGGGACGTGAAAGAATGCATCCTGGAGGTCCAGGGAACAGCACCACACGCCTCGTTCCAAGGATGGGATTATCTGAGCCAGAGTGACCATCCTGAAGGTTTGAGACCTTAGGAACTTGTTCAGGTCATGCAGGTCGAGAATGGGGCGCCAGCCCCCCATCCGTTTTGCGACCAGGAAGTACCTGGACACAAACCTCGGGTCTGGAGGAGGATCCCCTTCCTGATCACCTCTCTTTCGAGGAGCAGGGCAATAGTCGCTCGGCGGGCCGACAGCGGGCTACAGACCCCGTGGCCCCCCGAGAGGCGACGGCTCAAAAGGGTGGGGCCTGCTCGAACTCCAGAGGCAGGCCTTTTCCTACCACCTCCAACACCCAGCAGTCCGTGGTGATAGCGGACCAGGCGGAAAGGAAGTGGCAGAGCCGTCCCCCCACGGGGGGAGTGACGAGGCTGGGGGCGGCACCCCTTAACCCGTCACTGGGCAGGCTTGGAGGAAGAATCGGCTGAGGGACCTCCTGGGCCTTTACCTCCTTGTTTCCTGTTGGAGGAAGCCGCCGGCTTGGGTTTGGGATGCAAAGCGCGAGCCTGCTGGCCCTGTTGCTGGTGCTGCTGGGCCGGTCGAGATGCAGTGACCGAAGGACGAAAGGACTTCTGCTGCTGATGGCGGCCTTTGTCCCTCTGGGCAGAGCTGACCAAGTCCAGGGTGGCATTGGACTTCTCGATCCGCTGGAGGTGTCCCTCTACTCCAGGGCCGAAGAGGTCAGTCCCCAAGAAGGGGACATCCGCCAACTTGTGCTGGGTATCCGCCGTGAAGGTGGATATCCTCAGCCACACCCTGCGCTGCATGGCCACCGCGGCCGCTACTGACCTGGCACAGGAATCACCTATGTCCAGAGCAGTCTGAAGCTGCTGCTTCGCCACCGCCCTATCCTGGTCCCGCACCTGGCGGACCATGGTCTGCAGGTCAGGCGGGAGATGAGGAACAACCTCATCCAGGGAGCCCAAGAGGGCATGGGAGAAGTGTGCCATCAGCACGGCCAAGCTGGCCTGTCGGAGGCCGAGAGAGGAAGCAGTGTACACCTTGCGCCCGGCAAAGTCCAGCTTTTTGGACTCTTTGTCAGGGGGCTTATCCACATCCCGAGCGTTACCGGAACGCCGGAAAGCGCTGTCGGTGACTAACCCTCAGCAGAGGGGTGCTCGAGAAACCGACAGAGCTGGTAGGGACCGCATACTTCCTGGCCATCCTGGCCGGCGCCAGGACAGGAAGCAGGCCGCTGCAAAGCTCAAAGGCTGGGCTGACAATGGCCTCAGCCACGGGAAGACCTCCGTGGGAGAATCCCTCAGTCCAGTATCTCCGTCAGGATACTTGGCCCGTTTGGACACGCGCTCGAGCTGCATCCCGGTGGACTCCGAGATGAGTCGAAGCAGACCCAAGAAGGATGATGGGCTATTATCCACTGACTGGCCCCCGGAGGACTCCAGGTCGACCTGCCTGGAGAACAAGGAGTCGTTGTCGTCGGATTCTGAAGAGTCTGCGAAGAGCTGCCTAGGCCCTGAGCCACCCTCCACCTGCCGAGGACGGTCGGGAGTGAGGGTGACCGACAACCTGTGGGGCAGGCCATGACCCGACCGAGAATTCTTGGTCGATGCCCCCGACTTCGGTTGTGGAGGCGGAGGTTCCACCACAATCGGTGGAGCAGCTGGTTTTGGCCGAGCAACCGGCCCTGGAGCGGGCAACTCGACTGGAGCGAGTGGTTGCTCCGGTCGTTCAGGCGACAGCCACTTTATGGCTGGGGTCTGGACCGAGGTCGGCTTAGGCCCGGACAACAGCAACTGCTGCCACATAAGCTCCTCGTAGCGCCGGTGTAATTTGCGCCGCAGCCTCCCCTCATCCGAGGAAGAGGACGAGGAGGAACGGTGTCGCTGCTTACCTCGGTAACGAGACCGAGACTGCCGATGTCGGCGGGAACGGCTGGACCGAGAAGAGGTCTGAGACCGAGACCCTCGGGGGGACCGAGGGTGGGTATGGGAAGGGGCGCGGGACACCTGCTCTTCCCTCGGCTCGGGCACTTTAACCGGGGACTGCGGCCAAGAAGGCACAGGCAGATCCTCGGTATCTACCAGGGGGACCGGTGAAGGAGGGTTGTTGGCTTCTCCAGTCGACAGCCCGTCTAACGGATCGAGAAAAATCTCGACTTAGTCGACGGGAGTCTCGGCAGGCTGGCCTGACGGGGCACCGTGAAGCCAGCGGCCTCAGCCGCAACCTACGACGGTCGACTTCGGCTGTCGGGAAGGGACCTCTCCCGCTCCTGGCGCGACGGTGGGGACGCACCTTCGCTCTCTTCTTGGGCGAGAAGAATGTCCCGATGGCCCCTCTCCTTCGTGGAAGCGGACTGGCAAAGCTCCTTGAGCGAAGCCGTATCGAGGAACTCAGAGAGCAGGATAAATGCCGCAACCGAGGAGGAGGAAGATCGCGGCCTGGGAAACCTCCTCCTCGAGGCGTCATCTACTAGAGCTGCTCAGCCGAGCCAACCACCATGGACACCGCCCACGAACCTCTTTTGATTTACCGGCGGGAAAGCGTTTCTTGAGGCGCCCGAGCTTTAATGTCAGACATAGCGATCGTCAGGGCGTTGGCCGAGAAAGAGCGGCTTCTTCATGAGCCTGCGGGTCGTGATCTGAGCCTGGGCAGTAGGCCTTGCGTGGGTGCGGATCCGTCCTGGACATTTTCTGCCCGCGAGGCACCTCCAGCGAGGAACAGATTTGTCCATTGCAGCTGCGAGGGAAGATGAAGACCGAAGTTTAGAAAACTTCAAAACCAATTTCAGACGAACCGAAGAGTTAGGATCCAGTCTAAAACGCAGAGCGCTAAGGAGGGAACCTGAGCTTCCAAGCGGTAAGGAAGATCTGGCGTCATGAGGCGGAGCCGAGAGTTTTACCACCTGGGTGGGTGGGAGAAGCCAGCTTGAAGACCTTCCAGCAAGACTTAAAGTGGCAAGGATACCTGCCAGAAAGTGTGGATGAACAACATATCCATGTCCCTAGAATAATAATAATAATAAAATGTATTTAGTTAAGCGCCTTTCAGAATTTCAAAGCGCTGTACAGCAAAAATACAAAAACATGTATTCAAATACATAAGGTATAAAATCAAGATAAAACAGGAAACGCCTTTGCCCATAAAAAAGTCTTTTGTGCCTGCTTAAAACTCCCCACCGTCCTGCACTCCCGGAGCTGGCGGGGCAGAGAATTCCAGAGGGTAGGTGCCGCAAATTCAAAAGCATGGGCACCAGATGACTTCAAGTTTACCCTCGGAATCTCCAGCAACCCCTCGTCAGCCGAATGGAGCTGTTGCAGAGGGGTGTAAGGCAGCAGGAGCTCTTTCAAGTAATCGGGACCCAGACCATGTAGGGCTTTGTAGGTCAGAAGCCCTACCTTAAAGGTGATCCGCCACTGTATTGGCAGCCAGTGCAGAGCGTGCAGCACCAGGGTGATGTGAGATCTTCTTGATGCCCCAGTCAACAAACGTGCTGCCGCGTTCTGCACTAGCTGCAAGCGGCGGATATCAACCCCAGGAAGCCCTAGGTAAAGGGAGTTACAGTAATCAAGGCGCGATGTCACAAAGGCGTGGACTAAAACAGGCAGATCACTGAGTGGAACAAGGTGCCTAATCCTGGCAATGTTCCTAAGATGGAAAAAGGCCAGCTTGACGACTGCCGACACCTGATGTCGAAGAGTCATGCCAACGTCAAGTTCTACTCCCAGGTTAAGCACCCGCTCAGAGGAGAGAATCTGGTCCTCCCCCAGGACTAAACCGGATGGAAGCCCAGTCCTCAATCCCTCTACCCTATGACCCGGGTCCACTACCAAAACCTCAGTCTTTCCTGGGTTAAACTTTAGGCCACTGGAATTCATCCAATCTTGGATTTCTGCAAGGCAGTTGTTCAGTATCGAGATAGCATCAACCTGGTCAGGTGCAAAAGACAGGTAGAGCTGGGTATCATCAGCATAGCAGTGAAACCTCAGCTCATACCGTCTAACAATGTCTCCGAGGGGTAGCATATATACTGCGAATAACATGGGGGACAGAACCAAGCCCTGAGGCACCCCACATGGCAGAGAGAAGGCCCCGGACTAAAACAAACCCGAGACCACTCTCTGCGTTGTCCCTGCGAGGAAAGATGAAAACCATCTGAGGACTGTACCAGACAGTCCGCAGATGGACCTCAGGCATTCGAGCAGAACTCCATGATCCACAGTATCAAAAGCTGATGACAGATCTAGGAGAACCAAGATGGGCGGTGTCTCCAATCTCTCGCCATCAGGAGATCATTGAGCACCCGAACCAGAGCAGTCTCAGTACTATGCCTCTTACGAAAACCAGATTGGAGAGGTTTGTATAAACTATGGATGGTTAAATGGTTATCCAATTGAGCAGCCACAACTTTCTCAATAACCTTCCCCACAAAAGGGAGATTAGAGATAGCCCTGTAGTTTGCTAGGTTCTCCGGGTCTAAAGAAGCTTTTTTCAGAAGGGGGATCGCCACCCCCTTCTTCAAGGAGCTAGAAAATACTGCTGTATCTAAAGAGCACCGGACAATCTGAGCTAAGACTGGGCCAATGATCTCACTACAACCCAAAATCAGGAAAGTAGGGCCTGGGTCTAAACTACAGCACATGGGACGCATCTCTTGGACAATCCTCATAATGTCTACGAAATCCAGCAGTCCAAAGGTACTCCAGGAAACTCCGGGTTCTGTGACAGGGCACAGATCAGCGGCAACTCCCTTAGGGTGAAGTTGATGGCACTCCCTCCTGATGTCTTCAACCTTATTCGCAAAGAAGTAAGCAATCTCGTCACAATCAGTTTGTGTAAAAACTCGATGGAGCTGCTGACAGACTGGGTTGCACAGTCTGTCAACATTTCTGAAGAGTTGAGCCCGGTCGATTCCGTGCGACAGAAATTTCCCTGAACAGAAATACTACCTTCTTATGGGAAATTGCTGTTTGGTAGAGTTTATAATGCTCTAGCAAAATACGGTGGTTGGCATCAGAGGCAGTCTTCCTCCAACGACGCTCTAACCTACGCCCCAACCTCCGCAACTCCCTTAGAGCCCCATCAAACCACGGGGCTCCAGGGCGACGCGGAAGGGGGCAAACACGGAAAGGTGCAATCTGATTGAGGGCTGTCGTTATGGCCCCATTATAGGCCACTAACAATTGCTCAGGATCAGTGCAGAACTCGTCCAACCACGAGAGGTCAATGACCGCCATCAGGTTGTCAGGGACCACGTCCTGCAAAGGGTGGTACCTGACCAACTCCACAGGGGCCGACCTACCCAGGGGACCCTCAAAATTGAACCCAACAGAGTAGTGATTGGACCAACTGACTGGTTCCACCACCAGATCGGAGGCCTCGATCCCCAGGAGGAAGACTAGGTCAAGAGAGTGACCTCCCTTATGTGTAGCTGAGGAAACAACCTGTGTAAAGCCCAGAGATGTCATCACCTGGAGGAAATGTTGTCCAAAAAGCGAAGATTCGTCGTCGACCCAGGCACTGAAGTCGCCCAGAACCATCAGTCTGGGCGACTCCCAAGGCCATGTTGGCAGCGAAATCTGCTATTTCTGCAGGAAAAGCTTCTCATCACCTGGTGGACGGTAGATGAGGGCAATCCTGCACCCTACACCAGCTACTACAGTACACTCAAATGACCTGGCCTCCTCAACTGGTAGACCAGTTAGGCCCAATTGGGTCTTGAGACAGACCGCAACCCACCCCCCCGCGATCCAATCTCGGGCGATGTATAACCGAGTACCCGTGGGAACAGCTGCCTCTAAAAAAGGGGCCGCATTCCCATCCAACCAGGTCTCGGTAATGCAAGCCAGATCTGCCTTCGAAACAAAGTCTGAGATAAGGCCAGTCTTGTTGCAGACAGATCTGGCATTGCATAACAGTGCCCAGGTTGGACGAGGTTGGCGAGTTGTCCCAACCACTTGCCCCCCCCAAACTGGAGGTGCTCTTGGGTATGGGAACCAGAACTGAATCACCTTGTTCAAGATACCATTTCGCCCCAGGGCGTCTTCTGCGCCTGACCACCCCTATGGGAGAGCTCCGCTGACCGCACCCACCCCCCGACTCCCCCCCTTGCAAGCAATCCCCAACACCCAGCAACGGTGATAGATATGAGCAGGCAGGGAGGGGGGAGAAGAGAAGGGGTGGAGGGCACGGAAAGCGGAGGCCGAGTAGCACAGGACAGGAGGGGCAAGCAGGCATATCAAACAGCTCAGATTAAAACACTGTAAATGACATAAAAATTCCCGAAAGACACCACCAGTCCTGAACTTCTCTCACACTTCCCACAACTTAAATAAATATACAACTTCAGATAAAAATAAAGTGACAAACAACTAAATTAAATAAACTAAACATCAAACATATAAACCTCCCTAACACATAATTTTATTTGCTGATTAGGCCCACAGGTCCTCTCACAACCTGGGGGAAAACCAAAATAAAACTAACCAAAAACAATTTTATTGCACCGAGGTCCTCTCACTACCTGGTGCCTACTAAAACTAAGCACTCTCACTGCTTATTAAACAACAAAAAATAAATAAACATCAAAATAATATTAAAATAAAATAATAAAAATAATAATAAATAAATAAATAAATAAATAAATAAATAAATAAAGGAAATTATTTAGAGACCACCCTCCCGATAATCTCTCTCACAATATCGGAAAACAGATGGATTCAAAGATGTCATAGAGCACTCTCACTGCTCACATTTCCATTAAAAAAAGAATATAAAGAAAAAGTACTTGCAGTCAGCAGAGATCCCGTCAAGCTGTGAACACTTCCAAACACAGCTTAATATAAGCCCAGGGTACAAAAAGACAATAAACCAGCCCCAATGTCAGCAAAAAACGGTAAGCAAAATACAATTCCAATCTTCAGGCTTCCAATTCCACCTCCAATTGCAACCTCAAAAAGGCCACCAGCAGGCCGCAGGTTCCTATCAACTTTCAAAGATTACCCCAGGTCAGTGGCCCACTACTTCAACTTAAGGAGAAGTCAGCCCCCAAGCTGGCAACCCCAAAAGTCTAGGGGAAGGGGAATAATGGCCAGACCCTCCAGCCTGCCCCGCTCCCCACCCCTATGTGGTACACTAACCCTGAGGTCTCTCAGGAACCCAGCAGACCCAAAGGTTACCCAGTCGTGAATGTGAGGAGCATCCAACACTCCGAAAAAGTCGGCAGAAACTTCTTCGTATCCCTCTCGATTTAGGAACTCTTCCAAATTACTAACTGGACATCTCCACTGAAAAAATATGATGGCCAGTTGTAATTACAGCTTAATGCACACCTTGTTGTGTGTTATTGCTCACATATGCCATTTATCTTCATAAATGAGCAGACAGTGTCAGTGCTCATGAGCAGCAAAACTACAAATGAGCTGTGAATGTCCTGCCCTCTTATGTCATGATAAATGGAATTTCCAAGTCAGGCCAATGCATGCCCAGTTTATAGCACACATTTTAAAATGTAAAGCTTTCAAATTAGTTCATTTTTGTGAGTGTTACCTGTTTATTCTTTTAATTATGTTTATTTTTAATTAAAGAATACAGAGTAAAATCAGATGACACACTACATTACAAAAGACGTGGACGTCTCTGCCCTTATTAGAATACAGTAGCAACATGCACTGCAGGCTATTCAATCTCTCACTGCTGCAGTGATCAGCAGCAGGGAATTCTGGGATTTGTAGTTACAGAAGATATCAGCCTAAAAGTAAGCAAAATTATTCTGATACAATCAACTACACCACAGTAAACAGTAAGTAAATCAAAGTTTCAGACACAAAGTGCACGTCAACCAGCCCCACACATGTGTGGGGCCCTTGGTGCTGACTGCTCAACTTTACTGTAACTATCTCTTTCTCCGTACCTAACCTCCTCTTGACTTGTCCTTCATCTCTCTGTATGCAGCAACAGCTGCTGCCAGCTGTTCATTGACTGTAAAGTGTTTTAGAATACAGTGTATATGAAAGGTGTGCTATCTAATTCCTTCCTTAAGTAGGTCTATAGTATATTGCAATGTCCACCCCTACAAATGCGGATGTCCTTCAGTCTAGAACTTACTAAACGTGAGTCTGCTTCCTTAAAAAATACTTCAGAATGTATACCTGTTCTAAAGAGAGATGCTACACTGCAAGAAACAAGGCTATAAAAATGGTTAGCAGTTCATGTTACAGTGAACACTCTGACTTATACTTCTTTATTCTATTTTAGGTTGCCCCTTTTCTCCTGCTTTAGAAGCACTTTTTTTATATATCTAAGAAGAAATTTCTTCATACTTACTGTAATTTCCTTTTCTGTTGGAATTCCTTCATACTTACTGTAATTTCCTTTTCTGTTGGCTCCAACATTGTCAATGGGTAATCAAAACAACTAGGTATAGTGCTCCCCCTACCAGGGGAATGGCACGGTCCAAGCTTTAGAATGTTGGGCACATGTGGATTCCAAGCAGCAGCAACTCCCCCAGCTACTACTGACCTCGCAGTGCCATAGTAGCTACACATTTGCCTATATTATAACCAATTACCTGTATGCAACATTACTTAATACTGTAAATAAACACTGGCTTACCTTTCTAGTAGACATCTAAGGAAGAAAATGCTCTCCATTGGACACAAGGTTTGGGCAATTCGCTCCTTCTTGCAGGGAAAGACAAGGAGCAAGGCACACTCCACACTAGTCACAGAGCTGGGAAACGGAAGCTGATCACACGATTAGGTATAACTTTTTGGCAAACACTGAGTTCAGTGAGACTACTTACAACAAGACAAAACACCTTAAGAAGAATAATGAAACCTGTTAATCTGCGGTTGCAGACTGATTGAAATTTTACACATATATATATATATATATATATATATATATATATATATATATATATATATATATATATATATATATGTACAACAGCAGAATAGAGAGAAGTCCAAAAAAGTAGAGGATTTTAATAAACAGGACCTCCCTCCTGGCATACCAGATAATATTCTCCCTCAGGAGTCTGGGCGGACCCCACTGACAATGTTGGAGCTAACAGAAAAATAAATTACAATAAGTATGAAGAAATGTCTTCTTTCTGTAGCGCTCCACATTGTCAATGGGTAATCATAACAACTGGGTTCTAAGAAGCAGCACCCAGAACAGCCGGGGGGTTGAATATTATCCCATATGCCAGAACAAGCACCAAGAGATTACTCGCGAACTGCTGCCTGCAACACTCTGCGACCAAAAGCTGTGTCAGCAGAACTCTGAACATCAGATTTCTATAATGTTTTGTGAATGTGTGAATAGAAGATCATGTAACTGCCTTGCATAGCTCTAAAACTGATGCTTCGCCTCTCTCCGCCCAGGAATTTGCCATAGCCCTGGTGGAGTGAGCTTTGATGAGAGTCGGAGGCCTCTTCTTTTTCATTACATTGGCCTTAGCAATGCAGGCCTGCACCCACCTAGCTAGGGTGGCCTTAGAGGCTTTTTTACCCTGCTTGGCTGCTCCAAAAAGAACATACTATCTGACTTTCAAAACTCAGCTGTTTGTTGAAGCTAGATCCTAACTGCCCGTCGCAAATCCAACTTGTGCAATTCCTTCTCTTTGGGGTGAGAAGGTTGCAGACAGAAAGATGGAAGGCATATTTCCTGGTTCACATGGAAGGCCATGGGCACTTTAGGGATGAAAGACAGGATGGTCCTGAGTACTACCTTGTCTTTATGCATAATAAGGTATGGCTCCTTGTGAGATGAGGACTGGAGTTCACCAACTGTCCTGGATGAACACATGGTCACTAAGAAACACACCTTGTAGAATAACACATCCATCGATATGGATGATAGCATCTTGAAAGGCTCTTTACAAAGAGCATTCAGAACCAGATTAAGATCCCATTGGGGAACCAGAGATCGAAACACCAGAAGACTCCTTCTAACTGCATGTAAAATACAAATAGCCTCTTTATTAGTTCTTAGAGAGGACCCCAGGGATACTCTGAGAGTGGAAATCTGACCTTTTAGCGTGCTCAATGCTAACCCCTTCTCCACGACTTCCTGTAGGAAATCCAAAATCTGTGGAATTGACACCTTGGAAGGCTTAAAATCCTTCCCTCCGGCCCAAGATGAAAAAGTGGTCAATACTCGAGCGTAAGCTGCGGATGTAGAAGTTTTTCTGGGAGACATCAAGGTTTCAACTACTTTCCTGGAGAAACCTAGTTTTAGGAGCCTCCTTCTTTCTGGAGTCAGGCCGTGAGCTGCATCACTCTGGATTTGAGTGGAGAATGGGAGCCTGAAACAGAAGGTCTTTTCTCACCAGAAGAAGGAAGGGAACTTGCTGAGCTAGATTCACCAGACCTGAGAACCACGGTCTTCTTGGCCACTCTGGAGCAGTTAGAAGGAAGCTTCCTCTTGAGTGTCTTCTTTTTTGTAAGACCTTTGGAAGAAGAGGCAGTGGAGGAAAAGCATATGCTCTGCTGAAGGACCGCTCTTGAGTAAAAGTGTTCCCTGCCTCTGCCTGTGGACACCGAAAATGACTGAAGAACCTTCAGATTTGAGCATTGTGGCTGGATGCGAAGAGATCTATCTGCGGTCAGCCAAATCAGTTGCTCAGGAGTTCAAACACCTTTGGTTTCAACTGCCACTCTCCGGGGTGAACATTTTTACGACTTAGCCAGTCGGCCTGCATATTCAACTCCCATCAGATGTACTGCCAACAGAGAGAGAAGATTCTCCTTTGCCCACCTCAGGAGTTTGGAGGCCTCTCGAAGCATCTCCCTGCTTTTTGTGACTCCCTGATTGTTTATGTATGCCACTGTGATGGTGCAGTCTGACTGCATCTTTACTGTGTTGTTTTGCAGCATGGTTTGAAACAGAAGGAAAGCTAAGCGAATCACACACATCTCCAGAACATTTATGTGGAGATGCTATTCCTGTACTGACCAAGTCCCGTATGGGAAGTTGGTTTAGGATTGCCCCCACCCATGCAGACTGGCATCTGTCGTGAGAATTAACTCTGAAGAAAGTTCCAGCAGAACCCCCTTGCTGAGATTCTGCACATTCACCCACCAACGCAGGGAATGACAAAGCTGAGGTGTGAGGGAAATCCTGGCATGATAATCCTCCTACGATGGATCCCAGGCTGTCAACAAACCCATCTGAAGAGTCTGCATATGAAAGTGAGCCTACAGGACTAAATCTGTTGCTGATGCCATGAGGCCTAGAATGCACAGCAGACTGTGGGCAAAGGCTGATGACTGATTCCTGAGCCACTGGACCTCCAACAATAAGGTCTCTTTCCAGGAAGCTGACAGGAAAAACCCTCCCTAGTTTCATGTTGAAGACTGCCCTCTGATGTTCCGAGGTCTGAGATGGCTCGAGAGCGCTCTTCTTGTGCTTCACCACCCATCCATGAGACTCCAGGATCTCCAGAGTCCTGAGTAACGACCTCTTTACCAGAAGCAACATTGGTGTATGAATAAGTAGGTGATCCAGATAAGGACAGACATGATGCTCTTCCTGCTGAAGCAGGGGACTGTTGCAAGGCCAACTGGAAGTGCCCTGTACTGAAAGTGTTGGCCTAGTATCGAGAACCTGAGATACCTCTGGTGGAACTGATGGATGGGGATGTGAAGGTAAGCATCCGTCAGATCTATTGAGGCTAAGAAGTCCCTCGGCTGCACAGCCCGGGTTATCGACCACGGGGACTCCATCTTGAACATTTTGTGATGGATGGACTTGTTCAGATGCTTCAGATCCAGAATGGGTCCGAAACCCCCGGACTTCATGGGAACTATGAAACAGATCGAATAGAACCCTTGACCTTGCTTGCTTGGCGGGACCGGTACAATGGCCCCGGTCTGAATGAGGTGGGTCAGGGTCTCTGACACTGCCTGGCATTTTGCCATATGTTTGGAAACCAGGGACTATAGAAAGCGTCCCCTTGAGGGAACCGTTAAGAATTCTATAGTGCCAGAGTAGCGGTAGAGCTACCGTTTGCAACGCCATCGACTCGGGTTCGGGAACGAGCCAGGGAGGATGGAGGGCCAGCCGGGGGGAGGAGGCTTGAGCATCTGGCGGACTGCTCATTTTCTCTGGGGAGGGAGGGAGGGGAGTTGAGGCCCGGTGCATGGCTGACCTCTGGCGGAGGCCAGGGGAGTAGCATGCACAAGTGCCAGGAATGAGGGGTTGGGGCGTGATGGACGTCGGCGGTTGTGCCTTGACATCTGGGTGTATGTCCCACCCTCCAGATAATGGGAAAATGGGCTCTTGGGCCACTGGGGAGGTGAAGCGCTGGTGCAGACTCAGTAACTCCCACCTGCCTGTCCTGTCATTGGGGGACTGATGAGACAAGAAGGACTTCAGGGTGAAGAGCCCCACCTCGTACCTCCCTGGGGGGTATAACCATGGCTCCATGGGATTCCCCGCAGGTACAGATAGGTGAAGGAAGTTGGGCAGACACCATGGCAACTCCCGATGGTGTGGTGCTCCAGGAGCTTTGGGGAGGAAAAATAAATTAAAAAAAAAAGATTTCTATGACATAGCCCAGGTGAAGGCTTTCCAAAACCCAGGCATCTGACGTTGACTGGGCCCATCTTGGGAACAACTCCTGAAGTCTTCCACCAAGGAAAAGGGGACAGGGATGGGCCTGCGTACCCTCATTGCGAGGCACCAGGCTTTTGTGCGTGTCCTCCTCCACAGTGTCTGGCAAGGGCTCCTCTGTTACCATAACCTTTGTTTCCTGAGTAGGCTCCCCTATTTTTCTGGTTACCAAAGTTCCGATAGGGACGAAATCCCCCTCGGGACTTCCTGCGCTGGCCATCGACTTAACCCCTTTGGGCTATTGTGGTCTTTTGCTGTTGTTTTGACACTGGAAGGTGGCCCGTCTTGTCCTGAAGATCCTTCATGATAGAATCCAGCCTGGAACCAAATAATAAGCCTCCCTCACCTCAAAGGCCAGATTAAACAGTTTTGCTTTTGAAGTTTAATCAACGGCACATTGTCTGAGCAACATGCCGCTCATGGTCGAAGCAATATGGTAGGCCAAACGGGCTGACAGGTGCAAATTCTCCACTGTGAAATCACCAAGAAAAGTGGAGGCCATGGCCACTAACAGCAAAATGCTTGCACCTTCCAAGTCAGGCAGAATGAAACTGGCCAGAATAGTGACCCAAATGTTTAAAGATGTAGTTTGGCAACAATAAATGGAGCATAAAATGTACGAATGTTTGTGCCATTAGCGGCGAAAGCCCTCCTGCGTGCTGTATCCACCCACTTGTCCTGCGAATCTGCTAGAGCCAGAGAGCCATCAACAGGCAGGGTGGTGTGTTTGAATTATAAACAACCTTGTTTGCCAGTGGAGGAGCTTCCAATTTGCAAGATTTGCAATCTAAAAAAGGAAAAGTCCGTGACTTTGGTATGGGAAGATACTTCATCTGATCCACACCTGCCCATTCTTGCTCAATAATTTAGTCACAGTGAATAAAACCTGGGAAACACTTAGGAGCAGAGGAAGAAACAGACAGAATTGGATTGACATCCAACATCTCCACAGACTGCTAGAAGCCTCAGCTATCAAAAGGACAAGGACTTATTGTCACTGGAAGGAATCGGTATCCTTGTCTTGGGCTCTGTCCACTCCCCTTCCTCTTTCTGCTCCTCCTCAGAGGGGATATCCTCCTCATTAGAGAGCAATATTTTAAGATCTGGAGCTTAGATGCCTGATATCCTCATCCTGGCTATCCAAGAAGTCAAGGTCAGGGTCTGCCTGCCTATCTGATTCCACAGCCTTTTCATGCTGCAACGCAGCTGGACGTGCCTGTGTGGGACCCCCGACCTGAGGGACCTGGTTTTGGGTTGGGTGTATCTGCTGGGATCACCTGTGGAACATCGGGGCCCAAAAGCTCACCCAGGAGCAACAAAAGAGATTTTCACAATTCTGCTTTGCCACTGCCAACAGAGGGACCAGTTGCCCCCCCCCCCCAAAGCTTGGAGTACCGGCTGGGGGGAACCGTGTGAGAAATATTATGCTGAGAAACACAATGATAGAAATAGGAACCCATGGGGGAAGGTCTCTTCACCCTTTTGCAGGTCTTACATCATTTCACAATTAATGGTCTCCAATATGCCATGGTGCCAGGAAGAGAAAGTTACCAGTGAAAACCCAGATAAAAATATATTACACAATAAATAATTAGCCCTATATCTTTACTGGGATAAAAACTGTCCACTGAGCTGTATACTGTAATTAGCTCGCCAAGCAGCGCTAAATAGGAGTGCTGCTCACTAGCAGCTGCATGCAGGACGTTAGCACGCTAGGGCATGCATGGACCAGCAGGTGTACAAAAGCAACAGTACTATGCAATCAAGAGGCTATTACACTGTGCTAACGTGCAATGCACTGTGCAAATGCATGCACCACGGCAGGCACACGTCAAAACAAAGGTGGGAAAATGGCCTGAAGGAGGAGTGCGCGCTCAGCCATTAATGGCAGCCACGCAAATGGAAAAAACAGAAGGCTATGGAGAAAAAAAAAACACAAACACCTCTGAGGTACACATAAAACACACAATAGCTGAAGAAACACAATAAACACAGAACTTGAAGCTGGGGGGGGGCACTAACGCCAAAATCAAACAGCGATAAAAAATTGTACCTACCTGTGACACCTTTTTTTTTCTTAATGGAGACCATTAAAAACAACATAACAAGGCAGAAGTGGCTCCCAGTTCACACAAGAAAATGGGAAAAGACAGGTTAGTTAATTTGAAAGCCGCAGCTTGACTGGCACGATTTTAATTTAGGGGTGCTCCCTGAAACAGGCAGCCCCAACCTGCTATGCAGAATTGCAGTCCCAAAGAAGTCTCGAAATCTTGAATCTTGAAAATCTTGATAGAAGATGAAAGCAGCTGCTACCCCTTCAAATGGCACAGCATAACAAGGGAGCTGCTGCTGCTGCTTGGAATCCTCATATGCCCAACATTCTAAAGCTTGGGATGTGCCATTTCTCTGGTAGGAGTGCATTATACCCAGTTGTTTTGATTACCCATTGACAATGTGGAGCGCTACAGAAAATAAAAGGAGCACTCTTTTAAATATGGTATCCCCGCATTTCTCAGAATTGTCCTTGAATGCTCACTATCCCATAAGGTCAGGAAGCAGTGCCTGTTGCATGCTAGTTCACAGGTGTTCTCAAATAGCTGAGAGGAATGAATGATGCAAGTAAAGGGATAGCCATATTAGTTATATTTAATATATGACTTTAGGTAGTTTTCACTATTACGTATCGGTTTTGACCCACCACCCCCCACACACACACCCTCATGAAGCAAGCTGTTTCTCAACTAAGTGGGCCTTCCTGGTAACATTTTAAAAAATACTTAAAGCAGCAGTTCAGCAAAATTGGGCAAAATGCTGACCCTACTTTTTTCACTATAAAAGATTCCAGGCATCTTCCAGTTTAATTTTGTGGTGTAATTTGCTAATTCCACCAACATTTGATTATTTTATAAATGTTTTATTGGGGTTTTTTCTCAAGAGAAAAAGATGGTTGCCACATTTTAGACCTGGCGAGGGTCAGGATCAAAAAAAAAAAAAAAGTCTCATGGTGCAAAGCACAGTATAGGAGGTACTTAAGTAACAACATTTGACAGGTATGCTAATATTTTTCTTAATTGTAGCTGAAACAAGCTTTTTTGGAAAAACATTTTTCGTAGCACTGCTGTTTTAAAAGGTACACTCTATTACTTAAAATGTATAATAAAGTACTAAAGCATTCTCAAATGGGGAAAATGGTGTATCTTACAACACTGGTGCCGGAATGGTTTGAAAAGTGGTAGGGCCAAGGATGTAAGGGATAAATTCTCCCCTATTAAATACATTAACATGATTGCAAAAAGTGATAGGGCCGCTTATGAAAGTGGTAAGGTCATGGCCCTAGTGGTCCCCCCCCCCGGTTCCGGCACCTATGTCTTACAAGACAGGAGGTAATGGCCCTTTAAAATATATTAAAATTAGATTAAAACAGATTAAAAACAAATAGGTCAAAACTTTCACAAATTACATGCTTTGCTACTTTAAGACCTAATGAAATGTGTGGGAGCAGAGCAATTTCTTTTTCTGAAACACAGAAGATAATGTACAGGCAGCCATAGACAACAATCCTGTATTAGCAATGAGAGGTTGCCATGGGAACCTCGGGATGCCAACTTAGGTTTGTCTGTGAAGAACTGCCCATACATTGTCTTTTAAAGTGTTTGAGCATGCTATGCATCAAGCCTGAGTCTGCCATGATGTGTGTGATCTCTCTCTCTCTCTCTTGTGGCAGAAGCACTGACCTGAGAAACCGGAGAGGCAATCTGACCATGGCCACCACTATAGGCAGCCAGTACTGCTGCCAGCTCCCTTGCTGCATGACCCTGAGAAACAGCCTGATCTCTTGTGTTTCAGTCATGTTATAAACACTCATTTTATAACAGCAAATTATGAACTGGATTTCCTTCGGGAAAACACTCCCCAGTTATATATAGGATAATGTACGGGCAGGCATGCACAACAAGACTGTGTCTGCATCGAGAGGTTTCTATGGTAACCAGGAACCACATGAGTGAAGTTCGAGAAGTTCCCTGATTGCCACAGAAAACTCGAGACGAAGGCACAGACTTGTCTGTATCTGGATGCCCATATATTATAATGATGGGCATCCATGCCCATTTTATACTCCACCTCCTATCAGTGAACTGGCGGTTGGGGGGAGGCACTTGAGGGTTGTTGTCGTAGTATGGCTAGTGACTACAGCTGTCACAGTAAGTGTGAAAAAAAAAAGGAATCCAGCTCAATTCACTAGAGTAAAGCAGCTGTGCAGTGGCATTCGTGGTACAACACAACAACATACTGATGTCATTTCTGCAGCGCAACCCTTTTCTAGGCACAGATTTCCATTCAGAACAACATTCTACCATGGACTTGTGAGAAATGTAAGTTGTGTTCAAGCTAGTGTCTGTAAACAATGTAACTGATGAGGATATTTTAAATAAGAAAGAAAAAACACTATAGTTAAAGATTAGCCTGCATTTTTGACACACAACAAATAAGCACATAATTAAGGAGTTCTGAAATATATTTTGGCTTATGTCTGTCTGTTTATTTATTTATTTGAATTTTGGTAACTGGGTAGGCACACTGAGAGGGATCCGTACTAAATCCCAACACCCATGTTCCCGACATTGAAAATCCCATTCACCTAAATTCCAACTAGTTAAGTGCCCGACAAGTCGATTGACCAAATTACAAAATCCCAACAGTTTATAAGTGCATGAGCTGAGCTGAGGGGTCCAGCTTTACTGCCAGGATTGGTATCTGAGTGAATCGGACCTCACTTGCTTTGTCACGCTCTCCACACTGGCTTGCGCTTCTCGCGGTGGGGTGGGGGGGGTTCCCACAACAACATGCTCACCTGCCTACCCAACAGTACAGTCCTGACTTGGCACCAGCACTGTCCCTATGCCACTGTCACTGTGTGGAACAACGGAAACGGACAGTCAGAAAGGTTCTGCATGCTGTCAGGCTCTGCACAATGGGGTCATGCTGTCCGTGATGCTGACACAGTGAGAGTGCTACGAGGCGTGCTCTGGACAGATGAATGTTTTCAGGGCTAATTTGGGGGAGCCACTCAGTTCACGACAGTAGCGCGCTGTAATTTTGGCCACTGACTCCTGCTGTGGGGTGGGTAAATGGTCGAACTGGGAACAAACTGAACAGGACCACCTGCCAACCATCTCTTTGCCATGTGTGTCGATCACTCAGACACACAGGAACCTATATGGCACTACGGGACTGTACTGTCGACCACTCGGGGCAAATTCACTGCGTCTGTACAATGGTCAGAGGCATAAGGAGTCAAAGACAGTCAAAACATAAGGGGACATTTAGATCTGTGAGGGGCGTATGTGGGGAACCAAACATTGGGGCTGGACTGTGTTGCTCGGTCACCAGAAATCCGTGGGCTTGTCCCTGACCAAAAGAAACTGTACCAGCATTGGAGTAAGCATTTAAATAGCATTCTGAATGCTCCAGCAGGTGCGCAATACAAAAGATGCCTACACTGAGCAGCACATTAAGGTGAGGGAGCAGATCAGTTGTTGAGTATGCCTTAATTGAGTTTGTGGTAAATACTTTTGGTAAGTCAACTGCAATGGTCCTCTGTGCTCAGTGTGTTGTGTAGGGGCAGCAGAAATTAAAACTGTCTGGATTTCATAATTCGGTCAATCGAAGTGTTGGGCACTTAACGGGTCGAGATTTTAGGTGACAGGATTCTCAATGTCGGGAACATGGGGGTCGGGATATAGTACCTAACCCCACTGAAAGAGAATGTCCCTTTTTCAGGGGCAACCCGGGGAGGGTAAAATGGGAGGTACAGAGAAGCAATACATAACAGCAACAGATAAGTGCACAATGGGACTTTACAATAGTCTGTAGAACACAATAAATATACAAAATACAAGATGCATGTGTAGTATTTACAAAATTACACAGAATAAGCAAGTACAGAGGTAAAAATTTACAATAAATAATCAAGGTGCAAGGGCAGAGATTTTTATACTTCATACAGTTAGTTTTACAGATAAAACAGGAGATGCTGGTACAGAGGCAATGAATTCAATAACTGTACCTTTTTCCAAACAAACTTAAGCTACCAGTAGATTTAGAGCATACAGAAACTTATTTATCTGTTCAATTTTTGGTAGCCGAGTAGGCCCACTGAACCCTGAAGGTTCCTTTTTCAGGGGCGACTCGAAATTAGTTACAGAAGGATACAAGTACAATAATGGAACAAGGACACAGTACATAGTAACATAAGGGAGAATTCAAGTACATGGATAAACAGTGCTGACATTGTGCCAAAATTAGTTACAGGAGAAGACAATTACATGAATAGTCAATGGTAGCAGTGTTGCACTCAGGAGAGAAGGTAATACTCAATACAGTAGTGCATAACTTAGGCTAGCAAGAACCTAGCCTTTGAGTTTGGGTATGCCCCCTTATTGACAGGAGCAGATGCTAACTTCTAGCAAGTGAGCACGGAGTCTCTTGCGGAATATTCCAAGGGAGGGGGCTTCCAGAAGGAGGGGAGGAAGCTTATTCCATAGGGCAGGGGCAGAAATGGCAAAGGATTTGCTGCCAGCTTTGGTTCGAACCCTAGGTTTATCTAGGAGGTTACGCCCAGAGGTTTGAAGGGTACGACGCTGGGCACTTGGAAACCAGGAGACTGGCCAGGCTATCTGGGGAATTGCAGTGTAGGAGCTTGTAGGCATTGCAAAGCAGGGGGTACTGAAGGCGACCGTCTAAGGGAGGGCCATTGTAGGGAAGCAAGGGCTTCGCAGTGGTGCCGTCTTTTGTGAGACTGAGACGCAAACTGAGCTACTTTGTTGTAGAGAACTTGTAGCCTGCTCATCTCCTGTTTAGCCAACCCCTGAAGTACAGGGGCAGCAAAGGTCAGTGTAGGAAGGAGGAGACTGTTGGCAGTGGTGATTCTTGACTCGGGGATGAGCTGGTCATTCAGGAGGTACAGCAGGCCCAGTTTGCAGTGCACTGTTTTGGTTACCTGGTCTAAGTGAGACTTGAGGGTAAACTCCTGATCCTGGGTTAACCCCAAGTATTTGAGAGAAGTGACTACCTCAGTGCGGCTGCCGAGGGTGAGGTCAGAGGAAGTAAGGCACTCCTGTCTGGGCCAAGGATTCTCAGTCCAAACAGCATTGCCTTGGTTTTTGTGGTGTTTAAAACCAGCTTATAATGTGTTTAAAACCAACTTAGAATGTGTATATGAATGTGTATAGGAGTCTTTGGCACTGCAAGGTTTCTGACAGTGATTTAAGTAACAGGAATCTGACAGGTTTTATTTTTAATTAAGAGCGGGATGTTGTTTGACAGCCTATGGATCTAAATATTGTGCCTATTACAATGGTTTCACAATCAGTGCAAGAACAAGTTTTCCCACTCGCTGTAAAGAGTGTACGTTATCTTTTGCGTGATAACCGCCAACAAAAATCCTCAGACAGTTCCCAGACTATGTCTGACACTCCCTCCCCCTTGGTTCTTAAACTGTAGATAATGTACCAGCATGAAAAAGGAATGACCCGTGATGAACTTCAAAATGGGGAGGGAGAGGGAGCAATTTCCACCTCCCGCCCTGATCTCTAGATTGCTCTTAATGAGCCCCTGCAATAAAACCAGGAGCCTGTACTGTGGATACTTTGTCTGCAATGGAGACAACTCTATCTCTGAGCTGTGGCTTCCATCTGAACCTCGGGCAGATTAGCTTCATTTATCTCCTCCCATGGGCCAATGGACAAGTATCCAGCTCCTGGTTCCAGCAACTGCCCTTTTTTCTGTGTTTATAGACATGTTAAGTGATTAGTCACTCGGTTAAGAAGTCTCTTGGCCTGTATATTCTATGAAGCCAGCACTGACTACCAAAGCAATTGTAATGGTCATTTGTCAGCATGGCAGTAGGGAAAAACATGCAGCTATTACCAAGTGCATCGTTCTACACAAAAACTTGCTGTAACTTATTAAATCAGTATACTCTGGAGCTAAATTATATCAGATTAACTGAATGAGCAATAAAGAAAATGGCTTAAAACCAAGCAGACTGGATCTCAAATCGTAGAAGATCAGCATACAGGAGCTGTTTATCAGCACACCAGTAGGACAGCATTTTTCCCCAACCAGACCATTCCCTCTCTAACCTGTCTGTTCCAACAGTAACAAGCAACTTCAAAAATACACAGGAAGGAAAGACATGGAAAATAAAATATATCAATTTAATTCAAACTTTAACAGACTCAGTTAGGACACTGGATTTATGATAAACTATTGAAAACATTAATGCTGTATGTTACTTTTTACAAGTATGTTTTTTTTCTTTCTGTGACAATCCCCACTCCCCACACTCTGTGTATCTCAGGTCTTATTTGTGTTCCTGCCAGGATACCATTCAAATTAACACTTCTCGAATATCTTAGCACTTCCTGCTAATCATTCCCTCGCAGCTCTAGACCTGTTCCTATTCACTACTCACCCACCCTTCCTGTTAAGTTCTTTTCACCTAATCATTTTGAAACAATGCAGTGTATATAAATGCTGCATATTTTGCTATTCACCTGGAGAAAAGACCCCTGGACCCCGAAATCTTGTGTACCATACTGTCTTTGTACAAGACATATGTCGATCCAATAAAAGGTATCGAACTATACAGCGACTCCTGTTTTCCAAAGGACCAATACAGTTAAAATCTCTATTTGTTAGCCAAATAAAATATATCATTATTACTGAAAAAAGCTTCTATGCAGTTTTTCTGGCCAACACTACATAGTTCCAAAGGTTCACAGTGGAAAAGTCAACTTTCCCACCACTCTGTGCTAGCCTTGCTTATTTGAGTATAACTACTGTACGTTTACTTAGCAGCTGATCCTCCTTGGTAATAGTGAAAAGTATTAACCACTGAGCTATAAATCTGTGTTTATGTAACAAATCCCCGATTAGAGCTTTTAAAACTTCAGACTGCCTGTTTCTGTGAAACACAAGGAACCCAAAAACCCACAACTTTAAATGTAATTGCCAGTGGCTTGGTCTGAAGTTATTCACCCCTTGAAACCAGGGCTCGAAGTGGGGAGGAGGGGAAGGATGCAGTGGTATGGCATACAGAAACTTTAAAAGAAATGTTTCTTTCAGCATCCATGAACCCTCACCAGCATTTAAAGTCTCACTACCATACCCCAAAACAAACATTCAACCCCTGCTTGAAAAGAATGCATATACTACAGCTACCTTATTTATCACCAGTAAATACAGGTTACTTACCTGTAACAGGAGTTCTAGGAGTGGTATATGTTGTTCATCCACAGATGTCTGGCAGATTCCTTGCCGCTTTAAATCTTGCCGGAAGATCTTCAAGCTGGCTGCTCCCACCCACCCAGGTGGTAAAACCCTCGGCTCTGCCCCATGACGCCAGATCTAGCCTGCTGGGAAGCCAGGTGGGTGGGTGGTGTGGATGAACAACATATCCACTCATTGAACTCCTGCTACAAATGGTAACTATTTCTAAGGGATATGGATATGTTGTTCAATCCACACTGTCTGGCAGACTCCTGGCAGTTCTCCGGGAGGAGGGAGGCAAACACGCACCCTTACTTAGCAAATAAGGACTGGAGAACCGAGGACCCAAAACCAGCATCCCAGTGTAACTCAAGGTCAATGTGGTAATGGTAAATAAAGGTGTGTGCTGACTTCCAGGTAGCAGCCCTGCAGATTTCCTGGATAGGGACGTCCCTAGAAGCAGCCACCAAAGCAGCAGTACGGCAGGGAGAATGAGCTCTTATCCCTCTGGGAGGCTCCATGCCCGCCAACCTATAGCAGAGTTCTATGCAGGAGGTGACCCACCTGCTTATCGTCCACTTGGCTGCAGGTCTGCCAGGTGCGGCTTCAGCATAGGTGACAAACAGTTGGTGAACCCCTCCCAAACTTCAGCCATTCGCTCCTTATAATAAGCGAGCGCTCTTCTAGGGTCCAGAGTATGGAGCCTATATTCGGCCTCTGAGGTGTGACTGAGGTAGAACACCGGCAGAGTCAACACCTGGTTAAGGTGAAACTCCGACACCACCTTCGGAAGGAATTTCGGGTGGGGTGCAGGACAACCTTTCTCCCATCCTTCTGGCTGACGTGATAGCCACCAAGAAGGCGGTCTTCCATGACAGGTGAGAGATGTCACACCTGTGCATCGGTTCAAATGGCTTGCCCATGAGCTTAGCCAATACCAGCAGTAGATCCCACGGAGGTGGAGGTTCTCGCATCGGAGGGGTCATGTGATCAAGGCCTTTGAAAAAGCGCCTGACCACTTTCTCCTGCCCCACCGACTGCTTTCCAGCCCGCGCACGGTAAGCAGAGATGGCTGCCAGGTGCACCTTGAGGGTCGACGATCGAAGCCCTAGCTGAGAAAGGGACCACAGGTAGTCCAGAATACTAGCCAAGGGACAGGAAGAAGGGTCTGACCCCTTGTCCTGACACCAAATGAAGAATCTCTTCCATTTGAAGGCATAGCATTTTCTGGTCGACTCCTTACAGGATGACTCAACAACATTGAGGATCTCTTCGGAAAGACCCAAGGCCTGGAACTCTAGCCGCTCAGGAACCAGGCCGTCAGGCACAGGGATTGAAGGTCCGGATGGAGTACCTTCCCCTTGTTGACTGAGATCAGGTCCGGGCGGGCTGGAAGCCGCCTCAGGAACCTGGAGCTGAGGCTGAGGAGATCTGGATACCAGAACTGGCAGGGCCAGTCTGGGGCTACCAGAATCACCTGCACCTTGTCCCTCTTCGCCTTGAGAAGCACCTTGTGGATCAAGGGAAATGGAGGGAAGGCATGAAAGAGGCCCGAGGTCCACAGCCTCGAGAAGGCATCCCCCTGCAGCGAGCCCTGCTGAGAGGGGTGGGCAAGAAACAGCTTCAGCTCCGCATTCTCCCTGGAGGTGAACAGGTCCACCTGAGGGGTGCCCCAATGGGAGAACAGATCTTGTACCACCTCCGGCAGGAGAGGCCACTCGTGAGATTCAGCGCCTATCCGGCTGAGGGCATCGGCCAGACTGTTGGAGGCGCCTGCCACATGGATGGCTAGGAGATCCGCCTCCAGGCTGATTACGAGAGACCAGTTGTGGAGAGCCTCCTTGCACAGAGGCAAGGAGTGCGTCCTGCCCCGATGGTTGACATAGTACATGGTCGTGGTGTTGTCTGTCTGGACCTGGACCACTTGACCCCGTACAAACAGAGCGAAGGCGGTGAGGGCTAGTCGGACCGCTTGAAGCTCCAGCAGGTTGATGTGGCATCGAGACTCCTGAGGGGACCAGAGGCCGTGGGCCCTGAACTCCCCCAGATGGGCACCCCAACCCATCAGAGAGGTGTCGGTCATTAAAGTGACCGTCGGCTCGGGGCGGACAGACAGGATACCCTCCTGCAGATGAGTTGGGACGAGCCACCACTGCAGGCCGTCCCACATCCTCTGGGTCACAGTCACCAGCTGGTCCAGAGGACCAGAGCGCTGTGACCATTAGCAGGCCAGTCCCCATTGCAGCATGGGACGCATGTGCCAACGGGCCCAACGGACCACACTGGTGCAGGCCGCAATGAGGCCCAGAAGGCATAGGAAGTCCCGGGCAGGGTGCAATTGCCCAACCAGAAATGACTGGGCAAGGAAGGAAAGGACCTCGGCCCTGTTCGCCGAGAGCTGGGCTCTGGCTCGAAGAGAGTCGAGCTCTGCCCCATTGAACTGAATTACCTGTGATGGCATGAGTTCCGACTTTGCCTCGTTGATGAGGAGGCCAATCTGAGAGCAGACCTGGAGGGCCAGATCCCTGGACCGCTCCACCTCCAACTTGGAGGGGGCTGCAATAAGCCTTTCGTTCAGGTAAGGGTACACCCGGACCCCTCGGCGACACAGGAATGCTGTCACCACTGCCATGCATTTGGTGAAGACCCTGGGAGCTGGAGAGAGGCCGAAGGGCATGGCCCGGAACTCGTAAAGAGATCCCTTTGCTCTGAAGCACAGGAATGGCTGATGAGACTGATGGATAGGGACGTGAAAGAATGTGTCCTGAAGGTCCACAGAACAGAACCACACACCTAGTTCCAAGGATAGCATGATCTGAGCCAGAGTGACCATCCTGAAGGTGCGCGGCCTTAGGAACTTGTTCAGGTCGTGCAGGTCGAGAATGGGGCACCAGCCCCCCCCATCCGTTTTGGGACCAGGAAGTACCTGGACACAAACCCTGGGTCTGGAGGAGGGTCCGCCACCTCGCTGATCACCTCCTTCTGGAGGAGCAGGGCAATGTCAGCTCAACGAGCCGACAGAGAGGCTGCGGACCCCGCAGCACCCCGTGGGGCGATGGCTTGATAGGGAGGGAACTGCTCCAGAGAAAGACCCCTGCCAACCACTTCTAGCACCCAGCGGTCCGTGGTGGTAGCGGACCAGGCGGAAAAGAAGTAGCGGACCCATCCCCCCCATGGGGGGGCCCGGGGAGGAGTGACGAGGTTGGGGGCAACACCCCTCAACCCGTCACTGGGCAGGTTTGGAGGAAGGGCCCACTGAGGGACCTTCTGGACCTTTGCCTCCAGGCTTCCTACTGGAGGAAGTGACAGACTTGGCCTTAGGATGCCAAGTGTGTGCCTGCTGGGCAGGCCGCGCTGCAGGGGCGGAAGAGCGAAAGGGCTTACGCTGCTGGCAGCCTTTGTCCTTCTGGGCAGACGTGACCGAGTCCAAGGCGGCACTGGACTTCTCGATCCTCTGGAGATGGCCTTCCACCCCCAGACCAAACAAGTCGGTGCCCAGGAAGGAGCGTCTGCCAGCTTGTGCTGGGTGTCCACCGTGAAGGTGGAGATCCGCAGCCAAGCTCTGCGGCGCATGGCCACTGCAGCTGGAACTGATCGCGCACAAGAATCACCAATGTCCAACGAAGTTTGGAGCTGTTGTTTTGCCACCGCCCTTCCCTGACCCCACACCTGCTTGACCATCGTCTGAAGGTCAGCTGGGAGATGAGGAATCACCTCATCCAGGGAGCCCAAAAGGGCGTGTGAGAAATGTGACATCAGAAGCGCCGAGCTAGCCTAACGAAGGCCTAGGGAGGAAGCAGTGTAAACCTTCTGCCCCAAGTAATCAAACTTTTTGGATTCCTTATCAGGCGGTTTGTCCACGTCTCGAGCATTTCCGGAATGCCGGAAAACGCTATCGGTCACTAACCGCTCCGCGGAGGAGTGCTCCTAGAAACCGGAGAGTGAACCGGTGGGGATCACATACTTGCGAGCCATTCTGGCTGAAGGCGCGGGACAAGATGCTGGCCGCTTCCACAACTCCAGGGCAGGGCCAACAATGGCTTCGGCCACCGGAAAGGCCTCCGTAGGGGAATCCCCTCGGTCCAGTATCTCCATAAAGGGATACTTGGCCCATTTTGAAACGGGTTCGAGTTGCATCCCAGTGGATTCTGAGATGAGCTGAAGCAAACCCAAAAACGAGAATGGGCTCTTGTCCACCGAATGGCCCCTTGCAGATTCCAGGTCAAGCAGCCTGGAGAACAGGGAGGAGTCGTTGTCAGACTCTGAGGAGTCTGCGAACAGCTGCCAAGCACCTGAGCCACCCTCCTACTGCCGAGGTCGATCGGCCGTGAGGGTGACTGACAACCTAGTTCTGGAGACCCCATTTCTGCAAAGACTTAGACAGGGTGGAGGCTGTCCAGAGGAGGGCAACCAAAATGGTGCAGGGTCTATACCAGAAGCCATACGAAGAGAGACTAAAGGAGCTTAATATGTATACCCTCGAGGAAAGGGGGGCATGATAGAAACTTTCAAGTACCTCAAGGGAATCAACAAAGTCCAAGATGGTAGCACCTTTCAGAAAAAGAGATGTGCAAGAACAAGGGGGTACAATTTTAAGATATGGAGGGGGGGGGCTCAGAGGTAATGTGGGGAAGCATTTTTTCACAGAGAGGGTTGTGGATGCATGGAACAACCTTTCTGAGGAGGTTGTGGAGTCAAAAACAGTGGGGGAATTCAAGAATGCATGGGACAGACATAAGGCAATTCTAGTTGGGGGGTAGGAGGAAGTAGGCTGTTAGTTAACTAGGATCGGCAGCTTATCCATTAAGTAGGGAAATGGGCAAACTGGGTGGACCAAGTGGTCCTTATCTGCCGTCAGATTATGTTTCACACCTGTGTGTTGGGAGCTACTGAGCAGACCTGCAAGAGGGGCTGCCAGCTCTCTCAGCATCCTTGGGAGTATACTATCCGGCCCAGAAGATTTGCCCATTTTGAGGGCCATAAGTCTGTGCACTACCCTGTGCTCCACCACTGCCTCTACACTCCCTTCCCACCAGGAGTGAAGCTAGGAACGTGAAGTCTGTACACCGTTTTGGACAATATGACATTCTTTGTTGCCCCTACCCTCTTTTTTCATCCAGTTATACCCTTTTTGTTTCCCTTACCCTACTTGTTGCTCCTAGATGTAGCCTGTTGGATGCTCTACAGTTATATACCTCAATGCTTTAAGCATGGGAGGAAAATAAAGCAGCACACAGATGTATGCATTTGTACAGTGAGTTGTTTCCCCAGAGCACCAACAATCATATTATAACATCAGAAGGTGGGGCAAATCGTGCCCTTGGGGTCAGGCAAAATGTTGCCACTCAAAAATAAATTTGTACACCATGGCTTACATGATGTATGTATTGCCTACACCCTTGCTTCCGACTCCTTATTCCTATCCATCCCTGTTGTACTGGTACAACTGTCTCTTCAGTGAATACATTCAATACTTCTGCCTTTCCTTTACTTCCTGCACCCACTCTGTCCCTTTTCTCAGCTAGAAAATACCTTCCTTCATCGTCCTTTTTTCACAGACGTATCAAAAAATGGTATTATCTCTATCCTTGATTTTCTCCACTACTCTCAACTCTTTCATACCTCACTGCTAGCGGTTTTTAGTTCATCCAGATAGTCCACCCCTGCTGGGTCTTCCTGTATGTCTTGTAGGAAGCCCTCACCATACCTCTCAATTGTCACACATTACAAGGTACGTCACTCATTTTCCCCTCAGAAATTCTTTGTCCCGCATGGGGAAGGTGATATTCCACATTTCCCACTGAGACTTTAAAGCAGAAATTCATAATACTCTATTATATTCCATTATCAGGAAACATTAAGAGCATTAGTGCACTGATAGCCATAGTGTTCTGAGCTTGCAGTGTCATGTTTGATGATATGTCACACATTTTGGTCATTTGTCACACATTTCGGTGAAGAAAGGTTGAGAGGTATGGCTCTCACTTACAACATCCTTAGGAAACCAGAGTGGTTTCTTGTGCTTGTTCTTCTTGCTCATCTGCTTCAGAGAGGTGTTTGTGACTTCCTGGATCTTATCTTGAATTATGGACCATTTTTCTTCCACTCCCATAGCCCCCCAGATCTTGGCCAGGTGCATTCCCAGATTCTTCCCAATTTTGGTGAAGTTGTCCCTTTTGAAGTCCAGAAATCAAACTTATGTGCTTATCGTAACTGTTGATCTTTCAGGAATATCTTCAGCATTGATTACCACTTATGGATGAGGACGGGCTGGAGGCAGTAGGATCCCGCATCAGCAAAGCTTTGGCCAGGGGCTGGCAATGGCTACTGGGCACGGCACCTACGCACCCCCCCTCATGGTGCAGTATGGTAGCTAATAACCATTGCCAGCTCCCTCACCAACCTCAGCTATGTTCGCCAAGAGAGAAAAACAAAGTAGGGAAAAAAATGAGATTACTGTTTGTAACAATCCTGTTTTCAGAAATGCAGGAGAAAGTAGTAGTGGGTATGGGGAGCACAATTAAGAATAAACCAATGCCCAGAACCAGTTTGGCTAGTAAGTTGAGGATCTCTGACTTTAACAACTGGCTCTTTGAATGGTGGAAGGAAGAAGGCTTCAGATTCCTAAAAAATACAAGAAAGTATTACAAAATCAAATTTAAACAGCATGTGTCTGTAAGTCACAGCTGGGTGGGGAAATTGGTAAGGGCATATTTAATACTGACTATATGGGGGAGAGGGGTCAGGAGAGCACAAGAGGGTAGAAAAAAGAAAATATAAATGGACACTTTCTTCAACGTTCCAAAAATTCTATCATACTTTGGGTATCACAATACAAATGTGCATAACAGGATGTGAGGAGAAGGGGCTAAGAGGGAGGTCAGGTGCTTACCTGCTGCCACGGCCTGGAGGGACGGGAAGTGAACCTTAGGGATCACTAGGGAAGAAGGGGGAGCTGGATGTCATTGCCCACCTGGGGAAAAATGACCTGGCTAGGGACAGAACTAGAATAGTGTAGGGGATGTTCAGTGAACTGCGATGCAGTCTTACACAGGTAGCACTCTCAGTAGCTTTTACAGAGATGCTGTCTGTCTACAACAGGGGGAAATGGGATCTACACACCATGTCCTTCAATTCATGGTTGAGGGAATGGTGCAGAGAGGAGGGGTATTGATACATTGGGGACTGGGGGACCACCTGAGTACCAAGCGCCCTGCTGGTTAAATACGCTTAGTGATGACATACTATCGGAAACTAAACTATGCCCATTTAAGTCTAAGCTTCATGCGCATCTGTGACTGCAGCGCCTTACTGAACCAGCTTGTCTTGAGAACCCTGCTCTACCAATTGCACTTACTAGTTCACCCATTCACCTACCGTCACCTCCCTACCGCCTGGAAATTCCCTCCCTCCTTTCACCCCACCTTTCTTGTACCTTACAGCCCAAGATACCACCTGCACCTTTAATTCCATAACAAAGCCAGCGTGGCCGCAACCGTCCTCTCTTCTCCATGCTTCAGATGTCCTCTGTCCAATCCCTGAGATCCTTTTTGGTCTCCTCTGGGCTAACCATTTAGTTCCCGCCTTCAACTGTAATTGTTCATTCTGCTCAGTAATGAGCCTTACATACAACTGAACCATATGCCATGCACTTAAAGACGAGAACTGTTAATAAACATGTTTGCTAAATTTCTTTCTAATAATTTCCTGAAGATTTTATTGAAACTATATTAACTATATTGTTTTGTACTGCATAACTGTTTTTCTAACTGACATGAAACCTCTGTAAATGAGCTTCTCGCTCAAAGGTACTGAATTCCAAAATCAAAATAAACAAACAAAATTAATAAGAAATCCAGGGGTGGAGTACAAAATGGGCAGAGTGATACTGACAATGACAAAACATGAAAGAGACATGGGGATAATCATATTAGATTACCTAAAGGTGGCCAGGCAGCAAGACAGGGCAGTCGGGTGGGTTATTGGGATGCTGGGGTGCACAAGAAGAAGTATCACCAGCAGAAAGAGGGAGTTGGTGTTGCCCCTGTATAAATCACTGGTAAGATCCCACCTTCAGTATTTAATCTAGTTCTGGAGACCACATCCCCAAAAGGACATAGACCGAGTGGAGGTGGTCCAGAGGAGGGCAACCACAATGGTATGGGGTCTGCATGAAAAGCACTATGAGGAGAGGCTAAAGGACTTCAATATGTACACCCTGGAACTGAGGAGGAAGAGGGGGCTATGATACAGACCTTTAAATGCCTCACGGGAGTAAATAAGGTGCAGGAGGGGATTTTTCGTAGAAAAGGTGCTCAAGAGCAAGGAGATATGCTATGAAGCTGGAGGGAGGGTAGATTCAGGAGAGACGTGAAGAGGTCCTTCACAGAAAGAGTAGTGGATTCCTGGAACAGTCTCCCAGTGGTTGTGGTGGGCGCAAAAACAGTGGTGGGGGGTTCAAGAATGCATGGGAGAAGCACAAAGGAATCACAGTGGAAAGGATGGGGGGGAAGAGCTGTAGATTGGGTACGGTCTGAAATAACAATGTAGGTAGGGAGGAATGGGCAGACTGGATGGGCCAAACAGTTCTTATCTGCCGTCAAATTCTGTCTCTATGTTTCTATGACTGTCATATATGAAAATAACGTACTTACCGTAATTCTTGATCTTCTAGGAATATCTTCACCATTTATTCACACTAATGGGTCTAGGCTGGAGTCAAAACTTTCGAGGAGGGCCAGCGCCGAGACAAGCAGTGCGCATGCACAGCACCGCAAGAGTAGATCACGGCATTAGGCTTACCTCGGCGCCAGCCCCAAATGCCTCAGTTTCTTTTTTGCCAAGGAGGTGCAGTATAACCCAACTACTAGTCATGCACTTATGCTAAGGGCATAAGGAGCCCTGATGACATGTGAAACAGTGGTCAGTATGAGTGTAATATAGTTTCTCCACAGTTCAAGCCTTGAACAAGGGTGGAGAAAATGAGGAAGGACCTAAAGGAAGCTTGAGAAATGGTCTGAGGAGTGGCAATTGAGGTTTAATGTAAAGAGGTGCAAAATTATGAACCTGTGGCATAGAAACCCTGGGAAGAGCTACAGGATTGGGGGGGGGGGGGAATTGTTGACAGTCACCAAGGAAGGAAGGGACCGGGGGGTTATCATTTCAGATGACCTGAAAATGTCAAAGCAGAGTACAAAGGCAGCAGGGAGTGCCACTGGCATGCTTGGGTGCATAGGCAGGGGTATCACCAGTAGAAGGCGGGAGGTAGTGATGCCATTATATAAAACCCAGGTCAGGCCTCACATGGAGTACTGTGTGCAGTTCTGGAGGCTGCACCTTTGAAAGGACATTAACAGGCTGGAGACGGTTCAGAGAAGGACGACTAAGATGGTACAGGGCTTGCACCACAAAACATACGAGGAGAGATTAAGGGACCTCAATATGTACTCACTGGAGGAGAGGAAGGAGAGAGAGGGAACATGACAGAAACATTCAAGTACTTCAAGAGCACAAACAAGGTGAAGGGGGAAGACATCTTCCAATACAGGAGGAGTACAAGAAGAAGGGGGCATGACATGAAATTGGAAGGTGACAGGTTAAAAGGGAATGTGAGGAAGTTTTTCCTTCATGGAGAGGGTGGTGGATGCATGGAATGGTCTGCCACAGGTGGTGGTGGTGGGAGCGAGCACTGTGGTTAGATTGTTTTTTTTCTTTTCTTTTTGAGGCCGGACTCCCCTAGACCCACGAACGGGCTCGTCTATCTCCCGGTGACCTGCCCCCTCATACTCAGGAAGCCCCAGTGGGGCCATAGGTGGAACTGTCATGGGCAGAGGGGACAGGCACCAGGATTGGCTCATACGTGAGGAGCTGGCATTTTCTGTGATTGCTCCCTCCGGAGCACAGTGCGTGCAATGATGCAAGCCAAGGAGGAAACCGCACGCTTCCGTGTGCGCTCCCCTCAAGCTCACGCATGGTGCACTGCTCCCCAGCCTCCACCAGGGGGCAACCAGATGCTGGTGCTGCACATTCCCCCTCCCCGGGGAAGGGAAGCAGTCCTCCGGATGCTCAATCCTTCCCCTCTCCTGCCGACCCCCAGTGGCCCGTGCCTGTTCCCGAACATGGGTCGCCAGTGTGGCGTCCAGTGCATCAATCCTCAGTGCCACCGGGCTGGCCAACTGTGGTTGGATTTAAACATGTATGGGACAGGCATAGGGGAACCATAGAGGTAAAGCAGAGGAAGAGTCAGACGTCCGGGGGTAGGAGTGAAGAGCTCACTCAGACCTGAAGTCCATTCAGGATAGTCCTGCCAAGCGGCATACCACCTGGCCGTGATATGCCGGGCACAGTGCGCAATTAAAAAGTGCACTGTGACCCCAGTTATAGCTTTGCAAAGCATCACTGACAGACACAGAATGAACCTCTGCTAGGGACACAACAACTGCAATGGTGAAGTTGGCGCATACTTGACCTTTCAACATGACCTAGCCATGGTACAACAGAGGTGTAGACAGCTTACAACCCAGGCAGAATGCGCTGGAGTGGAGCAGGCTGAGTCTTGCAAATGAAAGCAAAGGAGACCAAAAACGATTTGGATTGTTTGAAATCCTAGTTCTGTGCAGGTGAGAAGTGAGGACCCCCTGAATGTTCAGAGAATGGGAAGAGAGTGCTTTCGACATTCTAGAAGCTGGCAAATAGGTGGACAGCACAGTGGCAGATTCAGAAAGAACTCTGAAGCCACTTTAGGAAGGAACTTATTGAGTGCAGCACTACGTTTTCTTGTGGGAAACAGTACAAGGGGAATCTGAGCTCAGGAGATGATTTCAGATGGTCAGCAAGAAGAAGAGATGGCCCCTAGAAGCTGCTAAGAAGAAACTTAGCTCACAAGTCACAAATGGCTCAAAGAACTTGTGATGAGCATGCCCAGCACAAGGCTGATGTCCAGGCAACCACCAGCTTCTGGAGAGGGGCCTCATGTGCAACAATCCCCTAGGTATTCTAGGGATGGAATAGAAGACCCTGAGGCAACCTCTCCAACCTGAGAGGAAGGATGCTCTGTTGGCTGAGCGAAAGCCTAATTAACAGAGAAAGCACATCTGCCAAGGCACAGGGTGCAATCAAATGTGTTTGGTGAGCATACCCATCAGTGTGTACTAGATGCTGGATTGTCTGCTCCAGGCCATCTCTTCACACTCGCATAGCTTCTCAGAAAACAAGGTAAGAGAGTGCTTGGGGTTGTTTGTTCATGAAATGTAAGGTAGACTGTTGTCCGTTCCGGAAAAAGACTGTTTTGTAGCTGTTCAGATCCAGCAGGGCTGGCAGGCTACACAAAAACAGTTCACATGAGCAACTTACTGAAGAAGAGATGGCACTCTGGCGGATGGGTTGCAGACACCTTGTGATTGAAACTCTGGTAGAGGGCTACCCAACAGGGGCGCTCCAAAGAATGAGTTGCTCAGGGTTTCGGATGGTAAAAGGGAAACTGTAGAGGAGATTTTTCTTCACTGACTGACAATGAGTGATCAAAGCAGGGGCTTGATCAGCTGCCATAAGGCCCAAGATGGGTTGCAATGAGTGGGCATAAACAGAGTTGCCGTACAAAAAGTAAAATGCTATATGCAGGGTAACTTGGAATCCTAACATCACAGGTGTGCTGTGAGAGTGCAGGGCCTAGTACCTAGAAGCTTGCATATCTAGGGGGCTAACCACTCTTGGAGAATAAAAGAACTGGTGACTGCTTGGAAAAATCATGTACCTGGCAATCAGCAGATTCCCCCCTTTCTTTTTAAATCCCTGTATCAGGGGCAAGGCTAGCTCCAAAGGGAAAGAAAAAACTTCAGTTCCAAACACAAAAGGAAACACTCCTCAAAACTGGCACAAACCCAAGTGAATGCAGATGTCAAAAAATAGAAAATTTATTAATTCCAGATTGCAAAGTTCTTCATTCAAACATATGCAGCAATACAAGAAACAGCCATACCAAAACCCCTGGAACTGTGACTTTTGGGCTGTCAAGCCTAGGCCACAGCACCCCACCTGTGTTTTGAGTGAGCGTGGACATTTCCCCCATTGAGTGACTGAAGAAACTTCACCCTTGGAGCCAGCAAGCAAACAAGCATGTCCAGAGACACATCAGAAGTAGCTATGTCTGAAGAGACCAGGGAAGAAGTCATAAACACCACCCCCTTCAGGGATGAGGAGGGGGAAGAGGAATAGGGAGGTCCCCCTAACCTGAGAACATCTGGCATCAACTGGGTGCCACATGGAACACCATAGAGGGTGCCGGAGATGGCACCAGGGATAGCGCAGAACCAACCCAGATCCAGTGCAAAAGCCCACCTGGCACCAGACAGGACACCCGGACCAGGTGCCATACACGACACCTGACCGGGCACCAGACACGACGCCAGACCAGGCGCCGGACACGGTGCCGGACACAATGCCAGACCGGTACCAGACACAATGTCAGACCGGTACCAGACACAATGCTGGACCCAGCGCCAGACACAACGCTGGACCAGGCACCAGGCACAATGTCGGACATGACACCGCACACGGCGATGGACCCGATGCCGCATATGGCACCGGACCCGGTGCTGGACACCATGCTGCACCTGGTGTTGGACATGACTCTGAACCCGGCGCTGGACATGATGCCAGCTCAACAGCAGGGCCCCTCTCCACACACTACAGGCATAGAACAGGCACCAAGGGTGAAGACAGAGAGAGAGTGAGTGTATGGTAAAAACCGCGAAGGGCCGAACGGGCACTAGAACTAGGGCTAGGAAAGCACCAGGACAGGCCAGAAGGCCACACTCAGCACCAAAGCCAGCCCAAGAGCACCAATGACCCTGGAAGACCCGAGATGACCAGAGAGGTACCCGGCTGGTCCTACCAAGAGACATAAGGTAGGGGAGTGGCCAGCAGGGCAGGAGTCGGCAGCGTGGTCACCAACAAGGGCAGAAGGCCATTGCGGCGCCAATGCTCTACCTGACTTGGAGGGCCTCGCCTGCGGGTTCAGTGCCACCAATCAACATGGGCCAGGGAACAGACCCACAGCAGTGACACCCCAGTCTGATGCTACAACCTCTGCTCTGAAGAACTGCCCAGGGAAGACTGCTCACTGGGACCCCCTTAGGGATGGGGGGGGACTCCAGGACAGAGGTCTCAGTGTCCCAGCACCAAGGCCCATGGCAGCGTGGACTGTGCCTACTGGCCTGAGGCCCAAGGAACTGAGGGCCTCATGGACCTCCCATAAGGCAACCTCGAGAGGTACCGTTTCTTTTTCCACTGAAGGGCGAGAGAAGAACTTGAGGCCGAGCAGCACCAATATCCCAACTGGAATCGAGAACTGTTCTACTCCATTGTGCTCTGGAGAACTGCCCTTCCCCCAAACACAGGATGGCCCGTGGTCAGAACCCTTTCCTTGCAAGAAAGAGGACCGGACATGGCCCCCACTGCCGGAGCAGCCTGCCAACCACAGCGCCAGGCCAAACACAGCACAAGTCCGAAAAAGGCACCGGTAAACCTCAGTGCCAGGCTGAACATGGTGCCAAAACAATACGGTGCCAGGCCAAACATGGCACCAAGTCAAAATGGCACTGGGACAAACATGGCACCAAGTCAACATGGTGCCGGGCCAAACACAGCACTGGTTCAACAGGGCACTGAGCCAACATGGCACTGAGATGACACGGCGCCGGGGACATGGTGCCAGGCCAAAACGCCATGTAGGCTCCCTACCATGATCCTGTAGAGACATTGTCACAAGGCATGGTAGGGTTGAAAGAAACTGATAGAAAATTTTTCATAAAATCACTAAACTGATACAAAAATAAATTCTAGCCTCAAACAATGAAAACAAACTGAAGCAGCTATCGTATAGACGTGAAGTTCAGATTCCCAAAGGGTGAGAGACGTCATCACTGAAGTGCACTCGATGGCAGGAAAAAAGGAACTGAGGCAGTTGGGAGCTGGCGCTGAGGTAAGCCTAGTGCCGCATGCTACTCTTGTGGTACTGTGCATAAGCACTGCTTGCCTCAGTGCCAGCCCCCCTCGAAAGTTTTGACTCCCGCGGGGTCCTAGAGTCTCCGGCCTAGACCCATTAGTGTGACTAAATGGTGAAGATACATTTCTGGAAGATCTGCCTCATTCTTAATTTTCTCTGTACTACTGTCTGTATCATCTTACAATTTATTTTTGACTTGGCAACTCATAGTTGCCTGTATATTGTTTTCTTTAAGAGCCACTGACACCTCAAGAAGAACTTTGAAGAACATAATATTTGAACACAAAGCAACTTATATTTCTTATTCTGTATTTCTTACCTCCATTATTTATTAGAGTTCAGATGCATGAAAACAGAAGAGTTGTTCCCCAATGGCTTATCAGCACCTATTGTTTCATCCCAACCTGATGTCATAATACTGTGCTTGTGACATCACAGTTTTCCCCATAGCAACACTCTGTGAACTCACAACAGAGCTTTATGATGTCAAGTAGGGAGTCGGTTATAGAGGCAGATATGCTCTAAGGGATGAAGATCCTGTTTTTTGTGGGAATTTCTTCAGCAACAAATAATGAAGAGGACAAATCTACAGAAGATATGTGAAATACAAGCTGAACTGTGTCCAACTATTATGTTTTCCAAAGTTTTTTCAAAGGCGTCGGCTGCTCTTTAATATTTTTTCTTTCCACATAGGTTTTATCTCTCCACGACAGACCAGTCAGCTACGCAGCCTCATCCCCGGGTACAGTCGACCGTTCTGTTTCATTCTTGGTCAGGGGCTAGGTTTCCTCACAGATTTCCTCCCATGGCAGGGTGGGGAGAGGGCTGTCCTTCCCTACCTAGTGTGTTCTCATCCAGAATCACTCTCAACCAGACTGGCAGGATGACTCGTGGTGTCACAGGCAGGGCTTCACAAAGCCCTAGTCTTCCCATTTTTACTTCCTTTTCTTCCCTCATCCCAGAGCCATGGAGGCATGGGATGTACCATATCCCAAAAGTGGTACCTTAGGCCTGCAAATGTGCTAAATCAATTTCAGGAACTAGTTTGCAGTGTAATGTCTGCTATGCCAATATTTGTCATAAAGACCCATGTGTCTTCAAGCACAATGTGATTACAGTGCTACTGGGAGCCCCAATTAAGAAAACGTGAATGGAACTAGCAATGTACATCAATTGTGTATGCTACTGAGACAGAACACTGAGACAAAGTTCCTGCCAACTTAATGCACATTCCAATAAGATAGCCAACAGGTGTGTAAACTCAGGAAACTTTGTTCTGTGAGAGTCTGTGAAGTTTCCCTTCACAAAGTTCTTCTCCTGGCAATGAACCTTCTTTGCCCAGCACAGACTATGTGAAGTGCCACTTTGCTAGCAAATCTGATAGCAAAATAGCACTTCACATAGTCTTTGCTGGGCAAAATGGAACTTCAGCAAAGAAATATGTGAATTTAAAAGATATATATCAAGGCCAAAAGGGCAAAACCCAACCACACCCCTGTGCATTACACCTTCCCTCTCCCAGAGAAGTAACTTAAATCTACCTCCAAGTACCCTCTATGTATTCTGATGAACCCTCCCTCCCTCATACCACATCCCAGCGAAGTACAAAAAAAAAAGTAGATATAAACTGAAGCAGTATGTGCCCAGTTTTCCTCTCCAAACTTATACTCCCAACTCCTCCAGTCAATGTGATTCACCGTATGTTGCCATTGCCTGCAGACAATAAACAGTAGTATTCCCTGCCCCCAGCGGTGCAAAGTTGATTCAGTCTGCAAAAGAGACACTCAGGGATGGGATATATTTTAGGTAGACATAGTCTCCCCCACACAGGGAAACTGCTTGCTCTCATATCTTGTGTTTTGTATTCCACATGAATGCATGCAACTAACCTACCCATGCGGCAGACAGCCAATTTAAATCTAAAGTTCAGTATTCATGAAAACAGAAAAAACAGAAAGGAATATGAATTTCAAGGAGTACTGTGTTGAAAGAACAGTTACGTAAGAACTTATCATAACAGTAGATCTTTGAGAAAATCTTTATCAGGTCACACCTTTGGAACTATATCCGCATGATAATGGGAGACTTCAACATGCCGGATACAGATTGGTCAATACCAGCAGGAACATCTGCCAGAACTAGACTCATAGTGGATTCCCTGCAGGGGGAGGGCCTCAAACAACTGGTACAGCAACCCACAAGAGACAGGGCTATCCTAGATCTAGTACTGACTAACAAAGGAGGGATCACAGATCTCCAGGTAGAAGGTCACCTGGGGGCCAGTGACCATCACATGGTATGGTTCAATTTGGCTACTACATCTAAATCATCCCATTCCAAGGCAAAAATATGGGACTTCAGAGGAGCTGACTTTGATAAGATGGCCAACAGAGTTAAGCTAGCCCTGGCAAAAAGAAACACAGGTGAGGGTACAGGCAAAGTGGGCAAGCATTAAGGATGCAATACTTGAAGCAACATCCCATTGTGTTAGACAGAAAAGGAAGTGCAAAGAAGAAGGAAACCACTTTGGTTCTCAAATACAGTAGCAGAAAAGGTCAGACCAAAGGCTGGCCTTCAGGAAATATAAAGGAACACAGCGGGATGAATAGGGAGGCATTACAAACTGCCCTAAGGGAAGCGGGTAAGGCAGTAAAGGCAGCAAGTCCCAAACTGAGAAACACTAGCACGAACAGTAAAGAAAGGTGACAAGACTTTCTATAGATACATTAGTGAAAGGAGAAAGTCCAGAGGAATATTACTAAGCTTAATGGAGAAAAGGGAGCATGTGAGGAGGAGGACCCTGTAAAGGCATCTATCCTAAATAGATACTTTTGCTCAGTATTTACTGAAGAGAAGGTAGGGCAGGGCCCACAGCTCTGCACCATGGACACAGTGGGGAGGGAGGTGAGCACTACTTCCTTCACAAAAAAGGGTCCTACAAGAGCTTGCTAAGCTCCAGGGTGGATAAGGCAATGGGACCTGATGGCATACATCCCAGGATACTTAGGAGCTAAAGGTGGAACTAGCAGAGCCATTAGCAGAGCAGTTTAGTGAGTCTCTGAGCAGGAGAGGTCCCAGAAGACTGGAGAAGGGCTCATGTGATCCCGCTCCACAAGAGGTGGTAGCAGGGAGGAGGCAGGGAACTACAGACCAGTTAGTCTTACCTCAGTACTGGGCAAGATTATGGAGGCACTCCTTAAGGAAAGGATAGTGCAACACCTGGAATCCATAGGGGCACAGGATCCAAGACAGCATGGGTTTACAAAAGGAAGGTCCTGTCAAACTAATTTCATAGATTTCTTTGACTGGGTAACCAGAGTGGTGGACCAAGGGGGAGCAGTTGATGTCGCCTACCTTCACTTCAGCAAAGCTTTTGACACTGTTCTACATAGAAGATTGATAAATAAGCTGGGTAGTCTTGGGATGGGGCAGAAGTTGGTCAACTGGGTGGCAAACTGGTTGACAGGCAGAAAACATAGAGTGGTGGTAAATGGTATACAGTCAGAAGAGATGCAAGTCACAAGTGGGGTACCTCAGGGATCAGTCCTAGGGCCAGTCCTCTTCAACATCTTCATTAGTGACCTTGCAGATGGACTAGAGGTAAGGCTTGTCTGTTTGCAGATGACACCAAGATCTGCAACAAGTAGATGATCCAGATGGGGTGGGCAGAATGAGAAGAGATCTGGATAAACTAGCAAAATGGTCAGAAGAGTGGCAACTGGGATTTAATGCAAAGAAGTGCAAGATCATGCATTAGGGAAGAGAAACCCTGAAGCCACCTATAGGCTGGGAGGGAGTTACTAGCAGTCACAAAGGAAAAGAAGAGACTTGGGCATCATCATCACTGATGACCTAAAATCATCCAAGCAGACCTCTAAAGCAGTAGGTAAGGCTAGGGGGTGTTAGGGTGTATTAGTAGGGGTATCACAAGTAGTAAGAGGGAGGTAGTAATCCCTCTGTACAAGACACTAGTTAGGCCCATCTGAATTACTGCGTGCAGTACTGGAGACCACACCTTCACAAGGACATTAACCAAATTGAGGCAGTCCAGAGAAGGGCAACCAAAATGGTGCAGGGACTGCATCAGAGAAACATATGAGGACAGATTAACAGAGCTCAATATGTATACCCTTGAGCAAAGGAGGAGAGAGGTGATATGATCAGAGGCATTCAAACACCTTAAGGGCATAAACAAGGTGAAAGAGTCTAACATGTTTAAATATAAGAAAAATAGCAGGACAAGAGGACACAGCATAGAGATTAGAGGGAGGCCGATTAAGGGGAATGTGAGGAAATTCCTTTTCACAGAAAAGTGGTGGATGCATGGAATGGCTCACCACAAGAAGTGGTGTCTATGAATACAGTGCAGGGCTTCAAACAGGCATGGGATAGGCATAAGGAGCAATACAAATGACTATGAATAGATAGGCCACTGACAGAGCAAAGGCCGATGGCACATTTATAAGGTAGAAAAAGAAATGGGCAGACTGGATGGGCCTTGCGGTCCTTATCTGTCGTCAACTTCTATGTTTCTATGTTTCTATGCATCAGTGCTAGGACCACATGGAAACTCTGCAAGCCAGGGGCTGCCCATGATGACGTCATGTGCCAGTGCCTACATAAACATGGGTGGCCCTACTTCTCCTCAGTTCTCCGCTGGAGATCATTCTTGGGGGACCTCCCTCTAGGGAACCAGGAGAGACACAAGCACTCCGCATACCAGGCAACACTGAGTGCTGGATAGACAGCAGTGGAAGCAGCCGGGCAATAATCTGTTGTCATAACCCTAAAGGGGGAAGGAGGGTGGAACAGCATGGTCTGATGAAAGATATTCTCTTGAAGATCTACTGTTATGGTAGGTTCTTAAGTAATTGTTCCATCTTCGAGGATACATCTTTCATCAGGCCACACCTTTGGAACAAGTCCAAAGCACTACCAAAAGCTAACAGTCTGGGCGGATGAAGCCTATAAGCTTATGAGAGTAGGCCTTGTATAACAGATAGGCTAAACCTTGCTCTTCTGCAAGAGGCAATCTCCAGACTGTAATGCCTAGTGAAGGTGTGGACAGTACTCCATGTGACAGGTGCACAAATTTCTGCAGCAGAAACATTCCTGAAACAAGCAACAGAAGTGGCCATACCTCTTGTGGAATGACCACAAACCATACCAGGAGGTTCTTTACTATACTTCCTGTAACAGAACGGAATACAATGTGCTAGCTATTTGGATAAGCACTATTTAGAAACTGGAGCATCCTCTTTCCCAGAGGCGAACGAAACAAAAAGCTGCAAGGACTTTCTGCAGTCCTCGGTACAGTATGTATAGTATTTCAGAATTCTGGGCACATCTAAGGTATGAAGCAACGCTTACCCTTTGTTGGCATGCTCTGGATAATACAATGGGAGGTGGACTGTTTGATTTAAAGTAAATTCAGACACTATCTTTGGTAGAAACATAGGATTACTACGCAAAGACACCTTGTCTTTGTGGAAAATCAAATAAGGAGGCTCACACATTAGAGTTTGCAGCTCTGAAATCATCCAACCAGAAGTGACTGCAACTAAAAATATCACTTTCCAAGATGGAACACGTAAGCCCCAACTTGTGGCTGGCTCAAAAGGAGCCAAAGTCAGTTTTTCCAAAAGAAAATTTAGATCTCAGTCTAGGACTGGATTTCTCATGGGAGGCTTTATATGTGAAATGCCTCTCAAAAACGTATGAGCTACCTCTAACTGAGCAACCATACGGCCATCCACAGGCACGTGAAAGGTTGATGTAGCAGCCAAGTACAACATGATGGAAGAATACTGCAGGCCGGAATCTGATAAGGACAGTAAGTATTCTAAAACCTGATTGACTGGGCAGGTAAATGGATTCAGGTTACGTGAAGCGGCTCACAAAGCAAACTGCTTCCATTTAACAGAATAAGTATGTTTGGTGGATGGTTTTCTGACAACGACCAGAACATTAGCAACTTTCTGTGATACTCCAAAATGAGCTACGGCTATGTCTTCAAGAGCCATAATTGCAGATCTAGGGACTTCAGGTCCAGATGAACTAGGTATCCGTGTTAGAAACATAGAAAAATGATGGGAGGAGACCCAATGTCTATAGAATCTGCCCATGAGATGCCCAGGACCTAGCAATTGTTCTGGGCGGCCTACCCCCTCCTTAAATTACTATATATTTGCTTTAATATCTCAGAATGATGCTCTAGCTCTGTCCCACCTATACCTGAAACTTGTCACAGTCTCTGCCCCCACCAACTCTGCCGGCAGACTATTCCATGGCTCTACTACACTTTCCGTGAAGTAGTATTTCCTTAGATCCCTCCTGAAACTCCCCAACTCCTCCCCTCGACTTCCATTCATGCCCTCTAGTTGTTGTGTTGGTGACCCTATGGAACAGCTCCTCGGTGTCCAGCACTTTGTTTATGTCTTTTAGGAACCTGAATATTTCTATCATATTGCCCCTCACCCCCCCTGATTTCCAGTGAGTACATATTTAATGCTGCTAGCTGTTCCTCAAGAGGAGTCCCTGCAGACCCTGGATCATCTTTGTTTACCTCCTCTGCACAGATTCCAACCTGTCCCTATCCTTCTTCAAGTGTGGCCTCCAAAACTGAACACAGTACTCTAGGTGTGGTCTAACCAGGTATCTGTAGAGGGGGATGTTCTTCTTCCTGCTATCAGTCCTCTTGCCAAAAACACCCCAACATTTTGTTTACCCTGCTGTATTCTTTATTACACTGGCTCGTCTTCTTCATGGTGTTCGTAATAATGACCCCCAGGTTCCTCTCCCTGTAAGCTGCTCAATTTAACCCCACTGAGCCAATATTCTGTCCCTGGGTTCCCTTTACCGAGATGCATCACTTTGCACTTTTTTGCGTTGAATTTCAGCTGCCACGGATTTGACCACCTTTCCAATTTGTGGATGTCTTCTTGTAGGTCCCTAACCCTTTCCGCGACAGCAGATATTTGCAAAAGGACAGAGGTATTGGTGGTTCCACAGTCAGCTGCTGCAGCAGGGGATACCATATCTGCTGTGGCCATAGGGGAGCAATGAGTATTAGAGACAGCTGCCCCCTCCATCTGCTGCCGTTTTCCTGTTGCATCAACTGTTCCCGGGAGCAGCCGTACGCTGAGCTCGAGGAGTTTCAGCAAGGGCCTGACACACAATATTGCTACTTATAATAGGTAAACCACCGTTGCACTTATTAAGGAGTTTCTGCGATTGTTTTCTGCTGTGGTGTGTTTTCTTTCTGTACACAATATTGTTTTTTCAGCATTACCTTGCTGACACTATTTGATCAAGGTCAGGTCCTTTCCAGACCATGTTGTGTTGCAGAGAATTTCTCTTGGCCTTGTCTTTGTCCTTTACTTTCCCCCAGGTTCCAACAGTCCTGCGGTTGAGGAGGTCGTGCCTGAGGGAGAAGCACTGGAAACCCCACAGGGATTTTTTAGTTTATTTTTTATTTATTTTATTTAGTTTTGTTGACCTGGGAAGTGCACTAGACAAATTCTGCCTATTTTCAGGCACGACCTGGGAGGGATACAGATGAATGCCAATGACACTGAACCAGATTAAGCTGTTGGTATTTTTGAGTGAATGGAAATTGGCCAGGGCACTGGGAAAATTCCCCACTCTTTCGAGAAGTGCCATGGGATCTTTACCATCCTCCTGAACTACCACCAGAACAGGCAGCTGGGACCTCGGTTTAACGTCTCATCTGAAAGACGGCACCTCAGGAATGCAGCATCCCCCTCATGCTGCACTGCAGTGTCAGTACTGAAATTTAACACAAGTGCCTGGTGTGCGGACAGAACCCACAGCCTTCTGATCTTCCAGCCTCAGAGATGAGTGTGCCACCTACTGAGCCACTGACACTGATGGTTTTGCATCGGAAGGCAGGAGAAGCTTGGTAGTCCTGAGGCAAAAATTGGATAACTTTATAAACTATTCCAGGGGAACAGAAGAGGCTTACTTATCGAGGCACACTGAAGAAGGGTGGAAGCGTTGTCCTTTTTTGGATGAATTCTGTTGGGAAGTAGTGTTTAGTTTTGTTGTTTGTCTGTCTGTGTCAATCCTGCAATGTTTTTTTCCCTTGATTCGATCTGCTTAACATTAGCTCCACTGTTGGGAGCCATTTTAATAGTTTAGGCAGTTGTGTATTTATTTTAAGACATTTTAAATTTTTGTAAAGCTGTGGACTGGCTACTGGCTCCTACGTGGCTCGTGCTGTTATAAGCGCATGCATGGCGTTCTGTGACAGTGTTCATTCATCGCCTGGATATGCAAGCCTTTGCATCTTGTTGCTACTGAAAGCTGATTTTGCCTAGTAAATGTAAAGAGTGCTCTGCTGTAAGTCTGGATAAAGGAGCACGTCGAAGTCAACCGCATTGTCGACCTGAGTACCAAGATTTAGGCGGGTTCTTTTCAGCTGATGAAAGTCGACGTGGTTGTAAATGGTGGGGAAACAGCTGTTAAACACTCACCAAAAAACACATGAGAGCAACCGAGCGTCCCTGTGGATGTCTTATTATGATGCAGAGATGGATGTAAGTTAAAAGTGTCTTTTACAATTAAACATCCATTACTTGAGATCGTTTTTCTTTAGTTTTAGTATTTGGTTACAGCACTGAATAGTGAGTTGTTACTAGGGACCATGAGCTGATTATCACTTGATAATTTGCCATTATTATAGGAATAGGTTTAGTGAAGTGTAGATACGTTATTGTATCCCTTTTCTTTTTGAGACATTAAAACTTTGTCACTCTCATTTGCCTAGCTTTTGCCCACTCTTCCATTGTTGGCTGGATAAGGGAATATCCAGCAAGAACTTCACTGCTTTTCAAAAGTCCAGGATGAAGCACTGAACTGTGTGTCTGAAGCAATCCTCCACCAAGTTGAGGCTGACTTTAGGACATTGTTTTGTGAACTAGATACTTGGCGACGGTGTGGAATGTGTGAGAAAATTCTACTTAATGACTGACAAATGCAGTGAGACTACAACCATTTTCAAAAGCGGATTTGCACATAGTTTTATGACTTATTGGCGACAGCACCAAAAACTATTTTATTAATTGGAAAGTGATTTTTTTACAGGGTCGATAAGTATACAGAGGGTATTTTGTGATTTACAGAGCTGAATTTAAGTGTATAACACTTGGTGACATTAGGTGTGTTAATTTACTGTTTTTTTAAATTGATAAGTATTCTCAATTAATCAAGTCATCAAGCTACTTATCCATTTTGCTCATCTTATCATACATATCACGGTTAACACCAGGTTACAGAGACTGAACAATAGTAATCTCTCTCCCTTACAAGAATTATCAAAGAACACCAGGGCTTTTACTAAGCAAATAAAAATTACGGATCACTTGTTTACTAACAATAATAAAACCTCCACTCCTAGGGGGTTAATGAAAGGAGTAACTATCTCAATAACAGAGCTAGAGAGTGGTGAAGGTGAGTTTCAATACACACCACTTAGCCTTGAACTGTTAAAAGAGTATGAGGCGGACATGCGTCAGAAAGATACTACAGACAACAGAGAATCTATTCCAGAGAGCAGTATACCTGATAATATAGGTTGTGAGAGCCTGGAGGAAACAGAGAGTGTAGTCAAAACTGACAGTATAGAGAGAGATCACCAAGACTCTGGCATAGAAATGAGCTATCTAATCCTATTAATCAATCAAGTAGTATAATTACTAACTACCAGAATGACAAAACTGAAATAGGCGAAGTCCTGGAGGAACAACAGCATACCATAGATGGTCTTAAGAGACTCAAGGAGCAGATTAATTGCTCATGGTACTGCAGTGGTTGTGGTGTAAAACAAATGATGATAAAACATAACATAGAGGATAATGGCTGGGGTTATGCTGTTTACCAGGTTATAATCACCTCAAGCAGTTGCCAAGTCGTGCTTGTAAACCTCGAGAACGTAGCTCGAGAGGTTTACTGTCGGCATGGCAACCTCGAGAGGTGATTTCCAACTGGTAAACAGCATAACCCCAGCCTTTGTCTTTTATAGTGTAAAGGGTTTTTAGCAGGCCCTTGTTTTTTTTTTTTTTTTTTAAATAAACCCTTTCACTGTTGTTGAAACTGAAGTAGAAACCACGGTGTCAAATCTGGTTGGACAACAGTCCTCATGTGGTAACTCAGGAAGAGGATTCATCAACTGTGTGGGACAGAGGGGTTGTGGGAGACATTCGTCAGCCGAGATGGGGATTCATGATCGCCGGAGGCTGCCTGTGGATATGACAAAAAAGCAAGAATACATTTTTTTAAGAATCCAGCCTGCTTTGTTGTGCGCTTGGTGAGGACATTGTGACGTTTATGTTTGTGTACTCTGTGACCCCGTTTAAACTACCGCTACTGATTATCAGTTCAAAACACTCGCATATCGCGTTCTAGGATTAGAATGCTGTCGGGTGCCACTGATTCTATCTTGTAATCTCACCGATCTGACGTAGGCAAGCAAGGTTTACAGCTCTTACGTCAGAACGATGAGATTACAAGAAAATTAAAAGATACCAGGCTATTCATTATAAGGGCTTCCCATACATTATAAGGAAACAAGAGAACAAAGGACTGGAAATTGTATACACGCTTGTTTAAGTGAATAGCTAATTGCTCTGTGAAAAAACCCCAACAATGCTTTTTTGATCCTGATGGAACAATTAGTTATTAATAAGAATTAGATTCAGAATATGTGAACTTATATTGTCTTTAACGAGGCCAAAATAAATCAGATACTCATGAAGCTTGAGCGAGAATCATCTTCCACAAATAGTGAGATACGGATTAAAGAAAATTCAGTTACACCTAAAAAGGATGATCCAAGGCCAGACTTTAGTGTGACTGAAATCCCAGATACACCAATAATATCAAGGAAACAAGTTTAGAGAGGAATCAAGAGAAATAAGAGGAAGAAATTAAAGAGGGAAAAAAAAGAATAGAGATAAAAATATGCAGACCCCAGCACAGGTTAGTGAGTCAAACAGCAGCACAAATTAAGGAAGTCTAAGTGGGGTAAATGGAGTATTTCCCTGTCCCTCTCCTGACAGTAACATACATCAAATTCAATATAAATTACTAATACAGCTGGATAGATTAGAACAAGAGATTGTTGAACTTAATCAGGAATTGGGACATGCTAAGGGTACTGTGTAGACATCCACATTAGCTAAAACAGAGAAGGAAAGGAGGGATAAAAGACTAATTAGTGATACAAATATACAGAGCAAGTCACAAACTAACCCTTCAGATATACACCCTATAATTAAGATGCATGGGCCCATGACTTGGGGCAACTTTGAGCCAGCAAATCGGGATTACAATGTTATAGCTTACCTAAACAGTAAGCTAGACATTGATCTGACAGAGGAAGCTACTTTGGCGATTAGAAATTGCCCCATTGATTCAGCTACAATAACAGATGTTCATCTTGGTTTACCCAGAAAAGCAAATTATATCTGGGTTAACAGTGTGGAACTAAAAGATAACGATGTAATTCTTTTATATCCAAATAGGGCACAATGTAATAAAACAGTGGAGAACATTAATAACAAAGAAAGGGTGTATAAGCTAAGAATGTTGACTTTATTTGGTATGAGCCCTCGAACAGGAAAATGGTCACAAATTATCACAGGCAATTAAGGATTTATTAACATTTTTTTTGGCAGTACCAGCTGAAGTTATGGGATCTATTTTAGCCAAGGGAGTTCATGGTGGCAGCCAAATTGATGTATCAGTCAGGAATGACACACTGGCAGACCTAATACTGTTACAGGCCACAAAACTGGACCATTTGGGCTTACACCTAGTGGACTCAACAGTTCTTAATAATGCTACCTGGGGTGACTCACCATGACAAGTAGGGGAAAATGATATTTCGTTACCTCTGGCAAATAGATTTATGCTGTTTGCTGGATACAATGAAGAGTGACTATGTGGGGGGAGTATGTATAAACAATTGTGATAGTGAGATGAATGTACCTAGTTTGGACAATCATTTATCAATAAGACAGCTGATAATGGATGTATAAGTTTCTTGACTGGATTTGAGGTAATTTGTTTACAAGAGACGTGGCATAACTCGAATAATGTGGTATACATAAATGGCTATGAATGCTTTCATGAACCTGGGACCAAAGATACAAGAGTTGGCAGACTTTCAGGTGGACTTATTAACTTCTTTAAAATTGGAAGCTTTCATAAGAGATCAGGCTGGGGAGATGCAAGAACTGTCTTGTAAATATAATTGGGGACAGGGAAAATGAGAAAGCAATTGTTAATTGTTACGTACCCCCCGAAAGCTCCAGTTATTATTCTGATATAATATGGAGAAAATTGTCTGACCTATTAATGGAGATACAGTTGGCATTTCCTGCAGCTGAACTACTGGTGCTGGGTGATTTTAATGCCCATATCAGCCTATTTGATGGCCTCTCGGACCACTCTCTGTATTTATATTCTTGTCCCATAGACCCCTCGCAGATGAGAAAAACTAAAGATAATGTGCAAAATAATTTTGGGAAACTTCTAATTGAGATACTGAAGGAATACAATTTGTATCCACTAAATGGGCGATTTACAGGGGATAAGGAAGGTGAATATTCTTTTGTATTCTCTAGGGGAGCATTTCTTGTAGACCTTGTCTTTTGGTCTGGTTCCCTGAATTACTGGTCTAACTGTTCTGTTCATATAAGAGCAGAGAGTGATCATTACCCAGTTGTATTAGAAACAAAGAAGAATGGAAACACTGTGCTTGGACTTGACAATCTAGTGTTTACTGAAATCAGGGCAGCCCGTAGAATAATATGGAAGCAAGAGTCATATGTGACTATCTTGCCGTTCTAACTAATTCCATATTGAATCAATCATTTAGTACTGTTAACTCCTTGGATTTATGTAGTCTTTTAACATAGACTTCTATACTCTTTATAGAAATTAAGATGAGATTAGAGTATCCCATAAAAAATATACAAGATATGGTTACAGATATTTGGTATGATAAAGATTGTAAGAGGGCAAAAGCAGAGGTCAGAAGATTGTGCAGATGTTATAGCAAGACCATATGTAAACAAAAGCTAGCACAATTAAATAAAGCTAGACGGTCATATAAGCAATTATTATTGGGGAGAAAAAAGGATTTTATTAAGCTAAATGGTCTAGTATGTTAACAGCCGTAAGGACTAAGGATTCAAAGAAATTCTGGACACTGGTTGCGAAGGGGTTGATAAATACAAAGTCAGCATTGACTCATGTACATCAGAAGAAAGATGGTTAGATCACTTTAAGGGAATTTATTTTGACCCGAATGAAGACTTAATAAATAAGCAAATGCTCTTGGTTTATAACACATTTCATTCAATAAGAATGGATGAAGTATATTTAGCAATATATACTTAAAAAAACAGAAAGCCGCAGGTCCAGACCGGATTCCTTCAGAAGTACTTCTTACAGAAACACATTTATGGTGCTGCTTTCTTACTATTCTTTATAATAAATGTACAGTATCATGGTCAATAAATATCCAGACTCCTGGAAGGGGGCAAATATAGTACTGCTGCACAAGAAGGGATCACTAACAGATCCAGAAATGTATAGACCAATAAGCCTCCTGGATATTAATTTAAAAATATTCTCAAGAGTCAGTCTGATCAGACTTTAGGAAGAAGTTGAGAGAACTGGTGGAATTTCGATATATCAAGCAGGGTTTAGACCTCATTATTCTACAATTGATAACATCTTTGTGTTAAGATACTTAATGGAAAAATATGTGAAACTTCGCGGCCAAAAGTTGTATACTGTATTCACTGATTATAGTTCTGCCTTTGACAGTGTGTCCAGAGAGTTATTATGGTAACCCCTTTTAGACAGAGGCATTGATTCTGATATAGTTGCAATACTATCGCAACTTTATTTGAACACCTGGGCTAAAATCAGATTGGAAGTAGGGCTCAACTGTCAAGCACCTTTACAAGTAATAGGGGTGTTAGACAGGAATATGTGCTGGCTCCCTTGCTATTCTCCTTATACTTTGAAAATATGTTGAGTAAGTGTGCAGTTGTTGACCAGGATACACCAAAAATAATAAACCTCTCTTGCCCACTGTTAGCCTATGCCGACAACATTATAATGTCACTATCAAAAATACGGGTTGCAGAACAAAGTAAACTTCATCTATGAGGAGTCCACAGCATTACAATTTAAAATTAACATGAGTAAAACTAAAGCCCTTACTTTCGGAAATAAAAACATTGACCGTAGCTGGTTTATAGGAGATAACAAATTAGAAGTGGTAGCAAGTTATGTCTATCTTGGAGTAGCTATGCAACAAAATTGTAGTTGGGCTGCATTTGAACCTGCTTTCAGAAAGATTAAAGAAGACAGTAGCAGGGCTGTTCAGGTTTAACAGTAAATATGGTGGCTCAACTATCAAACCACTTGTGAACGTGGTGCAGGCAAAATTTGAGGCACAACTCTTGTATGGGTGTGAAGTTTGGGAATCGAATAATCTAAATAAACGAATTACTCCATTGTGTAAAGCTATAAGAAGCACCTTGAGAACTGGCCATTCGTGTCCAGCAGCAAACATTAGATCTGAACTGGGCCTAACTGATATTAATGCAGCTAGCGAGACTAGAAACATTAATTATTGGATTAAATGTACAAGAAAAGATGAGGGCACATTAGCTAAACAGTGCCTAAAGGAAAATGAACAATGGTTGGGTTTTGGATAATAAGGCAGGGTAGTGGCTTAACACATTATACCTGAGGTTGGAAAAATACAAACTTATTCAACTTAAGAAAGCTGTAGAGCAAGGAACAGTGTTAAGCACAAAAGGGAGGCAGTACAGCACAGTGGTTTAAGGCTCTGGGCTGCAAATCTGGTGACATCCAACAGACCAGACCTGGGTTTGAATTCCACAGCTTACACCTGCATACTGTGTGACCCTGAGCAAGTTACTTAACTTCCCTGTGCTCCCAGGTCACACCTGTAAAAAAGCTTTCAGCTTAGTGTGCTACTCCTGGTTAAACTAAAATAAAAAAATAAAATAAAATAAAAATACAAGAAGTATGTTTCAAAGAAAATTACCAGGTTTCGGAATTACTTAGACCTGGATACTACTGCTGGGACACACTACTCCAAGTGGTTTGCTGTGAATAATTATTTTCATGGGTATAAACCATATCTGGATATCCTAACGGATTACAAACTCAGACGAAATTTCATAATATACAAATCTGAACAATTTCCGAGTAAAGTTCTAGAATATTGCTATAAAAAATCCAGGACTGTGTCAGCCGATTGTGATTGTGGTTATGGGGAAAAAGAAATTTACATTATATATAGGGAACTTCAAATGGTATATCCCTCAAAGGATATACTGGTTGGGACCGTTATAAATAATATTTACCAGGTAGGAAAAAACAGTGTTAACCAGTATCTTAATACATACAGGATGAATGGACCCTGGAAAGACTAGTTAAGTATTTCAGAGCTATAAAAAATGTTAAAAGTAAGATCAGAATTATATGAATTTGACTGTTGACCTTGGGATTATGATTTTTGTATTTCAGTCTATACTGTATCTAATCCTGTTTCAGTAGTTCCCCCGAAGTGTGATTATTGTACAAACAGGGGGTACAAGTATGTATATACTTACCTGTCATTGAACCACGGCTTTTGCACTTTATTCTGCTGCTGCGTGTAAATTCTCCAAACGGATTATACTAAACTATGTGTATTATACGTATGTCTTTAAACTGACATGATTTTAAACAAAATTATTTAATTATTGTGGTGTACTGAGATTGTGAAGACTTTTTAGTCATAGAATAAAATTGCTTTGATTGATTGATTGATCTGCCGCTTGAGTAGTACTCTCTGAATTAGCAGTAAGGGAGGGAAGGTATACAGAAAACTCCCTTTCTAGGGGAGGTACAAGGCGTTTCATCAGAAAACTCCAGGCCCTGGCACGAGCAAGCAAAAACATGGCAGTTTTAGTTGGGTGGGGAAGCAAAAGGTCCAACTCTGGATGACCCCATCTTATGAACAGTTGACCACCAAGGTCAGCAGTTTCCACTCAGGCACCCTGGACTGTGACCTGCTTAGCTTGTCTGCAAAGATGTTTTGGATGTCTGGAACATGCACTGCTGATAGTTCTGGACTGTGTTCCAATGCCCAATACCAAACACTCTCTGCTTCCCTGCACAGCGGGTAGGAATGAGTCCCCCTCGTTTGTTGATGTAATGCATCACACTGACACTGTCAGTCTGTATTAAAAGAGGACCTGGGGACAAGCATGCCAGAAATGCGTGAAGCCTGTAGAGAACTGCTCTCATTTCCAGGACATTTATATGCAAAGTGTGCTCCACCCAGTTCAACATACCTTGTTGTCTTAAGAGGCCCCAGGTGGGCTCCCCATCTAGATCCTGAGGCATGTATAGTGAGGATCTGATGTGTGGTAGGAATCAGAAATAGGACACACTTTAAGCAGATTACTGCGTTCCATCCACTGCTTCAGCACTCTAGAAAAGGAAGACATTACTAGAACCATCTGGTCTCAGTCATCTGTTAATTGGTCCCACTGGACTCTCAAAGTCCACCATTGTATCCGCATGTGCAATTGGGCCAGTGGCACTGTGACAATGGCTGCCACCATAAGGCCCAGAAGGTGTAGAAACGTCCTTGCTGGGACATAATTGCTGTCATATACTGACTGTGCTTGTGCAGTCAGTCATTCTGCACTGTCCAGCGGCAGAAATGCAGAGCCCTGTGCCATATCCAAGACTGCCCTTATGTACTGCAGACATTGGCAGGGTGTCAGTACAAACTTTGGTATGTTGACTGTGACCCCTAGGGCATCAAACATCTGTTTTGTTCAAGCTAAGATCTGCAGTAGTTAGTCCCTGGAGTGGGCTTTTTATAGCCAGTCATCCAGGTGAGGAAAAACATACAGGCCTTCCCTACGGCGGGCTGCTGCCACTACTGCCAAGCATTTGGTAAAGACCCATAGCACAGAAGATAAACCAAAAGGCAACACTCTGAACTGGTAATGCTCCACCTCGAACATGAACCTTGGATACTTCCTGTGAGGCTTCCCGGCTTTGATATGGAAACAAGCATTCTTCATATCCAGGGAACACACCCAGTACCCTGTTTGCAGCAAGGGAAGGAGACCCTGCAGAGAGACAATCTGATGCTTCTTGTATTCTATGAAAAAGTTTAGGTCACTGAGATCTAGAATAGGCCTCAAATCTCTTGTCCACCTAGGGACTAGAAAGTATCTGGAATAAAACCTTTTGTGCCTCTGTCTGGGAGGTACAGGTTCTATGGCTAATTTTTGAAGTATGGTCTATACTTCCACTTGCAACAAGGAAGTGTGTCCTGATGAATATGTTGTTACAACTGGTGGATGATCTGGAGGGTTGTCCAGAGGCTCCAGAGCATGACCTTTCTCTATAATCTCCAGTACCCATTCATCTGTGGTAACTGCCCTCCATTAGTTCACATGGAGGGAGAGGTGACCCCCTACAACCAGCCCTGGTGGTAATGGTGGTTTGGGGGTATATGGGAGTCATGCTAAGCTGGGAGGGGGGCAGAGCCACCAGCTCCACCACCTCTGATTGCTCCTGTATGGGCACCTGGGGGTGAGAGGGGGACAGGCAAGGCCCCCGCATGTCTACCTCTACCCTACTGTCTGTAGGCCTGTCGGTTGCTTCTGACAGCAGACGGATGAAAATGACCCTGCCATTATCTTTACTTGGTGTATGTTACAGGGATTTTACTGACTGCAGAGTCTTGCCAGATGACTGAAGATTTTTTGAAGCTTCTTCAACATCATGGCCAAACAGTTTATATCCTCTGAATAGGGCATTGAGAACTGTTTGCTGCGCATCAGTGACAAAACCTGCTACCCTAAGCCTGGATCACATTTTTACCCACATCAGCACCACCAACAAAGATTCCGATTAACTTTTGCTTGGCAGCACCCTCAGGTAAGGCCTGTGCAGCAGCCTTAGCCTTCCTCCATATGATGCTCTGATACTATACCATACAAGCCTGGTAATTGGCAATACGCAGGCCCAGAGAGGCAGAGGCATAGGTACGTTTGCCCAGTATATCCAATGTCCTGGACTCCTTATCAGGAGGGTGGGAACTCAGGTGTCTAGGTGTCCTAGACCTGTTCTGGTCAGCTGTGATCACCACTGAATCAGCCTCAGACTGGTTAGCATAATACGGCTTGTCAAATGGAACAGAGTACATCTTATCAGCCTGTTGGGAAACAGCTGGTATGGTGTTTGGCCTGTACCAGGCTGCATAAGTAGCATCCTCCAATGCTGGATACAGTGGAGGAATGACAGCAGATGAAAATTATGGCATTTTTAGAAACTCCAGAATGGTCCCTTTAGTGGAATCATGTTCCTCTAGTCTAAAGTAAACCCCATGGCAGCTTCCATTTGCTACATCATAGCATAAAAGGAGGGATCCTCTGGAGATGACCATGGAATATTCACCACAGAATCCTCACTGCAGGAGGATACTGTTGAGCTGGTACCACACACATACTGGCTGTTCTCAGCATAGTCTTCTTCCTCCTCATCTTCCTCTATTATGAGGTCAAGACTTTAACATTTGTCATCATAGCTCTCATCGATGGGAATGGAGGACCACACCGGTGATGTCAGCAGCGGCTGAGAAGGTCTATTCTGAATTTTATTAGATTGTGGTGTCGACGAGGTAGTTGTAGTGGTAGTCACTGTTGAAGGGGGACCACTGTATGTGAAGGCATGCCTGACAATATACACCGTAGCATATCTGAAAATGATAGAAGCACTGTCTGTGCGTTGACACAGCTTGGAGTAGTGATCGTTACTGCTCTAGTGGATGGTGAAGGTTGAATCTCCGGTGATGACAGCAGTGACATACTGGCTGTACTAGGCCCGGTGGTGCCTACTCCAAGCCCTGACCTTAATATCTGGTCAACGGTTGGGTGGGGGGTGGTGGTCACCGCCACCGAAGTGGATGGTGCTGAAGTTTAGGATGTACCTGCAGTCTGCAGCAGCATTTTCCTTATTCCTGTGTTTGTGGCTCCCTGAGAAGGATTTTCTCAGGACTTGTGACAACTGTGAGTCAGGCAATGAAGACTTGCCCAGTAGCAGCTGTTCCATTGCAGCTAAGGTCTTTTTAACGAGGAATTTTTCCACTGCCCCTTTTCTGCATCACCTGGCAGTGAGGTTGACTCCCCAGCAAATCTCACAGACTTTTACATTGTGAGAGAGGCCTAAGCAGCAGACACACAGTTTGTGTGCATCATCCTAGTATATTATCTCTCTGCAGTCACAATACTGAAAAAGCATAGATGGTTCTTTCGGCGGCATGCAGCTCGCTGAAAATCACTAAGATAGTGATTGATATTTTTATATATGAAAAAAAAGGAGATGGTGGCTTTTTCAGCAGCATTTTGTGATGGCGGGTCTGATGAGTCTGATCGATGGCAGGAAAAGAACTGAGGAGAGGTGGGGCGCCACCCATATTTATGTAGATGCTGGTGCATGTCATCATTATGGGCAGCCCCTGGCTTGCAAAGCTTCCGTGTGGTCCTAGCACTGATTCAGGTATAGTTTCAAAGGTGTGGCTTGATTAAAGAGACAGCCATGAAGAAGATCTTTAGTGTTACTTTACACTGGGGACATTGGTGGCAACAGTATGGGGGGCAGGCCAGAGTAAGCATACCATATAATCTGCAGTTTGAAAACAAAAAAAAATTTAAAAAACAATAAGAAGTGATGTCTCTGTAGAACAGCCCCGGGGTAACCTGACCACCAACCAAGTGTTCAACACTCAAATGTGGGAAGGCTTTGAAGTTTGGGCAGGGAGAACAAGTTCGGCTACTTACCTTATGCTTAAACCGCCTGGTCCCACTCTCCTGATTCACTGTGTACTGGGTGTGTACAGCAGCAGGTCAATATTATACTATTCCACTTACCTGACCAGGGCCGGATTAAACCACAGGCAACATAAGCTCAGACTTAGGGGCAGGGTCCATATCTGCAAGGTGGCCCCCCCAGCAATCCCCAAAATACATTTACTACATACCCTTTTCTTTCTGCCTGAGCTGCATATTTTTGCAAAGGACTCAGCTGCTGAGTAATCTGAGTAAGGCAGTAGCTGAACTGTGACGTGATTCTCACCACCCTGATTAGGTGTTAAGTACTGGACCTGGCCAGGCTGACCTTTAGGGTGTAAACAGGCCCATTTCCTTTGCTTCATCTCCTACACCCGGTATCCCACATTGGAAGAAGTAGCTAGAAAGATACCTACCCTCCAAATGGTGTTCTTACTAGGGAGAGAGACGGGCACAAATCTTAAATAGGGGCCCTCTGTGGTAGTTTGTCCACTACTTGCCTCATCTTGTGCATTTGAGGGGGCCCTTATCATTTGTATCAGAATGATTGGAGAGTCAGCAGAGACTACCTATTGGAGAGCCTGTTCCAAGTTTCAGATGCCTCTCATTAGCACAGTGATGTTATGTTGACTTGCTCTGGCCCTGGGTCACATAAAGCATGTTTACACGTCTGCAACTGCACCGCAGTAACCCAACCGCTTAGGTTGCTGTGGTGTAAATGCTGCAGCGTGCCTGATTGTAGTAAGCTTTCCTCTGCTCCTCCCTGAACCACTGCTGAGTTGAGGATGTGTTCCAGAGGGAGCATTGCCAAACTGAGGACGTGTTCCGGAGCAAGTGCTGTAAGTGACTGTGTGCATAGTCTGCACCCCCAATCCGGAACACAGTCCATGGTCCTTGCATCCTTCTGCCTGGCTCCCACACTTATGACCCTTCTCCAGTGTAGCTTGCATCTGTGCAGAGATGGGCCATTTAAACTCAATACAGATCAAGGTTGGTGGTTGGGGCAGCACATGAGCTCCCAAAAGAATTACCATGGAGCAGTCGTGTATACACAGCTATAGTATACAGGTAGAGGCTGTGGTTCACAAATCCAAGTGTTCTGAGTCTACACGTTTTCCAGGTTCTCAGCTTGGGACTCTTAACTATTAGACTATACTGCTCAATATATTACTTAATTTGGACACTCCTTGATTAGAAGTGGATTATCATTGTTGAATGCAAGTCTGCTTTCAGGGAAAATCAGTAGTGGGGTTCCTGGTTGAGTCTGGGTCAGAGTGTCACAAAAATGATCATCAAAGCTATGAATAAAAGAAAAAAAGGGGGCTGAATTTTCTAAGCCCCTCAGCAAAACTATATTGTAATTTGCAAACAGTACTGCTAAGCCTGATCGTTAACATCACCCACAAAACCACATTTTAAGGAGACAAAGAGACTACACTACTATATGGATCATATCTGTTTACTCTCCAGGCAACTGTACATGTTATGGGGCTATATACATAAGATACTACCCCCTAATTATGTACAATTACCTGCAAAGCAAACAAGCAGTATCTGAAGGCCACAGCTAACTCTAGTATATGCCTATCTATAGCACTGCAGCCCCTTCCCTGTCTGGTTTTGTGGGTGGGGCTGTATCAGGAAGTAAGACTGCACTTGCAGTAAGTTAAGTAACTTAAGAAAGGTGGCAATCATGTATGCTAAGAGTCACCTTGCACATTCAGTAATCCCTCAAATATTACTGCCAAATGTTTGTACAAAATGCTAGCTATTCTACTGCACTTCCATGCATGCAATGTTTAACAATGTACTGTTGTTCTGCACTATACTGTACCTTGTACTCACACTATTGTATCTACAGTACTGTATTTCTCGTGTTGTACTTGGATTGCATTGTTATCTACTGTTCTAATTGGATTCCTATGCAGTATTATGTACCAGTACCTTATCACTGAGCCATCTTCACGGCCTGGGTTGTGCCTGAAAACGGTCCACTGGATCACTGTACTTAACCAGTAAACAAATGCATACATAAATAAATTATTATCCTGCCCCCTTCATTATGCTCCCAGTTTTGCTTATATAAAAATGGGCAGATAATTGAGGGTGTACTGTAGAGTATCAGACTGAAATCAAACAGTATGTGACACTTGGGGGAGAAAGAGGAAGTAGAGAATGGTGTTATATTGTTGCTAATATGATTTTGAAAGAAGGGAACATATGGGTAGGAATTTTTATTTGTATGCTGTTGCCTGTAGCTCTTTACATACAAACTGTATCCCAACTTTGAATACAGTTTGTATGTAAATGGATTCCCAAGGTGTCGTACAGTCTATGAGAGGGTCCCTTCGTTGAGAAGGACATGGTCACCGGGGGCAGATTTCTCGAGCCTACAGTCCCATGGTTGCCTTAATCTGGCCCTGCACCCGACTAGCTGGATTGGGGAAAATATTAAAGCTGAAGCACCATCACTAGCAGAATACCATGAAGAAAATCCATGCAGGCTGCCTGGGTTCTCCCAATACAGAGTGCAGATTCAGACCCGGCCCGTAGGTTTGAAACCAAGAAGTCTTTAATCTCCCATTATCCTCCTCCGCTGAGTCACACTAATCAAGGAAAGGGCACTGGAAATAGTTTAGGAGCACATACAGTATTTAAAAAAAAAATGAAGCAGGGAAGGACATGAACAGGAAGAGCCCCTCCTCGGTTCAACACAAGCCCGTTCTCTCATTTACATAGCACCAACCACTTCATGGGGTACAACAGAGGGGTCAGTATGGCATGGGCAGGGCACATAGTGTTGCTTTCCCCAAAGATAAAATATCTAGGGGCAGTAAGGGTGCATGTGCACTGCTGGGCACTTTTTTAGAAGAGGACTTGATTTTTTTTATTGTAGGATCTTTTCATTCTCACTACCTACACTCCTCCAGGCTAACAACAGAAACATAGAAACACAGAATTTGACGACAGATAAGGACCGCTTGGCCCACCTAGTCTGCCCATTTTCCTACCTAATGGATAAGCTGCAGATCCTCGTTAACCAACAGACTACTTCCACCTACCCCCCACTAGAATTGCCTTATGCCTGTCCCATGCATTCTTGAATTCCCCCACTGTTTTTGACTCTATGACCTCCTCAGGAAGGCTGTTCCATGCATCTACAACCCTCTCTGTGAAGAAATACTTCCTCACATTAACTCTGAGCCAGTCCCCCCTCTATCTTCAAATTATGCCCCCTCGTTCTTGCACATCTCTTTTTTGAAAGATGCTACCCTCTTGGACTTTGTTGATTCCCTTCAGGTATTTGAAAGTTTCTATCATGTCCCTCCTCTCCCTCCTTTCCTCGAGGCTATACATCTTAAGCTCCTTTAGTCTTTCTTCATATGTCTTCTGGTGCAGACCCTGCACCATTTTGGTTGCCCTCCTCTGGACATACTCCACCCTGTCTATGTCTTTGTGGAGATAGGGTCTCCCTCCAGAACTGTACACAGTACTCCAGATGTGGTCTTACTAACTGTCTGTACAGAGGGATAACTTCCTGTTTTCTACTGGTGATGCCTCTCCCTATGCATCCCAGTATCCCCCCAGACCTCCTTACTGCCTTCTCACATTGCTGGCCCACCTTTAGGTCATCTGATATGACTACCCCAAGGTCCCTTTCCATTTTTGTTGTTATCAGTATCTCACCCCCCATTGTGTACTCTTGCTCTGGGTTTTTGTTTCCCAGGTGCATTACTTTGCACTTCTTTGCGTTGAATCTAAGCTGCCATACATTTGACCATTCCTCCAACCTTGCCAAGTCCTTTTTCATCCTTTCCACCCCACCTTGCTAATCAACCCTGTTGCAGATCTTTGTGTCATCTGCAAAGAGACATACCTTTCCCTTCAGTCCCTCCACAATGTCACTTATAAAGACATTAAAAAGGACCGTCCCCAGTACTGAACCCTGCGGTACCCCACTAGTAACCCTCCTTTCTTCACTGTGGACTCCATTTACTATTACCCACTGTGTCCTGTTGTCCAGCCAGTGTTTTACCTAGGCTACCATCCTGGGACCCACTCCCAAGCTGGCTAATTTGTTTATTAATCTTTTGTGCGGGACTGTGTCAAATGCCTTGCTAAAGTCTAGGTAGGCGATATGCACAGCCCCTTCCTGGTCTATTACTTTGATCACCCAGTCAAAGAAATCAATTAGATTTGTCTGAAATGACCTTCCTGCTGTGAATCCATGCTGCCTTGTGTCCTGTGCCCCACTGGCCTCTAGGTACTCAACAATTCTTTCCTTCAGAAGTGATTCCATCATTTTCCCTAACACTGAGGTCAAACTGACGGTCTGTAGTTTCCTGCCTCTGTCTTGCTCCCACTTTTGGGAAGGGGAATCACATCCACCATTCTCCAGTCCTCCGGTACCACACCATCCTCCCATGATTTTATTAAAAAGGGTAGTCAGTGGTGTTATTAGTTCTTCCCTTAGTTATTTTAGAATTCTGGGGTGAATCCCATCAGGCCCCATTGCTTTATCCACCTTCAGTTTTAAAAGTTCTTTCAGAACCCTTTCTTCTGTGAAAGGACTAATATCAACTATCCTATCCAGAGTGCTTCTATTAACTGGATTAGGTCTCTCCTCCTGCTTTTCCGTTGTGAATACTGAGCAGAAATATTCATTCAGTATCCCTGCTTTTTCACTGTCGCTCTCTGCTCAACCACCTTCCTCTTTATTCAGCCTCAATATCCCTGCCTTCATCATTCTTTGCTCTCTAATGTACCTATAAAAGGTTTTATCCCCCTTCTTAACCGAGTTGGCTATCTTTTCCTTTTTCCTAATTGAAGAAGTGAAAAACAAAACAAAGTAATAGTCTGCACTGGGTAATAATGTTATGCGCCATTTACAATTCCAAACAAACCAAAGTAAAACCACTGGTATATCAACTGAACACAACACGAAACACAGTAGTGCAAATACCTTGGTTGGGAGGTGGGTGAGTGATCAGCCAACTGCATGCAAAGAGCTTCAGATCGGCACTTTGGGACATATACTAACCCATCCTCAGAGAGCCATACATCACCAACTTTGCTAACAAATGTATTTGTTGATTTGATAACAATGTATAGAGCAATAGAAAAACAGATTTGAGGGCGGCAAGGCAACTCGGACAACAGGCACTGGCAAACTTATAAAGTAAAAAGCAAGCAAACAAAAAACCAGCAGCAGCAGATTGAGCTTAAACACTAACAGCCTCTCATCAGAGATAATACCATAAGCCAGCCCGCTGGTGCAGTGGTAGCACTACTGCTTGCGACGCCAATGACCCGGCTTTCAGAAATGTGCCTGGATCATTGGAAGGCTGGCCGAGGTTGGCGAGCCAAGCATCCCATAAATGCTCTCCACATCAGGAGAGGGAGGGTTGATGGCCTTCACTCTGCTACTGCCACCTGGGTGATCACAGGTGGCAGTGCAAGCAGAGACGAAGAACAGGGTGTTGATGCCGAAGCTGCGTGATGCATGCACATGTGTGTTTACTCGGCCCAGGGGATCGGTCAGCATCCAACAGTAAACCTAAGAAAACATCACCAGTCGCTGCGAGATGATGTCCACCCCTCATCACAGGCTCTCCACCGCTGACTGATGCGCTCCTCTCCAGGTCAACACTGACCAAGTCTTCGTCGTAAGTAAGGGGCCTGTCTCCATGGCCACACCCGGGGGGGGTAAGGAGATGGTGGAAAGTCCCCGAGAAGGCAGGTGAGGTGGTTGGGTGTGTGGGCAGGACCAATGGGGGCCGACTGGCATGAGGGACAATAAAGGATAGTAAATTAAAAAAAAGATAATAACCATACATCAGGAGCACTATGAAAAGTTTCAAACTTACAAGTTTATTTATTTTATTTATTTAGCTTTTGTTTATTGGGTAAGTGCACTAGGCAGAAACACTGCCTATTTTCAGGCATGACCCAGGAAAGTACAACACTGGTAGCAGGACAGGCAACAGTATAAGTATAACAATGTACATAACAGGTAGCAATACAGGCAGCAGTACAGGTATTACAAAGAACTATGGATAATTTAGAACAATTAGTGATTACACAGAACATTAAAGGAGATACAAGAACTTGTTCTCTGGTGCAGGGGTGGTCAATCATCTGGACTGGAGAGGAGACGAAAAAAATTAAGAGAGCTGATACCTCTTGCCTTGTCTTCGAATCTCCCAGTTTCTTTCCTTCTCAGTCAATTCTCCTTGTTAGCAGGATGCCAATCACATGCTGAAAGTAACAGAGACAGATCCCAACCCAGAGCACACCTTTTGAACTGCCCATAGCAGCCATCGCCTTAACAACATCACATATATGCTGACCAATAGAAGCTATCACACCGGTCCAAGGAGTCCATCCTCTCTCTCTTCCAGTGTCAACCCTCCCACCCCCCATAACAACTGACTACATGCGCACTAGCTGAGATGAGGGAGGGAGTCAGTTTACCTGGGCTGGTCTGAGGCAAGTTTGTTTCTTTGTCACACCGCAGCACTACTAAGCTGCCACCGTCCTCCTGGATGTATGTTCCTCGCTGTAGCCTGTATATGATACAAATGTACTTGGCCCCAACACATGCAGACACTGGTGCTGGCTGTTAGAGTTATGCTAAGTTGAACTTCAGCCTTCTCTGTGGTGCCGGCGCCCCCGTGATGCATGATAACTCTGAGACAGCCAGGTGAGAAAACAACACTAAGAGTCCTCCTAGACATAAATTCTCTCTTTGTTTGCTGTTTGCAGCCCCCACCCACCCCATCCATACGCACTATATGTTTTAGTACACACCGTGGGGTGGCGTGGGGGGGGGGCGCTCAACATTTTCGGGTATTTGATCTGGCTAGTCTGACCCAGTCTGAAAATCCTGCTGTTGGTCAGGTAGGCCGTTGTGTTTATCTACAGCAGGTAAGTGATCAGTTGCTCAAAAAATAATTTCTCTAGGATTTTAGCAGGCACAGGGAGTACTAAAACTGGCCTGTAGTCAAGGTACCAGTTTTCTCATCACCCTCGAAGGTGGGAGTTACTGCTGCTATTATCCAGACCTATGGAATAACCTTTGGAATTGATGGATAAGTTGAAGATGCATGTCAGCGGCTTGGTAGCCAAGTCTGCAGACACTATGGCTATTTGGAGGGAGTATGACCTGGTCCAGACCCTTTTTTTTCTTTTAGGTTTGCAAGGAATTTTATGGACCTCTCCTTCAGTTATGGTGAAGAAGTTAAAAGGGGTCCTATCAAGAATTCTAGTGCTAGAGTCAGGGGCCAGGGAACTGCTCATCTTGTTACAAGAAGCCATTCTAGATGGCAGCATCACCGATCGTGAGTTTAAATATATATGGAAGGAATACCCAGCTACAGCTACTCTTTTATATCCTTCCCAAGGTACGTAAGAACACCAGGGACCCACCAAGGTGACCGATAGTATCAGGGATTGGTTCCCTGACAGAAAATGTGGGAAGATTTATTGACTTCTTTTTACAACAGTGTGCACGTCTATCACCATTCTACTTAAAAGATATTAGTAATGTATTAAGGAAATCTGAGAACTTTCAGTGGCAAAATATCTACCACTGGGTGGGCATTAATGTCTCAATCAGACATCACCAGGGGGGTAAGAGCATGAAGAAGAATAATCAGAATTTATATAGCGCTTTCCACACACAGTGTATCCCAAAGTACTTTACAAGCAATGCTAGACTGGTAGTGAAGTGACTGAATGTGTAGTGGCGGCCATATCGCACATCAACACCCACACACAGCCTGGACAATTGCATGAACCGATTTATGGAGGGGAATGTTGGCCAGGACACCGGGAATGTCCCCTAGTCTTTGCAAAGAATGCCCTGGGTTCTTTTACTTCCACCTGGACACCTACCAGGACACCACCAGGATTGGTAGAAGGGACCTCGGTTTAATGTCTCATCCAAAGGATGGCACATCCCAGCAATACAGCACCCCCCAGTACTGCACTTGGATGCCAGCATTTTAGGTGCAAGTCCAATCCTAGTATGGTTGGGAACCCATGATCTTCTGGTCCAGTGGCATATGTGCTACCAGCAGAGCCACACTGATACCATGCAGACATTTTCTGCAAACAAAACACCATGAAAAAGATCAAATGCCACTAGAATTTGTACTCAGGGCACTAGAATTCATATTGGAGCACAACAGCTTTGAATTCGAAGACAGAAATTTCATCCAGACATGTAGGCTGGCCATGGGGCAGCCACTGCAATGTCTTATGCAAATCTTTTTCTGGGTATGTAGGAGGTGGAACTAGTGCTTCATCAGAAAATCAACACCTTCTATTTGGGCCTGGTTTAGGTTTACTGATAACGTGATACACGTGTGGGATGACAATCCACTAGGAATTGAGGCTTTCATGTCGTGGTTAAATATCAATGATTCAAACTTAAAAGTCACACTCACAGCAAGTCAGAACTTGCCAAACATTTTAGATATCAAATTATCTAGTAATGAAATAGGAATAGAGAACATTGTGGAAACCAAATGCTTCAGGAAGGAGACCACAATCAACTCTGTCCTACAGGCACAGAATAAGCATCCAAGGGCATTTAAGGATTCAATACCCTTATAGTCAATTTTTAAGGCTGAGATGTAATTGCAGCTCTCTAAGCAGTTTGTGAACAAACTAAGGCGCTTGAAAATAGTTACTAGCGAGATCTTTGAAGACGGCCAAGTACTTGGATAGTCATGAATTACTGTACAGTAACATCAGTCACAGTTCTAGAAACAAGAAAACAGATTTTAGTCTTGTGAAAGTTATCATAGAGTTCAGTAACATAGCTGGGAAAATTGGCAACAGTTCACAAAAACTGGCCCATATTATTGGAAGATGAGAATGATGCCAGAGCAGTGGGAAAGAAACCACGGATTTCATTTAGGAAGTCGACTAGCCCGTGGGGTTCCCTGGTCCACAGCTGCTTTGAATCAGAGTCTGTACAAAACCCTGAAAATTGAGCCAACCCACTGGTGCAGCAGTAGTACTACTGCTCACGATGCCGACAACCCGGGTTCAGAAGCAAACCTGAGCATTGGAGGGACGGCTGGGGGAGGAGTATGGGGAAGCTGCCGGTGCCTGCATGACTCTAAGCGTAGGCTGGGGGTCTGACAGATGTGTTGAGAGGCATGCTGGCTGTCTACTGTTCTTATGCTTCGGCATCACTGCATGTCACATCTCTCTTAATGAAACACTGAAAAATGCTGGATGAGCACAATGCCACCCACCTTGCCCCACCACACAGTCAACCTGTGGCACCTCCCCTGACACTGGATATGGCATCCAATGGGGTGAGAGAGGAGGCCAGGAGGCCCTGCCCTTGGTGGGGGGGGGGCTAGTCAGGGAGGAACACTGGGTGAGGGTAAGCCCCTGGGCATGCTGATGGGGTAAATAAGGGGGCAGGGCTGAAAGGGGAACCATTCCGGGAGGGGAGGAAGAAAACCCTGGTAATTGGCTTCCAAAGAAACCGAATGGGTTTCATAAGTGCCACAACTGTAATGTGTGCACTTATGCTTTACCTGGGAAAACCTTTACTTATCCATAGGGTTGCCACATATCAGGTTTTTTTTTTTAACCTGGTAATCCCATTTTCAGGGTCCCTATTTTGTAATCTGGTTTTGCTCAAAGATAGGTTTTTCAGCCATTTTGAGTGCTCACATACTCTTAAAACAGAATTTGTCATATCTTTCATTGTTTCACATGCATGTCCAGGTTCCAGACCAGTTTTGTTTTCAATAGCCCTTTCTTTGTAAAAGCAGTCAACCTGGGAGGAGTAAAGTATGGCCATTAAGACCATTAGTATATACTTAAACCTAATATTTTCCACTCTGTATCTTAAAGCTGTGCAAAAAGTCTGACCCTGCTTTTCTGTACCGTGAAAGATAGTTCTATTCCACTTTCATTTGCTGGGAAAATTTTCCAACTCTAACAGAATTTAAGCATTTATTTTCTTCCCCTCAAGAAAAGCTGTATGATTACTTCTTTTGGCTTTAAAATAGTACTGTGAACATGAAAATGAATTCGATCCAGAAAATAGTACACATTGGAAACAATTTATTATAGATCCCTGTATACTATTTACAATACTTCCCTTGCTCCCAAAGATCACATCTGTAAATTAGATACATAGATACTTAGACAGTGTTGGCAGATAAGGGCCTATGGCACACCCAGTCTGCCCAGTTGAGCTTATAAATTCAGTTTATGTTTTCCTAGAAGACTGTTTCCCCTTACCCCTGACCTCCAGAATTCTTTTATATCTATCCCATGCATTCTTAAATCCCGTGATTGTTTCAGCCCCCACCTGGTCAATCCCCAGCACCCCAGGCTCGTTCCTGAACCAGGGTCGCTGGCATGACAAAAGGTAATGCATCCAGTGCCTCAGCCTTTTATGCCACTGGGCCACCTACTAATGTTATTTCTTTGCCAAACTGTAATTTAATTACATCAACAATTATGAGCACATAAGCAATTGAAATGGACCAGATAGATACATAGACAGTGTCGGCAGATAAGGGCCTATGGCCGACCCAGTCTGCCCATTTGAGCTTGTAAGTTCAGTTTATGTTTTCCTAGAAGTCTGTTGCCCCTTACCCCTGACCTCTAGAATTCCTTTATGTCTATCCCATGCATTCTTAAATCCCGTGATTGTTTCAGCCCCCACCACTTCCTCTGGCAGGGTGTTCCACTTGTCCACCACCCGTTCTGTGAAGAAATTCTTCCTCATGTTTCCTCTGAATCATCCTCCTCCAACTTCATCCCATGCCTCTAGTCCTGGAACATCTTTTTCGCTAAAATAGTGCATTCCTGCACCTGTTCCTCCCTGTAAGATACTTGTATGTCTCTATCATCCTCTCTCTTGCCTCTCCTCCAGGAGTACATGTTCAGTTCCTTCAACCTGTCTTCATAGGACTTGTGATGCAATCCATGCACCATCTTTGTTGCCCTCCTCTGAACCTTCTCTACCCTGTCTATGTCCTTACGTAGGTATGGTCTCCAGAACTGTACACTGTGCTCAAGGTGGAGCCTCACTAAGTGTCTTGTATGCGGAATTATGACCTCCCTTTTCCTGCTGGTGATGCCCCTGCCTATACATCCCAGCATCCTATTTGCTTTACCTGCTGCCTTGTCACACTGTTTCCCTACCTTGAGGTCATCAGAGATGATAACCCCAAGATCCCTTTCCTGCTTGGTGCATGCTATATCCTCACCCCCAACTGATATATTGTGCCAGGGTTTTTGTGCCCCATATGCATTATCTTGCACTTCTTTGCATTGAATTTCAACTGCCAAACCCCTGACCATTCTTCAAGTTTCTGCCCGTCCCTTCTTATTCTGTCTACACCCTCTGGTGTGTCTGCTCTGTTACAGAGCTTTGTGTCATCAGTGAACAGTGAAATTCTGCCTTCTAGGTCCTGCGCAATGTCACTGATGAAGATGTTGAATAGGACCGGTCCCAGCACTGATCCCTGTGGTACCCCACTGGTCACTCTTCCCTCTGTGGAGTGACAGCCATTTACCACCACCCTCTGTGTCCTGCCACCCAGTCAGTTGCCTACCCACCACACTACTGTCCTGCCCACACCCATATTCCCCAGTTTGTGCAATAGTCTTCTATGTGGCACTGTGTCAAAGGCCTTGCTGAAGTCCAGATAGGCCATGTCCACTGCCCTCCCCTGATCCATCTCCCTAGTCACCCAGTCAAAAAATTCAACAAGGCTGGTCTGACGTGACCTCCCCCTGGTGAAACCATGCTGCCTTGGGTCCTGTAGTCCATTGACAACCAGATGTTCCACCAATCTCTCCTTTAGTAGTGCTCCCTTGATCTTCCCCACTATCGAGGTGAGGCTGACTGGTCTGTAGTTCCCTGCTTCCTCTTTGTTCCCACTTTTGTATAAGGGGACTGCATCTGCTGTCCTCCAGTTTTTGGGTAAAAATATTTCTTTTATTTCTGTATGTTTACCACATAAAACAATTTCAATAAATAAATATCTGGGAAGAACCAAGAAAAGTAAATTTAACAGATACAAGCCTGTTAACATTTTTATTGAACTGCTGGTTTAAGTATTGTCTTTTACTGCTCCACTAAAGTCTTCACTGACATAACAAATGACTTTCCAGGAAGGCAATGCACAATCAGTCATGGCAAGGGGTGGAGTTTAAGGTGTAGTTTAGTATCCAGTTTTTCCGTCATCCAAAAGGGGCAACCTTACCCACGAGATAATATCAAGGTTGTTCAAATCAAGGAATTCATGAGCTGTAATACCAGTTTTGTGGTTTACATACTCTGATGCTTATGTAATCTAGTTTATTTATTTATTTTTATTTATTTAGATTTTGGTGACCGTGTAAACCCACTGAGACCAGAGGTCCCTTTTTCAGGGGCGACCCAGAATTAGTTACAGCAATTACATACATTGGAATTAATATACAATAGTTACAGTTGATACATACAGTGGAACAGGTAAAAAGCACTAACAGGGGAACATCAGGTTCACAAGGTATTAGACAGGTACACAGTACATTTGACAAATTTTGCTTAAGGGTTACATGGGAGAAAAGAAATGGCAGTAGTAATGAGGCAAGTCAAGCATGTCAGTAAGTCTAGTCAGGGGGACAGTGAGTACAACCACAGAGACTAAATTCCAGAAGGTATACTTTGAGGCCTGACTTAAATCCTTGGAGAGTAGGTTTATCAACCAGATGTGCTGGGAGGGCATTCCATAAGTGGGGAGCAGCATACTGAAAAGATCACTTAGAAACCTAGAAACATAGACTTTGATGGCAGATAAGGACCACCTGGCCCACCCAGTCTACCCATTTCCCTTCCTACTGGATAAGCCGCAGATTCTAGTTAACCAACAGTCTACTTCCTGCAACCCCCCACTACAATTGCCTTATGTCTGTCCCATGCATGTTTGAATTCCCCCACTGTTTTAGACCCAACAACCTCCCCAGGAAGGCGGTTCCATGCATCCACCACTCTCTCTGTGAAAAAAAATTTCCTCACATTACCCTTGAGCCGTCCCCCCTCTATCTTTAAATTGTGCCCCCTTGTTCTTACACATCTCTTTTTTGAAAGATGCTACCCTCCTGGACTTTGTTCTTACACATCTCTTTTTTTTGAAAGATGCTACCCTCCTGGATTTTGTTGATTTCCTTGAGGTACTTAAAAGTTTCTATCATGTCTCCCCATCCCTCCTTTCATCAAGGGTATACATATTAAGCTCTCTCAGTCTCTCTTCATATGGTTTCTGATGCAGACCCTGCACCATTTTAGTTGCCCTCCTCTGGTCTGCTTCCATCCTGTATGTCCTTGCGTAGATGGGGTCTCCAAAACTGCACACAGTATTCCAGATGAGGTCTCACCAACTGTCTGTACAGAGGGATAACCACTTCCCTTTTTCTACTTGTGATGCCCCGTTCTATGCATCTCAGTATCCCCCTGGCTCTCCTTACTGATTTCTCACATTGCTTACCCACCTTTAGGTCATCTGATACGACTACCCCCAAGTCACTTTCCATTTTTGTTGGTGTTAGTACCTCCCCTGCTATTGTGTACTCCTCTCCTGGGATTTTGTTTCCCAGGTGCATTACTTTGCACTTCTTTGCATTGAATCTAAGTTGCCATATGCCTGACCATTCCTCCAACCTTGCCAAGTCCCTTCTCATCCTTTCTACCCCCCCTTGTGTATCAACTCTGTTACAGATCTTTGTGTCATCTGCAAAGAGGCCTACCTTTCCCTCTAGACCCTCTGCAATGTCACCTATAAAGATGTTAAAGAGGACTGGACCCAGTACTGAGTCCTGAGGTACTCCACTAGTAACCCCCCTTACTTCAGAATGTGTTCCATTCACTATTACCTTCTGTGTCCTGTTGTCCAGCCAGTTTGCTACCCAGGCTACCACCCTGGAACCCACTCCCAGGCTGGCTAACTTGATTATTAGTCTTTTGTGCGGGACTGTGTCACATGCCTTGCTAAAGTCTAGGTAGGCCATATCCACAGCCCCTCCCTGGTCTATTTGGTCACCCAGTCAAAAAAATCTATTAGATTCGTCTGACATGACCTTCCTGCTGTAAATCCATGCTGCTTTGGGTCCTGTGCCCCACTGGCCTCTAGGTACTCAACAATTCTTTCTTTCAGAAGTGATTCCATCATTTTCCCTACCACTGAGGTCAAACTTACAAGTCTGTAGTTTCCTGCTTCTGCCTTGCTCCCACTTTTGTGAAGGGGCATCACATCTGCCCTCCTCCAGTCCTCAGGTACCACACCATCCTCCCATGATTTGTTAAAAAGTGTGGTCAGTGGTGTCACTAGGTCCTCCCTTAGTTCTTTTAGGATTCTGGGGTGAATCCCGTCTGGCCCCATTGCTTTGTCCATCTTGAGTTTCAGGAGTTCTTTCAGGACTCTTTCTTCTGTAAATGGACTGGTGTCAACCCCCCTACCCAGAGCGCTTCTGTTGTCTGGTTTAGGTAACTCCTCCTCATCTTCTTTTGTGAATACCGAGCAAAAGTATTCATTCAGTATCTCTGCCTTTTCACTGTCTCCCTCTGCCCACCTCCCCTCTCCTTTATTAATCTTCACTATTCCTCCCTTAACCTTTCTATGCTCCCTAATGTACCTATAGAAGGTTTTATCCCCCTTCTTAACTGAGTTGGCTATTTTTTCCTCGGTTTGGGCCTTTGCTATTCTGACTGCCTTCCCCACTTCTTTCTGCTTTAATTGATACAGTTCCCTGTCATGCTCCTTCTGTGATTCCTTGTACTTTTTGAATGCAGCCTTTTTCTCCTTAACCTTCCCTGCCACCTCTTTTGAGAACCATAGTATTTTTTTACTCCGCTTTGTTTTCTTTATTTGTTTTACACAAAGGCTTGTTGCCTCTATGATAGCAGTTTTGATTTTTCTCCATTGTTCTTCCACGCCTCCTTTTGGCCATTTGCTAGTGCATTCCTCAGGTATTCACCCATTTTGCCAAAGTCGGCCCTTCTAAAGTCCAGTATCCTTGTTTTTGTATGGCTTGTCTCCATGGTTGTGCTTATTGTAAGCCTACCGTGCAGTGTCACTTGTTCCCGAGATGTCTACTGACTTCTAAATTTGTGATCCTCTCCATTTGAGAGTACCAGGTCTAGTATTGCTCCCTCCGAGTGGGTTCCAACACTAGCTGTCTAAGGCCTGCCCCCTACAGGGCATCCAGAATGACCCTGCTCTTGGATGTGACTGCAGTACTTGTCACCCAGTTAACATCTGGCATATTCAGGTCCCGCATCAACAGTATCTCCCCCTTTTCAGCCATTTTGAGAATGTCGTCCATCATTTTCTTGTCCGTTTCCTCTCCTTGAGACGGGGGTCTGTATACAACCCCTGTGCGGATTGTGATGCCATTCCCTGTCTCCAAGGTGACCCAGAGTGCCTCTTGTCCTCCCTCTTTACTTTTTAGTTCTGTAGCTTTGATCCCTTCCCTTACGTATAGAGCTTATCATGGTTAGTGCAAATCCGAGGGATGTCGAGGGGACGGCCTGCCGAGGATCGCACGGCACTGCATTTTAGAAGAGAGCAGCCCTTTCAGGTGGGAGGAGGGCCGAGGGTGGTGAATTTATAGGCCAAACAAACAGAGGGATAGGCCAGCTTGTGCCGCATGGAGGGCCAGTGGAGGTCCGCGAGGACCTTGCAGTGGTGCTTCCTGGGGGAGGAGTTAGTAGCAAAGCGTGCCAGCCTGTGATACAGTATGGTAAGTTTGCTTAACTCCTTCTTCCGGAGAAACTGAAGCAGGGGGGCCCCATATAGGATGGAGGGGAGAAGACTGCAACTGGCAACGGCTCTCCGTGCTTCACTAGTAACAGAGTTGCCCAGTTGGAACAGGAGTCCAAGCCTCTGGTGGATGGACCTGGTTAGGGAGTCGATGTAGGGTTTATAGGACAGCTCCTGGTCCAGGAGGATCCCAAGGTACTTGATCCTGTCAATGACCTCAACTCTCTTCCCTTGGGCAGTGTACAGCTGGAGTAGTTCACATCTGTCAGTACCCAGACGTCTGGTCCCCAACAGAACAGCCTTAGTTTTATCTTTATTCAGCACAAGCGAGTTGGAGGAGAACCAGGCTTCAAGGGCAGAGAGACTGGCCTGAAACTTTGCAGAGATGACGCTAGGTAGCAGGTCGCTACAGTAGACAACGGTGTCATCTGCATAAAGGATGAGGTTGCTCAGCCCGCAGACCCCCTTAATGTCGTTCATAAAGAGGGTGAATAGCAGGGGACCTAGGATTTAGTTTACATGAGTAATGGGTAGGACCATCTGTAGCTTGACAGTATGGAGCCAAGAGCTGTAGATCAAGTATGGTCTGCAGTAATAATGCAGGCAGGGAAAAATGGGCAGACTGGGTGGGCCAATTGATCCTTATCTGCCATCAGAATCCATGTTTCTATGTTTCAGAAGCATATAATAAGGGATCATACTAAGGACAACAAGGACCAAAAAGGATAATTGCCCATCAAGCTAGTAGAATTACACATAGTAGGTAAAGGCTTTGTTTCTTCTTAAAAAAATCATCCAGCCTATTTTTAAATGTATTTTTATTCTGATTGACAATTAACTGCCATAGGCAATTTATTCCATGGACCGACAATTCTTTGTGATAAATAGTAGGCCCTTTTTTGTGTAAAATTTGCTCCTCATCAATTGGAGTGGGCGGCCTCTAGTATTAACTGATATTTGTTAGAATTCAAGACCACTGTCTAATGTTAACTCTATGTTTTGTATAATGGCCCAAGTAAATAGAAGATCCCCTCCAAGTCTCCACTGTTCCAAAGACATTAAATTGAATTTGTGAAGCATTTCCTCATAGGTAAGAGTTTTGTCTAGGCAAATTGTTTTTGTAACTCTTCTTTGAAGTTTTTCAATTCTACTTATGTCCTTCTGTTTAAAAGTGCTCCATAACTGATAAACATAGTCGAAGCAAGGTCTAACATAGACCTGATAGCGTGATAACAGGATATATGGGTCTCTAGAAATTATATTGTGCCTAATTGCCCACCAAATTCTATTAGCTTTACTAATGGTGTTTGTAATGTGTAGATCAAAATTTAAATTGGAGTCTATAGTTATACCAAGATCTCTAATTTTCCTTATTAACTAATACTTCATTGAACAAGTAATACTGGTCTCTTGGATTGGGTTTACCTACATGTATAACACAACATTTAGAGGTGCTAAACTTTAGGTTCCATTTAAGAGACCAGGCTTCCAAAATATGTAAATCCTTTTGGATAATCTCAAAATCTATAGATGTACCACAAATGTTAGAAAGTTTGCAATCAGCTGCATATTTTGAGATATTACTTTGAGTGTTAAGTGATAAATCAGAAATGAATATCTGAAAAATGGCAGGTGCCAAAACCGATCCTTGAGGGACTATACTTATCATAGGTAATTCAAGCTAATATGGACTTGCGTACATGGTGCTTGCAAGTAGTTTTATTTAAGACAAAATTTAACATTGTCCCCAAATGCTAGATCTAAGTTTAGTTTAAAGGAATCCATGTTTGGATTATCCACTACTTCAGTTGGAAGATGATTCCACTTCCATAACTTCTGCTCCATAGCTAATTTTAAACTAGACACTCCATTAGAATGCTGCTTTGCTGAAAAACATGGATCAGATCCAAAGCAGCAAGTTCATAGGGATAGTAGTGGTCCCACCCCCCCGGGGGGGGGGGGAGTCAGGCCTTCATTATTTATTTTTTTGGAAGTACACCTTTTAAGTATGCAGTCCCTATAGGATGGCTGGCTATCTCTCCCTGGGCTACGGTACAGATATGACACACTGATGAGTCCAAATGAGGACGAAACATGTGTCTGTGTCTGCTGTTCTCAGCCTTTGCTGATTGTATTGTGAGGCCTTCTGGCACCATACAATACTGCTTAAAGATGAGCCAGTCCAAATTAATTCATGGACATTTGCATATGTTTCCCATGATGCTTTGCATTATTGGGGTATGTGCAATTTGTGTTTTCTTTAAAATTTGACTGTATGGCCCATATCCCCCGGGATAACCCTTGCTCCAGTGCATTTGCTCTGGGGTTCTTTTGTTGATCTTTTCTCTCTCTACTTTGGGCTGTCCATGACTCAAACCAATAAGATCCCCTACAGGGTGGCTGGCTATCTCTCCCTAGGCTGAGGTATGGATATGGCACACTGATGAGTCCAGATGAGGACAAAACACGTGTCTGTGTCTGCTTTTCTCAGCCTTTGCTGACTGTATTGTGAAGTGTTCTGGCACCATACAATTCTGCTTAAAGTTGAGCCAGTCCAAATTAATTAATGGGCATTTGCATATGCTTCCCATGATGCTCTGCCTCATTGGGGTATGTGCAATTTGTGTCCCCTTTAAGTATAAGTGCTCTTTTACAAAGGTTCCACGTCATAAGACAATTACAGTGATTTAAAATATGAGACTACAGATCCATAAGAGCAATAACAAAAGCAGTTCACATAGGAGTATTGTCAAGATCCTCACGTGCACAGTAAATGATTTCACATTGTTGCAAAACAAATGCGCAAGAGCAGGAGTAGCTACAGAGGGACACTGTCAAGGGCAGAACAAGCAGAAAAGCATACTTTTAAAGGGACACTGTCAACCCTTTTTGCATCATACTGTTTCTAGTTGAAAATCCACATTTGATGATTACTTACCTTCTCTAAAATTCATTGGTATTGCTGGTGGTATAATCTGCCTCCTACCTTAGTAGAACTGAAATGCATGGTAATTATGTAATCATATCCAACCTTTTGTTTCAAATCCTTGATCTGCTCTTATTGCTCACTCCCTGAGCATTACAAACACCCACAAGCAGTGCAATCACTCATGAAATAGTCTCCTGTGCTTTCAATGCATCTTTGGCAGCTAGGCTGTGCTAGGGGTGTTCCCAAGTCCAGGAAAAATGCAGTGGGAGTTGATTAAAGAATGTAAACAAGCACATTTTGGTGTAGTAACACCAGTATGGTGGGCAGTCTGTTTTTCACTTTTAAAAAGAGAAAAGGAATCAGAATCAAACTTCCAGCCACATCAGCACATTCTACAGAAGGCGAACAATCATAAAATGTTTTTTAAAAACTGGTGCCATTTTGAGGCCTAAAGGGGTTGGCTGTGTCCCTTTAAATAACAAATGATTACAAGCTGTCAGGCATCAGTTAAAACAGTTACATAAGGAACAGAGTGAGAGAGAGAGCCTTTCTTAGCGCCCTCTTAAATTGGGCCAATTTAAGGAAGGTCAACAGGGGTTCAGGCAGTTCATTCAGCCACAGTGGGGCTCTAATGGCGAAGGAGTGCATGCCCTGGCTTGTCCTACGGAAGGGTACTGAAAGAGCATTTCTAGCCACACGCCTGGTAGCATAGTGTTTTTTTGGGGAGGGGGGACTGCTGAGCATGGAGCAGCAACTTGAAGAAACTCTGCATTATCGGAGGAAATTGCTGAAAATTAATAGAAATGCGACTATGCAAGGCTTCAACACTTATTTCACAGCAATCAGTCGACGGTACAAGTTACACCGATTCTAGTACTACTAAATTGTCTGCCTTTCTGGCCGCAGAAGATACTATGGGGCAAACGAATAAGCAGGCAGGTGCTGGGAGTGAAGAAATCTGGAGAAAGGAACCCCGTGCGGGGCCCAGCAAGGGAGATCAACCACCTGCCCTGGACAGTGATCCATCGCAACCAACTAATGCTGCCCAACTGTGTGCTATTCAATCTCTTAGTTTAGTTTAGTTTATTGTTCTAGGAATTACTACCTTTGAGCCAGAGGCTCTTTTACAAAGGTTCCACGTCAATTAGGTACAGTACAAAAGGTTACATAGATAACACAACAATTTGTGTTGTGTCAAGAGCAAGAAAACATATACAAATACATATCAAATCATTTGCGTAAAAGGACATGAGATATCAATAATCACATTATTATTATTACAAGAAAGAGGTCATGCCAGATTAGGAGAAACAAATAGGGAAAAAGTCCAGAACAGAGAGGGTAAGTGAAAGGTGTGGGGAGCAGACAATAGCAGGAGAAAAGGTTTCCCAAACATGTCTTTGTCAAATAACGGAACAGGGTGGGTAGTGAGAAAATAGGAGGTTTAATCAGGGCAGTCACAGGAGCTGGAGGTGGCAAGGTGAGAGAACAGCCTTGATTTGAAAATACCTAGAGAGGTGGAGGCAGTAATATGACTGCTGAGGGCATTTAGCCAGCTGGGGGCACGATAGGCAAATGATCTTTGTTCCTGAGAAGTCCGGCATGGGGTGACTTGGAGAGGCTGGTGTTCTGATCTTCTGGTAAAACGGGTGCTAGCGCTCGGGCATAACAGGTCTTGGATACAGGGTGGAGTGAGGCCCAGAGTGGATTTTTTCGTCATCAGGCAGGTAAGGTACTTTATCCGGTTTGAGAGCTGCAACCAACCTGAGTCAGCATAGAGTTCACATGTGTGGGTCCGTCGATGTGCACCAGTGAGCAGCCGATAGACCTTATTTAGGGATGTTGTAATGCGACTAAGTGCTGTAGTAGTGGCAGATCCGTATATAACTAAGCCATAGTCAACGACTGAGATGATAGAGGATTGGATGGCAATCCTCAGTGCAGAATGGTTAAGGAGCTGTCGGTTCCGATACAGAATCCCAATTCGCTGATTAATAGTTTTTGCTGTACTATCAATGTGACTTGCCTTTTAAAGGTTAGGCCTTGATCAAAGTTGATTCCAAGATATTTGAAAATTGGCACTTGTTCAAGGGTATTTCCCAGGTATGTATTAATGGTGAGTGGGACTTGCCGTTTCTTGTTTTGCGGGTTAGAGAAGAGCATGGATTTAGTTTTTTTGTGGTTTAGAACCAGCTTATGTTCAAGGAACCATATCTCAACTTTGGAAAAAGCATGCTGAAGGTTGAGGCATAAGAGGTTCGAATCTTTATGAGTGGCAAGAATCACGGCATCGTCGGCATAGAGGATAATTTGTTCAGAGCAGGATTTGGGGAGGGAGTTTAGGAAAAGGCTGAAAAGGAGGGGGCCCAGGATGGATCCCTGGGGAACTTCTGAGCGAACCGGTTTTGAGTCTGAGAGAACTCCAGCTGCTTTTACAGATTGAGAGCGCTGAGCAAGGTAATTTTTTACCCAGTCACCAGGACCCCGTGAGAGCCCTAGGGATAGTAGTTGTTTGATAAGTAGGCCATGGTGTACTGTATCAAATGCCTTGGTTAAGTCAATGTAGACTGCTCCAGTTAGGTTTCCTTTGTCCATGGCATTGTGGATTGCTCCTGAGAATTCAAGTAGGGCAGTCGATGTGCTGTGCCCTTTCCTAAATCCATGCTGCTGAGTGCATAGGATGTTGTGCTTTTCCAGGTAGTCTGAAAGTTGATCCGCCACCAAGCGTTCAAGGGCCTTAGAGAGGTGGTAGTATTGATATCGGGCGATAGTTACCAGGCAGTGACTTAACACCACTTTTGTGCACGAGTGACAACTGCAGCCTTCCATTTCCTAGGGAATTGGCTGCAGCAGAGGAGAGATTGAAAATTTTTGTGAGGGGAGCAGTACTTCCTCCAGAGTGAGGGACAGAAGTTTAAGGTCAATAGTGTCGCTGCTTGCTCGGGACTTAGAAATGGCCTTCTTTACATATTTATAGACTTCATGTGCCTTTACTAGTTTGAAATGGAAGGGTGGTTTGGTTGGAGAGGCAGTAGTAGAAGTAGAAACTGGAGGGTCAGCATCAGTGAAGAAATCAGATGACAGGACACCACTAAGGTCCGTGAAGGTATCATTTAGGGTGTTTGCAATGATCTCTGGGTCTAATGTAGTGGTTCCATCCACATTCATTATTGTAGGAGAGGATTTGGACTGCTAACCCATGATATTTCTTATGTTGTCCCAGAAGAATTTTCCTTCAACCCAGGAGTTGGAGAGGGCATTCTTGAAGTAGGAGCTCTTCATCAAGCGGATCTGTTTAGTACAGTGGTTGCGAGCCTGTTTATATTTTTGGATGTCCGACAGAGTGCCAGTAGCTCTTGCAGTGGCCCAGAGGTGATCCCTACTTTTGAGTTGTGCCAATAGCTTAGCCGTGAGCCAGGGATTTGTGAGTGCTTTGATTTTGCGCTTTTTTACTGGTGCATAGGTGTCACAGGCAGTGTTGAAAGTAGTAATAAAGTAATCAAGGGCTAGGTCAACATCTTGAGTTTTGTAAATCAAGGACCAGTCTATCTGCCTAAGACAGGTCTTGAGATGAGTAAGGTTGCCATAAGGTAGGACTCTGCTATAGATGGTTTTGGAGGCGGCTTATGAAACTTATTTGTCCAGGTACATATTATTGAAGTGATCACTGGCGAGTCAGGAGAACACTACATTGGTTATATGGGTAGGGTGGCTGGTAAGGATCCAGTCAATGAGGGTGCTGGTCCCTGATTTGTAGTTTTTCCTGGTAGGGGAGTTTACCACTTGTGTTAAATTTGCTGCTAGGATAGCATCTTTGTTTGACCCTGCATCAGGAGCAAGCCAATTTATATTAAAGTCCCCAAGGAGAAGGAGTTCGATGTCAGAAGGTTGTGTACTTATGAACTCGAGGACAGCCTGTAGGCCGGAATCAGGATCTTTTGGTGGGATATAAACACATGGCAGATTTTCAAGAACAATTAAAAATCAATGGAAAATAAAAATTCTATTTATTTTAGTCTTTGGTAACCGAGTAAGGCCCACTAGGCACAAGTGCCTGTTTTCAGGGGTGACCTGGGAGCACTGTGCGGTTAAGTGACTTGCTCAGAGTCACACAGTATGCAAGTGGAGATTGTGAGAATCAAACCCAGGGCTGGTCTACTGGATGTACCAAGCTTGTTCACAGCTCGCTACTCTAACCTCTAGGATATACTGCCAGGCCAATTAAAATCAATGGAAAATATCACTGGCTTGATCACGGCTGAAACACAGACTGCAAGTCAAACGGCTGCCCAAGCACTCACAGTCTCTACTGGACTGGCAAAGGAAAATGGCCCTTTGAGAAAAAGACTGGAGAAACTTGAAAACTCTGTTAAGGAAAGGAATGTTAAAGTCCTGGGATTACCTGAAGGAGCAGAACAGGATACACTGCAGAACTTTATTGCTGGTTGCCTGGCAGATCACTACCAGCTACCTACCCCTCCATCAGTGGTCAAATGCTACCGGATCACTCCTCAGGGAACCCGCAGCTGCAGACCAACAAATGTTCACCCACTCCAGACCATCTTGATTAAATTGGGGTCGGTTAGCGAGAGAGATGTCCTACTTCAAAAAGCCAAACAAAAAGGCCTGTTGTAATGGCAAGAGAGGCGCATACATTTCTTCCCCGACCTCAGTTTTGAAACGAGGCAAAGACGCAAAGGATTCGATGGGGTGCGTGTAAGACTGCGGCAGTTAGGGGTCCAACACCTTATGTTTATACCTGCTAGCCTTAAAGTAATTTATGGAGACAAGACATATCAATTCTCTGACACCAAAGATGAAGCCAAGTTTGTAGATAAAATGGAAAACGAATTCCAACAGCGGGACCAGGAATCCGAAAAGGAGTCTACCAATGACTGAAGGTGTGTTTTGAGCTGCAGACTGCAGAAAGTGTGAAGGTATGCCTTTGCTCAGTGCTGTATATAATTGACAAACTTTTCTTAGTTATTTCGAGACTTTGATTATGCAGCACATAAAAGAAATATTGGTCGGACTGAGCTTACTGCACGTATGCTATATGCCGTTCTCTTTCTTCGGGTGCTGCAGGAACTACACAATATGGTGGCAACTCGTGGTGAAGGCTACTCCTTCAAATTGCCAACACGTCTCTTGTTCTGGTAGAGGTAGAGGCAGTGGTGCAGGTGGCAGACAAGAAGTACAGGAACTTAGGCACTGGCAAATATGAAATGCAGAATGAATATCTTCAATCTGAAAGATAGCTGTGTGAAGGCATGTCTACCTGTTTAGACATTAGTAGATTCAGTTACAGATATTAAAGTGTTTCTACCAAAATAGTACTTGCGTACAAGTCAAGCGTTGTTATGGAAACCATGATTTCAGGTCACAAGGCCATAAATTGTCATTTTATTGCTGGTTTAAGATTTTCAGTTCCAGTGTCAGTGGGAAGAAGTACAGGAACTCTGTTCCTGCTGCAAAAAAGGTACAGGAACTGAGTTCCTGTGCGTTTCTGTTCACTTTCATCAATGGGTAGAGGAGCAGAATTTTGCACTGTTCAGAACTCTTAATTCAGCATAGGTGCACTCTGCCTCCCACAGCATAATGCTCCTCAAGGACTGAGAGACTACTGATGCGTCACATCCAGTATGTGGAAAGCTGAGAGCATGGTTAACATGAAAACCTCGGCTGATGTACTTTTAATTTTTGTTACTATCACGACTGTGGTCAGTTAAAAATGTTACAAACTTTTAACATGAAGTTTACTCAACACACCATATAATATGTTCAGTTCAACAATATAATACTGTTTCTGCTGTTGAGCTTGTGCATAGATATTATAAAAGCCTGTGTCTCAAGTTAATTCCACTGTACTATAGCAGTGGATAAAAGTGCTGATGTCCTGGATTTCGCAGGGTTATCTTTTCTAAGAGTTGCCTATTAATTTTAATACTCTATGAGGAATGTTGGGGAGCAAGCCTTACATAAGATGAGAGACATCAATGTGTTAAATTCAATGTTTAAATATCCCCTGTTCATGGCAGTGTAAGCTAATTAGTACAAATTATAGGATAAATATATTAGAAGATTACCCCTCTGTGTTGTAACAAGGTTTGGGGCAAACAGTTATTCTTACTGTCATAATGACGTATACTCGCTGATGTTATTGAGGTGTATAAAGTGTGAAAATGCCTACCTACAGAATTTTAAAGCTGTACTGATATGCAGAAAATTTTAAAAATAAAGTTTAAAAAAGAACAGTGGTTGAGGACTGTATGCAGCAGGTTTTGAACTGCAGGTGGGTTGAGGCCCAGGAGTACCTTTTTCCCAATCAGACATGTCCGGTATCTTCAACCAACAGCAAAGGCACTCACCACCTTATAAATAAAGCAGAACGCAGCTCAGCTTATAGAGAAGTGCCCGTTTTATTTAGCAGGTGAAGGTGCAGACACAGATCCTACACTCTGATGCGTTTTGGAAGACTTTCCTTTTTTTTAAAAAGTCTTTCTGAAAAAAGGAAAGGCTTCCAAAACACATCAAAGCGTAGGATCTGTCTGTACCCGCACCTGCTGAATAAAATGGGCACTTTTCTATAAGCTAAGAGCTGCGTTCTGCTTTATTTGTAAGGTGGTGAGTGCCTGATTTCTTTGCTGTTAGTTGTACTTCAATTATCATAGCACCCCAACCTATTGCATTGCCTTACTTGCGGAGGATGTCTGGTATCTTATTCTCTCTTGAAGGGGAAGCCATTTAAAAATAGAGGGAAGAGGTATGGGTGAGTCAGTCCACCCCAAGTACGAAACAACATGCCACTCTAAACTCTTTAAATCCCAACAAATCCAGCCCTGACGACTTTCATCCCAGACTCCTTCACCTCTCTGCCCTGGCTATCACCAACCCCCTAACCTACCTCTTCAACCTCTCCTTTTCATCCAGCAGGGTGCCCAAGGCTTGCAAGATGGCAAGAGTGATTCCACTCTACAGAGGTGGAGACCCTTCCCTTCCAGGTAATTAGTACAGCATCTCCCTCCTCCCTGCCCTTGCCAAACTGCATGAATCCCTTGTCCTCACCAGGATATCTGCCTACCTGTATGCCTCAGGATTCCTCTCACTTTTTCAATCCAGCTTCCGCAAACACCATTCAACCATATCATCCCTCCTTCGTGTCACAGACCATATTCACTCTGCTATGGACTGTGGCTATCTGACAGCTGCCATTTTCATGGACCTAGCAAAAGCTTTTGACTCAGTCTCCCAACCCCTCCTCATGAAGCGTACTGTGGCCATTCTGGACTCCCACATCATCAGCTTGTTCAGTTCGTACCTAGGCGACAGACAGCAATCAGTCCAGGAGTAAGGCCCTTTCTCTCCTCCCCTTCCAGTCTCCGCAGATGTACCCCAAGGATCCATCTTAGGTCCCATTTTATTCTCAGTCTTTATTAATGACCTACCCTTCATATGTTCTAACTCCCAGATACATATGTACACAGATGAAACCATCCTCTTCTCCTCCTCCGGCCCATCCATCTTGGACATCCACTCCCGCCCTCCAGCAAGACTTAAATAATGTCCAATCATGGTTCCTTGCAACCAAACTTAAAATTAACACTTCTGAGACAGTCACAATGTTATTCGGCACCTCAGATAAACTAGTCAAACTAGTCTTTACTCCACCTTTCGTCACTTTAGATGGCACTGCACTTATCCAGGTCCCCGCTTACAAATACCTTGGCATCTGACTTGACTCTAACCCAGATTTCACTACCCACATTGACGCCATCTCAGCTGAGCTCTATTCCAAACTCTATATCCTCTACCGGAACAAAAACTACTTCACCCTCCCAACCCATCGACAGCTAGTTACTAAGATGATCATCCCCATTTTCGACTATGCCGATGTCGTGTATGGCACATCCTCCACCTCGTCTTTCTCCAGACTTGACGCTCTGCTAAATTCATTTTGCCGCTTTGCATCCAACCCGCCCGCACCCATCACTGCAAATTCTACACCTCCCAAGGCATCCTACCACTATCCCACAGATGCTATATTAACGTGCTTACCCTCATCGCCAAATTCTGGTTTGGCAGCCCCCCCCATCTCACTGCCTCCTGCTCCCTCCTCCCCTACAACCTGCGCACCAGGGACTCCCTCTCCTTCTCGTTCCCAAATCCCCACTCATCAGCCGGACAGTCTGCTTTCTCTTATAGACTCTCATCCTTATGGAACCGTCTCTCTCCCATCCTCCAAAACTCCCCCACTCTCTTTTCAGTCAAACAATGCATACATCTCTTCCCTCCCCCCTCGTCCTCCTGCCACCCAATCTCCTCTCCTTTCTCATCGCTCCACCCCAACATTGAGGTGAGCAACCACTCTCCTTCCTAATGTCTCTCTCTCTCTCTCCTAAGCTCTGCTCACAGTGTTTTGCCTGGTATATACTGTACATATTTTTGCACCGTAGTTCATCTATTTTACCTAGCCATGTTCCTGCCATATCAATTGTCTAACTGTAATTTTCACCCTGCAGGTAAGTCACCGCTCTCCTTCCAAATGTCTATTTTACCCTTATATCCTGGTCGAAAACACTTTGCCTGTATATACTGTACAACACTTACACTGTAGTTCATCTATTTTTGCAATGTCTTTGTCCTGTTGTATCATTTGTATATTTTGCAATTTTAGTTCTTTTGTACTTCTTCCCCTGTCCCCAGGTTGCACCAGGAAATGAGGCTCTGCTCAGTCTGCCTTTACTGGTCACCAAAAGTTTAAATAAATAAAATTTAAAAATTATTTAATACCAGTCTGACCCTGTTGAGAACTCTGAGTCAGTGGCAGCTCCGGATATAAGTAGGCCATAGTCAAGTATCAGGAGGAATGTGCTGGAAACAGCAATTTGTTTAGCTTCTGGGGGTGAGGTTGTGTCGCTGCCTGTACAGGGCTCCTAGTCTTTTATTAACAGTACTAACAATGATAGCCACATGGGGCACAAAGGACAGTGTGTCGTCAGGGGTGACACCTAGGTATTTAAATGAGCCAACCTGATCCAGAGTAACCATTTTCTCATTAATTATAGTAAAGGGGAGGGGACCTTTTTCTTCGATAGTGGGACAGCAAACAACATGGTTTTGGTTTTCCTGTAGTTCAATATGAGTTTGTTAAGTCTGAACCATTTTCCAGTGACTCAAAGCTACACTGTAGGTCATGAGTGAGAATCTCCTGGTGTGGACTACTGGAGTAGAGAGAGTGCATGGATACACAAAGCTAGTTGTGACAAGCCCAAAGGTTTGAATAACCAATGGGGCTCTGTCATCCTGCCTGATGAGTGCAGAAACAACACTGGACTTTGTTCACCAGGGAAGGGTTGTCCTGGGTGGTGGCAACTGTCACAGAACTTTTTAAAGTTGGTGAAAGAAGAGACCATCTAGGTGCTGAATATATGCAAAGATTCCATAATTACTGACACGTAAGATGACTGTAAAATAAAATACTTCAGAAATAGCTCAACTTTGATTACTATGGACTGTGGTCTCCATCCCCTTTATTTTTTGGGACAGAGGACAGTCTAGGATAGTAGTCGAGTTTTTTTTTTTTTTTTAGGAATAAGCCAAATGTGGCAGCCAGCTGACTTTATCTATTGTTGTTCGATAAATGTCAACCATGAATGACCTGTAAAGATCACTAGCAACCTAAATCACTCTGAAAGTGCACTTCATAAACACTTACATAAACCATGCAATAGTTTCCTCATACTCCTATCCATTGATCCTAATTCATTTTCTGTATTGTCGTGATGACCTGATTAATGTCTTTGTTATTTTGATAATTTCCACCTTATCGTACAGTATATTAATCGTTTTAGTCTGGAACAGAGTATATTCTGCTAATTACTGTGTAATGTGATTGAATGGTGTTAACAGGAGCCAGCACCAAAGGGGTTACATTATAAACTAGGCCATCCTGGTGTGAAAAATGTTAAATAAATCATCAACTGAAGAGCTAGGCAGCATATATTCTGGACTGCAGTTACCCACTATACCCATGACATTTTGTGTTCAGTGTTGTGTTTTCCTGTAAGATTCCAAGGGGTTGCCACATTTTTCCAGGCACAGTGATCACAGTGAGGATTCACTTCGAAGCTGCGGGTACAATGTATATGAAATCCTGTTTACATGGAGGGTGCTTATCTAAATTGCCCACACCGAATCTAGCCACCTTTGGTTACTGTGATAACTCTGATGAAGCTCCATTAAACATGTTAAGTATAGTAACAGAAAAAGCAGCTCAGCAATATAGATATGAATGAATTGAATCTATATGTCCACAACTAAACAGGGCTTATGACAAACAACACTGCTGGACCTGGCTGACCTTATTATGGTAAAAGTAGAAGACAGCACAATACAGTTACTCACTTTCAAGAATAACAAGCAGAATGTCTATTCTTCTGACCACAAAAGGCAATGTAGCACAGCAGAACTAAAGTGGGAACTGTCTGAGCTTCCTCTCCTGTCTTGTGACAGTAGACTAGACTATTACTGAGAGTTACAGCTCTGCACTCATGCATACCAGTTAACGCTTGATAATTTAGAGTGTTGCAAATGTTCAGTTCGCCAGTGACGTTGCTGCAAAGTCAGAAACATAGCACTATGTGTAGTAGGGCAAAGTTCCTGACTTCACCCCACCTTTGCATGGCAAAGTTCTTAGAAAAACAAAAAGATTTCAGGCTGGTGTGATGGAGTCCGAAGGCTGAGGTGCAGGATGCAACACTTCACACCAGGCTGGGGACCCAAGTTCAGAAGCAGACTCAGACCACCAGGGGTACGGAGGATTGAGCATTAACTGACAGCTCTCTTCTCCCGGGGCGAGGGCTGTGTTGTACTGCTCCTGTTCTGTCACATGGAGGAGTGGCGGTGGGGCAGCAGTTGTGGCCAGAACGGAGGGTAGTTGGTGGCCAATGTGTGGTGTACGTGTGCCTCTACATACATGCGTATCTGTGCCCTTGCACACCACCGGTCATCATTGGGGAGAAAATGGAGGCTGAAAAACGAGCAGCAGGATAATGCCGCCCTGCTCCAGATGTGCAACAGGTATGGCCACAGCTGAATTGGGTCACTGGGAGGGGAGAGGATGGCGTCTTCCCTCTGACTCTACCACAGGGGTAATCCATGGGGGTTTGTCTGGATGGTAAGTCCTAGGGGAGATGTTTGCCATCCACGGGCAGATGGGAGAGCTGAAGGGAGCTAGCACCACCAGGAGATAAATACCTTCATAAAAAATAAAAATGTTTCTGATAAGAAAACACACCTGCCATCCATGTGTAGCATATTACCACCCCTTCCCACACTACCAGTTGATATAAGATGATGTTACCCCCCCCTCGCAGCACCCACCTTCCTCCTCAGTGGGCTCAGGGAGGGTAAGGGTGGTGGAACAGAGGCACACCCAGTCAGTTGTTCCACTCCACAATCCATACACCATTCTGGGGGAGCATAGTTCCCCTATGGATGCACCCGCAGAGGAGACTAAGGAGGGTGCAGACAACTGTCACAAGGAGGCCCTCAGGAAGGAGGCAGAGGGCACCACAGGAAAGGAAGCAGCTCCTGGTGGGGACTCAATTATTAGGGGATAGAACTGGGGGAGCAGGGAAAACTGAAGTAAAGTGCCTGCCTGGTGCCATGGCTTGGAGGGACAGGAAGCACATCCTTGGGATCACGAGAACAGTTGCACGGGAGTCTGAGCTGGACGTCATTGTCCACCTAGGGACAAATGACTTGGCTCATCATGAGATTAGAGCAGTGCAGAAGAACTTTGTAGAGCTGGGGAGGGGCTTAAGACAAGCAGCACACACAGTATCCTTCCCAGTGGTGTTGCCTGTCAGTGGCATGGGTGAGGCGAGGGTACTTTGCACCATGTAATTTAACGAATGGTTGAAAAAATGGTGTGGAGCACAGGGGTTTGGGTTTGGCTTCACTGGGGACTGGGGTTCCACCTGGAGGGACACCAGCCTATACTGGCAGGATGGTCTGCATCTGTCCAGGAAGGGAACAAGTCTTTTGGCCAATCGGTTTAAATGCTTCATTGGCAAGCTTTTAAACTAGTCAAGGGGGAAGGCACTGATAAGCAGCAGGAAAATCCCAGCCTCTCCCTACAAAACAGGGTACAAAATGAGAAAAAGACCAAGGTAGAAAGGTCAGTGGGTGATGCTGCTACAGAAGGTAAAGCCATCAAAAAATGGAGAGCAATGAGTACCAATGCCCATAGTCTGAGTAACAAGCTTCCTGAATTAGTGGCCTGATGGAGGAGGAACATCTGGATATTGTGCAGTCACAGAAACATGGTACACACAGAACCATGACTGGGGCATGAAACATACCAGGATACACTATCTACAGGAGGGACAGGGAGGGTAAAAGAGGAGGAGTAGCTCTCTACATAAGAGAAGGAATCAAAGCAACAGAACAAAAGGGTAAACAGGGAGGAGAAGAAGCACTGTGGGTCAATTTGGAGGCAGGCAATGGCACCACAATCCTCAGGGGTTGTATAGACCCCGGGGAAGAAATGGACAAGGAAATGATAGAAAGTATACTTAGAATGGCAGATAAAGGGAGATATTGCTGATGGGTGATCTGAATATGCCAGATGTTAACTGGAGTGCAGTTGCAGCAGCCACTTCTAAGAGTGGGGTTATTCTAGATGCCCTGAGGGGCATGCCTTAGACAACTAGTATTGGAACCCACTCAAGAGGGAGCAATCTTAGACCTGGTCCTCTCACATGGAGATGGAGAGAGGATCATAGATGTAGAAGTGGGTAGCCATCTGGGAACTAGCGACCATCAAACAGTATGGTTCACAATAAACACAGCAATAGAGTCAAGCCATACAAAGGCAAAAGTACTGGACTTCAGGAGGGCTGACTTTGCCAAAATGGGTGAGTGCCTAAGGAATGCACTAGCAAATGGGCAGGAAAGAGGGGTGGAAGAAGAAAAAATTACTCACCTTAGTAATGTTGTTTCTTCTGATGGAGTCTTGCTATATTATAGACATTAGCAGTTTGTTCCAGCACTAGAACTGCCCCGGAGTGAAATGGTTAAAACCATTCCAAAATAGAATTTTGGCACGAGAGCAGCTCTATCTGTGTCATTTCAAACTTGAACTGTCAGATCTTTACGAGCCAAACTCACTAAGGTCTGTGTGGAAGCTATAACCTACACTAGCCAAATGGCTACCTAAATAATAACAACCATTGATGGTCCCAACACCCAAGACTCAAGTCAGGGGACCAGAAATACTAACACCTTCTAATAATATGAAAATGGAACATAAGTATAATAAAACACACACCGTACACATACACACCCCCAAAGTCCCAAAGGGGACAAAATGCTAACAGGACATAAGTAGTGCCCACACTAAGTTGCCTGCACCCCACCAAGTAGAGGTTCTGAGAGGGGCAGGTTGGGGGGGAGGTCTATAATATAGCAAGACTCCATTAGAAGAAACAACATTACTAAGGTGAGTAATTTTTTCTTCAAACAACATAAGTCTTGCTATATTATAGACATTAACAGAATACACAGCAGTGCCTCCATGGAGGAGGGCAGAACCTACTTAGGAATAGGCTCTGAAGAACAGCTGTGCCAACCGAGCATCTCTCCTGGCCTGGACATCCAGGAGTAATGCTTGGTAAAAGTGTGTACTGTTTTCCAAGCAGCAGCCTGGCAAATCTCTAATAAAGGATATCTCTGGCAGCAGCTAGAGACGCAGCTGTACCCTGGTAGAATGAGCCTCAAACCGGGGGTGGGGGTGGGGGTGGTGGCTCTGCCCACTTTCTGATAACAAAATTGGATATAAGAGACAATCCACCTGGCTATTGATCTCTTAGTGGCAGGTTGCCTTTCCCAACTTCACCATAGGTAAGGAAAAGTTGGAGGATTCGAACCTGTGACCTTTAGTACGCTCTATATAATAACTAAGAGCTCTCTTTACATCCAGGCTGTGCAACCTCCTCTCACCCGAAGAGGAGTGATCAGTGAAAATACTGGAAGGAGATAGATTGATTAAGATGGAAATCTGAAACCACCTTAGGCAAAAACTTCCTATTAGTCCTAAGGACTACCTTATCCCTGGGAAAGAAATAAAGTCAGTCTCCACTGACAAGGCTTGCAATTCAATTATCGTCTGGCAAGTGATAGCCACTAGAAAAACAGTTTCCAAGTTAGGTAATTAAGCTCTGCAGAAGACAGAGGTTCAAGGGGGTTGCATTAACTGGGCAGCATAAACATTAAGGTCCCAAGCAGGGGCGGTTCCCGAAAAGGAGGATTAGTATGGAGTAATCCTTAAAAACTTGGAAAACACAGGATGAGAGGAAAGAGGGATGACTTTCCTGCTGACACAAAAGCAGACACAACTGCCAAATGAACTCTCAGGGTAGCTGGTCTGAGACCCAAGGAATTAAGATGTACCATGTAATCTAACAAATGGGCAATTCAGCAGATTCTGGGAAATATTTTCCTAGCACACCAAATGGAAAACCTTTTCCATTTAGAACTATAAGTAGCTCCTAGTGGAAGGCTTTCTGGAAGCCTTTAGGATCTCAAGAACACCCTGAGAGAGGTGTAAATCAGCAAACTCTAACTCCTCAAGAGCCAGGCCTTGAGGTTGAGGGATTTGAGGTCCGGATACCAAACCCTTCCCTGGGCACAGGTCAACAGATTGTGGTTCCTGGGAGGCACAGGGAAGATGGACTGTCAGAGACAGAAGGAGTGGGTACCAGGGCTGCCTGGCCCAATCCGGGCAATCAGAATCACCCTGCAAGGCTGAGATCTGATTTTGACTAGTACTTTGAATAGGAGAGAAGGGGGAAGCATAGAGGAACTTCCTCCCAATCCAGAAGAAGGGCATCCAGGGAACTGAGCCCAGCACTGGAGGTCTGCAACAGAACAGAGGAAGTTTGTGATTGTCTGGGGCTGCAAAAGATCTATCTGAGGGATGCCCCACCTGGCAAAAACTATCCCCAGCACTTGAGGATCCAGGGACCATTCGTGATGGCCCTGGGAAATCCTACTGAGGGCATCGCTAGGACATTGTCCTTTCCTGGAAGATGAACTGCTATGAGGGAAGTGTTCGGGAATAGGCCAGAGACCACAACTTCATTGCCTCGGTGCACAAGGCCGAAGCCGAGTGCCCCGTTTGTTGATGTACCACATTGTTGTGGTGTTGTCTGTTCTGACTTGTATCACCTTGTCATGGACAGATGCAGAAAAAGCTTGAAGAGCTAAAAGACAGCTCTGAGTTCCAGAAAATTGATGTGAGCAGAGATTCCTGGGGACCAAACTCGAGTGGAAAGGTCGCCCATGTGGGCTCCCAACCCAGAAGGGAAGCATCTGTAGTGAGAGTCAAGTCGTGAGAAGGGAAATGAAGGGACCCCGCTCTTAAGTGCTCTGATCCTGCCACCACTGGAGAGCTAGGATCAAGGTTCGAGTCACTGGGACCAACTTGGAAAGGGGGTCTCTTCTCTGAGACCAAAAGGTTCTCAAGTGAAACTGAATGTCTCTCATCTGAAATCTGGCTCCCTGCACAACAGCTGTGGATGCAGCCATGTGCCCCAGGAGCTACAGAAAGTGTCTTGCTGGTCGAGAGACCTGCAGAGTGAAGGAAGAGGCCAGAGCCACTAAATTCCTTACCCTTTCTGGGGGAAGAAAGGCTCTGGCTAGCTTTGTGTCCAATTCTGCCCCTATAAAGGTGAGTACCTGGACTGATTCCAGAACCAACTTTGGTAGGTTTAGCAGAAAACCCAGGGAGGTGAGAAGCTGCTGGGTGACCTGCAGGTGAGATTTTACCTGTTCTGGGGACTGGTCTACAATGAGCCAGTCGTCTAGATAGTGAAAAACAGCAATCCTCTGCCTCCTTAAGTGGGCCACTGCCACTGCTAGACACTTTGTGAATACCCTTGGAGCAGAGGTAAGGCCGAAGGGCATTGCTCTAAACTGGTAATGACCTGAGGGCAGTTCAAATCTGAGGTACTTTCGATGGGATCTTCTGATTAGGACATGGAAATAGGCATCCTTGAGGTCCAGGGAGGCTAGCCAGTCCCTGGCCTTAGGAAAGTAAAATCATTGCCAGAGTTACTATTTTGAACTTTGGTTTCAAAAGATGCTTGTTCAGATATCTGAGATCTAAAATGGGCGCCATTCTCCTGTCTTTTGGGGTAAGGAAGTATCTGAATACAGACCCTGCCCTGATGCAGGGAGGAACCCTTTCTACTGCTCTGAGGCTAACAGGGATGAGACCTCTGTTTCCAGAGCGAGGTCTCTGAAGCACTTGCAGGTAGAAAGAGTCTGCTTCTCAACTTGGAAACTTTTGAAGCGAGAACCAGACCCTGACTTACTACTTCCAGAACCCACTTGTCTGAGGTTAAAGAAGCCCAATTCTGACTGAGTAAGCCAGCCTGCCCCACTGGTACAGGAGAATCGGCCCTGGGCACCCCATCAGGGTGCCTGTTTCGCAGGAGCTTTAGGCTGGGGGTGGGAGCAGGTCTGCCCACCCCCCGTCTGCCCCTGCCTCTGAAGAAGCCCCTCTGAGCATAGGCAGAGGAGGCCTGAGTCTGGTAGAAAGGCCTGTGAAAAGGCCTACCCCTACCCCTGGGGGCATGCCTTTGAGGAGTGGCTTGCCGCTCCTTAGCCTGGGCACTCTTGTAAGTAGTCCTATATTCATCCATCTTCTTCATATAATTCTCTGTCTGCTCTCCAAACAGAGAATTTCCCACACAGGAAAATCCATAGCCTTAGTCTGGGTATCCTGTGACAAACTGGTACACCTGAGCCAGGCCAACCTCTAAAAGCTACAGATGTGGCCATGACCCTAGAGGAAACATCATTAACATCCACAGCAGCATGAAACTGAACCTTAGAGGCTTCAATGCCATCAGCAGCCACCTGTTCTAGTTCACTAGCCAGCTGGCCATGGGCCTGCTTGCCAATGCATAACAGTATCCCATCTAGATTTCTGATACCTAGCTACATAAACCATATAATTTGCTTGCCTGAGTCCCAGAGAGGCTGCCATATAGTATTTTTTTGCCATGGCATCAATCTTCCTGGAATCCTTGTCAGGAGGACGTGAAGCCAAGGGAATATTAGCTTTATCACAAGCAGCAGCCTGAACTACCCCAACATGACTGCATTGCTGAGAAAGGAATTCTGTATCAGGGCCTGACAATGTATACCTTCTGTCCATCTTTTTATCTACAGGAGGCACTGAATTAGGAGCTTTTAAAATTTTAATTGTTTGTTTCCTAAAAGACTTATGTAAGGAATAGACAATCTCTAGACTCTGGAATATCCATCATTTCTACAAAATCAGGCTCCTCTTGCTCATCCACAGCCTCTTCTAAAAGGAAGCTGGAGGGTTTCAGCAACTTTTTATAAAACATAAAATGAGATGGGGACAGACAGCATGGGGGAGATTCTAAAGGTCTGTCTGGGGAGATGTCCGGTTCAATGGGCACACCCAGACCTTCCAGCCACATTCATACTGTTCATAATCCTCCTCCCCTCCTCTGGTTCATAAAATTCCTCAATATCATAATCCTGAACCACTGGGACGGACGAACTGACCTTTACCAGATAGTGGTGGTTGGACGGACCCTGAGACAGTGACTGGACAATTTGTATGGCTTTTGCTATCTCTGCAGCAGTTGGAGAAGGAATTTTGGACTCCAGACCTGCTGATTTTCTTGTTTTCTTTACTGGAATTGGTTCCTCAGAACCAGCTTTTCTTTGCCGAGGAAGTCTGGCCCTGGTCAGAGGCACTCCCTCTGGTTCGGTTGGCACCGAACCGGGCTGGCCATCCGGGTCAGCGGACTTTTAGCTTCTTGTTCCCTGAGCCTGCCCAATCTTTTTTCCAGGGTGGCTGCAGGAAATTCTTATACCTGGCAGTCTGACTGGAGGTGGTCAAACCCCAGACAATAAACACATGTGGTGTGTGGGTCAGCCTTGGCAAAGACTTCCCACAAACATCACAGTGTTGAAACCAGTGGGCCGGGTTTCTCAGACATAATGCCAGCCTAACCAAAAACTTTGCCCTTTAACTGGCAGTGCCAGGCAAGACACCCTTATCGGTTCCCAACCGTGTCACGGGTATTGGAAAACGAATAAACTGCTTTTTTAGAACCGATAAGAACCAGGAACCGCACTCTAAAATAGTAACTTTTAGTTTTAAATGAGTTTTAAACCCACTGATCGGTTCAAAACCGAACCGATAACTTACAAGTTCCACACAGAACAAAACCTTCATTTACTTACGATGTTACCACAGACAGAGCTTGAACCGAGCGGTTTTGCGGTTAAATAAAACTATTCTCGGTTAAATCCAACCGAGAAAACACTTTAAACCGAGAAATGAACCGAGCAGAAGGAGAAATCTCGGAGCGACTGTTCACTGAGGGAGTAAAGAATCTGACAGTTCAAGTTTGAAATGACACAGATAGAGCTGCTCTCGTGCCAAAATTCTATTTTGGAATGGTTTTAACCATTTCACCCGGGCAGTTCTAGAGCTGGAACAAACTGCTAATGTCTATAATATAGCAAGACTTCATGTTGTTTGAACAATGGGAATAATAAACTGCCATCACAGAGGTAACAAGCATTTGTGTGAAGCAAATAAACAAAACAAAAGCGATGTAAGAAACCACTATGGTTCTCAAAGGAAGTGGCAGTGAAGGTTCAAGAGAAAAAAGCATTCAGAAAGTACAAGGAATCACAGAAGGAGCAGGACAGAGAATTGTATCAGTTAAAGCAAAAGGAAGCTGGGAAGGCAGTCAGAACAGCAAAGGCCAGAACCGAGGAAAAGATAGCCAACTCAGTTAAGAAGGGGGATAAAACCTTTTTTAGGTACATCAGGGAGCGAAGGAAGACTAAGGGAGGGATAGTGAGGCTTAATAAAGGGGAGGGGGTGGGCAGAGGGTGACTGTGAAAAGGCAGAGATACTAAACAAATATTTTTGCTCAGTATTTACAAATGAAGAGGGGGGAGGTACCTAAACCAAACAACAGACAGAAACACTCTGGATACAGAAGTTGTTACCAGCCCATTTACAGAAGAAAGGGTTCTGAAAGAACTTAAAACTGAAGGTGGACAAAGCAATGGGGCCTGATGGGATTCATCCCAGAATTCTAAAAGAACTAAGGGTAGAACTAGTGACACCACTGACTACCCTCTTTAACAAATCATGGGAGGATGAGGTGGTACCTGAGGACTGGAGGAGGGCAGATGTGATCCCCCTTCACAAAAGTGGGAGCAGGGCAGAAGCGGGAAACTACAGACCAATTAGTTTAACCTCAGTGATGGGGAAAATGATGGAATCACTTCTGAAGGAAAGAACTGTCAGTACCTTGAGGCCAGAGGGCACAGGACCCAAGGCAGCATGGATTCACAGCAGGAAGGTGCATGTCAGACTAATCTAATAGATTTCTTTGACTGGGTGACCAAAGTAGTAGATCAGGGAGGGCTGTGGACATGGCCTACCTAGACTTTAGCAAGGCATTTGACTCAGTCCACACAAAAGATTAATATACAAGTTAGCCAGCCTGGGAGTGGGTCCCAAGATGATAGCCTGGGTAAAGAATTGGCTGGAGAATAGGACACAGAGGTTAATAGTAAATGGAGTCCACTCTGAAGAAAGGGGGGTTACTAGTGGGGTGCCGCAGGGTTCAGTATTAGGACCGGTCCTCTTCAATGTCTTTGTAAGCGACATTGCAGAGGGACTGGAAGGAAAAGTATGTCTCTTTGCAGATGACAAAGATCTGCAACAGAGTTGATGCACAAGGTGGGGTGGAAAGGATGAGAAGGGACTTGGCAAGGTTAGAGGAATGGTCAAATGTATGGCAGCTTAGATTTAATGCTAAGAAGTGCAAGGTAATGCACCTGGGAAACAAAAATCCAGGGGAAGAGTACACAATGGGGGGTGAGATACTAACAACAACAAAAATGGAAAGGGACCTGGGGGTAGTCATATCAGATGACTTAAAGGTGGGCAAGCAATGTGAGAGGGCAGTAAGGAGGGCTGGGGATACTGGGATGCATAGGAGAGGCATCACCAGTAAAAACAGGAAGTTGTTATCCCTCTGTACAGACAGCTGGTGAGACCCCATCTGGAGTACTGTGTGCAGTTCTGGAGACCCAGTCTCCGAAGGACATAGACAAGATGGAAGCTGTCCAGAGGAGGGCAACTGAAATGGTGCAGGGTCTGCACGGAAGACATATGAAGAGAGACTAAAGGAGCTTAATATGTATAGCCTCGAGAAAGGAGGAGAAGGGGGACATGATAGAAGCGTTCAAGTACCTCAAGGGAATCAACAAAGTCCAAGAGGTAGCATCTTTCAAAAAGAGTGCGCAAGAACAAGGGGCACAATTTAAAGATGGGGGCTCAGAGGTAATGTAAGAAGTATTTTTTCACAGACAGGGTTGTGGATGCGTGGAGCGGCCTTCGGAGGAGGCTGTGGAGTCAAAAACAGTGACTGAATTCAAGCATGCATGGGACAGCCATAAGGCAATTCTAGGGGGTGGGGGTAGAAAGAAGTAGGCTGCTGGTTAACTAGGATCTGCAGCTTATCCATTAGGTAGGGAAATGGGCAGACTGGGTGGGCCAAGCGGTCCTTATCTGCCGTCAAATTCTATGTTTCTATGTTTCCTCGTATCCCAGCAAAGTTTATTAACTGCAAGTAAGTAGCCGAGTTAAAATTCTTCCCCTGCCCTAGTTGCTCATGTGATCATTCCTAATTTCCAATCCCCACCTCGATCCCATTCAAACAGTTCCCTCTTACCTCACACAAGCACAGGCACCAAGCACCCTCCCCCCTTCCTCATCACACCCAGAAGTGAGGCTACAACTCCAGGTGTCCAGTGAAGAAGTCACCTGTGAAAAGAAAACCGTTCGCTGCAGCAGCCTCTCATCACGGATTCATTCACATTTATTTATTTATTTTTATTTATTTAGCTTTTGTTAACCAGGTAAGTACACTAGACAAGCAATTTGCCTATTTTCAGGTATGACCCGGGAGAGTACAGGAAATTACATACTTACACACTTGGGACAACATGGTACATAATTAAGAACAGGTCACACATCATGAGACTACAAGGTAAGATTACACATCACATAATTAGGAACAGGTTACACATCATGAGACTACAAGATAAGATTACACATCCCATGATTAGGAACAGGTTACCGTCAAGAGACTACAGGTAAGATTACACATCTTGCATCAAGTTTGGGGCAGTACAGAAATACTACATTTTAAGGGCCGGCAGTTTTGTATGGGTGCAAGTGCTAAACATATGTCTTGGGGGTTTTTGACATCCGCAGGCCGATGCACTTTTAAGATGGCTCCATAGGTAAGAGCGCAGGCTGCCCTGCGAGGGGGCAGCATGGACCTGGGTTGGAAACGTATTCCAAAGTTTAGGGGCACATGCTGCAAAGTCCCTTTCACCCATCTTGGTCCTAGTCACAGGTACCTTGAGTGTGGCAGATCCCTGAGACCTAAGGTGATATGACGAGGGGGCAGTTTGGGCCAGCAAGCTTGCCACCCCTGGAGGGGTACCCGTGTTGAGGACTTTACCAGTGAAGCAACCAAGGACAAAGTCAATGTACTTTGTAGGCGAGAGCCAGTGTAGCTTGTTGTAGAGCTCACAGTGATGAGTGAGCCGGGGGGCCGATAGGGTGAAGCGACAGATATTGTTATAAGCCGTCGACCACCTGCAGAGATGGGCCTTAGTGGTGCTAGCAAACAGCAGGAGCCCATAACACAAAGAGGGGAGAAGCATCCCTCTCACAAGGGCAGCACAGTGGCTGGTGTGAGGTTGTTATTTGCCCTGTAGGCCAGACCCAGTTTACAGTTGACTGTTTTACATATCCTCTGAATATGAAGGCCAAGGTCGAGCTGTGGGTCCAGCATTACTCCCAGGTATTTGAAGTTGTCCGTGATAGGGATCGGGACATCTCCCTTGCCGGATACACAGAATGGCACACGGGCTGCCTTAATCTTTGCCCGGGACCCAAAGAGCATGGCCTGTTTTTTTTTTTAGGTTAAGGACAAGCTTGTGGTTCAGGATCCATGCCTGAATGTTTATAAAGTCTTCACTCAGTTGTTGATTGATGACCACCACCTCATGGGAGTGAGACAAGATAACCAGATCGTCTGCGTACAGAATTGGTTTACAGTGGGCTGTGGCTTCGGGGAGGTTATTTATAAAAATGGAGAAGAGCATTGGTCCAAGGACGGAGCCTTGGGGGACACCTACCGTTACTGGGATGGGACCCGGAAGCTCTTTGCCAAATTTGACCCACTGCGTTCTACCATATAGGTAGTTGTCGAACCAGCTAAGAGCAGTAGTGGAAAGACCAATTGCTCTAAGCTGAGTCGACAGCATGGCATGGTCGACCAGGTCAAACGCCTTCGAGAGGTCAATGAAGAGGGCCCCCGAGAGTTTACCTGGTCCATGGCCTCCCTGATCCATGATGTAACAGTAACTAGGGCTGATGAGGTGCCATGCCCCTTCCTGAATCCATGCTGTACAGGAGTCATTATGTCATGCGCCTGTAAGTACTCGGAAAGTTGCCCCGCCACAACTTTCTCCAGTAGTTTGCTAGCCGCTGACAGGATAGATACAGGGTGATAGTTCTCTATCAGCTTAGGGTTCCCTTGTTTAAGGATTGGGACTACCCTGGCAACCTTCCATATGTCTGGGATAACTCCAGTTGCCAGGGACAGATTGAAAATGTGTGCCACCAGAGGTACCAGCCAGGGGGCACCAAGACTGAGGAGCTTGGGTTCTAAGCCATCTTGTCCGGCACTTGAGTAGGGGGAGAGTCCCGCTAGCAGTTTCTGCACCTTTTGAACTACCACTGCCCTGAACAGAAAAGGCGGGCGGAGTGAAGATGGTGCTGTGGGCTGATTGCCACTGACACCATCATCATTTGGGAACAACGAGGTGTACTCCGACAGATCCGCAAAATAATGGTTGAAGGAGTTGGCGATGGTTTCCGAGTTGTTACAGCTTGAACCATCGATTATCATGTCAGTGGACTCAGTGCAATGTGTACCACTCACAACTTGTTCAATGTTCCTCCAGAACCTTCTAGGATCCCTAGCCGAGTTCAATAAAGCAGATTTTCAAAATTCACTCTTGGCAATCCTAATGTTCTTTTTGCATTCATTTCTGAGTTGTCTATATCTCAGAAAGATGGCTTGGTCAGCCGTGGCCTTGAACTTGGCCCAGCACTTATCTCTAGTGTTGAGGAGTGCCAGGAGGCTACCATGAAGCCATTTAGTAGCCATTCCCCTCACCCTCCATCTGATGAGGGGGGCATGTTTTTCCTGCAAGGCCCTTAGAGAGCAAAGAAAGTGACCGACAGCGGATGCAGGGTCCTTAGCATTCCAAACTGCCCCCCAATCTGTGTACTTGATGTCACTTTGAAAGGAGGACAGATCAAACTTGGAGTAGTCTCTGATCTGGATAATTTTATGGGGAATTTTTTGTTGTGGTACCCTCCAGACACAGTACACGGGAGTGATCAGAATAGAGTCCGGTAGGATACCCGATGAGCTGATCCTATCTGGTCTATTTGTCAGGATCCAGTCCAGGAGTGAGCCCTTACCACCACTAGTAGGGCATCTGGTAGGATCCTTGACAAGTTGAGTCAGAGAGAGAGACTGGTAAGTGAGGGTTCAAAGGCCTTGGCATTGCCACCCAACCAATTTAGGTTGAGGTCACCCAGAATGATTAGCTCATTCTGCCGTGTTGCAGCACCAACTGCACCAAGGAGACTAGGCAGTCCCTCTACGCCTCCTTTTGGAGGATTGTATGCAAATACAATGTGAATCTTTTTTGCCATCCCTAGTAACAGTACCGTGTGCAGAGCCTCACAGGGGGACTGCATGATCTGCTGATCAGGGAGGGCGGACAGGTTTAGATGGTTCCTGTAGTAGACCATATGCTGACTTAATCAGTGATGTCGTAGTATGTTGTGTTCTTTTGGGATGACTGCCTTCTGGGTTATTTGCCTTAAGTATAATTAGTGGTTGTGTGCTCCTGTGCAGCCCTACCCCTTTTGTTACAGTATATGTAACTGTATTATACTCAATATCTCATGTTTTCATGTCACACTGTTTGCCAGGTCTGCTGGAGCCTACTGTTCTCTGTTTTTGAACTGTGTGAATACTGTGATAACTTGTACTCTCCTGGGTTGTATCAGTAAATAGGCAGTGACTTGCCTAGTGTATCCTACCCAGTAAATGACAGCCAAATAAATATCAGTAACAGCTGACTGTCTAACAGTGACCAATCAGCTGTTACCACTATAGCACATAATGTAATCACACTAATTCATTTAATGTGTAAATGAATCAGTGATGAGAGGCTAGTTCCTGGTGTGAGGGACAGTTTTTTATTGTTACAGGTGAGTCAGCTCTTGTTCTATGCTGGTACTCCTGGAGTTATATCCTTTCCACTGGGTGTGATCAGAGGATGGGAGAAGGATGCTGGGTGTCGGTGTGTGTGTGGGGTGAACTACATGGATGGCACTGGTGTGTGTGGGGGCTGGGAAGTTAGTAATGATTCACATGAGCCACTAACGCAGGGGAAGGGTTTTATTTCAACTACCTACTGGGACACGGGGAGGGGGTGAGTATTACGAGGGTGGGGTGTAACATCATCTTATATCATTTGGTGGTGTGTGACAGGGTCTTACTATGCTGTATGTGGGTGAGGTTATTTTCTTATTAGAAACCATTTACAAAAATAAATATATGACGTGGCACTTTGCACTTTCCAAAGTTGGGCCACTTTGTATACTGATACACATAGCAATGTTTAAAAACTTTGAGCGCAGCTACTGATAATAGCGTGAATCAGTTTTCAAAAGGTCTGCTGTGAAGTAACAATAATACAGTACTGTGGTGATGGATGGGACTTAGGGTCAGTCTTGTAGAGTCCTCCAGTCACAAACAGTAAGTACTCTCTCTGAGTATGGACACACATCCATACTTACCAGCCAGAATGCTGCCTCTACTCATGCTGTGTAACCTCTACGTTATTCTCACTGAAAAATCTGTCTAGCCCTGCTCATAAAGTGTGAACAGCTCTAGCTTCCACAGTCTCAACAGGTAAGATATTCTGCATGCTTACCATCCTTTGTGTGAAGTAGTGCTTTCTAGCACATCTCCTTATCCTCCCTGCCCACACAGTTTGAGTGCATTTCCTCTTGCTTTGCTAGCAATTACCAGCTCAGACATCTATGTAAACTCCACCCTGTTCTCCCACTTACTGTAGTATCTGGAACACCTTCATCATGTCCTTACTCAGACTTCTCTAGTCTAAATAATTTAAGTACGTCCAATTTCTCCTCATAGGTAAAACCTTTTCCAGTATTGACATTTATTCAGATACATTGCCTTTTTTTTTTTTTTTTTTTTACAGGATAGCCCATGAGGCATAAAGGGTCTTGCCCAAGACGAGTTATACACACCCACCCACACCCTCAACTGTCCCAGTCTTTTGTTCTATCTGTAACTTCCCCTTCCTGGAGTGTATTTAATTCTCTCCTTTCTGCTCCTTTATAGGGTCCCCTTCAGACACCTTGGGGCATATTTACTAGCCCCCTTCCCAGCTCATCTGTAAAAGGTAGCCAGCTGAACCAACTCAGGCGCCTTGTGCCATTTTCAAAATCTTGAAATTAATTGTAGCTGCTTCACATTTTAAGTACTCTGCTTGTGTAAACTCATTCTTGCACCCCCTTCCCCCACCTTATTAAATAGTCTTTAAGCCCAAACAGCCCCACCCTTCTGAGCCAAATACAATAATTATCCTTACCCAGCTTAAAGGACCAGTTGCATCTCATCTTGCTGAACCACACAAGCACAACACACATAGGCTCTCCCCATATTCTACTTCTCTCCAGCACTACTCTACTGTTTGGCTGTAGCCAAGCATAACCAGCATAATGTCTCTATCTTGTGCAATGGCTGGGTGGGCTACTCTCTTTTTCACCCTCCTGAGCCACAATAACCGCTGGTATGGCACTCAGATTTCTGGGCACGCTTCTTCCCTCCCTGGGACTCCCATTACTGTGCACTCCTCAGCAACACTGTCTTACACTGCCTTAATACCCACTCCCCTCAGTGAGTACAAAACAAATAGCTCTAAGCATCTCCATGCATGTTACCCATGGTGCCTGCATCCAATGGCTCTCTATCTCAGGATCCTCAATGTTAAAGGATATCAATACTTAAAAAGCCAGAGTAGGCAGCATAAGGTCAGTGTCAAACTGATTAAGGAATATCTCTGCCACATAGCCTTCCCGCTCTTGCTACTCTCTGGGAATATTCACCCCAACCCGGGCCCTCGATCACACCTGAATGGGTTGCAAGACAATGTTGGCAAACTTATAATTGGCTCACTCAATATTTGTAGCCTCCTACCAAAAATGGACAACCTGTATGCCTGGACACAACAACATAACCCTGATATTCTGTCAGTAGTTGAGACATGGCTCTCTCCCAACATTGCGGATGCCTCCATTTCAATCCCAGGGTACACCGTGTTCAGGGCGGATTGCCTCACCAAAAGAGGTGGTGGATGCGTAATATAGCTCAGGGACTACCTACAGGCCCACATCCTACCCCTACCTGATATGGGTACCAGCATACAAGTCCTTACAGTAAAAAATATTTCTTGGAAAGCATAGCAAAACTCTCACAGTCCTCTCGGTATATATCCTGCCTGGACAAACATCCAGTGGACTTAACTCACTACTCAAATGTCTCAGCACCCTCAACCTCAACTCTGAAATACTACTGTTAGGTGACTTCAACACAGAGTGGCCCTCCACTGCAGCAGCTCCATACAGGGATGCAGTTACATCTGTGTACCTTTCCCAACTTGTCTCCTCACCCACTAGGGTAAACTACAAGACTGGCACATCAACTTTGCTAGACTGGGCCCTATCAAATAGGCTGGAACACATCTCCCAAACCTCTGTCCTACCTGATGCTTTCAATGATCACTCACCTGTTCTAGTTTGCTGGTCTAGCACCTACTCCAAACCCCCCACTAGAACTATCACAAACAGAGTCCTCAAGCAAGGCCACCTGGAGCAGTTCAGAGTCTACCTAAGTCAGCAGGACTGGTCCCAAGTCTACTCCTCTGCTTCTGTGGATACAGCCCTGGAGTGCTCCATCAGGTTATTCAATGCAGTCTGTGACACACATGCTCCAATAAAAAAATGGATAATAAAGAGCTGGACCAACCCTCGGTTCTCTACTGATCTTCTTGAGCGCTTAAAAGCAAGAGACTGCCTCTGGTATAAAGCACAGGAGACAGGCAAGCAGGCCAACATTCAACTCTACAAAAAGGCCTGCAATGACTGCACCAGGGAAATACGGGCGGCAAAAAAACAACACTACAAGGATGCACTTACCCAGTCCTGGAGTGACGGTAAAAAATTTTGGGTTAACCTCAAGGAGGTCACAGGGAAAGTTAACAAGCCAGCCCCTACGATGCTTAACATTGATGGCATACCTATTACTGACCCGGAAACTACTGCTGACTCGCTTAAAGTATTTACCGATCTCTCTGGAGTGCTACCCTCAGACTTTTTCAACCCTCTAACTCTTCTGTCACAACGCAAACAATGAACCAACTGCATACTAACCCTCATTTTTGGTTCAGATCCATCTCCTTAAATGAAGCCATGAAATACCTTCTAAAGGTCCTGGAAAAATCACGTTACAGTGGAGATTCCCTTGATTTAAAATTTGTAGCCCTATCCCTTGAAGTCACCTTGAAGCCTCTAACCTACATAATCAACGCCTCACTAAGATTCTCTCAGTTTCCGCAGCAATGGAAGGTGGCATTAGTGACCCCAGTCTTCAAGAGTGGTGACTGATCGACGCTAGGAAACTACAGATCCATTTCGATTCTCCTCCCTTATCCAAGGCACTAGAGAGGATTGTTGCTGATCAATTAGTGGAATATCTGGAAAAATACAACATTCAATGCCCTGAACAACATGGCTTCCGAAAAGCACACAGCACCACCACAGCACTGCTTGAGTTCTCAAGCTTTATTCACAACTCACTTGAGCACGGCGAGCTTGTTGGCGCAATGTTTATCGATTTGTCAAGAGCATCTGACACAGTTAATCACGATCTCCTCGCTGAGCAACCAGATGCTATTGGTCTATCAGAAGATACTGTAAGATGGTTCAAATCATACCTCTCGGGCAGATCCCAGTAAGTTAGGACAGACAATGTCTACTCTGATAGCAGACCAGTTTGCTTGGGTGTTCCAAAGGGCTCCATCTTGGGTCCCCTAATCTTCAGCTTATTTCTAAATCAGCTTCCCACTTCCTGTGCTAGCAAAATTCTGCTCTACACAGATGATGCTGTCCTCTTCTCCAAAGGCACAGACCCCAGGTCACTGGAGCTCACCCTACAAAACAGCTTCTCCTCAGTGGAAAAATGGTTCAAGGCACACAAACTTGTCACGAATTATAAAAAAAAAACAAAAGCAGTGATGTTCTCCAGCCCACAGAATCAACATCGATCACACCCACCTACCATTACCAATGATGAAGGTGCATCACTTGAACAGGTACAGCACTTTAAGTACTTGGGGGTAACACTTGACAGTACCATGTCGTTTGTCTACCATAGAGACAATATAGTAAAATCACTCAATATGCGCATCGGCCTCCTACGCAGGCATAAGCACAGTCTCACCCATGAAACACTAAACCTTGCCATCCGCAGCTCAGTCATCTCTCTTGTGGAGTATGGTATTGCATTCTACGGATCTGCAACAGACACAGCCCTCCACCATATCAAAGTCACCTTAAATAAGGCATGCCGCCTCTCCACTGGTTCAGAATGTCTAACCCACACCTGTGACCTTTATGCCCGCGCCAACTGGCTCCAGTTCAAAAGCAGACTTCAGTACCAGACCTGCCTGCTGGCCAGAAAAGCAAGTCTAGGCATGCTTCCCATAGGCATCCAGAAGCTCCTCACTCCTTTGAATGCAGCTGCACCACAAGAAGCTCTGGGAGCACGGTCTTCAAGATTTCAAGATGTCGCACCACTCTAGGATAAAGGGCCTTTGCCCACCAGGCACCTAAATGGGCTAACAACCTGCCACCAAGCCTCTTTGCTATTCCAACGCTGGGCCTGTTCAAATGCAGGCTACAATCATATCTGGTTACCAAAGCAAGTTGTGACTGTTTCCACTAAGGCCTCCAGCCCCAGGCAGTTTGTCAACCTAAGTACCTCCTGGTGCCAACTATACCCCCCATTTCTTCCCTCCCTAATCTGTGCCGCCTTCCTCCCCTTCGCTTCTACCCCCACACCGCCGGGCACCTCTCTGCCCCCTACTACTTTCCTCCCTAACTGACCCAACCTCCTCCCCACACCTTCTACCCTTCCTCCCCTCCCCACTACTCCCCTTCTGTTCCCATTCCCTCTTCCCCTTCTTATTCTACCTCCTGCTCTGATCCTTGACCGCCCCCTCACCCGACACCCTCTGTTAACACTTCCCGCTACTGGCACTGCCAGTGGGCTTAATATAAGCCTCCCTCACCAGTGATGAGGCCCACCTTCTGGGCTGATTTTCAGTATATATTCTCTCTCTCTCTCCAGTTTGTCTTCTCACTATTACTCCTCTCTCCCTGAGCCAACCCATCCCCTTGTTCACTCTCTCTCCCACCCTTTTTTTTCTTTTGTGTTGGCAAGTACCATAGCATTTGCTTATTTCAGTCACACATGTAACCTCTTACCTAATTTGCCTTAATTGTTGTTGTCCTTTTACGGCTTCCCGTAAGCTGTAGTTTTGTTTGTTACTGTAATGATCCTGATGTGGAACCTACGTAATGAGCCTGTACTCAAAGGTTAATCTGAAATTTTAATAAATAAATAAACACAGACACACACACACACACACACACACTAACTACAGCCAGTACTGTAGTACATTCAATGTTGTATGTCACCGCATGGACTTCATATGTTTTAGTGATTTGTAGCTGCTGGCATGGTAAGTTAAATAAAAACAGCCACTATGAATTGGATTTTATCTGGCAATCCAAATATGGTTATTTATGCTACACGAGTTTCAAAATGAAAAGACCAGATCATAGGCTCTGGGACCCAATTAGTCTTTCATGCGGAATTTTCCAGTGTGATCACTTTAATCTTTTAGAAGAGAATAATTGAGATATTTCCATGTGCAGCAATATTTTTTTTATGCAACATTAAAACTGTTTCAAAATGAATTCATGTTCCTATGTCATAAATTTATCAAAGGACTGCCTAACACTGCATAAACATCACCTATTGCCTATGACAAAGGGTATTATTAACAGAGTGTCACATAGAAATACAGCATAAAGATATATGTAGGGTTCAGGTGGCTAAGTGCTACTTTCTCACTGTTTGGGACTGGAACCAAATCTCAGATCACTACTGTAACGAGTTTTCCTCACCTCAGGTTCAGACAGACACTTGCCAAACTTCAACACTGCCATTAATGGCAGGAGTTTAAATCTGCAAAATCTCACTAGCCAAACACTAGCAGATTTTGAAATGGCCTAGTAAAATGTTCTTTTTAACTACTCATACTGGTTTGTACTGAAGGAGGAATCATTTCAATAAATATAGTTAGGACAGTGGATTTTCCCAGCCCCTTGGGTGTGGTGGCTAGTAGCTGTAAAACTTACTGTCGGCGCCTGCATTGGTAGGACATGGTGATGAGCACTTGTAAAGCGTTTATTGCACCTGCCAGCACTGTGCATAACCTGCAAATATACTGTACAAAGGACGTCAGTGTCTCACATTATCTGTCTTCAACTCACAAGTACCAATAATCCCTCAAATAAAATGTTCATTAAAATTCACCCTCTTTTGTTGCTCTATATTTAGTATTACAATAGTATGTCTCATATGGTTAGCTCTTGAGTAATTTCCACAGCAGCACTTACTTTCAATCTGTCTTTGGGCAATGCAACAGCTCCCTGTTTGATGATTTCCAGAACTCGTTCCACTGACAGATCGGCTCCAGCCTGCTCTAGCCGAGAGCTGAAGAAGCTGATCACCTGCAAGAAGGAGCATTAGTTACAGGCAATGACATAACTGGCCGCTTTGGTCCTAAAATACCACATGCTTCTGTCTCTTCCAGATAGTCACTGAAGTTCTTTTAAACTCAAGCACTCATGATATACATGCAGATTTATGAACTGGAAAAAGACCAGAGAGAGGAATGTCAGTTCCTGGAAAAAGCAGCACATTTTTCATTTGCAGCTTTTTAAGCTACCTATGAACTTTTTCTAACAGAAAGATTTACTTCCATATAGAACACATACAACTAATTAAAAGCTAGTAGTAACTTTCAGTTTTGCTGCAAAAATAAATTGCAGTACAATAATCCTTAATTTACTATGCAGTTTGTTCTAGTGGTTAAAAGTGCAGAACTGTGATCTTGGAGGCCCAGATTTGAATCCCACAACTGCCCTTCCTCATTGTGACCCTGAGCAAGTCACTCAACCCACTGTGCTTAACCTCCCTGTAATGTCCCTCTTTAATCTATCTCTGCGCTATACAAATGGCAAGAACATTCTCTACCCCCCCTCCCTTCTACTGGACTGTAAAGTGTATGTGGGATACAGTTTGTAAGTCGCTGTATAAAACCACATTCTCTTCCTTTCCTTATTTAACATTTCTGGATTGGGATAAACTTGTTTAGAAAAGGTCCCGTGACTAATTACAGTAGGTCCCACAGACACAGCTGTGAAGAGCGATAGCTCAGTGATGCCTGCATCAATCCGGTAGAGAGCTAAAACCATGTCTTTTGTGCAGGTCACAGTGGTGCACTGAACGTGCAGCCTAGTGTAAACATGTAGAGGCTGTTGTAGAGCATAGTGAGCCTATGAATTTGGTTCTTTTTTCTTTATAATAATTTACCAAGTCATTTTTTTTTAACAGCAGTACTTTGAGACATTACCATACAGGTACACAAAGACAAGGAAGAGATTGGATATCAGTACAATAATTAAAAAAGAAATAATAAAGTAAGCCTATCTGAAAAAAAATAAAATGTTACATAAATAAACTTCAGTACTGTAGGTTATGACATAAGATCTGGGCTGTCACATTCTATGAAGTTGATCTTACTTGGGGGGGGGGGGGATGACCCCCGTGCTTATAGTTTCCCAAATAAACTACACATAGACAATGTGCAGTACTAGTTATACAGAGTTTATGTAACCTCACTGAAAAGCTAATTTAAGCCAAAATTCATAAGTTCTCCTCCAGCAGTTAATTTAGGGTAAGTTGGCTCTCTGTTCCAGAGTACGAGTGCCTGCTGTGGCTTCTAAGTAATCAAAAAAAGGAAACCAGTAGGATTTGATCCTATTTACCCGAAGTCATAGTTTTGCTGTGAGCCACTCCATGTCCAGGATATGTTTGCAGCTCTGCATCCAGCCCTCAAATATTTTTGAAGGCTGCTGCTGTTATAGTTTGAAAAGGTATGCTTTTTTTCCCTTTTGAGTTCACCAGTCGGCTGCAGACCCCACAGCACATACTTTATATGGTGTAGTGCGAGGATGACTAGAGTGCGTCCAGTCACCTCTGCCACATCCCCCCAATATTTTGCCAGCTTGGGGCAACTCCAAAATATATGTTCCTGATGTTTTTTGGGTACACTGTCTTCAGCATCTGTCACTGTGGTTGGTGCCGCAGTGAGCTGCTGTGGTGGGTGTCCTAAAGCCCCTGAACAGCACCTCTCACCTATGCTCTCTCCAGTTATTTGATGTACTGTGGTTACTTTAGTAACATGACTCCAACAACTTGTCACTCCTTCTCTGTGAAGCTAGCTGTTGCTTCCTTCTCCCAGCTGGCCTGACAGAACTTCTGCACTGTAGTACCTACCTGAGCACAAACAACTGTACAGAAGGGAAACAGAGTGGTTAATTTCAGTCCCCTCCATAACTGTCCCTGCGAAAGTCCTTAAGGGGCCCACCACTCGCTTTGTGATTCTGACAGTACTTTAGTCAGATAATCTCTAATATGCAAATAGCAGCTGAAATCTCATTATGGCAATCCAAATTCCTGTCTGATTTGCATGAAAGATTTTAGTTCTCTATGCTGAAATATTTGTTCAATTCTGGAGAGTCCAACCCCATTCCATTTTTTTTTTTTTTTTATACTTTCTGTTTATCTCCTCCTGTCCCATTCCATTGCTTAAAAGTGGGGTATATTAACTCTGGTTGAGAGCCTGGCGCCTGCTTGATGGGTGTGACTCTACAAATACCCGTATTTCCCCCTCCCTCTTGCAAGGTGCCCCTCCAAGTGTCTAACATCACCTTAATACAAGTATCAGTGATTAGTTTTATTTCTTTGGGGGTCCAAACCATCCACAGCTTGAATGGCACGTTTTCCTCCCTCTCCTAAAGCTACCCCACTAGGCGTTCCCTGTGGCTTAAGCTATGCTGTTAGATGCTGTATCTGACATGCCTGGAAATACGCGGATGAGTCTGGTACCCCTAAATCTTGCAATTTCTAGGTAGTAGTAGAGTTTTCCAAGCTACCCAAGGCTTGTCTTTTCCCAGATAAACTAAAACCATGCCTTCCTCACCCATTTCCAAGTGTGGTTAGGTATTTGCATTGGAAGAGAGGAGAATAGAAATTGGGGTAATATGTTCATCTTTAAAGATTCTACTTTCCCCACTAAGCTTAGGGGTAGTTCCGGCCATCTTTTTAGGTTTGACTCTAGTGTTTGCAACAGTGGGACAATTTATTTCAAATAGCTTGGTTTTATCTTTGGGTATTTCGATGCCAAATATCTAAAGTGTGAGGTCACCCATTTGTAGGGCAACTTTGCATCTTTTCCTGAGAAATTTACCCACTAAGAAGCAGAGCCTCCAACTTCTCTAAGTTGGCCTTAAAACCTGAAGCTCTGCCGTATTCCTCTAGCATCTCTCCCAGTGGAGGCAGACTGGTCTCAGGGTCTTGTACAAACAGGAGGATGTCATCTGCGTACAGGGCAATACGCACCTCCTCTCCTACCACCTTGATCCCTTGAATGTCTGTGCTGCTCTCACCACTGCTGCCAGGGGCTCTATGCTGAAAGCAAGTAATAGAGGGGAAAGGGGGCAGCCCCGCCTTTCTCCTGCAATTGGTACAATGTCATAGAGTGCCCCATTCACTATCACCCTGGTCATGGGATCCCCATACATTGCTTGGACCCAACTTAAAAACACCTTTCCTATCCCAGCCTGTTCCATGGTTTTGGTGATAAAAAGCCAGTCTAAGTGATTAAACACTTTTTTGGCGTTGAATGCTAGTAACATGCTGAGTGTGTTACTTCCTTCAATGGCTACCGTAACATTAAGCAGTTAACATGTATTATTAATGAATTTAATTTCACTGGCTACACTGTAAATTATAGTTCCGTATTCCAACGATGGGAAGAGGGATTACACCTGGACTGCTAACCTGGTAGTGATGGCAAAACAATGTTGTTTCTGCAGTGCCCCTAGTTTTCTCTAAAATGTAGTGTTTATGCCCCCTTTTCTCTGATGCTACCCCAAGCCAGTGGCTACAGCCCAGTCCCGTATCCAACCTTCCCCAGCACTTACCCCTTTCCAACTCCTATCTGTCTTGCCCTTGAGTTGGAACTTGCCCTGCTGGCCACTACAGGCTAAGTGTTTGTCCTCCTAGCTGAGGACCTCCAGGGCAGGGTAGCTGCTCATTCGGGCCAGAAGCCCGAGTGCACACTGGCATCCTGCTATGCTCTGGGGTGTTTTTCCAATATTCTGTTGCTCCTGGCCCTTGAGACCATCAGCACACATTGCAGTCCATGCACACAAAGCATGGTTGCACAGACTCCAGCTGACGTCTTCTCTTCCCTCAATCATACCTCTGCTATACACAGAAACACAGAAAAATAGAAGGTGACAACAGATAAGGACCATATGGCCCACCTAGTTTGCCCCTTTTCCCTACCTAATGCAATATCGCAGACTCTAGTTGATCTGTAGCATACCCTCTCTTCCCTATTGTGAGAGTACTCTCATGTCTATCCCATGTATTCTTGAATTCCCCTACCATTTCTGCCCCCACCACCTCTGCAGGGAGGCTGTTCCAAGCATCCACTACTCTTTCTGTGAAAAAGTACTTCCTTACGTTGCCCCTGAGCCTACACCCCTCTAGCATCATATCATGCCCCCTTGTTCTTGTACACCTTTTCTGAAAGATGCTACCCTCCTGTACCTTGTTTATAGCCCTGAGGTACCTGAATGTCTCTATCATATTCCCCCCTCTCTCTCCTCTAGGGAATACATATTGAGGTCCTCTAGTCTTTCCTCATATGACTTTTGGTGCAGTCCTTGCACCATTATTTTTGCCCTTCTCTGGACTGCCTCTATTTTGTCTATGTCCTTCCGGAGATGAGGCCTCTAGAACTGGACACAGTACTTCAGATGAGGTCTCACTAGTGATCTGTACAGTGGCATAACCATCTCCTTTTGTCTGCTGGTGATACCTCTCCCTATGCACCCTAGCATCCCACTGCCTCTCCCCACAGCCTTCTCACATTGTTTGGTTACCTTTAGGTCATCAGATATGATTACCCCTAGGTCCCTTTCTTGATTGGTGGCCATCAGTACCTCTTCCCTATCTTGTACTCTTCCCTTGGATTTTTATGCCCCAAATGCATGATTTTGCACTTCTTTGCACTGAATCTTAGCTGCCACACTCTCAAGCACTCCTCAAGCATGTTGAAGACCTTTCTCATTGTTTCCACCACCTTCCGGTAGTGTTGACCCTGTTGCAGATCTTAGTGTCATCTGCAAAAAGGCATGCCTTCCCCTCCAGCCCCTCTACAATGTCACTTATGAAGTCAAGAAAGAGAACTGGCCCCAGCACGGATCCCTGTGGCACCCCACTGGCCACCCCCCTCTCCTCAGATTGAATGCCATTTACCAACACCCTCTGTGTCCTGTCACTCAACCAGCTTCTGACCCAGTTTACCACCTTGGGGCCCACTCCCAGGCTGTCCAACTTATTTACCAACTGGTGTCGAAGGCCTTGCTGAAATCTAGGTAGGCAACATCCACCGCCCCTCCCTGATCTACTTCCCTGTTCACCCAGTCAAAGAAATCTATCAGATTTGTTTGACAAGACCTTCCCACTGTGAATCCATGCTGCCTCTGATCCTGTGCTCTGCTGGATTCAAGAAATATCACAATCCTTTTCTTTAGCAGTGACTCCATTATTTTCCCCACTGCCGAGGTCAGGCTGACTGTACTATCACTGATGGCCTTGCTGATGGCAATACTGCAGCAGAGGTAGCCACCCTCCCTACCCAGAATAGGAGTGCATTCTTTGGGATGATCAATCATTCTCCTCTGCCCCCTCCCCCCAAATGAAACGGGTTCACTCCTGAACTCAGGTGGCCAGCTTCATGAGTGATAACCATACCATTGTGCCATTGGATTGACTCACAGTGCTCCTAATTTCTGATACAGGGACTTGGTGAGAGTTGACTATAGAGCTAGGCCGCAACGTATTAGAATCCATGAATGATTTCCAGGGAAACACTTTCCAGAACTGTAATGTAGACCATGTTTACATTCCTTCTTTGATTAAAGGTGAACATTGCTTTTGTCATTTTTGCATCAGCAATAGTGCATTCTTAACACAACAGACTTAAACCTGTTAAAATCTCCCTCTAATCTGCTGTTTAGGTCACTTAATAGGAGGCACTGGTATATATGATAGGATATGATGGGGTCTTCATCACAGAGATGTATGTTTGAGTGTACAAATGTAGAGGGGAACCATTTATCAAAATAGGCAGACTAGGTGGGCCAAGCGGTCCTTATCTGGCGTCAAAGTCTATGTAAAAGAGTGAAAAGAGAAGTCCAAGGATAGACCTTTGAGGCGCACCACATTTCAGGTAGCTTCTTTTACAGCAAGAATGATAATGGATCACTCTTTAGATCTTTGAAATAGTTCTTGATCCAGTTCACCACACTGGGTGATACACGCAAGTTCTTAAGTTTTCCAATTAATTCAATATGTTGTGGTTGACTATATATAAGGATTTCATGAAGTCTATGAAGATGGTACCAAGGAGTTGACCTGCACCAAGAACATAACAAATTTCATCAGTCCCCCTACCCCACCCCATGCTGACATTCCTCACCCACTCACAATGGCACTGTTATCCCTCAACCCTTCAAAGGGTTAACAGCTATGAGAGACTTGCCCCCAAACTCCTGTCATAGCTTCCCCTATTTCCTGCCTTAACAATTTCACCTTTCACTTTGGAAAGGTTACTATGGAAGCATTCCAAAGTTCTCTCCCTCCACAAAAGTACAACACCTTCTCTACAGGAAGCTACTGCCCAGTTTTCCTTCTACCTGCACTTGGCAGAACTTGTACTATCCCAAATCTTTTTCTTGACCCTACCTCCTTTCTCTGTCCTTTCCAGTCTGGCTAATGTAAATCCAGTCCACTGTTTTCTTGATTCTGTCCTGATAGAAATGGATCATGGCCTTTTCACCTTTCTTTTTTTCACATCTAGGTTTTTGTCACCCTCTTGCTGTCTGGACCCCTTTGACCTTCCGGCCACACAACCCAGTCATCCACCATCCCATGGACATACCTGTAGTGTAAATCACCCATGGATTGCTCCCCTTGGCAGGTCCAGGAGGGGGAAGGTCATTCTCCACCCAGAGACACTCATCCAAATACGGCTGAGGGTCCTGTCAGTGGTGTGGGGTCTGCGACAACCAGAAACTTCATCCTGCAAGCAGGCCTCTTTCCTCCTAATTTTTGCCCCTGTTGACAATATGCACTGATGTCGCTGCGCATGCATGTGGAGGCAGACACGCATTACAGGCCTGCCTCAGTCCTCCCCTTAAGGCCACACATGCTGCCCTGTGACCAAGCCTCTTCTTAGCAGCAGTCTAGGAGTGGGCATGACCAACCCTCCCTCCCCAGAAGAGGTGATCATGTCATCAGATGCCCAATCCTTCCCCCCACAACCCCCTGTGCGATCCGAGTCCCCTCCTGAACTTGTGTCCCCAGTGCAGTGGGTGGTACATCTACCACAGAGCCACCTAGCTGGCACCTTTTCACCCTTGAAGTTTTTTGTTGACACTGCAAAGGTTTTTGACATTTGATAAACTGGCAGGAGTGAGTCTCTCTAACCTTTTGGCCCATTAGTGCCACTCCTACCTACTGAACCAGTCCCAGATGGTCAAAGTAAGTGATGCCCTCTCTCCCCTGCCCTTCTGTTCAGTATTCCATCCTGGGTCTAATCCTGTTCTCTATCTTCCTAAATGGCTCCCTCAGTCTGTATATACTCGCACATTTATGCAAATGCAGATGACACTGTATGTTCTGCTTCAGGAGCCTCAGTCCCCAAACTGAAAGTGGTGACGCAGACTGACTTTGATGAAATATAATGCTCAAACCAACTCTTGCTTAATGCCAATACAAAGAACAATTTCGTACTGTAATCCTTGACCTTCTAGAGTATCTCTTCCATAGAGCCATACTCACTATTCTTTGACCACAAGCACCAGGATCCAGGTGGGACAAAAATGTTTGGATCACGTAATGCGACTGCATGTGCCTGCACCATATAAAGCGGCACTGGGCCCAACCACCTTAGTACCTTTTTATCCAAGGACAGCAAAAAGCTACTGATTAACAAATTTTGCAATACATTTAGTAAAATGAAAAAGGCTTAAGATAACCCACATGTCCCTGTAAAAAGGGATCAAAAACACAGCTCATCTTTGCAGTGCATACAGCTGCTGGAGGGAAGAATAGCACACATACACATGACAGTAGTGAGTCCTTGGGCAGTGGGTGGACAAGTGTGGCCTTTCCAGAGTCAGTCTCCTTTGGTAGAGTGACCAGCAGTATCAATCCCCAGACAGAGGAGGTTGGAGACAACAGGACTCACAATAAGAAAAGCCTGTAGGACAAGTGGCCTGAAACCTGCGGGCGTCATGGACTGAATTTCTTGGGCAGTGTTTTGTGAACCTGTGAACACTAATCCAGGTTGTAGTCTACATATCTCTGTGACAGGGACTGATATGAGTGAAGCCACCAATATGGCCCAGCTTGAGTAGAATTAGCTCTAAAAGAAATGTCCTATTCCTTTCCCGCAAGGGAATAGCAATGCTGAATGCAATTTTATTGACATTGTAGTTGGACAAACAATGTACAGGAATCTGGACTTTTTACAATTGGACTGAAGCAGACAGACAGCTGAGAGTAATGCCTGTGCTCTTTGGTTCTACTGAAGTAAAAAGTAGGAATTCTTCTGATACTGAGAAAATGGAGCAGCACTTCATCCGGCTTCTCTAATCTGGGGAAGAATGTTGGCAGCACCAAAGATCAGGACAAGAGGCATCCATCTGTACATAAATAATCTGTTAACTTCTACATCTTCAGAAGCCATGCTTGGAAATGAAGATTCCAGAGGGTTGGATGTGCCAGCTCACCCAGGAGCAGAGTCATCAGTGTAGATGTCAGTGCAAGGTCCAGTGGACCCTGGATTGCCATCTGAAGGAGTAGTGGGTACTACATCTGCTGAAACCAGCATGGTACAACCAGAACCTTTTGGCTCCCTTTGGCCTCCAGTTAGAGGAGGACCATTTGAATTAAAGGGATTAGCAGGAAGGCATAGAGAAATTGACTTTTCCACTGCAGCATAAATGCATTCTGATAGAAAGCTCCGAAGAAGGTCAGTAGTTTTACATTGTGGCAGGATGCAAAAAGGCCTATTTTTGGTCCACCACAATCATTAAACAGGGATTTTATAACGACTTCTGAAACCACTCATTTGGATTTGCCTCAGTTCCACTTATGCTGTCTGCTAGGACATTTTCCACTCTTGGAAGATGAGTGGTCTACATTAGAACACTGAGCTTCAGACCCCCCTCCCAAACTTATTGTTTCCCTTCACAGGAAATAGAAGGGGGTCCTGCTCTGCTTGCTGAAGTAGACCATGATGCACTTGCCTGTATAGAGAGGTACTACCTTGTCCCAGGCTGTGCCCAATGGGGCTTGCAGCCTATACAGGACTGCTCTCTCCACCAACTACTTATGTGGAGAAGTTGTTCTCAGGCTGACCAAGTACTCCAAGTTAAGAGACCATAGCAGTGCACTTCTCTGTCTAGACAGGATGTGTTCTTTGTCAGTGTAATTTGTAGTTTTTGGGAGGAGGAAGGAACCCCCTTGAGGAGATTCTCTTTCTTGATCCACCATAGATGAGACTGAATAATACGACTCGTCACTCCTATAAGGTGATACAAGGGCTAGGATGCATAAGACTATTGGCTGTTGAGTACTCAACTGGATGCCCTCAGACGAAGTCTTGTGAGGGACTCTGAAAAGACTGGGACTGTCATAAGACCCAGCACAACTGATGCTAGAGAGAATCTGAGTTAGGGAATCTTTGGACAGACTGTTGTGGTCTTTTTCGGTCTTCTCTTTTTTTATTAATTTGGTTGTTGTAAGCCTCTATACCCTAACTGATAACCACCAAAAATTCATGCTTTGACACTGACTCTGGCAACCTTTTAGTAAAGGTTTTCAGCTTGGACAACAACTAATTGTAATATTTTGCCATGTGGACCTGGTAATGCACACCTCTGAGGCTCAGCGGACTAAAGCAAATACTCTTTTCTTCCCTATGATATTAATCTTGCAGGACTCCTTCTGGTGATTGTGCAGATACTTCTTTAATAGCACTACACTAATTGTTTGTGGCAATAACAACACAACATTAGCTACAGACTGTATGTACTGTTGTGGCCCGATATTAGCTCTGGTGCCAAACAATTTTTGTCTACCACATAGGGTACAGCTGGCACCAAAGCTGGCCTATTACAGGCTGCCAAAGTAGCGTCCTCTAGGGCAAACTGAATAGAGGGTACTACTGAAACTGGCATAGATGGAAACTCCAGATACAGTATTACAACAGGACCTTTTTGGTTTTCTCAAGGGGTATTGTCTCAAACTGCAAGGCTTTGAGCATATTCTTAAGTAGGGACTGGAAATTAAGAGCACTCTGGGGAGCATGCACATGATAGCTGCTGCTGGGGAGAGACCGGCTCTTCATGTAAAATGTTTTCATCACAGTCCTCTGACTCAGTGAGAGTGGGATTATATTCAAATGTGTCATTCAACAAAGTAAAGCACAATAGAAGAACAACAGGTGCCAAGGACGGTAGTAACAGTGGTAAACAAGCATTTGTCAATGCCAAATGTTTGCTTCCTGGTATTGGCATTGGTACTGCATGAGTTAGAGAAATGCATAAGAGGAATGGCAGTGAAGTATTGAACTAACGCCAACCCCAACCCCCACCCCCACCCTGCAGAGACTGACAGGTGTTGGGGGTGTGCCTTTGGGTCGTCGGCCATAACGCTCACGCCATTCTACCTCACCCCACCCTACCCTGCAGACACTGACAGGTGTCACAGTGTGCCTTTGGGTCTTCGGCCCTTACGCTCACTCCATTCCATAAGGAAATAAGCCGAGATGGGTGCAGTATAGGAGAATGGGGTGAACGTTAGGGCAGAAGACCCCAAGGCACACCTCGATGCCTGTCAGTGGTTGCAGGGTGGGGGTGGAATGGCATGAGCACTACGGCCGAAGACCCCAAGCCACACAGTCTGATGCCTGTCAGTCTGTACAGGGTAGAGCATTATGGTTAGAAATGCCCCCAGGCATTTGTTGGTATTTTCACTCCAAATTTTCCACATGGGCTTTTTGGGACCCCACCTCATGAACAGGGACACTATCATTTCGTTACTCAATCCCGAAAGTGATTTTGCACAGCTAATGTGCCATTTGGCGTAACAGGTTCGAAAAGACATTTTGGGCAGGATGTGAAAAATGACATCTGTACTGTTCACGAGGAGGTGTGAAAAAATGGCAAAGTCAAAAAATCTAGAGTGAAAATATGAAAAAGTGGCGCAGTTATGAGCAAGCATAGAAACTGCATAATGCACGGTCGTAACGCAGTCATTTTTGGAATTTGTTTACCAAATTTTCAACATGGCCTTTTTGGGACCTCCCCTCATGAACAGTGGCACTGTGATTTCATTAATCTGTCCAAAAAAATTGATTTCGCACAGAGACTGCAACATTCTGCGCCACAGGTGCGAAAACATGTTTCAGGCAGGATGCAAAAAATGACAGCTATACTGTTCATAAGGAGGTGTGGAAAATGGCAATGATGGAAATTTGGGGTGAAAATATTAAAAATTGGCGAAGTTACAAGCGTACATACAAACTGCGCAATGCACGCTCGAAACACAGTCATTTTTTTGAGTTTTTTCACCAAACTCACAACATGGTTTTTGGGACCCCAATTGGATACAGTGGCACTGTCATCTTCAGAATCGTCCCGAAGGTGATTCTGCGCAGCAACCGCAAAATCACGTTTTGGGACTGAGAAACGAAATGACAGTGCCGGTATTCATGAGGTGGGGTCCCAAGAACCCCATGTTGAAAATCTGGGACCAAAACTCCCAAAAATTACTGAGATATCAACCTAAGTTGAAACCCCTCACTGATTGCCATTATAAGGCTTACCGTGATTTTATTCAGTTTGCAGTCGGCTTTTGAAGAGTCCAGACATGTTCCCAGTCCACAGAAGATCGGGGCGCCAGACCTCCAGAGGTAAGTATTGGAGGGTGTCTGTGGGGAGGTGGGGTGCACAGAAGGAGGGTCGGGATGGGGAGGGGCGGCGAGGATGACGAGGGACCGTTTTCTTTTTCTTTAGGTTTAAAAAAAAAAAGACCTCGAGGGATGGTTTTCTCTTTTACAGGGTAAATACTATGAAAAATAAAGTTTGGCACAATGGGGTGGGCTCCCAGTGTGCCAGACTAGTGGGGGAAGGGATCAATACTGACCTGGGGATTGGGCACCCTGAGGTCGGCTGAAAAAAAGGGGGCATGGGGGGTGCATCCGACACCGGGAGTGGGCAACCTGGTGTTGGAGCAAGATAAGAATTACTTTGGCACACTGGGGTGGGCATGCATCTCTCTGGACTGTGGGATGAGGTAGCCAGACTCAGAGTGGAAGTAAACTGGGTCAGGAGTACCATCACCCCTATCCAGAGACCACCCAGTCCAATGCAACTGCCTCAAAGGATGCCGAGAACGAGGGGCGCTTGGATGACAGTGGGCTCAGGGAGGGTTAGAGCGGTCAGGCAGAGGCACATCCCAGATCCTATTCCACTCAAGAACTCATATGCCACACTGGCAAACAGGGACAACCAAATAGTGGTACCCAGAGAAGTGGAAGGAAAGGATGTGGAAGTTAGCCAAGGAGATGACCTCAGCGGGGAGAGCAGGGGACCCCAGAGGAGGAGGAAGCGAATCCTGGTGGGGGACTCCATCATAAGAGGGATCCAGCTAGGAACACAGGAGGGGGAGGACAGGGAGGTGAGGTGCCTACCAGGTGCCATGGCATGGTGGGATGGAAGGAGATCCTGGGGATCACTGGGAAGGCAAGATGGGAGGCGAGCTGGATGTCATTATCCACCTAGGTACTAATGACCTGGCAAATGGGGAGCCAAAGGAAGTTCAGGAAGAGTTTAGGAATTGGGAGGGTCTCAAGCAAGTAGCTACTTCTGTCACTTTCTCAGAAGTACTACCTGTGAGATTCAAGGGAGAGCATAGGGGTGCATGCACCAGGAACTTTAACTCACGGTTGAAGAACTGGTGCTGTGAGGAAGGGTTTGGATTCATTGGTGACTGGGGACCCACCTGGAGGGATGGAGGCTTGTTCAAGTCTGACGGCCTGCATCCATCCTGGAGGGGAATCCAAGCACTCAATGATAAGTTTAAATGCTACACTGACAAGCATTTAAACTAGCAAAGGGGGGTGGCAGGCCAGCAAGGAGGGTACCTACTTGCTCACCTCACAGAGCTAGCAGTGGAACCAGTGAACTGGAGGAGTGGCTATCTCTACAAAGCAGTGTGCAAAAGATTGAGATTAGCGCCCAAGAGGTGGATAGGCAGAAAAGGGGCAAATTCAGCAGAAGGGCAGACAGCAAGGAGAACCAGGGATAAAGGACAACCAAGGAAGGGGCTGGAGTAGAGCAGCGAAACAGTCTAGGGAGGTCAAATCATGGAAAGCCATGTGTGCCAATGCCAGGAGCCTTAGCAACAAGATGGAAGATCTGGAGGCTGTCATGGTGCAGTCAGACCTGGACATTGTGACCATCACTGAAACCTGGTGTAATGATAACCATGACTGGGAGATGGCCATACCTGGCTACAACATATTCAGAAGAGACAGGGAAGGTAGGAAGGGAGGAGGAGTGGCACTGTATGTGAAAAATGACATAAGGGCCACAGAGCTCCAGGAGGAACAAAATTGGGGAGAGATACTGTGGGTTAAGCTGGAAAGGAAAATGGGACCAGCCATCCGCACAGGTGTGGTCTATAGACCACCAGCCCAAGAGGAAGAAACAGATAGGGAGCTGATGCTAGCCATCCAAAGGATGGCAGACAAGGGTGATGTAGTACTGGTTGGAGACTTCAATATTCCAGACGTGGACTGGAGCATCCCAGCAGCAGCATCAACTGGGAGCAGATTTATCCTGGACTCCCTTCAGGGTGCCTTCCTCAAGCAACTGGTCATGGAACCAACTCGGCAGAAGGCAATACTGGACCTTGTGCTCACAAACAGGGACAGTGTGATGGGGGTAACAGTGGGGGAGCACCTGGGGAACAGTGACCACCAGTCACTGTGGTTTGAAATCACAGAAAGAGCAGAACCAAACCACACAAAAACACGTATCCTGGATTTTAGGGGGGCAGACTTTGGGAAAATGGGGAGATACTTGAAAGCGGCATTAAGGGGAATGGAGCAGGAATCAGGGGTTGAGGAACAGTGGGAAGTATTTAAAATGGGGATTACAAGAGCAACAGAATTATGCATTAAGCAGGTTAGCAAGAGAAAAGGAAGAGGAGACCATTATGGTTTTCCAAAGAGGTAGCAAAGAAAGTGAAAGCCAAAAAGATTGCATTCAGGCAATACAAAAAGACACAGGCAGAAGGGGATAGGGAGAAGTACCAGGAGAAGCAAAGGGAGGCAGGGAGGTCAGTAAGGAAAGCCAAAGCTCAGACAGAAGGACACATTGCAAAATCAGTGGGTAGGGGACAAAACCTTTTACAGGTGCATAAGTGAAAAAGAAAGGCAAAGGGAGGGATAGTGAGACTGAAGGGGGAGGATGGGGGCCGTGTGGAGAATGACAACAGTAAAGCTGACATATTGAACAGGTATTTCTGCTCACTCTTTACTGAGGAAGAGGAGGGTAATGGTCTGAAGGGAGTACAAGAGGTGAGAATGGTGCAGAAATGGACACAAGTCCCTTTACACAAGCAAGGGTCCTGAAGGAAAGTACGGTTACGTAAGAACTTACCGTAACAGTAGATCTTCGAGAGAGGCTCTTGCAGTAGGTAATTACATATAGGACTGACGCCGGTCGGCGGCAGGACCCCACGGAAAAATTTCTAGCTAGCAGTCCCTTGCGGGGACCGCCCAAATCAGGTGACCCGGCATCATCGACGTCGGTATAAAGGGCGGTCCCGGACGCCCGCCTTCCAGTTCTTTCCGCCACAGGCCGGAAGGCCTGGGCGAGAGAGAAGCAGACATTTCCTCAATGGAAAAGGAGCTGAAAAGCCTAGGGGATGGAGGTGGGAAGGTATTACTGCAAGAGCCTCTCGAAGATCTACTGTCGGTAAGTTCTTACGTAACTGTACTATCTTACTGAGAGGGCTCTTGCAGTAGGTAATTACATATAGGACAGAATCCCAAGCAGTCTGGAACAAATGAAAGGCACCGGGAGAAGGAACTACTCCAAAAATAGCCAATAATCTAGCAGGTCTCAAGAAAGGAGGCCTTGCAAGACAGCTAACCCGAAGCCTGCTCTACGGCGAGAGGCAATGTCCAAACTGTAATGTTTAGTAAAGGTATGGACTGAAGTCCAAGTGGCGGCAGCACAGATGTCTGCCGCAGACACGTTCTTGAAACAAGCCACAGAGGCTGATACTCCCCGAGCGGAGTGACCTCTGACTTGACCTGGTAGGGTCTTGTTGTACTTCTCATAACAGAAAGTGATGCAATGGGCCAACCATTTTGATAGGCATTGCTTAGAGACAGCATTGCCTTCTCTTTTGTGAGCAAAAGAGACGAACAACTGATCAGTCTTTCTGAGATCCTTCGTCCTATCGGTGTAGTATCTCAGGATCCTGTGAACATCCATGGTATGGAGCAGGTATTCTTCTTGATTGGAGTACTGCGTGAAGAAGGCAGGTAATTCAATAGACTGATTCAAGTTAGATTCCGCTACCACCTTCGGGAGAAACTTAGGATTCGTGCGAAGAGCTACTCGTTCTTTGTGGAAAATCAGATAAGGGATTTTGCACATGAGGGCCTGGAGCTCTGAAATTCTGCGAGCAGAAGTAATGGCCACCAAGAAGAGCTCTTCCACGATAAAAACTTCAAGTCTGCGGAAGCCGAGGCTGAAAAGGAGGAAAGGTAAGTTTCTCAAGGACAAAGTTCAAGTCCGTGGGGAGCTGGAATCCGGACAGGGGCCTGAGATGAAGGACCCTCTGAGGAAAGTTTTGGATACCTCCAGCTGGGCAAATGCCTTGTCAGTGAAAGGGACATGGTAGGCTGAAATAGCCGCCATATGGACTTTCAAAGAGGAGTGACTGAGACCCAGGTCAAAAAGATGACGCATGTACTCAAGCAGAATGGTCACAGGGCAGGAAAAGGGTTCCACGTTCCTAGCCGCAGCCCAGATAGAAAATCTTTTCCATTTCATGGCGTAGGTGGACCTAGTGGAGGGTTTTCTAGCCTCCACCAGAATCTCGGCCACCTTAGGAGAAACGCCAAAACCAGATTGAGCTAGGTCTGCAGGAGCCATGCATGAAGACGAAGGGACTTGAGTCCCGGATGGACCAAGGTCCCCTGATCCTGGGTCAGCAATCCTGGAGATAAAGGAAGAGGAAGAGGAGGAACCTCTGAGTATTGTTGTAGAAGAGAGAACCAGATTTGCCTGGGCCAGAAAGGAGCAATCAGAATCATTCTCGCTCCTTCTAAAGCCAGCTTCTGTAACACACGAGGGACCAGAGGAATTGGGAAAAGCATAGGCAGATCTGTCATTCCAGCTTAGAGATAGGCGTCGTTCCAGAAGCGTCTCGCTCTGGAGCAGCGAGCAAAAGATTGGAAGCTTTGCGTTTTGGAGATGAGCGAACAGGTCTATCTGAGGAGTCCCCAAATCTGGAAGATACTTTTTAGAACTTTTTCGTCCAATTCCCACTCATGTGGTAGAGCCGACGAGCGACTTAGTCTGTCTGCCAGGACATTGTCGACTCCCAGAACATGGATCGCCATGAGGTGAAGGTTGTGAAGTGTTGCCCAATCCCAAACCCTCATCGCTTCCCTGCACAGGTAGGACCGAGTCCCTCCCTGCTTGTTGATGTACCACACCACGCACATGTTGTCCGTTTAGACAGCTAGGTGGCCGGGAAGAATGAATTGGTGAAGGGCCTGGAGAGCATACAGCACTGCTCGAAGCTCGAGCACATTGATATGGAGAACTATCTCCATTTTTGACCATAGGCCCTGGGTTCGGTGAGGACCCAGATGGGCTCCCCAACCTTCACCTGAAGCGTCTGTGGTCAGAGTCTGATCGGGAGGATGAAAAAAGGGGAACCCCCGGAATAGGTTCTCTCGAACCATCCACCATTGCAAGTCTCTTACCATCGGCGAGGAGATCAGAACTAGATGATCTAGATCGTCTACCCGTTGATCCCACTGAGATCGGAGAGTCCACTGAGAGATTCTCATGTGGAGGCACGCGGAACCGTCGGGATGGCCGCCGCCATAAGCCCCAGTAGACGAAGCACTGACCTCGCCGGGACCCTCCTGCGTTCCGATAGGAGGGAAATCTGTGACTGGAGGGAGGCCCCCCTGTCCGGAGGCAGAAAGGCCTTGCACAGTGATGTGTCGAGAATTGCCCCGATGAACTGGAGCCTCTGTGAAGGCTCCACGTGAGACTTGGAATGGTTGATGGTAATACCCAGGCCAGTGAAAACCTGCTGGGTGAGGGAGAAAAAATGCAGGAGTTCCTCCCTGGACAAGGCCGCCAGGAGCCAGTCGTCCAGGTAGGGAAAAACCTGAGCTCCCAAAGACGCAGGTGGGCCACTACCACCGCCAGGCATTTGGTAAAGACTCGGGGGGCCGAGGAAAGACCAAACGGGAGTGCCCGGAATTGGTAGTGGACCCCCTGGAACGCAAACCTGAGGTACTTTCGGTGCGAAGGGCGAATGGGGATGTGCAGGTACGCATCCTGCATATCTAGTGCACAAAGCCATTGGCCCGGCCAAGCAGGGGCAAAAGGTTTGAAGGGAAAGCATCCTGAACCTCTTGTATTCCACATACAGGTTCAGAGAGCTGAGATCGAGAATAGGTCTCAGATCTCCTGTCTTCTTTGGTACAAGGAAGAAGTGAGAATAGTAACCCGTCCCGTAGAGGTGAGGGGGGACGGGTTCTATACCCTGTTTCGCAAGGAGCGCCAAGATTTCTTCCCTGACCAAAGGAAGATGATTCCTTGAGTAAGCGGAGTTCAGAGGGTGGGTACGCAGAGGTTTCTGTAGAAACTCTATGGAGTGCCCCTCTGCTATGATCTGAAGCACCTATGAATCCGATGTTATCCTCTCCCAACCCGGAAGGTGGAGGGAGAACCTCTCTCCTACCGGTTCCTCCGGGGCTGCCGGAGGCAGTGGGAGAGGGGAGGGGAGGAGTCAGGTGGTGTGAGGCAGCGCCGCAGCTGGGGCACCCGTTGCTTTTTTGGGCAGCGAGGGCCTGGCAGCTGTGGGGGCCCGACGTTTAGTGGCCGCCTTCCCTGAGGTTTAGCAGGGGCGGCTGCGTCTGCGAGGGCGGCGCTGTGGGGGATGGGGACGGTACATTGAATCAACAGATTTAAGGGCCGTCCCTTCTCCCAAATCAGTGATGATGTCCTGACATCACCACCGAAAGCACAGAACCCCTGAAAGGTGCTTCTTGGATCGCTGACTGCACCTCCGGGACCAGACCTGACACACGGAGCCATGCATGACGCCGAAGACTAACGGCAAAGGCAGAACTCCGTCCTGTGGTGTCCACTGCGTCGTGGGTCGTTCTCAAAATATGACGACTGGCGAACGGCAGAGACGGACCAGGTCGGCTAACTCCTGCCTGACTTGGGAGTCAGGCAAGAGTCGATCTTAGATTCCGCCTGGTAGGGCGGCCTTCTGGTAATCCCCATATGTGCTACATAGTTCAGGGCCCTAATCCCCAGTGTGGAAGAAGTGTAGATCTTCCTTCCATACTGATCCAGAAGCGAGATTCCTTATCCGGAGACAGCCTTAAGTGTTTTGGAGTGCGCTGACTGGCCGTGGCTGTCGCAATCCCGAGTCTGCACGGGGGTGAGAGTCTAAAAAGTCTACACCCTCCGGAGCCTGGTATAGCCTGTTCGACTTCCTGGGAAGTGGTGCTAAAGCCGACGGTTGCTTCCAAATCGTGGAAACAAGGTGGGCGTGAGGCTCGATCCAGGGTGGCACTAGGGTAGGAGCCGTAAGGGGTAAGTCCAGATGTTCGGCGAGTTTAACCCGTTGAGGATCTGGCTCTAAGGAGTGCCACTGATGGATCTCCTGGATCTTCCTGAGCAACTCCGTGAAGGAAGGATCCTCCGGAGGAGTCCTTGGCCGGGGCTTGGACGGAGAGCGTGGCTCGTCGTCTTTCTCGGAACATCCACCGGAAGCCTCGAGGTCCAGAGAAAGAGGAAGAATCTGAAGCAGAGTAAGACTCCTAACTCGACTAGGGGAGGAGCGGGTTCCTGGGGGAATCCCAGAGCAGTGTCCTGCCCCTCTGATCCCGAGGAAGCCGGGAATCCGGAGGAGGAGAGGAGTGTGCCGTCTGGGCGTCACGGGAGCTGGGGTGGCACCGTCGCCGTAAGATGGCTCTCAACTTCCTTGGTGAGCTGAGCCTTGGCCTCAGCCCACCAGGAGGCAAGAGTCTCCTGAAGATCCACCGGCCCAGGGGCGGTGGAGGAGGAGGAGGGGGATAGGTGTACGGAGGAAATCCGTAGGGTGAGTATCCGTAACCCGGCTGCGGGTATACCGGAGCCGGGTACTGCGGCGTCGAAGGGGTCGGCACCGGGTACTGCGGCGCAGGATACTGCGGACCTGGGAAAACTGGCATCGGATATGACGGCAGGTGCCCAGGCACTGGAGGAGCTGCCGGAGCAGACGGCCCAGCCGGGTACTCCATGGGCGGATCAGTCGGGATAGGCCCGTGGGGTGGAGGGCCCGATGGAAGAGGAATATCCCCCGGCGGCGTCAGAGGGTACCGTATCGGAACCGGCATTGGCGGGGCCGGTGTCGGAGGAGCTGGCACGGGGCCGGCGTCAGGGGAGCCGGCGTCAGATCCGGCTCTTCAGAAAGAGGATAGAACGGTAGCCCAGGGTCCCGAGCCTCGCCCGGGGATGGAGGGGAAAAATCCCCGGGGTTGGGCAGGGGGGACTGGGGCTCCCCTGATGGCAGCGAAGGCTGCGGGGAGCCTGGTATGACAGGCAGCGGCGGGGTCTGCCGTGAGCTCGAGGCCCGGCGCCACGTCGGAGGGCCGGCGTGTGGCTTATGGGCGGATCGGCGGGCGCCAGAGGAGCCAGCGTCCGACTGGGGTCCCTCGTCGGAGGTGGGCAGAGTATGGGAGGGCCGGTCCGAGGGGACACTGCCGTGCGCCGCCCGAGGGTTGGCGTCTTAGCGGCCTTCTCCCAGCATCGTCAGAGGAGCCGGCGTCCGGCAAGGAGGTGCCCACACGAAGGCAGCGGGCCTGCGGCGGTACTGAGGGCTAGAGTCTCCTTTGCCGGGGGACACCAGGCGGGCTCAATCACGAACCCGGACAGGCGGGCCGCGCCTCCTCCAAAGCCTTGGAGGCTGCCGTCAAGCGATCCCCAGCGGGATAGTTACTTGCCCGCGACTCCGGCCGGAGTCGCGGAGAGGACCTTCTCCCGTGCCTTTCCTTGTCCCGCTTCTATGCCCTTCAGGGAGGTCGCGCCTGCTGAAGTTTCTTCAACTCCTTCTCCATCGCGGACATCTTCTTTTCAGGAGATGGGCTTGAGGGACTGCTGGCGTCGTCTGCAGGTGGCAGCGTTGAATCAAAGGCAGTGCGGACACTATGGGCAGCGATGGTCGGGAGCCTAAGCAGAAAAGGCAGAGAGTGACTGTCTTTGTGAGGCAGTTGCCGCCTAAGTCGCACTTATTTTTGAAGGGGACGACATAAACCGCGTTCACCTGGCGAAAGAAGAATAAAATTCTAAACTGAAAACTTGTTCGAAAACCGACGAAGTAACAGGACTGAGCGATAAGAACTTAACCGCGAGGCACTACACGAGCTGATGGCGGGAAAGAACTGGAAGGCGGGCATCCGGGACCGCCCCTTTATACCGACGTCGTATGATGCCAGGGACTGCTAGCTAGAAATTTTTCCATGGGGTCCTGCCGCCGACCGGCGTCAGTGTTATATGTACTTACCTACTGCAAGAGCCCTCTCGAAGTAAGATCTGGAAGTAATAAGAGTTGATAAAGCAATGGGGCCAGATGGGGTGCACCCCAGGGTCCTTAAAGAACTAAGAGAGGTGGTGGCTGAACCTCTGGCTATCCTGTTTAGCCGATCACTGGAAACAGGGGAGGTACCCAAAGACTGGAGGACAGCAGATGTAGTCCCCTTATACAAAAGTGGGAACAAAGAGGAAGCGGGGAACTACAGACCAGTCAGCCTCACCTTGGTAGTGGGGAAGATCATGGAAGCACTACTGAAGGAGAGATTGGTGGAACATCTGGTTGTCAATGGACTACAGGACCCAAGGCAGCATGGTTTCACCAGGGGGAGGTCATGTCAGACCAACCTCGTTGAATTTTTTGACTGGGTGACTAGGGAGGTGGATCAGGGGAGGACAGTAGACATGGACTATGTGGACTTCAGCAAGGCCTTTGACACTGTGCCACATAGAAGACTATTACACAAACTGGGGAATATGGGTGTGAGCAGGACAGTAGTGTGGTGGGTAGGTAACTGGCTGGGTGGCAGGACACAGAGGGTGGTGGTAAATGGCTGTCACTCCACAGAGGGAAGAGTGACCAGTGGGGTACCACAGGGATCAGTGCTGGGACCGGTCCTATTCAAGATCTTCATCAGTGACATTGCGCATGACCTAGAAGCAGAGTTTCATTCTTCGCTGATGACATAAAGCTCTGTAACACAGTAGACACACCAGAGGGTGTAGACAGAATGAGAAGGGACCTGCAGAAACTTGAAGAATGGTCAGGGGTTTGGCAGTTGAAATTCAATGCAAAGAAGTGCAAGATAATGCATATGGGGCACAAAAACCCTGGCACAATATATCAGTTGGGGGGTGAGGATATAGCATGCACCAAGCAGGAAAGGGATCTTGGGGTTATCATCTCTGATGACCTCAAGGTAGGGAAACAGTGTGACAAGGCAGCAGGTAAAGCAAATAGGATGCTGGGATGCATAGGCAGGGAGATCAACAGCAGGAAAAGGGAGGTCATATTTCCACTATACAAGACACTAGTGAGGCCCCACCTGGAGTACAGTGTACAGTTCTGGAGACCTTACCTATGTAAGGACATAGGGTAGAGAAGGTTCAGAGGAGGGCAACAAAGATGGTATATGGATTGCATCACAAGTCCTATGAGGACAGGTTGAAGGAACTGAACATGTACTCCCTGGAGGAGAGGAGGAGAGAAGGGATATGATAGAGACATACAAGTATTTTACAGGGAGGAACAGGGTGCAGGAATACACTATTTTAAGTGAAAAAGATGTTCCAGGACTAGAGGCATGGGATGAAGTTGGAGGCGGACGATTCAGAGGAGCGTGAGGAAGAATTTCTTCACAGAACGGGTGGTGGACAAGTGGAACACCCTGCCAGAGGAAGTGGTGGGGGCTGAAACAATCGCGGGATTTAAGAATGCATGGGATAGACATAAAGGAATTCTGGAGGTCAGGGGTAAGGGGCAACAGACTTCTAGGAAAACATAAACTGAACTTACAAGCTCAAATGGGCAGACTGGGTCGGCCATAGGCCCTTATCTGCCGACACTGTCTATGTATCTATGTAATAGTGTGTGTGGGGGGGGTGCCACCCTGATGTCAGCTTTGGGGAGAGTGTGTGAAGGGCAGCAGGAGCTGCCAATTATTCAAAGCCGCAGCGGGGCTCATTTATTTCACTGGGAAAGGCACACTGAGCAAACGAGTTGCTTATAAGTCCGGCCATTTGCATTACTGTGCACTGTAATGTGCATGGCTGGAATGTGCCTGGTTGCTGGAAGGCGGTGGGGGATCTGCCACTGCAATGATGAAACCATCTGTGATCAGAGCATCAGAGTTCTTTCAAGTCTGGCACTCGCTCTGAAACTGCCATCATCAGCAGCTTCCCAGTTGAATGGTGGCCGAAGGACGCACCCATGAAAGTGTTCGCTGGATTGGCCAAACACTGTCACACCTCTGCAATACTCTACTAATCTCAATATGTTTCTTGTGCGCTGCGCACGCAAGCAAACATAAAAAGGATGACAATCATGCCAGAACTGTTGGTGGCACAGCAAACTGGCACCATGAGGAGGAACCATTGCTCTATAACAGCTGCGCACCTACCCAATTGCTCGTCTGAGACCTCATCCACTGGAAGTGAGGGAGTTGGAGGTACTGGACCAAACGAAGTGGAGAGCTCTGAGGTTGTTTCTGTCCCCCATCATGAAGGATGATTGGGCCAGTGTTAATGGCAACAACAATACCTCATCCACCATGTCCAAATCCGGAGACCATGAAGAAGAATGGCAGGAGCTGGAACATGATCTATGTAGTTTTTTCTTTTGAGATGATGAGGCTGAACAATTCCAAGACAAAGATACCAACCATCAAGCATGACAGGGAACATGACTGTTTCTTTTTCTTGCGGTGCTGCCCAAAAGACCCCATAGAAGCAAGTCTGTCCTTGTTGGACATCTGAACACTGTCTATGTTAGCTGTCCAAACACTGACTGACAATCAGAACAAAGCTGGGCACTGTACTCAGCAACGAGGCATTAGGAGTGGGATTCCTGAGCTGAAGTCACATTGCAACAGCCACAGGATTTAAAGGAACACTGTCAGCTTTGTCCCCAAGTTTTGCATCATTTCGTAGCAGTGTTCCCCTAGGCACACACTAAACAAACTACTAGTGTAAAATGATCCTGCATGTCCCAAAAGTAATATTTTTACCTGCTTTCCACGATTTAACATACTTTTTTCTGTCCGACCAGCCTGAACGTAAGTCAGCTGACCTCCGGATCACATCCATCCCAAAGACACGCATCTGTAACAAAGTGCATGTACGCTGTGCAATTTTTAGCATGCCCTACGAACAAAGCTGCTTAAATTGAGTATTTCAACACCCTAAATTGAACTGTGCCTCTTGTAACAAGAAATAAGGCATAATACAGCTAAAAAATACCCTTAAAAAGCAGAGCCTAAAACCCGCACATGTGCAATAGCGTCTTGGAGCAAAGATCCCACGCAATCGCAGGAACATGCTGCATGCGTGGGATTTAGGCTCCGCTTTTTAAGTTCTCTGAATACCTAACCAAGTATGACATTATGTGCCCAGAGCAGCACGGTTTCCACACAGGACACAGTACAACCACAGCTCTCCTTGAATTCTCCCAACACCTGCATGCTACTCTCGACTCTGGCAGCCTTGCAGGAGCAGTGTTCATTGACCTCTCCAAGGCCTTTGACACTGTCTGTCATCCCTTTCTACTTGTCTCTCTCCACCAACTTGGCTTCTCTGGTGGTCCCATTTCCTGGTTCTCTAGCTACCTCTCTGCTAGATCCTAGCGTGTCAAGATCAGCGGCTCTCTCTTCAGCACTCTTCCCGTTCACTCCGGGGTCTCTCAGGGCTCCATCCTGGGTCCAATACTTTTTAGTCTCTACGTCAACACCCTCCCCAGCTCATGTACCGGTTAAATGCTCCTCTATGCCGACGATGCAGTCCTCGTTGCTTCACATCCCAATCCCACCTCCCTCCAATTATCCCTCCAGCAAGCTTACAACCAAGCCGAAAGGTGGTTCGGAGACTGCAGACTGGTCATTAACCTAAAGAAAACCAAATCAATGCTCTTCTCCCACCACCAAAATAAAGTTAAAAATACCCCCCTCTTGATTATCCCCAGCATTCTGCACCCACTAGAAAAAGTGACCACATACAAGTACCTAGGCATCACGTTCGATACTGCCCTCTCCTTCCACACCCACACTAATGCCCTATCAGCCGCCATTAACTCTCGGATTGGCCTGCTATACTGGCACAGGGACTGCCTGCCTCAGGTTGCCCTCAGGCTGGCCATCACCTCCTCCGTCTTGTCCCTCGTGGACTATGGCTTGCCCATCTACGCTGCAGCTGACAACACTCCTCTCTCCAAAATCAAACTCTCCATCAATAAGGCCTGTAGGCTCCTGACCGGTGCCCCCAGCCATACTCACACCTGCCTTCTTTATACTACCACCAATCTTCTAAATTTTGAAGAGTGACTGCTCTACCAGACCTGCCTTCTCGCTAAGAAATCTCTGCTAGGATTCTTCCCCCCGGGGGTCTCCACCTCCCTACAGCAGCCATCTTCGTCCGTCACCACCCATAGCTCTGTTAAGGCCACTTTCAAGGTGCCCAGAACCAAGACCTCTCTTGCCCAGAGATCCTTCCTCTACCGAGCCCCCACCTGGTTCAACTCCCTCCCTAGCTGCATCTCCAACTTGCCAAAAATTGGCTCCTTCAAAACAGCTCTTCGGAACCATATCTTTAATACCCGCTGTTGTAGGTGCAACTAACCCCTGTTGTAACCTGTGGTTCCCACCCGCCTTGCCCCCCAGCTCGACAATGTCCACTGGACAGCTCTCCTCCCCAGACCCACCCCTTCCCTACTAGGTCCAAGCAGGGATGTAACCCACTGTCTTCTCTGAGGACCTACTATATCCATGAGTGTAACTATAATTTTGTAACATTATGTAACCTAAGTAACATACAAACTACTACATTATGTAACCTAAGTGTATCTATGTTAAATGTTCCTTTTACTGCACTTGTAATGTTATCCTCTGTTTTAATCTGCACTGTAATAACTGTCTGCCCCCCTCCACCCGCGACGAGGTGCCTTTGTAAACGAGTCTCTGACTCAAAGGTTGTAAACCCGATTTGTAATGAATACAAATTTCCAGTGGGGTTCTGCTTCTATCCATTTTCACAGCTGAGTGGAGCATTAATAAGCTCCTTTGATTATGTTGCTCCCAAACTCTGGAACTCCTTACTGGCCATCCTGGCGGAGGCAACATTTCTTTGGTCCTTTAAATATTTGTACAAAGAGTACCTGTTTGACCTTTGTATATGTAATTGTTTTACTTGATCTGGAATGTAATTTTTTACTTCCTTAGCACTATCTGTACCTCTGTATTGTTTCTGTAATGTCTGGCTCACCCTTGTTAATGGGCTTTGTCCCAGTGGGCTCCACTTGGTTACCAAAGTCTAAATAAATCAATAAAATTAAGTGACTTGTGCAAGGTCACACACTGCATATCTGGCTTCAGTGGGGCTTAATCCTGTGATCTTTTGGTTCTCAAGCTGGTACTGTAACTATTAGATCACACCGGCTTTTGGGACTATCCTGTCAAGAAGAGTTTAGTTTTGGAAATGACTGTCTAGCTGCCATATATGTTAGGTCCGAACCAGGTTTGAGATAGTGGATATTTTGAACAAAGTGTCCTTCTATGAGTGATAGAATGCAGCAGCTTTGAGAGAATTTGTGTGGAAGTGCCACTATATATTTATATATGGTCCCAAGGCTGCTATTAAATATCTCTCAAACTTGTTTAAGTGAAACTGCCTGAAATTTCAACTTCTTAGCAATTGTCAAGTCCAGCTAGCACTCCTATGTTAGATACCTATATTTCTGTCAATATTAATTGTACCATTGTATCTGTAGTACTGTCTCTTGCCGTGGAATTTTTGTAAAAGAGCTCATAGCTCAAAGGTTATTTTTGAAGTGTTAAATAAAAGTATTTTTTCGAACACCGGCAGTTCTTGCCCAATATATGTCCCCTGCATACGGTACTTGCTGGCATAAGTGTGGCCATCCAAAAGCTACTCACACACGTATTTTTGGGGACCTGCCCAGTTCTATCGACGTCTTGGCAAGGTAATGCCATCCAGTTTCAAGCACTTTCTCTCCCTGGAGACCTGGTTTCCCCCTCCATGGTTTTACTGTCTATACCACCCGGGGCTGCCGCATTGGTAGGCATTCCCCAGCTTATCTGTATATAATGGTGGAAAAAAAAGCCATTACTCGATTGTGGCTGCAGGTGGCACCGCCTGCTGTGGAGTCCTGGTGGGCCATAGTATTGGAGATTTATTATATGAAGCACCTTACAGCAGTTATCCATGGACATCAGGAGTCTTACCGTGGTGAGTGGCATGCCTGGATACGGTATTATAAGGAAACTGATGGCTCTTTTGTGCCTTGAAAAAGAGGGAAGAAAATTTTGTTTTTCTCTTTCCCTCTGGATGCACGAGCATGTGGGGAGCCGTTTGTGTTCTGGGATGTTAAACAGTGAGATGGAAAATAATCAAATAGAAACCTATGAGGATATTAAACAGGGATATTGTCTTTTCAGATGTGTGGGCTAAAGCCCTTTAATTTATACTAGGCATAGTAATAGCTACCAATACGTATGACTAATTATTGTACCACAACCTGTAAATGTACTACATCCCACCTACCCCTGTAATGGTTGCTCTTGATGTCTCAAAAAACTTTTAATAAAATAAAATAAAAAGCAGCTGCCTTAACAGACTTATAGAAGCAGGTCCTCTAAAAGAAAACTGTTAAAATGATAAACCTACATTTGTTCACACGAAACTGTTTGAATTAATAAGATGCTTAAGATTAAAAGTGTATTTTAACCAAATATTCTGTTAATCATATACTTCTCATTCTTACACACATTAGCTCTATTATTAAAATGATGGTTACTAAAATTATTTTCTGATACCACTGCAGTGGTAAGAATTAAATGTATAGATTAAGCTGAACTGTCTAATTTTGTAGTATGTGACAGACAGCTGGAGCCAAAATCCATTAACCTAACTGTGTCTCAGTTCCCCCTTCCTTGCTGTTACTACAGTAAAGACAGCTGAAGATTTTACTGCTTTGAGAGTCAGTGGGGCACTGTAATTGTTGTGAATTTAGCAATCACTTGCAGATCAAACTAACTTTAGTACTTATCAACTACCATACCCAAAACCCTAATCACACAGGCAGCCAGACATGGATTCATGCAACATTTAGTCAAGTTTAAAGGCACATTTAGGGTGACTGAGTCAGCTGTATGATGTCAGTGAGTTACAGGACTTTTATGTCTTGGTGTAGGGTTTCAGATTCAGATCTACACAAGCTGGGGTTCTAGCCCCAGTGCAGAACAATTTGATATTTCTCGTTACAGTTTATGTAGTATGAGAGAAATGTTAGATGTCATTGATGATGATACTGATATACGTTCAGCAAGATTTGGAATTCTGTATTCATAACATGATTCAAAACTGGCTCACCAATAGTCTGCTGGTGGCTCAACAGCAAAAAGACTCAAACTATGCTCTTCACGGGGCACCAAAAGAAGAGGCTAATAAAGCCTTTTTCAATTACCCACAAATCTTTCTCCATCCTTGAGCAGGTGTCCTCATTCCGGTATTTGGGAGTCACCATCGACGAATCCCTTTCCTTTGACAAGCACATATCCAATCTCACCACTGCCGCTAACAGGAAACTAGGTGCTCTCTATAGGGTTCAGTTCTACCTTGCAACTAAGGCTAGGCTCCAGGCGGTTAGAGGTACAATTTTACTAATATTTGACTATGGAAACGTGGTATATGCTGCTGCCACAGACACCAGCCTTCTCAGAATACAGACCTCCCTCAATAAAGCCTGCAGATTTGTCCTCGGTGCTGATCACTTTATGCATACATGCGATCTTTATATTAGGACGTAATGACTTCCTCTCCAAGACCGAATCAACCTGCATTCCTGCATCCTAGGGAAGAAGGCCCTCCTTGGTCTTACACATCCTTCTCTACAGGCCTTATTCCGACCAGCCCTGGCCAAGCATGTCACTAGAAGCACTGCTAAACATGCACTAGCTGTGCCTTTTAGAAAAACAGTCTTGGGAAAGCGAGCCTTTGTGGTACGGGCTCCCTCCTGGTTCAATGCACACCCTTTCTCTGCTAACAGCCACTCAAGCCTTAGCCACTTCAAAACTGAACTAAGAAAATTCATCACACCCCCTGAGCAGTGCTTCTGCCACCTATAGCCACCTATGGGCACTAGCTCCCCGAAAGTCTGTCCTGGCCCAGACTGCACGCTCTATTCCGTTGCCTATGCCCCCTCCCCTACTACCTCCCCTATTGTCTCTCTGTCTCCTACCCCCTAAAGCCCCCACACTATTTACCTCCCTTAACCCTCTAACACCGCATCCACAACTAGCTAACCTGCTGGGTCTTGTCACTCTCTCCAACTTCTTCTGCGGCACACCCTAGTTAGATCCAGGCTCATTCCTAGTGCCGCTGCCACTACCTACTTACTACTATTCGGTTCCTGTACCTTTCTGACTTTGCACTTTTCCTCCTCCTCATGGGTGAGATCCCTTATAATCTGGTGTTCCAAATTTTTCTTAACTCTGTAATATTGTTGACATTACTGTGATATCGTATACTCTATGTATTTTAATACTGTTTATTTTGACAATGCCTCACAGCTGCATATGTTCCCACCTGTTTCGCCTCCACCTCATTTTTTTTTTTTAATTGTATGATGAGGATCCTTCGTAAAGGATCTTTTAGCTCAAAGGATGTACTTCTAATTTTCCTAATAAAATTAAAATATTGCTGATAACTTGAAAAGTTCCAGCTCAGACTTTGACACTGCTTCAAATAGACAAACTGTTAATTAAGAAAATCCAATGCAGCTGTGAAAGGGGCGTCTGCACACACTGTTGCATGTCCTTTGCCACAGCATGCCTCTTCTGTATAGGATGCTTAGTACAGCAGTTGATCTATAGGCTACCAGGAAATAAAAAGCAGCAGGCCCATGTTTGATTCCCAGAGTGGAACATTTTTTTTTTTTCTTTCTTACTACAATTTACGTAGTACAAGAGATATTGTTAGATATCATTACTAATGTTAGTGATAGTCTTTCAGCAAGGTTTGACATTCTATATTGCTGATAAAATTGAAAGATTCTAGTTCAGACTGTGAGGTTTAAATGCAACTTGGGGAACATTACTTCAAACAGACTGTTCATTATGGAAATTCACTGCAACTCGGGGGGGGGCGGAGTCTGCACTCAGTGCTGGATGTCCTTTGCCACAGCATGCAACTCCTGTCTAGGAAGCTTAGCACAGTGTCAGAGTGATAGGCTATCGATCAGTAGATAAGTGGTCTGGGTTTGACCCTCAGAGTGATCTTTGTTTCTTTCTCAACACAGTTCATAGATTCTACATCTCAGACTCCACCCCCAAAGCCACTTCCCTTTTCATTGCCAGAGGAAGCCTGTCAGCCTTCTTTCTGGCAACACAATTATTTCATACAGACCTTCTTTGGTGCCTTTAGTACCAATGGTACTTTGTCTTTGTCTTGTCAGGTTTCTGACAGAACTTGTTAAAGAATCAATAGAAACCATAAAACATCCCATAGATACATACATACATAGGGAGTCAGTATAGCGCAGTGGTTTAAGGCTCTGAGTTGCAAATCTGGAGACCTGGATTTGAATCCCACAGCCCTCACTTGCATACTGTGTGACCTTGAGCAAGTCACTTAACTTCCCTGTTCTCCCAGGTCGCACCTGTAAACAAGCTTTCAGCTTAGTGTGTCTCTCCCCTGGTTAAACAATTTGGAAAAAAAAAAAACACAGACAATGACAGCAGAAAAATGCTCTTGACCCATCCAGTCTGTCCACCCTACCTACCTGTTCTGGCTTTCCCTACTGGCAATCCTCTCATTTGTTACTGTCCCCGTTTTTTCTTTTTTTTTGAACTTTATGTTTATTATTCTTCAGATGTTATCTTACAAATAACAAATCCATATCTGGAACATACCAGTTAAATAATAATATACCATTTAGAGAAAATATATCTCCTTAATTAAAGAATAAGTTAATTCCAGACATTTAGATACCTCACATGGAGGGATCTCTAAATTACATACTGTACTTTCAACTAAACATTTATGAGCTGTGGCAAAGAGCCACTGAGCAGTATGACTATTTTGATAATCTAAAATCCATTAAGAGTCCAACATGTCACACCTCAAATGACGTTCATGGCGTCATACTATATATCTAGAAGATAAAAAATTTATCTTAACATGAAACATGTAAGGCAGCACATTTTTAAACTTATCCAGGGAGTCAGGCATTATATAAAAAATTACATTCCAGTTACATTTGTGATAAATGACAGCTTTACAAAGAAATGTATCTCCCCATAATCATCCCTCTATGGAGCAAATCCAGAAGGTAAACAAGAAAGTTAGTTCAAACGTTTTAACTTTCAGAAATTACGAGGCAGTACTAGTGTCCTAGCCTCCTCAGTAGAGAGATTTAGGCAGGATAGCTCCCTTGCCTGGTTATCATGTTTATTCAGCAAAGAAACAATAGCCACGGACTGAATGGCCCAAGTAAAGAAATGAGGGTGGAAAAAATGGGAATATACTTAAGATCTTTCAGCCATCCTCGATCTCATCCAGTTCCCTCTTCCTCAGCTCCAAGCTCCCGATCTGGGTTCTGATGATCAGGGACAAAATGAGACACCCACTTACTCACCTCGCTAGGGTCCAAAAATACTCATACTTTGCCAGCATGTACTATTCTCAGACGGGCAGGGAAAACGATAGCATGTATTATAGATGCTTCCCGAAGATGTTTGCGGATGCCATCAAACTTCTTACGCCGCATTCGTGTGGCATAACCAATATCAGGGAACAGAAAAACTGAACGGTCGTCCTGTGTGATGGGTCCTGCTTGCCTTGCCATTTTCAGGATCTTGTCTTGCGTGCCCACGCCATCAGTGACCAATAGCAAAGTACGGGTAAACCGAGGATCCTCACATTAGCCACTCGGGCTTGATTTTCCAATGTCTCCAGCCTGGCCCGGAGATGAGTGTTCTCACTAATCATCAACGTGGTAGCCACGGATGCTGAATCTGAGCTTCTTTTAACATTACACATCTCCGTTTGTAACACCTCAACGTTTTTTTCGACCACTGACACTCTGGTGCCGACTGCATCAATTTTAGTATTCAGATCCGACACCGATGAAATCAGCCTCTGGAGCTTGATGCCTATGGAGGACATAGTTTCTTTTGATGCAGGCCGCGGAGCAGCCTGCACTTCAGGGCCTGACCACATGTGATGAGAAGTCCTGGATATTTTTCCTCATGTAGCACCACCTCGATCCCTACAAGAGTTTCCCATTTTAGGTACTGAACAATCCTCTTTTCAATGGTGTCAAAAGTTTTGCTGAGTTTGTGCTCCAAAATGGTGATTTTTAACTGTTTTATCACCCAGTTGAAGAGCTACCAAATTTTGCTGTCAACAAGCTCGGGTTCCACAGCGGCCGCCCCCGTCCCCCTTTTTTTCTAACTAGAAACATAGAATTTGGTCCCTGCCTAGACTGGTCCCCAGAGATCCTCCAGAGGGCTCAGGGACTGTCACCAGAAATGGCACTGCATGACTTATATGCTGCACCTGCTGCTCCATAAGAGCTGCCCAAGGGCTGAACTGCCTACCATGGTCCTCCCTAACAGGAACAGACACCAAAAGAGAGGTTGTCCATGCCAAATAGGGTACAGTTGAGTGGTAGTGTCAGTCCAGCAAAGTTGTTTCATATATTTTTCCCACATTTTTCTTGTGTGACGGGTACAGGGTGACATGTGCTGCCCTGGTTTCCAGTCAGAGAGAACTAAGGCCATGAAATGAGGGAGGCCTGCCTGGATGGTCTCTATCCCTGCCCAATGAGGTGATGGGAAAAGGAGGTCAGGTCTACAGCACATAATGGCCTGTCTGATAACCAAACTGTCGTGGATCAGTTTCAGATGGAGTTTTATTTTTAGTGGTCTGTGGTCCCAGATGAAGACTGGCAATTCGGAGTTAAGCTTCTTGAAGAAAGAGCTGGGAAGTGCTATCAGTATGTTTGGCAGACTATACTTGGTTTTTAGGAGGGCTACAATTTTTAGGGCATTCAGATGGCCACTTACAGACAGGCGAACGTTTCCTCAATTTTGTATATCGCAGTCCAGCTTGTAGAGCATAGTCCCTATGTTGGCTACAACGGTAACCTTAACTGTAGGGCAATTCTAAATTCCTAGGCATGTCATCCTTTCAGGCACCCACTGGAAGAGGGAATGTAGCAAGTTCCGAGTACATGTGGGAATTAAGGGCATTACTTGTGATTTGCTCCCACTGAGATTGTACCCTGAAAGGGCTAAGTAGTCCTGAACGATTACACTCCGTACCTGTATCCCTGCCGGTATGTTAGTGAGGAAGAGGGTAATGTCACCAGCAAAAAGTATCAGCCTGGTAGTGGTATGGTACGCAATGATGCCTGGAAAGTCCTCCCTAACAGACAGAGAGAGGCTCTGAGACAGAGACACCAACCACACAGGCCTAGGTGACCCTAATGTCATCGGCGATGACAGTTGAGAACCCAGGTCCCTGGAAGCCAGGTGCTTCGCAGCAGAACAGCCAGAGAATGACCTCGACTGGTGTGGTTTCTTCCACTTTTTACAAGAAGAAGAAGAAGCCAAGTTTGAAAGGTGCAAAGACCCCGACATTGAGCAGGTGTGGGATGTAGGCCATTTCTTTTTCTGTCGCAGGGAGGACTGTCCCTCATCCTGGGTGCCAGACTGCCCATTGCCACAGTACCACCTAGAGTGAGGTAGTGACCAGACACAGCTCAACTGCCAGAACAACTTGCCTTTTCAGGCCCCCTACCTTCTTCCATCATCATTGACTGCCAGCATGAGGTAGGGCTGAGAGAAAATTGTTAAAATTTGTGCTAAACTAAACTGACACAAAAACAACAAACTCTGGTAATTTAAAACACTAAGCCAAAGAACTGACCACTGTCATATAGACGTTGAAGTTCTGGCCCCAACAAGGAGAGCAATAACACTACTGATGCTCATCGACAGCAGGAAGAAAAGAACTGAGGTGGTTGGGGGCTGGTGCCACTGTATATCAGCAGGCACGAGCGCAGATGTGCGACAACACACATGGCGCCTACAGAGTCCCCAGCACCCACCAGATAAATTCTGGCTCCTGCAGGGTCCTAGCAGCTATGGAACAAACCTACAAATGGGAATCAATGGTGAAGATTGATTCTTGGAAGATCTGCATTTTCTGGACTCCTCGTCTGGCAGTTCATCCTCATCCCCTGAACTTTTATGTTACAGAAGGCAGAGTCGGAGACTAACCCCTCAGAAGAGGGTGCTCAGAAAAGCCAGAGTGCCCCCCCCCATAGGGAATGTGTATTTTTGCTCTATAATGTGGGGGGGGGAGAGCCTGGTAGGATGTGGGGTGCTAGCAGATATTGAGTGCAAGGCCACTCCTGGGAGAAATCTTGCTCCAAGATGTCCATCAGGGAATAAGTCTCACATTTCTGGACCTCCTTTAAAGGAGCGCTCAGGCCAGCGGATATGTGCTGCAGCAGTGCAGCAAAGCAAGTTGACTCTCCAGAGATGGATTTACCATCAGAAGAGTCGATGACCACTCAACCATGGGAGGAGGAGGAGGCAATGGAGGACTCTTCTGAATAGGATTTGATGCCTCCGAATAAGGGCTGGGGCCTGTGTTTGGGAATGTGGATCACCCACTATTCAGGGTGACCGCCACTGACAGGAAGCCTGGCAAGCCAGTTCCGGTCAAGAAGTCTTGGAGTGAAATGAAAATAAGCCCTTTGGTTACTTTCATTTTCTGTTGCTGTGACAACTGAATGAACTCCCTGGACACCTTTTGGCCACCAATTGCCTGGCCCAATTCAAAACTGGCCTCAAACAGCACATAATAACAATCTCTAAGTGCACCTGCCTCTAAGACCAGCCACACCTGCTCTCTCTGCCCCTAGCAAACACTAGGCAGGCCTCAGGTACCTCCTCCCCCTCTGTCCCATCACATGACTTGCCTCAGCAATCAGTTCGCTTCATGCTCCTTTGGCACCTGCCACCCCACCCTACCCCCAAACTCCCAGTCCGTAAGTTCCTAACAGTCACTACTAATACAAGCTGCCTGGCCATGCCTCCTCGTACCTCACCATTACTCTAGCACTTCTTCACCGCTCTGCCTCCCCTCATCCCCCAATCTGCCTCTACCTTACCATCTTTCTTCCCCCACCTACATCTCCAGTGCAGTACCTACCCTCTCTCGTACTTTCCTTCATTATCCCATTGTCAGCTATCCCATCCCTCTGAACTATTGGCAAGGCTCTTTGTTGCTGCATACTTTCCCCCTCCCACCTATATTCTCTCACCACTGCTAGTTATATAATTCCTGATTCAGTACCTAATTCCCCTGAATCCAGTGACAGTCTGTATCCCATATAAAGTGTGTACTCTTGTTATTTTAATTTGTACCTTGCTTTGTTTTTGAGTTATCCTGTTAGTTTCTGAATACAAGCTGTATCATTCATTGTATTGTATCTCTGCTTTCTCCTATTGTACTTTGTTTTGCAAACTCTGACGTGGAACCTCTGTAAAAGAGCTTGCACTCAAAGGTCTTTTTTGAATCACTAAATAAATAAATAAAAATAAATAAATAAAACCTATAAAAAGGCTATGAAAATGCTTTAGATTTTTAACCCGACTAATAGCTGATCTAACAGTGTTTCTGGAGGAAGAACTCCCTCCAAGGTGAAAAGGCTGCAGGTAAATATGCAAATCAAGTAAGCAATAACCCATGATAGAGTACGGGGTTATGGGGATTTAATGCACAGCTGGGGTGTGTTGTGAGGCACGAGGGTGCAGGCCGAGTGTCCTCACAGCACCCCAGCTGTGCATTAAATCCTCATAACCCCATACCCTGTCATGGGTTACTGCACTTATAACACGGGTTATGTCAAAAATACAAGAAAACCCACAAAAATGTTGTTTTCTTGTGTTTAAACACGAAAACAGATACTGTATCCTGCCACCTTGCAAAATAGTCCCTAAGGAAAAATGCACATTTCCTTGCTCTTATGCACATAGAAATGCCACACATACAGTACTGACATAATCTGTGACATTTCTTGCACATAACAGCTCTGGAAGTGTGCCAATGTCATTTTATTCCTCCCCCGCCACACAAACACACACACACGCTGTAGAAGACAGATACACAGAGTGTTGGAATCTGCGGTGCCTCTCCCGATCTCGCTCTTTGTCTGTGTGTACACAGACTGGGGCCAGTACATTTCAGTTGCCCCCCCCCACACACACAGAACTGGTGGCCAATGACAGCGCTTATGAAGCACACTGTGAGCTCTGGGGGGAGAGACAAAGGAGTGACACTCAGCACACACCAATTTTCTCTCTCTGTACATTCAAACCGCAACGGGGGGGCTCAGGACACAGAGACAGCTGACATCAGGAACTGCCCCACTCTCTCTCTCTTGTTGTAACTCACTGATTGACTGGGGGACAGCAGCTTCCATATCTCCATACCTCCACCCGATCCCTACTGTGACACGGCAGCTCATGTCTCTATGGGGGGGGGGGAGAGACACACTGAGATTTACTTTCTTCATGTTACTGGCAAAGGCACGTGCTTGTGTGTTGCTCTATCTCTTTCTCTCTCCCTCCCCTGTGTCTCCCTCGCAGGGCGCGTACACCATTCCCCATCTTGCACAAACTACCTTTTGCTCCTGGTCTCTTTCTCTGTCCCGCACTATCGCAGTGTGAAAGAAAACAGGGCACAGTTGGTGTCTCCAACCTGGGCCAGTGACAGCGCTTATAAAGTGCACTGTGAGCTCCTGGGGGGCAGGGAGCAAGACTCGGCACATACCAATTTTCTGTCTCTGTGCACACCACACCAGACAGAGGGAAAAAAAAAGTCAGGAGCCAGAGGCAGACGACACTTCAGGAACTGCCCTGATCTCTCTCTCTTGCTGTCATTCACTGCTTGACTGGGGGACAGCAGCTTCCATATCTTTGTGTCTTCCACCCAATCCTGACTGTACCATGGCAGCTCGTGTCTCTATAGGGGAAAAGAGAGAGGACAGACATAGAGATTTACAATCTACACTTGCTACTGCATATGGCCACTGGTGGGGGGCGAGGCATGACCATCACAACGCTGGGGCTCTCACCACTGTAGGGGAGGAGGGAGAAAAGAAACACTGGCAGCGTGAATGGAGGAACAGCTGTCAGGAGCGGAGGACAGGCTGTCACTAGTGGTGTATGCTCTTTCTCTCCCCCCCCCCTTAACAGCAGGTGCAGTTTGCTGTCTCGGTTCCATACTGTGCTCTGGCAGAAACACACACAAGTGACTGGTGCAAAAGGGGCATGGGACACTGGCTCCTCCATCTCAGACTCTCTCTCTCATCCCTGTCTCGCTACTGTTCTGTTGGAGGGGGGGCTCAGGGGTGTGGCCCACCCGGGGGATAATTCTTTTTCTCTCTCTCCAACTCTCTGTCTCAGACACCGGGCCAACCGATCCCTGTGGGCTGCCACTCATGTTGGGTACAGCAGGAGCATCTCGTCATTCTTTTAGACTTTTGCCCTAGTATATTTGGTGCCCCACTTCACCACGGCGCTTGATGCGGTTTTAAATGGCTACCTTTGTGCTTTTGTTTTCGGGCCCGTAGGCCAAACGAGTCCGGAGGGCACTTTACTGAGCGAAACCATGCATTAACAGGGCTGCTTAATGCATGGCTATGCAGGGGCTCTAAGCCAATGGGCTTCCACCTTCCTCCTAACCCAGGTTATAAGCAGCTTTATTTTGCTTCATCTGAGGAGCAAGCCATCAGCTGCCAATGTTTTCAAACTGTAACCTCTAAAGTGAGAGATTAAGGGGCTTAAATTTCATTAGTTAAGGCGAAGAGTATGCTATGGTTTAGTAGGACTGGGTCCAACTGACTGAACTGCAATTTAGCAGCACTACAGTTAGTACAGACGGCCAATCCTTGGATGTTTTAATGACATTTACATATCAAAGCAGTTTGCATAGCATGCTGTGTTTCTTTATATCTGCTCATGAAGCAAGGAACGAACATGATGGAACTATAGTCCTTTCCAACCTTGAATTACTATGAAAATGTGTTTCTTTTTTTACTTTTTATTTATAGCATTTTGTACATTATATGACATTTAATTTACTGAAATGGTACACCAGCAATCCTGGTACACTTGAAAATTAATACAGGATTTCGAAGATCATTTCCAATATTACATCTTCTGGAGTAAGTACTGCAAGTAAACTTTTATTCATAATCATCATCACATGATCTGAACATGGTCAGACCCAACTGAGCCGAGGCTCATTTTCAATGGGTACCATATGCAGTAATCTAAGTTACCAATACATTACAATACAATACAAGAGCATCAGCACTACAATAGGATCAACACATTAAATGAATAAATGAAATACATCACTGTGGAACATCATGCAACCAATGCCATACAACTGTTATTCTCACATTCTTAAAGGTGAGCTGGTACTGACCTACTCCAGTCCTAAAAGGAACACTCAATGGACTTAATGTTAATAAAAGAACTGATCGGGCGCTGTTGAGCCTGAGCAATATGGCCACTCCAAGCTAGTGCTCTTCACTTATAGTAAATAAAGAGCTTAACAAGAGCTTGTTCCAACCTCATCGGGGAAAATTTAACTTACTCTACTAAGAGCTGAACAATACCTAGTAAGAATGGAAAATCCTTGAAATGATAAGACCTCAGGTGATGGAGCAAAGTCTAAAATAACTGCGGGCGTCCCGACCATGCAGTTTCAGCAAGGCCGCCCTGAAGAGCTGGGGGAAAATGCTGGTGAACAGACTCTTCAGACGTTAGGCTTAAAACTTAACCGACTTGTCACGTCGGTTGCCAGCCTCTCCAATAAATTTGACTCCCTGACCAACAGGGTGGCAGGCATTGAAGCCACAGTGGAGTCTGTTCAAAGTGCTACTGCGGGTGCAATGAGAAGAGCCAATGTGGCAATGGGCGCCATCACTGCAATGATGCGGGAAAATCATCAGTTGAGGTCCCATTTGAAAACCCTCAAAAATCAGGTGAGGACAGGCAATCTTCGTATCCTGGGTCTCCTGGAGGGTTGCTAGGGAGACCACCTGTTGTTTTTCATGCAGGAACAGATGGTGCAATGACTCGGCGAGGAAGTGGCTCCTTGAGTCCAAAGAATCCAGAAAGCCTACAGGGTCTCTCAACGGGGCTAACCCGACAACCCAGAAGCACCCTGTTTTATGGCAGCAGTAATGGACAGGATGGGCTCATGGGACTTTGTGGTGGCATTGGCCAGACAGAAGCGGACTCTTCCCCATTATGAGGAGCATATTCGCCTCTTCCCCAATACTGCTTATGCCACTTGTTAAAAGAGAAAGAAGTTTGATGGGACAAGACACATTTTGAGAGAAGACAATATCCCATACAGTATGATCTTTCCAGCTCGGCTCAGGATTGTATTCCAGGGCAAGATTTTTGTATTTGTTGACCCTGCAGAGGCGATGAAATGGGCCCAAAAACATGCGGGCTCAAGACCTAAGGAGATGGCTTGAGAGGACCATTCGTCAGAAGAGGAAGGGGGAACTTGAAGATTTTCCAGTTTTGTGCAGGCAAGAGAGTTTTTAGTGGGAACTTTGGGGGTTCAGAAAGTTTCCAGGTACGTCCATACTAAAAGCAAAATGTCACAGGACTGGGATGTTTCTTCTGCCTGGAACAGTGTACCCTAGTGAGCCCTTTCAGCCGACTTTTACTCTAAGCTGATAGTTAATACTAAAAATAAAGTTCAGTTTTGTTAATGGCTGCATTGAAGTGGCTAGCAGTTATTTCTCTTATGTTACTATTGAATTACGAATAGCTCTAAATGTGGATTTATTATTATTTATTAAATTTTGATGACCAGGTAGGCCCACTGAGCCCTGTAGGTCCCTTTTTCAGGGGTGAACCGGAGAGACATTACATGGAGAAATACAGGCAGTGAAAAGGTTACAGAGTATATACAGATGAATTACAATTACAGTTTTGTCATAGATGCAGAACAATAATAGTATTCCCTCCATAGTGGAATGGCACGACCCAAGAGCTTTGGTGAGTTACCAAAATAAGGGACAGTTCTGTACCAAGGTTGTACAAGTAAGGTGGTTAGCATAAGCTGGTGGATGGGGGTGGACTGTCAGGTGCCCTGACAGTGGCAAGTGCTGTCAGGACACCTGACTAAGCATTTATATTGTAGGTACCCAGCGCTGAAGAGTAAATCTAGAATATTATGCCTCTAGCTTGGTCGACAGTAACTTTATTGGGATTGCATGTTATGTGCTTTAATTTTTGAATAAAGCATGGTGGAGACCTACTACCACTGGTGGAGAAGGATGATTTTTCTGAACGATGACGAATGATTTTACTAAATTATTTCCACACAGCTCATGGACTCATTTAACAGCTTCATATGTATCTTATTACACATATCATCACTGTTTCTTTCCCTCCAAATGATGGGCTGGATTTTTGAATCCGTAGGAATGCCAGAAGCCCCTGGTGCGCTGACCATACGGCACACAGAGCTTGCGGCATTCCCCTGTCGGCAATCGGGATTTTCTACCCCTTGCGCCAACCACAGGTCCTTAGACTACATTTATGTGGTCTAGCCTGCGCCACTCCCTGGGGCCTCTAATATGGGGCTTGCGCCAGATATTTGGCGCAAGCTGCCATAAATCATGGAAAGTGTCACAACTACGCCCAGGACTGGAAAATTGGGCGTAGTTGCGGCAATAAGGTGTGGTGCACCGCCAAAACCCAAGTCCTGTGGCACAGGGCAGGATGCAAGCCCTGCGCCAGGGTTTGAAAATCCTGCCCGATTCATCTTAAAGCTGCTGACTAAATCTACAAGGCTATTAAGAGGAGTGGCGTCCTTGTGGTTTTTTACATCAATATCAAATGTAGTTCAGTGCTTGTATAACAACTGTATGTTTGTTTTAGTAAACCAATAAACATACAGTTTAAAAAAAAAAAGAACTGGCCTGATACTAAGCTACAGTTGTGCCCCATTTTAATACACAGTAATGATCAAATTAGGTGTGGGGGGTGCTGCATCTCTAAAAACATTCAACAGTTTTTTAACATGGTCTTATAGTGCCCAATCTAATATAGGCAAGAAGGATGTTAACCCGAAATGACTCCACATCACACTTGAAGGAGCTAGCCCTTAAAGAGCACTTGTGCCATTCTGGGATTTCAGCAAGTGCCCCAGCATCACAATCCCAGCCACTGCTCCTTGGGCTTCTTCACAGCAGACATGACTTCAGTCCCCACCGGCCAGCAGCAACAGGCTTGAATATCCCACATAAGTGCTGCATATGACACCCCAGTGAAGGGCTGAGGCGATGGGTGCCTCACCTCCTGCCACACTGGCAACCCATGTTTGGAAACAGACTCAGGTCATCGGGGGTCTGCCGTGGAGAGAGATGATTGAGCATTCAAAGGACTGCTCTCCTCTCTCAGGGTGGTGGATTGTTGTTCCCATCGAATGACAGCCAACAGCTGGAGGCCTGGTGGTAGTGCGGGTCTGGGGCGACAAAGATGGGAGGGTGCTGTCGGACTCTGCAGTGTGCATGCGCCCCCACATGCACAAGCTGACGTGCATGCCCCAGCAATGGGGAAGGGAGAAAATGGAAAAAGGGGAGCTAGCAGGCTCTATGAAATCCTGTCGTGTTCCCGACTTCAGGCACTCCCCTGGCTAACTATATTATTCTCCCGGAAGGAGTATGGCCCTCTCCTCCATGACCCTGCCACCGGGGGGAGGAATCCATGGGGGAACATGCCTAGGAGAGTTGCTGGGTCGGGATGCACACGACCCAGGGTGGAATCAAGCTCTCTCAAGTGGAGAGCCAAAGCCTTGCCTGCTAGCCTCCTGCAGAGGAAAAAGAATGCAATAGGGAATAAATAAATAAATGCTGGATATACCAGCAATAAACAATGGAACTTACTTCCATATTATAAACTACCAGACACATACACAGAGGGTGTTGTTTTCACAAAGCCTTTCTGCACCAGAACAAAAAAGTGTGCAAAAGGGAAGACAAGAAAAATATGTCTATAATCACTTTAAGTACAGTTTCTCCTCGTACCTTTAGCTACACTGTAACAAACATAATAGAAATACTTGGTGTTTACGAGATGTCTCAATATCAACAGCGCTACAAGCTGCCGATACCAGTTCAAGCACAATAAAAAGCTAAAACCCTGCACCAGAGCTCCGAGGAAGGAGTGACATCACTCCGAATGTCAGTACGTCTATGATACCAGTGGGCGTCACACCTGCTCTTAGTAGCTGCCCCTAGCCTGGAGAGCACGAGGAAGCATTCTCTATTTTACGATGTTTTAGCTTTCTATAATGCTTGAACTGGTGTCGGCAGCTTGTAGCACTGATGATGTTAAGACACCTAGTAAGAATTAGGCAATTGAGCCATGAAGAACATTGCTGTTTTGACTACCTGTGTATGCTACTTGAAAACTTTTTTTCCACTGGTAATACTTGGTGACTTGAATTAAACATGATACGACTGTTTCTGTACATGGTCTTTGTGGGAGACTTTACAATTAACTATCCAGAGCCTCTGCTATTCCCCCACCTCACACAACGGATACCTGGGGTTCATTTAATTTATTTTAAGCAGAAGTCTAAAATTTCCAAGAGTCAAATTCTGGCAGTCATTCCAATTTTCTGGAAGTCGAAACACTTCCTGGATCCTACACTTTGGAGGTCAATATTCTAGGAAGGACCAATTTGTGGAAGTTTGTTACATACTGGTAGTAAAATATAATTTCTTCAGAAAAATATATAATTTCTGACTTCCATACCTGCAATTTTGGAAAGTCATCTCTTTTTTTTTTTGTTTTAAATTTGGAAGTGAATGACTTTCTCCCCCTTTATTTTGGAGGTTTTTGCCGTATTTTTATAAGTCAAATACTCCCAAAATGGAGTTAACTAAAATTCTGGTGATTACCACTCATCCCCAGTGATCAGGTTAATCACCAAATCCCTGACACTCCTTTGGCCCCTATATATTGAAAAATGTTTTATTATTTCCTTTGATGTCTTGTATAATTCTGTCCTCTAGACCCGCCTTGACTTGTGCAGTCGTGGTCCTACATTATTGCTGGAATGTCCTAGAACCTACGTCCTTCGCTCTGACCACAGAATCCTTCTACTTATATGCCTTGTTTTTCTCCTTTAATGGAACACTGTCAGCTTTTTTGGCTATTTTTTGTACCTCTGTATCCTGGTGCCTTTTGCTCCCTGTATTCCCACTGACACTACATCGGGTCACCTCATTGTCATAAAAGAGCAAATAATGCTATTTTCAATGCAATGTTGCATTTTAGTCATTCCAACTGATTCTCCCTCTGTGTGCTGTTCTGGCGTGTTCAGATGTGTATGTGTCGACATTGATGTGCATGCCTGGAGTCATGGCTTCTCTTTACAAAGGGCAGTTTCTTCTACACAAACTGCTCATTTCGAGATAAAATCTATATCGGCAAGCTTAGTGAACACCATAGGTTTACATTTGTCAGTAATCTCGCATGCCTTGGGGAAAAAACAAACGCAGCTACGAACGAGTGTACTGGCCAAAAAAAGCTGACAGTGTCCCTTTAACTTTCCTGGGAGTTCCTTAGATTAACATGGTGTCCTCCGTGTAGTGTACAAGTAGAGTTAGAGTGGGGCTGGCAGGTGCACTTGCCCCCCCCCCCCAAAAGAGCTGCTCCAGCCCGAGTAGTGGCACCCCTCTGCCATTTTATTCACTGTGGGATGCACGCAGAACCCGCTCAGCCTCAGCAGCAAGAACATATCGAATAATGGACAGGGAGCTGTGCACAGCAAGGCTGTGTCTCCAAGCAATGGAAAATCCTACTCAAGTGTGGAATTAAGGTCAGCACCCATACTTGTAAAATCCAGGCCAAAAAACCATAGGTCTAAGGTGTAAACAGCATAACGACTTTATTGCACAAAAAACAAAAAACAGCATAAAAGACTTGTCCTCCGGTAGCAGTTCTTAAAGTGTTCAGTGCCAGTGCTTAAACAAGGTAAACAGAGAGGATAACAACCAAAGGAAAACTCTGTAAAAGTTTCAAAAACAACCGGATGCTTCTAAACCAGAAGCAGGCAGAGCAGTGACACACTTCATTCACTTACGTATCGATGATTAAGTCATCATCAGAGCTCTTCGGTTGTTATCCTATGTTTTTCTGCCCTGGTTTTTACAAGTATAGGCGTTGACCTTAATTCCACAATTGATTTTTCTTTGCTTGGTTTCAACCTCTCCTAGGTATAGTGCACCAGGCTGGCTGTTGGGGTTGAGCCCCCCTCCCCCTTCGTGTTTTGTATGTGAAGGCTGTGTCTCCATTGAGGAGGTTAACAACATCACAGAACTCGAGAGCGAAGCTCGACAGATCCCTAGGACGTCATCGACTCCCGAGGTGAAAAAACAACCATGTCTGTGGACAGTTCCCTATTTATTATTTTATATAGTAAATACATTTGGACATTATTTTTTTTTAAATATCTGATCTGCAGCAGTAAGATGTTTGTCAAATTTTGAACTTTGGGATTCTTGATGACTGCTGAGAAACAGTGAATTCATGAAATGACAAATTCCAGGAAAGACTCCAGTCAATAATGGAGCAGTGACCCGGACGCAGCAGTGAGTTGGCTGCAGCCATTTCTGAAATGCCGCTAGTGAAAGTGCTGTGCAACAGACAGAGCGCAGGCATGTAGGATGAAAAAAGTTGTAGTATAGCAGTGACGTAGCTACTTTACTACAACAACTTTTTTGACCTTTGAACTGTCCTACAACAACTTTCTGGGCCCAATCAAAATCTATCATGTACTATATTCAGATGCTGCACAAAGAAGTGCTTGTTCTGGCCTGTTGCTGAGTGTCACATGATCACAGATCTGGGTAGGGCAGATTGAGGGACTAGTTTGCTTTTTTTTTTTTAAATATCAGCCCCTTTTGTCCCTGACCCACCATTCAGAACAGCAGCATGTGGTGCTGGGAGTAGAATGATACACTGGTCCCACAAAATTCAACTTTCATGCTGGTGGGACCAAGTGAATAGTTTAAAAAAAAAAAAGACATGCTGGCTAGCCTGTACTGATGTGGCGTTTTGCTTCTGCCCAATCAGCAATTGATCAGCTACAAGGAGGATAGTCAGGTAATGAAATTTATAGGTCTTACCTTTGGCCACCTACTGTATGGCCTAAACAAGGCAGACTAACCTGTTTTGTTGGAATGCACCCCCTCCCCAAGTCTGGGTCTCAGACTTAGTGCCTGGGTGGTGCGGAACTGCAGCAGATGTTGCTGGAGTGGAATGCATCCACAAAATCTGTAGTTCCACAGTCTGCTTCTCCCTTACTCTTCCGTCTCTTCTCACAAAGAAGACGTTGCCTGCCTGCCAGTCTACACCATGCTGCTTGTGCTGTTCTACAAAGATCCATCTTACTGCGGCTTCCTTCCACCTGGTTTGGGTGTTTGACTCTTGCTTGTTGCCAACATGGAGCCCCTGGTTGACTGATTTGTACACCCCGCAGTTTCCAAACCTGGCTCTGCCACCCACCTAGCCCTCCTGCCAAGCTGCATACAGGGACACATCTAATCATAAATGCTACTGCAGGGCCTCTCAGCCGGCACTAGCACTCGTGCTCAATAATGCATTCTTCAGTCTAGCCATAACCTTCTCCTTCAACTTACTAAACTCTGCTTTCTTGAAGTTTAGCATCCTGGTATTAATTTAGGTGATGCAGAGTCCCCTTCTCACCTTGAATTCAGCCTTACTAGGGTCACCATTACCCACTGACTCATCAACCCTTTTCTGCTACAGTAGGACTGTTTTCCCATTACTCAGCGGCACATCAGGAACCACATCCTGTCTTGCGCTGTTCCCGGCATGCTGAAGAAAAGAAACAGTCCATCACAAATGACAAAAAAATCCCTCGCTGCTTCCCCCAGCCACTACCAGGTAGGCTGAAATCCTTTCTGAAAACCAAGAGCCCCTTAGTTGTTGCCTTTTCAATTTGATTTGCCAATTCCAGCTCATGCTCTGCTGTACTACACCTGGCAATCTGCAAAATATTCCCAGAATTGTCTTTTGCCTCTTTTGGATCCCAGTTATAGCCATACGCTGTCTGCATGGCTTCTTTCCCTCCTCACTCCCTCTTTCTCAGATAAGTTCAATCCCTTCTTAAACATACTTTATAAAACAAACACTTCTTGTTTCTGCCCCTCCTGAAAAGCCTTTACTGAAAGCCTATTCCCTCATTCCACAGCATCTATGGGAGTTCTGCTGAGCCCTCCTTACACACTGTCCCCACCGTCAACGAAGATATTCTTTACTGCACCAGCCGGGGTGCATGGTACCGCACCTCGCACCATCTCTTGCACGACCCTCTTGAAAAGTTTGCTCCCACTGGGTTCTGGCGCCTCCGGTGTGGATCCCATTAGTGTGAATGAGTGGTGGAGACTTTATGTCCAGGAAGATACCACGCTAAAGGAGGTGAGGGAAAGGAACCAAGATAGTGCTCCCCTATACTGGAGACTGGTAGCAGTAAGGTGGGTAAAAATAAAGTTGAGGTTCAAAAAGGAGTAGTGGAAGAGGCAAAGGGGAAATGCTCTCTGGGTCTGCTTACAATAGGAAAAATAAAAAGGTAAGGAATGCAGGTGTAGGATCTCAAAATAGCAAAAGACTATCTGGAACTAGTTGGGATGGGGTCTGTCTTAATGCCAGGAGTCTGGGTAATAAAATCAGTGAGCTCCTGGCACTGATGGCAGACACTGAGGTGGACCTTGTAGCTGTCACAGAAACTTGTGCTTCACAGAGTCATGACTGGGACTTGTCAGTCCAATGCTTTGACAGGACAGAGGGAAAGGCAAGGGGGGCATAACCTTAAATGTCGGGGAGGGCATAGAGGTTATGGAGGATAGAAACATCAGGGGAAGCAAAGGGGAAACAGAGTCACTGTGAGCTTACCTCAAGGTGCCCTCAGACAAGAAAATATGGGTGGGGGTGACCTAAACATTACCAGGACAAGGGGGAGAGAGAGAGATAGGGAATGCGTGGAAAAGCTGGTGAGGTGAGTGAAGACATGGAGAAGTGGTTGTGGTGGGTGATCTGAACCTGTTGGATAGCAACTGGGACATTCCTGCAGGGAAGTGCACCAGAAGTCGTCCCTGTTGAAAATGTTGCAGGAATGCCTGTTGGTGAAGCTGGTTAAACCACTACATAGGTGACTGATTTGGAGCTCACGAATTCGGAGATGGTGAATGCAGTGAAAGTAGGGGAACCACTGAGGTCCAGTGACCGTAACTCCATTTGGTATAGGCTGCCCTTCGGGACCAGAATGCCCCTATCAAAAACTTGAAGTTCTAGATTTCAGAGGAGCAGACTTCAGCTGGATGAGGGAGCTGGTCCAAGGCAAATTAAGCAGGGTTGACAGCATCAGAGGTGTAAAGCAAAGATAGGGGCAATCAAGAGGACCACGTTCTCAAGGCAACAAAGCCATGTACAAGAGTTGTTACAAAACTAAACAGGTACCAGTGACCAAAATGGTTCTCAGAAAGGGACAGAAAATCAGCGAGGACCAAGAAAAATGCTTTCACCAATTACAAAGAAAAGCAGGGAGAGGAGGAGGAATGGGAGATTACCGAATAAAAACCAGAGTAGCAGAGAGGACAGTAAGGGAGGCAAAGGCAGATGTGGAGCTGCATACTGTGGAAGGGGTCATGGGTGGGGAAAAAGCAATTCTGTAGGAATTAAGGAGAAAAGGAAGCAGGGAGGGTGTTGTTATAGGCTACAAGATGGGGAGAGAGTACTACAGGAAGATAAACAAAAAGCAGTCATCCTCAATGAAAACTACTGCTCTGTCATCACAGGGACAAACAGTGGCCTCTGCCTGACATCAAGGCGGCTGTCAGGAGCATTCCTAAAATGAGGCAGCCAATGTTTACCAGAGAAAGGGTCTAGAATGGACTTGAAGCATTAAATGTAGAGAAAGCCCCAGGGCTGGATGAGATGCACCCAAGGGTCCTCAAGGAAATGGCAGTGGAGCTGGATGAATCCCTAGGAGGCTTATTCAACAGCTAAATTCAGACGGGGTAGTTCCCTTAGACTGGAGGACAGTGGACATAGCCCCACTACACAAGGGAGCAGGGGGTGCAAGGAACACCAAGAAGTTACAGACTTGTCAGCTTTACTTCTGCAGTGGGTAACCTGATGGGAGTCAATGATCAAAAAATACCTTGTGGTATAACTTAGAAAACAATGGTCCACAGGACAGCAACAGCATGGGTTTGTGGCAGGGAGGTCTTGTCAGACCAACCTGATATTCTTCTTTGTCTGGGTGGCAAAGGTATTTGATGAGGGCTACGCTGTGGATTTACTCTACTTTGATTTCAGAAAGGCTTTCAACTTGGTGCCGCACAGAAGACAGCTGAAGGACCTGAGCATGGCTAGCTACAGAGATGAGTAGGAATCTGGGTGAATAAGAGACAGCAGAGGGTGGTGGCAAGCTGGACTAACCAGATCAAATCAAAAGAGAGGAAGGTCACAAGTAGGGTGCCGCAGGGATCTGTCTTGGGGACCTGTCCTCTTCAATTTGATCATCAGCAACACTGGAGAGGGAATCCGAGGCAAGCTGTGTCTCTTCACAGATGACACGAAGCTCTGTGGAAGGGTACATTCTGACACAGGGATCAGGGAGATGCAGAGGTATCTACAAAGACCGTTCTAAGGTTTGGCAGCTGAAATTCAATGTCAAAAAATGATATGCACCTAGGGGAAAAAAAAACAGGACAGAGTACTGGATGGAAGGGGTTAAAGTGAGCACTAAGGCAGAGGAAAGGGACCTGAGAGTCCTTATTACGGACTCCCTCAAACAGTAAAGCCAGTGTAACATGGCCTATAGTAAGGCTAATAGGATGCTGGTGCGTATCGGAAAAGATATTGACAGCAGAAAAAAGGGAGGTGCTACTACTACTTCTTTATAGGCCACTGGTGAGGCCGCACCTGGAATACTGTGCTTAGTTCTGGAGTCCTCCCCTAAGGAAAGACAGGAACAGGCTGAAAACTGTGCAATGCAGGGTTACCAAGATGTTTCAGGGCCAACAGGGCAGATCTTATCAAGAATGCCTCAAGGCATTGAACATACACTTACTGGAGACCAAGTGAGAGATGGGGAGATATGATAGAGACCTTCAAGTTTCTGAAGGGAATAAACAAGGTGAGCTGCAGGGGAACTATTTAGCAGGAGTACAGACAGAAGTGTAGACAGGAACATTAAACTTGTACTCCAGAGTTGATGGAACTGTTGCCCCCCCCACCATAAACACAAACTAAAAGATGTGCTGCCCCGCCACACAGACATTTGCCTTGCCCACATTTCAGTCATTAATCTGTAGTGGCCTCTAAGTTAGGCACCCACACATCTTCAAAAGATCATTCACAAACTCACACTAAAGCATCCAAGGAGGTGAGAAACAGTTCTTCAGGTACAGATTGGGAGGCAGTATAGCACAGTAGTTTAAGGCTCTGAGCTGCAAATCTGGTGACATCCAGCACTCCAGACCTGGGTTTGAATCCCATAGCTTCCACTTGCATACTGTGTGGCCCTGAACAAGTCACTTAACTTCCCTGTGCTCTCAGGGTGCACCTGTAAAAAACCTTTCAGCTTAGTGTGCTACTCCTGGTTAAACAACTAAAAAAAAAAAGGGTTCATCAGGCTCAGTTTGTGTTTGTTGCCCTAGCCTGAGGCTCACGTTGCCCCTGGGTTTTCCAGATTTTACTGTACTCAGCAGAGTACACTGAGTATGCCTGACGACACCCATGAATACAGAGTCAAGGACCTGAGGCCATGGGTGGAAACTGGCGGGGGGGTATAAGAGGGATGGGGAGGAAGTTCTGTTTTATGAAAAGGGTGGTGGAGTCATGGTAAAATATATCAGCAGTGGGTGTCAAAACTGTAAATTGTTTCAAGAACTGCTCAGACAGAATGAAGAGTCTGGTGGCTGCTCAGGTCGGTAAAGGAAGGGAGTGGAGCAGGGGGTTGGACTGGGAGGGATAAAACCCTGTATGAAGAAAAGGTTCTGGGGCTGAGAGGGAACTTTAGGCAAACTAGATGGACCTTTGCTCTTTTTCTGCCATGATCATGTCTATTTTTCCATAGTATTCACAAAAAAAAAAAAACCACACATAAAACAATTACAGTGGATCTCAAAAGTAAACTTTTACTTTTCTTTAAAAATCCTGTCAAACACTGACGTTGCATAGCTGTGGGGAATGAGATTAAAAAAGGGGCATATGAACACTGAAAAGGTTAGCTTTCCTAATTTAGACTTAATTTTAGGTAACTGACTGAAACCTAATATTTCAGAAGCATTTCTGAATCACTTTTGCTTCTCTGACTGAAGTGCAGAGATAATTTGACTGAAATACAGATATAATTTGATGAGGCTAAAAAACACATTATATTATATTTATAGCTACCACCAGTGGCCTTTGTTCCATTGTGATCTCACCACACAGAACATGTCTAATAGATCAAACACAATGACACACATGCTGAAGGCATAACTTTCATAGCTGGAAATTGCAGAACACCTCTATCAAACTCCCCTTGGAAAAAATAATCATTTTTCACAAGGCATTTCATTTTTTTACAACTACATCCTCCAGAATAACAGTACAGTTTTACATTATTTAAAGAACTTTCACAAGCCAGAGAAAAGCCACAACTAGTCATGCAACTCTCATTCATGGATACATTATGTTTTACCTACAAATGGTAATTAAACAGCTGTCCTTGCCCCTCATGGCCCCTTCAGATAACCGATCAAGACAGGATTAGGTGTGCATACCAAGGTCAAGCCCAATCAGTAACATAGAAATACAGAATTTGACGGCAGATAAGGACTGCTTGGCCCACCCAGTCTGCCCATTTCCCTACCTACTAGATAAGCTGCAGACTCTAGTTAACCAGCAGCCTACTTCTTCCTACCCCCAACCCCTAGAATGGCCTTATGACTGTCCCATGCATGCTTGAATTCTACCACTGTTTTTGACTCCACAACCTCCTCCGGAAGGCCGTTCCATGCATCCACAACCCTCTCTGTGAAAAAATACTTCCTTAAATTACCTCTGGGCGCGCCCCCTCTATCTTCAAATTGTGCCCCCTTGTTCTTGCACACCTCTTTTTTGAAAGATGCTACCCTCTTGGACTTTGTTGATTCCCTTGAGGTACTTGAAAGTTTCTATCATGTCCCCCCTCTCCCTCCATTCCTCGAGGCTATACATATTAAGCTCCTTTAGTCTCTCTTCATATGTCTTCGGTGCAGACCCTGCACCATTTTAGTTGCCCTCCTCTGGACTGCCTCCATCCTTCTATGTCTTTCACGGAGACTGGGTCTCAGAGACTGCACGCAGTACTCAGATGGGGTCTGACCAGCTGTCTGTACAGAGGATAATAACTTCCTGTTTTCTACTGGTGATGCCTCTCCCTATGCATCCCAGTATTCCCCAGTCCTCCTTGCTGCCCTGTCACATTGCTTGCCCATCTTTAGGTCATCTGATATGACTACCCCCAGGTCCCTTTCCATTTTTGTTGTTGTTAGCATCTCACCCCCCATCGTGTACTCTTCCCCTGGGTTTTTGTTTCCCAGGTGCATTACCTTGCACTTCTTAGCACTGAATCTAAGCTGCCATACATTTGACCATTCCTCTAACCTTGCCGAGTCCCTTCTCATCCTTTCCACCCCACCTTGTTCATCAACTCTGTTGCAGATCTTTGTGTCATCTGCAAAGAGACATACTTTCCCTTCCAGTCCCTCTGCAATGTCATATAAAGACATTGAAGAGGACCGGTCCTAATACTGAACCCTGCGGTACCCCACTAGTAACCCCCTTTCTTCAGAGTGGACTCCATTTACTATTACTCTCTGTGTCCTATTCTCCAGCCAATTCTTTACCCAGGCTGCCATCTTGGGACCCACTCCCAGGCTGGCTAACTTGTATATTAATCTTTTGTGTGGGACTGTGTCAAATGCCTTGCTAAAGTCTAGGTAGGCCATGTCCACAGCCCCTCCCTGATCTACTACTTTGGTCACCCAGTCAAAGAAATCTATCAGATTAGTCTGGCATGACCTTCCCACTGTGAATCCATGCTGCCTTGGGTCCTGTGCCCCTCTGGCCTCTAGATACTCGACAATTCTTTCCTTCAGAAGTGATTCCATCATTTTCCCTATCACTGAGGTTAAACTAACAGGTCTGTAGTTTCCTGCTTCTGCCTTGCTCCCACTTTTGTGAAGGGAATCACATTAGCCCTCCTCCAGTCTCGGTACCACCCCATCCTCCCATGATTTGTTAAGAGGGTAGTCAGTGGTGTCACTAGTTCTACCCTTAGTTCTTTTAGAATTCTGGGATGAATCCCATCAGGCCCCATTGCTTTGTCCACCTTCAGTTTTAAGTTCTTTCAGAACCCTTTCTTCTGTAAATAGGCTGGTATCAACTTCTGTATCCAAAGTGTTTCTACTGTTTGTTTTAGGTACCTCCCCTCTTCATTTGTAAATACTGAGCAAAATATTTGTTTAGTGTCTCTGCCTTTTCACAGTCTCCCTCTGCCCACCCTCCCTCCCTTTATTAAGCCTCATTATCCCTCCCTTGGTCTTCCTTCGCTCCTGATGTACCTATAAAGGTTTTATCCCCTTCTTAACTGAGTTGGCTATCTTTCCTCGGTTTGGGCCTTTGCTGTTCTGACTGCCTTCCCAGCTTCCTTTTGCTTTAACTGATACAGTTCTCTGTCCTGCTCCTTCTGTGATTCCTTGTACTTCCTGAATGCTTTCTTTTTCTCTTGAACCTTCACTGCCACTTCCTTTGAGAACCACAGTGGTTTCTTGCATCATTTTGTTTTGTTTATTTGCGTCACACAAAGGCTCGTTACCTCTGTTATGGCAGTTTTTATTATTCTCCACTGTTCTTCCACCCCTCTTTCCTGCCCATTTGCTAGTGCTTTCCTTAGGCACTCACCCATTTTGGCAAAGTCAGCCCTCCTAAAGTCCAGTACTTTTGCCTTTGTATGGCTTGACTCTATTGCTGTGTTTATTGTGAACCATACTGTTCGATGGTCGCTAGTTCCCAGATGGCTACCCACTTCTACATCTGTGATCCTCTCTCCATCTCCATTTGAGAGAGTACATATAAATATCAAAAACCTACTCCCTGAATAGGAAGGATAACCTCAGAGCATGGATGCACATCTAGAATCCCAATAATGTAACCATCTCAAAAACCTGGCTGTACACTGAAGTATAAAACAACCAGGTTACTATCCTTGGCATACTCCATACAACTGTTCCCTGGATAGAAAAAGGCACCATGGCAGGGAGCTCATCTATATTTCTCGACAAATTAAAGTTTGATACTGAGATTTTCTGCCAAATCAGGCTGAAGCTATGTTTGTAATGGTGCACCTAACCCTGGCTCAATCTGTGCTAGTTGGCTGTATGTGCTGCCCCCCACAGTTGGCTCAGATGTTGCAGCACTTCTGCTGCTCATTAGCAATGCCCTCTGGAGATTCAACCTTGAATCCTTCATCCAGGATGACCTATATATTAACTGACTACATGGACTCCCCCTTAAGTATAAGAATGTCTTAGCAAACTGAAATCTAACACAAATAATTACCCTTCTGACTTGGTCTAACACTAAAACAAGGAAGCATGGCACTGGATTGGCTCTTAGTAAATCAAACAGATCAGTTTGCTGCCTCTGGAATTTAAATTGTTTTAGTGACCACTCTAACTTACGATATATTAAAAACTAGCAATGCTCTCTGAACAACACCCTTTAGCTACAGTCTAGCTATAGGTCTGGAAAGCTTGTTATGAGAACCAGTATTAGCTGCATGATATGAGCAATCTTAAGAAACTGCACTGAGACTCACTGTATTTACGCAGTATGATTTTTCATTGATGCAAATGTATTTTTTGGATGTAATGCTATGTACAGAAATCAATAAAAACAAAATCACCCTAAGTCTGTCCACTACCTGGCCATATAAACATTTTAACCAAGACAGGTTATCGTTGACTTAAACATTATGTAGCTTAAACTAGAACTCATGCCAGACACTGAACAGGCCTGGTCTTTTATTTGCACCAATATTCTGAAAATCTGTGATAAAAATGCTCAGATCAGGTATTTAAAGAGCAGCTTTGCACTTCGGCATGTACCTTCATAAATATGATGCTTTACAATTTACTAGAGAATACTTTTTTGTTTTAATATTCAGTTTTCCTTTCTGAGGTTTACAGCACATCTTGGCAGTCTAGCCAAAGGGTCAGTATAAAAAGCATTTATCTTTCCCAGTTAACCTCACAGTGCATTTGCTTATGACATCATATTGCTCACAATCATAACAGAATGTAATATCACAAACAGCAATTAGTCAGCAGGGGAGAGTCAGGTACATTTTGAAAGACTCCTTGAAACAAGTACTATGGTACCTGCAATGTGTAGTAGACCAACAATCGGGAAATGTAAAACAAACAAAAAAATAAAAAAACTAGAACACTAAAGTTAAAACATAACTGGTGTAAATAAAGTGGTTTTATGCTTTTTATTATAATAAAGAGTTATTCTTTAAGGTGAAAGGGCAACATTACCAATGGATAACTAAGGAATTCACTGGGTTATTTTACTGTAAGGGATAGGGCTTACACCAAATATAAAATAAGAACTTTACAATGATAATTGGTTCTATGGTAAAATTTGGTAACTAAAGTGAAACTGCTACCAAGAAAGCTAAACCTAGCAATTATATCATATAGGGAAGGCACACATCTCACTACAAGATTTTGGTTGGGTATTAGAAACCTGTTTGACCTAGATTACACAGTCAGACCATCAGCCAAATCCTTTCTACAGCTGTTAAACTTGCCACTGACATGAGTTCCACCACCAATGATGAACTTGGATACAGCTAGAAGAGTAAGATCTCTCTTGTCTTAGACACAAAATCAGTCGCCAATGACTTGGACCGTCATTCCTTTCAATAATGCTCAGCCCTCAATTCTTCAGTTCAGACCACTTCCTGTATTACATTTTATAACTCCCTTTTGTAAGAGCTAACACAACAGAAACAAAACACCTTAGACTGGCTTCTCCTGCACTGCATCACGTCATGAGTTACCGAGCTTCTTAACTTGTTTATAAGGGCTGGATGATCTTCCTCCTATATGGAAATGTGTTGGAGTCCTAATTCTTTACAAAGAAAGTACTGTATTAAAGCTCACCTGAATCAGTTCAAGTTAATATCAGTTTTCTTTACACTGCCTAAATTAGTAAGTTGAAAGGTTTGTCCATATAAAACTGTGGAGTCCTTCATTTAATCCTCTCCCCAGTACAGTCTGGCTTTTATTTATTAAAGGAAAACTGCATATAAGGCTGTCATGTCACCCAGTTATGTAAATATGCCTTGCTATGGATTCTATAAAAAAAAACTTGATTTTTTGTTTACTTTTTAGATATTTTTAAAAATTTTGCCGTACTGCTTAAACTTCCAATTAAAACAGACGCCCGCGGCCATCTCGTGCGCAGAAGCCAGCTTCCTGTACATTCAATATGCTAATTAGCACTGCCAATCTCTGCCATTAGTTGGCAGCACTAATTATCGTACTGAATGCATAGGAAACTGGCTTCTGTGTGCAAGATAGCCATACGTGTCTGTTTTAATTGGAATGTTTGACACCACACAACAAAAGTCTTAAAAACACCTAAAAAGTCAAAAACAAATTCTGTTTCTTTATGGAACCCCTAATCAGGCATCTTTACATGACTAGTTGATATAACAGCCTCGTGTGCCACTGTCCTTTAAGTTTTTGGTAACCAGGCAAGTACACTAGACAAAAAGAATGCCTATTTTTTTTTTTTTTTACTTTATTTCTTTATCTCTACCTTCCTACTATCGGAGCCCTCTCCTTCCTTCCTCTCAACCTCCGTTTCCACCTCGAGGGGATCTGCCCCTAGAGTGCCTCCTTCCCTCCCCTGCACAGTGCGGTCTGTCCCTCTTCTGGTGGTCCTGGATGGTACCGAGAGGCTATCATCTAGGGCTTACCGAGAGGTGTTTTCCTTTTTCTCCCTGGTTCCCTACCCTCTGGGATGTCGGCTAGGGCGTGCGTCCTGAGTGGGCGATGCTGGCGCATACGCCAGACCACTCATGTGCCCGTCGGCGTCCCCCCTCCTAACTCCGACAAACTGAGCAGCCTCCATCCCTTCAATTGTCGGTGCTTCCTGACTACAAAGGTGATATGAAGCAGGATGGGTCTTGGTTCCCACCCTGAGGGAGGAGGCATCCGTTGGGATGCTCGATCCTCCTTCTTCCCTGCCAACCCCCGGCCACCCGAGTTCGTTCCCGAACCCAGGTCGCCGGCGCAGCGCGAGGTGTGGCGTCCAGCGCCTCAGCCCTCAGCGAAGAATGCCTATTTTTAGTAACAACCAAGGAGTTACAGAAAAAAACAAGTTACACAACAAAACTGGTGACATAATCAATTCAATAATTCAGTCGAGAAAAGACAGTATACAGTAACCGACACAGAAATCAGTTTAACAGCAGGTAATATGTGGCTCAAATATAGGTAGTTAATATGACAATGCTAAAGTAATACCAGTTTAAAATGACAATGGGAGTCCGAACACCTGACCAGGAGAGGGAGACAATTCCAAAATATTCCACACAGGAGACTGTTAAGCAACCTGGGTAGCTTAAATCAAATCAACTTTATTTTTATAGCGCCTTTCAAAACCAAGGTGCTGTACATAAAAAAACACATACATAAAGATAAAAATTAAAACAGAAACATTAAAACAGATCATCCGTAACTAGGGAAAGCTAAACTAAATAAATACGTTTTTAACTCCGTTTTAAATCTATCGACAGCTTTGGAGAGGGTCCACAGTCGACAAACTGGGTAAAAAATTGGTTAGAGTACAGGCAACAGATGGAGGTGGTAAACAGAGTTCACTCCGAGGAGGAGAGGGTGATCAGCAGGGTTTCTCAGGGGTCAGTGCTGGGACCGGTCCTCTTTAATGTCATTACATAGAAACATAGACTTTGACGGCAGATAAGGACCGCTTGGCCCACCTAATCTGCTCATTTCCCTACCTTTCGGATAAGCTGCAGATCCTAGTTAACCAACAGCCTACTTCCTCCTACCCCCACTAGAATTGCCTTATGTCTGCCCATGCATTCTTGAATTCTCCCACTGTTTTTGACCCCACTACCTCCTCTGGAAGGCTGTTCCATGCATCTACTACTCTCTCTCTCTGTGAAAAAATACTTCCTCACGTTGCCCCAGAGCTGTCTCCCCTCTATCTTCAAATTGTGCCCCCTTGTTCATGCACATCTCTTTTCCTGAAAGATGCTACTCTCTTGGACTTTGTAGATTCCCTTGAGGTACTTGAATGTTTCTATCATGCCCCCCACCCCCTTTCCTCTAGGGTATACATATTAAACTCCTTTAGTCTCTCTTCATATGGTTTCTGGTGCAGACCCTGCACCATTTTAGTTGCACTCCTCTGGACTGTCTCCGTCCTGTTTATATCCTTGATGAGATGGGGTCTCCAGAACTGCATGCAGTACTCCAGATGGGGTCTTACCAACTGTCTGTACAGAGGGATAACAACTTCCTGTTTTCTACTGGTGATGCCTCTCCCTCTGCATCCCAATATCCCCCAGCACTCCTTACTGTCTTCTCACATTGTCTGAATACCATTAGATCATCTGATATGACTACCCTTAGGTCCCGTTCCATTTTTTTTTTGTTGTTAGTACCTTCCTGCCCCCCCTCCCCAAATTGTGGACTCTTTCCCTGGGTTTTTGTTTCCCAGGTGCATTACTTTGCACTGAATCTAAGCTGCCATATTTTTTACCATTCCTCCAACCTTGCCAAGTCCCTTCTCATCCTTTCCACCCCGTGTATCAACCCTGTTGCAGATCTTTGTGTCATCTGCAAAGAGGCATACTTTTCCTTCCAGCAACTCCGCAATGTCACCTATAAAGACATTAAAGAGGACCGGTCCCAGTACTGAACCCTGCGGTACCCCGCTAGTAACCCACTTTTCCTCGGAGTGGACTCCGTTTGCTATTATCCTCTGTGTCCTGTTGTCCAGCCAATTTTGTATCCAGGCTTCCACACTGGGATCAATTCCCAGACTGGCTAATCTTTTGTGTGGGACTGTGTCAAATGCCTTGCTAATGTCTAGGTAGGCCACATCCACAGCCCCTCCTTGGTCTACTACTTTGGTCACCCAATCAAAGAAATCTATTAGAGTCGTCTGACATGACCTTCCCTCTGTGAATCCATGCTGCTTTGGGTCCTGTGCCCTGCTGACCTCTAGGTACTCAAAAGTTCTTTTTTTCAGAAGTGATTCCATAATTTCCCCTACCACTGAGGTCAAACTAACAGGTCTGTAGCTTCCTACCTCCGCCTTGCTCATACTTTTGTGGAGGGGAATAACATCCACCTTCCTCCAGTCCTCAGGTACCACACCATTCTCCCGTAATTTGTTAAAAAGGGTAGTCAGTGGTGTCACTAGTTCTCCCTTTAGTTCTTTTTCAGAATTCTGGGGTGAATCCTGTCAGGCCCCAATGCTTTGTCCACCTTGAGTTTTAGGAGTTCTTTCAGGGCCCTTTCTTCTGTGAATGGACTGGTATCGACCCCACTCTCCAGAGTGTTTCCATTGTTTGGTTTAGGTACCTCCCCTCCTCTTCTTTTGTGAATACTGAGCAAAAGTATTCATTCAGGATCTCTGCCTTTTCACTGCCACCCTCTGCCCACCTCCCCTTCCCTTTATTAAGCCTCATTGTAACATGGGGAAGAAAAAGGGATGCGACTGATTGGAGAACGTGCATCAGGTGACCATGCATTAATTCTCAATTAATGCATGGTGTTGTTCCTCCAGTAGCCACTGTGAGTTTGTATTCCCCATGTCACAGTCTGTGCTCTGTGAGTTGTACTGCCTGATGTTTCTTACAGACCAATATCGATTAATGAACAGGATTGTGCATGGCAATACTAAAGTTGAGCTTGTGTGGACATCGCTAACATTTTTAGTAAAGGAAAAAGTGGTTGTTACTTGCAGTGCTACGGCTGCTCTTGCCACGAGTGTTCTTTTTCTGCTTGTCTCGTGCTTTGCCTGCAGTGAGAGAAGGGTCAACAAGTCATATCAACTTGGCGATGCTGCTGAATTAATTAGGTGGCGTGGTTTTACCGGGTTCTGGTGCACGCTCGTAGTGAACAGTATTAGTGGAAGAGCCACCTTAAGTAATGTTTCTCCATGGAAAACTGAACGCTGTGCACTGAAAGGAAATTTTTTTCAGCATCAAAGGAAGGACGAGATGCCGTAACACTTTCAGCATTATTTGATTACGATCCACTTCAAAGTAATCCACTACCAGTCCTGCACTGCTCCATCTGAATTCCAGGACACACGCAAGTCTCAGGCTTGTACCTGCCCGACTACTTGACGTTTAACATCTGTAACATGGGGAAACAGAACCTCATAAAAAGGGAACAGTGTCCCTTTTTCATCCTTATGTTACAAGTGAATTAACCCACTCCAGATAGTGGGTCTACTTGGGAATTAATCAACGGCTGGGTGGTTGGAACCACTCGGCCTGTGGCCTCGTGGGACACCCCCCCCCAGCTGTTGATTAAGCCCTTAGATGTGAGTTGGGGTTTGTGCAAGAGCTGCGCCACCCCACCACACCACCCCACAACAACTGAACCATCAAGCTGAGAAGAACTGCACCTGTAGAGGAGAAGAAGAAGAAGGAACCCAGTGGTCAGTGAACTGGTACAACAGAACCCCGAGTACTCCTAAGGCTGCCCTGCAACTGAATCCACTGAATGCCCTGCAGCTTGAATAAAGTTGCCATCAGATCTACAGATTTGGCCAAAGGACCAGGAGTTACAAATATCCCATTTGGAGATTCTGCCACCTAAGTAACTGCCTGGCCTGTGGGGTTTTAGGTTTAGCTGTTTTGTTTGTTTTAAATTGCACCACCACTGGCAACGTTCTATGGCTGGGTACCCGGCAAAGCACAGAGAGCTCCCTTTAAGGTTTAAGGATTTTAACTGGTACCAGTGGGTCGTGCACCCCTACAGGTGGGCTGGTAATTCAGGAGGCTTTATATAGTCTTATGTGCTACTGCCTTGTCTTGTTGGGGGAGGGGGTGCACTGTTACTGTTTATTTTTTTGCTTTTGGTAACCAGATGGGTGCACTAGGCATAAGAATGCCTATTTTCAGGCACAACCCAGGAGGATACAAGTTGAAAAAAATACATGAGTACACAAATACAATCATATACGTGTGACGCAGTACATGAGATATGTAGACAGTGAGGGGCGATCAACATACAATCAACTTCAGGGTTAGGGGAAACATAGTTCAGCATGATTCAATCAAATACAATTTGTACAGTGTAAAGACCACAAAAATGCATAAACAACATGTGAGAAAAAAGGCCTTTGAAGAGAAGTATATACAACATACGATAAGTGCCTTTACGTGGCCAGACACATTTGGAAAGTAGAGCAGGGAGGGGATAGTGGTGGGAGGCAGATGAAAAGGGTATGGATGAGAGAAGAGTAGTAGTTGCCTAGGGACATAGAGGCATAGAGAAAAGTCTACGGTGGATGAAAACAAGTGCAGGGACTGGTAGCATGTAGGTGGTCACGGTGACGTCTCTTGAAGCTAGCATGGGTGGAAGCTTGATGAATAGTTTGAGGTATGGAGTTCCGGTACTTTCGAGCTGTATAAGAGAAAGCCCGTGCACCCATACTGGTTTTGCATCTGGGGATATGTAGAGGGGCTAGGTCAGCAGATCAGAGCCCATAGGTGAGAGTTTGCGAGTGAAGCAGAGAGATGAGGGATTGTGGAAGGCCTGATCTGACAATGCTGTCAATTAGAGAGCCATAGGACTGGAGTTGATGGGCAGAGGGGCAAGGCCATTTTAGGTCAGCATAGAGCTGACACTGGTGTTTGTATCGTGGAGATGCAGAGGCATAGCAGCAAATATTATTATAAGTAGTGTCCCATTTATGGATTGCAGATTTTGTGGCCGATAGGTAGATGCCTGAGCCATAGGCCAGGGCTCGGAGCAGAATGCCTTGTGCCACAGCTAGTCTGGCTGATGGGGTGAGTGCATAGCTAGTGCGGTAGGCACCTCAATGATAAGCTGGAGGGATGGAGGTTTGTTCATGCCTGACGGCCTGCATCCATCCTGGAGGGGAATCCAAGCACTCAATGACAAGTTTAAATGCTACATTGACAAGCATTTAAACTAGCAAAGGGGGGTGGCAGGCCAGCAAGGACGGTACCTACTTGCTCACCCCCCACAGCTAGTAGTGGAACCAGTGAACCTGAGGAGTGGCTATCTCTGCAAAGCAGTGTGCAAAAGATGGAGATTAGTGTCCAAAAGGTGGATAAGCAGAAAAGGGGCAAAATTAAGCAGAAGGGCAAACAGCAAGGAGTACCAGGGATAAATGACAACCAAGGAAGGGGCTGGAGTAGAACAGTGAAGCAGTCTAGGGAGGTCAAATCATGGAAAGCCATGTGTGCAAATGCCAGGAGCCTTAGCAACAAGATGGAAGATCTGGAGGCTGTCATGGTACAGTCAGACCTGGACATTGTGGTCATCACTGAAACCTGGTGTAATGATAATCATGACTGGGAGATGGCCATACCTGGCTACAACATATTCAGAAGAGACAGAGCAGGCAGGAAGGGAGGAGGAGGAGTGGCACTGTATGTGAAAAATGACATAAGGGCCACACAGATCCAGGAGGAACAAAATGGGGGAGAGATACTGTGGGTTAAGCTGGAAAGGAAAATGGGGCCAGCCATCCGCACAGGTGTGGTCTATAGACCACCAGCCCAGGAGGAAGAAACAGATAGGAGCTGATGCTAGCCATCCAAAGGATGGCAGACAAGGTGAGGTAGTACTGGTTGGAGACTTCAATATACCAGACGTGGACTGGAGCATCCCAGCAGCAGCATCAACTAGAGCAGATTTATCCTGACTCCTTCCAGGTGCCTTCTCAGCAACTGGTCATGGAACCAACTCGGCAGAAGGCAATACTGGACCTTGTGCTCACAAACAGGGACAGTGTGATGGGGGTAACAGTGGGGGAGCACCTGGGTAACAGTGACCACCAGTCATTGTGGTTTGAAATCACAGAAAGAGCAGAATCAAACCACACAAAAACACGTATCCTGGATTTTAGGGGGGCAGACTTTGGGAAAATGGGGAGATACTTGAAAGAGGCATTAAGGGGAATGGGACAGGAATCAGGGGTTGAGGAACAGTGGGCAGTATTTAAAATGGGGATTATAAGAACAACAGAATTATGCATTAAGCAGGTTAGCAAGAGGAAAAGGAAGAGGAGACCATTATGGTTTTCCAAAGAGGTAGCAAAGAAAGTGAAAGCCAAAAAGATTGCATTCAGGCAATACAAAAAGACACAGGCAGAAGAACACATTGCAAAATCAGTGGGTAAAGGGGACAAAACCTTTTACAGGTACATAAGTGAAAAAAGAAAGACAAAGGGAGGGATAGTGAGACTGAAGGGGGAGGATGGGAGCCGCGTGGAGGATGACAACAATAAAGCTGACATATTGAACAAGTATTTCTGCTCAGTCTTTACTAAGGAAGAGGGGTAATGGGTCTGAAGGAGTACAAGGGTGAGAATGGTGCAGAAATGGACACAAGTCCCTTTACGAAAAGGGTCCTGAAGGAACTGGAAGTAATAAGAGCTGATAAAGCAATGGGGCCAGATGGGGTGCACCCAGGGTCCTTAAAGAACTAAGAGAGGTGGTGGCTGAACCTCTGGCTATCCTGTTCAGCCAATCACTGGAAACAGGGGAGGTATCCAAAGACTGGAGGACAGCAGATGTAGTCCCCTTATACAAAAGTGGGAACAAAGAGGAAGCAGGGAACTACAGACCAGTCAGCCTCACCTCGGGAGTGGGAAAGATCATGGAAGCACTACTAAAGGAGAGATTGGTGGAACATCTGGTTGTCAATGGACTACAGGACCCAAGGCAGCATGGTTTCACCAGGGGGAGGTCATGTCAGACCAACCTCATTGAATTTTTTGATTGGGTGACTAGGGAGGTGGATCAGGGGAGGGCAGTGGACATGGCCTATCTGGACTTCAGCAAGGCCTTTGACACTGTGCCACATAGAAGACTATTACACAAACTGGGGAATATGGGTGTGGGCAGGACAGTAGTGTGGTGGGTAGGTAACTGGCTGGGTGGCAGGACACAGAGGGTGGTGGTAAATGGCTGTCACTCCACAGAGGGAAGAGTAACCAGTAGGGTACCACAGGGATCAGTGCTGGGACCGGTCCTATTCAACATCTTCATCAGTGACATTGCACAGGATCTAGAAGGCAGAATTTCACTGTTCGCTGATGACACAAAGCTCTGTAACAGAGTAGACACACCAGAGGGTGTAAGACGGAATGAGAAGGGACCTGCAGAAACTTGAAGAATTGTCAAGGGTTTGGCAGTTGAAATTCAATGCAAAGAAGTGCAAGATAATGCATATGGGGCACAAAAACCTGGCACAATATATCAGTTGGGGGTGAGGATATAGCATACCAAGCAGGAAAGGGATCTTGGGGTTGTCATCTCTGATGACCTCAAGGTAGGGAAACAGTGTGACAAGGCATCAGGTAAAGCAAATGGGATGCTGGGATGTATAGGCAGGGGCATCACCAGCAGGAAAAGGGAGGTCATAATTCCGCTATACAAGACACTAGTGAGGCCCCACCTGGAGCACAGTGACAGTTCTGGAGACCATACCTACCGTAAGGACATAGACAGGGTAGAGAAGGTTCAGAGGAGGGCAACAAAGATGGTGCATGGGTTGCATCACAAGTCCTATGAAGACAGGTTGAAGGAACTGAACATGTACTCCCTGGAGGAGAGGAGGAGAGAGGGATATGATAGAGACATACAAGTATCTTACAGGGAGGAACAGGGTGCAGGAAAACACTATTTTAAGCGAAAAGATGTTTCAGGACTAGAGGGCATGGGATGAAGTTGGAGGAGGACGATTCAGAGGAACCATGAGAAAGAATTTCTTCACAGAGCGAGTGGTGGACAGGAACACCCTGCCAGAGGAAGTGGTGGGGGCTGAAACAATCACGGGATTTAGGAATGCATGGGATAGACATAAAGGAATTCTAGAGGTCAGGGGTAAGGGGAAACAGACTTCTAGGAAAACATACTGAACTTACAAGCTCAAATGGGCAGACTAGGTGGGCCATAGGCCCTTATCTGCCGACACTGTCTATGTATCTATGTATCTTTGCATTGACAGAATTGCAGGTGGTGGTGGTGATGTGCAGATCAAAATCCAGAGATTTGTCAAGAAGAATGCCCAGATATTTAAAGGAGCTAGCGCTGATCAGTAGTGAGCCATTAGCACACGGTATTTTGAGGGCATTTTGGTTTGCTTTAAGTCTGGCAGGTGAGCCAAAGAGCATGGAGTGCGTCTTGTTTGTGTTGAGAACAAGGTTGTTCTCTGTTAGCCAGGATTGAATACTTAAGAAGTCCAAAGCAAGAGAGTGGTTTATGTCAGAGATGTTTCTTGCACTGTGGTAAATTATCAGATTGTCCGCGTACAGCAGAGAAGAACAGGTTGGTGCAAGCAGTGGAAGTTCGTTAATGAAGACTGAGAAAAGCAAAGGGCCAAGTATGGAGCGTTGGGGAACACCAACGTGTATAAAGATGAGAGGTCAGATATATATATATATATATATATATATATTTTTTTTTCCAATTGTTTACCCAGGTGAGACACACTAAGCTGAAAGCTTGTTTACAGGTGCAACCTGGGAGCACAGGGAAGTTAAGTGACTTGCTCTGGGTCACACAGTATGCAAGTGGGGGATATGGCTGAGTTGAAAACCACAGCCTGTTTCCTATCGGACAGATAACTTTTAAAATAGGCTACTATGTCGGCAGAGAAGCCTAGGGAACGCAGTTTTGCAAGGAGGAGGGTATGATTTACTAGGTCAAATGCCTTAGTTAGGTCGACAAAAACAGCACCAGTCAGGAGACCAGAGTCCACAGAAGCACAGATATCATCTGTAAGTTTTAGGAGTGCAGTGGAAGTGCTGTGGCCTTTGTGGAAACATGCTGGGAGCAAGAGAAGAGGTTATGCTTCTGAAGATAATCTGTGGTTTGGGTTGCACTAATTTTTCCAAGATTTTGCTGAGCACAGAGAGAATAGCTATAGGTCGGTAATTAGAGAATTCTTTAGGATCACCCTTTTTAGAAATGAGAGTAATTCTAGCTACTTTCCAGATATTAGGAACAGTGCCATGGCATAGTGAAAGGTTAAAGATTTTTGTTAGGGGGAGGCTATGAGAGGGGCAGCAGCCTTCAGGAACCTAGGTTCCAAGCCATCAGACCCCAAACTGGTGCTGTCAGGGATGGAGTGTAATAGTTTTAGAACGTCCACTGTTGTGATGGTCCGGAACCTAAAAGGAGGATGCATGAGTGGAGGTTCAGTATCCCGGGGGGGAGGGGGCGTAGAGTGTCCATAGGGGAAAGAGGTCAGGTAGCTAGAAGGGTCTGTGAAATTACTATTGAAGGAGTTGGTGATGGTCACCAGATTATTGCAATGTATGCCATTTAGCAGCATATCGCTTGTAGTGGCCATATGACTCGCTCCAAGGAGGGGTTTTATGGTTGACCAGAACTTCTTGGGAGTCACCTGCAGCTTTTGTTAGTAAGTTCTTGCAGAAAGAGCTTTTTGCTAATTGAATGTTCCTTTTGCAAGTGTTTCGCAGAAATCTGTATTCGTTATAGTCAGACTGAAGCCTCGAGGACTTGAAACGCCACCAAGATTTTTCCCTGCCCTTATTTGGGTAGGTGGTCTTTGGTTAACCACTTTGTTTGGATTCCACAAATATGACGTGAGACACGGGGAGCATGGGTGTCTTGGAGAAGACCAAGCCAGGCCAGGAATTGGTCTAGGGCAGATTGGGCATTAGCTGAGGTATAGCTAGGTTGCCAGTCTATCTTACAGAGATCATGCATAAACAGTGTTAAATTAAAGTTAGCCATGTTGCGGAAAGTGATGAGTTTCGGAGGAGGAGATGGTCTACCAGTGGAGCGCCAGATGCAATAGACTGGGGAGTGGTCACTTATAGCATCTGCAAGGGTACCTGCACAGACTGTACTAGCAGGGTGGTTTGTATGGGCCCAGTCGATGAGTGTACTGGACCGAGGGGGAGCCAAGACCGTAGTTGGGTTAGTGATTAGCTGGTGAAGGTTGTGACCTTGTACTATGGTGTGTGAGACCTGGTTTGATTTACCAGTCCAAATTAAGTTGAGGTCCCCCAGTATAAGGACTTCATTTCGGCCAATGGTATTGTCCACTTGGGAGAGGAGTTCCTCAAGACCGTTGATGCCCCTACCAGGAGGGTTCTGGGCACAGACTATGTGTAATTTCTTAGAGCCAAGTTGTAAGGCTGCATTAATCGCTTTGCAGTGAGAGACGGCGGGTAAGACAATTTGGGATAGTAATAGATGAGATTTATAGTAGATAACGACACCACCTCCACGTTTCGATAAGTGCCTATTTTGCCTGATTAGGTTGTAATTTGGTATCGAGCAGAGGTGATCAGGGGTGGTGGGTTTGAGCCATGTTTCAGTTGGCAAAGGATATCAGGGTTATATTGAATAACCCATGCCTCAAGTTCCGTTAAGTTATGAGGGAGGCTCCTAATATTCAGGTGAACAATGCGGAGGCCCTTTGTGTCCTTCCAGGTTGAATCTGAGTGGGGTAGGTTACTTTGTGGCCCTGGGTTAAGTTCAATATCCCTAACATTCAAGCTAGGAGTAGTAGGTACCAGAGTTTTCAGTGGATGAAACGGGTAGACAGGGTGACAATGCAGAGCAAGGATTTGTGCAGGGTGTAGGCTAAGTGGTAGATGAACTTAAGAGGAACAAAAAGTGGCAAGGTGGCTGGGGCATGTGAGAAAGCATAAGCAAGTTGGAGAGCTTCGAGTACCCATGATAGGTGTAGTGAAATTGCACGGAAGGTGGGCAGTATAGTAAGGGGAGTCATGTGAAGGTAGCAAAAATAGAAACTATCATGAATGTTACCCTCAGATTTATGGTTATGTTGGTGTTTGGTGAGAAAGCCATAGTATGGTGAGTATGTGGGGAGGTAAGGCTACACTTAAGCACAAAGATTAGAACTTAATTAAAAGGGTTTAGGCAGGAAGCACCGCACGCTGTTTAGGTTGTCTAGACAGGGTTACGTTTGAGGAGACACAAAGGAATTTGAGACAAGATTCAGGGCGCCCTCTAGCGGTAAGAAAAAATAGCCTGCTAATGGGAACGCAGCACAGAAGCAGACAAAGGAGCAGTGTCTTACATTAATTTATATTTAATTCAGGTGTGGCATGAAACTGGCCCAGTGAGCGAGCTGCCTGTGAGACAAGTAATGTAAGGGCTGCTCTCCTGCTCCAGCGCTGCACTTTCCTTGCTCGCTGCTAATTTCGATTGTTTGAAAATAAGGAGCAGTGTCCCTTTACAAAAAAATAACATCATCCGACTAGTAAAAAGATGGGAAGTTTAAGAAGCAGCTACTGAGGGACCGGAGTAGAAAAATAAAATCTAATCAGGGCTGTTGACCGGAGTTACAGATCTAATAGTTTTAAACTTTCTCCGGTCTGCACAGCTAACATTGGCAGCTAAAACTAATTCGAATTAGGAAAAGGAACCAGTGCAGCTGATCTGGTGTGTTTAGGTATTAGCCAAAAATAGGATCAGATTTTAAATTTGGTGCCACTTCCGCTAGGTGATCAGCAGCTGTAAACTAAATAAAATCAGGCCTTGAGGTAGGGAATTAGGTCAAGGTCCCACCTATTGTGCATACAGATTAGAGCAAACAAATCAATTTTGTGCAGGTTCGAGTCCTGGGCATTTCAGGCACTTAGTAATACAGGGTAGAGAGTCCAAGTAAAATGGAGCAAAGATTCGAACTGCAGACAAAGGAACAAAGCTCTGAGGTGATTCCTAGCACTGACGTGTTACCTTAAGGACAGGAGCCTTGTTCCTCAGTGGCAAAGAGCTCCTGAGCAGGGTGTGCCACCCTATAGCTGAGGCTTAAGGACAGGAGCCTTGTTCCTCAGTGGCGGAGAGCTCCTGGGCAGGGTGTGCCCCCTATAGCCAAGGCTTAAGGACAGGAGCCTTATTCCTCAGTGGCAGAGAGCTCCTGGGTAGGGTGTGCCCCCCATAGCCAAGGCTTAAGGACAGGAGCCTTGTTCCTCGGTGGCAGAGAGTTCCTGGGCAGGGTATGCCCCCCTATAACCGAGGCTTAAGGACAGGAGCCTTGTTCCTCGGTGGCGGAGAGCTCCTGGGCAGGGTGTGCCCCCCTACAGCCGAGGCTTAAGGACAGGAACCTTGTTCCTCGGTGACAGAGAGCTCCTGGGCAGGGTGTGCCCCCCCTATAGCCGAGGCTAAAGGGTTTACTGGCCAAGCCTAGTTAGGGACTTAATTTCGACTCTGTCACAACAGATCATGAGATTTGTTTAGAAACAGTTTTTCTTTGAATATTACCATCCCTTGTGAGTATCCCCCAATAATTATTTTGTTGGTATTTCACATTTTGTCTCATAAGCATATTATTAGGGAAGTTACTAATTATAGTTTTGTTGAATTTAAGTTTGCACTGTGATTTTGTATGTGTAGGGGGACAGTGTGGGGAGGTACTTCATCCCAAGTGATTGTACTGCTCAGACATCAGGTCCACTTAAATATTACTCTGGGTAAAAGCACCATGCTAAACTTAACCCTTAGGCTGGCAACAGAATTAGAACATATAGGAATTCTGGACTGATCATTCAGTCCATGGCACAGCAAGGGTTAAAAGATCTGGATTTGATACTCCCCCCTCCCAATCAGGAAACTCAGAACCCAGGCCTCTCAACTTTGTCTGAGCCCACAAGGCAGGAGTAGTAATTCAGGTTGACCTGGTTACAAACACCTTGTGATGTTATCTAGTTATTTACTTTAGTGCCCAAACCCTCCCCTTCCCATAACCTCAACCCTGCAGTGTAACCTTGCCATAACTGAAATATGGTTTGCTGATAAGTCCACAGACTTTGGCTGATCTAAAATGACGAGAGATACATCTGATAAATAAATTAATGTTAATTCGTACATCTGATAAAGTGAAGCTGGAGCGAGTCCCACACTATAAATACCTTGGTTTATGGCTTGATAGTACCGTCTCCTTCAGCAGACATGTAGATTATAAAACAATGGATTGAGACTAGGTGCACTTTACAGGTTAAAGTGCTGTCTGACTGCATAATCTGCTGTCTGACTGCATAATCCAAGAAGCAGGTAGTAAAGCAGCATCAGAGCTCCCCTTGACCATCTTGGGCTACAGTAGTGCTAGCTGCTCATTAGCCACAAAATCCATGCTCTTGCCACTGGTGTTCTCCAACAAGCTATGCAGGTTATTTTGCTCGTGTGACAAATTAACCCACCACTGCCACATGTAAAAATGGCTAAATCAGCTGAGTCCTTCCCTACGTAGAAAGAAGCACTGTCTTTCTCACACACAAATATGTTTATGGTTTTGTCCCTACCCAAATAAAAATTTACACACATGTAGCTATCATTTCACTACTGGTATTACTTCTACAGTCACACTTGTGCAGTCTTCTGAGCATGCCCAAAGTCCTTGGAAAGCCGATGACTAGAGCGTCCGCTCTTCCCCTTCTCACACCATCTCCCCTCTATGCCTCAGATGTTTCATGACCAAACTGCAAGAAGAGAAGGACTGCTCTAAAGATACCCCAACTGAGGACTAGTAGACAGAGAAGGCTGTGTGACTGTAGAAGAAATACCAATAGTGAAACAATAGTTACAGGTGAGTAACTTTGTCTTACAAATACCTGGACTCCAAGCTCGGCCCATCAGCACAGCAGTAGAGTTACTGCTCATGGTGACACAGTTTTAGAATGAGCCTGAGTTGCCAGCCAAGATGAGGAAGTCTGTGTCCTAGAGGACACCTTCCTCCTCCAGGTGGGTGGCATTCCAATCCCCACAGCTAGAGCACCATATCGGGGGTGCCAAGATACTGCATGCTCAGTGGGGACTGCAGTGGGAGGGGAGAAGTAGAGGGACATGTGGCGAGCACACCTGTTGTGTGCCTTGCCATGGGGTTAATGGTCCATCCTCTTGGGAAGGAACAACATAGGGGAGGAAAGCCTTTCCTGTATGGCACGATGATGCCAGTTCATTCAGACCCTGTGCCGCTGCCCACCCAGCATGGCAGAAGCCCACTGTCGCTGGATTCGCACTCAGAGCGGGGGCTTCCTGCCCCCCCCACCATGGGAGGGTTATTTCAAGGGGCAGGTAAGGAGAGCTCTCTGGGGTCCACGTAGTAAGGTAAGAAGTCTGGATGGTAGCCAGGCCAAAAGAAGGCCGAGATTGGGGATATAAAAATAAATAATAAAATAAAAACTACCTGGACTCCATCTGTGTAGTTACACTTGTGCAGATTACTAGCAGCTTCTTGGCCAGAGCTGCATAAAGCCCCCACCTCAATTAAAAAGGCATTTTAGATCAGAGGACCCAAAAGCAGTGTCCCTGGAAGCCTGGAGTTCAACACTAATTGGTCATGAATGTGTCTGCCGATCTCCAGGTGGCAGCCCTGTGCCAGATCGAGTGGGGTTTGATACCAGCAGGAGTCCAACATGTACAAATGTTCAGTACATGATACGTATAGAATGAATGATGGGGAAGTATGAGTTACAGGGTGATAATTCAATTAAGGGGTTTATGGAACTTTATAATCCATGAGCAGCGTTCATTCTAGGAACCAAATTTGGTGGGTCAAATGACCCACTGGCCACTGAAAAGGTGGGTCATTTCAGGAAAAATGGGGGTCATACATGACATTTCTTTAAAAATTTGTTTACAGAATTTTAACTAACGCGGCATCAGAGATATATTAAAAAATGGCTGTTACTAGAATAATGTCACAGTATCATAAGCTGATGAACTATTACAGCAAGTGCAGATCAATAGGGGAGGTGCGAGTTGTGACTAGGCACTGACATCTCTGTCACTGCCGGGCATCAATCAAGATGAGGCCTGAGGCAGCAGCCAAAGGTCTTGTATCCATCCAATAGTAGAGTCTGTTTGCAATGTGGTAAACTGTGAATTTTTGCCAGCCAAAAAAAAAAAAAAAAAGCACCGCCCTTGCACACTTGTGAGAGATATTAATCATTTTGGAAGAATACACAGAGGCATTAATAAACAGCCCTAGTTAGAGTCCTGAAAGCAGTCACAGATCTAAGGTCATGGCTGTATTAAGATATAACTTACCAAATTATTAGTAGTTTAATGAGGCACGATATCAAGAGGGATAAATTAAAATATTTGAAATTGTTTTTGAGATCTTTGAGGTCATGGTAAGTATAGAGTAGTAAGTTGTCAGCACACACACTACAGTCACAGTTCAGTTATGTGCTGAACTATAAGTCAGTCAGTGCAGTCCACATGCTGGAATAACCTCCTTTGTTTTTTTTTTGTCCCTCCAAATATTGATTGCAGAAAGAAAATCAAATTCAGCCTGGCAAGGTCCCTCAATTGCTACAGTTAGCAGATCATTGACTCTAGTAGCATACAGTATATTTCTCATGCTAGTTTTTACAATGTTCTGGGCACTGAAGTCCCTCTCACAGTCTGCTGTATGGATTGGGCAGTTAATGCCAATGCAGCCAGTGTCAAAAGATCTGGGAAGTCTGACTTATGATATTTGTTTATGAACCCCAAAGAGTTTGCATGTTGTCCCTCAGGTATCCCTCTCTCACAAGTGGCTGCAGCAGTGTCCATTCAGCTCTGGTGCAGTCTGCATCCACAAGTGGTGGTGCCACTGTCTCAAATTGTTTATGTCTCTGCTC